>CM065775.1:224320871-226820871 GCA_033296515.1 Macrochelys suwanniensis | reverse complement strand
CAGTGAGATGGGATGACCCCACAACTTTGTGTTTTAGAATCTGGAATATTGCCTTGCTCAAATAAGTTTTCTGACTCCTTTTTCCACAGACCTAATAACACTGTCATCACATCAAATAAAGTGTTTGTTTTTTGCTGCTCTTGTTAATAAGGTGGAGTGTCTTGTCTAATGGTAGAGAATGCAACTGTGAGCCAAACTAGTTTATCATCAAATCTGCCATGACTTGCTCTCTGATCTTGGGCAAGCTGCTTACTCAAACATCTTCTGCCTGACTTTACCCGTCTGTAAAATTGTTATATCATGTGTAAGGCTTAATGTTTGTGTGGCACTTTGAGGTGCTCAGATGGAAGGCAATAGAGGAGTGCAAAGTATTTTATAATAAAATAACAGCTTGCCAGAATATAGGGGTTTTACCTTTTTTATTGAAGGAGGACATCATAAGCGCAGGGCTTGTCTAGATGGCAAGTTACCATGTAGCAAGATGGGGTGTGAATCTATAGTGCATCACCTTGCTATACAGCAGGCCTGCACAACTCGTAAAGCGGCGAGGGCCATATTGCTCCAAAGAAAACAGCTGAGGGCCGAAACTCCCCGGCCCCGCGGAAACACCGCCCCACTCCCAGCGCCGCCCACCCCATGGAAACAACCCCTCCTTCCCCAGCACTGGGGTGTGGAAGCCTGTAGAGGGGGAAAAACAGCGCGCATAGGGTGACCAGATCACAGCAGAAAAATAGGACCCACCCGCTCGGCCCCACCATCACACCCCTCTTCACCCCACCAGGGGTCACTATATTACTGCACACAACAGTCAGTCAATGCAGTTGTAGATGAATCTCTGCATTATGCATTTTTGTATAACTTTTATATGACTTTGTATTGAACCTTGGTAATATGTTATAGCAGGCCCCTCAGGTAGTATAATTAAGGTAAAAGAAAAATGTCTTTTTGCTAGAAGTAGAATAAGATCTTCCCCCCACTTTGTATTCAATTGCCCTGTTGAATGAATGAGGTGTGAATGACGAAGGCGTGGAAGGCAGGCACCTCCAGACAGCTGCAACCCTTGGAGAGGGGATGGGAACCAGACCAAGGACAATCAAACTTGTCAAGTGGGCTGACTAGAGAAGAGCGGATATACTGACAGCCTCAGGGGTTAGAAGCAAGCACCTTCCTTTGGGAACACCCTCTTTGCAGCATTGGGACAACCCCCAACCCAGAGACAAGCAGCAAAAAGGACCAACGGACACAGTCCCAGATTTTGGGCCGCACAGTGAGCCCACCTACTCACCCCCCTGCGGGCCGCAGAGTGAGCCCATGCGGGCTGCATGCGGCCCCTGGGCCGCATGTTGTGCAGGCCTGCTATACAGTATCATCCTGTGTAGACACTGCTACAGTTCACTGAAAGTCCCAGAGTGCAGCTTGGTGTACAGTAGCGTTCTAGGGGTTTTGCTGTGCTGTAGCAGTGTCCACATGGGACATTAATGTGCAGAAAAGTGATGCACTGTACATTCACACCTTGGCTTGCCACACTGTAACTTGTCATGTAGACAAGCCCTAAGGCCCTATTCACTTAAATACTTATACCCATGAATAACTTGACACATGTGCAGTCCCATTGAATTTAATAGGACTATTTACATCAGTATAGTTGAGCGTGTGTGTGTGTGTGTGTTTTTATAAGACTAGGATCTAAATCTGATTTCTGTTACTTTCTGCATGGATGGAGATCATGGGAGAACATAGTAATTTAAACTCTCTAGTCTTTACTTTTTAATTTTTTGATTCTTCTAATCATTCTTGGCATTTAATGGAAAATGAGTTCTCAGGTAACCAGAATAATGCCTTTAAATTGCTATGGATTTAAATTGCTTAAGCCTGTGTCACTTAGTGGATCAAATGTCAACTTCATAGTTCAAAGGTATTGAGTTCAAACCTTGAATTTTTATTAAAATTACTAGCAGTTATTTTTCCATCAATGCCATTAGAGCTTTAGCATTGTGACTTTTACTAAATCAAACAAAATCTGACCTAAAATGTTTCACACATTTAAAAAAAAGTTGATTTAAAAGTACAATTCAGCCATGTGTAATCTCTCTAAAAACAGCCATGTTAGAAAACAGCCTTTTAAATTGTCATGATAAATAAAACAGAGTTAAATTTCTCTCTCTTCCATCTCTTTCCTGGGTTAGAAGGCCACATGTGAGAGCTCCAAATAGAAAGTAAAGGGACCAGATTAGTCCTATTTGTGTCGTACATTGGATAAACAAATGGCTCTCTTTTCTAGCTGTTTTTTATAGCGGTCACATCTTGACTACCAATAGCTAGATTGGACCAGACCCAGTCCATCTAGTCTACTGTCTTCTCTTTGACTATGGCCAGTGCCACGTGTCAGAATGAAGTGGAAGAACCTTGGCGGTAGACACCTATTGAATAACCTGACAACAGGGAAAACTTCCCCTAATCCCCAACAGTTAGAATTTGGTTTAAGCCCTGAAGTATGAGAGTTTATATTCCTTGCAAATTCTTGGTGGCTGTTAATCCTGACTTTTGTAACTCTGGATATTATTGTTATCCATACAAATGTCCAGTCCCTTTTTGAATCCTAATAAGTGTTATCTTATGGCGGTGAGTTCCAAAAGCTGATTGTACATTGCAAGGGAGAAGTACTACTTTTGTGAGTTTAAAAATTTGCTGCCTTTTATTCCAGAGAATGTTCCCTTGTCCTTTTGTATGATGAGAGAAGGTGAACAGAAGAACCTGCTCTACCTTCTCTGTACTGTTCATTGTTTGGGCCTCACAGAATGAATCTGTTCATTTCAAATTGGGACACTCTGGGATTTTCATTTTTTCTTCTGCCCCATGTCACTGTCTCTCCTTGCCCAACCCATTAGTGTATCATTCTTACCCTGGATCCTTTAGGTCCTGCTCTGGGTTTTTTTGTTTGTTTTGGGTTTTTTTTTTCTTCTTTGCGTTACCCTACCACCAAAAACCTACCTTATTGATTGCACCTCTCTCTCTGTCTATATAATTTGTCAGGGTTTCTCCCCCCCCCCCCACCCATCTTTCCCTTCTCTCATTCCTTGTTCATGTTACCTTCTCTTCTTGATCCTTCTTGTCTTGTGCTGGGATGGCATGTGAAGACTGGAGAGGGTGTAGGCACTGATTCCACTGCTCTACAGCCAAAATGCTTCTGAAATAAATGTAGTCAAACTTCACTAACTCTGGGTCACTGAGAACGAAAATGATGCTTAAAATTGTTGATTGGCTCTAGTTTTCAAGACATGTTATTGGGTCAGTATATACGACCCTTGACTTGGGAATGGCGGAGGATAAGTGAGTTATAAAGGGAAGGGATCTCAATTTAAACCAGAAATGACTAAAATACATCTTTGACTGGATCTATGAATAGATCTGTGACTGGGTTTGGACAGTATTTGCTTTTTAGGCAAAACAATGAATGATGCAATCTGAAGCTGGTATTGCGTCATACATGATATGAATTGCATCATGTTATTCCTAGAAGTCATGGATGATGCAATCATAACGAAGCTTACATCACTCTGCTGAACAAATTGCCCTATATCAGCTCTAGAAATCATAGTGTCGTGCTGTCTTATTTGTCAGTGTTTGATTTTGCAAAGGGACACATTTCTGTTTAGCCAAAGTGAGCAGAGATGCCTCGTACTTGTGTGAACAGTGCAGATAACTTCTGCTATGTTTGTGGTGAAGTGACTTTTGCATCACAAAAGTGCAGTATAACCACTATGGTTAAGAAAGCCTATCACCTTTCTTTTGGCTGCAAAATTGGCGATCAGGACAAAAGGTGGGCCCCACACATATGCTGCAACACTTGTGCAACAAATCTTCGCCAGTGGTTGAACAGGAAAAGGAAATCTATGCCTTTTGCAGTGCCAATGATTTGGAGAGAGCCAACAGATCATACCAGCAATTGTTACTTCTGCATGGTGCCTCCAGTTGGGAAAGGTGTGTCAAAGAAGAAAAAGTGGACTGTGCATTATCCAAACATTCCATCAGCTATACGCCCAGTACCCCACGGAGAAGGACTGCCGGTTCCTGATGCACCAGAATCAGTCTCACTTGAGTCAGACGAGGAAGAGGATGAAACTTCTGGTCCTGAACCATCAATGTCACAGGACCCACATTTTCTCCCATCCTCCTCCTCTGAACCACACCTCATAACAAGGTGAACTGAATGACCTTGTCAGGGATTTGGAACTACCCAAGAGTAAGGCAGAGCTTTTGGGCTCCAGACTACAGCAGTGGAATCTCCTGGCAGGTGATGTTAAGGTTTCCATGTTCCATGACCGTCAAAAGGATCTTGTCCCATTCTTCTTCATGGAAGGTGATCTTGTAGCCTGCAACAACATCGATGGTGTGATGGCAGCCCTCAACATCGTTCACGATCCAGATGAGTGGAGACTGTTCATTGATTCATCGAAGACGAGTCTTAAAGCTGTTTTACTGCATAATGGCAATGTTTTGCCATCAATTCCAGTTGGTCATGCACTCCATATGAAGGAAACCTATGACAACATGAAACAACTTTTGAGGTGCATAAACTATGACCAACATCAGTGGCAGCTTTGTGGCAATTTGAAGGTTGTTGCTCTCTTGCTTGGTCTGCAGAATGGATACACAAAGTACTGCTGTTTTCTCTGCGAATGGGATAGTTGTGCAAGAGATTCCCACTACATCAAGAAAGATTGGCCACTCCGACAGTTGTTGGCGCCTGGGAGGAAAAGTGTTCAGCATCCACCACTTGTTGAATCAAGGAAGATTTTGTTACCACCCTTACACATCAAGCTGGGTCTGATGAAGAACTTTGTCAAGGCCATTGACAAAACACAAGCAGCTTTCAAGTACCTCCGTGGAAAATTTCCAAGGTTAAGTGAAGCTAAGATAAAGGAAGGTGTCTTTGTTGGTCCTCAGATTCGTGAACTTCTTCGGGATGATGCATTTGACCATGCACTGCGTGGCAAGGAAAAAAAGGCATGGAAAGCCTTCCAGTTAGTGGCAATAAATTTTCTCAGAAACAACAAGGCAGACAACTACAGGTTGTTGGTGGAAAACCTCCTCAAGGCATACAAAAGCCTTGGTTGCAACATGTCACTAAAGATACATTTTTTGCACTCTCATCTAGATTTTTTTCCACCGAACTGCGGAGCAGTGAGCGACGAGCACGGCGAGTGATTTCACCAGGACATTGCAACAATGGAGAAACGCTATCAGGGCAAATGGAGCCCATCAATGCTTGCAGACTTTTGCTGGACAGTGACAAGAGATGCTCCATTTAATGAATACAACAGACAAGCCAAGAAGCACCGAGTAGACACTGAATAGGACTAAACTATGTACATAATAGTTTTTTGCCTTTTTGTTTCATAATAAATTTTATTTATATAACCCCTTTGCTGATTTTTAAAGTGTTACATAAACAGGACAGGTGAAATAGTATCATGTAAAGCAACCATAAACACATGAAAAGACCTAGGTTTAAATTTATGATTAAAACTCTACTATCTACACAATATACATAGACATAAAATGTAAAAACTTAAATCTCTTTGAAACAGTAGCCAATCAGTTGTTTTAATTGTCATATTTGAATTCAGCACATCAAAATACATACTAAATACATTTTATCTCTGAAGCAGACTTCTCAAAAATTGTAGACCAGTGTTCTCTTTTCCCAAAGTCTCGCATTCTTTCTCTCCATTCCTTCGCTTACCTTTAGGTCTTTGTCCTCCACTGAAGTCAGAGCCCCTACTATTCCCAAGATCTACCAATGAAAATGGTTGTCACGGTCAGGGGAAGAGCCAATATCTTGGCATGTTAGGAATCCAGACTGAGGCACAAACACAGTGCTCTTCTTCACACCTCGCATTTCGTAATACAAGAGTAGATGTTCCTTCTGCAATGGGAGGTGCAGTGGGAGGGAGAGAAGCCTCCTGGCTTGATCTGGTACACAAGCACAGTAAGGTTATTAAAGGGACATTATTATTTGTATTACCATAGTGTCTAAGAGCTCTAGTTATGGAGCAGAACCCCCTTTGTAGAAACAGAGCAAAAAGATGGTTTCTGAGGGCTTACAAAAAAGGCAGGAGCACAGGTGACTAAATGTCCTTGTATGTAGTTCAAATTTGGACAATTCCATTTTTTCAATCAGACCATCCCATTGAAATCGTATTCTGTGCTTTCATTATCATTTCTGCTAATATTGTTTATTATTTATATTGTGGTAGTAACTAGAGGCCCTAGCCCCATTGCACCAAGCACTGAGCAGACCTTTAACAAATACAGATGGTCTCTGCCCAAAAGAGCTCAGGGTGCGTGTATCACACATTGGGCAGTGCAATTGTGAAAATGTGTGGTTTGATTTTAAATGCAGTATTGGTGGTCAGCTGTATTACGGTCCCAGCAAAGATACTTCATGAGTGGAAATGGTACCGCTTTTACTTTGAACTGCCATTGGTTTTTAACAGAAATAATACTGTGTGGGATGATTGCAACTGAAGTGCTGAGCTTGTACAGAAGGTTTAAAATGATCACTGTTAAATAGGACCAGAAGCCTGTTCATTTTTAATTTTAAACTATAGTCATGAAGTATAATCTACAAATCCACATTTTTCAGGTTAGTAAAAAAGACCTTAATTCCACAGTAACTGTATTTCATTAGTTTAATCATGGTTCCATATAACTGTCTCTCTCTTATACCCTAAAACTTAGGTCGATGCCAGACTAGCACTAGAGTGGACTGCCATGCAAGGTGCTGGTGTTTCACTCTCCAGTGTAGCAGTGGCTGGCACAGCTCACTTGTGAAAGCTAACTCTGGCTGTCTGAAAAAGGGGTGTCTATGGGCTGTAGAAGGAGCTGGGGCCAAACTTCTATACATGATCTTGCCAATTTAAAAAAAAAAAGACAAGCTCATATGCATTTGTGTAGTTTCTGGCAATACACAGAGCTACAAAACAGTCCATGGAAGTAATTTTATATTAAAACGGCAAAGTACAGTCCTTATTACACTGTGTACTTCTGATGGAAGTGTAACAATATTAGGCTACTAGTGGAAAAATTGTTGGCGTATGTAGGGGACCTGCATTTGTCATTAGCTTCTTCATCTCCTGAATTGCTGCTTGTCTGAAGGGAAATTGTATAGTACAGGACTTCCCACTCCTTTTCCCTCAATAATGAACTTACTATATAATTAGTCCATCGATAGACAGACCATTTTCATTGGCACATTGACCCACCAGACATATACAAAAATAAAAGAATATTCTAAGATGCTACACATGTACCTTAGTGAGTAGAGAAAAATGTGTAATTGTATTGTTTGGGATGGAGTAAGCAGGCATCATAAATACAGATTGTATCGTAATAGATATGCACAAGGGGTCAGAGTTAAAACTGTGCATGCAACCTTAGCTTTTGACATTTTATGCCTTTTGGTGCTTAACTGTACAACTTTAATGTTCTCTCAACCTCATTTTTTGTACAGATTAGATATCTAAACTGCACAATTCAGAAAGATACACTATGTCTTACTGAGTCATGAGTTGCTGGCATGGAACATATGCTGCAAGAAACAACACAGTGAATTTTTCTTTAACCTGAGAACCACTGTTCTTTATTAGGAATCAAAGAAGCTTGTCTCTCTTTGCTAACAGTGGCAGATTACAAACAAGGATTTAGCTTTAAAGATTTCTGATTCTGAAACATTCTAAGGTTTGTTTTGAATGAACTTTGTTTGCATTTTTACTTGTGAATTAGCATTAGCATTATAACTAGAGTTTGAAGTTTGTTTACAGCAAAGAGGATTAATCTATACCATAAGTGGCCTGGAGAACAAACCAAATAATATTTAGCTTGGATAAAAGGTTATTTTGTTTTAGGGCGGCACTGGATTCAAAGCATGGTTGTTGCACTATATAAAATCACTAACTGCAATCTGGGCCACAGTTTTTTTTGTGCTGAGTTGGGACCATTAAGTTTATTATTTTAAGATTGTATGTTGCCCTTGAACCATAACCCAAGGTATGAACAGCTATGTCTTTGTCCAGCACCTCAGTAAATACCCTTCATGCATTTTCTATTGAGATTGCCATGTTTATCCCCTTATTTTATCTTGTTCTCATGTTGCTTTACAGTAGTGCACTTAGTAGCAAACTGAATGGAAATTGCATGTTAAGCACTCACCCAGTGGGCTGCTGTTTAGATTTACAAGGTTTATTTGAACCTGGCTCTTTCTGACACAAAATATCATTAGTAGCATTACTGTGACTGCAGGATAAAAGAGCTATGAGGATTTAGGATTAACAAAGTAGAGTGCAAAGCTACAACCTTTGCTCTGAGATTCTGGAACATGTTTTTCCTCTCCTGGATTTGTAGTGTTTAATTTGCTGTGGTGAACTACATTAGGCTTGATTTACCAATAGTGACATGGATGCTTAGTACAAACTCTAAAATACTGCATTTAAATGTAGAATATTTTGGGTTGGCAAATATCTACAACTGTCTCTCTTGGCACATTGGCTCTTTTTCAACTACTTTATTCCAATAAACATTAAAACTGATACCAAGAATTTCAGCCAAATACATTGGTACACTGATAGAATTTCATCTAGTGCTTATCTTGAGTCACTATAAACAGGTTTTTTTAGTTTTGAATTTGGCCTGCTGTTTCCATTTTTACTTGCCTCATGTCTCTCTTTCATGGGGGTGGGAACAGTGGGTAATCTTTACATACATACACTCTCCTCTCACAGAGGAAATGTATTGAGACCTATTCTTCCCTTCCCTCTTGCTAACTGGCTAAATATCATTAATATGACTATATGCAATGTTGTTGCCATGTCAGACCCAGGGTATTAGCGAGACAACTTGAATGAGGTAATATCTTTTATTGGACCAACTTCTGTTGGTGAGAGAAACCAGCTTCTGAGGTTACACGGAGCTCTTCTTCAGGTCTGGGCTACCTGAAGAAGAGCTCTGTGTAACCTCAGAAGCTGGTTTCTCTCACCAACAGATGGTGGTCCAATAACTGATCTTACATCCACCTTGTCTTGTTAATATGACTAGTCAGCTCTAGTTTTCTCTCTTCTAGTCAATCCCTCTCATCTCAGTTTTAGTTCCTGGGCATAGGGAAGTAGGAGCTCCCAAAGTGAAACAGAAGTAATTTTGGATGCATTAGCTATATGCTGTAAAGCATGATTTCCAAGAATGGTCTGACTATATCAGATGATACCAACTAGTTGACCTACAACAGCACCTACTGTGTGTCTCCTAAAAATTCTATCTGAGGGTGCTGTCTTGAGAAAATGTAATTGCAAGCCAGCGGCAAATCTACACAAGATTAAAATACCTTTTGATGTTTTGGAAAGGGGTAGTGGTTTGGGGGGATGGTTATCTTTGCTTTGGATTTCCCCAAATGGCTCGCTCATGGGCTTCTTATGATATAACCTTAACTCCCCATCAGTCTCTTAAATAAGGGTATGTCTATACAGCCCCACGGCAGCGAGCCTCCGAATCTAGGTAGACAGGTTCAGACTAGCTCTCTAAAAATATCTGTGTAGATAGTGCTTTGAAGTTGCAGCTTGGGCTGGAACTCAGGTTCTGAAGCCTCCTGGGCTGGGAGGCTTGCCCCCACGGGCTGTGTAGACATACCCTTAGTGTGTCCAAAGCTGAAAAAGGGAAAAAAAATTCTGTCCCATAGACATCAATTGTTCACATTTACCTGGGATAAGGAGCAATTACAATTGCTTTGGCAAAGGAGAAATTTTAAAAAGACTTGCATTTTAGGCACTTAATAATTAATGAAATAAACCCAGCACTGGCTGGCTCATTCTCTAATTTCCCCTGAAGAATGTGTTTATTGAGAGGTTGTATTAAGAGATCATGTGATTACGTTTTTCTGATAGCTAATAATTATGGGGCTTGTCACAAACTATTGCATAGCATGCTTTGAAAGCAGTTAGACTCTTTCCCAGTTTTTTTTTTTTAAATATAATACTACTGTTTTTTCAATAAAACAGTCTTCATAAGGTAGGGGGAATTCAGTTTTATTTTTCCCTACCTGTGAAGATTGATTTATATTAAAATAACAATAGTGTTTAAAAAATAATCGGGGGGGGGGGGGGGGGGCGAAAGGAGACTAACATGTTGGCTCCATACTCAGTATTATAGATAGGCTTGGAAGGATTACATTTTTATTAGTAAATGTCGGTGAATATCCGTTTCACCATACACACACCAACTGACAGGGGAAACTATTTCTGTAGAGCTAATTGAAATTGAAGGATAAGCAGTATTTTTCTTACTTTGCCCGAGAAAATATTCGAGGCTGATTTAAGTATATTTACTTTATATGTTTTGACATGTGTTGCTGACAATTTGTGTTTGAATGGTTATAAAGCTTTAACTTTTTGAATCTCAATATCTAAATAATTAGCTGATCTCCTACCTATTTTCTAGCCCTTTCCATAATTTCATGCAACTGTGAACATTTTATTAAATAAAAATGGGGAAATGATTACAAATAAATATTAATATCCATTGAATTTATAAAAAATAAAAATCTAATTCTGTTGAGTCTGATTATAGAGGAATGCAAGGAGGAGATGACTCTGGGTCCTGAATAAATATGTAAGGGATAATTTGGTGACAAGAAAAACATCATTTATTTTCTCCTCTATTGAAAATATAACCATATTGCATTGTAAAGCCAGCTGCTTGGATAGAGGTCAGAGATCGTCACAGCAATCATAAAAGGATTCGGCATATCAAAGCATCTTTCTGAATCCTCTGAAGCCCCCAAAAAGATCTGATTGGTTGCGGCTATGTAAATTTTCTGAGCCAGGTATCAGCAGTTGCCAAGTTTGGCATCCTCTAGTGGTGTCTCTTTAGCCTCATCTGCTATATGAAGTCTGGACATGATTGTCGGCAATCACGTTAGTTAACACAATCCTGATCATGGCTTAGCAGTCATCATAGACTAGAATAATGCTGTGTCAGCATCGTCTTGGTTAACTGGGGATTTAAGTGTGGGTTACAGTCTTAGTAGTAGTGGTCATTAACAGTGGCCCCTAAGTGATGACTTATTGTCCAGAGGAGAACACAGAATTTAATTTAGCAAATTATGTAGGTGGAGACAGAAAATACCCTTGGAAACTTTTCTAGTCTTATTTGTCACTTTCTAATTAACTCTCATCTTCTCCATTGCTAGAATTCAGAGTTCATTGAGTCACTGTTATAATGTAGATTAGGTGGCTTGATGTATTGAAATGCAAAGTGAAAATATGATTTCTTGTCCTATAGCTTCCATTAGGTACGGTAACTCCTCAGTTAACATTGTAGTTATGTTCCTGAAAAATGCGACTTTAAGCAAAACGATGTTAAGCGAATCCAATTTCTCCATAAGAATTAATGTAAATGGGGGCGGGTTAGGTTCCAGGAAAAAAATGTTCATCAGACAATCATCAGACAAAAAAACTATATCTATATATCTATATCTATATATCTATATCTATATATCTATATACACACACAGTGTATATGTTTTAAACAAACAATTTAATACTGTACACAGCGCTGATGACTGTGAAGCTTGGTTGAGGTGGTGAAGTTAGAGTGTGTGATATTTCTCAGGGAATATCTTACTGATAAATGATGAACTAGCTTTTGGCTGAGCCATCAAGGATTAACACATTGTTGTTAATGTAGCCTCACATTCTAAAAGGCAGCATGACAGACAGAGACGCACACCGTGTGTGAGAGAGAGATGCGCATTGCCTCTTTAAGTATGCTGACCCCACTGTTAAGTACATTGTCTTTTTAAGTGGATCAGGAAGTTGAGACAGCAGCTGCTGCCCCAAGCTCTCTCAGTCCGTGTCCCCACCCTGCTCTATATGGAGAAGGGATAAGCGGGGTGCGGGAGGAGGGAGACATCCTGACATTAATCCCTCCCTTCCCCCCCCCCACCCGCCCCAGCAAGCAGGAGGATCCCAGGAGCAGCTCCAAGGCAGAGGGTAGAGTGACCAGACATCCCGATTTTAGGGGACTTGTCCTGCGTCCTGACCTTGCATCGGTCGGGACGCCCTTTGTCCCAATATCGGGACGTCGGGAGAGGACCGCAGCTCCGCTGCCGCCGGCGCCGCTTCTTCCGGCGGGGCCGGGGCAGCTCCTGGCGCCTGCCCGCCGGCAGGAGCCTGCAGGGCAGCCGGCAGACACAGAGGCAGCGGCAGCACTGGCCACAAGGTCTCCGCGGCTGCCGCGCTGCACCTGCAGGGGCAGTGCAGCGGGGCTTTCAGCCACAGGGCTGGGAAGATAGCACCCCCGCGGGGCTTGCAGGCGCCCCCCTCCCGCCACAGGGCTTGCAGGTGCCCCCTGCCGGGAGCGGGGCTGGGCAGATAGCCGCACGCCCCCAACCCGCAGCCGCCTGGCAGGCACGCAAGCAGCGCTGGCCAGGAGGTCTCTGCGGCCGCCGCGTGCTGCAGGGGTGGGGCTTGCAGGCGCCGGGAGCGGGCAGATAGCCCCCCGCGCTTCCCCGACCCACAACCACACAACCCTAGAGACACCTGCCTCCGGATGCTTCCCAGGCCGGGAGCCGCCCCAGGTAAGCACCGCCGGCCAGGACTCCCCACCTTGCCCCCAGGTCCCTCTGGCTCTTGGAGGGGAGGGGGGAGAATCTCTGCGTGCTGCTGGTACCTGCAAGCCCCGCTCCGCAGCAGCTCCCATTGGTGCTTTTCCCGGCCAATGGGAGCCTCGGAGCTCGTGCTTGTGGTGGGCGCAGCACGTGGAGAGTCTGGAGACTCCTCTCCCAGCTCTGACCCTAGGAGCCAGAGACATCCCAGCAGAGCTGGTGAGTGTGGCCAGGGAAGGGGGCAGGGTGTGATGGTGAGTGTCTGGGAGGTGTGTGGAGCCAGAGCCATGTGCCCCCGGGGGCTGGAGCTGGGGCCATGAGTCCTTGCCCTGTGGCTTGTGGTGCGGGCTGCAGCAGGGGCCATACAACCCCTCTTGTAGCTTCCTAGGGCTGTGTGCCCCCTCTCATGGCTCTGGTTGGGGTTGTGCACGTGTGTCTGTCGTCTCTCCCTGCTCGGCCAATGTGTCCTGATATTTCACTCTTGCGATCTGGTCACCCTAGCAGAGGGCAGGCGCAGCACATGCAGTGGGAGGAGGGACATCTGAACTGCCAGCAGTTGAACTGCTGGGTGGCTGCCACACAGGGAACTTAGGGGAGCAGGGAGCTGACAGGGGGGCTGCCGGTCCACCCTGGTTCCAAGCCCCCACCAGCTAGCTCCAACAAGCTGCTCTTCCTGCAAGCAATGGACAAAGCAGGCTGCTGCCAAACAACTTTATAAGGGAGCATTGCACAACTTTAAACGAGTATGTTCCCTAATTGATCAGCAACTTAATATCGAAACAATGTTAACCGGGGTGACTTTAAGTGAGGAGTTCCTGTATTGTGTTTCAAATCACAAATTCAAAGGAAACCCAGTACTAATTTGTTCATTTACTCTTGTATGCTAAGAGAACTTGTCTTAGTGCAATTCATGACTAAAAAGAAATAAAATAGTTGGGGCATCCATCGTATTACTTTGCGCAAAATTTTACACGTTATTGCTCTCACTTAAAACACGTTCTAGTATAGTAGATGACTTTGTCTTCATCTGTGTTGGAAAGCTACCTTGCTCCTTATGGGTGCAATTGCAATCTAAATAATAGATTAACGCTGCGTAGACTAACAATTTTCAAAGCATTGTATGGGAGGTACATACAAAAAAAATCTGTGAATCCTATTGTAAACTAGAGTTGTACATCTGCCTCCCATATACCACCACTTAAACGTACTCTCTAAAGATCAGTGGGAGACTAGTGCTCTGGACTTGGAATACTGAGTTTGATCCAGGAACTACTGTATGAGATTCTATCGTGTGTTATATTCAGGAAATCAGACTAGATTATCATAATGATCCCTCCTAGCCTTAAAATGTATGATGGGATTATTTAGACTATGCAGCACTCTTAAAACTTGTCAGTATGTATCGTTATCCAATAGTTCCCTCTGTTGGACTGTTTTAGGTATTACACATACAATTTTCACCTTTCTCATTATCCTTTCTCCCCCTAGGTCGTACTGGAAGATACACATTGATAGAAAAATGGAGAGATACAGAGAGGCATTTGGCACCTCATGAAAATCCTATAATTTCATTGAACAAATGGGGACAGTATGCAAGTGATGTGCAGTTAATATTACGCCGCACAGGGCCATCTCTCAGCGAGAGGCCGACTTCAGACAGTGTTGCTCGAATACCTGAAAGAACTTTGTACCGACAAAGCTTACCGCCATTAGCCAAGCTAAGGCCTCAGAATGACAAATTAATGAAAAGGAGAGAGCCAAAAAGGAAATCTTTGACCTTCACTGGGGGTGCAAAAGGGTTAATGGACATTTTTGGGAAAGGTAAAGAATCTGAGTTCAAGCAAAAGGTGCTCAACTGTAAAACAACAGCTGAAGAGTTGAAAAAACTGATCCACCTCCAGACTGAGAAGCTTCAGTCCATTGAGAAGCAGCTGGATTCAAATGATGCTGAAATCCGGTACTGGGAACAGAAGTACAATTCCAGCGTGGAAGAGGAAATTATCAAACTTGAGCAGAAAATCAAAAGAAATGAAGTAGAGATTGAAGAGGAAGAGTTCTGGGAAAATGAACTGCAGATTGAGCAAGAGAATGAGAAGCAGTTGAAGGAACAACTCCTGGAGATCAGGCAAAGGATCCTGGAGTGCGAGAGCAAGTTAAAAGACTATATGGCTCAAATCCACAGAATGGAGAGTGGCCTTGAAGCAGAGAAGTTGCACCGGGAAGTTCAGGACTCACAGGTGAACGAAGAAGAGGTCAAAGAGAAGATTGAGAAGGTGAAAGGTGAAATTGATATTCAGGGACAACAAAGTCTGAGGCTGGAAAATGGCATTAAAGCTGTAGAAAGATCATTGGGCCAAGCCACCAAAAGATTACAGGTAAAAACATCTTTTCTGCCTGGGGAAAGATAGCAGGTTTAAGTTTTAATTAGTCAAAGATCTGACAGAGCTGGTTAGAAAAACAGGGAAAATTTTTGTAAAAAATTTGTCTGCTTTTTCTCCATCAGAAATTTTCAGAATTTGCAATTTTTGGACCAGCCAGTCCTAATCCCATGACATAAGTGATTCTGTCTCATGCCCCTTTTTTTTTTAACTGCCCCTTAGTCTCTCAGATTAGGTGATAAAGATTTTTGTGTGCTTGCTCTTTAAATATTCAAAGGGACTCAATTTCTTGAGGAATTAGTGCTGAATGCAACACAGAACATTTCACCTCTAGTTGCAGATTCAGTGCCAGGCAGTAGGGTTGCCAGGTGTCCAGTTTTCAACCAGAACACCCAGTCGAAAAGGAACCCTGTCGGCTCCAGTCAGCACTGCTGACCGAGCCATTAAAAGTCCTTTTGGCACAGGGCTGGCAGGCTCCCTACCTGGCTTTGTGCGGCTCCCCAGAAGTGGCAACATGTCCCTGCAGCCCATAGGCAGAGGCGCTGCCAGGGGGGCTCCACGCACTGCCCCTGCCCTGAGCACTGGCTTTGCAGCTCCCATTGGCCTGGAACCATGGCCAATGGGAGCTATGGGGGTGGCGCCTGCGGGCAGAGGCAGCGCGCAGAGTCGTCTGGCTGTGCCTCCACCTAGGAGCCGAGGGACATGTCAGGAGCTTTCTGGGAGCCACCTGAGATAGGAGCCACCCAGAGCCCACAAATGGAACCCCAGCCCTGAGCCCCCTCCTGTACCCCAAACCCCTCATCCCCAGCCCCTCCCTAGAGCCCGCACCCCCAGCCCAGAGCTTGTACTCTCTCCCACACCTCAACCCCCTACCTCAGCCAAGACCCTCCCTCCCACACTCCCAAGAACCCCTCAGCTCCAGCCCAGAGCCTCCTCCTGGAACCCAAACGCCAGAGCCCTCACCCCTTCCCACACCTCAACCCCCTATCCCAGCCTGGAGCACCCTCCCACATCCTGAACTCCTAATTTCTGGCCCCACCCCAGAGCCACACTCTCAGCCAGAGCCCACACCCCCTCCCGTACCCCTACCCCCATGTCACAGCCTGGTGAAAATGAGTGAGTGAGGGTGGGGAGAGCAAGCGACAGAGGGGGAGGGGATGGAGTGAGCAGGGTGGGGCCTCGGAAAAAGGGCGGGGCATGGGCATTCGGTTTTGTGCGATTAGTAAGTTGCCAAGCGTAATTGGTAGTGACCCAAAGCCATTACCATCTGTTGGCTGTTCAGTGACCTGTGTGAAATCACGGAGTGGTCTGAATTCCTAGTGGATGAGTGTCCACATCCAACATAGCCGCTATTACCACCATATTTGGTATTATGGTTTGGCACTAGTGGCAGAGTCCTGCACTCTCCTCTTACCCTAAGAATAGTCCCTTTTTTAAAGTCAGTGTTTTGAGTTACATTGGGATAATGAAGGTTGAAGCTTGCACTACCTGTCCGTCCTTTGCCTTTTTGAGGCTGAACTTCCGTCTCTCTAGTGCTGCTCTCCAGAATCTTCCATGAGCATAATATTTAGAAAAAAGATACAGATCCAAAAGTAGTATCAGAATGAGTGTGTTAAAGTAACTAATAGGTTATAAAACAATTGTTTGGAGAATAGTTCTTCCTTTTCCCTCCCTGACCTGTTTGAGTTCAAGATTCAGTTTTCTGTCTAACTCAGGCAATTATAGAGCCCATATCACCAGAGAATCCAGTCACTGCTCTTTTATTCCCTGCAAAAGTTAATGATGTCACTTGGACCTAAGTAGAGCATGAAATAATGAATATAAATGGAAATCCAGTTTGTAGCAAATTGTGGCAAGGGGGGATACAATGACACTGGGAAGCAAATTTCCCTATTCCTGGCATGTCTAATATTCCAGGCACCCTAGAATTAAGGCACTCAGTTTCAGTTGGTTACAGCACTGTTATTTATTTTAATATCCTGTATTAAACTGCTGCTGCATTCCACAGTGGCTGAATAGTGTGAAGTGAGTCTGCTGTCACTATGTAAAGGACTTTGGGATCCGTAGAATCACAGGTTCCAGTACTGTGTCAATTTAAGCTGTTTTTACTAAATAAAAATATGGTTAATTTGGGCATCTGAAACAAAACACATGAAAACTCTAAGCATGTATGTCTAGCCACCCATCCCCAGCGTCCAGTGACATTACAAATTATCCTTTTAGCTACTGTGATGCCAGGAGAACCCCCTTTTCATTTATTTATTTAAATAACAATGCTGATAACATCCACTGAGGCTAACACTGAGTTCAGACTCCCATTCTCACTCTCTTTTGCACATGCTCTGGCTGTCCCAAGCAAATTCCTATTAGGCAAAATTTTCAATGCTTGTTCTCAAACTAAAGATGATTTTTTCCAGAAAGTTTGAGCAAAATCAGTTCAGCTGTGTTTGAGTTATGCAAGGGAGAGGAGGATATATGTTTCTCCATAATCTCAGACTGAAGTGTTAGTGCTTGCATAACTAACTGATTTGAAATTAGAAATTTTTAATGTGGCTGTTTGTTATGGTCTTTGCTGAATAAGGATGGGAGAAAAATTTGGTTCAGTAGTTCTAAAGGTGTGAACATGTAAAGTCAGCATTTTCATGTATCCATGTGAGAATTTCCTAATCACTCTTCTCCCTCTGTATTTTTCAGGACACCTTCAGTCAAGCATGTGCTGTGATTTAGCAATTTTCCTTTCTTTCCTTGCCATTAGCATTTTTAGAAAAGGAGAAGATTTTAAATGCAAAAAAAAGAGCATTGATGCAATGTTAGGTGTGAGACCTCAGGGGGGAAATTTCAAAAGCTCTTAAGTGATTTAGGAGCTTAATTCGATGGGACTTAAATAAAACTTTTGAAAATTTTACCCTCCAGTGCTCAGAAGTCAGGAAATTCCAAAGGCTGAGATTATTCACAATGTTAGTGTTGCCACTTGCATGTTTTTAGTGTGTTCTGATCCTCTTCCTTTTGTTAAATGAATGCCTCAGTGCATTACTGTTTGTGTATTTTATAGGATAGAGTAAACAAGTACAGAGTTAACATTGGGGGGAAATCAGTTTTTTCGGAATGTAATATATTAATGCAAGCTAAGACAAAATAGATTCTGAAGAATTTTGGCAAAAATCTGTGAGGACTTATTTTCTTAAAACCAGAGCAATTTCTGAAATGCACCTGCTAAACACGTGCTAGATGCTATACACACCCATAAGGAGAAGCAGTCCTTGCCCAGAAATGCTTACAGTCAAAATATACAAGACAAAGGGTATAGAGAAAGGAAGTATCATCCCCAGTTTACAGATGGGAAACTAAGGCATGGAGGAATTAAATGACTTGCCCAAATTATACAAGAAGTCTGTGGCAGAGCCAAAATTGGAGCTAGATTTTCAGGGTTCAGGCCAGGGCCTTAAACAAAAGGTCAGCCTCTGTAGCATTCAGGATATGGATTATCAGGGCCTCTTGCTTCTGTTGTGCTAAGTTTCTGTTCAGGTGACTTGAGTCGTGTCAGAGAGAGGACAAGGAAGCAAATATAAAGATCTGATAACTGCTAACAAGTAGATAAGTCCACATGACTCAGTATCATTTTACTTTTGTAAGTTATGCAGCAAACGGTCTTTCAACAAAACAATATCTTAAAAACTAGTAACTTTCTATTTACCCATCAAAGAAAAAAAAATTATTTGCCCCAGAGACAAATGGATGGATAGAATTTTGAACAGCTGTTCCCACCTCTAAACAGACTAATTTTCCCCCTTTCTGTTTAGGACAGAGAACAAGAACTGGAGCAGCTAACCAAGGAGCTAAGACAAGTAAATCTCCAACAATTTATCCAGCAAACAGGAACAAAGGTCACGGTGCTACCAGCAGACCCTATTGAAGTGGAGGCTTCACACACACAGCTCGAAAGAGGTACACATTTGGAAGTTTTGTAAGGGGAAAAAAAAAAAACATTCTCTCTTCCTTTAACACTAATACACTAAACATCAAATGAACTCTTTATACTGAGGGACCAGCAGATAAAGATAAATAAGTAGCAAGGATATGCTATGTACATTCTCTTTTCATACATTAAAAAAATCTCACATTATACATACACTATATGAAATATAATTATAAATATACTCATGCTAATTCTGGGGTAGAACCAATGTTGTACCTAGCAGGTAACTGAGCTGCTGCTATGACAGCCGCTGCAGGTCCTCCCTGGACCTTCATCTCAGCCCATCCCTCCCACTTTTCAAAAATCTTCGGAAAGCACTCTTTTTTTCCAAGGCCTTTACTGTCAACCCCTGCGTAGAGCCCTTTTGCTAATGATACCATGGTGTTCCTTTTAGGAGGGCACGGAGTTGGTAGTTTGGGTGCATATCTACATGCATCCTACTGTATATGTGCACTGTCTGGGTGTGTGTGTGTGTGTGTGTGTGTGTGGGCGGGGGGGGTTATATTTTCAAAGCCAACTAATGAACAATTTGCATTAAAATGAGTGGCATTAAAATGAGTCTCTAAATGTCAACCGTTAGTCGCCTGTGTATCTATTCTATGTAAATTGTTATGTTTGTGCTGACTCAAGCACACTGGTATGCCAGGGAATAAGTGTGTTCGCTAAATGTTACGAATAATACTTACTAATTATTAAGTAAATCATACTAATTATCATCTTTTTTGTGTAGAGACAACATTTCAGTCTGGGTCCCTGAAACGCCCAGGTTCATCAAGGCAGCTCCCCAGTAATCTTCGAATTCTACAGAATCCACTGTCATCTGGTTTTAACCCTGAGGGCATTTATGTATAACAGTATATACCTCTTCTGGAGAGGACCTATGAAGGTACCATGGACAGTATAAGTTCTTTCCTTTTTGATTCTACCAATGATGAATGAAAGAAGCTTTTCCTCTTTAAGCCACCACATGTTGTGTTTCTTCATTCTACACACCACGTGGAGCCATACCCCCTGCACTGATGCAAAAGAACAAAGGAACTGTGTAGCTACACCGCTGGCAATGTTGAAGTTGCTGTCCAATAACTATTGATGCAAGAGCCTTCATTTTTATTATTGCTACTGCAGAAGCATTTAGAAAAGTATTATTCCATGCATAGGCATAAGAAAAAAAAAACTGAGAAGAGTGAAGGAACCTGTTTGCAACTGGTTTAAGGTTTAATTTATTCCATGCAATCCATGGAGGTGTGAATGTTGACCTTTACGGTGTTTATTTTATTATTTTAAATTTGTGACTAATTGTATAATATCGTATTTCTCAGTCTGACCAGATGACTTTTGTGTGTGTATAAATGTCCAGTGTTTCATCACATTAACAATTCACAACCACAGGAGTGTTGTGGGGGTGCAGTAGCTTTAAAATAGTCTCTAACCACTTATTTTATTTTGTTACATTGTGGATTATGCTGCATCATATCACATCCATTGCTACCTTTTTAGGCTTGAAAGGTATGTTTGTGGGATTAGCTTCCTATTGATTCTGCCTTGAATGAATCATTAAAAGATTATGGAATTTAATGCTGGCTTGGTAAGGATATTTCCAGCATATGATTGAGGATGCACTAGTTAGACAGTATTTTATTATATAGAATGTATATTTGAGATATTGTGCCACATTGCGTATGCCTTTTGAGAAACAAACAATATAAGGGTTCTTCATCGTATGTCTTACTAAAAGGAGGTATGAGGCTTTTCACTGTGTGTGGTTTTTACTTTTTTTCCACCAGCCATGACAGTGTTCTTATTTTCCTGTAAATATTGCTATCCTTTAAAAAATCCACACACATGCCATTTACCAACATGATATCTAAAAGAGCTGGGGTGATATCCTGGTCCCATTTAAAATTAATAGGAAAATTCCCATTGACTTCACTGGAGCCAGGATTTCATTCCTGCTCCCGAAAATTTTATGGAACATGTTTTTCTTTAGATATACAAGACTATTTCTGTTCATGGTTTTATAGAGCATGTATTTTACAAGTGAGAGGTAGAAGATAAACGTTCACAGATTCACTAGTAGACCTCCATTTATTTTTACAATGTTTTGAGGTCACCTAGTACAACCAAAAATAAAACCAAGGTTTAGACAAAGTGGCTTCCCAGCCGAATGTAAGAGAAAACAGATACAGGTACATCACTTCCAAATAAAGTGCAGTTATGACACTAGGCCCTGGTCCTGCACTCGGATCAATGCAGTGGACTCTTGGGTCTGTGCAGAACACCATGGGCATCAGTGGGACTCCTTCATGCCAACCTGGGGGTCCAACTGCATGGATCTGATTCCAGAATCTGGGCCTTATAATGGGCAGTCCAAATGCAATACATAACAGCACCAGGTATTGCCATCGCATGCCTGCAGATCCCTTTGACTTCAGTGGGAGCCATGCCTATGCATCCAGAGCAGAATTTAGCCCTTGGGGTCCCCAGAAATCAAAATCTAGAGGGAGAATCCTGGTTCCATTGAAGTCAATGGCAGAACTTCTTTTTACTTTAGTAGGATCAGGATTTCATCCCTGGTGAGTAAAAACCCAAGCTTTAATTATTAAAAAATAATACTTAAGAAATCTCTTTATTTTTAAAATATAGATGCTCCTGCTTGGATGTACTTGTGCCCAGATAAATACTAAATTAATTTTCTTTAATTTCCACATCAGAACAGTAAATCAAAGTTTGAAGGATACAGCACGAGATGAAGGAATTACCGTTAAATGGAATTTTTTTCATTTCTCTTTTATTAATAGCATCATAAATAGTCTAAATACATTTTTAGTAACAACAACTTCAAATGAGGCTGTGAAAATATAAAGGACCTTTCAAAACAGACTCAGTTCAAAAATAAAAATTCAGCATCCATGTCTTTTTACTTCTGAACAAACTGGTGAATGTGCTGCTCCAGCCTAAAAAATCTTTGCAACACTCAGTTTTTCATATCAGTTATTGGTGAATCTGTGTTCATGTATGTTTGTGCCCATAACTTTTTCTTATATAAAAATGTATTTGTTAATATAAAACACAAATAATTTGGAGATTATACTGTATCCAAGGGGCATATATGCCTTACTTTCCAGGTCCAGTTTTGCCAAACAAATCGCCCAATCTGGCAGGATACTTAGTATCCTCAACTCCCTTTGAAGTCGACAGGAGTTGAGGCAGTCGGCACTTTGAAGTATCAGGCCCAAATTGCGTTGCATAGCAAAGAACCTATGTCACTTAATCACAAAGAAAAATGTAATCAAATCTTCGCTGCATACTGATGTAAAGGATTGTTAAAGCAGATAAATGTATTTATCCTGAAAATATTCTGTTACGCAGTAAGGATCTGAGCCCGCTCCCATGGATTTCCGTGAGTGCTAAGCTCATATAAGAATTGTGTGTCTTGTGCTTTGAGGATGGGGGTGAGAAAACTCAGGGTTTTGGATGGCTAACGATATTGTTCCAGTAATGAAATCTGGAGCCTTTCCCCTTAATTTACTGGTTTAAATTTAGCATAGATTGGTGGTGACTGCTGTTAGTGCTTGACCTCTCTGCCAAAGTGGGTTTGGAGACTAGCATCTCATCTTCTACTCTCTCAAGGTTAAAGCTGAAGAACATCATCAGGGCACCTGAGGAGCTTTCGCTGCTTCTGTCCACCAGGAGAGTAAACTGAACAGTTGGTGCTCCAGGGCTGCTGTTAGTAAGGCAATAAATTCACTGAAATGTTTTTTTAAAATCTGAGAAAATCCCTTTATTTTCCATCTCCTTGACGTATTGAACTTTACACAGTCATATGTTTGTGCCATGTGTGTAGATTAACTAAAAAAATGGCATGCCTTGGAGTTGGGTGTTTTTTATTGTATTATTCAATTCAATCGCAGCATCATAAAGAATTAAGAGTTTCACTCCATATCAACATGTGACCCTTTTTAAATGTAGATTTTTATCATGCTTCCATTTTCAAAAGCTTTTTCAAACCTGGTCAAAGGGGCACGAGTAGAACAAAAACAGCATATACTTTAACAGGTGCCACATTATATACTGACCAGCATAATAAATATAGATTTTTGTTTTTATTAAATAGTTCAATACACAAGTATCTATTTTCCTCTAAGTGCACAGGACATTTATATGAAGGACTCCTATTATTGCTAATGAAAGTTAACTGTGTGAATCCCTTACAAGTGTAGGAAGGGAGATAAATGGAAAAATAGAGTAAGATTTAGGGTTTAAAAAAAAAAAAAGCCTACATCTCATTGAAAGATAATGGCTCCTGTGTCACTCAAGCATTTTTGAAAACGTTACCCATCTTCCAAAACTTGAAAGAGAACATGCCATCACTACCCTAGCATACAGAATCTGCAAATAGAACTTTTCTTTGTGATTAAGAGAAGAAAACCCTTTAGGGAAAGGAAAACCTCTACTTGGGGCTATGTCTGCCTTTAAAAAAAAAAAAAAAAAAAAGCACACTATGTATTGCATTATGGTGAATTGGGATTATATGAGTGGGGGGGGAACTTTATCCTGTGATTTTTAGTGAACTAAAGTACACAGTTTCCCAATGTGCATTACTTAGAATGAATCGGGCCTTAATTATCTATGTAAATAGAAAAACTTTATTCATTTTTTTCCAGAAAATAATCTTTAATGGCCTGTATGGTATTAAAATAAGTGTCAAAGTGTTACTTTTATATTATGCCTTTTTTTTTTTCTGGAACATTGAAACATGCATGTTTGTTCTATTTGCTACAGTATTTTCATGTTTTGGATGAAGGCCATCGGCTGTATGGAGATGACAAAACAATCATTCTATCTATTTATTCAGTATTGCTGCTTATCGTTTTCAAAATAAAGCTTTCAATGCCAATACAGTGACTGATTGAAAGCTGCAATAGCTCTCTTCAGGCGCTTTTTTTATGTTTGTAGAAACCAAAATAAGTACAGGTTCTACCTTTAGTGTATAGAATGTTCAAACACAAGAAAGCTAATGGCAATAACTCTGTATGCATGTGCGTGTGCACTATTTACATAAACATACAGTACATGCACTTAAGCCCAGTTTAGTAATGCATTTAAGCATATGCTTAAATCCATCCCTGTTCAGCACATCGCTGAAGCAGATGCTGATTAGGGCTAGTCATTAAACTGACAGTCATAAAGGGCATGATTCAAAATTCATTGAAATCAATGCGACTTAAGAACGTGCTTAAGCACACACTCACATGCTTTGCTGAATCATAGCCTTAAAAAGTTCATTCTGGTTCTAGAGATAACAGTTCTAGTGATAATTCCTCATTTTATGTATAATTGGTGTCTCTGAAACCTTTATTATTCCCACAAATAGAATGAATTTAAGTGTGCCCGCTCTATAGAATACAGAGGAGGAAGATTAGAAGAATATGTTTACAACCCAGATGCATCTTAGGTCTGAACATAATCACACAGTGATTAGGAGATCTGAGTTGCTGAAGCTTTAAACAGGAGAGGCAATGCTCATTAACTGTGAAGACAAAAATGACCATTTTTAGTACTGCTTTGCTTAACTGCAAGATGGAAATCTGTATTATATGTAATTATATTAGTTTCTCTTTTGACTGTCATTTAAAAAGCTTATATTTTCTGATTTATTTTCATGAATTGTTATTCAGTGCTATGAGGAAAAATATTGGATATTCTCCAGTACAATAAATCTCCCCTGAATCATTGGGTCTTTACAATCAATGGTTTGTTGGCATGCATTGTACATCTCACACTAACACACTGCAGTTATCACAATTTTTGTGCACTGAAGAATATCTGGTATGAAAGGAAGACAGGAAAGCATACCGCACATATATCTAAAAGGCTAAATTAACTGTCAGCGTAAACAAAGTTGTGTTGGACATAAGCTGAGTATCTGGGCTCTGTACTTATTCACCTAAAGAGGGAATTTAACCCGGGGGGGTGGGGGGAGAGAGAGAGAGAGAGGGAGGGAGTGGACCACTGGTCTAAGTACGGTGAGGAGGCTTGTACCAGAAGGTGTATGCCTATCAGAACTCCAAGCAGGTAGACTAGACCTGTAACTGGAGGAGAGAGGGAAGGATGGAGCTTGTAGAAAGCTAGTGACGCATTAAAATTTAAGCCTACGGGGCAGCTAGGAGTCACTACAATTAAATCAAGTGGCTTTCTGACATCAGGTTTTCTCACACTGATACCATTATTGTTAGGGCCCTACCAAATTCATGGTCCATTTTGGTCAATTTGTAATTTGTAAATTTCATTATTTCAGCTGTTTAAATCTGAAATTTCACAGTGTTGTAATTGTAGGGGTCCTGACCCAAACAAGTTGTGGAAGATTGCAAGGTTATTGTAAGGAGGGTTGTGGTACTGCTACCCTTACTTCTGTGCTGGCAGCAGCGCTGCCTCCAGAGCTGGGTAGCTGGAGAGCGGTGGCTGCTGGCCGGGAACCCAGTTCTGAAGACAGATGCCACCACCACCAGCAGCGCAGAAATAAGGATGGCATGGTATGGCATTGCCACCCTTACTTCTGTGCTGCTGCCTGCAGAGCTGGGCCCTCAGGCAGCAGCTGCCACTCTCCAGCTGCCCAGCTCTGAAGGCAGCAGTGCAGAAGTAAGGGTGGCATAGTATGGTATGGTATTGCCACCCTTACTTCTGTGCTGCTGCTGGTGGTGGGGTGCTATCTTCAGAGCTGGGCACCCGGCTAACAGCCGCCACTTTCTGGATGCCCAGCTCTGAAGAAGTGGAGAAGCAAGGGTGGTAATACTGCAACCCCCCCCCCCCCCCCCCCAAACCAACCTTGTGACTTCCCTGCAACTCTTTTGGGTCAGGACCCCCAGTTTGAAAAATACTGGTTTCCACTGTGAAATCTGTATAGTATAGGGTAAAAGCACTTAAAAGACCAGATTTCATGGTCTGTGGCGTGTTTTTCATGGCTGTGAATATTATTGTAGTATCCAAGTTCCCCTTTTTAAATGTGGAAAACGCTCTGGTTTTACAAACAAGTCTCCCTTCTATTCTTGTGGTTTTGTTTTTTAAGGCCACTGTTCTCACCCCCAGCCTCAGAGCAGCAAAGGATTTCCGAACCCCACCCAGCCTGCTGCCCTGCAGAGCTGTTTCACTTCTCCAAAGGCAGGCAAGAATGTGTTAGCCCCAGATGCACTGACTGCAGAATAGCAGCGCAACTGGGATTGTGCAGCATCTGAGAAATGAGAGCAATTGTGCAGCAATATGACCCCTTAGGACGCTGGTGTTTACTGAGAAATTGGTTATTACAGAGTAGTAGCCACTTCAGTGAGGTAGAAGGAATGATGCTAATAATATACATTGATATATATAATTTTAAAGCAGGTGTAGTTCTTTTGGTGGGTAAAGGATACATTTGTTTCACACGTATGCTGTGCATCTTTTACAAGAGTGAGGCCCTCAGTTATCAGAGGAGCTAGTAACAAGTTAAGCTTTGGTGAAGCAATTTAGTTTGGTATCTGTTCGATCTTTACAGTATTTCTCTCTGTTCCCAAGCCAGGGGAGTCTGAGTGTCCCATCAGGAATAGCAATAAATGAGTTGCACTTGTATAGTTGAGAGGACAATCAGACCCCAGCAGTTCCCGAGCCTCACTGCCACCCAACAACCTGCAGCTATACTCAAACCACAGCATGAATTTTAGAGGGACTGTATTGAAGGAGGCACCATCCTTAGTCTAGCTTATATGTAAACCACCAGGCTATCATCATGGGATGGTCCCACTTCTTTGCATGACTGGAAGAGAATACCCAATATGGCTGTCTCCATTCTTTAATTCTGCATTGAAGAATAAAGTGGTATAATGTTCGTGTGTGAGGCTTTGTTGAGATAGTGAGTGCTACTGCATAATATCATTAGACTAGTAACATGCTTTATTATTTCATTAGCTCTCCTATGGGAAAGGCACCTTTCAAAAGACGTTCCTATTTCTACCTAAATATTATAGCGAGTATGGTGGTACTGTTTTACAGTAGTATATAATTGGTAAACTTTTTGCTTTACTTGTTCTTCAGCATATTACTTCTAACATCTATTGTCACATTCTGGGGTGCAAGTCAGACCAGTCAGAGGTTGTCACTGCTTATTATAACCCTGAATGCCCCTATTTGCTGTTTCTACTTATGGCTTCTTGCCCAGGACATACAGCCCACAGTCAGCATGCACTCTATGTCCTGTCTGCTGTACAACGCTGATTCAACCACTTGGAATCCAACAGCCTTCCAGCAATTATCACAGACCCATTCTGGTCTTACCAGACTTGGTTAATGTTAGTAGATATCATCAATACACCCCTGGTCCTGAACTTTCCCAAACCTGTGTGCCCTGCAATGCCCAGCCCTCTCCTGCAACATTCAGAGGGATAAGATTCATTTGCTTCTTGGAGAGAAAACCCACCAGCTTGCCATAGTAACTCAAGTTAACATTCACTTTAATTCAAACACAGGACTGGTCATTTAGCTTAATAGTAAAACAAGTTTATTAACCAAAGACGACAGGATGTTAAGTGAGTTCAAGTATAAGTGAGAAAGTCAGGGTCACAAGTAAATGAAAGTGAAAACATGCATCTAAAAATCTAAAACTTAATCTAGCAAGGTACAGGCTTTGTTCAAGATAGCTTTTCTCATCCACAGTCTTCCAGCATGATGGTGGTAGCTGACCCTACCTTGGTCAGAGGTTCCTCCAAAAGCCTCTAAAGAGCTGCTCTTTGTCTTCGGTGAAAGAGAGAAGGTGGGGTTCTCTGCCCCTTTCTTTTATAGTTCAGTGAACCTTTGAGATGGATATCCCTCAAAGTATAGCTCATTCAAGCTGTGAAGAAAATGAGAGTGTGATGGTGAAAGAATCTCCATGCTCTTCCCCCTCGCCCTTCTACTGGTGATTGCAAGTCGTTCTGTTCCCTGAAATCTCCTCCTCCCCCTGTCTTAATGGTCCTACTTACTGCATATATGTAAATTGAGGTAAACGCCCACTCCTTTGTTTAGGATAGACCCGTTTACCAATTTTACCTAGGCAAGGGCATCTGCTCTTGAACATATGCTAGTGACTTCCTACAGGGAGAATTTAGAACGTTACATACAATGTTGCTATATACATTTTACCATGATGTGACTGACCTGCAAGTTATTAGTTTTCAAAAGATACTGCTCAGGGCATACTTTGTACAAATATTATTACATGAGTGTGCAGGCTGTGCATGCAAAGTGCTTAGGGCCACATCTAGATGGGGTCAGGTTGTTCGTCTTTTGGTTAGAGCAAGGGCCTGAAAAATGGAAGGTTGTATGCCCAACCACTGAATGGCTGTGTGACTAATTGCTGAGTGCACAAGTCACTTACCTTCTCCATACCTCTATTTCCTTGTCTGACATGGGAGGCAGCCTTGTAGATGAAAGGTGCAATGTAATTGCAAATGATCAATCTCTAAGGAGACTGATGGGCCACTGTAAGGACCTGATCCAGTCCCCCTCCCCTCACCCCACCACCACCACAAAGCCACCATGCAACTTTCAGATCTGGATGGAGGAAGCAGCTGATGGACAGTTATTCCCCTTCCTTCTGCCAGTAATGGTGAAGCCCTGATCGGGGACAGAGGGAGACTCAACCACATGCATTTCTCTTCTGCTATGTATGACTGGCTTGCAAAGCGAGGTGTCTGCCCTTGCAAACTGGACTCTCCATCTCTGTTGGAAAAGGAGTTACTGGTTGGACCCCTCCTTGGAAAGCTCGAGAAGGAAAATGCGTCATCTCCATCAATCGCATCTTCCATGCTCCCTGGGACCAGTAATTAAGGAAAGGATTTTTAACTGTGAAACGGCTTAAAATCCAAAGCCAAGCTTGGCCTTAAGTTCCAGAGTTTTCATTGCTTTTGTTTGTTTACTTTTTGCCCTGATTACATCACTCTGTATTCTAAGTTGCAACATCAGAGGTCATGCTCTTTACCACAAAGAGGATCAATGTGTTGGAAGTGGCTTCTAACAAGTCTCGTGGTGTCCATGCTCCATGTGGGGTGAGAGGATTGTGTGCTTCTATTATCAAATAGATATTTCAGTCTATTGAATGTTTGCTGTGAGGGCTATTTCACAATCCTCCTTGGCAGCTTAGCACTATTTTAATAGTTGTGAGAAGAGCTGGTGGATACTTTGAGAAAATGATTGAAGTTTTCCACATACAAATCACCACATTTTCAATGAGCCTCTAGTTCTAAAGCATTCCTAAACTTTAACCCAAAACTTCCTTTCACCTTTAACATTTTACCAATTGCTTCTGCCCTAGATAAATAGGGGTATGTCTATGCTAGAAACGCTACCTTTGCAGCTGCACCACTGTAATGGGGTCACTTACTACAGCACTGGAAGGCAGTCTTCTACTGATGAAGTAAATCCACCTCTGTGAGAGGCGGTAGCTAGGTCAACGGAAGAACTCTTCGGCTTCGGGTGACTTCATTACATCTCACATGGTGTGAAATTTTTCACAGCCCTGAGCAAGGTTAAGCTGACCTAACTTTGTAGTTACCAAATTGATTTTAATTTCTGTTAAAAATGTGGAAAACAGATGCTTCGATGGCCAGGAACTTGTCTGATAAGATTCAACTTAAGGTGGATTTCAGTGGGTGAGAGAGAACTACCCCTTCTGAAAACCCCAAAGGAAAGTATAACAGTGATACACCCATAATTACATCTTACTCTAACTAACCTCTGTCGTCACTTCAGGCACTGCCATGGAGCTTACAGATCCATTCACACTAGTGCACGGTGAGAGCAAGGCGCTGCCTAAATTAAAAGGGTAATGGCTTATTCACTTTGCACTGGTGTAAATTACTACATAAAACGCAGGGCAACAGGGAATCTGGCCCTCCGCCTCTGGAAAGCTGAATTATTGCAATTGCAATAAGGCTTACACAAGAGGGCAGTCCTACCTTTCAGCATTGCTACAACAGCACATCCAGGCCACTGCAGTAGAACAGACAGTTTTTCTTGGCACGGAGCTCGTGACACAGAATATGTAATAGCTGTAGCTTTCTGTATTTTAATACTTACAGATGGTGCCAAACTGACAATGCTGGAGACTGAAGTCCTTTGTTTTAGTCACAGAAAACATACAGCAGAAGCAGCACCAATACAAACACTGAGTTTAATAGAGTTGAAGGCCAGAAGGGACTATCAGATCATCTCGCCTGCTCTTTTGCATACCATATGCTATTATATTTCACCTAGGTACCCTAAAGCCCAAAGCCTTCAGTTAGACCAAACTAGTTCAGCCCTGGGAAAACCAAACTGTGTGCCAAAAGGAGAGACTAATGTATCGCCAATGTCTGAGGTCCCTGTAGTGGCACTGTTTAAGTGAGCTATGCCCAGGTGATCCTGGCAAGTGATACGCATCCCATGTTGCGGACAAAGGTGAAAAAAATCTCATGGTCCCTGCCAGCCTGACCTGAGGACTAATTCCATCATGACCCCAAATCAGTGAGTAAGGCACACCAGTCAGGTAGCTAAAAACGATTCCCTATCTCACCTCACAGCACTAGTCCATCCCGTCCAGTGTCCCATCTCCAACTACCGCTAATCTGTAGTGTTTTAAAGGAAGGTGGGAGGGGGAAAAAAACAGAATATATCTGACCAACTGTGCATTGGAGAAAAAAGTTCCTTCTTTCCCCCACCAGGCAACTAACTGAAGACCTGAAGCATGAGATTTGATGCTAGTCATCTTAATGCAGCACCACAGATGTTATGAGCATGGGTGGTATGTGAACTGCCGGCTGGGGAGGCTAGTCCTCAGCCCTGTCCCTTCCACCCGAGGCCCCACCCCTGCTGGAGCCGAGCCCCCTCTTCTGCCCCCCCTGCCAGAGCTGACCCCCACCCCACTGCAGCCACCAGCCCAGTCCCACAGCTAGCCCCCTAGCCTCAAAGGAGTGTCGGGAGGGTGGGTGGCGCGTGGCACCAGCCACGAAGCGCAGGAAGGCAGGCAGCCCTGGCCCCAGCGGCTCACTGGGGGCTGGAGCCTGGGGGGCTGGAGCTGCACGTAGGGAGCAGTAACAGCACGGGGTGGGGTCACGCCTGGCTGTTTGGGGAGGCAGAGCCTCCCCCCAGCCCATGCGACCTGACGCCCATGGTTATGAGCATGTTGAGGGCAATGCAGGTGATCCCATCCTCCCCTCGGCCCATGAAGGAAGGGGATCCTGATCCCTTAACCAGGTGGCAGGCCTATTCAGGGAGAACAGGGGTTTCAAAAGTCAACGCCTAAGTGACCAGAGGGGCTAGTGAACAGGAGCAGCGAACAGGAGTTTTGTGAGGGAGCGTGAGAGCCAGATACACTTACCATTCTGTAAACCTAGGCCAATCAACACCCAGCCGCCCCCAAACAAAAAACGCTGCAGGAGTAAAAAAGAACGCAGGCAGAAGTCCAGCATCAAAATGGGGGGGCTGTCCAGTGTATTGCACTGAATGCAGCATGTATGATTACCTGCCTTGTGTGCAGGTAGCATGTGTGTGCATTCAGTGCAAGGAGCCAATGGCCTCAGAGACGCAGTACGGGCTCATGAGACCAGAGTGGCGGAACTGGAGAAGCTAAGGGTGACAGGGAGGTACATAAATTAGACTTTCTGGGACACGGTAGGGTGGTCCCACCCCCAGTCTGACAGCCACATGGTCCAGCTCTGCCAAATGGGGTGAGTACACAAGAGGGTCAAGGGATCCCAAGGAACAGGAGGCTCTTATGAGCCAGCAGACACAACCCCCCAGACAAAGTCTACAAAGATCATCACAGAATGAAGAGACAGAACTATCTTGAGGTCAAACCCCCAATGAGGGGGGATACTCCACAAAGACAGTTTGCTAGACTCAGAGACAGGTGACAGAGATGGGTCACTCCCCCGTGTGGTCACCCATTGAGGAGACCAAACTGTCTTAAAGATGATGTAACCAGCTGAGTCTGTGGTAAAGACAAAACTCCAACTCGGCTAGGTGGTAGCTGCTACTAGCAAAAGGGACTTGAGGTGGGGGGTCTGACCCTCAATTATTTGTTTTTAATGTTTATAATGTTTATAAAATAAGGATGATCAATGGGACTGGCATCAGAGGGCTCATGTTCCCTGGAGGGACTGTGTAGCAGATCACTGACTCACCACCACAGCGCCTCCTGCTGGTCATCTTGGGAATTAGCTCATCTCCAGCTCTGGAGCACCATCTGCTGGCCAGTGTCTCGCTTGCCTGAGGCCCCATGTCCCTCCCAGACCCCGGAGCCTCTTATCCTGGGGTTCTGCCCACTGCAGTACCCCCACACATGGGGTCTCCCCTCCCAGGGGAACCCCCAACCCTCTACACCCACCTTGCCTCGGTGGCTACTGCCAGTCATCATCTAGCCCCCTCTCACTGGGGCAAACTGCAGTCTGTAAAGGCCACTCATCATTGGCAAGAGGGGCAGACCAGCTGTCTCCGCCTAACCCCAGATTGTACCTCTGCAACCCTGGTACCTGCTTTGGCCTTTACCACAGACTGCCAAGGGGTTTACCAGACTAGAGCTCCCCAGCTCCTCTTGCCTTTCCCCAGCACTGCTCTACTCCCAGTACCCAGCACTCGCAGGCAGCCAGGTCTTTCTCTCTCCACAGCTAGAGAGAGCTTCTGACCCAGCTCCTACCTGAGCCCTTATAATAGGGCCAGGTGTGGCCCGATTGGGGCATGGCCCCAGCTGTGGCTGCCTCCCCAATCAGCCCAGCTTTCCTCCACGAGAGCGGGGTAACTGCCCCGCTACAGACTGTTATTGGACGCTCGTGCGCCACACACTTCACTTCCTCACCCTCGTATCCCGCCCTGACAAAAAGTGGCGAGACCTCCTACCACCTCTAGAGGGTGAGGAGCCCCGGTGGGCCAGCCTCTATTCCACCCTGATACCGAGGCCCATCGGGGATGTCAGCTGGTGGCTCCTTCATGGGGCCATGAGCACAGGCGTGTATTTGGCGCGGTTTACCCCTGTCCCGGATACTTGCCCCTTCTGTGGTGTGAGGGAGACCCTGGCGCATGTTTACCTGGAGTGCGCCAGGTTGCAGCCCCTATTCCGGCTCCTCACAAATATTTTGTTACGTTTTTGGCTGCACTTTTGCCCTCACCTCCTTCTCTACGCACTCCCTATCTGCCCCCACAAAGTCACGGGACCTCCTGGTCAACCTCCTCCTGGCCCTGGCTAAACTGGCCATCTATAAAACCAGGGAGAGGAGGTTGGCCGATGGAGACTCCTGTGACTGTGGGGCCAGTTTCCGATCCTATGTCCATTCACGTATCCGGGCAGAATCCACTGTCTCCCTTGACGCCTTCGAGGAGCAGTGGGCGCTGTCCGGGGTTCTCTGCTCGATGTCCCCGTCAGGCTCCCTTCTTTTAACCCTTTGACCACACTCCTGTCCCTGTTATTTCATTAGTTGTGCCCCGGACTCATTTGCTTTCCAGGTCCTGTGGATCCTCCCCTTAGGCTTGGGGGGGGGGGGGGCAGGAAATCCTTTAGCAGTGGGCAGACTCCCGCCCGCCCACTTCCCGGAACCCAATAGGTACAGACTGTTATTGGGAGGACACCAGAAAAACGAGAAGTGGAGGAGTTGTCAGGAAACAAGACAGCCACATGGACAAAGCAGTGCACGGGGTTTAATAAAGTTCCACTTGTTCAGCTTAACCTGTATTCAGCTTCATTCTTTGCTTTTACCACAACATTGCACTCACAGCTCAGGTTGAGGCAATTATCTTCGATGACCACTAATTCCTAGCTCGGTCACAGACTTCCTGCGTGACCTTGCAAATTACGTAAGCCCTCTATGCCTGAGTTCCACATCTGTAAAGTGGAAATCATAATACTTCCTTCCCTACCCCCACTTTGACTTGTCTATTTAGACTACATGATCTTTGGGGAATGAATTCTCTCTTACTATTTGTTTCTACAGTACTTAGCATAATGGGGCCCTTATCTAGCTGCTACTATTATACAAATAGTAATAGTTTCTTTCGTCTTACCCAAGGGTTTTACAAGATGTCACTCTGAGCTGGTCTCTGACAATGGGAACAAGACGCTGGCGTGATGTGGAAAAAGAGGGGTCTCAGAGTATCAGTGGTGATTTTTTTTACTTTTCAAAAAAAAGAAGATAGCTAAATGTGTAAAAATAATTAAAGGCATAAAAAGACTCTTTCACCTCAACATAAGAACAGCCTGCTCTTCTCACAAAGCAATTTTCTTATGCCAGGCAACTTCCCTCCACTTGTAGTGTGCAACTAATCAACGGACTTGCTTGCCTGAACAGTCTGAAGTTTACTTCCTTGTCTTAAATGTTCCAGTGTTTCCAGGAGGGTGACAATGGTCTGACAAAGTGCAAGGAACCAGTGACATGCCACGACAGGCCGGCATTTTATGGTTCTCCATAGAAACCTAATTGCATTTCAGTATTATGGTGTGAAGAGCTGAAATTATTGCGGGGAGAAGGGGTTCTTCGATTCTGAGTATGGAGAGATATGGACTCATTTGTTCCCAGTAATCTTTGTTACCTTACAACCACCACAGTGAGAGTTATTTCCACTGCAGTCAGAGCGAGTATTGCTCATACCAACCATACGTAAAGACTCAAGTCTGATTCTCAAGTCTGGGAACACAGGCAGCAGTAAGCCACCGTTGCATTCCCCCACTTTCTTGGGCTGGCTAGTGCCACATTTGGCCCAAATTACAGGGTAGAGCAGCCTTAACTTGGAGCATTTGTCACGTATCCTGCCAGCCACCCACTAGAACTGCTGTGAAGGGAATCCAGGCCTCTGCTGCTCTGGCATTTCATGCTTCCAGAGCCACTGCAGCACCGGTTCATTCCTTGGCCTCTTTGGCACATTTCCTGGGCACTGACTCTCAGTCACTTACCCCTTCTCAGAGATGTGGCTTAGTCCACGTGCCATAAGCCCCTAAGAGAGGGCTGGCCCCCAAGATACCCCAGAAACTTAAACACCTCCCTCTCCCAGAACTCCAGTCACAAGGTGTGAAGCTTCTGGTTACAGTGTAGCTGGCTCAAGAGCACACGGCAGTTGTGAAGCAGTTAACAGACACAACACACACACTTTGCACAGTCTAATGCCTTTTACACTTAATCATATAAAGCACAGGAGAGAACAGATCATACTAAACAAACATTAAACACATGTCCCTGCCTAGTTTCCTCACCACTCCAGAGCATTCTTTGGGCTGGAGACCAAATTCCTTAGGTTGTCCAAAGTCCATCAGGGTTCAAGAAAGCAGGCAGAGTCCCCCTACCCAACGAGGCTGCTACATGCCGGCTGACCTCTCCCTCCTGAAGCCCTTCACCCAGCTTCTATGACCTTGCTCTCTCATGCCCCACGTTTCCTTTTCCTGCTTGCCACCCCTTGTTCCTGTGTGTTTCTTTATTTAAACTCCTTCTGGTCACCTGGCCTTTTTTGTTCTACTCCTGGTAAGTTTCCACTGTTCCTACCTTCCCCTCGCTCTCCCCAGAGGAATCAGCTACACAGTTTTTTTTCCTAAGGATGCAGCTGCTTTTTTGCATAACCTTTACAAAGGCTAAGTACCACTGTTCACCTTAGTTATGTCCCTTTGTATCTGTTGATGTGTACTTGCTACAGGACCTGCCAGCAATGGTGGATCCACTTACCTACAGGCACTCATGATACAGAACTTTTTTCATAATACAACTTCACAATAGCAGTCAGAATTAAATTGTACAGACATTCACAATTAGTCACAGCATTTTACACTCACTTGGCACACGTGTGTATGACTATACAAGGTACCAGGCAGTGGAGAATCACTGAATTGGGCTCACTGCATTTATTTCATGTCCTATTTCGTGGTGTTTCTTTTACTCTAGTTTCTTCCTCCTGTGTTATATAAGCGAGCGCACATAATGAGCTACCTGCTGCTGAGCACATTTGGCTCCCCTTGCAGTCAAAAGTGGATGCTGCATCTCTCAAGGTGTGGCCACACGTGGGATTATACTCACCGCATGCCTCAGCAGTATTGTAAGGGCACAAGACCACAAAATACAAGGGCCTCTAGCTGCCTGAGAAGCGTGAGGAGCCAATGGGATTGTTTTATTAAGTGTTTTTGTTACTTGTTTTAACAGCTGCCTAGAAAGTCCAGAGTTGAGGCAAGTTTCCTCTTTCACACTCCCCTTTTTATTCACATTGAATAAGGCTTCTATAGCTGATCGAGCCACTGCTCCCACAACACTCTAAATATGTTCACTGAATCATTCTCACAAGCCTGTGAAAGTTTTATTATCCCCATTTGGAAGCTGGGAAAACTGAGGCACAGAGCTGTGCAGGGCCTTCCTGTACCCATCAGCATCTTTGACCACTCATCGCCATGCCTATTTTCTATCTCTCTCCCTATATCTGGAACTGTCTTCCTCCTCCAGGACACCAAGGTGTCTAGCTCCTCCTAACAACTAATGTTTTGGAGACAGACAAAGCTTTAAAAGCATAGGAATGGGGGAGTTACCCCCACCTGATCAGACCGGTGGCCCATCTAGTACAGTATTCTGGGTCCAACAGTGTAGGAATATAGGCCCACATTAGACCTGCATAGCTATGGTTTTTAGATTGCGTTTGGATCTTGACGTGAGTGGTAGGCCTGAAGCATGTAAAAGGATGAGATCGTGAGAAACAAAGGTTATTTGTGTTAAATGTGTAGTGACATTTAAGGTACCAGGGTTATCGCGTTTAAGTCTTGGGTTGAAGTAATAGAAATAAAGAAAACATGATTAACTGGGCACAAAGTTTAGTAGATAATTGGTTAGAAATGCTCAGTCCAGTAGCTAGGGAGAAATATGGCCAACTGAGCTAAGACGGAAACCTTGAGAAGAAAGGGGACCAGCCATGAATCTTCTCTTAAACAAGCCAGCGGGGAAGGTTCAGCTCTAAAACTCTCTCCGCAGGCTTTAGCTAAGGTACAATGCCCAGCAATAACATCACTCGTTTGTTATAGTGTATACAAAGTAGTAGCGCAGCCAGGTCCGGAGCGCAGGCGGAGCAGCGCTATAAAAAGGTGCCTCCTCCTGTACTCACCCGGCGGCGCTCCGGGTCTTCGGCGCCGGGTCCTCACTCGCTCTGGGTCTTCGGTGGTACCCGCCGCCGAAATGCCGCCGAAGACCCGGAACGCCACCGGGTGAGTGCCAGAAGCGGCGCTTAAAAAGAAGCGGCGCCTTTTTTTAGCCGCTCCCCCTGCTCCCCCCTGGCTATGCTACTGATACAAAGCCAGGTTTTCCTAGCGAGTTATTGCTCAGAGCTTTTCCTTACCCCTCTGAAGTCACAGCCTGATGGGAAGGGATCTCCCTGGCCTGATCTGATCATGAGTATGTTGGCCAATGCTTATAACTCTGTTGTTGCTAGGGTATAGAATATAGGCCTGTGCATATGCTTATGTTTGTACTTGGGGTGTAATTAACACTGTGGCCTTTTAACTCTTAAAGGAATGCTTGCGTAGAAACTGAGTGGTGATAAACCTTAATACACTTATTAGGAAAATAATTTCCAAGAAACAGTGGCCAGCACTAGATGCTTCAGAGGGAGGTGTAAGTAAGGTACCCTGCAGTAGGCAGCTATGGAGCAGCCGATCCCCAGGGGAAGTTTCTTCCTAACCCCTCAGTTAGAGACTGAATCATGCCCTGAAGCAGTAGGGTCTGTATCTTTTCCAAACTAAACATATTCAGTCCAAAAGTTTTGACTCTTAATATGATATCCCTCCCTTTGCATTCATTGGACCAGATTTGTCTGTTGAAGCCAGGAGTTTGCTATATGAGATGCAGTTGGTCCATTATTTCTGATATAAGGCTCTAGCCTGCGAGATGATGAGTGTCCTTCACTCCTGATGATTTAAGTACTTTGACTTCTGTGAGCCTGGGGGGAGTTCAGCTCCCCACAGGGTCAAACACACCAATTACAAGCTCTTTGGGCCTGCATTACTAGAGTTACCCATTTGGCTGCATCCCCAAATTTGTATAAAGTGGCAAAGAATATTAACCTATTGTTCCTTGTTAGGGAATTATAACAAACAAGGTATGACATGGCTGTTAGTGAAGTTACTCTATGCTGCCAGAATACATTTCCTATACACAGTTTCTTTCTAAAGTACAAGCATCTCTCTCTTCCACCACCTCACAAAAACAAACACACACTTGTTTCCTCAGGCTTTGGTCAGTTAAAGAATATTTTGTTTTGGTCTATAGGTCATTAGAACTGAAGCAGCCAGGCATTATTTCATATATAATATTATGGTAGCATCTAGGCATTCTAACCAAGATCAGGGACGCACTGTGCTAGGCACTGTACACAGATATAGCAAGAGACAGTCCCTTCCCCGAGAGCTTGCAACATAAACTGACAAGCCAGGCAAAGTTTGGGAGAGAGAAGATTCTATTATCCTCCCTTTTCACAGAGAGATTAAGTGACTTGCCTAAGATGTCACAGGAAGTTTTTGATAGAAAAAAATAGGTTCAGTTTCTGACTCTGAGTCCCAGTTCAATTAATAAAGTTATGAATATGTGTAAGGTTTTGCCTTATTGAAAAAAAAGTCTGTGCATGCTTAGTACTTGATTCTTCATCAAATCAAAACAACTTTCCTCTGCAACACTAGAGGTTACCATAGATTCCAAAACCAGAATAGACCTTTGTGATAATCTAATCTGACTAACACAGACCATACAACCTTCCCAAAATAATTCCTAGAAAAACATCCACTCCTTCCTGTGGATTATTGCCCAGCCATATTTCACTTTTCAACCTCCAGCCACGTTGATGCTAATCCAGGTCACAAGAATAGAGAAATGTGCTTTTTATTCTTCCAGGGTTCTCATGTTCAGAAATGGAAGAACTCCTTTTGTTTTAACTTCCCCTCAGAATTTCACCATTGGGCAGAAACACGTCATGGAAAAATTTAGGCCAAAAGGTGAACGTTTCAGAAAATTGTAAGTGGCTGAAAATAAAGGGTCATATTAGATGCCGTAATGAAAGCTTCATTGTAAGAATCCTCTGCTGCTTCCACAATAATACAGAAGGATACACTTTTCGGGGATTTTTTCTTAAATCTTATTAGCGAACATTTGGTCATGTGACTAAATGTGGAATTATGTTTTTGGCCTCCCAAGCGGACACTGTTACAGGCTGGGAGGGCAACAGTGTTTAATATAATCCCTGTGATTGCCAGAGAAGCCCTGCCCCAACAGCGGCAGTGTTACGTTGGCCTTACAGCTCCTCTTCTACTCATGCTTTCTGGGAACAATCTGCCATGGTCAGTGAGAAGACGTGCCCTTGCCCAAAGCTGCCTTTTATGAGACAGTCTGACAGAGAGGAGGTTCCTACATTTCCCTCCCTCCTCTCCAGCATGAATTTCCCCCATAGGAAGAAAAGCCAGCCAACTCCAAATGTCCATAGGGGAGAGAAAGCCTTGATAACTCTTACTAAGGACAGGGGCTGGCCAGGGCTCATTTCCAGTGACAATTCCAACAGGGGAGGTCGAAGAATCCCAAAGCTTCCCTCCAATATTACTCCTGAGTGAAAGAAGTGGGCTCTGAAGATTGTCCCTGCCCTTTCCCCCACAGAGTGCTCTTGCTTGAGGTAAAGGGGGGAAAGTATAATCCTTCTCTTCCTTTAGGTACTCTCCTGTCAGTGAGACTTCAGAGAGAAGACTCTGAAGCCTCCCTCCCTCCCCCACCACAAGTAACCAGGGATAAATGAGAATCCACGCAAAATTAATAAAATAGGCTTGGAGAATAATATCGGAGAAAAATATCTGCCAATAAAAACAGTTCCCTTCATTGTGGTATATTAGTTCTTCAGCTGATGGTCTCAGGAGCTATGTACCTCTGAGTCAATATTTTCTGTTCCTGAAAGCAGCCAGTCCATATTTACATAATATCACACTATAATCTTGTTTGAAATACATTTTGTGAATCTCTTGAATGCCATGGCCCTGGATCCAACTCATTTTAAACCTTGAGAGCTGCCTCCAGGCAATGTATCATCTCCCATCATCTGTGATGACATTGCTGGCGTTGTTGGACATACAGATATAGCCAAAGGCCATGAGTGCCACTTCACTGCATGTAAATAGGATGTCCAGTGGTGCTCTAAGGGATCAAGGCAAATTCAGGTCTCCTTAATGAATCATCAAGGAATAAAGCGTACATTGGACTACCCAAAACTGACTTATCTAATTGGTTTGCCTGTCTGATGGGATTTCAAAACTGATGTCCTATCTCCCCTGAATGGGCCTAGGCATTTTCCCTAATGGCATCTTGCCCCATTGACCTGTCCCAGAATTGCATCCAGCACAACCACCGCTACTGTGGCCAGCGTGCTGTGAAACCAGTTGGTTGCTAACCTTCCTACCCCAAAGTTGTGTACGTTACAATGATGCTATTCAGAGTCCTCCAATGATTACACACACTAATTACTTTACTCACTGAGTGAGCCGCTGAATTCAGCGGGAAGTAAAATTATTCGTGTATGTAAGTGTCGGCAGGATTGGACCCACTTTTGGGATGAGTCAATATTGTAGCTATAAATATAAATTATTGTTATAGAGTCTGCCCTCAGGACAGAAAAGTTGTGTGCTTCTTCAGTCGGAATGAGCGGCGCATCTGTACTCACTGTCTATTGGCATATCAATAGTTGATAAGATTTGAGGTAACTACTGGGACAGAGCACTGGACTCTATTCCGGGCTCTGTCACTGACCTGTCAGCTGACCTTGGGAAAGTCACTTTATATCTCTGTGCTTCAGTTTCCCCAAGTGTAAACAGGAAGGATGATAGTACAGGTACGTACTTTGCCCAGCGCTTTGAGCTGCACAGGTGCAAAATCGCTACAGAAGAGCTCATTTAATATTATTAAGGATTTATCTGGAGGACAGTGAAGAGCTTCTTGGGAGGCAAACTCCAGATCCATCTTTGCAGTGACAGGATTATAGAGCTACAACAAGCCACGCTAAAGGGAGAGCGCTGCTGCTGTCAAAGGAGTTCTCTCTTCTCTCCCACCTCCTCCCTCTCTCTCTCCAGTCGCAGCCGAGCTCCTCCACTCCTCCTCCCTGCAGCGGCCCCACAGCCGAGTCTGCTGCTGCTCAGCAGCCTCCCCGTCACATGCCTTGAAGCGTGTGCCTGTGCATGTGTGAGCGCACGTGACCGCCCAGCCCTGCAGCAGCAGCTCCGTCACCTCACACACAAGTACTGTACTTCGAGGGCGGAAGGCGGAAGAAGAGGGAGTGATGTCAAGGCAGATTTATTGCTAGGCAACCAATAATGCTTCTCTCTTTGGAATCCTGGAGCTTCTTCAAGATCTAATGGTTGAGGGAATTACTCCCCCGCGCCACCACCCAGGACTTTTTGTGAAGCCCGGTTGCACACTGCACTGAATCCAATCATTGAGGGCTTTAGCAGCATATACCCTCTTTAAAATAAATCTAATCTGATGTGTTGGATAAAATAAACCCTTCACCTGCTCTCTGAGTACATGCACAAAACTTTAAAAGCAATGTATGTAATGAACTGATAAAACAGCCTGCATGGACACCCCACTCCAGAATGTTGCCTGTGTGTACAGATGGGTATTTTATGTATACCCCACACAAACACACACACAGCATTTTTATAATGTTTTATATCTTCAAAGCTTTGTAGAAACATTATCTAGCTAAATCTCAACTGAAACATAATACAAATATTTGATACTTGAAATCTGATTTGATACTTGGATCCTGATGGCTCCAGAGCAAATGTGCTCAATTTACAAGTAAAAAGATGGGTTTTCTTTCTAACTGCCTGGCCTGCAAACTCATCCTGAGATCTGAGAGTCAAGATGCCTGTGTGTTGTCTTCAACTGTAAAGATTCCACAGGTCACCTTCTGCCCTCAGTTGCAGATGATCATCCTAGGACAGAACCCAAAGGCAGAATTTGGCCCTGCAATTGGACTTGAGGGCCCAGTCCTATAACCTTTACTCACATTTGTAATCTTTACTCAGGAGTACTTGAGTAAGGGAGGCTACTCACAAAAGGGGTTGGAGGACTGGGCCTGTATGGCCTGATCCAAAATCCATTCAAGTCAATTCAGTGAGCTTTGTACTAGGCCCTAAGGCCCCAATCCCACAGCTAACAGCACATGGGCAGAACATTGCACTTGTGTTGTGTAAAGGAGCCCCACTGAAGTGAATTGGACTGTGTGCAAGTGTTGCAGCCTGCATGCTGCCAGTTGTGGATTGGGGGCCTTAGATAATCATTCTGAAGCACAATAGGAGTAGAATCATGGTTCAGTAATGCAGACAGGACTTTGAATACCCGTGGGAAGCTGATTTTCAGCTGAGTAAAGAAATGCCATTTTTACATAGCTGTTTTCCCAAGTAGAACTGCTCCATAGAGAGTGCTCAGTAGTGAAGTGCTTCTGTACTCTCTCTAGTTTCTTTTTAACTGGTTCTATAGGCTCGGGTGTGGTTGAAAGCATTTTTTAATGAAAACTAGACTCATCAAACTTCACTAATGAAGTGAAAAAATCAGACAGATGAAATTGAGAACTTTTCCTTTTGAATCTACAGTGGTGGGTAATTACGCAAATGGCATAACCTGGGACAGAGCTTTGCACTCCCACAGAGCTCCACTGACCTCAGTGGGAATCCACACAGGCACAGGGATCAATTCATCACAGTTCATTGGAGGATTGGGGCCGTGGTTTATACAGGCCAGTCACAGAATAGGGTTGGAAGGGACCTTAGGAGGTCATCTAGTTCAACCCCCTGCTCAAAGCAGGACCAATCCCCAATTTTTGCCCCAGATCCCTAAATGGCCCCTGTCATAAATATGAAGGGAAGGGGGAGAGGGTCTGATGCAGTGCTATAAAATCCTCTTTCCAGTAAAGGGTTAAGAAATGCAGGTAGCCAGACTGACACCTGACCTGGCTGGCATCTGACCAATAAGGGGACAAGATACTTTCAAACTTTGGGAGGGGGGAAATTTTTAGTGTGTGTCTTTGTCTGAGAGAGGGTGATCTTGGAAGACAGAAGGAACCTGCAGAAAATCAAACCTCCCTTTTCTGAAGTAAGTTTAGATAGCATAGCGTATAGATTTCTGTTTATTTTGCTTGGTATTCCCTGTGTTAGAAAGGGCAAAGGGTGGTGGTGGGGGGGGGGTTATTCATGGTTTTCTGTAACGTTAAGGGTTTGTCCAGAGGGGGAAATCTCTCTGAGTTTGGAAATATAGTGCCCTGTGAAATAGTTACCATCCTGATTTTACAGAGATGATTTTACCTTCTTTATTTTTAATAAAATCCTTCTTTTAAGAAGCTGACTGTTTTCTATGGTGTTAAACCCAGGGGGTGGGTTTTTAGATCACTGTGTAACCAATTGGTTGGGAGATTGTTCTCAAGCTTTCCCAGGAAAGGGGGTATACGGCTTGAGGGGGTATTTTGGGGGGGAGGGAAGTTCAAGTGATTCCTTTCCTGGATTCCTGTTAGACATTTGATGGTGGCAGCGAGAAGCGTTTCTTGGGGTGCAGGGAATTTTGTACCTTGGGGGGTTTAACCTAAGCTGGTAAAAATAAGTTTAGGGGCTCTGAATGTGGGTCCCCACATCTTTACCCTAGAGTTTAGAGTGGGGAGGGAACCTTGACAGCCCCCTCAAGGGTTGAACTCACAACCCTAGGTTTAGCAGGCCAGTGCTCAAACCACTGAGCTATCCCTCCCCCAGTCACCCCACTATGATCTACTATGTGTGGGGGAGAAAGTACAACTGCATTTCTATTATAAACCCAAAGGGCCCAATGTTAAATTTAACAAAGAAGATTTCATCCCTGGTGCAAATGGTTTGTAGAAGCTGTTTTGTGAAAATCAGTGTGGGTGCTTTTAAACTCTATCAGCGTAGAGAGGATCAATGTGTCCAGAAGGGGGTTGTGGTAGATGGCTCACCATGAGCACCCCTTGTGATGCTGTGACCAAAAGAACGAATGTGATCCTGGGGTGCATAAACAAGGGATCCTCAAGTTGGAGTAGGGACCTTAGTTTACCCTTAGCAGTAGCGTTACCGCTGCTGAAATACAGTTCTAGTGCCCTGTAGCAGGGCGCGCAGTCCACTACTGCCTTTCCACACCACAGAAACTGGCTCAGACTCTTCTGGTTGCGTATCCACTGTGCCATTTATTTAAGTTTCCTCCACCAACACATTTACAGTCCCCGTGTCTATTTACAATGCCCTCTGTGCTTTCAGCCTTCCTCTCAGGACCCAAGAGGAGCAGGGGGAGCTCCCTTCTCTAAAACCTCTGTGAAACTGGTGCTCAGCTCACCCTGATCCTCCCTCCCTCTGGCACTTCCTTCCTCTGCCTCTTTATCAGTCTTGAACTGGTTAGCTCACCCAGCCCACTAGCCTGATTATCTAATTACCATTAATTACCCCAATCAGCTTTCTCTGGGGGAGGGGGAAGGGGGAACTAATTGGTGCACTCTGAGCACTTGGACACTGTCACATGCCCACAATACAAGAAGGATGTTGATATTATTGGAGAGGGTTCAGAGAAGAGCCAGGAGAATGATTAAAGGATTAGAAAATCTGCCTTACCGTGATAGACTCAAGGCGCTCAATCTATATAGTTTAGCAAAGAGGAGGTTAGGGGGTGACTTAATTACAATCGATAAGTACCATAGGCACCAACTCCGCGAGCGCTCTGGGGCTGGAGCACCCATGGAAAAAAATAGTGGGTGCTCAGCATCCACCAATGGCCCTGGGGATCAGCTCCTCCCCCTCCCTTCCAGCACCTCCCGCCTGCCACAGATCAGCTGTTCAGTGGCTTGCAGGAGGCGCTGCGGGGGAAGGGGTGGTGTGAGGCAGGGTGCTGAGGGGGTGGAATAGGGCAGGAAGAGGTGGGGCGGGGGTGGAGTCGGGGGGGAGGAGGTGGGGTGTGGGAGGGGCCTTATGGGAAAGGGTGGAATGGGGGCAGGGCCTGGGGCAGAGAGGAGGTCAAGCACCCCTGGGGAAATGAGGAAGCCGGTGCCTATGCTAAGTACCTTGTGTTGGGAGTGTTCACCTGGAAAGAGTTAATGTAGACTGAGAAGGGAGCCAATTAACCCAACAAGCCACAGCTGAGGGGAAGCAGGTGGCTAAGTAGTCCCCTGACTGAGTGAGGGAGTCCAGCTGAGGAGGAATGAGCTGGGCTCGGTTTAGAAAGACAGGAAATGGGAAGCTGGGGGACGGTTGGGAAAGATGGCAGTCACTCTCTGGGAGAAAGGAGAAGTGTTTGGAGGCTGCAGAGACAGGTTCCTACAGTTACTCCCTGGAAGGAGGAGTTAGTAGGCTGGCAAACCGATGGGGGGAAGTGCCAGCTGGTAAGGAGAGGTCTCAGGGAAAGGCAGTAAGTTCCAGGCGGGAACAGACCTTAGCTACCGACTAGAGGGTTCCTGAGCTGGAACCCAGAGTAGAGGGTGGGTCTGGGTTTCCCTACCAGCTACTGAGGAAGTGGCACTATGAGGCCGTGAATGGGACAATTACCTAGGATTGCTGAGGGAAGACTGATAACCCAGAAGGAGAACATTCGTATAGCGACCTGGTCAGACGGCTGAGTCACAATGAGGCAGCAGCAGCACATGGAGCAAGAAAGGGGCTGCACACCGAGAGAGAAGGAGAGACTGAGTGAAACTGCAGGAAGGGGCATCGACCTTGCAAAGCTAATCCGTAGAATGGCGAGGCGGAGGTGCCATCCTAGCGGTGAGTAGAGCACTCCATCACATACCTACATGGGGAACTACTATTTAATAATGGGCTGCTCAGTCTAGCACCATCCAATGGCTGGAAGATGAAGCTAGACAAATTCAGACTGGAACTAGGTCAGAGTTTAACAATGAGAGTAAATAACCATTGGAACAATTTATCGAGGGTCATGGTATATTCTTTTTCTACAAGATCTGCTCTAGGAATTATGTGGGGGGAGTTCTGTGGCCTGTGTTATACAGAAGGTCAGACTAGATGATTGCAATGGTCCCGTCTTGTCTTAGAATCCTTTCCTTGGGAAATTTTTAGATGTAAAATAAAATACAAAGCCGGATAGTGCCAGGCATAAGTGGTGCGTGAGTCTTCCGTTTGGGGAGGCTCACATGCAAGTGCCAGAAGCTCCTAGAAGTGGAGCGGGGGGGAGGCCCACTGGTGCGTGGACCGAGGCCCTTTTCCCAAGTAGGGTGACCAGATGTCCCGATTTCATAGGGACAGTCCCGATTTTGGGGTCTTTTTCTTATATAGGCTCCTATTACCCCCCCATTCCCGTCCCGATTTTTCACACTTGCTTTCCGGTCACCCTATTCCCAAGGCCCCTTTCCCCAGAGGGGCCCCCCTCCCCGGCCGCTCACTCCTCTCTGCCCCTTCCCCTGAGGCTCCGCCGGCCACTCGCTCCTCTCCGCCCCCTCCCTGGAACGATGGGCTCAGGGGACCATGAGGCCATGGCACCATCACTTTTTCCTGCCTTCGGTGAGCGACGGGGGTGGGAGAGGGTGAAGAGGAGCAAGCAGCGGGTGGGGTGGGGGGAGGGGTGAAGAGGAAGAGCTGGAGCCAGGGAGGGGTGGAGCACAGCAGAGCCGTCTTTAGCGGGTGCGGGGCCCCACACAAAGAACGATGGCGGGGCCGCGCAACCTCCCGCCGGACTTGTCCGAGCAATCCCTGGGAGAAGGGAGGTGTGTTTGGACTATAGAGTTAAGTAGCCTGCAGTTACTCTCTAGGAGGAGGGAGTATGAGCTAGTAAACCCAGAGAGGGGGAAGCCAGGGAAATAGCAAACGGTGTCTGGGAGCAAGCAGACCATAAGTGCTAGACATAGGTCACCTGGACTGGAACCCAGAGTATTGGTGGGCCCAGGTTCCCCTACCAGCCACTGGGCAAGTGGCAGAGACTGGGCAGTGGAGCAGAAGACTGCCTGGGACAGTTGTCCAATGTGACTTTACTACCCAGGAAGGGGAGGACTATAGTGACCTGGCCAGAAGGCCAAACCACGAAGAGCAAGTCACACAATAGGACTGTGTAGAGTTCCAGAGAGAGCAAGAGGGGCAGTGGTGACAGTGAATGAGTGACAGAAGTGGGGGTTGGACCTGGAAAGAGCCCGTCCCCAGAGAAGCCAGGGGGAGACGACTTAGCAGTGAGAGACCCCTGTGACACTCTGGAAACTGAAATAATGTATCCTCAAAACAAGTACAGTGAGTGACGTGGCAGTGCAAACTCCCCCATGCTGCCCAGCCAATGTGTGTGTCTACCCTGACCTAAATGGCCATCTCTAGGAGCAAGGAAAAGCAATCATTTCTCAACTTCTTCTTGGCTTTTTACTGAGATTGCAGTGTTGCCAATCCCAAGTGATCAAAAATCATTAGCTCCCTCCCCCCAGAGTCATGACTGGCTTAACAAATCACCAGGTTTTCAAAAACCAGTTTTGCATGCTTTTTATTTGCCTTCTAGGTTTTGCGCTTTTAGGGGTCACATTTTCAAGCTTGTTTGTGTAAGCAGGAGATCAGGAAGCTTACTTCATTTTTTAAATGAAAACTGAGACCACATGATCCCAGCAGCTTGGGTTTTAAGAAAAATATCAAGTATTGTGAGATTCGTAATACAGTCACCTGAGCTGGCAACGCTAAGATGGCCAACTGCGAAATGGACTAGTCATATGAATGGCAAAGACTTTAAAGTGACACTGACTTAGAAGTGAAAATGAAACTAAAGGAGAGGGGAGGAAAACATACAAATTTAGGGCCTGATCCAAAGTCCATTAAAGTCAATGGAAAGACTCAGCGACAAAGGGAGTTTAGATCAGACCATTAGTGAACATGGGTAACAGCTAGTACAGGCCTACAATTGTTGTCCTTTCATACACTACCCTCATTACCTTCAGTGGGAGTTACACTGTATTACATTTCATAGGTTTAATCTACACTGTATTTACTTTATACATAATAGACTCAGACTTTAAGGCCAGAAGGGCCTATCATGATCATTTAGTCTACATATAACAGGCTACAAGAACCTCACCCATTCATTCCTGCAACAGGCCCATAACCTCTGGCTGAGTTACTGAAGTCATCAAATCTTGGGTTTAAAAATTTCAAGTTACAGAGAAGCCACCATTTACTCTAATTCAAACCAGCAAGTGACCCATGCCCCATGCTGCAGAGGAAGGTGAAAAAAACCCAGGGTCTCTGCCACTCTGATCTTGGGGAAAATTCCTTCCTGACCCCAAATATAGTGATCACTTAGACCCTGAGCATATCAGCAAAACCCACCTGCCAGACACTTGGGAAAGAATTCTCTGTAGTAACTCAGAGCCCTCCCATTTAGTGTCCCATGGCAGGCCATGGGAGATATTTGCTTTAGCCTTTTTCACAGCCACATCACATTGGCAGCCCATACTCATACTGTGTTCGACCAATACACCCAGGTTTTTCTCTTCCTTTTTCGCTTCCAACTGGTAAGACCCCAGTTTATATCAAAACCTCTTGTTGTTAGTCCCTAAGTGTGTGACCTCGCACTTTGCACTATTACATTTCATCCCATTTCTATTATTTCAGTTTTTAAGGTCATCCATATCTTCTTGTATGATATTCAGATCCTCCTCCATATTTGTTCTTGAGGAACTCCACTAATAACCTCCTCCAGCCTGACAGTTCATTTTTCAGTATGACCTATTGGGATCTTCCCTTTAATCAGATCCTTACCTACCTTTCAATTCTTGTATTTATCCCATCTTTTCTCATTTAATAAAAATATTTCCCACATGGAACTGTACCAAATGCTTTACTGAAAACCGGGTAGATTAGATCTACTGCATTTCCTTTTTTTAGAACATTGGTTATCTTCTCAAAGGAAGAGATCAGGTTGATATGGCACAATCTACCTTTTGTAAAACCATTGTATTTCATCTCAATTACCATTTTCCTCTGTCTTTAATTACTCTGTCTTTCAAGATTTGTTCTAAGATTTTTGCATACAATTGAGGTCAAACTAATAGGTCGGTAGTTTTCCTGATTACTTTTCCTTTCTTGAATATAGGTACTATATTTTGCAATTCTTCTTCAGTCATAGGGTATCGCCCCAGAGTTTACAGGAGTCATTAAAAATCCTTGCTATTAGGCTTGCAATTTCATATGCCAGTTCCTTTAATATTCTTGGATGAACGTTATTTGGGCCCCCGATTTGGTCCCATTAAGCTGTTTGAGTTTAGCTTCCACCTTGGATATGGTAATTTCTACTTCCATATTCTTGTTCCCCTTAGCCACCCTGCCATTGCCCCTAAGCCATACTTAATTATCTTTAATCTTTACCCGTCTTCAGTGCTTAGGAGTCCCACTTCTTCTTTCCTTGTTTTCTTTTTATTTATATAGCTAAAGAGCCTTTTACTATTGGTTTTAACTTTCCTTGTGCAGTCCAGCTCTGCTTGGCTTTTGGCAATTCTCACTTTTCGCCTATACCTCCTTACTTCCAAGAGGTAGCTTTCCTTGCTGATCCTTCCCTTCTTCCATTCCTTGTAAGCTTTCTGCTTTCTCTTAACCTGTCTGAGATACTTGTTCATCCCATTTGGTCCGCAACCCTTCCCTATGAGTCTTTTCCCCTTGCTTGGGGAGTCTATGAGAAATACACTATGTAGCAAGGTATGTATAAAAAATATCAAGCCCAGTCTTGCATTCTAAAAGTCAGGAAATACAGAAGTACTATAGGCCCACAAATTATACCAATATAAAACAATCAGGTGGGAAACACAAACTTGAATAATGGCTAAATATGCATTTGCACAAGAACAATATAACTTTGTTTTTAAATAGTTTCATTTCATGTCTAATTTTTTTAACTGCAAGAAAATGTGAAAACAGAATTTATTCAAATAAAGCTAAGGCATGGAACTGATAAAAGCCAGAAATTTCATAATTAAAGATCTTAGATTTCCTTCCATCTTTTGTCCCCTACAACAATATATTATCAGTTTTAACTATGAAGTTATTTATGTTTTTGTTAAAACATTAACATTACTGAACCATATCCGTGTTTGTTTCTGCCACAGCATTAAAGAGGATACCTTGAAGATATAACTGGGCATGAACTCTGACATATTTGATGCAATGACTATTCATAGAGTAGGATTTTCTAAGAAGCCATGGGCTTGATAGACACAATTTTTGTCCTGGTATAACTGTGTCAGTTAAGGGTATGATTTTCCCCCACCCACCATATAATTATAGCAGTAATGTCAACACAGTTATACTGGTAGAAAGGTGCCTTAGATCAGTATAGCTTATGAGCTTTCCTGCATCCACAGTGGGGTTGCGGGGAGGAGGGTATATCATTATAGTGAAAACAGTACAACTTGATGTGGACATAGCGATGAAATGAGGACAGACACATGCATAGAATGAAGTGGCAGGCTGCAACTTTTATTAAACTTTAACATAGGGGAGAGGTGCTACCCACCCATCACCCTCCTACACCAGGCATTTAATTGGTTCCACTGTGGGGGGCTTTACAAGGCTCCTACCAGATAACCCATAGGTTGGGGTAGGCTCTCCTCAGCCTAACTCCCAGGACTCAGCTCTCTGAGTCTTAGCACCTTCTGCCCAGTGAGGGAGACAGAGGGTGCAGAAGGGTGGGGACCTCGCCCTGCGAAGGCCACAAGGTCTGACCTCAGCCTGCAAAAGCCACAAGGTCTCACTCTCTCCCATGAGCCCAAAGCCCATCACCAAAATCCCAGGTCCTTTACCTCTGGGAACTGTTCATTTCATCCTCTTAATAGCACTGGAAACTGACTGCAAGTTGCAATGAATTAAGAACTCAACCCCCAGTACCTCGGTTAGGTACTAAGCACATCCAACTTAGAATCAGAGAATATCAGGGTTGGAAGGGACCTTAGTAGGTCATCTAGTCCAACCCCCTGCTCAAAGCAGGACCAACCCCCAATTTTTGCCCCAGATCCCCAAATGGCCCCCTCAAGGGTTGAACTCACAACCCTGGGTTTAGCAGGCCAATGCTCAAACCACTGAGCTATCCCTCCCTCTCCCCAACTTAATCCACCCTGGCTTGAAGGTGCTGTGAGGAAGGTGAAAAGTTCCCTCATCCACTGGCAATTGATCCATGGGAGAAAAAGATCCTTCCTGACCCCCAAATTGGCGATTGGCTAGATCCCCTGCATCTGTCAGGCCAGATTCCCATTCCTAGTTCAGGGTAGGTAGCATGGGGCAGCTGGAATGGAGCTGAAAGGGGCTCCACATGGGCCCCGTTCTACGTTAAATCCCAGAAGCTGAGGTATGCTGGCCAATTAGCATGCTCTCTCCCAGCTGGCCAGAGTACCAGAGACTCCCACAGGCAGGAGTCTCCCTCCCTAGCTACTAGGACTGTTCCCTTTCACCACAAGCCCAATCAAATTTCACCCACCCATTGAGACAGGTTGAGCATTTTTGTGTGTAAAGAAAGCCTAATTGAATTTCACTCCTCTGACTCGACTGAAATCCCAGGCACAGAACCTGATCCAGACCACTCAAGTCAATAGCAGTCTTTCCACAGACTTTGGTGGGATCTGGATCAAACCCATGAATAACTGTTTTCAACAGAATTACTTACACATGGTTGCAAGGTCTGGTCCATTATTAATACTTTACGATAAACTCTTAGAAGGCATTACAAGTAGTGCAAATGTATACATAGTTTTATATCATTCATTGATTCATCTAGCTGTCTATTGTAAATTAGTTTAGCTTAGCTTTACAATAAAACTATGTAGACTTACTTGCTTGTAATACTATCTGAGTTGTTTAAAAAAAGATAATGTTACTTGAATTCTTTGTTTTATTCCTGTATTTCTAAGGGAGATTGAAATTAACATGGCTTCCTTTTTTAAAAAAAAATTTGCTAATATATTTGTACTCCAGCTTGATCCAATGTCAGTGCAGCTATGAAAACACTTTGATCGTTAATTGGTACTGAAGAACCAGTAGAGGGAGCACAAAACATTGTTTTTATATTTATATCTTACATAAACTCTAGCTACTTTTAAAAAAAATATTCTCAGGAACAGGATGATGAAATTTTAAAAGGAAAAGCCCCAAATCTCATCTATATTAAAACTGTTAAAGTCTTTAGAGGAATATTTTCCCATACTGTAAATTACTTGATTGTGTCACTGTAAAGCTGGGTTTTTTTACAGCATTTCCAGTTTCAGATATACATGATTTCCTCAACATTTATGAAACTAATGCCATCAACCTGTCATAAAAAATCTGATAATTAAAGTCTGATAATTGTGGACAGTTACTAAATATGTACAGTACCTATAGTGTGAAGTATGTTACATTTTATCATTTTTAAATGTAGAATGAATATAATGCAAAAAAAGTATAGAACAATTTAAAATATAATTAGAAATGTGTGTGCATGCATGCTTTACGCAGTGCTTTGTGTAATGTACACACTATAAAATACAATTCATTAAATTCAATCAAAGAAAAGTAAGCAAATGCAAAACCATCTTTAAAATGTGCAAAAACAAAATAAATTGCTATCTACATTCACACAACTAGACATGTTTAAGGTTTGCTATGCATCCATTATACTGTATTAATGTAGGAATTTTTAATTACTAGACAACCCCATGTTGTGTATTAAAGCTTTTATTCCTTAATAAGACTTTTTTAAATCACAAAATAGTGTGTAAATATTTAGATAATAGAATTTGTGGAGTGCTGGAAAATACTGAATATAAAGATTGATTTCTAATATATCACATACTAAACTGTTCTAAAACAGCTGTTTTCTTGCAGACAGTATTTATTTTTTAAATAATTTAAGACAGCATAAGCTTGTACCAAGCATAAGCATTGTAACAAAAGTGCAACTTTTTTCAGCAAATCCTCCCCAAAAGATATTTAACTCAAAATATCATTAACACATTTTCTCCCTACAAAAATAGCATGTCAGACATCATTAATTGGATGTATTAACAACTATTTACATACAGCCATTCTGCAGGCTAGTAAGATTATTTTTTTTTGTAACGTTGTTTAAACACAGCGTTTGAGGCAAACAGTAGCAACAGCAGCAGCAAATGCAATCAAACTGACTAACAGACCCAGGATACTTATTCACTCAGTCAGACAGTTGTGTCTCACCTCTTACATAACATTCAAGTGAGATTTCTCACAGTGCTACCTTGGCAACAAACTAAAAATATCTAGGCAAGGTCTAGTTTTAAGCCTTATTAATAAAGCTTTATCGGTGTGATTATCTGGCATCTGTACAGTCTCCAGAAAGGGAAATCACGATATTTGGAGACAGAAGGACTGCATGGGACCTTATCACATATCTTCTAAGCATTTCCAATTAAAAACAGAGATGTTTAATAATTTCCTCCAGTTTTTAATTTGGGATAAAATTAGTTCAGGGTTGTCAGTTTTTTTTTTATTTTTTTAGTTCAGTGCAGAAATGTTTGTTTTATAAAGCAAGGTTATAAAAACTCAGGAAAATACTGAAATTAAATAAGGACAAGGTGGAAACAAATGCACTTGCCATACCTCTATACCTTAGCTAAGAAGAAATCATAGCATGGGCCTGATCTTCTTTTCCTTGCACATCCAAAACTCTGACCAAAGCCAGGAGCAACTCTGGGTACTCAAAGCACTGAAGGACTGGGCTCAAGATCAATTCATTCATGGTCCATTTCTCAATAAAGTGCGAACGTATGTACTCAAAACTCACTTTTTCTTTCTCTCCCCTCTCTCCCAGTTTGACAATGAACCAATCCAAGTCTCTTTAAACAAGTGCAAATTACTAAGTGGAACACAGAGATACTACAGAAAAACATTTCAAAATAAGGTGCGTTTACTTTAGAGAAAAGCATACCCTTACTATTTTTTTTCTTTTCTTTTTTAACATATTTATGCATTTATAAAGCCAAACATTAAAAAAAATACTGAGTAGCAAATTTAATCCTTAAAGATTCTCAAGCAGTGGCAGAGGCCTCTAAAGTTAAGCACCTCCACCCTACTTTGAGTCAGATACTGTATGATCTTCATTTGCTTCTATATATTATTATTAATACACATCTCTAGAGAGGCCATAACCACAGTCTGTGGCTCCCAGGGCAACTTTTTTTGCCTACCCACTTTCAGATGCCACTGACACACTGGATCAGAAACTGAATCTGACTCTCTAGCTTCCAAAACATTTGATTTGAAGCCTGTTTCTATTTGCTCCCTTTCCATAAATGTGGAGACAATTTGTGATTCTCTGTGAAACACAGAAACGCAAAGGATCTTTTACAGCAGAAGAACTGGGGGGACGCAGCAGGAGAGAACACCAAAAAAACGAAACAACCACAACAGAAACATCGTGCAGATCTATTACACTTTCTCCTTTAAAACCACAACGTGGGTGGGTGGGTTGTTTCTGATTGTTGCTGTTATTGTTTATTAGGATGGGATCCTTCTTCCTCCCTACTGAGGAGCATGGGTGGGCTGAATCCGAGGTCCTGTAGCACCGTTCAGGGGCTTTCCTTTCCGGGCTGCAAAAGATCTTCCGGGGAGGGAAGGTCACTGTCCAGGCTGGGGCCGGTGGCGCAGGCAGCAGCGAAGAGATAGGGCAGGTGCTGCCCGGGAGAGATCATGTCAAGGGGCAGAAGGGCCGAGGCGGCTGCGTTCGCCTTCTCAGCCGGCGCCAGCACCGAGGACAGGCAGGGGAAGGCGGCGGCGGCTGCAGCGGCGGCGGCCGCCTGGGCCGGGATTCCGGAGTAGAGCAAAGGGATGGGGGCGGCGGCCGGGTACAGATATTTCTCCAGGTTGCTCTTGTCCAGCAAGGGCTGCATGTAGGCCGCGGCCGCGGAGGGGGAGATGAAGTAGAAGGGCAGGCACAGGGGGGCGGCGGCGGCTTGCTGGCCAAAGGCAGCCCCGCCCCCGCCGAAGGCCATGAGGGAGCTGAGCAGGGCGGCGTCGGGTCTCAGCTGGGCAGCGGCTGCCTGGTGATCCGGGCTCAGCGCGGCGGCGGCGGCGGCGGCAGCAGCGGGGAGGGTAGCGCCGCTGCTGCAATCCAGCCTCAGCCTTTTGGGCGCTGGGGCCTCGTCCCCGGCAGGCTCCTGTTTGATAGTCACGCTGGGCAGCCCGGCCGCGTGGCCTTTCTCCCGATCCGGCCGGCCCTCGCTCTCCCCCCCATAGCCGCTATCCGTGTCGGTGTCGTTCTCCCCGCCGAGCTCTACGGGCGGGTGAGTCCGCTGGATGACAGGGACGCAGTTAGTCTGAGCCTCCAGCTTTTGCCCGGTGCGATCCTGTGCACAGGAGGAGGAGGAGGAGGAGGATCCTTTGCTCACGGGGACCTGTGGAGTCAACAGCTGGGGGCTGGGTAAGAACTGAGTGGAAACCGCGTGCAGATGGTTTACGAGCTGGGCACATCTCTGCTCTCGGGGAGTCCAGCTTTCAAACCTGGAGAGGTATTGCAAGACTTCTTTGGCGCACGTTTGAAATCCCGAATGGAAAGCATCCAGGTCGCACTGAATGGGGGACTTCATAGACCGCTCCCCTGTGAGGGAGAATATGGGAGGGGGAATGCAAAGAAAAGTCAGCATAAACACAGCTGCTATCACCGGCATGGGAGTCCCTGCTATTGGGCTTGTCCTTAGTCAAAACAAAGGTAACTTCAGTGATTTCTTTATAGGGAAGCCTTTCAATCCAGGCTATTTTTCCTCATGGGGCACAAATGCCTATATTTGCTGGGAGTTAACATGGCAATTTGGCTGGTGACATCTCAGTGGAGGTCAGCATTTGGCCAGATAATACATTAAGCATTTTATTATATTCCTTTCAAAGCACATGGAAAAAAATATCAAAGGACCGCCCCTATGAATTATAGCATTATGAGATCTCCAATTTAACAACCATGTCTCCTGAGTATGTTTATGTGCTGGCATCTTCTGAAACTGACTTACCATTCTGTAAAGCAATTATATTCTGATGCTGTTGCTCCGTTAAGGCGGTTAAAGCTTTCAAGTGTTTCAAAGTTAATTCCAAAACTACAGCTTTCTCCAGATGCCCCAATGTCTGAAAAGTAGGGGGGAAAGGGGACACTTGTTTACTAACACAATACAATTGCCCATTGTATTCTGTGTCCATAATTTCAGGAGCCTCCCTTTGAAAGGAGTATTATAGTTAAAGCTTCTGGTTTTACATAAGCATGTTAGAAATGATTGCTGTTTTAAACTGAATCACATGTACATTCACCTCTGTAGAAACAACACAAGTCACACTTTTTCAGCTGTATGGTACCTGTCCTTTAATTTTTAGATAATCACAAAGAACATATTGTATAATGCTTCAGACAATGAAATATCTATAACTTACCGTCAATTTCAGATGCTCAGGCAATAAATCTTTTAGCTGAGCAATGCATTCATTAATCCTGTCTCGCCTCTTCTTTTCTATCAATCTATGTGGTAGTTTGTATGTTTCCTAATTAGTAAAATCAGGAAAAGCCAAATGTTACATTCACTTAATATGACAAGCAAAACAAAAACAAATGTCCACATGTAGTACAAATTGCAAGTCTGTATAGCCTTTCCTTGTATGCTTCTTATCCGGTAGACACACTTATAATTCAAGGGAAGTTAAAAGGGAAGAAACTCCGATGCGGTTATGGGTAAAGCTATGCTATAAAAACCACTGAACCCCAATTAAGTATTTAGGCAGGTCATGAAGAGCTTCAGAAACTTATTCTTACCTTACTCTCATCTCTTTTCATACCTCTTTTGGGTTTGCACAAATACAAGGATGGATAGTCCAGTCTGCAAAAATGAAAGAGAGATTCAATGGTAGTATGTCAATGAGCTACCTATCACTTTCATAAGTGGAAATATATACATACATAAAGAGAAAAAAAACCAAATAAGATATGCATATAATATTGCACAGCTCCAAAGCTAGTCCCAGACTGCAAAAAAGGAAGCAAGAATCAGACACCATTTAAGAACGATCTATCTTTTCAATGCGTTATATCAGTTTCTTAAGAAGAAACGAAACACTAGTAATAAGAGACAGAGATATATTGCACTGGCTCCTTACCCTATAAAATCCACATGTTCTAGCAACTGCCTGTCTTGCAAACGAGGAATTCCTTCATCCATGTTTGACAACAGCTGATTTTTTGTTGTTGCTTTTGATTGAATCTGTGGGATGCTGAGAGTCTTTGGAGATCTTTGAGCAAAACCGTGCACATGCAGCCTCTGTCTCTCTTGTGCACTGGGGAAAGTGTGAAGCAGTTTGTCTCCCCTCCCCTCTCTCTCTCCCACTCATACAGTCACAGTCACACACACTGTGCTGGTAGTTTGCACTCACTGATCAGTGTTTGGCCACAGGGCACGCGCGTCGCCAGCCAGACCAGCACCCAGCTCACGTGCGGAACGTACCATACAAGCTCCAGACGAGGGGTTTGGGTGGGAGGGAGAGGAGGCGGGGACAGCTGATCCAGGCGACCGGAAAAGAAAAACAACTTTGTCCAGCTATTCATCTTCCAAATGGCAATGCAGTCAGCTGAGGTTTCCTCCTGTAAGGAAATAAACGCAGCACTCCTGAGCATGGTGCATGTAGTGTCTGGGGGTTGATTGCTCTTCAGTCTAGCCAGTTTATGGACGCGGGGGGCTGGGGGGGGTAGAGATTTCACATGTAGCATAAAGGATGCCTGATTTAAAAGCGGAGGCAACGTGGTGGTCCTGTGCTAAAAGCAAAACGCGTTGGGAGGAAAAATCGTAGTCGGAGAGACCTTAGTTTGACAAGATGCAATTTTCAAATCAGCTGTCTGGAAAGTGTTTACAATGGTGCATTCAAAAATGTCCTTTTATTCCTGAGCTACGCTGAAATCTGCCAAGTCCCATTTAGGGAATTTAAAGTTTCTCTGGTGCAGAGAGATTATTTTGCCTGTTTATTTCAATGAGCCAGTGATAATCTCACGGGTTTTTGTTTCCTCTGTCTCGTGCAGGTGATCCTAAACGGCCTGTAACTCTTAATATTGCCCTTTAGAAAGAACCAGGAGCTCCCTATAGGTGCAAATCAGGAGCGTGCTCTAGTGTTTACTGTCACAGGCTGCATCGCTGTTGCAAAGGAGCTGTCAGGAGGAGAGGGTGACATTGGGAGAGGAGTTACGCTGAAGTGAAATGTAATATTAATCACTCCCCTGTGGACGTCCATTGCTCTGTGTGTCTGGTGGTACGTGCCTCTCCTGTCCTCCTCCCCTCCCTTCTCCCAACACACACACACACTTTCTAGTCTGATAATGAACGCTGGATGTGAGCGCATAGCCCACGTTTACTACCACTGGCACCTAAAAACCCTCCTCCTTAATCCTGTCTCAAACGGGTACACGCACAGGGCTAGCAACGTGATCCGACCTGCCGCTGCCACATCACAGCGGTGAGAGCCCTCGCTCTGGAGCTGCTGCTGCTGCATCCGCTGCCTAGGGAGAAATGCAAACGCAGCTGCAGAAGCAGGAGTATTTTACCTGCTCCCCAGAGCGAGCCCAATGGAAATGACTCAGTGCAAGTCAAAAGTATAGGTGGGAGGAATCACTGATCAGCGATGCTAGGGACTCCTGCTGCTTGTGAGAACAGCAACCAAGCACGGCTGCTAAAACAGCATTATATACTGTCTCCCCACTGATTCCCTGCGGAAATTAGATTGCAAATGAACATGACCGTAAAGCAGGGGTTGTATTAAATATACATACCTGGGGATGGAGAATAAAAAAGATCTGGTAGGGTCTGGGGTGTTAAGAGCTCCTGCTGGAAGTTAGCAAGCGCAGGGGCAGGTTTATTTATTTTCTCCCAATGGCAATCACACACTGTAAATGGTAGTAAATGAGGAGATCTACATATGGCTGTCACAGTGTTGCCAGCCCCCACAATTTTCTGGGGAGGATCTGGATATTTGGGGTTTTTTCTTAAAGCCCCAGCTCCTGGAGGCATGTGATTACATGAGAATCTCACCTTTCTTTTAAAAATGACTAAACTTCTAGCTCTCATAATTGCAAGGAAACACTGGAAAATGTGAACACTAACAGCTCAAGAACGAGACAGCAAATTAAACAACTTCATATTTATTATATTTTAAAAAATCTCATGATTTTTAAAGCCATTCTTATGATTTTGAGAAACATTCATGATTTCGGCATGCTTGGCACTGTTACATTTACAGCACATGAAGTGTGAATGAGGATTTAGGAGTGGAAAGGGCTGTAGTGGCGTGTTAGGAGCTCCCAGAGGTGATGCTAGCCCATTGGGGGCCCTAAGCAGGAATATTTTGGGGGACCTCTCCCACACACAATACACAATGACCCATTATTGGTATGCTCAGGGCCCTAAGCAATTGTTTAGTCTGCTTATGCTTAGCGCTGGCTCTGGGAGCTCCTGCTACTAGTGAGAAAAGTAAATGCTGCTGCAGGGGCAGGATTGTTTAATTTCTTCCCAGTGATCCTGATGGAAATTATGCATCATCAGTGAAAGTCAATCAGGAGATACACCATGCGTAGGGCCCTGCCAAATACACGGCCATGAAAAACACATCACGGACTGTGAAATCTGGTGTCCCCCCCATGAAATCTGGTCTTTTGTGTGCTTTTACTCTATACAATACAGATTTCATAGGCGAGGTCCTGACCCAAAAGGGAATCGCAGGGGGGTCACAAGGTTATTTTAGGAGCCGGAGGGGGGCGTGTTGTGGTATTGCCACCCTTACTTCTGTGCTGCCTTCAAAGCTGGGCGGCTGGAGAGTGGCGGCTGTTGGCTGGGTGCCCAGCTCTGAAGGCAGCGCCCAACCAGCAGCAGCATAGAAGTAAGTGTGGCAACACCATACCATGCTACCCTTACTTCTGCACTGCTGCCTTCAGAGCTGGGCGGCTGGAGAGTGGCAGCTACTGACTGAGGGCCCAGCTCTGCAGGCAACAGCGCAGAAGTAAGGGTGGCAATGGCATACCATGCCATCCTTACTTCTGCGCTGCTGCTGGAAGCGGCTCTGCCTTCAGCGCTGGGATCCCGGCCAGCAGCCACCGCTCTCCAGCTGCCCAGTGCTGAAGGCAGAGCCACCAACAGAGGCAACGCAGAAGTAAGAGTAGCAGTACCGCAACCCCTCCCCCCCATAACCTTGTGACACCCCCCCCCCCCCAACTCCTTTTTGGGTCAGGACCCCTACAATTACAACACCGTGACATTTCAGATTTAAATGGCTGAAATAATGAAATTTACTATTTTTAAAATCCTATGACCGTGAAATTGACCAAAATGGACTGTGAATTTGGTAGGACCCTAACCATGCGTGTATACATTGAACTGTGCTTGGGTGTAGCAAAAGGAGTTATGAAGCTCTAATGCAGTGGTTCTCAACCCGTGGCTCATGGGCCGCTTGCAGCCCAATCAGCACAGAGCTGCAGCCCATGTGACATCCTCAGGGCCATACAGGTAGTATATATATCATGTGGATGCAGCCCACATAACACATAGAGAGCTGCATATGTGGCCCACAATGGTAAATAGGTTGAGAACCACTGCATGATGAGAGCACTTGCTGCTAGGAAGAAAAGCAAATTATTGGGTAGGCTAGATTGTACACCTTCTTCCCAGAGTGAGTTCAGTGTAAATTACACATTGCAAGTGAAAGTTGCCTGGCTATTGACATGTGACAATGGCACATGCTTATATAGTTGTTTCCTTCTAATTCTGAACAAGGAACTTCATTAGAATAAGGAAACAATATATTCCCTCAAACTTTCCTGTGTATCTCTCTGCTTCATTTTAGAGCTTCTGCCTAGACTCAGCCCTGGTCCCTTCTGCCTTGCTTCCTAGTACACTAATCATCACTGATAATAGGGTGATGGGCCCATTAGAAATTCAACAGATAAGAGAAAGAGAGATGTGTCTGCCTCTGTCATCTATTACCATCTACATATATATGTGCATGAAGGGGAAATGTGATGTTAGAAACTTCTGCTTCCTATCAAGAAATGGACTCTACTAGAGAGGTAGATTTAACTTCTCCCCAGGGTGATATCCACTTCACCGGGTGGGTACTGTAGTGTACACGAACATTCCACACAAAGATGGACTACAAGCCGTCAGGAATAGCATCCCCGATACTATCATGGCAAACCTGGTGACTCAACTTTGTGACTTTGTCCTCACCAACAACTATTTCAGATTTGGGGAAAATGTATACCTTCAAGTCAGCGAGACAGCTGTGGGTACCCGCATGGCCCCACAGGATGCCAACATTTTTATGGCTGACTTAGAACAACACTTCTTCAGCTCTCGTCCCCTAACGCCCCACTCTACTTGCGCTACACTGATGACGTCTTCATCATCTGGACCCATGGGAAGGAGGCCCTTGAGGAATTCCACCAGGATTTCAACAATTTCCACCTCACCATCAACCTCAGCCTGGACCAGTCAACACAAGAGGTCCACTTCCTAGACACTACAGTGCTAATAAGCGATGGTCACATAAATACCACCCTATACCGAAACCTACTGATGGCTAAACTTACCTACATGCCTCCAGCTTTCATCCAGACCACATCACATGATGCATTGTCTACAGCCAAGCTCTACGATACAACCACATTTGCTCTGATCCCTCAGACAGCGACAAACACCTACAGGATCTCTAGCAAGTGTTCTTAAAACTACAATACCCACCTGGTGAAGTGAAGAAACACATTGACAGAGCCAGAAGGGTACCCAGAAGTTACTTACTACAAGACAGGCCCAACAAAGAAAGTAACAGAACGCCACTAGCCATCACCTGCAGCCCTCAACTAAAACCTCTCCAGCGCATCATCAAGGATCTACAACCTATCCTGAAGGACGATCCCTCACTCTCACAGACCTTGGGAGACAAGCCAGTCCTCGCTTACAGACAGCCCCCCAACCTAAAGCAAATACTCACCAGCAACTACACACCACACAACAAAAACACCAACCCAGGAACCAAACCCTGCAACAAAGCCCGGTGCCAACTCTGTCCACATATCTATTCAAGGGACACCATCATAGGACCTAACCACATCAGCCACACCATCAGGAGCTCATTCACCTGCACATCTACCAATGTGATATATGCCATCATGTGCCAGCAATGCCTCTCTGCCATGTACATTGGCCAAACCGGACAGTCTCTACACAAAAGAATAAATGGACATAAATCTGACATCAGGAATTATAACATTCAAAAACCAGTAGGAGAACACTTCAGTCTCCCTGGTCACTCAGTAACAGACCTAAAAGTGGCAATTCTTTAATAAAAAACTTCAAAAACAGACTCCAACGTGAAACTGCAGAACTGGAATTCATTTGGAAACTGGACACTATCACATTAGGCCTGAATAAAGACTGGGAGTGGTTGGGTCAATACAAAACCTAAACCTAATTTCCCTCATACTAATTTCCCCCTAGTGTTACTCACACCTTCTTGTCAACTGTTTGAAATGGGCCACTCTCATTACCACTACAAACATTATTTTTCCTCCCTTGGTATCCTACTGTTAATTGAATTGTCTCGTTAGACTGATCTCACACTTGGTAAGGCAACTCTCGTCTTTTCATGTAGTTATACCTGCTCCTGTATTTTCCACTCCATGCATCTGATGAAATGGGTTCTAGCCCACGAACGCTTATGCCCAAATAAATTTGTTAGTCTCTAAGGTGCCACAAGGACTCCTCGTTGTTTTTGCTGATACAGACTAACACGGCTACCACTCTGAAACCTAACTTGCACTGTTAATCCACGGCCTCTGTGGTCCTTGTGGGAACTCAGATCTGGCCACACTCCCTCCTACATCCAGAATGCCCTCTGCCCCCTCCTGACATCCTAGAATGTAGAATGTCCCCTGCTCCCGGAGCCAGATGGAAGAGTAGGGCTTCTGTGACAGGGGTATTCCCTAGGGTGTGCAGTGCAACTATGAATTAGGCCATAATGTGCTGGGCTGGAGAGCAGGGCTCTGAAGCATTTGGAAATCCTGTTTGGCAGAGATTACGTGCCTGCTGTATTATTCCTCTTCCCTTTACTTCACCAGACTGCCGCCGCCGCTGCTGCTGCCTGGCTCAAGCACAGATCCTTTACACGGTGCCTGACTGCATGACAGCGGTGGTGGCAGGCCTGCCACGTCTCACTCCTTTCTCCTCCTTTTGAGTGAGCAGGTTTTTTCAAAATATCTCACTTGTATTGAGGAAGCCTTTTGGTTTTTGTGTTTCAATGGGACTTCAAACAGTTCTGTCATGTAAGCTGTCTCCTAACCTTGCACTGGTGGCACTTTGTGTCCTGGTGGGGATATGTTAAATGTTCCCCCCATCCTTAAACTACCAACATCTCAGTTGTGAACTTAGCAAGAGACTGGGCAGTGGGTGGGCAAATATTTTTCCTGTCTAATCTAAGAGGTGATGCTCTAGGCACACCATGACAATGGGTCCCACAGCTCTACATCATTCTGGGCCACCATCCCCCACCTGGACTGACAGTGGCAGAGAAGGATGGGCAGCAGCATGGGCTTCCTTATTGCCCCCAGGAGCAGCAGTGTCTTCTCACCTTGGGAACAGCAGGTCCCCTCCTTTCCATGGAGAGGCAGGGGGCCAAAGGGGAGCAGACCCCCTGTTGGAGTACTTACCTCAGCAGCCAGGAATGTGGGGGCCAGGTTTGAGGCATTCTTCTCTTGCCACACACAGAGCCCACTGCTAGGCGGTATTGATGTCCGCTGGAGTTAACATTCCATTGAGATCCACAGGTCAGTCTACAGCTCTCAAAGCTATTGTTTCAGGCTCTCTGCAGACTCAGGCAGACATTGTTTTGGTTACACTCATGTCACATTGTTAAGCTTCTCTTCACACCTGTGAGGGCTAGAAACATACTCTGAAAAAAAAACCCTTAGATTCTGACCTCATTGTGTGACTCCAGGAGCTGGAGCCTGAGCACAGGCCTATAATGACTTCATCTGGCCTTGTCAGAGAGTGGAGAATGAAATCACAAGGCTCACAACCACCCCAGGTGTATCTCCATTAAAAGCCAATCAATGTACAGTAGGAGGAAAAAGGCCCACAGTGAGGGAAGGTCTGTGCTTTGCACTGCAAAAACTGTCCCTGGACCCCACAAGCAAGGTATGGGGTGGATCTTATAGGTCAGTGGAGGCAGGTGATACCAGAAAGTGCCCAGGTAAAACTGGCACATAAAGGTGACTTCAGAGCCAGTTCAAGTAGCAGGCAAAGGTCATGATTTATCTAATTCTAATATGTGTTCTGCCTGTCCTGAGAAGCCTCCACTGCTATTGGGAGAGGAAATAAATTGCTAATGTTGTTACTTTCCCTGGATTGTACTCAATAATATTTCTCAGGCAGCTATGGCCAAAGTTCTGCCCACAGAGTCCTGCAACAGGGTCCAGGCCTGATCTCATCTCCAATAGGAAGGTGTGATACCAGTAGGGTTGCTAATTTTGGTTGGACGTATTCCTGGAGGCTTCAATCTTAAATTAAAGATTAATCTTTAATTCCTGGAGACTCCAGGACAATCCTGGATGGTTGGCCACCCTAGATCAAGGGCTGTATGTTATGACATGTGGGAGGGAACGGGCTGCAGTTCTGCCCTGAGCCCCATAGATCCCTTGGGAGCCACATGAGGCAAGTCTTCCCTATGCTGGACCCCGTGCCTGCCTCCACACAGGCTGTAGGACTCCTGGCTCCCTCATCCTCTTCCACTAGATCAGGATGTCGCAGAACAGAAATCTACAAAGTCCTTTCCTGGCTACAGCTGCCTCAGGATACTCAATTCAATGGAATCCCCTATGCAGGGGGAGGGTGCAAAAAAGACAATATAGACCCAGAAAAAGTAGTACGGATCCAAGCTGTGTTGTCGTTTACAATTAATCTCTGGAGGGCTGGGGCGGGGGGGGGGGGGGACATTGTTAAACTGGCTCTGAAGCCACCTTTATGTGTCAGTTTTATCTGTCCACTTTCAGGTAACACCAACCTCTGATGACCAATAGGATTATAGACATAGAAAACCAAACCTCAGGTGCTCTTCTGAGGAGAGGTCTGTTGAATAAGGTCTGGGTTTAGGGGTCAGGATGAATGGGCATCTTCTTTGTGGCATCAACTCACTGAGTAACTCAGCCTCTGTAACTGTTTCTTTGTGTGTGTCAAATGTTGGGACTAATACATACTTCACCGACCAAGGTGTCATGTTTGCAAAGTGCTTTGAAATCCTTGAGTGTATAAAGCATTCTTAGAACAATAAACTTGTGCACTTCTTGAAACACAGCATGAAAATGACCAGATGACCTCCATTTGAATGTGACACATACTGAAGTTTCCAAATGCAAAATAGTTGAGGTTTTTTGGACTTTAAAGGACGGTTTTTATATTTATAGCTTTTTATGGGAACCACGTAGCCAAATAAGTATGGGTTTGTAGTTTCTTTACAAAAGCACCATTGAAAGCGAGCTAGAACAGCCAGTGTTTTAGGGCTCCAGCTTTTCATCTCTGGAGATTTACATTCAATTTCTGATTAGGTCACCAGTGGAAACAAGCTTGAAGGCAGTCATGGAGTCAGATATTGGAGTTGTGGCTGCCGTCTCCCAAATTCTTTATAAACTAAGCAGGGAGAAGCCTAGTAAATTCCTGCAAGGAAGACTCCAAAGGAAAACTCAGGGTGCTAGAGGAGATTGTATTAGTGATTCAACAGGTGGCATTCTTTTTCTTTAGGATGATATTCCCCTCTTGCTGTGGGTTTTCAGGTGGTGAATAGCACTGAAGCAGACTCTTGGAACAGGTAAATTTCAGCCTTAGTATGGAGCCAGCATCCAATCACAGTATTAGGGGATTATGACATTGTGTCCTTGTTCTAAGACCCTGTGGAGAAGAACTTCTTAAGCCTGCAATAACCTGTCCATGTTAAACACTGAGGACTGTGTGGAGAGAGCTACTCTACTGACTAATTCAGGCATCAGAACCAGGTGAGTTTCATTACTTCCTACTCAGCAAAGTTGAAGGGCTGAGAGTCCTCTCTGAAGGAGGAAGCTAGAGAGAGGGACGGGTTGTTATCAGGGAACAGCCTGCTAAAGAAGGAACTGGAGGCAAGGTTTTGTTTTGAACCTGCTTCAGATTTTTGTTGTTTGTGTTAAGTCTGATGAAGATGAGTAAAAGGAATCACTGCAAAAGGGTGAGTTGTGTAGCAATTTACACCATGTGTGCTGCGCTGTTAAAGGGTGTGAACTCTCCCCTCTTTCATAGGATGCTGTGCACTTGAAGACATCTCTCTTGGCTTAGCTATAAAACTCTGCTCTTGGTTCTTTGTGATAAGTAAAGGTCCTATGCTGTTTGGGGCAAAAGTAGGGGCATTATAACCAAATTCTAATCTAGGTAACTACAATCTTCCAACCTAATTCCTGCAACTTCAATTGGATTATTCATTGTTGTCCCTTCTGCCAAGCAGTGGCTAGAATTTGGAACTTGAACTTGCCCAGTTCCTTGTTGGGAGAGAAAATAGTGATGCAGGGGCTAGGATGTTTCCTCCTTTTCTGTTTTATTAAGAATATTTAGGTAAATCCTGTTCACCTTGAGCAAGGATGCAGACACATCCGGACCATTTGCAGAACTTCAGCTGACGCTTTGCTGTGTCTAGCTTGTTAGGCAGAATCTTTTCATTTGTGTCTCTCTGGATTTGTCCACACTAGCCTTTGTCTCTTAAAATTTCCCACAGCTACTTCCACCACTGGAGCTTCACTTTGGGCTAAATTCTGTGCTGACTTACCCCCAAAGCAAACGGTGGCCCCAGTTCTAGGCTGTGAGTCAGCTATGCTCAGTACAGCTCAGGAGGGTAGCTGGAGGTCATTCTGATGGAGGCTGTTCAGTTCCCTAGCAGAAGATAGAGCAGCCCCAGGGCTGCTCTTACCTTGTAGCTGCTGCCCCAAATAGCTGGAGCATAGTGCACTCCAACTACACCCCTTCTTTCTTCTGAAATGTTTCTTCCCTTCTCTGGCCATGTTCCCATCCTAGGAGTCGTAAAGGGCACTGACATAAAGCTGTTATACTAGCCTTACAACACCAGAGTTCCTCCATATGCCATGGGCTTTCTCTAGTATACAGGGGTTGTAGAAGAGCCCAGAAATGGGGTCAGTAGGTTTAGTTGACAGGGCAGAGTTTGCATGTGGTACTTCCATCTAAATATACTGGGTCCCTTGCAGAATATAGTGTATATATAGATATCTTTTTAGGTTGTTTTTAAAGAGCATAAGATGAGTGCATCTTATTTGCTTTTTTATTTATAAGACTATTTATTTATAAGATATTAAAATTGGAATGACTGAGTGGGTGCTTAGCATTAGACTGCCAGCAAGTAGGGAGTCTGAATGCAGCGCATCAGTAATCAGTGTTTTTGCTCACTAATATTCATTTGTAGGCGCTACCCTCTCACTGTAGTCTTGTTAAAATATGACAAAAGGACACTTAATTGAACTTGCATGTGAAATTCCTGCTTGTGCAATTCAAAGAGCACAACCCCTCTATTGCATTATATTTCTGAAATACCCTGTAGCATTAAGAGACTAGACGATGTGGCCCAATCTACTTGTAATTCTCCTTCTGAGTTTTCTTAAAAGTAAATGACACATTATAAAAATCCAGCTGACCAAAAAAGCTAGCTCTGGCCAGTCGTTTCAGGATAAGCTAATGCAATTATCATTTTCATCCATATTAGTCCCGCTGAGTATAGCCCTCAAGTGTCCTGATTTTTCATCATAAATTCTCTTTGTTCCTCTTCAAATATTACTCCCTGATTAAGGGATGCGATTTGAGAAACTTAATGTCAGATTTTAAAGTGACAGTTGATTTTTCCCTTAGCAAGTTTGTTTTCTGTGGGAAAGCACTTTCATTAGATTGATGTATTTCCAGGCTCTTTTTATTTTTACTTCTTTGTAGATGCTGTTCTTAATTTTGCTGAAAATACTGTCTAGCTTGTGCTCTCAGCAAGTGTAAATGAGTCCACTCCTAGGCTTTTCTGTATATTGGGAAGAGATGTGAAGTGAAAGTTAGAACCAGGAATGAAAATTCCCTCTACAGTTTGGCTCACATGGTTACAGGGAATTATAATTCCTCACGTGCCTTCTCACATGCCACGGACATAGGAGTTGCCACACTGGATTGAACTAGTGGGCTGTTTACTCCTATATCCTCTCTCTCTGACAGGAGCCAGCAGCAAATGCTGCAGAGGAAGCTACAAGCAGCTCCATAATGGACAATTATAACCTACCCATAGGAAAGATTCTTCCTAACCCCAGGCATTTAGCACTCAAAGGATAAGAGTTTATATCCCCTTTATTATACTATCTGATGTAAATGTTCTCATAACCCATATAAATGTCTTCATTTTTTTTCAATCCTGCTAAGCTCTTAGTTTCAATAATATCTTGTAGCAGTGAGTTCCACATTTCACTATATCAGGGATCTGCAACCTTTGGCACGAGGCCCATTAGAGAAATCCGCTGGTGGGCTGGGACGATTTGCTTGCCTGCCGTGTCCGCAGGTTCGGCCGATCACAGCTCCCACTGGCAATGGTTTGCTGTTCCAGGCTAATGGGGGCTGGGGAAGTGGCGCGGGCTGAGGGATGTGCTGGCTGCCGCTTCCCACAGCCCTCATTGGCCTGGAACGGCGAACCGCGGCCAGTGGGAGCTGCGATCAGACGAACCTGAGGACACTGCAGGTAAACAAACCGTCCCGGCCCGCCAGTGGGTTTCTCTGACGGGCTGCATGCCAAAACTTGCCAATCCCTGAACTATATGTTGCAGGGTGCATCCACATCACTCCAAACACATCCAGTGACTTACAGTTCATTTCTGGAATCTAATAAAAACTCCCTTCTCTCTCTCTTTCTATATTCTCTTCAGCCAACTTCGCGGACTTGGACTTTGTCCTCTCCTTATAGCATCCAATCAGCTAACACCAGCTTCCTTAGCGTCCCTTCCCACAGTCTTGCAATTCTTTGCAGCAGATTCTCATACTCTCCTGTCATCTGGAACAGCCTTCCTGTGGTATATTGCTCCACCTTTTCAGCCCTCATTGAGCTAGATCCTCACCTACTCCGTCCCTTTGACACTGGTCTGGTGACACAAAGAGGCTGGAAAGCTGGTTTGAATTTACTTTGAACAAAACGCTTTCTGTGGCACTATCTGAGCTATAGATTTCACTGTGTTTAATCACTGAAAACCAGGGGTGCCCCAACCACGTCATACTATGGTTTGATCTTGCTAATGTGATCAGAACCAAACTCTTCATTGCCCAGCTCTACTGTTTTTGGTTTTCCCATCCTACAAAAATTGTCAAGATCTTAGAGAGTTTCCAGTTTTGTATCAGGACAAAACCAAGGCCTTTACAAGATTTTAATACAAAGAATGCAGAGAGACAACTTTCCCAGAACAGTCAATAGCTGGGGGTCAGAGCACTCACATAGGATGTGGCAGACCTGATGGTTGGGGCACTTCCTAGGATGTGGGAGACCTGGGTTCAAGTCCTTATTCTACCTGAGTTGGACTAGGGACTTGATCCTGGGCATTTCACATCCCATGGGAGTGCCCTGGCTATTCTGGGGTATGGTTTCTCTCTTGATTTTGACCAAAGACTCCATCCTGGGCCTGAGAAACCTTTCCCAATGAAAGTTTTGTTGAATTTCATCCTTTCCCATGAAGAATGTTGGTTTTGATGAATCTACATTTTTCAAAGAAAAAATGTTAGTCAAAAATTTCCCAACCAGCTCTAAAAACAGTCTAGTGTGTACAATGGTGTAGTGGGACTTGAAGAGAAATGTGAATAAATGTTCAGTTAAGAGAATAGCTGCGTGCGTGAGACAGAATAAAACTCATTTAAATGTACACAGCATCTATATTGTACCATCTCCGCATATATTTTATCATCACTACAATCTGCTAAAAGCTACCAGAGAGATGCATGCTGGAAAGTGCACTGCTGTTGCAGAGAGCACTGCTAAACCTGTGGTTACCCATTTAAGTTACTTATTGATTCATGAGACAAAAGGTGGTTTTCTCTTGCCCTGTAGTTTCAACTTAAGGTTTGATATTCCCTGAGCAGTTCAAGTCTGAATATGTGACTCCCCCGACATGTAAAATGGCCCCTATAGATATGAGACAGACAACTGAGACACACTCATCCTTAAGATGATGTCAGTGGTATTACTGAATGGACTTAGTGTAGCTGAGTTGACATTGGCATATTTTAGACTCTTTGCAGTCAACTGTATTGTAGGTGGGACTGCCAATATCACCCATCATTAAAGCCCTACACTTCCCCTTGTAAGACCCTGTCTTTTAGTTATCTATAACTTAGAGTTCGGCAAACCATTTTTGCAGAAATCTTCCATGCTGGGTGTCTGTCTCAGACTGAATTGTTCTGGAAAATTTGAACCAAAACAGCTAAGCTGTTTCTGAGAATGAGGCTATAGAGAAATATGTTTTGCCCGTGTTAAAAAATGCTGGTGACTTTTTTTTTCTTTGAACAGCTGTAGTGCCCCCAGCTTTGGAGCAGAGACTTTCAATTTGGCAGGGAGGTGAACTTTGTGCCACGCATAGGCCTTTTCAAAATCTGCCCAAATGTGACCAAGTTATAAACCTTTGAAAAACTGCGAGGTTTCCCACATGTTCAGTAGAGACTTCTTCAGTTTTAGCTGCTGAAATCTCCAATGATTCCATTTTTACTGAGCCTACTTGAGCTTCCCATTGCTCCTATGACCGACCAGCCTGCATGTGTGCCATGCCCACAGAGTGGCTGAGGATGCTACATCCCCTCACCGCTCCTATGTTTGACTGGACTGTGCATGCCCTATCTCTACAGAGCAACTGAGCGTGCTCTAGCTCAGGGCTGTGTGGGTGAAGTCAAACTGTCCCTGTAATGGTTGCTCCAGGCTGGGGTGAGGCCAAGCCGCTGGAACTGAGAGCAGAGAGACTGTGTCTCCTGTGCTCTCAATGATTCCCCAGCTGGCACTCAGGCAACAGGGAGGAGGAAGCCACCCGGGTTGAATGCAGAGGGAACAAGAGCTGGACCTAGGTGGGGAGGGAAAGGAGTAGATAAGGACAAGGAGTCTGGTGAAACTGGGACTGTAGGAGGTGGGGGAGAGAAACTGAGATTGGTAGGGTGGGGGGGCTGGAACTGGGTGCCAGTGATGGAAATGGGGAGCCAGTTGATTGGAGGTGGGGGACGAGGGGAATACAGACTGGCTGGACAAAGTGACTGGAGCTAGGATCCAGTGGGGAGGAGAACTGGGGGCAGGAGGATGGGAGACAAATCTGACAAGAAGCTGGAGTGTGGAGGGAGAGCTGTGACTGGTCAGCCAAAGAGATGGGGATGAGACAGAGGGAGAGAGGGACTTGTCCAGTAAGCCCAGAGTGAGCAGGATACTAGGATTGCCTGGGATGAGAATGGAGGAATGGGGACTGGGAACACAAAAATGGGATTAGGTCAAGGAGCCAGTGGTGGGGAAGAGACAGGACTGGGGCAGGATGAAGGGGATAGGACAGAAAGAGCCATGCTGGGGGTGGAGGGAGGGAAACAGGCAGAAGTCTGTGCCCACTAGAGAATATTTCCCTCCAGAACCTGGAATGGAACCCAAGGTTGCTAAGTTTCACCATTCTTCTGTCAGCAAATATGTATGAAATCCACTGGCAAAGTGCATGTCTCATCCCCCTCTAGTGCTGATCCACTTAAAGGATGACAACTTACTACTTCTGTCAGTTAATCCATCAGCTCATATGGCAGAGGTCTGTGTGTACTGCAGGGGTGAGCAAACGTTCCAAGGGCCACATTAGGGAATAGAAATTGTATGGAGGGCCATGAATGCTCACAAAATTGGGGTTGGGGTGCAGGAGTGGGTGAGGGCTCTGGTTAGGGGTGCAGGCTCTGGGGCGGGGCCAGAAATGAGTTCAGGGTGTGGGAGGGGGGCTCCAGGCTGGGGATGGGGATGAGGAGTTTAGGGTATAGGAGGGTGCTCTGGGCTGGGACTAAGGGGTTTGGAGGGCGGGAGGGGGATCAGGGCTGGGGCAGGGGGTTGAGATGCAGGAGGGGGTGCAGGCTCTGGTTGGGGGTGTGGGCTCTGGGGTGGGGCTGGGGATGAGGAGTTTGGGGTATAGGAGGGTGCTGTAGGTTGGGACTGAGGGGTTCGGAGGGCGGGAGGGGGATCAGGGCTGGGGCAGGGGGTTGGGGTGCAGTCACTGGTTGTGGGGGTGGGCTCTGGGATGGGGCTGGGGATGAGGGGTCTGGAGTTCAGGAGGGTGCTCCGGGCTGAGATCAAGGGGTTCGGAGGGTGGGAGAGGGATCAGGGCTGGGGCAGGGGGTTGGGACGTGGGGAGAGGCTCAGGGGTGCAGGCTCTGGACGGTTCTTGCCACTGCTTCCGGGAGCCGCTTGAGGTATGTCCCTTCTCTGTTGGAGCGCTGGAGGGGGCAATTGGAGCAGGGTCATTGGAGCATGTAGGAGCCGGAGGGGGGCCATGCCACTGCTTCCAGGAGCCACGGGGAGCAGCCCCCAACCCTGCTCCCCGACTGGAACTCCAGAGGGGGGCCATGCCATGGCTTCCGGGAGCAGCCCCCAACCCTGCTCCCCAGCTGGAGCAGGGCAAGCCCCAGAGCCTGCTCCCCAGCGGGAGCTTGAGTGCCGGCTTAAAACGGCTGGCGGGCTGGATTTGGCCCGCGGGCCGTAGTTTGCCCACCTCTGGTGTACTGGATTTAAAGGTTCCAACCCTGCTATATGCCAGGTAGGTGTCAATATGATGCAACATAATGGAATTCCTGTTAATTTGTTTTCAGTTTGCTTTTTTAAAAAACCTAGGAAATCACTCACACACACACACACACACACTCACACTATATTAAAAGAACATTGTTGGGATTGAAAAGTCAAGCACTACAAAGTTAGGAAGAGTCAGAACTAAGGTTGTCTGTGCATAATCAAGTTTGCTGTTTGAAATGGGCTTAAAATGGAGCATACACTTCTGTTTTTTCTCTACAGGGAGGTGGCTTTACCATCTGAAGTTTCACAGAGTGATAGTTTTTTATGTTCTTTGAATATTCTGGGTAGTGCTTGTTTGGTTTCTTTGAATACATTTTACCAGGAAGTGTTTGAGATTGGGCTCTGGCTGAAATTCATCAAGGTTTCACACATTATTGTTGACATGAATCTTAAATGTATCATTTTTTTTACATGAACATGGGAAGGGAGGCAAATCTTGTGAAGAACTGATAACAGCTTGTCTTTGAAAAAAAACCTTTAGGTTTACAGCTCTTTTTTCTTTTTTTTACCATTATTCTTCACTAATTAAAGAGACGCTTATGCATAAAGGGTCCACTACTGAATCAGATTTGAATGTACTTAGTACTTTGTAGGGTCAGGTTCTGTGACTGAATAACCTACTGGTATTCCTCTTATATATCAATGTATCTGTATTATCTTCCTGAGATCTTCACTTTAGCTAACCGATGTTTGTAAAAGTATATGTGTCCAAATAGTATGTCACATTGACCTGTGTCATGATCATGTAAGTAAAGAGCCTACAGAATAACGGCTTACATATATTGTGGGCAGAAAGAAGGCTTGCATCCGAGGATGGATGGTCTCCTGGTTTAAGATTTGGCTGGGACTTAAAAGCTCTAGGTTTAAGTCCCAGCTCTGCTACAGACTTCCTGCGTGACCTTGGCTAGCTACTTAGGGCTTGATGCCCAGGACCTGCTCACATAAGTAGTCCTATTGAAGACAGTTACTTTCTGCCTTGGTTCCCCATCTTAAAATAGAGATATGAATACTTCTGCCTGTCTGCTCTATTTAGACTGCAAGCTCTTCAGGGCAGGGACTGTCTCTTACTATGTATCTGTACAGTCAGTACCTAGTATATCCCTCTGGGATGATGACAGTGGTCAACAACTTCATTCCTCTGGCGCCAGGGGCGGCGCTCACAATTTTGCTGCCCCAAGCAGATGCCACGGCCCCGCCCCCGACGTCTGCTTGCGTCGGGGGGCGGGGCCCCGCTACGTCTGCTTGCGGCAAGGGAAGAGCGGCGGACCTGCCGCCCCATTGCCGCTGCGGCAGGCGAGAATGGGGCGGCAGTCCGAGTCCCACGGCGGCAATTCGGCGGCGGGAAGAGCAGACCTGCCGCCAAATTGCCACCGCGGGACTCGGACTGCCGCCCCATTCTCGATGCCGCCCCAAGCATCAGCTTGGAAAGCTGGTGCCTGGAGCCGGCTCTGTCTGGCACAATGGATCTTTCTACTATAAGGGCAAAGCCTATGCAGGAGAGACAAAGCTTTGTTGGTGGTCAGTTTGAGGTGGTGGAACAAAGATCCCTAGGAACCATCACAAACCTTGCTATCTAATACTCCGAGTGCAAGGTGTACTTCTTTGACCGTGTCTTCTCTAACATAAACATAGACCCACATCTATAAAAACAATTCCAAAAGAAAACACTTCATTGAATGCACTTCTCTCCCTGGGGAGAGGATGAGAGAGAGAAAACACACGAGAGATGTTAGTCATATTACTTAATGCCCTACTGGAAGGCACTCAGATACTATGGTGATGAGCACATTATAAGAGCCTATATAGAATAGAATGGAGCCTTTCTGTAATATAAAAAATGAATAATGAATGATCTCAATAATAATAAGTGCATGGAAAGTCAGGGTGAGAGAGGCAGAGAACCTAACAGGTGGGGACAGAGACTGAGGCAATTACACCTCTAAATTTACTGGATTTATTAGTGGGTTAAAAATTCAGTCTTGTTAACATGGTTTTCTTTTATTTAATATACAATCCCATGTGTTTCAGGGTTGTTACCCATTGATGCCTCGGATTTATATGGGTAAGGAATCTGTATAGAAATCTTCCAAGTATAGCCATGTGACGGGTAATACTGAGTTGATGTGAGAATAGTTTGGAGCTGATTAAAATGATGCATTTTAAAATCAGCTTTACTAATCGCTGATATTTAGCAGTGCTGTTTTAACTGGGATTCCTGTGTTCTGTGGGGCTCTGAACACAGTTTCTCACCAATTCTCTTGGCAGCATTGAATGTAACAAAATGATCATAAAATTGGAAAATCTTAGTCACTTTACATCTCTGAGAATTAATTATTTCAGTAACAGGAAAAATATCTTCCACTCACAGGATCACATTCAGGCCCTCTTCCCTTTTGTCCTCCTCCAATATACTATAATATCAACCAAGAAGTGATATTTTGCTCCTATATTCTAGTTGGTCTTGAGCTAGCCTAAGAGTCCTCATAACCTCCCTCCCAGGTTACTTGTTCCTTCAGTTCAAGTAATCCCAGTGACAGTGTATAATTGGCCATGTAGAAGTTTGTGTGGCGTCTTATTCCCTTTTATGACTTCTCCATGGCCATGTAAGGCTGGGCCATGATCTGGCCCTAAATGACTTGCCCTTGGTCACAGAATGAGCCAATGGCAGTCAAGAATAGAAGCCCAGTCTCTTAACTCCATGCACTCTGTGCCACCTACTAAAACACTGCTGCACTTGTCCAGGGGCATACGCCAGGTTCATGGTAGAAACAGAGCCTAAGCATGTTGATTCCCAGCCTCCTGCTCTGTCTAATAGACAATATTCCTTGCACTTCTAAGCCATTTTACATGGATGTAAAAAAAAAGAGGGGAAGAAAGGGGGTGGGAAAGATTTCAGTTTGAAAAAAAACTTGCCGAGTGCATTTCCAGCAGCCCCACATAATCACTGTAATCCAAACACACAAATAACATCAGTATGTGAGTTTGCAAGAGAAATTACTCTGCTATTCAGCAATAACAACTGCCGTAGCAAACTCATCTTCAAATCAGACTCTGTCAGTCATTCTGAAAAATTACACCAACATTCAATATAAGCGTGATCAGTATACACTAGTTATTTTTTGCAACCAAAAAACGAGGGCATAAGTCTTTTCTCTGCAGACAAATGTTCACACAAATCAATAGCAACTCTTAATCTTTACCCCTTCACCTGATTTGATTCATCCACAATATTTGCATCCTAATCATACAAGTATTTAACGTTTCACTAAACCAGATTCTTGATCTGCTCCTCTCTTTGCACCTGGAGCACTGCACACATTATTTTCTAGGCACCTCTCACTGTCTCACAATTTCACCAGTTACACAAACAGCATCACACACTGTCCCCATGCACAGCCCTAACTGACAGCATATTCCAGAGACCGTACGTGCCCAAAACCTGTGCCTCTCCCTCCTCTTCAGGGCTAAAAGTAAGTATTCTGGATTCTGTTCCCGGCTGTGCCACTGACTTACTCTGTGACCGTGTGCAAATGTCATAGCCCTTACATCCCATATCCTGCTGCCGTTGTACCTGAGAAGCCACCTTGATGCCAATGGGATTTCATGAGTTTAGCAGCGGGCGAGAATTTGCTCTTCTATGTTTGTTTCCCTGTTTGTAAAACGAGCATCGTAATACTTGCCTAGATCAAAGGGGTGTGGGGAGGAGTAAATAATTAATGTATGTAAAGCGCTTTGAAAGATGAAAGGTGCTATGTAAGTACAAAGTATTAACTTAAAAAATGGTTACTGCTGTAACTTACTAGTTTATTCTGTAAGAAATGCACAAAGTCTAAATAATTACTACAGTACTAACAAATTAAGGGCTAGATTATGCCAAACCCTAAAACAGCTGCAAGGGGGGAGGGGGATCCTCCCTCCTTTCACAGCTGACTTCAGGCTTCCTAGATCTTACTCCCAGTATTCGAGGAAATGTGGGAACCGTGCCCAAGACACTCCCTCCTGGGAGCAAGTGAGTGGAGCTTAGGCAGAGCCATGGCTCCACTTCCTCCTGTGCCAACCAATGGAGCAGGCTGGTCATGTTGGGTCAAAGGGGTGTCTGAAATTAGCTTTGTCCCCATGGTTCTCCCTGTGGGCCATGTACCTAGGCTGGGGTAAAGGACAGTGCTTTAGAAACACACACTAACTAATTCAGTGACTGTTCTACATCTGTTGATTTCCATTTTTTTTTAACTGGAGGAGTTTTTAAAGTCACCCCCTTGTGAGGGAGCAGACATCACATTGGGCAGCTGCGGTACTATGGATGAGGGATTCAGAGATGACTGTTCCAAACACAGGCAGAGGGATTTGCACCATTGCAATGGTGATCATGGGTAGGGTAGAAGAAGCAGCGATAGCCTTGATCCTTCTAAAATCCAGGATGCCTCAGCGCTGTAGGGTTTGTCAGGCTAGAACAGTGTTTCTCAACTGATGGGTCATGACCACCCGGAGGGGTCACAAAAGACAATCCAGGGTAGCCCCAGGCAATACATTTTTATGAAGCAAAGGAAATAACATTTTCAGAATATCTTTGGGCTTGCTAAACCTTCAAAGTTTGTGAGGTCAAATGTAGTAGTTGTAGTACTTGTTATAGGAGGAAAAGGAGGAGGAGTATAGGAGGAATGCTTACCCTTCAAGGTCAAGTATTCTCTATCAGCCTCTTGAGATGCACACAAATACATTATATGGGCTTATCATTAAGGCCCTACTTAACGTGCGATATTTCAGAAATTGCGGATTCTGTAATATTGGGCTTCCACCGCAATTTTGACAGCAGCAGTCCCCACTCTCAGCCCTGGGTGGCCGCTCTGACCACTGGGCGGCCAACAGTGGAAAATCGCAGTAAGGTGATAATCGACTTTATTACCGCAAATAATAAGGTCCATTATTACTTTTCCACAATTTTCCATGGCTTCTCCGCAACTCAGCTGCCATTTTTTTACAATCATCCTGCAATTCAAATAGGGCCTTACTCGTCATTATCACTGATAATGTTTTACTTTTATAGTAAATGTAAAGGGATCATGAAAATGTTTGGTTGCCAGCCTGAAGAGGATGAGAAACACTGGACTAGAGGAAGGGAAAAGAGATGCCCTGGCTGCTGACGTCTGGCAGAAATGATCCTTGGAGAGGTGGAGTGTGGCGGGAAGGGGTTAGTATATGTCTAAGGGGAGAAGATGAAGCTTGCTGTGCAACCATAATGTACTGTAAATCACTCAAGGCAAGGGTGGCCACCTGAGCCTGAGAAGGAGCCAGAATTTACCAATGTACATTGCCAAAGAGCCATAGTAATATGTCACCAGACCCACATCAGCTCTGCCCGCCCCCACTCCCAGTACCTCCCGCCCACCAACAGTCTCGCCGATCAACGTCCGCCCCCTCCCTCCCCGCACCTCCTGATCAGCTGTTTCGTGGTGTGAAGGAGACTCTGGGGGGTAGGGGGAGGAGCAAGGGCATATCCAGCTCATGGGAGGGGGCGGGAAGGGGTGGAGTGGGAGCAGAGCTAGGGGTTGAGCAGTGAGCACCCCCTGGTACATTGGAAAATTGGCTCCTGTATCTCCAGCCCCGGAGTCAGTGCCTATAGAAGTTGCTGCATATTAACTTCTGAAAAGCTGCATGTGGCTCTGGAGCCACAGGTTGGCCACCCCTGATCCAAGGCCTCCGTTTTACCTATAATGAAGGACAAAACCTTTTTTTTTAATTCAGAGAGTAATTTATAGATGATGTAGGCTAATACAGGAACAAAGAGTTTAATCAAATTCAAACTGATTTATCAGGAGTAATAAGGTCTTTGTGGGACTGAAAATTATTGCACCACATGTGGGCAACGGCACAGTTGCTAAGACCAACCCAAGAGGAGTTGGGAACAGAGAGATCTCTTACACTTGGGTCTCCTGCCTTCCAGAAAGGCCTTCGGTGGCATGGAGCTAAGTTTTCAAAAGAGCATAAGGGTGCAGGGTGAAATCCTGGCCTCTTTGAAGTCAGTGACAAAACTCTCATTGACTTCAATGGGGCCAAGATTTCACCCTAACTTTTTAAGTGTTCAGCACCCATCATTAGGGCCAGATTTTTCAAAGAGCTCAGCACCCAACATGCTGAGTGTGTCATCTGATGTAATTGTGCCTATTCCATGCCTAACTGCTACCGGGCATTTGTATGTATCACGATCCCTATTAGTAGAGCAGTAAAGTGTGGCGGAGAAAGAAACAGTGCAGCCAGTTACTTAGCTCTCTGTCCATGTCTTAATTGGCAAGTTCCTGGGTCCAGATGTAACAGATCTAACAATGGTGATGCAGAGGTCAGGCTCATGCTGGAGCTGCTTTTTTTTTTAAACTGTCCTCTAGCACCAGAAGCCTTTAAGTGAGTGTGTGTCAAGGCTGGGTCATTAGCAGCCAGACCTAGTGGTCAGAACCAGAGTCCACAGTCAGGAGTCAAGGGACAGCTGGGGCAGGATACCAGGAGATCAGAAGCAGGAGATAAACTTGAGATCCGAACCATGAGTCAGAGGTCAGGAGCCAAGCCAGGTCGGGATACTGGGAAGTCAAGCCGTGGGAGGCATAAGGTACGCAGTCCAGAGCAGGATCGATCTCAGCTGTTTGGATAGGTTCCTGTTGGTGTCTTAAGCAGGCCCAGTGGGCAAATCGACTGCTCTGGGATTCTGCCAATAAGATGTCAGAGGTGGAGCCTCAAACTGGGGCTGGGCTTCATGGGTCCTGGGTCAGCAGTGGTCAGCAGGCTGCCAAGTGGAGGGTTGTAGCATGGCTTCTCCTGTGAGCCCAGATTCGAGGACCATGAGCCATGACATCACCCACTCCCTGAGGAGCGCTGTGTGGGTGACATAGGTCCAGGTTTCTTAGCCTGGCTCCTATGGAAGGCCTGAACCAAGGTGGGAGCACGAACATTTTCTGCTGGCTCCCATGTATGTTCCTCTGGTCTTTAACCATTCCAGTCTATCAGGTACCACAATTTACCCCGCTTGAACTTGAAATTGAGGACTTTGTGGACAATGTATTCCTCTTGACCTCCTACTTGCCCTGGTGGGGGCTGTGATTGGGCTTTATGGGGAAATAAGTTCTCAGTGTAGGGTTTAAGGAGTGAGACATGAAATACAGCATGGACTCTAGGGGACTGAGGGGGCTGGAGCTTGAAGGTGACTGGGTTGATTTGTCACCAAAACCGATACAGGTCAAGGAACCAGTGGTCTAGTTTCCAAGGGGGTCTTGTCTATATGCTTTTTGTAGTCCTCTTTTGCCTTCTCAAGGTGTCCCTTCACCTCTTCTTGGGTGTGATGGATGTGCTGCATTAGGTCCAAGGCCAATGGGTTGCAGGAAGATGTTGGTAGTTGTGGGTGAAATTGGGTGTGGTATCCTCAGTTAACAAAAAGGGGGCTATGGCCTGTGGATGCATAGTCTGCATTATTACATGAGAATTCAGCATATGGTAATAGTACAGACCAGTCATCCTGGTGATGGTTGGTGTAGCATTGTAGGTATTGCTCTAGGATCTGGTTGATTCTTTCCATTTGGCCATTCAGCTGAGGATGGTAGGCAGAGGACAGGTGCTTGGAGACTCCTAATAGACATAGGGCCTCATGCCAGAAGCAAGCAGTGAACTGCGGGCCCCAGTTGAAAGTGACATGATTCGGGAAGTGAAGTGATCTACCACTGTTAGGATTGTCATGAAACCACTGGATTCTGGTAGTTCCTCCACAGAGTTGAAGGAAATGGCCTCCCAGGGCCATATTGGGTGTCCTGGGGTTGGAGGAGGCTGCAGGGTTTCTGACATGGGATCTTGGTGTGTGAAGCAACAAAAGCCTTTGTTGTGCAGTGCATCAGGGCCTCTAGAAGTACCAAGATGTTAATCGTTGGCTTTTATATTGCGCCATGTGTCCTGCCAGGGTGGAGTTGTGGCACTGTTGAAGAACCACCACTCTTGCAGGTCTGGAGGGAACATAGATGCGGTCCCTTACGAATGTGATCCCCTCCTGGATGTTATGAGGTTCTTGGTCAGTAATGCCCATCTTGTCTGGTGGAATTCCAGAGACGGAGCGGATGTGTGTGGGCAGCTCCTGGTGGTGGGTCACACTGAGGAAGTTATGGGACTTTGAGAATGTGGTCTGGTTCCAGATTGAGGACTTGAGGATCAGAGCTATGCCTTCAGGACAAGTTATCAGCCTTACCATTTCTAGTTCCAGGGCAGTAGATCAAGGTGAAATTGAACTGGGAGAAGAATAGGGCCTACCAGAGCTGTCGTTGGTTTAGGGCCTTAGCCCTATGCAGGTACTCCAGATTCTTCTGATCAATAAATACTTGGACCAGATGATGGGCCCCATTCAAGTAGCGTCACCATTCTTAAAAGGCAGTGTTAATTGAATAGAGTTCTTTGTCCAAGAATTCATAGTTTTGGTCAGCAGCGGTAAGCTTCCTCAAGAAGTAGGCAAGGTGGTGCAGTACTTGCTTGAGTCCGTACCTCTGAAAGAGGACTGCCCTGATACCTGAGCTAGAGGCATTGGCCAGTACGATGAAAACCTGCATCACGTCTGGGTGAGCCAATACTGGAGCAGTGGTGAAGGCAAGCTTTAGCTGTTTAGCACGCTGGGCCTCGGGCAGCCAGTAGAATTGGGCATCTCCCAGAGTAGGGCAGTGAGGGGCTCAGTTTGTTTGAGATAAACTGCTGGTAAAAAAATGCAAAGCCTAGAAAACATGGTAGGTTGCACACATTGCAGGGGGCTGCCCAGTCATGGACAGCCTGGACCTTGCGTGGGTCCATCTTGATTCCTTCTGGATGAAACCAGGAACTCAGTCAAGGTCTGATTGAACATGCACTCTTCGAGTTAAGCATAGAGACCATGTTGTCGTAGTCTATTCAAGACTGTGTGGACATGAGTGATGCATTGGTCCAGATAGTCTGAGAAGACCAATATATTGTCTAAGTATACCAATGCACACTGGTCTAGTAGGTTTCGTAGCACATTGTTAATAAAGTGCTAGAATTGTTGCTGGGGCATTAGTCAAGCCAAATGGCATGACTAAATATTCAAAGTGATCAAAGTGGGTTTGAAAGGCAGTCTGCCATTCATCCCCTCTCAGATATGGATGAGATTGTAAGCTCCCCGAAAATCCAGTTCGGTGACTATGCAAGTGGCTCCCATGCAGTCCAACAACACAGGGTAGTGGGTAACTGTTCCAGATTGTTACCTGGTTTAGGAATCGCTAATCGACACAGACAGAGGCTGCCCTCCTTCCTTTTGTACAAAAAGGACTTGGGCACTGGCTGGTGAGGTTGATTTGCAGATGAACCCCTAGGCCCTGGTCCCTGGGATGTATTCTCACAATGCCACCAGGTCAGGCTCTGACATTACATAGATCTGCCCAAATGGTATCTTCACCCCGGCTGGAGTTCTATGGAGCAATCAGAGTCCTGATGTGGGGGGAGGATTTCTGCATTCTTCTTTTCAAAGACATTAGCATAGTCACGGTACTTCAGGGGGGTGGGGCGGAGTTCCATAGTTCCCTTGGTAGGGGGTTTGATGTGGGCAAATAAATCTACTTGGGTCTGGGTGCAACACTCACTAGTCCTTGGCCATGCCATCGGCAGAATCCTGATGTAATTGTGCACATTCCATGCCTAACCGCTAACGGACGTCTGTATGTATCAAGATCCTTAGTTGTGGAGCAGTAGAGTGTGGTGGAGCAAGAAGCAACTCAGCAGCTGAATAAACTAGCAGGTTACTTAGCTCTATGGTGGTGTCTGACTTGACAAATTCCTGGATCCAGACATAACAGATCTAACATAGAGTTCTTCTGTAAATCTGGCCACTTCTGGAGCCTAATTTTGAGGAATTTAGGAACTGAGCTCTTTTTTTGTGTGGAAAATCTGTCTCTAATTTTAAGTGCTGAACCCTTCTGCAAATTCTAGCCATAAGTCTGAGATATCCGTTAGTTGGACCATGCAAGTGGTATAAGTAGGCAGTGTAATCGAGAAATAATCTAAATCACAGTGTACCACTCTGCACGTGTGAGTAAATAGGACCTTCAACTGCAATCTTCTCTCTACACGGCATTCAGGTTGTGAATAACTCAGTGATACTAGCAAAACACCAATGTGAGACCCTGTGCAAGACCTGAAGTGGCGAATGTCTGCGAATGTCAATATGTCCTGCAAATGTGCTACATTCGCATTTACTACTATAACAAAGATTGGCATGGATGCTGTGTTCTACAGGGATAGCACCTTTTTTAATTTTTATACACTGTGTTATGCCAACCCAGTGACACTTTCTCGTTTGCCCCTAAATATGCCTTTATGGTTTTGTTACAAAACACAGGCTGACTGGGACATGCTGAATGTGTTTGCTGTCTGCTGCTATGAGTGAGTCCTCTGCAGCTCCTTTGTCTTCTGATTTCTCTATCCTTTCTATGACCCCACTGCCATAGCATCCAAGCAAACAGAACTGATTTTAAGTTATAGTTCTCCATGTACTTCATAAAAAGTTCTTGAAGCAGCTCTGAACATGCCCTAGTTAGCCATGCCTCAGACCTTTCCTTGGAGCAGCCCCCTTCTCAGTCTCCCCTCGGGGCCACATTAAAGCATAGGCGTAATAGGCCTGTGCCTAAAGCTTCAGCTACTGGAGTCATCTCATTCTCTACCCTTCATGGTTTCAAAGAAAGTCCTGAAAATGTGATTTGAGTGTAACCAGTGCAGTGATGTCTGCAGAGACCCTGAAACAATAGCTCTGAGTTGGGTGAAGTGCCTTAAAATAATCTCATTGGAGTGTTGACTTTATGGCCCTCTGAGCTGGGAGGCACCACCACCATCACTCCAACAGAAGACTCTGTCTTTGGCAGCAGAAAAAGAATGCAGCCAAACCACTCATCCAAGCAGACACCTCCGAAGCTGGGATGCAAGTACTGGCAAGGGGACCCTCTACTGCTTCTCTGTGTGCTGTGGGGAAGAGGATCCTTGCTCTTCCAAGGGCAGCGAGATCTCTGGTGCCTCTTGAGGGGGAGATGCTGCGGTCAATGCTGCTGGCCCTGCCTCTGTGGGAGAGGAGGAGTGTGTCCCTGCCACCACCACTCTTAAGTCCCCATGCCGTAGAGCCAGAGGGGGTCATTGTGTGTGTGTGTCCCAGGATTGCTTTAATCCAGGCTTGCTCTCCATCAGCTCCTTATACCACCTCCAGTGTAAGTCCTCTCACAACTGCTTCAACAACTTTAAATGCCTCCTTAGCTGCTTTGTCACTGTTTTTCTCCTTCCATCCACTGGTTGACCAGGAAAGCCTTCATCCTAGCAGAGGGCTCTGTGGGGTGGGAGTAGGTTCTTCTAACATCACTCTACCAGAGCTGACTTCTGGGGAGATGGGACCTCCCCTCCCCAAAAAACCAGGGGAGTGTGCCAGGGTGATGAGGTAGCCCTCCCCCCATCCCCACAGTGCTCTCTGCTGAAGTGGGGAGCTGAGGCCTCCCACCTCATGGATGGACTCTAGCCCCTTGAAGATAATGAACTGTGGGGCTAGGGAGAAGGGTGGCCCCAACCTGACAGAAGAAGACTGTTTCCTCCAGCAAACAGCCACCCTGATAACAGTCTGGGGCCACAAGCAGGGGTCCCCCTGTGTGGTTTTGCCCAGGTACTTGGATTGCCTGAGTCCCCTGTAGATGTGGGTAAACTTGCATATCTGCTCCCTGTTTGGCATATAAACAAAAAACTTGTGTCTCCTGGAGTATCATCTAGCACAGACCTGCACAACTCGTAAAGCGGCGAGGGCCATATTACTCCAAAGAAGACAGCTGAGGGCCGAAAACCCCCAGCCCCGTGGAAACAGCCCCCCCCCCACCTCAGCGCCGCTCGCCCCGCGGAAACAACCCCTCCTTCCCCAGCGCTGGGGTTTGGAAGCCTGTAGAGGGGAAAAGAAACAGTGCACATAGGGTGACCAGATCACAGCAGTAAAATAGGACCCGCCCCCTCCCCGCTCGGCCCCACCATCACCCCCCTTTTCACCGCCCCAGGGGTCACTATATTACTGCACACAACAGTCAATCATTGCAGTTGTAGATATAAAAAAATGAATAATGCAGAGATTTAACTTTTATATGACTTTGTATTGAACCATGGTAATATGTTATAGCGGGCCTCTAAGGTAGTATAATTAAGGTAAAAGAAAAATGTCTTTTTGCTAGAAGTAGAATAAGATGTTCCCCTAACTTTGTATTCAATTGCCCTGTTGAATGAATGAGGAAGGCGTGGAAGGCAGGCACCTCCAGACAGCTGCAACCCTTGGAGAGGGGATGGGAACCAGACCAAGGACAATCAAACTTGTCAAGTGAGCTGACTAGAGAAGAGCAGACGTACTGATGGCCTCGGGGGTTAGAAGGAAGCACCTTCCTTTGGGAACACCCTCTTTGCAGCATTGGGACAACCCCCAGCCCAGAGACAAGCAGTAAAAATCTTGTCTCAGATTTTGGGCCGCAGAGTGAGCCCACCTACTCCCCCATCACCCCCCCGCGGGCCGCACAGTGAGCCCACGCAGGCCGCATGTTGTGCAGGCCTGATCTGGCATATCCGCATGAGCATTAAATTTCCTTTAAAAAAGGAATGACGCGTGCCTTTAAATGGCAAAGCAAGGTTATATATTTATGTTATGGGGTGATAAAATGTGTGTGTTAGTGAGACTGATTCATATTGCTGTCAGTGACAGCAGTGCCAATCAGCTTTGTGTTTTCATCATTTTTTTTTCTTTCTCCCGCAGGCTCAATTCCCTTCACTTTATCCCTGTCATTAATGAAAAGTGGGGGTGTGGTTACTATTCCTTCTCTTAATACCCATTTCTGCTATGTCAGAGCATAAGGTCGCATGCCAGTTTCCCTTCCACTCAGGGTGTTATCAGTCCCTTCAAAATGCTGAGGGAGCTTGTATCTTACAATGTACTTGTACTCAGTCTCTGTAAACACATACAGTATGGTAGATCCATTATCCCCAGGAGAACACAAATAAGAGGATTTGCCTGTTTGACCAAATAATAGTTAGCATCTGGCGAGAAGATCTAATGGCCATGGTATCTTGTTAATGTACTTTGACACATTATCCTCTGTAAATATATTTTGAAGAATGAGGCCCAAATTGGGAGATGATACAAATGGTGTTGTATATTAGACTCTCCTTTAAATCTAGACACTGATGTGAAGGGGTGCTGTCTACACTGCAGCTGGGAGCAAGTCTCCTACAGATTTGTCCTCACGTGCTAAAAAATTGGTGTGTGGACACTGAGCCTCTGCAAGTGCCTCAGCCTAGCCACTCAAGTTTGGACCCAGGGAGTAGGGTGGGCTTGAGCTCAGGTGGCTAGTCCGAGTCTTCGCTGGTGCTGCGACATCCACGTTGCTATTTTTAGCAGGCTAGCATGAGCCCTGCCAACACAAATCTGTCTACCTTGGCTGGGAGTCTCGATCCCAGCTGTAGTGTAGATGTACCATAAAAAAGTGTTTATGTCAGTGTAACCTATATTCCAAGGAGATAGTCCTAGAGTTTACGGCCAGATGGGACCACCAGATCATCTAGTCTGACCTCCTGTATGTTACAGGCCATAAACACCACCTCGCATCCACACACTGAACCCAACAAGCAAAATTAGGCCACAGTATTTGAGGTTTACATTAAAGTACAGATGGCTTGCTTTAACTTACACCGTCTTGTATCCTCTTGATTGCTTTCTTTTGCTGCACACCAATCTTGTGAATCCTCATTACTATTATTATCTGTAGCATAGTTGCGCTTAAGGATACCAATAAGGGCCTTGTACAACCACATAATAAAAACAGTCCCTGCCCCCAAAGAGTTTATAACAACCTTATAAGACAAGAGAGAACAGGTGGATACAGACAGCCAGAGGAACACAATGTGACAGTTATGAAAAGAGTAACTATTGCCGAGGATTTTTTGTTTTTGATTTAGGCATCACAGTGGAAGAGTGTTTTAGGTCCCCTTAGCATGAGTTAAGACAACTTAAATTCCTTTAGATTCAGTGAGCCAAATTTAGAGGTGATGTGTTTGAAGTAGGGATGTGGAGGGCAGAGGAAGGTCCATTATATATTGTTAAATAGGTATGAGTAAGTAAGTCTAAAGAGAGTCTAAATTGTTCTAATGTGTACAGTGCAGCGAGTGAAAGAAGGTATAAGCTACATCATCTCCAACTTTCTTTTCATTTGTAGACTTGCCTCTGAACTTGGCCTGATGGAATACATAGTGAATGAAAAATATTAGTTGAAATGAGACACTGTTTAGGCAAATATCATTTGGGCATACAACTCTGATTGTGGTGTCCTGTATATAAAACAAGCCATGTTCCACAACTTTTCACATCTAGTATCCTGTCCCATATAAAACACTGCTCAGCTCAGCCATATTCTGAGTTATCCCAAAAGGGAACATAATGCATTCAAAAACAACCAACCAACCAAAAAAAAGTAGAATTGTCCCAATGGAGTGAAGGGGCTGGTAAATCTGAACCAAAATCTCACATCCAGACAACCCCAAACTTTTAAAACATCCCTAACTAAATTCAAACTTTGTAGTTCTGACCCATCTTTAATATGATTGTTTTATAGTTAACTGTTTCTCAGACACTTTTGAGAGCTAGTTATTATTAATTACTATTTATTATCATTCATCAATGGACAACAGTCTTCAGAAGTCTAAGTTAAAATCTTTGGTTTTTAGGGCAAATACGTGTATTGATATCTATCTCTCTCACGTGGGGAATGCTCCTGCTGTCTCAGAGAACTGGACTAATTTATCTAATAGGTCTCTTCTATCTCTACCCTTTGATGCTCTGAGTGGAAATAGTTATAATTGATTCATACCAAGTAACAGTACTGGAAGCTTATCGTATTTATTAGTTAAACAATCAAGGCCCCAGATATTGCCCTAACCTACCATGTAGGGAAGTACGAGGGTATAAATTCCACCATTCCCTTGGGCAGCAGCACGTCGCTTGCCTGGCTCAGGCTCAGCAGGACTGCTTCTCCCACGGCATGTGCAAGTAAAAGGAAAGGGTGGGGGTGGGAAATAAGCGGAGCCATGGCTTCTGGGTGAGCCAGGGTAGAGCTGGCTGGGTGTGAAGGAGAGAGTATGCTGGGCTAGCCCATTGCCAGATGCTGCATAGTTCTCTCCCCCACCCATAGTTTGCACAGTACAAAGTTGCTATGGGAGAACTGTGACTCAGACGGGTGCCTCTGAGTCACAATTCCTTCCTGCAATTACTCCTGGGGCGGCACAGCTACATCCACCATGCCATCCTCAGGGCTGCAAGCAAAGTCTCTCAATCCAGCCCTTAGTTGTTAGGTGGCATTTCCAGACTGCAACTCTGAGACTAATTTGGCTCTACTGGAGAATTGTTTTTAAAAATATCCGTATACATATCTTCCTTTTATTAACATATGAGATCAGTGAGTGGATTTATTTCCAGCAAAAGATACTGTAGTGGAGGAAAAAATCAGTGATTTCTGGAATTATATATCGATCTATCTGTGTCTGTGTTATTCTGAGGAGAAATAGGAATGACTGTGTCATAGCAAAGCAAGCCCAGCTGTAACCTGTATTTTGACACTTACGTTCTGGACAAGAGAAAAATAAGCCACAAGCTGCAAAATGAGGGTCATGACTTTGGCGTGGTTGTTGGCTTCATGCTTTCTTTGGCATAGTAAAGAATAAAAGATGCACAATGTTTTACATTGGACAATATCTGGATATGAAAAAGCTGTGGGACACCACAGTAAAGTACACCAAAATTAGAGTTCCATGCCTCGAGATAAATGGTAGCATGTATCTGTGGCCTCGATTCACAAAAACATCTTATTTGGAAGGGCACTTAAGCACAGGCTTAATTTAAAGAATGTGCTTAATGTACACTTAAAGTTAAGTCTCTGCTCAAATGCTTTCCTGAATCAGGACCTTTGTGCATAAATCAGTAACTGTTGTTCTTCTGTTGCTGAGAAAATCCAAGTGACATACAGAAGATTTATCACAATTAATCTAGAAAGTTCCATGTTATTACATCTTCTGATTTCTAAAAATAACTATATTAATTTCTAACATGCTCATGCAATGCTCTGAATTTTTCTACAACAGATTTTCCACTAGATGCACAATGTCAAGTACAATTAACAAATATGATGGCATTTATAATAAGGAAGGGCCAAGCTTGGGCCCAATGCCCCTATTGAACTCAATATTTTTGGGTGTGCAAGAAATGCAGGACTGGGTCAGAAGTGGTGAATGTGCAACAGGAAAAAGGGCCTTGTTGTTTCCCCATCTTGTAGCCATTGTCTAACTCTTTTTTAAAAAATCCCCTACTAGATATACTTTCCCTACAGAGTAAAGTTTATGAAATACATCTTGGTGTACTGCTACAGTTATAGTGACTGTCTAAATATTCCATCTATAGTATATTTTTAAATGACAAGATAATCTACTAGCTTTAGTTAACCACTGATTAATATCCATAGGAGTCCCAAAACTCTTCCAATGAAAGCAGGTCAGCTGTTTTCTGACTGTTATATTTGTCACATAACCTACAGACTGCAAAGTGGAATGTGTCTAAATAATTCCCACGTTGGGCCAGATTCTGCTTCCCTCACTATTCAACAAGAGTATCTTACTCCACAGATAGACCCACTGAAGCTCACAGGACTACTTGTGCGTGAAGCGCTATCCAGTATGAATAGGGAGATCAGAATCAGGCCCATAGAGATGAGAGCAGTGTCTGTGTCAGGATAGAATACTGCATCTGACCGAGAGGTAAATTAGGGCATGTCTATGCTGGATTGTAAACCCGGGTCTGTGTGACCTGAGCTGCTTGGATTTGGTGTTTCCAAGCCCACACTTGAGCATCCACACTGCATTGTAAACCTGGGTTTACAGTTGCTGGACCCAGGCCTTGCTAATGTGTCCATATTGCACTACGCAGTCTGACTCGGGTCTGTGGCTTTACCTGTGTCCATTTACTGCTAAATTTCAGGGCTTGGACCCGAGTCTCAGTGGAACTTGGGCTCTGAGCCACCCTCCTAGCAGTATCCTGGGACCTGAGTGCTTGCTGACCAGAGTCAAATCGACTTGTTTGTGGACAGAAGTGGGGCTAGGGCTCAAAGCCAAGTCAGAGCCTAGGCTTAGCGTGTAGTGTAGACATACATCCTTAGATTAGGGTATCTACACAGCAATAAAAGACCCGCTATGCAGCTAGCGTGGGCCTGGGTCAGCTGACGGGTTTATAAGGCTGTGGGACTATAAAATTGCAGTATAGATGGTTGGGCTTGAGCTGGAGCCTGGGCTCTGAGACACCATGAAGGGGGAGGGTCCAACCCCGAACGTCTACATTGCAATTTTATATCCCTGCCGCCCAAGCCCTGTGAGTCCAAGTCAGATGACCTGGGTTACAGTCTGAAGTGATTGGCTGAGAAGGGAACTATTTTGTTTAGTTTCCTTAGAAAAATAGTGTTACAATAATACTTACTGCAAAACCAACTGCTTGTGACAAGGTGAGCTTTATAGCCTATTCTGTTCGTGTCATCAGTCACAATCACGTATCCTGACCCTACTGAACTCACACAAACAATGTCCCATTGCATTCTCCCTGCATATGGACTACAGGAATAAGCCCTAAGCCTGGAATTTTCAAAGGGACCAAATGGTGTTGGGTGCCCAACTGACTTTCCGTGGGAGATGGGAAGAGGCCTAGCTCCCATAAGCCCCTTTGAAAATCCCCACCACAATTCTCTTTGCACAATGTGCATTGTTGCCGTACTCTTCGAAGCCGGGAGAGCATAGCCTGATTTTTAAGATACTTACCGGATAAATATATATATTTAGGCACCTATTTAAAAATGAGAGAGTGAGAGAGAGAGAGATCCTTGATTCAGTAGACAAGCAAGCAGCCATTACAGTCAGTCATGCAAATCCTCAGATGAATAACCCATTGAAATCAATAGCACTGTCTGCATGAATAAAGCAGGTGGGGTTTGGCCCCTTTAGAAGAATATTCTCATTAATCAGCCGTTTGACCTGAATCCAAGTGCTAAACATCTTACTGATTTTTTTTTTTAAAAGAAACCTCACTTCAGTTGGAGGGGAAGGGGAGAATATATGTAAATTAAATTATAAATATATCTACATCCTCCACCTCCAACACACTCCTTTTGCAACACACAACAATGCAAAGCGAACATAATGTTGCCCTAACAACTGGGGATTCCTAGTTTAGCCAACTCTGTCATCTCTGGCCATACCCAACTCTGGGGAAAAAACCCTTACGTGCATTACCAACCAACATAAATATGAGCAGTTCTGAGCTGTTCTAACTTACTCCCCCAAGATCAGCATGCAAAGGTGGCTTTATTCCACTTTTGCCTGCCTCCTTGAATCCTTCTCCAACCACAGATTGTCTACAGCTGAGGAACTGGAACTCAGAAAACTCCAAAAGAATATTTCCTTGTGTTTAATGGTCTGTTAAATTCAATTTAATAAATTATGTAACTGTATATTGATTTCCCCCCCCTCCCCACCCTCGCTTGGAAAGAAACGGAATCAAGAAACCAAAGTCTATTCCCAGCTCTGCCCTGACTGTAGACCCTCTGTGCCTTAGTTTTCCCATTTATAAAATGGCGCAAATATAGTTACCCTCTTTTGTAAAGTACTTTGAGGTGTCAGGTGAAAAGCATGATATAAGTGCAAAGTATTTTCAAGATTTTTTAAAAAAGAAATAGGCCATGCTTATTATAAAATATTGTCACTAAGAAGATATAAAAGCTCAGTTTGATAGGCCACAAATATTTGGGAATAACTTTCCCAATTTTTTCTTTCATTTTCTCTTTCACTATTATTGTTTTAAGAGTATTTCCTAATCCTTCATTTAGGAAACGAGAACTGATGTCACTTGTGAGTTATGTGCATGTACAGTGTCTGAAATCACTTCATGACTAGTTTTCTTTTGTGCACCTATAATATAAATATCTGAAGAGGATATTGCTTAACCCATAAAACAAGGTGACATCATAATTTATTAATACAGCAGACACAGTTCATTGTTGTTAAATGCCATAAAGAGCTGGAAATAGTGTAGTTTCCCAGAAAAATATTGCCAATATGTCAAGGGAAAGACTTCCTTGATGCAACCTCAGCATGGGTAAGATCATCTTTGGGTACATCAACATTTTGATTATTCTCTCCAGCATGACTTTGTATCCTTCCAAGATGGTTGTGTTGGTTCCACCCTCCCCCCCGCCCACCACCACACACTTTCCTCTAAATTCCCCAATTGTTCTTATCATTAATTCTAATAAAACATTCTCTTCTCTAACTGCTGGGCCCAAATTCTGGTCAGTTATGCCAGCGATTTAAATGGCTTTTCACCAGTGTACTGGAAGCAGAATGTGGCCCCTTGTGTTTGCTGGTTTCCCAAGTACTGCTTGGCTACACACTTAAGTGCTTTGCGGGCACGGGGCCATGTTGCACAGGATGCAAGTGCTGGCTGAATTTTAGCCAATATGTCATTCTTTACATACTTAGGCTTCAGTCTAGAGAAGTATTTAAGCACGTGCTTAATGTTAAGCACTTGAGTAATTCCTCTGAAGTTAGTTGAACTCCTACTTAAGGGCTTGCTTGCTGGATCAGGACCTTATAGTTTGATACTTCTAATATAAGTTTGGTATCTATTTTTTGAGCATTTATGTACCATTTAAATGGATGTATGGTTTCTTTCCATATGAGAAATATTGCACTCTCTTCTCAGTGGTAAAAGCATAGCTTTTGTTTTTTAATAGAATGCTCATTACCTAGCTCTCTTTACTCCTGTATTGACATACAAGGTCCTCAAGCATCCCTTGAATGTTATACGCCCCAATTCTGCTATGAAATCCTGTGGATGGGCGGAGTCCCATGCCCAAATGGAGCCCCAGTGTGGCTCTCCAAGGGGCCCACCTGCACAGATTCCATCCCAGGACTGTGGTAAGTGTGAAAAACCAGTCACCTGTACACTTCTGTGTATATTCTACCCATAAGCATAAATAAGAAAGTATGATGAGGTAATAGGATGATATAATGCTCCTTCTTTGATTAATTAATAATGACGTATGGCCCTAGTAAATGTTAAGGTACCAATAAATACTTTATGCTCTGTCAATACCTGCACATAGTCACTAGTTCTTGTTACTTTCCATAATGCATGCAAAAGGAGTACATGTTTTTTAAGATGAGTCCCTTGTGTTCCTATTTGTTAAATATTCAGTACTTCCCCTTGCCTTTTAAAGTTATGTCAAATTCTGGATTGCTTGAAATCCAGGAAACTGGCTTTGAATTTTCTTCATGTCACTTACACACTCTTTTTATATACACAGTCTCCCCACATCTACACACACGCTCAGACGCACAGGTAGTAGGCGTTTGCATGCAAAAATTACACACTTGAATACTGTGTGCACAGCACCCCACTGATTTATTCTATTAGCTTCTATGTGCTAATAACACAATTGCAGTGTGGTGATCAACTTGTGCCTGTTAATTTCACACTCACAAATCAAATCAATCCCCCATATGCTCAGGCAGCCCCTACCTAGACAATGGTTTCCTGCATATTAATTAAGTTCACACAAGCAATGATTACGATTACATATGCACAGTTCTCATGTGCACAGCCAGCCCCAGCACAGGCAATCCGCTTCTGCATGTTGGCAGTTCATTACCCCCCTTGATTCCCCCTCTTCTCTGGGCTATATGTGGCATTTAGAAGCTCTGACAATCTGCTCCAAATGTTTTCCATATTTGTTCAGCCTCCTTGATTCAAATACCAGGAACAACTCAGCCAGCACAAAGCGAAGCTTCGGGGGCACACACACACAAAAACCCCACCCTCAACACGCCCATCAGCCAGAAAATAAAAAGTTAATCAACATGAGAAAAGAGGAGAAGAAACCTCAGAACAACACGTCCCTTAATAACCAGAACCAGGCAGGGAAGGCACCTGAAGGGGAGAAAAGCACCGATCCAGCCAAGCAGCAGGAGCCAGCAATGAAGAAGAAAGCCAAGGGGGATCCCAAAACGGGCCAGGAGGAGGAATCCCACACTTGTTGTGGCTGCCGTTTCCCGCTGCTGGTTGCTTTGTTGCAGCTGGTGTTAGGCATCTCTATAACAGTGCTGGGCTTCATTATGGCAGGCATCAGCTCTTCTTTACTAGTCAGAGACACTCCATATTGGGCTGGGATAATTGTAAGCATAAAGTCTGTTTCTACATAAAGTGCATTTGCCAACATTAATGCAATCTGCATGATGCTGCTACACTTAAGACTAACTAACTGCATGTCCTACACCATATATGAGCTAAACTAACTATAAATATTTCTGCAATTATATGTCTAATTTACTTTCCCAAGGAAACTGCTGTTGCAGTATAATATAATCCTTCATATTCTCCCCCAAAATACCCAATACCTTGAATAAAATACAGGCTTGCTGTGCACCAGATGTATATTGTGTTACCTATTAACCTGTTTGCTATTAAATGATGGTTAGTAATGCTGAAAAAAATGTTTAGTACTTATGTTGTTATCCCCCCCAAAATCCAGCCAGGTTTAAGATGGTGAAAGTATAATTATAAACCTCTAATTCAATGTGTTTATAATAGTGTCAAAAAAGAACTGGCTGTTCTTTTAGCTTCCACACTGTGATGAGTTAAAAAAAGACTGTAACTTAACCCCTTTCATGCCCCCCTACCACATCCCAAATTCTTTGCCCTAAAACACACCACATGTGGCTCTTGGGGCTAAAGGGTTACTATGAAACACAAAACAAGTATGTCTGTAAAGTCTGATGGGTGTGACACCAGCCAGCTAAAGCGAGGAAATTCAAAGTTGCGAGTGACAGGCCAGTGGCAGGAGTAAAGGGTGGGTCTCAGATAAGTCTATTGCGATCATGCACATACACGCAAGCAGCTAAGAAATATAGCCCAGATCCTGAGCACAGGCCACTCCTGTAGAAGTCACTAGGAGCTGGGGGCACTCAGCAGCTCTCAAGATTTGGCCTTGTTTTATTTAATCATTTTTAGAGAGACAGTACATGTGGCCATGGTAACGTTCCTGTGTTGGGGTGTGTATTATATATGTTTTGCTAGGCCTATTATTTTCACCCAAAGGACCATGTTTCAAGTAGATGTGTTCTGATGTGTTTGTACTAATTCTGAGCATTATTCAAGCAATAGAACATAAAATCTCCCACCAGGTAAATACAGATTTAGGCACTTTAACAAAGAAAAGATTCTTGATGCAGTAGACCAGTGTATAGTATACCACATAAACATAAACCCTTATTAGTTTGAGGATTATTTGACCTGAATTGTTATGGTTTACTGTATGAATCCAGCTGCTGCACATAACAATTACATCTTTGTGTTAGCAATCCTTATCAAATTATCTCTGAGACCTAAAAGTCAAAGGCCCAATCCTGAAAAAGTTGGAATGATCAGCAGGACCCGAGTTTCCAAACAGATGGCTCATTTTAATTAGCCCTTTCCCCTTTCTCTCTCTTCTTCCAAAATATAGATCTAAAAGTTCAGTTATGTCTTGCAGGGTGCAATTCTACCCTCACTTACAGAAGAGAAGTTTCCAATAGGACTTGCTCCATTACAAGGTGAGGGTGGAAGGGGAGCAATAAACTAGGGCATGCAACATTTCCACTTCATTTTTTTATGTTAACGTGTCCTAAAGTTTCTGCAAACACTATTAGTCGAATTCTCTTCTCAGATCCACACCATGGATCTCCCAAATTTTGAATAACCTCTTCATTAGAAGGGCAGATAAACAGCCACATAGATTCAGGGCTAGGTCTCCAGCTGGAGTAAATTGCCATTGCTCCATTGAAGTCAGTGAGGGCATGCAAGTGTACAGCTGCTGAGCATGCTCCTTGATTTGCCTGTATGCAGCCAACGTAAGAAAAAAAGTGTAGACCTGAGAATCCGCACATAAAGCTCTGCTACCCTTCTAGAGGGAGTCCCCAGCCAGGCCAATGGTCACTGAGGTTTTGTGACCAACCTGTAACTCAGGTAATATTTGCCATGATTTATGAACTGTTTGCAGGAATTTGGACTGAGATTTGGATGGGTGTGGGCTGGGTATAAATAATGCAAAGCTGAGTTGTTTTGCATGGTTTCCACCTGAAGCCAGGCAAAAATTGGTATGTTTGCACTTTGAGTGAGTCTAAAATTTCAAAGCAAAACTCAAGTCTGAACTAAAACTGCTGGGTTTTGCACACATCAACCTGCATGACGTTTGTGACGGCAGAGCTCCCACAGACACTGGGGACACAAGAGTCTGGCAACGTGATTCTTAGGATCTCTTTGCTTGGAGCTTTAGTATCTTTAGGTCGTCTATATAGCTGGAAAGGTGAAATGATTATAAAGTAATGGGTGCCAATTTAAGAATCTAGCTAGAGTAATAAATAATAATAATGTGTTGGCTAGACTTGCAGCTCTCAGACTGTGGGTTGTTCCACCATGTTGGGTTACCAGCAGGTTTTGGTGTAGGCACATTCCTTACCAGCACAATTGCATGTGCCACTGATGGGGTTTCTGCTCACACAGCCTGGTCTTGGAGTTGAATAGTGTGGTGACCATGAGAATGTTCTTCCTGATACATGTTTCTCCACTTCTCTCTCCCTGAAACACAAGTGTTTGAGAGCTACTGAGAAAAAACACACCAAATGTAGGGGGGGAAAGAGAGACATTTTGTTTTCCATTCCCAGCAGCCAGGCTTAGGTGGTGAGAGAGGGTGGAGAAAGACACTGTAAGAGAGAGGTGAGATTGAGAAGTTGGATTTGTAACTCCCAGCAGCCAAGAGAGATGATGTTTAAGTGGAGCTCAAGTGATGTCAGGAGTGCTGCTGTGGGAGCTGATGCAAAGGATTACAAGATATTGGTTCATGAAAGCTTGAAAAATAAAGAGGTAGCTGAGATGTTGTGCTGTTATTTGTTTATATATGGTTGCACTGTGATGGATATGCGTGCTGCTTGTTGGGACACTGGCTGGGAAAGGTTGAGAACCCGTGAGCCAGAGCGAAGTTTGTCAGTGTAGTTCCCAGGGCCTTTGCCAGTGGTCTGTAGGACAGAATATTCTGAGAACTATGAATTCGAGCATTTGAGATGAGGTGCTCCATGGAGGAGATCCATTGTGTTAGAACACCCTGCATGCAGATATCCTGCTCAGTCTTTTGGTCTGGTATTAGGCCAGTATAGAGATTGGAGATCATGCATAGGGGCATGAGATGGAGTGTGTCTTCTTCATAAAACAAATATGCTCCTATTCTGTAGCAGAAAGGGCATCTTTCTGGAACTCATTTATTAACGCAGAAATGAGCAACATTGCGTTTCTTGGCAGTGCAGCAGAACGGAAAGAGGTGGTGTAAAATATCAATGTGTGCTTGTTTTAGTAACATCCCACTCAAGTGCTCTTTTCAAAGGATTTGATTAGTGTTCAGATTCACCAACTGTTTAAGAACTGTAAAATATATTATCAAGACCTTTTTTAATGAAGTTAAAGACAGTGGGCTAAATTCACCCCCAGTGTAACTCCATCAGAATTACACCAGGAATGAATTTAACCCCCTAGCTGTTGTTGAAATATGACAGAAAAATGAAGGAAAACTGCTGTGTTAGATCCTGACTGATTTTTTGCTTTATTAGTGGCAAAAGTATTTTCAGTTAGGAACAGTGTGACAAAGTGCTTTAGTCCATTAGCATGAATGAAAGGGAACTTGTCTAGTGAAGCAACTAGAGCAAAATGTTCCCAGTGAAAACCAAACCAAGCAAAACTAGTGTGGATTCAGGTTCCATTACAAATTCAAAACTTTGTTATGATAAGACTCCACAAATCTCTTGAATAAACTTGGGCTGCTCTTTGGTTCTGTGGCTACTGTGACCCACCACCATCACCACACTATAGGCAATCAGTGTGGATGGAATCTGGGACCCATAGCACCGAAAGCACAGGCTTCTACCGCTGAACAAAACAAGTAACACGGTGGATTGGTTGCAGTAGAAGGCTCTTATCTTCTGTGTGGACTAGCTGCTAGAGAGGGAAGTGATACACTTAGCTGCATCCCACGAAAACTATTTCAACATGAAACCAGGTGAAACTTAGCAGTTTCAGGTGAGTTTCATTTGAAATACAAGGGATGCTATTTAGAAACCAAAGGAAAGGTTCATGGGCAGAAACCACTGAGCTTAATGTAGTTCTAGGCACTATTGAGCTCTGTGCCCAGAGAGCAAAAGCAGAGTTACCAGTCTCCTGCTTCAGTCTCAATGACCTATTCCCTTTAAAAGCAGAATGTACCTGTTGTATCACTAGAGCCAGGTAAATCAATTCAGATAAAACAGGAAGTGACTGAAACTTCTGTCCAGAGCTTGGCTCTAACTCAAGCTCTGGACAATTTTGTCTTTTATGCAATTTTGAAAATATTCAAATAAACGTTCTGCCATTGGAAGCAGGGCTTTGGAAGAGATGTGGCACTGAGCCAGGAGTGCTGAATCATTTGCTAGGTTCTGCCCTGATGTGCTATGTTACTTCAGGAAAGTCTCTTAGGCCCAGATCCTCAAATGTATGTAGGCCCCTAGCTCCTATTGAAATCAATGGGAATTAGGCATCTAAACACCTATGAGTCTCTGGGCCTTAACTTCTCTGTTTTCTCCTCTGTAAAATGGGAATAATAATGATTATCCATCCATCTTTTTGCTTTGATGAAAAAGCCCTATAGAAGCATGATGTCGTCGTCGTCGTCGTCTTCTTCTTCATTTTCATATCCTTGTGGCCTCTCCACACCCAGATCCCAGTCAGTACTAGAAGCTCAAATAGTGAATTTCTCCCTGAAAGTCTGTTCTCACAGTATATTCACCATAACCAGAAGTAGAAAGTGTCAGAAATCTCACAAGCAAGCCTGTTTCCCTGAGATGTTCAGTCCAGTTAAGCAAAATGAAAATAAGAAAGAAAAACTTGTAGCACCTTAGAGACTAACAAATTTATTTCAGCATAAGCTTATGCTGAAATAAATTTGTTAGTCTCTAAGGTGCTACAAGTTTTTCTTTCTTATTTTCATTTTGCTGACACAGACTAACGGCTACTACACTGAGTCCAGTTAAGATATTTCTCCAAACCTCATTGGAACTATCTGGAGTCAGGGATGCTTATCAGAGCTGCCGAACAGTTTTTTGAGGTGTCCATTTTAATTCTCTCTTAAAAACCTATTTTTTAAAATTATTTGGGTTTTTTAGGACACTTGAAAATCCCAGATACCTAACTACCTCCCAGACTACAGTTCTAGATGAATCTGTTTATACATTTTATTGTGTATTATGGTTAGATATTAAGATCTGCTTTACCGTGGTCCATAAAAGAAAATAGAACAGCTCTTTTCAGCTTCTGCTCTGAAAAACCTGATTTGGCTTTTGTTTATAGTTCCAGTTAATCTGTTTGGACACAGGAGAATTGTCATTAACACTGTTTTCGTTTCTAGCATGTTAAAGCGCTTGGAATCAAGTCTCCTCTCATTCACACTGGTGTGAGTCAGGACTGAATCCACTGGAGTAAATTGAGTTATTGCAGGGTAAAACTGGAGAAGGGTCAGGTCCGTTGATATTCCCAGGCACACTTTCTCATGTGCAGCAGATCTCAAAGGAACTGTAGTCTCATTAGTTCTCAAAACCTCATATTACCTGGCCTTGCCCATCTCCAGATGCTCTAGAGGAGAGAGAAAACTGTGGAATTCACAAAAAAATAAAAACCCTCTTCAGGACACAAGAAACAGCATGTGTGTTCTGGATGTAAAGCATAAAACCTTCTCCTCTTACTCACTTTTATGACCTTTTTTAAAGTGCTCAGAACTTTCAACTGGGGAGAAATCACCTCCCCCCCCCCAAAAAAAAAAAAAGAAAAGAAAAAGAAAAGGGGTTGAGCTCCCATCTAGGTGTTTTGATAAGGATTAGATTTTCAAAAACTCTGTGTCCTGCAACTCCCATTGTGATACTTAATGGGAAATATTTTAAGAGCTCAGAACCCAATGAACTGATCTCTATTGAAAACCTGGCGACTTATTTTGGTCCCTACGTGAGAGCGGAACACTTCTTAAAGACGGGCTCTGAGGCATAAATTCCTTCCTTTCCTTCCCATCTCTGACCTCCAAGTGCACCCTCTCCTCCACCCTATTCTGTGAAAGTGAGGCCTATTCATCTTCAGCCTCTCAAACCCATATCCTCCTCCCTCTGCCTCTTTATTCTCTTTCAACTCCTCCCCTCCCTTATCTTGAACTTCTTTCTCTGCTCTGCTGACAAATGCGCTCTTGTTGGCTGAAAATACTTACCATTGACAACTCTCTTAGGCTGCTACCCTTTCTTCCCCATTCTTTTTTTTTTTTCTTCAAGATGGTTGACCTTTGACCTTAAACTACCCGGACCAGTCATTCTTAACTTTTTCCATGGTCTTGTTCCACACCAGGACATTTCCCCCACGCCACACATCATCCCAGAACTCCACCTCCTTCCCAGAATCTCCCTCATGTTTAGCAATATGGTGGCCATTGGCTCATTGATTCCTGTTCACAGCAGCCTGTGGGGGACGGGGTCTGGCTTCCATCCTCTGAGTTCTATTGATTTTAGGTTGAGGGCTAGTGGAGCAAGACTGATACAGGTTTCTATGGTGCAAAAGCTAGACAGAGTTTTAATTGCAACGTTCTATGAATGTTGTCAATCCTCATTTATACAGTGCCAGAAATGTATATGGCACTTTGTAAAACCTTCAGTAGAATGAGACATGTTCTTTGCCTCAGGCAGTTCACAGTCTAGTTCAAAGACACAACAAAGGACGTGGCAAGCAGTTCAGTAAAGGAGGGCGTGGAAAGATTTATATTTTTTTTGGGTGGGGAGGGGAGAGGGAAGGGGGAACGGGAAACAAGTGAAGAATAATTCCTGAAGGGAACTGGTTTTGAGGCAGGATTTTCAGGAAAGAGAGAGAAGGCACCTTATGGAGAAGAATCAGAAGGCTGTGCAAGTCAATCTGGCCAATTATTGGGTTGGCTGAGGAGCTGGCCCTTAGTCCCATTTATGAAAAGACGTTTAAAAAAATATCTCCCAGCACTGCATATCCTGTAAGACTTTGATAATTGGGATGTTTAATTGACATATTTCCAGTTGTTAAAGCAGGTGACTCTGACTTTGGGGTTTTATTCCTGGCTCTGTCACTGATGCTTTCATTGGCCATTCAGTGCTAAATTTAGCTGCCTAAATCAATATTTAAGCAACTAAATGGGTGTCCTGATTTGCAAAGGGGCTCAGCACCTGCTGGGCTCAATAGGAATTGAGGTGCTCTGCACCTCTGAAAATCAGGCCACTAACCCTTAATCTCTCTGTGTCTTCACATTCTCAAAGTTCAATCCTCAGGTGTCCCTGAGAGGAACATGACTCACCTTTGACCTGGAGGACATAGAGGTGGACGTAGAGTAAGTGCCTGTTCCTTGACCCTTTGTAAGGTCACTGCACCCCTCCAGCACCCACAGTTCCCAGTGAATGCCGTGCAGCAATAAGGTCAACTTGTGCTTCTGGTATAGGGAAAAGTTTCTTTACAAAGGGGATGCGGAACAGACCCCCCCAGCTTCAAAATTGGTACAATGATACGTATTGAATTCACAAGGGTGTTTTGTGGCTTAATTGTTGGTAAAGTGCTTTGAGATGTTTAGGCAAAAGGGGTCATAAAAGTATAAAATATTATTGTACTGGAGTGTGCCAGTGAAAAGCACTTTACGATGCTATAAAGCAGTAAATTACAAAATGGCCTTAAAATTGTCACGTTGATTGGCTGAGGCTAGCTAGACAGGTGATGTTAATTGTACTAGTATAGACTGGACAGGGCGTACTGTAACTTAAACTTATCATATAAAGTGAATAATTTGCACCACTCCCCTTATTTAAACTATTTATATCTAAATCATACATTACACCCTTAACAGATCCCACAGAAGGATCATTATCTGTACACAGTAAGTGCGCCGACATCTTGAATACGGCGTACAATTGTGGTCTCCTCATCTCAAAAAGGATATACTGGCATTAGAAAAGGTTCAGAGAAGGGCAACTAAAATGATTAGGGGACTGGAACGGGTCCCATATGAGGAGAGATTAAAGAGGCTAGGACTTTTTAGCTTGGAAAAGAGGAGACTAAGGGGGGATATGATAGAGGTATATAAAAATTATGAGTGGTGTGGAGGAAGTATATAAGGAAAAGTTATTTTTGTTCTCATAATAGAAGAACTAGGGGCCACCCAATGCAATTAGTGGGCAGCAGGTTTAAAACAAATAAAAGGAAGTTCTTCTTCACACAGCGCACAGTCAACCTGTGGAACTCCTTGCCTGAGGAGGCTGTGAAGGCTAGGACAATAACAGGGTTTAAAAGAGAACTGGATAAATTCATGGAGATGAAGTCCATTAATGGCTCTTAACCAGGATGGGTAAGGAATGGTGTCCTTAGCCTCTGTTTGTCAGAGGGGGGTGATGGATGGCAGGAGAGGGATCACTTGATCATTACCTGTTAGGTCCACTCACTCCGGGGCACCTGGCATTGGCCACTGTTGATAGACAGGATACTGGGCTGGATGGACCTTTGGTCTGACCCAGTACGGCCTCTCTTATGTTCTTATGTTATGTTCTTAAGACAATACAAATTCATATGAACAAACCACAGTCATCCCCTCCTGCCTTGGTTTTTCCAGGCCACAACACAGGATCCTCCTCATTGCTGTGCATGAGTCATATGCATTGGCTTCTCAGTGATGGGCCTTCCAAATTTCAGGTCACAACTTTGTCCTCCTAGAAAAGACAATAATTGAGAAGTATGAGCAGCTTGAGCAGGAAATAGTTGATCTCATTCTATACTGATCTGGGGGATGATGGGTTTGGCCATTTAAATCCACTGAAACGTCTTCACTTCTCAAAGTGGGAGAGAGGCGAGAGACTTTCTAGTCAGCTCTGGACCCATGCTGGTTTGTGGGGATGGGTTGGTTGTTGCTGTGGACACCTATTCTAGCAGCAGTTGTGGATGTGGCTTTCAGCCATGCTTTACCTACTGTGCAACCTGGCTGAGTTTTTAACTTTCACTAGTTATTAGAGAAACCACTTTCAATCTTTAATAAAAGGTGACAGTTAAAACTGGCACAGTCAAGGCAGCTAATGAAAATCATAGCCATACAGGCATCCATATTTTTTTTGTATACAGGCCATCTTTAACTGGTCATGATGAACATCAAAGATTGGGGGGAGAGGGGCGGCCGGAGATTTACTTAAGATAAATACCCAGAAATTTGGCTGTTTAACTGAACCTTCTCCAAATCACCTGAACCTCTGGACTGTGCAAAATGGGACACATTTTGTGAAAGAGGCTCTTTTGGGTTTTCTAGTACTTGCTTATAGTCTGGTATGGAAAAACCACAAGTGCTGTATTCCTCATAGCACTGTGATGGCCCGACAGTACTTAGCAGCAGTTACCATGCACTGGTATCGGAGTAACCACAGCATCTGCTTGTATTGTGAATTGGAAATAGCTGCCATGTCTCAATACTAGAGCTGGGAGGGAAAGAAACGGTGGGAATTTTTTGTGAAAATGTTATCCCATTTAAAAAAATTGAAATTTGACAAAAGTTTTGTTATAAAATTTGAATTGGTTTTGAGCATCTCTGCTCAGTACCTGTGTGTGATAACTGAGTAAACAGTGACTTAGTGGTGACCACTGTGTTTTGGCACTCCTGGTCCAGCCGGAACCTGGAAGTGAAACAGAAAATTAAGCAATCTTTTTGCCAAATCACCAGAGTTTCTGATTTGGGTTTTGTTTTGTGCAAAAATTTCAGTTAGGTTTTTCTTTTATTCACCCTGGTTCACCCATCCCTGGTGTATACTTTGACAATCCTAGGTATGCTTGCCACACATTCACAGATATGGTGTACATGTATCATGCCACCACCTGTTCGGTGAAATTTTTACATGGTCTTTGAGTGAGCCCCCAGTATGGTTAAAATGTATCACCTAATGATTCAAGGTAAATGTCTGCATCAACATTTAGCTTTGTTGGGCAGTGTGAAAAGACTCCAAGCTGCCCCTCAAAACTAGCAACCACAAAAGTCTTCTATAGAAACTCACATTTACATTTCTACAGAAGACTTTTGTGGTTGTTGGTTTTAATAGCTACATACTGTTGTGAGCCTATACAATTGACTGTGGAAATTTAATCTTAAATTGGGAGAAATAACAACCTAATTGCTGGTTAACGGACCTAATACAACAAAGATAATTACAGAAAAGTGCTCTATAATTTCAATAACTTTTCTCTAGGGTTTTTTTTTTTTAACCATACTATAGAATTTAATAGAGAATTTATATGCCTGGCATAGGAACCTGGAGGATGGTTTTAAATAAACTAGGGCTATCAAATGATTTAAAAAAATTAATCACAATTAATTGCAATTTTAATCGCACTGTTAAACAATAGAATACTATTTATTAAAATATGTTTTGGATGTTGTCTACATTTTCAAATATATTGATATTACAACAGAGTACAAAGCATACAGTGATCATTTTCTGTGTTTATTACAAATATTTGCGCTGTAAAAAAGATAAAAGAAATAGTATTTTTCAATTCATCTCATACAAGTACTGTAGTACAATCTCTCTTGTGAAAGTGCAATTTACAAATGTAGATTTTTCTGTTTTGTTACATAACTGCACTCAAAAACAACAATATAAAACTTTAGTGACTACAAGTCCACTTAGTCCTACTTCTTGTTTGTCTTAGCGATTGGCTGAACAAGTTTGTTTACATTTATGGGAGATAATGCTGCCCACTTCTTATTTACAATGTTACATGAACGTGAGAACAGGCGTTCGCATGGCACTGTTGTAGCCAGTGTTGCAAAGTATTTATATGCCAGATATGCTAAACGTTTGTATGCCCCTTCATGCTTCGACCACCATTCCAGAGGACATGTGTCCATGCTGATGACAGGTTCTGCTCAATAACAATCCAAAGCAGCATGGACTGATGCACATTCGTTTTCATCATCTGAGTCAGATGCCACCAACAGAAAGTTGATTTTATTTTTTGGTGGTTTGGGTTCTGTAGTTCCTGAATCAGAGTGTTTGCTCTTCTAAGACTTCTGACAGCATGTTCCACACCTCGTCCCTCTCAGATTTTGGAAGGCACTTCAGATTCTTAAACCTTGGGTTGAGTGCTGTAGCTATCTTTAGAAATCTCATATTGGTACCTTCTTTGTGTTTTGTCAAATCCGCAGTGAAAGTGTTCTTAAATTGAAAAACAGACATTGGGTCGTCATCTGAGACTGCCATGATATGAAGCTAAGTATCCCTTCTCTGATGGTGGCAAGTAACAGATGCTTCAAAGAAAGATGCCCTATCTAAGCTAGTGAGCGGTGACTTGTAGTGGGTAATTATGGAATAACTTGCTCATAAGGAAAGTTTCTTCATAACTTCATCTATTAGTGGTTGTCTTATTCCCTGAAGCATGAGGGTTTATATTCCTCTTTAAAAAGGTGCATTCTATTTAATGTAACTCTGGATATTCTCATTATCCATAAAAATGTGTAATCCTCTTGGCCTCAGTGATATCATGTGTCAATGAGTTCCACAGGTTACAAATTTGTTGCTTTTCACTCTGCTTACTCTTTTGATTACAAGGGTTATTTTCTAAAATTCCTGCTAACCAGACCATATAATAGAGCAGATGAGTAAAATTAGTCAACTGCATAAGTGTTTCCAGATATGTCTTGAGTTAGGGCCCAAGATGCTCATTTGAATCGGATTTTCCTCTTAATCTCTTTTCAGACATTTTCAGCTCTCCTGCCTCTCCCAACTCAGCACTATATGTTTTCCAAAATCTGTAGGAAATTCTTGGAAGGCAAATATACATCATTTGACTGAGAGGCCTACCTATTTTTAGGGCCACATTTTGGCTGAAATTGCAGCAGCAGCAGCAACAACAACAACAACAAAAAACCCTCATAATGTATTAGGCAGAAAAAAGAGCAGATTAGAGCAATCCATGGTTTGGTCAGCTGTCGGAATAAAGCAAACCATGTTAATATATCAGAGTGTGACAATAACTAATGCAAACCACAACTGCAATTTGTTTCTGACACGTTCATATTTCCCCCAATTATATATATTACATCAACGTCTTAATCATTACCAGACTGTATTCTACTATCTATCCTCCATCTTTGTGTTGAGACCTTGTGTGATTAAAATATGAGAAAGTTACAAGCAACTTAAAATAAGGGTGATTAGATAGGGAGGGAAAATCCAGTGGGCCTTATTTAGGAAAACATCAATGAGTTCAATGGGAATTTGGTCAAAATAAAATCCTCTGGATTTAGCCCATACTGACTAAGTGGATTGTGTGTATTATTATTATTTTATTTATTATTTATTATGCTTTTGGAGACCATATTTTTCTCACACTCATTGAACTAACCATGGCAACGAAGGGTAATAGGTCTGAGGGATGACCGTTAGTCATGTAGAGCAGGAGGACGTTTGTGCTTCTGCTGCTGCCAGTCCGGCTACGCCTTTTGGAAAACAATCAACCTTTGTCCGTTGAAGACAGGTGTGGATGTTCAGCGTGTGACTTTATTTTGGCAGTGAGAAATGAAGTTGGTGTTGCTGGCTTTTTGCTGCGGCAGATTGGAGGAAAGACTTCTTTTTCACTGCTTTCGTTCCACTTTTTAGATGACTAAGCTACGTAAAGAGTGGCATCTTGCATGCTTTGATGGAATCTACTCTGCATACGTAAAGTGGGTATTCGTGGTTCGTCAGTCACCATAGTATTATTATCACTACTTAATATTTGTTTTGTGGTATTGCCTCGAGTTCCCAGTCAGGGACAAGTCAGTGCTAGGCACTGGGCACAATGAAAAGACAGTTTCTGTCCCAAAGATCTTACAAGCTATGGGCTATCCTGGAAAGGAATCATTGCAAGTCTAGTCCTAAGCAATTGTATTTAGGTACCAGTATAGGGCCTGCTTCTGTTCCCATTGAAATCAACAGAATTAAGTTATTAACTTCAATGGCAACAGGATCTATCCCTGTTTTCAGTAAACAGACTATTTCAATAACCATTTTGATAGTGGTTTTTGTTTAAAAACTTTGATTAAAAACACAATTAAAAACAACTAAAATGGATCCATTTAGAAACCTGCTAGATGGAAAGAATATTGACATTTTCCACAAATATATACTTTTTTAAATTTTTCAACCAGCTCTAGTAAATATTTGTTTTCAGTGGTGTGTGAAATGTTTTGATATGTCAGAGGATGTGGTAACCAAAATTAAACCTGTAACCTTTGTAAGTACATCTGTGTCACATCCAGGTATTTTTCTAGGCAGTACTTTTTGAAATTTAAACTCCTTCTGTGGATTCCTTTCATGCAATGATCTGTTCAACAAGGGGTGTGTTAGCTCACAAGGAAAATTCTGAAATCGGAACTTGAAATAAACTCAGACTGAAATTTGCACGGGGTTGAAGTGCTTATTTCTAGTTAGTCAGATAATTAGATCAGCTCTTGTAACTCCTAAATACTATTCCATAACTCTTACGGAATCTGTTTTATTTGTGTAACAAATGCACGTTGATTGATGATAACCCAGTGCAAAGGCTAGTGCATCTTACATTATATATTTAGTCAATAAGGCATAGGAAGTCTCTTTCATGCTGGGATATTGCAATGGCTATTGAACCTTAAAATGTCGGATTTCCTTATGCTATTTTATAATCAACATTGGCAGCATCCATAATACACCCCTGCTACAACATAGTCACTTAAGGAGTCTTTAAGAATATTTACCAAAAGATGTTTATTCTATTGTACTTTATGGGCATAATTCAAAACTGATTTTTAATATCACACAGAGAAACCATGTAAACTATTTTCTCTCTAAATGTTCTGTATTCAAGTTTGCTTCAAAGAGACAGTCTACCTTTTCAAAACTTAAATGTAAACTAGATATTTGTTGTAATCCCCAATGATCTAAGCTTTGGGCATTTTACCAATCAACATCAGCTGCTTGCCAGCTCCCTCTTCTTCATATCTTTAGTTAACAGAAATAATGTACTATTGTTTAAAAAAATACTTAAGCCTTCTAAAATATCCTGTTCAAACCTTGCCTGAATCCTGACTTGATGTAATCCTTTATAAATGCCCATTAACTGTGCTCTCCAACTGTCCTTTAGCACAGGCCTGCACAACTCGTAAAGCGGCGAGGGCCATATTACTCCAAAGAAAACAGCTGAGGGCTGAAACCCCCCAGCCCTGTGGAAACAACCCCCCTCCCCACCCCAGCGCCGCCCGCCCCGCAGAAACAACCCTTCCTTCCCCAGCGCTGGGATGTGGAAGCCTGTAGAGGGGGAAAGAAACAGCGCGCATAGGGTGACCAGATCACCTGCCTGCCCGCTGCTGGCCTCTTACCTTCTGCTGCTGCCCCCAGCCTGCCACTGTCCTCTTCACCGGCCAGCCGGCCGGCCGTTGGCTTGCCCCACCCCGCCGCTTGCCTACTCACCCCCCCGCGGGCCGCACAGTGAGCCCACACGGGCCACATGTTGTGCAGGCCTGCTGTAGTATATTATTTAAATCACAGAGGAATCGTACAAAGTGTATGCAGGATGGAAATTCTTTTGAATTATACTTCTTCATATTGAAAGATTTCTGAAGATGGGTCAGATCCTGCTGTTGTTCAAGTCAGTAGGTGTTTTGCCACTGACCTAATGGGGATTTGGATGAGCTCCTATTTCTTTAGGACTTGATTTACTGTAAAAGAATCCTAACTTATCGTTAGATATCATGTTAAATAGAACCAGAGCCTGGTTCTGCTCTCAGTTGCACTAGTTTCAAACTGATGTAATCCTATTGGCTTGTACTGAGCTGTGCCAAATTTACACTTGTATAAGTGAGCGCAGATCAGGACCATTGTGCCAAGAAAGGTTGTTGGGGTGTTTTTTTCCCCCCCTCCTCCCCTGTCAATTATTGCTGACCGCAATAAAAAGAAAACAAATAAATTGGAGACTGTGTGCAAGTCATAGGACCAGAACATAAATACGCGTGACATGGAAAGGAGTAAATAACACTGATGCTTTCTTTAGAAATGTTCTCAGGCAATACTACTTAACCATGTCTTACAGAAATGACATGGAAATACAACTTCTATTTCACACAGGTTCTGGAGGGACATGGCTGTGTGTTCAGAGATACTGTCCTCCTAAAGGGAAATTGATGGAAGAACAGTTGGTAGTATTTGTTTTCCCATTAAAGCATAAACAGGAATGTTTTCATTCAATATCATTTTACAAATTCTTGGATTTGTATTTTTTTCCAATTCAGATGACCCTCTGCAGTGTTGGGAGCCCAAACATAATAGCATTGTGAGAGTGTGTGGAAAATCAGGTTGTGAAACTACTAACGGAAGTCTGGCTCCACAGCTGGTGTAGGCCAATGTAGTCCCATTGACTTTCCTGGAGCAATGCCAGTTTACATGAGCTGAGGATCTGCTCCAGAGGAAGCAAAACCCACCAGTCTAGTTTTAACTGGGAAAGCAGATTTCCCCCCAAAATAAACACCTAGGATTAAAGAGAAATAAGTACCTTAGAGCCTAATTGTGTTCCCATTACAGTCAATGCGGGTTTTCCCATTGATTTTAGTGGGGGCAGGAGGAGGAATGGGCCCTCAGATTCTTAACATTCATCCATTTTTCATAATCAAGGGTGCTACTAGTAAGGCACGTAAGGAATACCACTCAGTACCTAGGCTAGGCAGGATTTAACACCTTTTAAAACATGTTAATTGGTCTCCTATAACTCACCAGAATTAACCACATCCAGCCAAAGGCATTAAACACCATGGTGCCCAGTGGTGGTTAAATATGCGTACATTAAAACATGTTAGCTATCATGTGTTTGCTTTGTTTTGTTTTTTTTATTACAAAACACACCTTTTCCCCATAATCTAGACCGGGTCTATAACAATTCTTTCTGTCCACACTCAGACTTGATCCCTTTTAAGGTCCTGGTCTTGTTATACCATCCATCCTGCGGTCATACAGACCTGATGTAATATCATCCAAGGGGCTCTGGCTGTCCCACTGTTTGCTCACCAGTGAGCTTGGCTTCTCCCCCCCCCCCCCCCCACCATTTCATTATGTATCCTTGTTTTTGTTTGTTTTGATCAAGAAAGAACTTGCAGTAGGCCCCACCAAACCGAATGAGAAGATTAAAGGAAGTCACAAAATGGGGTCACAGACTCGCATCTGACAAGGGCTAACCTAAGACGTGGGAATTTCATTAACGAACATAGAAGACGTCCATTCAACGGTTTCAGAATCAGATTATTTTAAACATTTATTTAGAAGTTAGGAGAAAAACTTCATCAGTTGAAATCATTCAGTCTGTTGGGACCTGATCCAAAGCCCATTGGGGTCAATGGAAAGCATTCCATTTAGTTCAATAGACCTTGGATCAGGCTCTTAAAAATATAGTTACAGATGATTCATAGATTCTAGGGCTGGAAGGGACTCGAGAGGTCATTGATGTAGGTTCTCTAGAACTAAAAAGTGAGTCACTACAATTGAGATTATACTGCGTGTGTGAGATGCTGTAGATATTACTTTTGGAGGACTTTTTGTGTGTTTAATTTAACAAACAACAATGTTAATCCCATGGTTACTGGTGACCACTCCGTCCTCTGTGCTGAGGCACAGAGGCTGCAATGAATATCCAAGGTAAAAGGGTTAATTTTGGGACATCAAAACTCCAATAAGGATGTACCAAGAACACGGGGCAGCATTGGGAGTGCATTTTTCATGGTGTGTTTAGCCTGTTAGGCAGCAGTAAAGCTTTTTTAAAATGTCTTCTCTTTTGCCCGGCTTTCATTTATTGATATGATGGTGTAAGTATTGAGGAATTTTTTCTGAATACATATTTGTTGTTCTATAGAGCAGAGGTTTTCAACCAGGGGCACATGTATCCCTGGGGGCTCTCAGAGGTCTTCCAGGCGGTACATCAGTTCATTTAGATATTTGCTTAGTTCTACAACAGGTGATATAAAAAGCACAAGCGAAGTCAGTACAAACTAAAATTTCATACACACAATGACTTGTTTATACTGCCCTATATACTATACACTGAAATGTAAGTACAATATTTATATTCCAATTGATTTATTTTATAATTACTGTATATGGTAAAAATGAGAAAGTAAGCAATTTTTCAGTAATAGTGTGCTGGGACACTTTGTATTTATATGTCTGGTTTTATAAGCAAGTGGTTTTTTGGTGAAGTGAAAATTGGGGGTACGCAAGACAAATCAGACCCTTGAAAGGGGCACAGTAGTCTGGAAAGTCCGAGAGCCACTGCTATAGAGCACAAGCTGGTCACATGGTTCTACCTTTGGATCCTGCAGGATTAGGGTTAGGTGAGCTTTCTGCTGAGGTGCTAAGTGCTCTCACTGAAGTAACACTGAAGTTGGTGATTTTAATCACCTCCCAGGAATGCTGAACAACTCATAGGGCTGAGCCCACCCTGAAGAGCAAAAGCAGACAGTGTAACTAATTCCATTAAAAAAAAAAAAAAGAATACTTGTTGCACTAGATTCTGAGTTCAGAGCAGGGACCGTCCTTTGTAAGTGACTGAAAAATGCCTAGCATGTAGTAAGTGCTACTGCAAATAAATAATACTGCTAATAAAGACCGTGACAGTACATAAATACTTTCCTATTACTGTTCTGCATAAGCAATTACTGTCATTGCCATGGGGCTGAAATGCAATCACAAAATGATAGAGAGATGTGCTGTTTGTTAGGATGTAGTCCATACTATGAAAAGTTTGAAATCCTCTGCTCTAACCCATGCTATTCAGGCATACAGGAAATGTTGCCAACTACTGTTAAACCCTGCAGCCTTTGCTAATGACATAAAAAAATCTGCAGATGTCTTGTAACACAGAGGATACGTGGTATTTAGATTCATGATCCTAGCCCTACAAGCCTGAACCATCCTTTTTGAGAGATGGCAGTGGGTACTTATGATCTAAATAGAAACTCACCCTGGAGATCACTGATCAAATTCTATTCTCACATGGGGCCTGATCAAAAGCCCACTAAAATCAGCTGGAATTGCACATGGTCAACACATCTCAGGATCTGGCCTGCAAATATTGTCCAAGATACTTAAAATGAGTAAAATTAGTTTTCCCCTGCATTGTTAGAAACCCAAACACAACAGCAATGGCTCATGCAGGAGAAACAGAAAATAAAATGCAATCACAGATCGGAGGGGAGGCTTAAAGGTTATTTACATGCAAAGCAGCACTGACTTAACTAAAGTTAGTTAAAGTGATGCAAACTAAAGAATTGTCATGTTCAAGGTGGTTTTCAGGATGAGCTCTCACTCCCTAGGAAATGCCTCATATGGCCAGTGTAGTATACTTGCCTTCTCATGGGGGAGATGTTCTTAATTTAAAGATGTGGGTTGAAAGGCTGGTGTCTGGTGCCTTATAACTAGGTTGCTCCAAACAGATGAAGCTCATTAGCTGTAGTAGGCATTCCACCTATGAAAAGGGAGTCCAATTTCAATGCGAGAACATCGGGCCTGGCCAGCCAGTTTGTAAAAGTTGTGCCATACACACATGCTCTATGGTCTTCATCTTCAGGGAGTATATCAGTACAATGCTAGAGCATCCCCCCCAGAAGTGATATGAGATTGCTTTGCCCGATAGCTGTGAAAAATGGGAAAAGGTTACCACGTTCTCGGTGCATGTGGCTAAAGAAATGAGCCAAAGAACTATGTTTGGTTCTCCTGAATGTGGGAACAATGCCTGGCAAATCTAGAGAAGTTGCTGAGATCTTGAAAAGAGAGTGTATATTGTCTGTATACAAGAAACCAAATGGAAGGGGTTGAAATCCATGAACATCAGGAGGGTTACAACATAATGTATCATGGCTCAATAGCAAGGAGGAATAGTGTAGGAATAATCAAAGCAGATTCTTTGCACTGCCTTATCCTGTAATGTGGGAGTACCCAGCTAACGAAAGTTAGAATGGCATTGAACAGAAAACAAATATTGAATGTTACATGCAGATATGTACGCAAGTCGTACAATTGAGGAAAAGGAGGAATGCCAGATAGTGCTGGACCAAGTGACAAATGAAGTACCACAAGCTGAGTACTTGATTATCAGAGCAGATCTCAACGGACATGTGGGAGAACACAGTGAGGGCTATGACGATTGTCACAGAGGAGAAGGCTTTGGAACCAAAAATGAAGTTGGTAGAAAATCTTAGTTAGCCAGAGCCTATGGCCTGATTGTTGCCAATAGATGTTTTGTAAAGAAGGAGAAGCACTCAATTATGTAAAAGAGCTGTTCCAATAGGTCCCAGATCAATTTCTTCCTGACAAGAGGAAAAGATCTTAAACACATGAGAGGCTGTAAAGTGATCCCAGGACAGCAGATTGGGGAGCAACCATAGATTTGCTTCTAGTGGACGTCTGAGTGAAAAGGCTGGGGGCCAAAAGATGAGTTGTGGAAGAAATAACAAAGTGGTGGAGGCTCACAGATAGGGAAGTTAGAGATGTAAGGATGAGGTTCTACAGAGATTGGACATGACCAAACTGGACATTTCCCCCCAAACCTCATCAAACATATCACAGAAAATTCACAAGCTGCCCATGGCCAGATGAAAAAAGGGAAACTTCTTGGCAAGGAGCTGTGATGGTGGTCCATCAATGTGCAGGTGGCAGTAAAAAAGAGGAAGGAAAGATTTAAGCAATGGCAGAAAATAAGAATGGTGGAAGGTTCTGAGAAATACAAGCTGGTAAAGAAAATGCCAAAAACAGCAGCTGGAGAAGCTAAAGGTCAGGCATTTAAAGCCTTATATGCAGGACTACTAATGAAGGAAGGGAGAAAAGGAATATATAGGTTAGGTAGGCAAAGAAGAGCAGAGGACTTGGGACCTGTGAAGTCTGACAGAGATAAAAATGAAAGAGTGCTGGTGGAAGATCAGTACCACAACATGTAGAAACCCTTGAAGGAAGTATGCTCAAGTAACAACCTCATAAGATCTAGCCCCATGGTGGAGACTCAGACAGCACTAATGATGATGAAGGTGGGGAGGACAGTGGGATCAGACAGCGTACCAATTGAAGCATTTAAAGCATTAGGTCATGAGGGAGTGGTGGTGAACTTTTTCTGCTTAATTCTCCATCTTGGAAAAATGCCTGATGAATGGAGGAAGAGCACATTGGTCCCTATCTTCAAGCGTAAAGAAGATGTGCTAGAATGTAATAATTACTGACCCATCAAGTTAGTGAGTCACATAATGAAATGGCTGGAGAGAATCATTTGAGAAAAGACATCAGGAGCTGGAGCATCAAGTAATCAACAACCAATTCAGGTTTATGCCAGGAAGGTCAACAATGTATGCAAGGTTTGTAGCCTGAATATGACAGGAGAAATTCAAGGAATTACACTCAGTGTTGTGGATTTGAAGGTTTATGACAGAGTTCCTAGACAATTGTTATGGTACCTGCTGTCACGCAATCTACCAGTCTGAATGTGTGTGTCTATCATGGACACGTACAAGGGTAGTACAACAGTAGTGAGAAGCAGCTATGTCTACAGTAAGCCTTTTCCTGTAAGGATAGGTCTACATCAAGGAACAGCCTTAAACCCATTCCTATTTGTGATTGTAATGAACCCCTTGATGCAGGAGACGAGAGGAGAGATTCCATGCACCATGCTTTTTGCCAATGATATTTTATGCCATGAAGATAAATACAAACTTCAAAGGGGCCTCAAACTATGGAGGGCTGCATTAGAAGACAATGGCTTATGAATCAGGTAACATCTAGCTTTAAGTCTGTGCAACAGTTTAAATACCTCAGTTCAGTGTTGTGCCATGATGGGAATGTGGATGTTAGAAGCCATATGAAGTGCATTTTGGTATAAATGGAGGGAATTCTCTCTGATAAGAATATGCCAAGTAAACTGAAGAACAAAGTGTATAAGATCATGATTAAGCCAGCCATGATATACAGTCTGAATGGTGGCCCACGAGGAAGAGAGGAAGAACAATTACTTCACACTGCCAAAATGAGTGCTCAGGTGGACTCTGGATAAGAGAACTGACAAGCTACACAATTGAACAGTACTAGCCATGATGCACATAGCCCCTATCACTGAAAAGCTGAGAGAGTATCAACTGAGATGGCTGGGTCATGTGATCCTACAAGATGTGGGATATGTTGGCCAGAGAGTACATGAGATGTAGTCCCAAGACAAAGATCACAAGGAAAACCTAGAGAGAGGTGGGTTGAGACACTGAAGGACGGCATGAAGAAGGCAAGTGCATTTTCCAAACTGAAACCAGGAGACGAAGACTTGATGGGACAAGGTGACCCCCGATTGATGGCACAAGGTGAAGAAGAAGAGGTTTAACTTTTTTGCAAAAAGTTGTGTATGAGATCGCAAATCCATCTACACTAGGCTTATATCAAATTAAGTTTACATTGATTAGAACAGGTTTTAAGATAAGCCAAAATATGTCTCTTTTAAACTAAAATAAGTGAGTCCAAACAAGGTTTTGCTTTGGTTTTAACCAAATTCGGTTTAAAAAATGGAAACTGGTGAAACTTCTGTGCATAGACAAGCACCTAAACAAAAGACTACATTTTGGTATGTCTCCTGGAAAGAGCTCTGGAAAACAGAGTGGAGCATAGCAACTAGCTGAAGGTTTTTCTGAACCTTTCTGCCTGTGAAGGGCAAATAAGGCATAATGGCTCCTGGGACATCAGGGAGCACACTAAGCAACTGATGCTTCAGAAACAAGCAGCTTGTGCTCATCTGCACCTGCTAGTAGCAGATGTGCAAGGAGCATGACGAGTTGGCTATGCCCCAACTCTCCTGTCTACCCCAGATATATCTGTGGAATGTCATTGGACACAGAATTTTGGGAGTAGTAGGGGCAACATTTTGCCTGGATCCTGTGTGTTCTCTTCTCTACCTACACAGGGCTATCCAGAATGCCATCCCAAATGTTACTATCCATCCATCTAGTAATCTGAGCACTTTCCATGTAAAATCAAAAGCCAAGCCCATGGTAGGCTTGATGGAATCTCTGGCATTTCTCCCTTTCTGAGTTATAACTGTTGCGTTGAGTTAAAATTTTACAAATAAATTTATATGGTTCCATTTATGCCTGTTGTTTACATTTTGGACTTTATTCAGCTAATACAGTAAAACTAAACAGTTTATTAAGGCCAAGGTTTCCAAATCTGAGCGCCTAAAGCTAAGCCTTAAATATTTAGACAGCTAAATAAGTTTCCTGATTTTCAAAAATGGTGAGCCAAGCAGCTCCCATTGATTCCAGTTGGAGTGGTGAGTGCCCAGCACCTCTGACAACCAGGCCATTAATTTAGATGCCTTAATATGGATTGAGGGAGGCTAACTTTAAGCTTTCAAATTTGAAAACCTTGGACTAAATTTAAAGAAGCAGCATTTCCCAGTAGCTAGAGTTCTAGCCTTGGACTTGTGAGACCTGCTCATTCACAGACTTCCTCTGTGACCTTAAGTAAGTCACGTAGCCTCTCTCTGCCTCAGTTCCCATATGTAAAATGGACATAATAGAATTGCCCTACATCACAAGGGTGTAGTGAGAATAAACATTCCTCTGAGGGATGTTGTAGGATTGTGAGGCACTTAAATGCTATGGGGCCATATAAATACCACAGCTAGGTTATCACATTTTAAAACTTATTTTATTTTAAGGTACTGGTAATACAGATAGGACATTTTTGTTTGGAAAAATAAGATATTTATTTTGACATTGTCCCTTTAAATCTCCTCCTTTGCAGGTCTGTGTGGTGGCCTTAGTGGGAATGGTGATGCTTTGTGTTTCATATCAGCCTGAGGAGAAGACATGTTTCCAGTTTGCCATAAAGGTACGGTGTGATTTTTTTTTTTTTTAAATCTTGCTATTATATATCTATATCTATATTGGATAATTTCCCCATAGAAAAGAGAGCCAGATTGTGCTTGAAATGTGCAAAAATGTAACCCTTAGATTGGCAGTCTAGAAAATGCCAACAATCAAACAAATGCTTAGGAGGATTTATACTATACCCTGTATATCTGAAGTCTGTATAAAAGAGGAATTCTAGGTCAAGATGTGCTGATAAATACTTTATTTTCAAGTAAGAGCCCATTTTATCTGCAACATTTTGGGGAGTAGCAAAGACATTTGGATAAATGGGCTCAAGGGTTCCAAAACTGAGGGGGTTATTGTGTAAGGGGAGACCTCACAGTTATCAGGATAAGAGAGAATTTCATATTAAAGGGATTCAGATCAATAGAGCTTTACTGTATCTATTTCTGACATTTTATGATTGATTTCAAGTCCCGCCCAGCACCATTAAATTAGATGCTGACTGCATGTGCATGCGCACGTTAAAAGGCTTGGGGGAAGACCCCTACTTGCCCGCCCACCCACATACCAAGAATATATAGTAAACCCTATATGTAGTCTTGCTTCATATTGTGTCAGGTATCACAGACATTTAGTCAGTGTTCCAAGGATGAAATCCACCCCTGTGCATAGGAGCAACACAAGGACTACGCACCACTGATGTCCTATTTAAGTTCTCAAAACAGCACTTGCGTGGTATTGATGAAGTGCATTGACCCTCTGCATGAGGATGAATTTCACTCTGAGGCGCACCAAATTTCTTTTCCAGTGGGAGGGAGGTAGCAGCTTTTTTCCAGATTACTTTTATTTCTAAGGCTCTTGTTGTTGTGCTGGTGTGGGATAATAAGTGAAAGAATTAAATAGAAAAGGAAAATGAATAAAAATCAAGGGGAAGATTTGCAAAGACACAGGAGGCAGAACTACATCCACCCACCTGCAGTAGGTAGCACTTACACTGGTATAAAGGGTGGCTCTGACATCCTCTAGCCCCTCTTCATGGGCTTATAGTCCAAGCTGCTCTAACTCTTAGAAAGGGTTCTCTATTAACTTCTGCAGGTTTTTTGAGTACTTTCTATGGAATCCGACTGATTTAATCCTTAATAGGGCAGGACTTTCCCATGCAGGACACAATGTATCTTAGCTGAGTTGTTTATTTCCCTGACATGTAACAAAAATATAATTTTCTTATCAGTAAATATCTTAAAACCTTTTCTTCTCCTTTTGGGTCGTCATTTAGGAAAATGTATGTGCCCTGCCATTCACTGTACCTAATCATTGTATGTCACTTCCCCCGTTCCTTCCTTTCTCCTTCTATTTGGATTGCAACCACAGGGCCTATATATCTCTCAAACGGTGAAAAACACTTTTCCGGGGAGAAGTTCCAGCTCCTTGGCAGAACTCCCTAAGCAGTTGTATTTACTGTTTTGGAGTTGCCTCTGGGTCTGTCATCTGATTAGCCTGCTGATGGGATCTGTGCACTGAGGGCCTTGTGCTCCTTCCCAAGCAGCATTTTCTTTGGCCTCACCTTTGATATTTAGCAATGTGTTCATTTTCATCTGTTTGCAAAGGAAATTCCTCTGCAAACACCACGTGAGGATAATTGCTATTTGTCAATTGCCTAATGCCCCCATATGACTCTGTGCGTCTCAGCTGATTGCTGCAGGGGCTGTCTGGATATTTTTGCATTTGAAAGGAAACTTCAGATTTCCTTCATGTATGGCATCGTTTTAATTAATGTATTTATTTTGGTGCATAACATGCAAATACATGTGACCATACAAGAAGTACTGTCTAGATTATTTATTGATTTGATGCCATTTTACACGCCCTTTCTGTAGGTGTTATCTGCATGCAGTGCAGAAGCAGACCCGTGGTACATACAGGCTTAAAAATTCATGTAATGAGGTTATAGTCTACTCTCCATTCCATTCAGTGGGCTTGCTGCAGATTTACACCAGGATAATCGAGCAAAATTGGTTCCCTCATGAATATCAACATTAATGCAATTATCTGTTGCCAGCATGTTTTTCCCTTTAAAAATGTTTGCGTCATCTTTTGAAATATTATCACATGTTCATACATTACCATATATCTTTGTTTAGAGGCTGCCCTCAATTAGTAGCTGCCCCTTTACCATGCCGTTTTTAATAGGAGCTGCTCTCATTTTGTAACTTCACTTTTACTGGGGGCCTTTACCATGAAAGCTGCAGGGGGAATGTAATTAAATTTAATAAAAGCCACCTTCATTTAGAAATTGCCCTAAGTTTAAGGCTGCAGCGAAAGTCATTAAACTTAATAGAAGCCATGGCTTCTAAATGAAGATCTAGATAGCTTGAATCCAGTTATTTTGGGGACAGACAGGATATTTTGCTTTGATATCTCCTATAAGCCCTACTATTTCCCCCCAAACTGACACATATATGGGAAGATAGATCCACAGTGTGAATCAAAGACAAATATACCCAGAGATTGGATTTTATTAAAACACACATACCTAGAGCTTCAAGTTCATAAAAAATGCTTATGTATTGAGAGTTTGCTTATGGTGCAGAGGTTTTTTTTTAAAAAAAGCCTCTTTGTTTAAAATAACAAATTCCCAACCATGCCATGTTGCTGACAGATAGGTAAGAAGCCAAGAGAAATAAATGTTTTCATCCTGCTCAGCAGAACCAGAAATGATATTGGCACTATGCACAGTCTATATTTGAATATATATATATTCACAAAAAGTAGTGAGTGCAATACAAAAATTGCCAGATCCAGAACTCAAATGTCAGGAAATTCCATACCATATAATAATCAAAACTCCACTCCTGCAACCTGAAGTGATTGGGGCTCTGAATGATCTCACAGTGATATCAGAATTCCATCCACATGGAGCAGATTTCAAGACCAGGCCCCAAATAATTGCATTTCCCTCTGGGACTAAAAAAGGACTCTATCCTTTTTATTCCATGCAAGTGGTAGCCTTAGAGAGTCATGGGAACTTAACTTCCTTCTGTGCCTTTGAAATTTTCTCTTTCACCTTCCTGGGCCAGATTTCCAAAGGGGCCTCGGTGTGAGGCACAGATTTACTCCTATACGTTTGTGTGCCTGTTTTGTAATGATCATTATTTTCCACATGGAACCTCAGATGAGTTCAAGCAAAGTGCCCTTGCAGTCCCCGTTCAGATTATTGGACAGCTAACTGTCCAATATGCCTGCACGAGTCAGATTTTTGTGTGTGTGTGCAAAACATAGCCATGAGTAGACGCATGCACAAAGTTGTTCCTGTAATTTTAAGAGACCCTTTAGGTCAGTGGCATAATGACAGCACTTGTGTAAGCACCACCGCTTGCCATTAAATATTTGATGCTAGTGCCTCAGCTGGTCTAAATCGCTGTGGCTCCATTGACTTCAACCAATTTACCTTACCTGAATATGTGGCTGTTGCAACTCTAGTCAAAGCGGCATGAACAATACCACAAAAGCGCACCCTGCTCCATTAAGCATGCGGCTTTGTAAAAAGTTAGACTCCTTGATATTATTTTTTAACAGGTCTGTTCTGAAAATGATATTCCAACCCTCGTATGAAGTAAGTAAAATATGCGCGTGGAGGGCTGATGGACTTGCAGCTGCTTTTAGCACCCACAGCTCTGCATCAATCCAGAATGACCTATTTATTGCAACTCGCGAGCATGAAATGTATAAACTGTCCCTCAAACGCATGCTTTCACTAGCAAAAATCTATGTGCATGTGTTGGTTATATGGCCCATTCTCTGTGTAGCTAGAAAAGAATGTTTTTTTCTTTTTTGCTTTATTTCAGCTGATGTACTTTCTACTGAGCGCCCTGAGTCTGATTACCTGTGTTCTGGCAGTGGCTTTTGTTGCCCATCATTATTCACAGATTACACAGTTTACCTGTGATGCCATCCTCGACTCTTGCCAATGCAAACTGGACACTTCAGATCCCCTCAGTAGGACCTTCGTTTACAATGGTGTCTCTGACTGTACCAGTGTCACTGGCACGTTCAATCTGTATCTGCTGCTGCAAATGGTTCTTAATTTGATCACAGCCATTGTGTGTTTGTTGGCATGCTTTGTGATGTGGAAACACAGATATCAGGTCTTTTTTGTGGGCGTTCGGTTACACTCATTAACTGGTACTGAAATCCAGCAACAGAAAGTATAGGGGGGTGGTTTTGGTTTGTTTTGTAGAGAGTGAATAACAAATGTCAGGCTATTACCACCATAGAAACCCCAAATAGATGAGTGTTTAAAGATTTTGTGACACAGACAACCAGTCACACATTTTTAATGAATATATTTTATATTTTTCAGTCATTTGAAGAGCAATTTTTATGGCCTCTATTGCCAAGGACCCTTGTGGAAGAGCTAGATGTATCACAAAAATCCTAAAGATGTGGCTGTACAAATATTCTCCAAAGAGCATCTTTAATAGGCATAGACAAAAGCAGTTTTGATAATTATTGGGATTCCTCTGCTGAGCTATATATGGTAACAAACAATGGACCAGATTCTTGGTTGGTGTCAATCTGTCTGTTCCATTGACTTCAGTGGAGCTATGCTGATTTATACCAGCTGAGGATTTGGTCCAGACTGTTTAAGTGAAATTATTCCAGTCATGCTTAGGGAGTTGTGCTCTTGGATATCACACATTATCATTACTGGGATTTACTGTATATGTCTGAGCAACGAGAGAAGGTTGAGACCTTTCCAAATGCAAACTAAGACCAGCAACAAATGAGAATCTATTGCTGGTAACCGTATAAACTCTAGTCAAGGTTTTCAAAAGGGCCTAATGAGATCCCTCAAAGGGGCCTGATTTTCCAGGAGTGGTGCTCAGCACTTTCTGAAAATCAGACTAATGTAAGGTCTCTCAAGTTGGACACCTAAAGCTGAAGCTCCCAAATAGCTAGTGGCTTTTGGAAGGCTTGTATCAACATGATTGTAATAGCACTGCATACAAAAAGGATGTTTACCCAACTACTCCAGTTCTACTTTCCTCCAAGCACAGCAGGCCAAATGCCTTCTTGGTGTACTTCCTGTGCAGACAATAGAGTTGCACCAGGGATGGATTTGGCCCAACAACCCTGAAAGAGATATCACTGCATAAATAAAAAGGGGCCCCCTGAGAAAGTATTGCCAGTGTCCTAAGAACATAATCTCTGAGTACAAGAGCACAATGATTTCCTAATGAGCGGTGGTGAAGATAATCATTCATTGCAAACTGCAGTTAAACAGTGGTTTGTATCCCAAAGGTTAGGATCCAAAAATGCTTTACAGTTTATGGGCCTATTCTTTACAGATTTGCTCCTTGTATAGTCATTTGCACCTCTGCAAAGTAGATATAAAACTTGTGTGAGTGAACGAAGACTTCTGATTTGATAGTACTTTGCACACACTCGTTTGCACAGATGCGCAAAAGGCCAAGGCAGTGGAGAATCCTGCCCTGTATATCTAGAGATCCCTCATCCCAACTGAAGCGACTCCACCATTTGGGTGGAATAAAACCATCATCGTGTATCAGCAAAACTGTACAACTGCTTCTGTAGGGAGGGGAGGGAGAATAACTTGTGTAGGGTGAAAGCAAATAAACATAAGAGGTAGCATTTTTCAAAAGTGCCTACATGCCTTATGTGCTTCAGTCCCAATTTCAAAAGTGATTTAGGCACTTAGGAGCATAAATCCCCTTAACTTGCAATGAGACTTACGCTTCCTAGGTGCTTGTGTCACGTTTGAAAATGTGACTAAGGCTCCTAAGTCACATAGGCTGAGACCTGCAAAGGTATTTGGACACCTACCTCCCATTGAAGTCAGTGGGAATTAGGTGCCTAAATGCCTTTGGGCATCTGGGTCTTAACCACTTATGAAAAAAGTTAACCATTTGTGCCCACAAACCTGCAGGCACAAGTACTTGTGGGTACAATTTTGCATCAACATTAACTGTGCAGGTAAATTGGTGCAATCTAAGCAGCAAATCTGACTCCAAAACGGTCTTCAAATAAAGCCGAGGTAATGATAACCTTGGGAAGAAGCCAGGTACAGTGGAATTCAATTTAAAAGATTGATTTGGGGTCCACCACCATTTTGGGGACTGATCCATCTCTCCTTGATGTCAGTGGAAAGTAGCTTATTGATGTCCGTGGGAGTTTCTTGATCCTTGCATCTGAATAGCCATTGCAGGTGGATCCATGGAATATTTAGCTTTCCAAAGGAGACGTTTTATGTGGAAGTAACCTTTCAAGCACAGTCCAGAGACAGAAAAGAGTGCAGGGTTCACCCCTCAAAATGGGGGACCCCCGGAGATCCAGAGGATGGGAGCCCCACAGCAGTCCTGACAGCTCACTCTCAGGGCTGCTCTGTTCCAGCTGTGGGGTAACATTTTTCAGTGCCTAAGGAACAAGCCCCATTTTCAAAAGGGACTGGGGCACTCAGTAATCTCAGTCTTGTTAATTTGGGCACTTTTGAAAATGTTGCCTACAATTTTTGGTGGGACATACAAGCATTTTACTCCTGTTGTTCGAAGAATGCCTTTATCCAGGCTGGTGTCTTACCCAACGTCCAGGGGATTTTATTGGCCAGGGAAGAAGCATTGGGGGTGAGAATAACTGAATTATTTTAGTTTTGTGAAAACAGTTTTGTTAAACTGTTTCAAAGGGGATAGCTCAAAGAGTGAGGGCTGTCACCAGTAAAGCCGGCACCCTTTGGTATCTCTAGCACTCAGTGGCAAGGCCAAGGACTGAGTAGACATGGAGACTGACCAACCATCTCACTCCACATAGGAGGCTGAGTGGCAGGGCAGGATGGGAAGTTTGATCTGCTGCTGCCTGTGCCGTATTTCCACTATGGCTAAATGTTCACTCTCCAGATCTGTCAGTTTTAATCCTTTGACCTTCATCCCAATCCCTTGTTTGTTTTTCATTTTTTTCCCCCTTCACTGCAATCTGTTAGGTCCTGCACCTTGTGCCCCCTCCCTCATGTAAAAATGCATAGGGGGCTCCTGCCACAATCCAATGATTTAAATAGGTTGGCACCCTTAAGCACCACTGAATCCATCATAATCAAGAGGGATAACACACATTTGCTGTGAAAGATCTGAGGGTGGCTACAGAAAATACAATGAATGTATTGCAAAAAATGCCTGTTTCCCTAGAACTCTATGTATTCTAATAGTAGCCCACCTATATTTTTAAACTATGGTAGAATTCAGTATATTAAACAGTGCATTGCAGCTGTACCCCTTTGCTCTGAAAGGGGAAAAAGCCCAATATTGATCATGTATACTATTAAAATATTTCCTGCTTAACAGGTATTTTGAACTAGCAAATGATAACTTCTATGTTTCTCTCTCTCTCTCTCTCTCTCTCTCTATATATATATCTATATCTATATCAAGATCATACGTCCAGAACATAGAGGTCATACTAGGAAACAGCCACAGGAGCTATTTTGAACCAGCTGTCTCCTGGCCGTGGTTTTACAATACGCATTTTGTTCCAAACATAAAATCCTGAGAACTTTGATAGAGCAAAACTAAAAAGTTCTTTATCTAGAGTCTTCAGAAAGTGATCCTTCAGATCCTGCTCCAGTGAAAGCGAATAGAAAGCAAAAATTCACCTGGACTTCAATGGGAGGAGGATTGGGACCTAAAGTTCTTGCAAACTATTAAAGAGGTGTGAAGGGAAAAAAAACCAAAAACCAGTCCAGGAAATGAATCCTCTGGAAAAGCCCACTAAAACTGGATAGTGATTAAACCAATATGGTTACACAGGAATTGAGAGAGGTTTTATACAGGGATGGTGCGAGGAAGTTTCACGCCCTAGGCGAAACTTCCACCTTGCACCGCCCCCACCCCCAGCAGCTAACCCCCCCCCCAAAGCAGCCTCCCCCCCGCGGCAGCTCCTCCACCCCCCCGCCCCGGTGCAGCAGCTAAACCCACCCGGGGAGCCTGCCCCAGCTCACCTCTGCTCCGCCTCCTCCGCTGAGCCGCTCTAATTCTCCTCCCCTCCTAGGCTTGTGGCGCCGACTGGAGGAGAATTAGAGTGGGGGCGGGGAGCGGTTCCCCTGCGCGTCCCCCTGTTACTGTGGGCGGCCCTCCCCCCCCGCCCCAGCTCACCTCCACTCCACCTCCTTGCCTGAGCGGGCCTAACACCCTCAACCACTAGGTGCCCTAGGCAGCCGCCTAGTGGTTGCACCGCCCTGGGTCTATATAGTCTACTCTCAAAACAGACCTGATTCTCATTTACACTATCGTCACTTTCCATTGTTCTAGTAGTATAAACAGGCCTTAAAGGGAGCATAAATTACATTTGTGCTCACTTTATGGACCCTTTTTACTGCTAACGGTACCTTACTGTAAATGAAAATTTCATGGAGAATGAGCTCTTTCTATAGACTGTTCTATAAAATGGTCTGAAACTATAGCAGTGGGGTATAATTCTCCATTGCATTCTGTTGCCAAGCTTAAGATCTTCATTCTCTATTAAATTCGGTTGGACTTTTCCATAAGGCTGGGGCCTGGTTATTTAATCCCTTAGTCATGCAAGCAGTCCCCGGAACACATGTAAGCAGGGATGTTGCATGCATAACACATAAAGCATCAGCTTTGCTCTGGGCTTGAGGTATTTTGATGTTGTGTTATGCAAATATTGAAGTTATAATAAGAACAACAAAAAGGAACTGAGATACACAGCATAATTCTTAGCAAAATGTCGCATTCTAAAACTGACCATGAACCAAGGCAGTGACTGTTTCTTATAAGCCATAAAACACTGATTTGCACAAGCCTCCTCCTCCACTAGTACTAAAATGAAACTAGACTTTGGAGGAAGGGGAACTGCCACAATTTGGCTTTACATGACAGATGAGGAACACAGCAGCCGAAATGTACAGACATTGTAAGCAAGCCCACTCTTTGACTGTGCCTTCACGTGATCACCATCTGAGCCTTGCCAGCTCTGTGTGGGCAGCTTCTTGGAGCTTTGCCTAAAACAGAGAGCTACAGAAGAGCTCTGGAAACATAGTTAAGTACTAGGACTAACTTTTTCACCTTCTGTGTCTGCTACATTGTATAATGTTTCCTTGGGGCTTCTAAAATCAGAAACCGTTATGTTTGTGTGTTAGAAGCCGCTATGCATATATTCTATATTTAAGCCTGGGATGTCAGGTCCCCTTGAAATTTTCATACACTCCCTCCACACACCCACACATGCTTATGTCTGGAAAATGTTTTTAGATATTAGTAAAGTGTGTGGGTAGGGGGGTATTCAAGGGAGACACTGAGGAACAACATTAAAGCGCTATTTAAGCATGAAGTTTTAAAACCTCCTTAAGGAGACGGAACACTATTACCAGTATGTACATCGTCGCTTTCTATAATACTTATACTATATATAGAGAGAGAAATACTATGTGTGGACCAGATCATCAGTTAGGGTAAATCAGCGCAACTCTGGTGAACTCAAGAATCTGGCCCTGCATCTTCCTGTATCATAAATCATAAGAGAACTCCACGTTTTTACTCTGCTAATCAAAGATCTCTGACCAGTTATAACAGGTTGGAACTGTATATTTAGCTAACTTTTGCTGAGATAATTTTTACAAAGCTGTATCTGTTACTAATATATGCTTACCTTCATTATAGCACCTGTATCTGGAATTATTAATTGTGAAGCTTTCTTGTGTCAAGTCTATAGTTATTACCATAGCAATTTTTATTTTTTCCCTACAATTCCCAGTGATCACTAATGTTTATCCACTTGTACAATTCAAATCTGTAGTTTGAAAGTTGGGTCTATACAAATATAAACAAAACCAAAGGTTTGTATATTGATGGGCGGGGTGTGGTTTGGTGTGTGTAATGTTATGCCTTTGTCTGAAGAAACAGTTAAAAGATTCATTTAAATGTATTTCGGGTTGGGTTTTTTTTAAAGGAGATATGTATAATGCATATTTCATTTGTTAACATAATGCTTCCATATTCCATGAAGCTGTCTACATTTGAGCACAGCTATTAAAGTGTGCTTAAAGTGACTGACTGCAGATAGAGGATGAGCTGAGATACATCAAAACTCACAAATTAGTGTCTGCTTCAAAAACTGGATTCTCAGCTGACAGGAGTTAATGCTCATTTGCGCTCCGATATTCCTGCCACTGTCTCCAGGTTAACACATTGCATAAATGTTAGAAGGTTGGGTTGCTAATGTGCAGACAAATGGGAACAGAGAGTAAGCTGGGGGAATAATCTGCAGAAGGTGACTTGAATACACACACATCCTTCAGTCAGATATATTATGAATGACAAGCACTGTGCTGACCTCAAGTTACTGGATGTATGGAGAATGACACAGATTAAGCCAGAGCTCAGCAGCATTGAGGGCCCTGGTTACATTAGAAATAGAATATTTTAGCAAGCCAGTTTTCAACTGAGTGAAGCTCAGTTGTGCAAAGAGAATCTTCTCTGAAATGTTCCAAAGTTAATAGAATAGGGATATACAGGATTTCTCTTTTGCCAAAACTGCACCTAAAAGAAATCTATACTGGATATTTTCCCCATACCCAGCTGCTCCTGCTGGATACAGCTAGAATGGGATCAGTAGTGAGCTCTCCCTTAAAGAAGCCTGTCAGTTTGGGATCCAGTTTTGCCTGGCATGCATATACATGGCTCCCAAAACTGGGAGTTTTGAGGGGAAGAGAGACCTGACATTTCCATCTCTTCCTTCCTGGTCATGTAAGTGATGATGCCCTGCAGTGTGCTGCAAATCCTCATTGAAAAATAGCCATGATTCTGACACGGGGCCAAAGTCAGCCCATAAAGATGTGTATGCAACTCGTGTGGACTTAAATTGGAGTTATACATATGTATAGAAAGGAACTCCAGGTGTTTTCTGGCATGTTATTTTAAAATCAACAAAAGGCAATATGAAAAGGACAGTGCCAAATATTTTTTGCCCCAGATTTAGACTGTGTTAAACAATTGGGGGGGGGGAGGGGTTGAATGGGGGGGGGGGGGGGAAGAGTTACAAAACTTGATAAGCCTTCAATGAGAGTTGCAGATGCTTGACACCTCTTGGGTATATGGCCCAATGATAGCGTAAGGGCCAGGATCTCAACTGATGTGACTCAGTCTAGCTCCACTGACTTCATCAGAGCAACTGAGGATCTGGCCCTAATGAAATGTTTCTAAAAATGCTGCAATGAAAATATTTAAAATAATTTAAACATTTTGCGCCCCCACGCTCCAGTGCTGCGAATCCAAACACAAGAGCACTGGGCTAGCATAAAAGAACCAGCAACTAAAACAGACTAGAGAGTGAAATGGTCCGGTCTACTTTCACTCTCCAAGTCTAGTTGTTTCTTTTTTAAAAAAAAAACCAACAACATACATGGTAAAAAAAAAAAAATCATTTTTAAAATAACTCATTCAGTTTCAATTACCTAAAGTGTTACTAATAGTACGGGCTCAGGAATTTTAACAAACGTACACTGGGCCAGATTCTCAGCTGGTGTAACTGTGCAGTGCTGGTAAAACTACACCAGCTGAGGAGCTGGCCGGTCCATTTTATTTAGCAACGTCCTTTGATATTTTAACTGAAATTAAGCTTTATAATCTAATTTTGGTTGTTTGTGTCACATTCATATAGATCCTATTTGTTAAGAGAGCTGTTTCCAGATTTAGGTTCTTGTGTGCAAACAATAAATAAAAAATTATGACTTCTGAGAGTAAAATCTATGCCTCTGCTTTAAAAAGACTTTTATCTTTACTGCATTTCTAATAAAATCTTTTCATTTGCTCCAATTTGGCTTCTGCATTTTTGTTTCTTTGTCTGTTTCCTAAGGCAACTGGACTTTTCTTCTGCATATCACCCCGTGGTCTATTTCACCAAATTCTGCAATCAGTTTTAAAGAAAATTAGGAGACTATTGACTTTGTAAGGACAGCTACACTTATAGCTGGAAGAGATGAGTTACAGGATGGTAACATCTCCCAAGAGGATCCCCTATCCTAAGAATCTGCTTATATTTATGATTACACTATTGTTTATAGGGAATTGTCAAAGAGAAGAGGAAACCAGTGCTTGAAGATTACACCGGCCTGTAGGTTAATGATAGAATGTGAGTGCATTCATTTATTGAAGCAGAATGTGAAGCTATGTGTGTATATATACCTCTAAGAACAAGAAAGACCTGAACTGCAATCCTGACTCCGACATCCCTCCCCTTAAAGTCAGTGGAAGTTTTACCTGGGGTAAGAAGGAATGTGGACCTGAGCCTGGAATATTTAGCGGGTGTTGTCACAGAAGTGATGGTGTTATTGAACTCCTTTGGCAAAGATCACAAGGCACCATGTTAGGTATGTTACAGTGAGTTCAGGAAGGAAGAATTCATGCAGAACTTACACGCCCATCACTGACAGGTCCCATGAGCGTTACTGGTGACCAATCATTATGGCATCAAGGCTGACTAAGTTCTGCAAGACCTCATGGCTTCTGCATTCATTACACACAAAGTAACCATGGATACTTGCTTTGCTCTCTGGTCATGTTAGTCAATATGGTGAAGATGTGTTGACAAATAAGAATGGAAAAAAACCAAACCATTTACATTGAAATCGTCCAAATGTTGACATAGTGAGGTGATAACAAGCATTTCCTTTATTATGTTTTTAAAGATTTACCCAGCATACCTCAGCATTAGTAGTTTTCACTGAGCTCCTGCTGTTCCACCCTCCCACCAAAAATTTTTTTGTATCCAGTGGCAAGTGTCATGCGCAGGATCACGCACTGAAGTTTGGCTCCATTGGGGATTAGAAATTAGCAGCTTCCTAGCACACGGTCTTTGTCTCTAATCACAATACCATACAAACCTCTGTCCTGGAAATAGATTGCATTGTAAAATACCAGCGATAAGACCAGTCAGCCAACATCATCTTGTGTGATGCAGTGTCATATCAACTGCTCCATTGGCCCTGCTGGAAGGAGGGGTGTGTGTGTGTGTGTGTTGCTACTGCACTAGTTCAAACAGGAATTATTTTGGGGAAGTTCTATGGCCTGTGTTATGTAGGTGGTCAGACCATCATAGAGATGATCACAGTTGTCTTTTCTGGCCATAGAACCCAGGAGTTGAATGAGTGTGCACATCACATGTGTTATATTCAAATTTTAAGTCCAATCCAGACCCTCAGAAATGTATAATGTAATGACCCAGTCCTGCCAAAGAGACACAAATAAACACATTGCTTGTTACTGTGAGTATTCCCACTAAAGTCAGTGGGACCTCTCATTGTAGGAAGCACTGCATCTGATAGAGTTTGCAGAATAAGATTTCAATGAAGTAGACACAAGGACCCAGGGAAGGGCTTCTCATGTGAGCAAAGGTTGCAGGATCTGGCTCTAAGTGACTAATCTATACAAGTAGATATTCTGAGTCTGTGGTAGTGATGGCCACATCGTAATATCCAAAGCCTGTGGTAAGCTTCATTTGTCATGCACCTTCCCAAGTGTGTATTCAAATATTTGAAATTCCTAAATAGCTTCAACCAGCCCCTATTTTTTAAACAACTTTCCAGATAAATGTTTCCTTGTCCCCCCCCCCACCCCCGCTATTGAATTTCCCCCCACAAAATTACACGGGCCTGAAGCCCAGAATGGGTAATATTCAGTTCTTCACCAGTGATGGGTTTAAATTCTGGCATCTCTTAACCCATCGTAGATTGAAATGAGTGCATTATACCATGGAAAAGGCAGTTTTACTATCTGCTCCGAACTCTGGAAAGTCCTACAATATCAGATCTTAAAATTATTAAGTTTGAGTAGGAAAAAAAAATCAGACCCAACAATCAAATTTGGAAAGGGACAAGAGTTATATTGGTTCTCTTCTGTGCGAGTGTGGATCAACTTCTGAGGCTCAACTCTTCCATTAGAGCATGGAGCACCTCATTCCTGCTGAAATGAACTTTATCCCTGATATTTTTTTCCATAGGGCAGTAAGGCCTTGATTCAGTGCCTCTTGAAATCAATGGAAAGACTCCTATTGAGCTCATTCATCTTGGACCAGACCATATAAGGAGTTTATTTTAAATCCCATCTAGTTATGGACCTGTCACCTAACTAACATTTCCTCTTCCTAATCTAAAGCATTATTATCTCTGCTTTATCACATTAGTCACAACACTGGAGATTACAAAAAGATTGTGTTTGATTAAGGGATGGTCTTGAAGATAAAAAATAAACAGAAAGGTAACATTTGATGCTGGGTGACAGGGAAAACAAAACCAATTGCTAGCTCTAAATTCTGGATGTGGTGGATTGAAGGTTAGTCTGGACTGATGTATTTCTTTTGGACAGTCTTAAATAACACAGACTAACCTGTTGGCATCAATCTATGTTAACCAAGTGAGAAGCACGGGGCTGATCCAAAGCCAATTGAAATCACTGGAACGACTTGCAGTGATTTTAATGGAGTTTGGATGAGGCCCCACTGGAAATGGCATAAGTTAAAAGAGATAAGTTTCAGTTAAATACACTGTTCTGGCTGGTATTTGTTTTGGGAAAATGAACTGTTCTGAGGAATGACATTAGCATCGGCAAACATGATAGGCTAAGTATAAAATATCTTGGTTGCAACTAGTAAGTATGATTTAAAATAAAAATAAATTGGCTCAAGGAAAATCTATTGGTCAGGAGGAAGCTGTGCAGGTTCCAATTGAACTTGCTTAACCTCTGTTGGTTTTAGAGAATACACTTTAGAGAATGATTTCAAGAGGAATAAAGGGGATGACATCAAGAACCAGAAGCCTCATTTTTTAACAGGCCTCAAACATATTAATAAAAAATGTGAGAGAAAATGGTGTGTGGCTTGAGGTCCAGGCGAGAAGCACTTAGTGCAAGTCAGGAGGTGGGGGGTGCGGTGTAATGGGGAAAGTTGGTTTTAAGCCATGTTTGTGCTGCCTTCTCCTCTCCCTATGCTTGAGTTCTCTGGGCACTGGTCTGGGCCACAGTTTATATTACAGCAGCCAGAATATGTATAGAAAAGTTTTCATAATCCAAAAAGTAAATAAATGAAATAGGATGGGAGGGTTTTTTTCTGGAGGAGAGGGAGGAGGAAAGTGAAATTTAAATATTTCCCTATGGCATAGGAATCCCATCTTGACTAGAAACAGAAGGCCAGCGGCTCAGCTGGTGCAAACTGGCAGAGCTCCTTTGACAACAATGGAACCATACCGCTGCACACCAGCTGAGAGCTTCCCCAGAGAGTTCGAGCAGCCATCTTATTTCCAGTGCCCGAGAAGTAAGAAACATCAGTGATGGGGAAAAGCAAGTTAGAGATCGTGGAGTGGTTCTAGAGTTCCTGGTCCTCCACAGTTACCAGACAGGACCAGGATGTGTTGTAAAGGGAATTTAATAAAAAGAGGGATTTCTTGCTCAAGATGTTCTCAAGCTACTGCTGGCTCTTAGTTTATAGCCCCTCACTTCAGGGTGTCAAAAGTGATAACACTACAGAGTGTAAATTCTTTGTTTTAATAATTTATTAATAGCAATTTAAGGGTGTGTCTACACGTGGAGCTAAGAGTGCGATTCCCAACTCTCATTGAGCTTGTGTGCTAAAAATAATAGTGTAGCCCAGAGAGCATGGGGAGTGGTGGCAGGGGAGGGGCTAGCCGCTCCATATATATACCTATGAGGTTCAGGTGGGTTTGTATTTGACATGACTAGCCCATGCCACCACTTGCTGCTGCCAGGGCTACCCCGGCTATGCTACTATTTTTAGTGTGCTACCTCAAAGAGACCTAGTGTGAGTATGTGTATGGCAGGTAGGAATCACACCCGCAGCTCCAAGCGTAGGCATAGGCTTAGGCGTTATTAGTGGGGTAAGGAATTTCGGCCAGCTGCTGCAAGTAATACCCAGATGAGTTGTACATAGTTACATTTGAGTGGGATTTGACTACTCAAATGAGGGGGATTTGCTCGATTAGGCCCTTTGTTTTCAAAAATACATCTACCCTTATAGTTTTAGTTCCAGTTCAGATTGGAAACCAAAAGATCCTAGCTCTGCAACTCAATCCTACAGTCTGAGGGATGGAACTGGTGAAGGAGAACTAGGTTTCAAGAGGGATCGAGACTGGCCAGGGACCAAAGGCTTGAAATTCAAGTGTGGGACTGGCTGCTGCTAGACAAACAATGGAACCTCCGTATGTAACACTGGCCTCTCAGCACATTTACTAAAGCTCTGTCTCCTACAGTTGCATGCTTGCAGCATCACTTACTGCTTTACTCCCAGGAGTAGCCCTATTGGAGTCAACAGGATTACTCACATGAGAAAAGTGGTGTACATGTGTAAGGGTTTGCAGGCTCAAAGGCCTGGTTTGGAGGCAGGTGAACTCTTGTGAGAGCAACCATTTTACAAAAGAAATGAAATGAAATAAAGAGGACTGATCAGCCAGTTAAAATCAAAGCCCGGGCAGTCGAGCGACTAGCGTAACATAGAAAACAAGGTGTCTGAGACATTAACATTCTGCTACTCTGTTTTTTGTCATAGCTATTATATAACAGCATGAGAAAACTGCCCCTGACTGGCCCATTCTCTGTGTAATCCCCCAACTGCAACTGTTCTGTGGTTTTACTTGGGCAGGCAGCTTGGCGCTGGGAGGATGCCACTTCACTTGAGCTGGCACGTATAGCTAGCAGCTCCCACCTAGCACAGCTGAGCAAGAGATAACATCACAGGCATGCGGGAGTTTATTATTACTAGCAGTGCCTGGCAACGAGGTGAAGAATGAGCTGTTCAGTAGCACCAGCTGGGCAGTGATTCTCCCAGAGACCGCACCCTCTTAGTAAGTTCCTAATGTGCCTGTTTCCCCATTGATAGGGCTTGTAGCCAGGGGTGGGGGAGGAGTAACTTCATTCCTGGAAGGGGATTCCACTTGGGAAGTTTTCAGTCTCCTTTTGAAGCAGCAGCTGCAGAGCTCCTCCTTATGTAATGCTGAGGTTTGCAGCCCACGCCGGGGTGTGGTGTCCTTCAGATGGTGAGCTGAATAATTAGTCATTGCCAGACGTGGCCAATTGAAATAGCAAATTCATCCGTGCAAAGATTCTCACTGGAGAAGCCCCGGGAGGGAAAACAGAAATAAAGGGTCTGTCTACACAGCATTTGGGAGGGAGCTTCCCAGCTGGGGCTGGCAGGCTTCCGCTAGCCCTCTAAAAATAACCGTGTAAATATTCAGGATTGGGCTGGAGTTAGGGCTCTGAAGCCCACCCAGCTCCCTAGGCTTCAGAGCCCGAGCCACACCTTCAAAGCGCTGTCTATGCAGGGATTTTTTTTTTTGAGCGCTAGTGTGACCCCCACTCGTCCAAGCCTCTCGAGCGGGGCTGGGAGGCTCTCTCCTGCTCACTCCAAAATGCTGTGTAGACACCCAAAGAGGCCCTAAGAAAATTTTCAAAAAAATTTGCGCCGAGATAAGAAGTATTGTTTACCCTAAGCATTCAAAAAATCATGATTCAGCCCTCCCCAAAAAAACCTGAAATTGGCTTCAAAATCATGAGATTTTAATAATAATTATTTGGGGAATTTATTTGCCCTCTGTTGTTTTTTTTAATTGCTAGGGTTTGTGTTTTCAAGCCTTTCTGTATAACTATAAAAGCTAGCTCGTTTTATTATTATTTTCAATGAAAGCTGAGATTCTCCTGCATTCCCATGACTCCAGGAGCTTGGGCTTTAAGAAAACATAAAATATTGCAAGACGTGCAAGAGTTAGTTAAAGTGTGTAAGCCCTACTTTGCACCAGTGCAACACATCTCCAGTTTGCACCAGTGCAAGTTTCACTAATGTAGACAGGGCCTTAGAAACAAAACCCCAGATCTAAACACCTTATTGTTTGAAATCCAGACCTTGACTTGGACCTGAATTTCATAGCTTCTGTTTTTACAATGACCTGAATGAAACCCATGGATCCTAACACTCCTGAACTTTGGGGCATCTGAAATCCAGATTCAAATTTGCATTGCAGGCCCATTTCTGAAAAAAGGGGTGTTTATTAGAGCTGTGCTATATGCGTGCAATGAGTGGTGCGTTGTCAGCCTTTACCTTTTTCCTAAACATACCAAATCGGAATGGAGACCTCTTCCCTCTAGCTGTCTCTGGTTGGCATTACAGCAGGTTAGTACTAAAACTTTCTCTGAACTGTTTCATATAAGAAACCAAACAACCTAGGAACAATTGCAAAACCTTCCATTCTTCCTGATGAAGTTCTATAGACTTGATGGTCTAATATGGTCTCTTCTGGCCTTAAAGTCTACGAATCTATGTACAGTCTCCATCAACTACAACAATGGGAGCTGCCTAACTAGGTAGGTAGGGATTAGGGATAGATGGATAGATTCAGCTGCTAACGTTTTTGTTTCTGTATACCAGGAGCATGTCATGCATATTCAACCTAGATGACTTTTAGTTTAGAGGAAGAAAAAAAACTCAAAGCAAGAACAAATACAAAACTCTCCGTGAGTGAGAGAAAGTAATGTACTTCTCACTCCACCTTGAAATGCCCTCACAGGCACACAGCCTTCTTACATTTAAAAGTTCAGTGCCCAGGGAACAGAATCATAGCTACTTGCACACACCTGAAGGAGAGATGTGCCTGAACCAAATACTCAGCTCCAAACTATGCCCCAGATTTGGATCCAGCTCCAGTGATGAGCTGCCAAAATTTTAACAAGGGGTTCCCTCCTCGCCCCCCCGGCCCTGCCCCCATTCCACCCCTTCCCCAAATCCCCGCCCCCTCCCCCGGGCGCACTGCATTTCCCCTCCACCACCACCCCCAGGCTTGCAAGCCTGGGAGGGAGGGGAGAGAAGCAGAGCACCCACCAGCAGCTCCTTTCTGGCCCCCCCCCCCGCCCATCTCACCTCTGCTCTGCCTCCTCTGAGGCTCCACCGCTCTGCTTTTCCTCCCTCCCAGGCTTGCCCCGCACCAAAGAGCTGATGCGCGGGGCAAGCCTGGGAGGGAGGGGGGGAAAGTAGAGCGGAGGTGCCTCGGGGGAGGGGGGTGGCCTCGCCTCCTCCCCCTCCCCCGAGGCTCCACCACTCTGCTTTCCCCCCCCTCCTGCCCAGGTTTGCCTGGGGCCAGTTAAATTTAGAAGCCCTTTTGGAACCGGTTGTCCCGCGTGCGGAACAACTGGTTCTAAAATGGCTTCTACATTTAACAACCGGCTCCAGCTCACCACCGTCCAGCTCTTGATCTGAATGTCATTGCTCAAGTTCAGCAGTCTTGTGAAGCCTTTTCAAAACTGATGTCACATAAGGGTGGCTAGGTGGTCCAATGGATCTCAGGCACCGGTGATCTGAGAGTCAGTAGACCTGGGGTACATCTACACTGCAAAAAACCACCCACAGCAGCAAGTTTCCAAGCTTCGGTCAATTAACTTAAGCTTGTGGGGCTCACACTACAGGGCTAAAACTAGTAGTGTAAACATTCCTGGTAGGGCAGGAGACCAGGCTCTGAATATCTATGTTACTATTTTTTAGTTCTGTAGCATGAGCTCGAATCAGTTGCTCTGGGCTCTGAGACTTGCTGCCGGATTTGTTGTTGTTGTTGCAGTGTAGGTGTATAGGGTTCTGTTCCCAGCTCTGACCTGCTGGCCTTGGCCAAGGTTCTTCACCTTCGAGTGCTTCTGTTTCTCCTCCCATCCGTTGTCTAGTTAGACAGTAAACTCTTTGGAGCAGGGACTCTTATGTGTTTGTACAGTGCAATGGGTCCCCAGCCATGCCTGGGGCCTTTAGAGCACTATTTTAATGCAAATAATAAATAATAGTAATAACTAAATATGCTGGCCTGGTTCAACAATACGAGGGTATTTTTTAATCTATTTCATGGGCCAGAAACTCAACTGGTGTAAATCAGCGTAGCTCCACTCAAAAGGGCTTTGCTGATTTACGCCAGCTGAGGATTTGACCTGGGTTTGGAAAAAAAAATGTTATGTTGTATAGCACCCCAAGCAACTTGGCAAAGAGGGAAGCAGGACGCATACTTTATTCATACAGTTGCTGTGATTGATTAGCTGTTAGCTAACATGCAAAACACAGGAGAGAGCAATTGAGCAACTGCTCTACCCGTCTTATCCAAGATTTAAGTTTAACACACATGAAGAAAAGGAGCATGATTTATGGTTCATTTGGTGTAACTGCCTATCCCTTTCAGACACATGAAATATCAGACATACAGCAAAGAAAGACCCCGATCCTGCAGGTGGAGCCATTCGGACAGATCCCGGTGAGGCTCCATATGGGTGGAGGGTTCTACCGATACAAACCCAGTTGGAGGATTGGGACCATAGAAAAATAGTGGTTACACTGGGTTGGACGGGGAGACAAGAAAAAACAGTTATGATCGCTTACACTGTAACTGCAGACAAACAGGAAGCTTAAAGGAAACATTAAGAATGGTATACATCTCTATGCAGAAGGCCTGCACAAGGGCCTTTGCACCATTAAGTCCCATTCAGGCCCTGTATTTAAGCTTGAAATTATATGCAGGGCCTTACACAGATGTGAACTTCCCCTTTAAAAAATGATAAAATCTCTTCTATGTTCTAGAGGGTTATTTTCACACAAATATTTTCACACCCCTACACCTGGCGAATCCCATGCCAGTGATGTGAATGCTCCCTAGCATGGTGCATTTCTCAGTGTGTTACCTTGCGTATTCTGGGAGGAATCCATCCTTCTGCAGAGGGTGGGTGCGACACCCTCCAGATCACTTCCACGTTGTATTAAGAGCTTCAGTGGGGCTTATCGGGTGTTCAGGAGGGTCTGCTGCACACTCACTGAACTAGGGTTGGATTCCCAACCATTACCTATTGCTATTTAGTGACCTCCTTGAAATGAATTGCTGCTCTCAGCTCTGTTCCCAGTGTTCAGGCAGCTACATTACTAAAATTGCTGTTAAAACTGACTGTTTTGTGGGGGGCCTCAGTGGAAAGACCTTGGCCTGATTGACCCTGGGGACTGAACTATCCTCTCAGTTAATTTATTAACTACTTGTGTGACATTAGAGGTGAGGGATTCCCGTCCAGGATCGTGGCCCCATTGCTCTGGATGCTGTACAAAGGGGTGAGAGCAAAGCAGAGCTCACAGTATAGAGTTATGGCAGAATACAACAGGTTGATGGAACAAATGGAAGGGAGATAGGACAGGTTACCAGTAAAATGAGCACATTTGGTATCCGAGGTATTCATCTAGTGTTGCATCGGAGAAAAACTAGGGATGTTAATGTGGGCTGAGAAAGAGAGAGATCTCTGTAGGGGCTGGAAACACAGTGGAGAGGTCAGTGGCAAACCAGCAGGAAGAAATGGATTTTAAGGAGCGATGTGAAGGTGGAGAGGGAGGGTGCTTTGTGGGACGGAGAGGGTTCCAGACAGCATGAAGAGAAAACACAAGGGAGCAAATGTTAGGAGAGAAAGGAAGCATCAAAGTGAGAAGAGTTGGCAAAGTCTGGGATGCAGGTAGAAACAGGGCCAGATCTAGGATTTTTGCCGCCCCAAGGAAAAAAAATTTTTGGCCACCCCCCCTTTTTTCATGCCTCCCCACCTCTGCCTCTGCCCCAATCCACCCCTTCCCAACCCCTTTCCCCAAATCCCTGGCCCCGCCTCCTCCCCTGGGCGTGCCGCATTCCTTTTCCCCCCATTGCTTCCTGCGGGCCTCCCCCCCACGAGGTGGGGGGAGAAGCGGAGCGGCGGCATGTTCAGGGTAGGAGGTGGAGCGGAGGTGAGCTAGGGTGGGGGGTGCAGGAAGTAATGGGGGGGTGCAGGAAGTAAGAGGGGGTAGAGGAATCGCTCCAGCTCACCTCCGCTCCACCACCGCCACCTCACCGCGCCGCTGCTCGGCTTCTCCTCCCTCCCTCCGAGGCTTGCTGCGTGAAACAGCTGTTTCGCGCGCGGCAAGCCTGGGAGGGAGGGGGAGAGGTGGAGTGGTGGCAGCGCGCTCAGAGGAGCAGGCAGAGCAGAGGCGAGCTGGGGCAGCGGGGGCACATTTCTAGGGGCAGCATGGCTGGTGCCGGAATGCTGCCCCTAGAAATGTGCCGCCCCAAGCACCTGCTTGTTTTGCTGGTGCCTAGAGCCGGCCCTGGGTAGAAACAAAGACAAGGAGACTGCACTCGATGCTGACATTTAAAGTGAGCCAGTGAAGGCCCTTGAGCATGGATGACAGGACCAGAGCAGCAGGAAAAGAAAATAATCACCATGGGAGGTGGTCACTCAAGTGCAGAACTTGTGGGGTGGGGTGGAGGAGTCAGGCTGTGGATAGATAGCTCTTTGGTTTCATCCATCTACTACCTCTCATTGTCATTTAATTAACTGAAAACATTTTTTTAAAAAAATAAAGCAAAAGACTCTTTCTTGTTAATCACCTCCAAGTGATGTATAAGTGTCTGACAGATAATTATCTGCAATATTGATTCTAACGAGGGCAGAAAACGAACAGGTAAGTGTGAAATAGAGAGTTATTTATAAAGATGACATTGAAATCTATCCCCAAATCTTGAAAGTGTAAAGAAAAAATAGCAACATCATCATGTCTTTGCTGATAACAGGCAGCTGCCTTAAGGGCTGGAAAGACAGATTTTTAAAGGTCTCATATTCCAGGGACTGAAATGGTCCAAGAATCAGTGGCTCCGAGTGGTTCTTACAGTCTCCACTCCTGCGGATTCATCCCTTAAAGACCCTCCCTGGTTAAGCTCCTGGCTGCCCATATTTTAGAAACTGCATTAGAGGGAAAACATTTAGTGTGTATACTCCAGGACAGATCTCATTTTCTGTGCAGTTGGCCAGACCATGTTTCAGGCTAGTACTTCATGTGAGTTGTCAGGACTGAGGACTTGCAGCTGTGCCTGCCCAGTCTCCAGGCAGCCTATGAGCACACCTGAGCCACAGCAGGGCTGCCTGATTGACCGCTCTGCCTGCTTCACTGAGGAAGTCAGCAAGCCTGCTCTGAAGCCCAACAGCAACAACTGAGGGCTGGCTGCTCACGGTTTATGCCTGAAGTTGTAATGGTTCCAGCTCTAGTCCTGCTTCCCGCCTGGATTGGGTTCCTGACTCCGGCCCTGATCCCTTAGCTCTGGTTATTGGCTCCCTAACTCTGACCCCTGGCTTCAGTGCCAACCCCTTGGTGCTGGTTACTGGCTTCCTGCTCTGACCACTGTGCCTGGCTGCCCACATCTCAATGTGTGAGGTGAGTAGTCCCGGTGGCTTCTGTGGGGTTACCTCTGTGTGTAAAATTAAGCATGTAAGTGTTTGCAGAACTGGTGCCATAACTTGTATTATGTCTCCAATATAAAGGCAGCTCCTTTTATGTTATGATCTTCTTTTAAAAGGGGTATTTATTTATTTAACTTCCACCGTTATTTTCTAAATGTTCCTGGTGGAATCTGTTGAATGTCATGCTAATCTCTCATCCAAGTTCTCCTTGTAGTCTCCTTCCTCAGTCAATAACAATTCCCACTGCTTGTTCTTTATCTGGGCCCCATTGTGCTGGGTGCTGTACAGATATAGAATACAAAATGAGAGTCCTCTATAATCTACATCACAACAGGATGCAACAGGTGGACAAAACAGACCAACTGGGTGGGGCTGGTTTGGGAGACTGAAATAATGGTAAAATTAACAGAGTTTAGTAGAAAAGAGTCACGGACATAATCCTTTTTAAGGGTGGACCTGATTTTTTTTTTTAACAGATTCGTGGGCAGAGATTCCTGGTTTTAGTTTTAAAAGACTGTCCCTTTGGGGCTGGCCTAGGCTGAAATAAAGAGTGGTGTTTGGGGAGAACTGAATGTGGTATGAAAGGCGGACAGATGGCAGTCTCTTCAGGGCCAGGGCACAGCAGCCGCTCACTAGTAAGACAGTCTTTAAAATGGAAACAAAGTTCTTATTATTTTACATGTGGCTAGTGGAATTTCTTGTGGTGGCTGTGCCGTAGGTGGTCCCACAGGAAACTGCCAAACCAGCAGTTCATCCCAGGAGACAAGGAATTCAGCACAACTTACCCTTTCCCAGGGAAGGAACAGAGGCTTTCAGGCTCCAACCTCCACTGGGATTTGCCAAAGGAACATAGCCATCCATTTTGAGGCCCTTAGTAAAGACCCTGGAGGCCCCCTTTCTCCTTGGCCGCTTCATTTGTCCCACACAAGCAGGAACACGGCCATGAGAAAAGCCCCCATCTCACATGCATGTGAGTGGCTGTGGTGCTTCTGGGGGATAGTAATTATGCACTAAGATATTTTAGGTTTCAGTGTAGTAGCCGTGTTAGTCTGTGTCAGCAAAACGAAAATAAGAAAGAAAAACTTGTAGCACCTTAGAGACTAACAAATTTATTTCAGCATAAGCTTTCAGGGGTTAATACCCACTTCATCGGATGCATGGAATGAAACATACAGCATCCGATGAAGTGGGTATTAACCCACGAAAGCTTATGCTGAAATAAATTTGTTAGAAAAACTTGTAGCACCTTAGAGACTAACAACTTTATTTCAGCATAAGCTTTCGTGGGTTAATACCCACTTCATCGGATGCTGTATGTTTCATTCCATGCATCCGATGAAGTGGGTATTAACCCATGAAAGCTTATGCTGAAATAAATTTGTTAGTCTCTAAGGTGCTACAAGTTTTTCTTTCTTATTAAGATATTTTAGTGGGTGGCTTAGGGAATTGGGCAATGGATATAAAGCCCTTTTGCCTTTAACCTGATTAAGGCAATAGAATCTGAAACTTGTTACAGCTGTTGGTATGTGAAATGAGTCAGGGAGTCTCAATTCTGTTCCCAGTGGGTAGATGTCCACATTAGCAAAGAAACTACTCCCGTTCACTCCTAGTAGCAAGTCTTAAAGATGCCAGGGACTGTAGGGGAACAGAGATCCTCTCATCTCCCACCCCATCCAACTCCCCCCCCCCCCCCCCCCCCCCCCCCCCCCCCCCCCCCCCCCCGCAAGCAGTGGCAATGTAATAGTGGGATGCATGCTCTTCTCCCTGCCTGTGTTATAGCTGTCCTGGGGCTAAAGAGCACTTTGACTGCCTCTGGGGATCTGTTTTTCGTGAGCATTAAAAATAAAACACAATTTATGACCAGATGTGGTTTCTGTGTCATTCTGCCAGTGTTCTGCTGTGCAGACACCAGCTCAGGGGGAATTTTTTTAAACTATGGCCTTGCTACAGTGCAATTTTCCCTGTGCTTGTAAGCAAGCATTTTCCAATACAATGGGCAGGCATGTATAGCTTCTGTATGAGAGCTCTTTCAGATGAGACTGGTTGGTTTTCTCTCTCAAGCAGAGAACATGGAGAGAAAGAGAAACACCATCACTTTGTCATGTTTTTGTGGCTTTTATGTGGAACAACATTAGCTCATCCAAGTTTGTGGTTTATTTGAAAATGAAATTCCGGTAAGCTTTTGTACCATCTGGCAGTGTCCAGCTGGACCAGATTTAGAAACAAACCACCGCACACATGCGTCCAACAAAGAACCCTGTGATCAGAAATCGCAGTGAATCTGACACCTTCAGAATCCAGGAGGGAAAAGTAAATGCCTAAGTGAGACCTAAACCATCACTTTTCTGTGGTGCGTTGGCTTCTTCAGCAGGGGGCAGTTTGCAAGCCTCCACCTATTCTGTTTCTATCCTCTCTGTGCAAACGCATCGGAGACAAATTTCCAAACACATCCAGATGTAATTCAGAGAGAACAAGAAGAGCCAGATTCTCAGCTGGTGCCAACTGGCATAACTCCATTGGCCTCAAAGGAGCTCTGCTGACTTACAGCAGCTGAGGCTCTGACCTGTATTTGTTTAAATGAGTGACTGAAATATTCAGGATAATTTCATGGGCTAAACTGTGGCTCTCTGGCCACCGGTTGGCACTGTGGGTGAGGAGGAAAGTCTTTCCCACTCAGTGGGGAAATCTTGGTGCATGTTTCTCAGTGTATCTGGGAAGCATGGGTCACAGCAATTTCTGCTACATCCTTTAAAATAATACTACAGCTGCTCACCTATTTCCCTATTCCCGCTCTCTTCTTTTGAAAGTCTAATGCCACCATTCTGTTCCACTCAGTATCGGTTCTTATACCGCACTCATCAGCATAGTATCAGAGTGCCTTCTAGTTAGTCAATCGCTTAATGCACTACATCTGTCACATGTGGTTTGTTCTCTCTCTCTCTCATCCTCTCCCCAGTAGAAATAGCTTTGAGCAATGCTTGCTGTTTGAGGCTCTCTCTCTCTCTGGCATGCTTGTCTAGTCACAGACTTGTTTTAAATGTAGTTAATGAATAGAGCTAAGGGCAAATAATGAAATGGAATAATTTGCCAGCAGTTTATTTGAATCGTATGACAAATGTGTGCATGGGGCAGGATCCAAAGCCTACTTGAGTTAGGGAAAAGATTTCCATTGACTTCAACAGTCAATGGGCTCAGATACTTGAAATAACCACCCAGCCTTATAAACTGGGCAAATAATCAGAAAATGCTTATCTTTGCTTATAACTTATGCTACAAATATAACAATCAAATCAATCTCAAAATATAACTTGATTGTCTCTATGCATGAGCTAGCTCCACCTGAATACTTCAGAATCTACTATCCGTAACATCACTCCTAAGAACTAATGGAAAGGTTTCATTGACTGAAGTGGGTTTGGGGCTAGGCTCTAAAATCGTATGGATTGGGCTTTTTGGTAAAATCATGTTTGTTTTTCCTAGCTAATCTGAAGGTCCAAAGAAATCAATTATTCCTTCACTTGGGTGAAGCTCTGCTTGTTAAACTCTGTCAAACACATTTAAATCCAGCAGATGCTGCATAAACATAGAAGTGATCTTCCCAGGGTGGAATTAAGAGAACATTATTTAAAAATACATGATCCCAGTGATAGCAGGAGGCCAGAACCCAGTAAAGAAAGCCAGGAAGTCTTCAGCAATAACCCTAGCTCTGACAACAGCGTCTTCTGTGGCTTTTGGCAAATGGTTTAACCCCTGCCCCAGTTTCCCTATCTGTACAATGAGGAGTCTGACCCATTAACGTCAATGGAAAGACTTCCATTCATTTTTAGTGGACACTAGATCAGGCCTTTAAGTACCTCACAGAGGTTCCTGGAGATTAATTGATAGTTGTAGTGTGCTTTGAAGATGAAATTAAGTATTCCTTTATACCAGGATTTTGGTTCCAAGTTTAAATACCACTATGCTGCTGGTTTGGGGGGAAAATATACCAGGCTCTCTCCTTTGCAAAGTGTTTCACCAGAGACTTTACAGACAAGGTGGATTCAATACATTTGTTTTAACCGGCTAGTTTGTGAGAGAGAACTTACAACTATGTGATAAACCTGCTCTGGTTATTTGCTTTACATGGATGTATTTTAGTTTTGCCTTTGGCATATTCTGTACTAGCACAGCAATTCGTAAAGTGCTGGGTCTCTCTCATATATAGATGAGTGCCAGCACCTAGGAACTGCGTCTGTTATATAATCATGATTGATAGTCCTTTGGTGGCTACCACATGCCTCCTACAAATATTGCTGTTGCCTCCAAAGTTGTTGTAATTCTCGCTATAACAAAAAGTATTTGCAAGGAATATTTAAACTCCATGCTTCAGGGCACCAGCCAAGCTCTAGCTAATGGAGGTTAGGAAGCTTACCCTGTGGGTAGATTAATGCACATCTGCCCCCTGCAGGCTTCCTACACCTTTTTCTGAAGCAGCGTATGCTGGCCACTGGCAAAGGCATGGTACCAGATTAAAGGGGCGTATGTTGCCATTCAGTACGGCAATTCCTATGCCGACCTGTGTGAGGTGCTGAAGTAGAAGAAATCATTAGAAATTAATATCCAGGTGAAACAGAGCACGCAGACCAGTCCCACGCCCACTGATGACAAAGACTAACCTCTCATTGACTTCCGTGAAAGCAGGATCAAGCCCTAAATCTTCACTCTGGTGAAGCGCTGATTGAAACGAATGGGAGTTTTGCATAAATACGAACAACGACCGGGTCTGCATGCTGCTGAGTGCCACCTGTGAGATGCTGATCTCCTCAACGGCCAGTGATTTTAATGGGAGAGGAAGTTGCTCAGCATCTTGCAAGATCGGGCCCTGACAAGAGCACCGGTTTTGGCCTAAAATATACGGTAGAAAGGATGGTCTTGGGTTTATGGCAAGGGACTGTGACTCATAGAACTATGGGATTCATTCTTGGCTCTGCCATAGACTTCCTACGTGACCTTGAGCAAGTCACTTAAGTCCACATCCTCAAAAGTATTCAGGTGCCTAACTCCTATTGATATAAGTGGGAGTTAGGCACCTCAATATTTTTAAGGGTCTCTTCCATAAGCTTATGCTCCAATACATCTGTTAGGGTACATCCACACTACCCGCCCGATTCGGTGGGTAGTGATCGATGTTCTGGGATCGATTTATCGCGTCTCATGTAGATGCGATAAATCGATCCCAGAAGCGCTCCCCGTCGACTCCGGAACGCCAGCTCAACGCGAGGAGTAAGCGGAGTCGACGAGGGAGCCTGCCTACGCCGCGTGGACCTGAGGTAAGTACTTTGTAATTCGATCTAAGATACTTCGACTTCAGCTACGCTATTCATGTAGCTGAAGTTGCGTATCTTAGATCGATCCCGCCCCCTAGTGTGGACCAGCCCTTAGTCTATAAGGTGCCACAGGACTCTTTGTCGCTTCTACAGGTCCCCATTTGTAACATGGAGATAGAAATATTTCTTTCTCCCACCCTTTGTTTGCTTTGTCTCATTAGGGGTGTAAACAATGCTTAGCACAACGGGGCCCTGATCTAGCCTGGAGTCCAGGTGCTACTGTAATACTTGTAAGCAAGAACAATATGACAAACTGCAAAGTGTAGGCTTAATGGCATTTCATGAGGGTTTACTCTGTTGTATATAAAAACAAAGGATAACAATTGTTTCATAATGTATATTATAATGAGCAGCTTAATTATTTCCCTTAGCAAGAAATGGCCAATTATGTATTAGGAAGCTAGACCTGGCATTGTGCTAACCTTGATATTAAGACTCAAAAATCCCCTGCAACTTTACTGTTCAACAGACATCCGTCATCTAAATAAACACACAGTTTCTAGAGCTATATTAAGAGTTCTTATCAATCCCCTTAATGGGACAGTCTCCATCCCTGCTTTTGTGCATCAGGCTTGTTTCTTTCTCTTTATTTATTTGCCAAGAAAGCTTTGCATGTATAGAGCTTAAAATATTTGAACATAGGAAGGAAATTAGTGGATGTTCTCTTAACAGTTACTCTAAAAAAAGGCTACATTTTTAGCAATCTGGAAAAAGACTTCACATTTAGACATCAATGCGTGTCTTTAATTAAAGTCAGCTTAATACACAAAAAGGGAAGGGTAAGAGAAAACAGAAATTTGACTTTACATGAATGCAATCAGTCCAAAGCTGACAGTGAAGAGTTACAAAGAGTCACTAAAGTGGGTGACTGGGCAAGAAAATGGCAGATAAAATTCAGTGTTAAGTGCAAAATAATGCACATTGGAAGAAATAATCCCACCTATACATATAAAATGATGGGGTCTAAATTAGCTGCCCACTCAAGAAGGATCTTGGAATCATCGTGGATAGTTTTTTTTTTTTTTGGCGGGGAAACACCCGCTTAATGTGCAGCAGCAGTCAAAAAAGCTAACAATGTTAGGAACCATTAGGAAAGGGATAAATAAACATTTTTTTTTGCCGCTACATAAATCCATGGTACGCCCACATCTTGAATACTGCATGCAGTTCTGGTTGCTGCCTCTCAAAAAAGAGTTATTAGAATTGGAAAAGGTACAGAGAAGGGAAACAAAAACGATTAGGGGTATTGAACAGCTTCATATGAAGAGAGAGTAATAGGGTGGGGGCTGGTCATCTTAGAAAAGAGATGACAAAGGGGGTTATGACTGAGGCTTATAAAATCATGAATGGTGTGGAGAAAGTGAATAAGGAAGTGTCATCATATACCCCTTCACATAACGCAAGACCTAGGGGGCCCCCAATACAATTAATAGGCATCAGGTTTAAAACAGTCAACCTGTTTAACTCATTGCCATTAGATGTTCTGAATGTCAAAAGTACAACTGCGTTCAAAAAAGAATTGGAGAAGTCCATGGAGGATAGGTACATCAATGGCTATTAGCCCAGATGGTCAAGGATGCAACCCCCTGCTTTGAGTGTCCCTAGCCTCCAACTGCCAGAAGCTGGGAATGGACAACAGGGGATGGATCACTCGATAATTTCCCTGTTCTGATCATTCCCTGTGAAGCATCTAGCACTGGACACAGGGCTAGATAGACCACTGATCTGATCCAGTATGGCCATTCTTACCTTCATAGTTAGACGTCTCACCCCTGTTCAAGTAGGTTCATTCACTAGGGCAGGGCCAGCAGCAGTGGCTGGCTAGATCGAAAAGGTTGCTGCTGTCTCAAAGGACTGTTGTCTGACAAGCACTATGATGAGGGGGCGCACCCCTACCCTCCAAAGGATCTGGGGAGAGTCTTGATGGGAGTGGGCACTTGTGTGCTCACTTCCCACCCAAAATTGGTGGCAGTGGAGAAAAACACAGTTCCCTCTGTCTTATTTAGAAAGTCCTGCCCAAAAGAGCTTAGTCTTCCTGTGCGTGGCCAGTGGTCTTGACTGGGGCCTTTGAGCACTACCACAAGGGAAAAAATATAATTTTTACAGTAGCACCTAGAGGCCTCAACTGAGATGGGGACCCCGCTGCGCTAGGTACTGTATGAACACACTGAAAGAGACACTCCCTTCCGCGAAGAGCTTGCATCTAGTTTACCTGCATTTGCCAGTTTTTCCAGCTGCTGCAGCTTTTGGTGTGTTTTCTTAGCTGATCCCACCTGCTGCTGAAACTCTATTACCTGAGATCCTCAGCTTCTCTTCCCTTTTTGAGGCAACTTCTAGTCCTCCTGCTTGCAGAGTAAAGACTGAAAAGATGAACCCTGACTCCAACACCCCAGGAGGCAAATAAAAAGATCCCCACATTTATTTGGCTTATATTGCTGAGACTCGAGAGAGATTTTTAGAGTCTTGGGTGGCCTGCGTCACGATTCTGAATGCGTGGGGTTGGCAATACTGTTTGGCTGTAGTGTAAAGTGAAACTGCTAAGTGGTGTCTATACACTGATCACAGGCAAATGGTATCTGTGGTCTATGATGCTTTGCCCACCAGATTGGGCACAAACACAGAAGGAATAAAACACCCCAAAGTTCTAAGAGGAAATTTGCCTCTGAATAGCTCACAGGGTTGTCCGAGATTATATATTTTTTTACCAAATAAAATAGTGTTTATACTATTGGGGAAGAATTTATCATTATCCATTAATACTGTTGGGGGCGAATTTATCCTTGTTAAACTGACTTCCCTTTCCTCTCAAAGGCAATCCATTCAGCACACATTCCTTTTCTGCAAGGATGGGTACTTCATATTGATCCACCTTAGTCGAGTTTAGTTGGATTTAAGAACAGAATCCTTGCCCTTTTCTTCATTGTCGTTGTTTCCGGTTCCATACAGCTTGTGCCACTCTCTGACGCACAGCTAGTGGATGCTGTGATAAAACAAAACAATTATAGCAGAACTTGGATCCAATAAACAACAGTTCTTGACTTGGCTTCTTATCTTAAGTTTTATAAGTAGACTATCCTATGGGGACTGGCGGTAGGAGCTTCTATAAAGTTTGAAGGCTCCCTGACACCTCAAACGAATGGCCATGGATGGCAGTTCATGTTTGTAACTGCAGATGTTGGGCCCGATTCTGCAAACCCTCATACAGGCTTTACATGGCTATAATTCCACGGACTCTTGCTGTGAAGTCAATGGGAGACTTGCCATTGACAGTACTGCGGGATCAAACCTGTAGTGAGAGCAGCATCAGGAATATAGTCTGTACGGTGGGGGTCATAAAAGAACAGGCATAACGGCCTGACCTGGCCAATTCTGAAATTCCTAATCTAAGGATAACAGGAAAAGGTAACTCACTCAAATTCTTTAAAATACACAGTTCACAGATCAGAGCCAGTTCAAGGCTTACAATTAATAACTGTATTGTGTGGGTTTTTTGGTAAAATGCAGACACTAGAGCCTATACTAGTAGTGTTATATTTTAAAAAGAAATTAATGCAGCATTGGCGGTGGCTGCAGTAGCTTCTCCCCGTTGCATTGTCGGTGCTTCAGCCCTAATAGAAGGGATCTTCTCCAGGCAAGAGAAGGTAGTTGAGTTTCCATGGCCTGTTCGATCCTCTGTCTTCCTACCAGTTCTGCTAATAATGGCAACAATTAGTGCCAGCTGTACTGGTGTTGATTAATGTAGAAATCACCTGGGGCAGATTCTTATACGCTTACTCGCAACGGAAAGGTAGCACCTTATTCTGAAAGTACTTCCACAAATGTCAATGGGACTACTTGTGGGATAAGGTACAAGTCTGTGTAAGGGCATCGTGATCTGGCCCTGGCCTAGGAAATGAACCTAGACCGTCGCACTCAACTCACTTCTGCCCCCGCAACAGCCAGCACATAGTAACAATCACAATACTGCTACTTTTCAAATGGTATCTTTGTGAGAGAGTGCAAGAGAAATGAGCAATTCTAGCTCTTCTACAATTTTTATTTTATTTTATTTATTTATGTATTTATTTGGAAAAGTCTTGCTGAATCTCACCAAAGATTATGGCTTCACCAATGCATGCTGCCCGGTGCAGTCTGAACAAGAGCGGTGTGCTTTTCAAGGTAGCTTGCATTTACCATAGGTTTGCTTTATAGGTAGAATCAAATGTACAGTTGTACTGAGTTGTAGGCGCTTAAAATAGAAGACACATTGCCCCGGTACCCATGTAGACGCTGAAATACAGCTACCAAACATAACTCTGTAGCACAGTGTTTATGGCCCTTCCCTCCACTTAGCATGATGCAAGCGTTCTAGCATTCAGCTGTCTGTTGTGAAATCACAACCCAATCTTGAGCAGGGAGGCAATGTTGTCTACTGGTTAGAGCACAGCACAGGTTGCTGAGGCCCTCATTTCTAGCCTCGAATCTGCCACATTTATGCAGTCTACTAGGATTGCGTATGTTGTAAAGTACTACTCCACATGGATAAGGGGGCAGAATCAGGCCCTTCGTGAGCTTGGGCTAGTCATCCGTATTGATCTGTGTCTTCCTCAGTTTCCCATCTGTAAAATGATCATACTTTTGTGAAAGACTTTTGGGATCCTTAGAAGGGAAGAGCTATTGAAGTGCAAGCTATTATTGTAATAAGAGTTGACTTACCCTTAATATCCCAGCCCACCACTTGGCAATAAGCTGTTTATCAGGCAGTCCCAGAGGAAAGGGATGTGGAGGGGAAAGATGCAGACAGGGAGTGGGCAGGGAAGGAGCAGCTTCTGAAGCCAGTTTCACCACCCTGTGAATGATTCCTGTGTCCCGGTTCATTATTTGATATTCACAAATGCAATGTGCAAAGTACTTGATCTAGTCCTAGCCAATACAGCATGTTTCCTTAAGGGCTCTACTTAGTCAACAGGCAGCCTTGAGTGTTGAAAAAAGGCTTGGGAGCCAGGATGAGTCACACTCTCACCAGGTGACCCTAAGCAAATCACTTGACCTCCTTATACCTCATTCAGTCCACTGTACAACAGGATAAAAATGTAGCTGGGACTTCAGTGAAAAGTCAAAGGCTGCATTCTGCACTGAGCTTCCTTGGGTCAAGAGTAAATTGCATTCAGATCTCTTAGGTCTGCAAATGACATCCACAAAAGAGGCATGAAGCCATTATCAGTGTGTGTGTCGTATCTTACAGGTTCCATGGCAGGAATCTTGTAGAGCTCTTGCTGCTAAATGCTCAGCTCGTTATGGTGCTATTCCAGAACTCATCAAAGTCAATGGAAAGACTTCAATAGGCTTTAGAGCAGGCCCTTTTTTGCCTCCCTCCAGAGACCACAGATGGGTTTTTAACATTTCATGGGCGGGGGTGGGGGGAACTCATTAATACATACAAATAACAAGGGACCGGAAGACTCAGGGAGATGTTGAAAAAATATAACAAATCTTTTGCATCCAGGTCACCAGCCCATGTTAATAGTATCTGAAAGCTCTTGGCATCTAATGGCTATCTGACGACCCACCTGAACTGATTTTGATGGTCTCAGTCCAGTTCTCAGAAGGCATCACTTAAACCCACCACAAATAATAACTTTGTTGGCGGTTTCAGCAGAGAGACCCATGTCCTGCTTAGGCTTGGGGGTGAGAGGGTAGCTCTGTTCCCTTGAGATGGTCCCTGTAGGTCAAGGTTGAGACATGGGCAAAGCCTGGGGTTTTCATTGTATAAGGATGGGTGGCAGGAGATATTAATCACAAATGTCTGAAGTCTCAGCACTGCTAAGTGTGGAGGAAGGGTATAGTACAGAGTGCTGCTTTTTGCTAAACGTACTTTGAAGAAGGCCAGACCTCAGGTAATTGTAGCTGTATGTTCACTTGGACTCTCTTTTTTTCAGTCTGTCTTTTATGTTCTTGGGGATAAACCTTTTAGAAGCAAGAGTGGTAAGATGGACGAGTGGTAAGATGGACACCACTGAATAGATTTTACCTCAGCTAGGTAACATCTAGGATGCTTGCACACTCACCTCCTCCCTCCCCTCCCCCCCGGACTGCAGGGGCTGCAACTTCCTCACTGGGGCTCAAACTTGGCTCTTGTATCAAACACATGCTGGCTGGCATACTTTGATCCAGAGAATCCAATTATCATCAAGGATTCTTCCGTCCCTCACAACCACACTTGCAGTATGAGGCTATATCCTGAAAACCTGCTCCCCTGATTTTTGGGATAATTTCTCCCTTCAGAGAGGTGTGTGCACAGGCAGCTATCGCTGGCTTCAATGGGAGCTGTGCCTGTGTTTCTGAGAGGAGACTCTGGACCTTGATTTATAGCTTTGTTACAAGCTGGAATTCAGCTGCCACTGCCTTTATAGCTGGGATTCTCTGGTTTAGCACATCCCATTAGAGAGAGCAACAAATCTCTGCCTCCTTAAAGACCATAATATCTTTAGTCAAGGAACAGACTCTCTAGGTAAGAGCTGTAAACTGTACTAGCCAGCTGCTTCAAGTTCTGAATAAGCAGACTAGTCCTTGTTTTTTCATTGTGGCACCATCACTGCCTCTTCATGCAATAACAATGCTTATCACCATCATCTGAGAGTCTCCATGCAGTGACAAAGGTGGGGCAATATAATTGTCCCTGTTTCATAGATGGAGGAGGTGAAGTGACTGTCTGAAGGTCACGCAGCTGGTAGTTGAGTAGGGAATGGGACCAGTGCCCTGCTCTAACCATTAGGAAATGTCTATGTATCTAGATCCTTATGAGCCAAATTACTGCAATATCTGATTGTGTAGGCCATGTATTGTAAATAGGGAAGACATTTTATTCCTCCCCATCATAATTTATGTAACTTGGAGATAAGTCTCCAAAATCAAACTCATTGGCAAGGAGACAGGAGCGCTGCCAGATGATCCGTTGAATTGAGAGACTCTGATTCTGAACCTTTAGTTGAAAGGGAGTTCTCAGTCAGCTAAAAATGTGCAGAGTGCCAGGGACCTCCTTATGATAGGTGGTGGTCTGGCACACCATAATGCTTAAGTAGGTACAGCACCTGGACTGAAACTTTGTTTGAACCAAACCTGAATTTACCCAGGGATGTGGTGGATTCTTTGTCACTCAAAGTCTTTAAATCAAACCTGGATGTCTTTTTGGAAACCTAGGCTATAGCTCAAACAGAAGTTATGGGCTTGATGCAGAAATGACCAGGTGAAGTTCTTTCTCAGATATACAGGAGGTCAAATTAAATAATCATAATGGTCCCTATTGAATCTATTTATTTGTTTCAAGTTTAAAACAAGTTTGATTCTGTTTTGCTTTAGTTTCTCATTTTCCATTCTCATGAATTCCTCCACCTCCTCTTTTCAGCTAAGCCCGGAAGCAGAAGTATCATATTAACATGAGAGGCTAGTCTTGTCATATTTCCAACCCATCCAGAGCCAGGAACCACAGACAATTTTGCAAGACCGCTTGTACTCTGTAAATTTCCAGATCAGTTTGTAGTTTTCCTTATTTAGATTGGCTGTCACTACCGAAGAGACCTCATCCCAAATGGGGCACCCTGGACAAACTCTTAAAAATACAGTTAATGGATTTTGAGACCATTATAACCATCTAGTCTAACCTCCTGCATAATGCAAGCCATAGAACTTCACCCAGTAACTTCTGCACCAAGCCGATAGCTTCTGGTTGATGTAGATCCTCTTTTTTCTAGAAAGACGCCCATAAACAGTCCATCCGCTACTGATAACACTACATAAAAATGTATTAAACTCCACCAATGCAACTGCTATCTGAGTTGCTCATCTCACCATCTTTCAACTCGGGGGGCGGGGGGGGGGGGGGGGGAGAAGATGGGCCTTGGCCTAAAGATAAGAATCCCACTGTCCATTTCTTCTTTCCCTCCTTGCAGTATTTCCTCACTCTTATTAATATTTTGCACTTCTATAGCACCTTGCATCTAAGGATCTCAAAGCTCTTTACAAAAATTAATCAATTAAGCCCTTGTACACCCTTGGTAAGAAGCCCTATTATCCCTATCACAGGGTAGCTAACCCCTGCAAGCAGAGTTGGTCCAGTTCTGCTGTGTCAGAGTAGTTGTGGCCAGCGAAGCTGATCAAATGGAATGGAACTGAAAAGGCCTGTTGTCAGAGGACAGGAAGAAAGGGAGTTATTGGGACAGGCTCTGCCTGGGACCATAGAAGAGTGGAACTAACACATGTGGCAGGTCCCTGAAGCAAGGGACCAGATGCTTAGGAAGGTTGCCCCTGGAGCAGCTGTTCCAAAAGAGTAACAGACCTGGCTTAATAAGGATTGGCTGGGATTGCAAGGCTGCAAGAAGCAGGATCGCCAGAGACCCTTGGGAGGGGAGGCCGTGAAACTCTAGGACTAAGGGTGAGCTGAGGGACTGTCTTTTTTTTTTTTGGTCTGTTTGCTTATGTATGGACAACAAACCAACTTGAAAGAGAATGGGCGTGGCGGTGTATGATTGGAAGCTGGGAAGAAGCCCTGTTATGTCACACGGTGGAGAATGTGAGCAACTCAATCAGCCCCTGATACTAGAGGGAGTGAGGTGGACCTTTGCTGCCCAGTGAAAAGAAAGTTGAATTCCTAATAGTGCCTGACCCGCACCTCATAGACTGTAAGGTCAGAAGGGACCATTATGATCATCTAGTCTGACCTCCTGCACAATGCAGGCCACAGAATCTCACCCACCCACTGCTGGAATAATCCTCTCACCTATGTCTCAGCTATTGAAGTCCTCAAATCATGGTTTAAAGACTTCAAGATGCAGAGAATCCTCCAGTAAGTGACCCGTGCCCCATGCTGCAGAGGAAGGCGAAAAACCTCCAGGGCCTCTGCCAATCTACCCTGGAGGAAAATTCCTTCCCGACCCCAAATATGGCGATCAGCTGAACCCCGAGCATGTGGGCAAGACTCACCAGCCAGACACCCAGGAAAAAGTTCTCTGTAGTAACTTCTAACATCCCATCATTGACCATTGGTCCTATTTACCACTGATGGCAATTAATTGACCTTTGACTAAGATCATGTTATCCCATCAAACCATCCCTTCCATAAACTTATCTAGCTTAATCTTGAAGCCAGATAGGTCTTTTGCCCCCACTGATTCCCTTGGAAGCCACATGTGGGTGGCTAAGGGGAAAATGGAGGAGGTGATCTGCCTGTTAGAAACAGGGCAGCAATAGACAGTCCAGTGGCAACAAAGAACAGGAGCAGCAGACCAAGGCTCTGATCATGCAACTGATGAAGACCCTGCAGGAACGGTAGGAGGCACAAATTGCTGCTCAGCAGAGGTGGCAAGAGGCCCACTTCCAACAAGAGTGGTTACAAAAGCAGTTGAGCCAAGGGATGGCAACTTTATTTATAATGGGACCTTGGGCCAGCTGATCCCAGGCCTGGTGACATTGGGAGGACAATTCCAAACCTTTCTCTGGACACAGGAAAGTAGCAAGTGCTGTGGGATGGGAAGAACTGACCCGGGTAGCCTGTGTAGCACAATTCCTAACAGGCGAGGCTCAAGACACTTGCCAAGTAGTAAGCAATGAACAGGCGAGCTCCTAGCCAGTGGTGAAGGCAGTCATGCTGGACTGATTGGGACTGACTCTAGAGGCATATAGACACTGACTTTGTGTGAAATGGTTTCTGTGAGGGGCTCTCAGACATTACAGTATTTGTGAATTGGTGGCTTTGCCCCGAGGCCAGCTTTCTGGATAGTATCCAGGACCAAACTGTCCTGGAGTAGTTCCTAAAGATTCTGCTGGAACCCAAAGCTGTGTAAGGCACTTTCAGCCAGCCTCAGTAGGGTAAGGTGTTGAATGGGCAGAGGCCTTCTTGGATGATGGAGGGAGACAAGCAGCCTACACGACATGGTAAATTTACAGAGGCCCAAGGGGGGATGGCCCAGGGAAGTGCTCAAGGGGGAAAAAACAGGAACTGGGGCATACACAAGAGCTACTGGGGGCCTAGGTAGTCCCCTAAGGGCTAGTGGCAACACTCATGGGGGTGGCCAGGGGAGCCCACAAGTATACTTCAGGAGTGGCCAGCCTGAGCATATTAGACCAGGATGTCCAGTCATGGAGCATGATTATCTAGCCTCTTACCACAGCTGCAAAAGGGGCTGGGAGTCCACTCAGGAAGTTATGGGGGCTCAGCTGTATGTGGAACCAGTTAGGATGGGAGAAGCGATGGTCAAGGGACTGGTGAGGTCAGGTTATGGGTGCACCTATGTCTGGGAAGCTGGGACAAAGGTGAACAAGGTAGACCAAAATATTCTGGTATGTGGCAAGATCCACATCTACCCCATGGAAAAGGTTGAGCTGGGGTTCCAGGGCTGGGGAGAGGTCAGGTGTGCACCAGGGTAGTCAACTATCTGCCCTGGCCAATAATTCTGGGGTGAGACTAGGTGCTTTTCACTCCTCATGCAGCAGAAAATAGAACAGCCCAGGTCAGGGAGAGCAAGTGGGAAAGGAATTAAGGGCTGGAAGCTTGAGTAAGGAGAGTGGAGGAGAGGAAGTCCTTGACCAGCCCCAAAGCCAGTGGGGGCAGCTTGAAAAATGCCAACAAGAATTGCAGGAGGTCAGCACTTTATGGAAGAAAAATATTGATCAGTTGATCGGGCTGCAGCAAGAACTGGCCTGGCTCCAGTAGAGAGAAGAGCCAGGGAATGGAGGCTAATGATGATCCACATAGAGCCTTAAGCTCAGCAGGCTGCTGAGGAGAAAGGAAGCTCTGGAGGAAGGGAAAGTCCCAGCAAGCCTGAACTAGGCAGAAGCGGTACCCGTAAGGCAGAGAGAGAGGATTACAGAACTTCCTAGGCAAGGAGGCCTCGGAGAGACCCTGAGCACACATGGGAAAGACTGCAGGGCTCTCCAGGCAGCAGAGAAGCCTGACACGTTACAGCAGACGGAGCTGCTGGAATCCAGAGACTCTTGTGCTGGGACTTTTCCATTTTATCTGGGCTCCAAGGTAAGAGTCTTTAAACGATTGTACAAGCAGTAGCGTGGCCAGGGGAGGAGCAGGAGGAGCGGCTGCTCCCCCTGTGAGGAGAAGCGGCGCTAAGGCGCCGCCCGAGCCCTGCTGTGGGAGCCAGGCTTGGGGACGCTTTAAAAGGCTGGCGGCTCCTGCCGCTGCGGGGAGCCGCCGGCCCTTTAAAGCGCTGCCAGAGCCCCGCTGCCGGAGCCGGGCTCGGGCGGAGATTTAAAAGGCCCGGGGGCTCCGCAGTGGCTGGAGCCCCGGGCCCTTTAAAGCGCCGCCAGGGTGAGTACAGGGGGAGCGGCGCCTTTTTATAGCACTGCCACTCCCCCTGTGCTCTAAACCTGGCTACGCCACTGTGTACAAGTGCTCCTTTCGGGAGGCTTTACTAAAAGGAGAGATACTGCTGTAGAGTGTTCGGCTTCTCCTTGACTGGGCTGTTAAAATGGCCTCATTGAGGCGATAAGTGAGGCAGGCCACTGCAGAGATACAGTCCACCACAAGGGGCTGCTTGGGAGGCAGTGGTGCCCCTTCTCCTATTCCTATTTCACAGCTGAGCGACCTGAGGTAGGGAGAGATGACTTGCCTAAAGTCACACATTTCAGGAATGGAACCTGAATCTCATGATTCATGCTTCCTCTCCATCTGCTTAGGCCTGACCTTCTCCACAAGCAGAAAGGGTATGATCTGTGAGGGTGTCAAAATTTGGGTTACCGAAGGCTGCCCTCCTTCATAATCGCCACCTCTAAATCCGTGCATTCAGTTCTATATGTGAATGTTTTAGAATGTACATACAGCCACTTGATTTGTGCATACAGACTGCAATCATTTGTGCCGATCAAGTACACCAAAATCTGATTCTCTTAATTTTTTTTTAAGACACACTAAGAAATTGGACCCCTCTAGCAAATTGTGAATAAAAGTTTAGAAGTCAAGCTGAGGCCACTTTTAAAACATGTCCTTTTAGGGTATGTTGACTGACTAAACAAATAGCTATATCCGGGCCTGAACCAAACCCCAAATCCCAATATCCTCAAATATGAAAATACAAACCAGAAGCCAAATGTTGTGGTGTGAGCCCAGATCAGGACTGAAAATGCTTCATTTCAGAGTTGCTCTGGGTTCGGTGTCCTGAACCTCTCAGTGTAGCTGTAGGTCACTGTAACTTTACCCAAATGAACAAAATTAAGGGCTGCTTGATGCAGGGTGACCAGATGTCCCAATTTTATAGGGACAGTCCTCATTTGGGGGGCTTTTTCTTATATAGGTGCCTATTACACTCTACCCCTTGTCCCGATTTTTCACACCTGCTATCTGGTCACCCTAACTTGATGCCATAGCATTTAGTAATATCTTTATACCTTTTGTAATTGACTAGAATTTCATAATCTCCTTAAGAGCATTCAGTGTACAGCTATTTAAACAAATTACACAAAGTTATGACAGCCTGCCTGCGACCAGTTTTCCTCTGTGAATCTAGCCCCAAGTGTAGAGTAGGTGTGGGGACACTGAGCATTGCCACACTTAACTCTCAGATGCCTAGAAAACCACTGGGATTCATAGAATCATAGAATCTCAGGGTTGGAAGGGACCTCAGGAGGTCAACTAGTCCAACCCCCTGCTCAAAGCAGGACCAACCCCAACTAGATCATCCCAGCCAGGGCTTTGTCAAGCCTGACCTTAAAAACCTCTAAGGAAGGAGATTCCACCACCTCCCTAGGTAACCCATTCCAGTGATTCACCACCCTACTAGTGAAAAAGTTTTTCCTAATATCCAACCTAAACCTCCCCCTCTGCAACTTGAGACCATTACTCCTTGTTCTGTCATCTTCTACCACTGAGAACAGTCTAGATCCATCCTCTTTGGAACCCCCTTTTAGGTAGTTGAAAGCAGCTATCAAATCCCCCCTCACTCTTCTCTTCTGCAGGCTAAACAATCCCAGTTCCCTCAGCCTCTCCTCATAAGTCATGTGCTCCAGCCCCCTAATCATTTTTGTTGCCCTCCGTTGGACTCTTTCCAATTTATCCACATTCTTCTTGTAGTGTGGGGCCCAAAACTGGACACAGTACTCCAATATCCTGAGTTTGGCACCTTGGTCCAGGAAGGAATGCAGGGAGATAGGTGACTTAAGGGGTCACAAAAGCCAGCCAGGTTGGCTCCCTGTGTAAGCTAGCCAATGAGAGATGCCAAGGAGAGGGCTGTGTCCTAAGCCCTGCTTCTTTCATGGAAATAGGTGCCTAAATCTGAGCTGCAGGGGGACACCTCCCTCTGCTTGGGATTCTCAGCTGCAAACCCTCCCTTGGAGTTAGGCTGTTGTTTTTGTTTTGCAGGGGGCAGGGAGGACAACCTCCCTCAGTCCCCCAACTCCGTGTATAGGAGACTCACCTGGGATGTGGGAGACTCCCAGTTCAGATTCCTTCTTTCCTCAGGAGGGTGGTGGGGGATCTGAACAGGGATATGCACCTCTCAGATGAGTATCCTCATCACTGAGCTATGGGATAGTCTCATGTGGGGCTCCCTCAGTCTCTTCTGTTGAAGCTGTTCTGCTGTGGCTACGTAAAATGTCACTGGAGCAGGTGAACTCAACACTGGGTCACCCACCTCCTGGCTGAGTGCTCTAATCACCAGACTACAGAGTCATTCTCAGGCTCTCTTTCTGGCCCAATGACTCTGGAGGGTGGACTTGCACTGGGGGGTTGGGAGTGTCTCCCACATCCCAGGTGAGTACCCAAACCACTGGGCTAGAAGTAATGAGGGAGGTTGTCCTCCTCGCACCCCTAAGCTGTCTTGTGTGAGCCCTTGTGCATGGCCTGGTTTGGTAAGTGGCCTCTGAAAATGCCTACTGGATTGGGCCTGCAAGCGAGTTAGGCAGAGGGATGCCTATCTTCTCCCAGCTTGTGCATGGCTCTGGGGCTTAGGTGTGCAGCTATCTAGAGGAAGGTGGCAGTGCACGTGCTCAGTTAGAAACATAGGCGTCTTTTGGAACTCGAGCAGCGAGTGAGTTTAGGCGCCTACTAATGCATAACACAAATTTTGGGGGCCAGAAGGAAAAAAAAATACTGGCTGGTGACTTGGGCCCCAATCCTACAACTGGATCCACCTGGATGAAACTCACCCCCTACCCCAGTTTGCAAACAAAATCAATCCGATTCCAATGGTGCTTCATGTAAGCACAGCAGCCTACCCTCACAGATCCAATTGCAGGATCAAGGCCTAGGTTTGTCGGTCTGCTTCTCTTCCCAGTTTAAGTTTCTTCAAAATTTGCTTGTTTAACAGATCTTACTGAGATTTAAAAATCAAGCCTAGTCTGAAAATTGTTTGTAATGTGCTATAACATGTAGCGCTTAAGAAATTCCTGTTTGTTATATATTGTATTAACTGACAAATGATTTATAATTGTAAATAGAGGCATTTTATGGTGCAAGTGCAACCCACGTGCTTGCATTGCAGCATTTAGTGGTGTCAATAAGTGGAAAAACAGTGTGGGAGGATACATAATTTTTGCCTTTGTTTTTGGAGACTTGTTGGAGCTGGGTAGGGTGATTGCAGGATAGGCCAGAATAATAGAGAAATTGAGTGTGGAAGGCACTAGGTGTGCTCTTTAGCTGTTTGAAGCCACTTAAGTGACTTCCATATACCTGTTGCTCTCTGAGAATGGAACCAAGGGGAGAGGGAGGAGTTGATAAAGAGGAGGAATCAGACTTAAAGAATCAGGTATGGCACAGCACAAGGACTAGAAGGGTCTGTTGTAAGGACTGTGGTCCTAGACTGCACTCCTTTCTTGAATTTAGAGTGCAGGCTCCCTCTTTCAACTGCAGCAGCAGACTAGAACTTTCTGCGGGCTGTGCAAATTGCAAACTGTCATTGCAAGGACTCGGGGGATGTTTGAAGGAAGCTGTGGGACTATCGCTTGTTTCCCAGATGTTAAGGAGCTTGCATGCCTCACAGAATGCTTGGAAACTCTTCTACAGAGCCTGAAAAGGGTGAAACACTCCCTTGGGGCTCTTCTCCAGGAGGAATCTATGTACATGCACATAATTATATTTTTGTGTTTGAACTAGTGATAAAAACAAGTACAAAACCTGGCGGGAGGAAGTATCCCCAAAAGTGCTGTGAAAATTGACAATAATTCTAACAGACAGTTGTTTCAAGGGTATAAGTACAGTTGTGTATTCATATATAGATTTAGTAAACATTTTCCTTTAAAGACTGTTTGCTCTCCTATCAGACTTTAAATCTGTATTATATATGTCCTCAAAAGACACTACTCTGGTCTGTATAACAGCAGAAAGATAAGCTGAGGTAAAGGAAGGGGAAAGAAATACTATACCTGATATTAGCATCTTGCCTTCCACAAACCTGTTGCTAGAATTCTTTGACAGCGTCAACAAGCACATGGATAAGGGTGATCCAGTTAATATAGTGTACATGGATTTTAACAAAGCCTTTGACAAGGCCCCACCACCAAAGGCTCTTAAGCAAAGTAAACAGTCATGGGATAGGAGGGAAGGTCCTCTCATGGTCAATAACTGGTTAAAAGGAAACAAAGTGTAGGAATAAGTGCTCAGTTTTCAGAGTGGAGAGAGGTAAAGAATAGGGTCACCCAGGGATTTGTACTGGAACCACTGCTGTTCAACATATTTTTAAATGATCTGGAAAAGGGGATAAACAGTGAGGTGGCAAAGTTTGCAGATGAACAAAATTATTCAAGATAATTTAAGTCCAAAGCTGACTGAAGGGATCTTGCAAAACTGGGTGGTTGAATTTCATCTGCCATTTTGTTGCCCAAAGTAAGGCACATTGGAGAACCTAATTAGCTGTTGCCACTCAAAGAGATCTTGATGTTCTCATGGATAGCTTGATGTGCAGCAGCTGTCAAAAAAGCTAAAAGAATGCTTGGCACCATTAGGAGAGGAATAGATAAGACAGAAAATATCATAATGCCACTATATAAATCCATGTTATGCCCACACCTTGAATACTGCATGCAGTTCTGGTCACCTCATCTCAAAAAAGATATTAGAACTGGCAAAAGCACTGAAAAGGGCAATAAAAATTACTAGGGGTATGAAACCGCTTCCATATGAGGAGGAATTAAAAAGACTGGGATTGGTCAGCTTAGAAAAGATGTCTATGGAGCATATGATAGAGGTCTATAAAATCATGAATGTTGTGGAGAAAGTGAATAAGGAAGTATTCTTTACCCCTTCACATAACAAGAACCAGGGGTGACCCAATTGAAATGAATAGGCAGCAAGTTTAAAACATAAGGAAGTACTTCTTTACACAATGCAGTCACCCTGTGGAACTCATTGCCAAGGGATTTGTGAAGGCCAAAAGTATAACTGGGTTCAAAAAAGAATCGGGTCCATCAATGGCCAATAGCCAAGTGGTCAGGAATGCAACTCCGTGCTCTGGGTGTCCCTAAAGCCCTGACTGCCAGAAGCTGGGACTGGTTGACAGGACAGATCATTCAATAATTGTCCTGTTCTGTTCATTACCATTTAGGTATCTGGCACTGGCCACTGTTGGAAGACAGGATACTGGGCTAGATGGACCATTAGTCTACCCCAGTATGGCCATTATTATGTTCTTATAAGCACATGATGGTGAGTGTTCTACCTTCTACATTCTTGACTGAGAAATCCTGGACAAATAATCTCAATGTTGTGTTCTATACGTTCTGAGTGGTTGCTTTCCCAGTCTTAAAAGAGAGAGGTGATATTCTTCTGTCTAAAGAGAAAGGTAATAGTTGGCTGACTGTAGCAACTTTGAAATGGCAAGGTTATAAAGACAAGGCACAGGACAAACTTCAAGTTTCTGCTTGAAGACAGAAAAGTACAGTGTACAGATAGAATAGGCAAGTAAATTTCATGAAGGAAGTATACAGAAGGCTCAGTCTATGATTGTATGAAATAGGAATCATATGGTCAGTGGTTCTTATAGGCATTCTGGGAGAAAGAAAAGGTCAGTAGACCTAAAAATCTGTTCTCATTACTTGAAAATAAAATTGGTTGCAGTCTATAGAGGACAGGCTGTTCCAAAGATGATATTCCACCCTTTATGACAGCAACAATAACTGTGGAAGACAAAGAGCCTAACTCTTCCTTAAACCACACCTGGGCAAACACACTGAAGAAGTCAGTGTGGCTGAAGCTGAGGAACTAATCTGCCCACAGTTGTGAATAGTGAACAAAATGGAGATCTTTTTAGGATCAACATTTCTCAGAAATGGAATCCTAAAGTTAAACTCCTAAACCTATATCATCTGCCTAATTATTTTTTTCCAGAAGCCTTGAGTACCTAATGGCACCTGTATGGGCTTAGCCTAAAATTAATCTATTTTTTTTTTTAAATCTTGGTCTAGAAACTTAGTCTTAAATTGGGGCAACACAGTTACTTTTAAGACATCATTTATGAAAAAGCCCCGTAAAGCAGTGTATCCTTTTTACAGAATTTTAAAATCATCCTTTAGACTAACACGTGCTTAAGAACTCTATAGGATATTTTCAAAATTATACAGAAACCATCATGTTAAATTTCAACTGGATTCATCCATATGTTGTCTCACTTTTCTGAGAGTGACTTTCTAAAACTAAGTCTGAAGCAAAGTTGGTATTTTCCTCACCATGCTCCAAAACATCATCTCTTAATCCTTGACCACAGCTTCCATTTACGCCAGTTCCTCCAGCCAAAGAAGTTACCTGTGAGCTGTTTTTTCTGGCCTACTTTTTTTGATGGGGAGGGAAAGGAACAACCTACTATTTTTCAATATGTTTTTTCAAACATTTGTATATAAAACTCTCAAACTGAAGAATCTCTATGGTGTGTGTGTGTCATAGGTAGATCACATTAGATTACTTCCACCAATCATTACTCTGAAGGGACCTTTAAACCATGTCATGTGTTCTGATTATTTGATGGATGAAGCTCCACAATAGAAGTCTCGGGCAAGAAGAAGAGATGTCTGACAATGAATCTTCCTATGCATAACTAGGAAGTTCAGTTTGGAAATGCAATATCTTCTAAAAATGTCAGTTGTTTTTCAGTGCTTATGAAAGATGTCAGCCTGACAACCCTGGAGAGTGATGTCCTCTGTATGTCTGATCCTGTGAGGTGCTGAGCATTTTCAATTCCTATTGACCTCAATAAGTGTTGTGATGGTTCTCAAGATCTTGAATAGTTAAGCCCTGTATCCACAGGACAAGTATAGCAGACAGGGCAGTGAAAGCTTTTCCCTTCTGCTGAGCTGATGTGCCTTTATGCTCTAGAGGAACCACTGCTAGGGATGGTCAGTTTCAGGGTCCATTCAGTCCCTGGCCTCTATTGAGATTCCCAACAAAAGTGCCAATGTATGCCAATGTCCTAGGGAAAAGTTGTATGTGTGATGTGGGGATCTGAGACTTGAGCCAGCAGAGCCTTTTAAGATGTGCTTGGATTTAAGCACACAGAGAAGTCACATTGGGCTGGATTTGCAAATGTACTTAGGTGCCTAAAGATGCTGAAAGGTGACTATTAGGATTTTCAAAACCACCTAAGCAGGCATCTAACTCCCATGGAATGCTTAACCTATCTACAGCTTTAGGCACCTTAATACCTTTGAAAATCTGGCCCTTTGACTCTAATGGAAAGACTCATGTACTTAAGTATGCATTTAATTGCTTTGCTGGGTTTGGGCCTTATCCCTGAGGAATTAGGGTGAAGCCACCCAATCCGTGACTTGGAAGAAACATATTTTTACATACAGCACATCTATTGCACGAGTGTATACACCACGGGTCAGCAACCTTCGGCACGCGACACATCAGGGTAATCTGCTGGGGATTACCCTGATGGGCCGCATGCCGAAGGTTGCCAACCCCTGGACTACACCGTTACAGTACAAACACCCCAACTCTTCTAAGAAGATTTTAATTCAGCAACACACATTTGCACACGGCTCTGCAATGGAATATACAGAAACGAACACACATAAAATGACAACTTTATTAAAAGTTAGTCAGCAGCAATGGACATACGTAGATTTTAATTGTCAAATAGTTTAGTTATTCCCTCTAAGGCACTGAAAGTTCATAGATGTTTATAGTTTCAATCATTTTGTATAAATACGTTATTGATACTTGCATAGGAATAGGACATCTCGGCTTCATTAAACAAAGATATACATACAAATGTGTATAAAAATGATTTCCCTCCATCCCATTATCTTCCATGAATTCATCAATGGGGGGTGGGGTGTTGTTTTTTGAACTCTTAAAGGCCTGGAAATTGGTCCTGCAATTGTTAATCATGTAAGTGTCCCCTGTGGAAGTTAATGGGACTACTTGCCTGCGTAAGGATTACTCATGTGAGTAAGGGCCGCAGTGACCCTTCCAGCAGAAGTAGCAAGCATGTCAAACACAAGTGAAAGATATTTACAATCTGTGGCAAGTAGCATTTTCCACTCTTATTGATTAAGGAGGTCTGTCTCAGAAGCAATACACATCAGAAAGGCAGGTGGCAAACATTAGCTGGTGTCTATGACAACTTTTTTTTTTTTTTTTTTTTTCAGTTTTAGATCTCATCTAAACAGCAGTGCTGTAATAGATGAGTTCTTGTGAGGGGGATTGAGGGTAGAGAGAGGTTTGCAGCTTGGAACTGCAATCAGGAATTTAGTGCACAAATAAGTCTGTTCTCAAGTTTTCCAGCTCATACAGCAAAAACCTCCCTTCTTGTGCAATCATTTGGTTGGTTTTCTAACTGTAAACAAGTGCCAGCTACTTCCAGTATTATCCCACTCCTCCCCCCCCACACATAACAATCATAAATGTTTTAGTTCCAATAAATGTTACTTTATACTGTTGATGAGCGTAAGAGGGAATTGATATTGAAACAGTTGACTACTTTATACAGTTTATCAAATCTAAAGTGAATTAAAAATGATATGCCTGGATTCTCTAACTTATACCAGTCTTACAACTATAACTCCACTGACTTCATTATTTACACCAGGGAAAGTGAGAAGAGGAAAATCTGGCCTTCTCTAAATTTTGGTTTCAGCCAAATGTAGCTGCATCAGTGTAGCTGAAGTGCTACCCTAAGGCCACGTCTACACTACAGACCTCACGGTGGCACAGCTGTACTGATGCAGCTGTGTTGCTGTAAGACCTCCCGTGTAGCTGCTCTATGCCAATGGGAGAGAGCTCTCCTGTTGACATAATGAAACCACCCCCAATGAGCAGTGGTAGCTATGTTAGCAGGAAAGCATCTCCTGCTGACATAGCGCTGTCCACCGGCACTTCTGTCAGTCGGAGTTTTTTGTTTTTTTTTTCCCCCACACCCCTGAGCGACATACGTTTTTACCAACAAAAGTGCTAGTGTAGACATAGCCTAAGAGATTGTATGTCTACACTTCAAATGCTACAGTGGCATTCCTGCAGTGCATCACAGAATCATAGAGTATCAGGGTTGGAAGGGACCTTAGGAGGTCATCTAGTCCAACCCCCTGCTCAAAGCAGGACCAATCCCCAATTTTTTTGCTCCAGATCCCTAACTGGCCCCCTCGAGGATTGAGCTCACAACCCTGGGTTTAGCAGGCCAATGCTCAAACCACTGAGCTATCCCTCCCGCCCCGTAGGCATTACCTATGCTGATGGGAGAGGTTCTCCTGTCAGTGTAGGTAATCTACCTCCCTGAGCGGCAGAAGCTAGGTCAATGGAAGAATTCTTCTGTCGACCTAGTGCTGTCTAGACGGGGACTTAGATTGGCTTGACAATGCTGCCCAGGGGTGTGGATCTTTCACATCCCTGACTGTGGTAGTTAAACTGACTTAATTTTCTAGTGTAGACCAGGCCTTGGAATGAATGCAATCCAGTGGCATCCTGGTGCAGCTTCTCTTGGTTTCAAGCAAGTCATGGTTTACACTGGTCCACTGCATCTGCTGTAGTTGTTTGCATCACACCAGCCATTTTGGAGGCTACAAACCCCAGTGTAGGTCTCCAGCATGTTACTTGTACAAGATAAGGATAGAGGTTCATCAGTTTTAATTAGTGAAGCCCAAATCATACTATTCCACGTTTAAAGCCTCTCAGAAGGGAAGAGAGTCTCCCCTCATGGAGCTTCTACTGCACTCTCCTCAGGGTGAGGTGTTTGTGGCCTTATGGACGGATCATTAGGTGCAAACTCCTAGCTGTATGGTCTGAGGATCTCTCAATAAGGTAAATTTCACCCCCGTAGATCCTGCTCACTCATGTAGAGTGGCACACAATGGTACACACTGTGTGTGTAACACACATGTGGATGCCACTGCACACAGGCTAGGCTCATGTTGGGATGTGCATTTCTGATTGGGAAATACACAACTCGATCCTGGAAGTGTTTAGTGCCTCTGAGAATTAAGCCCATGACAGGACCCGTAGAGTGTCAAAGTGCTGAAGACACATACAGAGCTCCCTTTTTGTAAGTGAGGCCCTAAAATCTCCCTTTATCCCGTGTGAAAGATATAGCTGTTCCTGGAAGCCATATAAGAGTGTGGGGTGTATGTGTGTTTAATTAGAGGAGAGAAAAGTCCCATTTTTTTCTTCCAGTTCTCACCTGACTTGCTTTTATAACAGTAACATTTACCTATTTTTTAAAATGAATACTGGAGCTAGTTAAAACCTGGTCAAAATTTTGACCAAAAGGAAAAAAAAAAGGCTTTTTAATGAAACCTTCTGGAAAAATCCATTTCTGCTTTAACAATGAACTTTTTTGGCTTTTCAGTGATTGAAAACCTTAAGTCTTTTGACATTCATTTTTGTTTAATTTTCCTTTTTTGCCCCCTCACATTTGGGGGGGGGGGGGAGGGAGGAAGAGAAATGATTTCCCAAGCAGCTCTAATGAATGCCTCTTTAAATCTCTTGCTGATACCTGCTAAATACCCTGCTCTTAAAAATTAAAGGGGAGACTTTTCAAAGGCACAAATGGCAGTTAGATCCTGACTCCTATTGATTTTCAAAGGGATTTAACTCCCCAACTCCCATTTGTACCTTGAAAACCTCCCTCTGAGTCTAAAAGTCTCTTGGAGTTTAACAAACCCTGTAATTTTCTCTTCAGTTAGAATAATATAGCTGAAAAGTGCACTCTTGCGGTTGGACACTACAGTTCTGTCTTGAGGGCCCAGTCCAACAAGATCATCTTCCACTGACGTCAATGGGAGTTCCATGCACGAAGGGCAAGCAGGAACCAATTTATAATCCAGGCAATATTCCCACTGAAACTAGGACTGAGTAAAGACAGCAGGATATGGCCCTGCTTCACTTAAGTCAAATAGTGCCTACGGTGTGTTTATGGAAGGTAATGACACCATTACAATTCCTTCTAGGTAGTCATTTTTAAGCTTTTTACCAAAAAAAGTCACCTCAATACAAATTTTAAAATACATTTTGTTCTAAATCCTTTTTCAAGCTTGAATTTAAAACACGATTTAACATCATAATATGTGAAATCTCCACTTGCAGCTACATTAATAGATAACATCTGACTCCAGGAGAAAAATCACTTCCAGTTATGTTGTCAGTGTTCTGTGCATTAATTCCAAGTTCCCACAGCTGTAAATCCATTGTGCTCCATGTCATAAATAAGAAATTGCATGATGACAGTTAAAATTCAAAAGCACTGTTTCTCTTTGCCACCTTTTTTAGTCTGAGCATAGAGGTTTTTTTGCCTCTAACAGAAATTAACTTGCAGTGATGTTATAACTGCTCCTGCTGATGTATTTATGGTAATATTAAAAAAAGAAAAGAAAATGCAAGCAAATATAACAGATGTTGCTATTTGGTAAATAAAACAAGAAATAACTTCTATTGATTCTGAAGAAGGCTGTTGCATTTGTGGTGTTAAATTATTCCTCCTCCCCCATACATTGGTTATTCCATTACTTTGAGAAGAAATCTTAAATTGACTTTAAGAACATAGCCAAATACTACCCTGACTTGCATTGTATACAGTTCCCATTGAAGCCAATTGAGTTGCAGTGTGTGTAAACCCAGCAGAGTTTAGCCTGTAGAATGAATACAGAAGAACTCCCTTGTATTTCTTGCATTCTAGGTTTTGGTCCCTTTCAGCCATGAAAAACAGTTACAAATTGTTCCCAGAGCTAAACCACTTAACATCTTGGCACTTGGTTGTTTTTGACTTTGCAACAATAGGCACTGTTCACTCCTCTCGATCTCAGCTTTTTATTCTGTAATCAAGCAGGAATACCGATGAAAGGCTAGTCACGGCTTCTCCCCATGGTATCAGTGTGGTGGCATGTGATGATTCACATGGGGTGTGTTTGATCCAAGAAAGCCCAGCCTCTGCTTATTTTTCCTTTGTTCTGTCATCTAAGGTGGAAAGGGAGATAAGGATGAGAGGTTTTTGACTATTATTTAGCTGCAGCACATGCAATTACAGTGCAACAGCATTAGAAGGGCATTTTTGCAAAGTACATATAAGCGAAATAATTGCAATTTTTTCATCATTAAAAACTGAGTACAGGATTTCTTTAATGTATGAGATTGTGTCATGCAAAGAATGGACTTATGTGTGCGTGATGGGGGGTGGGGGAACAGGTATAGGCTGTACCTTCAGAGAGCTGAACTAAAACAATTTCAACTAGTTTGCAGCTATTTCCTATACAAAGCTCAACAAATTTTTTATATATATATAATTTTTTTTTTTTTGCAGTCACATTCTCTAGTAACTGGATTCCCTCTACCTGGCTGTTAGGGTTTAAAAATTCAATTTCTTGCTTACCTGTTCTCTAGCTGTGTTAATGGAATAAAAACTCTTTCCAGAACCATATCCGTGCACCGACTCTAAGCTTTATTGAGTCAGGAATAAAACCTTTCTGAGACAAAAGTCTCTTATACAAAAGTGTCCTGACCATGACCCAAGACAAAATCTAGTTCTCTAAGCCCATGTGTTCATATGTCCGTCTTTTACCCAGCCTAGAAACACTTACCTGTTCCTTGAGCTCAGCAAGCTGACCTGACAGTTGTTTTACAAGACTCATGGTTGACTCCAACTTTTCTTGCAGGTTTCTAATTTCATTTTGCTCATTGTCACCTTCACTGCTAACCAGGGACATGGCTCGCATTCGAGGGAACCAGTCCAAATTCTTCTCCTACATGTGAATATATTTTAAAAAAATGTTAATCTGGGTTTATCTAATGCTATTAGCCTGAAGTTCCAGAAAGAGAATCATTCAGATTTCTACTGTGTTTGATGCACAGCAAGAAACATTAAAACAGGAGATTACAATATTTTAATATTTTACACTAGTAAATGTTTTCTGTCTACAAAGAAAACAGCTAGGGCAAAATCCTGGCTGCACAGAGGTCACTGATTAAATTCCCATTGACTTCAATGAGGCCAGATTTTTCATCCCAAGAGAGAAACAGATATTGTCGCCTTATCCTTGGAATCTAACCTTTATGTATACTCTCAATCTATAAATATAGACCAATGCTCACCCTTAGGGCGGCATGGAATAATGCTGGGGGGAGTGCCATGTGGCAGGGCCAGGGCCAGCCCCTATTGGGGGGGGGGGCGCACCATGCTTTCAGCCCCAAGTCCTGCTCCACCTCCAGGCCTAGATCTGCCCCATTCCCTCTCTGCTGCCAGGCCAGTTCCAAACCCAGACATAGCTCCACTCTGCCCCCTGCACCCAGCTGGGCTTTGCCCTCATTCCCTCTCCATCCCCAGACTAGGTCCACCCCCAGCTGCAGCTCCACTCTGCCCCCAGCCAGGCTTTGCTCTCATTCCTTCTCCTCCCCCAGACCAGCTCCTCCCCCTGCTGCAGCTCCTGCCTTCAGCCCAAGATCCTCTGCTGAGGAAGCCTTGACTGTGCAGTAATGGAGGAGGAAGGATGCAGACAGATTCCGTTACTGGTAAGGGGGGGTGCAGCTGAAAAAGTTGGAGCACCACTGATCTAGACACAATAAAAAATGTAATGAGTGGGATATGGAAGATGGGGTGGAGTAGCATAAAGGGTATTTTTGAGCATTCATTTGGGATGGCTGCACTGTTCTTGAGCATGCGTGCAGGATATAATGGATATGTGTGTGGGGGGGGGGGGGGGGGGAGAATACTGCCCTGTGTGGGGAATGGGAAGAGGAGCCCAAGAAGTTCTGCAGTTTTAGAGCAGGATTACAATCTAGTGTTCCTTAAATGGGAAAATGGTTCTCATGTCTGGTGGCAAGTTACATCACAGGGGCTCTGTCTTCTGCACAGAAGTAGGTTAGATCAAAGCCGTACCTTTTGGCAGCAGGTAAGTGTAGTGGCGTGCATGTGGCACCTTTTTAAAGAAGAACAAGATGTGCCCTAGAGCATGTTCCTTCCAGGCTCCCATTATACCCTGCAGTAGCAGGATGCCCTAGGGACTCTCCACCCAGCTAGATCTATTTCCCCAGACAGATGAGGGTTGATTACTCTGGAGCCTAAACCAACCCAAGGTGCTCTGGAGCCAAGAGCTGTCCTCCTTATATTGTTAGGTTTTGCTCTTTGAAAAACATGTGGGTGAAGGGGAATGTAGCCATAGACTCCACTCAGGGCCATCCTTACCCATAGGCTAAACAGGCAGCTGCCTAGGGCACCAGGAGATTTGGGGCACCAAACTTCCTGGTGCCCTGCACAGCTGCGTGCTGCTCCTGCTCTTCTCCAGGGCTCCCGCCCCTGCTCCACACCGCCCCGCCTCTTCCCTGCTCCCAGCCCTGCCCCCACTCCGCTGAGCTCTGCAGCAGGGCCAGGCCTGCACTCACCTGTGGTGGGAAGTGCAACGACCTGGCCCCAGCTGCACTGCCGGTGAGTGCGGGGGGTAGTTCCCCCCTTCCCACCCGCGGAGGCCTGGGGCACCACACCACACCCCCGTGGGGGGGGGGAGGGGGCTGCCTAGGGCCCCAGAATAGCTAGGACGGCCCTGACTCCACTAGTCTACTTTAATTTTGGTTGTACCATGAAAATCTAAAAGTAAACTTGAAACCCTGAGGGTTTCTTCTCTATTTAATCTGAGGTTTCAAATAAATGTCTGTCCAGCTGTTCCTTGTCCTGTCACACTAAAATGACTAAATGCAAAGGGAGTAAGACACTGCAGCTTCATTACATTTTGTAGTACATAGCTGTCAGTCACATACGCTTGTGAAATGCGGCCTTCCCTAGTCCCGTGCTATGTAAACATAGGGATCTCATTATGATTTATTGTACATGCACAATTCACTTTTCTGTGGGTGATAATTCATTCAAATCAAAATCTTATTTCACCAGCTTTGTTGGTCAGTTTTAATTGAACACAGATTACATGGTATTTTCAGTTCCATGATTCTGGTGTACACAAGATTAACATTAATTTTCCATGAATATTCTACTATTCAAAGAACTTCAGCATATGCTTTAACTGAAAGGACAGCCTTGTACTTATGTGAAAGTGCACTGCTGGACTGGTGCCTATCTTTGCAAACACATCTGTCCATAAACGTGTCTGACAGAATATTTGCAGAACGCAAATTGAAAAGTGGTGCAGCAAACACCACTGAAGCTACTTCCATTTGGATTGGAATATTCCTGGAAAACTGTCATATTTTTATCTGTTAGTGTCTTTTGCTTGAAGAATCTGAGATTACGGAACACAATACTGCATTATCGTAGAAGGCAGCAAATAGATGTGGCCAAGCATCAAGGTAAACTTTCTTGACCAAGGTTGGCAGGATGGGAGTCATTTCAGACTTGTTGCTCTTGTATTGCTGAGCATTGATGTCAGTGTTGTGAAATGCCCATTGTTCTTCCTATTCTCTGCGTCTCCAAAATACAATGCTTTGTTTGGTTTGTTTTTTGTTTTTTGTTTTTTTTTAAAGTGGCTATTGGGTTTGTTTTAGGGCAGTTTTTTCCCCATGGTTTTTAACCTATACAGCACTGATATAGTCACAGGAACTTGATATATATCTGAAATAATTTTTGGTGCTGGAAATGTTAGGGTATTATTTCAGTCTGCCTGTTCTATGCCCCCATGCCAACATGCACCCCCACACTCTGAATAGAGGAATTGTGGGGGGAGGGGTTGGGGGGGAAGTGGGGCTGAAGTACATGGCACTCTGTATTAGCTGAAGATTGGGCAGTGGTCCTTTTGGGTCCTTTACTGCTGGCATAATTTAGAGCAGCTCTAACTCACTTCAGCCCCAGGATCAGTGAAAGTGGGCTAAGAGCCCCTCCTCTCCTCAGCTTTGCTTCTACAGAGTGCTAGCCCTGGCCAGTGACGCTGTGAAAAACTCTTAACACAACCCATTTCAGCTGGCTGTGGCTTTAATTACAAACCAGGAGACTTGGACAAAGTCAAGCCAAAAGGTCAGTTGAGGACCAAGAGCTTGGACTGTTTTGAGAGGGCCTGAGCCAGCTGATGCATTTGCATGGAAGAGTGACCCTGTGAAGTGAAACTGTTGACTTTTGCACAGCACTTCCTGGCAGCCCAAGAAGTGATGAGTCAAACAACTGAACACAGGTCTCTCATTTGGCAGTTCGGAGCTCTATCTACAGAGCAGGCAGAATATTGCTCTTTGGCTGCTGACCCCACACACAGGCTAACGCTACCCCATCCACAGTAGTCAAACGGTGCATTTTTGTATCCCAAAACTTTAAGTGGATTTGGAATTCATCAGAACAGTAGGAAATACATTCTGTTCCACCAGTCACTTGTTTATAAATATATGCTTTGAATAGGCTAAATCTCATAACACATACGGTTATTAAATTCCCTTACTGAATTGTTTACTTCTGTTGGTCAATATTAACTCACTTTCTTGATGCACTGTGAATTGCAGTTTTATCACGAGATAGTGTCAAAAGACGGTCCAGGGCATGGATGCTGCCTTCTTCTGTGATGTTATAGTGCTCCTTACCGACAGCACTTGCTAATGGAGACTAAATAATGCATCACAAAACTCTAGATTTCAAAATGCAGAGGTTTCTTTGCAGACAGGGTTTATAGTGAAATTTCTACGCAATTGCTGGAAGACCGGCACACTGACTGCTTATCTACATTAGAGTTATTTTTACCTTCAGTTGATTGCTTGCCAGCTAACTTGAGAGAGTTAACCTTTTTTTTGGTAAAGGCTAGGTTGAATGCTACTCCCTGACATTTGCTCTGGGACATCAGTGTCTCTGGAGCTCAGCCTAGGGTTCACCTTGACCGGCTAACAAGTGTTAAAACTACAACTTTGCCCTGTTCACACTAGGAGTGCAATCTAATTGACTTGAATGGGGGCAGGATTTCATCCTAGGACTTCAAAACTAGTATTTATCATGCTTTAGCGATCACTTGTTTTAAAAAATACACCTCTCCAAGCTCTATAGGCTATATCTACATTGAGGTAAAGGTCTATTTAACAGATTGCCCGTTAACTTGAGCTAGTGAACGTGTCTGTAACAGCTAGTGGGGACACACTGTAAACATTTGTTCCAGGCTACCCATGTTTGTGCTTTAGTTTAGGGCTCAGCTGATGATTGGCAACAAATTAACTTGAGATAAAGTCCAGTGTAGGCAAACTCAGAGAGAGTAAACTATATGGCTGGAAAGTCTGAACCCTCTGTCTCTGGCTGGGTAGCAGAGAGACAACTTAAGAATTTAAACACGGTTTCTTAAACAGGGCTGAATTCAAGCCCGGTTTCTGCCAGTGTTTTACCACCTGCATTGTGCTCGGGCCTAGGAGATCCAGTCATGGACCTGTACAAACAGAATGAAAAGCTTATATGCCCTAGGGTAGCAGGGTGTGCATGCGCGCGTGTGCGCCTGCCCAGGTGCTGGTATCCTGGGGTGCAATGTCAGCCAGGCAGGAAGGCTGCTGGGGCAGAAAGTAGCTGCAGCCTCCACTCCATCAGTTGCTCAGCTCAGCAGAAAAAAGCAGGTGGTGCTTTCCAAAGAGACGGTGCACAAGCAGAATAGACACTCGACGTGGTGAGTCAGTAGCTCTTCTCCCCACCTCTCCCAGCAGTGCTTGGACAGACATTACTGCTGCCCTGTCTTGCTGAATTCTTCCATGGGATGGAGGCACGCTGCTTGCTGGGATTGCAGATTTTTGACTGCAGACCCATAGGGCTCTGTAGTGTTCGGAGGCATTGCTACTTGCCTTGCTTGAGATGCCTCAAACCCTTTCCCTTAGAAGAAGTGTATTCAGAAGAAGCTCTGCACATCTGCCCTCATGAAGATTTCTATACATTTTTTCCCCCCCTCCTGTGGCTTATTCTGTGGAAATGGAGTTGGGGCCTTGGTCCTCACTTGGGGAAAACTTTTTGGCTTTTTTTTTTTTTTTTACACTTCAATAGGAGAAAAGACTGCAGGGATTTAACAAAGCACAGAAACTCTGGGCAAAGTCTTTGCTAAACCATCCCTCTGTGCAGCCAACTGGCTTCAGCTGAGCTCTCCTGCTGAGCTGAGTCCATGTCTCCTGAGTAACTGGAGGGAGATATCTCTGGTTTGTGGGATAGAGGGGAGAGAGAGATCACCAGCAAGAAAGTCTGGGCTGAGCTTTTAAAAACTAGAGAACAGTGAGAGAAAATAGGCCAATGCATAGGGCAGGGGAAAACTAGAAAAATGAAGCCAGTTTAATGGGTGTTTTCTGACAGCCTTAACCACAAGCTTGGAGTGCCATGTCAGTCACGTGCAATATGCCTTTTATTGCATTGCCATGCATGGGAAGCAGGTGGCATGGTTCTTAGCTTTTCCCAGACCGTGATCCCAAGTTACAATAAAAAGCTGAGACCCTCCCCACCCATCTAGCTAGAGGGAAAGTGGTTGTGGTCGGTTTGTGGGCATAACCTACACCCTTGGGTTATGCCTAGAGTCTAGTGGAATTCTCTTCTCTATATTACAGAGGGCAGATCGCTTATCAAATACAGTCTTAACATTAAAGTGTCAAACAGGATTTGCAGAAAGCTATTTTGGTTGTAGTTTAGGGTGAATGTTTATCAAATGGTGGATTAGCTGAGTCATGCACTGAGCCAAATTATTACTGACTGTGATTAAATCACAAAACGGTTATAGCACTATGTCATAATGCACAAGACAGTTTCAAGATTTACACTCCCTTTTTCTACATTGGCTGCGGGAGCTCTATAACTAGAGATTTTAGGACCACATCCTGCCCTTAAACATGCCTGGGAATCTGAGCAAAGCAGTGTGCTATAAGGATCTAGGTGTGAAAAGGAATTGCAGATCTATGCTTTGGATATAGATCATAGTCTAACTGCAGCCAGCACTGCCTGAAGTTTGTGTTCATGCTGCGAGACACCTGATGGATCCAGATGGATTATTCCCCAGCAGTATTTCCTAATAATGTTTCTGATCATAAATATAGACCCAGGGTGAAATCTTGGCCCCACTTACTTCAGTGAAGCCAGGATTTCACCATGAGAGTACAGAACTGGAGCGTTGTTTATGACTGTATAATGTTAGAGGCAGGAAAGCATTGTGTAGCTAAAGCTGTAAGAGGCTCTAAGGTTCTCATGCTTGTTGTTTCAGCATCCTGGACAAGTCATGTATCATGAGCATTTTACAAAGGGTTATTTATTTACCTCCTAGGGCTACTGTGAAATAAACAAAGTGTTCTGAGAGCCTCAGACAAAGACTTGACTGACCTTTGCACTTATCTAGCAACAACGTATTTCCAGTAGAGACAGAGAAGTGTTGTTACCATTATACAAGCCACTGGTGAGACCTCATTGGAAATAGTGTGTGTAATTCTAGTCTCCCGTGTTTAAGAAAGATGAATTCAAACTGGAACAGGTGCAGAGAAGGGCAACTAGGGTGATCAGAGAAATGGAAAACCTACCTTATGAGAGGAGACTCAAAGAGCTTGGCTTGTTTAGCCTAACCAAAAAAAGGCTGAGGGGAGATATGATTGCTCTTTCTAAAATACACCAGGGGATAAATACCAGGGAGGGAGAGGAGTTATTTAAGTTAAGTGCCAGTGTGGACACAAGAACAAATGGACATAAACTGGCCATTAACAAGTTTAGTCTTGAAATTAGGTGAAGGTTTCCAACCATCAGAAGAGTGAAGTTCTGGAACAGCCTTCCAAGGGGAGCAGTGGGGGAAAAAAACCTGTCTTCAAGAGTGAGCTTGATAAGTTGTATGGAGGGAATGGAATGAGGAGACTGCCTACAATGGCATCTGCGACTGCTAGCAGCAAGCATCTCCAATGGCCGGCGATGGGACACTAGATGGGGAGGGCTCTGAGTTACTACAGAGAATTCTTTCCCAGGTGTCTGGTTGGTGGATCTTGCGCACATGCTCAGGGTCTAACTGATCACCATACTTATCGTCAGGAAGGAATTTCTCCCCTGGGTCAGATTGGCAGAGACTCTGGGTTTTTTTTGCCTTCCTCTGCAGCATGGGGCGCGGGTCACTCGCAGGTTTAAACTAGTGTAAATGGTGGATTCTCTGTAGCTTGCTGTCTTTAAATCTTCATTTGAGGACTTCAGTAACTCAGCCAGAGCTTATGGGTCTATTACAGGAGTGAGTAGGTGACATTCTGTGGCCTGCAATGTGCAGGTCAGACTAGATGATCATGGTGGCCCCTTCTGGCTTTAAAGTCCTATGAGGTCTATTACAGTAGTCTTTGTAATGTTCGCTACATACTTGTCAGGTATGCTGCACTGCTGTGCTATAAGTATTTCACTGTTTTGGGGCATACTAATTAGTCGACATTGAAGGGGCATTATGATGTTGTATGGGCAAAGCCTCTTACAGCTTTAGCTACACAATGCTTTCCTGCCTCTAACATTATAGTCATAAACAACGCTCCAGTTCTGTACTCTCATGGTGAAATCCTGGCTTCACTGAAGTAAGTGGGGCCAAGATTTCACCCTGGGTCTATATTTATGATCAGAAACATTATTAGGAAATACTGCTGGGGAATAATCCATCTGGATCCATCAGGTGTCTCGCAGCATGAACACAAACTTCAGGCAGTGCTGGCTGCAGTTAGACTATGATCTATATCCAAAGCATAGATCTGCAATTCCTTTTCACACCTAGATCCTTATAGCACACTGCTTTGCTCAGATTCCCAGGCATGTTTAAGGGCAGGATGTGGTCCTAAAATCTCTAGTTATAGAGCTCCCGCAGCCAATGTAGAAAAAGGGAGTGTAAATCTTGAAACTGTCTTGTGCATTATGACATAGTGCTATAACCGTTTTGTGATTTAATCACAGTCAGTAATAATTTGGCTCAGTGCATGACTCAGCTAATCCACCATTTGATAAACATTCACCCTAAACTACAACCAAAATAGCTTTCTGCAAATCCTGTTTGACACTTTAATGTTAAGACTGTATTTGATAAGCGATCTGCCCTCTGTAATATAGAGAAGAGAATTCCAAAGTGTTAAGCATCTATATACACTGAGAATGATAACTCAAGGAAAATAAACCTCGGCAATTACAGATAAATCTTTATACAGTAAGAACACTAATGGCTTGAGCTACCACTGTGCTGATCCATTCCATATCTTCACAGCATGGGCAGGGGGGAGAGAAAAAAAATAGAAATATTTTTGCCACGAGAGAGAGGTTGCAATCGAAACCTAGAATTGCAGTCTGCTTTACTAACTTCATTTGATTAAATATTTTTTTGTGGACTATAGTAGAGCACATCCTTGATTCCAAAAGACGAAATGCACTGCATGATTATTATCCAGGCATTTCAGTGTGGTGTTGGGTGACTTTGTGCAAAGGGGTGTGTGTTTTTTAAAGGAGCAATAGCAAGCATATAATAACCAAGATTTTCAAAAGTGATTTTTGGATGCCTCTGTTTCTGGCCCAACCTGACATCTTAACAGACCTAGATTTTCAAAGGGAAGGTGACCAGCAATTCATGAAAATCAGGCCCCTTTAAGGTTGGGGCACCCAAAAATGGAGGCAATCAAAATCACGTTGTAGGTATTAATCATATTAAGTACAATTGAAGAGAGGATTTCCCTCCCACATCTGTGTTAAGTTAGAACTTTTCTGTCCACTCTCCTCTGCATGTGGACTGCTCCAGCTACTGTGCTTTGTAGTTTGCTCTACCCAAGTACATTTGTTCTAACCAACCTTGCATTCTTGCTACTTGTCTCATTTCTAATTGCCCTCGTCTCCAGCTATGGGCAAAATCATCCTCGCTGCCGCCGTGAGTGGAGGGTAAGAAGTCAGTAGCTCTGCATGGGGCTGTGGAAGAAGAGGGCCCCCCCTCCCCCGAAACACTGTTCACACGGCTTCTTGACCCCATGGAAGCCCCTGTATAGGTGCTACACAAAGTTACGGATGCGCAGGTTGGGAGAGAAAAAGCCGGGGATGTGCCAGGGGACTAGCCACTCCCAACAGCATTGTTCCCCCTTTAATTCTAAGGGGATTCCCTGCCTGAGTTAGGGTATGTCTACACTGCATGCTCCTGATGGTGGTGTGTAGAGTACATATACCACATGCCCCCCCAGCACAGCTATAAATAGCAACGTGGACAGGCAAGAAAAGATACGCCTGAACCCCTGTGGTACGTGGCTCTACGTGGCTCTCTCCATGCCCAAACAAAGCCTCCCATGTCTAACCTGCTATCCTTAGCAGTATAACGTCCTGCTACGTCCCCGCTGCTGGAGCCTTTCCTTCCACAGAACGCAGCCTTTCACTGACACGTGTAGCTACGCAGCATAGTGTGGACACAGCCTGCTTTTCACTGCAGCATGTAGCTATGCATACTCTGTGCCGCTGCCAGTGGCGTTCAGGGTGGACGTACTTAAGGAGATTTCTTGCCAATGCTCCTACACCATACCTGCCACTACTATCCTCATGGTGCTAGAATCCACGGCACTGTGGCTTTGTCTGAGCTCTGCTGCCATGAAGGCTGGGAGGAAGTGCAGAGGCACAAAGCCTCTGTGAAAATGGGTACCCTCCCCCCGAAAGGAAATTTTAGTGCAAACTTCTGGGTTTTCTAGTCCCTCTGCATTTGATTAAACTTCATAGGGGATACTGTGGCTCTGTGTTGCAGTATTTTATCGTCTTCATCTACTGCCTCAAGAGAGCTGTGACTGATGCGTATGCATTAGGAATACAATCTGCTTTCCCCTCCTCTCCCACCCATTGTCTATTCTTGCCTCTTGTCCTGATCCTAAACTCTCTGATCCAGGGCCTACCTTTAATGACATCTTTATACAGCACCTAGCACAGTGGGGCCGTGACCCTTGACTGGGCCACTGTACTACTACTAATCACAATTACATGAGGCAGTGGCTTTTCTTAATCTATCCATTCCCTCTGTGTGAAAACATTTCTCCATTAATTATGCACCACTTTGAAATACCCTGTCCTCCTCCTCAGTGCACACTCCTCTACTCCTTGCATCTGAGCTCTACAGACAATTTTTGTGCTGGTATAATTAAGTCAGTTAAGGCTGTAACTTTTTGCTCAAGCAGTTATACTACTACAGTGATTCCTTAATGGCTTGGATAGTGGAGTGAAGAATGTGTTTGTTTATAAAATTTGCAGGTGATACAAAGCTGGGAGGGGTTGCTGCGCTTTGGAGGACAGGATTAAAATTCCAAACGATATTGACAAACTGGTCTGAAATCAACACAAGGAAAATAGGAAGGAAAAATCAAATGCACAGAATGGGCAACAACTGGCTGGCAGTGGTAGTACCGCTGGAAAGCATCTGGGGGCTACCATCAATCATGACTTTAAACATGAGCAAACACCGTGATGCCGTTGTGAAAAAGACTAATATTCTCCTGGGCTGTATTAACAGGAGTATCGTATGTAAGTCGCAGGAGGCAACTGTCCCCCTCTACTGGCCACTGGTGAGGCCTCAGCTGGAGCACTGTGTCCAGTTCTGTGCACCACGCTTCTAGAAAGCAGCCAAAAGCGATTAAAGGTTTAGAAAACCTGACCTATAAGTTAATAAAAGAAAGTGAAAATGTTTAGTCTTCAGAAAAGACAACTGAGGGGGGAGGGCAGGTAGAGACCTGATAAACGGTCTTGAAATGTTAGGGGCTATTTACAAAGAGGACTGGGATCAATTGTTCTCCCTGTCCACTGAAGGTAGGATAAGTAATAGGCTTAATCTGCAGCAAAGGAGATTTAGGATAGAGTTGGAAAGTTTTTCCTAATATCTAAGGTTAGTTAAGCTCTGGAACAGGCTTCCAAGGGAGGCTGTGGAATCCCCGTCACTGGAAGCTTTTGGCAAGTGGTTGTCCAACTTGTTAAGGAGGCCTAGGGTTACTTGGTCCTTGATGACTACTCAAGCTCCCTTCAAGCCCTACATTTGTATAATTCTAACCCTTAGTGTGGATGCAGTTATAGTGGTATTGCTTATTCCCCATCCTGTATGGGAATAGCTGTACTGGTATAAATATGCTTATACTGCATCCAGCGGGGTTGGGGGAAGTACAGCTTTAACTATATTCGTGTTGTTTTGGCAGCATAACTTTTATGTACAGAGAAGGACCAAGTTCTTTCCAGACTCCCCTTCCCTCTCCAATTTCCATCTTCTTACATCCTCCTCCTTCCTGTGGTACATCTCCACAGAGTTCATTTCTCACTCCTCTGCTGTTTCTATTTCGCTCTCTTATCTCTACCTTAAACCTGAGAATTGATCACCTGTACATATCTTCATAGCTCCCAATGACATCATCTGAACATAGAATTTTGGCACTTAATAATTGCTGCGTCTTTTAAATTCCCAAAGTTACTAGTAGATGTGACACATACATTTACTTTGCACCTATCTACAGCTTTGCCAGGCAGGGGTAGTGGCTATGTCTTGAGAGAAACACTTTGGATTAGATTTAACTAAATTTATTCTAAAATGATCCCTGGGTTTTATACACTAAGCAACAACATCTGGTCTAGACATTAGATGATAAACATTCTTGGGTTTTTTAAAACAGATGTTGGTACAGAACAACTGTAATCATAGCCTGTATGTGGACATCGACTGTTACGACTAAGCAGAAATTTACTATTACATCTGAAGCTCTCACTTTACTCACATGGATGTGCCTTCAATATTCTGGCATTAAATGCACGTATCCTTAAATTCAGAGCTTTTTAATGTACCATGTATAAGATTCACCTTAATTTCCACTTCCTCACCAGAAAGAGGAAGCACAGGTAATGTGATGTGAATCGCTGTGGAGAAGTACATAGGGCTCTCTAATTGTCCTTTACAACTCAACTTGGTCCTGTTGTTAAATCATGTAGGTTTAATTTGTTAAATTCACTCCCCTCCACCCACTTAAAACAGAACATTTTAGTGAATACATTGGTTGGTTGGATTGACTCCTATTGTATATTTCTGCTTGTGCCATTTCATGCCATTCTTGCTATTCACACATTACCAAATTATTTTGTACTAGTGTACTGAATATCCTACTTTAAAAAAAAATCATTGACTTTGTGCTCATGCAAGGTGCCAAAATGAGAAAACTTGAGACATGATTCAAACTTTCTCAGCTTTTGTGTGGGTAACTGCCATGCAAGCAATCTATATGCTATCCTTCTAATAGGTTTCTCCTGTGCTCTGAGAAGATCACCAAGGTAGTCTCTAAGTTCATTCATTCAGTCCTTGGCCTCTCTGCAGGTAGTGCCAAAAATGTTTGCCAGCTAGTGTCAGTGGAAGTGGTTTGGTATAGTTGAACAAAGATCAAGTATAAAATCTTGCTGCTATCCACTAGCCCACAAAAAGTTTTGAGTAAATCTTTTGGTTTCATACTTGTTACATGTGTATATTCTTTACACTTAACCTTAATTCTCTTACCCAGTTTGCATTTTAAAGGTGAAAAAGCCTCAGTTTGGTGTAGCAGAATCTCTAGGTAATTTAAAAACACAGCTTAAGACTTTTTTTTGTTGGATACTTAAGGCCTGACTCTGTTCTCAATTGCACAAGTTATATCTCAATTTGGAATAATGCCATTATTCCAAATTGAGATACTCCCAAACACTGTTTGAAATCTGGATCTGAATTTTGGGCTTTGATATTGCACTATCTATCTATCAATTTCAAAATGCAACACTTTTTTGAATTTAGATGTTTTTACTATATTGAACTTATTACAGAACTATAGTATTTTTTTTAAAATACTCCTATATAGATAGTCTAGCCTAACCAATCAAAGCAGAGAAGAAAATCCTGTGTTTACTTCAAACTTGATGGTTTGAAAGTGACACCAAGCAACATGACAAACTTTAAACCATGATGGGTCAAATTTTCAATTGTGCAGGCCACTGGCCCATGTAGATTTTGTGCATTCATTTGCTGTATCCACAGGTCCTTGCACACAAATGAAGGCCAAATAGAGGTCTCTTTGATCTTTTTGCCTAATATGCCTGCATTGGAGGCAGATCCTGGGTGTTTTCCTGTGACATACCAAGCACTAACTTCAGGAGGTGCTCAGAAACTAGAAAAAGTTTTGTCTTGGGTTTAAAATATCTACTCTCAAATCTTGAATGATGTATTTTAGATGTTTTTTTTAATTGATCTATATTTACAAGTTACCTTGTGAATCTTTAGCTGCTGATACTGTTATTTAGCTCTTTCTGCAAACATAGGATATTTGAACTGTCTGCTGCCCAGTTCTGTTTTCAAAATTACCAGTATTTAAATACACTTCTATACTGTATAATCCAGGCACATTTTCATGTTGAGAACAACCACCGGTTTAGTTTCACGTACCCAGAGTTATTCTGTTGGGTACTGCAAGTGAAATCATGACTAGGAAATTCAAAACAGGAAAATCTTAATCCCATGTAAATAAAATACTGGACACAAAAAGGGGGTTCACTAAATATCATTTAAAGTTTCCTGTTTGTTCTGGAGCCGCTTTAAAGCTATCATGCCAAGTTTGCAAAACTGTAATGCAATTCCTGATCAACAGAATTTTGTAGGGTGACTGTAGTGGGTTCTATTATATATAAATTGGCTGCATCCAAATTGCAATCTGATATATACTTTTATCTCAAAATGCCCTCTGAGCCAATTGTTCTGGTAATATTGCAAGACTTCATGATGTGACAAATACATCACTGTCATTTAAATTGAACAAAAACGTTCCTGGTTTTGATACAGCATTTTTAACCATCTTAACAAATTTTTGCAATAACTACTGTACACAACAAACATTTTACACTTTGTCCCACAGATACCATTTGCCAACCTGATTGATTTCTTTCTTTACAGGTAATCTGATTTCTACATGCTATATATCTTCTCCTTTATTAAAGATGATGTAATCTGAGCTTTTTATCATACAAACATCCACCAAACGAGAGAGAGAGAGGGTGATTTCATGAACCAGCCTTGCAACCAAATAGAAAAATCTGACACACACCTCATAATACAGATCCTGAAAGATAAATGGTGCAATGAGACACAAGTTATTCAAATTCAGTAAGCTTAAACAGAGAGAGATGATTTTGTAGATATTTTTTTCTGCCCACAACAGAGAGGAAAATAAAGAATGTAATCTTGTTTGGTGCCAACTTCTGAAAATATATCACTAGCACTGGGCAGTGATCCAAACCACCAAGTATTACTCTCTCTGGTCTTTGGGATAGCTCAGAGACAAACCAGCTCTTAGGATGTCTACCCCATAAGTTAGAATCACAATATAAACAAGTCTGCCTATAACTATGCCCACCTCAGCCTACGTCCTCCTCAACAGACTTAAAGAAGAGGAGCTTTGCCATATGTGTGGAAGGTCTGCCTGGGCTCTGGCAGATTGGGGGGAGGAAGTGGGGAGAAGGGGATGTGAGTGCCCAAATAGAGGACCTCTCTCAGAGAATGTTAGTGGAGCGCTCTCCTCTATTTCTCACAGCAGAACCAGTCTTGAAGGCCTAAAGGTGAAGTAAGCCCCTTACAGCCTGTTGGTGTAGGTCACTAGACAGGCATTAAAGTCTTTCAAATGCAGAGGAAATAATAGACATTGTGCCACTCTATCACTAGTTGGACCAAAATCACTAGTTGTTCCTGGGCTATCTCAAATCACTGTTTCTGTTCCTTGGGGGGGGGAAATAAAAAATAAAATCTCAGGACTGTCATTTGTAAAGAGTTCATTATACCTGCAGGCAATGGGTTAACTCTTTTCTACTAGGAAATGGTTTTGTTTTTTAAAACCCCCCACAAACTCTTGATTTGATTTCTGCCTGGGCCGTGCGTGTATCTTTTCTGCAAATAGCTTTTGCCTTACAATTACAATAGCTGGTCCCATTGCTGTCAATATAAAAGTTTATATTAACTTCAAAGGAAACAGGCCCTTTGTCTTAAATTCCAACAGCATGTGGATAACTAATTCTGGATTTCTGGAAATAATTTGCATAAGTTTTAGCCACCAAAACCAGGCTGGTTTGGAGGTGGACTTAGCCTATGGAATCCCTCTTAACTTACCCTCCTGTATCCTATTCTGAAGGGCCTGTGTGTAATCAACTCATCATCTAGTCAAGCAGAGCTGTTCTGTCTCAGAGCACCAGGTCAGCAAACTACTTGTGGGTTGACTGGCGAACCTTGGAGTTCAATGCTGCAAGGGACTGAGTCCCTTGAATGGGAGTGGAAGATGCTTAGCATCTGGGTGGATAGGATCCCTGCACAGTAATGTGAACTTACGGACTGGTTATTTTCTGGGGAAAGGGGGGGGGGGAAGGTCTAGTACAAGGTGGTGGAACACCCCCTAAAGAGTAGCATAGATCAGTGGCCTCTCATTCTTGACACATGCTTGAACTGGATAACATCCTGCTAAACTGGGGAGATAGGGCCAAATATACCTTTTTTGCTTTTGGGGACCACATACTGCAACTGCTAGAGTCTGGTGTCTGATGAGTTCCCTGCTCCCCCAGAGAGAGTGAGTTTCACTCACTCTTTGCCAAAATATACAAATAAATAGAGAAATGAGAGAATCTCCTGCACTCAGACCACCTGAAACAAATCTTATAACTTTACTCACAGGTCTGATTCTATTAGGTGCTATGACATAGGTTTGTGTATGGTAAGTCCTTTCCTGTTTTGTAAGGCTCAAAACAAGCTGTAAATTAGAAAATTAGGCAGATTTCTTTAATTGCTTATTTTATGAAAATCCACTGCAGAAAAATCCATTGTAGTTCCCTGGAAATTACCCTGTTAGTGAGACCTCAGATCTTATTTAACACCAGGATTTTGTGCTATTTGGTATAACTACCGTGGTAACTAATTACTCCATGTGGCATGCATCGTATCAGTCATTAAAAAGTAATTAAGCAAAAAGTTGCATGGCTTTATGATATATACATAAGTCTCACCCTCTTACCCCTGAGGCTTTGATAACATCTGTGGGTTTTTTTTGAATTTTATGGAAGAAGGCCGGATTTCAAGGTAAAATGCATTATTAGTATCCCATTAAAATCAATGTGCTACTGGATCAGGAACCTAGCGGTGCACTTGTATTTATGAGAATTGAACAACACAGCCTTTTTATATTTAGCCAGTCAGTGTCTTTCAGACCTAAGTTTGTTGTGCAGTATCACCGTACGGTGAAGTTTCTCTGGTTCAGATGTAGGACTGCCTCAGCCACTGGACTGAGTTTAGCAATCTAGTGAGTGGTGTACAGAATTAGCAGGACAACTACTGCCCCATGAGTTGAAAAAGTGATTGATAGCAGGGTATAGAAATCCTGGAAGTCAAAGCTTTGAGTATTACTGCCCAATGGATGTTATTACACTTTAAACCCAGAGAGGCCACTATCCCTGGCTACGAACTAAACAACCCCTTTAATATATATACTTTTATTACAACCTTAAATATAATTGGGAAGGAAAGAGCAGCTCTTCCCTTTCTCCACAACTTCTCCTCTTCCATGGTGGCTTGCCTTGAGAATCCCAATCTTCTGGACTGCCTTTTTTTCCTCTTTCTCCACTTATTTCTATTTCAGTAACCTCCTCTTTAACTCCTTCCTCTAAAAGGACGTTTGTTCACCCTGCAGCACCTGACAACTGCCTTTGGGGCTCAATCCTCTCTAATGGCGGCAGTATCTGAGGGCACTTTTGAGGACTGAAGACACAGGGAGCAGTAGGCATCACCAATTTGGTCAACTTAATCTACCCTCTTTACCCACTCACCACACCCTCACATATCATTTGAAAGCTTATTTTGTCTACTTTAAGATGAGGTATGATGGAGAGTTGTCACATGGTGTGGTTACCATAGAAATGGGGATAAACAATGATTCCAACATGTTAAAGAAATGCAGATATTTGAAAGTGTTCATTTTTTTTAATGACTTATTTCAAGACATAAAACTAGATTTCTTTTGTGATGCTTTGAGGTCACACCCTAAATGGTGAAACGAAAATCTAATAAATGTGTATAGGTAGCAGTGAAATGCAATAATGCTAGTGACATTTCTAGTTAACAGCATTGTTCATCATTACGGGCTCAGAGTGCATGAGTTACTTATCTTCATTGCCTTGGCATGTGCACAGTTCTGTGCAGGGAAAATTGTTCTGACAAAGACACAGTTGATTGTGCAGTGACCCTTACAGGTATAGGCATAAATAAGGTCTTGTAGAAGCTCAGATGCCCTTGGGCCCTTGTAAAATACAGGAAGTGGTTCATCAACATTTTTCCATCCATGTTGCAATGGTGATCCAATATCTAGCTTACCTATGTGCAAAGACATCCAATTCTTTGTTTGCCAAGATGCTCTTTTGACATGTTCTTCCAAACTAACCTCACGTGGTGGGAGATGGGCCAGTGACTTGTACTGTTTTGATGGCTAGACTGAGGCTCAAGCAGTTTGGGCCTCACTCTGGTCTCACCACACTGCTACCACATTCCTTGCTGCAGAAATTGTGGCTTGTCTGTCATGCTCTCCCAACTTAGCAGAAACTATGGTGCAGAAGTCAGGAGTGAGTGCGTCACAAATTGCATGGACGGGTATGGAGTGGGACTTGTCCATTGTGCTGGTAACCATGTGTTGGGTGTGTTCCATTTTTGGGAAGTAGTGAACAGTAAGGATCAAAATATCTATATCAGATGATCTAATTACTATGGCTCCTTTTGACACTAAAAGCCATATCGGCACATACAGCATGCAGAAACATCTTTGTGTCTGCTTGCTCTTGAGTACTGTAGAAGTCTTGAGCTTTTTCAGTACCTCTACTGGTGATGGATTTTGCTACTTTCACCATTGGCAAAACCTCCAGCAAGCAGGAGTGTCTGTTCTGGGTGTGCTCCTACAGTCAGGTGTATTTTGAATGAAATATTCACAGAAGAATTTTATAAGTGATTACTTGTCGGATGCCCCATTTAGAAGCTTTTTCCAGGGAGGCATAGGGCATCTACCAATCACCTGGTATTTCTTGCATCCAACCTTAGATTCAGCACTGTCTTGCTGCAGTTTTAAAATCTGTCAAAGACGTTGATTACAAAATTAGCTTTGTCAAAACCTTACAGGACTTGCCTCAAGAACTCAGCAGCCAAGTCACTGAATGTGTGAAACTTGTCTCCAGCCATGGCATCTCTGCTGTACGCTGCTCTTAGCTCACGGATTCTTCCAGCTGATGCCCTAATTCAACTTTGTCTATCTCACTGTTCCATAAGCATGGAGGAGGGGTATAGACAAGTCCTATTGGGTGACTAAGAACAACTGCCATTGAAATATCACCTTTGCGTCTTGCTAAGGAAAGGGCTCTGCAGAAAACAATTTCTAGAATGATAGCTCCTGTGATTGTCCCTTTCTTGCCAGACTTCAATTTGATCTTCTTGGCCATGTCAACAAATGTTTTGATGCCAGATTTCTTGACTGGACTGAAGCAGCGCCATGTCCAGTCACAATTAAGTACACCTCTCAATCTGTCCACTTGTTCTACACCAACATTTGCTGCTACATGCAAGCTACTAGATGTGTTGATAAGCGCACCCGGATGTGCTGCTGGGTCAAATGAGTTTGTCACATTGTTGATATGACATAGCTGGTAAGAGCTGTAACAGGCTCTTCAACCCTCTTCAGGGCAGAGGTGTGACTTTGCCTTCACTACTTCATGTCAGGCCACTTCCTTCTCTCATAGCTTTTGCATATTCATAATATGAAGGTGAGTATTGTTATTGCTAACACTGGCCAGTGCATAAGTAGCAGTGAAATAAAAGGCTGGTTTTTAGAATATTCAAAGGCTAGTCATGCATGCATAGGCAATTACAAACTAAAACTGTATAGGAGGCAGACTAGGTGCTACATTGTATGTACAAAAACTTACAAAGTGGAGAAGTATTACAGTAGGAATTCACATGATTTATCCCCTATGCTGTACAAACTACAGGCATTCAATCTACTGCTACACAACCTGCAGTGTGAGGAAAATGACTGACTTGTGAGATGCTTTTTGACAATTAAGAATAGCCAATGTGAAAACATTGTGTTAGTAAATCGTAAAATGTTGGTATTTGCCATTTTTGCCTCATTCATTTCGGGGGAAGGGGGAACTTGCCCGTACAAATCTTAATATCTTGTTGGGGAGCTTTGACCAATAAACACAACATTTAAGGTGTTGAAATTAACAAACAGTAAACTGTAGTCATGTTTCTTGAATTCTACCCAAAATGTGTGTCATTTTTGCACCTTATTTCACCTTGCCTACAGGTTTACAGCACTGCTCGGTAGCGCTGTATCATACCTCATCTAACCATACATAAAATAAGTTTTCAGATGATATAGAGTGGGTGTCTGCACATTAAACTTTAAAACTACAGCCCTTTTTGGAGAATTGCTGCATGCCTAAGAGGAGTATGTCGCCATTGCTCAGCTAACATACTCCGAGGAGGTGGCAGTACTATAACTCAACCTTAAAGATGGGACGGAGGGATGCAGGGATTTTATAAAAGGCTATGTGGGATGTTTCATGTGACTTGTTCTGAGAACTCCCAAAAATTTGCTTTATTGTTCATTGGTTTTTATATTATGTATAGCTTTGCATTTCTGGCACTGAAAGTGTCAAAGCATGAGCCTGGGGGGAAATCATAATGGTATTAAGTCCATGATAAGAATTAGGAGCATGAACACCAAGCTGAAATGGGATATTTTACAGCAGTATCCAATTACAGCTAGCTAAGAGGGGCCTAAACTCCCACTGGCTTCGAGGGGAGCAGGATAGGGCCTATAATCTTTCACCATGGATTCCCTTACTTTAGGTGGTTGGCCTAACCCAACATTCTTCACCTGTGCTTTTGACTGTCTCAATCACTTTGGTTTTTAGAACAGTATTTAGCTTATTATGTAATTACACTAATTACATAATTTGTGTAAATAAGCAATAACTACATAATTATACCATCTAATTATATTATGACAGGTAGTGAGATGTTGGTAAAAACCATTATGAAACTTGCTATGAATGGTGGCCAGTGCACCTGCAGAACAGAACTTTCAGGGCTAGCTTTAGAAAGTCTAGTCTCCCACTTTGTGGGCACAATTTGTCTGCATTTGTTAAATCCCACAACTATGAAGTATCTTAATTCACATCTACCTGATTTGCTAAGAACAAATGCAATGGCTACTGCGGTAAACTTTTGCATCCACTTTTTTGCAGGTCCCAAAATGTGGGTCCAAGTTTCAGGAGTGCAGTTTATGCCCATAAAAGGACTGAAAATTTAAGTTTTAATCTTCATGTTCATCACTTGTGCAGTAACTACCTTCAAAAGACAGTCTCACAAACCTGTGCTTTGGGTTAATAGAAGTATAAAACACCCCCAGACAAGCTATAGCGTTATTTTAACTAAGGAATTGGGAAAATGAAGCTAAATCCCATGGGGAAACACTTCCCTTCTTTCTTGATGATATATTTGTCAAGTTTTAGCCCAGTACAAGTTGTTACAATCAAATTATAAAAAAAACATCAACACATCTGGTCTTTACTTCTTTTGGGGATTGATTTATCGTGTCTAACTGATCCCAGAACGCGCTCCCGTCGACTCTGGTAATCCACCCCGACGCGAGGAGGACGCGAAGTCGACGGGGGAATGGCAGCCTGCGACTTTGCAGGGTCCACATGGCGAGGTAAGTCAAGCGAGGTACGTCGACTTCAGCTACGTTAGTCACGAAGCTGAAGTCGCGTACCTTACATCACCGCCCCCACCCCCGCCCCGTAGTATAGACCAGACCTAAGTATATCATCAATACTCTTACCAGACCCCACAACAGCTAGTTCACCGGACAACTGACACAGAAGGAGGACAGTCACCACACAGATTAAGATGCATCAATCTCACCAACCAATCATATTTTCTGATGGAAGCACAGCCAGAAATGTTGTATATTTCCCTTCAGTGATTGTGCAGTACTGATGTTTCCAGTAGCCTCTTTCCAGTGCTATTTAAATTAATAAATAATACCTACCTATTCCATACCTGCTGGGAGGTGGGGGGAGGAAGGATACCTGAAGCGGAGCTCCATTAACCCTCACCATTCCCTGAATGATACCTCAAAGGTCAGAGTCTCAGACATTTAGGGATCATCCTGAGCCTCAAAGTATGGAGATAATCTCTCAAAGTTCAGCAGTGTGAGGCTTTTGGTTCACCCCATTACACAGCTACTAACTACGTTATATATCCCTCTCTGTGTTATACACAGCTACTGAAGCTGTCCAAATCACCATCTGACTGTCTGTAAATGGAAAAATGTGACATGGTCCAGGAGGGTGATGGATCAGCTCCTCGGCACCAACTTAATTAGCTGGACTGGGAGCTCGGCAACTTGACGGTGCTAAGGTGTAGAACTTCTCCCTCTAATGCTGCATATCCATTTTAACAGCCCTTGTATTTCCCTCCAAAGTGAGACCCACTGGAGTGACTGCATAGATCTTGACATTTTAACTAGAGCTGGCCAAAAAGTTTCCAGTGAAACTGAATTTCAACAAACAGAGAGAGAAATAAATTGCCCTCCCTCCCAACATAAGAAAGGCCGTACTGGGTCAGACCAAAGGTCCAACCAGCTCAGTATCCTGTCCACTGACAGTGGCCAATGCCAGGTGCCCTGGAGTGAGTGGACCTAACAGGTAATGATCAAGTGATCTCTCTCCTGCCATCCATCACCACCCTCTGACAAACAGAGGCTAAGGACACCATTCCTTACCCATCTTCCAACCACTTCTCGTTTAAACACCTCCAACTTCCTTTCTCTCCTGTGCACTATTAATGTGCTCCTAGATCGTGGCCTACAGTGATCACTCTCTCCCACTGTCAGCAGTATGCAGACACTTGCATGAAGCAGCCTCCTTACACTGAAGTCATGATTGCTTTTAAATACCCCTATGAAAAACAAACAATACTTCCCCATTCAAAAAAAAATCCCCCCAGCAACAAACTGACTCCTCCACAAGCTAAGCCATCTGCTTCTCAGCACGGGAGTGGGATTTTCAAACTGATCAGTTCAGCATTTGAGGTTAAAGGCAGTTTGATGCCTTTGTTAATATTTTAGAGATTGGAGCACCCGCCATTAGTGCTAATGTAAAATACATTAGTGCATTGCATTGGAAAAATCCAACTGCTGGCATCAGAGGATTAACATATGTACTATGAATATCAATACACACATTGAAATAAATATTAATACGTAACATACTTCCAAAGTTTAAAAACGAAAAAGTGTTGGAGGGGGAGAGAGGAAACGGCACAGGAGAGAACTCTCTAACCTGTAATTGTCAGTCCACGATTTTAAATACCGACTTGCACTGGGATAAAGTGGAAACAGATCAAAGGGTAACGTTTAAAGGCTTCTGCCACTATGTTCAAATGGTTTAGCCACATTAGAGCAGTGGACATAGTTTTACTCCAATTTTCTGTTCTTTCCACCCTATTGGAAAGTGCGGATTCAATATTTCCTTGCAGCATTCATAGTCAGAGATTGGGGATGTCACTGACCATTTGAAATTCCTATGTAGATAGCTGCTCTTCTGTCCCTGCCCAATCCATTCCTGTATCATCTCAGGCCGCCATGACGTGTCTCATATTCTACAAGACTCCATTCCAGCAAAGCACTTAAGCACCTGCTTAACTTTAAGCACTCGAGTCAATGAAACTACTCACACATTTAAAGTTAAGCAGGTACTTAACACTGATTTGTGGACTAAAATAGCAAGTGACGTCAGTTAGTAAGAATGAGCAGTATATATAATTAAAGGCTTGATGAACAACAAAAGATCAGCCAGTCATCTGAAGAAATGGTGCGCTAGAGAATGGTGCTTCTAGAGAAGTGTGTACACAGGGCCTGGTACACACTTGCTTAGCACACGCTTGCCTACATCCTTTTCTGGGATATAAATATACCAATCCTAGGTCATATTCATAGGTCAGTTTCTGCTACCAGAGATCCTAGTGGAAGACCCCAGCAGTGGAAATCTGGAAGGGTTGGCTAGGGGCTGTGCCAATTTGGCATATCTCCTGTACAGCCGCCTCTGGTGGGGCTGCTCTGGATTCCTGACTACAAGTGCAATCTACTTTCCCCAGTGGAAACCTCCGGAGGGAGGGTGGCCATGGCAACGTTGCCATCTCTCCCTCAAATGGCTCCCTCTAGGTTGCCAGGCAGCTGCAGGAATGTAATTCCCTCAGAATCTAAATTGGTGCAGCCACCGCAAAGGGCATCCTCCAGCTTTCCTGATCACCACAGCAGCTCTTCTTGGTCTTTTTAATAGTTCAGTGGAGGAGTAGGAGAAAAAGCTAGTTTTCAGTGCTGACCCTGTATTCTGTTACTCCGCAGGGGTTATTTTGCTGGACAGCAGCCCAGTGAGCCTGGACAAAGGAGCAGTAGCAGATGTTCTGAGCCATGCTCTTTTGGCTAATGAGGGGAACCCACAGAGCAGGAGAGCCAGTGTAAAGACTGTAGCCTTTATCTTGTTCATTATGATGGAGATTGGGCTTTGCTACAGTCCATCGCAGACATATAAAAATGTCTTTAAAAATAGAGATCAAAGCTTCTCATTGTTAAGAAAAAAAACATCCCTGCTATATCTGCAAGGAACATCTTTCAGCTGCATAAAGCACAGCTCACGCACATGACTCACCACAATCATTTGAGCCACGTAACTTTCAGGACCAGTGTATTCGGTTGGGTCTTTCACTTTGACCAGAACGATAAAGTACAAATAATGCCACATGTTGTGTTCTGACTTTATGTGCTCCTCAAATGAAACAGTCTTATTATCAAACTTGTCTCTCTCAAGTCCTGCAAAAGACACAAAACATAACGTGATATTCCACCTGATCAACATTTATCTTCATTGCCAGTGTAAACATAAACTCTGAAAAATGTCAGAGAAAGGATGTTAATTTAAAAGCTATAATTACAGACAGTGACTGCTATACAAGACCTCCAGACACTAAAGCATTTATGGCAAAATTCTTTCAGCCCCATATTTATTCTTTCATGATATTCCCTCTTAACAACAACATCATTAAATATATTACACTTTTATAGTGGCTCTGATCCTGCAAAAAATAGACATGAGCTGTGTAAGTTAACATGTAGTATTGCCACATAAGCCCTGATCTTGCACAGATTTATGAACATACTTAAAACTAAGTATGTGAATACCCCTACTGAAGCTTCAGAAGGGCTGCTTGTGTGCTTAAAATTAAACGCGTGTAAGTCTTTGCACGATTGAGGCTCAAGTCATGAGAAAAACTGTTCGTTGTAACCACTCGTGCAATAGATTAGAAACTATGGCCGAGTGTCATGGCCAGGGAGGACAGGGATGTATGGAATTATTTAATTTGTTACAATGTCCCCAATCTGCTCTCCCATACAGACCCGAGCAGAGATTAAGGCTTCCTTCCCCCATGTGAAATCTTCCAGTGGGCACAGGGTCCCTTCTTAGAATGGGGAGGGGTGATTTGCATCTCTCTGCACCAGCATGGGCGAATCATAGTCAGAAAAGTTCTATGTAATGACACCTCTTATTCAATTTATCTGCTCCTGGGTGTCTTCAGAGTCACTTCTCCTTATCAAGTGGACAGGCTGTGCTACAATTAACGTTGTGGAGCCTGCCTGTACTGCTACAGAAGAGTGTGTTGTATTTTTATCTGCTTCGCTAATCAATAGCTGCACTCCAACTGCAGAGCCTTCATTATTGGTGACAGTGAAAACAGTGGGATGAATACAGCTTGACTCTCAGATCCCAAGTGGAACTCTCAGAGCCAGTTGTTACAAAAGTCATCTTTTGACTTGTAAACTGCTGCCAGGAATGAAAAAATGTAGAATCCCACTCCATTAGAGTTACTTTCCAAGGGATGACTGCCCTTCAGACTCTCTATCAAATATGGAGTAGTATTCTGTTTTATCGCTTTCCTCACCAAATGCCACTGTAGCTCAATAGCACCTACCACAAATAAAACAGGTTGTCTTTAAGATTTCCTCTTTTTTCTGTTTTTCACTCCTAAGGTCAGCAAATGTATCAATGATGACTCCAAAGATGAGGTTCAGAACAATAATTATGACGATGAAATAAAATAGAAGATCATAAACAACTCGGGCAGCAAACAAGGGCTCCTGAAACAATACGAAGGTTTCAGTATGATATAAAAATAGCGCACAACTAAAATATTAAACCACCAGGTACTTTTTCAGAACATTAGCTACAGTAAAACAAGGCACAGATGCCTGTCTTAGGCCAAACCCTGCACGCCTTACTCACATCAGCAGACGAACTGAAGCCAAAGGGGTTACTCATGTAAGCAGAATAAGCAGGATTTTGGCTTTATATGCTTTTATCCCCATCTCTTTGGATTTTCTGTAGTTCTCTATTGCTGCCAACATTCCCCATCATCCTGCAGCTTCCTGATTCCATGTTGCAGTAATGTTCTTTCTGAGCAAGGCTGGATTGGACTCTTAAGAGAACCATAAGGCCCTCTGTCCATCAAGGCAGATAGGAGGCAGTGACTCCAGTGGACTATGGATCAGGACCTAGGTTACTATTATTAACACAAGGAGCTCTTTCCCCCCACAGCTGAGTGCTCTATCACTGCAGTGCTTGTCATCCCTTGCTGTTTGGTTAGCAAGAGATCATATTTGTGAATTTAGCCCTGAGGTTTGCAGTGCACCAACCATGGGGCTGTTATGTTGTCCTTGCACATACTGTGCATTCTGAATGAAAACGTCATTTTGTTGAAGTTATTCATTTTATTTGAAATGTATTGCATTAACACAAACACAAATCCCCTTTGCTTTTTTAACTTTTGGAAGCTTATTGGTGTATTTGAAATTCTCTTTTGCCTTTGTTAGCAGAGTATGTTGCTTGATATGAGTAAATAATAGGATCTAGTCCAATGCAGATGCTAGACTAAATCTCAGCTAATCATAAACCTGATATGCCACAACCGAGAGTCTTGACATATATGCATCAATCAACCCCCATTCAAAGGTTTGCATTTGATTCCTACTGTAATGGGAAACTGATCCAATCGGGCAACACTTCTTAGCACTGCTTGGAAGGTTATAATATGCTCCAGCTTTCCAGAAAGGTAACTAGCACATGGAGTTCCCTTCTTCATGTAAAATCACTGCATTGAGCTTTTGCTCTTCTCATTGAGCATTCCATCTGGTATGTTAAAATTACATTTGATAAGTCATCTGCGTGACATTCGGGTTGACTAGATAGGAAATATTTTTATCTCCTGTAAAAGTTGATTTCAGAGCTCATGAGGCACATGAGAAAATACTTGCATTGAGACAAATGCTTACATCTTTGGAAGGCTTTCTTAGCACATCCCCCACACCACCGCCATTTCTCAGGCCTTGGTTTAATACTGTAACGATGCACATTAGCAGAGTGTCACAGGTCCTCTCAATTCCATTCTCCTTTTCTTCCTCACCTACAGCCACAACAAAGAAAGGCTTATAAACCAAAGCATCAACTGATCACTCCCAACACAGCAATAGACACTGTTTATTAGAAAAAGAGGTTACTACAGTAATTTGCCTTTCATCATTCTACAGCTGTAATTATTTATCATCCCTATCAATTTTGAAGCCACAACATTATAACTTTTTGACAGCAATACACTTAACCTGACAGAGAGGTGGTGAGAATCCTTATTTGTTCTCCCACAGGTAACCCTGCTAATAGCCCAGGTCTGCAAGCTTTATTCATGAGAATACTCTTTACTCATGCGAGTACTCCCACTGGCTTCAATGGACCCCTAAGTGCATAGCTGACAGAGAGAGACGTGATATACGGGAATTAGAGGTACATTCAGAAGTTTGTCTCTTGTGAAATCATTCCCTTACATCCGCACGTATAAAGCAAGTAATGCGATCATTTCCAGCTATTAAACAGCGGCTGGCTTATGCGTGACTCATTCTAGCAGTGATCGGGGTTAGGGCACAGGACTAAGAGCATGCCCACCGAAATAAACAAAAGACACCTACTGACCTCAAGGTATTGGACTGGGCAATATAAGCCTGGAAACCTGGGTTCTATTCCAGTGTATGCCACAGAATTGCTAAGTCATTGCGGTCAGGCTACATAGAGGTAGGTTGGGTCATAAGCATGAGAGTGTGGGGGGGGCAGGGGGGCTCCATTGTCATAGGAATCCCAACCCACAGCCAGCATTCCTCCTGAGACTCCCATGCTGCAGTGGCAACATGATCAGCTCTCAAAGAGGGCAGTGTGCTGTGGTGACTGGTGTGGAGGGAGTAGAATCATGGCCGGCCTCTCTCCTGCCCCTACTCTTCCCTCTCTTTGGGATGCACTTCCTCATGCTGTGTGCTTGCCTTGCATAAGGTCAGCGTTTCTCCCGACATTTCTTCCATGTGTTGGTTTTTAGTGTGGGGCTTTCAGAAATAACAATTTAATAAATGTCAATTTTCCACTTCCCTGGTTAACTGAAATGGTATACGTAAGAAATTACTGTGAAGGCGCCACACTTTGGGCTCTGAGATATCTTTGATGGACTGTAAACCCTTTATTCAGTAAACCAAAATTCACATTACGGATAATGCCTTATATCAATATCAATTTAAATAAAGGTTAGCAGAAAGAAAGGCAAAGTCCCTGAACCCAAATGACCTATGGCACTAATACACTATCGGTATAGATATTTATCAATTTTCCCTCCTAGAGTGTAATAATAATACACTATCAGATGTGATGATAATAATAGTATAATATCAGAGAACAGGTACTATACCGTAAGGTCCTATTGGAAGAAAAACTAAGGGAAAAAGGAGTTCAGGAGAGCTGGGACTCTCAAAGGGACAATATTAAAGGCACAGCAGCAAGCTGTCCCAATACGAAGGAAAGATAGGAAGAACAGTAAGAGGCCAATATAGCTCCACCAGAAGCTCTTTAACGACCTGGAGATTAAAAAGAAATCCTACAGAAAGTGGAAACATGGACAGGTTGCTAAGGATGAGTAGAAAAGAACAGCACAAGCAGGTAGGGAGAAAATTAAAGGCTAAGGCACAAAATGGGTCACATCTAGCCAGGAACATAGGCAATAGAAAGAGGATCTATATACAGTAGGAGCAAGAGAGACAAAGGAAAGTGAAGGTCCACTTCTTAATGGGGAAGGAGAACTAATAACCGACATCACGAAGTTGAAGTGTTTAATGCCTATTTTGCTTCAGTCTTCACTAAAAAAAGTTAATGGTGACTACTGCTTAACACAATGAATATTAACAGCAAGGGGGAAGGAATGCAAGCCAGAATAGGGAAGAACAGGTTAAAGTTAGATATACTCAAGTGAGCAGGGCCTGGTGAAATTCATCATGGGTATTTAAGGAACTAGCTGAAGCAATTTGGGACCACTGGCAATCATCTTCAGGAACACATGGGGCATGGGGTGAGGTCCCCAAGAACTGGAGAACGGCAAACATAGTACCTAGCTTTAAAAAGGAGGAACAAGGAGGACCTGGGGAATTACAGACCCGACAGCCTAACTTTGATACCTGGAAAGATACTGGAACAAATTATTAAATAATTTGTAAGCACCTAGTTATAGCCAACCTAACGTCCTCCTTTGACAGGGTTACTGGCCTCATGAATATGGGGGAAGCAGTAGACTTAATATATCTTGATTTTTAGTAAGGCTTTTGACACAATCTCAAATGACATTCTCATAAGCAAACTAGTTCACTATTTCCCCTATATAGTCAGTTTCCTCAGTTGTTTTTGTCTCTCAGCAACAGGAGAGAGAAAAACATACCTACTAAAAGTCACTCAGTGCACATTAGTAGGAGGGCGATAGTACGTGAAACTACTTTTAAAGTTTTGTTGTTTTTTTTTTTAATTTTTGACTAGATTTCATGCTGACAATGTCCCTTTAACTTAGCCCTTCAAGCTAAATTGCATCTGAGATGAGACTGTAGATAAAGTGTATCCAGACATTCAGTGGCTTATGCTGGACTCCTAAGGACAACTTATGAGATCCTAAAATGGAGCTAACAGCTGCTTTCTCACTAAAGGTAAGGATAAAACTGAGCAGCTGCTGGCTTTTGTGATCCGTGAACTCAGCTAGAGGGAAGATATTTGTACATGTCAGTATTAAGATTCAGCATTTGATTTTGATAACAAATAAATGTCCGTGTATTTGAAAATTAGGTGTAGGAAGCACTCGCACTCTAGGCAAGTTGCCAGCGCAGTTCTCAGTGCAGAAAAATATGGCCACTTCTGACTTCGAACAATGCTAGTCAATTTTCCTGACCAAAAAAGCCTCTCCTGTGAAGTAATAACTTACAAACACTTCTACTTTAAATTTATCATCATGTTGGGGAACTTTTGTACTAACCTGGGTTGGTAATAGGTAGGGCAGTAGAACAATTTTCTTTTGCACACGTTTCCATCATGGATGTTAGAGTTGTGGTAGGAACTTCACCAATACCTGACAAATGAAAAGCAGGCTATTGATCAAGCGGCATATGCTGTCAAGTACATCAATTAGACATACCAAGCGCATTGACACAAAGTTTAAAATCACAAATCTCTTGAAATGAATTCTTGATTTATATAAAAAAAACAAGAAGAACAAATTAGATCACTGCAGAAAGACAGCATTCAGCATGAACAGCTCAAAACTATCTCAAGGAAGAATTACACACTATTTTACAGTTACAGTATATCTCAGCTATTCCACCATTACATTTCTGTAAATTAATGAATCTACATCAAATCCTGCTACTTCTAGTTGGAACAAAAAGCAACAAACAACTGTCAGATATGAAAATAATATCAGTTTTAAAACCATTAGATAAATTATTCACAAAAGCTGACAAGCAGGACACTGAGCTGATATTCAGTCTTCCTGAATCTAGAATATTTAAGAGTTTTCAAGGGTAAAAACACAGTTTGGTACTCATTTGTAAATATGTATGGGTTTGAGTAAAACACTAATTTAACATTCCCAAAGTGGGTAAACGTGTACATCAGTTTGATTTTATCAAACACCAATTTCACCCTGTGCATTGCGGACAATTTACTGCATTTCAAATCGGTGTTGCAAAAAGTTTAAGGAGCAAAAATGATGGCAAAAATCATTCAGTCCAAATAATAGTCCAAAGTATAGTAGGCTTTTTAAGCAGTGAAAACAGATTCATTCTGACTTTTTCCAATCTGGGGAGTGTTAACATTTTAAATGAATTTTTGCTGTATAATATTATGCTAACCTGACATCTTCTAATATCATCTGTATATTTTCTTGACTAGATTCTCATGTATGAATGCCAGCAGGAACACAACAAGCCACACAAAATCTCCAGAGAACCCAACAAGAGGAACAAAAAACATAGGGATTGCCACCCTGGATCAGGCCAGTGATTCATATAGTCAGGTATCCTGTCTCCAATAATGGCCACAGGAACCTTCTGAAATTAAATGTCAAGTTCTTGATCTCAGCCTGGAAGTTTTTTTTTTTTTTTTTTTTTTTTTTTTTAACGTTACATCAAAACCAACTCAACCTTTTCAAGGGATCCCAAATGTGGAAAACAAGGTGTAGTTAAGAAATGTTAGATAGCTCCAAAATGGCTTTATCAATACGTCTCCCTTGGTATGCTCAGTATCCTGAATGAGCTTTGCCTTATTTGAATACATTTAATTTTGAAACAACAAAGTTATGGATGTTTGGATAGTGTACAGAGCATGTTCAGTATTGACTAGATACTGCTAGGTGCCAAGTGCCTTCTGTTAGGTAACAGGTGCTCGCCCCCAAGGGAATTAATCACAAGCCCATATTTTTTGATCTAAGGGTAAAATTCTGACTCCATGATTTTACTAGGGCCAGGATTTTACCCCAGAAGTCTGTATAGAACTTTCATAGAACTTCTGTTAAATACACTGCAAGTTCCATACATAAGAGGTGTAGATTTAACAATAAATTTCCACCTGGTGATTTAAAAATAAAAAAACAACAACAGTCCTACGTCTACTAAATCTGTTAACATTGTATACATCAGCATAGTGCAACATGCATAAAACAATACAGTCTGTGTACAAGATGCATTAAAAAGCTATATTTAACTTGCTATTACATACTCGAACAATTGTGAAGTGTGTAATGTTCCTTAAAAATTCCAACGTGAATTGGAATGGGGGAAAAAAGTAAATGAATTAGCTTGTGAGATATTTTAGTAATATTTCAATAGATGAGGCTATATCCGAAACAAACCTATGCACAATAATTTTGCCTAATCTATTAACGAGCACTATGGCACTGATTCTGTTCCCGTTGGAGTCAATGGAAAAACCCTCAGATTGACTTTAAAGGGATCAGGATTATCCTCATAGAAATGCTAAATTTCAGCAGGATGATGATAATTTGTGGTAAAAGCAATACCTGCAATAGGTGTTTTGTTTTTCAACCGGTCCACCTCCATGATGAAGTCATCTTTCAAGAACAGGAACCCAACGATGGAGAAGAGGTAGACCAGGATGAGAGCTAGCACTGCAGTAAGGATAATGGAACGGCCATTTCGGGTAACACTTTTGATGACATTGAGCAAAGTCTCCTCTCTGTACACTAAATCGAACAGCTAGAAAAAATATGATACAGGAAAATCCGAATACAGATGACAATATACAGATGCTAGTTGGGAACACCTCTTCAACTCAGGAAATACACCTAAGCCAAATCCGACCTCAGATACATGCACATACAATTCCCACCTGATATCAGTGGTCAGAGGGCAGAATTTGGCATAAGATAAACTTTATTAACACACATTACTGTACAACCAACTTAAGGGGAATACTATATATCAGATATGGGCTGATCCAGACTTTGGTAACATTCAGAATCAGGATCCAAACTTAGTAGTTTCCCTCCATATGTATAATGGGCTAGACCAAAATCCCAGATCCCAATGTCCCCACGGTATATAAAAGAGTCCAGATCTAGATTTAAAATTTTGCAATTTGGGCCCATCTACTATATACACACAGTTAAGCCCCCGATTCTGCAAACATGCACGTGAACAACCTAAAGTCCATTGAGCTGACTGGGCTACTTTGGTATTTAAAGTTACACATGTGTCAGCAGGCTGTACTTTGTTATGAAAAAGTTAAATTAATTTTACTGTTTTGTATAACCCTTGTAAAATTCATATTATTTGTGTAGCATTACCTGTGTTGCTAGGATTTAACTTTTAAGGGGCGTATACATAAAGATAATATTTTTCAATGTCAGGTTCCTAAACATAACAATTAATAATGATTAATTCATTTCAAGAAACTATAGCTTTTCTCTTTTATAATTCTGGTTTGTATTAGTGTTGTATAATTCTTTGGGTCTTATCGTCAATATATGTATTTCAACTCCAAAATACACAGATTACAGCTATGAGATGACACAATGATTTATCAGAATCATCCATAGTAGAAGGTATTAGTCATAATTCATGAGATCTGAAATCCACACCCTTGTGAGAGGATTAATAATAGAGGAAAAAAATAAAAAAAAATATAATTCACGCCATAATATACAAAGCCTAAAATTAGGAACAAAAATAAGTTTTGAGTATTTCCACTACCAAGTGAATATGTGTAAGTAACTAGGGAATGTTTACAGTTATGCCATGAATGAATCATGGACACTTGTCATTGAAAAACTTAGTCATATCTGTATTTCTTAAACTTCACAGTGAGGTCTATATCTTAGGACTGAGATGCTTCCATGGACAACCTCCCCTCCTGAGAGACTGTTTCTGATTCCACACCACCTCGGTGGCAGCTACTGTAATCCACATTATAACATAGTGACCTTGGAACAATATTACAAAGGCAAAATTAAAATAAATTCTCTTTAACGCCTTGTCTATAGGTGGTCAGTTACAGTCTCCATTTTGTCTCCCTGCTGTTTGTTTATTCTCCCTGGATGTAGGATTTTACATTATTAGAACAGAACCCCATGTCTTGTAACCCCCCTCTGCTCTAAATCAATACAGGTCACTTGGGGCACTGGTTGCATCATCTGGTGTGTTTGCTATGCTTATAATTTTGGTGTTACCTGAAAAGCTTGATCACAGCTGAATTGATACCAGATAAAGACCCTGTAAGGCAGATCTTCACAAATAGACTTTACTGCCTGTTTTATGCCCCCCAAAAGGCAAAGCTTACATTTCACACTTCTTTTGGTTAAAAAAAAATCTCCAGCATTAAAACTAACAATCTGTCTCTTAGTTACACAGTGTTTAGTGGTCTCTTACACTGAGAATGCGAGTACTCACCAGCATGAATGAGTTACAGGTGGGATGGGTGGGGACTTTCACTGGGACATGTACTCTTTAGTCACTTGGGTACTTTTAAAAATCCCACTCTATATGATAAATAATAGACTCTTCAGGAATACATTTTTAAAGCCAGGCCTTGTATATTGTTTCAGGAACAAGAGTCACATTCATTTTAAAGGGGACCTGCAGCTAACACACTAGGTAAAATCATGGCCCTAATGAAGTCCATAGATGTTTTGCAATTGACTTACTGGGGCCAAGATTTCATTCAGAGAGTCTGTACCACATCTTGAAAATTTATACCACTGAGCCTACTTATGTTCTCCCATATTAGCACAACTCCTGTTAAATTTAGTGACAATAGGACGGATATATGTTAGCACAGAACTAGATTTTGAAAATTTGATTTCAATAGAGGTTTTACTAGAGCAAGGACTGAAGCCCTTTAGTGTTGAAAGCAGGATCTATATGAAACTCTGTAATTACTGGACATAGACTCGATTGTTCAGGAAACTGAGGAAAATGTAAAACTGAGTATAATGAAAGGTGAAAGCCATTGAACTGTGCAGGGGTATATGAAATCTGTTCAAAAGGTTTACACACCACAGAATAAAATGAAAGTGATTAAAAAACTACCTAAGAGCATCAAAAAGAGCTTTTTTTTAAATGATCTTCGGCTTGAAGAGTTGAGTTTCAAGATTATATTTTGTATGGAGTTACTTTGAGTACACCCGTATTGTATTATGAAAGGAATTCCACCTGTGTCAGTAGAACTGAAGAAAATGAAGGAAACATATTTAACATGTCTTCAGGCTAAATGTCAGAAGCATCCCAACCCCCACCAACTGCAAAACAGTCCCATCAATTTATTAAAATAATTAATTACATTTATTACCTACTGACTAAGGACAAACTGAGAATGAGAGCCCATTGTACTAGGCACTGTACAAATAAAGAGTAGTAAACAGTTCCTGTCCTGAACAGGGATAGGGATAGCTCAGTGGTTTGAGCATTGGCCTGCTAAACCCAGGTTTGTGAGCTCAATCCTTGAGGGGGCCATTTAGAGATCTAGGGCAAAAAATCTGTCAGGGGACAGTACTTGGTCCTGCTAGTGAAGTCAGGAGACTGGATTCAAGGTCCTTCCAGCTCTATGAGATAGGCGGCAGGGGAGGGATAGCTCAGTGGTTTGAGCATTGGCCTGCTAAATTCAGGGTTGTGAGTTCAATCCTCGAGGGGGCCATTTAGGGATCTGGGGCAAAAATTGGGGATTGGTCCTGCTTTGAGCAGCGGGTTGAACTAGATGACCTCCTAAGGTCCCCTCCAGCCCTGATATTCTATGATTCTATGAAGAGCTTACAGTCTAACTAGCCAAGACAAACAGAGGGTAGTAGAAAGAATACAGCATACACATGTAGAATTGGGGAGGGATGGGGGCAAAGAGAAGGCTGTTTGATGATTTTCTGGAATGAAATGTGTAGACCTCTGTAACACAGGCAATAAGTCCTAACAAAAACAGTAGCTTCTAATGGGCAGCCACATAACGGTATGCTAAAAATACCCATGATTTGGCATGATTGTCAGGAAGAAATCAAAGACAGCTGCATGGGTAATGGTATTTTCTATTTTTGCAAGGTCTCCCGCTCCCCGGCAGCACATACTCACCAGGAAACTATAGAAGAATTCATGCACACAGAGGCCGAGCATGCAGACGAGGACGTATGCTACATGGTAGAGAAAGGCCATGTCCATAACGACGGCTCTGTAGCCTCGAGTGAATGTGCCACGGTTTCCAACAAAGCTCACCAGAAATACTATTTTGTTACAAAGCTGTGGGGGAGATTACAAGGCTAGGTTTACTACGTCAGAACAATATTATCATCATAGATTTATATGGTGATAGCGCCTCAGAGCTCCAGTCATGGACCAGGACGCCAGGTGCTGTACAAAGAGATTAAAAGGACTTTCCCTGCTCCCAAAGAGCTCACAGTCGAAGCGTAAGACGAGAGACAACAGGTACAGATGGCCAGACTTCTCTAGCAGTTTGCAGAGCTGTTTTGCACAAAAGCCCTTACAAAACCCTTGTCTTGCCCTTCCACTTCATTCTGAATATGCACATGGACACTATGTAATGTCATATAAGGCGCACACAATATACTGAACAACATTACTCCGCAGAGGCCACCATTAGGAGTTTTTTCACACTGACTGGGCACCTAGATAGTGTTACTAAAGCTGTTCTCTATATTTAATATATAGAATATATCCCTCCCTGGGGGGAGGGATAGCTCAGTGGTTTGAGCATTGGCCTGTTAAACCCAGGTTTGTGAGTTCAATCCTTGAGGGGGCCATTTAGAGATCTGGGGCAAAAAAATCTGTCAGGGGACAGTACTTGGTCCTGCTAGTGAAGGCAGGGGACTGGACTTGATGACCTTTCAAGGTTGTTCCACTTCTAGGAGATTGGCATATCTCCATTAATTTAGAATACTTAAGGGGTGCTGCAAAATGAGAGGTAACCCTCTTTAGGTGCAAAGGCAGGTGAACTGCCATTCACGTTATATAGCATACACATGCTTGCACATTAGGTAAGAAAACAAAGCCATGGAATGGAGATTACTTCCGATACAGATTAAGTGACTTTATTTTGGTAGTCTCAAGCCTGGTCTTGTTCCATTAAATCTCCCATTGATTTCAGTGGATGCAAGATCAGGTCCCTATAGTGTACATTCAAATTAAAAATACTGCATCTTAGCACTGCATACAATGCCCATAGTTTTAGACAGCGTGGGCCAGAACTGGATCTCAGTTATAAAGTGTATATCAGGAATAACTCCATTAAAGTCAGTGGAGTTGTTCCAGATTTAAGAAAGCATACCTGAGATCAGAATGTGGTGTGCTGTTTACCATGGAATTCTCGGTTCTGCTCTTTCCCCTACAAAATTTGTTCTAGCGTATACAGTCACAGTGCCAACTCTGTGGGTGCTCAACACCCACCGGTGGGTCCTGCCAATCAGTTCCTCCCTCCCCCGCCTGCCGAGGATCAGCTGTTCAGCGGCGGGCAGGAGGTGCATGGGGGAGGAGCGGGGGCAGGAAGAGGCGGAGCGAGGGCGAGGTGCGTTTGGAGGCAGGAAGAGGTGGGACCTTGGGAGAAGGGGCTGAGTGGTGGTGGGACCTGGGGCACAGTGTGGGGCTCGAGCACTCCCTTCCCCCCGGGGAATCAGAAAGTTGGTGCCTCTGTATACAGCAATATTCCTTTTAAAACTTTTCAGTTATCTTTGTTGTTAAATGTTATGTCAGTATTTGCTCAATTTCTTAGGTATTCCTTTTACTAATTACACTGGGAAGTTAGGGTTTAATGCAAATACCATGATAACATTATCTACTTGAAAAGACCACATTGAAAAGTTTTTAAAGACAACCACTTGGTATTTATTGTCCCTTGAAAGTTAAACAGAATCAGGACTTGGGCAATGTTTTGATTCCAGTGAAATACTGAATTTTTAATAGCATTCCTGCCCTTTTCTTTTAGTCCCCTGGCTCAGCTTAAGAAGCTGATCGTCCCTCTTAGCTGTATGTCTCTAACAACTTGCAATTTTTGGTCTTTGTACTTTCAATACCTGTCTGATGCAACAGTATATATATGACGGATATCTATACAATTATCGGTTCCCTGGGGTCATGGCAAAATGTACATAGAAATATATCACATAGTAACTATGTCATTAGTAGATTGCTAGGGCTTCTTTCATGCCATAAAACGTTAAAAAACAATTAGAGAATGAAATCTTTGCAAAGAATTTGGAACTGACCCAGTGCTACAGTATGTAGAAATGCCACCATGAAATGAACAATAGGACTGTAATCCACGTTCAGTGGCTGCGGGACTCTCTCTTTTTTTTTTTTTTGCAACTCTATTTTTAGTTAGAATACTCTTTAAAAAAAATATTCAATCAAACTTCTGAACTATAATGTTAGAGCTACAGGGCCAGATTCTTCACTGCACCTGAGCTTTGGTCGGGTATGTTGGGGTGGGTGCGGGGGGAAGGGCAGGTGAGACTGCCAGGGGACTAGTTGCAGTTACATCAGAGCTGGGATGGGATTGGGTAACATAAAGCTGCTGTGATTCAACAGAAACTTAAACAGATACTTGTTAGAACTATCATGAACCCAGTCGTGCTAAATGTGTGTGCAAAAGCAGATGTGAAACAGTACACAGATCTCAGCCCTTGCTTTTTTAAAGTGTGGCCCTTAATATTCCTGCTTCTATGGAAATGGAAATTAAGCTAGTTTTAAAGTACTTACATTAGCAGCACCGAGAAGTATCAGTGTAGGCCCAAGCCCTATTGTGTATATAGACCTGAGAATTACAGACACCAAAAAGGGTCGGATACCAACAGGCTTGGCGAAGAAAAACAGCATAGCTGTACAGACTGCCACTGCTATCCAAAGGAGGACTGAAAACAATGGAGAAAGTGTGCCTGGAAAGGGAAGAAAGGGAAATGTTAACCCTTTTGGAAAACCAGTTATGCGTCAAGAAACAAATCCGAGCAAAGCTTGGTTCCTTGGCCAGTTTACCTACCAACGTGAATGAGTCATGCAACATAATTTCTGACGATAACTTCGCATGATCATAGTGGGAAATACTGTTAACATATTAGGGTGAATTTCACACAGCTAACAATAAGGGTAGGTAAAAGTCTTCATTAAATCTGTGGATTGCTCGGAAGAGACAACTTGCCTGTCTATTGTAGTGATCTGCCAATCAGTTCCCTTTTGCAAAGCTCGTTAGGGCACCTTAGCTCTAGTGTAATGATTGTACAAATATAGAAATATCCTATTATGTCCTACCATGAAACAGTCTATTCAAATATTTGTACTGTGTCAATGTACTACACTTACTTTTCACATTATCAAGTGCACAGCCAGCATAGGTGAGGTGACATGGTAATGGCTGGGAAATGCGAAGAGGGCAGTTAAAACAGACTTAGCATAGAAACAAGAGTAACAGCTCCAGGGCTAAGTCATATCAATGGGATTAGGAAAAAAACCAAGTATCAGAGGGGTAGCCGTGTTAGTCTGGATCTGTAGAAGCGACAAAGGGTCCTGTGGTACCTTATAGACTAACAGACTAAAAAAAACAGACAGCCCTGGTCTCCAAATTCAGAGTACATTCAAACTTTCTCCAGACTATAGGGTGTTTATATGCTGGCAATTGGTACAAGTCCAGCTCTGTAAAATAATTTTGCTACCAACTAGAATGGGAAACTTCTACCAAATCTGGAATATACCTTTAAACTGGACATGAGGTCTTCATTAAAAGGTAGGTGCAAAGTCCTCAATATTTCTTTAAAAAGTAATTTCCCTCCCTCCTCGGTTCAGGTCAATCAGTTTAATTTAACAGGACTTGCACTGGTAACAGCAGACATGCACAGTTGAGGCACGGAGCTGTTGTCTGAAGAGCAGTTTCACTTATATCATATGATGCTGGAATTGCAGAAGTAAATTAAAAGAACATTCTTAGGCTGATTAGATCAACCTGAGCACCTCAGACACGTGGCTATGGGCTGATCTACTCAAGGAGAAGTGGCGGTGGGGGGGTGGGGGTGGGGAATGAAATAAACCCTGGCTCTAGAGTTAGTTTTTTTTTTGGAGGGGAGGAGGGAGAAAGGAGTCTGCCTCATGACTATTCTGTTTGGCCACACCCCTGTTTATTGTCAATACATCTTTAATTACATCGACAATTGCCTGGAATGATGGGATTTAGAAAAGTGAACTGCACTATCACTGAAACCACTGGATTACTGGGGCTGCTTAAACTAATATGAGACATGCCCGCAGTTCAAACTAAGTGTTAATACCTACTGATTGTAGCCCAGAGGATTTTACAGAGTGTAAAACTCTCAGATTAGCTAAATATGTCTTAGTTTAAAAGGTTTAGTTTTAACTCTTTATTTCTTCTCTGTTATTCTTTAGGGTCTGGAACACATACACTTGAAACAAGTTTAGACTTTAGAGAAAATTGAGAGAATTGGAGACTAAAATCTTCTCTTTACAGAGCAGGTATATACAGGAGGAATCTCAGCCCTGAAAGCTTCCCTAATAACCCTGCTGATGTGCCTGTGCTGTAACCTGCAGAGACCACCTCAGGGGGTGAAAGGGCAGTTCAGTCTCCCAGCCAATTCACTTTAATCCTTTGCCTCTCTGTTGAGTCTGCCAACCAGACCCATCTGTTTGTGCCAATTATGGCAGTGGCGTTTGGGAAGAGCACATGTATCCACTAGACTAGACCCTGGACTGATTCCACCCACTCCATTCACATGAACCACCAGATGGAAGTGACTTTCAGTCACATTACTAATTGGACTGAATGTGAACCAATGACCTAGAGGTGAATGGCTCTCTATTCCGTTACCAATCTCTTGAGTCATCCAGTCCCCTTTGTCCCCATTAAGCATGTTTAGGCTACAAAAACAAGTCTACAGTAGTCATTTGATGGAATATATTATTCAATATATTTCTTATGATTTATGATGAAGCAGAGCCAAAAATCACTGCTTTTAAATACATCATTGCTTTTTTTAATCTAATAAATCAATCATTTGCAAATGATGTTATTTTATCCTTCTAAGCACAGCAGTCAAAAACTGATAAATGAAACATATTTAAAATCATTTCATTCCATATCATGCCCTCCTAAATGGCCACTGAATATTTCCATATGTTTTCAAAGAAATGCAGATGATTGACCACATCCCAAACCCTCTGAAATCAATGAAAAACTTTCCGTTCTCTGATGTATGGCTTATATTCAAGGCTTGTATATTAAAACATTCTCTGATGTATGGCAGTGTCGCTTTTTTGTTTCCCAAAGAGTCCAGATTACACATACAAAAAGACACAAGAGAGGATTAAATAAAACTTTTCATTTCTGCAAATTGAGGCGAGAACAAAAAATTTTCATTTAGTGATTTATATAGCACCCAAATGTCTGCTAGAGGTTTTTTTTTGGTAGTTCTGGTCACAGTATTGTCCTTTTCATGGGATTGATACCAAATACCACACTGGCAACTGCCCAAACCCATAGCAGCAATTAATACTATGTAACAATTCCAGCACATTTTTTTCATGAGATTCCTATGTATATAAAAACACACCATAGAATCAACTCATATTATATCATACAACAATGTTCAGGAGCAAAAAAGTCTCTAACAGAATTTTCAGCTGTGCCTGTGATTTTGGGTGCCCAACTTCAGACATCTTATCAGAGCCTGATCTGCAGAAAGTGCTGAGAGTCCAGCTTCCGAAATTCAGGCCCCATTAAGGTGTCTCAAACTGGGCATCCAAAATGACTAGTGAATTCTGAAAATCTTAACTGTTCTGTTTATGTTATTCAAGAGCTTTGCAAGGCCAAAGGAGAGTCACAGGAATTGCTGTTTAAGATGTAGTGATGCAATGGCTTGTGTTGCTTTATAACTGAAAACGTTCATTAGTATAAGAAAAAAAAGATCACTTGCCTTCATCTCCATCATCTCCAAAGGGGTAGAAGAGAGCAACTGCTAAATTGATGAATACAGCCAGGTTGAAGGAAATGCTCCCCCAGAGAGAGATGTGTCTGGAGAACCAGAACAGGGCTGGGTTATCTAGGCATGAGAGAAAAGCAGCATTGGAGAAATGAAAAGGACATGCATGAGCTTATGAGCAACAACTTAATGAAAACAAGAAATGCAGCCTAATGGAGAACAGTAAAGTCAAAAATAAATATTCAGGGTCCACAATGAACTCAAAACACTTAATATAGGTTTAATAGTCCTAGTATATTGTAGGCACTTACCCACTCAGAAGGATCCCAGTACTTTATTATAAATTACGACCCTACTGGGCTTACTAACAAGAGCTTTACCTATTTTAAGTTTGGAGGCCTGGATCTTTTGTGAAGGAATAATTTCATCCTCTTCCCTCCACTCCTGTGAAGCATACAGGGGAAATCTGTGGACAAATGGCTCCCTGTATGCTTCACAAGAGTGGAGGGAAGAGGATGTTTTGGTCAAAGATATTGGAACACAGACCCTCCCTTACAAAAAAATGCAGTGGGATTTTTCTGACCTCACAGAACAGTCAAAGTCTCAGGCTTATGATCTTTTCCAAGAGACCCACTGAAACCACATAAATCACAATTTACCTAAGGGAAAGAGGAAGGATCAACCCTGCCAATAAGGCTCTAGGGCAGGGGTTCTCAAACTGGGGGACCCCTCAGGGGGTCACAAGGTTCTTACATGGGGGGTCGTGAGCTGTCAGCCTCCATCCCAAACCCTACTTTGCCTCCAGCATTTAGAATGGTGTTAAATCTATAAAAAAAGCATTTTAATTGGGGGGGGGGGGTTTGCACTCAGAGGCTTGCTATGTGAAAGGGGTCACCGGTAAAAAGGACTGAGAATCACAGTGGAGTCTTAGTATTTTACATGCGGTGCTCAGGCTTCTAAGTCCTCCCTCATAACTAAACAGATCTGTTCTATTTTTGTAACAGCACCTAGAGGCCTTACCTGAAGCCAGGGATCCGTTGTTCTAGAGGCTGTACAAACACAGAGTACGTCTACAGTGCAATTAAACGCTTGCTGCTGGCCCGTACCCGCAGACTCAGGCTTACGGGGCTTGGGCTAAGGGGCTGTTTAATTGTGATGTAGACATCAGGCTCGGGCTTGAGCCTAAGCTCTAGGACCCCACGAGGTGAGGGTTGGAATTAACGTTTTTGAAGTAGATCTTAATATATGGGGTTTCAAACTCTCTAAAACACGTGACATTTAACTATTTGAAGATTACATTTTTCTCAGGAAATTATAAAGACTCCTAAAGTGCTCTGAATTTCCTGTGCGCATAAAAGATGCACCCTTGACCTTCCTGGACCTTTCCGCCGGCTGTAGGGCTTCACTTCTTACCATACTGTTGGAAGTGACTAAGAACATCACTGACTCCTAGAAACAGACAACTCCTCAAACTGGATCTTTTTGTCTCAGCGTAAGATCGGCTTTAATTACCCACAATTAGAGTCAGCTCAGACTAAACATTAAGATTTCACTTGTGGTCAAATTAGGCTCTTAACGTCTGGGTTTTAAGGATCTGGAGCCTTTGCATGAGGCATCCTCTCATTTCGAGCAATGCAGCATTGTACGATAACATAGCAACTCAGACACTGGGATAAAGATTAAACAGCACTTGAATGTATATTGCATTTTCAAACAAAATAATAGGGAGGCTTGTTAAGTGTTCCATAGATGAAAGGAAATGTGGGAATTTCTGTTTTGGATTAAAAAGAAAGAAACTAATTTATGCTTGCTTAGCATTACAGAGGTCAGATCCAAGCCTGCGCTCTCTCAGACAGCGGTTGGGGATTTTTGTTTGCTTGTTGGTGTTTCTTTTAACTGGGATCCCAGTCCTACTTTGTGAGCAGAATTATTTTGAAACAGAAACTGCAGCCTGGGAATTAAATTCACAAAAACGACAACCCAACATCACGTTTTTAGCAGTGGTAAAAGCTTCAAGTTAATTCATTCCACTCTGGCTAGCCAAATCCTCCTGCAGTTCTGCCCATATCTGGTATTCTTCACTTCCTTCCTAATTGGTTGTGCAATGTTGCTGCGAACTGTTCAAGAGCTGCTGTTTTCTACCTCTGAGGCATCTGCATTTTAATGGTGGGTGAAGAGATCCTTAGATATTTATTTCTATATCCCACTTCCTTATCAGAAATGTTGTGACGCTTAATTGGTGAAAAGGCTGGATTTACCCTGGAAGGTGCACAGGGCTGCCATCTGCCACCTCCTGAGATGCTAGAAGCAACTTCACTCCTACGGGAGGTCAGATGGCAGCACCATTTCTGCCTCCCCTGAGAATCCCATCCTGGGGGAGCAGCTCTAAGTTCTGTGTGGGGTTCCTGGGAGAGACCCCCATGGAACCAGCCATCTTACCCTGTGTTCTAGCCATGTCCCTTCTGAAACTAGCACCACCCACTTCCTTGCATGTGCCAGCTGGAGCTGCGCCCTCCAGCGGAATGGGGTTTGTAAATAGTTTGAGTAGGTATGTCCCCTTGGCCACCAAGGAATCACAGACTAGGTTCTGCGGGGAATTAATCCAGCTGGATTTTTGTAAAGTGCTTTAAAAGATCCTGGGATGCAAAGTACTATTACTAAGAAAACATCTCATTCTCCAGGAATAGTAAATGACGACTCAGTAGAAAGAGGTCTGGTATAAACTGGCAGGGCTCTGCTAACTTCCTGGGAGCCACGCTGTTTTACACCAGCTGAGGATCTGGCCCAAGGTGAAAGGTGTTTTCAGTGAATTATATTCAAAAGTATAAGTATACAGCTACACACGTTCTTGTTTAACATTAGGGGCCAAAATTCCATCTGGTATAATTGGGTGCAACTTGACTGTTTTCAGTGAAGTTACACCCATTTAGTCCACCACTCAATTCTGGTTTTGAGAGCCAAGATTATTTTATTAGTCACTTTTCCATATTATTTCTTCTTTGTGTATGTATCTTTCTCTCTCTTGCAGGTGGCACATCTCCAGTGACTTGCAATCCTGGGTTCGGAAATGTTTTCTTGTAATATCAAAGGGATTGGAAACAAATAAAAAAGAAAACATAAAATACTTGCTTGGTGACTTACAGGTTTTAAATACAATTAGACAACCTGAAACTAAATCCTTGAAACTATAGATAGTACTTACTCCTAATTTTCTTCTGCCACTTCATTTCATTGTACAGATCTTCTGTCTGCTGGAAAAAGTCATTCACTTTGCTCCCTTGTTCATCTCTCTCAGTTGTATTAAATACACGACTTTTGGATTCTCGAGTGAGGAATTCACAGATATTGGGGACAGGGAAGACTATTTGTTCCATCGTTCTATCATGACGGACAATCTGTAAATGCAAATGTATGGGTCTTTCAGGGTCAGACACTTCTCAATCATGCTGTGATTCCCTTCCGATTCAGAGCTTACTTTTATTTACAAACTGGTGTCGAACTAATTTAAAAAATGTCAATGACACCAAGACACTAGATTAAAAAACAGTTACGTAAGTAATTTATAGTAAAATTGTCTTTGCCTTCAAAAACCTGCCTTAAAATTAGGTTATACAAGTGTGCCTCAAATAAAAAAAATCTAGATCCAAGTATCCCCAATCTTTGAGGATGTTCCAAATCTGAGCCCTGCAAACTGCCCCCATATTTATAATAAGCTAAAGCAAAATTCCACATCCAAACATTCTCAGAGTTTAAAGGGCTTAGCATTTGGATGAAGAACTTCATTTTGTAGCTTGAGTCCATCTTTCTGAGGTTGTAAAGCATGAAGGGGGCTATGCAAAAGGAGCACCTTGTTACTCAGACAGTGCCAGTTCCTAGTGCCTTAGGGTTTTATCTGCTTACTTGACAACACCCAAGATATTGCTACTATTAGCCCTTCAGAACCAACAGAGCTGCTTGAGCGTGAGCTGGCGTCCATTCCATTAAAACTGCTGAATCTGACTGTGGAGTTCGTATTACTGGTGAAGAAGTAATAGGTGGAAAACACACCTTGGATCTCAGATCCCAGGTTTTTTGGACAGCTCGCTGTCACGGAATCATCATTTGACATACAAATTGAACAAACTGGGTATGCTGAGCTGACAGAATATACATCTGGAACTCCACAAATCGGCCCAGCTCTGGCAAACCTCTCTCTTATTTCAACAGAAGCAGTGTTGGGCTCAGCATCATTTACGTCCTCACTTTCAGGAAGCCCCCAAAGCTGTGGCTGTTTTGCAAAAAGTTGCCTTCTCTCTCCCTTCTGAAATGGTTTGATATTTAAGAGCAATATATTTATGCATCTTCACCTCAAGGATAGCAAAACTCTGTATATGTCTGTGTATTGGCACACAGTGAATGTAGTACTGTCCATGGATAAGCTGACCCTTTAAAGGAGTCCTGGGTGACACCTCACTTGTACCTCTCAGTCCCAGGGCCATATGATGGGAGCCTATGACTAGCAACTAGGCCAGCTGGGGGATATAAGGGCATCCTAAGTACAGTCAGGAAAGAGAACCAGAGGAGCAGGAGGGTTGTGAGAGCTGCTCCATAGCGAGACACCTGCAGGAGACCCAGGGTGAAAGAGGATCTGTGAAGGGGCTCTCCACGGGCTTGGCTGATGCCTCCTGCCACAAGGAGCAGAGGCCTGATGAGGAAGTGGCTTTAGGAAATGCCAGCAGTAGGAACTGGGTTTGGGAAGGAGCTGACAGAACTTTGAAGAGCTGGGGAATGACTGGTTTTCATTTAAGACGACATTGAACTGTGATTTTCTTTTACTAAACCAGACTCCAAGAAGGATGTGGTTTGACATGAGAGTCTACGTGCAATTACTCATCCTTAATCAACTAGATTTGCATCATATAGTCATAGTTTCCAAATGACAGCCCTGCGCACCTCGCAGGCACGTCCCCTTAAAGCTGCCACCCTTGAACTCTACACCTCCTACTACCGCCAGAGTCACAAAATGTTTTTCTGTCCAACAGGTGACTGCTGTATAGAATATGGAAAGGAGCTGATGAACCAGACCCACCTCGTCCTGTTAGGCAAAAACTGCACTGAATCTTCACACTACTTCAAAAACTTCTTTGTATTGCAGCCAAAGTTCTCATTTGATCCATAAACCTCCTTGGCTTGAAAAGCAGGGTTTGTGTGACTGATGTGCTACACAGGACTATTCTTGTCTCTAAGACACTGCTGCTATCCCCAGTCATTATTTCCATAACAAGAAATGTTCCATATCCCACAGGGAAGCGACTGTGGGACAATTGTTTGAAATTCGCCAAGCCAATTTTGAAGAATATCCAGGCCTTTTTTCCCTTCCCCAGTATGATATTATTCAGCTTTTTCCCCATTCAAAATAAGCTACCCTATTTAAATATGTTTTGTTCTTCAAGAGAAATCTAAATGAGAAGCTCTAGGAGGAAGTAAACTGGCCTCAGACCACAATAGTTTCCCTTTTGGTGAGTAATTTTTTACCTCAATCTGTGCTGTGTGATTGGCATAGTACTTCAAGGCTTCATCTCCTTCTTCTGGATCAGACCCTGGCTTCAGCATCTGCTGCAATGTTTTATTATGGCGAGCCAACTAGAAAAAGAAGACATCTGATTTATGTCCTGTTCTCCGGTTTACCATCTTCGCTTACACTCCCCCTCCAAACATGCCCCAATGGGCCTCTTTCTGTAAATAATAACCCAAAATGCCATTTGCTGATAACCATATAAATAATTTGATGTTAAAAAGCCAGTTTAAATAAGCAAGTCTTCAGCTAAGTTTTATGAAGACTGACTCTGCCAGCAGTCCATGTCTTTTTAGAGGGTTTTTCAGAGACACTAAAAAGTTAGAACAACAGCACTGCCCAGTTAAGTTCAGATATAAAATCTGCATACCTTTGACAGTGCTGCTTTTCCAAATTAGGTAATTACATTCTAAATTTCCCCATGATTTCAAATGGATAAGTTATTCTTCAATATGTCTTGTGCAATGTTGCTGGTCCTGTTAAATAACTGATGTTTTCCTACCTCAGAGGCAGCTGCATCTCCGTGTTGGGCAAAATGACTCATATATTGTATATATTCAATAAAGTACTTTAGGTCTTGTTAAATGTTTAAAGATCTTCTTAAATGCAAATGGTTTGTTATTATTGAGACACAACAGTAAATGCACTATCACTTCACGAGTCTAAGTCCTTTACCTTAATGAGAAACTTGAACCTAATTTTAAAAACGGATGAGCTGCTATGGAAGGTGACAAATAGCTCTTTTGTAGCACTTTTCATCAATAGATCTCAAAGTGCTTTACCAAGGTGGTCAGTATCGTTAGCCCCATTTGACTGATGGGGAAACTGAGGCACGGGGTGGTGAAATAACTTGCCAAAGATCATCCAGTAGGACAGTAGCAGATCTGGAAACAGAACCCAATTTGCCTGAGTCCAAGACCAGTGCTCCACTAAGCCACAAAAAAAGTAGGCATAGTATAAGAGCTAAACCTACCCCCTGAAGTGACCAATGTAACAAGGCTGTAAATTAGCGACGATCATTACAGAATACAGTTTGGAACTCTAAGTGCCAATGCTATGAGATTGTTAATTTATTTCGATTTTATAGCCCCAAAGAGGGGCAATAATCCATTCTAGCAGTAACACAGGTCTGAACAAATGTTACACTATCTGTGTCTGAAAGGGCTAGCTCATTGCTAGGCTATTAGGATATTTGCAAACCTCATACCTCCATTTTTTAATCTAATAACAACTCGTATGTATGCAATTTATCCAGTACATCGCGATTGCCAAGAACCAGTGGACAAATTGAATTTATTCTTAATCTGGGAATGTATTTACAAAGTAAAAATGACAAATATTAAATGACGCATCAGAAAATAAGAGAATGCAAAAAAACAAAAACCAACCAGAAAAAACTTATTTCCTATGACTTTGTAGTTGAATAAAAAATGCTGTTCTGCCCCTAAGCTGGAGCTTTGGAATTTTTACACTGGATCAGCTCACTGGTCCATCTAGTCCAGCACCCTGTCTCTGAAAACAGTCAGAAGCAGATATTTCAGAGGAAGATGCAAGAAACTACACAGTAGACAATTATGGAGTAATCTGCCAATAGGGAAAATTTCTTCCTCATCCGTCAATCAGTGGTTGTTTTATGCCATGAAGCAGGAGGGTTTAAATCCCTTCTGCATTTTTTATCCTAATACAATTGTGGCTATTCTCATTAGTCATAGTTTTTTCATAGATTTTAAGGCCAGAAGGGACCATTGTGATAATGTAGACTGACCTCCTGCATAACAGCCCATAAAACCTCATCCAGTAATTTCTAGAGCAAGCCCATATTTGCTGTTTGAGCTATAGCATATCTTTTAGAAAGCTATCCAGTCTTGATTTAAAGACTTCAAGTAAAGGAGAATCCACCATATTCCCAAGTAAGTTTCAAATCTTCCCATGCGCAATAAGATCTGGCCTCAATTATATATTGTGGAAACGAGTTCCACAGGCTAAGCACTGTTTTAAAAAAAAATTCCTTTAATCTTTTGCCTTTCAGTTTCATGTTCCCTGGTTCCTTTATTATAAGAGGGCAAAAGTAGGAGCTCCCAATTCACCTTCTCTACACCATTTATCGTGCTGTATATATCAGTACTGTACGCGATTTTCACCTTACACGCTGACTTTAGAAACTAACCCCCGCATAAGATGCGACTCCACTTTATCTTGTCCTCTCGTCTCCTTTTCAAATAAAAAGAAATAAAAACCACTCTCTTCTCATACAGAAGTGTCTGTATGATTAAATCATTTTTTATTTCCCATCTTCAATGGCCCTCTATTTTGGCTGTATCTTTAATTTGAGACAGAATGAACACAACTGACGAGAGAACTGCTTTGGGTGAGGAATTATTACCAATTGAAGCAAATTTTCATCTTGCTATAAAACAGAAAAACTTTGCCTCTATATTGACCATTTTCCTCCGCTGTTAACCATTAAGAATTTCTTCTCTATAATAGAAAAAAAGTTGGAAATTGGTTTACAATTTCTTATGACTGGAAGTCCAAGTCTTAACAATGATGTTGCTCTGCAGCAAGATGTTACTACTAAGCATCTATAAATTCACCAATGTCCATCAACATAATGAAAAGCTTCATTTCTAAATGTATTAGGACTTGCACTGCCCACACTCTAGGAAATGTCTCATACCAACCATGTGAACTTTCAGAATATAGCACTTTCCTTTTATTATACTTGTGTTTTTAACTTTTCACATTTTACTGTAAACATATCCCATGATATGTATCAATAACTGAAGCTCAGATTAATCATAGAATCGTTTGAGCTAGAAGGAACCTTTATCCCATTTCTCCTGCACTGGGACAGGATTGATTGGGTATAAAACAATCATCCATTTATAGATGAATATCAAGCGTAGCAGCCTTGAATATCTCTAGTGATGGCAATGAGTCACTGTGTCAGGTGAGCAGAAATACTGGGTACCATAAATATATTAGCAGATCATTAATGGTTTTGAGAGGAGCACTCTCAGAACCAATTGAAAATCATTTTATAATTCATTATCAGATCATTGTGCATGTGAAGAACACCCAAGTTCTCTGAAAACTTGGGTAAACAAAGGCTTTGACTACACTTGGTTTAGGCTCTAAGCAATTTGGGCCAGGGACCGTCTTTTTCTTCAGTGTTTGTACAGCACCAGGCACAATGGAGTCCTGAACCCTGACTGGAGCTTCTAGGATTTATACCACCAACACTGGGGATTTAGCAGGCAGTGGGCAGCAACCTTACAGCTGCAGGGGTGCAGATCTCAGGATTTACCCCTCATTGAAATGAGGGTAAACTCAACTAGTATAAACGGAGGCTTTTCTTGTCCACTGTTTACACCAGTGCAGCTACAGAGTTGCGACTGACTGACTGCTGAATGGGGTACTGACAAGGCCAAAGTTAAGATTGGAGAGAGGCAAAATGATCTGAAGAATAGATTTGGGATTTCAGAGATAGTCTTAATGCTGCTAATAAAGAACATTCTTGAAAGACTAGGAAGTGTTGACACAATGTAAGGAGCCCCGACTGAGCGCAGAAGGAAAGTCATTTTAAAATTGTGCACCGTGGTTCAACGTAACATGTTCTTAGTCACACACAATCTCAGTAGTCATAGGATTGTTGTCTATCTATATCCTTCTGTTGTCTTGTCTAGATTGTAAGCTCTTTTGGGGCAGCGGCTGTATATTTATTTTGTCTTTGTACAGTGCCTAGCACAATGGGGTCCTGGCCAATGACTGGGGAGCCCGGGCATTAGAATATATATAATTATAAAATGAATGAACACATGGTCGGGCAACAACCTGCCAAGGTCCACATTTAAAAGACAAAGACCTAACAGGAGAGAGAATAAAGGCAAGATAGCACAAGTCTCCTACTTTAGCAAACCAGAACATTGTCTATAGCTCTACCTTCATGCCTGTTAATTTGTTATGTAAAGAATTTATAGGGCCAGATGTGTAAAGCACTCTATGCCAGCAGCCCCTTGCATCTGTGCAGAGCTTTCAGTAGGATCAAGGCCATAGTAATATCAGTTTGTGACTACATTATCACTGTTAACTTAAACAAAGAAAGTTTGTGTGGTCTGGCGTGCTGATACAAAGCACTGGAAATATATTTTTGGGGACAGTCCTGCATTGGTATGTAGAGGGAACTGTCTTTTCCATCTCTAACTTCTGTGATTCTATTATACAGCAAACCAGAGTTTCCAAAGAGTGGGGCATGCCCTCCAGGATTAGCCAATGGTGGTGCATGGGCAAACCTCTTGATTTTTTGCAGGGGGTATGAGGGGAGGGATGAGGGGGTGTGTAGCAGTCGCAGAAGATGTATGAGTTAAGATGGTTAGACCTTAGCAAGTTGCATGGAAGGACACAATTTCCTGAAGAGTTATTAGCTTTCAGAACTTTGGAAAACACCGCAGTAAAGTGTCAAAACAAAATATGTTTTGTTTTACATCAAGATATCTTTGAAGAAAAATGCAGTTATTCTAATGTTATAAAATAAAAAGTGATTTAAAATCTGTAGCAATTCATACGGTTTATTGAGTTGGGATACCAGATTGTCTTGCAAACAGAAAATGTACATTGAAAAATTGTTAGGAAAATGATATTTCAGAAATAGTTTTTCACCTTCCATTATCTTTGTAAAACAAACACCTTCCACACACTGTCAAGCATTGTATGTCATCTCCTTGTCCTAATTCATTAACCTTCTCGGTTTGCTTGAGAGCACATCCTTTCTCGCAGGCCTGTGGGGCCTAATATAGCACCCAGTGAAATCAATTGAAAAATGCCAATTGATTTCACTGGGTCTGGATCAATCAGGTCTAAAGGAGGTTTGGTGAGGTGGGAGGGGTCATATAAATAGGTGTTAGAAACAACAGGTTGATATAGATGGTGGACATGAGTCTCAATTTATATTACAGTTCCTTTATACCACTGTAGCGAAACAAATGTGCAAAAGTGAATGTAAATATAATTTGTGTCAACTTTAAGGCCCCTTTCCACTGCCAGGGGCTTTGGTGTTAATGAGAGTCAGGCCAGGTATCTTACAAAATAACTGGGTAAAATGTCGTTAGTTCTTCTGAGAGAGTCAGTTCCCTGGAAATGTGTTGAATCAACATTTTGCAGATTTTATCTTGTATGTTTTAATTCCTGGGGAAGAGTGCTTCAAACTCTGGCCTGAGTTCTGAAGGAACTCAAATATTAAACTGCAGAACTACTAACTGTGGTATGTAAGCTATCACTTAAATCAGTCTCTGTACCAAGAGACTGGAGGATAGTTAATGTAATGCCAATTAAAAAAAAAAAAAAAAAAAAAAAGACTCCAGGGGCGATCCTGGTAATTATAGGTCAGTAAGCCTAACTTCAGTACCAGGCAAAATTGATTGAAACTATAGTAAAGAACAGAAGCATCAGAAACATAGATGAACACGATTTGTTGGGAAAGAGTCAACACAGCTTTCGGAACTTTCAGAACGCCTTTGACAAGTTCCCTTATTAAAATCTCTTAAGCAAACTAAGCATGGAATAACTGGAATAGCAATGGAAGGTCCTCTCATGGATCAGTAACTGATTAAAAGACAGGAAAGAGTAGGAATAAATGGTCAGTTTTCACAGTGGAGAGAGGTAAATAATAGGATTCCCCAAGGATCTGTACGGTGACCAGTACTATTTAATATGTCCATAAATGATCTGGAAACAAAGTGGCAGCAAAGTTTGCAGACAATACAAAATTACTCAAAAATAGTTAAGTCCAAACTGACTGTGAAGAGTTATAAAGGGATCTTACTAAACTGGGTAACAAAATGGCAGATGAAATCAGTGGCGTAGCCAGGTTCTAACACCAGAGGGAATGAACACACAAAAAAAGGCACCACCTGACCGCTGGCCCCACCAAGAGCCCGCTGTTGGCCTGGGTTCTTTCACCCAGGCCAGCAGCGGGACCCCGGCTGGCAGGAGCCCGCGGGGGGGAATCCCAGAGCGGTGACTGGCTGAGCCGCTCAGCCCGCCCTGCTCTGAGTTTCCCCCCGCAGGCTCCTGCCAGCTGGGGTCTCTCGGCCCGCTGCTGGCCTGGGTTCTTTCACCCAGGCCAGCAGCGGGACTTTTGGAAAGGCGCCACTTTTGGAAAATGTGCTCAGGGGGAGCGGCCGCTCCCCCTGCTCCCCCCCTAGCTACGCTACTGGATGAAATTCAGTGTGGATAAATGCAAAGTAATGCACATTGGAAAACATAATCCCAACTATACAGACAAAATAATGGGGTCTAAATTAGCTATTATCACTCAAGAAAGAGATCTTAGAGTCATCATGGATAGTTCTCTGAAAATATCTACTCAATATGCAGCAGCTGTCAAAAAGTGAACAATGTCAGGAACCCTTAGGAAAGGGATAAGTAATAAGACAGAACATATCATAATGCCACTATATAAATCTGTAGTATGCCAATACCTTGCATACTGTGTGCAGTTCTGGTTGCCCCATCTCAAAAAGGTATATTAGAATTGGAAAAGGTATAGAGAAGGGCAACAAAATGATTAGGGTTATGGAACAGCTTCTATAATGAGAAGAAATTTAAAAGATTGGGACTCTTCATCTTAGAAAAGAGGTGACTAAGGGGGGATATGATAGAGGTCTATAAAATCATGAACGGAGTGGAGAGTGTTATTTACCTCTTCACATAACACAAGAACCAGGGGTCAGCCAATTAAATCAATAGACAGCAGATTTAAAACAAACATAAGGAAGTATATCTTCATACAAGGCACAGTGAACCTGTGGAACTCATTGACAGGGGAAGCTGTGAGGATCAAAAGTATAATTGGGTTCAAAAAGGAATTAGATAAGCTCATGGAGGATAGATCCATCATTGGCTATTGGCCATGATGGTGAGGGATGCTACCCCATGCTCTGGATGTCCCTAAACCTCTGACTGCCAAAAGCTGGGACTGTATCACTCAATAAATTGCCTTGTTCTGTTCATTCCCTCTGAAGCATCTGGCACCAGACACGGTCAGAAGACAGGATGCTGGGCTAGATGGACCATTGGTCTGATGCAGTCTGGCCATTCTTATGTTCTTAAGCCAATATAAACAAAAACAGCTTCTGTATCTAGACGTGGTTACAATTTAGGATGTATAATGTTTAATGTCACTGACTATTAAGGAATTGTATTATAAACTGGAAAAAATTCTCCCCTCTATTTAAATTATTTATATAACATTTTCGTATTTATTCCACTGGTAATCAGACTGTGTTGCCAACCTACATAACACTAGAATTTCTCCAGGGTGAAAGGGATCAAATGAGAGCAGCATTTCTCAGATCTCAGATGTGTCTCACCTTGCTACTGCAAAAATGCTCCTACAGCTGTGCGTAGAAGCAGATAGACCCTTGAAAGCTGCTACTGCTTGTGTACGGCCTCTTAAAGAAGAAGGCTCTAGGGAACAGTCTGCAAGCTATTCCCTTTCCCCCCCCCGCCATCTTGGTAACTCAATAGAGCCACCAAGCTGCATAAGATTTGGTACCATGGCATCACCATTGATGGTTCCTCCTGCCAACCCAAGGAACATTTAGCTTTCTGCTGAGAGATAGAATGAGGAAGAGGAGCCACTGGGGAAAGTAACCAGAGAGACAAAAAGGACTACAAACAAAAATAGAGTAGAAAACAAGGTGAGAAGGAAACAGAAAAGGACAGGAGAGAGAAAATGAGGCACAAGGTGATGGGACATGGGAGCATAGGGGTGCTCATAGGCCAATTCATTGTATATGGGACAGAAAAGACTAAGAGCCATTAGTGAAGAAAGAAAGAAAAACTGAAATATCACCTTAAACATAACTAAGTAGAATTTTTTATTCCACCTGGCTCTGATAACACTTCTCAACTCCCCATGTTCCAATCAGAATTGAACAGAGCTCTCACCAATGCACAGGACAGCTTCCTTTCCAATAGTCTTTACAGTTTCATAGAGCAGCACCTTTGTACTTCACCCAAAGCAAATAGTCTATTAACAAACACTGGAAACAGCCGGGATTGAGCAAAGGCAGACCCTAGAATCAAGGACTAAGAGATTTTCATTCAGATGATTATACAATATATAGTAGCTGAAAGAGTTCAGAGCCAAACTTCCCCTGGTAGCTTGTGATATCACTCAGGCACTGGAAGTCCAGGCTCCTTGGATTCTCAACTGCTGACTTTCCCAGACTTCTTGTGTAACCTCTGACAAATCACCTAACCGCTTTGGACCTCCGTTTCCACATTTGTAAGATGGGAATAAAATGATCTAGCTTACAAGATAGGAAGAATTAAAGCCTGTGAAACACTGACATTCTCACATGCGAGAGATCACTGTAGCGAAGTACAAATTGTTCTTGTTATAATATTTGTAACTCTCTGAGCATTTTAAAGTCATGTTTCCTCTGCTTCTTTTATGCCAGATAAGAGCAGCATGAAGAGCAGGAAAAATTATTCCCACATACTTCAGTGAATTAGAAACCCAACTGCAAATTGTCTTATTCATCACCCCTTTTGCAAGCAAAGTTTGTGGGAAACTATTTTCAGGCCCGTGGCTACAATTTGTTTCATGACCAAACAAAATTCACATGGGGAGGAAGTGCAAGTATCAGGTCGTAGCATATCAGCCTTCTTAGACTAACCTCTGTGAACTATGTGAGTGAAGGAGGTGGATGGGATGCAAGAGGGAAAGACCTAGGAGATGAAGGAGGAGCAAAGAATGAATGAGGGGAGGTAGAGGACAAAGAGGAGTGGAGACAGGACTGGGAAGACCTCCTCCTTACCAATGGGGGTCTACTTCATAGCCATTGCAAGGGGCAAGACCTCAATCACTTCTATGAGAGGCCAATGAACCAGAATAAGTGGACACTGTGGGATCATCTGAAAGCCCAGCACACTGAGCAGCATCCAGCCAGCTGAGAGCAGTGCCCACCCCAAGCGGAGCTCCAGCAGGTAGGTTCGTACCCACAGGATCCCCTGTTTGCAGAGTGGAAGAGCTTCTCTTCTCCTCATGAAGGCCACCCAGGACAATATATTAAAAACTGGAGAAAAGAAAGCATCTCCTTTCCAGGAGCTCTCAATTCTATTGCTTGAAAGCAAGTTCCTCTTTTGGTTTCTTTTCTTATTCTGAGGCTGAGCAGAAGTAGAATGCGAAATAGCACTTCTCTGTAATCTCTCTATCTACAGCTGTACAAGTAGAATCTAAAAAAAAGTAAGTTAAATATCCACACAAGCAAAGTAGGCAGCTGCTTACTACCCTGCTCTTTTTGGGGGACCCACATCCCCTCGAAGTCTTGGGATGGCCCTGCCTTCATCTCCTGCCGTGGGACTGGAAGCAGAGGAAAAAGCTTACTGCCAGACAACTTCCCCTGTTCTGGCAGCAAGACAAGTGCAACTTATGGCATGATATCTCCTGCTTGGGACCAGGCTCTTGTTTGGGTCCTCCAATTTATGTGGCCAATCCTGATAGTATCCCAACCTCCTTAACAGGCACTTCTCAAAGTACAGACAATTATTTCTTGACAAAAAGTTTTCTTGCCCAAAGACAAATTGGATTGAAGGGGAGAACGGGCAGCTGAGCCCTGCAAAGAGCATTCACAACTGTCCAAACTCACTCGCCTTTTTCTATTCACCCGTGGGGACTGTTATGCACATACTGGGAGGTGAGGCAAGAGTGGGGGGTTGACCACGTGAAAGAAAGGAGCAGGAGATCAGATGAGATGCAAGTCCCAGCAGCCAGTATGGCCCAGCCTTCCCACCATTTTAAATGGTGCTGCTGGACTTTTGCTTCATCCGTCCACTTAACAGAACAAAAAAACAGAATAGCTGTTTTCCGGGCCTGGTAATGGGGAGAGGACTAGGCAAAACAAAATGTGATGATATTCCCTTTCCAAATCCCAGCTCTTTACTGCAGTCATCTGGACAATATTTGTACCAGGCACCTAGAATTAGCAGCATATGCTGAGAAAGCAAAGGAAAGTGAGCAGAGGAGGTGCAACCTTCATCCTAGACAGACACATCTTAGTCCTACTCATCAGATGATGAGCTATTAGTGTTAGCCAGCAATTAAATTTTGATCAACAGATAGAAACATAGAAAGAAGAGACTGGCGGGCAACTAATGCTCACCCATGGCAACCACAGTAAATCAATGACGTGGGGATGTGTCAGCCTCATCCCAGCAGGTGATCCAGAGGAAAAAAATCATCCTGACGTCACTAGCCATACACCAGGTGGGAAAACTGGACCAGAGTTTGCACAACCCTATGTATGAGAGCAAGAACCACTATGATTAAGTGTCTGTTTCTACCCGGAGATACGACTGGTGTCCTAAGTAATTTTCCATCTTATTCTTGATGTAAAGAAAATGTTGCCAGCTGTTAAACCAGAGTTTGCTAGCTGGACATTTCAACACGACTGCACTCCCCACGAAAGGGCAATAACCCCATTATATGCAAGTCCATGCAGATCACCTGTAACACAGGAGTCCCAGCTCAGCCTCTGATGTAAGACTTCGTCTACGGTAGTATGGTAACAATTCAATATCACGTATATTTCTATTAATCAGGGTGCCTCTGCTGCAATATAAACAATGTCAGTGGTATATTACATGTATTTCTGTGCAGACAATATTATGCACTGTGGTTTATGGTGACAAAGTGCAGTCCACTTTGAAAAGTGAGTGTAAAAATGGCACTGTGGGGTTCCACATTTATTGTCTCTCAAAGACTTCTGGATCAGATTTGTTCAGTTTATAGGTACAATGATTTTTCTCCCTATAACTCTTACCTCTGCAAACTCAGCCTGAAAACTGAGCGGTGTTCTTTCTGCTTCATATATCATCACCAGTAACGAAAATGCTGCAGGATAACTGCTGCCCTTCGTTACACTGTTACTGGCAATATGGCTTCAGTGGAAAGAACCAGTGTAACCGAGAGCAGAACATGACGGCAATGGGACAGATTCTCAGCTGGTACAAATCAGTGACTGCCATGGAGCTATTCTAATTTACACCAGTGAGGATCTGGCCCGAAAAGGAACTGGTCCTGCAGTAGGAACTCAGCTAAAAATTCTGCTGGTGAAATGGGAGCCAGAAGAAAATCCAGCTCCTTCTCCCAAAAAAGTAATAACTATCTACTTTTGTCACTAAGGTGAGCTGATAGCACGGTGGATACACACAGTGAGCAACAAGTCTCTTGAAGAAGAGGGTGGCATCTTATATAGCCACTTTTCAGAGCAGAACCACACATTAATACTAGCGGTATTCCCTCTAGTATGCCTTATGGGCCCCTATTCTACAGTAAACCGTATTTCTCAGATACAGAGATCTTAAAAACCACAAATCATATGGACACAGGATAACTGAAGTTAGAGATAGGAAACCCCCTGCCCAGTTAATCATGTCTACCGCCATGTTAATGCAATATACAGTCCCTAAACAGAGGATGTATGTGATATCAACGGATACATTTGACCTTATTAAATTTGGAGGGAAATGAAAGTAAGCAACACCCATTGGACCCAATCCTATTAGTGGGCTCCTCTAAACATGGCCACTTCCAAACCCCAGGAGCTTCACTGAAGTCAGTGGGACTCCTTGGAGGCACTAAGACCCATGTTATTTAATTCCAATTCGGAATTGGATCTTAAATGATGGGGTAATAGCTGGAAGCCAATGTCAACAAAATAGGAAAAGAAAAAGTTGCAGAACAAGTTGCCAAGGATTCTACCTGCCAATGAACGGCAGCCTCAGACATTTGTTTAAGCTTTCAGGGGCTCATTAGTGTCAAGGCCCTGTGGCAGCCTCCATACTGGATCTATACACTGGAGCTGGTTGAAGGTAGAGAGATATACCCTCCTAATGAGCTGCAGGGAAGGTGATGAGCCTCTTGGAATTCTGTTTCAATCTTGGCAATCCGAGTGTAAAAGCCTTGCAACAGCTTCTGATTCTGCTGACATTTAATTAGCCAGTGTCATTTTGATGCCATAGACTGTCTCATCAGGACAAGAACTACAAAACAACATGTGGAAAATAAAAGTTCCACAAGAAGTTTCAGGTCTGGCAGCCCAGGATACGAGTCCCCTGACAGTCACGGTTCCTGGGACAGGTCCCCATTAGCTCCTTGCCTTGGCAATGTGATCAGCTAATGCTTTTCTGCTAGGAAGGAAAACTGCAAGCCTCAGCAAACACCCACTAAAAGTATAGTGCTGAAGCCTTAAATTCCACTGGCCTTGCATGAAGAGAGTGACTTTTTTAAAGGAACTCTGGGTTACTCTATGGAATTCATCCCACAGGACTGGTGGGATTCTAAGATTCTATTATTCTTCATTATTTGTCTCAACCAAAATCAGGGCCCTGCTCTCCTAGGCATTGCACAAACGCACAATGAAAGACAATCCTTGCTCCAAAGAGCTTACAGCCTAAATAGATAAGGTAGATAAAGGGTGGGAGGGGAAATAGGTGCAGTGACTTGGCCAAGATCACAAGAAAGTCAGGGCCGGAGCCAGGTCCTAAACCCAGATCTTCTCATTCCCAGTCCAGTGCCATCTCCACTGGATCATGCTCTGAACAAAAACTTAGCAATGCTTCTGTAAATATGTACAATGCTTTCCTTACGTACAAACAGCTGTTTGGGAGGAGACACTCCCATTAAACGTCTTGAGAACCCTCACACTGTGCTGCAAAATGTGGAAATAGTTGGCTGTACTATCGGTGCTACCTATAGATTAGAAGGGTCAGATCCGCACCTACTGTAAATCAGGGGAGCTTCATTTACACCAGCTGCAGATCAGTTACTCTGTACTTGTGCCTTCTTTCTGGAGTTCCTGCTCCCATATATCACAGATACATTTTAGTGTAAATTACCCACAGGTTTATTTTAAAAAAATCAAATGATTAAAACCATTTTAAATAGTTCATGGGTCACATTTAACACCAGGTAGCTGTCAGCAGAAACACGTTCCCAACAACAAAGTCTACTAATGGGGAGTGGGGCTATTAAGGCACAGAATGGTTATCACCTCCCCTCCAGTGGTGGGGGCGGTGTGTCCACCAGCAGCCAACATATCTACATAAGTTGGCAGTGCTGGCCAGGAAGATGAACTGATGCAGTATGTCCCATGTGACATGACAAAGCCCTGGCTGGGGTGATTTAGTTGGGGGTTGGTCCTGCTTTGAGCAGGGGGTTGGACTAGAGGACCTCCTGAGGTCTCTTCCAACCCTAATTCTATGTGCACTCTCCACTGCCAGACTCCATGGGTGTGTCTACACAGCCCACACAACCGAGCCTCCCAAGACTTGGGATTGCACTACCACACTAAAAACAGCTGTGTAGACAGCACTGTGAAGCTGCAGCTCAGGCTCTGAAGCCCATCCACCTTCTCTAGGCATCAGAACCCAAGCTCCAAGCTGAGCTGCAACATGTACACAGTTGTTTTTAGCGCAGTAGTGCGAGGTCTGTGAGTCTAAGTCTGTCGACCTGGGCTGGGGGGCTCACTGCCACGGGCTGCGTAGATGTACCGTGAACCAAGGGGTTCTTGGTGGAACTTAAGGCTGTTCCTCACAGCTGGAAGCCTCTGGAGTACAGCGAACCTCAGTAGTGCTTTACTTATGCGGCAGATGGTACTGAGGGAATGTTGACACTATTGAGGAGAGGGGAAAAGACATTCCATGTAGTCACATTCCTCTCTTACATGGCTCCCACCCACACCTTTTCCTTGGAATCACCTGGTGTTAATGGAGACCCTTAGTGCGGGAACTACAGCCCTTCTCCTGCCCTATTTCCTTGTTTTGTCTTGTTGTGGGTTCTTTTAAATGCTTCATTAAGTAACCCACTTCTGTCTTCTTCAGCAGCATTTCTTTTCAGCCCAGTCAGTCGATTTCACCACAAGTGTATTCCTGACTCTGGTCACACTTCCTTCCTGAGGAACACTGCTCTGTTGTCTACTGCTGCCGGCACAGCCAATTCAGAAACCCTGGATTCCTGTACCAAAGGCCAAGATGCACTGAGTGATCTTACCTTGGATCTGGTTGTACACAACTACAGTAATGCCCCTTAGCTTCCCTAGCTATTGAATCATGGAAAGCCTGTTTAGCTCTATCACTTCAGTCTCCTACTTGTGACTCTCCTTTGCCCTGACACAAAATTATATTGATCTGTATTCAATATGTCTCTTTTTATTTATTTACACGTATATAACATATACAAGAAAGGGCCTATCCAAAGCTATGCGTACCTCTGCCAAAATTCAAAAGTGTTGCCAACCCAAAGAAAGCCAACAGCTGCTCTACACTCTCAAACCAAAAATAACTCCCCCCAGTAAGAATCAATACCACTTCCCCCAACGCACAAATAGCCAATCATATGACTAAAGTTCTCCCAGCTTTAACAATCTATATTAGCAGCAGTAGCAGAGGAAAGTATATATTTAAAAATAGGCTTAATAGTCTCCTTTAAGGAATTGTAAGATACCAGCAATGATGCCTTTCTGATGTATTAAATGCCAATTCCTCCTCATTAGTATAGTAGCTGGTACTGAGTTAGCATAAGAGTCGGACCAGCTAGTGCAAAGGATTAGGAATCAGGCAACCTGGCTTCTTTTCTCATCAAGGCCAATGACTTGTTGCCTTCACCTCTTTTGCATCCTACTTCACAGGGCTGTTGGGGAAATGTAAGCAGTTAATATTTTGAAGCGTTTTGAAGCCCTCAAAAAGAATATGCTATAAAAGGCAAACGTGATTCCTAAATATTTCTAGAATTATTATTTGTACTGCTGTAGCTAGGAGCCCCAGGCGTGGACCAGGACTCTGTGGTGCCAGGCGCTGTACAAACACAGAACAAAGGATGGTCTCTGCCCATGCTATGCTCAGATCTACTGGAGGAAATATCACAGTTTAATATGTTTAAGTAGATAGTCATAGAACAAGGCCTTATATGGCCGTGTCCTGCTTATATTTTTAACTATGTGGGTAACCAGAATTTCAACTACTACTTGAAACTTTTCCTTAATAAAGGTCTCATTATCAAGCCAATCCTATTTTAACTGACAAAGTTATTATTTTTATTAAATAGACTGTAGGGCACTATTATTCCCAAAGTATAAATGCAGGCCATCAACTGTCTATTTAACAAATATTCTTTATGAATATACCTATTAATCTACCATTACACATAATAAACATGGCAATAAGGCGATTAGATATTTCGTGCTACGTTTGATCAAGGAATCTTTATTCTACTGCTAATATATTTTAGCAATTCAAATGTACAAGGCTGAATTACTTGTTTCCCTCACTCCATTGATAATTAGCACCAGACAGGAATGTGTATGAGTTATCCATTAACTCAAATTGCTACTGTATGTTTAGTTTTCCCTTTGTTTATTTTAAGAACTTATCAATGAAAAGGAACTTCCAACTGTGCCAGGCTATCAGGAGATTGTTTGGTTCAAGCTGATGTTTGTTTATGTTGCATACCTGCATTGATATCAAGCAGCGTTAATTTCTTCTAACCACACTGGGTGGGAAGAAACCATTCTTTCATCAGGTCTCGGTGCCATCAGGAGATTGTCGTATTTACATAAGTAGTTCTGGCACTCCCTTGGTATTCTACTAAACTTTTAATTTAACCTTATAAAAAATCTTTTGTTTTCTAGGAAGTTATAATCTGCTCAAAAAAGGCATTGTGGCGTTTCATAATTATTCTCTCTCTGGCCCCAATTCAGCAAAGCACTCAAGCATGGGCTTAATATTAAGCATTTGTTTAAATACTTTGCTGGATCGGGAGCCTCAAGGCATGATCTTGAGAGGGATGATACCCTACATCAGTGTTTCTTAACCACTGAGTTGTGACCCAAGAGGGTGTCCTGAAATGCATCCGGGTATGTGTGAGTGTGTGTGTGTGGGTGGGGGTGGGGGGTGTCACGAGGCATTGAAAATTGTATTACAATCTAAAACAAAGAAAATCACATTCCCCCCCACTCCCTGCACATCCTTACCCCTGAAGGTAACGTGATCTCTGTCAACCTCTTGAAATACACTAATAAATTACAGAGGGTTATCACTGATTTATTTTTTACTCTTACTTTTACCGTAAACAGAAGGGGGCTATGAACATTTTTGACTTCGAATAAAGGGTCACCACTCTGAAAAGTTTGAGAAACAATAACCGAGATGACTCCAACAGCAAAGTTTGCTCAGTTTATTCACTTTTGAAAGCCTTTAATAGCCAGCTGTGCAGTCTCAACCAGTAATGTGAAAATCAGGATGGTTTCTTTGTGCTATGCACGGTGACATTTTTGTTGCACCATTTAACCAACTGACTATCTGGTTTGACATTCCAGACTTAGAAGGGCCAGTGTACAGGTCAAACTTATGTGCTACTTGTTTCAGAAGCCTTTGTAAAGTCTACATTTACATCACATCACAGACACATCATGTCATCTGAGTTCTCCTTGCTGAGAGCCTTTCTAATATCACCAAAGAGAAGTCAGCTTGATTTAGCATAATCTAGATTTTAAATTATTATTATAAACACCATGCAGGTTCCCTTTGATTGAGGTGTGACAAGAGGTACTGGAACAAACATGGATCATCAAGAACTCACCAGGACTGGATGGTACTCATCCAACAGTGTTGGGAGGAACTTGAAAAAGAAGTACCTGAGAAAAACTCAAGGTTTGGCTCTGAGCAAGGAGCTTGAACACAACACATACAAAATGGAATGTTTGGCCACAGTAGATTCTTGTGAAACAAATCACGCACGCTGTCCATCTGGTAATAACAGGGGGGGTTTCCAGCACACGATATCGAGCACCCATTTGCATCATTACTCTGTACTGCTGTGGGCAACAGAAAGGCTGCATTTGAAACCAGCCCCCACTCCAGTGTAGTATGGGAGTGCAGATTATGCTGGTCCCTTGGGGATGGCTCAGTTCTGTTTTCTCTGGTTTGAGTTCCCCACTCTGCTCACAATGCACGGGTCAGGAAGAGTGGGAAGCAGTAGTGCCAGGAAAGGGATGAAGTCAGTGGAGGGGAACCAGCATGAACAATGGTCCCACACGGTCTGCAGAGGAGGACAGGGATGATAGATAAGAGATGTGAGGGCAGGGTGGGGAGAAGAAGAAATGTTGACCAACTCGATGATGCACAGTTAACAGTAAGAGGTCTTCTGGGTCTTGTACTGCAGTGTGGGGCCATAACACAGTCCTCAACCTTTCTTGTGATGTATTTATAGCTTTCTGTGCATAGCAGGTCAGACATTTACAAGAAAGTCTTTTGCTTCTGGTAAAACCAACCACAGGAAAGGCAGGGAAGGATGTCGTGGTGGCAAAATGCAGAACCCACTCCAGCCTTTAAAAGAGCAACGACAAAAACGGAAAGTCTGAGTGCTCCAAAATAAACTGTCTGTGTACGAGTATGTGATGATAAAAAGAGGAACTCTAATCTAGACTCTGCTGCTAGACTGGTATGGATTCTGTAACCAGAGTAGGTGGCCACACGGAAGCAGCTGAAAAGCTGTACCAATTGTGAAAATGGTAAAAAACTAACAATGAAACTGCAAGGAGCAGAGCAAAGAAATATGATGTAAATTAGGTCAGCTACACAGAGTGGAGGGTACAGTCACCAGTAAGCTGTTTATACATAAGATAGCATTAGAGGGTGTTTAGAGAACAGGATAGGAACTAGGCAACAATGATCTTACTCATGAGGGACAAAAGTTCATATCCTGCCCAGCCCAGAGTGATTGAAAGGACACATGTAGAATGAGCTTGGTAGTCAAAGATTTGTTTTCATGTGCCAAAAATCATAGCTTTTCATTAACGGGTGGGGGGAAGGGCCTAAACAGCATGGTTTAGTCGTCTAGTGCTCTGTTATGTGACTGTATGATGTTCTGCACGGCTGTACACATAATAATAAATCGATGTGTTCATTGGGACATCCAACTCCAGGAAGGGAAATCAGTCAGTTTTGTCAAATCTGTACATCAAGCATAGGTTTTCCTGCCAAACCGATATGCCTGCTTTCTTCTGCATGGCATGAAGGGGCACAGTAAATTGTTGCCAAGATCCAGGATGTGACCAAAATGCCCCACCAAGGATCAGACATGTGGAATTGGTGTTGCTTCTTAGTAGTGATTGTATAGCCCCTGGAAGGGCAACAGTATCCCAGCAATCTTTTCTTATACAGCTTTAGCCCTATCTTCTATTCTCAAGGTCTGATTCCCCATTGTCCTGAACCTTGTGTAGTCATTGACACCAGGCACAGTAAGCACAAAGTGGGTGTAAAATGTTCCCATTGGTGCAAATGATTGATTTAACCTTGTTATCTCAAACCTGATTCTGGCCTGCATATTTATACCTGCCTCTGGAAATTTCCACCACATGCGTCTGACGAAGTGGGTCTTCGCCCACGAAAGCTTATGCTCCAATATATCAGTTAGTCTATAAGGTGCTACAGGACTCTTTGTCGCTCTTGCAAAATTCCCGCTGTCTTTGATAGGATCACTGCAGGCAGCGTAAGGGTAGAACATGGCTCTCCATAAGATAATAGGAATGAGAGCCCTTCATTGAACATGTTGAAGACACAAAAATGTACATAATTTACATTTCTCACCTTATTAGTGTCCTTATAACCTGTCCTCTTTTCTTCTTCTATTCAATATTACTCACATTTTAAGAAATATGCTTAACTTTGTATTCTCTGACAATTTATTTAGAATATTTCCATATCTCTAAATTTTTAACCTGCACCTGCTTTAATAAAAAAATAATTAAAAACAAAAGATAAGGTCCCTGACATGGAACAGCAAGTACTATCTGCTTGTATCATCTTTATTATAGGGCTTGATTACTAAAATTGCAGTCTTTTCTTTTTCCACAGGGGGGAAAAAAAAAACCAAAATCTCGCTCTCTCTCATTTGTGGCGTACCAATAAAAATCTGTATGTTCACCTTTACAGTGCACAAAAGACGTGTGATAAGAGAGACCAGAGCAACAACTGCATGTCCCAAAAGGAATAAAATTCCCATACGGCCATCCTATTAATGTTGCCTGAGTAAATTAACAGCTATAAAATAAAATTAGTATTTTATTAACATTCATTTCATATAAGAATAGAAGACATGACTTAAAATCTAATTGATGATAATCTGATTCAATTTATGCTTTAACTAAGATCAATTATTTTTACGTGCCGATCTGAGCCAAAGACTCCCAGACTAGGAAATGACAAAAGAAGATAAACTGAGTGTACATTACCTGCTCCATTCTATGTTATTATTTACATCTCAACAGTACCCACACATCATGGGTACAGCCCACACACACAGCAAAACCACATACACTTTGATCCTGGCCCCAAAGACACTCTAGAGAAAATGATATCCTATATAAGCTCGATCCTGCAGATGTTACATAGGCAAAACTTCAATTGTTAATGCACACAGATCTAGGGCAGAATTTAATGACATCTTGCAGTCTTTAAGCCTTCTCTTTTATGGACACAGACACACTAACAAAAGACATACCTGATGTGCCAGTATGTATATATTGTGGCCAACGTCTTTTGGTGAAATATTATCTCCATTCTCCGCCTCCTCCTCACATTCTAGAGCCTGATTATATGCGTTCTTCATTACGTCCACCTTTAAAACAAATAAAATCAAAGGGCTGTCAAATATTTTAATTCTATGAAAAACGTGAACTGCATTCAGATTTGCTCACTGTGCTCAGCTCAAATTTGGACAGGTCCCATGAAGTCCTACAAGGAGATGTATTCTGAAAAGCACATTCGGAATGAACAGAAGCCTGAGAAGGTGTTCGGTTTATTCTTATCTCAACCAACTGCACTCAGCTTTGCTGTTTTTCCTCTTTGCCATTTTAAGACAAACTGCCACGTTTGCAGCAAAAAATCGAGTCTGGTGTTTCCCAGTGTATTTCAGGTGAAATTAATCCAGATGTGGAGGGTTTTGGATACCAGTGTAGAAGGATGGTTCATGGCTAGAACACTAGGCCTGGACCCAGGAGACCTAGGTTCAGTTGCCTGCTCTGCCACAGCTTCCTGTGTAACATTGGAGAAGGCCCAAATCCTCAAAGGTGTTTGGGTGCCTGTCTCCCATTGATTTCAATAGGAGTTAGGTGCCTAAACACCTTTGAGGATTTGGGCTTTATATTCTCTATGCCTTGGTTCTCCATCTACAAAATGAGCATAAAAAACCCCACCTTCCCTACCTTGCAGAGGTGTTGCTGAGATAAATATATTGACGGTTGTGAGGTGCCCATCTATTACAGTAATGGGGGCCCAATAGGTACTTTAGATAGACAGATAGTGAAGCCCTGCTGTGGGGCTTTGAGGGAGGAGAAAAGGGGGTTGTGTAGGTTACTCTCCACCCCCTGACCCCACTGTATGCGCCATATGGGATTTCTGCATTAATGACAAACAAACTGATATGGAGGGGGCACAGGGAATGGGGCAGAGTAGGGTGACTGAATCCATGCTCACACAGAGCACAGAGGGGTAGTGATTAGCATTCCCATAGGCTGGAATAGCAGCCCTGGATGGGGTTGTGTTACAGTCTCATGGCCTAGCCATATGTGTGGAGGGAAGTTTGTACCACTCCACCCTTGTTTTCTTAAGCTTTGTACAGGGAGGGCAACAGTTTAACCTTCTGAATGTCTTATGTACTGAAAGGGTGAAATCCTGGCCCCACTGAAGTCAATGGAAAAACTCTCACCGACTTCAGTAATGCCAGGAATTCATGCATTGATTTTTTTTTCCTAATGGTCACCAGTAAAACAGGTATAAAAATGGGTTTCTGTGGCAGAGTGCAAGAAAAATTAAGTTATCTACAATTAAGATTAAAACCTAACAATAAACTGTGTAGAGGAGCTTGCAAAATTCATCATTTCCATTTTAAAAAAACAAGCTAATCATATCACGTGCTTCAAGGGATAAACTAGTGCCTTGCAAGGGTCAGGAAGGAATTTCTCTCTCCATGTACAACACTGCACAATTACATGGTTTATTTGGTCTTATCCTCAAAGCCTCACGGCCAGAGGCATGATACCAGACTAGATGGACCACTGAACTAATCTGTTTTAGCAAATTCTTTGTAAAAAACCCACTAATTTCTACTAAATTTTGTGAAGCTCAAAATGGCAACATTTTTCACTAACAAAATTTCTGTGAGAAATCAACACAAATTGTGGGCCTCAAGAAAGGGTGCTTTTTGAAACACGTTTAAAGAAAGATTGCTGACACTGCAGGCAGTGCCTAAAGATCACAGATGATGCAGGCAGTGCTTTGTTGTTGGGACTTATAATGTAGGACACTTGCAACCTATTCTTGGCTGGAAGCATGCAGTAACATATCTCACTTGCTCACCAGCAAGCTGTGTAATAAAGAGCAGTCAAAGAGGAAAGGAAGGTAGGAATCAGGGACAGGATGTTGGGAGGTTCAGGGATCATAAGGTCTCTCAGAGAGTTTACAGAAAATATAATTTCTTTGTACATCACATAGGCCCTGATCCTGCAATGACATCCACGGGAGAGGAGAAGGGGGTGCCTGACTCACTCAAAGTGCTCTACACAGGCACAAGGGTAGACCCACACAGATCTTATTGCAGGATGGGATCATGTTTCTTCCAGACACCAAATTGTCCATATTGGATGGAACTGGCCACTCCCCCAGCTTTTCCACCATAACAGAAATTCATGGGGGACAATTACAAATATTATCCCTATTCAAAGATAAAGTAAAAAATATGTTTTTCGACTTTTTTGTTTTGCCTGTGAGGTGAATTTTTCTTCTTAGTGAGGTATCACAAATGGTACAAGCTTAATTTCCCAGCTACTGACAAAATGCACTTGAAGACAGTTTACTGGAGTATGATAATTTAGTTAGGAAACAATTACAGAAAAGTGCTTGGAATGGATAAAAATAATGAAGTCGTAAAGAATGAAATCACGCATGCTTGATCCTTCAAAAATACCTTTGGAAAATGAGTACTCTCTCTATATGCAACCATTGCTATTCAGTTTAGACACAGATCCTTTTTCAAAATATTTTGATGGGGTTTATTGGGGGTGGGGTATAGCCAAAAGATTTATGAATATTCAGAAGTTTTCTTACCAGTTCCCTTGGTCTCATATTAAAAAGGATTCTTTCTGCATTCTCACTGTCATGCCTGCTTTCCATAATAGCCAGCAAAAGCTTAGAGGCATTGTTCTAGAGACACAAAACCAAGTTAATGCAAATGTAAAATCTATTTCATGGATTAACGATCCTTGCATTCGTTTTAATTGAGATTACTAGGACCACTTTTTTTTAGTGGATACGATTTTAAACTGCTTGCATCTTTTATGTTATTGACATAGTAAATAGCTGCCCTCTGACTTTAATGTCAATGTACTGTAAAGCTAACTAACTGCATATAATATATTGGAAGGGGTATTTTAAATATTGAAAAATATCTGACTTAAATACAAAGCTTTATTCTGCACTGTGCACAATAAATGAGATCCCATTTCCTGTTCTTATTGCCTAGCTCAGTTTTTGTCATTTTGTTAAACAATTGAGAGCAGAGGTAATTACAAAGTGTACCATACAAAAGGTTTTGCCTATGACGCATGTTTCCTTCCCTTTTTGTTTTTTAAAGCATAATTAATTACCCGAAAGGCTATAAAATCAACAGAATTCATGCATTTCATAATCTTCAAATTTAATCTGAATACCAAATACGGCGCATATTCCTGGACTCCTGGAGGGAGTGTTAACTATCGGCTTTTCACGCAGATCTCTCCCAGGGATAAAACAGCATGTCCTTAAACAGTAGTAGCCTCATCACTTCTGAGAGCCTGAGACCCGATCTTGCTCCAATTAAAATCAATTGCAGCCCACAGGAAAGGAAGGTTGGTCTCATAGTTCAAGCACTATACTGGGACTCAGCAGACCTTGGTTCAATTCCCAGCTCTGCCACAAATTTCCCGTGTGATCTTAGGCAAGTCACCACCTCTCTGCATCTCAGATCCCCATCTATAAAATGGGGATAATAACACTTCTACACCTTGCAAGAGTGTTGTGAGGCTAAATGTGTTTGTGACGTGCTGAGATGCTATGCTAACCCAGGAGGTCCCCTGTATGCAAATGTGAAGGCAGAATGGGATCCCTTACTAGAAGCAAGGCTGGAAACACGCCTATTCAGGTTGCCTGATACTTCCCATTAAAAGACCCTGTTCTCGGTTGCTTATGAACTTGCCAAACTAACTGTTTGGGCTGAAGTTTGACATGCTGGGTGCCTGCCCCAGGCTGAATTATTTTGGACAATTTCAGCCAAAAAAGTTCAACCCTTTTCAAGAATGAGGCGAAAAGGAAAAATACGTTGTTTTGCCCATGTTAAAAGCAACTTTTTCTTTGAGCAATTCTATAACCCCCATGGTTTGGAGTGGGGACTTGAAATTTGGAAAGGGGTGGCCTTTGTGGCAGGATCAGGCCTTTTGTTTTCCACATGAAAAATCCACCTACATTACACCAAGTTATATGCCTTTGAAAAAATCATAGTTTGCACATGCTTGGTAGAGACTTGCTAGACCTTTACAACTAAAATCTTCAAAAGATTCTGTCCATGCTGAAGCATGTTCCAGCTCAGGGCTGGGCAGGACTTCCTCTACAGTTGTCTTTCTGAGCTGCTGAAGGCTGTGCTGAAGTCAGTCACTGGAACTCCTGTTCTCTCAAGCCCCCCACCATAGACCTGGAAAAAAACTGGATCTGGGTGGGTGGAGTGAGCCGATTTGGACAAGGAACCCTAGGGGGAAACTGGGACAGGAGGAGGGGGGCAGAGTAGGACTAGCTGGGCATGGAGCCACAGACTGGAGTGGGTCACATTGGATGAGATGCTGGGGAAGGAGACTGCACCTGACTAAGCAAGGATACTGAAATTGGGAACCAGTGGGGAGGAAGGAAGGAAGACAGATCTGATGAGAAGCCAGGGCACAGGGGGAGAACTGGCACTAGTTGGGCAAAGGTAGTGGGACAAAGAGCCAGGGACAAGGCACCAAAGAGGGTATGGGGGTAGGTTGAGATTGGATGAATAGCATGGGGAGGAAGAGAGGGACTGAGAACCAGTGGAGACAGGGAAAGTGTGTCTGTGGTAGAGACAAAGGACAGAGTCATTGGGGGGGTGGGGAAAGAAACAGACTGGCTGGGCAAGGAAACTGGGCACAAGATATGGTGGGAAGAAGATAGGTGCTGGAATGGGGTGTCTAGAGAGTAAGACAAGAACTGTCTGGGCAAGGAGACTGGGACTGAGATGTGAAGCCGGAGGAGTGGAAACTGGAACTGGGTATATGAGAAGAACGCGCCTCGGACAAGAAGACAGGGACAGGTTGGAAGGGACGGGGCAGGAGGAATTAAGCATGAGGAGATAATCTTTATTTACATAATGACATACTATTTTTTCCACAGGACTTCTGCCTCATTCAGTGCACAGGATGGACCTGCACTGGGGATGAATCAGGGTGGTGTGGGGAAGGAGATTGTTGTCTGTGGGACCCCTGCTGCACTTGTTCCAGAAGTTGGAACTTGTGCAGTGAATGAGGCAGGAGACTGCAGGAAGAGAAAGGATGGTCCCATGGTTAAGGCAGTTGAATATTGCACTGGTGAGCTGGATTCTATCCCTTCCTCTACCACATCGCTCCTGTGGGATCCTGGGCAAGTCACTTATACCAAACTTTTCACAAGCGGTCACTGTGTGCCCATTTTCTGGGTGGCCAACTTGAGCCCCTGAGGACTGATTTACAGAACATATAAAGTGCTTTACAATGCTATGAAGACCGAAAAACCAGGTCTCAGGTGTCTTAACTTGGGCACTCCAAATTAGTGGGGCATTGAATAATGAGGAGAAATTAGAAGACTGAATAGCTGCTCATTAAGTGAGCATCATTCATCCTGTGCAATGGAGGGTCCTATGAGAAAAATAGTATGTGATCATATAATTAAAGACTGTATCATAATGTAGATGTCCAAGGGGGCACAATTAAGGTTGCACAGGCAACCTTATTCCTGGCATTTTGTAATGTTTGATGAAAAAATTTCGACCAGCTCTGCTCATATGTAGCAATACCTGACGTGTCACATTACTTGAGAAGCACATCACCAGATTTTATATCCAGAACACAGACTCTTCATACCAGATATACAGTATCTATTTGATAAGGTTTTTGGAGGAAGTTGAAGGTAAGTTCCTGGATATGATGGTGGGTCGAAAGGAACTTCTCTGTGTCTGATTCACGGGCTGAGCTGAGCCGAATCGAGTTAATTTGTTTACTAATGCCACCGGGTATATTATGCTGTCATGACACTAAGTAAGCATCAGGGTGCCTAGCACTCTTTCATATAGGGTGACCAGATGTCCCGATTTTATAGGGACAGTCCCGATTTTGGGGTCTTTTTCTTATATAGGCTCCTATTATCCCCCACCCCCTGTCCTGATTTTTCACTTTTGCTGTCTGGTCACCCTACTTTCATAGGCATTTTTCATTATTATTATTACTTGAATCTGAATAGATAAATAAAAATATTTTCCATACCTTCAGCTGAAGCACCAGGTCCATGCAATATTTGCCAAGAGGGTTTATGTCATTCAGGATCAGTGCAATTATAATATCAATTCCATTAGACTCATGGGTAGCAATGCAGGTCTTTTTAAAACGAAAAGAAAAGAGAGAGGTGCACACATATGAGCATATTTTCAAAACAAGGGCCCAGATCCTAGGCTGCTCTGTGGCAGCACTGTACCCGATGGCCAGTGCAAAGTGGCCCTAAAGCAAGGGTAGCTGGCCATAGGAGGAAGGATCACCCCCGGGGAGCAGGAGCTTTCTGATGTGTAGAGCCAACATGTCACCACCCATCCTTGCTGCCAGTCTCTGCTACCTCCTGCTGCTATTTTTAGCACTGCGGTGTCCCACTGATTCCTCACTATTGGAGCCTCTCTCCTCTGCGGGGAACAACGTCCCTCCAGTAGGAAAAGTCTCTGGCAGGAGGGAAGCAAGGGGGAAAGGCTCTACCAGCTCCCTGCTGCTGGAGTATTTCCCCTCTATGGGGAAAGGGAGGCAGCGGAGAAAGGCTGATGAACCTTTCCCTGCTGCCTCCCCCCTTCCAGAACCCTTCCTCGCCACAGGAAAAGACTCTGGCTATGGGGAAAGGTCTGCCAGCTTCCTGCTGCGAGAGCCCTTCCCCCTCCACAGTGAAACACTCCAGCATCGGGGAGAGACTCAATGGTGGGGGAGCTACTGAAGCCTTTCCCCACTGCCTCCCCTCTGCCAGAGCCTCTGTCTGACCTGTGTAGTTACACATACATATTGAGGTATGGACACAGCCTACTTTTCTCTGCAGGGGGTAGTTACATATACACTACATGTACCACCAGTAGTGTAGACGTAGCCTACGTGACTATATGATTTGTGTGCACAGATGCAGTATATATACTGGGGGGATGCTTGTTTTTGTTTTTTTTAGATATAGCGTCTGAAATTTGCAACTGTGGCCAACGGTAATCCTGAATATTTTCACAACTAGAGTTCAGGCCCTTTTCAGCTATAACAAACATCAGGCTAAAATAGCTCGTGGATTTTTTTTTTAAACAACAATATTATATAACTACAAAAGAAAAGGCTTAAAATAAAGAGAGAAAAATTAGATGGAAATGACAGCATTGAGTATCTGCCTCTGAAATACACAAGATCACGTCTTCAGTTGATGTAAAAGAGTATAATTTCATTCCTTAGTTACTTCACAGCAGGTCTAGGTAATGAAGTCTAAACAATCAATCATATTTTTTCATTACCAGTGTTCTCTGTGAAGCTAGATAAAAAGTTAACGTGAAAACACATTTTTCTTTCCCTTTACGGCACTCTAAAATTATCTCTGCATTTTCAAATAGTCTGACCCATGAGTTTTTAAGCAAATATGATTATTTAACTTTCAGTACACTTTAGCTTTTTTGAAGTATGAATTAAGGCTGCTTTATTGTCAGTATTGCACTCAAAAACACTTTGTAGTTAACCAAGATATATACTAGGAAGTAACATTAATATTTAACTGTATGATCCAACAGCTAACCATTTTAGCATTAAGGAACAGGTTTTTATTTTGTAATTCTGTGCACTGCAAGTTTCTCCATTGCTAATCCATAAAAAATGTTGTGAAATTACATCTGCTGTTGCATCTTTTCTTTCGTTTACCCAGGCCAAGTAGAGTGATGTAAAACCATTTACTTTTTCTTTCTACCCTGCCTATTGGCATGGAAAATACACCTTCCAGAAGACTCAGGTATATGTCTTCATAGACTCCATCCAGTGGCATAGCCAGGTTTAGAGCACAGGGGGAGCGGAGCTAAAAAAAAGGCGCCGGGAGCAAAAAGCGTTGGGAGCAAAAAAAGGCGCTGGGAGCAAAAAAAAAATGCTCCGCTCTGGCTGCAGCGTAGGAGCAAAAGGCTTCAGGAGCAAAAAAAGGTGCTGCTTCTGCTCAGTGGGGGAGCGGCCACTCCCCCTGCTCCCCCCTGGCTACGCTACTGACTCCATCCAGCAAAGCACTTAAGCACATACTTAACTATAAGTCCCGTGTGTTTGAAGTCAAACAAGTTTAGGTCCCTAAATCTGTGCCAGCAAACACTGAACACACCTTAAAGTTACTACTGAGTACAGAAAAGCATGGCAGCATACACCTCACACCTGCCTCTTCCTGAGTATTTTTTAGGAAAATCTCTGACATCTGACTAAAGAATTGCATCACCACTACCCAGTCTTGAAGATGCTGGTCTTGCAAGTACAATAGAACGCTGCGTTAAACACGTGGGAACTACATGAATTACAGTAATCGTATTCTAGAAACCTGCAGAAAGACAACCACAGATAAAAGATACAAAATGAGTGAGATTTAGGTTTTGCTGCTTATTTGGTTACTAATGAGTTTGCCATGTGCTGCCACAATTACAGTTCAAAACCTGAAAGGACTCTCAAACTGGGTGTGTGTGTGGGCGGGGGGCGGGAAGGGGTGATGAATCCTGGCTCTATTGTGGCCAATAGCAAAACTCCCATTGACTTCAATTTGGCCAGGATTTCACCCCACCTATATCTGAGAGATTGTACTACAGAGAAGACCTGATTAGACAAAATGAGTCCAAACTCTGATAAAAGTGCATTTTCAAAGGCATCTTAAAACCTTGTGAGGTCTTCAAGTATGCTAAAGCCAGCTATATAATTTGAATCAGGTCCTGAATTATTAAGACTATGAAAGGGTTATGTAATGCCCATGGACACGCAGGTAAATTCTTCCTCGCCAAAAAATGATGATTCTAGCTACCTGATTTTCATGACATGGGCCTTGGCAGTATTCAGTCAAGCTCTCGAGGGTTTGGTTCACCAGAACTACATTCTTCTCATTGATGTATAGCCCCAAGAGGCCCAGGCCCCCTGTCGTGCTTCCGCAAATGCAGTCCAAGAACTGGAGTGTCTCACACACTAGGTTGTAATTTGTTTTGTTGTTCTGATTTCTTAAGAAGGTCTGAAAATAAAAGAAGAGAGATCAGGCACCACACTGGAATAGCTTTACATTTTAATGGTAATTCTCCACTTGCCTTGTGTGATAAATGAAGGGGGGGGAGGGGGGGAGGAAACTCCCTTTTATGGACCCAGCCAGCCAGTTAGCTATGAAATTCCTCTTAGTAGCTGTTCTCTATTTGCTTTACCTGTAAAGGGTTAAAAAGTCTCCTTGCATAGGTGAAGGGAAGGAAGTGGGCAGGTGTCCAAAAGAGTCAATGGGAGGGCTAGAACTTTTTAAAATTGGGAAAAAAACTTCCCCTTTGTCTGTCTGTTGTGGTTCTCGGGGAGAAGCAGAAAGACAGGGCTGCAGTTATGCTGTAAGAGCTTGGGCCAGGTATGAAAAATCATCAAATCATACCTAGAAACTACTCACTTGAAACCCCCAGATACATAAGTAGATCAGGAAATGTCTAGGAAGACGCGATTAGGTTTATTTCTTTATGGCTGGTGGACTCCTCTGTGCTAACCCCAAATGCTTTTGTTTTGCTTGTAACCTTTAAGCTGGATCTCAAGGTTATTCTTGATGCTTAGATTAAAAAAAAACCCCACTTACAAAAACTAACAATAGCTTAAGTTTCCAGATGTATTTTCTTTCTTTTTGGTTTTAATAAAATTTACCTTTTTTAAGAATAGGATTGGATCTGTGTGTCCTAAGAGGTTTGTGCATGTTGTTTAATTAGCTGGTGGCAACAGCTGATTTCCTTTGTTTTCTCTCTCAGCTCTTCCCCCATGGGGGATGTGTGAAGAGGCTTGAAGGTACCCCACAGGAAGGAATTCCCAAGTGTGCCTTCCTGGGTTCTCAAAGGTGTTTTTGCACTTGGGTGGTGGTAACATCTACCCATCCAAGGTCAGAGAGAAGCTATAACCTTGCGAGTTTAATACAAGCCTGGAGTGTCCAGTATTAATTTTTTAGAATCCTTGCGCGCCCCCACTTTCTGCACTCAAAGTGCCAAAGTGGGGAAATTAGCCTTGACACCTTGTGAACAGGTGAAAATTTCACAACAAAAACAAACAAAAAAAACCCTGTAAATTTAAGTACTCTGAATTCAGGATATACAAAAAATTTAAGTCAAATGCACAATCTTTCCACATATTCTACAGAACCATACCTGGAGCTCTCGGTTGTGGTTCTCACATAGCAACTGAAGAAATCTCAGTATTGGCTGCATGATTGTGATAGCAGGGCTCATTGTTGCTTCCTCTGTGGACTTTTCTTCTGTGTTTGTAGCATCTGTGGCTGAGCCCATAAGATCTATTTCTGGGTCCATTTCTCTTCTATACACAGAGTAAGCTTTGGATGTTGCAGACGACGCTTCTGTTAACTGCCCCTTCATACCCTGTTTCAGGTGTAGTGTTGAATCCCTTACTGTAAATGAAGATGATAATTCCCGTTTTTCCCCTGGCTCGATTCATTAATAAATAATAAACAACAACAGTGTTGGGGGGGGGTTTGCACTCAATCCCTAAAGACCTCTGGGTAACATATAAAAAAAATCAGAGCCATGTTCACAAAAGAATAACGTGTTCCAAATAAACCTCAAACATTGAAACAGAAAATTGAAACAAAAAACCACTGTCTTTCTGCCACATACAATAAACGATGAGAACAATGGATGAACCACAGACTGGGAATTCAGTTCTTATGCTGGAATAAGTCTTTCACAAACAGCCCTATTAGTTTCAGCTTTATTTCTGTTTGTATAAAAATACAGGGCCAAATCCTTCACCTGTGTAAATCAACATAGCACCACTGACGTCAACAGAGATATTCTGATATAACCAGCTGAGGATCTAGCCCATAATTTAGAGACAATTTTCAAACAGCTACTTTTATTTCAGCAGCCCAGAGTCTGCTGTAGTTTCTCTGAAAATCAGGTATAGTATCAGCGATGCTATACATGCTGTTCATATACAAAGCATTTCTTTTACCTCTATTTTAGAGAAAATCCCCTTTACCTCTCTTTTTTGGAGCAGATATGGTTAGGTCACAATCATCATCCTTCTTCTTGCTACCCAAATCAATAGTGTTGACTGTTACTGTTGATCGTATTTCCTGCTGAGCAGTTTTCATGCGGTCATGCAGAACTTTAAAGAATTTTTCTGACTTTTTTTGCTGGTTCAATTGCTGGTAAGTAGAATACTATAAGAAAAGGTATCCTTTAGATGTCAGTATTTTAAACAAGGAGAAACACACTGTTTCAGCAAAACTAGTAATTTCTAGATTATCGTTAAATTAGCTACACTAACAGAAAACAAGTATTGGGTATTGACAACCTAATTCTTTTATAAATTAATATACAGAGCAGGTCAAAATGTTTCAAATTTTGAAAGTTCAATGACATTTTGAAATTTTGAGAAAAACAGGGGGAAATTTCAATGCTATTTTGACCACCTGTTGAGTAGGTTGCAATTTTTCACATTTCAAAATATTAAATTTTGAAAAGAGAACGAAAGAGTGAAATTATTTTGTGACATTTCCCATTTTTCTAACAGTTCTAGTGATTTATTATTCCCATTTAATAATAAAACAATAATAATTATGTATATGTAGTACTATAGCTTAACTATACAAGTTCTTTACGTTTTGTCAGATGCTATTTCTCAAACTCAAATCTACAGACATTTTCAGAGGGACACTCTTTTTCAAAGGGAACAGAATGAATGATCCCCCTAAGATGCATCATTCTTGCAGGACAAAAATAAGAATCCTTAAGATAAAAGTATTACCTATGAATTACTTACAAAATGGAATATTGGTCACTTTTACATTAATTCTGTTTTTGAGGCTTTTGAGAAGTGTCAAACTTTTTTAGAAAGTAACATAATTTTGCTGCTATTTTTGACTTGATGGTATGGTTTATTTAAAAGCACTCTTCAAAATTCTTAAATTCAGAAACAAACATGAAGCAACTGGAGAGAATATGCATATGGCCATAAGGCAAAGAACAAGTTAAAAAAGTACTGCACTGCATAATAAAGATAGCTAAAAAGTGTTTTCCACTACTGAGGAGTCTACAGCATAAGATAATGCATTATTAGCAAAAGCACATTTGCATTTGTATTATAATGATCCATTGTTTCATGAAAGAAACTTTTCACAGAAGTCACTGAAAAAATTCTTTTCATTTGTCTCCACACTACGTGCATTTCAAAAGCAATGAATGCTAAGTAAATACCTGTGTTTGTGTATTTCCACCTTCAAGCAATGCAATACCAAGTAAGATGGCTTCTGAGAAAATTCTGTCATTTTTGGTGCTTACTATAACATCTATGACTAGTTCCGATGCACCTTCTTTATCCAGAAGGCACTGAATATCAGACATCAATATCCCAGACTTATCGGAATCTTGTCCTGAAAAGCCACCTGCAAATACGACAAATATATATCCTGTACATTCATATTGGTATTGGTGTATACATGTTAAAATAAACAGCCTCATAACTGGATATTAATTTCTAAACTGTTCAGTTTAGAGTAGCAATATAACAAATCCAATCCTGAAATTTTTTCCCTCGGGGAAATCTCCCATTGATTTAAATGATAATTTTGCATAAATAATTACTTTAAGGCTGGGCCCCAAGAATAAAAAACATGAAATAACATATAATCAAAACCCTAGTAACACTGAGTAATTCCAACAACAAAGAAGATGGAGCCTCAGTGATTTGTTCACAGAAATGCATTTTTATTGAATTATTGCATATTTTAAAGGTAAGCTGCAAGGGCTTTTGAAGACAAGGGACCTGTGTCCTCTTTTGCTTCTTTATGAATTATCAACATGGGCTGAAAGGTTATCTTGATAGGATTTTTTTTTTAACCTAAGTCACAGTCTACACCCAGATTTTGTAGTGATAAAACTGTTTTGGTTAGGGGTGGAAATAGTTTAAAAAAAAATATAACCCCCTTTATTTTGGATGCTGTTATACTGGCATAAAGGTGCCTTACACAAGCACAGCTTATTCACCTTCCCTTGTGGGGAAGCTACATAAGAGCTAGGTATTATTAATTATTATTATTATACTGGTATAAACACCTATAAGGATCTAACTGTATCTACACTAGGGCGATTGTACCATTTTAACTATACTGCTACAGTAAAATGTTACAGCTTATGTGTGTGTAAACAAGACATTAAAAATATGAGGTCTGGTCTATGCTATGAAATGAGGTCGGTATAAATACATCGTTCAGGGGTGTGAAAAATCCACACCCCTGAGTGACACAGTTAAACTGACCTAACCCTTGGTATAGACAGCACTACTTCAATGAGAAAATTCTCCTATCAACCTAGCTACTGATGGTCATGGAGGGGAGAGTATCTGCAGGGACAGCAGAAGCCCCTCCTGTCAATGTAAGTAGTGTCTCTACTGAAGTGCTACAACGCGCAGCTCACTACAGCGTTTTAAGTGTAGATACGCCCTCAGGAATGTCAAATTCTGTCTTCCCTGATTCTGCTGGAGGACCTTTGGGTGGTCTTAAGGATCTTTATTGTGAGCGCTGACACTAACTGTAGGGGCGCCGGTATTTGATCTTCAACAAAAGGCTACCTTTGTTCAAAGTGTTAATGAATCACTTAAATTAAATAGGTCTTAATAAAATCAAACAAAACAAAAGGTTTCAAACAGTCTGGCTGAAAATCTCTTTCCCTCTCCATTGCTTAGCTCATGTCGTCACCATTTCTGTAGTACTTCAGTCATCCACAAGTCTTCCAGTCCCGATAGTACCTGTGTTTATAATTTAAAAAGCAAGCAGAAAACAAAAAACCAAAAAACCCTGCCCCTCCACAACCACCCATATTACTATTTAAGTGACATAATAGCATTATTATGACTGTATCTATCTGTATGTCGTCTCATGGTTCTCCATTGGACCATATAAACTTCAGAACGTACGTATGTTATAGCTAAACAGAATGCACACACAATCACCACCATATTCACTAACAAATGAACTAACTGTACTAACATACAGATGCACAATGTAAATGTACAGTGCCAGATTCTGCTCTTGTAACCAATTGACTTCAATAGGTTACAAGGGTCTGACTGAGAGCAGAATTTAGTCCACAGGGTATCGACTGTAAATATTTCCATAGGGCCAACATCTGGAAATTTATATAGGAACATCTGGATCAGCATCTGGAAATGCGGCCCACAAAAGCAGGCATACATACAGTATATGCTGCAAAAGTAACATTAAGGTGCATCACGATCTGGCTCTATGCACGGTCCTCTCCTCATGCCCTGCTTAAATTACTACTGTCAACATACAGATCATGCTCCTTGAAGACCCCTCAACTGCTTTGGTAGTAAAGGGTCTGTGAAGCCAAGAATCCTTTCCATGAGTTTTGAGGGACACCAGGACAGGTGTGGAGAACTTCTGTGCTTTGCTCTGCCTACTGGCTACAGATTTTCTGGCAAACGCTTACGCACAGCCAGTCTGAATTTGGATTGAGCTGTATATTTATTTTTTATACTTTGGGATTGCCAAACACAAGCCAACTGTCTGACACAGGTGCATGCAATTTAACACAGTTTGGCGCTGCTCCTCTCCCAACAGGTCAACAGTTGTTTGAACTATTTACTGACTAAATCCCCTTAGCATTTACCATGCACCTGAGTAGAAAATAGGGTGACATATATTTTATTTTTCTTAAACGATCGTTGTTGATTTACCTCCCACTTGTGCAGTTTTGCTGTAGCTGCCGGACAGAGGCCCATTCATACCACTTCCATAGTCTCCTTTAAAGTAACGATTTAGAAGTATTTTCCTTAAAGTGTTGCCCTTTAGAAGAAGGATGAAAAATAGCATAAGACGTTACAGGAGCTGCCAATTTCTGCTTTCTGGAAAACAAGCTGTTTGCCACAGTAATATTCTGCTAACTCGGTTTTAGATAAACAGCAAATATATAAATGGAGTTGGTAGCTGAGCGAAATATGGTTTTATCTAACAAATCTCAAGGCAAACTTTCTAAGCTGCTTTTCAATACATTTATTTTTAAAAACTCAAAATAAATTAAGTGTTTTAAAAAATATTTTAATCATGGTCTTTAAGACCTATATTTTTCAGCTGGATCCATAAAGACAGATACGTGTTCTTCCTTTCGCTTTGTCCTACCTATCATTGACTGTGCTGTCTCCTATCCCTCTGTATGTGAGTCATCTTATATTACTCAGATTGTCTGACACTGTATATCCCAGCTGTATGAACTCGTAGACTAACCTAGAGCAGTGGTTACCAAATGTTTTAATAAGGCAACCTGCCATCTACATTTGGTCTTGTTTTGCAACCCACCATTACATATATGCACCCTCCACCCCAGCACCACAACCCTAATCCCGGTCCGGTGCAGAGGGGAGGCACTGGAGTGGGTTGGGGGAAGAGAGTAAGAGAACGAGCCCACCCCACACACACCTCACAGTGGCGGCTCCTGTCCCATGGAGTTGGATTTGACTCCCCCCTCTGGGCACTGCCTGGCACATGCAGGCACAGTGCCACTCTGGTCCAGCCACCCCTCCATCATGACAGAGGGGTGACCGTGCCAAATTTGAATGAGTGGCATTGTGATCTGGTGCCTGACTGAGACACATGGTTTGGGAAACATTAAAATAAGTAAAACAATTTATTCATGTCTGAATATTGGTGATGATATAACAGAATTTTCTAAAGCCTTCATGATCCATTACTAACTTCAAGCCCTGAGCAGCTGATCTTCCACACACCATCCATCCATCTCCTCGTTGGTTGTATCCTACTATAAATGACCCGTCACCATTCCTTCCATAATAACGTTCTCAAAGTTATTTCAATCTCTATGCCTAATGCAACCAAGTATACATCTGTTGATTTCTGACATCAGGGTCTGCTTTTCTCCCATAATATTTCCAACATAGGCATGTGTCTTTTTTCAGTCCAGGAGATATGCATGATTCTTCACCAGCACCACATGTCAAAAGCTTCAATTTTTCTCTTGTCAGCAGCATTAACTTCCCAGGATTCACATCCCATTAAAAAAAAAAAAAGGCTTTTCATCAGTCACACAGTCAAACATTTTAAGACGCCATGGTTTTTCCACAGTTTCTTGAGAGGGCATATCTGAGTGAGCCATCCCTAGTCTTCCTCTGATTTCTCTGGAACAGCCTCCTTGGCTGGATATATATGACCTCAGATAATTAAATTAATCTACTTCCTCCACAGCTTGTCCATTAATCGGGATACCTGCTTGCATCATGTTTCTGTAGTCATGTCAATGTACAGACATTTTCTTTTCATCGCATTCAGGAATAGTCCATATTCCTCATTAACTGTTTTTACAAACTCTAACATTTGTTGCATTGCTTTGGTGGTTGTAGCAAAGAGCATCAGGTCATCAGCATATTTGAGGTTAGCTAAGAGGTGTCCACCAATGGAGATCCCAGCTCCTTCCACTTTGTCAAAACCTCACAGGCTTGCCTCACAGTAAATCATGCATATAAATTAAAAAGGCGTGGAGACAAAATAAACCTCTCTCACACACTGCACAATGGAAAACCACCCACTATCGCAGACTCCTGTTCGTGCAACTGCCTTTTGTTGTTGGTAGATACTTGTGATGAGTTCAGTAAGAATCTTTGGAATCTGCACGTCTGACAGTATCTTCCAAAAATGGCTGTGCTGGATGATATCAACAGCTTTTGAAAAGCCGGTGAAGAACAAGATCAACGGGTGAATGTACTCTCTGCATTCTTCAGTGATGTAACAGATATTCATGATTTAGTCACATGTGCCTTGACCTTCACTGAAACCAGTTTGTTGTGGTGGTAGTTCTGCTTCTATCCTTTGTTTCATATGATCCTGGATTAATTGAGAAGGTGTTTGAGCTGGCAATTAAATGATAAAGAGTGAAAGAAGATGGCTTGGAGACAGAGGAATGTAGGAAAGAACATAAGGAACTGAACAGACTGATTCAAAGGCAGATGAGATGAGCTGAGTGACTATACAAGAGCAAAACGTATGGAACTTGAGAATTATAAAGAGAGTAATAATACAAAAGCTATGTTCACCATGGTCAGATTTTTTACCACAAAGGTTTTTCCCTCAATCAAACATAATAAAAGATCATGATGGCTATGTCCTCATGGAGGGGGAGGATATTAAACTTAGGTGCAAAGATTACCAAGCCAATCTGTATGCCTCATCAGAGCCACTCATAATAAAAGACGACAAAAAGAGTAAAGACTGTGGCAAATTGCCGGCACTACTATGATGGGTCCCGCACTTTCTCTTCTTGTGGGGGCGTTTCAGGGTGCCATTTCTTGCCCCTGAACTGGGGTAACAGCTATCCTACTAGTATCCCAGGGAAGGGGAGTGGAGAGGGAGGGACCCGGGCCCGCCCTCTACTCCGGGTCCCAGCCCAGGGGCCCTATGATAGCAGGTGAACCACTTGTACCAGTGATTCTTTCCCCTGGGCTACTTCCCTCTCCTGACCTTCAGCTTGTGGGGCTTCCTGCCTTCCCTCTGCACAAGCCAGGTGTCCCTTTACCTAGGATCTTGGTCGTCTTAGCCCGCCGCAGCACTTCTCAAAACTCTCCTCCGCTTTCCTCCAAACTGCTCTTTGTTCCACCATCAATCCACTCTGCTTCACTCCTCCAAACTGCTCTCTGCTCCACCACCAAACCACTCTGCTCCAACTCCTCCTCACTCTGCTCCAACTCCTCCTCTGGCTGATTGAAGCAGGGGGATTTTATCAGGTGACTGGCTTCAGGTGCTCTAATTGGTTTCAGGTGCTTTTAATTAATCTACAGGGAATAAGGCTTCTCCTCATCCTACATCACTCTCCTGCTGCCTTCTGGCCATGCTGTATCACAAGAGCCAGAGACATCAATCCTGTATCCAAGGGCAGACAACATGTCTGCAGAATTGTTAAAAGCAGTTGGCTAACACGGTACTGATCTTACATGAAAAATTTGTAATGATGTATGGATGACTAGAAATTTATAGGAGGACTTGAAGAAGGGAATTTTTCTGCCCTGACCAAAGAAGGGAGACCTAACAGAGTGTAGTAACTATTATACCTATTATCCCGATATTATATTATGCTGATGTGAGCAAAGTTCGGGTCTACATAGTCCAAGATCGCATAAAACAATGGATAGAAGCAGAACTACCTCCAGAAAAAGCTGGGAAACACCGTCTATAGAATATTCCTCCCCAGAGTTCCATGTTGTGTGTGATTGATATAAAACCTTTTTCATCATTTGTATTAACCAATTAGAGGAAGCTGCATCATATCGGAAGTATCGAAAAAGAGAGGTATGACAAAAACTAAATATTTAAGCTGTCACAAAAGTATTCCTGTACCACCTTGTCCCTCCACTTCTAAATATAAAGCAATATACCCTATTCCTTTCCATGCAGAAAACCTCCCATTTTGTATCACACATGTTCTGCAAAACATGACGTGAGGAATTAAAAATGGGGATGCAGGCATTGCCTGTCTCACTGCATTTCAGCAGGCATTTTCATCTTGCCTTCACCCTCCCAAAAAAACACTTTCAGACAAAACTAAACTCTTAATGAGGCAGTAGTTATCATGACAGGTGCTGATGTAATCCAGGTTAGAGCTAGTTAACCAAAGAAGCAAGGCAGGGTCTCCAAGAATTGCCATACAAACAGAGAGTCTATTCTCACTGCACACTATTAACATTTACAAATTCTTCTCCATGCCTTCTGTGCAAACCAGTTTTTGAAAACGTGTGAAACAGGAAATGCCCTCCAGGACATGCATAGCAACCGGGCAGTAGACTTTCCAGTTGACATACTCCTGTGATCACTCTGGTAGGCAGAAAGGGGGCAGGTGAATTTCAACAATACCTCCTGAATGGCTGAGAAGCCCCGCTCAATATTTGTTATCTCAGCAATATTTCTAACAGTAATCAGAGGACTCTGTAGAACTTCATTGCTATACACATCTCAGACACAATGGACTTGCTAGAACCAAGCAAGCACCAGCATGCAATATTCTATAAACGTAGCCAGCCTGCACAAAACAATCGCTATTTCCTAGTCCAGAGGGTCTGAATTTCTCATTTTATAAGCAAAGCTTTACACAGAGGTAGATTATCTTCGGCTACTCACAAACACTCCAGGTTCCCCTCTCCACAGACTGGGACTTGTTCCAGAAGGGGAAATACATTTGAGAATGTTTAACGGCCAGACAGTGGAAAAGGACGGTGTTTGTCAGGCCACTTGATTAACTACCTGTCTTGGGGCAACATCCTAGACCGCAACCCATGCAATGCACTTACAACTAATAAAGTGCCATGGTAAGCGATACCAAAAGTCACAGTGCAGTCATGGGAAAGACTGCCAAAAGGCATTGATGTATAGTTTTAAAAAACGAAGTCAAGTCATGTGTTTCATTATTCAATTAAAACATCCTCATTCTAAAACAAAAACTGTTTAAGCCCATGTAATAACATTTGACTAATAATTCAGAATGAGTTACAACTGCAGTCCTATTGCTCAGGAGACAGCAACTGCTGCCTCTTCTTCCTCCTTTCTTACCTGTCTTGTCCTCTACAAAGACAGCAGTAGAGCAATGCTTTGGAGACACTTCTGAAAGCAGCTATGCAACTGTCACGTTCTGGGGAGCAATCCAAACCAGTGAGGGGTTGTCACCCCCTGCCCTGTTACCTTGGGTGTCTCACAATGCTTTGCTGTTATAGCTCCCAATCTGGACCACTCGCATGCAGGTCACACCTTGAGTGGCTGTGTACAGCTACATCCCTGATCCAGCAGCTCTGACCCCCAGCAGCCAGTCAGCAACACTCCAGTCACACTCTGGCTTCCACCAGCCTTAGTTACTACTTGAAGGGTGATTCCAATGCACCCCCAGTCCCAAATTTTTCCAAAATGTGTGTCCAGTCCTCCCGTGGAGGGTTCAGATACTAAGATCCATTACCATTGTAAGGAGTCAATATTTAACAATTTGCTACTTTAAACCGAACTGTTTGGTAACTCCAGTGAAATAGCACTGAATTGGTTTAGAATTAAGAGTAATACAAGTTTATTAACAAAAGAAGATATACTTGGATTCACTTAAAGTCCTAAGAGATAAAGCAAATAAAAGTGAAAAGACACACCTAGAAATTTAAAACGTAATCTAGCAAGTTTCAATTCAAGGTTGTGTTTAAGATGGCCTCTCTCACCCACAGTCTTCCAGCAAGATGGTGACTGACCTTTGCTTGGTCAGGATCTCTCCCAGAGTTCTAAAGGTCCTGGTGCCTTTGTCATCTTAGGCGAAAGAGAGAGAACTTCTCTACCTCTTTCTTTTATACTCCAGTGAACCTTTGACATTAATTGTTCTGAGGGTTACCCTTCAAAGTAAAGTAATAAAGGAGGCGACAGAGTTTGGTGGTGAAGGAGGCTCCAAGCTCTTTCTTCCAGTAGCATAGCCAGGTCTTGAGCACAGGGGGAGTGGCTATAAAAAGGCGCCTCCCCACTCCACCTGTACTCACCCTGCGGCGCTTTAAAGGGCCCGGGGCTCCAGCCACTGCGGAGCCCCGGGCCCTTTAAAGCGCCGCCACCGGAGCTCTGGCAGCGGGGCTCCAGCGGCGCTTTAAAAGGCCCACAGCTCCCTGCAGCGGCAGGAGCCGCGGGCCTTTTAAACACCGCCCCCGCCCAGCCCAGCTCCAGCAGTGGGGCTGGGGGGGGCGCTTTAAAAGGCCCGTGGCTCCCTGCAGCGGCAGGAGCCGCAGGCCTTTTAAAGCGCCGCCCCAGCGAGGCTCGGGCGGTGCCTTAGCGCTGCTTTTCCTCACAGGGGGAGCGGCCGCTCCCCCTGCTCCCCCCCCCAGCTATGCTACGGCTTTCTTCCCCCACTTGTGTTCATTGAAATCCAAATTGTCCCGTTTCCTGCCATCTATTGCCCATGCTGTCTCAAGGAACCTTTTTATTACTTACACACAAATTGAGATAAACACATTCCTTTGTTTATGACAGATCTGTTTAATACCACCCCCGACATACCTGGTTCACACACACTTTAGTTATAATTCCAGCATATATTCATAACTCTTAATACCCATTGCATACATACATCTTGCAAGAATATTAATGATCAGTGAGTTATTAGTCTTCAGATGATACCACACAAAGCATATCTTGTACAAAGATTATTACAACAGTGGGTAAACAGGGGTACTTAGGGTCACAGTAACTCCAAGACTTCCCTCCCCTATAAATCATAGAAATAACAGAATCCTTGACGCCCCTTCTTATGACAAGGGCTTTAATTATTAGAGTCCCTGCTTTCTGTCTCTCTCTCTCGCTCCCTCTCTCTCTCTCAGACTCTCACAAAGCTCAGGCTTTGAGTTGGCAGCTCTCACAGTTCTCAAAATGTCAAAAGTCAAGGACATTTTTGTTTGGAAAGAAAGATGACCATGGAATCCCTCGCTTCTGTGACGGCTGTGACAAAAATGCAGCCTCAAGCTTGTCCCATATGATTGCAATCTTGAGATCTTCCAGCCTCCTCATGAGTTTCACCTACCTCATTTCTGACCTTTAACAGCCACGTGACTCTGACATGCCATCCATTCTGTCATGAAACTAGCTGCCAGTGCAAAGAGCAGGCACCGTTTCTCTGCAGTGTAGCAGTACTGACTGGGCCTGGGGAACTCAGATATGCAAAATTCCAAGAATGCCCATAAGCTCCCACAGCATCACTCCATGGGGAACCATTTTAGAAATTGCTGAAAAGCCCCTGCTCCCAGCAAAAGTGCTGCACACTATGGAATAGGTAACTGGACAATCCCAGGATGCACTAAGGCAGCCCTGGCTGTATAGTGGGCTTTTGTAGGCAGATTAAAATGGGTCAGTCAAAAACAGGGATGTCATGTGGATGCAGAAAGTTAGGGAATCAAACAAGACAACCGACCATATTATGCAATCCATGTCCCTGTCAGGGCTGGCTCCAGGCACCAGACAAGAAAGCACGTGCCTAGGGCAGCACATTGTAAGGGGCGGCATTCCGGTGATGATTCTTGGGGCAGCACATTCCAGCCACTGTGCCGTGATTTTTTTTGTTGCTTAGGGCGGCAAAAAAGCTAGAGCCGGCCCTGGTCCCTGTAACCGTTTCCTTGCTCAGTACCAAAGCAGACTGGAAACACACAATCACCAATGCAATTTCAATTAGCAGTCTGCAACAAACATTACCAAAACTCCTAATATAGGCACAGAGTTGAAAAACAGCAGATAGTGCAGCAATAGCTTCACATTATTGTATTTTTTCACATTTTGGACCCAAATCCTGCCTAACTGATTCCCCCCTCCTGCTGGTTATAATGGAATTTCTTCTGTAGCTTTTATTAATACATGGAAGTGGTATATAAACAGAACTCAGCTGACTCCTCACTACTTATGTAATGAACAGCTAAAATAGGCTGATCACGGCTTTGAAGGAACACAATAAAACAGAACAGTCTTATTGTTATCCGTGAATGCCCCTGCATTGTCTCTAACAAAAGCTACTGAAGGGAAAAGGCATGAGGACACAAGACAGCAACAACAATTTACAAATATTTCTTTACTGGAGCTCTAAATAGCCACTGACTGATGGAAAAATATTTCCAAAAGGGAAAAATGGATTCAATAGAAGCAAGTAGGTACAAATTTTATTTCTCTCAGTCAAAATTTCATTATACTTGGCATTACTGCCATAAAAGGGAATCGTTAACCCTATAAGCCTAATTTTTTTAAATTGCTTTCCTACTAAAGACTGGCTAAAACAAAATGGTTCAGTGAACCTATACATACATATTCTGCCATTCCTTCACTTTAGTAACTGTAGGCAAGACAAGTGGCATGGCCTATTATTAAGGTTGCCCAACACCTCCTATTATAAGAAACAGTTTTCAATTGCTGATAGCTTTCCCCAGCCATTCAATTTTCCATACTGGGTATCTGCTGCAGGCTTAAAGTTCTTTAGAAAACTTCAGCCAAAACACTCCAGTTGTTTCTGAGAACACAGTTAGTTGTTTTATCCATGTTAAAAAATTCTGAGGGGTCTTTTCTTTGAGAAGCTCTAGAACAGGGATTTGAAATGTGGGGGGCGGGGGGGGGGGGAAGGGACGCACAGCAGCAAAGAGGGTGCTTTGTGTCAAAGAAGTGTCTTTTGCCTTCCCCATGAAAATCTGCCCACATTTGGTCAAGTTATAAACCTGGGGGGGGATAATCACAGTTCGCACATGCTCAGTAGAGACTTCTGAGATGTTAGCAGTTACATTCCCTAAAGATTCCATCCACATTGGGCATGTTCCAGCCCAAGTCTGAGCAGGACTTTCACTGCAACTGCAGAGTCTGGGTCTGGGCACCTGAACTGGGAGCAGAAAAACGGTCTCTCCTGTGCTCTCAATAAAACTGCTTCCCCCTGCTGGGCCAGGGCTGAGCTGAGGAGGAAAATACCTGTGAATGCAGAGTGGACAAGAGCCTGAGTGGGAGGGGTGGAGAGGCAGAGGGAGTACATTAAAGCAGGAGCCTGGCAGGCATGATTCAAGATAGAGGCGGACAGTGGAGAGGGAAACTGGGACTAGATGTTCTGCAGCCGGGATTGGGACTGGCTGTAAAGGAGATTGGGACTGGGTGCTGGGCTGGAAGCTGGAGAGGACAATGGTGTGGGGGACAGGGCGTCACTGGGTCACACACAGACCGAGACTGCATGAGGAGCTGGGGGGAGACTGGTACTGGAAACGAATGCTGTGTGGGGAAGGGAGACAGCTCTGATGAGGATCTGAGGTGCAGGGGAAAAACAGCCTGGCTGGGCAAAGGGACTGGGACAAGGAGCAGGGAGGAGACAGAGATTGTATGAGGAGCCCTGGAAGTAAAACTGGGAGGTGGGGATGGGCAATGTTGAGCAGGGGGGAAACAAATCGAACAAGGGACTGGAGGGGGGGAAACCGGGCATGGCAAGACTGGGTCTGGAATGAGAAGCTTGAGGAGTGGAAACCAGGGCTGGCTAGTGAAGAAAAGGACTGGGGCAAGGAGTCAAGGATGGTGAAGAGGTTGGAAGGGACAGGGCAGAGCTGGGACATGTTGGGAGGGAAAGGGCAGAAGGGGTCAAGCTTGTGGGCAATGGGCAGAAAGACTAGAGCATGCTCCCCAAGATTCCTGAGTTCCATCGTTCTTCTGCTGTCAGGAAATATCTGTGAACCCCCCGGGAAACTGTCCCATCCCCTTCTCATGCCCATCCCCATATAGGATGGCAACCTACAACTACTCATTCAGTGCACAGGATGGTCCTGCTCTGGGGATGAATAAGGGCTGTATAGTGACGGAGGCGGTTGTCTGTTGGACCCCTGCTACACTTGTTCCAGAAATTGACAGGTGTGCAGTGAATGGAGCAGAGGATTGCTGGAAGAGAAAGAATGGTCTCATGGCTATGGTAGTTAAATAAGGTCATGAATATCTGGATTCTATCCCTGCCTCTGCCACAGGGCTCCCCTGTGGTGCAGGACAAGTCACTTAAACCACACTTTTCACATGTGATCACTAACTGCACATTCCTCATTTTCTGGATTCCTGACTTGAGACCCTGAGTCTTATCGGCAGAAGTGCTGAGCTCTCTGTTCTTTGAACCTATGAAGTGCTGTAGATCACTAAGAACACTGAAAAATCAGGTCCTAGGTGTCTCAAATTGGGCATCCAAATTGGGATACTTCTGACCTTAATCTCTGTGCCTCAGTTCTCCGTCTGTAAAGTGAGGCGAATACCACATTTTCCTCTGACTGGGGTGTTTATAAATATTAATTAATTTATTTTCTCAAGCACTCAGATACCATAGTGACAAACACCATAGAAAAGCCCATGAGGAAATTAACAATTCTCTCTTCAGAGCAGGGTTTGAATAATGTGCAGTAAATAAGACCTGGGGCCACACACTGAACAATGAGGAGAAAGCAAAGTATTGAACAACTGCTCATTAAGCGAGCACCAACCATCCTGTGCACTGAATGAGGCAGGGGTCCTGTGGAAAAAAATACATCATGTAAGGACTGTATCATAATGTATTCACACAAGGGGACCAAATTAAGTTTGCATAGGCAGCTTTAAATCTGGCATCTCCTAACTTTTGAGTGATTGATTTTGCAGCCCAAATGTTTTTAACCATAGTTTGTGTGTTTGTAATAACAATACTACTTTCATATAAACCTTTCCCATTTCCCAACTTTCTCAAAGTTTTATAATTTTTCATTAAGATTTAACACTCCTGTGAGGTAGCTAAGCATAATTACCTTCCCATTTCAGATATGAGGGCAGGGGGCTGGACTCGATGACCTCACGAGGTCCCTTCCAGCCCTAGAATCTATGAATCTATGGGCAAACTGAGGCACAAAGGTGTCCAATAACATACAGCAAGTAAATGGCACAGCCATTAATAGAATCTGTAAGTCCTGACCCTGGTTCCCTGATCTCCATCTATAAAAAATGGTGGAAAAATTCTATCCTCACTGTATGATTCCAGAAAATACAGATTCTGTTTTATAAACAAGATCCGTGTTGCCCAGTAATAGACTGGGCAACATGGATAAGTTTCCACTGATAATTAATGTAGGATACCTGAAAGCTAACATTTGTGCACCTGGGCATTCATTCTCTATGGGAAGAGAGTGCTTTTAAAAAATCTGATCATGTACATCTCAGGTCCAGTCCTCCTTCGATTAAAGCAAGGGAGTTTTGGCAATGTCTTCAGTAGAAGGAGCAGGCCTGTACTTTGCTTTGGCAAAAGTTTTTACATAATTGTAAAAAGAACATCAAAAATACGTACCAGAATTTATTACAGTTTCTCCTAGCATAGAAGCACTGGCGACCCACACCTCAACTCTCTCTCATTATGTAGGGATGCTCCACATTCTAAACATACTATTGTTTCAATACTACACAAATCTGGTATTAAATCCCACTTATGTTAACCCAAGTTGCCTACATCAGAAATGCTAAATGATTAAAGCTGAGGTTACAGCTATTGTAGGGATGAGTGAATCAGTTCAGATAAAATACAAATCCAGAAACATGCCTTACCCCTTCTCTCAAAACTCAACCTGAATTCAAACCAAACTGCTGTGGTTTAAAAAAGTAATAGTTAACATTTAGATTTTATTACTGATTTATTTGTTCTTTGATTTTATTTGCCTCTGCAATTCTGGGTACCAGTTAAGAGGGGAAGCAGAAGTGCCAAAATATTGCAAAACCAAATGCTGCTGCCTGGGTACTTCTAGTCTAGATAGACTAGGGAGCACTAGTTATGTTGCATGAAAACTGGTTATTGCCTGGTATTAAGCCCAATTTTGCAGACCCAAGAAGTTCAGAAAAGTGCCATGAAAACTAAACTGGGTGACACAAAAGTATTAATATTAAAAATAAACTAAATTATAAAAAGACTAATATGTCCAATATAAATATAGCAGCATAGAATATAAATTAGGGATAGGTGCACCTCAACACTGGGGCATTCAGATTTATTTGCGCCCATTGCTGCAAATGGATCACTCAAAACAATAGATTGACTTTGTAGAGTTTTTACTATTAGTCCATCAAATGTTATTGTTCATGCTAGTTGCACGTCCATCTGCTTGCATTTATTTCTCTGTGAAATCTTAATACTTGCATATATAAAATAGGTCAATTTTTACACCTACACAATTTTTAAATATTTGCTGTTTAGACAATAAAATACCAGGATGCACTGTAATAAGTTCATATTTGATGTTCTCCCAAGTTTTTAAATCACTGACAGAAAGCCATCTGAGATCTGATCAATATTTATTCATAGACACATTTATGTCTGTGGCATCAATAATGTACTGTAGAAACAGACTGGATCTGAAATGTATAATTTCTGAAGGCTAAAATCATCTAACTCGTGCTGCAGGGGGTAAATTTTCAAAGTGATGCACAGGGAGTTTTCCACACAAATCCTATTATTTGTTAACAGGATTTGTGTGAGGAACTCTCCATGCCCTGATAGGAAAATTTACGCCTAAGTGCCCTGGCAATGTGAATGTTTACCAAAACACACACTTAATTTCCAGCTACATACTTATGAGCACTACTGTGCTTTGACATTTAAGGATAAAATTAGATAGGTAGCTTGGAAAAAATAACAGGAGTAGCTAAAAAGTGTTTTCATCACATTATTCTGTTTCAGTATGTTGCTATTATGTTGAACTTCAATGCTAAAGTACTACAGATATTGGATCTACTAGATAATGGATGCTTAGCAGTGGGAGCTTCACAAGGCAGTCAGTACTTATTGTCTACCCTACTTTGAATCAGATACATTATGATCTCCACCTGCTGATACTAATTGATTCAGAGGGCATCTGTGTGTGTCAATTTCACCCACCCACTAGCTCCACTGAGTTATAACACACCTCAGTTCCAATTTGCAGGAGTCGGTACAAACTTTCATCGGGATTGGTTTTCATGGATTCCAATTCCCTACATTTCATTCATTCCAAGAAAACTGCAAGTTTTGGTAGCCCAGGCTTGCTCTTTCAAAGCACAGGTTCATTAACCTCTGCAAACGTTTCAGTGAACCTGGCACAAGCACTGGGTTTGTTCAGTAACTAAATACTAATTTTTTTTCCTGGTTTGGGGTTTCATTGTGGGAGATTCATGCAGTTCTAATGGTTAATAGTTTCCCAAATATTTACAGCGGTACCTGGTTAATGGCTGTTATTTCAGCTAGAGCAACTCTATGCCATTTACAATGAGATACTAACTGGAGGACTAACCATCAAAAGTTCACTACACTGCAAAAGAATCTATTGGATATACATTTGTTCTTAAGTCAGCTCTGAGACCTTAAAGACAACCGTTTCTCTGTTAGCGAGCATCCTTCCTACACATCACGTACCATTTTAAAAATATGTACGTATGCAACAGTCACGAAGATACTGTCCACACTACAGTTTTTAATCTTTTTTTTAAAAAACTGGTTAGAGATCCTGACTAAGTTTTTCAAAAGGGCCAGATTTTCAAATGTATTTAAGTGTCCAAAGATGCAGACAGATGCTTACTGGGATTTTAAAAATATCTATATCCCTAAATCCCACTGAAATCAAGCCACTTCCAAAAAGTCTATTAGGTGTCTATCTGCATCTTTAGGCATGTAAATGCTTTTAAAAGTCTGGTCCTAAGTGACTTAGGAGCATAAGTCCCCATTTATTTGAGTGCCTGAAGGACATGCACGCAGAGCAATGCCAACAGAATGCACAGAAATGCACTCTGGGATGTTCTCAGATTACTAAAAGGGAGGATAATTGGCCAGAACCAGTTGCATAAACATATTTAGAAGCTCCTGTCTTTCCAAACTATAACTCATGCCAGTCTAGGCTCCTGGCTGGGGTGGAACACCATAAATTGCCAGGGTTACTAACAGAATTCCAACCACATGGTATGTGGGCACATACCATGCTCAGAGCCAACCACAGGGGGTTAAAAACTGTAGTGTGGACAGAGCCTAAGAGCAATGCAGTAGGCTGTAGGTAATAGATGTTACGCTGCAGTACGCTGCAGATACGGGGGACACGTTCTCACTGCCACTCCACTCCCTCTGCACTGTTCAGGCAGCACAAAGGAACCAGAGACTAACTAACTTCCTACCAGGGGCTAGGCAATTACCCCCTGGAGTACAACCAGCACCTATGCTGACCTCACTGCAGCCCTGAGCACAAGAAGCATGTCTGGGTCAAAGAAGGGTGGGGAAGTAGGAGTGGCCAGACTGCAATGTGTTCACTGCTCTAACCTACAGCTGAGGCTGGAGGCAGGCAGAGAATCAGGGAGCTGTACTGAGCCTCCAGATGGATACACCTCACTATACCCAGCATAAGCTGGACACAGCAATAAATCTGGCCCATGGTCTTTAATAACTGTCATGGGTGTCAACTATGAGTTAAAGACATTTAGAATAAAGTGTCCTTGATGAAGCAATGGTAGTTTGAACTTTCCTCCTGTATTGCGCTTGGGTATGTATTACTGCCAACTCTCAATTCTATTGCGAGTCTTGCAATGTTTGGTGTTTTGCTTAAAGCCCCAGCTTCTGGAGTTACGTGATTACATGAAAATCTCAGCTCTTACAACATGAAAAAAATTAATCAACGTTTCTAGCGCTCATGGTTGCAGAGAAAAGCTTGACAATATTAATCCTATGTGCTCAAAAACAAGAAGGCGAATAAAGAGAACTCAACATTTATTTATTTTTAAATCTCACTATTTTAAAGTTAATCTCGTGACTTTTGGAGCTGGACGCATGATTTTGAATGCTGGGGGTAGGCAATACTGAGTATGAATTCAGGAACATCCTGGATGAGATAATGTTGATGCTGTGCACTGCAAGAGGCTTGGATCCTCACTGGTGCAGGACCAGGTCAGCAGTCTGGCTCTTATTCAAATCCTGGTACTGTATATGGCTATAGTGACACGTGGCTACAGTTTCAAAGGCAGCAAAGCACCACTTCTCCTGCTCAAGAAGCAGTTCAGTAAATCATCCCAGAGCCAACAATGGGGCCCAAACAACTGAGATTTAATGACATCCTAGAATTATGGGGTAAGACCATCCCATCAAACCCTAGAGGGCGGGGGCCCTTTTAGAAAGTGAGTATGAGACATCGGGAAAAGGGAGGAATTTAAACAAATTCACAATTAACTTCCTTTTTGAGGTCTAGCCCCTTTAGTTTCATGGCAGCTTGATGGGCTGCCATTTGGGAGACTAAGGTTAGGGGATATCTTAGGTCTCTATTCCTTATGATACAGGAAACACAAATTGACATGGCTGCACTCCAGGAGTGGGGGGGGGGGGGGGGCTGGTTGCTCTTCTAGGACCAGATCCTGTGAGATGCTGAGGAACCTCAACTTCCACTAAAATCAATGGTAGCTGAGCACTAGCAGGAGGCAATCTGAATGCCTTAGGATGTGACCTGACTTTTGCATTTGATTCACAAAGCTGCAATGATTTGGCCTCGGTGCCTGCATTGCCTAGCGCAGCTAAGAGCACACGGTAACGGTGCTTCACATTCAAATGATGTTACATGTAAATTAAAGGCATTGTTTCTAGCAGAAGTTCTTCACTGTGAGCTCTTTGCAAAGCAGTTTTCATCCTCTGTTTCTAAGTTAGATTCCGATATTAGCTTCCTACTCTTGGATTCTAGCATTTCATCATTTTAAACAAATAAACCTAATAAAGTCTTTTCAAGTGTGTCATGGAAATAATTCTGACACTCTGTGGCATAAATCCACAGCAGAAGTTTCATAAACCTTTTTATTAACTGGAGCTGCAGAATGAAACGGAGACATTTTGTTTTTAATACTATTCAGAGGTATATTGGCTGTCACGCTAAGACTCAATAGTCTCTTAGATGTCGTGGTATTTCAGGAACGACAGCCGTTTCTAAATGCCAGTTTTCATAGGCCGAGGAAAATCAGCCACTGAAGTTCTCTAGCTTGAACTAAAGAAATCAAATTTCATTACCCCAAGAATTTGTTTTAAAATACTAAGAAAATTTGGTTGAAATTAAACCAGCAGTTTTAAGTTAGAGGTATGGGGGGAGAAGAGAGAGACATTTTCATCTGGCTGTATTAGCTTTTTGCATTCCCACAGCTAAAAGACAGATTCATGTTTATATAAAATGTAATATGCAAGCTGTTAGCCCATAATACTAAGCTCTCTCTTTTAGCATTTAATATTTGTTAAAAGTACTGAGTTATTTATGACAGAAATCAGACTGCTGCACAAGTACGGTAGCTGTTCTACCAGAACACATTTTAATACACATTTGTTATGGAGCTGTTACTATTCAATACACAAATTCTTGCTGATTCCAAAGAGACATTGTACATTATGATTGTTTCAGCATATAACCAAGAAACTGAACACCATTATAGCCTTCTATGGAGTTGTTTTATACTATACACATCAACCCAAGTGTTGGGAGAATCCAGATCTGGAGACCCTATAATGTGACATTGCCTACAATGTTGCAATGGTACTGACACCACCACTTATGACATCTCTGTAATAAATCCCACAACAGTGACTTAAAACCCAAGATGAACCTTCCAGTTCAGCTAACTGTTGAGACATATATTGCTTATAGTTCATTCAGTCAATGCTTTGGGAGAATACTAACCAACATCCAACTAAAGTCTGTTAGGCTCCATAACCTACAGTATATACCTATTCTTATTACAATATACTAACAAAACCTGTTAGTCTTAATATAACTTCTCATCAATACATAGTAAGAACACCGCTGTGGAAGACCTGGTCAGAGCTTTCATGAGGATGGAGAATACCATCAAAAAAATTCTAATTCTATGCTCTAAATCAGTAGTGTGGTCTGACCGAGAATAAGCTGCGGAGTACTAGTCACCCCGTCTTAAAAATGATATCGCAGAATCTGAGGGGGTTCCAAGAGGTAATGAGAATGATTAATGATATGGAACATTTCTCACACAAAGAGAAATGGAAAAGACTGGGTTATTTACCTTACAAAGGAGACCAGTGAGAGGCAACATGGTAGAAGTATATAAAATAATGGTGTAGAGAAGCTAGATCAGAACTTCCATTCTCTCTCTCTCTCTCTCATAATACAAGAGGAAGGGGTCACATTCAATGAAACTGAAAGATAGGAAATTCAAAAGAGAGAAAAAAGAGCAATACTCTTCCACACAAGACAGAATTAGACTGGGTAATTCATTGCCACAGGAAGTTGCTGAGGCCAAGAATTTAGCAAGATTCAAAGAGGGATTGGACAATATTCAGAGTATATTAGTTAATATATTAACAAAAAGGAGGCTTTCATTCCCTTCCAACGCTCAAGTTTCAGGGTTTAAACCAATCTCTTACTCATAGGGATTATCATAAGACCGTAATAGAGGCCAGGTAACCCTACTTCTGCCTACTGTGCGGTTTCCTGTATCTTCCAATGAACCAGCAGATTCTGGCCACTCTCTTACACAGGATACTGGATGTTGGGTCTGATCCTGTCTGGCAAATCCTATGGTATTACAGGAGAACAAAAGTTATAGCATGTCTACGTGTGTGGTATTAGATCCAAAGGACTTATACACAGTACAGTACAATACAGTAACAATACTTTTTTTTTTTTTAAGTTACTGTGCCAAGCTATTCAGAACAGAGCATCGTGGTAATGTACCATATCTGCTGCAACACCTAGGCACAACAATATCAGAAGAACTGTTACACACAAGCAAAATATAGATTATATTAATGAGCCAAAGTGTATTTAAACAAAACCCCATAGTGTCGATCTTTGCCTTCATTGTTACTTAGCAAGGTACTGGTGAGTAAATACAGGACAGCGGTACTCAAGCGTTCAGCTTTGAAGCCACATGCAGCTTTTCACAACCCAGTATCTGTGGGTTTGAGTGAGACATCTTATGACATCCCTGCAATGATTCATGGCAATTGGAAACTAAAGTACCCAGATACCCACACTCAACTTCTCACACAGGTAAATCTCCAAGCTTGTCAGACATTACATTTCCCTGGTTTCTTCCACCTACTACAGCTGATTTCTCTCTCCTGGTACAAGTAAGTCCAAAATACATAGTCCCCTCAGACATTGAAACACACTGAAAAATGTCTTTGAATGGCAGAGACAGACACAGCATCAGACTTCCCAATACTGGTGACAGATTATGAATGCCTGGCCTCTTATTCAGCCCTAAATAACACTGTCCAGACTGTCACCTTCATTTAGTTCTTTTGATTAATTACAACTGTGTAATGACTTTGTTATGCACATTTGTTTCCTATGCATGTTAAACTCTTTTCTGTCTCTCCATGAGTCCATTTGATGATGAAGTGGTTTTTTGACTGTTAAAGGTTGAAAGTCACTTATCCAGACGCTTTTGCCTACATACTTAATGTCCTTCTCCAGCTGTAAGGTGCTATACATGAAAGTATTAACATCCTTGCTGTTCTATCCAGAGCTGCCAAGTTCTAGCCAAACGACAGACAGACAGATTTGTAAGAAGGTGCTGGAGGGATGTTGTACAAGACTGGCTGGGGATTTGGATTGTATTTCTCCTGCTTTGTTTTCTTCCACATTTTTTCCCTTGCCCCTTCTGAACCTAGCCATCTTCTGCTGTTCCTCACCTCCCTCTAGTTGTACTTACATAGGCGTACCACACACCTGCAACCTAATGACCAACTACACTCTCAGTAAATCCAATCATTCTTACTCCCTATCCTGTCTGACACAACTGGAGGGGAGCTGAGCTCCAGTTAGAGGAGTGTTTGTATTTTAAACTGAGCATGAAGCATTCCCCTCTGCGCTCTCAGTTCCCCACCCTGAGTGCATATTTCAGAAACAAGGGAGTGAGAGGAATGGACTGACAGAGCAGCCCAGAGTAGACGGAAAAGATGGGTGGAGGGTAGCGGACCAGCTAGAGATTAGAGAAAATTGGCAGTGTAGAAAAGTCCCAAATGTGGCATTCCAATTTTACGCAGCCCCTGGATACCACAGATGAGCACTATTGACACCAGGCAAAAGGCTCCCGCTGATCAGAATGGAAACAGAGTTTCACTGACACATGGATATCTTGCCAAACAACAATGATTGGGAAGGAAATACAAAACATGTATGTGGGTAATACTTTAGGATCTCATCCTGAAGAAGCTGACTCCTTCAACTTCCAGTGAAGTCAATGAGAACCGGGGACACTCAACACCTCATAGGATCTGGCCCTGAATGGCGTGCTGTTGTTCTAAAGTTCATTTCAGAATGGCTATGAGGTTCTTTAATGGCACACCAGCAGCTTTACATTTGAATTTCCTTGCTGCAAAACTTCTAACAATATTTGCAGCACAGTTTTGTGTTTAATTTGAACGGGTCTGGGCAACAGATGTATTTACAATGGCAGAGGCTTTGCATGTTACATTTGCTAGCAAAATGCAGAGGCTCAAGCTGCTAATTAAATATGAAATTGTATGCGTTAATTTGGAACCAGTTCCTTGTTAAAATTGCCTCATGTTTAAGGCACAATAAATTGAGTCAGTATCTGGGAATGTGTGTGCCCTTGACCTGTGTGGGAAGGCAGACTAGAGTCCCACGTATAGGCTAGACAGTTACCATGGATACCTCGCTAGTTGAGGTGTGTAAGCTAAATATTATAAACAACTTTGTGGCATTAGAATACTAGCCTCCTCAAAAATGTTCAAAACAAACGATGAATTTGGAGAGAACTCCTGTGATTTGATTACTGACACATGAATAAGAATTTCACACTGTAGGCAAAATACAAAAGCAGGTGGATGAGAAAATTGTCCGTTCCTGCAGGCCTTATTTTAGGCATATTCCTGAGAGGTGCAGGTACTCTTAGCTTCTACTGAAGACAAGGGAGTTGCAGGTCTGCAGCTTCTCTCAAGATACAGCCCTTGTGTCCTACTTAACTGACAGTTTTGCCTAAATGAGGACTACAGGATTTTGGCCAATCCAGCATCCGCAGAGAGAGAGAGAGAGAGAGAGAGAGATGCAGCCAAAGTTTAAATAATGCTTCCATCAAAGAGTAGGGGGAAAGAAAAACCCACCATCACTTTCCTTGGGGGCAGGTTTCCCCCTGTGCTTGCACTTTTCTCTGAAGCAATTGGTGCTGGCCACTGTCAGAGACAAGATACTGGACTCGCTGGACCTTGGGTCTGAGCTAATCTTGTAATTCCTATGTTCCCACATAAGCCTCCTTTACCAAGTAGTCACACAACATAATAGACTTTTTAGTGGATTAATACACCCAGACAGTACTGTATTGAAATATCCTGGCTGATGTGGAAACTTCAGTTTCCAATACTTCTCAAACTAATTTCCATTACGGTAGTACAAAAGGTGATCACACCTTCCACCACTCCCTTTCTTCCTATAAAAACAGCACGATATGTCATTTTGCTACATTAGAAGCCAAACATTTTACATTAAATCATATACATACATTGAAACACACAATGTCCCCTCGGTAACCAGTCATCCAGATATGGAAAGATGTGGATTCCTTTCTTCCTCAGATACACCATCAAAATGACGTACGTTTGGTAAAAAACCGAGGCAGTAGAAGAAAGGCCAAATGGAAGCACCATGGACTGAAAATGACCCTCCACCACAATGAATCAAAGGAATTTTCTGTGGCCCAAAAAAGTAGGCATCCTGAAGGTGCAGAGTAACAAACCTGTTGTTTTGAAACAACACAGGAAGGGTAGTCAATAGAATGACCATTCAGAATCTCATGTACCTGATATATCTGTTGAGGCTGTGAAGGTTGAGAATGGGTCCTACCTTTCCCTTGAATCTGGGAACCAGAAAGTACCAGGAATAGAAGCTGTGATCCTGGTGCTCTGGTGGAACCTCCTCCATTGCTCCCAAAGCCAGCAAAGAGTGAATATGCTTGAAGAACAGTAACTCATGAGAGGAGCCCCTGAAGAGGGATAGGGAGGCAGAGTGGAAAGGAGGGATGGAAGGGAAGTGGATGGCATAGCCCGATCGGACAGTGCTTAGGATCCAGCTGTTGGTGGTGATCAAGCCCCAAGCACTGTGAAAGTGGGCCAGTCTGTCCACAAACAGAGGGGACAGGGAGAAAGGAGCACCGAATAGAACATTGCTCCAGTCCAAGAAGTCAAAACGGGTGCTTGAAGGGTGCCAGGGAAGGGCATGTGGACTGGCTAAACCTTGGATCTGACTGCTTCCTCCTATGGGATCTATGCCCCTTTCTGGGGTATCCCTGCTGTCTCAGGGGAGGGAAAGGCTGCCCAAATGTGCGCTGCCAACAATACTGCTGCAGCTATTGACTGCCAGCATGTATCCCCACAAAGACTGTAGGGTAGCCCTAGATCTCGGGTATGGTGTAGACAGACTCACAGGTTCAGTGGTCCACTCAGACAACAGGGATATAAATGATGTAGCCCTGGCAAAGTCTTGGACCAAATGGGAGGTCAGGACAGAAAGGCAGAGGAGGTCCATTGCTGCCAAATACATGGCCAGCATGAAACAGTCGGTCCCAGCATCGCCTCCATCAGTTCCAACCCTGGGGCATCCATTGACTTCGGTACTGGAGTCAATGATACAGGGTCTCTGATCTCCTTGCATGGTACCAGGGAGCGGTTGATGGGATCTGCCCCATCCTGCGTACTGGTATTCACCCCGTGCCAACCCGCGCTCCTTCTGAAGGAAGGAGACGAGTCCCCACAGGACCTGGAGCAGCCTTCATCAGTCTAATGCAACTTTGTCCTTGGTGCACTCAACAGGGAACGACTCCTCTGTCGCTTCAGAGAGGCACCAGATCCAGGACGCAACATTGCCCTGAGAGTGACCTCCAATCTGACAAGGGCCTTGGTGCCGAAGCAGGCTGCATAGCCTGTTTGAGTAGGTGTTATTTCAGATGAAGATCCCTCACCACTTGAGTCCGTTCAGTGAACAATCTGCAAATTGAACACCACTCTTTGACAAGGGCTTCGCCTAGGCACAGCAAGCACCGCCTGTGGGGACCGTTGTCGCGGATCGCTCTCCTACGTGATGGACAATGTTAAAACCCTGGTGAGGCCATCGCCAGGGAAACATTTAAACTACAAAACGAAAATAAGAAAGAAAAACTTGTAGCACCTTAGAGACTAACAAATTTATTTCAGCATAAGCTTCCGTGGGTTAGTACCCACTTCATCGGATGCATGGAATGAAACATACAGTAGACAGATATTTATATAGTCAGAGAAACATGATAAGGTGGAGGTGCATAGACCAACCTTAAGAGGCTAATTAATTGAGAGGAACCATAACAGCAGGGGAAGAAAAACCTTTGAAGTGATAAACAAGATGGTCACACAGGTGTGAATGAGGATCGTTAACTTAAGGGAAATAGATTCAATTAACGTAATGGCCGAGCCATTCCAAGTCCTTATTTAATCCTGAGGTAAAGCAATCTAGTTTGCATATCAATTCGAGTTCAACAGTTTCTCTTTGAAGTCTGTTTTTGGAGTTAATCTGTCGCAACACTGCTACCCTCAAGTCTGTCTGTGAGTGATTAGGGAGGTTGAAGTGTTCTCCTACTGGTTTTTGAATGTTATGATTCCTGATGTCAGATTTATGTCCATTTATTCTTTTGCGTAGAGACTGTCCGGTTTGGCCAATGTACATGGCAGAGGGGCATTGCTGGCACATGATGGCATATATCACATTGGTAGATGCGCAGGTGAATGAGCCCCTGATGGCGTGGCGGATGTGATTAGGCCCTGTGATGGTATCACTTGAATCGATATGTGGACAGAGTTGGCATCGGGCTTTGTTGCAAGGATAGGTTCCTGGGTTAGTGTTTTTGTTGTATGGTGTGTGGTTGCTGGTGAGTATTTGCTTCAGGTTGGGGGGCTGTCTGTAAGCAAGGATTGGTCTGTCCTCCAAGATCTGTGAGAGTGAGAGATCATCTTTTAGGATAGGTTGTAGATCTTTGATGATGCGCTGGAGAGGTTTTAGTTGGGGGCTAAAGGTGATGGCTAGTGGTGTTCTGTTATTTTCTTTTTTGGGCCTGTCTTGTAGTAGGTGACTCCTGGGTACTCTTTTGGCCCTGTCAATCTGTTTTTTCACTTCAGCAGGTGGGTATTGTAGTTGTAAGAATGCTTGATAGAGATCTTGTAGGTGTTTGTCTCTGTCTGAGGGATTGGAGCAAATGCGGTTGTATCAGAGCTTGGCTGTAAACAATGGATCGTGTGGTGTGTCCAGGATGGAAGCTGGAAGCATGTAGGTAAGTATAGCGGTCAGTAGGTTTCCGGTATAGGGTGGTGTTTATGTGACCATCACTTATTAGCACAGTGGTGTCTAGGAAATGGACCGCTTGTGTGGACTGGTCTAGGCTGAGGTTGATGGTGGGATGGAAATTGTTGAAATCATGGTGGAATTCCTCAAGGGCTTCTTTTCCATGGGTCCAAATGATGAAGATATCATCAATGTAGCGCAAGTAGAGTAGGGGTGTTAGAACAACGCTTCCTCAGCTCTCGTCACCTAAGTCAGCCATAAAAATGTTGGCATACTGTGGGGCCATACGGGTACCCATAGCAGTGCCACTGACTTGGAGGTATATATTGTCCCCAAATGTGAAATAGTTGTGGGTGAGGACAAAATCACAAAGTTCGGCCACCAGGTTAGCCGTGGTAGTATCGGGGATACTGTTGCTGACAGCTTGTAGTCCATCGTTGTGTGGAATGTTAGTGTAGAGGGCTTCTACATCCATAGTGGCCAGGATGGTGTTGTCTGGAAGATCACCGATGGATTGTAGTTTCCTCAGGAAGTCAGTGGTGTCGCGAAGATAGCTGGGAGTGCTGGTAGCATAGGGCCTGAGGAGAGAGTCTATATAGCCAGACAATCCTGCTGTTAGGGTGCCAATGCCTGAGATGATGGGGCGTCCAGGATTTCCAGGTTTATGGATCTTGGGTAGCGGATAGAATGCCCCTGGTCGGGGTTCTAGGCATCTGTCTGTACAAATTTGTTCTTGTGCTTTTCCAGGGAGTTTCTGGAGCAGATGGTGTAGTTTCTTTTGGTACTCCTCAGTGGGGTCAGAGGATAAAGGCCTGTAGAATGTGGAGTTAGAGCTGCCTGACAGCTTCTTGTTTATATTCCAACTTATTCATGATGACGACAGCTCCTCCTTTGTCAGCCTTTTTGATTATGATGTTAGAGTTGTTCCTGAGGCTGTTGATGGCATTGTGTTCTGCACGGCTGAGGTTATGGGGCAAGTGATTTTGCTTTTCTACAATTTCAGCTCGAGCACGGCGACGGAAGCAGTCTATGTAGAAGTCCAATTTGTTGTTTCGACCTTCAGGAGGAGTCCACGCAGAATCCTTCTTTTTGTAGTTTTGGTAGGAAGGATTCTGTGGGTTAATATGTTGTACAGAGGTCTGTCGGAAATATTCTTTGAGTCGGAGACGGCGAAAGTAGGATTCTAGGTCACCGCAGAACTGTATCATGTTTGTGGGTCTGGAGGGACAAAAGGAGAGGCCCCGAGAAAGGACAGATTCTTCTGCTGGGCTGAGAGTATAGCTGGAAAGATTAACAATATTGTTGGGTGGGGTAAGGGAACTGCTGTTCTGGTTCCTTGTGGCATGCAGTAGTTTAGATAGCTTAGTGTCCTTTTTCTTTTGTAAAGAAGCAAAGCTTGTGTTGTAAATGGCTTGTCTAGTTTTTGTAAAGACAGTCCATGAAGAAGTTTGTGTGGAAGGTTGGTTTTCCATAAGAGTATCCAGTTTTGAGAGCTCAGTCTTAATCTTTCCCTGTTTGCTGTATAGGATGTTGATCAGGTGGTTTCGCAGTTTCTTTGAGAGTGTGAGGCACAATCTCTCAGCATAGAGAGATTTAAACTACAGTTAATGAACACTAAGTCTATCTAACACTGTGCAACTAAAAAAAAAAAAAAATCACTAAAAATAGAGGGATTGTGAGGTGAAAACCACACACAGCTCTGACTCCGGCCACAAGCAGTAAGACGGAACTGGTGGTGGTGGGGAGTTAGGGTAGCGCTGTCTCACATAGCCAGGGGAGGGGCTACCACCACAAGGCACAAGCACCGCCCATCTACGGGTCATGCTAGGCAAAATTCTCTGGCTCCAGTATGCTGTGCACACACACCTAAGTGCAATACATGGCTGCATCTACTTGAAGAGAAATAGTTTATTCACCGCAAAATGAATTTTCAGATTGACTGAAACTATTAGCGAATACAGGTCACAATAGGCGAATTGTTTCAGCTGTAAAAAAACCCAACCTTTTTTCAAAAAGTTTTAATTTTTGTTGTTGACATTTTTGAAATGAAACATTTTAACCTTTTGTTTCCAAACAATGTTTTATTTGAAATCTTCTAGTTCTAATCTTCTCTTTGAAATACCACTCCAGCTTGTAGGTGGGTGCTCTGAAAAGCCACGTCTTACCTCACTTAATAGGATACATAAGGGAACCAGGAATTGATCCTGGTTCAAACATTCAATAATTTTTTAGCCAGAGAAGTCATTTGTCTCCTCTTTTGCCGACCATTAATATTCCCAGGAAATCACTTGTGTGTGTGTGTTGCGGGGGGAGAGACACCTATTGTATTTGGTATTCAATTACACATATACAGCCAGATTCAGCCCTGGTTTGAGGTGGCATAAGGCTTCAGGTAACAAAGTCCACCCAAAGACTAAGAGGACTCTGGTGGTACAAGGTGCCCACAGCTCCCGGTCTGCTAGGCAGCCCATGTGGCTAATACAAGTTTGTATTTACACTACTAATTAATATTGTTTTCCAATAGGATTACAAAATCTACATGCACAAAACTATGCTGGTCAATTGTCTCTGGCAATATGTAGCATGCAATCAAGAAGATGCTTGTGGAGTTGCTGCTTATAAACTAAGGAAACACTGACAGGTCTACACTACGGGGCTAAGTCGACCGAAGTTACGCAACTCCAGCTACGTGAATAATGTAGCTGGAGTCAACGTACCTTAGGTCGACGTATTACACTGCGCTGGGTCGATGGGAGAAATTCTCCCGTCGACTTCACCGGAACAAGAAGCATAAGGTGAGTACTGGAATCGACGGAAGAGTGATCAGTGGTCGATTTAGCGGGTCTTCACTAGACCAGCTAAAATCGACCCCAGGTGGATCGATCGCTGCACAACAATCTCCCAATAAGTGGAGACAAGCCCTGAGTTTAATATGATCTCATTCAGATACATGCATGTCAGTTCAACATAATCAATTCAATTAACTGCAGATGTGTGTATCTAGAGTATTTCATATTCAAACAACATGCATTCATTTCATTTTTTGGAGAGCTTTCCAACAGTCAAATGTAATCAGAAATCATGGAATCCTTCCATATTTTGCCCCACGATTCCTTGCAGCTGCACTGGTTTCCTGAGAAGTGTAGATGTGCTAACAGATTTAGCTGAGAGAACAGATCACTAGTTGGTGTTTTCTTAGATAAAGAATCCCACTCCTTTTTATTCATAAGCTTCTAGACTTGCTGTAGGTGATAATTACTTTGAGGGTAAATTGCTGTGATTTTTGTCTGGCAGCATACAGCACCGGCACATGCAATCCCAGCTCCATCTGGAAATAGCATCACATCAAACAATCTCTAGTGTCTTATATAACCAGCTACAACTCTTTGAAACCTGTCAGCGCCAGTGACTTGCTCTTTGCAGTTACACTTCTCAAAACATTGGCTTAATTTACTTATTAGCTAACTACAGAGAATTTTTTTGTTTTTTAAGGACAATGTTGGAGGCTGCATATTTATCCTAATTTAAATCTTTCAGGAAAATAAAATAATCCTGTATCTTAACAACAAATATGTGTTTACATCAATAGAGACTAAAAGCCCGATCCAAATCCCAATGAGGTCAATGGGAGTTGACTTCAACAAGCTTTCAATCAGATCTTTAGTAAACTAACCTAAGTCTGGATTCCTACATCAAAATTAAAAATACACTGAAATTAACAGCCAAACATAATATTGTACCTTCTGCTCTCTGGCAGCCCAGTTCTGCTCTCAGGTTATGAGTAATATTGCACTGAAATCCATGGGACCGCTCCTGGAGTAGGGTATTACACAGTATAAGGATGGCAGTATCTGTCCCTGGATTCATAACCACACCTATTAATACAACAGACTTAGAAAATACAAAGTCTCTGTGACTATGTGATTCAAAAACAAACACACTAGGTGCTGTGACTGTCATCTTGGAGGACTGTCACTCAGTACCATGGTGTGATGTCTCAGGTCTTTAACCCAGTCCTAAGAGTCTCCAGCCAGCTGCTGCATCCTGGCTTCCACCCAGTATCTGCTGAAATCTGGTGGGCCAAGGAGCTAGTAGAATTATCACCTCAGCCAAGACACCACTCCCAGGAGCCCTGATTGGAGAATCGCCTGGCTCCAACCATGCTATTAAAGCCAGGAGGTGGCACAGGAAGTTTGTTTGAGCGACAAGGCGATTTCCTGTGGTGGCTGCATTGGACCCTGCTTGTGCCTGCCTCCTGCACCCAGCCCTGTTCCTGATCCCTGAGCCACTCCTGGCTCCTGCCTCACCCCTGCCTTCGCTCCTGTTCCCACCATACTCCTGCTCTGTGCTTGATCCTTGACTCTCCTCCACTTCCTGCCCTTACGCCTCGACTCCAATCATCAGTTACCAGTCATTGCTCTAACCCCAGCCTCCGACTTCTGACCCTGATTCTAGCTTGATCCTTGGCTCTGGCATTTGGCATCTGACCACAGCTTTGATTCCTGACTCTGGCTTAACTACCAATTACCTGAGCCAGGAGTCGACTCCGGTGCTGACCCTTGGCCTCGTTCTCCAACCTGGACACCTGCTTCGCCCACTAGGCCTGACTCCTGCTCTGACTACCATCTAGACCACCTACATCCCGGTCCACAATACATGGAATTATTCCTTCTCTCCCTCCCCCCCGCCCCGTCCCACAATAAGAATTTCTACTACAGACAGTCAAACCATATGCTTCTCGATCACAAAGTAAAATGACACCCAAGAAGGCAACACAGTGCAGAATCAGTGAAATCCTGCAGACAGACTGGATCCATTGCCCCACACATATTGTCTGGGGTAACACAGAAGGATATAAAAGGATTACATCCAAATGCCATTACTGGATACATTTCCCCTGGAACTGGACAGCTGAATTATCTAACCAGCAATTTCACATCTGCAGCCAGCTCCAGCAGAACACAAAAAAGGAGGCTACTGACAACAAAAGGCAGTGCATGTAATTTAGTAAGTAGGCACAGATTTTTCTGCAGCTGCATCACTAGGTGTGAAGCAATGCCTTAGCAGTACAGACTCTATTAAGGAAAGCCCAATCTATGTATTTATAGCCAAATGCACTAAAATCTGCAAGTCCCTTTATGGGGAAAGAAGCCTGTCGTTTTGCACAGAGTCTGCACTTAAGTGTTTTAGCAAAAGGGGTTGCTATGTCGTATGTTGCCTGTGGACTCAGCCAGAATATAAATCCAAGGGCCTGGGATTCCTATTGTGTTTTTTGTAAGATGCAGTGCTAGAAGGCCTAAATAAAGAGCTTTTCAAAAAGTCACTGCACATAGCATGAGAATAAAGTGCTAGTCCCAGCAGGAGCTGCTCAGCCAGCATCCACATTGCACCACAAACGCACAGTCCAAATCGTGACTGTGAAAGGACAGCCCAAGCAGCAGGTGCGGGAGGGGGCCACATCTGAGCATCACTCTCTCCAATCTGTGTGCCTGTTCCTCAGTCATGTCACAGTGACTGTTTGTCTGCATGGAACATCCAGAGGAACAGAGTAGCTAGAAATATGCTAGTCCCAGGCAGAGGAAGCAGCTGGCAGGCATCTCTAATTGAATTCCTGGTGGACTTGGGCTATTTTTAAAGTCTCTGTAGGTTGGCAGATTTTTTAACAGGGTGCACATTCCCAAAACTCAATGTGCATTTTTAAAGATTCATTACTTACATCCAGGAGGCCCTGCGCTGTGTTAAAATCCTACAATGGCACCAAAGCACTAACATTCAGAGCCAGATTCGGCTTCTGTTCGGGGGGGGGGGGGGGGGCGGGGAAGAGAAACATGATCTCTTCCAAGACAACTCAATTCTATCTATCTATGTTTTAAGGATATAGTATAAAGACCTTGAGTTCTAAAGACTCTTATATAAATATCTTGCAATTTTTGTATTTTTTTTCTTGCATGTGATTTTTGGCTTCCCCAAAAGACTATTTAATATTACCAATAAAATAATAAACTTCACAATTACTATTATTAATACAATGCACTTTTGGAGAATCTTTTAATCCAAGGATTTTGAGGGTCGTTCACAAACAAATTAAGCCTTACAATAGCCATGAGATAAAGTAGGTATTTTTATGCCCATTTTACATATGGTAACCTGAAATGTATGAAAGTTACCATGTGACTTGTCCAAAGTCGCCTAATGAGTCAGTGCCTGAGATGGAAATAGAATCCAAGAATCTTGACTCCCAGTCTCCTTGTCTAACTACTCTATTACATCACTTTCTCAATTGCTATAGTTACATTTGGCATATGCAGTACCTTTAATGTTCCTGGATACTATATATTGTGCAATGAAACAGGTCAAATTTCAGCATATAACATTGTACTGTATATATATAAATCTCTATTGTACAGTAAGTGGAGTCTTACTAATAACACACTGTTAAAGCAGTGCTGATTTGTTCTGAGAAGATGCACATTTTTAATCTCCAACTGTCAAAATCCGAGACCGACTACCCATTTGGATGCTGCCTCTGTTCCTAAGCCACTGATAGCCTGCAAAGAGCAAGGGATTTGGGGCCACCAAGCCAGCTCACGCAAATGTTCCTCCTTAATTATCAGTGGTTGGCAAAAAGGTTCCAAATAGTGCCCAAGGAGCATAAGAGTCCAGCCTAATTTACAATGATGGTAACTGCACGTCACCCAAAGAGAGAGAGAGAGAAAGATCGCAGCTCAATTATGGTATAGTTCCAATCTGAACTACAGTCATTTATTTTCTGAATTGATGCAGCAAGTTAAATTCTCTGATGATAATGAGCAGTCACTGACTGCATCACCAACTCATTAAATCAACTCAGTGGCAAACACAGTTATACAGTCTGGCATTAAATTTAAGACTGGCTGGCTAGCAGAGGTGTAGTATATGAAATTAGTTGAACCATAACTGATGTTTTATTCTGACTTATATAAAATGATTCTTATGTATGCTTCTTTCTGGGGTTTTTTTTTTAAACAGTGGTAGGTCACCCATAAAAATATATTTTATACTTACTTTTAAGAAATCCGAGAAAGCCAGAGATCTCTTCTCAGCTTTTGCAAGCCAGGTTTAAGTAAGTTACATTGTTAAGTATACAGTTACATTACTATTCATATGAAAAACATCAGCATGTTAAAGGCTTATGTAGAAATGAACAGAAAAAGAAGTTACTGATAGAGAGAGAAATCCTCATGAAACATCACATGTATTATGATTAGTGATTGCCAGTTAAAAAAAATTACTCCCATGGCTGCTACTTGTAAATACAATATTGGAGGGTGGAGTTCAAAAAAAGTTATACATTAAGGAATCATCTCACTGAAAATTCCCCAAATGCAAGGTCAGCACACAAAATCCTATCCCATCTGTCATAAACATACAGCTAAGGGGTTAAGATTCCTCCTTACCTGTAAAGGGTTAAGAAGCTCAGGTAACCTGGCAGGCATCTGACCAAGGGGACCAATAAGGGGACAAGATACTTTCAAATCTTGGGAGGGGGGAAGGTTTTGTGTGTGTTCTTTGTTTGAGTCGGGGTTCTCTCTCTGGGGCTAAGAGAGGGACCAGGCAAGAAATCATCTCTGTAAAATCAGGATGGTAAATATCTTTACAGGGTACTCAAATTCAAAACTTAGAGGATCCCCCCCCCCCCCCGGACAACACCTTAAAGTTACAGAAAAACAGGAACGACACCTCCCTCTAACACAGGGAAAGTTCAAGTTCCAGAAAACAGGAATAAACCTCCCTTTTAACACAGGGAAACCTTCACAAGCAAAACAAAAGAAAATTTAATACTCAACGTCTACCTTACTTGATGTAATATTGGAGATTTGGTTGAGGATGGTTTGGAGGAGATGATTTCTTGCCTGGTTCCTCTCTTAGCCCCAGAGAGAGAACACCGACTCAAACAAAGAGCACACACAAAACCTTCCCCTCCTCCCAAGATTTGAAAGTATCTTGTCCCCTTATTGGTCCCCTTGGTCAGATGCCAGCCAGGTTACCTGATCTTCTTAATCCTTTACAGGTAAGGAGGAATCTTAATCCCTTAGCTGTATGTTTATGACACCATCAAACAGATGTTTACGAAGCGGACAAGCCCAATTTTCTTCTTATACTCAAAAAGTGTGCTTTGGCTGCCCTGCAAACTGGCGGCTCATCACATGTATAGTGTGGCCCTTGAAAGGCAAAAAAGATTTCACACTGCTTAACATTTCAGAGCCTTCAGATTCCTCTCAGCTCCCAAGCAACTATATTACTCCTTCCAAGGGTCAGATGACAAACATCAGCGTCTCTCGGGGGGCTGCATACTGCACTTTTCAAAGTTTATTTGAAACAAGAGAATGAGGGAGGACGGGGGGAAATCACCTCCTTTGCCATCAGTTTTGTCATGTCAATTTGTTCTTCAACTGCTTGGTAATAAAAGTAAAAAGTTATTTTCCCTTGCCCTGGTTACTTTCATTTCTCCATAGTCACAGTACATTTTCTCTTCAATGCCCCTTGCTAGAAGGTAAGAAGTTTATTGGCAGAAACGTTTGCAATTTCATGGAGATAACACTCCGTAAAGCCATGAGGGAGCCTCACATATAAAATAATTTATGAAGGGTGCTACCAGGCCACCTGCATTCACAAACTTTAGTGTCTGCAAACCAACATCTCTTGCCAAAACTGTCAATATAACTACCAAACTGTCAATCAGCCACCAAGCACAGTACAGAATCAGTTTCTCAGCCTGTCGAACTGCTTCTTCAATGCAATGGCATAAGGTATGAGGATCCAAGTCCTTTGGGTAAGTGTCTGTAACAAGACATTTTCTTCTGCAATCTATGGGATGGGGGGAGATTGTTTATTTCCTTTTGGCGTTGCTGTTGTTGTTCAGCCAGATTACATAACGCTTAACTTCAGCTCTGGGTGGCATGATGATGTATATGCAATGCAAATATCCTTGCTGGGATTCTAACAGCAATTTATCAATTCATGTGCAGCTAATCAACCCATTTGCTTTCTAGTGTATAGCACTAAAAGCTTATCTCATGCAGACTCACGATAGTTCAAACCAATCTAATTGAATTTCAGAGCCAAGAGCATTGCACAACACGTGATGTGTCTCCAGTGGAGAACAGTGCCAGACACTGCAGGCGTTACATAATCACATGCTGTTGTTGGCTGAGAAGGACTGCACTCTCAGTCGCCTCATCGACTTGGCAGTCAGCGTCTCCTCCAATCATGCCCTGCAGCTTCAATCCGCACACAGCGTTCACATGTACAGTCACATGTTTTAGGACCTTTGCAGCAGCAAATGAAAATGGGACTTTTTCTTCCCTCTACAAGTCAAAACAGTTCATTAAATCACAGACAAGGCAAAGAAGATTACAGCCGGCTAAGAGATATATAACATGAAGGGCAAAACCCTGCCCCGTACTCGCCAGACCACCGCAGGGGACAGCAGCACCAAGCTGGTCTCATGTAGGGTCTCTGAGCCATCCTGCTGATGGAGAGGATCTGTGGGGAATGCACCATGCAGCACAGTTTACTGCTGCTACCAAAAGCAGCACCAAGAACACACCTCATGCATTTAGTGCCTGCCACTGTGTATGTGCAGCAGTCTGGCAAGCCCCATACCCAGCATTGGAGCTGTGGAGCTCTCCCAGCTTACTGCTCAAAGGAAGGCCAGACTGTAATGCTAATTAGCAGCCGAGGGCCCTGAGAGGAGGGCCAGCGCCTTCTTCCTCTTCATGTGCCCACACAACACAGGGAATATTTCCCGCGAGGGATTTTCAACCACCAGACCTGATGCGAATATTTGCTGCTTAATTATTTTTTTTTAAATATTCATGATGCTGCACTCTCCTTCCCACGTGGAAAATTAAGAGCTAGCTCCACCTGGAATCAACAGAATTACCCTGATTTACACTAGCTGCAGAACTGTCCCCAAATATAAACTGCATCGGACAGAGACGGAGCGCTGTGAGTAGTTAATGAGCACCCCAACCTGCATACGTTTCACCCCATGTGCCATCTAACAAATCAGAACCTTGCAGCCATCATACCCTCCCTGATAACAATGCTTCTCCGAAAGGGAAGGGGGAGGCGAGGTTGTACACGCATCCCTGTGTGTTTCCTATGCAGTCATTTTAACTACCTGCTGCATCTGCAGGCCTTTGGAACCAGTATCACCCTAAATTCTTCTTCCAGGAGAATGGACACTTTAACTCGAGCTAGGCCAATTTGGCAGGCAGGATCTTTGAAGTCCATGCTACTAGAGAAGAAGCGAGTCTTTTCATAAATGCCAGCATTTCAGGCAGGAAAAAAACCCCACAGCTTTTTCCAATAGGAGCCAAGTTTGGAAGAATTTATGTAGATAATACAAAGCCAAATTCATTCAAAAATTAGTACTTATTTAGGCTTTCTACCATTTTTTCAATGAATCTTTGATTCACATACTGTATGCTTGATTTAAAGAGAAAAAAAGAGGGGTTCACACCAGATGTCCTATTAGTTCTACAATGCCATATGGGAGGCTCAGGTTCCATTCCCAGACTATAGCATGGAGGAAGTTCATTTCGTCCTGTGGACGGGAAACCAAGGCAGGAAATTTCTCTTGTTGCTCAACAGTGCCTCCTCTGTCTGTTTAATGCGCTGCACTGACAAGTTCCAAACAGAACCTCACCTCAAAGTAAGTGGCTTATTTGTAGCTCAGGGGTGGCCAACCTGTGGCTCCGGAGCCACATGCGGCTCTTCAGAAGTTAATATGCGGCTCCTTGTATAGACACCGACTCCATGGCTGGAGCTACAGGTGCCAACTTCCCAATGTGCTGGGGGGGTGCTCACTGCTCAACCCCTGGCTCTGCCACAGGCCCTGCCTCCACTCCGCCCCCTCCCCTTAGCCTGCCATGCCCTTACTCCTCCCCGAACCTCCTGCACACCACGAAACTGCTGATCGGGAGGTGCGGGGGAGAGAGGGGGGGGCGCTGGTCAGCGGGGCTGCTGGTGAGTGGGAGGTGCTGGGAGTGGGGTGGGGGAGCTGCTGACGTATTACTGTGGCTCTTTGGCAATGTACACTGGTAAATTCTGTCTCCTTCTCAGGCTCAGGTTGGACAGCCCTGATGTAGCTAGTTAAAGCACAGGTGAGAAAAGAGATGGATGTTTCCACCAGTCCTTCCCCAAGCAGATCATTAACTATCTACCTCATTGTGGAAAAAGTATAATAAAATGCTGGGTAGGTTTAAGCCTGTATTTTTTAATCAAGCCATAAACGGGCAGTGGAGAGACTGGAGCAATTTACAATTCTCCATCACTAGCCATTTTTAAGTGAAGATTGGCTGTTTCTCTAAAAGGTGTGCTCTGGTTCAAACAGGAATTATTTCAGGGAAGTTCTTTGGCCTGTCTTATGCAGGAGGTCAGACTGGATGATCTCAGTAATCCCTTCTGGCCTTCGAATCTATACTCACCAATAGCAAGTTTTGATTCACAGGGGGAAGCTCTAGGTCAAAATCTTATGCGGGACACCACAACTTGTCTTATCTGCACACGTGCTCGTCTATTAAAGATGCTTCCGAAAGAGACTTTTGGAGAATGCAGTGGCTGACAGACTCTTAAGTTTTCTTCCTGCTGCTACTCTAGAGCCCCCTGCTGGAAATGAATGTGTGTAATATGTAGTCTAGGGCAGAGGTTCTCAACTTTTTTCTTTCTGAGGCCTCTCCCACACCCCCACCCAACATGCTATAAAAACTCCACAGCCCACAACTACTGTTTTTCTGCATACAAGAGTCAGGGTCAACGGGGTAGCAAACAGGGCAGTTACCAAGGGCCCCACCCCACAGGGGCCCTACGAAGCTAAGTTGCTCAGGCTTCGGCTTCAGCCCCGGATAGCGGGGCTTGGGTCACCGAGCTTCAGCCCCAGGTGGTGGGGCTTCGGCTTTGTGCCTTTGCCCCAACAAGTCTAATGCCAGCCCTGCTTGGCGGACCCCCTGAAACCTGTTCGCAGCCCCACAGGGGGCCCCAGCCCCTGGCTGAGAACCACTGGTCTAGGGCAATAAAGCAGTTCCCACTTCATCTGAAGAAGCTGGAATGTTAAATTAATGTCTTTGAATGACACAGGGTTTTGAGAAAGCACATTTAATGTACTCCGATTTTATTACCTTACTGTTTTGAGAAGAACAGTGCTCCAGCTGCCCCAGTAGCAAAACCCCACTACATAGTGCTCGGGTTGAAAACTGACTGATTAGCGATCAAAGTACCGAACTTACCTACACAGAAGCCATAACCTGTTGTCTTTTGAGCCAGCCAACATTATCCCTTGAACACTTGCTTTCCTATATTCAAACAGTCTTTCTTCAGTCACAAAATTAGATCAAAACGAAGACAAAAGGGAAAGAAGGGGAAGTGCGGGAAAATAGTAAAGACAAAGGCAATTATAAATGCAGTGGAATACACGATATAGTCTTCAAAAATATTGTTTTTATATATATTAAATTATATCAGTGACTTATTGTTTTAAAAAGTAGACGATCTATATTTTAGCGTACTATACTATGTGCTAGTACTTGATATTGAATAATGCCAAGCTCCTGCAAAAACATATTCACATACCAACTTTATTCATGTAAATAGCCCCATTTAAGTCATGTGAGTAAAGATACACATGTGTATAACTGCTAGGTCAGGATCCTAGATAATTAACACCTGTACATAACTTCTCAATGCATCAGGTGAGACTGCAACCTTAGCCAGTAAATCCACCTAATTGCTAATCCATAAAGGTCTGTATATGGAACATGTTTTGAACACTTGTGTTCTGAAGGTATCATTTTCTTCTGGACTCCACTCTCTCTAGGTGTGTGGAGTAGCAGGTTATTTGCATACACAGACAAAAGTAATTTGTCAATGCTTTGACTAGATTTCTGAACCGCACATTATTTGTTTCTGAATAAAGCACATCAAAATCCAAGGAAATCTCTCAGACTCTCTCTTGCTGTTTTTTTTCATGCAGACATTAGCTCACATGGCACCAGGACAAAGAGCCAAACCCATGTAAGAAAACTGGAGATATGAGACAGCTGTTCCCGCATATAACTTTATTTACTGCAAGAACATTGAAGTATTTGGGGGCGGGGGGGGGGGGCGGAGAAATGAAAGGACAGTAACAGTTGCTCAATTCACACTTTTTACAGTGCTTTCTGAAAATAACATTTATTTTTTCAGATTAATATAGGAAGGTTGAGAACAAAATGTTTCCAACCACAATGAAAACATTTCATAAAGAGTGTGAAACAACCGAGAACAGCCCACTGCACAAACCCTATGTTAGATTTCACTACACCATCACAGCTAACGCGCTTGCACTGCCAACAATGAATCAATGCTATTACTACTTTGGCTAGCGAAACAAACTTCACTACCATACCCTTCACTACCGTGTACCCAGAAGCCTCCTGCTGCAAGACAAACCGAGGAAAGAAACCAACAGAACTCCACTGGCCATCACTTACAGTCCTCAGCTAAAACCTCTCCAATGGATCATCAGTGATCTACAACCTATCCTGAACAACGATCCCTCACTTTCAGAGGCCTTGGGAGGCAGGCCAGTCCTCGCCCGCAGACAACCTGCCAACCTGAAGCACATTCTCACCAGCAACTACACACCGCACCATAATAACTAACTCAGGAACCAATCCATGCAACAAACCTCAGTGCCAACTCTGCCCACATATCTACACCAGGGACACCATCACAGGACCTAACCAGATCAGCCACACCATCACCGGTTCATTCACCTGCACATCCACCAATGTTATATACTCCATCATGTGCCAGCAATGCTACTCTGCTATGTACATCGGCCAAACTGGACAGTCCTTACGCAAAAGGATAAATGGACACAAATCAGATATTAGGAATGGCAAAATACAAAAACCTGTAGGAGAACACTTCAATCTCCCTGGACACACAATAGCAGATTTGAAGGTAGCCATCCTGCAGCAAAAAAACTTCAGGACAAGACTTCAAAGAGAAACTGCCGAGCTTCAGTTCATTTGCAAATTTGACACCATCAGCTCAGGATTAAACAAAGACTATGAATGGCTAGCCAACTACAAAAGCAGTTTCTCCTCCCTTGGTGTTCACACCTCAACTGCTAGAAGAGGGCCTCATCCTCCCTGATTGAACTAACCTTGTTATCTCTAGCCTGACTCTTCCCTGCATATTTATACCTGCCCCTGGACATTTCCACTGCATGCATCTGAAGAAGTGGGTATTCACCCACGAAAGCTTATGCTCCAATATGTCTGTTAGTCTATACGGTGTCACAGGACTCTGTCGCTTCACTACCATAATATTCTTCAAATAATCCACTGTGCTGAAACTTGACGCTCCATTCTTCAGTGATGTTTTCCAGTGCATTCAAAAAAACCCCCAAAACCTATCAAAAAACCACCCTGTATAGGGCCTAATGCTGCACTGAGATATTTGGGGCCAATCAAAGAAGGTAAAACTCACGCCAGTGCACAGGGCTCACACAAGGCTCTACGATCCCCTCTGAGCCCTGTTTTAATGCTAAGAGGTTCACACTTAGGTGACCTAAAGGCAGGGATTTAAATCCACGCTCAAACATGAGGCCGGATTTTCAAAGGTGCTGAACTGCACCCCTGGGATTTGGGAGGTTCCCTATGGTCAGGAACATCCAGTGCATACCACTTCCAGTGAGACACCTGGGGACCTGCTGGGAGAGAAGGCGAAGAAGGGTTTGAGATTTGGTGCTCTCTCACTGGAGTGGGGATGGAAGGCAGTCTGATTCTGCAAGGGAAGCCAGCTGAGGGGCATTCCTATCATGCTTCTTCCCCTTTATGGTCCTTGCTGAGAACATCTGAGATAGCAAGTGAGAGCCCTGCAGCTGCTGCCTACCCATCCTCTGAGAACTCCATTCCCTCTCCACTGGGGTCATTTGAGAGCAAGGGAATAACATCTCTCCCTGACACACTCAGGATAATGAGAGTCTAAACCTGCTGCAATGTCTCACAGGCTCACCCCAGCAATGGCTGGGAGAGGAGCGGATAGAAGGAAAAGCGGCGAAACAAAAAAAAGAGACTGAAGCCAATTAAAGTGTCCAAAAATCAAGAAAAAGCTCACAGATGAGGGGGCAAAGGAGTAAAAAAGAAGGGATAAAAGATGGGGAAAAAGGAAGACTGAAGGAGAGCTGCTATTGCCATCTGTAGCCCCTTGGAGACCAAATTCTTGGAGACCAGAATTCTGCTGAGTTCTGTCGGGGCAATTCTTAGGGCAACATAGTCCTCTCCCCTACCCCAAATGCCAGCCCAGCTGCTGCCTTTGAATCACAGGAAGTAGCATACATTTTCTTTCCTGACAGTCATAGCAATTTGAAGTCAAGCTATCGTCTCCCAGGCATCCAGTGCAAAGCACGCAAGTCAGCATACATGTTCAAGGCTGTGAGCAACTGCGCTGCTGCATTCGGAACAAGCCATGAACAATGGTGAAGCCCTAGCGGGAAGTACCTGCAATAATCAGGACTTGTCATGAGGACGTGTGTTGCTTGTGAAAGGCTGTCAACAAGATAAATGAGGCAGAACCTGTGTAAATTGCACAATTCAATGAAGTTAAAGAATACGTTCAAACCTTGGCTTTTTTCACAGAAAGGGCAAAGAATAAAATGACACCAAGGGCTGGTCCACACTAACCCCGCAGTTCGAACTAAGATACGCGACTTCAGCTACGTGAATAGCGTAGCTGAAGTCAAAGTATCTTAGTTCGAACCAGGGGTGGCTCTAACGTTTTTGCCGCCCCAAGCAAAAAAACACCACCACCCCAAACGCCGCCCCCGAAACAAAAAAAACAACCCTCCCCCCACCGCCTCTCTGCCCGCGGCCCCGCTCCCCCGCCGGCAGGTAGCGAGCGGGGCATGCCCGCCCGCGGCCCCGCTTTCCCCGGCCAGCGGGGAGTGAGCGCGGCATGCCGGATGCCTCGCTCTCCCCGGCGGGAGCGCCAGCGGGGAGCTAGCGGGTCATGCCCGGGGCCCCGCTCTCCCCGTCCAGCGGGGAGCGAAGCTGCCCCACTCTCCCTGGCCGGAGCACTGGCAGGGAGTGAGCAGGGCATGCCGGCGGCCCCACTCTCCCCGGCCGGCGGTGAGCGAGGCTGCCCCGCCCTCCCCAGGCTGGAGCGCCGGCGGGGAGGGCGGCATGTCTGGGAGACGAGTGTCGTGGCCGCTAGGGTTCTCTTCTCCCCCTCCCTCCCAGGCTCTTAAGCCTGGGAGGGAGAGGGAGAGGCGGCGCGCGAAGCTGTTGCGCGCGCCGCCACTTGGGGAGAAGCTGAGCAGTGGCGGCGCAGAGCGGAGGTGAGCTGGGGCAGCCGGGGCACATTTCTAGGGGCGGCATGGCTGGTGCCAGAATGCCGCCCCTAGAAATGTGCCGCCCCAAGCACCAGCTTGTTTTGCTGGTGCCTGGAGCCGTCCCTGGTTTGAACTGAAACACACTTACCTCGGGTCCACGCGGCGCAGGCAGGCTCCCCCGTCGACTCCGCGTACTCCTCTCGGCGAGCAGGAGTTCCGGTGTCGACAGGGAGCTGCTCTGGGATCGATTTATCGCGTCTAGACAAGATGCGATAAATCGATCCCAGAAGATCGATTGCTTACCGCCGAACCTGGAGGTAAGTATAGATGTACCCCAAGACACTTAGCCCTCAGTAAGCAGTGTGGCCACCCCACAGGATTTTATCATGAGCCTCATGAAATTTACCATTTTTCTTAAAGCCCCATCTCCTGAAGCCAGATGATTACAAGAGATTCTTGACTTTTGTTTTAAGTAAACAGGAAGTTTCTATCCTTTGTGCTTGCAGAGGAAAGCTTGAAAACATGAACTCTAAAGGCTCAAAACCCAGAAATCAAATAATAAGAACTCCAAAAGATATTACATTTTTGTTAAAATCTCATGATTTTTGAGCCAATCTCATAATTTTAGGAGCCTGACTCATGATTTTTGAGCAGTTGGGACTGGCAATACTGAGAAAGTGGAGACATGAAAACAAGCAAGAACCACCACCCTCAAAGGCTTCCGTTTTTCTGGGACTGAAGACAAAGCAGCAATGACACATCCAGCTGGCAAGATCATCCAGGCGTTTCTCCCTGGCCAAAGAGACAGGGTAAAATCCTCATCAGGAGCACGTCCTGTGTTTGCACAATAGCTGCTTTTCAAAGTCGAATACAGTATACACTTTCTCTTGAAACTCCGTTACGGACTAATCACTGGCCAAATGTAATCGGCGAAATCACACCCCTTCGAAATTACACAAGCAGGAAACAAATCAGAAAACAGCAAATTGAATTTCCCAATCATTTATGGCTCGACAGACTTCAGGATCAGCTTGGGCCTGTGCCCCAGGAGCAGCTCCACTCCCCGCTTGCTTAGAGGTATTGAGTGAGCTCCTGCAGCGATGTCAAAGGTGCTGAGCACTTGTGCCTGGTGTCTGTCCGGGTAACTCTGGCAGTGAGGGGATGTCTACACTGCAATTGGACACCCAGGGCTGGCCAGTGCCAGTTGACTTGGGCTCGAGCTAGTGGGCTGTTTAATTGCTGTGTAGGGTGCCCATCCGCCTCGCAGAGTCCTAGAGCCTGAGCTCCAGCCCGAATGTCTACACTGCCATTAAACAGCCCCTTAGCCCAAGCCAGGTGGCATGGGCTGGCCACGGGGGTCTAATTGCAATGTAGACATCCCCTGAGTAAGCGAAGCCAAGGCTCCACTGCCTCCTCCCCCTATCCCACCCATTTGCTTGCAGGGGGAGTATCTGGAGAGCCGGGGTTGTGCATCATAATCCGAGCACAAGCAAAGGAGTGGGTGAGATGGAGGGGGGTCTTGCTCCTCCTTATTCCTCTGCTTGGCTGAGTGAGACCAGAGCACAAGCTACCCCGATATCTAAAAGAGAGGTACATTTTTTTATTTAATAAAAAAATACCATAAACTGAGATTTTCCATGTAAACTAGATTCCTGAAAGCATGCTGCTGAGTCATACATCTCAGACTACAGAGACTTCTGTAAAAGTGACAAAAGCTTAACTATTCTCACTGCTCTAACCAACCCTAACTAACCATTCCACCCTCGTAAGTCCATTATCCTGTTTTTTATTCTACTTTCTCTTAAAACAGGTCAAAGATTTGGAGCTAGTGGCATCATGCCGATTTCATTTTTATTACTGGCTCCCTAGGACTATCATAAATATTCATTGGCTATCCTTAATACAGTGCATCAAATTCTGCTCACTGCTATATCTGGTGCAACTGCGAAGTACAAACAGGGCTGTTGCGCTAACCTATTAAATACGGCAACATTAAATTTGTGACAGTCAACAAGACCCATCCACCTTCCCCTCCCAAGGGAGCTGAAAATTAGAGCAGACATTTCCTCTCACACCCTCTGTGTGCTGCAGACATTTGACTGTAGAGTGAGTCTATCTGTGCAGAGCAAGGCCGGCTCCAGGCACCAGCATAGGAAGCGCATGCCTGGAGCAGCAAGCCACGGGGGGCGGTGTGACGGTCGCTGAGAGGGCGGCAGTCAGGCAGCCTTTGGCGGCGTTTCTGTGGGAGGTCCGCCGGCAATTCGGCGGTGGGGCCGCTGATGGTGCAGGACCGGCGGGACCTCCCGCAGAAACGCCGCCGAATCCGCGGGACCTGGGACCGCCCACAGGCATGCCGCTGAAGGCTGCCTGACTGCCGTGCTTGGGGCGGCAAAATTTATAGAGCACTGGTGCGGAGACAGATAGCTGAGCCTCTCCTAGAGACCCCGGGGGTCACACTGTAAAAGTCCACAGTTGCCACACACTGGTGTCTGAGATACTGCAGCATTTCTCTAGCCTTACTAAGGAAAACAGCTACAGTCGCTCAAACGCCATAGCATGGTACGTGCTGGTAAATGTGGACTTTTTTTAATGGCCACCATTGCACGAAAGCCCTCCTCAGCATGCTGTTGGCTCGCAATCTAGAAGAAAAGGTTAGCCCATGTGGTGGCAAGGAAGTAAGCATGCAGGAGATGTTCAGGGGACAACGCCAGCCCTATCTCTGAATGTGCCCCGTGGGGCTTTTAGTTTTTTAATTTTATACGTACAGGTAAAACCATGGCTATCCCAAACTCCAGGTTCTCTGCAATTTGTTTCTGTCCCCATATCCATAATTCACCTGTCCCTTTGAACTAGCCTTCTCTTCCCTGGAGGCGGTCCCTCCCCGTGAGGCACATTAGCAAGGCAGGGTGGGAAAGCTTGTGCTGTAGCTGCTTGTGCTGCTCCAGTTCTGTGGATCACCAGAGGACTCAGGCCTCCAGGGCTGGCACTTTAAACAAGTGCCACAGTCACTTAAAAATGGGTGGCACAGAAATTATATTTCCATTGTTTTAAGTGACTCAGAGAGCATTAATGCATGGAAGATAGTTCACAGGCTCTTCAGCAACATCTATTCCTTTTAGAATACCATGTATACTGCACATTAAAATCCCTACCAAGTAACGTAACTCCACAATTGAGGTAATGCAGTTCTCATGAGAAAGAGAAATTAAAAGGGAGTAAGGTATCGAAATATATACTATTTATTTTCACACATACAGAGGGGAGGGTCCATGTGCTAAACTACAGAGCCTTGTTATAAATTAATTTATTATGCTCCTTTGACCATCTAACCTCCCTATACCCCCTAATCCATCTGCTAGGAATTTATTCTAGCTGCCTAAAAACACTTAGATGCTTCATACACCTGCCATTAAAAAAAACAAAACAAAACAAAAAAAAAACCCTGCCAGAGAAGTCTGATCCTTTCTGGAATTGATTTATCTGTAGCTGCATATGTTTTGATGATGTAGTGCTTGATCCAACTAGCTATGGTTGGCCTGTAATTTGAATTCCAGACAACTGGAAGTATCTAGTGAAATCATAATGACTAGCATTTGAAGAAAAAAAAGGGGTGAACATCTCATTGGTGTTTCTAACACAGTAGTCCTGTTGATGTCCATGAGTTTATATACATAAATAAGGTGAATTGGATTTTACCCAAATCTTGGTGAAGGTTTCACCGGTTAACAGCTTTCCCCTATTCCAATGACTTTTAATCAATAGCAGGAGTAATAGGACCTGGTTTAAAACCCATTGAGGTCTGTGGGAATCCTTCCATCTACTTTACTGGGTTTTGGATCCTCCATAGATAGGAAAGTACATACAAATAACCCAATCCTATTTTTTTCATATGTAATATATCTTGAATCAATGTGATCTGTGTGTATGCAACCTCAGGCAGTAATTGGTACACAGATGCTTGGAAAACTGGAAATAGTATCAAACAACTTCTGTCTGTGCTTTGGATGGGGTTTTCAAAATTAAGAGTTTACAGAAAAAAAAACTAATTTATTTTACAATCCCATGGGGGTGAAATGTACTTTATGTAGGGAAGGAAGAAGATAAATTCCAAATTCTTTTGGATCTTCTAACGGTCAGAATTTGGAGATTAATAACTGTAATTATGAAACAGTTCTGGCTAACAGCTTCACATATATTATGAGAAAGGAACAGAATATGTTTTGTTGAGAGATTACTGTCTATAGGAAGCAGCACATTTACATCCATGTTTTCTCAGTCTTGAGAAAGATATTGAACATGGTATCCTACAACTGGATTTGGTTACAACTTTAGAGAACGCCAAAAAAACCCAACCCCAAAACATCAAGTTTTTAAGGACAGAGAGAGGAAAAGTGAAGGCCAGGAAGCATTATTTCTTACTGTATTATCTGCTGATGAAAGGGTGTAAGCAGTATTAACTCTTTGGAAATGAACAATATATTTTGGATAATAGTGGCAACTACCAGTTATATTAAAAGAGGCAAAATCATCAGTGATGATCCAAAATAGCAATTAAGCATCTGTTTAAGTGTCAAGTATCAGAGGGGTAGCCGTGTTAGTCTGGATCTGTAGAAGCGACAAAGAGTCCTGTGGCACCTTATAGACTAACAGAGGTATTGGAGCATAAGCTTTCGTGGGTGAATACCCACCTCTTCAGATGCATGCAGTGGAAATGTCCAGGGACAGGTATAAATATGCAGGGAAGAGTCAGGCTAGGGATAACGAGGTTAGTTCAATCAGGGAGGATGAGGCCCTCTTTTAGCAATTGAGGAGTGAACACCAAGGGAGGAAAAACTGCTTTTGTAGTTGGCTAGCCATTCATAGTCTTTGTTTAATCCTGAGCTGATGGTGTCAAATTTGCAAATGAACTGAAGCTCGGCAGTTTCTCTTTGAAGTCTTGTCCTGAAGTTTTTTTGCTGCAGGATGGCTACCTTTAAATCTGCTATTATGTGTCCAGGGAGATTGAAGTGTTCTCCTACAGGTTTTTGTATATTGCCATTCCTAATATCTGATTTGCGTCCATTTATCCTTTTGGCCGATGTACATAGCAGAGGGGCATTGCTGGCACATGATGGCGTATATTACATTGGTGGATGTGCAGGTGAATGAACCGGTGATGGTGTGACTGATCTGGTTAGGTCCTGTGATGGTGTCCCTGGTGTAGATATGTGGGCAGAGTTGGCATCGAGGTTTGTTGCATGGATTGGTTCCGGAGTTAGAGTTATTATGGTGCGGTGTGTAGTTGCTGGTGGGAAAGTGTGTTTAACTGTAAGCACACAAGCAGAAGTCAATGGATATATGTCAGAAGTCGGTGGATACATGTACTTGAAGTTAAGCATGTGCATTAGTGCTCTGCTGGATCTGGGCCCCGCATTGCAATAGGAGCCAGAAGTGCCTTTTGCTGTCCGTGGTTGGCAGGATTGTGGTTCTGACCTCTCATTTCAGCTATGGACCAGGCAAATTCCTTTGTCAACTCTGGGTGGATTAGCACAATGTGCTCTGCTTGAGGCTATCCTTGAAGCAGGCCACAGTGAGCACCTTATAACTGATTCCAAGTAGAAGAAGGGCTTTTTATGCATTTCTACGGATAAGCCAAGGTGTTAGTTTTAATCTATAAAGCCCTACATATTTCTTGAGCTGGCTACCTACAGTGTGAGAACACTTCTCTCCCTGTGCACCATTCTTAATTATTAGATTAGCAGAGGTGCTTCTATGGACCATTCCCAGCTTTTAACTCTGTACAGCATTCTTGATACAAAGTTCTTTGCTGTGGCGCTTGCCTCCTCTACGCTTCACCAGAGCCTGCTGTATCTCTTGACCTTCAGGAAGTCAGTGCCAACCTCATCAATTTGTTCAAACATCTGCTTAATCTTGGGTTCAGTGAGGAGGTTTTCAGGGGCATATATTAAGGGGAGCAGGGAGGCTTGTCTATTATTACTGCCTCTAAGAACAACATTGTCATTATGGGTTTTTTCCACCGAAGATTATGACAATGCACTTAGAGATTATTGCAATGGACAAATAATAAACATCTCTATAAATATTAATAAATGAACAAAGTCCAGTAGGACACTCAAGGACTTTACCTTATAAATATAGTAGTGCAGTATTCTATTGTAATGGTCCCAAACACTATATGTTACATAACAATGCTACACGGTTTGGCGAGATTACTGCAGACCACTGGGGGGTGGGGGGGAGAGCGAGAGAGCGCGCGCGCGTGTGTGTGTAAAAATGTGCCAGAAATATGCAAGAACAGCATGCTTCAGTGGATGATGTCATGAGCACTGTTCCCTCTAAGCTGTGCGCGCGCACACAGATCCTAAACCCCGCGCACACGGCAAAACACCATGTGCACAAAAATTTAAACAGAAGCACAAAAATTTGCACAGAAGAATTTTTTTGCGCACATGGCCTGTCAAAAATTAGAGGGAACTTTGGTCATGAGGCCTAAGACATCATGGCCAACAACACTTAGTTAATACACAAACATCACATGCTCCACGGTATCTGCTTAATTATTACAGCTTGGAACTTGGAGGGGTAAAGTCAAATTGTGTTGATTTGTTTCTCCGTACTTTTTATTTATTTTCCTTTTAAAGTGCCACCATGTGGGTATGGTGAGAAATTACCATATGTAGGGGATTTGAAAGTATTTTGTGTTTGGTCATATGAATCCCAACACACTCACATGACGGCTGCTTAAAATTAGTTGCTTCGTTCAGTCATTGCAACAGACGAGACTGAAATCTCCGTCGTAACACATTGGCTCAGCCTCAGGCACTGTAGAACACACAACTTTATATAAGCCATCATTGTGGTACATGAAATTATCCTGGATGTCAAAGAACTGCCACACCCAAACTGCCGCATCTTGTTGCTTAAATCGACATATCACGTGTACTACCTTGGCTTATTGAATGTCTAAGTAAAGGCATATACTGGCCTTCCTAGCCAGCATGGGATTGCAGGGTGGGGCCCACAGGGCACTCCACACACCCCTGGGGTTGTCCTATTGCAACAGCCATCTAATAGACGGGCTCTCATTGGGTAGCCCTGGTCCCCGCCATAGGCTCATGTGGTGCTGAGAAATAGGCATATAGAAGAAATTCAGCCTTTTCTGTGAACATGCCCTGCCTTATATCATATTTTAATGTTTATAACAGACAGGTAAAGGCATGGTTATGGGTCCAAAAAATCCAGATGTCTGTATCTGTCCTCACTGGCCCCTACCATTTATTTATAATTTGACTTTTAATTTATAAATCTCATCTACAAGCACTGGAACAAGCACACAGGAACCCAACAGGGTATTGGACCAAACCATGCATTTAAAAGCCAAATCTTTTCAGTTTTTCATTAAACTCCATCAAATCAGTCAACATCTGTAAGCACTTTCCAGATTAGAATGAAGCAATATGATGATGACAGGCAGGAAACAATCAGCTAGCAGGTGACCTATGAAACCACTAAGTAGAAGGTTGCACTGATGTCAGCATATTATGAAATCTCTATTGAACATTGATCACTAATGGTCCTCTCCGATTGGCTGTCAATGACATCATCCCTCTGTCAATGAATGCACAGGTCTGATGCTTTCCCTTACTTTCATTTATAAACTCCATTAGATAATAACAGAAAAGTCAATCCAGGTGGTGAATTTCTACAATTTCATTGTACTACTTAGGTGGTTAAAAGAATTTGACCTTCTACCTTATGTTATAAAACCCCATGGAAGGTGTTCGCTAGTTGCTTATAAATGTATTGCTGATTGCTCGTGACTTCTTACATATTTAAATACTTTCTCATTTCCAAATCTAATATTTTCTTTTTCTACAGCAAAAAGATTTTGTGTTAGAAAGACCTTAAAGGGATATTGTCAGTTTAGGGTGTTTTATTACAGTATGTTTTAAAATGTTTCACAAAACCCAATATTAATAAATATCACCAGTTTTTTTTAATTTTCAATGAGAAGTTTTTAGATTGGATTTAAATATTCCCTATAGCGTTTGCAACCCCAGCACTGAAGCAAACAATCTGAAAAACACATTAAGCTAAATCAGAGAGTAAAGTGAGCGATTTTTGATCCACTGACTAGAAATAAAACTGAAATAGTGCACCGTCTTTCATAAAGCAGAGCAGAAACAAAACAAAACAGCATAAGTGGTAAAAATTAAATCTGATTTTTTTAAATGCTCGCAGTGCTGCTAATCTAAACTGCTATTAGTAACACAGGTAAGGGAATTCCTCTCCCTTCCACCCCACCCTGCCACTTGAAATAATAAAGTCTCTTTAAATTACACTGCACTCCACAACAGACTGGCATTTTCAGAATGATTCCTGTTTCCATTTATTTTTGCCTACATTTATTGTGATTTATCTGAATAGTGCTTAACTCAATACATGCAAATAAGTAAAGTGATCTAGAATGGACTAGACTAGATCATGGAGTGCACTTTATGTTAAAAGCTTCTTTGATTTAAACAACAGCAACAACAATGGGATACTGCTGTAGCTCACAGGAACACCAACCGATTACTAAGGGACACATTTTCCCAACAGATAAAGGGATCCAACTCCCTTTGGTTTCATGTACATGAGGGCAGAATCTGGAATGTGCCTCTTGATTAAATCACTGGAGTTTGGCCACTGACTTCAACTGAAAAGAATCAGGCCCTCAGAAAGGCAGCAAATATTACCACCTTAGTGGCAACAACAGGTGACCTAAAGGTTCTTAAGGGAATAATGTACATTTGTAAAAGGATTTCTAACCTGTTTCTTTGTTGCTGTTGTCACTGCTAAAACAAGCAGCAAAGGGTTGTTAACATTGGCTATGTCTACACTACCGCGGTAAGCTGACCTACGCTACGCAACTCCAGCTACGTGAATAACGGAGCTGGAGTCGACGTACCTTAGGTCGAGTTACCCCGGGGGTCTACACTGTGGAGGGGGTCAACAGGAGAAACTCTCCCGTCGACTTACCTTACTCTTCTCATCAGAGGTAGAGTACTGGCCCCATGTAACCTAATTCTGTGTTTTTCAGTATTTCAATTACACAATAAAGTACAATTGCATGCAGTGATGTACTGTTTCATGGAAAGCTGGAAAAAGTACACAAAAGGCAGCTCACTGTGCTATTTTTATCCTTTCTGAAGTCCATAACATAAGCTATGACTCCCAAGAGTGGTAAGTGAGGAAAAGACTTGCAAAACCATACAGTAAGTCACATGTTTTGGTTTATTATCCTTCTCCACTATAAAATTCATGGGTCTCAGAAAGAACAGCATGGGGGGAGGGGAAATATCAGTCTTTTATTTTTTCCCTAAAACCATTAACATGCACCATCTCCCTATGCACTGTCGAGAGAACAATGCACAACTGAGCTGCACTTGCTGAAGTCACAGATATACACTCTTGAGGACTGGAAGCCAGGCTGTCTTGTTAAAGGATCCCTAACTGGAGAACTTACTCCCTTTGGTGGTTTGCCTTAATCTCAGTGGATCAGCCTCCAGAGCAGGGTAAAAGGTGTATCTGATCAGACAAGCCTTTGCTGAATATCTATAAAGTAAGGTATTGTCTTCTCTTTCCTTCTTTTTCTGAGGTCTTATTTTCTGGTGGGTATGTGGCTACTTTGGAAAGGCATAGCTCCCCAATGGGAACAGTTTCAAAAGGAAATTTTACATGTTTACATGTTACTCATGGGGATGTAAGCATTAAGGCTGTTTGGATACAAATGAATAATAATAATATCTGATTCAGCCATGAAAATTTTGCTACGACACCAAGACAAATCACTATCTGCCATGGACTGAGTGTATTGCTCTTGGAGCAAAAATCTTTGCAGGAGGTGAGGAGGAGGTAAATTCACTCTTTGTGGATGGGTTGTTTTTGTGAAGAGAAAGGTCACTGCTTTGCTACTGCTGTCTTTGTCTTGGTTTGACTGGGTTTTTTAAAAAAAACTATCTAGTAGGCTGCCTAGAGCCTGGGCAAAATGTTCTTTTTATGTGACATATGTTGAAATCAAAACAATGTTTAATCAAAACACATGCACTGTGAATACACCACATTTCGCATATGTGGCTTATCTACCATAAGAGAAGAAATTGAAGTATTGTTATCTTATGACAGTACTGGGACATGGAACTTAAGGAGTAAAATCCAAGATCACCCAGAAATATGTACCCATCTCACTACACACCAAACCTTCCCTTCATTATTAGGAGCTTTATATTCAAAACTAAACTATCTGGTATATCCTGATTGTAGATAATTCTGCTAGGTACTGTAAAATGGATGACCAGCATAACATCGAAATCTGTACATACCGGAGCATGGGGGGCAAGGAGAGGGGAAATGTGCCGCCTGAGGTCAACAATTTTTCTTAAAAGTGATTCCAGTGTATATGCTTGACTATAGGTGTTGATTCTGACAAATGTAAATTATTTCTGTGACAGATGAATTAATCACTAGGATTCATTTTAATATAAAGTAGCATTAATATCAAGAATAAATTATAAGAAATACCAGCGAGAGGAAACTATACCACTATACATGAAAAAATTGTTAAGACAGATGGATTTTGAATGAGTTTAAAACCTCTAGCCATGGACCAATTGATGTGAAAACCAGGGTTCAGTCACCATGACCCTAAAGTGCATATAAAATCAAAGGGGCATTTGGAAACCTAGATGTTGAAAGAAGAAACAGTTCTGGAGCTAAACAAGGGGGATGTTAGCAGATACAGAAAACAGTAGGCATTGTAGAGAGCACAGAGTCAATTCCACTCCTTCCCCCCACCACACCTTCAGCAGTAAAAATGCTTACTAACTATAAAGGGCTAGGATACCAGGCAGGAGGTAGAAAGGATGAACTGGACACTTGAAACGGACTGTAGTCAACATGTGAACTGCAACGGGCCAGGAGGAGTGTCAGGAAAAGGGGACCAAATGTCTATGATGTAATTTCTGTTTCAGAGACAATGTATTACCTCTAACATATGAGGAGTTAAGAGTCAGAACATTCTGCTTGAAATTCTAGGGCCAATATTCTATGCCATGATGAAAGTTTTATTTTTAATATTAAAAGGGCAGCAGTACCTCTTCCGCAAAGCTGTCTTTCTTGTCGAGCATTTCCCGTAATGTCTGAAGAATTTTAATGCAAAGTTTTTCTTCTTTCTCCATTAGCTTCTTTGTGTGATTAATCAACCTTAAAGTAAAACATTAGACCTTATATAGAGTATTGCACCTTATCTCCAAGCCAGACAACATGCACTTTATGCAGAAATTGTTTGTTTGTTACCATATTTTTCTTGAAGGAAATACAAGTAGACCAGGTAGGTATCATGAAAAGAAATGGGCCCCAGCCCAAACTCTCTTGGCCTTTGAGAGTGTTAGGCAGCAAAATTGGGTGCAGACTCCAAAGTAATGAGCAGAAAGAGAATCCTAGATCCAAATACACCTACATTTTAGAGGGTTTGAAATCCAGACCAGGATCCAAATTCTGCCACTTGGGCCTATCTTTTTCTAAAAAATATTATGTTACCTGCATCATTTATCCTAAAAACTTCAAAAGGAACTAAGTTTTATGGCAGTAATAATACTTATTCTACAATTATCGAGTGGCTTCCACCCAAAATGATCCAAAGTATTTTACAACAATTTTGTAATAGAATCACTTTGCTCAGCACAGAAATGCAGCAGCTGTTTAAGTGCACACAGGAACTCGGCAGGGCAGTTTAGGACAGGAAGTAAAGTAGAATTCTGCATCCAAATAAAACTGCAACAGGAGTTTAGGAAGGCAAAACTTCATTGCTCAAATCAGAATTAAGCAAAAATACTGGAGCTAACATACATATTCTCGCATAAAGCGCCATTTACATCTAATCCAAAAAGAGAGCATCAGCCACAGCACCATGCCCCCATCATCATGCTGGGTTCAGTATTAATATCACTTCCTGCAGCATGCTGGGATTTCTTTAGAAGTCTCCCATTCAAGGAATGACCAGGCTCGTGAGATGAACTCACCATGGTCTAAATATAAGTCACATTATTATTAACCATAATTTAAAAATGACTGCATATTAATAGTGCCATTTATATAGTATTGCAAAGTATCACTGGGAAATAGTAGATAATTAAAAAAAAAAGACTATACTTTGTACACCATAGGCCAACTCCTGCAGTCTTTACTCAGTCAAAATTCCCATTGACTTTCAGTGAAAGTTTTGACACAGTGGGGAAAAAATGCAACATGTAGTCTTATTTTTTTGAAACACATGACGCATAAATACTACCTGTGCAGAATATGCAAAAAACTGAGGAATCAGGAAACCTGCCAAATTTTCACGGTGCCCTCAAGTTACCTCTAAATGATACAGTTCCTCAGGGCAAATAGGGCATCTCACTAGAGGACCAATAAAGCAAAACTGAACGGCTCCCTTCCTATGCCCAAACTGCAAATAAAACCTCCTGTAATTCAAAACCATGCAAAGGTACCAATGAAATGTACATTTAGAAGAGCTATTTCAGAGTTTGTAATTTAAAATAAAACCAAAGGATTTATTTACTTGGTCTCAAAAGGTAGCACAGCATGCCCCTAAAGAACATGAATTAAAAACACACATTTCTAACATGGAATGTCTGAGACCTTGCAATGAATTTGGGGGCAATTTAACATAAATGGCGATAAGGAAAACAGAAATTTGTTGAGACAGTCTTAATTTCAGCAAGCCGCAAGGATTTTCATTTTAATCATGTCACACATACAACTCCCTTACTAACAGGACACAAACTATGTAACAAAAAAATATAAACAAAGGGTATCAGTGAGACTTGGGCTCCTAAGAGCCTTCTGTAAATGGGACTTAGGCGCTTCTGAAAATTTTATCCTTGTCGTCTTTTCTGAAAAAAAATAAACAGGACTCTTTTTGCGCCACTTACTTGGACAAGAAAGCACCACATCTTATTCTTGCGTCACTCCCCTCAGGAAAGAGAAGTTCAGGGCTATGCAATACATCAACCAACACTGAGAATTCAGCCTGCATCATGGGGGTGAACTGCTGTTCCAAGGAGGATACTACATCCTAAATAAAGAAGCAGAAGAAGAATGTCAATAATGGCAAGAACTGGTCCAATCACGCTTGAATGATTTAGTTGATGAATTTCATATTATGTGAATGAGATATCGGACAAACATTAGTTGACATTTGTTGTCCCACCTCCCATCAACCCATGATGCCCGTCTTACCACCCACTTGTTACATAGCCTGGAGGTGCTTGTTTGGCATTCTCCTTTGCTGCCCATCACACTTGGGAGCAGCTTCCCACAAACTTCCACAGAGCTACCTAACTGCCCTCCTTCAAAACTCTCCTTGACCATGGTGCCTACAAAAAAACTTGACAATGGTTAGGAAACCAGTGTGCTGAAACCACTGCCTTGCATCATTTTTTTCCTTTTACTCCCTTATCTGTCTGTGTCCACCTGTTGTCTCTTAGTCTTATACTTACCTCTTATCTACAAGGCAGAGCAAAGTGCACCGGAAAGGTGTGATTTCTCAAGCGTGCCAATGTGTTTCGCGCTAACTGGCCCACGTAGATCCTGCTGGGGTGCATTAAAGGTTCCCTACTGCACGTTAACGTAGTCCCCTTTCAAAGAGCGCTATGTTGGCGTGCACCAGGGAACTTTTAGTCTGTGCCAGCAGGCCTGCCGGGCCAGTTAGCGCAAGACGCTGCCGTGCTTTAGAAATCACAACCCTCTAGTGTGTATTACTGCACCATGCAGACAAGATTCTACGCTCTTTGGAGTATACAGTGTCTCTAAAGCCAGTACATCTCGCACCACGGGATGATCTCCCAGCACAGGGGGATCCTCCAGTGCCACAGAAGCAATGTAGCGACTCCTACACCACTCTAACCTTTTTGCACCTGCAGTAGGGGTGTGGTCATGAGAAATAAGGCCTGGCTGGTCTTGCTATGCTCTGGCAATCACAATGGCCCGGGGGCAAAAGACTCCCATTGACTCCTGTGGGAACTGAATTAGATCATAGGAGCGCAAGGCCCAAGGTGTTGGCTTCCCTTTAAATAGGTGTATACAACATTGTGACGGTCCAATCAGGGTTGAGGGGAGCAATCCAGACCAGGGAGGGGCTGTGTCACCACTAGCCCTGCAACCCTGGGTGTCTCACAATGCTTTGCTGCTGCCTGTAGCGCCCAGCCTGGGATGCTCACAGCCAGGAAAAAGGATGCAGGTCACACCTTGCATATCTGGGTGCTTAAACAGCCCTGGCTCAGCAGCTCTGACCCCAGAAGCTTGTCTACACCCCCCAACCCCACTCGGGCTTCCACCAGCTTGGTTACAACCTGCAAGACGACCGCATCACACTCCCAGTCCCAAATTTCCCCCAAACAGTGTGCCTATTACATGACACTTTTTAGATACAGATTATAACAATAGCGAGTTGGGATATACGGAGCTGCTCAGGCCAGCTGACACTCACTGCTAGATATCAGAGTGTCCCTTGCCCTCTGTCCTTGGGTTGTTCTTACTATCACAAACATATCTAGACAAAGCGCATGGTCATGCACACAGAATCAGGCATTTGCTACCATACCTGCAGTTTTTCAATGATATTCCTGTAATCCCAGGCAGGCCCTCCAAGAGCTTCTTTAAAACGAGGTCCACTGCGGGCAGACATTCTCCATCCCATGGCCGCTCTCTGCACCATATTGGAATGGCTCTTCATGAACAGGGTATTTACCTGGCTGTCTAAATCCACTGGAATTGCAATCCCACGGTTCTTTGCTTTAAGCAGAAGACGACATTTACAATAAAGAATGCTTTCGGATCCTTTGCAAATCATTTTGGGTGAAATCCAGATCTGATGCAAGGAGCCTTTTGCCCTTGACTTCAGCGGGGCCAGGATTTCACCCTTTAAAAATAAGGGCCAGATCCTCAGATGGTGTTAATCAATGTAGCACTATTGAAGTTAATAAAGCTACACCAATTTATACCAGCTGAGGATCTGGTCCATGATTTCTTATCTCTCACAGGTAAAAGGTACAGCTCTGCTTTAAAGAATGAATCAACTGAAATGATACAAATGAAATCAATTACAAAGACATTAGCAAGAGCAGCAAAATGAGTAATTATTATTTCACTAGCTACTTATAATCCATTTAAGAGTAAATTTGAACATTCTTCTTTTTAGTCTTAGAGATATGCATGTACCCCATATATCCCACTGTTGCTTGCATGTTTTATGCACTTAAACTACTTAGACATATAAAAGGACTCTAGCTTGGTTTGCTTCCCCCCCCCCCCCCCCACACTTCCACCCTTCATGTGATCGTATTGTACGATGCCTGGCACAATGCGGTCCTGAGTAATGACTGAAGGCTCCTAGGTTCTAACACAGTGCAAAAAAGTAATCAATAGCCCAAGAACTGTACAGTTGGCAAATCCAGGAAAACAATCGGATGTTTAGACTTGAAGGTAAGAGGTAGAGAAATCTTGCACTAGTTCCTACAAGGCACTGATAGTTCAGCTAATGCCATGGTAATTGTGCATGCTGAATGGCCTTTTCAAAAAAGGATAAAAAAGGGGAATGCCATAAATAACTCATGTACTGTCTTCTATGTAGGAAGTCTGTGTTACACAGATCCCTCCATGCTGCAATGGACCAGAGTGGCATTCTTTTAAGTGTCTGTGTGGAATGTCTGAGGTTCAACAAGTAATGTCGGGTAGACACAGCAAGAATAGGGGGCAGATTTTCTAACATGTACTTGAAAAGACAGGCAGCAAGGCAGTGATTCCTATTAGTTTTATTTATGACTTTACTTAATTTCCATAGCAAAGTGTTATCCTTAATAAATGTCTGAGTAACAAAAAATATTCTAGATTGCTAGTGTTCTTCGGGTAAATAAACCAACAACTAAAAGTTGCCTGTTTTTCTTATTACGCCAACATTGCCTTGAAGTAAGTACTTAAAACCTGAGTGAGTAATTCCGAAGTGTTTCATTCTGTTGATACTCAAGGTATTCCCAAAGCAGTTTGCAACAAGATTAATGTTTTCTAGCATAGGTAGTACACATTACTGAGACACACAACATGGTCCTGATCCAGCAAAGCATTTAAACACATGTACAACTTTGATCATGCGAGAAGTACCACTGGGCCTGATCCAAACCCCACTGAAGTCAGTGGGGGTGTTTCTGTTGACTTCGGTGTGTATGCATCAGCCTCAAAAGTACTATGTACGTGCTTTAAGTTATGCAGATGTTTAAATGCTTTATTGGATCAGGGCATACGTTGGCAAGGACAATGCATCTCTGAAGACAAGCAGGGACCTCCCCCTCTCCCCAAGTATTATACTGCAATGCCAGCACTTGGAATAAACCCAAATCCTGGTATGGAACTTGAACCAACGGTCTTCTGGACTAGAGCAAGATTGCTCTACCTTCTACATCCCCAATGCTGCAGTGGGACCTATTAGTGCTGAGACCCATTGATTTCAATAGGACTCTGCAAGGCTCCACACTAGCATATCCCAATGCCTAACCCGTGCTTGCATCTGGAGCACAGGCAGCTGAGCATAACTGGTGCAGGAGGTACAGCTCCCCTTGAATAGGTTTCCATCTGGTAGACACTTTCCTTAAAAGAGAGTTTGCCTTGGGGAATTAAGAAGTGGTGTTGTGCCAAAGATGGGAAGATGCATTTCCCAGCTGCTGCACAACCCACTCATCACCAGTGTCAAGAGAAGCTGCTTTCACATGGCAGCCCAGTTGCCCTCTCTCTCTCTCTCTCTCTCTCAACTTCTATTTGTTTTGGAGAACGGGTAAGTGGTCATGAAGAGAAAAGCACAATGTATGACTGGCCATTATCTGCAGTTATTGTTTCTGCACATTATTCTACCGGGATTATTTTTCCCTATCATGTCAATCACTGGAAAGTTATGGAATAATGCTAATTTGCACTTAAATTAGATATGCAGAATTCCAATATACCTGAGAATATATTAACAGTGGAGCATGTTGTGTGGGAACCCCTGTACTTCTACATTCCCACAGACATGATTTGAAGTTAACAACTTCCATCAATGTCTGAATAGCAGTCAAGGACTATGATTGTTCAAAGAGTTGCAGCTAATTAAAACTATCACAAAGAAAACCAGGAAAAAAAACGCTCCTTTGTTTTGAACAGTTCTTATATGTATAATTCCATTTGTAATTAAGAGTTGCATTGATTGTCAAAGGGCATTGTTGAAATCTAAGCTATAAACAAAGGCTTTGTCTTCTTATTTCCTTGCAGCTTGTAGAAAGTTTATCTTTCATTTGTTTCACATTTCATTATTTAAAACAACATGAAACATATTTTCACATTTTGGAAAGCTGACGAACAAATGTGAACATAAATATTTATTTTTAATTTAGGTGTTGTAGGCTGCTTTCCTCTTCAAAACATGTCAATCTCCCTTAAAGTATGAAAATAAAATATTTAAAAGCATGTTTGGTTTTGCTCCACTTTGGAATAGTTTTGGAAAACAGACAAACAACTTGCAAACTAGGGTCAGAATCAAAAGATGAGCCCAGATATTGATTAAATCCTGCCTTTGGGGTGACTGATGTGCAGTGGGGGGGAAAGGATGCAATCGACTGTGTGACTGCACAAGCAGCTTGGTATGTCACTTGTGTACCCAGCCACAATCCCACCACAGTGGACTAGAACATACGCTCATCTAGAGTGTAATTCACTCTTGTGCAGAGGGTCAGCACAGGCCTATATACCATCTCAGTCCCACTTCTGTACCAGGCTGAATTTCACCTCTAATAACTTGGGGTGTGCCTCGCTGTCTGAGGAAGCATGGTTTGCTGGGAAAAAGAGATGTGACTAGCTCTCGGGCTGGTGCGCACTACCAGGGTCTCGGAGTCCCTTGTGGGGCTGCAAGCAGGTTTCAGGGGGGTCTCCAAGAATGGCCAGTGTTAGACTAGCTGGGGCCCAGGGCAGAAAGCCAAAGCCCCACCCCATGGGGCTGAAGTCGGGGGCCCTGAGCCCTGCCACCCGGGGCTGAAGCCAAAGCCTGACCAATGTAGCTTCGTGGGGGTCCCTGTGGCATGGGACCCCAGGCAATCGCCCTGCCCTAACTCCAGCCCTGGCCTTTATATGCAGAATACCAATTATTGTGGCACTGGTGAGCTGTGGAGTTTTTATAGTGTGTGTGTGTGGGGGGGGGCTCATAAAGAGAAAGGTTGAGAACCCCCGCACTAGTGCACACATATTCCCACTAGCAACAAACACAGTCCAGCACCAAGACCAATGGAGTAAATGGGACCAGCTGAAGAAAGTGACGCTGACAATGCATTTAGCTAGGCCATCATGTACAAATTCTGGAATGGTTTCTTGTGAACTCAATACACCAGTTTCTCTGCTCCCTTCACTGTGCAAACTGCTAGGGTATATAGGCAGAATGGGACCCAAAATAAAAAGAGTAAGTGTTACATTCACTATAAGAAATAGCTAAATTCAGGTCCCATGTGCAAGTGGGCTTAACTTACTGAAGCACTGTATACCCACTAGCAACAGGGCTAAACCTGGCCTGGAAGCCGGGCGTCTATACTTGAAAAATAATATGTACATGTAGGTTCTCTCACAGAACCATAGAAATTAGAATTAGACCAGGCCTATCACAGTAGGACATCTATTCCATTCCCCTGCTGGTGAAGGATTGTTCTTCCACTACACCGTCTTGTCTACGGCTACGTCCAATTTAATTTTCAGAATTTCCATGGATGGTGCTGTCACCATTGACTTCCCTAGGAAGATTATTCCTCAGACTAACAACTCTCACTGTTAGGAGGTTTTTATCCCATTATCTTTTACAGTAATTATAGCCCCTTGTACCACCCTAAACAATCCCGCTCCCTCATTACCAGTACCTATGGTGTGTAAACAGCAGACAGCTATTGTGTTCTCCCACCCAGCCCCGTTGACACTTAACTGAGCAATACATATTTAGTTCAATTAATCTCGCTTCATAAATCAGTCCCTCCAGCTCCTTAATCATTTACTGACTGCTTAACAAATAAATTTGGTTGGAAAGACATTGATGGTAGCAACGGTAGGAAGTTTTACAGGAAATAAAAGCTTTGTGTAGACAAGGCACAAGGCTGTCAATCTGGTACCTTTCATTGGCAGCGCATATTTTTCTTCCAGCTGAAAACTTAAGTTAAAATATTTATTCCACAAAAAGATCATCATTGAATTTTTCTTGCAATTAGGGAAACACAAACAGTTAAAATAGAATAAAATATGTGCTTTGTCTGAAATGTATTCTCCCTGCTGTCAGAAATGTAACAATATTATAATCATTTGATTTGAACTAAAAAAAAAAAATTGAAAATGGAAGATGAGTTTTCTTCCTCCTCCATTTTGGGAAAAACTAAAGTGGGAAGTAAAATGAAGTCTGCTGAGGTGAAGGAGTTATATTAGGACAGTCCATCTGTATGGGTATTAACACACAAATAATCATTTCAAAAAGAGACAATAATATTGAGCCTAGATTCCAAGTTTAATGTTTCCTATTTGTAACTTTTTATGGTAGAAGGAAAACACCTTACAGCACATGTATGCAAAACCTTACAGGTTTTCCCCATAGTGGAATAGCGGTGAGCTGAAATAGCATTCTTATCATTAGCATCCACTGCTCCAATAGGATGGGAATTGGAATTCTCTTTTTGTTTCTCTCATACAGCATCCTACCACCTATTGTCCTAGAATCTGAGTTGGTAATGACTGACATCACTGGGCTTGGAAGTGCTAAAGAATTAGACCTGAAGATTTTTTTGACGTCCGCTATTGTGAAGTAATAAAATGTAGGGACTGATCCTGCCACTGCTTACTTGTAATCCCATTTATTTTAGTCATGATGGTAATGGTAAAGTCATGCTCCTGCTACTGAAAGGTCTTTTACACAGCGTTCTCTATCTGAGATGTAGACAAGATGCATACAAGGAATAAGGAATATGGCATAAGACAGACCTTTACAATAAAAGCTATAACGAGGACCTTTATAAATAGATTAGCAGACATCCTGTGTGCAATGCAAAATTGCTGTATAAAAAGCCTCTAGAGCGAATATCTTTGATTCCTTGCGGGTGGAGAAATACAGAACAATGCTAATAGATACTTTATAGAAAATGGGGATAATATATTCAGGTTTAGCCAGCATGTAATTCAATATACTGCAGTTCTTTGATCTCGTAGCAGCACAAAAAGCATGTGTTGGAGTATGATGCACTAACAGGCATTGCTTAACTAAGCAGCAATGCCGGCTGTTTGAAACGGACCCTGGAACATTGTTTAGCTTGGAAACTAAGAGTCTGGTCCCACACCATTAAACCAATATGGATTTTGCCACTGAGTTCAAAGGGAGCAGGATTGGCCTCTATTACCCAGACACGCTTTTCTTTATCTGAGTAAATCGGCATATGACTGAGTTGTGGAACATAAGAAAACAGTAACCAAAAAGTGGATGCTTACTGCCCAGTCCCTTTGGGGTGATGATGGGTGACATCTTGCAACGTTACCACGTGGAAAAACGGGTATTTTACGAGATTGTTTAAAATGCAAAAAAATCAGGACTGGCCTCAAGCCCTCCAAATTTTTTAGGGCAGGTGTTCCCAAACTGTGGTATGTGTACCCATAATAGTCTACTCAGACGAAGCTTTAAAACTTTGTGGGAATTTGTTATATAAAATATGGTAGTTAATTTACTTCAAGATGTGCCAATGAGAACACAGATACACAGAGCCCTCACCTCCAGTCACTGTGCAGAGCGGGTTCAGTTGCCCAGCAACTGCCCAGTCTAACTGATCTCAGAACTTAGGGGTTTTTTCGGTTGTATATGTTGCACCATAACTGTACGTAACGGTGAAATATGGATAGATGGCTAAAGACAGATAACGTTAAGAAGCACCCACAAAGTATCAGTGATGAGAAGGCTAGAGCCTGAGAAAGGTCTGCAAAGGAGACAAGTCCCTACAGCTCCTTTCTGAACTGAAGGCAGGTAAATCTGCCTGGAGACAAAAGTAGTAAGTGAAGCCTGAAACGCTTATGAAGTTTTCCCCTGGTAGTCAAGAGGAGTTGAAGTCTCAGGGCAATAAGAAATTAGCTTTTGCACCTTGCCTTTTGTTGACCTGGAAGATCACATACATTCCTGCAGTGCTCATAAGACTAGAGATGTAATGATCTTAAACTCTTAAGGCAATACTTACATCCACCTGCCAGCACTGAGCAGAACGTACATTACTTAAACATACTCTGAAACAGGGCTTTTAAAAGTGTATTATCACATGGATCTTTGATATCCTGGGAAATCTGTGTATGATCTCTGTACCTGCTGGGATTCATTTCTGAACCCAGGGCTACCACAAAAGGAAATAAACAAAAATTATGTTTGTTCATTCAATGCTACACTACAGTTACTTTCCAGCAAAAACTTTTGGTCCCTGCTATAAATCTGCCCAATACACCTTTAGTCTGAAATAGGCAAAATCTTTTCAGAGTTTTCAGAAAAACCACGCTGTGAAACATGAAGGTCCTAACATTGAAACTGTCAAACACTCAATTTAAAAAGAAACGGACAGGAGAGTGCTCACATATCTAGCCTAAAGTCGAGCCTGGTACGGCTATTTGTATTAACAAAGAAATCTTTATCTTATCTCCTCATGTGGACATGCAGCAGAATTTTGTGCTTGATGGAGCAGCATACAGGAAAAGGAGTAAAATATACATTAGCACTAGGGATCAGATTTTCAAACGTGCTCAGCAACTGCATCTGGGGGCAGATTTTCCAAAGAGTTCAAGCTCCTATCTAGGCAACAAAATAAGCACCACAATGGCTGCTTCTGAGTACCAAGCATTATGTAGGTGCCTAAGTGGATGCTGAGCTCTTCTGAATATTTGGCTTCAATTGTGGGTGCTGAGCAGTTGAAAAATATGGCTTTGCTTAGCTAAATACTGCAGTGACCCTGTGCAACCCCAGTGAGCCAAATCCTTGACTTACATGGGTACTTGAAGTCAATGGAACTATCTACATGAGTAAATTACGTAGGATTTGCTCTGCTGCCTTCAAAGGGATTGTATAGCAATTACGTAAAGGCAGAATTTGGCTCACTTAGCTTCCCCTACTTACACAGCTAGTCCTTCTCCAATAGGCGAAGTTCTGTCTTCAGCTACCCTCATGCAAACCTACAGGTTTCAATTTGGCTGTGTGGGCTTCAGATAGCGCAGAATCAGACTCACACAGGAGAGGCCACCATGTCTACAAACTCCGCATACGATACTAGGTTTAAATCTTAGCTAAATGTATATTAGCGAAAAGTTCTAATTTTCCCCTACCTTTGCTTTCACTTGTTCATGCCTCATCCAAACTCCTCATTCATCACAATCTTTTTGGGTTTGCAAATACAGTAAGATACCACCACCACCACCGTGCATATTTTAAATCCCCAAATACTATGTCCCTGCAGATCGGGAAATCAGCACATCATCGCCAGACTGTGCCCCTGACACATAGCCCTAAGTCAGGGGTCGGCAACCTTTCAAAAACAGCCATGTTTTTGTTTTCGTCTTTGACCAAAATATTTTGAGAGCCACATCACATGCAAAGCTACTTGTAGAGTTAGACTTTATCAAATAATAATTGAACATATTAAAGTTATTACTACTCACCAATACTTTTAATGCAACTTTTGCCATTTGAATTTGAATATAAACAGGAGAGGGCTCTGGGCTGGGACAGGGGGGTTGGAGTGCAGGAGGGGGTGCTGACCTGGGGTAGGGGGTTAAGGTGCGGGAGGGGGTGCTAGGTACTGGCTCTGGCCGGAAGGTGCTTACCACAGGCAGCCCCTGCCCGGTGGTGCAGCAGGGCTCAGACAGACTGCCTGCCTGCCCTGGCCCCACACGACTCCCGGAAGTGGCTGGCTGCTGGGCACATCTCCGCGCACCCCTGGTGGGGGGGGAGGTTGCTCCGCATACTACCCCCGCAGCCAGCACCATCGTCACAGCTCCCATTGGCCGGTTCCCGGCCTATGGGAGCTGCGGGGGTGGTGCTTGCAGGCGCGGGTAGTGCACAGAAACCGGCTGTCCCCCTCCCCCCGAGGGGCGCCCAGACGTGCCAGCAGGCAGTCGCTTCTGGGAACGGTGTGGGGCCAGAGCCCTGCTGTGCTGCCGGCTCGAAGGCACCTGCGGTAAGCACCTCCCGGCCAGAGCTTCTACCTTGCACCCCCTCAAAAAACAGCTGCCTGCAAGGGGGCAGCCAAAGAGCCGCATGCAGCTCTGGAGCCACAGGCTGCCGACCCCTGCCGTAAGTAGAAGGTAGTACAGAGATTCCCTGCCCCCGTAGGTGCTGCCGGAGGGACTGTGCTTAAGGAAGCCCATAAGAAGGATACAGTGTGAGGCTCCTCAGTGGCAGCCCAGCTCCACTGCACAGTGGTAGTAGGAGCCATAGCCTCATCTCTTCCCCACCCCTTTGGGTGAAGCTAGCCTTGAGCATCCATTGCCCTTGAAGGGTCGCAAGGGCTTTAGATGCAGTCAGCACACGTGCAAGAAGTCAAAGTATAGGGGAGGTTCTTTGAGCCATCCTCCTCTCCCTCATGTACCAATTCAAGGGTTAACCCAAATCTGGCCCTCTGTTTTATTGGACTTATAGTTTACAACAGCACAATCTAGCCGGTTATTTTAAATATCCCCATGCAATACAAGATATGTGAGAAAAAGGAATACAATAGATTACAGTACAACAGAGGAATGTAGGAACTCCACAAGATATGGAATAAATCCACCAATATGAAGAAAAGTCAAGGTCAACCTCACATCTGTTGCTACTTGCAGCACATAAGCCTTTCCGTAAAAAACAAGAGAGCCACAGACAAGAGAACACTAAACCTTTTATGTACCCATGTAGATATGAAGTGGCACACTGACTTAACTGGATTTTGAATTTTGGTACAGATCTGAACAAGTGGTAACACTCTACTCCACGAGGGGACATTATGACACAAAAATCCTTCAGCCCCCTAGTTCCTTCCCCGTTTGCTCCTAGTTCCCAAAGGCAGTCATTTGCTGATGGCTTATACCAGGACTGCAGGAGGGGAGCAGAGAAGGGCTATTGCCATGAGTGAGCATTAGTCATGTGAACAAGGGTTTGTAGGACTGTGGCCTGTATTTGAAGCTGTAAAATCAGTGGGATAAGGAACAAAGAACATTTTCAGCTTTTTAAGTTCTCCTGCCAGATGGATCCAGAATTAAACCAGTTTGCACAACAAATAAAAATTGTACGCTGCTAAATTGCTAGACTAATTCACACAAAATGTTAATGAGATGCTTTGGCAAAAGCATTAAATGTAACTACTGTCAATAAATCTGAAATCGAAATTTAGAGTCCGTTGTTGCAATGCTACAGATGCACAAAACGTCCAAGAGCCTATCTCGGAGTGGTGGTGTCATTTACTATAACTTTTTTTAAAAATTAAAGCAACTATATCTGTCAAGCTTTTCTAACGCGATTCTGTCCCCCTGTCCCTTTTCTTATTCATGTTGTCCACAAGGTGTCTAGCTGCTTTCAAAACTACTCAAAGTGAGTAGTGCCACAAAATGGGGTTAGAATAATAGCACTGATTGGACTTGCTTTGGCTGGAGCAGATTTCAAGACAGAGAGTTTGGAAAATGTCAATCAAAATGGCTCATTTGTAGAAAATATCGACATTAAATCATCTTTTCCGTGACAAACTAAAAGACTTTAAAATAATATTTTTGTGGAACTTGAATCCTAAAACTGAACCTTTGCCAATGTTAGCTAGATATCTGTGATTGTTCTTCTTTAGGATGAAACTCCTGCAGAAGAAAATGTAAAGTCATCTCCTTTGACACAGACATGATATTTTAATTCCTTTTAAAACTTCTAATTGTTATGGATTAATTGTTTAATAGATTTTTTTTCTGGAGCATTTACTTGTTTGGGGCTAGCCTGGGGCTCCTTTTGTGGGTGAGCATTTATTCAGTAGTCCCGCTGGTTTCAAAGCGAGCAAGGGTTGAATACTCTCGCCCTTAATGAATTCTAGCTCACGACTACTAAATTATGTAGTTGACTTAAGGACCAAATTCTGATTTGGAGTATGTGCACAGGCAGAGCAGTAAGAATCCACTGCACACCTTTAGGCAGGCTACCTGGACCAGGGTTGTGAAAGGGTAAGTAGGGGCACCTGCTTATTCCTTTCCCTGAGCAGGAGAGTAGGGAAGGTCAGGGTCTGGTTTCAACTCACTGGCCAGAACATCTGAGCTAGCATGAGAGTCAGGCGAGTAATAACTTAACATCTCCCAGGAGCAAAGGGGAACAAAGGAGGGAATGTTGGTTGCTTGATCCACAATTCCTTCCTCGGGAGTTTTCCAAGGATGACACAGCTATACACCACCTCCTACTACGGGCTGTGCCTTACCACAGAATGGAGTCTACAATGATTATTAGGGCACTATCAAATTCATGGTCCATTTTGGTCAATTTCATGGTCATAGGATTTTAAAAATCGTAAATGTCATGATATCAGCTATTTAAATCTGAAATTTCATGGTGTTGTAATTGTAGGGGTCCTGACCCAAAAAGGAGTTGTGGGAAGGTCTCAAGGTTAAGGTAGGGAGTGGGTTTGCAGTTCTGCTACTCTTACTTCTGTGCTGCTGCTGGCGGCGGCGCTGCCTTCAGAGATGGGCAGGTGGAGAGCGGTGGCTGCTGGCCGGGAGCCCAGCTCTGAAGGCAGAGTCTCTGCCAGCAGCAGCGCAGAAGTAAGGATGGCATGGTGTGGTATTGCCACCCTTACTTCTGAGCTGCTGCCTGCAGATCTGGGCCCTCAGTCAGCAGCCGCCACCCTCCAGCCACCCAGCTCTGAAGGCAGCAGCGCAGAAGTAAGGATGGCATAGTATGGTATTGCCATCCTTACTTCTGCGCTGCTGGTGGGGTGCTGCCTTCAGAGCTGGATGCCTGGCTAACAGCCGCCACTCTCTGGCCGCCCAGCTCTGAAACCAGCGCAGAAATAAGGGTGGCAATACCGCTTCCCCCCTAAAAATAACCTTGTGGGCCTTCTGCAACTCCCTTTTGGGTCAGGACCCCCAATTTGAGAAATGCTGGTCTTCTCCATGAAATCTGTATTGTATAGGGTAAAAGCACACAGACCACCAGATTTCGTCAAGGAGAGACTAGATTTCACAGTCCATGACGCATTTTTCATGGCCGTGAATTTGGTAGGGCCTTAATGATTATGAATGCCTATGGTCTGACACAGTTTAAGATCATTTCTATATGAGAAGATTATGTCATAATGTAAGGGCGTAGACAAATGCCACCTGCTTGGAATCCAATTCTACTTTCACTTACACCATTTAACACCACCATTCACCTGAACACCCCGTTGAATGGGACAGATTCAAATGGGGTATAAGTGAGGGAAGAAATGAGACTTGAAAGTCAGAGATTCTTAGACTTACAATGTGAAATTCATGGAGGATAGGTCCATCAATGGCTATTAACCAGGATGGGAAGGGATGGTGTCCCTAGCCTCTGTTCGCCAGAGGCTGGGAATGAGCAACTGGGAATGGATCACTTGATGATTACCGGTTCTGTTCATCCCCTCTGGGGCACCTGACATTGGCCACTGACAAAAGACAGGATACTGGGCTGGATGGACTTTTGGTCTGACCCAGTAAGGCAGGTCTTATGTTCTTATGAAATTATAACACAATTTTCTAGTATTAGCAGTGCCTTGATTTCCAGGATGCTACAACCCGAAAAATAATGGATGGATCCCAACTCATGCTTATTTAAAACACAGTAAAGAATAATTAAGTAAAAACTTGGCACCTACCCACTTCAGCCAAAGTTTTGATACATGACTCCACTGAGGCTTTCTGCGCTGGGTTCGGCCAGGTACAGTTGTAAATTCTAAAAGCAGACTGAAGCAGTTGAATAAAAACTGGCTGATGTGTCTGAAAACAGAAAGGTAAACAGCTAATTTTAGACTTTAAAATCCCCCTTACAATTATCCTAAGTTATGCACCACATAAATTACATGCATGACTTTTAGCCTCTATACTCAAATAGGAACTCAATTAAACCGTCGTCACTTTTCAGTACAGGATGCAAAATAAAACCAGTTTGGCATTCTTATAGAGTGTCAAACCATGCAGTCCTTACTCAGTCAAAATTCCCATTGATATCAAACAAAACAGCATACTGCAGAAAAAAAATGGGAAGATTTCTTAAGCCCCAAACACGGGGAAAACTTTCCTACTTGGGCCACAAAGATTTCCTCTTTTAGAAACATAAACAAAAGTTCCCCGATCTTGCAAAGAGATTAGTCATGCAAAGTCCCAATGAAGTCACAGAAGTCAGATGTGAAGCTCTGTGGAGAAAGAGTCCTCTCCTGGCTCAGGGTCATCAGGAGTACAATTTGTCAAGGGCATATTTACAGGAGGTGTTACACTGTTAGTGCGAATCATGAGGAGTTGGAGAGGAAATAAAGAAGGAAAGAAAGTTGCAGCACTCCCCTCCAGCGAGTGGAAGACGACTCATTAATGATCTGAATTACATATTTGTTGCAGTCTCCCTTGTTCTTACCTGGAGGCTGGTGCTGTTATCTGAAAATGGAGAACTGAAGAAGCCACTCACAATGTTCATTACTGGTTCAGTGACATACTTCTCCAGAGATGTGTCTGCATGTTTCCGGTCTGTGGTTGTGTTGCAAACCTACAATGAAAAGGAAAATATTAGTTTGTTTACTTGTGGTCTTTGAACATTTAAAAAGAGAGAAACACACACACACACAGTATTGATATTTAATCCTTTTTCAAAAATGTTCATTTGTATATTAAACATATAAAATCAAGATACCTATCTTGTGGTCAAGTTGTATTCTGTTTAAATTATCTTTGTTCTTGGGAGCTACACTCCCTCCTGATCCCTACCTTTCCTGAACTAGATCCTCTAGTTGAGTTGGCTATTCTTTCCCTCACCATGAAACAAACGAGTTTGTTGGATAACACTGGTCATTCCTGTAGGCCCACACATCACATGCCACCTTATGTATCTAGACAGACTCAGGAGGAAAAAGGATCATTCCTCCAGCTGGGTTGGAGGAGACTTTAGAGAGAGAGGGAAAGATAAACCTACTATATTAGAAGAGTGAGAAAGATCTCAAACAGTGCTGAATTTGGAGCTGGTTTCAATTATTACAGCCAGATGGGAAAGATGGAGCTCCTTCAAAGGAAGAGTTTTAAAAATCAAAACTGAACAAGCAAACAAAAAAGGACAAGTAGGAAGCGACCACAGACATAACGAAAGCAAAATCCCATCCGTTCAGTCAGCAGAGGCCAGCAGCAGGCTCCGTAGGAACAAACTGCAAAAACGGTCAAAAACCCACCCACTCTGCCAGGTGAGCTACATGGTAGATTCATCATGTCACAGTGTTAAGTGTAAGTCATGAGAGATGTGCAAAAAGGGAAGGAAGAAGGAGAAGAGGGGAGAGGAGGACATTGGGAGAGGACATTGGAGCTGAACTGAAGTACTTCTTAAGGCCAATTAATGGGCTGTGAAAGAATGTGGAATGATTCAATTTCTGTACAGCATCCTAGAAGACAACATTCTTGTACAACATTCATCATTTTATGCTGCATACATGTATTATGGTAAAAAAACCTGAGGATTTGGGGGGGGGAATTTGATAGCTAGGGAACTGAAGAACAGAGAGTGTAAGTGATTTGCTCAATCTCACAGAGAAAAACTCAGTGGCAGAGCTAGAAAGAGCATAAAGACCTGTACCCCAGGTCAGGCCATCCATCCTTCTGATTATGCAGTACTGTAGCGGCACAAACCTTGTAAGCCACAAACTCTGGCAATATAGTCAGAAGTGTTTAAAGGAAGTTTATGGAGACTTCAAACAGCACCAGTCATTGCTGGGAGATGAACAAGTTACTCACCTTGTGCAGTAACAATGGTTCTTCTACAGTGGAGCACCCATAGGGGGACACATCTTGATGTGCTTGCATCCTTGTGCTACTGATCAGAGAACTTTGGTAGCAGCAGCCGTTCGGTCTGCACATGCGCTGTTCCTCCCTTGTGCTCTGCCACAAGTCTAGCCAGCATTGCACAGGCAAACACTCTTCAGTTCCTTCTCTATTGCAGAGTCCATTATAAGAATTCCAAGGTAGAGGGGACGAGGGTGGGTTGTGGGGCACCCATAAGGGGATACATCTCGAAGAACCATCGTTACTGCACAAGGTGAGTAACTTCTTCAAGTAGCGTCCCTATGGGTGCTCCACTGTAGGTGACTCCCAAGCAGTATCCCCTATGGAAGGCTGACACTTTGGAGTTCAGTCTACTATGAACAATAATACGGCAGAGTCAAATCTAGCATCAGCACCATGATGGCAGAGTGTTCTGTAAAGGTATGTGCAGATGCCCAAGTAGCTGCTCTGAAGATTTCTGGGATGGGGACATCCTTGAAGAAGGCAACCAAGGAGGAAACCAACCTTGTGAAGTGGGTACGGATAATGGATTGCACGTGGAGGTACTAAATTGCGAGCCTGACAACAGTGCTTGATGCAGCTCGAGACACATTTAGAGAGTCTCTGGGCTGATGTCACTGTACCTTCAGACATATCTGCAATGGAGAGGAAAAGCATAGGAGATTTCCTAAAAGCCTTTGTCTTGTCCAAGAAGAAGGCCAGGGCTCTCCTTACATCTAGCGTGTGTAGAATGGCTTCCCTATTATTCTGGTGAGGTTTGGAATAAAAGGTCAGGAAGTGAATCTGTTGATTCATGTGAAAGGCCGAAGTCACCCTGGGGATGAATTTTGGGTTTGGTCTTAGCGTAACCTTGTCAGGAAAGAACACGGTAAATGGGGGGTGCATAAGAGCCACTATCTCCCCAATCCTTCTCGGTGAGGTGATGGCGACCAGAAACGCCATCTTCATTGAAAGTTGCGTGACTGAACAAGTGGCCATGGGTTTGAAGTATGGTCTGGTCAGTCTTTTTAATACTAAAGTCAGGTCCCATGGTGAGGTAGGATGTCTGGGTTGGGGAAAGAGGTTCGCTATGCCTTTAAGGAACCTCTTTGTAGTTAGGTGCGAGAGGACTCAGTACCCTTCTATTTGTTGTTGAAAAGTCGCTATTGCTGCTAAAATGTACTTTGAGCGGATAGTCCTGATTTCTTAAGAGTCAGTATTTAATCTAAGACAAGTGGTAGAGTAACAGATGCCGGGGTAATATGTCTGGAATGACACCAAACCTGAAACCTGGTCCACTTTTGTAAGTAAGTACAACAGACAGTCCATTTCCTGCTGTGTAGTAACACTTCCTGTACCTCCTCAGAGCAGGATCTCTCTACATGTTGGAACCATAAAGGAGACAGGCCTTGAGCCGCAGTATCTGTGGGTTGAGATGGAGAGTGCGTCCTTCGTTCTGCGAGAGGAGTTAAAAAGAAAGTTGAAGAGGGATTGGCGGACACGTCGCCAATTGTGACAGGTAAAGGTATCACCTGTGTCTTGGCCAGGTAGGAGCAATCAGTATGACGTTTGCTCTCTCTCTTTTTATTTTTGATACGACTTTCAGTAAGAGGAAATGGGGGAAAGGTGTAACGGCCCATGTCCCATGAGAGAAGGAAAGTGTCCCCTAAACAATGCTGTCTGAGGCCTGCTCTCAAGCAGTATCATGGGCATTTCTTGTTCAGGTAAGTGGTGAACAAGTCTATTATCAGTGTCCCCCATCATCGTGGGGGACAAGGAATATGTTGTGGAGTATCACTGAGTCCATCTCCCATTTGTGGTCATGTGGGAAATTGTGACTGCGACTGTCTGCTGTTGTGTTGTGCACTCCCAGTAGATAGGCTGCTAATATTGTAACACCGTGGGAAACGCACCCGTTCCACAGCTTTAGTGCTTCCACGCAAAGGGAGGGCGATTTGGCGCTCCCTTGACGATTTATGTAGTACGTGCATGCTATGTTGTTTGACATGACCTTTGAACATGTGCCTCTGATCAGCAGAAGGAAGCGAGTCTACACATTCCTGACCACTCTTCATTCAAGGAGGTTGATGTGAAGACACCCCTCGTAGGCTGACCATTTGCCCTGTACTGTGAGGTTGTTGAGATGTGCACCCCACCCTATAAGAGATACATCGGTGGTGAGGAGTAGTGACGAAGGAGGCTGTATGAACGGAATCACCATCCAGACGATTTCTGGGTCCTTCTACCATTTCAACGGTTGTATGACCTCAGTGGGTAGCAACAGTGGTTTGTCTAGGCTGTCGTTGTTTGACTTGTGAACCGAGCTGAACCATGACTTATGCGAAGTCTGGCATGAGCTATCACAAATGTGCCTGCAGCCACGTGCTCCAGAAGCTGAAGGCAATGTCTGGCTGACATTCGATGGTGGGCTTGCACTGTCTCTATGAGTGTGGAAAGACTGAGGAATCTGTGTTTTGGAAGGAGCATTCTCACTCATACAGAGTCGAGATTGGCTCCTATGAAATCTCTGTACCAGGGTTAATGTTGATTTTTGTACGTGATTTGTAGGTCCAAGCTTCTGAACAAAGTTCAAAGTCGTATGGGTAACTCAGAGTTTCGTTGAAGGAGCACATCGTGAGGAGACAATTGTCCAGGTCAGGGTAGATCATGGGAGTGTAGGTGGGCCGCCACTACAGAGAGGACCTTGGAGAATATTCTGGGAGCTGATGAGAGGCCAAAGGGGAGTACTCTGTATTGGTACTGGTCCTGCTGCCGCGTAAATCTGAGATATCGTCTGTGGGATGGTAGGAATGAAATATGGAAATAAGCATCCTGGAGGTCGAGGGCCAAGAACCAATCTTCCTGTTCCAACGCTGGAATAATTGCTGCTAAAGTGACCATCTTGAATTTCTGAGTCTTGACAAATTTGTTGAGTGCCCTGAAATCTAATATGGGTCTCCAACTTCTTTTTTTCTTGGGTATCAGGAAATAATGAGGAATAAAAACCTTTGCCTCAGATGTTGAAGTACTGTTTTATGGCTTCTAAACTGAGGAGGTGGTCTCTCTCTCTCTCTCATAACAGGCTCTTGTGAAAAGGGTCCCTGAAGAGAGATGGGGAAGGGTGTTGAGGAGGGAGGTGAAATGGATAGACATCGCAAATGATCTCCAGAACCCATTTGTCAGATGTTATCCGTTCCCAGGTGCTGCGGAACAGAGTGAGCCAATGCAAAGGTTTGACCAGTGTTAGATGGTGTTGAAGGGAGTGGTCTGTCAGCACTCCAACCAACCAGTCAAAATTGATGTTTTGAGGTGGATGGTTGGGAAGAAGCAGGCTCTGGGCCTGATGGTTTGCATTTTGAGAACCTAGACTTCTTCCTCTGTGGTTCATAAAAGCGTTGGGTTGGGTAGAGTGCTGTGCGAGATTTGAATGAGGGCTGAGGACTGTATTTTCTCTTCTGCCAGGTGTGTAAATCCCTACCGACCAAAGAATAGCCTAAATCTTTAAGTGTGTGGAGAGATGCATCGCTCTTTCCTGCAAACAATTCTGTGCTTTCAAAGGGAAGGTCCTCCACCGTTGTTTGCACTTTCTCGGGGAGGCCAGATAAGTAAAGCCAAGAAGCTCGACACATCACATCACAACAGGAGTGGAGATGGATCATGCCACCATGTCAGCTGCATCGAGCACTGATTGAAGTGCCATCTTGGCTACTAGTTGTCCTTCACTGAGGATGGCCCTTAGATGATCTCTGTGAGATTCTAGAAGCTACTCAATAAAGGAATTGAGCTTTGTGCATTGATAGAGTCATATTTTGCTGTTAGGGCCTGGTAAATTTGCCATGAGGAATTGTAGTGTGGCATATGAATAAGCCTCTCCCCCAAAATAGGTCGAGGCATTTCCGATCCCAATCATAGGGGATGGATTCCACCTGATGTTGCAGACCTTTGGAATGCAATACATCCACAATGATTTAATTAGAGGTGGATGGGAGTAAAGAAATTATGTGTCCTTCGCTAGCACATAGTATTTATCCGCCTGCTTAAAGGTTGGCAGGACCAATGCAGCGGTCTGCCATACAAGTTGGCTGACTCAAAGATAGCTCTCCCCATCAACGAGGCTACTTTGGATGAGAAAGAGGAGTGCAAAGTGTCCAGCAACTTATGGTGTGATTCTGTCACCTCCTGTAGTGATAACTGCAGTGTGTCAGCCACCCTCTTAGCTAGGTTTTGAAAAAAGTTTAAAAAACGTTCTGCTAAGGACAATGGAGGGGGCATCACTGCCTCATCCTCATCTGGTGAGGAAGATGAGATGTTGGTCTAAGGTGTAACCTCTTCCTCAATACCAGCCTCCTGTTCCTCCATCACCTCTTGAGGGCGTTTCATAGATTCCTAGTGGGCCATGCTAGAACTTCGGGAGGCATGATGTCTATATGCCTACCATGGATCCCAGTAAGGCCACTAGGATGGTGGGAACCATTGTTGGCCATACCAGGGAAGCGGAGAATCAGATGGACAGTACGGCTGAGGAGTTCCAGAGTGGTAATAAACACTATAAGGTGCGTGGAGGGAGTGACGAGAGTCCACCTCCTCCTGCTCACTATCTGACTCCCCTCTGGAGAATAGAGGTGCATGGCACAATACCGAAGGGGAATCTGGAGTCCGAGGCAGACTCTGTTCTGGAGCTCTGGTACCAAGTAGAGGAGACTCAGGTATGTCAGATATTGTAAGGTCTCTTGAGTATCAGAAGTCTTGTGGTGCTATAGGCACCAGTACCAGTAGCGGTTGTCAGTGCTGGGATGACTATATCGATGGAGTTGGTGATGTAGTCTGGGTTAAATGATCCAATGGTGTTTGGCATACCGTTGACAGTACTGATGCTGTTGTCCACACCGATGGAGTCTTCCAAGGCAAGGTCTCTGTCCTTCTCACCCAACCAGTAATGATGTTTCATTGCCTATGCCCATCAAGTCCTTTGGAAGCCCAATGTGCTCCATCCACGTTTGGATGGCTTTGGTGCTGTCAGTGCCGATGATATCGAATGAGCTGGTGATCTTTTTCGGCTGGTTCAGGGCTCACTCTGGGGATTCACAGCTCTCTTTTTAGAAGCCTTGCATGAGTGGCTCATAGTTGCCTTGATATGCTCATCGCCCTTAGATGTAGAGGGCTGTGATGAAGACTCTTGCTGCCTGGGTGAATCTTGATGCAGGTCTGAAGATGGTTGGAGAGCTGCTTTCATTAGGAGTTTAAGTCTCAGCTCTCAGTCCTTTTGGGACCACGGCTTCAGCTGCTGGCAGAAACCACACTTCTGGGGAATGTGGTTTTCCCCGAGGCAACAATGCAATGAGGATGTCCATCCATCACCGGGATGGCCTCTTTGAAGTTGAGACACCCCTTAAAGCCCAGTGAACCGGGCATACCCCGTCCCAAGGTGGTCCCCGGACAAGGGAGGGGGGGGGTGAATAAAAATTAAAATAAAAAAATAAATTTTAAGAACAAAAAGCAAGAGAAACCCAAAGGAAACTAAGTAATAGCAACAAAAGAAATTAAAAGAATGATTAGCAAGTATTTAGTGGTTAATGATCCCATAAATGGACAGCTAAAAGTGGCGTCTCTAGCCAGGGGCGGTTGAGAAGGAACTGTGGAGGATTTGCTCACCCAATCCTCATTAGCCTCACGGCAGAGCACAGTCAGAGGGACAACGCATGTGCAGGCGGAACGGACACTGCTATCAAAGTTCTCCGATAAGCAGCACAGGGATGCAAGCACAGCTACAGTGCACCCATAGGGACACTATTTAAAAAAGCAGTTTATTGTAATACAAATACATTTTGAGTAGAACACCATATTAGTGGACAACGCAGGCACATTATTGCCATGAGGCAGTTAGGGGAGTCTTCAGAGAGCAAGGTAAGACCCAGGTGCATGAAGGACCCTGGGAAAGGCTTGTTTGATTTTAATGTAGAAGGATCAGCAAGGCATGGAGCATGTGTAGTGTTTTTCCCAACAGCAAGAATGGGAATGGTTATGTAGACAGAAAAGCAACAGTACCTATACCAAAACACTGAGATAATAAACCCACTAGTGTCAGTAGAGGTGTGACATTTTTCCCACAGCTCTAGTGGAGGTAAACGAAGGTTCAGTTACTAATTAAAACTTCTTGAAAAGATCACAGACTTAAATCCATCTGGATGTTCTTCTCCCTTTAATTAAGCTGCATGCCGATTTCTGCTGGAAACAGTAGCTCTGAGGCTCAACGTTTAAGATCCCAACAGAAATACAGGGAGCTGCATGGTGATTTTACCAACTGCCAAAACTAAACTGCAAAATGCTTTTAAGATTTCCCCCTCACTTGTGTAAAAAAGCATTGCTGGAAAGCCACTGAAGGGGTCCATCTTCTTCCATCACAGGTCCCATAATAGAATGGCAATCCTATGATCCTCCCTCACTCCTTATTATCTCCCACCCTTTATTAGATCTTGAATCTGATAACAAAAAACTGGTCAACATTTCAAATAGAAAAAGAAAGAAATCCAGCTGGAGGATACCTCTAGCCATCTTCCACCTTAGCGCTCTATAACAACACAGACTCAGTTCCCACCACTGACAGGCAGTTGTATCCGCAAAAAGAAAAGCATTTCCCTCCCTCCCCCCAATAAGCAGCTCTTTTAGCTCACTGGAACATAGAGGATCAAAGGATTTTTTGTTTCTAACTATTTTGAGAGCTGTCGTAATATCTTTTCATGAAGCTAAGAGCCTTCTAACAGTCCTGATGGCTACATAAAGCTGATGTATTTGCAACATGTGGACACTGCCTCAGACCCAAAGGCAGATCTCAGCAAATACACTCAACATTCTAGAAGATCTGGTTACCCAGGGGGCCTGGCTGAAGCATGGAACAGAAGAGAGCATTTTTGACATGCTCTTTTAGCTGATGGGGGGAAAAGAAAAGGATCTACTAACCAGGAAATGAAAGGAACTAATTAGGCAGCTACCCAGAGGGCTTTGCAGGAGAGCAACACAAAAGTGCACTTTTGCGATTCTTTTTCAGAAAAAAAAGGAGCATCTGTGCGTGCACACACAAAAAAGAATAAAGGGACGGTTGGTGGGCTAGGCAGCACAATGCATTAACACCACACTCACTATTCCCCTCTGAAAATCTGGAGTTTAATTTCTCTTATTAGAGGAAAACGTGCAAATGAGCTTGGTAGTGCCTAGCATCATACCTCTATCTGATGTCCATACCTCTAAACCATTTGGTACAATTTAACACGATTGGTGGTCTCTGCCAAGGAAAGTCTCTGGGTTGGAGTAGCAGAATGTGTAGGGAAGTGCCTCCCTATATATGTCTGCTTCTATAAAAATGGTCCTATTACAGAGATAAAGCAAAGAGAGGTTTGTGGATGCTGCTACTGGAGGATCAGAACTGTGCCATGTCAGATAAGCACAATCCCTCTGTGAGAAGGGGATTAAACAGAGGAAAATGCTGCTGGCTGCAAGTCGGAGAGGTTAAAGCCTAGAATCCCCTCCAACAAGGATCCTGATCTTCATTCTCAACTGAGCCTGGATTGCCCAGAAGGGGCCTCACTGTAGGAACAGCTACAGAAACAAGACAGACAGCAGCTGTGTAGGGTTTGCAGAGGTCTCATTACTGAGGGCCTTCTCCAAAAGAGAGAATCGCGCGCGCGTACACAGACAGACACACACACAGTGTCGCATTATCCTGTTCCCTGAAATACTTAGCAGAAAAATAAATAAATACAAATCTATTTTTCTGCTTCACAGAGGTGAAGAGGCTCCAGTACCTATTGTACTGCACAAATATCTGAACTTATTCTTCTCTAGGCTATAAATCGTGCTAACTACTGGAGTGTGCTATTTTCTGCTGAAAGGTTTCAAAGAAAGTATTTCATGAGGCACTATTACTTTGGTGTGAAAGCCCACTGCAGAATTGAATTGTGGTTCTTTCACCTCTTTTTTAATTTAAACTAAAGAAAACACAAGGAGTGAGAATTTAGTGCCATAAAATGTAAGGAACAAAGCCAGGCATTCAGTTTAGAGGTGTGCTGTAAAAGAAGTACAGCTCTCACCTCCAAACAGTTGTTCAGCATCAGGGATTGAATCCATGGCCTTCAACATTACAAGCATGGACCTCTACCACTTAAACTAAAGGAGTAACTCCATTAGCATGAGTAGCAGGCTCTTATACTTATGCGGATCAATCTCTAGAAAGGGGACACAACACACACTAAACCACTGGGTTACACAAGCTTCCCCATGTGTCTGCTAGTGCATCTTAATCTTCCTAAACTTGCAAAAACACCTTTTATTCTACCTCCTAGGCCTCTCGTAAGCAGAGACCGTCAGTTATGACCATTCTTAATGTACTTAAACGGCAACTATGACGACACCAAGGCTATGTCTACACTAGCACTTTTGTCAGTAAAATTGTGTCGATCGGGGGTGTGGAAAAAAAACCCACAACACCCTGACATATGTTTCACTGACAAAAGTGCGAGGGTGGACAGCGCTTTGTCGGCGGTACACACTTTCCTGCCAACATAGATCCACCCCCAACGAGCAGCGGTGGCTTAATTATGCCAGCAGGAGAGCTCTCTCCCGCCAGCACAGAGCAGCTACACAGGAGACCTTACAGTGGCGCAGCTGTAGTGCTACAACAGTGCTGCTGTGAGGGCCGTAGTATAGACACAGCCCAAGAAACTCCTCTAGGCTCCAAACCTAGGCTTTCACAATGCTTAGAGTTCTAACTGACAATGTCACATAGCCTGATCCCATAGACTCTTTTAGGCAGTAAGAACTAGGAGCTTGAAAAAAGTGTGGAACTATACTTGCCCCTTTTGTCAAGAAGCTGCACATGAAAAAGGGTAGATAGACAGTGATGGCAGTAGGATAAGTCAGCTAGCTGGGGTGACCAGCCAAGGATATAGTCTCTTGCCCTGTGAGCCCTACCATCCTAAGAGCACAGGAGCACCAAGGACAATTGCATTTTGAATGACCTGCATAACGACACGTAATAAATGCTACTAGACCCACAGTAATTATGAAATTGATCTTGCTGATATACACTGAGTCTCTCACAGCTACAACCCAGCCAAATCCCGTTTATACCTTTATCTTAAAAAATGAAAAGAATCTCCAGGGTTCTGATGCGCCTTGTTAAAAGGATGGCAGTGCTTGAGATAAAACAGGTTAAATAACTAAGAAAATTGTAATCGAAATTATCCAGCATTAAAGAAGATTTCATTCATTTCACTGTCTCATGCATTTGAAAATATGGTTAATAGAATATATGAAGTTCAAGCAGAAAAGTTACTGCCCGTTCAGCTATCTTAAATGTGCATACTGTAATACGTAACGCATCATAAAGCTTACCCTTGCCATATCAACAAGGAAGTTCTCAAATAATTTCCAAATGTGGTTACTAGCATAGATTTCCTTCATTTCCACCTCAGTGTCCACATAACAGTGATTAACGAAGTTCACATATGCAATCTTCACCTGTAAGAGCAGCAAATATAAAAAACTCATGAAAATGACACAATGAAAGCCATCAGCGTGTTAAATGTTTTAATGCAACTGTAATTTGACTTCCTTGTGCATATGCATTATGACACACTTGCCTAAAATCACGTATGAAGTCTGTAGCAGAGCTAGGAATACAACTCAGAATTTCCTGCATCCTAATACAGTGCTTTAAAATGAAGGGCAGAGTTGTTCCCTAGGAGAGTTCTGTGATGGGACAGCTGCACCTCACTGGCAGAAAAGGGGTTAAAAGCAGCCCTAGGGAGGCTGCGCTGGAAGCAGCCAATCAGAGAAGGGCTGAAGGGAGCAGCCATGTAGGCCCATATAAAAAGGGAGCTGCAGGGAAGAGAAGGGCAGTTCTCTGCTGGGAGTCCAGGAAGGAAAGACTGTCTCTGGAGGGCTAAGAGAACTGCCAGCACCCTGGACAGAGCAGTGATTGCTGCTGTACATTGAGCAGATGTTTTCAAAGCACAATCCATGATGACTTCAAGATCTCTTTCTTGAGTGGCAACAGCTAATTGACCCCATTGTTTTGTATGTATAGGACGGATTATGTTTCCCAGTGTTCACTACTTTGCATTTATCAGCATTGAATTTCATCTACCTCATAGCGCTCAATGTTGGGGGTGGCAATGGCCAGACCACAGAGCGTTTCAGCAATTCTGGGCTATGGAGAAGCCCATAGGCAACTAGGTAACACTGCTCTAAGTTAGGGCTGCTAACAGCTCTAGCTTATACTGCTGTCTTGGCTGGTCCCTTAAACAGCCCTGAATCTGGGATGCACAAAAGTAACGTAAAGCCCTGCTGCATGCTCTGTGCTATATCGCTTAGGGGAGGCAGTACTGAATATGGTCCCAGGTTCTATACCCAGCTTTGCTAGAAGTGTCCTTGTGTAACCTTGCAGTTACCTCAGCTGTAAAATGGGGGAATGATACTTGCCTGCCCCCGAAGAGTTATGAAGCCTGGCTCAATAAAAGAAGGAGGGTAAAGTACATATAATTACAAATACCAGTCAGGAGAAGAAATAAGACCAACTCAGGCTCCTCCTGGTCCACAGAACATCTCACCTAGGCCAAAGGAGAGGGTGGCAGCTGCTGTTGTTACTGCTGCATAATCCTGCCAACTGGAACTCTAGCTCTGTTCCTGGAACATGCTCATGCACCTGGCATGTTAGGGAGATTTGTAGAGCTGGAGCATTCTCAACGCAGATGAAATGTTAGAGGTTTGCCACTAAAATCTCTACTGAGTATTAGCAAGTGGCGATTTTCAGAGGCTTCAGACTGCCAAATCTGGGTGTATTTTCGTGGGGACAACAAAAGGCATATTTCTCACAACAGGATCGTTGCTTGTTAAATTCAAGCTCCTGCTCCAAATCCTGGAGGCAGCAGAGCACTTCAAAGAAACGGTTGGAAAAATTTAACATTGGCAAAACCATCACTTTTCCCTTAGGCATTTGAGCCACTTTTCCTGAAACTACCAAAATAATTGCAGCCTGAGGCAGAGCACAAAGATGGAAAATTTCAATTCTTATGGCAAGTTTGGCAAAGATACAAGGAACTGAAAATGGAAACTATTAATGGCACAAGTGTTGGGCAGCCTTAATAATAGGTGTGTCTACCAGATCATCCTGTAACACTAAATGGGGACTCAAAATTTAGACAGATTAAATACAGGAATGTGCAGAGAAGGAAACTTTGTAAGGCCATTTCACAGAAAGTTCAGTCTGCTATATGCATACAGCAATGCCACCGTTCCTGCTCTCTCTTTTCAACTCTTTCTGGTTCTGTATTCTCCTCTAATGCTCACAATCTTCATGCAACATAGTAACAGGACTACAGTGTTTGGAATTTAGCAAAGTGGTTCACTGCTCACAATAACACACGATATATGCTCGCCTTTCTGTACAACTCAATATATTAAGTTATTTATATAATGCCATTTATTTACAAGGCATTTTGCAGAGAGATTACGACAATCTCCCAAAAGCCTATAGTCTCAGTCAGGACAAATAGGACAAGGTAACAGACACCACTTTAGACAAGGTAGGATGTGGGATTGTTAATAAAGAGAAGGCAGGAGGGACTGCTTATGTCTCAAGGGGGAGAGCTAAAGAAGAAAAGGTGATTGGCAGAGGAAGAGATGAAGAGCAATAAGGTGAGAAGACTGGGAAGAGTAATAGAAGCGAGAAAGGAAGTAGGTGGAAAGGACAGCAGAAATGTCTTTGGAGGCAAAATTATGTAAAACCTTGCAGGTGAGGAACAGAAGCACAAACGAGATGCAGAAAGACAGGAAGTCAATGCAGAATTTGAAGAAGAGTAAAGGGCAAATGATGTCAGGAGTAGCATTTTGGACTGACTGAAATGTGCCAGTTGATGTGCTGAAAAGCCAAACAGGGAGTTGCAGTGATAAAGAAAGAGGACCTGAGAATGCTGGGGGGACAAAGAGAAAAGGGGTAGATTTGGGTGATGTTAAAAAGGAAGAAATGACAGGATCTCAAAAGAGATTGGATTGGGAGCAGGAGCGAGAGGATTCAGAGGAGAGTAAAGATTAGACAAAGGCTACAGGCCTAAGAGACGGAATGAATAGTAGAATTGCAAGAGTCGGAGAAGGAATGTGTTAGGAGAAAAGATAAGCCCAGTTTGGAGAGAAGGAATTTGAGAGAGCAACTGGACATCCAGCACACACGAAAGTTATCTTCGGGCATGTGAAGACCTGGCGGGTCTCTGGGCCCAGTGAAAGCTTACAGTTTTACAGAGGATGCCAGTTATAGGGGCTTTGAGAAGTTTGGAATAAACCTCCTGCAAAAGTTGGCAAACCCCATGAACCTTTGGATGCTCTAGGATTTGGCCCAATCCTGAACTGCATATGCTTTCTGAGGGTCCATCTGCTGACCGGCTGAACCCCAAAAATTCAACACGAGTGCTGTAGCTTGCTCCTGCAAGGAACAATTTCCCATCTGCAGCTGTTTACTTTGTTCCTCAATTCATGGTTTTCTGCTTGGAGGGCAACAATCTACTCGTGTGGACTCACAAGGCCCTGGAGCGACGGCAAGGTGAAAACCCCACGATGTCCATGCTCAGTCCAGGGATTCAATGATAAGTCTCGGAGGAGACTGAGGTTGGTCTGAGCAAGCTGTCAGGGCACCTAACATGGGTGATCTGACCTAGTGGTCTGAGCCAGGAGTAATGTCCAGGTTGGAATAATGCCAAGGACCAAAGCCAGAGGGAGGAAGCAGGAACCAGGCTTGGGACTTGGTCTCAGAGGTCTGCGCAGCAACAGGCTGAGTGTCTAGTTGCTCAGACAAGGGATGGGACAGGAACAGGAAGCTTTATATCCAGCGGGGTCCAATCAACATTCTGCTGTTAGTCATCTGACCCTACTGAGTCAGCTTCTGGTGGTGGGGTATTAGCAGCAGTTCCTTCCTCAGCCCCTGCAGTGTGGTGGTGCAGAAGGTAAAGCTCCCACTCAGCAGCCCTGTGGGCTTGAGTTTGAGATCTACAGTCCTGACAGAAAGGCTACTCGAGATGTAAGACTAGACAGACAGGGCTAAGTCGGGGTACATCAACAGGGTGGTTGCCAAGAGGGAAGAGTAGGGCATGGAGTAAAGAATCACGAGGGACCATCGGAAGAGGGAAGGATGAGGAGCCATTAAAGGAAACAATGAAGAAACCATCAGCAAAGAGAGAAGAGGGAGAAGCAGAGGCATGGAAGCCAAGTCCAGACAAAAAACGAGAGAGTGACCATGTTGAAGGTAATAGCCATGTTAAGGAGAATAAGGATAGAGAAATGGTCCTTTCATATATTCAGGCGGTGAATGAACATATATGTATTATATACAAAATACCCTAGATTAATAGAATGTTAATGCAGTAAATAAGGCCTAGGGCCACACATTAAACAATGAGGATAAAACAAAATCTGGAAGAGCTGCTCATTAAATTAGCACGGTCTAGACTGTTCCCTGAATGAGATGGGTCTTCAGGAAAAAATAGTATGTGATCATATGAAAACTGTATCATAATCCATAACGCACAAGAGGGCCAAATTAAAGATGGACAGGCAGCCTTAATTCTGGCATTTTCTAACTTTTGAATGCTTGGCTTTGCAATCGTAATGTTCTTTTAACATACTTTGAACATAACATATATAAAATCTATTTTTAAATTATTTTCGACAGTCCAAAGTAGGGATAATAAACAATACATTTAATGCAGTAAACAGAAAAGCTGTTTTTTTCTAAACTAATGGCAGTAATTGAAATAAATGTACATATTTTCAACCAAGAAAATATTTTATTGTGATAAGGATGACCACAAAGTATGATGTGCTTCTTTATTGTCAAATTATCCGATCCTGTAAAAAGATCAGAGATCCCCAGCCCCGAACTGATAACTCATGGGCCAACCGCTGTGCAAAGTCCCGCTGACTTCATCGACCAAAGTGTAGAGTCTGAGCCAGCTCTGCTGAATTATGAAACATAGGTGCTGGAACTAGGGGTACTACCGCACCCCCTGGCTTGAAGTGGGATTCTATTATATGCAGGGTTTAGAGTTTAGTTCACAGTAGTGCTGAACTATGCTTGGTAGTGTTTGCAGGACCGAGCCTGTACTTGCTGTGAATAAAGGCACTTGACACCCTGGGTGAGATCCTGGCCCCACCGAGGCAAAACTCCCATTGACTTCAACAGGGACAGGATTTCACCTCAGACCTCCCAACTCATGCAGTGGGGATATTTTAGCATGGCAAACTCAATCATCATTGTATTGTTTCATTTAACAGTTTACTTCTGGAAAATGTTCTGATTTACTCTCATTTGTGCAGCTTAAACAGCAGAGGAGAACTGGTGAGACTGCTTTCTGGACAAACATTCAACTTATTTTTTTTTAGAAGCTCTGCAAATGTTTTTCTATTTATACTAATTCTTCAGTTGCTGCATTGTCTAGTCAAGCTTACCTCTGGTATGCAGTCATCATGGGTTACCACTCTCACTATGTCATCCAGTGGCAAGAGTGAATTGCACTTGATCTCTGTATATACATTCTTTCCTTCTGTACATGCTGCTAGCAGTTCCACAAGCGTGACATGGTAGGCTAAGGGTCCACTCTCATCTGCCCGGTCTCGCTCTGAGCACATCATTTGTAGGAGGACTGGAAATGATGCTCTATCGTTGTAAAATATCAACACATCTTCACCTCCATTTATCAGCTGAAATGATAGTATGAAAAGCCTGCCCAACTGTCCAAGTGCCCCACATCGTGTTCACTTTCTAATGATTCGTTCAGTCTCACAATGTGCAAAATTGCTCTCTGATTACATACAGAGCACTAGGAAAAATAGAATTCGGCTAACTGAGTGTACGTTATCTCAGTTGCATACATGCAAATCTGGAATAACTCCATTGAAGTCAGTTGATGCAGAGTGAAATTCAACAGTTACTCCAGATTTCTGTCTATGCCTACATTTATCTAAGTATGTATACCGCTCCCATCAGAGTACCTAAGTGCCACTTAAACATTAATTAATGTAACCTCAACATTGATGTGAGGTTGGGATTATCCCCCATTTCATAGATGAGGAACTGAGGCACATATTAAATGGCATGCCCAAGCTCACACAGCAAATCGGTGACAAATACAAGAACTGAATCCGGGTCTTGTGTGTCCCAGGCCAGTGCCTTAAACACACAACTATCCTTCCCTTCTCTATGTACTAGAGACCATCTGTATCCTGGTATTGTTAATGTAAGGCCAGTGATTTCTTTTAAAAGGAAAAAAGGCTGCAGCTATAGATATCCGAGATGTGAGTAATATGAGTAACTCATTCATCCTGGAGGGCTCAGACATGCCTGTTAGACACATCCCAGAGTCAGGGTACACATGGTGCAGCAACATCCTGGTGGATCTTAAGGAAAAGTTTTGTCCCAAGTAGACAGAGTTCTTCTCTGAGCTCTCCCAGTGCATTCAATATACCTGCTGCTACATCCCTTGAGGGCTTGCAGCTTACTTCCTCTACTGGGCCAGTGCTAGTTAGCAAGCTGGCATAGAGTGCATACATGGCTATAGCCCTGCATTTTCCCCATCCCCTCTGGGGCATAGTGCACTCTTAGGGGAGAGGCAGTTCTTATGCATCCCCAAGTGCAAGGGTGGCAATTGTACCTGGTGGAGCTGCCTGAAATTTTTCATTTGACATTTTTTGCACATGGCAGGGATGAAAAATGGAAAGAGAAAACTTTAATGAAAAGTTCTGTGATTTTTTTTTAAATGTTCCAGTTTTTCATCAAAAACTGGAAAATTTCAAATTTTGGAAGTTGAGATTTTTCTGAATTTTGTTTTTCTCCTTTAATCATTGAATGCAACAGAATTAATGTTGTCTAAGGTTTTTTCCCCACCCATTTTTTCTCTCCGCACCCACTTTTGCCACATCTTAAGTTTTCCAAAACAAAAAAAGTTTTGAAAACTTCTTCAGTTTTGGAAAAGTTTGGAAAAGGAAAAATGACAAAGTTTGGGGGAAAGTAATAACCCAAACATCATTTATTTTATTGTTCTAAGTGACAAAAATGAAAAAGGAGGGAGAAATGGGGGAAATAAAAAATAAAAAATGTTAAATTTTGCCTTTTTAAAAAAAAAAGAATTCACAAAATAATTAAGAAATTGTTCCATATCAAATCCTGCAAGAGGGACACAACTTTGAAATTTGTCATGACAATATTTTTCCATATTTCAACCAAGTCTAGTATCTGGCCCTTACATAAGCCATTCACAGATTCCTTGCATGCTGCCCCATTTAAGAGTTAGACACACCTGGCTCAGAGTCACTTGCTAAAATGTGCCTTAAATGTAGTATATCCCCTACACTGTATATAGAATGATCAGTTGCTGAAAAATGAGTTTAATTTATTGAATGCATGAAACAAGATGTTGGATAAGGCAATGGAATACAGAGCTACTTGTGTCCTACATGAGGGAACTTTCAGTGTGAAGACACGAACAACAGATACAAAAGAGAGGGTGCTGCATCAGCAAGTATAGTGCAAGTGAAACAAAATGATCATCATAAAGGTAATGGAAGCTGAAAGGTTTCTTATTTTTCAAGTTACCTACCCAACTATTTCCCCTTCAGTTTAAAGGTGACCTGCAAAGGGAACCAAACATTGATCCAAGCATAAAATTATAATTTGAATGTCCTCACTAAAGAAACTCTAAGAAGCCTCCAGCATAAGGTCAGACAAAATTCTCACTCTCAGTTGTGACTGAGAAAATGCTGCAGCATTTTGTCCCATATGAGTAAGTCACAACTAAGCAGTTAAGAAACCTAGGTAAATATCAACAAGGATGATTAGTTTTGGATTAGCTGTCGACATTGTGCAATGCACATCCTTTTGGAACACAAGACATACTAGAAAGCTCTGTTGTTCTATTGATTGGGTCAAAGGGCCCCAAATAAGTTCTGTTTCGTCTTTTGTAATGATGTTTGCGCTGATACGGCAACCTTTCATCCAAGAACCTCAAAGCACTTCCCTAACAGCAGCCTCTCAGGAGTCTTAGAGCTAGGTAAATATCATTACATCCATCTTACAGATGGGGAGACTGAAGCATAGGAAGGTAAGTCATTTGCCTAAAATCACAATGGTCATCTTTCTATCCCTCTCCTCAAAACGGTTCCTTTCGTGCTAATTCCTGAAGGACTTGTGATCCAAATGTCAGAGCTAAGTTCTTTTCATTATGCAATCAGTCTAAAAAGGTAACATGGCAATATATCTCGTTGCTAACAAAATATATTTCAATTTTTAAAAAAAGAAAAAACACCTGTGTATGATGAGAAGCTCAAAACCTATATGATACTGAGTGTAGAAGGGAAGGAACTCCAAGAGCGCTCATGCATAAGAATTGTTTGACTTACATAAATCAAAGGCTTGCAATTGATATTACATGTTAAAACTCTTAAGTCAAATTGAAAAAGTTGAAATGGAATTCATTAAAGGTTATCCATGTAGGATGAAATTTTATTTTCTTAATTAGAAGTTTTTCTTCTTTATTGCTGTAAAGAGAATTTTCTGTACATCTCAACTCTGCTTAAATCATGACTATTGCTCATCTGTTTTCTTCCTTGAGTTTCTTTTCCCAAAAGGAAAAAACAAACTGCAAAGGAATGAAAATAATACTTGGGCCCTGATCTTACCAACACTTCAGCTCATATTTAATTTTACTCACATGAGTAACCTCATTTAAGTTAATGAAGTTCACATAATTACAGTTAGATGCATGAATGTGTGTGTGAAGTGCCAGGCAGATGGAGCGAGGAAAGCCCCCATGCCCTGACCTTGCTCCCTGGCAGGAGAGCCAGGCAGGCGGAGTGGGGCATGCCCCCGTGCCCTGATCCCGCTCTCCGGCTGGAGCTTGGAAGGGCAGGGGAGACTGCAGGCTGAAGGGGTAGGGAGGGCCCACTACTTGTTCTGGCCCAGGACCCCACAAAACCCTAATCCACCCCTTTGTGTACCAAATTATGCTCCCATAAGAAGTCAAACTGGTGTTTTCCCACTAACTTCAGTGGCATAAAAATTTGGCCCTAAGACAGCTGGTCTACGCAGTGAAATTTACCAGGACAAATTCTGAACTCCATTACTCAGAAATCCACAGTAACTCCACTGACTTTAGCAGAGTTACTCCAGAATTACACCAATGGAACTGAGATCAGAATCTGGCCTTTGGGATTGTAATGCAGTTCCACAAAATGATTATAATGAAGTCTGGATGAATCTATGTAAGCAGGAGCACATTTTGTTATAATACAGTGTCACAAAACGGTACATTTTGCTGGGTAGATGGGATACAGTGCAGGAGAATGAAGGTCTGAGTATGGAGTTCAAATATTTCTCTGTTGCAAGTCCCAGAACTAGAACTCTGCATACCATCACTGTAGCTCTTGCATTTTACAGCTAGTACTGATACAGATGGCCTTTCTAAATTAGACTTAACTCAAAAATATGTATGCTAAAATATTCATTATTCGTGGTAACATTTAAAATTCTAAACCTATAATGCCAGCATATTTCATTGGCATTAACAGCGGAGAAAAGCCACGTCAGAATATTAGTATGTGTGTTAAACAGATATAATATGAACAGTAAACATACCTCTGTCATTACCATATCCTGGCATTTCTTCACATATTTGCCATCTGCTTTTACAATTGTCTGCAGAAAACGCAGGTACTCCACGTGTCGGCCATGGGTTTCCACACAGTGTACGAAGTGCTGCACTACCCTCTCGCTAATTTCATTGCACAGATGGTAATTGTTCATAAAGGTGTGCCGCATGGTTTCCGCTTCAAGCAGCTAAACAGATTTAAATCAAACAGCCTCATCAGAATGGCAGAGCTAGTTTATATGATGTCCTGAGAACGGATACTGGAAGAGGGGCTCAGGAGTCTCCAGGCCAGAGGAAAGGCACACTGAAAGGGCATCATGGCAGAATCCCCAACATGTGCCTGTTCGATGGGTAAATAGAAGCTTTAGGGACGGATTCTCATTTATGCTGGTGTTCCTTTACGCTACTTTTCCAAAGCGCAAAAAGGCCTAAAATTGTCAAAAACTAAATTCAGACTCACTTTGAGGACCTATACGCTGCTAGAGCACTTTAAAGGGACTTTAGGGTAACTGAGAATCCAGCTCTTGGTCTCCAGGACTCTCAGCCCGGCACCCTTCACCAGCACTAAATCCACACAAAAATTTAAAAAATAATAATAATGGGCCATATTAATTCTAGAGGGATGTACTTAGGCTATTATGGTCTGACAAGATTCTGTACTTCTAATATGATTATATTATTTCTAACAAAAGGGGGTTTTGCTCAGCAGGCCTCTCAACCAGTACATTGAAAAGATCCTGGCTCTGCATGACGACGCATGGCTCGCTAATAACAAATGAAACAAATCAAAAATTGGGGGGATAGATGGGAAAAGGAGATGGACTAAAAGGGGAGGGAAGTGAATTAATACCACACCTTTCCCATCTTAGCCTATTCAAACAAGAGGTCAAGTTTTGGGTTAGTTGAAGGAGGAGGACACACCAGTAATATTTAGTAGTTAATACATAATAAATAAGTAAAATGAATAATAATAATAAATAATAATATTAATAATAATAATTTGTATTACCATAATGCCCAGGGGCCCCAATCATAGATCAGGACACATTGTGCTAGGCGCTGTACACAAACATTAAAGAAGACCCTGCTCCAAGAAGCTTATCACTGAAGTATATAAAACACGAGATTGATACAGATAGACAGGGGAGTACAATGAGACAATACCGCTCACCAGGATAGGCTGTGGTCCCAGCACACTAGCAGTCTAGCCCATGTCGTCTTTTGTAGGCATCTTGGCAAAGGAGAGATTTGAGGAGGGGTTGGCAAGTGGAGAATGAGGTAGCTTTGTGGATGTTTATGGGAAGTGCCTCCCATGGGAAAAAGCACAAAGGTGCTTGTTTGAAAATTTAACAGGCTGGGCAGTGGAGGCTGACATCCTGGGCTGATCGGAGGTGAGCATCGACTACGCGATAGCGAATGAGAAACAATAGGTAGGGTGGGGATTGATTATGAAGGGACTTGAAAGTGAAGACAAGTAGTTTATGTTTGATATCAAAGAGAAGGGAGATACAATGGAGGGATATAAAAACGGGAGTGACATGGTCAAAGTAACGGGCTAGGAAAATGATCTTGGCGGCAGCAGCAGCACTCTGAATGTATGAGTAAAATACTGTGGGCTTGATTTGATCTCATTCACACTGCTTTACATCACAGTAGCTCCACTGATTTCCCTGGAGTTACTCCTAATTTACAGAGGTGTAACTGAGATCAGAATCAAGCCATGTGTGATATTATGTCTTGACAATGAGACATGCTTGCAGATAACGCTCGGTAAATTATAAATGCAATTTTGCTATCCACTTTCAGAAATTGATCTCTTTAGAAGCAATGACAAAGAATCATAATAAGAACAAGGAAAGAAGGAAGGAAGGAGGAAAGGGGGAAAGAAAGAAACAAAATAAACCAATTATGTATTTATTTATTTGACATTACATGTCAGTGACTCAAAATCAGCTTAATCTATTTTAAAGAATAAATCACATGAAATACTTACACCGGGAGTTAAGAACAAATTGAGGTTTTTGTGGAGGAGAACCTGATTCTGAGGATTTCCTCGACAGAAATTCTGAAGGAAAGTGTGGGCTAGATTCATTACTTCATTCATCTTTTCATCAGTCTACAGATAAAAACATCAAACACATCAAAAGGGGGAAAAAATAAAACATTTGCTAAACCTCCACAACACAATCTGATCAGTAATGTACCAATTCTCCTCCAATTTCCTGTGCCTTCCAAAGATAGCAACTCTCCCTCTAGCAAGAATGGCTGAACCCACTTTTCTCCAGAGCTCATCAATGGCTCCTTCTTCAGTGAATCACTAAAGTGTGGCATGAAGTGCTGCATTTCCCAGTGCTCCTGTCTGCTCTTTTTTGCCCAGACTGTTGACTTGGTTTTATTTTGGCTCTACCACTAAATAATATAATAAATAGAAGTGACAAAGAGTCCTGTGGCACCTTATAGACTAACAGATGTATTGGAGCATAAGCTTTCGTGGGTGAATACCCACTTCTTCAGATGCATGCACCTGAAGAAGTGGGTATTCACCCACGAAAGCTTATGCTCCAATACATCTGTTAGTCTATAAGGTGCCACAGGACTCTTTGTCGCTTCTACAGATCCAGACTAACACGGCTACCCCTCTGATACATAATAAAGTACATCAAAGATAATAAAGCTAAGGACTAGATTTTCTTATGAGTGCCTAAATTTAGGCTCTTAATTCCATATTTAGGCTTCTATCAAGTGCCTGATTTTCAAAAGTACGGTGCATCCCGTAGCTCCCAGTGACTTTTGAAAAATCAGACCAATTAGGTGCTTAAATATACATTTAGGTGACTAGATTTAGGCACCTATTTTCTACACTCTTAGAATAACACATTAACGAGCATTTGGTGAGACATTCTATAAACAAGTGTTACAGCTAACTATCCTCCTGAAGAGAGCTGAACCCAGTGTCAAAGTCTGAACAGAAGATCATCAAATTCAGGATAATGTAAATGGAGATCACAAGTGGATTCATGTCTTTTTTAGTGCTTACTACAGATAGATACACCTAGTTTTCAAACAAGGGCTCCTGAAAAGGACATCTAGATCCTTCATTTTGGTGGTCAGATCAGTAAATCGGGGCCAGATCATGCAATCCTTTCTGAGGCAAAACTCTGGAGTTTTGCAAGAGTAGGAACTTCATAAGGATTACACGGTTTGGTCCTGAGACATATAAATGTCCATGCTATGTATGTACAGTGCCAATCTGAGCACCCAAATCTGTGCATCCTGCTGTGGGGTTCCATTTAGTCAATTCCTGTCCCTTCTCCCCCAAAGTGATTGCAATAGTACCGGATCTCTTATTCAAAGTATGAGAAGACACCACCTTTATTTTGAGTACCTGAGGTGATGAATATTCAGGTTTTCAATTATGTCCTCAGTATTTCAGTACCTGTGCTTAAAAATTTCAGCTCAGCTTCCTTATTCTCAAAGTAGAGAATTAGGATATCATGATTTTGGGTCTGCTCCAAAGCCCACTGAAATCAATGGGAATCTTTCCAGTGATTTCAAAATGCTTTGTATCAGGTCTTTTTAGGACCGTCCAATCAGTGACTTCCTGTACTTTACTATAAGCAATTATTAGTCTAACCTTTTCATAGGGTATCTGCAGAAGGTCCAGCACCACCGAGTGAGCTCCCATATTTTTCAGCAATCGCTGCTGCTGATTCCGACATTTTTTATTCTGAACACAGAGTTTGCTGAGTCTAATCAAAATCTGGAAGAAGAAAAAAAAAACCCACAAAACTCAAATGTAAAGGATATACTGTGCCATAATGACAAATATGAATCTACTGCACCTCATTTGTAGGTATACAAACCTCCTTAACAATGTTGTAATTATTACTCTTATTGCTGTCAATCTGAGGTTTTTTGGTCCCATCCTGCACTGGGCTTAAAATATTCGGTTCCTATAATTTAAACACAACCACAAATGGTTTTTAGTCCAATTGATTGAATACCAGCAAACTATTTTTAACAATAACAATTAAAGAAGAGGAGTAACAATAACAGGTAAGAGCAAAGTGGAAGTATAGAGAAGAGAAATGATGGTCCAAAGGCTAGCGCAAGCCTGGGACTCGGGAGATCTGGATTTAATTGCTTCCTCTGCCACAAACTTCCTGTGTGATCTTTGGACAGTTTACTTTGTCTCATTTCTTCATAATAATAGCACTTCCCTACCTCATAGGGGTGTTATCAGGTTAAATGTACTAAAGGTTGTAAAGTGCTTAAATGAGATAGCAATGGGAACGAGTACCTTAGATAGATAGTATTTGGTCCAAGCTATCTCTAATGCACCTGGAAAGATGACTGACTGAAGTTAAGTGAGAGTAACACAGTAGATCTGGAGAAGATGAAGACAATCTTTGTACAGTAGTTAAGATAAATGGATTTTTTTTTCAAAAGCATGAAGAACATAAGGAGCATGGAGGCTGATGATCTGGCACCAGCCTGTCACCACGAGGATTGAAGATGTTCCTCCAGTAGAGATGATGCTTCAACACTCATCTCTGGGTGATGTGGAAATGGATTTAAAACCAGAAAACATGGCCCTCCTGTTGAGCAATGCAGTTTACTTGAGATAACATTGCTAATAAGCCTAAACTTAGGACACTGGTTCCTCGAAAGCCCCAGCTGTGCATGATTAGAAGGGAAAGCCATAAATTTAAGGCTTGCAGTCGATAAGCAGTTGCCATCAGCCACTGCTCTCTCATCCACATTTCACTAGAGAGAGAGGATACTGAAGGAAGTATTCCTGCTGGGTGAATTGGCAGTGATGCTCTGTGCCACCTCCTGTTCAGTGTTTCTAGTCTGGCAGCATGGCGGTGTGAAAGATTGGGCCATGATGTTGAGAGCACTGAATCTGGAAGAAAATAGGAGGTGGAGGTCTCACGACTCCTCCTCAGTATCACTATAAGGACAAAAACTACTGTAATCACACTGAAGAGAATGAAGCAGATGGGATTCTGAGTTTCCTTCTGTCCTCAAACTTTCTAATGTTTTAGTGAATACTTGCATTTAAAAAAACCCCAAAAAACTCAAACTAATTTGAATTTGAAATCTCTTTCCGAATTGTCTTTAGCTGGCTGCTACGATTAGGAGTTCAATAAATTCAATCTGGTCTTAATTTCCAGCGGGGCAAGGAGCAGCTAGGCTGCTCGGCCATTCATGACAGTTCATAACAATGTCAGCACTGTTATTTGGCATGTTTGTGTTGATCTATACAACAACAGTATTATTTGTTTAGGGTTTGTTAGTATGCATGTTGCCTCTTACTAGCTGTTTGGATTGATGTTGTGGAAGATATTTCAGGTTCTTTGCTATAATTTAACCACTCTCCTTTGCCCTGGGACTGTTGGTTAACAAAGATTAATTTACCCGTTACGTTTATCAGCATTTTTCCTCAGTCAAAGTAGTTTTATAATCCGTGAGAACTACACATCTTATCTGGAAGTGCTGATCAGCATTAAACTAAATCCATCCTCTCTCAACAAAATAAAAAACTGTTTATTGAACCTGTAGGAGTATTCCAGGGATGTAGTTATCAAGAGATAATCACACCACTGGGACATCAGAGGCATTTGGTTGCATATCTTGCCTCGTTATGCCCTGTGATAGACGTTCTCAGTCATGCTTTCCCATAGGGGGCAAAGACATCACAGAGCCTGTACTAATCTATGTCCTATTCTGAATATTTGTGTTGTTACAGAGTGGGAATTTCTAAAAATGGCTCCTTGTTCTCTTTGTAAAATGTATAGGCAATTACTCCTGTTGCATCAGTTATATGATCCTATCCTACAGCCAAGAGCCAGGGCCAGATTCTGCCACTCTCACACTGAGTTATACTTTACTACTGAAATAGGCTCATTAATTTCCGTGGGACTACGGATGGCATGTTACTGTTCCACACAAGTAAGGGTGGCACAGTTAGGCCCTCGGTGAGCAGTGCTTACTCACTACATGAGGAAAGATTGTAGGATTGGGCCCATAACCCTAAAATATACATAATGCTTTAAATTAATGTTCCCCAAAACACTCAGAGCAACAATTAAACCTATCAGAAGCCAGAGCAGGGGCAGAGTGGGGGGAACTCTGAGGTGCCTAAAGATTTCTCTATACATGGAGTTGTAGTTATTTCTGCATAACTACTCCTGAATAAATCCATGTATGGACACTCTGATTCCAGAATAAGAGTATTCACATATGGGGTTATTAAGAAATAGCTATTGAACTTTTAAATTCATGTGTTACCTTAATCCAAATTAATTTTCAAGTGTAGACAAGACTTAAATGTTGTATCTTCCATCCAAGTGACAAGGGTGGCCAAGTGTCCTGCACTGAATTTCAGGCCTGGAATACACTATAAAGTTCCACTGACATAGCCATATTGGAGAGCAGTGTGAAAAACTCACACCCCAAGGAGACACAGCTGTGACAGCAGAACGCCTAGCATAGACACATCTGAGCAGAAAGAAGAGTGCTTTTGTAGAGTTAGTAAGATCAGCTCCCCAGACTACTTTAGCTAAGTCGGCAGAAGAACTTCTGTCAGCGTACACAGTATCTACAGTAGGGAGCTATGCCAGCATAGACTCTATTTCATAGAGATGATTATTTCCCCCTCCCAGCCCTTATAATTTTCCCTGTGGGATTTGTGGTTATGGCATCATTGTCGGGCCTCACCATGCATTGCCTGGCTGTTGGTTCCATTATTTTATTCTATAACACTTACCTTAGATACAGGGGATTATAGTAACTACATGAGAACTGAGATCTGGATAGAGGTTTAGCACCACCCAGCATGACTGAATAAGGGTCCTTTACCAAATTCCCCGCTCTCACATCTATGCTCACTTTGGGGTTGGCCAAAGTTTTGTGGGAAAGTCTATCCTTCCCCTCCTGTTCAAGCTTGCAATAGTCATTGTAATAGCGAAAGTGTGACTTCTGAATCACCTGCATGGCAACAGAGTGATGTGACAAACAGATCTGTGGCCCTCCTGCTGGACCAAACTGAAGGAGACACTCTCTGAGATAATACAGCTCTTAAACTTAGCAGAGGAGAATACTGAGAACTCCTAGAAAAGCACCTTTGGTTTTGTCTTGTTCCCTCTTTAATACTAAAGTTTACCCAGCATTTTGGATATCACCTGCTTACTAGCAGCACCATTTTGAATTTCTAGTTTAATAATAAGAGAGAGTTCATTAAACTATATAGGAACACAGGTGGCCTAGGACTTTAGAGACACACCTCTATTGGTTCTTCACCCCCTTTTGCCTGATTGTCACCTAGCTCCCCACTCTCGTAGCTGCTGCTCTTTTCAACCCACAGTTCAGATTTTTCTACAGTCAGTCGGAGCTGGTCAAGATCAGCTTTGATTTGCTTGTAGTTGTCCACATCCTGATTAGACACCAGTAACTGGACCTGAAAATACAGTAATCCACAGTTATATTACAGCAGAGCCAGCTACAGCCTCTACAGTCAAGTTTGTTTAATGGTTTTTATTTTAATGCCCTGGTTTCATTCCCTCATGACCTTATGAAATTATTGTCTTTTGAACTGAAATTTTCCATCCTTAGTCTCTTTGGCCCCAGTTTAGCAAAGCCCTTAATCACATACTTAAGTCAAACTGAAGTTATTGCCACTGAAGACTGTTTTGCCCAAAGCAAAATGGTTACAACGTTTAAAACATTCCGCTTCCTTTATCATCACACTGCAAAATGTTTGCAATGTAAACAACTGTCTATAAACCCCTGAGATCTATGGCAGAGCTAATGGGGACACCAGGATTATGCTCCTTCTGGTATAGTAAGAAGCAGTTTATCCCATGTAAATAATATTTCATGGAAAGACAAGATTGACATTACAAGAAATCAAGAGATCCAAATGTGAACTGTAGAGATAGTCAACAGTTTCCAAAAATTGAAATTTCATTTATAAAATGTCATCAACATTTTGACTAAAAATGGAAAAAACAAAATGTGTGTGACCTAATTTTCATTACTAGCTATAGGGAAACACACCTAAGTCTCTTTCAGCATTGATGCTTGACAGGCCTCATATCATTTACCCCCAGTTATGACAGCTTGCATTTTTCCAGATGAATCTGTTTTTTCATTTCCTGCTCATATATCTAATCTTTCTTTCTGCCCATTGGTGTTCAGAACTCCTCCAAATTTAGTATTATCTTTAAAGTTCCTTATTAGGCTATTTGCTCCTTCTCCTAAATTATTAATGAAGAGATTAAACAAAAATTTGACCTAACAATGATCCCTGTATAACCCAATAACCACCATTAAGAAATCAAACTGGTGTAAAAGAAAATGCCACATCAAGTTAATATTGTCACATGGCAGATAAGAACATTGATAATGTATTTTTTAAAATCGCTGTTCGCAGACAAATATTCACTATTCTATAATATAATCTTGAAGTTCTCATAGGCTGCTTGCTTAACAGCATACAGCCTTGTTATCCTACTGAATTGATGAGTGCTGCTCATCCACACACATTCACATTCCACTTCCTCCACAGCCTTTTTTGTTTATTTGCCAATTAGGCTTTTCCTTTCTTTTACAAAAAACATATTAGGTACGCAACTCTCACTTAACTGGGAATAGCAGCTATTTATGCACCTAATCAGCATGGTCCCACTTTAATATTCTGGTGGGAGGCCAGTATGCAACTCCATAAAAGTATTACAACAAAGGCTTTCCAGCTATGTATCATTTGCCTGGTTTTATGACAAGAAAAACCTCCACCTTTTACATAATGAGGTGGCAACATGCTAGTGAAACCCTGAAAAAAGCATCAAATGGTCTAAAAAAACCCCTAAGTTATCAGTCACCATAACCAAGAGAGTCCTCTATTACCTAAACCCATTACATCAGGTTTCTTAACCCTAATCTATTAACATGTTAAATATTTATACAGAAACGGGAGTGTTATCTAGTAGACAGAACAACAGCTGAGTACTATGCCTGGCTCTGTTATTCACTTGCTGTTCTATGTGACCTTGGGCAAGTCACTCAGGCCTACATTGTCAACAGCAGCTCCAATTCCAGATGTCTCCATTTTGGGGTGTTTGAGCTGAGATAGTGAGCCAGGCTCAAGGTGAGGTGCAGCTGTGTATGTGCAGCTCCCATGGAGAAAGGGGGCTGAATCTGGACCTTCAATTTATAAGGAAGGGACATTCTAGTACTGTAACTGGCAGTTTAAGTGAGACTACTAGACTGAGATGACTTTCTTTTTCCTCATACAGTAGATTTCATGGAACACCATTGCACCTGTACCTGTTTAAATGCTTGCAAAACTTCTGCTCTTTGGCTGAAATGCTTAAATAGCAGCTGTAGGGCCCCTGATAGCAAAGGAGGGTAGTCATGCATGATAAGGTGAATGAGGACTCGTAGAAATGTTCTGCCCCCCTCGTCATCAAGTTGCACTGGATTTTTTTCTTTTCTGCAAAAGCCCAAATAAGTTAAAAACCTGTGGTGTAAAAATCAATCAATCAATCAATCAATCACACACACACACTTTGATGGAGCTCTTAAACCCAAATAGGACAAACTGAGATGTAAATTAAAAACCACTCCCCATTTTAGTTTATTTTATGGGAGCTTCAATGCCAGGGTTATTTTCTTTGTGGCAATCTGATGCTTGTAATAGAATGGCCAGTACTGGCTGCAAGTAAATACGTATGAAATGCATCAAACATTGTGATTAAACTCCATTTTGCAAAACACATCACTTTACATCTGGGTGACCAATTCATTGCTGATACAAGCCCACCAAAGTCAATGGAGTTGCACCCAAGATGAATTTGGCCCTGCACTTTTTATTCCTTCCCCTATCCGCTCCTGCTAAAATGTAATGTAGGAAAAATGAACTAAAAAAACAAACAGTAAAAATGGCCAAAGGCATCATATTTCTGGATCATATTTATAATCTGGAAGGACAGAAAGCAGATTTACACTTAGCATATCAAAGCAGAAATAATGTTTCCAAGAAGCCATTCACACTCAGTGTTCGACTGAAAGATGCAGGTGCCAAGAGCCACACCAGAGCTATGCGTTGTTTTTCATTATGGGAATTCAGGGACAGGCATCCCTCTTGTTGAAGACATCCCTCTTGTTGGCAAAGACTAAGAACACACAGAGGACATACTTGATGAGGAAAGTTCACAACACCCATTTCAGACACCTTTCCCCCTTCTCCTGAGCTCTGGGGAAATCTTTGGAGTCTAAAGGCTTGACTACACAGGAAATGTTTCTAGTCATACTCATACAAGCGTACCAACAGAGTTAAACTGATATAGTTATACCGGCGTAACTCCCCTAGGTGGACGTTCTTATTCCAGAATAAGAGTGGGTTTTTTGGCTTAGCTTAAGCCACTTCCAAATTGACAAAACTAAACCAGAAAAAGGACCTTTAATCCTGGAAGGAGAGTATTCACACAGAGAGTTATATCAGTATAACTATAGTGCCTCAAATCCTCACCTTCCTTTATACCAGTTTAATTTTCCCATGCAGATAAGCTCCAACAGAGATGGGAACCAGCCAAAAACCTGAATCCAAACGCTCCTGAACTTTGGGGGTGGAGTATCCAATCCAGATCCCACAACTGGCCAAACCAGATCCACACACACTTGAATTTTAGGGTATTTGGAACCCAGATTTGAACTTCATGGCCCTGGCCCATGTCTAACATCTGTGCTGCAGTGGAAGCTACTACTCCAACCACCTCCTCAATATGAGATTATGTTATGTGGCAACAGGAACTAGTAAAAGGAGAGAAAGGGAAGGAAGATACACAAAAAAACAAACAGAAGTTGTCAATTAGAAACAAAAATCTGATAGAAAAATGTTGTGTTATTGAGCACATACAGACAGAAGTATAACCGGCAGAGAGCATACCTGCCAGCAAACATCGTCTCGGCCTGAGCTGCAATTTCATCTATGTCAGGAACAATTGCTGCCAAAAAACAAAACACAGGACCATAATTTAGTTTTCTCAGCTAAAGAAACTATTATCTCTGTTTAAGTATGTGCAACAAACTGAAGGCCCAACTACAGACTCCTTGGCCAGGCAAAACTCCATTTGAAGCAATCAATGGAAAATTTGCCATAATAAGGAGGGACGGATCAGGCCTTAATTATTCTTATTTATATTGCAGTAGTATTTAGGAGCCCCAGTCGTACCAGGATCCCATTGTGCTAGGCGCTGTACAAATAGAACAAAGAAGATCTATGCCCCCAAAGACTTTGCATCTTTCATATTTTCTTTGATGTAACCAACCCCCCAAATCAGCAGACACAAACCTGTTGAAGAATTAGTGTTAATTGCAGTTCCTTTTGCGCACACACCCCTCTGCTCTGTCAGTCAAACCAGAATACCCTCTTCTCATCCCTTCAGACAGTTGGAGGCTTTTTTCCGTGCCACTGCTCTATCCATAAACATTCTCTGCAAACCGGTTCATCAGCCCAACCCCCTTTTAAAGCCCTCTGAAAACCTCAGGTCTGCCACAAGGCATGCAAGAAAGAAAAACAGAACGTGTAACTCTATCCATCCCCACTCCATCGTCCATGGTCCGTTCTCACTCTCATTTGTTTTGTCACGTAGCAAACCTTTGGGAAGTGTACAAATGAATAATAAATCACCATCCTAGGGAAACTGAATCAAATTTTAATTAGAGAGCAACAGCCCAGCAAATATCCATTATTGTGGGCACCCCTCTAGTTTTCAATCTGGAGTGACGTGTAGCTTTCTGAAGTAGTTTAGTTCATTGCTTACTAAAATTGTTGGCGTCCGTTAGTCTCGAGAGACGATGGATATGCGCCCATGGGGAATGTTTATCTCCAGGGCGCAAGCCAGGGCAGGGTGATATGGAGGAACAGCTGTTGCCCATGCAGCAGAACCCCCCTCTCCACGCAACTGATGGATTCAAGGGAAAGACAATGTCGATACAACTTGGCACCAGTGGCGTTGCAGGAGTTGCCGGAATGACGTTGAGGACAATGTCAGACCGCCATCGGGACTCCGACACCGGATTTGGTTTCAGGGTTGACTCCCTTAGCCTTTCCCATGAGTGGGTATTGCCACAAGGCAGCGGAGGTTTTAAATCAGAGTTTTCCTTCTCCTGTACTAAAATTACCACAACAATAAACTGCAATACAACAGCAACAATTACCTGAGGCAAGCCCTGGTGTGTCCGGTGGAGAGATGGTGGAGCTGGTGGTAATATTCTCACTGTCTTCTCCAAATTCTTTCTTATAGATAGACAGCATGTAGGATATTCTATAGTCCAGTCTAACACTAAGGATAAACTACAAGACAAGAGTTTAAAATAAGATACAGTCTTCTCTCTCTAACTTGTTTTGTGAGGGAGGAGGGAGCTAATTTTAAGTGGGCTCAAGTCCATTACTGACAATAAAACAGCTATGTTTTTCAAATAATAATTTTTGTGATTTCTTTCCTGGGATTGGCCTCCCACACCACGCTGCGGCATTTAGGCTGCACCTCCCTCACTGTGAATATCTTAGTCAGTTCAGACTCGTCCAGAGGCTCTGAGATCTGCCCATGGTACCAGATGACTATTCCAAAGCTGCATGGAAACACTAAAGCCAAATAATTTATCTTTCAGTGTAAAATACTAATGGTGATATCCTGGCCAGTGTTTGCTTTTTGAGGATACTTTGTGGTGAATATAAACCTAAGGACAACGGATTATTTCTGAGGTTTACTTTTTACAACAAACGTAACTTGCTCATTGGATTTACACCAGGGTAACATTGATCAGAATCTGGCTCTGTGAAAATATTCACGTGAGTAAGGGCAGCAGAATTTGGAGCCGTTCACATTTTTTCCTGTTTTAGGTGTGCTTAACCCTCATTGTGACTGTATTGTGGTATAAAACTGGAGTGAAGGGGGGTTAACACATAAGTATACAGTAGATCCTCAAAAGGTACGAACATCTGAGTTACGGACTGACCGGTCAACCGGACACCATGTGAAACCAGAGTAACAAATCAGGCAGCAGCAGAGACACAAAAGAAAAAAGCAAGTACTGTATTGTGCAAGTACTGTATTGTGCCTGTATTGTGCAAGTACTGTATTGTGCAAGTACTGTATTGTGCCTGTATTGCATCTTAAAGGTAGGCACATCTGGGCTGCCTGTTCCCCCACCCCACCCCCACCCCACCCCCACTCACGGGGCAGCCACTTACAGCAAGACGCTGGGGCTGCCAGCCCAAGGCAGCTGCGCAGATCCCAGCGCTGCACCTGCTCTGCTGGCTCCAGCTGCCTTGCGCGTGCGCACACACACACACGCACGCACGCACACACACACCCCCCCCCTCTACCTCTCTGCCCGGTGGGGGGCCAAGCTTGAAAACTCATGCTAGGGCTGAGTAAGGAGATCAGCTGCTGCGGAATCCTGGCCTGGAGTATCAGCTGCTGGATCTGGAACCCGAACTGCGCTTTGTTCAGACTTACAAACATTTCAGAGCTACGGACACAACCTCCATTCCCACGGGGTTCTCTAGCGGGGTGGTCACCCGCTCCTGCCCTGAAGGGCTTGAAATCAGCCCTGGGAGAGGGCTGTGGCTGAGAGCAAGCAGCTCCCAGGCTGATTGGAGGAAGCAGGCTCAGCTGTGGCCATGCCCCAATCAGGGCTCAGCTGGCCCTTATAAGAAGGCAGTAGGCCAGGAGCAGAGACTGACTCTCTAGCTTTGTGAGAGGGAGGGACCTGGCTGCTGGGGAGGGTACCAAGGTACCTAAGGTGGAGCAGGGCTGGGGGAAGGCTAGATGAGCTGGGGAGCTCTGGCCTGGAAACCCCCCAGGCTGCAGGCCTAGTGTAAGGCCATAAAGGGTGCTGGGGTTGCAGGGGGCAGCCACAGGTAGGCAGAGGCAGCAGGTCCAAACCCCCCTTGCCTGTGATGAGTGGCTTATACTGCAGTCTGCCCCAGTGAACGGGGGCTAGACGGTGACTGGGTAGTCGCCAAAGTCTGAGGCGAGGTGGGGATAGTAGGTGGGGGTTCCCTGGGGAGGGGAGACCCAGATCTGTGAGGGTACTGCCAGGGAGCAGCACCCATTGGAAAGGGGCACCGGGGTCCGGGAGGGACACAGGGGTCAGCGGCAGCAAGACACCGGCCGGGAGAGGGCGCTCCGGAGGCTGAAAGAGCTAATTCCCTGAAAGACCAGCAGGAGGCGCCGCTGGCTGAGTCTCGCCCCATTACAGGTCCTTAACGCTGAGGTTCTCCTGTATATGACAGGATTGTGCCCTCGTGTTACATAGCCATGTCAGAGAGTAACGATGGAGGATAAGACCTCTCCAACTCCCTGTGGAACTGCGTTAGACCTGCTCGGATGAAGGCTAGAGTGAAAAGGGGACAGGAGGGGCTGCCTCACCTGATTCTTTCTCCTGTGAGCATATAGGTGGGGAGTGGGCAGGAAGAAATTGGAACCATGGCTCTGCCCTCCCAAGTGCCAACCAGCAGAGCCAGCCAAGTAGGAAGGGAAAGTAAGCCACATCCCAAAAGCGGTGTCCTAGCTTACTGCCCCTCTCAGAACAAGGAGAGAGCAAGGAAGTGGGAGTGACACTCCGGATAGTAATATCTTCCCAGGGCTCTCCCTACAGTAGTGCAGTTTAGCAACACCCTATGCTCATTTATGAGCTCTGAAATATGCAGTCTATCACATTTTGAACAATTGTATGCTACGGTAAGCATAACCTAACAATTGCTAGTCTTTCAGCAACTTGTAATTAAGGGAATATAAAAGACGTACTTTATAAACATTCAGTATAAATGGAAAGCTTCAAAAGTGACAAATTGTATCAACAGATAGCAGAATTTACAAAAAAAATACTAGAAACCTTCTAGAGAGCGTGTGTGCCTACAGGACGTGGGAGCTGATCAGAATAATAGACTCTGTGGCACATAACTTATAGCAGCACAAGGTGAGAACCCTAAGGACATACGCTAGAGGATGTACCTCATGGAATGGCTAGGATAAAATGACACTGACCCAAATTCTGTTCTCAATTCACCAGTGAACATCTGGAGAGGGCTTCCAGAATGTCTGGCCCTGCATTTCTCCAGTGTGTCTGGACTCAGTTCTGTTCTTAGTTACACTGGTGGAAATGAGGAGTAACTATTGAAGTCAATGAAATTATACTGATATAAAACGAGTATAAGTAAATCTGGAAATATAACCTTTGTCTCTAGAGCAGGGGTTCTCCTCAAACTGGGGGTTGTGACCCCTCAGGGGGTCACAAAGTTATTATGTGGGGGGTCGCGAGCTGTCAGCCTCCACCCTCAAACCCCGCTTTGCCTCCAGCATTTATACTAGTGTTAAATATTTTTTTTTAAAGGTGTTTTTATTTTACAAGGGAGGGGGTGTCACTCTCAGAGGCTTGCTGTGTGAAAGGGATCACCAATACAAAAAGTTTGAGGACCACTGCTCTAGAAAATATTTCTGGGATAGTTTTAAAGACCAGATTCTGCCACCCTTACAGACACTGAGCAGTATCCTTCTACATGCTGAGGCGCGACTATTAGAGAAAGGTACTCCTCAATGAGAAAGATTGTGTCGCAGAATTCAGCCCTAAGTGAATAAAGAAGTAGATTAAAATTAAACTAGCTGGTTGGTAATTTTCCATCATGGTTTTTACCTGTAAGATCTCAATGATTTTTAATTTGGTGTCCATCACAGTCACATCTTCACTGTCTGGGCTGGCCTGCTTGCTCGAGTGGAGGCTTGGCTGTACATCAGGTATGCTGATGGGAAAGATAGATCCTCTGCTCAGTACCATTTGTGTCATCATCTCTCCCACACCATGGATGGTCCTCATAACATTGTTTCCTAGGTATTAAAATGAAATCATACAATTGGTGAATCTTTCTTTCAAAACCACACACACTCTTCATGTGGCAAAAATACCCCAACAATCTTAATAAATCTACTAAGGACTAAATCATCTCTTTCCAGCTAAAGCTGCACAGGAGGGAAAGAGTTTAAGTCAAAATATCTATGGTTTTGGAGCCAAATAAATCTGCCACATTACCCTTTCGCAGAGGCCATACTTGCAGGCCAACGGAAAGATCAAAAGACAAGGTTCCCCAAACACTCATTCACCCCATCAATGAGTTCATACCCTTGTTCTGCAGGGAACACCTCAGGAGAAGACTACATAGTTCAGTTTCCATGCCTACTCTCATTGTTGGCTTCTCCATGAAGATTTCCCACAAGGTTTCCAACTGGGATGGTGGATTTGGTGACAGAATTGTAGAATCACAGAGATGTAGTGCTGGAAGAGACCTCGACAGGTCATCATCTAGTCCAACCTCCTGCTCTGAGGCAGTATTAAGTATACCTAGGCCATCCCTAACAGGTATTTGTCCAACCTGTTCTTACAAACCTCCAATGATGGGGATGTAGACACCTGCACCTTAGGAACTGGACTGAGACCAACAAATGATTTTAAATGTGACACTAAGAAGCCATCAGTTGGTAAGGACATTTGGTCTCTACAGATCTAATCTGATTTTAACCAGTGACCTAGAGGTAGAAAAAGCTTCATATGCTGTCAACCTATTACCAAACCTCTGGGCCATTTGATCACGTTACCAATCAACTAGTTATTGTGTACATTTATATCGAAAGGTGCATATACATTTTTTTCTAAATTGTTTTAACATAGATAGGAAATAATTGCTTGACTTACTGCACAGTTACTCCCTCTGTTTAAATTAATCAGTGTTCTGAACACCAAAGAACACGCATTTTGGAACATTTATTTGGGTGTTCTCAACATACTCCCATCCACAGCTCTGAGAACATTCACACACTTCATAAAACATATACAGCCTACAAGCTGAACCAATGTTCAAACCGCAAAAGCCTCCACATTCTCACAAACTAAAATTCTCCCACCATTCAGTCCCATTTCCTCAACCTTCTCACTTCGGAAAAATCCTGGGAAAGAGACAGACCTTATAGCCTGACCTGAAATGTCAAAATGTTCCCTAGAACAGGGGTTCTCAACCTTTTTCCTTCTGAGGCCCCCACAACATGCTATAAAAACTCCATGGCCTGCTAGTGCCACAACTGTTTTTCTGCTATAAAAGCCAGGACCAGCATCAGGATGTATCAAGCAGGGTAACTGCCCAGGGCCTCACACCACAGGGGTCCCCACAAAGCTAAGTTGCTCAGGCTTCAACTTCAGCCCCAGGTGGCAGGGCTGGGAGCTCTGGGCTTCAGCCCCACACAGTGGGGCTTCAACTTTCTGTTCCGGGTCTTAGCAAGTCTAAGGCTACGTCTACACTACCCGCCCTATTCGGCGGGTAGCTATCGATGTTCTGGGATCAATTTATCGCGTCTCGTCTAGACGCAATAAATCGATCCCAGAGCCGCTCCCCGTCGACACTGGAACTCCAGCTCCGCGAGTGGAGGAAGCGCTGTCGACGGGGGAGCCTGCCAGCTGCGGTGTGGACCGGGGTAAGTACCTTTTGAAATCGATCTAAGATATTCGACTTCAGCTACGTTATTCACGTAGCTGAAGTTGCGTATCTTAGCTCGATCCCCCCCGCTAGTGTGGCCCAGCCCTAACACTGGCCCTCCTTGGCAGCCCCCCTGAAACCTGCTCATGGCCCTCCAGGGGGCCCCAGACCCCTGGTTGAGAACTGCTGCTCTACAGTTACAGTTCCTTGCCTGGGCTCCTCCTAGGAAGAAACTCTCCTCAGAGCTAAGCTTTCCAGTTTAATCTAGGTCTAAGAGCCCAGTTCAACCATCCATTCTATTGACTCTGCTAGGAGTTGGATCAAACACCACATTAGGATGCTGTTTGTTCAAACAAACTGTGCAGTTGTTCTTCTACTCTGACTTTTGACGTGAACAGCAGTTCTATGAATGAATGAATGACCATCTTCATTCTAGGATGGGGGAAGAAGAGGAATTTGGGTCTTGCTCTGGACAGGACATAATGGTTCCTACCAGTGTGAATTAGTCTTTCCATAACTCATAACTTACAGATATGAACTAATGGATAAGACGATGAGACGACAGTAGAAAGAGATCCTCCCCTCTAAGCACAGATAATGATAAGTGGGAATACCTAGAGTATGCAAAAGCAAACCAAAGGCGGGAAGAGAAGATATAATTTGCCAGAGGAAGGCTTAAGTAGTTCCTTGAATGTCTTCTGTATACTTTAATCACCAAGCAACTGCAAAATCACAATAACCCTCTTTCTGTATAATCTGCTGCAAAAGGTCAACCAACATCCTATTATATTTTGCTAGCAATATCCTCCCCTTCTGCCTTTTTGTCAACATTCATGGAGTTCACGTATTGTATGTGAGGAAAGGGGGGGGCCTTTAACCCTGACTTAAAAAGAAGAAAGAATTTGCTTTTTCAAAGTGAATGAGACAGATTAGTGTCACGTTTCAGGTCCCGTTCAGCATTCAGTCTGGTGTGCAATCTGTCTGAATTGGGCTTTTGAAAATACTCCTTCACGTCCATACAAGTTAAGGGAGGGAAATAATTTCTGGCCATTTTTTCATCGTGCTAGGAAGAAAAGCACTGGATATCAGACTGAAGACTAAATCCTAACATGAGGGTCATACACAGGCAGATCCTCCTAACTGCCTGCACATAAGCAAGGTAATAAAAATATTTCCAAATATCCTCCTGGCTACTGCATGGTGCTGGAAATTGCATATCTGGCAGAACTGATCTTTAAACTGCATGAAAAATGAGACTAGGATCACCTCCCCCCCAAAGTGCTAAACAATGTTTATTTGCATTGATTACCATGTTGTTACTTCAGTGTAAAACAGGCTTATGAAGAGGAAAATCAGGCTCCCCCCTTGACCTTTGAAGTGGCTCCATTTAAGTTGGTTTTTTTTTAAATAGTATTTACCACCAATTTGTGAAACAGATGATCTCATTCATAACACCCTGTCCTTTCAGTTATATAGTCCGCTAACAGTGAAGTGCAGTTGTAGGAGCAACAACAACAAAAGTAAAGACCACAGTACAAGATCATTGGACTGCATCACTCCTTGGTGACCTGTCATATCATTACTTGAAAAATATATATGGAGGTTAAAATTTTTCCAGTTAGTAATGGAGATTTCAGAACTCCATTCATCAGTGAATCAGGATGTTTATTCAGTAAGTTCATTGGTATTTGGAAAGTTAATGAATTCTGCATAAAAAAGTCAGTGGAGTTACAGCACAATACAACTGGTATAGCAGAGTGAAGAACCAGGCTGCATAAACTGAAGAAGTGACAAGAAGATAGTCTTCTAGATTTTTATGTCAACCCCAATTTCTTTCTAAAAAAGTAAATCTTGAGAGGTACTTTTAATTGATTTCTATGGGATTTGCAAGCGCCTAGCACTCCTCTCAGGAATGGGTCCACTGAACGTAGTTCTTCAGTATACACGTGTGCAATTTCTACTTGGAAATTCCCTGTGTATTTCAGTCATTCCAACCTCTTAAAATAAATCCTGCTGAAATAGCAAAGGCCCAGGTACTGTGCAATATAGGATTAGACGTTTCCTCCCCCCCACCCCCACCCCGACACACACACATTAGCTCTGATCAAGGGCAATGCATAGTTGCACTGTGTCAGGAGCAGATCAGAAATCAAACTGACTCAGTCACAGTATGAAGGGGAGAAAATACCCCACGAAGGTTCGAGGAAGGTTGGTACAGTGGTTAGGATGATAGTCTAGGACATGAGACACCCACGTTCAATTCCTACTCTGCCAGGTTTCCTGAATGGCCTGGGGTAACTCACTTAGCATCTCTGTCCCTCCATTCCCCGATCTGAAATAGCATGTCCCTACCTCAGAGTGCTCTTGTGAGGATAAATATACTAAAGACTGTGGAGGAACTCATACTATAGTGAGGGGAATTATAAGAGTATCAAAGAAAAATAAAAGAGGCTGCTCCTTTCCTTGCCCTGACTCACAGCTTTTCCCGGGGGTGCTCCACCCCCACTTGGCCCTGAGGCCCTTCCTTCCTCTGAGACCCCACCCTCCCCCTTCCCCGGAGCATGTCCTGCCCTCACTCTGCTCCTCCCACCCGCTGACGAACAGCTGATAGGAGGAGCTGATCAGTGGGTGGCTGCTGAGCACCCATTATTTTTTTCCCTGTAGGTGCTCCAGCCCCAGAGCACCCATGGAGTCAGCGCTTATGCACAGACTAGCAACAGAGATAGGAAGTGCAAGAGAATAAGGGGGATGCAAGGCAGCTTCACAATTGAACCTACAACAAAGGAAAAGTTACACTGGATTTACTACACTCCTTCCTCCCAAACATTCCTTGAACATAAAGCCTTTGTGTGATTGAAAGCCAGAGGAAGATCAGCTACAGAACATTGTCATTTTCTGTTGTATTTCATTAATACAGCTGAAAGTGTTTTTAGTGGGGGGAAAAGCCTGCTTAATCAATTTTAGTAGTTATAGCTGCAATGGTTAAGACCCTCTTTAACCAATATAGTTTTCTTTTTGTCAACAATACCGGCAAGGCTGGAAGTAACAGGCAAATCAATCTCATACTGCATCTTAGCCAATAGCAAGATATCAGCAATGATATTTTAAATTAACACGCAGCAGGAAATTTGGGGGAGAAAATTTCTGGAATGAAAATGAAATGGCACTTATAACAATTAATTATACTTTTCAACCTGAAAGAACCCAAAATATTTCACAACTATATATACGCAGACCACCACTGAAACACAACTGTCTTGCAGGTGGTGGGTGACAGCCAACCAGTACACACAGTGCACAACAATGGGGCGCCAGAGGGTGCACAAGACACTCAGAGGAACCTGTGCTTTAGGAATAGCCACGAAAAGTAGACAGAAACTTGATTTTAAGAGGTCTCCTCCAAGAGACCTAACCACAGTAATCTACGTGCCACTCAATGTAAATATCTGCCTTAGAAGGAAGAAGGGGTAAAACAGATCTATAGAAAATTTGAACCAAGAGTAGGTATGTACTTCAGATCTGTTACATACAATCAGCATGGTCCGGTGAATAGGGCCCTTTGTTCTATTCCTAGCAAGTCACTTCATTTCTCTGCTTTTGTTTCCCCTCCCACCTTGTCTCTCATTCATCTATTTAGATTGTAACCTCTTGGGGGTAGGGCCTGTGTCTTATTGTTTGTACAGTGCCTAACACATTGGGGCGCTAGGTGCTACCACAATACAATAATAAATAACAAGTTAACCTACCGCCTCCACTGTTACTAACTGGGCTAAATCCTGAGAGTTACTGAGCAGATGCCTCTCAGGAGAGAGCACAAAATGTATTTTGTTAGACTCTTACCCAGAGTCGCACTGTCAAGAACCCCAAGTGCATCCTATTATGGTTTCACAATTCTAGTGTAGAATATGTCCAGAGAGTTAGAGATAAGTGATCTATTCACCAATATATAGTACAATGAAAGAGTGAAATCAATGTTGGTTCTGATACTCATTTAAAGGAGTTACAGATTGACAGGTACTAAAATGAGGGGCTTAAAAAAAAAAAAAAAAAAAAAAAAAAAGAATGCTCGTCATCTTTTGGAAAGACAACTGTGCGCCTCCTTTTCATTGCATTGTATTATAGTGATCACAACTTCCTCATGAATATCAGTTTCTGTCACAAAACTGTGGCACATAAGCTCATACAATTTGGCATGACTGACAACACAATGGCCTCTCCGAGACGAGAGAGATTTCAGAGGAGTTAAGTTATAAAGAACATGCAATCGACATGGTGGATAACGGGACACCTCATTTTCTGCATAATAGGGGGGAGGGATAGCTCAGTGGTTTGAGCATTGGCCTGCTAAACCCAGGGTTGTGAGTTCAATCCTTGAGGGGACCATTTAGGGATCTGGGGCAAAAATCTGTCAGGGGACAGTACTTGGTCCTGCTAGTGAAGGCAGGGGATTGGACTCAATGACCTTTCAAAGTCCTTCCAGTTCGATGAGATATGTTAATATATGGAGATGGAGATATGCCTATGTCCTGATAGAATTGTTCAAACCAGTAAATTATTTAAGAGCAAAATAAAAACAAACAAAAATACTATGCAATATAGCATGGATGATAAATGACAAAGCTATATTCAGGGAGAAAAGCCACTAGAAACTAAATTGGCAAACTAGAACTTGTCTTAATATTGTTCCCAGCCAGTCGCTATGTGGTGGCTTCAGTCCTGTTCCCAGTGGACAAAATCAACAACACTCCAAGCAGCATCACAACTGGCACGATTAGGAACCCTTGCTGGCAGTCTCAGTGGTGAGGCTAGGACTGATATGGAAGATGAAGTATACGTGTAGATGAGGTATATGGGTTAGTGTGAGAAAGCTCAGAGAGAGTGGGACCCCATGCCACACCTGGGCTGTAGATAAACAATGGACTTTTCAGTCTCCACAGTTAGCGGACACCTTTTACCTACCCTAATGTTTCTTAGGCTACATCCACACTATCCGCCTGATTTGGCGGGTAGCAATCGATGTTCTGGGATCGATTTATCGCGTCTCGTCTAGACGCGATAAATCGATCCCAGACGCGCTCCCCGTCGACACCGGAACTCCAGCTCCGCGCGAGGAGTAAGCGCTGTCGACGGGGGAGCCTGCCTGCTGCCGTGTGGACCAGCGGTAAGTACTTTTTTAAATCGATCTAAGATATTCGACTTCAGCTACACTATTCACGTAGCTGACGTTGTGTAGCTTAGATCGATCCCCCCCCCCCCCCCCCCCCCGCTTAGTGTGGACCAGCCCTTAGGGACAGATTATGATGCCCTTACTCAGGGCGAGTAGTACTCTTGCTGCACAAATAGCCCCCTGGATATCAGTGGAACCACTCACGGCAAAAGGTACTATTCCACATGAGGAAGGGTATCACTATTTGGCCCTTAATTTATTTTAAACCTCAGAAGGTAGTAAATAGAAATCTGTTGAGCATACTTTACAAACATATTTTGTATTTTCTGCGGAAATATCACTGACTGAACACAAGACTCAATCCAAAATATCAAACATAGTTAAATGTAATACCTAGTGTGCCGGAGTAAGGAGCGAGGTGGATCTGACCTGGGAGGCTTGCGGGGGAGGTTCACTGGGACCTGCTGCATTGGGGATGCGAGACTTTACCTGAGGCTGTAACATGAGCCAGGAGGGGGGTGGGGAGGTGACACCTTTGGCTGGGAGAATGGACACAAGGGAGAGGAGGAGCCCCGGGGGAGGGGAAGAGAGCCTGCTGGAGGGTTGGTCTGTTGGGTTTCAGTTTGGAGCTGGGTGGTGAAACGCAGGGAGCCCCAGGGCTGGGGTCTAAGCTCCCTGCCCCCCAGAAGGGCCCGACTGAGGGGTCCTGTTTGTACTGACTAGCTCTGTTTGGATTGTGTTCCTGGCATCTCTAATAAACCTTCTGTTCTACTGGATGGCTGAGCGTCACAGTGAATCCCCGGGAGAGGTGTGCAGGGCCTGACTCCCCCACACTCCGTGACACCTAGTACTACCAGTTATATATTTCTATTCTTGTTCATGCCAGTCACAAAGGGACTGAGCCTGTTCCCACCGACATTAAAATCAATGGAAGTTTGGCCATTAACAAGTAAGATTGGATTCCTAGGGTTCCAAAGTGCTCCAGCACTCACTGCTGGAGCGAGATATTCAAGAGTGCTCAGCTCCCAATAAGGCATTTTAAAAAGCAGCCAAGTTTTCAGACAGATTTCAGCAGCGAGGAATGCCCATTAAGAACATGGAGAGCTGCTGGGTGCTGAACAATTTTGGAAATCTTTATTTGGGTGCCTACATGGGAGTTGTTGGGTGATGGATTCTTTTTTAAAATCTGGTGCTTAATGATCAGATGGAGAACAAATGCACTTGGGTCAATCACTCCAACAACTGCTCATTAACTTGTCCAGTAAAAGGGCAACACATCGGTCAATCTTGGTTATAAAAAAAAGGGGGGGAAAGGGGGACAAATGAGTGGTTTTGCAGACAAATTTGTTTATTTTTATGTAAGCAGTATCACACAACACCAAACTCTCTATGAAACATTTTTACCTCAGAAAACCGGAATGCATTTTTGTTACTGAATACTGTACAGCCAAACATATTGAGGTCTTGCAAATATATTCTGCATTGCCATGGTGCTTACATCCTCTGGATATCTGTACTTCCATTGCAGTGTGATAAGAACCTGGCAGCATGTGCTACCTAGAAAGTTCATGCTTAGGCACCTCATCTCTCACCCAAACTGACAGAGACTGGGAGGAAAGGATGGGTAAACGGAATAATAAATTTCCCAATGAGCCCAAATATCATTCCTGTTTGTGGAGCCAAATATTTCTGAATATCATCCTGAAATTACTTATATTCTGCACTTTTGGCTAACCCATTCCTAAAACTCTCTCTGTAGGACAGTGGTTTTCAATCTGTGGTCCACAGACCCCTGGGGGTCCTCAGATTACATCTAAGATTTCTGAAGAGATCCGCAGCTCCATTCAAAATTTTGTAGGGGTCCACAAATGAAAAAAGGTTGAAAACTACTGCTGTGGGACATCCAAACTCCAGTCACAAAAGACCCCAAAAACTCAGAACACCCCCATTTTCCCCAAGATCCTTCTTCCTTCAGAGAGGGGGCAGATGGCCCATTCCTAGAACAGAAGAAAGTCTCTGGCTGCTGTTCAGCTGCATCCTGACACCAGTTTTCCTAGGTATTGTACATGAGATTCTGGGGCATCTGTCAGAACCATGGGAAGGATACTAAACAGTTAGAGGTTTTACTGTCCCTCTTCCATCAAGGCTTGGGCCTCCTCCCACTTGCCAGAGCTTTTTTCAGGACCGAAGGATCTGAGACACTGCCCCTTGAAGATTAAAGATGCGGGGAGCAGCCACTCAGCATCTCTAAATGTCTCAGCTGTTTCCTCTCTCACTCCTGCAACAAATGAAGCCTGGTGGAGACAGGGAGTCCCTGGGGCCTAGGAAAACAGGGGTTCTGGAGGCGACTGAGCTGTGGTGGTTAATCAGATTAGATTCTGAGGTCTGGATATCTGATATCACTTGAATATTAGAACCCCTGATGCCAAAGGATGGCCTGTTTCCCCCTCTAACCAAGATCACAGCAGAGGCAGCTCCTCCCTACATTGGTCCTGATCCCACGTACTGCTAAGAGCCCACAACTTCCACAAAAGTCAGCGGCAGTTGAAGGCTGACTGTGCTTCACAGAAGACTCAACCCAGCATCAAGAATGGGTCCTTAGCCAGTAAGTGCCTCTGCAATTAGGTGAAGTACAGCTGGAACAGGAGTCAACTCCAAATGCCCTTGCTTTTGGGGATTCCTGAGAGACCCTTAATACTGATTCAGTGTAAGCTTTTTCAGTTTTATTTATATAGAACCAGCCCAGGGCATGTAACACTGGCCAGACCTATGGGGTCCTCTGGCAGAGAGCCACGTGTGAGTAATGACCAGTTACCATACAATAAAGCTGCTATGGGGCTTTTAAATTAACTCTAAATGTCTTTCCCTTTGTTGATCTGGCTGCATTTCTTCATGTAATTTAATTTTTGTGCATGAAAAGTTATAGCCATTTATGAGACAGATAACACCACCACTTCGATACTTAAAGGAGCACATTTTATTTCGAATCCTTTGAGCTATATATTTTTTGCCAGGAACATAAAGCCTTATAGCTCCATTTGTGAAAGAGGTGTTAATTTTTACAGGTTTTCCATAGAATTTGCTCATAAAGGCTGCAGAACGTACCATAAACAAACGAACACCACACTTTATTTCTTCATTAAACCTTACTTCACCCCTCAATAACAGCTGACCTCAGGATAGCCTATTAGAACTATAATACATAACATTAAAGGGGAGAGAGAGAGAGAGGGGCCAGCTCTACATTCCACAGGGCCCTATCTGAAAATACACGTGAGGCCATGTCCAGCTCCCAACTCCCCAATAAAACTGGATCTCCTTCATGTATTCACAACACATACACCTCAAACACCTCCAGTTTGCCAGCAACCTACTCCAGCTATGAAAAAACTCCACCAACTCTCCCCTTTCTGTGAGAATCTGCCATTTGTGGTGGGACCTCCTTTTCCACTACGTGGACCAGAAAACTAGAAAGTGTTGCCAAAGTCCAACTTTTCAACAGGGGAGGAGGGAAGGCAGGCAATTTAATCTCTGCAATAGCATGCTGGCCCTGAAGCCATAAAGGGTCATGGGATCTCAGTGGGCCTTCTACTTGGCGAGATGGGTAAACATATGCTGTATGGGGTCCCTGGAAAAGGAGGGTGCTCTAGGATCACAGGCCTAGTGGCAGAAAGAACAATTATGAAAGAGAAATATTCCACTCCAGGAAGTCAAACATATCTGGAGGGGAGGTAACTCCCATTTGTACTGGCTTTCTTTTGTCCAAATAATAGTCAATGAGAAGTAGCAATTACTGCATTAGAGAAATCTGTGATCAGCCTACCCAAATTTCCCAAGAGTTAATCCTCAAATAGTCTGATGAATAATTTTTTTTTAAACTGTTGGGATAAATTATCTCTCCAGTCTGACAGGTAGGAACTGCCTTGTTAGTGCTGCTAATCAAAGCCTGCCTCAAAATGATGTTTAGACTTGTTAACAATAAAAAGGAGCCGCTAATGGATGGAGATAGATATATATATATATAGATATATATATAGATAGATATACACACATATATATACATACACACACACACACACATACATATACACATATATATATACATATCGATATCGATATATACATGACTTAGAAACCCTCTAATCAATTTAACAGGCCCTGGATGAAATACAGCCCCTTTTTCCTTGGTGGCAGAGGCCCCCCAGGTGCAGGAGACGAGGCAGAAGGCAGGATTGCTGGAGTCCATATGTAGGGTCCAAATCCCCTCTATTCTATTCAGAGGCCACACTGGGGGGTGGGGGTGGTGTCGACCTAAGATACGTATCTTAGGTCGACTTACCTCGGTGTCCTCACAGCGGCGACTCGATCGCTGCTGCTCCCCCGTCGATTCCGCTTCCGCCTCTCGCAGCGGCGGAGTACAGCAGCCGACGGGGAGAGAGCGCGGGGATCGATCACTACCCACCGATCCAGCGGGTAGTGTAGACCTGGCCTAATATTGCTCTCATTTGCTTTGGTTTCTGAGCAGCCAGCCCCATATTAGTCAGAGGGGCTCTCTACATTGCTTCATGTTGATGTATTTGGGGAAATGCAGAGTCTATGTGCCCTGCAATGGAGGGGTGGAGGAAAGAAGTGAGGGGCGTACCAGTGGACCCACCATATACAGATCCACCAGCCATTACCCTTCACAAGGAAGGGGGTGTAAAAGCAGCTGGAGCTGCTGAGGTCTCAGAGATGCAGTAGGGGCTATGGAGCTCTCCCGCTGCTTTACACCTTGTGATCGGCCCACGATGCCAGGCTCCACTGGCCACCTGTTACATTTTCAAACAAGCACCTTTGTGCTTTCTCCCATGCTGCCCCTCATGCCTAGGAAAAGCTCTCAAACATCTACAAAACTAACCCATTATCCTCCTTCAAAACCATAAAGCAAACAGTAATAAGTAATAACATTGTTTTCTTTGCTCCAGCTCTTTTGGGATTAGATGGGGGGGGGGAAATCTTTTCTCCCTATTGACCTAGGACAGATTCCAATGAGTGATGCAGAGGTGGTATGCCTTGTCTGTCAGCATCAAATTCTTGGGCTAGTCAGTCCCTCTTCGAAATCGATACTAATTAATAAGATAAAATCTAACCGCTATTCTCTACCATCAAATAGAATCTATTTCATATTCTGATCCTAATTTAGAGTTTCCACCTTGGATTTACAGCAGAGCAAAAAAAAAATTTTTTTTTTAAAAAATCAGAGCTGTGCACCTTTTCCATTTGGTCACACCTCTTCTCAAAACCTACTATCACAGCACCCACAAATCAGTTTCCAACTGGGTGTAGTTACTGTCAAAACCTTGCATCAAGTGAAGAATCAATTTAAGATCAAGCAATGTAAATGTACAATAAGGCAGTGATTGGATTTATAATCCAGGGCAAACTCCCACTGTACGCTTATCTTGCAGGAGTTTTGACTGCATTAGAGCTGCAGGATTGGACTGATAGACAATGCTAATATTTAAATACATTTATTTATGCTGTTAAATCGTCAGTTTCAGGTAACAAAGCTGGCATTTCAGTGCTGTGCCACAGCTGGGGTTTAGTGCTACAGTCAAAAGCGCTAAGCTTTATTTATGAACCACGCATTCTTACAGCATTACAGCCATAGCCTAGACATTTGTGATTAGTGACTGGGTGGATTAAATAAAACCTTTGAAGATCTCAAAAACTAACGATTAGCCCCCAAAAAATAAAACCTAACAATTGCATAAGGGACCTTTATTTATCTAGTTTTTAATATTTAGTGTGTATTTGTTTTCAAAGGATTAACGTAAGGCTCAAATTTTGCAGTCCACTTAGGCATAGCCCTGAGCGAGGTGTTGTGCAAAGCCGCACATCCCTAGGGGTAACATGGGGTACCAAGAATGCCTCAAACGCAAAACCCCATCTCTGCCTGCATGGTGAGTGCACAGATTGCATAAACCCTGTATAGCTCCATGTGGAGGGGGCGCCATGGCCATCCCCCTACCCGCTTGAGAGGGGTGAGCGCCCATGGATGCAGAGAGGGAGCAGTACCTGCACTCCCATGAGCTTGGGGTCTGGGATGGTCTCTGTCCCTTGCTATTAGCACCAGAGATCTTCCACTCTTAATAAGGGCAAGGAACAATCCATCCTTTAAATGTTTATATACTATTTATGTATGATCAAACAAACGCTTACTGAAAAATCAATGCAGTGTTTTCTAAAGTCAAGCTGCCAACACATCTTCCTATAGCCATGAAATGCAGACTGGGCTGCTTTCTAGTGTACTGCTGACTGTTTTTATTTAATACATTAAGAAATGGGTATTATAAGCTCAATTCTTGGGGCCTGGTTCTCTGATGCCCTGCAACTTGCAAAGTCACCAGTTCCAAAGAGGCGTAAAATACTAAATCAGAACAGCACATTTTCTCATTGGTGCAAATGGCTGCACAAGATACAGGGTAATGGGGAACAGGGTCCATGGTTTCCTTTTCCCTGGGGTAATAAGGAGCGAGAGTGTCATGGTAATGGCATGCTCAGCCCAAATAGGCCTTCTCCAGTAGCCCTTCCATAAACAGGACTCCCAATAGCATCAAACCAATCCTACAGCTATAAGGGCTTGTCTTCTTGGCTGCTGCAATCGATGCAGCGGGTGTCGATTTAGTGGGTCTAGTGAAGACCCACTGCAATCGACGGCAGAGCGTTCTCAGTTGATCCCGGTACTCCACCTCTCCAAGAAGAGTAAGGTAAGTTGACCAGATGGTGTCTCCCATCGACACAGCACAGTGAAGACACCGGGGTAAGTCAACCTAAGCTACGTAGCTGGAGTGGCATAACTCAGGTCAACTTACCCCAGTAGTGAAGACAAGCCTTAAGACTGGGAGTAGAAAGGAGGAGTAAGTGCTCAACAGCAATCCTTCTAGCCAACCAGGAAGCTGTACTGATGGACTTTGATGAAATTTTGTCAGTTCCTCCATGGTTGCAAGGACGGAGGTTGTTCTTTATATGGACCTCTAAGGGTGGGGAGGTTCATTTCTCTGACTAAGACACAGAATCATGTGGAAAAAAATAAAAAGAAAGGGCAGCTATTCCACTGCTTCTGGGCCATTACTTCCTGTCTTTACAACACATACTTCAGGACTCCTTAATGTTCAAGATATATTACTGACATGATTCATAGGAAGAGAGTCTATCATGTCACAACCTAGTTAATGACTCTTTGATCCTGAGTTTTAGGATATGAACTCAACAATTTACACCAGCTGAGGACCTAGCACTTGGGTCCAATTCATTCATTCATCAGAAAGCTACAGCAAGAAACCAACTTATGGAGAAGTTATAAATAGTTGACATTTCAGCCACACCAGCTGTCTTTTGAACATCAAACAACTGCAATACCTGGAACTGCTTTCTACTTTTCCCCTTTTTTATTTTAATCTTTGCTAAAGTTAACAATGATTGTTTTGTTTGTTTGTTTTTTAAAAAGCACTTTCCTTTTTTGCTGCCCTAAGATCTTCAGAGATGCAGCTATTGGAACATGGCCCTTGAGAATACTCAATGGCCAGTGATAAATCACTCTCGGAATGCATCCCCGTAATATATGCACCCTGAGGGTCTAATTTTGTCCATGTCAAAAGCACGTACATCAGAGATGGGCAAACTACGGCCCGTGGGACCGTCCTGCCTGGTCCTTGAGCTCCCGGCTGGGCAGGCTAACCCCAGGCCCCTCCCTCGCTGTTCCCCCTCCCCCGCAGCCATGCGGGCAGCGTGGCTGGCTCCAGCCAGGCGGCGCAGCTTCCAGTCCTGCCGCTCTGAGCAGCATGGTAAGGGGGTGGGGAGTAGGTGGGTTGGATAAGGGGTAGAGGGTCCCGGTGGGACAGTCAGGGGACATGGGGAGGTTGGATGGGGCGGAGGTTCAGCGACTAAGGCTGTCGGGGGATGGGGAACAGGGGTGGGGGGTGGATAGACGTGGGAGTTCCGGGGGGCAGTTAGGGGTGGGGGTGTGGACAGGGGTTAGGGCAGTCAGGGGGGTTGGATAGGGGGTGGAGTCCAGGGGGGCGGTTAGGGGCAGGAGGTCCAGGGGGGGCAGTCAGGGGACAGGGAGCAGGGGGGCTGGATAGAGGTTGGGGTCCCGGGGGGCGGTTAGGGGCAGGGGGTCCCAGGAGGGGGCAGCCAGTGGACAAGGGGCAGGGGGGTTGGATGGGTCAGGGGTTCTGAGGGGGGCAGTCAGTGGGAGGGGGCAGATAGGGGGCAGGGGGCCAGGCTGTTTGGAGAGGCACAGGCTTCTCTATCCAGCTCTCCATAAAGTTTCGCAACCCCGATGTGGCTCTCAGGCCAAAAAGTTTGCCCACCCCTGATGGACATCCACAGGAGCAAGGGAGAAATGCAAACCTGCCTGGGAGCACGCCAGGTTACACAAAGGGTAAAGGCCTTTCCACATGTAGTAGCACTGTGCACATTAACAACAAGACTAATGTGCAGCTCATATTCTTTTAGATGCACAAGTTAGAAAAGGGGCAGACACACACTGGAGACAAGGCATGGTCAACCAGAGAAAATGCACATCCTCATCTTCTAGAAATGGCTGTGTGGGACGTCCAGCAAGGCTCACAAGCTATTCCAACTTAAGAACGACTCTCTCTACACAACAAGATTTTATTGCAAAACCTCCAGGCCATGCCAGCACACCCAGATGACCCAGCAGGATGCACCTAAGGATGCAGAACAGACTGACACCAGTCCAAACTGGCAAGGAACTCTCTCAGAAGAGACAGGATTCCTAGCCACTTGGCTAGCAGGGGAGGGCAAAGTAGGGGTTACGTCCAAACAAACGCCATTAAGAAGTCAGTCTTTTTCAAGGTGGGTGCGAGTCCCACACACACAGGTTCACTGTTACACCCAGAGCTGCACATGTCTACAGTCTATCTGCAGTGCTCATCAGACTTACATCCATGGAAACAACTACATCCAAGAAGAAAATTAAAAAGGGTCAGCACTGCTGACCACTGTTCCCTCTAAGCTGTGCGCGTGTGCGCACGCACGCAGATCCTAAACCCCGTGCACACGGCGAAACACCGTGCGCACCAAAATTTGCACAGAAGCACAACAATTTGCATAGAAGAATTTTTTTGCGCACATGGACTGTCAAAAATTAGAGGAAACACTGGCAGCACAGACAAAGGTGGAGGCTAGCTACGGGGACCAATACACTTTGTCCGGCACCCTCTTGCTGAACAAAGTGGAGATAAAGATGGAGGAAATGCCACGTGACACATTATTACAGAACAGTGCTGCATCCAGTGAACCAGCGTAGGTGTTGTGCATAGATTTAATAGGTGGTTTTCCCCCACATACACCTATGTTTGATCTCCTCCACAGACTTTCACTGTTCTCTAAATAGCACTATATTGAAGTGTACTAGATGCATCATTAGTACCTGTTATTCCCACAGATGCAGTGTTATTCCCACTGATCTTATTTGTATCTTTCAATGCTATAACTCCTGACTTTCTGATCTTAGTTATATCAGCATAACAGAGCAGAATCTGACCCTCTGTGCTCAATAAGTAACTTTCCTTCCTCCAGAATAGCCTGAAACACACACAGTCAATGGGAGGGAGAAAATAGAATTGGTGAAACAGAGCTATGGGTGATAGTGGTGATTAAAGACAATGAGTGGAGGGAGACCCCAGGTTTACAGACATGCACAGAGATCAGACTGAACCAAAAAAATCACAGATCTGGGTGCCCAGCTCCTGCAGACTCTGTGAAAGTTTAGATCTAGAAACAAACTTTGTTCCTTAGGGCCATTTCTAGAAGTGAGTTTGCAATGCGATATGTCAGCAAAAACAGCCAATTCAAATTGCGGCCACAAGTCACAGATAATGGCCCCCCCTGTAAAGTTCTGGAATATAGCGTTCTGTACGGAGCACAGCATTCTGTGAAAGACGTTGACAAATAGGAGGCAGTTCAGAGAAGAGCAACACCAGAGACTGAGGAAAGATTAAAAGAACTAAATATGTATTGCTTGGCTCAGAGATGACAAAAGGGGGAAACATGATAACAGTCTATAAATATTTGAAGAGTATAAACATCAAGGAGGAAGAGGAATTGTTTAGGGTGCAACAGACGGAGCATATAATCTAATAAAATTAAGAACAGGGAAATTTAACTCTCTGACAGTGAGGCTGTTAAATACTCTTCCCCAGGGAGGTGTGAAAGCCCCATTGTTTAGGGCATTTAAATTCTGACCTAGCCAAAATACAAAAAAGTGTACACTAGAGAACAGTCCTTCATCAACAGGAAGATGGACAGGATGGCCAATAGGTCTTCTCCATCTGCTCCTTCTATGATACTACGACTAACAGCTGCCAGCACAGCACCTCACTTAATAGTGGACAAGCATCTTCCTCAATGACTGGTAAATGCCTGTGCTATACATGCGCAACTGCTTCCACCACACCCAGAGAGTTGCTACTCCCTCCACTTGTTTGGAGCTGACCATTCCAAATCAGGTTCCAGGCCTGTATCCCATGTGGCACCATCACTCAATCAGTCTAAAAGTTCTTTTAAACGGATCATTTTTATGCCTTCTGAAATCATCCGCTGTCCACATAGTTGGATAGATGCGTGTACAGACAGATCAAAGACATACAGCATAAATGGCTTCTTTCCCAAATAGTGAATTACGCATTTTAATAAAAACTTTTCATTGTTTTTTCTCACCTCCATCCTGAAATTTGCTTAGTCTTTCCAAGTATGACGACATAGGACCCTGAACAATATCTAGAATAGCCAGCAGTGTCCTGGTCAGTCTGAGCAGCTCACTAAAACTATAAAAGCCAAAGTATATGAGATTTCGAGCCAGATGCACCACCTGAGGGGGGGGGAAAAAAACAATCACAATGAAGACAACCTCTACAACATTAGTAGTGTTGAACAATACTATACAGTTATATTTTGTCCTGTCCTTGTGTCTTTCACACAGACTATGGGCCTGATCCAAGGCCCAATGAATTCAATGGGGATCTTTCCATTGATGGGCTCAAGACCAGGGCCCCTAATTGTCAAATGCTTTTCAGAGTTAGATAATGCAATTACTTGGTTAAATGAAAGCAGGAGAGAAAACAGCATGAGGTGTAGGCAGAGCTGGGGGGAGATATAGTTCCATCTAAGAAAAGAAATGAGAAGGAACGTCTATGAGGCAGGGAGATGCCAGAAGGCTGTTCCAGATGTCAACAGCTGCAGTGGAGAAGCATCTTGAAACAACAGCAGTCAGACTGTGGTAAGGTAAATACAAAGTGGAGGCAGTGCTGCATGGCCAGAGGTAGTTTAAGCTAGGGCTGCTGTAGGTGTCCTTTAATTTGATTCTAGATGACTCAATCCTATGTAACCTTTCTTCTGTCAGGTGTTCTGGACAGTAATGAAGGACAGGATTATGTGGTACAATACAATGTCCTTTATTATCACACCCGACACAGAATACAGCACCTTTCACCCCAAGGATCTCAAACCTCTTAACTAACACAGTGTGTGTGTGTATACACCCCTCCCACACACAAATCACTTCATTTGCCACTGAAATGCAGCCACCTCTGGTGTGGTGAGGAACTGCAGCTGTTTAACAGCACACAGCAACAGTACAGTATACAAAACAAAAGCGGGAAGCAAAAAGAGTGGAATTAAGGAAGTGGGTATTAAGATATTTCTTAAAGAACATTCTACAGTAGAACCTCAGAGTTACAAATCAACCACACATCTCATTTAGAACTGGAAGCATGCAATCAGGCAGCAGCAGAGACCAAAAAAAGCAAATACTGTACAGTACTGTGTTAAACAAACTACTAAAAATAAATGGAAAGTTTTTTTTAAAAAGATTTGACAAAGTAAGGAAACTGTTTCTGTGCTTGTTTCATTTAAATTAAGATGCTCAAAACCAGCATTTTTCTTCTGCATAGTAAAGTTTCAAAGCTGCATTAAATCAATTTTCAGTTGTAAACCTTTGAAAGAATAACCATAATGTTTTGTTCAGAGTTACAAACATTTCAGAGTTATGAACAACCTACGTTCCTGAGGTGTTCATAACTCGGAGGTTCTACTGCAGTGGTTCTCAAACTTTTGTACTGGTGACCCTTTTCACATAGCAAGCCTCTGAGTGTGACACCCCCGCCCCTTATAAATTAAACACACATTTTTATATATTTAACACCATTATAAATGCTGGAGGCAAAGCAGGGTTTGGAATGGAGGCTGAAGCTCGCAATCCCCCATATAATAACCTCGTGACCCCCTGAGGGATCCCAACCCCCAATTTGAGAACCCCTGTGTATAATCAAATATGTTCTTAAACTTTTCTTTTCAAAAGAAAACTGGGTTAATACAGCTAACAGTTATGCTCTACTGCTTCATTGTTTGATTCAAGAGGTACAATAAATTGTGACAAAGATAACTGGAAAGTACCTCAAATGTAAGTTTGTTTTTCTCTTTGTCCCCAAAAGGAAATGGCTGATTTACAACTTCTTTCAAGTACTCTTCTACAAATTCCATGGTCAAAGCAAATTTCCTCTTCATGTCATTTCTCGAGGAGTCTGTGAAAGAATCATACCTACCAGGCAAAACAGAGAGAAGCAAAATTAACCTCTTCCATTGATATGATGAGCTGTAATGTAAAAAATAACCAAATCCCCCAACCACTCATGATGCTTTAACCTTATTTTAAGTTCTTTTGTACAGAAAAGGGCTGGATTGCGGTTAGTCCTGCTTGTGTGCACCTGGGTGGCAGGCAAAGGATGCAAACAAATCTTCCCTCCACTTGTGGCACCGGACTGGGGGGGGGGGGGGCGGGGGGGCGACGACCTCAACACCAGTGGTGATAGCAGAAAAGATGGTGAGAGGTCCATGATCAATTCCCCTTATTGCACAATCCCCTCCCCCACCCCAAAAAAAAAGAAATGAGCTGGTAAGGAAGGGGGGCAGACACTGCACCCTGTGAAAGAATGCAGCAGTTATTTGTTGCACTGTGGCACATGCCCCCCAGAACTACTGTGCCTGCCTCATACACAAAGGCCCCCGTGCATCAAAGCAAATCAAGCAGGTGAGAGTTCCCATTGAAGTCAATGGAGCTCCTCCCATACTTAAAATGAAGCACGTGCTTAAGTGTTCTCCAGGATTGAGGCCATTGCCTCTGAACTGCTTCAACTGACTGTAGGTTGTGGCTTTAAAGTCACAATAAAGCTCTAATTGTAAAACTAAGGTTCAGCCGAATGGTGAGGGTGTAATATTTTACAGGATGCAATGGCTTCATACTTTGTAGTTCCCAGGAAAAGGCTATTCCATCTCCCTTCTCACAATGCATTTTAAAAAACACACTCACAAATAAAGTGACCCTTTTAAATTTCCAGGATTAATAGTGCCTAATGGTTTGTGTTCTCCAGCAAAATCTCTGTTCACATGTGCGTTGCATTAAAATTACAGCCACTTACAATTTTATTCTGAGTAGGTTTGATCCATTTAAAATACTTTGGGGTGTGTGTGTTTTTTTTAAACTTACTCGTGGATTGTGATCTTGGTAGGAATTTCAGTCCACAGTCTGGCATATCTAACGGGTACTACTGACTCCTGAGGATCTCTGTCAACGTGCATGTGCAGCATAAGACGGCAAAAAGAAGCCCGGAGGTCGTAAGGGAGGCTTTCATCGGACATGCATCGTAGGATCAAGTCTACTGAGAGCTGTGTTGAAATCTGGTTTATGGCTAGATATTGACGATCCAGGCACATCCTTGCAAAGAGGTTTAATTGATACCTTAAGGTAATAAAAATAATGGTACACTGTCAGTGGTACCTTAGATTTCTTTGAATGGCACAGAGCAACATACTTGAAAATATACTCTCAGGAGCCTGATCTACGCCACTCCAATGTAACATAATGAAAATAATACAGCCCCTTTGTTAGCAAAGAAGCTGACTTGCCATTACAAACACTAGTATTAGGCTCCTATCCCCATTGATTTTTATACCCAACTCACACTGGAGCTCAAAGAAAGACCCCCACACAGAACAGCGGTTGCGGGATAAACCTTCGAACTATTCACTTTCAATACATTTAAGACTTTGTTTCATGTCCCTGCCTTCCAGTGCCTGGGACCTGGAAGGGCTGATGGTGTTCATTTCTCAGTGCTTCTGGACAACAGCTCAGAGCACACCTTGTCTGCAAGAGTATACTAAAGTTGCAGTTGTGTAATCCCACTTGCTAGAAAAGGGAGGAGCCGAAACCAAGCATTTTGAGAGCACAGGGATGCATCAAAAGCATTGGAGCCTAAACAATCTTTGGAAAATATTGGATAGATTGTGATCCTGCCTACATTTTTTTTTTAAACAAACTTAGATCCAGTTTCTGAACAGACGATAGAAACTGACCTTGCTCCAATTTAACACGACAATTGATTTCAATAGGAGTAGCATCAGGTTCCCTGAATAGTACAAAATTGTTTTACCTGTAATAGGTAAGGACTTCTAAATCAGCCTTTGTGCCTTCCTTAGCCTCCTGGGCCAGATGCCGGATAGCTTTGCCATGTGGTTCCTTATTGCTGTCAATCCAGTAAAGCCAGACCTCCTCCTCATCAATATCCTCTGGGATGATGGTGCATTCCAAGGGATTGTCTATTTGCATTGAAACCAGCCTTCAAATAAATAACGCATACTGTAGCTACATAGAAACCCTGTTACCAATGTGGCAAGAAAGGCAAGGTAACAATGACAAGTATGTTTCAGTTACAGCTGCTTACTTGGTTTGGATGAGGATGTCAGCATTTCCTGGACTCAGCATAAATTTACAGATGAGTTCCTGAGTTACCGGTATGGCTGTTGTGTTAGAAACACACAGGTCTGATAGATAATCCAAGAATCTGGACAGGAAAAAAGCAAATATAACAAAATATTACACAGAAGCGTCACAAAGGAAATCTGTTTACTTATCTATCTTCGGTTTTTCTTGCCCATCTCTGAAATAGTCACCTCAAGGGAGCCCATAGTGCTAGAGTTATCTAAATACAGGCCGTATTCAAACCTCGATCATTGTTTATTCATATTATTACAACCTCTAACCTCTAAAGAGGACTAAGATCTTGAGATCAATGCTGAGCTCTCAATCCCTGCAGCTCAGGCTGAGTGAGGCAAAGGTGACCCAAACAGGCCCTGCTGTAATTTACAGCAGCCTAAAGGATGCTCTAAGATGTGTCAGTGGGGTTAGTCCACTAAGGACTTCATCACTGGCCCAGGGTCCAGAGGAGTGCTCTGTGCTGTGGCCCACCTATTCCACCCTGGTGCACCCGCCACTTACTGTCCCCTAATCTAAATACCAAGGATGGGGAGTGACTGACATAAACCAGGTGTAGCGGAGTTTATGCCATCCAAGGAATCCCCTATGCTACAGTAATCCACAACTACCTGTTTAAGGCAACTTTAAATGCCTTCTGCCTCACAGGCACTTAGTGAGGACCAGGGATTGAACCCAAGACCTCTATCTGAAAACATAAGCCTCTGCCACCAGGACCATTAGCCTGAAGCCAGTAGGAGGCTCAAACACTTTTCTATGTAATCTAGCCACTAAAGGGGGACAGATCGCCACATTGTGTTAGCATAGGTTACACTGGGGTAGTCAATAAGTGGACTGTGGACCAAATCCGGACTGCTAGATGCTTTTGAATGGACCCCCGAAATCTTTTTATATACTTATTATCATTATTATGTTTTATTATTTTCTCTGGAGTCTGGACTTTGACTATTCCTTGACCAAGAAAAGTGGATCTTGACAAAAAATAGTTGACTACCCCTGGGTTACACTTTCATTACCAACAGCTGAACTCTAGAATGTTTCTGTTCATAAAGTATTTTTGAATGAAAGGTCTAAATACAACAGTAGATCATATTCAGGAATCAGTTCCTCCACCATTAAAATGAAGTTAATTACCTGCTACTTGCTAAAATGGAAGTAATAGTGCATAGCAACATTACATAACAATTTATAGCAAAAACTAAAAAAAAAAAAAAACCCCACTAAATCTGATTGAAAATACAGTGGAAATTTGAGTAGGCAGAATGTAATTACTCAGGCTTGGCAGGTGGGAATCACATACCCTGACTGTACACTGAGGAAGGTTTTAATTTTTGCAGTTTGTGTGTGTTTTGGAGCTCAGTTCTGCATACCTCATCTCATGCAAACCAGGCCAGGGAAGTCCGTGGGACTTTTAACATGAGTCAATGCTATGGGGCAGGCCCTGTCTGTCAACAGTGGGCCATCCTGAAATGTTTTGTAAGGTGTTTTTAAAGCATGAATTGGTTTTGCACCTAGGGTTTAAGCACAAGTGAAGTTTTTGCATTCAAATAATAAATTTAGTCAATCAAATTAAGATCCTTCCTCTTGCAAAAAGTGGCGTGAGATCTTAAATAAACAAGGTCGATTGTGCCTTGTTAAGGGTCCTGTCCCCTTCTAACAATGAACCAAGGAATTGGCTCAGTACTAATATGGCCACCTCGTCTAATACTGACCAAGCCCAACACTGCTTAGCTTGGGACGTGATGAGATCACAGCTTCAGGTGATCTGGCTGCAGATATATGCAGAGTAATTATTGTGATGCAATGCAACAGCCCCCAGCAATACTATAAATTGCTCCCATAAAAGTAATTTGGCCCTCAGTACATTGATTTAAATACATTTACATTATTACTGCATATTTACATTTGGAAGACTAACGAAAAAAGTATCTTATTTTTTCCTTAGACACTCCATTTATTTTACATTCAGACAGGAAGCAGTGGTGAAACCAAGAGAGTTGCAGGAATTTCTGCTCTCTCCAGTGTAACAATTTATACACAATATGGGTTTATTTTTTTTCCTCTGCCAGGACTAAGAAAGATTTAAGCCATGAAAGAGAGATAAAATAGCAAATAGAAGGCAGATTCACAGCTGTTACAAGAATAAGAGAGTATCAGTATAGAAGAAAGGTATGTGGGCTACTTCAAACCTTGGCTCCCGATTCCTCCTGAGTAAGTTAACAAATGTCTCTATTTCTTTAGACGTGATGTGTTTCTCGAGTAGTTTTCTGTTGTTGTGCAACAAAGCTGTGATGGTGTCTTCTGCCAGAATATCATAACCAATCTGGGACTGCATGATACAGAAGTTCTTAGCAATATATTCCTGAAAAATAAGAAAGCCTCAGGGTGATCTGTTCAACGGCCTGTAAGAAGCAGTATCTTTCTTTCAGGATCAGCAACATACAGCTCAATTGATCCTTCAAACTAATGCTCAAAACACATATCTTACTAGTGACACAAAGTGAAGTAAATCTGGGATCACTGAATAATGTTCTCCTAGAAAAAAATTAGTTGTCTTAGGGGTGGCCAACACTTCGGAGTCTTCTACAATCCCCTCCCCCAGCTCCAAATACACAACAAATAAAAGGAAAATTTGCGATATACATTATTTTGAAGTAGTATTCTTCTTGGTTTTTTAGGCAAGAAACATTTTGAAAGGCTCTAGAAAGGAACCATAGAAGTCATACACATCATTTCAACCCCTTATCTTTAGTCCCTCCGTGCCTGCAAAGTCCTTGAGTTGATGACTCATTCTCAACTCTAGTTTGTAAAAATATAGGGCTGAGTAGATTTGAACTTTCTCCCACTCATAATGGGCACCCTGGGGTGGTAGGTTGGGCAGCTTGACAGAATCATTCTGCTTCTGAGATCACTATTACTCTTTGCTTCACAAATTTGGCAGTGAGAAGAATTCAGAAATCCATGCAACTCTCCCACTTTCTAGTCTGACATCCAAGAGCATAATTTTAGTGATATAGCAGAGACCCACAAACTGGGAATCCCATTCTCATGCTTGAACCTGTGGAGCTTATAAAGAGGAAGAAATGGTATGGAGCACGTGCCGGGGAAATGAAACCATAACATTTCAAAGCTGATCATTGGTCTCTGGTAAAAATTCCTAAACAAAAATACCATTGTTCAGCATGAGAAGTCAATACTTTAATGATTGATTTGCTATACACTAATGCACACAGAGCCCAGTCCACCAGCTCCTTCTTACAAGAGTTGTTTCATTGGAATACAACGGGAATCCAAACACAAGTCAGACCCAGAGTATATAATTATGTAACAATTTTGGGGGGGAAATCTCAGCTACAACTGACCTGGTTTTTCCTATAGTCCTGCTGGGAATGTCTGATGACTCTGTAACATAGCCTTAACATGTATTTGTATGGAGCATATCTCTGGTCTCCTAGATCTTCCAGTCTCAGCATTGATCCCTCTCCTCCTTTGTCCTTAAAAGGAGCTTTGAGGATCCCAAATATCTGTTCAGAATCAAAATCACTGAGGGTGAGAACAAAACCAAGATTTCTGTATGACTGCAGTTGGCCATTTCTATTCATATTTGCATTACATGTCACAGGAGTACCTTAAGCCAACTAAGAAATAGGAGATCACTCTTGCCATCTACATAGGACTGAACGTAATGGTTGGGGGGGAGGGGGAGGGGGAACCTGACAACAATCTCAGATGTTAAAACAGTGACATTGTCCCTTCGATCTACTCACTGACATTGTGTAGAAAAAAATTGGATAAATTTACTGTCAAAGGGGAGGACAATTCTGTTATTCCTCTTTTCCAGCCTCTTCCAGCCTACTGTTTATTCAAGAAGCTACTTAAAAAGAATATTAAGTCTGATTCACAAGTGCACAGATCTTAGCATAAACTAGGGTCCTTCCAGCTCCATGAGAATGCAGAGGTTCACCAGATGTGGAATAATTTACAGTACTGGGGACTAGAGTAGAAAATTTGTTTCAACTTTATCATCCTTGGGCAAGACTTTACTCTCTCTTATAGCCATATAATGCAGTGGGGTTGCACAGGCGTAGCTCAAAACAGAATATAGCCATGCATATTCAATTGTCCCCTCATCAAATGTTGCCTTTTTTCATTTAGACAACAATAGGTGAGCCCTGTGTGGCTAATTTCACATCTAGAAATCCCAAATGGATGTTAAAAGGACTATGTAACCTCGTTAAGTAAACATCCATCTTCCTTCAGGTGCTCCCCCATATGTACATATATAAACAAACTGCCAATACCCAAAACATACCTGGGCCAATATATTTTGTTCCCTCATTAGTTTTTGTCTTTCCCGGTTTGGCTTCGTGATCAACACATCCAAAACTTCCTGCCCATTATTAGGAACATCAGCAACAAAGAAAATGAGATCTTCTAACAGCTTGGTTACAAACCTAGAACAAGTAGAGAAATCCTTATGTATACAGCTCAACACTTGCTAGGATTCATTAAAAAAAAAAAAATCCATACATTTTAGAACAGGCTTTCTGTGGCACAACAGAACCTCAATCACTGCAAAGCCAAGCCTGACACATGCTTAAGGATTCAAGACCTTAAATCAGCAGAGGCTTAAATCCATCACAAGGATGTTTACCAAAGCATTAAAGAACCACAACAAAACAGGAAGCAAGCTGAACTGATGGACAGTATCCCAAAACAAGTAATCTACACAAATACACCAATGACAGCAGCAAGATGTTTTCATATGCAGCTTAGCTAGTTTTTTTCAGGTAACCACTAATGCTGGCCACTTTAGATAGGATGCACTGCATGCAGTGGAAGGGCATGCAAGCATCCGCCTCCTATTCTGTACCCCTGCTGGCCAAGGAGGTATTGAAGGTGGATTTGCAAAAGACTACATCTTGCACTCCCTGCTAAAGGGAAAGAGTGATGGTAAAGAGCACCAAAAGGGGAGGGGTACTTCTAATACTAGAAAATGGCTACCCCATCCTGGAGGAGGCAGATGAAAAACAGTAAGGTGTACAAGCATATGGTAGAACAAATATAGATGGAACTTTGAATTTCAAATGGACAATAGACCCACTTTAACAAACATCCCTAAGAAGGGCTACAGGCTTTCCAGGAGCAGCTCTGCAAAAAGCCAAGAAGATCCAATATGGGCTCAGTAACTAAACCTTGGGTGTTTGTGACCAGCTCATAAGGAAAGCAGAGGAAAGAAAAATAAATGCTTTCAACAAGGAGTGGGCCAAATTGTGCCTGCAGCTAAACTCACAGACCTCCAAGTGTCAGATGAATTTGGCCTGGTACATATATCCTAGACCCAGGTTTCTAAACTATAGGGTCTAGAGGCATGTGGATCTTCAGCTGAGATTTAAAAAAAATAATTTAAAAAAAAAATCACAGACTAGGGGATTTAAACACACAACTTCTATTATTCTCAAGAGGAACCATGTCCATGTGCTAAATCTCCTAGCCCGCTTTGAAAAATCTCAGCCCATATGCAGATCTCATGGAGTACATCAATCTGTTTGGAACCTGGTCTGAGTACAAGGCTCACAGTACACGAATGCTGCCCAAGCAGCAAAAGGTGAAGGGTGCAGATGTAGGGCTGAGCAAGTAGTAGCTGGCAGGATCCCTACCTTTATAAGCGAGAAAGGGACAGGGAAGGGAAGAATAAGGACTGCTACGCCTTCCCAGGAAATCACAGACACACACAAATAATGCCAGTGTCCAAAAAGCACTCTGAAATATTTTCAGCATTATATCACAGCAATAGCCTCACTACCGGATGATGCTGAATCTCAATGTTTCATGGTCACAAGGCGAATAGTGAGATGCACTGTTGTTACGTCACACCCCAATGACTTTGTGCTTCTCTGGCTCGATTCAGTGAAGAAGTGGCCTGTCAGCTCTTTAGGGTTAAGTGCCAATGCGTAGGCCATTATAGCATGCCACGTTAGGATAAATCTTCTATTTACTCTTGAACCTTCTGTTCTATTTATTATTGACAAAAACCTCTTGAATCAATAGTCGACAGAAGCTTAATTTTATCACCAAAAAATTAACATTTTCAATAAAAAGCTGTGTACAAATTAAACAGCACCCAAAGATGCTAATATTTAATTTTTCCAGAGAGTGTTGAAAATAACTAGCATACTACACCTCCAGCAGTATGATATATTTGGCTACAATGTGCAACAAAGTCCCTTAATTCCTGGGAGGGTGTAAAGAGCAGACACTCCAGTAGTACTGAAGTTGAAGCATGGATGAATGCAAAGGGCAGACCCTCTACGAACAGCCTTTAGAAGAGACTATGGAAAGTAGGAGGGACGAAGAGGACAGGGGGATATAGATAGAAGGGAGAGGAGTTGATGTTGAGCCAGATTCTCATTTGCACTCATTTACCTTTCTGGCAGTGTAAAGGGGGCATAAATTACACTGCCAGAGTGGGGTAAAGGTCCTTAATATAAATGAGAATCAGGCTCATTGGATCCAGATGTTACAGAATGCAAACAGTTTAAAGTTTGCTCTATAATCTAGGTAAATCTTGAAACTCACATTATTTCTCCTTATCTATTTTAGATAATGTTAAGCCCTGCCCCCCACTCCCATTACCATAGTATCTGAGCACTTCACAGTCTTTAATGCCTTCATCTTCACAACACTCCTGTGAGGTAGGGCAGTGCCGCTGTCCCCATTACACCAACAGAGAACTGAGACACAGGGGAGATTAAGTGACTTGTCCAAGGTCATCGAGGGAGCCTATGGCACAGCCAGTCTCAGGCTAGCACCCTAACCACCTTCCTCACCTGCCTTCCTACTGATCTATCTAGATTTTACTTGTGTCCATTACTGTGGTGTTTGGATACCACACATATTCATTTTATATGAAAGTGATCTGGAAAAGAAAAAACAAAACAACCATTACTGACCTCCTTTCATTTTGTGTTATTGTTCCATTCTCCAGCTTCTTAACAGTGGATGCTAAAACTTTGTTGGCATCATTGGCAAAATCCAAGTCTCTGACCTCAGACAGAGGAACCGATACAATGGCAAAAGCTTCCTTGTCTTCCTTGGTTTGGCAAGTCCCAATCTGAAATATTGTGTTTTTTTAATAGAGTTTAATTTTGGTAAGCAATCCTCTATCTTCCTCTGAATTATTATATATCTTTATATGTAGGGAAGTTAAATCATTCACAGACAATTATAGGAATGAGTTTGGAAAGTTAGTACACTTGTATCAATATTTACCTTCAACATCACTGGCCTCTCTTCTTCTGTATCTATAGGAATACTAGTACTGGTCACCCAAGTATTAGTGCATAGGTGTCTCAACCGAACATAAGAGTTCCTAAAGACAAAACACAGTAAAACAACAGATCTGGAGAAAAAGTGATGGAAGCTACACACTTCATAGAATCATAGAATATCCAGGTTGGAAGGGACCTTAGTAGGTCATCTAGTCCAACCCCCTGCTCAAAGCAGGACCAATCCCCAATTTTTGCCCCAGATCCCCAAATGGCCCCCTCAAGGATTGAACTCACAACCCTGGGTTTAGCAGGCCAATGCTCAAACCTCTGAGCTATCCCTCCCCCAGAACTTCGTTGTTCTGCAGAATGTTTTGAGACAATATGACAAAACAGACCACGAGTAAAGTTTTATTTAAGGAAAAGATGATGCGGGGAAGGTTTTAAAATCTAGTGTGAACAGAAATACTTCCGTGAATTTCAACAAAGTATGAAAACATGTTTTTTTTCTTTTATTTGAACAGTCCTCTGCAGAGTTGTGACCCTCAAAGAACAGCAATACATTAATAGTCACAGTCTAATAGCTGGGTCCTGAAAACCCTTGCTCACATGAGTAAGCTTGACTTCAATAAGATTGCTCACGTGAATAAGCACTTATATCAGTCATAAGCTGAGAATCAAGTGCACAAAGAGCATGAATTAGAATTTTTTTAATTCTTTCAGTTTGTGGTGGTGGTGTTAGAAATTAGAGGGGCAATTAACGCAAACATTTTTCAGTGACTATTCATTCTACTTTTTTACATTAATTCACTTTGGCCAAGTTTGCAGTCTCCCTTTTCATGTTCACAGTCTGCGAATATTCATGCAAGTGAACTGTGATAAGAAAAATGAGCAATCGTTGAACAGAAAAAAAAAAACCAACCTTATGACTTATCTGACCAATCGCAATTAAGCAATACTGTTCAAATTTCAAATATTCACAATTAATTTCTGGAGTAAAAGCCTCAAAAAACTATTTGTTCAACTAATTTGAACAACAGATACATTCCAAGAAACCGCACTCTGTCATGGGCAGTGCATGCACAGAAAATAAGGCAAAATGCATTGCATAAATTATTTACTGGGAAGGATTCTCTCAAATTTATTAATAGTACATTTTTTTCAAACAGTGTACTGGGCCCAGTTCTGCTCTCAGTTACACCTGTGCAACATTTGCCCCACTATTTTTATATCTTGACAGTCTCCCTTTATGTCTCACATGTTTTATCCTTATAATTATTTTATCTAGTAGCAGCAGCAGGATCATGTTTTATACATCTCTTGTTTATCTGGGAAGGCTCCTCAATTTCAACTGAAGAATAACACTAGCGTATGTTTGATTTTTTCGGCTTTACTCACCAGTATCATGCTAGAGAGAAACCTTGTCAATGCAGCATTTTTTATTTTTTTTACCTTGGAACCAGGCAATCAGCTCTCTGAAGAGTGGTGGCATCCAGTTCAAAGAGAGATGCGATGTCATTTCCATGTGGTACAGAGACCAAAGTATACATAATCTTCTCCCCTGCTTGCCGTTTCTTCTTTGAAGCAGGAAGGTCGCCGTCTCTCTGTTGATTAGGCACAAGGGTTTTTGCTTGCACTGGGCCCTATTATAAATTCTCCAATTACCTTGTGGACAAGTAATACATCTGAATTTTACTTTTACATTCCAGTGAGGATGTGTTAGGGCCAGCTTTGAAGCGTGTAACACAGAGGATTCAACCTGCCCTATGGACACAGGGTCTCAGAATGTCATTACAACAGGAGCAGGTCACACACACTGCAGAGAGACTATAGTACCACGTACATTATTACTTGACACCAGCACTTCAAAAACCTGCTGTAGTTGCAGACCCTGGCCTCCCATCAGATGTAATTATACTGCACTAGTTTGGAGGGGGCCAAAGATAAGAGCAAAGAATGGATGAAAATCAAAATGTAAAGAGAAAGAAAGATTAGTTCAATTGCTGTTTTAAGAGTCCGTTTTCTTTTCCCATAGTGGTCATAATAGCAGCACCTGATAAATGAGAGTGGCCAAGGCAGCTGCTCCATCCACAATCAACCTGACACTGCATGGATTGGCAGTGACACAGCCAGGCAACTGGACCCTATTAAAATTCTCAGTGTAAACAGACAGCACATTAGGGGCTGGATCCTGCCTGGTGCTGAGTGTTCCCAAATCCCACTGATATCGGTGGAATTGAGGAGCTCATCATCTAACAAACAGGTCCTAAAATCAATGGGCAGGGCCCCGGCTGCCATCCCCAGCCTCAGGGCCATGGCTGCCAGCCCCAGCCCTCTTGCCCCTGTCTGTGTCCCTCCATCCCGGAGCCACAGCCCCACTCCTGGCCCCGGAAGAGGGGACACGGACAGGCATAAGGGAGGGGGCATGAGGTAAAACTTTAGGGACCACTGTCTTAAAACCTCCAATGCTAGGATTTTCACAACCTCCCCAGAAACCTATTCCAGAGCTTAACTACCCTTATAGTTAGAAAGTTTTTCCTAATATCCAACCTGAATCGCTTTTGCAGTATATGAGGCCCATTACTTCTTCTCCCTGTCCTACCGTCAGTGGACATGGAGGTCCCAGTCCTCTTTATAACAGCTCTTAACATATTTGAAGACTGTTATCAGCCCCCCCACCCCACCCCCACCCAGTCTTTTCTCAAGACTACACATGCCCAGTTTTTTAACCTATGAAAGTTAGGCACCTAAAACCCACTACATGCTTATCTGCATCTTTGTACATGTGGCCCAAAATGCTAAATTCCCAGGGCTTGACCCTGCAAATCCTTTCTGAAAGGAGTAATCCATATTCACATCTGTAGTCCCATTGAAGTCAATGGGACTTCTGGTCTGTGTAATGGTTACGCCTTCTATAGGGCTGCAGGATCAGGCCTTTAAATTATATATGTTATCAAAGATTTGAAATTGGTTTCAGATTAACGATTCCTGGCACATCGGGCACACAAAATATATGGTGTGGAAGAGAGAAAGAGGGGAGCCAAGGATGCCAAAAAAAGAGAATCAGACAGTGGAGATCTGAAATGTGATTAACATGATTTATAGTGTGTCACTAAGCAAGGAATGTGCTAAGCAATATAAAAAGGATACACTTGCTCTGCATTAGTTGTTTGATAAGACCTATACAGCAAGAGATAATCAGGGTGATGCTTTGATTACTGATACTGCCTGTTGATTAGCCATCACAATTAGCAATGAATTTCACCAGGTCAGATAAAACTCGTTCCCCTTCATAGCCCAGTGGAGAAGAAACTTTTCAAATCCTTGCTAAATAGTCACTTCTTCTATCAAGCCTGAAAATACTAACACTCCATCCCATTGCTTTAAACAAGGGAGAGAAGCAGAAATCCTCCTGTAACTGCACTTTTCTGCGGAGCATCCAGCGCCTATTGTGTGGTCAGTTTTATCGACCAGTGCAGAAAGGGCATAAGGGACAGCATGGAAGAAGGCATTTTATTTGTTTGTACGTGTGAGAAATTGGCAAATAAGTGAATGAAGTGGCCATCATTGGAATGAAAGACGAGTGGATGGGTAGGGAGGGGCAGAATTGTGAAGGGCCTTCAAGGTGAAGACATGAAGCTTGATCTAGATGCAGTGAGAAGAGGGAGACAAAGATGGGCTGCAGAGACGGTAGTGATATGGTTAGAGGGGCAGGTAAGGAAGATGATCTCAGTATCTCTGTTTTGAATGGACTGGAGGGAGGTGATGTGGGTGGTAAGGAGGGTAGGGAGGAAGAGATTACAGTACTGAAAACATAAAACGACAAGAACCTGGCCCAGAGTTTTAGGTCTCTGGGGGAAAAGGAAAAGGCTATGTCTACACTACTGCCGTAAGTCAACCTACGCTACGCAACTCCAGCTATGTGAATAACGTAGCTGGAGTCGACATACCTTAGGTCAAGTTACCGCGGGGTCTACACCGTGGGGGGGGTGTCAACGGGAGAAACTCTCCCATCAACTTATCTTACTCTTCGCATTGAGGGTAGAGTACAGGGGTCGACTGGAGAGTGATCTGCAGTCGATTTGGTGGGTCTTTACTAGAGCCACTAAATTGACTGCCGGTGGATCGATCTCAGAGGGTCAATCCCAGCTGTAATGAAGACCTGCCCTTAGAAAAGAAAAAAGTGGCAGCCTGGATGTGTGGGACTACAGAGAATACGCCAAGAAGCACTAGCGGGGGTTGTCACAGTTAGCTACATAGATGGGTGGGGGAAAGGAGATCCAGCTGGTGTACCATTCAATGGAGGACAGTGAGTGGGAAAGGGAGGGAATGGAAGCAGCTAATGTGGAAGAAAAGCCCAACACCCTTGCTAGGGTATCTTTGTTTATTTGTTTGTTTTTAAAGTCGTGGTGTGAGGTGTGAGAGAAGAGAGTAGCTGCAGAGGCAGCATTTGAGGGGGATCCAGGTTCCCTTGAGTACAGCGAGATTGGAGGAGTGACAGATGAGGTCATGGATGGCAATGAGCTTTGTGGAGTTGGTACTCCTAACCAACGGATAACACTGTCATGCATGCAATCTGGAAAAAAGCATCAGCACAAAAACTACACGACTTGTAAATTTCAGCACACTATGCATATTTTTTAAACCAGTTACAGTAGATTATATATAAAATACAGAAAATGTCATAGCTACTGGATTATCACCATTGGTTTGAAACATCATATTATATAGGAAGGAATTTTCTAAAACATGTAATGTTTATGTTGTGAAACAGAAGTTTAATTTAACTGGAGCCAAATACTATAGTCCAACCAGAGGTAACCTAAATCAGGCAAAAAACCAGACTTCTCCTTCCCAAAACCTGGATATTTCCAAGTGCCCACTAGACTACTCTACTTCACAGCGACTAGCATGGTTTGCTAATAACTATGAGCCACCACAGATCTCAAGAGACCCCACTGTTCAACTACATCCTATCCACAGAGTCTTTTATACCCAAAATTCAGGAGACCTGCATGTGGCTTCGCTTATGGAGGTGCATTCATTTTAACTGCACAGAACAGTGCAAAAATGTGACAGGCCTGGAAGATCATTTCTTTTAGAACGCAAACGCAATCTACAATTCCAATTGGTAACACCACCTCCTGTGGCATAGAAACAGACAGGGATAATGCCCTATTCCTGTATGAATACTCTACAGACTTCAGTAGAAATTAAATTTAACAGCCAGACTTCTGAAAATGCCTGTTAAATCCAGTACAATGTAGTATCTCAATACGTTTTCCAGTTTAGTAAGCTCTTATAAAACCAGCATTTTCATATGGCGGTAATGTGAACAGAACGCTTTAGGTTAGACAAGTTAAAAAATTCTATATGAAAAAACAAGCAGAGTAAATTAATGGCCACCCTTGCTCCTGCATTTTACTGAACCCTGGCAGACAGCACAGCAGTTAGCCTCCTATAACACCTTCCCTATTGACTCATTTGTGAGTCATCCCATTTTTAGCAGAGACATCACGTTGCAATTCTGTTGTTAGGAGCCAGAGACATTCTGTAAGAAACAATGTATGCATTTTCAGAGCTGATTCAGACCTGTGTGCAACAGCAGAATAATAATAAAGTGCCAGCATCCGTGTGCGTTTCTCTCTCTCTCCCTCACTGCAAGTGCAGAGCCTCTCAAGTGGTCTGACTGCTGGCTTTATATAAGCACAGACACTACCATTTTAAAGCTAAAGACACTTTTTTAAATTGTGCTTTTTGGATTATTTATTACCAAATTAATTCCGAGCTGAGCCTTTTAAAATACTGCTCCACTTGTTTAAACCAAATGACTTGCATTATACATAATGAAATTTTAATTAACAGTATTTTTTTTAAACAAGTTCAGTTGCTGGAAGCCAAAAGGAAAAAGCCTTTAGAGAGACAGTATTTTTAAAAAAATTCCACCTGGGAATTATATATGAAAGAAAACACTCTCTAGGCCAGATCCTGGGCTGGTGTAAACCATAACTCCATTGAACTTAATGGCGCTACTCCACACTACACAAGCTGAGGATCTGGCCTTTTGGTTCCATGGCAGAAATGCCCTATTTATTCAAGCAAAAATAAATAAATATTAATCACCTCCAAGAAATCACAACAGTAAATGCCAGTTTGGAAATACTTAGGGTGAGTGCTATCTCACAAAGATTCATTTGTGAGGCGACTTAGTTTACCCTTCCAAAGGCAGCAGCCTTTTAAGGGGAAGGAATTAATGAATCCCAGGCTCCCAGCTGTTCTTGACATTTTCCCAATGTTTATGGGGTCCCTGTGGATGCTGTACATTTGTGTGATTGGAAATAACAGACTTCTTTGCAGTATAATACACCAATTCTGAATTTAAATGGGAGCTGTAACATACAGCACTGACTTTTTGATGCACTATACATTATAACCTTCCAATCTTCAAAAGCTGGAGAAGGCAGCATTTAATAAAGGCTTCTAAATAACAGGAAGACCTTCATGTTACATAGTCTCTTGGGCTTTGGAAGGAAAAAATATGTAACAAGTGTATTGACCTATTCATCGTAAGGCCAAATATTACCAGAAACCAAAACAGGATTTTTAAAGCTCTTCTTCACTAGGCAATTCGGAAGTATTTTCAAAAGAGCCTAAAGGTAACATTTTTTAAAGGCACAAAGTGACAACTCCAATTTTAAAAGTGAATCAGGGCCCTTAAGAGCCTAAATCCTATTGATTTGTAATATATTTGTAATATTGAGACTCCTAAGTGTCAGATTCACTTTTGAAAAATGGGATGCAAGACTCCTAAGTCACTTAGCCACTTTGAAAATTTTATCCTAAGAGAATTAAGTGCCCCGTTCCCATTGAAATCCAATGGGGTTGGGGTGCCTAACTTTCAAATGGGGTGCTTGTTTGTCACAAGCGCAGAGCTCTGGTTATTGGAGCACTGGGAAATGAACCCCAATATTGCATGGAGGAGTGAATGAGTTACTTGTTTGTTTTTTCACATACATTGGAAAAAGCTTCCAAACTGACAACCCTGCAGACCATGGACCTCTAACTTTATTTTACCTTAGAAGCAACAGCATGGGAAGCAACAGAACAGGATTCTCCACACCAACTTCGTCAATGGCAAGCACTCAAAAATCATGAACCAAGCCCAAAAAAGTAATAAGTTTGGCTTAAAAATCATGAGCTTTTTAAAAAATTGGAGTTCTTTTTATTAGACTTCTAGGTTTCTGTGCCTTTAGGGTGCACTTGGTTCACATATTCAGACTTTTCTCCACAACCTTGAGGGCTAGAAATATATCTTTTTTAAAAACAAAAGCAAGATTCTCAGCTACAGGAGTTGTGGCTTTGAAAAAACACGAATTATCACAAGACTGGATAAAATCACGGGAGTTGCCAATACTGCCACACTGTAACTGGATAGTAGAATGGAAAAATCTTACATCAAAAATGTACTGTTCTGTTAAGAAACACTAGGTTCAGTTGCTTGCACATTCAAAAGTAGTTACTGCTGAATCATGCTAGCAGATTGAGCCAACTAGCTCCAATCTGGATATAAAGGGAAGGAGGGTCCAGAGGAACTAGGACAGAGGAGGTCCTGAAAGGAAATCCTAGGAGTGACTGTAGGTTGAGGTTTATGTTGGGTTAGTATTGCTGAGTTACCAATAAAGCCATACATCAGGAAGCGTGTTGTCAATCCTCAAAGCATTTGGCATTTTTATTAAAGCTCCAGCTCCTGGAGTCATGTGATTATGTCAGAACCGCAATCATTTTAAAAAGTTTCTAGCACAGAGAAAAGCTTGAAAACGAGTTCCCTAAAGGCTTAAAAATCACAGGACGGAAATAAATAGGTCCCCACATTTATTTTTTAAAACCTTGTGGTTTTTAAGTCAATCTCATGATTTGTGGCTGCTGAGCGGGACAGGATTGACTCATTATTTTGAGCCCTTGGATTGGTTGGTAACAGATTCCCAATAGGCTTTAACTCCACCACCTTAGCATGTGCTAACATACAATTTGCCTTGCCATGACTAGAGTTTTAGAAGTTGTGGGTTAGATCGAGCTTGCTAACATGATCACATCTTTAAATCCTAGGCAAGACTAGGCCACAGAGGGTATGTCTACACTGCAGTTAAAAACCCACAGCTGGCCCATGTCAACTGACTCGGGCTCACAGCGCTTGGGCTAAGGGGCTGTTTAATTGCAGTGTAGATGTTTGGGCTGCTGCCCAAGCCCTGGGACACTCCTACTTTGCCAGGTCCTAGAGCCCAGACACCAGCCCGAGCGTCTACACTGCATTAAACAGCCCCTTAGCCCAAGCTCTATGACCCCAAGTCAGTTGACACAGGCCAGCTGTGGGTTTTTAATTGCAGTGTAGAACTTCCCAGTGTCTGTATGCTCTGCTTTGGATGGGGTAGGATCTGTTAGCCAAAGCATTTATACTCTCTAATGTGCCTTTACTACGATCTGAAGAAAATCTCTAGGGATGCTAGGGCAGCTCAGTCTCATTGCTCCATGTATTAGCTTATAAACTCCTTTCTAAGGGTCCAACCCTGCAAACACATTTGGGAGGAAGGGTTATTGCTATGAACAGCCCCACTGACTTTGACAGTACGTGTCATGCAGTGGATTAAATGTTTGGAGAATCAGACCTTCGGCTGTTGGCTCCTTTTGGACAGAGACTTTGTCTGCTCTGTGATCTGTACAGCTCTGAGCACAGATTCAAAACTAAACAAATTACCAAGTTTATTTTGTCCTTGGTCTCTTTGCTAAAGAGCCCAGTGCTAAAGAGCAATGTGGAAATCTGTCTCCTTTGAGAAGAATTAAGACAACCAATTAATGTCACATATGCAACCACCAGACAGTATCAATTGTTCAATACCAATTACCAGGTGGTACATGCCGATATGACACCGGATTCAACCAAGTAACTTAGATGTGAAAGACTCCCTAGCCCATTACCAATCCCTGAACAACTCAGTCCCCAATATAGTATAGAGGTGTCACAGTGTTCCATTTGCAATTTGAAACCAAAACACATTTTTATGAAGCAAGAGAAAACTTCCTAACAATAGTTCTTAGTTGTGCTTTTGTTTATACAGAGAGCCCAAGCTTGGTGGTAGCAGAATTCAAAGCAGCAGGAAATCTACTCTAACAGGCTATGGTAATCAAAAGTGCGGCTATGATCTTTTCAATAATCCGTGACCCTCTTCTTTTTCCTTTTCCTTCTCCTGCTTTATGGAGAATTGAAACAATGTTTTGGCCTTATAGGAAAAGGTGAATAGGAAAATACCACCACCACCACTTCGCAGTTTTATAGGACTTTCCATCCAAAGATTTCAAAGCACTTTACGAACATTAATGAATTACACCTCCAGTACCCTGATGGGCTACAATGAGACACCAAGAGTGAATAATTTGTGTTTTATATGTAAGTAAAACAAAAATATCCCTTCCACCCAGGGCTGATACTTTATATTAGATTGATAATACAACAAAATATCCTGCAGTACATTTAAAGAAAGCATTACACTTACCATGACCTTTCCTTCAGTATTCCCATCTGGATAGTGTGGATTAAGCTGAAAAAAGAAAAGCATTCATTATAACTTTGTTTCATCATTTTTACACTGATTTTATACTCAGCAAGTATCCTATTTTTGCTCAGTCACCTATTATGTACATTGGCTCTGCGGTTAAAGCCAACATCTGTAAATCAAAATTCCAGGGTTCAGTTCCACTGGCTACATGTTTACTGCAACAACAAAAAAAGGGGGAGGGGGAGAGGGGGTTTCCATTGAGATTGAACTAACTATGTAAAATCCTAGTGGAGACAAGGCACAGGTAATTTTTATCTCAAGGTAGCCAGTCAAAGTCAACACTTCACCTTCCACCTGGGGTTGCCCTTGACTAACTACACCAAGGTAAAACTAGAATGCAATGTCTCCTCTAGGATTTTACACAGAGAGAGAGAGCGCTAAACACACACCTCTTTTGCACTGAAGACAGAGTCAAGTGGACAGTGTTTAACTGCTGGGTGACTCGGTGTAGCCATTATTACTGGAGATGATAATGCTTACTTACGTCGTAGTGGGGTTGTGAAGCTTAATGCACTAAACTATTGTGAAGTGGTGCGAGAAGCTTGGGTGAAAGATGCTACACAATAATAAACACAAAGTATTATTGCTTAACAGCATTTAATACAATTTAAACTTTTGGCATTGGAAGACACAGACAAGGAGATGATTGTTTATGTAGGCAGACATAAATCCAAACACCTACACACAATGGTTGCACATAAAAAACTTTCGAGAAAGATGAAACAATTCTACCTCAGTATTTGCAGCATTCCCCAGTATTAGAAATACCTATGAAACATTGCAAATACTGAGATGACGTTATATAGTTATCTAAACAAGTCAGTTTTAAGCATGAGCAGTGTGGTGTGCATGTATGAAGGTTATAAATATGTATAATGGTTTTACTGGCATAAGTTTGAGGTAGCCAAGGGTACATCTACACTGCAAAAAAACACCACACCCATGGCAGCAAATCTCAGAATCCAGGTGTACAGACTTCAGCTCAGGCAACAGCACTAAAAATAGCAGCATAGACATTCCCGCTCAGGTTGGAGTTTGGGCTCTGAAACTCAGCAAGGGAGGTGGGTCTCAGAGTCTGAACTCCACTCCAAGTGAGAACATCTACACTGCTATTTTTAGTGCAATAGCACAAGCCAAAGACTGTAGGCCCAGTACTAAGACTCAATGCCACAGGCTGGGGAGGGGGCGCGTTTTCCAGTGTAGATATACACAAAATTACCAAAGTGGTGAAGCCACGTGTAACTTAATAGGTCAACCCAAATTAAGTGTCAGTAAAACCGTTTTATACCACACCATCATGATTTCTGCATATGCCAAATATTTCACAGAAAACTACTGCAGACATGTTTTTACTGAGTTCTTAAACATTGTATTGATACGATATTTTTCATATCCTTCCCCCTGTAAAGCCAGACTCCCCTTGTGCCATACATCCTACTGCACAGGCCTGAGAGGTAGAGGAAAGTGCTAACCAATACTATTTTAGAAACTCCAAGAAAATTACTTATGTAATGATGTCATGATTTTATGGTAGGATATCACAGTAAGATTACTGACCAAATGACTGCTCTGACTGACTTCTGTATTTCCTTTAGCCAGCATGACAGGCTTGAAAGTCTGCTTTAACAGCTTGTTTTCTTCCTGCTATGATGCCCACTCTAAATCCTGTCTTAAGCTCTTGCTCCCCATAACCTCCCAACTAGAACTCCCAGATAGCTCTGTTACACAGAAATAGGAATGGGAGAATGAGGATAATCCATGGGACATGGATATACCGGGGTACAAAATATATAGGAATGACAGAGTTGGTCACACTGGTGGGGGAGTGGCACTATATGTAAAAGAAAGCAGAGTCAAATAAGGTAAAATCCTAAATGAAACAAACTAACATAGAATCTCTATGGATAGAAATTCCATGCTTGAACAATAAGAGTATAGCGGAAGGAACATACTACTGACCACTTGACCAGAATGGTGATGGAGATTGTGAAATGCTACAGGAGGTTAGCGAGGCTACAAAAGCAGAAAGCTCCATAATAATGGAGGATTTAAATGAACTCCATATTGACTGGGTATGTGTCACTTCAAGAAAGGATGCAGAGGTAAAATTTCTAGACACCATAAATGACTGCTTGTTGGAGCAGCTAGCCCTGGAACCCACAAGCAGAGAGGCAATTCTTTATTTAGTTCTAAGTGGAGCAAAGGAACTGGTCCAAGAGGTGACTATAGCTGAACTGCTCGATAATAGCAACCATTATATAATTAAAATTAACATCCTTGTAGAGGTGATAAAAAAGCACCATGGTAACATTTAATTTTAAAAGGGGGGACTCAATGAGGATGCTTGTTAGACAGAAATTAAGAGGAACTATCACAAGGATTAAAAGCTTGCAAGCAGCACAGGGACTACTCAAATGCATCATAATAGAGGCTCAGACTAAATGTATAATCCAAATTAGAAAGGACCAAAAGAATGCCGCCCTGGTTAAGCAGCAGAGTAATGGAGGCAGTTGGGGCAAAAAGGCATCCTTTAAAATATGGAAGTCAAACATAAGGAGGATAATTGTAAGAAGCACAAACTGTGGCAGGTTAAGTGTAAAAGTATAGTAAGATAGGCCAAGAAAGAGTTTGAGAAGCAACTTGCTAAAGATGCAAAAACTAAGAATTATTTTTATGTACATCAGAAATAGGAAGCCTGCCAAACATACAGTAGGCCACTAGACAACCAAGGGATTAAAAGGATCACTCAGGGAAGACAAGGCAAACTGAAGAGAAACTAAATGAATTCTTTGCACAGGTCTTCACTACAAACAATGTAGGGGAGATGCCCAGAAAGAATGGCTCTAATGTGGGCAACAGACCTGAAGTACTGTCCCACAGAGGTGCCAACAGAAGAGGTTTTAGAACAAATTGATAAATTAAACAAGAAGACGTCACCAGGACTAAATGGTATTCACCCAAGAGTTATGAAGGAACTTAAATATGAAATGGCAGAACTACTAATGGTAGTACATAACCTATCACTAAAACAAGCCTGTGTACCAGATAACTGGAAGGTAGCTAAGGTAACACCAATTTTTTTAAAAGGGGCTCCCAAGGTCATCCTGGCAATTACAGGCCAGTAAGCCTAACTTCAATACTACGCATATTGGTAGAAACTATAGTGAAGAACAGAACTGTCAGACTCAGATGAACACAATGTTTTGGGAAAGAAACAGTATAGCTTTTGTAAAGGGAAATCATGCCTCACTAATCTATTAGAATTCTTTGAGGGTGTCAACAAGCATGTAGACAAGGGTGATCCAGTTGATATAGCATACTTGGATTTTCAGAAAGCCTTTGACAAAGTCTCTCACCAAAGGCTCTAAAGGAAACTAAGTAGTCATGGGATAACAGGGAAGATCCTTTTGTGGATCAGTAACTGGTTAAAAGATAGGAAACGAAGGGTAGGAATAAATGGCCAGTTTTCACAATGGAAAGAGGTAAGCAGTGGAATCCCCCAGGGATCTGTGCTATTCAGCATATTCATTAATGATCTGGAAAAGGGATAGACAATGAAGTGGCAAAGTTTGCAGACAATACAAAATTATTCAAGATAGTTAAGTCCAAAGCTGACTGCAAAGAATTACAGTGGGATATCACAAAACTGGGTGATTGGGCAACAAAATGGCAGATGAAATTCAACATTGATAAGTGCAAAGTAATGTACAGTGGAAAAAAAGAATTGCATCTACAGGTGTATAACCATGGGTTCTAAATTAGCTGATACCACCCAAGAAAGAGATCATGGATTGTTCTTTGAAAATTTCCATTCAATGCGTAGCAGCAGTCAAAAAAGCTAACAGAATGCCAGGAACTATTAGGAGAGGGACACAAAATAAGACTGAAAATATCATAATGCCACTATATAAATCTATGATGCACCCACACCTTGCATACAGTGGCCAGTTCTGGTTGCCCCATCTCAGAAAAGATATAGTGGAACTGGAAAAGATTCAGGAAAAAAGGCAACAAAGATGATCAAAGGCATGGAATGGCTTCCATACAATGAGAGACTAAAAACATTAGGGCTGTTCAGTTTACAAAAGAGATGATTCAGAGGGTATGTGATAGAGATCTATAAAATCATTAATTTTGTTGAGAAAATGAATAGGGGAGGGTTATTTCACCTTTCCCACAATATAAAAACCAGAGGTCACACGATGACATTAATAGAGAACAGGTTTAATACAAACGAGAGGAGATACTTTTTCATACACACACACAGCAATTAACCCGCAGAACTCATTGCCATGGAATGTTCTGATGACCAAAAGGTATAACGGGGTTCAAAAAAGAACTGGATAAGTTCATGGAGGATAAGTACATCAATGGCTATTAGCCAAGACAGTGAGGGAGGTAACCTCATGCTTGAGGCAAACATAAGTCTTTGCCAGGAACTGGGAGGGGAAGATGGGGTGAATCTCTCCAAACTGCTCTGTTCAGTACACTCCCCATGAAGCTCAAGTACTGGCCATTGCTGGAACATATGATACTGGGGTAGGTGGACCATTGGTCTGACCTACTATGACCATTCTTATAAGAATGCGAGAGTCAACTGAACAACCAAACAACTAAATATAAAAGACTTATTCAAAATGACCTTGTGCTGTTATAAGTGTGATGGTGGCAGACCAGGTGCCAGCTCATGTCAAGGCCTCTAGGCCTCACTGAACACTGACAAATGCATAGCTGGAAACCAGTCTGGCTCACCTGTGTGTTGGTATTGTTTAAATACATGCTAAAGTTATAAAAATGTGTTAAGACTTCATTAAATACTTGCAGCATCCTACATGTATTACTCTTACTTATAAATATCTGTATCTCATGTTACAACAAATATTTAAGTGTTTGCTCTGTAACTATAAAAATGCTTGCTACAGTCAGGGGAGAAGCATGACCAAGTGTGAAATATTAGTTTACCACATGAGGATATCTCCTCCCCAACGCAAGAATGCCTATAGACACCAGATGAGGCATTGTGGAACATCAGGAGACAAAAGACTTGGTTGATGGCTTTCCCACACCTCTGAAGAGGGTATATGCACAAGCCCTCGTCCCATCACAGCTCGAAGGGTGGGGGAAAAGGGAATAAAAATGCATGACTAGAAGAAACTTTATTCCTCTGCTGCTTAAACTCTGAGGGGCAAAGATTTCTAAGCATAAGCAAAGGGTTAGCTTGGGTGAGCCTAAACAACATACAGAGCTGGCATATTATAACAGCTTCTATTACCTTTTGAAACCTGACCGTAACTCATTTGTGAGTGTATGTTTACCTGCTTTAACCTTGTAAATAACTCATTTCTTTTTCCTAGTTAATAAACCTTTAGTTTACAGGATTGGCCACAAGCATTGCCTTTGGTTTGAGATCTGAAGTACCACTGACCTGGGGTAAGTGACTGGTCCTTTGGGACTGGGAGTAACCTGAATATTGATATGATATTTGGTGTAAGGGACCATCTGTCACAAAAGGCAAGCTTGCCGGGGCAGCAAGATAGGCCAGGATGCCCCAGGGGATTGTCTGCAACTCCATGTTAAGGCTGGTTTCAGAGTCGTAGCCGTGTTAGTCTGTGTCAGCAAAAAGAAAAGGAATGCTTGTGGCACCTTAGAGACTAACAAATTTATTTCAGCATAAGCTTTCGCGGACTACAGTCCGCTTCGTCGGATGCATAGAATGGAACATACAGTAGGAGGATATTTATACATTCAGAGAAACATGAAAAGGTGGAAGTAACCATACCAACTGTAAAGGGCTAATTTATTGAAAGGAACTATTATCAGCAAGGGAAAGAAACTTTTGAAGCGATAATCAAGATGGCCCATTACGGACAGTTAACACAAAGGTGTTAAGGGTACTTAACTAGGATACTAAACTAGGGGAAATAGATTCAATTAACGTAATGACTGCTAGTGAACTCCTAAAGGCTGTGACAGTGATTTAGGAGTTCACATTTGCTACGTGGTTGGTGAAATCTAAGCATAGAACACACAGCCAATTTGGAGTTTGTTTTTGACAGTCTGTCATGAGGATGGTACTCAGTGGTGAGCCACACCAGACAGCATGACAATAGATTATTTTTTAGTTTTCTCACATTTACTCCAAATCAAATGTTATTACTATTCTTTATCACTTGTGTTGTGGTAGCACCTAGGAACCCAGTCATGAACCAGGACTCCCATTGTGGTAGGTGCTGTACAAGCACAAAACAAAAAGATGGTCCCTGCCCCAAGGAGCTTGAAATAAACAAATTACCGTAAATAAGATTATTTTAAGTGCCAGTTCCGAAAACACAACCAGATTCTCGAGGTCAAGATGGGTTCTTCCTGCTTGGTCCACCATCAGGAGCAATAGATGTTCTCAGGCCATACTCTGCTCTGTTACACCTATGCAAAATCCACTGTCTTCAACAGAAGTGCACAGGTGTAGCTGCGGGCAGAATCTGATCCTACAATCAGAACTTAGTTAACAGTTCTCTTGATAACACACAAAAAGAAAAGCAGACTGGCTCAACTTTTAGTTTTGGTACTGGAGGAATCAGAGAAAACTCTAAATACAGAGCAAAATCTTCATCTAACATTAATCTGCATAGCCTTGTTGATGTCTATGGGGCTCCCCGTGGGGCTAGCAGTCTGCCTGGGCAGATCACACTGCAGGATTGGGGCCTTCCATTTTGCCATTTTTGAGTTACTTGTGCACAGAAAAATTAGGCTTTTTTATAAAAACTAGTAAAATATTTTCCCCACTTGGTTTGTTAAAAAATGACTAAACAGATTATGCTCAAACTTTCCAGAATAATTCAGTTTTGAACTGAGATCAAATAAAAACAGAAGACTCAGGAACAAAAAAATACGAGGTGCATCTTTAATCACAATATTCTTCCCACTACCACAAAAGCTATAATAACCAACACAAAGTTATGTTAGGATAAAGTCTTAATGATTCAAATCCATTTCTTTTCCTGATTTATAAAATACACTTTCAGGGTCCCTCAAACAGCCTAGCAAACAATAGGAGAGTTGCAAATAGAATGCTATTTAGTAAAAAATAGTAAAAAAATTGCTTCCATTATTGTAGAAATCCAGAATTTCTCTGCAGATATTTAGACTGTAAATATGAAAACAGAACTAAAATGGGCCCTACTTGAGCTAAATCATCTTTTAGGCATTTTTAGGTCAACGGATCTGTTACAGTTGCAGTGTTACTATAGCATACAGACCTGTATTTCAACAAAACAGCCAGCACAAGGAGAAGTATGCAGCCAATGCATAGTATGACTGCCATGTATTGTGAATTACATAGCTCAGATCAGAGGGACTGTATAAATCATTATTTAAACAGCTTCATTGTGTGCTACTTTCTAAAAGTAGGTACAGTACGTTTCCAACAGCTCCTTTTGTAATGTAGAACTCCTCAACCATACTAGGCCTCCATGGCTTGTATTTCAACAATTTCAGACTTGGGCATTTTTACCTTATGCTGGGGGGGTGGGGGGGTGGAGTACCACAAAATAATAGTCTGGGCTTCAGACCTCTAATTATTGAAAACTGATTAAGAGAAAGATTATAAAGTGTGTTTCATTACGTGGCAAGCTTTGTGCCACTTCAGTTCCATACCTAAATACTGATCCAGCAAACGCACAAGTAACTACAGAGCAATCATCTTATAAGGGCATATCCTTGGTCCTGTGCCATACCCAAATAAAGAGGGTCAACTAAGCAGTCATAAGGAAAGCCGCACTCTGCAGCAACTCCTGCAGACTCAGAGCTAGCGGAATCAGTGTGGATGCGATGCCCGCACATGGGGGAGATTTTGCACAGTGTCAAGCAGTCACAGATTCATCAGACCCATCTCTGCACAATATCCAGCCCACCTCTAACCACCAGATTCTCCTGGAGTGGATGAAATCCAGCTGCATCATTTCTTTCACAAAAAGCACGATGAGCTATATTCTGACTTGATGCACGTGTGTGCACACATGGCTCACTCTGACGTCAACAGGCATTGTGAGACTTTCCTCCAGAATATGGTCCTACGAGCATGTGCACACTGGTAATTGTAACTGCAATTTGCACAGTGCAATTCATTGGAACAGTTTGTGACAGATTCTAGTTCACTAGGGAGCTGAAACTGCAGAGAGACGAGAGCTTTGAGGGTGGTTACTGAATGAAAATCTAAGGACGAGAGAGGGTGCTCAGCACCACCTGAAGGCTCTCAGCACCTCACAGGATTAAACAATTAAAAAGGAGTTTCATTGAAACAGAATTCACTAGATCAGCACCTACAATAAGAGGGATTCACAGTGTACAGAATGTAATACCTTCTTTTAAACCTAGACAGTACTAGTAAATACCGTTGTCTGCAGAGTGCTATGTACTCACACTGTGATCCGTGTATGTCTTATGTAACATGCTGGCTAAGTGTGAGAAGTCTCACTCCAGTGGCTAGTCCATGTAAAGGATAAGAGCTTTGCTCCAGTTGAAAAGATCGGATGTTGGTGCTGAAGTTCCCATGCTCAACCCCTGTTGATAGTGTGCGCTGGTAGAGACTTTCACAAAGTGGTGGCCCATGAGATGACCTATCATTCATATTGTAGGAACACCCTGGGGCCCGAGATGAGATCAGGGCTGCTGTACTAGGCACTGTTACAAACACTTAGTAAAAGGCCGTCCTACCCCGAAAAGCTTACAATCTAAATAGGCAAGACAGACCAAGAGTGAAAGACAGAAGGCATTATTAGCCCCATTTTACAAATGGGGAACTGCATCAGAGACAATGCTTTTTAAGTGACTTGCCCAAGACCACACAGGAAGTCAGTTGCAGGGCCAGGAATTGAAGTCCTGAATTCCAGCCCAGTGCATTACCCACATGGGCATCTTCCTGCACACTTCATTTGCTTAAAGGAACATGTAATACTGTGCCCAAACATGTTGTATGTTACCTATAGGAGCTTGTCTATAGAAAGGATAAGAGCCTGCTATTATCACCAGTTAAGGCAGCTACTCAGTTAGATCAAATGGTAAAAGACCTAGTCCTGAAGGTCCCAAGCTCTATCCCCATTGACCACTGGAGATTCATCACACTTACTGTAGTGAAAATAAAGTTTATACGTTTCCTAATGGTGTAAATCATCTTGAATCCTCTACTAAGGACATATTGGCTATATTAATGTTTCATTAATATTTTGTTACCATTTTCCTGCATCTCTCTGTTATAAAATATATTTTACATCTAGCAATTTAAATTACCGGTACATATTTCAGCTTATATTGCAGTTGAATGGCTTGAAATTTTCACATTTAGAAAATAAGTTGTTTTTAAAAACAGGGAAATACAGTTAAAGGGCCTGAAAAGGCTATTTTTAGATGCTCCCTAATTAAGGGGAAGATAAAAAGCCATACTGATTTTAACCAAATTTTGTTTCAAAGGAAAAAACCATTTAAAATGTCTATCCAGAAAAAAACAAAGTTGCCAGATTTCAACTCAAGGAGCATTTTAATGGCTGAGTTAAAAACGGGATTTCTAATGGAAACACTGACAGACAAAAAATGAAAGGAGATTATTCAAACACAAAGCAGTTTCCATTTCATTTGATATCCAACTCATTAACACTGTACCCAATCAACAGGAGCAACATGCTAAAAGAAAAAAATACACACTTCCCAAATCTTTCATCTTCATTAGGCTTGCTTTGTTCTCTGCTAACAGTACACTGATTAGCTTTCAATACATTCAAAGGACTTTTGCACACATTCAACAGGACTTTTGTTATTCTATTAACTTGCTGGAGAAATATTGGCTATGTCTATGCTTAGATAGATTCTGTACAACATCCCTGAAACATTTGGCACAGAGTTCCTGATTGATCATTAGATAGGATACGCTAGGCAATCTTCCTTGGAAGTAGGTTTAAATTCTCGAAGCCTTTTACTGGGGGATTTTTTTTAAAATAAGCCTCATTTTCCCCTCTTGATTGAAGAAGAGCTGGATTGGAGGCACTGTTAAGAAAACATATTAAACAGACCAGAGCAGTGTCCAGGGAGAAACCACCACTGTTAAAGCTACTTTGTGATGTGTAAGTGGCATTAATTGGACAGAGACACTCAGTGGAGAATTTCCCCTGTGCAGATAAACAATAGGCCAGTGGAAAGCTGGAACAGAATTAGCTCTAACCCATGCTGTGCCAGCTCTTCCCCTATCCCTGGTGTAAGAAGAAAGGAGCCGGCATATCAGGGGTATTTCTGGAAGAAGGGGGAAGCAGCAGCAGCGCACAACTCTGCTATGCCCAAATTTCCACTGATTTAAGATGGGGGCCTTGCTCCAGTGGCATCAATTACAGCTGTTCCTATGAAGCTCTAATTTATTCAGGGGCAGCATGGCTGAGGATCAGGGAGCCACAACTGGATCCATACAGTCCCCCCATCCCCTATTGTCCTAGTGGAATTCGGGCATGGTTGAGAACCTGCCCCACGGGTTCTGATTCTCAGCTCCACCCAAACTCTGCTGAGTACAAGATGTGAGGGGGAAGAAAAGCTCCCCTGAAAAGCTCAACCAGCAAAGTAGTTGCTCATAAGGCCTGAAGCGCCCCTGGCACTTTCCTGTATGTGAGGGTAGTCCCGCAGCATAAGCTAGAACAGCCTCATGGTCCTTGGCCTCAATATCGATCATATGAAAAAAACACATTCATCTGTTCATTGGGTTAAGATCTCACACAACGTATGCTTTATACCTTCCAGTTACCGTTCAACACAACTACAGAAGACCAGATTTGACATTATTGATATTTCTACAGTAAAAAACAAACAGAAATAAAACCCTTTAAAAAAAAAAAAGCCTCTCAAATCCTTCAGGACCTTCGTTGTACATCACAAGGAAGGAAAAGTCCAATTTTTTTTTTTTAAATCCTCAGGTCATCTTTTAAAAAGAAAGAAATGAGTGGATAAACCCTCTACATTTTTGCTACCCAGAAAATGAAGCAAAATGCAATGAGTGCCAGACAGGAAAGGAGAAAACCAACAAATAACCACTTACATTCATGAAAATAAGTTGTTATAACCATTAAATAACAATCAACATAATATTTAATTCTTCTATAATGCCTTGCCCGCTAAAGTACACACATATATACAAGCACTGCTGACATACATCCAACACTGGGCTGGCTGGAAATAACCTGGTAGGAAGCTGGTACACAGCTCACTACACAATACAACCTGGCTAAGCACACTTGGACAAAGCCTCTTAGGGCCAGATTTTCATCTTGGACATCTAAAGATGCAGTGAGGTGCCTAGTGGGATTTTCAGAAGTGCCCAAAAATAGGATAGGTGCCTAATTCACATTGATTTAAATGGGTGTTAGATGCCTAGTCTGCTTAGGTGCCGAGTGGGATTTTCAAGAGCACCTGTTGGCATTTGTAGGTGCTTAAATCCCTTTGAAAATCTGGTCCTTAGTAACATGGGATCTTGATTGTCTCAATTATTATCTACAAATTGGAAACAACAGAGATTAAAATTCAACCAGCAAAGTAGTTGCTAATATTGTCTCAAGAGTTATAATCAAGGGTGCATGAGCACTACAGAACAGGTCAGAGTGCCTCTGTAAATCAGTAATCCATTCTCACTTCTTTAGTCTGTGTACTTCTTTCATCTCTATGTGCATAACTAAATTATTCTTCATTCCTTATATATTGGGGTTTCTTTTATAAAAAAAGCCTGTACCTATGAGACAGTTAAAAAGATACAACCTGCAGAGCGCTGGATTCACACTGTAATTCTGGCACTCCCTTTGATCATAAGGCCCGACTGATACAATTTATCGGAACATTATATTGACTTTTAACAAGGACAAAAAAAAGCCACTGTCTTAATAAAGAGCGGATTATGAAGCACCCTTCGAATAACTGAGTTCTACTGTGTTGTATCACGAAACTAAATTTAAAAAAAAAAAAATTATTCCAATGTGGTAGCTATCTGATGAGTTAAGGATTGAGTGTGGACTGCCATCTGGTGGTGGCTTCTCCTGTTTGCAAATAACTAACAGGCACCCTAAGAAAAAGAATCTATAGTCATGCATAAATAAAGCTATACATTTCACGTTATTTGCTTCGTTGAGATAAGGGACTTTGCAGCATTCACTACCAATCATCATAATCACGGCAAATCTCAAGGGGACATGGCATCTTTGTCGATTGAGCACCACCCAGATCAATCTCCAGCTAGATCTTTAAGGTAAACTGGCTGATATTTAGCTGATGTCTATCATGGGCAATCTTATTGTGTCCCTGAAACTTTTGTCACCCACAAGATCACCGGGCTTGTAGTGGCATTCCTCGGTTCCTTTGGAATATGTCGGTCTTCCATTCTAATAATATGTCAATACTAAGAAAGCAGCCGAAACCGAATTACTGCTGATTGAGGCAATTGCTGGGTTCAGCTTCAAATATCCTGGTTTTTTATCTTGTCCTGTCATTTAATATGGAGCAGCTGACAAAGACAATGAGAATCAAAAACGTCAACCTTCAGCCTTCCTCAGCATCCATGTTTCACTTCCATACAATATAGTTGGTTTTGGTTCTATATATCCAAGCTTTGTGGCAAGCCTCATGTCACAATGTCCCCACATGACTACGTCTCCATTATTTACCTTATCCGTGTAACAGACATAAGCATTTCAACTATTACCACAGTACCTAAATGCTGATGCTTGCACGGTGCCTTGAAAAAGGGGGCAAAAAGGTTGCTGGCAAAGACTGGCCTCTTTTTTGGCATCTTGCGCATGAAGATCCCTGACACAAATTCAAACTCCCCTTTCCAAAAATTGGACGAGAAGTCGTCAAAGGTAATGGACTTTGCATGTTCTCACAGGAATTGCTTTACTGGACTAGGTAGTCTGGTATCTTGTCTCAATAGTGACCAGCACTAGCTCTTTCAGAAAAAGGAGAAAGAAAACCCATTATAGAATACCCTGAATATAGGGGAAATTTCTTCATTACTCCAAGAAGTTAATCTTTGCTTATGTCCTAAAGCAGTGTTTCCCAAACTTACAACAGTTGCGTACCCCTTTTGAGACATTTGTCTTACCAGCGTACCCCTTCTCCGGTGAAGATAATTGGGGGGGGGGAGCCACATTTTTATAACACACTCCTAATTCGTTTCATTCTGGATTAAATGTTTATTAGAAATAAATACAAAATTATATTACATACATTTGAAACGAAAATTTTAATAGAAATAATAGTTACATATAGAAATAATTAAAATAATAGAAGTGAATCAACAGTCTGGCATCTCTCTCTCTCATATACACACACACACACACACACACCCCCACACACACACCTATACACACACACCTATACACACACACACACACAAATTTTGTATATTAATACACACCAAGTAGGTACTTGCTATGATCTTTAAATTACTACGAGTAGTTATTCACTTTTATCCGTCAGTATGACTTCTGCGCATGCCACAAAGGCAAGTGTATTGCCCGAGCCGCGGTAACGCGCACGCGTGGTTTGCGTCGGCTCTGCTGTGCTATGGTATTTACAATGTAAACCTGTGTGTATTTCTACTGTACAAGTGTACACCATTCTTATATATTAAATTTTAGTGAATTGTTTTCTACTGCTTAAAAAAACGATGATAAAGTAAAATAAAAAATTCTGCCGCGTACCCCTTGAAACCCTTTCACGTACCACCAGGGGTACAACACTTTGGGAAACATGTCCTAAAGCATGAGGACTGATCTCCCTTTTATGTTTTTATCCTAGCTAGCATGGTGGATCTTACTCATACAAATATCTCTCTTTTTCTAATCCTACTACATTCCTCAATACCTTGTAGCAGTGATTTTCATGGGTTAATTATGTGATGTGTTCTATCAGTTTTAATTTTAAATTGCATTGGCCTAAAAACTCACCCCTGGCACAACTCTAGTTACTTTAATACTGATACACAAGGATTCATTTGACCCTGATCATCCACATAAACATCATGCACTGTGTCATTTATTATATAGTATGGTTTACTAAAGCCTTTTTTTTAAACTAACAGAGACATAATATGAACAGGAATACGTTGCAATGAATGTACAACAGCAGTTCTCAAATTCATTGTCAAGAGAAAATGAGCGATCAACTTCTCTCAAACATCTTGGGCACAAGCTTCTCTACAGACATTTAGAATGAGTACATAGGAGGAGAGAGAGGGGAAATTACCTGGGAAAGAAAAGAGGAATGTGAATAACTTTTAATGACTTCTGATGCAAGGGTTGCTGGCAAGTAGTTTACAACAGAGTTTTGTGAAACTCAATAGTTTTGATTGAATCTGAAACTCAAAGAGAAACTCCAAACAAGCCCAAAAACCCAAACCCCAGGAGCTGCCAAACTTCACCTAGTTTGAACACAAACCCACACTTCAGAGAACAGCTGAACCTGAAACACAGCTAACCTGTTGAAGAAACTGGTCCAACTTGCACATGTACAATGAACCCCAAAACTGAGGGGGTTTGGTATTTGTAATGAACGAGTCCTCCAGCTAGACTGTAGTTGTAGAACACAACTCTAACTCTTGGACTGTTCCAGTTCAAGGCCCATATCCCGAAATTTGATCCATGCAGGTACACCGAGATGCCTGTGCAACGTCCCACTGAAGTCGCTGGAATGTCACATGGGCACATGTGTCTGTACAGGCGGATCAGACTACAGGATCCAAGCCTAAGCCTGTATTGAGTGAGAAACAACAGGCCAGATTCATCTCTGGTGCAACTCCACTGACTTGGAGGAAATTACTCTGGTGTGCCAGCGAGCAGGATTTGGCCGTTGGTAATATTACCTTATCACAAGGATGCTGGAATCAAAAGTAAAATATGGGAAGTTATAACTGAGAGTCTGACTTGAATGTAAAACAGCAACAGCAATAAAGGGATAATAAATTGTATTTATGGGACACTCCTACTTTATGGCATCCAAGTAAATAAAGTATCTCAAAAAAATAAAAAGCTGCCCAAGAAGATCAAAAAGGCAACAGAGCCCAATAATCAAAGAGATCTACAGAACATTGCAATATATGCCTCAATAACCCACCAAATCAACCACGATATATGCATAGCTCTCAGAGTAATATAGATATCATCATATATACTATTTATAGGTGCGAATTTTAAGCTAACATCAAGGCTTCAATCCTAGTCTTCCTGCAAAACTCCCACTGAAGTAATGGGATTTTTGCATGAGTGAAGACCTCAGCCACATGAATTTAATACCCAAGGAGTCCTCTGCCCTCATAAGCATGTGCTTAAGTCCCATTGACTTCAAAGATAACCACGTGCTTAAGGGCTTTGCTGAAGCAGTGGACATGGCACTGGTCTGGGAGACAGGAGACCTGGGTTCAGTTCCTAGTTACCGCTGGCCTTTGTGCAGGTCGTTTCACATCTGTTTCCCCTGCTAGGCCTTTGTCGGTCTGGTCTCTTTACACTATAAGCTTTTCAGGACACAAGCGGCCTCTTACTCCGAGTTTGTACACCTGGCACAGTGGAGACCTGATCATAGTTGAGGCCTCTAGGTGCAACTGGAATATAACTAAAATAATAATTTGAAGACTGTATTGTGCGTTTGCAGGGGGGTGGATTAATGATCTAGCAGGTTGTTTCTAAGATCCTATAAAATTCAAAGTTACTAATTTAACCCATTTTAACTCAACCAGAATATAGCTCTGGCAGAGTAAAAGACACCGTTACTGCGAGATCTGGCAATGGTATCCAAAAGCCCCATTCTGTTCAACAGAGTAAAAGAGAGAATTATCAGGAACTTTCCTAACAAATTCCAGGATGTCTTATGATTTTGGTCTGCATTTACAATGTCTCATTGTATTATGGTGGTCTATCCAGAGGACTCTGAACAGGGTCTGACCTGATATTCATACAAGTAGTTATGTTCATTTTAGTACGGTAATGCATGAGTCCCACTGGAGAAGTTAAATATGAAATGATAGTCTTAACCCTGAATTTCTAGCTTGGTGCCTTTAAAGTCCTCAAATAGCAAGTGTCGGTACAGTTTCCAATAGAGATTTCTCAGTTTTGTAATCACAGAACCAGTGGCCCACATGCACGAGTATCAGAGGTGTGTGTTTTAGCTTAACACAGTCAATAAGCCATCACCAGTTCAAAGAGACTTTTATCCTGGTGATTAGAATACCGAAAAGGTTAGGTTTGGTCATGAGAAAGACACAGCTGCATGGGTCCTAACCCGGAGCATCTGAAATGCTGTTCGTGTTGAATGCAGCCAGCTCCAAGCCAACATAGAGATTTGGGAGCATTCTACACTGGATACATGTACTGAAAGAACTACAAAAACTGGGAAATTGCAGCATCATAATTTTTCACCTAACCTTACAAACCATCTGGGGAGGAGGTAGGGTGACCAGACATCCCAATGTTATCAGGACCATCCCAATATTAGGGGCTTTGTCATATAGGCAACCTATTACTTCCCCTCCTCCCCCTTTCTGATTTTTGCTATCAGATCACCCGGGGGGAGTAATTTAAAACTGACTTGCAGAATCCGTGCTGTATCCAGTACTAGAAAAGAACCTTAGACGCCACTGACTCCAGGAAGATCAGAATAAAATTCTGTGAGCTGGATCTCAGCTGGTGCAAACTGGTCTAGCTCCTCTGACTTCAGATGAGGATTTTGCTCAGTTCATTGGGGGTGAAATCCTGGCCTCACTGAAGTCAATGGCAAAATTCCCCTTGACTTCAGTGGAGCCAGGATTTCACTCCTGGATTTTTCCAGCAAGGGATTTGGCTCAGTGCTGCTTTATGATTTCACTGTTTGGGGAGGGTTTGGGCCTCAGGGATGAGAGTTCTGAACACTGATCACTTGGGAGCCATTCCCACCCACCCACCTTTTACTGCAGAGCCCTCTGAGGGACGTACCAAACTGACGTACAGAAGGATGCAACAAGTAAACACCACTTGTGAAACATGATTTACAATAGCTCAACTGGGACAGAACTTGTACCATTAGACTGGGGAGGAAAAAAAGTTTAGCATTAGTCATTAATTTTTGTTTTGTTTCTGTTTATTATTCCACGCTAGATATCTTTATCGTAGAGGCTTAAACAAAAACAAGTGATGCCAATGTGTGACGGGGTTGATAATTCATGGCATGAGTAATCTCTCTCCGCTGCACGATACAGATAAGCACTCAGTAAGCTTTTCCCAACTGATTTAAAAGTTACCTCACGCACATTACGTGTCTGCCTGCTTGTTTATAAATCTTTAATGTGGATGCCTGGCTGGCGTGTCGTGCCTGACATGTGAACTGTACAAAAAGCGGTTCACAGGTTTTTATTACAGCTTTACCTTTAATATCTCCACTAGCAGATTTTTCACACTTCACAGATGCAGTAGTTAATGCTGCTTTCAAGGCACAGTGCATAACCTTTGTTCAACCTGAACTCTTTTCCAGCTGTTATTGCACTGCGTCTACGCTACTCTCCATATTGAGAACCTTATTGTCAGTGATTTCCTCAGAAAAGCCAATACAGAGGCTTAAAGATTCTAAACGCCGATTCAGCACACATCGCAGCACACCCCCGTTTACCTGAAGATTTAGGATGCCCTTGTTAAAACCTTTGGACACATGAGATCTTAGATGAAAGCAGAGCCAGCCAGCACTCTCGAAAGCGCACTTGAAAATTCCCATTCAGGTCCCCATCTTCAAAAGGGCAGTGAAGAAATGCCTCTCTTCTACCTAGTCTTGTCTATTTAGTGTGCAGGCTCTTCATGGTAGGTCTCTTACAACATGGATGCATAGCACCTGGTACAAAAGGGCTCTGATCTCGGTTGCAGGCACTAGCCACTACTGTAATAGAAATAATAAATATAGAATAGAGCCAGCTGGCTTCAGATAAGCTAGACAGCTGCACTCTGTGCAGTGGAGTGAGACTGGCCAGCAAGCTGCAAAGGGATTGTTACAGCTTCGGGGTTAACTGCACCTTTGATCTCCGCCTTGGCTTTCCTCAAGGGCACCTGCTCAAGGTTCAGGCTCCCAGCCATCACCTATCTCCCTCCCTTCAGACTGGAGGTTGAGACTTGCAGTCCCTCTGCACTTCATTGTGATTTCCCCAGCAGGTCTGACTGGGGTCAGGCACCTCTGGTTAACCTTTCCCTGGGGGCTACAACAGTGCCTAGCAGTTACCAAACAGCCTTCACAAAGCAAAATACATTTATTCTTTTGGGTAAAAGCAGTACAGAGAAAAATATGAAAAAAACAATAAACATTCCCTATGCTATAAACATTCCTTGTGCTAAAAGCTTACCAGAGGTCACCCATCAGCCTCTTGGGGCCTTGTAAGCCAAAGTCCTTCCAACCCTTCTGCAAAGGTGGGGGACCTCCCTTGGAGAGAGGGTACTGTCTATTTACTGAATCAGAAGAAAGCCCTGTCAATTTAAACTCAGCATTTTTATACTAAAGCCCCTTCTTTGTCTGGTGGTCACAGGAAGACCCAGTTTGAACAAGTATGTGCTAGCCAACGAAGGGGTATTTCAGCGACTAGCCTTAACTTCCCCTCCCCCATGTTTTTTAATTCCTCCTGTAGCAGCTGTACTAACCCTCCCCCTTCCCAATCCCTGGCCCACAATGATACATAAAACCTTTCATAAACTTCACACAATGTGGTTGCTCAAAGTCACTGCAGGCAGTTGCAGTCTCTGTCACAGCTCCCCCATAAAGTAGTAGTTATTAGCAAAGGTGTCTGTTTGGTATCCTAGGGGTACCCACTGGTTTATTTTTCTGGACTAAGCATCAGTGACCAAATTCACATTTCCTTCCCCATGAATCACTTCCACATCATAAGCTTGGGGCATCAGGCTCTACCATAGCAACTTGGCATCTGTCCCTTTCATCGCATGCAACCGGATGAGTGGTCAGTGTACACAGTTAAATGTCGATCAAACAGACACGGCTGGAATTGCCTGGGTGCCCACACCGTAGCCATTTTTCAATTGTTGCATGGTATTTTCTGTTGGGGGAAGCAATTTCTTGCTCAAATACTCAATGGGGCAGCTCCCCACTTTTCATCATTTTGCATCAACACCGTCCCAAACCCTGTGTCAGAGGTGTCTGTAAACACCATAAAAGGCTGCCAAAGTCTGGGCTTACCAGAACCGAGTCTGTACTTAAGGGCTTCCTTCAGATCACAGAAGGCTTGTTGACACCATGTCTGGCTTCTCCATTTTACACAGATCAGTGACAGCAGCAGTCAGGGTACTAAAGCAAGGGACGAATCTCCTGTAATACCACTTTTGCCACGCCCACCTTACATTTCTCCATCTTTACAGGCCGCTGTCTGAATGCTGTGCAGCACCCTCCTTATATGGGTCACGGGCTTTTCCCATGTCTGGCTGAAGTTATAAATATTATCTATGTATGCCAGGGCAAACTCATCCACCCCCTTCCAATAACTTATCTATCAGCTGCTGGAACGTAGTTGCAGCCCCCGTGAGGCCAAAAGATGGGACCAGGAACTGAGAGAACCCTACTGAGGTGGAAAACGCCAATTTGAGCCCTGCATCTGAGTGCAAAGGCACCTGCCAATAATCTCTAGTGAGGTCAATAGTGGTCAGAAATTGGGCCCTTCCCAACTAACCCAGTATCTGGTCTGTTTTAGGCATGGGGAATGCATCAGAGTGATGGTATTGAGCTTTCTATAATCCACACAGAATCTCATTGACCCATCTTTCTTAGGTACCACTACAACAGGGGATGACTAGGGACTACTTGATCACTGGATCACCTCTAACTCTAGCATATCAGCGATTTCTTCCCCCAAGCTCCCAGCAACCCTGGAAGGGTGAACTTTTAATTAGACCCTTAGGTCCATCTCCACCTGATGGACAGCAAGCAAGGTGCATCCAGACTTACTGGAAAAGGCCTGGTGATAAGACTGCAAGTACCCTCGTGATCACTGCTTGTTGTGTGGGCTTGTACAGTCTAGGGAGAGGCTGGCCCCTGTTCCTGCCACCACATCTATTGGGGAGATGCTCCCTCTGTCCTCCCAGTGCTGGCACATGGCTAGGGCCTGATTCTCTGTGTTAGAATATGGTTTCCTCACATTCACATGATGTAATTGGATCTGGTGTGAGCAATCCACCACATAAATTCACCTCACTGAGCTATTAGATTATTTTAAAGTGGCCTTCACAGGCTGCCTGGAGTTTATTCCTCAGCACAGTTTATCTGCAGGACCCAGCCTGGCCCTAGGGCACGCAATCACCGTGTCAGGCAGCAGCACAGAGCTGCCTCTCTGCCTGTCGGCTTCGAGTTCAGAGTCCGAGCCAAAAGCTGTTTGTCAAGGGCACTGGAATCAAGGGTCCACGTTCAGGGGGCCATGACCCCCTCACATTTTTCCTGCCTTAAGGGCGACAGTGGTAGTGGTGGGGAAGTTGGGAGGGGTGGAGAGAAGCGGGCAGCAGGTGAGGCCTTGTGGGGGGGGGGGGGAGAGGCGGGGCTGGAGAAGGGGCCACCATCTGGGTACCAGTTGCGCCCCCACTTCTCGGGAGCTTCTGGTGCTCCTGGCTGTTCTTTTCTGCTTTTGGCTCTGAGTAATTACACAAGTGGCTTGGGGCCAGGATTCCCCAACAAAACCTCTACCAGCAGCTGGGAGTGCACGCCAACATCCTTAGGTCCTTGACTGTCACCCAGTTTCAGATAGATCTGAGTTCCCAGAACTTGGAAAGAAGGTCCCATTATTCCCTGAATGGTTAAGAGTCTATAAGGGATAGATCTCCTTTCGAGATAGGTCCTGGTTGGGGTCAGCTTTTGCTTGACTTTTTTAATCAAACTCGACTATCCACATATTGGTTGGCCCATTTCCCAGCTAGTTTCGTTTCTAGGGTCCTTGTCTGTTAACAATGATTTTTAGGTTGGGATATCAAAGTTTGAAGAATTGTTCTAAACCCAATAATTCATATGTCTCACCCACTATGGTAAACCACCAACCAGTTCCCCAGTTTGTTACATAACCCCTAATTTGGTTTGACACCTCAGCATAGGTTATATGCCCCTTTTTTTTTTTAACTCCCTGAAACCTCCTAAATGCATCAGGGGTCAGTTTAAACTTTCACAACAAGGCTTGTTTATATGCCTATAAATTAATCTTTATAGTTCCTGTAACAGGGTGCACTCACCTCTTGTGAGCTCCCCCTTGGCCGAGTGCACACGCATGTACACTCTCTCTGTTTGTCTCCAGGGAGGAGCCCTGGGGCATTGCTCTAACCCAGAGCAGGGACAATGTCTTCATGCTCTTGGGGCTTCCTGGCTACAACTCTCCAGCTGGGCCACTATAGCTGAGTTCCCTCTCTGGGGTACCTCAAATGTCCAGGCCACTTCCCCTCAGTGGCTAATGGGAGGGGGGGGGGTCAGGGAGACCCGGGTCCACCCACTACTCCAAGTCCCAGCCCACGGACCCTGTAGATCGCAGCCATTTGCTGTGTGCCTTTAACCATGTTGCACGGCTTCTCTAATTCTCTGGCCCACTTCCCCATAGCCCCACACCATCTTTGTCTTAATGGAGTCCCAGCAACCAGCTCAGGGCTCCTTCTCGCTCTCCCCAGCTCCTAGTAGCACTGCCCTGTCCGGGATTCTGTAGCTCTGTCAGCCAGCCACACACCATCCACACTCCTACAGCTCCAACAAGGAACTGAATTCCTTCTGGCCCTGCAGCAATTCTTATACTAGGCTGATGGGCCCTGATTGGCTATGTGGGACACAGCCACTCTAGGCAGCTTGGAGGACCCTCTCCACTGCCCTCTTTTGGGGCCAGGTGTGGCAGGGCCTGGTATACCTCGTCACAGTCCCCTATGTCCGTATGGGTGAAAATATCTAGAGCCTTCTCTGACAGTAATGGAGTTAGATACCATACCATGTCCTCCTGTTCCACCTTGCTCAAGTCACACCTCATTTTTAAATCCATCCTTCTTACCCCTATTGTAGCGGTGCATTCAGTCTGGATGCAGCCTGGTTGCAGCCTCTGACAGCGTCCTCACTCCTTCCCTTTAGGGAGGTGTCTCCAAGAGTTCCCCCCGCCCACTGGATTCTCTGCAAGTGGACTGGGCATTCCCTGTGTTCCTGCAGCATCATTCCTTTTCCAGTCCTCAAAGTATATCAGTAGATCAGATTGACTAGCTGTGCCTTTGTCCACTCCTCAGCATTGAGCTGCCTTTCTCTGTATTTCTCAACCAGCTGTTTTTTTTGTTTGTTTGTTTTTTTAAATCTGTTCATAACTTATTTTCCCCCATCTCTGTTTTTGCTATCCCTTTCCTGAAAAGATGAGGATTTTCTCAGGGCTTTTCCTTTCTACACTGCTTGCATTCAGTGCTGCTATTGGCACTTTACTGGCAATTCCCCATTGTCATCGACAGCACACACTGCCACCATATATGTTACAGTTTCAGGGTTAACTTGCACCTTTGACCTCCCTCCTGGTCTTCCTTGAGGGCTAAGGTTTCAGACTCCCAGCCATCACCTATCTTGGGCAGAGACCTATGTCTTTCTCCCTCCAGACCAGGGATTTAGACTTTCAGTCCCTCTGCACTTCACTGTGATTTCCTCAGCGGGTCTGACTAAGGTCCAGCACCTGTGATTAACCTCTCTCCAGAGGATACAATAGTGTGTACTGGTAACCAAACAGCCTTCACAAAGCAAAATATGTTTATTCTAAGGGTTAAAAGCAGTACAGAGGGAAAAAAAACAAACAAAAAAAATGTTCCTATACTCGTGCTAAAAGCTTACCAGAGGCCACCCATCAGTCTTATGGGCCCTTGTAAGCCAAAGTCCTTCAAACCCTTTGCAAAGGTTCCCCATCCCCAGACAGAGAATCCTGTTTACTGAATCAAAAAGAAAAAAAAAAGCCCTGTGCCAATTTAAACTCAGCCTTTTTATACCAAAAGCCCCTTCTTTGTCTGTTGGTCACTGGAAGACCCAGTATCTGCAAGCCAACCAAGGGGTGACACTCCCTGGAGGTGTTCACAGTATCAATGATTAGCCTTAATCACCTCCTGCTGTTTTTAGTTCCTGGAGGAGCTGTGGTAACCTGCCCCAGCATTGCATACAATCCCGGGTCCACAATGATACATAAACCATTCATAAACTTAATACAGTATGGTTCCCAAAGGCACTGCAGGCTCTTGCAATATCTGTCTCAGGTACCTTGCTCCACATTCACCCAGACAGGGAGTTTAGGTTTACCATGGTCCCAGTTTATACCAGAGCTGCTTAAAAGGCTACCAACTTCAACTGCTCTTAAAAGTAAAAATAGGACTGGTGTCTGTAATGTCCTGGGGATAACACCCTTCGTATTCTTGACCTTGGTTTGGCAATAACTAGATATGAGAATGCTCCTGATAATCCACAACTGGTCTCATTCTGAACTCAGTGCATCTCATGACAGGATTCTGGGAGTTATGGCAGTACTGTGTGGCTATAAAGACTTGTCTACACACAGAGAAGTGGCTTCACTTACAAGTTGTACTGCTTGAACTAAACCAGTGTGTGTGTGGGCTCTCTCATACTGGTTTAAAACTGGTTAAATGAGTATAGCTTGCACGTGAACACTTACAAACACAAGCGACTTTGCAAGCACAAGCCAAATTGATATACGCCAAGTTTAAATTGATGTGAATGTTCACACATAGCACTGCCCTGGTTTAACCAGATCAATATGAAAATCATATCTTTAATTATTATATCAGTGCAATGTCACATGTACAACCAGGCCTAAAACAGAGCAGATAAACAGGATCAATAAAGCTCATAAGACAAACTGAGGATCACAACTGAGGAAGCTTCTCAGTAACTGCTCGCCTCCACATTTTTCCAGCTGGTTTTTGTTTTGGGTGTTTTGTGGGGAGAGGAGAGGGGACAGAGGGAGGCAGGTGTGTGTGTGTTGCAAGAGATTTTGTTGCTTTTGGGGGGAAGGCAAAACACCACATTAGAACTTAAGTTAATTTTAAAAATTCTCCCCCCCTCCCCCCCTAAAAAAATTGTGGAACATTTTGGTAGGTGTTTGGAAGGGATTGGGGGGTTATTGGTCAAAATTCAAAATTAATTGAATTTTAGAAAAAACTTCAACCAAGTCTAATGACAGCATATTGTCGTGACACAAATATCAGGATATCATGACATAACAAGTTTGCCCTTCAAGACAAGCTCTTACAGAGCACAATTCTAAGATACCTCAGGCCAGATTCTCAGCTGGTGTAAATCAATGTAGTTCCATTAACTTTACATCACCTGAAGATCTGGCCCATAGTTTTCATTAGCGTGATGGAAATCTTTTTCAACTCAAAAAAGAAAAAAAAAAAAAAAAAAAACTAAGGGCTTCTCTTTTGTCAGCATAGCATACAGAAGCTGCCATTACTGTCCCTTCTCCCATTTCTTTGATCAGCCATCAATAATTATCCTGTGTTCAGTTGAACTCAGAAAGCTTTAATCTGTATGCAGCTGTCTAGGCCAGCAAAAATTAATATTTGACTTATCCTAATAACAATCCCAAGACCAAGTGGAAAGCAAGGACACAGAAATAAATAAATCCAACAATCTTAAATCAAAATATGGCAATGAACGTCAGTGGGGTTTGCACTGGTGACAAAATCTGACCCAACAGTGAATGGCACAGTTGACACTAAAGACAGAAGTTGTCCTAAACCATCTTACATCTGTCCAGTAATAGAGAAAACTCTGGCAGTTCTGAATTAGAAGAATGCACAGCACAAGGTTGCCTGGTATGTGGGGACCACATCCAGTTTTGTTACATGCTTCCCCTTATTATTTAGATGCTGTTCTTACCTCTGCAGCTAAGTAGTTCCCAGTGGCTAGATGTTTAAACCTAAACAGGCTATTCCATTGTCCTGCCCCTCCACGGCATGGATCATGATGTACAACCTATAGACAGAAATACAGATTATTAGTCATACTAGCCATTGTGAGGATCACACAAAAATACCTACCTCATGGACAATACAGTACCATTCAGAGAAACTGCGGTCTTCATTATGCTGAAATACTAATTCTACTATAGCTACTGGGTTACAAACCCTCCAGGATTACCCTGGAGTCTCCAGAAATTAAAAGAATAATCTTTAATTAAAAATTGTCATGTGATGAAACCTTCAAGAATACGTCCAACCAAAACTGGCAACCCTAATAGCTAATGCTGTCAATATTTTGCATAATGTAAATTCCATGACGATAAAATATTTTACTACAGGGTGAAATTCTGTGTTTACACTAAATCTGCCACAGATCATAACTATTTACATTTATATTTCACTGCTTGCAAGAAAAATGTGCCTCTTATAATGTGTGAATCTAGAGAGTTATGCCATTGAATCTAACAGAGTAAATGGCACTACTCCACATTTACATGGGCATTACTAAAAGCAGATTACACTGTGTCTCCTTCGCTTATTAAAAATTTCTGTTGCTGAAAGAGAAGTTGGTCCAATAAAAGATATTACCTCAGTCACCTTGTGTGTCTCATATCCTGGAGCCAACACAGCTATACCACCAATACAAATAATAAAAATTGCATAGCACTTTTTGCAAAAAATCAGGGTGCTCTGGATATAGGACCCCAGGATAACTACATTCTGTCTGACCAAATCTCCTCTCTGTCAGTTGAGCTGGCCAAGGTATTCTTTCCTTTATGTCTTCCACTGTTTTGTAGTGTTACTTACTACTTCCCAGTTTGGCGTTGCCTTTTTTCTCATTAACAAGTTAAGTGATCCCTAAATATGCAGGGTACACTCCTGCAGTCCCTACCCAGGCAAAAATGTGGGTTTGCCCAAGTAAGAAGCCTTTTGTTTTCACAGTTTGTCTAGCAGTTTGGGGTCCTTACACAGGGTGGAAGTAAAGGTTCTAAGACGTATCAATTGCCCCATATTCTTCTATCAAAAACAAAAACTCCTGCTAATCTTCTAGGCCCTAATTCAGCAAATCATTCCTATTCAGCAAAGCCTAACTGAAAGCCATGCTCTGCTGAAGAGGAATGGACTCAATCAATTTTCTGAATCGGGGTCGTACACTATTGCTTTGTGTCATTAATGGCAAATATGTGCATCCCATGAGATTCCATATATACCTATCTTGGGCCAGATTCAGGAAAAGCAGTGTCACTGCATTGGCTTTGATAAAATTGCACCATTTATGCCAGGTCTGAATTTGACTCTCCATTACTTTGCTTCTGTGCAGCTATATATAGCAAGAAAACATCTTCTCCCCCACATGACTGTAGCAATAAAGCATCTCAAGTGTTCATCCTACACAAACTGCTTCATAAAAAACAAGAATAGTTACTGGGAGGTATATGGCGATACCAAATGGCCAAGAATGATGCTTTTTTACTGGGCGCTGCCCTTTGCATCCTAAAATATTTATAACAGGCAAAAATACCTCTATTTCCCACAGTGCTTTAGAACTTGTTGCAGAAGTGGCTGACTGACGCAATGTTGTGCGAAGGAAAATATGTTGTTTCTTCTCATATTCATCACAGGTCAGAAACTTCTCTTGCTCCGCATGGAACAGTCTAACAACATCCCCCTAAAGGAACAGGGAAGGAAAGTATTACCAAATGGAAGACAAGGCGAGTGGAAATAGTGGGCCAGAATCTGAGCCATATGAATCCACAGACATCAGAGTCCACGTGACTTTTCGCTGGTGTAAGTGGGACCTTTGACTTTTTTTCCTGTTGCTGGGGACTCATGGAAAGGGGAGAACACGTCTTGGTTTTGCAGGATGTAGACAGACTATGATTCGAAAGTCTATTCTTACAGAAACCCTGTGAAACGTTAATGAAAATAAAATCTATTTCAAAGCATGACAATGAAAAGACGACTAGTCAACCTTGGGGTGAGATTTTTAAGTTTAAGGAATTTTTTTATTAGTTTTCTATTTTTGATTAAGCATAGTTAGTGCTTGGTAAAAATGAATAGCTGACAGCACACTCTAGAAGTGTGAATAAGGCATATTGTGAAGGGGAAGCTTGTACAACCCCTGGCTACAGAGTTCTGCCAATGCAACTCAACACCGACAGCAATACCCAGTTATTGCTGTCCTAGGCCTTTTCTAACAGATTGCTAATTATGCTGAATTGGGCATTGGTGCTGCGATGATGGAGAGTCATGTTCACTGCCGAGCTTGCCAAATCGCAAGGTCTCAATCCAATCCTCATTTACCTTGAAATCTTAGATGCTTTTGACCCTATTGATCATATCCTTCTTCTTACCAATCTTATTTTCTTTTGCAACTCTGTCCTCTCCCAGGTCTCCTTTTGCCTACCTGGTTGTTCCAGCAATGTCTGTTTCAATGGGGCCTTCTTCTCCCCTATCGCTTTCTGGCAGTGGAGAGGGGGCTTGGTTCTCTTCTCCTCTCCCCACTCTCTCTTTAGGGGATCTCACTGGCTCACCTGGCTTCAATTACCATCTTTATGCTCCATTCCTGACCTGTCCTCCCCTCATCTCAGTGTCTCTCTCCCTGATGTTTCCTCGTGGATGTCTTACCATCAATTGGAACTAAAGCTGACTTTGGATCCAATCCTCCACGGTCTTATACTTTGTGTTGTCGTTTACACCTCTGCCAGATGCAAACTGCTAGAAATTCTGATCTAGCATCATGTCAAGTGGCCTCGGAACAAGTGTAAATTATTACATAAGGTTCCAGGGTGGGGGAGGATAAGGACCTTGGTCTCTCCCCCGCAAACTTTACACACTCTCTGCGCTTTCTCTGTCCTCCCCACTACTCAGTGTTAACTTTGGCTTCTCCCTCTCCTTTGCCTCACACATCCAAGCTGCATTGAAGTTATGCTACTTCCTCCTCCACATTTTAAAACTTCCGCCTTCTCTCTCCGCCCACCCAGCTCAAAATTCTTATCCCAGCCTCATCACCTCCCATCCGAACTACTATGACATCCTCCTCTCAGCACTCCCTGGCACCTGCCTTGCCCTCCACCTCTCCAGATCAACATCCTTGCCTGTCGTAACCCCTCTTTCACTCTGAATCCCTCCAGTGGTTTCCCCTTTTCCACTGCATCAGACTCAAGCTTCTTGCTCCCACTTCACAAGTCTACCCCTCCCTACTTATTGTTCTTGTTTGTTATACTGCTCCTGCGTCCTGCCCCCTCTGCTATGCTAACAATGTCAGTCTCCAGAATCGCTTCTTCCACGGGCATCTTCCGGCTGTCTTCCACCTCTCCCGTAAGCATGAAACACCCTCCCCAAACAGTTCTGTAAAGCACCTATCGTTTCCTCCTCAAAACCCAATGCCACCATGAAATTGCCAGTTGTTAACGGCTAGTTAGGGAGCACGTGGGGACTGCTGATATTAATTTATTTAAAATAAAACTAAGCGATTCAGAGCCCTCAAGTTGAGCACAACATTTGCTTTTATAGCATCATCATCCTATAACGGGTGCTCTCACCATCCATGCCCCACTCCCTCCTACTACCTGTTACAATCGCTTTCTGTATCTTGGCTGAAACTAAGAGGGGTAAACTGTTCAAGGCAGAGACTTCATCATGTGTTTGTACCATATCTTGCCCTGGGGGGTCCTCAATTTTGATGGGGGCCTTTGGGATATACTACAATACAAATAAAAACTTAAGATTAATCAATAGTAAGCCAGTATTCTTCCTTTGCATTATTATATAGGACTGGTGTGGGAGAGTGGTGGAGGATCCTTGGTAATGCAAGATAGCTATGGTTGTTCCTGTAAGGTGGTCTTCCAGGTCTAGTTCTTTGTAATATTTCTCCAAGATGCCATTAACCTGAATACAGCATAATTGTTACCAATTCTGATATTTAACACAAACAGGACGACAAAAATGTGACTCATACTTACTCCTTTAAGGACGTCTTCTCTGTAGCAACTGTATTTCATGAATAAAGTTATTTTCCAGCTTGTGTTGCAATTAACAGCATTTACCTGTTAAAAATATATAAACACCTATAGGTTGAGGGTTTGTTTGTTCTTTTAACACTGATTTAGTCTTTTTAATATACAAAACGGTACAGCAAGATCGTTTTGTTCTGGGCAATGGGGTCCTGGTCCATGACGAGGGTTCCCACCTAATACAGTTACATTAATAAATAATGATGGGTGACAACAACAATGATGGATATAGAGTGGGCCAAATGTTTATGACTGGTTATAATGCTTACTAAGAGGAGACCCTAAAGGCCTGATCCTGAGAGGTACTAAACACCTGCCTCACCCATTGACATCAGTAAGAGTGTCAGGTACTCAATAACTCCCAGGAAACTGTCAGTGCCTTGCAGAATCAGGCCTGTTTTGCCTTTAGGTTGTCAAGTAGCTGGACCATTCTCTCCGGGGTGGTATCAGCAGTGTTAGAGTTGGTGTATGCTGCTGGCTTTTAGCCCGTGCTGGAGCCGAGCATACCAAAAAAGGAGGAAGCGTACACATTCTGAATTGCCAACTACCCCTCTTCTGCTAAACTCACCTCTTTGCAGCCTGGATTATCTAGCAGCTCTATATTGCTGGCATGCAGAGGCTGCCCCGCGTTGACTGGCATCAGTACAACTTTGTCTCCCACAACTATCTGGAGGCCAGAAATAAACGGCAATTTAGTCACATGTAATGATCCAATAAAACGGAGCAATGCTACATTTTTAGGGCTCAGCACAGATGATGCTCTTGGACCTTTGCTTGGCCAATTTATTCTGAGGACAATTCAGAGACCATGGAACTTTTTTCAGCCAGGTAAGCAAGTACGTCCCCCGCAGTGAGCAGCTTAAGTTCAAAATGTCATCCCAACAAGTTTCAGCACTCTCAGTGAGCTTGCGGCTTGATTCAGTAGGGATTTGTGGGTGGAAAAGTGGCCCTATGATCCTATCAATTCCATGTCTGTAAAAACAAACCAATCCAGATAAAAACTGCATTAACTGCTCTTCGTTCCCATGCACTGCCAGTCAGATGGTAGGTAAAACTTGGGGAAATAGTCCAGCGTTTGTGAGGAAGATCCCTCTCCAACCCTTGCTATTAGCCAACATTCTCCATTATTAGGTTTTTGATTTCACAACGGCCTTAGGGGCTTGGGGACGGGTTTTTTGGGGGTTTTTTTGTTTGTTTGGGTGTTTTTGGCCAACATCAGATCAGCCTAAGTGAGTGGCTGTGGTCCAATCTGTGAAGCCCCAGGCCTGATCTGAGTTAGACCAGCCTAAGGAGTGTTCTATCTTACCCCATGGGGCCTAAAGGATTATATACCAACTGAAAAATCAAATCATGCTCTGCCCCCCGTCCTGAAAGGCACCTACACAGTGGAGGGGGGGGGGGGGTGATCACAGATGCCAGCTATGCCAACTGACAGATTCCCTCCCCTACTGGAGGAATTGCCAACCAGTCAGCTACAGCCAGATTCCAGCTCTTATGCACTGCCTGAGCTGCACAAAACAGCCAGATCTGGGGAAAACAGTCTCCAACCTAAAAAACAACAGATTCATGTGACAAGAATTCTACTCACACCTAACAAAGGAAAGATTTTAAATCCAAGTAGAATAATACTATTAGCCCAGCTCAAACTTTGGTGTTGATGCTTGGATTTGGTTTTGGTGTTCACAGAAAGTCTAAGCACGTATATGGACGAAAACTAGCAAGTGACTTCTAAAAACTGTGATCCGTGTCATGAGAAATGCTGCGTGAGCCATGCTTTTTTGGAACACACAAAATTGATTTCTACATTTGCTAACAATGCAATTAACACCACATTGGGCCAAATTCATCCTTTTTGCAACTTCATTGGAATCAAAGACAATGAATTTGGTCCATGGGGGAGAGGGGGTAGAAGCAGGTGAAAACAGGTTTCAAGTTGTTTAAAAATAGTTAAATAAATACTGGTAACAAAACAAGGTGTCATCATGCTCAAAATACATGTCAAAATCCTAGCAGATCCAAAACAAGGAAGTTTACTACAGGAATCCAAAACAATGATGAAAAAAAAAGTGTCTTTAAAGTGTATTACTTATGCACTACATTCCTGCATGCCATGCTTCATACAGACTTTACTTACAGCCATGTAAGAAGTTAAGATCAGACAATTCATTAACCAAAATAAACCATCAGGCTTGTATCCTGCAGAATTGAATCAGGACTTCAAAATCCATTGTAAGTATAGCTGGATTATAACAACAACAAAATTACTGAGATAAATAACCAAGCATCCCATTTTTTAAAAAGGTATTATTCACTGAGAGCTAACATCTGATTTTACATGGAAATGGGAGGGCCAGAAGTAAGTAGTAGCACACAACTGTGCTGACCCAGGCACAGATTTGGAAAGGAACTGTGACTCCTACAAACACCTGAACCAGTTTAGTTTTATTTCTCACTCTCGCTTTTTGGCAGTAATTAATTAACGAGTCCCTGGTCTAAACTCTTTCACTTTCCATCCCAAAGAGGTATCTTCTAGGTCTGATGCAATTCACCATTAAGTTAATGAGAATGTATCCTTTGACTTTAATGAGAGTCTAACTATGTCCCTATAATCTCTGGGCCATATCTCAGAGTTCAAAGGCTATGGAAAGCTGATTTAACAGGGCATCTGAAGACTTCGCTTGAAAGAGCAATCACTATATCTATGCAACCCTCTTCTGCCCAGCCCCCTGGTGCAGAGGATGTGGTGGGAGTGGTAGAAGCCAAGGCCAGAACACATTGTATTCTGGCAATCCTGGGCCAGCAAAATGACCCATAGGGGGCCATTGCTGCTGTGGTGATTTAGAGCAACCCTGAAGTCCAATGTGATTTTGAAGTAACTTCACCTACTGAGATACTACTATGATTAGATCAGACAGATGGTTTAGGCCACTATTCTGCAGACTTCTGAGTACCAACTGAGTGGCTGAGCATATTCATCTCCCTTGGCTTATCACAATACCAGACACAAAGCAAGTTTAACTGGCAGAGAGCCAAAAATCAGTAATCAGTAAGGAGTTAATCCTGCACTAAATTGTAGTCAGTGCGAACTTCGCCATTCATTTCAATTGGAGCAGTTTCTGTCCTTACCAACCAAATCTCCTATAGAAGTCAAATGGAGCTTTATTTGATTCAGGACTACAGAATTGGGACAAAATTACTATCAGTTGCTAGGACATCTAACTAACTGGATATCAATAATGAATCCAAACTAGACTGCTAGAATATATTAAGTAATATGGTTCAATCATTGTGCCAAATATCTATCAAGTGCTCCAAAGAGGTCAGTGTAAGATCATATTAAAAATCTTTGTATTATTTTTGAAAAGAAAATCTCACAATGCTAAGCAGCCATTATTGTAAGCCACAAGGGTAATATTTACTTCTGCTAACTGAAAATGTGTTGAAATGCAAGTAGAGCGTAGGCCTTTAGCCCAAAGTTTAGGCTTCATATTAGCTAATGTTAAGTTTGTTAGTATGAGTGAATAAAAGGCATTAATAGTAGTGACTCAAGGCATAACCTTGGGCCATGTAGTAAATATGTTTTTGTTTTAATTGGTTTTAGCAAGTGTTGTAGGGGAATTTTTGGATCTTTTGGAACATTGATTGACGCAAATGATAATATCAAACAACATCCTAATTAATAGCCAAAAAAGAAGTTGAAGATATTTGGGTTCTGGGGTAGGGATAATTAAATACGGCAGCTGAAGAACACACATGGTAAAAAGGTGGATTTAATATTCTTTAATATATTATAATTTACTATAACTAGGGTAGCTTCCAGTTTATGGAGAGTTCCACACACCATCCTACAGAGCTTAAAGGAAGGACCCGACGCCCACTCCTTCATCAAGGGACTGATCGCCTCTTGGTGTCTTTTCATTTTAGGACTATGAGCATAAATGTAGAGTTCAGTTGTTAGACTGTAATTCTTTAATGCATGCCTGCTTTAGTTTTATCGTATAATAAAATATGAATTTCATCCTCATTGTGTCACTCACGGTTCTTAAACTGAATTTAAATGTATTACCTATAACCAAATCAAGGATCCAGCCTTGAGCTTATGTTATTTTTAAATTTTGCATCTAAACATATTAATGGGAAAATCTGAATAAAAGGTTACAGTGTGACCTATCAAATCAAATACATTCTAACTACTCCCTCTAAAGTACTTTATAAACATTTTCCTCTAGTATATTTTTATAAGAAACCATTGCAGTCTAAGAAAGCACTACTGTACGTGGCTACTGCTGATGAGAGATTTGCTTAGCACTCCACAAATGAAGAGCCTGCTCAGGAATCCCCAGTCAGGTCTGCAATATGAAGCTGCCAAACCCAGAACTTGACCCTGTCAGAGGTGGATCTGAACTGGCACAGTGGATGTGAAACCATGATTTAAGGACTGAGTTTCAAGCTTAGGACACAATTCTCTGAGATCTGCAGTCATGATCTCTACTTACTTTCAATCTTTAGCTAACGTGCAAGACTCGCCTGGACTCGATAGTAGGATCATACTAGCTAGAGATGGAAAAGACTCACCTGATTATCAAATCCAATTCCCTCTCAGAGTTGGGCACAGTCTTCCTGAGAGGGCACAGGGAGTTCAATGCATGGGAAAAGTGCAGCATATTTGCTAGAGAGCTGCTCTATGGACTTGAGGACAAAATTTTACCCTTTATGCTGAATGTTCTTGCTTTCTGTGAGTTCATTTCAGAATCTACAGGCTCTTTTCCTATATCCTCCCCTCCCCCCTCCCCCCCCCCCCCATGTATAACGGGATGGACTCTCATCATCCCACCACTGATGTCATTGTTACACCAATTTACACCAGCTGACACTCTTACCCACTGTGCCTCACCAGTGTACACCCAAACCCTGGACATTATCTTCCCTCTGGCATTTGATGCAGCATTATATATTTTTGTACTGTATATTCAGCAAAAACATGGTTTAGAAATAACTCTGCTTTCTGAGTCCTGACTTATGTCATTAACTAAGAAATTCTTCTTCTTACATCCCTTTGCTTTCTCCCTAAACAACTTAGTTGAGATTCAGTATTTTCACCTACGTTGTCACCCTCGCTCCTCAGCTTCCAAAACGGCTGGATGTAAAACCAGGACCCCTCGTTCCCTGCAGCATCCAGAGACACCCGCATAGCATTCTTCTCCAAGAGAGCTGGTAACCTCTTATTGACAGTGAGATATTTGTTGCTTTTTATGTGCAGTAACTGTCAATAAAACAAATAATTAGGGTTCCTTCTGCCTGTCAGGAGTTTATTTAAAAGCTTTTCGCAATTTTTCATAACAAATAAACAAAGACAAAAATCAAACCAGAAAAGAGATCAAAGTACATTGGAATAAACCAAGGAAACAGTTACTGTATAAGATCCTAAAGAAAACAGTGTAGTGATCAGTTATGTGGCATATAGTATATACACCTTGCTCACAGTCTGGCCAGTGCAGGGTGCCAATCCAGACCAGCGAAGGGTGGAGTCATCACCCTCTTCCTGTAACCTTGGGTGCCTCACAATGCCTTGCTGCTGTAGCTCCCAACCTCAGCCGCTCACCAGCAGCCTACCAGCATGCAGGTCACACCCTGAATGTCTGTGTGCTAGAGAGCCCTGCTTCAGCAGCTTTGATCACAACAACCCCCCAGCAGCTTCTACCAGCTTTGGTTACAGCCAGCAAGGAGACCTCAACACACTCCCAGTCCCATATTTTCACAAAAACAAGTGCTCTGCAATGTCCAGCTCTCCCCTGGATAGGTGAGAGAAAAAATATGGTTCATTTGTCCCTCCAAAGACACAAAAACACATCACAGTTTAACAACTTAACTGGTGTGAATACACCCTTCCCATCAAAACACACCACTGAGGTGGTTTGTAGTTAATAAACTTGTTTTATTTTACAATAGGACATAAGTGAAATGAGATCAAGTAAAAGGAATAAAGTCAGAAAGGCTTACAAGCAAATAAAAGTGAAAATATGCATCAAAGCCTAAAACTTAATCTAGCAAGATATAAGCTTTGCTCAGGTTGTTTCTTTCATCTGGCAGTTCTCTTCCCAGCTGTGGCAGACTTTCCCTCAGTCAGGCCTTTCTCAGAAGCACAAGGGGCTGGTTTCCCTTGTCCTCCTAGGTGAAAGTTCTTTGCCTAAGCAGGTTTCTCACCTATATCCAGTTCCAGAGACTTCACCCCACCCACCCACACTTGGTTGAAGGACCAATCTTTCTCAGCTTTCAACAGCTCTGGCTTCGTGTGTCTGCCTAGTGATGGATGCCTAAAACAGCTTCCTGTCCTTGCTTGTATCTCCCAAAATTCAACAACCTTGCTTCAGAAGGCAGGAAGCCCTCCTGTGTCCCCAGCCTGCTGTGCCCATCAGGAAGCTGACCTCATGCTGTTCTTCTATTCCTGTGGGCTTCCCCCAGTATATAAATGGGGCTTCCATTGTTTTGCTCCTAACATGCTTAATTTACATAGAAGACAGGTAAATAGCTTTCCCCAGACCTCCTCCCCCAACCCCACTTCTGTCTGAGCAGGAACTATTCCTCCCTTTGTTCAGCCACACACTTAATACACCGGACCTTCGCTAGAACACGGGGTTTGGGATCCATGTGCGGTACTGCGTTATAGCAGGGGGTGCGTTACCATGGATTCCAATTAAAGTAATTTATTTTGGGATCCATGGTCACGACCGTGCTATTTCTGAATTCGCGCTATGTAGACGCGCGTTCTAGCAGGGGTCTCCTGTATCAATAAACATCCATACTTCCTCCTATGGTATTAATACCTACATTTTACAATGATATTAATCACCATTGTGCTACAAGCATTCATAAAAGGCCTTATATGTAGGGCCCTACCAAATTCAGGGTCCATTCTGGTCAATTTCACGGTCATAGGATTTAAAAAATCGTAACTTTCATGATTTCAGCTATTTAAATCTGAAATTTCACAATGTTGTAATTGTAGGGGTCCTGACCCAAAAAGGAGTTGTGAGGGGGTTGCAAGGTTATTGTAGAAGGGGTTACGCTACTGCTGCTGGTGGCGGCGGCGGCTCTGCCTTCAGAGCTGGAGAGCGGCGGCTGCTGGCTGGGAGCCCAGCTCTGAAGGCAGAGTCGCCACCAGGCAGGGCCAGTGCAAGGAAGTTTCACGCCCTAGGCACAACTTCCTTGCACCGGCCCTGCCCCCCGCCCCACCCAGCCAACACTGCCCCCCCCTGCAGCCAATCCACCTCTCTGCACACCCCCGCCCAGCTACCACCACCCCGCCCCCGCAGCTCAGCCCCCTGCCGGGCAGCCTCCCCCCAGCTCCCGGCAGCCGCGGGGGGCGCCTGGCCGCGGCTGCCACCTGCCACCCAACTCCGGGAGCCGGTGGGGCGCCTGGCTGCGGCTGCCGCCCAGCTCCGCAGCTGAGCCGGGAGAGCGCCTGGCTGCAGCTGCCGCCCGCCGTCCAGCTCCACAGCTGAGCCGGGATCCGGGGGGGCGCCTGGCCACGGCTGCCGCCCAGCTCTGCAGCTGAGCCAGGAGCCGGGCGGGCAGCCACAGCCAGGCGCCCCACCCGGGAGGCAGCCGTGGCCAGCCGCCCCCCAGCTCCCGGGGCCCTAGGCGACTGCCTAGGGTTGCCTAGTGGGCGCGCCGGCCCTGCCACCAGGAGCAGCGCAGAAGTAAGGATGGCATGGTATGGTATTGCCACCCTTACTTCTGCAGCCGTCCAGCTCTGAAGGCAGAACAGAAGTAAGGTGGCAATACTGCTACCCCCCTAAAATAACCTTGTAACCCCCCACCCACAACTCCCTTTTGGTCAGGACCCCCCAATCTGAGAAACTTTCTCCCACGTGAAATCTGTATCATCTAGAGTAAAAGCACACAAAAGACCAGATTTCACAGGAGACCAGATTTCATGGTCCGTGATGCATTTTTCATGGCCGTGAATTTGGTAGGGCCCTCTTTATAGGATACTCTAATATTGTATTCAATCCATCAATTCAGTTGCTTACTATTTGAGGTTTAGATCCCCCTCCCCGATCTTTATAGCTCATCTAAAGTTTCAGAGGGGTAGCTGTGTTAGTCTGTATCTACAAAAACAACGAGGAATCCGGTGACACCTTAAAGACTAACAGATTTACATGGCCGTTCTTAGTTGGTGGAGCGATTTGTCTGGTTAATTCCGATAACGAATGAGACTCTGGCATGCTAACTAGTTATGTCGCGCGCGCACACACACACGCACAGACACACCTGTTAGTTTCTAAAGTGCCACTGGACTCCTCTTGCTTTTGCAGATAAAGTTTCTCCTCCCTGCTGGGGTGTAGCCATGCTGTCTCTCCTCTCCCCCCTTCCCCCCCCCCACTTGTTAGTTTGATAGCTGTGTAGATCTGATATGTAAATACATTCTCATGGTCTTTCAAAGTACTTTAAAAGTAACTGCCCAGAGGTGAAACTACATTCCTTTGCTTAGGGTGGAGTAACTTCTGTTTGACTGGCAAACACATTTTATTAATTATGATTTCAGTTTATGTCCATAACTTTGCATCAGTTGTTTGCACCTAACTTACACAATGATACTAGCAGGTGAGTTATGAGCTTTCCAATGACATATTACACAACATCTCTTAGGGTACGTCTATACTTACCCGCTGCTTCGGCGGCAAACAATCGATCTTCTGGGATCAATTTATCGCGTCTTGTGTAGACGCGATAAATCGAACCAGGAAGTGCTCGCGGTCGACGCCGATAATCCTACTCCGCGAACGGAGTAGGCGGAGTCGACGGGGGAGCCTGCCTGCCACGTGTGGACCCGCGGTAAGTACCTTGTAGTTCAAACTAAGATACTTCGACTTCAGCTACGTTATTCACGTAGCTGAAGTTGCGTATCTTAGTTCCAATTGGGGGGTTAGTGTAGACCAGCCCTTAGATACAGATTATAACAATAGTGACCTGGGATACAATGGTCAGGCCAGTTGAAACTCACTGCTACATATCTGGGTGCCCCTTGCCCTATTCCCTTGGATTGTTCTTAATGTCACTACCCCTTTAATGAGATTATTCAACTACAGGCCCCTGTGTGTTAAGAAAAAGGTTTTACTGAGCTTGAGAATATAACGTCTTTCACATTTATGTCAAGAAGGAGGAATGACTCCTGTGACTTAGATGAAGTTGCATATCAACATATATCATGGAAATGTATATTTCATCCATTTCCCAGACTGAAGTAACAATAACTACCTATTGATAAATACTATTGTGGCACACCATTAGAAAATGAATATACAGTACTTCTGGTATTCTTTAAAAAGAAAAATACAGTATAACTTTTACCGAGTTTTATGTACCTGCTCTGACACAACCAGAATTGCAATGTTAGTTTTATGTTCCCAATAACCCCTGACATGAAACATCTGTTTCCCTTTCAGCTCTGAGAGAATGCAGATGCATCTCAGTGGCTTACCTGTATGACATTGCTATATTTTACGATTTCGCCCAACAACTTTCTGTTCTCGCATTCGTTCTGCTTCTGTTCCATTTCTGCCGCATGCTGCAAAAGAATCATTATTTATTTCAATAGGAAATCAATATTTGGATTCAGCTGTTGGGATGGTGAGGAAGTAAAGGAAATGGCATCGCATTAAAAATGCCTTCAATTTACAGCTGTTACTGCACTATTGATATAAACCATTTAGCACCAGTCTCTTGCCACATCATAATTTTGTGCACTATAAACACACAGATGCCATACAATCATTCAGGGTTTATATTCCCCATAATAAAATGATTCATCGTTTATGGATCATGTCCTAGCTACATGCTATTTTAGAAGTTCAATAACAAGAAATATATTTCCTGGTGCTTTATGTCATCCTGAATTTGGGGGGGGGGGGGGGGGAGAAGGGGAAGCAGTTCCACTGTCCCATCTTCTCCTTTAAGATTTGAAATGTTTTTTAAAAAGGCATTAAATATATGGACAGTATAAACCAAAACGCTTCTAGTTATATCAGAAGTAACTTACAGGAAAAAGAATTCTACAGGAATAATGCCACTTGTATAGCATGTTTCACCCAAGATTCTCAAAAACATTTTAAAAATCTTTATAGAATTAATCTTTGCAATACTGTGCAAGTTTTACTGAGTGATTTTATAGATGCTTGAGGCCCTGATCCTGCAATGTGTGGCATGCGGGCAGGCTGCTGTTCTCACCCAGACCCCCGCTGACTTTAATGGGACGCTGCTCAAGTGCAGCATTCAGCTCACAAACTGCATGTTCCAGGCTCAGAGTTCAAAGTGATTTACTCAAGCCCAAACCGAGTCTATGGCAGAGGTGGGTCTAGAACCAAGGAGTGCGGACTCCTAGTCCCCTGCTCCATCTACACCACCTTCCATTGGATGCTTTCTTCATTGCTTTTAGAAAGTAGTGTTGAATTCTGTCCCCTCATTGTGTGAAATTATGTCAACAAGTAATCGTGTTTCACTCAGCCAGCATCATCCCTCTGATTTTGCGGTCTGTGCAGACCCTTTTCCAGTGACAGAGGACCCCTTTCCTCATATCCAGTGTTGGATGCAAAGGAGGTGGTGTATGGTGTCCAATGACGATTAGGTGAGAAAAGTGCCAGCACCTAGACTGAAGGCAATAAAAACAGCCTTATTGGCAGGGGAGGCTCTATGTTTTGTGCCGCCCCAAGCACGGCAGTCAGGCAGCTGTCGGCGGCATTTCTACGGGAGGTCCACCAGTCCCGCGGATTCGGCGGTGTTCCTGTGGGCCCTTCGCCAGTCCTGCGCTGTTAGTGTTCCCGCCGCCGAATTGCCGCCGCTGAAGGCCGCCTGACTGCCACCCTCGCAGCTAGTGGCTGGCTGCCCGCCCCCCTGCGGCTTGCTGCCCCAGGCACGCACTTGCTGCGCTGGTGCCTGGAGCCGGCCCTGCTAGTTGGAGATATTTCAGGCTGAAGGTATGGAAAAGGGTTCTCTAAATGTCCCTTTGCCGGACTCCTAGAATTCAGACCTAAAATGACACACTACATTAAAAGAAAGGGCTGTTCCTATTAAGTCAGTTATTTGATAAATGAATATTATATCATAGGAGTCCCCGGTGCTTCACACAATGAGTAAAGACACAGTCCCTGTCCCAAATGACTGACAATCTAAGGCAAGACAGACAGGATGTAGAGGGCAACACTGCCAGTCAAGGTGGTAGGAGGGTGGAGAAAGGGGTACATAAAGAGGGTTGCTATAGTGGCATAATATTCATCATGGCAATTCTCCAGGTATTTGTTAGTGTTGTTTCATTGTCTTGTAATTCTACTGCCACCTACAGATTCAGATAACATGTCTCTTACTTGTAGTTTCTTAAGCAAGGCTGCTTCTGTATGGTTTCCTTGTTTGGCTTGTTTAGCTTTCCAGTACTGCTTCTGTGCAGAATATCGGTTCATAGGACACACCTTGAAAAGGCAATCTGCAGAAAATTGAAAAAAAAAAATACCTATAAAAGTGATGTTGAAAGATGCTTCCCTTATTTGTCTGGGTGGGGTTCTTTTGTTTTGTTTTTCCAGTAATGCCTAGATACCACAATGTCTGGGCATAGATTAGATAGACAGTAATGAAACCATAAATGCGGGGGAAATAGCAGAGTCAACCATAAATCTTTCAATGACTCCTACACCCTCCCACTCAGCACAGGTTCTCTGAACACTCAATGAAGGGCTGTAGGCCATAAGCCTGCAAGAAATATGCAAAATTCCATGCTTTTTTCCCCTTTATTCTTCTTTGCTCTGGTATGGCTTTATATATGTATTGACTGAACATGTGTGACTTCTGAAACCTGAGAATAAGTGCCCTACTTTTTGCAATCTGCTCCTCCTATTCTCTTGGCAGTGCTAAAATAAAAAACTATGGCCAGTCAGATGCAAGGAATATTAGGAATTTTAACATTGTGTTCAGTTCCATGTGTACTTTTCCCAAGGTTGGTTAACAAAACGGTATCAAAGGAACAAAAGTTGCTCTCCAACCTAAGGTTTCTTAACACCTAGTGGAGATAGAATGTTACATATAAAAGTTGCAAATGGTATCAGCTCACTACTCCACTGACTGTACACAACAATACCGCAGTCACATACACAATAAACATTTTTACTGACCTCAGTAATGACCTATATTACACAGCTCCTCTAACAATATATGAGCATCTCAGAACCTTTGCTGTATTTATTCTCACAAGATCCCTGTGAGACAGAGAACGTCTATCTAGCATTAGCACCATTTTACAGATGGGAAACTGAGGGAGAGAGAGACTAAGTGAATAGTCTGAGGTCACGCAGGAAGTCTTGTGGTGGGGCAGAAAATTAAACTCTGGCTCTACAGTCCAAAGTTAGTGTCCTAACCACAGGACCATTCTTTCAGCAGACTAGCACAGCCAACATCACACAGCACAGTGTATTCTCTAGTACTAGTAAATTACAATAGAGTTTAGAGGTCTCAGTTAAGAAAAGATCCATTTTATGCTAGGTGCTGTACAAATTCATAGTAAGAAGTATCCCCTGCCCCAGAGGGTTTACAATCAAAATAGACAAAGCAGAAAAGGGGCAGGAGAAAGGGACTTTCCCCCATTTTATATATGGGAAAGAGGCACAAAGAGATTAAGTGACTTGCCCAAGTGTGACTTCCTTCAGAACAACAAATATTTAACTATTTGTACTCCTATGTACTGTTTTATCATCATGCTCAGAAGAATTCTGTTTTAAACAGCAAATGCTGGTAATTGATTTCTATATGCTGAGGGTGAAACAACAATGAGAAAAAAGCATTGATTGTCAATTAAAATTTTAGACAGGGAATAAAAGAAAAAAAAAGAACACTTTGCTTGAGAGATAATAAAACCCCCATGGGGTGTTATGTGGGGTAGTGGGCCTAACGCAGACCTCCACACTCAATAACGCTGGGTAATTTAAACTAAACTGTTAAAAAAAATAATATTGTGAGACATGATGATCAAATTTTATAACTATTTCTGAATCATAATGTTAATAACCTACTGCTGGGATTTTCAAAGGAGGTGTGTGACGGTGTACCCCATAAGGCTTTATGGGGAGAGGCTTATAAATGTATACATGATGTAACTGGAATATGTTTTATGCTACATGTGCCATGTAACAGATCTCTGTGAAAGTTATGACCTACTGAATCTATTCCTCCTGTGTGTATGCATGTATCATTGTTGTAGTTGGAGTTATGAATATTGGTTTTATATTTGCTGGTTTTGTTCATAGCCTTTGTAAGAGCCTGGGATCATGTCTTGAGAAAGGTATGTGCATGTAAAGAGACCAATCAAGTAACCCTTACACAGACAATAGGAGGTGCAGATCCCAATCCACATCTGGGCCTGGACAGGAATACAACTGGCTGGACTGGTTAGGGTGCATGGACATGTGACTTGCCCATGTGATCCCAAAACTCCAGGGTAAGATGATGCTACACAGGGAGTGGGGGAAAAGGCTATAAAGGCCCTTGGAAGACCCCTCCATGTTGTCTTCAGCTGGCTAAAGAGAGAGGCTCTCCACCCCCCAAAGAGATATCTGAAAGAGACTGAACAAAGGACAAAGACAATAGGAGGGGTGTGAGCGATTGCTGGACCCAGGCTAGGAGTTCTATAGCCTGTGAAAGGAAGAAACCTGGAGCTGGTGAGGTTTTTATATCTGTGTTAAGTTTGACTAGACATAGACGTGCACGTTATATTTTATTTTACCTAGTAATTCACTTTGTTCTGTCTGTAACTACTTGGAATCACTTAAATCCTACTTTCTGTACTTATTAAAATCACTTTTTACTTATTAAGTTACCTGGAGTACGAGTTGGTACCTGGGGAGAGCAAACAGCTGTGCATATCTTTCTGTCTTTGAAATAGAAGGCGAACTATTTATGAGTTTACCCTGTATAAGCTTTATACAGGGTAAAACGGATTTATTAAGGGTTTGAACTTCATTGGGAGTTGGGCACCTGGGTGTCAAAGGCAAGCACACTTCCTGAGCTGCTTCCAGGAGCTTTACAGTTGTTAGGGAACGTGGTTTGGACCTGGGTCTGTGTTTGCAGCAGATCAGTGGATCTGGCTCAAAACAGACAGGATTCCGGAGTCCCGAGCTGCAAAGGGCAGGGAAGCAGGGGCAGAAGTAGCCTTGGCACACCAGGTGGCAGCATCAAGGTGGTTTCTGTGATCCCAACCCGTCACAAGGTGTACAAGAGTAGCTTTGACTGATGACATTGATATTGGCTCTTACTTCAGTGGAGGATGGAGAATAACGGAGCTCTGCTCCCCCATGCCCTCCCGAGTCACCCACATAAGAGAAAGGAGGGGGCACTATGTGAGGGACAAGGGTGCAACTGGTGCTGGAATAATCAGAGCCGCCACTTCTCCTTTACACCAGCAGAGAGTTCTTCTGCAGAATGGGAATTCTCCACTGGCAGTTTTAAGGCCACTTTGCACTGCTTATGTGGTACAAATGGTTTCCTAACACATTGGAGAATCCTGGTCCATGGGCATGTTTGCTTATTTATTCATTACGGCACTTATATCTAGGAGCTCTCACAGTCATAATGCGTATTCATCAAAAACCATTTCAAAATAAACTGCCTCAAAGACTCTCCCTACCCCCAAAAATCAGGGTGGATTGGATTTAAATCAAATTGATTTAAATCATGATTTAAATCACTAGTCAAGAAGACTATTTAATCATGGATTTCTACATAAAAGTGCATTCTTGTTGGTTGTTATAACCTTAATACATATTCTTCACAACTCAGAGACAGATGTAGGTTTCATTTTTAGAAGGTACACACTATACATTTTTAAACAGTGATTTACTTTGAAAACTTTTCAGATTCATTTGCTGATACAGCTGTAAAACTAATTATTGTTTGGTTATTTCATTTACCAAAGGTAATCGAAGCAGATATTTTGAAGTCATTGGGAGGTGAACTATCTCCAGTTCAACAGGTTAATCATTAATATTTGGAGGATTTTCTTGCCATGGCGTATTAGGAGGAGAACATCACCAGATAGACATTTAAATTGTTTTATTTAACTAAAACAACAACGTTGTGTATTCTGGATTTTTTTCTTCAACAGCAAACATATAATATTTTTAACAAAACAAGCATATGAATTTCTGAATGTAGTTAAACATTCAAGTTTTTTAAAATCAGGTTTGTTTTTGTTAAAATTGTTTTTAACTAAAATAGTTAAATGAAATATTTTTTTTAAAAAAAATTAAATAGACTGTGAGCCAGGTCAACATGAGAAACTTAAAATATTCGCTTCTGCAGCTAATTCAGTTGTCTTCACCTTCATTTTCCTGTTTGTTCATAATCTGGAAAAGAAAAACAGGCTATCCTGCTTTATCAGGTCCCAAACGATTTCTCAAAATGGTATGTTCTAGACTGAGCACTGAGTCCCATTGAGCAGACAGAAAGATTAACCTAAATAATCTATACAGAAGACCCTGGAACCGCATAAGATTGGGTCCCTAATCCATGAACTACTGGAACTCGTTTAAGAAAAGTTTTTGTAAATATTACATGAATATATTGTCTCATACTTACAGAATTAAAATGTATAATCCCTATTCCACAATGAGATCTCTTTGAGCTATAATGTATCTTAATTAAAACTCTTTTTTCCTCAAAATCCGATTTAAATAACAAAAATCCGATTTTTTTTAAATCATTGATTTTTATCCACCCTGCCAAAAATGCTTTCTTCCCACACCTACCACACAATACCAATTAGGACTGAAGCTCCATGTACTTCAATATTAACAAGCATATGCAATGCTCAAGCTAAGCACATGCTTTTTTGTAATGCGCTGGATCAGTGCCTAAATGTCTCAATTTAATTTACTGAAAAAAATATAGCTTATATATTTTTGTATATTTTCTATATTTGCATATTTTAAAATGTAGGTAATCATTACCTGTTCATTTGTTACCATCAAAAAAAAAAAAAAAAAAAAAAAAAAAAAAGATTCAGCATCTGAGATGTTAGGGAACTAAAGATATGCAACATGCTGCTTTTAACCACTGATTTAGATCAGCTTTGGATGACACTTCACCATAAAGAGGTTCACATCTGCAGCTACCCTGTATCTAGTTCCCAAGCACCACCTATTAAACTGTAAAAACAGATCTGGAAAGTCCCACATGCATTATTTGTAGTAGGAAATACATCCTGTTTCATCACTGGAGACTTATAGGTGACATCCAAGTGTCAAATTCATAATTTATCTCTAGGCTATACTAGATACAAATGCAAATCCCATTCTCAGTTTCACTGCTGTGAACTCAGTGGAGTTCTCCAACAGTGGAAACAAGAACAGAACCTGTCTCACTGTACACATCCTCTCACACTCTACAAGTAAATAGTTAGCAAAACTGAAACACAGCAAGACGTTTAAGGACAGCGTGAACACAAGGGGGAAAGAGGCGAATACGGCTCAGGTAGTCCTTATGTTTCCTAGGGAAGCAAAGTAAGTTCTCATTTATTTATATTTTTTAAAATGCAGATACATCTGATGTTTTGGGCCCCTGATTGTCACCACCGCACTCAACTATAGCCCATCTCAGTTGACACTAATTTTCTGATACTACTGTAGCCCACTGGTAAGTGTATATTATGCACACCCCTCTATGCCTGATCCCTAGTGGATAAGAGTCTGTTACACTGCTGACTAAGGAGCCTTTGCTCTTTAGTCTGAGTTGTAGCAGCGCATGCTTTTAGCTCTGGAGATCCATGGTTCAAGCCCTATATGTTGACCAAGATAGCAGCCATCACGCTATATTAAATTCAGTCTTTCATTGAAACTTCTCCTTTCCCTTTTTCCTCACAGCAATAGGCCGTGCTTGGGCATTCAAGGGCTTGAAAACTGGATTTATATTCAAACCAATAGTGGTGGTGCTTTCCTTGGCACTTCCCCAAAATCCTCACTGTTTCGCTATCTAATCTCAATTCTGTGCGGCTGCTCCTTAAAAGAAAGAGTTACCGGGCATTAGCAAAGCAAACCGTGCCACCTTGCAGCAATGTTTGCTTTAGTTTGAAGTGGGAATATTTACAATGAAAACCACAAAATATAAACTAGGGTACATGATAGCTGTTTGCAGAAATTTTACAATACTTTGAACTCTGAGGAGAAGAAGAAAAACAAATACAAAACATTACATACCAATAAATCATATCGTAGGTTGAAAAACTAAGTTTGAGTATCCAGGGCTTGCCCTCTAGATCAAAGTCAGCTATTAATTTCCATAACAACCGATATTCTATAAAGTATAAACTCTCATTCTCAGAACACTTTATACAACACTTATACCCCTGATGCCTGGTATTTTCTGAACAAATACCATCTTGTATGCTCTGCTTCCAGGCCCCAGTTACTCCCCATCCATATTCTCTTAGTTGTGTAAACACACAACTCCATGCAATGTCTCAACTACAATGTACAGTCTTTCCTATTATACAGCACAGAAACATGACACACTAATCTGAAATCACCTTTTACTGACCATTATGGCAGCATCTATCCTCCCAAGAGAACTTCAGAGTGGTTAGAAAAAGGCCAGGAATCAAAAATCCCAGCAGATTCCACTCACCAGGGGAAAGCTCTGTAGCAGCAGAAAGCGATCAGAAGGCCTGGCTCTTTAAACTCATGGAACTCAAGGATTCCTGGGGAAACTTTGCTCCCAACCCTGCGACTCCTCTAAAAGGTGGGACACCAATGGCATTTGGCAGGACTGGTATTTTGAACTCTGAAGTCCAGTGAGCATTGCTTTATAATGCAAAGACATACTCTGCAGATCTCCCCAAAAATCACTTGAACAAATCTTGCAAACATCGTGACCTTACAACAGTAGTGCAATTGAAATACTTCCTCAATATTTGACACAACCCAATAGGTGAAAAGAGGGAAATAGCATTGCAATGTTCTGAGCGGTCAGTACCAGCAAATGCAAAAATGCTGCAGTATCACCCCATTTCCTTATTAAATACAGACATTTGTCATCCCACTGTTTCATAGTTATACTCCTAAATACCACTCCCAGTCAGACTGTCTGCACTTGACGTTAAAAGTGTATTTTAATCAGAACAAACATTCTCTGTGTTAATTTCTCATCTACCAAGATTGGGGGGGGGGGGGGGGTAACAGTCAACCCTTACAGAAGGAACCCCAAACTAAATGGGGAAGGGAACATGGGGAGCCCATCTAGACTTATACAGCCCCCGTTTCCACAGCATCTGCGCACTTCCTGAATATTAATGAATTTATCTGCCCAATACCCCTCTGTTCTCTTCCCTCTGAGACAGGGAAATTCTATTTTCTCCCTGGTATAGGAAAGGAAGCACTAGGTGAGTTGTTTAAGGTCACACAGGAAAGACTGTGGTGAAGCTGTGAAGTGAATGCAATTCTCCTTAGTCCTGAGCCCGTGCCTTAAAGGTGACCTATAAAAGGATTTTTTCCCCCCATTTAAACTACGCTTGTGTGCTTGATTTGCTTTTTGATAATGTGTCAAAAAAACCCTGAATGTTTTTGGTTGGTTAAGTTTCTCCCTGCTTATTTCTTACATTATAAAAAACAGTGAATGTGTCAAGTCAGGTCTTCCCTGAGTAATAAACAACAACATAGAACATTAGTGTTACGGCAGTGCCTAGAAATACCAACTAAGATTGGGCCCCCACTGTGCTAAAAACTGCACAAAACACATGATCAAAGACAGTCCTTGCCCCACAGAGCTTACAATCTAAACAGTCAAGACAGACATAGTGCAGGAGGGGAAACAGAGGCACAGAAAAAATTTACTGATTTGCCCAAGATTACACAGCAGGCCAGTGGCAGAACCAGGAATAGAATCTAGCTCTCCTGATGACTGCCAGTCCACTGCCCTACTCACCAGACAACATTGTCTCTCCCAGTTTTGTTGGAGGACCTCTGGGCACTTTCAGGGTTGTTTATTGTAAACTCTCACCCTGTTATTTGAAGAAGTGGGAGAGATGACTAACGAAAGCTTCCTTTATTTAAAAGGCTATTGAGTCACTGAAGTTAAATAGGTCTTAACACAAAACAAACAGAGCTTTAAACAGTACAATTAAAAAGCCCATGCCACTTCAACTGCTCAACTTTCACTTGTTTCACTCTTGTGATGTCACCATTTTACTAGTTCTCAAGCCATTATTAAATCCTGAAGCCTAGACATAATCGGAACGTCTAAAGTAAAAAAACAAGCGGGGGACCTTTTCTAAAGAAACACACCCGCATGCACACATACGCACTCACTTCCTAAATGATATCAACTCCAAAAAGGGCACAAGTCAATTTTTCTTTTCCTTTGTGGGTCATCTTTAAATCTAGGATTACTAGAAATCTAACCACCTCTTCTACAACTCTCCCAAAACCGTGGTTTAAACTTTGGATTGTTAAAAGATACTTTAGAAGGCCTTTTATAGAACAGATGCAAGGTCAGAGACTGGGAGAGATTAGTCATCTGTAGGTGCCTGAGAAAGTGAGGAGGGGTACAGAAGTTTTAGGATCGATAGGTAGCCACAGTATTTTTATATTTAAATACTAGCATAGATTTATCTTATTTAAACAAGAAACAGTCATTTATTAGTCATAGACATCAAGAGTTGGAAAACACCCAGTTACAATACTTAGTCCATTCCCCAGCAAGTGCAGGATAGAGTCCTCAGAGGATGCAACCAATATCACTTGATAGTCCCCATGACCCTGAGAAGGGGCACAAAATCCAACAGCCCAGAAGCTCAATACAACAGGCAATGTTACCTGAGCGAGCAAGTGTAACAGGATCCCTGCTCACCCAGCCATTGCAATGTGGGAGCCAGAAAGGAGAGAAATAGCTTGTGCCTTTTTATGCTTCTGTATGTTTATAAAGAAGGTCTGAAAAGTGTTAGGTTGGTTTTTTTTCCTGCCCATTTTTTACATGAGAAATTCAACCCTGAAAGACTCTGTAGTGACTGGAGAGCTAGTGAAATTGTCTTATGACATGACATGAGGCTGAGAGCTGCGCAACTGGGAAAACAAGGGATATTTAAATCATATTGCTTAAAAACCTTTGGGTTCTGAAGAAGGAAAGGGGGGGAAAACGAGGCGGTGGCCAAGGAGAGGGGCAACAGTTAAATTGAGGAAGGGAGAAAGAGGCAGCGAGAGATTATTGAGGAGAAAATGGTGGCAATGAAGGGACATGAGGAAAGGGGGAGAACTGAGGAGGAGGGTAATGGAGGAAACAATAGGGAGATTGAGGAGAGTGAGGGCAAAAGGGAAATTGAGGGACAAAGTGGAAATGGTGAAGGAGAAGAGGGCGAAGGGAGAGATAAAGGAAAGAGTAGGATGGAGGGAGAAAGGAAAGGGGGAAGGGCTGGACGGGAAAAAGAAAATCAGGGTAAACAGAAGGGACTCTAATGGAAGGAAGAGAGCGAACGAAAGGAAAACATATTGTGAGAAAAAGAAATGAAAAACTGAATATATCAAAATAGGGGTGGAAAAAGTCAGAAAAGAAACTTTGATTTACTCATAAATGTTGCACTTATTTTAAATGCCTCATGGAGGGAGGGGATACAAACCAACAGAAAAGTCAAGTCACTTGAAGAATTTATGCATGCAAGCACTTTGGAGGACAGCATTAGGATTCAAAACAGCCTTTACAAATTAGAGAATTGGTCTGAAATCAGCAAGATGAAATGCAATAAAGACAAGTGCAAAGTACTACATATGGGAAGGGAAAATCAAATGCACAAATACAAAATGGGGAAAAGCTGACTCAGTGGTAGCACTTCTGAAAAGGATTTGGGGGTTGTAGTGGATCACAAATTGAATGACAGTCAACGTGATGCAGTTGCAAAAAACGCTAATACATTTTGGGCAGTATTAATAGGAGTGTCATAAGTGAGACACAAGAGGTAACTGTCCCATTCTACTTGGCACTGGTGAGGCCTCAGCTGGAGTACTGTGTCCAATTTTGGGCACCACACTTTACGAAACATGTGAATAAATCAGAGTGTCCAGAGGAGAGCAACAAAAATAACAAGGTTTAGAAAACCTGAACTACGAGGAAAGGGTAAAAAAACTGGGCATGCTTAGTCTTGAGACACGAAGACTGAGGGAGGACCTTCAAATACATTAAGGGATGTTTATAAAGAGGACAGTGAGCAATTGTTCTCCATGTCCACAGAAGGTAGGACAAGAAGGAGGACAAGAAGGCTTAATCTGCAGCAAGGGAGATCTAGACTAGATATTAGGAAAAACTTTCTAACTACAAGGTTAGTTAAACTCTGGAATAGGCTTCCAAGGGAGGTTGTGGAATCCCCATCACTGGAGGTTTTTAAGAACAGGCTGGACAAACACCTGTCAGGGATGATCTAGGTTTATTTGGTCTTGCCTCAGCGCAGGGACTGGCCTTGATGACTTCGAGGCCCCTTCCGGCCCTACATTTCTACACTTCTATGATACCAGTGAAGGGCCTTGTGCTCCTCAGTGCTGCCAAATTTGTGCTGTGTTTTTAATTGTGGTCTATTGCATATTGTAGTCTATTGGAGGCTAAAAGTATTTCCCAATGGAGATAACTACATGTTCAATTAATTGAAGTATGTTTGAGGTTGCAGTTTAAGGAAGCTTGCACTTCTGCTGCCCACATTGTACCTGTTCTGTGGACAAACAAACAGAGGACTTTTGGCTGGCAGTCCAGCACCTTTCATAATCACTAGGAGGCTAATCCTTTAAGGTGCTAAGCACCTCCATTAAAGTGGTGAGAGCCCTCAATACCCTTTCACTTCAATAGGAAATGAGAGCCCACAGCACCTTACATAATCAAGCATAATTCAACCACAAGATACTAAAAGCTCTTTTGAATAGACAACAGACTACAGGAAACACCCGTGGGACCAAATTCTGCTCTCATTCATGCTGGTGTAAGCCTAGAGTAACTCCACTGACATCAGTGCAGTTACTCAAGATTCACATTACTGTGACCGAGAGCAGAATTTAGCACATGGTATCTTTAAATAGCCCCAAAGGGAAAGGCAACCACAGCTTTGTTTAACTGAACAATACTCAATCCCAGGTGATCTGAAACAGAAACATAAAGCAGCCGCCACTCACCCTAAATGAGAAAGTAAACAAACACACACACAAAAATGAAACTGTATACTATTTTGGGACATTCTTTCAACTCAGGACTGCAGCTCAGTACTCAATTTTGAACTGATCAAAATTGAGACGGCATCACTGAAAAACAACAATCATGATCCCCCATTATACCTTTTTTAGAGCCAGCTCTCAGAGAGTAAGAGCATTATTAGAAACTCTCTCACGCTTCCTTGGCTCCGAAGAATCCATCCCTATTTCAGCCACCAGTGATAACAGTATAGCCGATGCAGGTAGCAATACCTATAGTTAACGTTGCCCGACACATCATGTTATTAGACCCTATTGTCAGTTGCTTATAACTTTTCCAAACTTTAACCACTCAGGCTTAAGTTTTTCATGCCGTGTGTGTACCTAAGGTTGATTTATTTTAAGTTTCAGTTAAAATGGTTCAGCCATTTCTGAGAATGAGATTAGAGAAAAAAAACACATTGTTGCACATGCTCGGCAGAGATTTAAGAGCTTGGTGGCTAAATTCTGTCTTCACTGAGCATACTCAAGCAAGCCTCTGTCTCAGCTCCTTGAGCTGACCAGGCTCCACATGCATCATCCCTGCAGAGCGACTGAGCATGCTCCATCCTAGGGATGCAGGGGCGGACTCTGCAACTGTTAGTTCCAATACCTGGTACTGGAACTGAGAACAGGAGACTCCCCTGTGTTTTCAATGCTTCCCCCTGCTGGGCCCAGGTAGCCAGGAAAAGGAAGCAGCAGCCTGATTTACAATGCAGGGGGTGACGAATGGGGGGGGGGAGGGGCGTGGAAAGAGTGGGGTTGCAGGAGTCAGAATGGGAAGGGAAACAGACAGGGAGAGGGGAACATAGCCAGAAGGGGTAAGAAGTAGCAGCAGTTCACACAAGCCAGTGAGGGGCAGGAAAAGGGGATGGGGATAGAAGCTGGTGGGAGAGATTGGAGAGAAGAGGAGGAGGGGGCAGGGGAAGGTGGCAGGAGCCTGGGTTGCGGGGTTAGGAGGAGAGCAGGACAGAGTAGGGTGACCAGATGTCCTGGTATTATCAGAACCATCCCAATTACTGGGACCATCCCGATATTAGGGGCTGTGTCTTATATAGGCAACCTATTAGCCATCCCGATTTTTCACACTTGCTATCTGGTTACCCTAGGACAGACACAGGCTGTGGGTGGAGGGCGCAGGGGCATAAGGGCGTATAAACTCCAGGTAGCACTCCCCTCTTTTAACAGCACCTACCACTGACTTCAAAGGATTCTGTATCAGGAAACTTTGGGTTTACTTTGGTGCAGTTACATCGATGGCTACAATCAAGGGTAATTTCAAGTGTGGACAAGGCATTAAAAGGTTTTATTTCCCTCCCACCACATGCACACAGAACGTAGAGCTGCATTCAAAGTATTCATTTTTAAATAAAATTTTCTTAAAGGAACAGAAATTGCATTTGGCCAAATGCATCTTCCTCCCCCCTCCCACTCCCAACACATTATATTAGCATGAAAATTGAGCATTAAAAAACCCTCCCAAAATATTAGTTTAATCCATACGCGTATGTTCACAGAAGTGGAGAAAAGAAAGAAAGGTTATAGGTGGAGCTGGACAAAAAACAGAGGGAAATGTTTTCAAAAAACTTCACCTAAAAATTGTCTGTTTTTTTGTTTGTTTGTTTTTAAATAAGAGAGAGAGAGAGAGAGAGAGAGAGAGAGAGAGAAATCAGCCATTTCTGGTAGTTCTGAACATCTTGTGCTTGCTTCCTATTTACAATAGGAGTCTTAAAGGCACTTCAGAAGCATAAAGGGGTCTTAAAGTGACTGTAAATGTTAGACTGCCAGAGTAGTGTAAATGGGCCTCAGCTGAAGTGAAAGTGAACCCCTCTCCCCATATTTTTCCAACTGTTCTTAATGTTCTTCACCTTCTTATATTGTACATTAATTTTTCATTTATATTGCAACTTCAAGAGTCAGTGGTCCAGTCCTACAGCACCAGCAAATTTGGAGATTTCCATTGTGTTGTCATGCAAATCTTTACCCAAAAGAGTAGAATGTGGATCAGTTTTGTAAACTACAGATCCAGCTGTAGCCCGTGTGTGAAATAAAAACAACTCTCATTCACTTACCTCTGAACTTCTTAGGAGGGTTGGCAAGGTCACCTGCCTCTGGCTGAACCACACATCTGTCATCCACTAACCTAGAAAAACAAACATGTTAAACATTATTTTTACTATTGTCATATGTATGTTTGTGTTGACATATCCATGACACTTAAGGTAACAGGGTTCTCACATTTCCATTTTGAGGCAATAACATGAAAACAAAAATCACAACCTGTATTGTGTCAGCACAATGAAAGAACAAATATCTGTGCTCTCCTCTTGCATAAGAGGATTTCTTTTATAGCACTAATTCAAAGCAGCTATTTCAGATCTCGCTTCATTTAAATCTGGTTAAAGTCCCTTTCATTGCAATGTGCATGTTGATATTATGTGCAAAACTCTTAGCTTTCATTTTCAGTGGTACATTAACCTTGAATAATAAACAGTCTGCCTCTGGGCAGCTCTCAGATTCTCATAGCCAAGCTCCCAAGGCCTGATCCAAAGCCGACTGAAGTCAATAGAAAGATTCCCACTGACTTTAATTGGCTCTGGATTAGGTCTTGAAGAGAAGGCGGAGGCACCTACGTTCGCAGCATGAAGAAAAGGATTTAAAACGCTACATTTAAAGTACAACTTGCTAAATCTGGACTCAGTTCTGCAAGCAGCTCCATGCAAGCCAATCTCTACAGCCACACAGCGCCCCTTTAAATTCATCAACTGCAATGGGGCTCCTTGATGATGCAGGAGTTCATCCAGGAGGCTGTTTACATGACTGGGACATATGTTCTTCGGTGACTTGTTGCTGACCAATACTTCTTCCAAATGCTCCCGGGGGAAGAAATGATTAAACTTTCTTCCAATACACTCACAAGACAGTGAAATGTTGGACAGTTTGTGGACAGCCCTTTACAAATATAAAAGTAACACTTCTCGTATTTTTGTATGATCTGCAGGCTGCACCTACTTGATCGCCAAATGACAACATACACTTGAGCAGGTCTGATAGTCTAATCACTAGAGGTAACGGGAGGGCACACACATGGTCTATGATCACGAGAGTGCCATACAAAAGATATTACATTATTTTACTCCTGGGGGAATTCTGCACCATTGCACATGCGTAGAATTCATGTCCCCTGCAGATTTCTTTGCCTCACCGCAGAAAAATTACTTTCTGAGGGGGAAGCAAAGGGAAGCCACAAGAGCGGTCATGCGACCCTCCCCAGCAGTATGTTTTGGGTGCCCAGGGCAGCTGGCAGAGAGGTAAATCACTGTGGGGCAGGGGGCGGGACTGGGGAAGACCTGGCTGGTGGCTCTTACCCTGCACTGGGCTCAGCTGGGCTGGGGAGGACGGGACTTCCCCTTCCCGGCATCCAGGGCCAGGTCAGACCCACCTCCAGATTTCTCCCCAGGCTGCAGGAAGCTCTGCAAATTCCCCAACACCACTTCCTGCACCCATCACTCCTCAGCTGCAGGGGGAGGGATCCCTGTGCAGGGAGATCCTCCCACCGAGCCTCACTCCCCCCAAAACCCAGAACATCCCCCCGACGAGCCCCACTCCCCCGCTGCACCTGGACCACCCCGACAAGCCACCTGCACCTGGCTCCCCACCCTACTGAGCCCCAACCAGCTGCACCTGGATCCTGATCCCACTGAGCCCCACTCCCCCAGTATCTGGAATCCCCCTCCACTGAACCCCCACACCCAGACCACCCTGCTGATCCCCAACCACCTTCACCAGGACCCCCTGCAGAGTCCTATTACCGCTTCACCAAGAACCCCCCAAAAGCCCCTGTGCATCCAGATCCCCCCCGCACCTGGACCCCCCACCAAACTACCCATACCCAGATTGCCCCACACAGAACCCTCTCAACCCACACCTGGATCCCCCCTACAGTAAGCCCCTCCACACGTGGACCGTGCCGGGCTGAGCCTGCCTGCCCACTCACACCTGGTGCACCTGGCACGGAGGGACAGGGCCCTGAGGTGTTTCTGGGGCAGGCCCGGTCCTTGTGCTGTGTCAGGGTTGGATGCAGCCTCACTGCTGAGTCTGTGTCCTGGGTGGGAGCTGCAGAATGATCTCCCACCTCTGTGCAGCCAGTGGCCTGTGCTCCCCAATGCCATGCTGGAGCCTCCACATTTATTTGACAAATACAATTTGAATAATTTTGCAGAATTTTACAATATTGTGCACAGAATTTTTAATTTTTTGGCACAGAATGCCCTCAGAAGTAATGATTTGTCCAAAATTAAGAGGATGTGAATGGTATCTATTAACTACCCATTTTGTACATTATGGTGGGGACAGAACCTTGTACATTATGGTGGGGACAGAACCCAGATCTGTGAAGATAAATTGAATGATTCTGTGACAGAAGACACAAAATGGCATTTATCTTTATTAACCAGGAGGCTTTTTTTAAAAATATGAATGACTTGTAAAATATAAAGTTAAAACTTCAAATTTTCAAAATAAACTTTGTCTTTTAAAATGCTATAATAATTCTGTGCAGTTCTGTAGTGCCTCTTCACACAGGTTAGGCCGCTGGTGTGCTGAGACCACAGCCTATCATGCTGACCAATATTCTCTCTGGTATATTCTTTTCTTGCACCTCCCCATTTGTATCCATCTGTTGTCTCTTGCCTTATGCTTCGATTGTAAGCTCTTTGGGGCAGAGACTGACTTTTGTTCTGTTTGTACAGCACCTACCACAACCAGGCTTTGGTCCATGACTGGGGCTCTTAGGCTCTACAGTAATACAAATAATTAATAATAAAATGAGGATCTCAAAGCACTTTATAAACGTCAGTGAACTGGAAGTCACAGCACCTCTCTGAGGTAGGCAATTATCTTCCCTGTATCGATTAACCAGATCTTATGTGAGTTGCCCAGCGCTACACAAACATGCTAATGGCAGTACCAGAATTAGAACACGGAGATCCTGACTCTCAATTGACTTCTCTAACCATTTGACACTATTCCCTCTGAAGTTAGTACTCGTAATAGTTAATTTGTGCTTGTAGAAATTGGTTAACTATAACTATTACATACATTATATATGCCACCTGTTCTGCACATAGGAAGCAGAGACATTATTTTGACTCATCTCCTAGACTGATTGATAGTGATACATAAATTGGTGCCACCAAGACAACGTAGTCTTAAATGCATATAGCCTATTATTGAACCTTATCTAATAGTGCTTTGGCAATTTGAATTAAAGGACTGCACGATCAGGGTGATTACACTGTTAAGATCTCCTGATTTTTTTTGTCTTAATACTTTAGTTTTTTATAATTTCCATTTGTCCCCTCTAAATAGAACGGTGTGAAATATAGGTCTGAATCTTTGGTCACAGACAACAAGACCACATTTTCATATGCTGATGTGGGTTCATATGTTTACTCAAAAAACAAAGTGGTTGTCATGACATTTTACAAGTGAAATAAACAAAAGAGTTTAAAATGACTATAAGCCCGTTTAATAGAAAAACCATTAACCTTAGTACTATTCTTTATAAACAAATTCAATTTACCTTCAGGAAGTCTAGTGTAAATAATCTGCCCCATTTAAAACAACTACACAGGAAAATCATATTTAAGTAAACTCTGCTACTCTATCAGTAGTTGATAGCAGTTCTATGAGCTTTTCTGGGAGAAGGCATCAGACAAAGCAATATCTGTAGGCTTGGCAGAATTCATTTTTTACTTCTTTCTAATTTTGATGAATAATAATATCTACTTTTATCTTTAAGGTTTTTTATTTTTATTGGGTTTTATTTTTAAGATTTTTAAAGATTTTACACTATTTTTGTTTTTACAGTTATTGGAAATTAAAGTGGGGAAGGGGTAGAGGTTAACATTAGAGCGGCATTGACAGTGGGGACACAGGGGGCTCCCTGCAAGGCCGAAGGACCCAAAGCACAAGGTGTGGTGATGCTGCAATCCTAGCCCAGCAGAGCAAAGACCCCCAGCAAGGACAACGATGGACCCGCGGCCCTGGAGGTTCCTGCCCCAGGGATGGCTCCCATACGTCTGGCTGGTGAGTGAACGAAAACTTCCCCACACCTTGTGCCTGCAGAGATCAGGTGTCCCCAGTCCTGCAGCAGGGAGCTCTAGGCAGCCATACTGTCACAGGAGTGAGCAAGTGGGGCTATGACAGGCTCTCTGTGCTACTGCAGGGCTGGTGACACCTGATTCTTGCAGGCACAGCCTGGTGGCGGGGAGAGAGGCTGCACTCACACCAACTGTTACCCATGAATATTCCCCCGCCCTCCCATCAATTTCAGCGCATCAGCTGAAAATGACATTTGCCGACACCCATCGATTAAAACCTGATCCTGACAAGCCTAAGTATCTGGGTTCATTCAAAGGAAGAGCCTGATTCTGTTCCCACTCAAGTCGATGGGAGCTGTGCCACTGGCCACAATGGGAGCAGGAGCAATCTCTCAATATGCACATTCATTTTCCACCACCAGGCTGCTGGTGTGCTGAGATCACAGCCTATCACACAGACCGATATTGTCTCATTGCTTCCTTGTACTCTCCTGTCCATCTCCACCTGTTGTCTCTTCTCTTATACTTAGATTATAAGCTCTTTGGGGCAGACTGTCTTTTGTTCAGTGTTTGTACAGCCTCTAGCACAATGGGGTCCTGGTCACTGACGATGGGTCCTAAGTACTATGGTAATACAAAGAATACAACAACAAGCAGCTCACTGGCATATGGTACAAGAGCAGACTTATCTTCTCTCCCAAAAGTAAAAAATAGCTACAAGTAATAACTATGGAAATCAGCAGCTAATGTTCAATAAGCAATCTGACAGTAGAGCCAGGACTACACTTAAAGGTTTTCCTAGAATAGCTATGTTGGTTAACATTATAGGGGGAGGAGAGAACAAACCACACTACAAACCAGTAAGGGCAGATGCCTGAGGGAGTGAAGTCTGGCTCCCAGTTCCCGGAAGCATCCAATACAGAGCTAAGGGTATCTCAGACTCACGTTAGCGGCGCTTGAGCTAGGACGCTAAAAATAGCCGTGTGGATGTTTCAGCACTAGCAGAGGTTTGGGCTAGCCAGCCGAGCTCAAGCCCACCTTTCACCTTCCCCCTGGATCTGAGCTTGGCTGACTAGCCCGAGTCTTCACTGGCGCTGCAACAACCACACTGCTATTTTTAGCTCAAGCACTGCTAGCACGAGTCTGTACCCAGGCTGGGAGGATTGTTCCCAGCTACAATGCAGGAAGCCCCTAGGAATTTAGGGGCAGAGTTTAAGGCCTCCTCTGCTGCAAATTATCTTTTACTCTAGCACAGGACCATCACTAGATTCCTCTGCTCACGGACAGATGAAAGGGGACAGGATCTTTATAATGTTTTATTCTATAAACATTCTATCTCTGCCCTTTGAAATGGCTTGTAGGAGCCAATGTTCAAATACACCTATGGTTCAAATTTTGTGGGATTGAGTGAATTCATAATAGAAGATCAGAAACATTAGAGAACAGTAGAACCTCAGAGTTACAAACATCAGAGTTACAAACTGACTGGTCAACCACACAGCTCATTTGGAACTGGAAATATGCAATCAGCAGAGACCCGCCCCCCCCCCCCCCAAAAAAGTACAGTACAGTGTTAAATGTAAACTACTAAAAAAAGGGGGGGGGACACGTTTAAAAAAAAGATTTGACACAGTAAGGAAACTGTTTCTGTTCATGATCCACTTAAATTAAGATGGTTAAAAGCAGCATTTTTCTTCTGCATAATAAAGTTTCAAAGCTGTATTAAGTCAATGTTCAATTGTAAACTTTTGAAAGAACGACCATAACATTTTGTTCAGAGTTACAAACAACCTCCATTCCCATGGTGTTTGTAACTCTGAGGTTCTACTGTTTTTGCAAAAATGTTTAAAGAAGCTATTTCTAAAATATTTTAGTCTCAAAACTAACCCAACATTTTCTCCATGGTTTTCAGAACTAACACCATAAGTAGGGGATTTGGGATATGATTTTCAAGGATTCTCATCTAATATGACCTCAACTGCAGCCTTAACGAGAGAGAAAATATGTTACCTTCTCCATTACAGAGCCACATTATTACAGGAAAGTAACGCACGCAGCTACGGGCTAGATCCTGCAGGGTGCTGACTACTTCCTACCAGATGCCAAGCACCCTCAACAGCCATTTGTTGACAGGAGTGGAGGGCACTTAGCACTTCTCATGATCAAGGCATTGAAACATAATAGAAAGTAAACTTTTAATTAATACTAGTCACTTTCTTTTGTATGTTCTGTGAAGACAAAGATAAATGCCATAAAATTGTATTACAGTAATTAGTGACCACAATCATCCCTAATGTAAATGGATTTTCACCAAGGATTAATTAGCCATCAAGCTACATACAAGATTTCTCAATTACGCATGCAATACTCTTGGTATTACATTGGCTCAATACCCAGTGTAATACAGTTTTAGTTTGATACTGTACTGCATATGACATGCAGGCAGGCTGGCTGGCTGCTCTCTCTCTCCATTCAAATATAATTCAAACTATTTTTAATATCATGATTTCTCAAACGGAAATCTCTTTTAAATCTCCCAGTCTAGGAAGCCCATTCCTCGGGAATGAAGATTCTTGGGCACTAGCTATGCTAGACATTGATGTAAGTGCCCCCAAACTCCCCAAATCGGGAAAGGAGAGGATGGATGCCCCAGTGATGAAGGTGCTAGCCTGAGACCTAGGTTCAAGCTCTGCTCTACTACAGACTTCCTATGTGATCTTGGGCAAGCCATTTAATCTCTCCCCATCTATAAAGTGAATATGGTTATATTAATACTTTTCTCCCACTCTGTCTCGGTCTTGGCTACGTACATTGTAAGCTCTTCAGGGCCTCAGGGCCCCATTTGTACAATGGGGATAGTAGTATTTCCCTACCTTGCAGAGGTGTTGGGAGGATAAATACATTAAAGATTTTGAGGTGCAAAGATGGTATGGTAATGGGGGACCACGCAAGAGTACCTAAAATGGATGGTACAGCATCCACAAAAGGAGATGGAGGGATTACAGAGTAAATCTCTGGATGCTTGGAAGAATAAGGAGAGAATACCAGGGGAGGAAGAGGAGCCATGTTCACCGTTCTAATTCTGGTCCATGCCTCCTTGTTCTTAACAAAAGAGCCCTTCTCTGGTGTTCTATCAGAGAAAAACAAAGGGCCTGACTCATCATTGTCCCACACCTTGTGCAGACATTCAAACCCATGCAAAGTATGTGTAAAACATTAGCAGATGAGAATAGTTGTGGTTTATACCCACTTTATACTGGTCAACGTGCACAGGGTGTAGGAAATGGGGACTCAGACCCAAACGTCTTTAAAATAGATGGGAATGTGATGGGACTCTTGTTAAGAGTAAAGGGGGTGAATAGGAACAGGGACTCCACAGGAACCAACCCTACATTTTCACCCTCACAACAAGAGCTTCCTACAGCTCGCAGCTGCCTACAGGTGGGGAGGTGGGCTTTCGTCACTAGCCTGGATTGGTGTTCTGAGAGTGCAAGAAATAAATTTGCATAACTGATTTCTATCCCAAACCTCAGTGACCTTGATTATTTGGACTGCCTAAAGGCCCCACCCCAATCAAGGCCTCACACGTGTTACAGACACATAGAAAGAAAAAGTCCTTTGTCACGATGGGCTTAGGGTCTAAACAGACCAGAGAGATACAGGGTAGGAAAAAGGAAGTGTTATCACTCCCATTTTACAGATGGGACATTGAGGCATGGAAAGATTAAGTGACCTGCTCAAGATGAGACAGAAGTCCATAGCAGAGCTGGGAAATGAACCCACATCCGTTGAATCTCAGTCCAGCGCTTTAACCATTGACCACTTTCTCTCTTGCAAAACATCTTGCAACACAACACAAAACCTGGACTAAGTTGCAATTTGTCCATATAATATATGGACATTTTTCTACATCTCGGTCCTAAAGAATGTTCATGTATCTATTAAAAAAAAGTTATGTAATAAGCAAGTGATTACTGAAGCTGATTATGAAGGCACTGGTCGCGCCTCCATAATCAAAATATATACTTCCCAAACTTACAGTACTTACTCTGAGTACAGAATCAAATATTCCTAGCCTACATTTCATAAATAAAAAGATATAAAGCATCTGTTGGTTTGTTACTCCTAAAAAACTCTGAAAGTACTAGGTAGTTGCATTTGGTTTTCAAACAAACAAGATGATTAATTTTCTGTGTGCTTACAAAATAATTAATTTAAAATGCATGATAATAATAGTCCTGAATGAACCAATAAAATTTGCAGGTGCTAAGCACCTTTCGGGTTCAGAGCTTTTTAACTACTTCCAAAGACATGATCGGATTTTTTTTAAATCGCATTTGTTTACAGTTTTGTTTTATAGTGCAAATAAAGAATTTTAAAACCTGGCACGGGGAGAACAAGCTTGCTACATTATACAATATACCAAGCTAACTCTTTAAAATAAAGACCTACATTATAAAGCAACTATTTTAGCCATTATATCAAAGAAGTTTTGGCAAGCTTAAAAAAGCTTAATAGCTTTATTCTTTTACTCACTGGAAACAGACAATACTACATTGTATTGTATGTTGTACGTAATACAGTACATAGCAGGTACAACATGATTCCGTTTCAGGTCTGCACATGTTGACTACTTATAGGAGACAAAGGAATCTTCTGCATGTTTATGGCATGATTTTTATTTGTGCGCGTTCTTTTTTAACATAATAAATATCTGTTTTATGTATAATGCCTATGAGTGAATGCTGTACACCCATTTTTTAGCTGTAATCATTAAGTTGTATAGTAATTCAGTGCAACCTAAAACATACCATCAGTGCTCTGGAAGACAAGACAACAATTATGACACTGGCCCTTTACTTACACCCCCTGCATTCAGCCATTATGGAATCAGATTCTGAAAGCAACAATATAATGGGGATCTCTTATCCTGGGTGCCAATCCTGCTCCCACTGAAGTCAATGGAAGTTTTCCGATTTATTTCAGTGAGAAACTGTTTTGAGAATCTGGTGAATTCAGTACAATTGGCCTCTATTGCATTACTGTACTCCATGTTACTGTGTACAATACCAGGCTACACAAAGATGGAAACCACTGAAAATTATGATCTATATGCCTAGAAGATGCAACATACTCCTCACTGTCCATAAAGCAAAAGTCTCTAGGAGATTTCCTCTTCCATTTCCAATGGTTCCCCATTCCGAAGCTTTAGGGAGGTGGTGTTAATTTTTAGGAACATAGGAACTGTCATATTGAATCAGAGTCCTCATCTACCTAGCCTAGCATTCTGTCTTGACAGTGGCCAGGACCCGATGCTTCAGATGAAGATTCAAGAAGCCTGCAGTAGGCAGTTATGGAATAACCTGCCTACAGGGAGAGTTCCTTCATAATCCCCACTGGTGAGTGTTTGGTTTATGCCCTGAAGAATATCCCTTCCAGACATTTGTTTAAATCCTACCTAATGTAACTCTGGATGTTCTCGTTATCCATCTGTGGCCATGTCTACACTAGCAGCACTTTGTTGATACAGGAATATTGGTATACCATACTGGCAAAGCGCTTCTAGTGTGAACACACCTTATTCTGGCAAAACTTCACTCAGGTCTTATGACAGCACAGCTACATTGGTCAGAGCTCACATCCCTTCCTGGATTTACATTGCTGTGCCAGCAGAAAAGTGCAGGGTAGATATGGCTCACATGTCAAATCCTATCTTGAATTCTACTAAGCTCTCAACCTCAATGATGTTTCGTGGCAATTAATCCCACAGGTTAATTGCACACTGTGTGAAAAAGTATTCCCTTCTATCAGTTTTACATTTGCTGCTTCTCAAGTTCATTCAATGTCCTGCCGTTTTTGTACTATGAGAACAGAAGTGCTCCATCTACTGTAATACCATTCATTATTTCAAACACCTTTATTATAACCCTTCTTATTCTCCTAACAGTCACAATCTTCTCCCCCACCCCCAAGGACCTCCTTCTCCCCTGGAATTCTGACACACGTCCGGAGTGAAATCCCATCTCTCTACTGGGGGAAGCAGCAAGAGGGGGCAGCGGGAGGATTTCAGGAGGGATATGTGAAGGGAGGAATTTTGTTTCAAGAGGTGGGGTGTGAAGCAGGAGTAGGGGTATGGGAATAATAAAGTGAGGGAATATGCATATGGGGAAGCAACAGTGAGGAAGTGTATGTGAGGGGGCAAGAATGAGTGGGGGGGGGGGGAGGAGACCAGGAATGGGACTAAAAGCAGGAATGGTTAATGATGAGAGGGGCAGGTTGGTTGGGGGTAAGGAACACGTGCTGGGGAAGTGGCAGTTCTTTCATGAACTATCAAAATGCACAGGGCCAATTACGTCCTGTTTACCGACTGAAGGCACATCCTTAATGTACTTCAAGGGACTTATGGATGATGTGAAAGGGCCAAGGAATTTTATTGTAGCCATGTAGCTAATTAAAACTGCTACTGAGTCACAATCCTGTTCTGGAAGCCATAAGGGACTTAGAGTTCCATACAACACGGGACATGAAAAAAAGTTCTATGCCCCAAAAAAAAAAAAAAAAGATGGATTTCATTAATTGTAGAGAATTTTCATAAGCTCTTCGGATATCTCATAGGCCAAATTCATCTCTAACGTAAAACCGACTGAAGTTACACATAGAAGAATCTGACCTCAAATCTTTGCTGAATCTTGTATGGTTAAAAACAAAGATTAAATTACTTTATTCTTTTTGTGTAAGGTCAACAAAATAAATAAGCATCAGAAATAATATTGGACTACTAAAATCATCAGGAACATGCACACGGGGACAGGCTTGATACCTTTACTTATGCTGAGTAGTAAATCTTGCTCCTCAAACAGTTGGGTACACAAAAATAGAGAGCTTTAGACAGACAAAGTCTCCTCCTCACTCAGTTGCTCAGCTTTCACTCGTTTAGCCCTTATTGTTATGGTTTCACTCATTTTCCAATCAGCATAAGCCTTGTCAGCACAGGAAGAGGGGACACTGTTGACTATGCTTGTCAGCAACAGGTGCAGCTGAACAGTTTAACTACAAGCATAGCCAAGGACAAACCATGTTCATCCCCAGTTCACAAATCATAGTTAAGACACCTCTCCAAGACAACCTGCCTTCAACCCCTTCTCACAGGTGAAGAACCTGCCCCCAAACTTTCCCCTCCATAGAGGGCCTCTTTTGCTTCACCTCTACCCCCATCACCGTCCACCTACCCAACCACCACACCATCAGCAATCTCCTCGCCTTCACACAGGAAAGCTTACTAGAGCTGGGTCAAAGTTTTTGATCAAAACTTTTGAGGGGGGAAAAAATGGGGATTCAGGTCAACCAAAACATTTTGTGAATTCATGTCGATTTTGGCAAACTGTTTTGCTAAAAAACAAAACCAAAAAAAGCCAATAAATTCCAAGTTGTCAAAACTTTTCATTTTGAAATTTTCAATTCAAAACATTTTGACTTTTTGATTTGAAACTACTTTGTTTTGAAGTTGCCATGAGTTTTATTTTTAATTTTTTTTAAAGGGTGTCCCAGTTGGGCAGCCATGCCTAGTAGTCAGAGCCAGAGTTCAGTCATGAGATAAGAGAGTCGACTGGGTCAGGATACCGGGAGGTCAGAAGCAAGAGAAACTGGAGATCAGAACCAGGTATCAAGAACCAGAGTCAGGCTGGGTCAGGATACCAGATGATCTGAGGCAGGAGCCAAATTCAGGGTGGCTCCTATTGAAGGTCCGAACCAGGGTGGAATCAAACATTTTCAGCTGGGTCCCAAGTTCCTCTAGGCCAGGGGGTCTCAAACATGTGGCCCGCGGAGCTCTTCCCTGCGGCCTGCTGGGCTCCCTGTGCCCCCCCCCTTTTTTTTTTTTACCCCTGTCAACTGTCAGACAGTTGTTCTGGAGGCGGGAACTGCCTGGGGGTTTAAAAAAAAATGGAGGGGCCAGGCGGTTTCCTCCAAAAGGGTAAATCCATGCATGGAATAAAGTGAGCCTAGAAAAAGCAATTTATCACTGTCTGGATCCTGGTAATTCCTCCCAAAAGTCCAAAGAAATAGCCCCTCAGAGCTGGGATAGTGTGTCCAAAAAGTTGGAAGAGATTGGAGGGTTTCTGGAGTGGGATCTTGGTGCAGGCATGTACCTGGTAGGAAGCTACAAAAGTATCTATTGTGGGGCACTCTCGGGGCCATCAGAAGAAACAGGACATTAATCTTCAGATTTTATACCAACCCGTCTTGCCCGGGTGGAGGCATGGCGCATTGAAGAACTGCCACTCTGGCGGGTCCGGGGGTGAACACAGTTGCAGTATTCCTTAGGAACGTGATCCTTCCTGGTTTTCATGTGGTTCCCGATTGATAATGGCCAATGCATTGGGTGGAATTCTGGAGACAGAAGCAGAACAGATGAGCGTAAGCAGGTCCTGGCAGCAAGTCATACTGAGGAAATTATGCGACTTGAGAATGTGGGCTGGCTCCAGACCAGGGCCTCCTTGGTTGGAGCCATATCTTTGGGAATGTCTGCCTTGCGATTTCTGGTTCCAGGGCAGAAGTTCAAGATAAGGCTGATTCAGGAGAAAAATAGGGCCCACTGGAGTTGTCACTGGTTTAGGGCCTTGGCCTTGTGCAGGTACTCCAGGTTTTTATGACCGGCAAACACTTGAACTGGATGATGGGCCCCTTCCAAGTAGAGTCACCATTCTTTGAAGGCAGTCTTACCTGTCAGAAGCTCCTCATCCAAGATCTCATACTTTTGCTCAGCAGGGGTAAGCTTCCTCAAGTAGGAGGCGATGGGTTGAAGTGTTTGCTTGGGTCCATGCCTTTGGGACAGGACTGCCACGATCGCCGTATTAGAGGCATCAGCTTCCACAACGAAAACTTGCATCATGTCTGGGTGGGCCATACTGGAGTGGTGGTGAAGGCAAGCTTCAACGGCTCAAATGCATGCTGGGCCATGGGCAACCAATGGAACTGGGCTTTTTATCAGAGTAGGGCAGTGAGGGCCTCTGGTTGTTTTGAAAAATTCAAAATAAGCCTCCAGTAAAAGTTTGTGAAGCCTAAAAATCTTTGTACGTTTTAAGGCTGCCAAACCACCTTAATAACCATTGCTGATTAAACTAAACTGATTTTTAAAAATATTTTCTTCCCTCTCCCCTAGTGTCACTAGAGGACAGAATTACTTTGTTTTGGTGACTTAACTGTATATTTCCATACCTTAACACATTACGAGAGTCCTCTACCAAGGTCTGTAGTTACTTACACACACACACACACACACACACACACACACGCTCTCGCTCTCTCCAGATTAGCATTCCTGGTCACAGATTTAACTATCAAAAATCCATTCAAAGACTTCCATACAAGCTCATCTGAGAAACATGCGTGTGACGCTGGTAAGCCAAGTGTCTGCTCTGGGCAAAGCCTAGGTGTCAGCAGAGAACTGAAACTCACAGCTGGAAGCCAGGACAATTCACTTGTGTATTAGTATAGATCAGAGATTGTTAACTGTATAGGAATATATTTGGTGTTTGCTTGGGTCCATGCCTTTGGGACAGGACTTCATGAAAACTAATGGGATGCTGTATGCATTGTTTTCACTTACCTGTAACCTGTTATAATGTAATAGCAAACATTTACATTATATATACCCATGTAACTAAATAACCCATCAAATGAGAAAGAAGCCTTGTGTAATGTAAATGAAGAACTTTAACAGCAAAGTGCTAATTCTTGTGCATTTCAAAGCAAGTGATCTTTGTGTATGATGACTGGAGATCAAAGATTCTAAATGCATTCTTCTCTCTCGGTCATCAAAGAAAGAGCCCACCTGGGCAGCTGAACTGCCAACTTGTTTTTCTGTGAGAAGAAGCTGTAAGTGTGGACACAAGGAAAAATTCTTCACATCTGGACTAGCTTTGATTCTAACAGGGCAGAATAACTGAATGACAAGACAGAGATCCCCAGAGTTATCCTCGGTAGCCCTGAGAGACTTTAGGGAAACTGGCAGATTACTGTACTATGTCTGTGATACCATTTGGATATATAAAATGTGACTCTCCTGTACATATCTTTTTACCTGCTTTAACCCCTCAATAACACTCATTCCTTTTTCTTAGCCAATAAACCTTTAGCTAGTTTACTACAGAATTAGCTACCAGTGTTGTCTTTGGTGTGAAATCTAGGATGCAAATCGACCTGGGTGAGTGACTGGTCTCTTGGGACTGGGTATAACCTGGAATATTTTGTGATTTTTGGTGTAAGTGACTATTTATAACATAGTCCATCTTGCCCAGGTGGCAAGATTGACTGGAGAGTCTAAAGGGATTGTCTGTGACTCCATAAGACTATTGTAGAACTTTGGAAGTTCACATTCAGTACTGGGTTGGTGAAATCTAATTATAAAATATACCACCAATTTGGGGTGTCTGCCCTGATGTAGGCACCCACACTCGTGAGCCACTCCAGACAGTGTGACAACATAGCCTACATGTCAGAGTAAAACTGCACAGGAAATAGGCTAGAGAACCTGATTTTGTAGGTCTTTGCTGCCTCCGACTTCAGTAATTTTATGTCACTTATTTTGGAAGCATTTTTTTCTAAACTGCTACAAAGACAAATGTATTATAGCCCAGACTGCAACATGCTATTAAATAAATGCCAGCTCTTCACAGAAAGTTCTACACACTGTGACAAAGTTCCTCCTCTACCTCGGTGGGTCCTGCGCTTATTGGCGGATTCTGCTTGCCTCAGAGATCTTCCCCTCTAGTAGAATCCACAGTCCAGGTTAACTCCTTCTGTGTCTGATCAGGAGTTGGGAGTTTTGGGGGGAACCCGGGCCCGCCCTCTACTCCGGGTTCCAGCCCAGGGCCCTGTGGATTGCAGCTGTTTAGAGTGCCTCCTGGAACAACTGCACGACAGCTACAACTCCCTGGGCTACTTCCCCATGGACTCCTCCCAACACCTTCTTTATCCTCACCACAGGATCTTCCAGCAGTACGCCCTCTTGCTCCCAGCTCCTAGAGCCCTCTTGCTCCCAGCTCCTCACACGCAACCTCCTTCCACAGCTCCTGACATGCGCCCCTCACTGACTCACTGGGAGGCTTAACTAGTTTCAGCCAGCCCCTGATTGGCTGCAGGTGTCTCAATTAACCTCCCTGCCTTCTGGAAAGTTCTTAATTGGCCCCAGGTGTCTTGATTAACCTGGAGCAACTGCCATAAGGTATCAGGGATTTGTTTAGCCTGGGGCTAACATACTGGCTCCTTACCACTTTCCTATAGCCCTCTGGCCTTGCCCCGTCACAACACCTAAAAAATCCTGCACCTGTCAAAGTGTCTTAAATAGGTGATTATTAAGCATATACCTTCTGCTATATAAAAGAGCAATGCAAGTGTAGTGTATCTGAGCCATTCAGATTAAGAACTACATTTACCATATTGAGATATTACAATTCAAAGTGACTTGCAAAAGCATATCAAATACCAAGGAAACAAGGCGGCAGAAACAGAAAGTGTGGAATAGAGCAAGAGCAGCCAGCGTTAGAGGTTCTCTTATTTGACCATGCAAGTAAAATTTCAACATTCTTGCTACCAGTCACCTGTAAACTTGTGTACCAGAGAAAAAGCAGAATGTTTCAGTTGTTCCATGAACAATTCCACCTATAACGTCCTAAAGCCATTCTGTTGTTGTTGTGCGTTGTGCTGTACCCACTCATGCCTTAAGACTGTAAAATGTTCAGGGATTTGTTTATTAGACTTGATCTATTTTTAGCACCATGTTTATAACATTACGTAAATGGGGAATATAAATTAATTAATAATAATTGGGTACTGTTATGCCAGGTTTACAGGAGGAGGCAAGAACCAGAATTCTAGATTCTAGTCCTAATTCTTCCATTGACTTGCTATGACACCTTGGGTAAGTAAGTAACTTAAATTCTTGTGACTGCTTCCTCGTGTACAAGGGAATAATGATACCTGTCAATATTACAGGATTTTGTAAATTAATGTTTGTACAATATTTAAAAACCAAAAAGGACCATATACAGTAAATTTATATTAAATCAATTCACTGTTTCAGAATCTATTTTACTATGTACTGAAGCCAAATAATGTTCCTGTAACATAAAGAAGAAGAAGAATTTTAAAAAATATATGCCCTGCTAGAAGGGCATAATAATAGCCTACAAATATCTGAAGAGTCTAAACACCACAAAGAAAAATACATTATTTAGGATGAAATTATGAGAAGTTATTTAGAAATTACAAAATGGAAAGTTTAAGATGAATACCAGGAAAAATTCCTGATCGCAAGATCTATTAGCTCATGGACTAGTCTCCCAAAAGAAGTTGTAGAAGCCCCATCACTTGGGACATTTAAACTGGATCTAAGTGTAGATCAGGGAAGAATTCTGCATTGGCCAGAAGATTACAATCTCAAATGCACGGGTACAACCCTAGCCCCACTGAAGTCAATGACAAAATTCCCCCATGAGTCTAACTCACCAAAAGGTGCACTGTGGAGGAAAGCGGAAATGAAGTGGTGAGTCTGGGAGCCACCCTGCTGGCACACCGCAGTATGGTTATGGTTGGCATAGCTCCTACAAACACACCTGCTGCCAAATTCAGCTTACATGCAGATGGGGCCAGGTGCCTGTACACATCCCCAAGTTGTCTGACCATGTCCTCTTGGGACTGTGGAGCATAAGGAAGCACGTTAGTAGGCCCCTCTCCCAGCTTTAACAGGAGTGCTGACAGTTTATCCTACGCTGTGTAATCTGCGTATGCTGGGCATGGGTGAGAAGTTCCTCAGGCCCTCTTCCACCAACAGAATATCTGTCTAACATGGAGTAGGATTAGACTGATGATCATGTAGTTTCAGAGCACAGTATAATCACCTGATTTGCAGTGATCAAAGAACATGCACATTAACGTGCTTACGCCCTGAGAACACGTCCCTCAAAACATATCAAACATGTCCCATAATGCAGGGTATATTTCTTAGTTGAAATGGTTTGTTTCAAAAGATACTAATACCGAGCAAAAACCCCTCTGTTAACTTTAAGTTAAGGCTGCTAAACTATTCCTCGCTTACAGCAAGAGCTGTGAGGTAATGTTATAGTTAAACCAAAGTAAAACTTTGGAGCTCTGCAGGAAAGATTGCCAAAGAATATTAATTCTCATTAACTTACAATTGAACTCAGAAACTGAGTAATTCCAAGCCAACATTTTAAAAATGGGATCTTAAAGCCTTTCTGTATTGCACTATTGAAATATATTGTAGCTCAATGGATATATAATTGTCCATATATAACTCAATAAATGTTATCTGCTCATGGACTGTGCCTACATGACTCCAATTTGAACTGTCGTCCCACATACAGTATTTGATGGAGGGTTTAAGCTCTTCAAGGCAGGTACCTTGTATTTTGAGTATGTTTGGCAAAGAACCACATACACCTGTGGTATTCTACAAATCATTTATCTATTTTAGTCATTTCTAAAGGCACATGTGCAAAAATCTCTGACCTAACTGCTGCAATCCCTTTACTCAGTCGTTATACAAGCAAGATTCCTACTGACTACAAAACCTGTTTAAGAACTGCAGGATTTGGCTGTGTGTTGACACAATGTTAAGGGTGCTTAGTTAATCATGCAAGTATCTGGAAATGAGAAAATCAAGATTGACTATGTAACCTTTACAGTTACCAATGATAGCTTTGTAACTCAGCACTTCTAACGTGCAAGTTGTGACAAACAGAACCCTGTCATTCAATATGAAGAAGTTACTGAAGACACAGTTAATTTAAGATTGTGACTACTGTGAATTACAGGCTGGATTTTCAAAAATACCTAAGTGATTTAGGAACACAGGCCATGAATAGGACGTATGCTCTTAAATGACATAGGAGCTTTTTAAAAAATCCCACCCTAAATCTTGTTTCATGGCTAACCATTCAGAAAGAGATTGCAAGGAGAACTTGGGTATAGAGAGAGAACAGAAGTAAAACTGAAAAATATTCCAAGACCAGCCCAGACAGTCACACTAGGAGAATTAATTATTTGTTAGGTGTTTCCTAAAGCAGTATGCCTGTAACTGCTAAACATCTACTCCAAGTTCAAACAATTTCTTTGAAGTATTACATGTAACCTGGAAGAAAGTGAAAGGCTGTGATTCGTTACAACAACAAACTGCATAGAAAAGGTCTGGAAAATAAATGTACTCAAAAGGTCCGGTTGAGAAATACCATAATCTGTTCACTGATCAAAAAAATGACCTCACATGTTAATTAAGGCATTTACACTAAAACATCAAAAAGTCAACCCATAATATAAAAAGGAGGCACATGCCAAAGGAGAGAAACAATAGAAAAGCTTTTCACTGACACAAAGGTGCGTCACAAAGCCAGAGATGCCTGGGTGTAAGTACACTGTTGCTTCAAGTGCAATCCTAATCTCACCAAGTAACTCTGTTATAAGCATCTTTTAGAGTCCTCTGTTTATTGTGCTCACGGATTTCTACAACAGAAATCAAACACAGACAAAGCGAAATAAATTTTAAACTTTTTTTTTCTAGTGCCAGCCCTGCAAACTCAATCTGGAATCTAGTACAGACTTGAGAGTCAAGATGGGTTCCTTCTAAGTCTAAAAATCTAATTTTGTCCCTAGAGTAAGCAACTCTGAATACATGTAGGGGACATGACTTTCTCTGAAAACATCCGCTCAGTGCAAGGCAGTGAACTATTCACAATGACTCCAAGATCTGTTTTTTGGGTGGTGGTAGCTAATATAGACCCCATTATTTTGTATATATATAGTTGGGATTAGGTTTTCCAATATGCATTTATCAACATTGAATTTCATCTGCCATTTTGTTGTCCAGTCACCCAATTTTGTGAGATCCCTTTGTAACTCTGCAGTCTGCTTTGGACATAAATATCTTGAGTAATTTTGTACTATCTGTGAACTACCACCTCACTGCTTAATGTGCAGCGGCAGTCAAAAAAGCTAACAGAACGTTAGGAACCATTAGAAAAGGAATAGATAATAAAACAGAAAATATAACTATATAAATCCATGGTACACCCACACTTTGAATACTGCATCCAGTACCATGTCAAAGAAGGTATATTAGAAATGGGAAAGGTACAGAGAAGGGAAAAAAAAATTAAGGGTGTGGAACAGCTTAATTAAGAGAAGTGATTAAAAAGATTGGGACTGTTCAACATGGAAAAGGAGACTAAGGAGGGCTATGATAGAGGTCTATGAAATCATGAATGGCATGAAGAAAATGAATAAGGCAGTGTTATTTACCCCTTCACATAACACAAGAACCAGGGTCACCCAATGAGATTAATAGATAGCAGGTTTAAAACAAACAAAAGGAAGTACTTCTCCACCCAATGCACAGTCAACCTGTGGAACTTGTTGCCAAGGGATGTTGTGAAGGCCAAACTATAACTGGGTTCAAAAAAGAATTAGATAAATTCATGTAAGATAAATCCATCAATGGTTATTAGCCAAGATGGTCAGGGGTGCAACCCCATGCTCTGGGTGGTCCTAAACCTCTGCTGCCAGAAGCTGGAATAGGCGACAGGGGATGGATCACATGATAATTGCCCTGTTCTGTTCATTCCCTTTGAAGCACCTCATACTGTCAGAAAACAGGATACTGGGCTAGATGGACCATTTGTCTGACTCAGTCTGGCCATTCTTGTGTTCACCCAACGCCCAGCTGGGTGCCTAACATACCTGAGTTCCTTTGAAAATCTTGCTGTACAAGTGAAGGGACTAATGTGCCACTTTTCTTTCTTGTAACAGTATCGCAGAACAAAATACCTGCTACTTCTCAGTGTTAGAAATAGGGCTGGTAGGATGCCTTTAAATAATTTGTAAAGATTTGATTTTTTAGCTCTATTACAGATTAATTTCTCTTTTGTTTGGCAAGAACAATGCATTCTGACAGGAATGGGGAGAGCAAATCTGGGCCTTAGCACTTGGAACAAGAACCTTTCCAAGCCTGGGTCCGCTGCAGACACAGGCGCTTGACTTTGGCAGTCTGTTTCAGCAAGCCTGGCATTCTGATGAATTAGACAACCTGCAACTTAACCGAACAGCAATCACAAAAGCAGTACCAGACATGTAATTCGACTTCCAGTTTCAGCATTTGTTTCTGCCTCCAGGGGCAATGACTTGCTTTGCAAGAATCCACTGAAAAAGGTCTATTTATCCTTTGATATATATATGCCAATCTGTCACTGATGTGAATGGGAGTTATGCACACTTTTCAAAGGGAGAAGAACCCCACACATGAACACGTTTCAATTTCCTAAACAAGCCTTAAAATTTTGCCTTGCAATGACAAATGTTTAAAACATTTAACGGCTGTGCCAAGTAACTTGCAGATTCTCTTTGCTTTCCTGTTTCTTTTGCGTCAGAAAAAAAAATTGCCTTCCAGGAGAAAAACAGTGGAGAAATTACATAAACTTTGTTTACTTGTTCTTGAAGTAAGGTGAGCCTGCTTCCTACTGGCAGATCATTTTGGGAGCTGTTCCAGATCATTTCAGAGTTGCTCTCCCATTAACTTAGACCAGTCCTCAGAGGTCTCTGCTCAGGGCCCGCTCTAGGTTTTTTGCTGCCCCAAGCAAAAAAAAAAAAAAAAAAAAGTGTTTAGCCGCCCTCCCCCCTTTTTTTGGCTTTTACATGTTTGCACTTTGCAATGGGGTTTTTTTTGTTTTGTTTTTTGACTGTTTAAAATAAAAAAAATGAAAACAGAGAATTTGTAGTTAGTGAAATAAAACAATTTCCTACTAGTGTACTCATTTAAATTTTAACAAAATCACAATTACAAACAATTTGGGTTCAACTATACACTGTAATGAAAACATTAGTGTCTTTTGCTCAAAATCTAATCAGTTCTTCCTCTTGTCATGAGAAACGTAAGTTTCAAGTTTATATTTTAATGCTTTACTCTCGTCGCATAGCCAATTTTTGTCGGCTAGAAGTAAAATAAATAAATAAATGCTTTACTCACCTTTACCAAGGTTTGATTACTTTGAAAGTTGAAACGATTTAAAACAAGTTCAAAACACAAGCAAAATACTCAATGCCACACGCTAAACCACTGGCACCGACGCAACACGGAAATTGGCGCGAATGGTGCCGATAGGGCAGCACAGTACACACAAGTAATCAGGATTTAATTAATCAATAACTGCTAACGTTAACACATTTACGCATGTTCACATTATGAGTGACCGTGTCACGATGTGACATGATATTTTTCACGTCACACTCCTATCACACTACTGCAGATTTTTTTGATCTTCATGTTTTGTTTTCGTACATTGGTGGATTTTTCAAAAAAAGGATGGCAGGTAGGGTTACCATATTTGAACATTCAAAAAAGAGGACACTCCATGGGGGGGGAGGGGGTGGTATTTGTATGGAGGGCCGGGTAGGGAATGCTGTGCCTCCCCAAACAGCCTGGTCCTGCCCCCTATCCAATTCCTTCCACTTCCCACCCCCTGACTGCCCCTCTCAGAACCCCAAACCCATCCAACCCCCCTGCTCCTTGTCCCCTGACTGCCCCCTCCTGGGACCCCTGCCCCTAATCACTCCCCCTGGGACCCTATCCCCTATCTAAGCCTCCTTGCTCCTTGTCCCCTGACTGCCCCCTCCTGACACCTCCTCACCCTAACTGCCCCCCTAGGATCCCACCCCCTACCTGTCCCCTGACTGCCCCAACCCCTCTCCACACCCCCACCCCCAACAGCCCCCCCAAAACCTCTGCCCCATCCAACCCCCCCTGCTCCCTGTCCCGACCCCTCTCCACACTCCCGCCCCCTGACAGCGCCCTCCCCGAACCTCTGTCTCATCCAACTGCTCTCTGTCCCCTGAGTGCCCCCTGGGACTCCCTTGCCCCTTCTCCAACCCCCCGGCCCTCTTAACCGTGCCATTCAGAGCAGCGACACGCTGCTGCGCTGCCCTGAAGAGCACGCAGCACCCACCCCCCCAGAGCGTTGCCCTCACAGCGCACTGAGGTGGCGGGGGCGCGCACTCTGGCTGCTGGAGGCCCCGATGCGAGCACCTCAATCCGGCCTGGCTGCTGTGTGAGCCGGACCGCGCTCTGCCTTGTGCAGGGGGGGGGGGGGGGAATCCCAGACCTTTTTAGATATTTACAAATTCCTCCCAGATGACGATTTAAAAACCAAAAAGCCGGACATGTCTGGGAAAATATGGACGTATGGTAACCTTAATGGCCGGAATGCCGCCCCTGGAAATGTGCCGCCCCAAGCACGTGCTTGCTTTGCTGGTGCCTAGAGCCGGTCCTGTCTCTGCTTCACCCACGACCAGCCTCTCTCTGCCTGGTCACTGAACAATGATCTTAAGGCATGAAGGAGGAAGGATGGTCTTGTTTTTAAGGCTCCTTGTTTTTAAGGCTTTCATGTTTCCTCTGGCTTTCCAGCATTCTTTTGACTCAACCCCAAACACTTTCAGCCCTCTTCACAACTGTTTACACTGGCCTCCTAAGAGACCACAGATGATTGCAAATAATCACTTCCTACCTGGAGAGATTCCTGGAGTTCTTTAACAGCTCACTGCTAAGTGGAGGGTTAACCAAAAAGGAAGTAAGATGGCATCTTTTGCAAAGCCTGTACTTTAGTGGTACGGTAAACGCATGAATGGAGTCCACTTTATTCTTGCTGATCAGTATATTAGTGCTATGCATTCATTTCCTCTTAACACTGATGGCACAGTCCACATAAAATGCACAGGTTTCAAAAGGTTTAAACAACCAAGTCTTGCCCCAAAACTGGGAGGTCCTTCAAGAGGACTCTGACCTCTCCCTGTGTAAATCATGATTTATATAGTTGAACGCATTCTTATTTCAAACACGTTCTAATGAGTATTTGACTACAGTCCAGTTTGTCTTTATCTATGCCAATTAAAATATTTTATAAATCAAAGGAAAAACCAACAGCATCTGATGGGGGCAGATCCAATGTCAATGCGTGTGAGCCCTAGGACAATTTAGAAAAGATCACAAATTGAATCAGTGTTACCAACTCTTGTGATTTTATTGCAAGTCTTGTGATATATGGTGTCTTTCTTAATGCTTTAGCTCTTGGAGTCAAGTGAGTACATAGGAATCTCAGCTTTAGATTTTTTTTGAAAGTTTCAAGCCCTCCTGGTTGTTCAGAAAAGCTGAAAATGCGATGCAAGTGCATCACAGAAGCTCAAAAACCAAAGAAAAAGAACTCAGAATTTTTTAATCTCATGATTTTTAAACCAATCTCGTAACTTTGGGGGTTCTGACTCAAGCGTTTTGCACCACCAGCACTGGAAATATGGCAAATGTTTTACTCTGCAAAATATTACTCCCAGCCATTTTCTTGCTCCCACACCATCGACAGCAAGCAGGGTGCCGCTCCAATTGGCTCTTGTCGGCAGGGCCAGCTCTGGCTTTTTTGCCGCCCCAGACAGAAAAAAACAAAACCAAAAAACCGCCGAAGCGCCACCAAAGCAAATTTGCCGCCCCTTACAATGTGCCGCCCCAAGCATGTACTTCCTAGGCTGCGGCCGTGCTTGTCAGCCAGGGGCTAAGGCAAACAGGAGCAAGAGGAGCACAGCTCCTCTTCATCTACTTAAAACAAAGCAAAAGCTTCCCTTCCTCTCCCCAGCTTGGCTGAGCAGGGCTCACACAGAGCTCCCCCTCCTTGTTGGCTGGTCAATGGAGAGCTTCCCATCAATACACTTTAAGCACTGTGGTGGCCTGTAACACTTTGGAGAAGCGTGATGCTTACCAGCCCCTCATCTGATACCGAACACCAGATCCCCACCACTCTAGCTGAGAAACTTGAGCCTCACATAGCTGGCAGCAAAACAAACAAGCTGTCACCAGGCCAAACTCTAACGTGAACGTTCTCAGTGTTTCCTAAGGAATTAGTAAGCAGCAGAGGTCTTCCAAAAAGGACTTGGAACAGAGAAACAGGATGAAAAAAAAATGTTACAAGGTAATGTGCTGGGAAAGCCTTTTATTTCACTCAGTATATTACGTTCCCTTTTATTGCATACACGGAAAAGCACATTTCCCACTCTCCATTCACTCTGCTACCTATTAAAACATGACACGCTTAGTTTGGGCCAGCAGAAAGGAAGTTTTCTGGCCACTGAGAAGCAGGGGTCATTTATTTGTATCCCTTACACAGAGTCCTAGCTGTCCCTGCAAGGAGCCACCTGCTTTCCTAGCTTGGCCTGCCACTGTGAACAACCTGTGAGCAATAGCTGGTGCCCACCTGTTCTCTCAAGTTGGAAACCAGCCGGGGGAGGTTTTCTGCTTGGGAAGAGTAGGCCAAGGAAGGGGACACTCTGGCAGAGAGCCCGAAAGCACTCAGTGGCAGAGGAGGCAGGAAGAGTGTGGAATGTTCATTACCTGCTGGGAGAAGGAAGGAGAGCAGCGATCAGAACATGGGACAAGTAGGGAGTGAGGAAGAACACACCAGAGGGAGAGAGATAGACCTGGGTTGCAGAGGGCCACAGGACCACAACAAAGAAGGAAAGAGGAGCAGAAGGCAAGAAATGAGTTAATAATTGTCATTATTAGTATTATTCATATTATGGTAGCACTTAGGGACCCAAATCATAGACCAGGACCCCTCTGTTAGAGCTGGTCTAAAGATGTCAAAACTCAGAGTTTTTCAATGAAAAAATTATGGGACACATTTTTTGGGAACATTCCACTTTTCAACTTATTCTAGTTAACTCAGCTCCTCTATTCCAATGTGTACTCCTAAAGACAATTGCGTTCAACCTCAGGATTCAAAGGGTGAAATCCACACCCTTTTGGCTTACATAGTCACACCTAATGGAGCTAGCAAGGCTGCAGTGTTACTAGATCCTTTCTCTACAAAAAGAGGCCAAAAGAGTGTACCAAAGCTTAAACCTAGTTTCAAGTTAAGTTAATTAATGTACACAGACTCCCTTAACAGCCTTGTGGAAGTCAATCTAATATTGTGCAATGATGTTCAGAAGTGTAAAACTATTTTAATCCTTTCCTTACAGTTCCACACCCCTTTCTGGACTGCTATAAAAGTAGCTATACCACTGCCTAGAGCATTGAGATTAAAAGCCTTCTAATCACCCTGGTCACAATTCCCCAAGTCATTCATGTGTACCCAAAAAATAAACTATGCTGTACTATCTCTTCTGCGGAGCTAAAGTCACCCCACCCAATATCAGCTGTGATTGTTTTAAATCACTCTTCTAGATTTCATTGCATAATCAAAAGCCCTCTCTGCAGCAGAGCTTTGCGTACTGATTACACAAGCTTTCTTCTCCCCAAGAAAGCAACATATCAGGGATGCTGGAATTAGCGGTGCTGCTGCACCCCCTGGCTTGAAGCGGTTTCCATCATATACAGGGTTTACAGTTTGGTTCAAAGGCTCTCAGCACTCCCACGATACAAATTGTTCCAGCAACCTTGCAATATATTGTCTTGAATACTCTCGTACACTGCCATGGAACAGTTCGATTGCTAAATGATCCCCCACCCCTTGTCAGACGGCATTGTGTCAGTCAAGCGGTGTCAATCAAGGTTTGGCCCCCTGCTAAGAAAGCCCTCTCAAATGTTTATTATTCTATCATCAGCCAGATTCAAATGCTTCTCTCTAAGAAGGCGATTGCCAACATATTTCAGGCAAGGTGGGACCTCTGATTTGGCTGCAGGCCTCAGTACAACATTGACACACCATTTGTTTGCGGGCTGCAGGGCCGTAACGAGGGCGAGCCGAGTGAGGCACTCGCCTCGGGGCGCACTGCTGGCAGGGGCATAAAAGCCTGCTGCCAGGGGCGCGCCCGTTCTCCCCCGCCGCCAAAGCCGCCCCCGCTTACCTGCGGGAGGTCCGCCGGTGTGTGTGGAGACGGCCCCCTCCGCCAAATTGCCGCCAAAGCCGTGGCACTGGCGGACCTCCCGCAGGTAAGTGGAAGCGGGCACTTCCACCCTGCCGCCGAAGCCGCTTCCCCGCGGGAGGTCCGCTGGTGCCGCGGCTTCGGCGGCAATTCGGCGGAGGGGGCCTTCTGCACACACACCGGCGGACCTCCCGCAGGTAAGCGGAAGCAGCTTCGGTGGCTGCTAAAAATACCCTCCGCCGAACTGCCGCCGAAGCCGGTGCTGCGGCTTCGGTGGCAATTTGGCAGAGGGTAAGCCCCTAGGAATTTCTGCGCCCCTGCCTCGGGCGCAGAAATTCCTAGTTACGGCTCTGGTGGGCTGTATGACTTGCTGTCAGCGATGAGTTTGAGACACAGTTACATACTGATGTCTGATCTGTAAGCTACATTTGATAACACTACCTGTGAGATATTGTTGGCCTGATTTAATGAATTAGTTAAGGTGTACTTTAGAATAGTTCACTCCTTTCAGATCAATTAGTGGTTTGGAAAACTATCAGGCCTCATCTCTTGATGAATAACCTCTAAGGCCACAATTCCACTCACCTATGAATTTCACATGAGTGCAATGCCCCAAACAGGACCCTGGGAGATGACTCCTGGCCTAAAATAACTGAAATTGGTGAAACTCGAATTACCAACAATTCTGAAAGGCCAGGAAGCAGGAATTACTCCATAATAGGGCAGCATGTTTGGTATTCTGTCTCCAGGGAAGTTGATTTTGGGGTCTTCCAAGCCAATACTGAATACTTTTTTGTTTTCATTGCAACATTAAGTTTATGTGATTTGCATCTGCTGTTGTGTTAGCAAGTGTAGGTGTTGGGGATAAGGTTGGATTTTTTTTTTTATGCACATTCATGTGTGCACACAGAGTCTGAACAGGTTTTATTTTATTTTATTTTGCACTCTGATTTATTTAGATTTTTAAAGGTAGTGGGTGACTTTTTAAAGCACCACAAAAAGGGGACCAAAATAATTATAATTTTTATATAAAAGTGCCATGAAGGCAGATTTTTATGTACTTACAGTCCCAATACAGGAAAGAGATATCATATTTATGCTCACTAATTCTATGCAAAAATTACTGGAAACCACATTAGGAAGATTCTGCCAAGGTTTCAGAACAGATCCTCTTCTGCATTTCTCTGGCACTGCAAAGGGACCAGAAACTAGCTTGATCTGTCCAGCTGAGAATTCTCCCATTGTGAAGGAGCTCTCAGCTGGTACAAATTACCCTGGTGCCCGTTCCCCCATCTGGCTGCACAAGAGGGGTGGAAATGATGCTAGACCACAGTGCACTCCAGCAAGCCCCAGCGAACACAATCACTTGGGGACTATTAACAGCTGATGTATCTTAGAGCAACCTCAAAGCTGATGTAACCTATCATGGGGCTGGCACGAATCAGCCAAGAAAATCAGAGGCCACTCCACCCTCCCCAATCAGATCGTAAACAGAAGAGAACATAAACCTTTATAACCAGGCCTAGAGCCAACTCAGTACTATCATTTCACACAGACAGGGAGAAACATCTTCAATATGCCAGCCATGATTTCATTTGGATGGAACACCCGGCTTGCCTGCATCACGGAGACATCATTCAATGCCTCTCCTAGCACAGATAGACTTCCCAGGATACTCCATATGTCAGAAGCCAAAACAGACCTCAGAATGCACCAGACAAAAGGAGGGAGAGTAGAGTAGTAGTCCTGCTCCCCTTCAGCTGCAGAAGACTTTCCATCTCAGAAACAAAAACACAGGAGTACATTCATATGATCTGTGAGGTAAAAGACAAGAGGAACCTAGGATTCTTATTGGTGTGTAGACCTGCAGATAGCAATTCTGTCAACTTCCTGGATGAACTTACAGAGCTGCCACCCATCATGGTACTGGAATCCCTCAGACCTCAGCCTTTACACAGATAATCTTAATGATACAGTAGTACTTGATCTCATGGCCTCCATGGGATTCTCTCAAGCAGTCTGAACCTACACATGCAGCCAGGACATATGTTGGACCCCATCTTCACCCTACGACCAACATACCACTCCCTTGGCCTTACCACCACCTCATGCAAGCAAAAGTCAGAGACTTCCCTCCTTCCCACTGGGGTAGTGATCAACAAAAGATGGTCCACCCCTGAAGACTCCTGAACTCCCATGGGTTTTCAACTTGCCCTAGGACAGTGGTTCTCAACTGTGGTCCACCACTTCTTCATGGAAAGCCCCTGGCGTTTGTTGACCTGCCGCGTCCGCAGGTTCGGCCGGTCACGGCTCCCACTGGCTGCGGTTCGCCGCTCCAGGCCAATGGGGGCTGCGGGACACAGCGCGGGCAGAAGGATGTGCTGTCCACCGAGTCCCACAGCCCCCATTGGCCTGGAGCGGCAAACCACGGCCAGTGGGAGCCACGACCGGCCGAACCTGCGGACGCGGCAGGTCAACAAACTGGCCCAGCACGCCAGGGGCTTTCCCTGAAGAAGCGGTGGACCACAGTTGAGAATTACCTCCCTAGGAGAATAAGTCACCCAAATACAAGACTTACCTGATGTCCAATACCACAAACATTTTGGCCCAAGCCATGCACTCCCCCCACACCGAACAAGAAGATTGCCATGGTTCACAGATGAACTATGGCAGATGAAGTGCACAGGCAGAAAGCCAAAATACCAATGGTACAAAAGACAACTTTGAAGCCCTCTTCCAGCAGCACAAAACAACTCTTACAGGACTACACCACTGCAATAAAGGAGGCAAAAACAAGCCTTCTGCTCCTTCACATAGAACATGGCAGAATCGCAGCCTGTGGAGTTATTTCACATAGTGAACCAGCTAATCAACCCAGACTGCACAATCCAAACACCAGTCCCAACCATCAACAACTGCGGAGAGCTGTCTACATACTTCACTGATTAGATCAACTGAATACATATGGAACTAACTCAGAAAGAAAACTCTACTCTAACCAGATTGTATTATCTGCCCTGCCACCCGTGACTGAGTTTGGCCCCATCGCATATGCCAAAGCTCAAAAAACCCTGAAAAATATTTGAGTATGAAATGGAGCCATTTTCACTAGTTTTTACCAGACAGGTGGGGCTACAACTATGTGCTCTACAAAATGGAAATAGTTATTGTATCAAACTGAATGGGAAGAGGACGCCCATGCTCCAGCTGGTACAGAACACAGCTGTCCATTTTCTCTGTGGCTCAGGCTGCCATGAGCCCCTCAGGTCCCTCCACTGGCTTCCAGTCAGCTTCCAATGCCAGTGTAAGGCCCTGGCTCCAATTTTCAAAGCAATTAATATATCACGCCCCCGGCTACGTCAAAACACTAACTTTGAGCTATGAACCCAGTGCTTAATTTGTGCCAGGCCTTACCAGAGCGGAGCCCTGGCTGGCACTTCTAGGCTTGGCAGTTCATAGCCCTGGCACCACTGGGCTTAGCACATCAGTTATTAAAGTAAACCATTGCTTGAGCCCCGGCACCTCTTTCATTACAAATTAAGCACAGTATGAACCTCTGCAACAGCTGCACTCCTATGGGACAATGCAGTTCCCAACACCAAGCACGTGAGGGCTGGGGACAAAATGTTCTCTGTCAAGGGTATCTGGCTATAGAACAATCTGCCAGAAGGGATCAGGCAAATCAAGAGTTCGATCATCTTTAGGAAAGGTTGCAAAACCTTCCTCTTTGAGAAGGTCTTTCCACTATAAATGACACTCTCATTATGAACACTCCTTTCTATTCTCAAGACTCCTACCAAGCCCTAGGCCCCCGCCCCACAAAAAAAAAAAAAAAAAAAAAACACCACACACACACACACACACTACTCCAAGCAAAGTTCTTACCTCATAAAGGGAGAAGTGCCAGAGACTTCATGAAGTGTACTAGGGACTTTGCTATTGATTTTATGTGGAAGGAACTCAGATACTATGGTGATGGGCAGCAGTATAAACCCTTGGATGGATGGATACCCTAAAACAGTGAAGTAACATTTTGGACTGAGAGTTGGGGCTGTGCTCAATATTCATTTATAGAAATGACAAATTACTCAATAATTTTCACTGTTATGAGAGAGAGTGAGTGTATCGTCAAAGACAGTAACATTACCTCTTTTTGACCTCGCCAGTTAGCCAGTTTGGAGGGGTCTAGAGATTATTTCCATTAGAGGGAGAATTTGATGATGGAAGGAGATACTTCGTAGATGCAATCCTGTTTATATACAAAGAACGTACGAAGTCCTGTCTTCCTGAACACAGTAGGAACCAAACGACAGGAGATAGTCCCTCACCTCTTTAAATCAGCACTTTAGAGTGCTAGAATCAGGACTGTCCAACATTCAGTTATATTAATGGGTGATGATTATAAAAGCAGCCCCAACCTGGGACAAGCACTTCCTATAGATGAAATGTACAATCCTCACCCAAATGCAAAGGTATAACACAGAACTTTGCATATAATGGATTAATTATTTCATGGCTATTACACACAAAATATGAAGTAACTGAGATCCAGACGCATCAGCAGAGAAACATGCTTAGATTTAAGAATTACAAAGGTAACCGGCAAACAAAAATGTTTTACCTACCAGGACCTGATTATCGAAACCTCAGAAGTGTTAGTGGGTTTTTGTTTGTTGCAAGAGAGGCCAGTAATATATAAACTGATGCAGATAACTCTCATTTGAAGTCAACAAAAGTTCAGTGCAATGTGCAAGATCGAGGCCTAAGTTATATATTAGTAATGCCTGTAACTCTAGCAGGAAAAACAGAACTTTTAACTCAGGTCTTTGACAGATAAGTAAAAGAGGAAATGACTTTCCAAAGTTTTGTCTTAAAATTGACTTACAATTTGTAAGTCAATGTATTCTAATGATACAGGGCCTTAAACAGCATTTATTTATTATTTTTAAGCAGCACACCTGTAAAAAGTTAACTTCTGTGACTCTGGCACTATTTTATGGCTGTGAATCAGAATACACAATACATAAACTGCTGTCTGTAGTCTGGTATAATAATAAAATTCCCGCTTCAACACTGCCAACAAAACCAAAATAAATTAAGTTGGATGCATGTTTTATAATTTTTAAATGACATGCTAAGAACTTTAATTATATTCAAAAGGGATTTTATAAACAACTTGACCCATTCAAATATCTGAAAGACTGAGTAAGTCAAATTTAAGATGTGAACTTTTTATTCATTGCATCCCTAACCTTGACTGGTGATGCTAATTCTAATTTCACTAACATTTATTATGTCTTCAGTTTATTACTTGAGAAACCTGCTTTACTTTTAAGATTGGCCTGTTGAGATCTGTAGTTGACCTGAAGAGCACTAGACACCTTCCCTCCTTTAATTTTTCTGCTCTTGCTTACACTAGTCTTAGAACAACGTAATTCAAACTTCTGTTCATTTACTCCTGATTTACAAACACAGGTATAGGTGAGGAACATCAAGCATTAATGGGCCTGATTCTTCTCTCACTTATAAATAACAGCAGTAATTCAACTGAAGTCTATGGAGTTACATACACAGTTCAGAATAGGAAGTGAAGATGCATTCAGTTGAAACTGGAGGATAGACTCTAAACTGGCAATACACAATTACCCAAGTTGGAATTTGTCCAAGACATCAAAGTGAATACTCTTAATAAGCAGTTAACCTTTTCACTCTATGTGAATATTTTTAATCCTTTTAAAAACTTTGTGGATAGTCTTGTTATTTTTATTTTATTGTTAGAATAATGAATTTGCCATCTGATTTTTTAAAAATCACATTGCTTTTACTACCTTAAAGATTTCCATTCCAGTCCTTCCTAGTACTTCGGTTTTATTTTCCTCTTTAATTATTTTCTAAATCCTATTGTACTAAAAAAGCAATATGGAATTACCTACTACTTGGCCAAAGTGCACTGTTGATCAATTAGTCTGAAGCATTTTGATAACACTTTGGCAATCTCAATACAGCAAACTTCAAAAATATTATCAGCAAGGTCATGCAAAAAGCAACATTTCCAACCCCAAGGGTTCCAATATTATAAATCGAGTCCCAAAAAAACCAGGAGCATAGCTAAAAATCATGAGATTCTTAAAAATAATAAGAATTACTTTGGTTCTGGGTTTTGAGCCTTAAGAGTCACATTTTCAAGCTTTCCCTCACATCCAGAACAGCTAGAAGCTTACTTTTTCTTACATGAAAGCTGAGGCTATCCCAAGAATCCCAGGACCTGCGGCTTTAAGAAAAACACCAACTATCGACAGGACTTGTGAGACAATCCTGTTGGCAACACTGAAAATGGCAGTCCTCGAAAACCAATTGGCCAAACATGTCAAACCTAAGTGCATCAAGTTTAAATACCTAAACAACTGCTCTGGTTTTTCAGAGATGTTGAGTTGCAGGTGGATTTAGGGACCAGATGTTCAGCCCAAACCCAAAACCCAAGTGGACTCAAAGCTGCCCTGAAGGGGTAGCTGGGGATTCCGGTGATACAACTAGGGATAAAGGATGTGGGGCCATAGTGTACTGTGCTCCAGCGATCCTGGGCCAGCAGAACAGTCTCTGTAGGTACTCTTCTACCAGGGGTTGGTTCAGTCCTAGGATAAAGGGAAGCAGAAAAGCTCCTAAGGGTATGTCTGCACAGCTGCTAGGAGTGAGTCTCACAGCCTGGGTCAACAGACTTGCCTTAGTGGGGCTTGGGCTAGCATGCTAAAGATAGCTGTGTAGACGTTGTTTTGATGTTCGGGTTCAAGCTGGAAGTCAGGCTCTCAAACTCCCCTCCCTCCCACCCCTCCAATTAGGCTTCAGAGCCCAAGCCGGAACATCCACATTGCTCTTATTAGCATGCTAGCGAGAGTTCCACTAATATAAGTCTGTCCCTCTGGGCTGCAAGACTCACTCCCGGCAGCTGTATAGACATACCCAGAGTGACTTATAACCACCTTTGCCTACCTGACCTCCACACTACACACAACTGCATAAGCAGATCTTGGCACAAAGAAAATCAGGCACTAGGTTTTAATTGTAGGCTCCCAAGGTTGAAAATTTGGGGCTAACAGTACATTTAAGAGATATTTACTCTCCTATGCATGTACGTTCTTAGCTCCCCTTAGTACATTTGTTATATGTGTGTACCAAGTGGAGAAAAAAAACAACCCTACTGTTTCAAAGTCAAACAAGCCATTAAAAGAAAATCAAGATAAGAACTCCAAAACACACATCCTTAGCAAGTTTCTATATTCTGTGATTCACTGCAGTGGTCTAGTTTCAGTTTTATTTTTGTGATAATTATGTTATTTTATTTGTTTGATAATTATTTGTCAGGAGGTCAAAGACCAAAAGTCAATTCCTGTCTTGAAACCTCTTCTTTGTACAGAGTGGTGCTACAGTAAATCCAGTTCAATGTGATAAACTCTGGAAATCACATTTGGACATGTTTTTATAGTCTCCCTCTATTTGAAAATAGTTTCACCTCAGTTTCAACAGTGTGCTATTTGGCATGTGGTGGCCATCAAACTAAAGGAAGTTCATGCAAACCTGTCTGTCCAAACCTCTCTTATATAGAGATTACAACAGCCTCCTTTACAACACAACCCTGATTCATTCTGAGGACATTATCCACCCTGCATACTCAACGAAGTTGGGGTTTTGTGGAAAAATAACATGTGATCATATACTTAAAGACTGTCATAATGCATATGCACAAGGAGACAAATTAAGGTTGCATGGGCTACCTTAACATTGGCATTTCATACCTTTGGAGAGCTTCACTTTGTAACCTTAACATTATTTTAATGTAATTTCCAAATATGAAAAAGCCTGGAAAAAAAACAAATGCCAATACATGGAACCATCTCGAACCCCCAGTTTGGGTCATCATCAGGGTTTGGACCTTTAGATCCTCCATGTGTACTAATCACAACAGGGGATGAGACATACACTTTGCCAGTGGGTTCATAGCTATTTGTTGACAGCAGAGCAATGTAGAGCTCCCACTTACTCCCCTTCTCTCCTCTGTTCCTATCCAATCACTGGCTCCCTGCTGCTCTGTTCCTATCCATCACACACACACGCACACAGTGGCTCCTGCCTCCTCTCCCCCCACCCCACTACTATCCACCTTCACATACCAGCTGTCACCCTCCCCTTCCGCTTCCCCCAACCCTCTGACTCTTGCAACCCCTTCTCCTTCCCCCACACACACTCACCCCTCAGCATTCCAGTGTGGCTATCTTTTCTTCCTACTTGCTACCTAAGGCACCGTCTGGGGGAGCACTGAGAGCACAAGAGAGACAGTCTCTCTTCTCAGTTCCATATCTGACGCCACAGTAGCCCTCCCAGCTGCAGAGAGGAGCAATGGCAGGTAAAGTCCGGCTCTACCCCTGTAGCCCTGGGATGGAGTATGCTCATTTGTTCTGCAGGGATAAAACGTTCAGTCTGGTCAGCATATAGGAGTTTGAGTGTCTGGAGCATATTCACCAGACTGAATCTTTGGTGAATTTAGCGGCCAAATTCTAATAAGTCTCTGCGTACAAACTGAAATTTGTCATTGGCTTATAACTCGGCCAATCCCATGGGGATTCCAAAAGGCCCGTCCCTGACACTAGGACAACACCTCAGCCAAATTTCAAGACTCTGCTCCAAAGCATGGTAGCAAAAGAGCTTCTCAACAAAATGGTTGCCCATGTTAAAAAGAACAAAAAATTGTACAAACAATGTATTTTTCCCTAATCTCATTCTCTTGAAATGGCTTAAGCATTTTAGTTGAAACTTTAAAAAAAAATAAAAAATAAAAAAAATCATCAGCCTGAGGCAAAACACCTGGTATGAAAGATTTCAGCCCAAATGGTCAAACTTTTGCAAAATTACAGGAAACTGAAAACAAGATCCATAATGGGAAGTGCCAGGCAATCTTAAGTAAAGGTAATGCTACCAGCTCCAGTAATTAGATGGAATCTGATTTATAAATCGGTGTGTATGAAGATTTAAAGAACATAATTTTTTTCCTATTTCTTTTCTCAATCTATTTTTAATGATAGACATCTATGCACAGATAACAAAAACTGAACAAATGTATAACTAAAATGTACTACCCTCCCCCAAAAATCATGAACTGCCACTCTACTTTCCTTCTTCCTGTGCCCCAACATATCCCTCTTAGGCGGTACACTCTTTGAGAGCAGGGATGGTCTTTTTGCTTGTCTTTATACAACACCTAACATAATGTGTTCCTGGTCCTTGACTAAGGTCCTAGGTTCTATGGCAATACAAATAATAAAATAATAATAATGTTTATATAGACCAGTACATCTGGGGGGGGTTTTCCTGCAAGAAATAATTAACTTTTCAAAGCAAATGCAACTTTCTGCTCAACAACAAGGAGTACTTGTGGCACCTCAGAGACTAACAAATTTATTTGGGCATAAGCTTTCGTGGAAGACCCACTTCATCAGATGCATGTAGTGGAAAATACAGTAGGAAGATATATATCCATAGTACATGAAATGATGGGAGTTGCCTTACCAATTCTAACAAGACGATTCAATTAAAGTGGGCTATTATCAGCAGGAAGAAAAATCACTTCTGTAGTGGTAATCAGGGTGGCCCATTTCAAACAGCTGACAAGAAGGTGTGAGTAACAGTAGAGGGAAAATTAGCATGGGGAAATTAGTTTTTAGTTCTTGTAGTGACCCATCGACTCCCAGTCTTTATTCAGACCTAATTTGATGGTGTCCAGTTTGCAAATTAATTCCAGGTCTGCAGTTTCTCATCTGAGTCTGTTTTTGAAGTTTTTTTGTTGAAGAATTGCCACTTTTAAGTCTGTTATTGAGCGTCCAGGAAGGTTGAAGTCTTTTCCGACTGGTTTTTTAATATTATAATTCTCGACATCTGATTTCTGTCCATTTATTGTTTTGCGTAGAGACTGTCTGGTCTACACATCACACAACAAAAACACTAACCCAGCAACCTCTCTCTGCAACAAACCCCGTTGCCAACTCTGTCCACATATCTATTCAAAGGACACCATTATAGGACCTAACCACATCAGCCACACCATCAGGGTCTCATTCAACTGCATATATACCAAAGTGATATATGCCATTATGTGTCAACAATGCCCCTCTGCGATGTACATTGGCCAAACCAGACAGTCTCTACACAAAAAAATAAATGGACACAAATCAGACATCAAGAATAATTATTATTGATCTCCTGTAAAATTATTGAGAATTATCAGTGTTGGCAAGACTCTCATCCTCATTTAAGTCCCTCTTACCACTGTTTCCATTCTGCTTAGTTATTTGAATCAACTTGTATATAAATCAATTGCCTTTTTCCCCCCTTCCCCTGCTGTCTGTAGACTTGTCTACGTGGTGAGCATCTCGGAGCAGTGACAGTACTACTTAAATATTTAGAAAGCATCCATACATAGTGGGCGCTCTCACAAATAAAAATGAATCGTTTAAGTGTAATACTTTGCTCCCGTACATTGAAAGTGTATGCTCTGCCTGCAACAAGCAAAAACCTCTGATACAGACAATCCAGCTCTGGAGTTTACCACCCGCGCAGCTCTCATAAGAGAGTTTTATGTGAAGCTTTTTGTTACAGTTTAACTAAAGATGGCACCACTAATAGAACGTTTCAGATAGGCATTTAAAGAAATTCATTATGGATGGCTAAGTTAAAATAGAGTATTCTATAGCTGTTACTTCAAGTGGGAACATTAAAATGGATATAGATTTGATTAATGTATTGTATTGCAGGGTATGGAAGCCACTGAGTTTCATTTATACATTTACGTGTGTGGGTTGTGATTATTGTAAAATCAATACAAATATCTAGTACAATATATATTATGGGCTGTGTTTAAGCGGGAATAGTTACTTATCAGAAATGCAATGTACCAGGTAGCTGAAAAATAATACTTAATGGGCCAAATTCTGTTCTCAGTTACATGATGTAGATTTAGAGTAACTCCACTGATCAGAGCAGAATTCAGACCAGTCATTTTACAGTAGGAAGACATACAGAGCAACACATTTCTAGAACCTTTAATATATCAGCAAGAAGCAGGGACAGGCAAACAGAGCGCATACCCAGGACGCCATAGCCAGTGGGTGCCACAAGGGGCTTGGGCTTCCCCTGGCTGGCTGTGGCCAGACTCCTCTCTTCTCCAGCCCCTCGCCCACACTGGGCCGTCAGGCTTCTCCCCACCCCCCTGACCCCTCCCTCACTCACTCCCTTCCTCAGCCGGCCGGCTGAGGGCTCCGGCTCTGCTCCAGCCCTGGGGAGCCCAGAGTGGCGCAGCCAGGGTCAGTCACTGGTGGTGCAGCCCACCACTCGCTGCCCGGAGTGGAGCCGAACCAAGTCCCTCTCTGCCTGTGGCCATGCGCTGCTCAGTCTCCAGCGGGGGCCAGGAGGAGCGAAACTTCCACATGAGTGAGGGGTGGGGTGGGGGAGCGGGGCCAAGCGGCGGAGGACTTAAAGCGACCGCTCTGACTGTCTCCCAAAACTTCCCTAACACACACACACAGGCTCTCACACCAATATACATGGTCTCTCACAGTCTCCCAATACTGATATTTTGTGTGTGTGTGTGTGTGTCTCACACTCCCCAGCACACACACACAGTCACACAATCCCCCCAACATATAGTCTCTCACACAGATTCTCGCTCTGTCTCTCACACACGCACACGCACACACACACACACACAGTTGCATTATTATTGTTATTACTGCTTGGTACTTCCTGTCAAAATGCTTGTGGTGAACCAGGAGTGGCCAGAGGGCTGCAGGAGGACTGTGGGCTCTGGCAAGATGCAGCCCCCATGTGACAGCACAAAGCCTGCCTTGAGCCGCGGGCCAAGTGCCAGGCACCACAAGCCGCAGCAGCACAGAAGTAAGTGTGGCAATACACCATATACCATGCCACCCTTACTTCTGCGCTTCTGCTGACAGCGGCCTAGGAATTTGCTAGTTGTAGCAGTTACTCATTGTGACATTATCGGATTAAAACATGACCATGTAGATCATTGTTGCAACCACTGTTATATATTTGCAACAAATCTTGTACAAAATGTGGCATGTAAGATGTGTATGAAAAGGTTATGATTTGCTGAATATGTTTATGCTATTTGAATGCATGTATCATTTTTGTATTTGAAGTTATCAGTATTGGCTCTATACCTGTATTTCAAATATTTGCTCCTAGGGTAACGCCTACAAGGTAGTTAGCCAGCACATCTTGAAGGGACTAGTCAAAGTAAGTGGCTCATCAAGGGACACTTAACTCACAATGGACCATGGGAGATGCCCATCTACATTGAATGGACTTTCCTGTGGACATTCCATATGAAGTATAGGTAATGCCCCGGAGGTGGCGGAGGGGGACCCTGTAGGAGCCAGGGGTGATAGTGGGAGGAGGAGTGCCAAAATACAAGTTCGCCCAGGGCACTGTTTTCACTAAGGCCAGTGCTGGCGAGAAGAAAGTTGTTAACAAACGAGTGTCTGCATCACAAAATGCACCCTCAAAACCAGCACCCACGTTGGCACCATCAGCATGGAGGGCAGTGACTCAAAGGGCCTGGAGAATAAAACACCCTCTGACCCCAAACTCATATGTTTTCAGCAGGGTTGAGGCTCATCCTCCTTTTTGGGGGCTGCTGTTTGCCTTGATAAAACTGTGCCTGCAAAATAAATTATGGGTACAATTCTGAGTATTTGTACCACTTGTGACAGTCAGACCAGGTGCCAGCTTATGCCAAGGCCCCTAGGCCTCACTGAACACTGACAAATTCATAGCTGGAAACCAGTCTGGCTCACCTGTGTCTTGGTATTGTTAAAATAGGTATTAGAGTTATAAGAATGTGTTGAGACTTTATGAAATGCTTGTAGGATGCTGCATGTATTACTCTTATTTGTAATATCTGTATCCCATGTCATAAGGTAGCATATAAGTGTTTGCTCTGTAACTATCAAAAATGTTTGCTAAGACTGTAAACCAAGAAACCTGACCAAGTGTGAAATACTAATTTACCACAAGTGGTGTCTCCTCCCCAGCAAAAGGCCTACCAGCCAAACCATTGTGGAACGTCAGTGAACAAGACTTTGTTGACTGCTTCCCCCACACCCACGAAGAGGATACGTGCAAAGGCCCTCGTCCCATCACAGCTTGAACACTGGGGGAAGGGAATTAAAATCTCTGTTAAGGAGAAATTATCACTTTGCTGCTTGGAATTTGGAGAGGGCAACATTTCTAAGTATGAGCAAGGGATCCCCAAGCTGGTTGGCTTAGCCCTAAAAGACATGCAGACCTTGCATATTATAGCAGCTATTATCTTTTGGAACCTAAGACTGTCTCTCATTTTTGTGTGTATGTTTACCTGCTTTCACCTTGTAAATAAGTCTTGTTTCTTCTTCTTAGGGAAGGTCTACTGTAGCAGTTCAATGAAGACACTGCTATGCCAACAGGAGAGCTTCTCCCGTTGGTGTAGTTAATCTCCAAAAGAGGTGATGGTTATATCGATGGGAGACGCTCTCCCATGGAGACAGTGCTGTCTACCCTGGGAGTTTAGTCGGTATAAATGCATCACTCAGGAGTATAGATTTTTCACACCCCTGAGCACCAGAGTAATACCTATGTAAGTTTATAGTGTAGACCTGACCTTAGTTAATAAATTTTTAGTTTAGTATTATTTGATTGGCTACAAGCATTGTCTTTTGTTTGAGATCTGAAGTACAACTGACTTGGGATAAGTGACTGGTCCTTTGGAACTGGGAGTAACCTAAATATTGCTGTGATTTTTCGGTGTCAGGGACCATCTATCACAAAGGCAGGCTTGCCTGGGTGGCAAGACAGAGGAATGCCCAAGGGGACTGACTGTGACTCCATGTTAGGCTGTTAGAGTGCCTGAGGAGTTCACACTTGCTGCTTAGTTGGTGAAATCTAAGTACAGAACACACACCCAGTTTGGGTCCTGTTTCTTGACAGTGTGAGTTAGGTTCCCAGACCTGGAGAAGAGCTCTGTGTAAGTGTGAAAGCTTGTCTCTCTCACCAACAAAAGCTGGTCCAATAAAATATATTACCTCACCCACTTTGCCCTGAGGTTGGCACTCATGCTCGTGAGCCACTCTAGACGTCACTAACTACCAGACTTCCACCTGATACTGATTTGTCACTCATCCTAAGTATTAACATTTCTCTTGTTCATAAAAACAGAATAAAACTTCATTAATAAAGAAGCCAGTGCACCATGTGCCTCACCAATCACTCACATTTTCAGGTAGTATGATTGGGGGGGGAGTGGGAATAGTATGTATGCTACATCAATGATTGTTAAGCACCCCTGGTCACTATGACTTTCTTACCACAACTCTTCTCAAGCCTCCAGCGCTACTAATTTTAATTTGCATGGTCTTCGTAGTACTCAAGCTAGCACTGTTCCACTAACACTCAGTTTTCTATGTGACCTTTTTGCTCCACAGAGTCCAACAAATACAGTCTATGCACAAAGCTTGGGTTCAATAAAGCCACATCATGCTAAATGTGGATCTTACAAAGCCTAGGCTGAAATTGTGCTAGGAACTTCATGAAAGATGTAAAAAGGTATGGTACCTGTCCCAAGGAGCTAACAGAAGCAGGTAAAGGCAACACAGAACAGCAAACTAAAGGAAAAAATATGCATATGCTGAAATGCTACACCATTTTTGCTCTTCTTTAGGGGGTAAACCCTATCCCTCCCCACCAAGAGCTGCCTTTTAGGCAGTACACTCCATAGCGATGTTCCATGAGGTTTCCATCTTCAGTTGCAGAGCAGCATTACTGAGACAAGACAGGCATGTAGCCATTGGATTTCTGTCGAAAAGCAGAGTTTCATCAGAATCAAAATGTGTCACGGAAATGCATCAATTTAAACAAAAAATGTCAGTAGCAAAAGTCAAAACATTTCATTTTGACAAACTCAAAACTTTTGGTTCAATTTATTTCCACTTAAATATAATATTGCAATTAATATTTCAATATAATATTTATACCTATATGTATAACATATATTGTACTTAAAATAAAAGTGGAAACAAAATGAATTGAAATATTATTGAAACAAAGCATTTTGATGGTCCCAAATTGAAATGGTTCAGAATTTTCATTTTGTGGAAAATTTCAGCCTTTTGTTCTGGTTTGGGACGAAAAAATACAATCAAAATGCTAGGTGTTCCCATGGAATGGAATTCTGGTTCATGGCCAGCTCCACTACACTGCAATGCGATCTTGTTTATGCACACGAGGGCGTCCTTTTTATTTTTAAAGTAACAATAAAATCATAAAGGTAGAAACAGCTAGCTGTCTATTTAGGTTCTTAGACTGTACCCATCATTTGCATCTGAGTGCCAGAGCTCCTACATGATCATTAGCTTATCAGCTCCATCTGCACTGCAAGTGCAGGATACATCCTAGAGACTAGAAAAATGTACAAGACACTAAACTGATCCCAAACTTGACCTTAATCACTCATCCTTGGATTTATAATTTTTTTTTAAATTAAAGTTTCCCAGAGGAAATGGGCATGTAGAAAGTGCTGCCTCAGGGGAAAAAAAAAAAAAAAGAGAGAGAAAGAGAGAAAAACCTGTGGAATTAAGCATCCACTTAAAACTTCCATTCCTCAAACAAACTTACTTGGCTCATTCAATTCCATAAGGAGCGATGTCCGTTTACGTGACAGACCTCCCTGCTTAGAGAGGTACTGTGCACATTTACGTCTTATTTATAGATCTGCCTCACTCATGCTTTGTTTAAGGAACAATTAGCCTTTGGCAGCTTAAAATAAAACAGAACTAAGTTTTTTCTTCACGATCAGTATACTTGAGCTGGATTTAAAGTTACTGCAACTGTGTTAGGCTACCTGGTAGACAAAATAATAACCCAGACGCTGGCTGACAAGGTAATTTATCTCCCTCTGAAAATATTGGGCTACATGGCTACCATTTGCTATGCAGTCAGGATGGTAGCAAAACGTGGAAATGAAGGCACAAATCAGTGAGGTAAAGAGAGCAGCAATTCCACTGCCTACTCCCCACTTCCTCCAGACACATAAGAAGCACCTGTATAGGAAGGAGGCTCTGTTGCGCTGGATGATGGAAGAAAGATCTGGGGGTAAACAGGGAAAGGAACTCAGGAACAATCACACTCCACAGCATGCTCCCCTTTCAGCGAGACAGATTTCCTACCAGAATTCTTCCCAGAAACTACTACTGGTAAAACTACCCCCGCATAGCTGCTATCAACCTAAAGGGAATGATTGCAACCGCTGCCACAGAACATATTATAGGGTATCATAACTTCAACACTCCCAGGTCTGCCCAACATCCCAATGGCACTCACTCAAATTTGACCTGGCCCCCCCTCCACCAAACTTCCCCTAGCGAGGCACCATTTGGGAAACACTGCTTTATTAAAGTCACAAACAGAAAAATCATCCTGTGACATTTTTACCACTGTGACAAACCTGCAGCCCTAGCAATACAACACAAATAACAAATAAAACAAACAATTCAACAACAAGAGGTCCTAACTGAGAAGAAATAGAGCTTGCAAAAACAGGAAGAGCCATCCAATTATTTGAAGGTGCAGAAAACAGGAGAAGTTTTGAGATGGGATTTAAAATTCCAAGCATCAGCAAAACAGAGATGTGAAATGAATACCAGAGTTGTAAGTGGAAGGGGAAAGACATAAAATTTAGACATGGAGGAATACATCATGGAAAGATGTTTGCAAGCAGATGAAGTGAGCGAACAGGAAGTAAGATGAAAGGTATGAAAGACACTGAACACCAACTGCCTTCCAATAACATTAAACAAATAAGTGACAGACAAAAACCACAGAAATTCATTATTAAAGCTTCCACTCCATCCTTACTTCACCACAAAGTTTAGTGGTGTAGGAGTCTCAGAATATAAGCAATCTTACGCATGTTCTGCAATACTTAGGCACAACAGGGTTAATTAGCAGAGGATAAAGTCACAGCCTTAACAGTGAATGTTATCTTCCATTGGTATAGATTAGACCTTAACTATTAGTTTTGAATATAGTTCTTGGTGTTTAATAGCCACTGTTTAAAAAACAACCCACACTGGAACTCTTAGGTTTGGAGTGGCTTTGTTTCCAATATGTGCCATTGGAATCACTGTGGTTCATACAATCCATAAGACATTTCTAATGACAGATCATTAAGGACACATTTGCTTTGGACTTGTAACAAAAAAAATCACTGGCACTGTTTTGACTCTCCCACTAACATCAGTGGGGACTACCAAAGCCTTTTGACATGTCACTGTAACAATGCTGGTTTTATAATAATGTATTATCAATGTCATTTTATATGCATCAATAGAATTTTTCTATATTGGATATTTTTCAAAATAAAACTGAAAGGATGATCCAAAACACTCAGGTTAATGACAACTCCTGAAGAAAAGCTACTTCAGTAAGTCATTTTTTAGAGAGAGAGAGAGACACACACACACAGGAAAAATCATCCACAGGGAATTAAATACCCGATTGACCCTAAAAACAGAAAATCAAATCCACCTCCAAATGGATAAACAAACATGTAATTAGACAAGCGCCACTGAAGAATTTTTAACAAGTTGGTTACAGAGAGGAGCAAGAAATTCAAAGTTTTCACCCCTGCATGCCTTTATTAACAATTGTAAAGTATGATGTACAAAGCAGTGTAGAACAAGTTTAGTAGCTGCAGTTAAAAATAACGAACATATTCCCTTTTCCTAATGTGTTTGTTTTAAAGAAGTAGATTTCTCTGTGAACTAAGTTCTTGCAAAATGTAAGCGTGTTGTTTGGGGCTTTTTTTAAAATACAGTCTTAAAGAGCCCCCATGCTGCACTCCTTACAGGAGGGAGCAATTTTGGGACACGAGTCTGTAGTCATCCGACAATATTTCAACTGGATTCAACAGAGGTTGTAAGTGCTCAGCACCATCCAAATGAGGCCCTCAGGTTCTCATCCTGCAAACACTAACACATGCTTAACTCTAGGCAACTGAATAGCTGCGCTGAAGTTAATGGGTCTAGTCAGGTGCTTAATGTTAAGCAGTGAATAAGTGTTTTCAGGATCAGGGCCTTGTACACCAACTTGATACAAATGTTAATGGCATTACTTATTAAGAGATATCAGAAAACCTAGACAAGTTTCATATTTTGTGATGCCTACATTAATATTAACAAAGAGTGTGTAGCACCTTATAGACTAACGCGTATTGGAGCATAAGCTTTCGTGGGTATTCACCCACGAAAGCTTATGCTCCAATACGTCTGTTAGTCTATAAGGTGTCACAGGACTCTTTGTTGCTTCTACAGATCCAGACTAAAACGGCTACCCCTCTGATGCATTAATATTTTAAGCATAATGTTTTAATAAAAAGTTACTCTTTTCCATTTTGCAACAGAACCTAAACACTTAAGTTGTTAGAGTTTAGAACCTATAACTTCTTCTATTTCTATTCTTTTCTACTACCATGTTATCTGACCAGCTTCTTCAGTGTGCTCTGAGAGGTGGGTCAAGAGAAATCCAGGGTTTATGAAGTTTTGCATAGGCACACGATAAAGTCCTGGCCCCACTGCAGTTTTGCAATTTCAACGGGTCCAGGATTTCACTCATACAGACTAAAAACCCAGAAGGTTCTAAATGCTTCTCAGTTCTAGAATCCTGAAGGCTCTGATGGTGAGTTCCACTGCCCTGAGGTATTTAAATATAATAGATTGTTGGATTTCAGGTGCTGGTGGTTTAATTATTAAAAGGATGACAAACAGCTGCTAGGGAATACGTCTTCCAGAAGTTTGAATGCTCCCAGGACTGGCCAAATGTATGTGATTAGCAGATTTGGCTCAGTAACAACAGCCCCAAGAAGGATATGCTGTTTTAAAAGAAAAGAAAAAAAAGAATAGGCCTAACTTGTTTTAAAAAAAAAAAAATCCATGGAAACTTTTTCTTCTTTCTTTCCAGGTACTGATTTTGAACTTCAGAGAGGGCTAACCTTATTCTCTAACATGATCAGCTTCTGCTCTAGCTAGTAAATCAAGTTGAGAGGAGGGAAGGGCTAGTGTGAGAATAAATAAAAGAAAGTGTCGCTGTGTAACAGCATTTTACCAGCAAAGCTGCTAAAGTGCTCTACTTCCCCAGGCCTTTTCGAGAACTTTTTTTTTTTTAAAAAATCACTTCCTACTTTTATCTCTCTCGTTACAGAAGGTTGTGAAGTTGTTGCTGCGGCTACACAGCACATTCCTCTCCCCGCTGTTTCCTGTGCTGCGATGTTTAATGCCTTGCTCTCTCCACGGGTCCCTGTCCTGCTGCGAGATGTCACAGACTTTGACATTTACAGGGGGGGGGGGGGGGGGGGGAGAGAGAGGTGTCCCAGAAAACAGCTGCATGCGCCGCACAGAGAGAGCAGCCACCCACACTGAGCGCACACACACACACACACACAGAGCCCTTTCCTTACCCTAGGGTGCTGATGAAGCCGTTGACTGAGCCTTCCGCGTAGAGGGACACGATGTCCCCGATGTACAGAAAACTGGACATTTTGTCAGACATTTTTGCTCATTTTCAGTTCATTCCCCTGGTCACAGAAGAGCCTGGGGTGGGGGGTGGGGGGGGCCGGAGCGCACGCGAGGGGGAGGGGCCGCCCGGCAGCGATCAAAGCCCGACGCTTGTTTGCAAAGCTTTGGGAGCCGCCAAGGGAGAAGCGGTGGCAGCAGCTGCCTCCCCGCGGCCGCAGCCTGGCATGAGCCGCCCGGAGCTGCTGGGCGAGCCTGGATCCTGAGCCGCCGCCTTCCTCTCGCAGCGTCCTCCTCCTTTCACCACGCCGCCCGCGGAGCTCGCGCTGCTGCGGGAAATCTGCGCCGCGCTGCTGCTGCACTCCTCCGTCCCCCCCTCATTTCCTTCCCCTCTCCTGCGGGACGGGGGCTGTCCTCCTGGATCCCTCCTCCTGCCCCCACTTTCTCCCCTCGTCCGCCCGGCTTCCCCCTTCTGCTCCCCCCGCCCCCCAGCGCTGCTCTTTCCTGCGTCCCCGCCCGCCTGTGCTCGGCAGCCGCAACCCTGAAGCGCTCGCAGCTTTTCTCTCCCCACTGAACTTTTTGCAAAGGCTGCTTCCCATTGAGTGCCCGGGAGGAGGGGCTCGCGCAGGCGTCCCCGCCAATCAGAGCGCGGCAGCGTTGCGGGGCGGGCAAGGGGACACAGGCGGCCGAAAGGCAACAAGGTGTGTGTGTTCCCCAGTGCCTGAGCTGCGGGGGCGGAGAGAGATTCACCCAGGGCTGCCGGGCATCAGTGCCAGGAGCCCTTCTGGGCTGGGGTGGCCTGATCTGTGCATAGTTGTTTGCAGGGTGGTAATTCCTTGCTTGCATCTGCCCCCCCCCCCCCCGTCTCTCTTTCTCTATATATTTGTCTATGGTTTACGTCATTGGCACATTATCTATCTTAAACCTTAGCTTCACCAGTTATGCTTGTGTCCCCCTACCCACCACACTTTCCCCAGGCAGAACTTTACCAGTGAATCCCTAGCTAAGGGCGCTTCCTACTGTTTGACCCCACACTTGGACGACTTGTAGAACATGGCAGGCTGGGGGAAAGGGTGGAGTAGAGGAAAAAGAGGAAATGTAGAGTGCTGTGTATAATTTTCTCCTACTCTGCTCTTTTTCGGGGTGTCTCATTGTCTTTCACGCGTCAGCATTTCCAATGCACTTAATTTGACCCTCCATTTAATATGATGCAAACCTCAGGCACCTAATCATTTTTCTTGAAAATAACTTCTTGGTCACACATGAAACTATTGCATGCATTTGCAGTTTAGTATAGTTCCCACTGCTCATAGGTTATGGTCTCATTTATTTATCTATTTAGTCACTTTAATAATTGAGGCCCTGCGTGACCTGTACAGATGGAGGGTTGTTTGTTTGTTTCCAGGTTTGACAAATAATGAACATAGAATTTTGTTATTTATATGCTATTTCCATGTTGTGCATGTGTTTATATATGTTTTGTTTCATTGTGTTTATGTTTTATATAAAAACAATAAAAATAAAGTTTTCTTTAAAAAGAAAATAACCTCTACCTTTCATTCTGATCACTTTAGGAGGAATTACTGGAGCAGATCATTCAATTCCTGGCTCTAGAAAGTTGCCATTGATTTAATAAGGATAGCCAAAATTGATTTAAGAAGGATAGCGAAAATTCTGATTTAAGAAGGAGCTCCAGAAAGACGCATAGCATAATAAAAGATTACTGTAATTTAAGACCTTATCTTGTAGTCTCCACTCAAACAAAAATTCCCAATGGGAATTTGAGTAGTGGGGCACAAGGCCCCAAAATTGTGTTATTTTCCCATTGCTATTGCCTGTATAAAGCAGGACCATGTTCGATGCAAGCTGTGACATGCACCCTAGTGGTCAAATGAATAACATGATCATCTGCTTACTTCAAAGTGATAAGAACGTACATCTGCGTGAGAGAGGCTCCAACCTTTTGGGAATGAGTAACAAACTGAAAGTGTGCCAACTTTATTTTCCACTTATTTAACTTCCCACCCTCACAAAACCAAGTGTTTTCTCATTCTTTATTAATGTAAATGTTGACATCGGAAAATGCTGAATCTTCAATATGAGGGCAAGAGAAAGCTTTACACATTTAGCATTTTAAGAAATGGATTCTATAACATTCCAAATTCCTCCCTCTGCAATTTTTCATTGTTTTTTTCATTTTGTGTCTCCTTTTAGTATTACATAGGTACTTAAAAACCATCATCACAAGTTGGCATTTATATTTTGTCTGTGTGTGCAGTTTGAATAGAGTAGATAGAAGCAATGTAAAAGATCAAATCTACAATTTAAGGGCCTGGAACTAGTCTGGAATATAAAACAAAGAGGAACAGGTATGGGAAAGAAATATGACCGTCTCAAAGTCTAATCTAATGAAACTTTAAAATGTTAGATTGGTACATGGGGCCGACCTTACACCAAAGATTTTAAAAAAAAATCAAAGATAATGGGACAGATCTTCAGCTAGTATAAATTGTCTTCGTTCCATCTGAAGCTATCGCAACTTATACCAGCTGAGGATCTGTCTTAATGCATACATCCCTTAGGGAAAAAAGAAGAAATGTTGGAAATGTAGACAGACAGTAGGCACACTATGTCATATAATGGAGGACTGGTTAAACTTATGATATACATGCCAGGTGCTCAGAGTCATTATAAAGTATTTGTGCAGTCAAATTTTCACAGCTCTTTGCAAACCCAGAGCCCATGCCTGCAATGGGATCTGCATGGTTTGTAGCGATAGAGAGCCCCATTGAAGACTACCGGACTTCGTGCAGGCAGAAGGGTCCATCCCACATAGATCCAATTGCAGGTCCAGAGAGCGTTTGGTGAGAGAGGTGATGATTGGGATAGTGTTTTAGGTGTTGTGAGAAGAGTGATAGAAGACAGGGAAAAGACAGAATAGTAAAATTTGGGGGTTAAAAAGTGTAGGGAACAGGAGGAGGAGGGGCAAATGAGAGAGATACATAGGTGGAGCAAGATTATGTAGAAATTCCTTCAGAAGTAGATAGACTTCACTGTGGAACTGACTAGTAAGCTGGAAGAGTGGAGATATGGAGGATCTTCTAAGTGAACAAAATAAAAATATGAAGCCTGATGTGGACAATGTTGAGTTAGACACTACTGAAACTGGTTTGTCACCAATTTATAATTCAGCTACAAATTAAGTATTATTGCATATTTGATTTGATTGTAAGCTCCCCAAGACGGATTGTCTTTTCTATAGTCTGGTGAAGTGTCATGAACATAAATGGCCCTGCATCAGTGTTTATTAATAGCAGAGGAAATTCTGAAGTTCCTCAAGTCAATGGGAGTTTTTCCTGAATAAAAACTTTAGAATTTGGCCTGACCTCAACTACTGTTCATTCTGGGCCAAAACTTGTCATACAATGGACCTGGGAGTAAATTGCCCTTTCACAGTATTTATATACACAGTATCCTGTTATTTTGAGTTTCAAGAATTCCAAGCCAGATGGCTAACTAAGATTTTATTCTTTTTTTCTTTTCTTTTAATACTAAGGAATTACTTATTGGGGCAGAGTCAAGGCTGATAGGACAGAAGTGGTGCCACCTGCTGTGTTTTGATTTGCAGAGTATGTGGGCACATTGGAGTCTCTCTTTTTCAACAAGAAAGCCAATGCATGGATCCCATCTCCTTTCATTTCTAGGCCAACTGTTCAAATCTGGGCCTAGTAGGTGGTAGTGACTGCAACTTGTTACCCTCTCACGGCAGCTCAGTAACATATGTGAAATGAATTGCCAGTCTCCCCCCACTCCTCCCTCAAAAGGGGTGCCCACAGTTAATGATAATTAGCACTAATTAACTCTGCTTAAAAGGTGCTTACAAAAGGGAAGAGTTAAGGCAAATACCCCAATCCAGCAAATATTTAAGCACATGCTTAACTTGTAACACATGAATAGCCCCACTGAAGTCACTGGACTACTCAACCTTAAAGTTAACTACACACTTAAATGCTTTGGTGGATTGGGATTTAAATCAGTATGATGACTAAATTACTCATATTCCTAGGTGGATTCTCTCCAAAATAGGGTCAAATCTGTTGGTCAAAGGGCTGACTGGGGAAAATAATCTGAGGGAAATTGGCATTGCCAATGTCCATTTATGGCGAGAAAACTTCAGATTTAAGGGTTGCTAATATGGCACCATAAATAAGCATTAATCCTCTTCTAAAAATGATTGCTCATCTGTGAATGTAAATTTTTTGAAGATGATGGCTAAAAAAATAAAATTGAATTTGAGATGTTTTTCATAACAAGCCTACCAAGAAAAAGGAGACTGTGGTCCAAGATGATGATGGAATTGTGCCATCAGATCACTTGGTGATTATCTGTTCTGTTCATTCCCATTGGCCACAGTCGGAAGATAGGATACCGGGCTAGATGGACCATGGGTCTGACGCATCATGGTCGTTCTTATGTATGTTCTTATACCTAGAGCATTCTCCAGAGTGAAAGTTAAGCAAAACTTGTTGATAAAATATGAGTAAGAGGGGGTTTGTTTTTGTTATGATTCTTAACCTTGGAATCAGCCTCAAGGTGAGGGTGAGGCTTCTGAGTCAATAGACATAACAAGTTTTCCATTTTTTTCATCTTTGATAATCCTTTGTTGCAAAGACACATGCTTATCTGTTAAATAGTGTCCAGATGCAAAAAAGTCACCAGTTATTGCTGATAAACTGTGCTTCAGTGAATAAACTACACTGTACAGAGTACGAGTCAAGAGTCTCTTCCTGCTCAAATTTCTTTCAAAGTCTATTATTTATTTTCATATAAAGAGCAGTTTTAGATTAATTTAGAGGGACCTCTAATATGAAATCTGGAGAAGAAATGGCAATACCACGGATCCAATTTTGCCATAGGGAAGCTTGACTATAATCTCCAAATCCCAGATCCGGATGCTCAAATCAGCTTTTAGGCATAAAATATAGGCATTTAATTACCTAAATGTCAATAATAGCATCCAAATGCAAGATTTGAGCATTCAATTTAGGTGCACAAATGTGCAATATGAGCTCTAAAATTTTATTTTAAAACTTTATAAAACAGAATTTAAATATGCTGATATCACATTCTAACTCCTCCTCATTCTTAGGAAGATGCTTGTGTTTCCTTTCCATCCTGTATAAACTGAAAAGGTTCCTTAGAGAAGCATGGTATTTAATTGCTGTGCAAAATATTTAATTCAAAAGGCTTTCATCCTGCACCTACACAATACACCTCTTGTTTAAAACTATAGATACACAGCATTCAAGTGACAGCAGACCAGGGCAATTAGAGGCTTATACAATAAGTAGCATTGATATTTGTTTTAACGGAAGCAGAGTATATTGTTTTCCAGCTGCAGGAGAAAAGTTGGAAAGGAATGTTGTTGAAGCATAGTATAACAGCTAGAGATGAGACAGGACCAAAATCCTGAATCCAAACACCCCTGAACTTTGGAAGGGAGGTGGAGCATAGTTTAGATTCTGGACCTTAAATCTTGCTGCTATTTCCTGTCTTCATAATGAGTCAGAATAAAACCAGACTCTGAACACTCCAGAAGTTTTTGAAAACCAGATCTGAATTTTGTGGCTTGGGCCGAGCTGTCGGTGTAATATTTCAATAGATTTATCTCAAGCTCTGTATAATCAAGGATGATTTAAGACAAGGTGGTTTTAGTTTTTCGGGGTAATCAATTATGTCTTCCTATATGGGCACATGGTGCCTACCTCACTATGGATGTTACCATAAAAATAATCTATGTCCTCCTTGATTAAGATGATGCTACCGAATTTTTGGATGCACAATAAAAGAAAGGGATGACCAAGAGGACCTGTTTTAAGACTGGGTCAGAGAAAGATGATATAGATTATTCAGCACTATCTGCATCTGAATAGATTTATCATTGGCAGTACTTTATTTCATTTTGTTTACAATTAATGCCAGAAAACAACTCTATATGACTTCTTGGTTTATCAATTTTAAAAATAGTCATGTGGGTTAATTTTTGTCCCTTTTTCTCCTTTTTGGGTTAACTTGTCTTTTTTTTTAAATCAACACCTTAGTATTAATTAGTACTGAAAATTATGAATAAAGAGAGATTAATTCGCTGAACAAATAAATATTTTAACATGGTAAATGTTATTTTTATAAACCTATTCCATGAAGAAACCAATGAAACACATAAAATAATGCTCTAATGAGTTTTACGAGGATCATTATTTGGAAATAATTCAGATCAAGAAAGAGATACAAATGGAATATAAAGAACAGGATTACTTGAGGCACCTTAGAGACTAACAAATTTATTTCAGCATAAGCTTACGTGGGTTAGAACCCACTTCATCAGACGCATGGAATGGAACATACAGTAAGCAGAGATTTATACATTCAGAGAAACATGAAAAGGTGGAAGTGCCTATACCAACTTTAAGAGGCTAATTAATTAAGAGGAACTATATCAGCAGGGGAAAATAAACTTTTGAAGTGATAATCAAGATGGCCCATTGCGGACAGTTGACACAAAGGTGTGAGTGAGGATAGTTAACTAAGGGAAATAGATTCAATTAATGTAATGGCCAAGCCATTCCCAGTCTCTATTCAAACCTGAGTTGATGGTATCTAGTTTGCATATTAATTCAAGTTCAACAGCTTATATATATATATGGAGATATGCCTATCTCATAGAACTGGAAGGACCTTGAAAAGTCATTGAGTCCCCTGCCTTCACTAGCAGGACCAAGTACTGTCCCCTGACAGATTTTTGCCCCAGATCCCTAAATGGCCCCTCAAGGATTGAGCTCACAACCCTGGGTTTAGCAGGCTAATGCTCAAACCACTGAGCTATTCTCCCCCCCTTCTTGTTGAAGTCTGTTTTTGAAGTTTTTCTGTTGCAAAATTGCCACCTTTAAGTCTGTCACTGAGTGATTAGAGAGGTTGAAATATTCTCCTACTGGTTTTTGAATGTGATGATTCCTGATGTCAGATTTGTGTCCGTTTATTCTTTTGCGTAGAGACTGTCCGGTTTGGCCAATGTACATGGCAGAGGGGCATTGCTGGCATATGATGGCATATATCACATTGGTAGATGTGCAGGTGAATGAGCCCCTGATGGTGTGGCTGATGTGATTAGGTCCTATGATGGTGTCACTTGAATAGATATGTGGACAGAGTTGGCATCGGGCTTTGTTGCAAGGATAGGTTCCTGGGTTAGTGTTTTTGTTATATGGTGTGTGGTTGCTGGTGAGTATTTGCTTCAGGTTGGGGGGCTGTCTGTAAGCGAGGACTGGTCTGTCTCCCAAGATCTGTGAGAGTGAGGGATCATCTTTCAGGATAGGTTGTAGATCTTTGATGATGCGCTGGAGAGGTTTTAGTTGGGGGCTAAAGGTGACGGCTAGTGACGTTCTGTTATTTTCTTTGTTGGGCCTGTCCTGTAGTAGGTGACTTCTGGGTACTCTTCTGGCTCTGTCAATCTGTTTTTTTACTTCAGCAGGTGGGTACTGTAGTTTTAAGAATGCTTGATAGAGATCTGATAGGTGTTTGTCTCTGTCTGAGGGATTGGGGCAAATGTGGTTGTATCTTAGAGCTTGGCTGTAAACAATGGATCATGTGGTGTGTCCTGGATGGAAGCTGGAGGCATGTAGGTAAGTACAGCGGTCAGTAGGTTTCTGGTATAGGGTGGTGTTTGTGTGACCATCGCTTATTTGCACAGTAGTGTCTAGGAAATTGACCGCTTGTGTGGACTGGTCTAGGCTGAGGTTAATGGTGGGATGGAAATTGTTGAAATCATGGTAGAATTCCTCAAGGGCTTCTTTTCCATGGGTCCAGATGATGAAGATGTCATCAATGTAGCACAAGTAGAGTAGGGGCATTAGGGGACAAGAGCTAAGGAAACGTTGTTCTAAGTCAGTCATCAAAATGTTGGCATACTGTGGGATCATGTGGGTACCCATAGCAGTGCCGCTATGTTTGTCACCTCTAGTTTGTCAGTTTATATCTAAGCCATTTTGGATGACAAAATTATGGCTACCTGATAATATAATAGTAATAATCTCTAGTTATGATCTGTAGGTCTCAAAGCTCTTTACAAGGAAGTCAGTATCATTATCCCCATTTTCCAGATGGGAAACTGAGGCACGGAGTGGTAAAGTGGCTTGCCCATGGTCACCCAGCAGGTAGAGCCAGGAATGGAACCCAGATCTCCTCAGTCCTGGTCCAGTGCTCTCTAATTCAGTTATCTGTGTGAATTGACTTTAGAGGGCTCATTCTAGTTCCCACCATAACTGGGGCTGTCTGGTATCACGGTCATTCTAGGCAATGTCTACTTACTAGGCCTAAGTAATGAATGGCCATGGAAAACGAATAACCCTCTCAACTCAGAGGTAATCTTTCCTGCTCAGGGCTAAGGAGGATGTGGATGAGTTTGTCTGCCACTACTTGTGCACAGTGGTTGCCTAAATTATAACGTCTATGCAATATATGGGGAAGATTCACTTGCTCCTCTCAATATTGAATTGATACAGGCTAATTTTTGCATTTTTATTTTAGGATTTGGAAGTTTGTTGTTTTACTGTAATATTTTCTTGAAAGTAGCAAACCCAGAAATAATGAAAAATATTGCCAACTGAGCGTCTAAATAAAAAGGGTTTAGAAAAAACAAAATGGAAACCTTTCAAATAGTAGAACAAAGCAAATGTGATGTAAATAAACTTCTGTCAGCTGTTCTAAACCATTCAAGTGAGAATATGCTTCAGTGCAATATATTTAAACCTGTTCAAGTATTTTTCTTCTTTTTAACTAACCTTGTTCATTCAGAGAACCAACATAAACATCTATCAAAGCAGAAAATACAATGTTCCCTTTCTTTAAAAGCATCTGTGCAGAAAGCACACTTTATTTAGAGGATTCAGGAAGTAGAAGCATTGCCTTCTAGCAGCTCACAACCGCAGGGCTAGCATCAGGAAGCAAACCAAAATGAAGTTATTATTCCCTTTTAGAATGAGTGCCAATAGTAACATTAAGTTTGCATTGAACCACGCAGAATCCATTGTCAGTCACAAGAGGCTTGTCGATCAATGGGGTTTGGGGTTTGTTTGTTTTTCTCTTGACTGTATAGAATGAACTATTTTTTTATAAATATAGATATACAGATATTTTAATTTTCTCTTTTATAAGCATTTTAGAATCCCTCAAAAAGTGGGAGCTACCACGTGCAAGGTTTAACCCTTAGAACAAGGGCAACAAATACAATCCTCCTCAGTGAAGGGAATGAAAAGGAATATCCTCCTTTTTCAGCTTCTCATTATAGGGGTACCAGTCTCCTCCCTAGTCCTGATCCATCTCCAACCATCACTTCCACACACAAAAGAACAGTGCCACTTCATAATACCATGACTGTAATTAATTTAGGATGCCTGTAATTACTAAGTTCGTAGAAGAAAATGTAACTATGATGGTGATTAACTACATTATATCTACACTGTAATGTACCCCCCAAAAGTAAAATAAAATAGTGTATTGCATATAAAACAAAAGGGGTAATAATTCTGGTTGAAATTTTCGAAATTTTTTCACTGAAATTAAATATTTCAATGGGGAAACGGGACAAATTTTTCATACAAAAATTCCCACTTTTGGACCAGCTCTAGCAATAATGAGTTGCATAATGCAATTAACATTCCAGTTATATGAATCAGTGGTAATTAGTTTTCAGAAAGAACAAAAAAAATCACTATGGTGTAAAATCACTGTAATTCAAATGCAACTACCATGTAATTAAAGTCAGTGTCTTATAAGACAGTGGTTCTCAACCAGGAGTCACATGGACCCTTGGGGGTCTTCCAGGGGGTATCAACTCATCTAGATATTTGCCTAGTTTTACAAAATGCTACATAAAAAAGCACTAGCGAAGTCAGTACAAACTAAAATTTCATAAAATGACTTGTTTATCCTGCTCTATATACTATACACTGAAATGTAAGTACAATATTTATATTCCAATTGATTTTATAATTATATGGTAAACATGAAAATGTAAAAAAAAATTCAGTAATAGTGTGCTGTGACACTTTTGTATTTTTGTGTCTGATTTTTTAAGCAAGTTGTTTTTAAGAGAGGTGAAACATGGGGGTATGCAAGACAAATCAGACTCCTGAAAGGGGTACAGTAGTCTGGAAAAGTTGAGAGCCACTGGAATAAGATGTAAGTGGAGCATTCTCCCTAATTACTCTCTATCCTTCATCACATTGAGCATTATACAGGCCTCTTCAACCTAGTTGGTGAAAGCCTCATGCTCTAAGCCTGGGTGAAAATCTTCAGTCAAAACTTTTTTGGGAGGGGAGGGAGAGACACAGGGACTGAAAACTGACGTTTTGACTAAACAAAAAAGTTTTCACAGAAAGTGTCTGCTTTCCTCAACATTTTTTTGTCAGAAAGCTGAAAACTCAGAAACTGAAAATTCATTTTGGTGTCTTCACTAGTGTAACACATTCGAGCCCTGGTATTTTGAAAGGTGTAATCTCACCTCCTTTAGCTACATAATATTTAAATGGTTAAATGAGGTGTGCACTTAATGAATTAAAGAAGCAAACCACTCTTTCAATATTTGTACAAGATAAATCATCCAGAGGACTTAACTTTTCTTGCAAAATGCTTTGGGTTTTATTCATGGCTGCACTTAGAGACATGGAAGTTTTATATAATTATATAACACATGTAGGTAACAGTAAAATAGCATAATTTAAAATGATCATCACCCATCTATTAATCTAGAAAAAGCAAGAATCGGCAGCACAGGGGATAAATTACTACACTGGTGGAGAAATAGACAAATAATCCTTATTCTGCTATATTTGCATCCAGGTAGGCGTTAGGATCAATGATTCCTTCTCCTTTTTCTCAACACCGAAGGTGACATTCAGTCCTGGGTAGAAAGTGAAGCACATTAAATAGTCAGTGATGATAGTAAAGACTTACAAGCATCTGAATATGGGAGAATCTTTATCAGCTTTTAGGAAGAAAACATCAAGAGCTATATATATATTTAGACATAGCTTTAGTGTTGGCACTTGAACTTTCCTGATCAGTGCTATATTAAATTATTACAGCACTGACACAGTGATTTAATATTAAGGTTACCCATGACAGCGCTTGGGAAATGTAGACTCAGTGGCTCACCACACCAGCCAAGATAGTCTGTGCATCTATTTCAGTATCATATCTCTGACTGTGGCCAGTGTATGATTTTTCAGTGACTGGATCATAATTTTACACCCAGAATTTCACTTAAGAGGTGATTTAACCTACGTTGCATACTCCTAATGCCTGCAGCTATATTACCTCAAGTTATGATCTCAATAAATTTCCTATATTAAGCAAGGGCTAGTCTATGCCAGAACACAGGCTAGATGGGAGATTACTCCCACAGGCTGGATGGGAGAATGCTAATTTCTAAGGGAAAATATGACTGTAAAAACAAGGATGTAAAGACAAGTTGAATTTTCCTGTTTAAAGCGATCTGTATCCTCACCACATGACCATTTCCTCTCTGAGATCCAATAGAAAGAAACAAACATGCTTAAGATGTAGATACTTGCGGCGGTTTCCCGTAGCAATGGTATGCTTCTGGAAACTCTCAGAACATTCTCCTTCCCACATGGGGCTATTTGGTGGCTCTCTAATAATGCAGCGAGAGATAAACAATTATCTATCTGAACACAACATCGCAGAAGGGAGTAAAGCAATTGCTAAAGCACTGCCATTGTTGTGGAAGTGGCAGACACTCTGGTTCATAAAGGTCTTGATTGCACTAGAGGAACTTTATATGCATTGGAATACAAAAGCAAAAGAAACCTATTTTTATTGCATCCAAAGGAAGGACAAGCTGTTGCAGCGGTCAGAGCCCTGTAGATTCTGCAATTACTTGGCTGTAGAATCTGCTGCAAAATTGTGCTCCAGAATCTAATCCTTAAATACCATACACCATTCCACCTCCTAGAATTAACTCCCTTTGGAGTCACAGGGCCACTCCATAATTCTGTGGCAGGAAGCCTCTGTCTCCAGCGGCCATTCTGAGCCTAATTTCCCCCTCCCTTAAAACTGCTTGAAGCAGAAGGTGGGTTGGGTCATGGCATCAGGGAGAGCCACCTTTCACCTAGGACAGAGAAGGAGAGAAGGTTTCCAGCCTGGGTGGAGAGAAGGAACCTTCTCTCCAGGAGCCACAGACCCTTAAGCCACATATACACAGCCTGAAAGGTAGGATTCGGCGGACAGACAGACAGTAACTCTGCTTGAGCTAGCCCCTAAAAATAGCAGTGCGGCCATGGTGGCTCATACTAGCCATCAAAGGATGTACCTGGGGGTCAGACGGGATTGTACTGAGGCAGCTAGTCCAAGCCACTGTAGTGACACAGCTATTTTTAGGCACTAGCTCAGGGGTCTCAAACTCAAATTACCACGAGGGCCGCATGAGGACTAGTGCATTGGCCCAAGGGCCGCATCACTGCCCCCGCCCCGTCACTGCCCCAGCCCCGCCCCCACTCCACCCTTCCATTAGGCTCCGCCCCTTCTCTGCCTCCTCCCCCCTCCCTCCCAGAAACCGCAAAGCCTCCAGACAGCTGTTCTGGCGGCGGGAACTGCCTGGGGGTAAAAATAGAACCTTGGAGCAGCACGGCGGGAACGGGGATCTTAGCGGCCACAGAACGCAACTGGGGGTGGGGGTGAGGGGAGTTGATGGCCACAGAACGTAACTGGGGGGGGCGGGGGAAGGTGAGGGGAGTTGGCGGCCATAGGACGTAACTGGGAGGAGGGGCAGGGGGAGCCTGGTGGCCCGCCTCTTCTCCCCTCCTCCTCCCCCCCTGTGTGCGCGCTTCCCGCTCCTCCCCCCTCCCTCCCAGAAACTGCGAAGCCACCAGACAGCTGTTCTGGCAGCGGAACTTCAGAACGTAACTCGGGGGGGCGGGGGGGCGCGGGGAGCCCGGCGGGCCACAGGGAAGCACTCCGCGGGCCGCGTGTTTGAGACCCCTGCACTAGCTCAAGCAGAACTAATGCATAGACATCTACCCGAGCTGGGAATCACACTTCCCAGCTGCTGTGTAGACATACCTGTCCCTTAGTGACCCCTAGGTAGCTAAAAGGGAGCATTATCTAGAAGATACTACAGTAAAGTGGGACATACCAGTATCTGAGCACCTCACAATCAATGTATTTATCCTCAATAGCCCTCTGACATAGGGAAGTTCTGTTACATGTGTGTGTGTTGGCATACGGGTGTAGCTAGCTAGCTAACACACATACAGAGATGGGGAACTGAGGCACAGGTAGAGACTAAGGACCAGATTTTCAAAGGTATTTAAGTTCCTATAAATTCATATAGTTGCCTAGTTGAAAGTCCTACAATGCCTAAGCAAGTTAGGTGCTTAACTTCAATGGGAATTCGGCACCTAACCTGCTTAGGCACTTTGAAAAGTGGGATTCTCTGAATCTTTAGGTGACTAAATACCTTTGAAAATCTGGCTCTAAGGTGTTGCTATGCCTAACTGGCTTAGGACCCCAAGTCTCATTTTCAAAAGTGATTGAGACACTTAGGATCCTAAGTCCCATTGGCCTTAATTGAGACAAGTTCCTAACTGCCTTAGTCACTTCTGAAAATGAGATTAAGGGTACGTATTGTTTTTCAAAAATATCTGCTCTAGGAATAATGCTGGGGAGGTTCTGCAGACAGTTTTATACCGGAGGTCAGGATAGATGATCACAATGGTCCCTTCTGGCCTTGGAATCTAGTAATCTAAGTCAGTTAGGGGCTACAATGCTGAGTGGAGCAACACTTAATTACCTTTAAAAATCTGGGCCTTAATGACTTGCCCAAATGCACAAAAAATCCATGGCAGGGCATGAATTGGACACAGGTCTCCCAGTCCCAGGATGGTGCCCTAGCCCTACCCATTGGACTATCCTTTCTCTCAGTTAGGAAACCAACTGCTTGTAATATTGTACCATCTCAGCATTCTAAGGTTTCATTTTAAAATTCCTGCTGCCAGGGAGAGGGAATGTGGAAGGGACGTGTTGGTTCAGTTCTCTACACCCAGAATCAAACGTTTGCCATCACGTCTGCCTTGATGAACAGCAAAATAGCTGCTATGTCACTCATTACATTGTGGAAAACTTCAGAAAGATAGAGTGTGCAATGCATTCATGAATGAAAAAATAGTTAAACGTTGGTTGTCTACCATGCAAGACGAATAAAACCATCACCTACCAAAAGGCCTAAGAGTTATTCCTATTGTTCTTTATTTGTATTACTAGGGTGCCTAGGAGTTAGTCTTGGGGCAGGCCCTCAGGCACTGTATAACCAGAACAAAAAGATGGTCCCTTCCCCCAAAGAGCTTGCAATCCAAGACTTTCTCATGCATCCCTTGCCAATATTATGAAATAATCGTGGGAAATTGGAAGTATACACCTAAGGCCTGATCCAAAATCCAGAGTCAGCTGAGGTTTCTCCATTAACTTCAGCAGGCTTTGAATCAGCTCCATACTGCAGTTATAGCACCTGCCCACCCCCGGCGTGCCCTCCCCCCCGCACACTGCCAGTCATAACAAGAACAATTTAAATTCCCTTGGCCAGGTAACAGCGTGGTGGGAGGTTCCTTCCCCAGTTGTTCAATATTCAGTTTCTGACCCACAGAAATGGAGCTGTGATGATCAGCATCATACAATGGGGGTTAATATCAAAAACAGACATCCCAAAAAATGAAAAGCAGGATTCAAATCATGGTGAACTCCCACCAATAGCAGGAAAACAGTACATTTGTTTCCAAAAGTTAAAGATTAATTGGAAAGGCCATAAACAGGAGAGGTGCAGAAGCATGCACCGTTTGGCATTACAGTTGTGCAAAACTAGCTGATTGGTCAGTGCATGAAGTATTAAGGGGAAATGAAGACCATTAGATATATTTGCATTTTTTTTTTTAGCTATAGCTCCCCCGCTGAATGATTCGATACTTCATGCTAATGCTCCTAAACAGAGATGTATCCAAGTTATTTCTAACAAAACTGATCCAAGCACTTCTTGTACCCAAATGGCAAACAAATAATTGATTAAACAGAGAGATAACATGCTTGGGTGATTTACATCAGTGTAGCTGCTGCTCAAGCTCTATAATTATGCATTGTTACACCTCTGAAACGGGGGGGCCAGAACCAGAATTCCACAGCCAAACCCCGTCAGGGTTTGTAACTGTCCAACATGAGAATACTGGGGTGTTTTCTGTTTGTTTTTGAAAATAGGACATCCTTGGGGTAGGCTGGAAACCTTGGAGCCTGATTTTCAAACTAGGAATAAGTCCTACTCTCTGGCTCTGCACAACAACATTTAGCTCTTACACAGTATTTATCATCCATTGATCTCAAAGTGCTTTAAGCATCATTATCCCCAGTTTGCAGATGAGAAAATGGAGGCACATGGAGATAAAGTAATCTGCCCAAGGTTACACAGCAGGCCAATGGCAGCGCCAGGATTAGAACCAGAACACCTGAGGCTTTGTCTGGTCCCCTTTACACTGAGCCACACACTGCTTCGAAACAAATGCTCTTATGTGCAATTGTAACAGCCCCTCCTGTTATGCATTATTGGAGTTTAAACCTGGAGTCTTCAGCTTTGCAGAATAGACTATCCACCAGTACAGTGCAACTTCCAGCTATGATGTCTGAGAAGTGACCAACTTTGGGTGTCTACCCAACAGCAGTAGGGGACTGGTGGAAGGTGATGGGGCAGACAGAAGCAGACAGCACTCCAAAATCCTGTATTAATTAGGTGGCAAGCACGGTAGGAACCATGGGAATCACCTCACCACTAAAGGTTACAATAGTTTTTAAATTGCAGCTCTATTGGGCATAACACTAACCCGTCCACTGTTTTGCTGAGTGGGTATCACAGAAAAAGGGAGTGCATCTGTCCTTTAAGTATGACCGGGAGAGGAAGATATTTTGTTTTGTGCCATTATTTATGTATTTATTTAAGATCATTCAAAAGCAAAGGGGGCTTGTATATCTCTGATTGACACACATCCTTTAAAAGCATTCTTCAGAAAGTCAAAATAAAATAATTTCTTCTGCTCTTTTGACTCAACCTTCTCAATTCAGCATTGCATCCGGACAGCCAGCCTTTCAGCTAAAGATGCCTGGACACAGTTCTCTCTGGCGCTGGTCATTGCTACTCCTGAGTCAGTCAAACAGGAAGATAGAATGCAGTAAAGGGTCCTCCTTTTCCTGCAAAGAGTCCAGTCCTCCAACCTCCTGATGGCCTGGGAACAAGAGACTGAGAGTTTGAATCCCACACTCAGATCCCCTGCACTTCCACCATTGCACAGAGTCACCGTGGTTCTTAAAGCTCCATACACACCACAAGTAAACCTCAGTCCTCTAATCAAGTCCACACAGGTAGAGCTTTGCCTGGAGGCACTGAGGAATGCATAGTGAATATTTCTAACATTGACATTTTGTTTCTCATTCCAGCCTTTGTTTCCCTGCCACCAGATTAGCAGATGAGATCCATATATAAGCAAAAGTAAGTGCTTAGAGAACCCTCTTGTATAAACAACTCCAATAACTGGTTCATTTAACTCAAGCAACAAACATACTGGTTTGCCTCTTGCCTACACAAAATTGCAGGCAGATGATTCTAGGAGCTGGATGTCTCCCCCCCCCGCCCCGCCCCGCCTTTTATTTCACTTGGCACCAAGCCACCTACAACACCCTGGTTCCAATCCTGTTCCGATTAAAGTTAATAGCAAAACTCTCATTTACTTAAATGAGGGCAGGATCAGGTCTCAAATGTCTTTTAACTTGTGAGGGCACATTGAGTTTGTGAAGTGTAACACGGTCAACTGGAGAAAGCTTAGCAAAAGTAACAATTATCTGTCACCATCATCTTCTATTTCCACCTATCTGGAAAAAAAATCAGTAACTGTTGCTCGAATAGAGACTTGTTGCTACAAAAGTTACAGTTTTTTTTCAGTAGTCAGTTACCACTACCTAATCCTTACTAGGAAAACTGATAGAATTCTCCAACATCCTTTGAACACCTTTCATCCAGGAAGTTTCCAAGCTGGTTTACAAAATGTCTGCCAAATTCTACTCTTCGTTAAACTAGTGCAATCCTGTTGGTTTCAATTGTGTTACCCTAGGCTAACTGAAAATAGATTTTTCACTAGGTATACACAGGGATCACTCAGCCACCTCTGGGGTCTAAAACAGTAGCCATTCTATTCCAGGAAAAAGCGTTCTGGAGATGTTGGAGAATTCTGCTAGGTGGTCCATAATGCCACAAGTGACATAAAAGAGGTCTATAAATTGACAGCAGCTAAACTGAGTTGCAAACCCCAATCATGGCTTGGAAGAACCAAAGAAGAGAGACCAACATACAGAAATGGAAGAGTGCTGAAAATACTGTAATCCAGTTCAATCCTTGCAGACCTGAATCCGGCAAAAACTCTCATGCTTGTTTCAATTGGAGCTTTGCTTGAGTGAGGACTGCAGGATCTGGTTTCTTGTTATTTGTATAAAAGAAATACTGCTGCTATCCTGGCAGAGCAAGCTAGCCCACACTGCCTGCTACTGTGCCATGTATAGAGGTACGAGATGGTAATTTCAGAAGATGAGGATTAACCTAACAAGGGTGTCAGATTCCTCTCTTATTTACACTGGTGCAAATTCCAATGACATCCTTCCTTCAGCATGTACGCACTTGCACGTGTGCACCCACATACACACACGCGCACACACACTCCATAGCATGTGTATCTCTATTACACCTATATTTATACAAACACAGAGAAGAAGCATTGGTGTATGATTAGGAGATTAAAAAGTAAAGGTTTTTTTTCAGAGTTTTAGACAGACACTCTACTCCAGAGGCACCTGGCGTTTAAGAGAAAGGATGGGTATAGGCAGGCCTGGAGAGCTACAGACAGCTGAGTGCATTGCCAATTAGTCTCCTTCTTCCAGCTGCATCCAGCCAAATGGGAATATGATACATCATTAGCCTTCTTTTAAAAAGGATTATTAAATTTAGCACTGCAGTTGGGTAGCTCCCCAACAAGCATAGATATCCAAGCAACCTTTGTACACACAGGCAAACATTGTCATGGTTCCTCTGGAATTTGGTGGAGATTTATGACTAAAATATTGGGAGTAATTAGCTCAGCCATTACAGTTCTTCCTTCAAACTTGACCTTTGCCATTGTCACCTTCAAAGATTTAGTCCTCATTGTCTTCTCATATCAGCAGCCTGTGGGTTCACTGAACTGCGTGTAGTTATTTGAACTCACAGATCAGTTATGAATCTGGTTATTCTAACATCTTGTGATCATTGGACCTTCATTTAGTTTTTTCAGTAGCGCATATGTGGCACACATCCCTGATACCAGGGCCAACAGGAGTTTGGCCTAAGTAAAGAGCACAGGATTTAAAGTGACAAAAGAGAAACAGGTTATCATCAAGCAGGGACATTCTAGTATTTTCAGACTGCTTTATTGTTTTTAATAACAAAGGGTTAAACTGTAACAAAGGGTGAAACTTCCTTGCACCAGCCCTGCGCCCAGCCCAGCTAACGCCACCACTCCCCACCCCCGACAGCCAGCTCCCCGACCACGGCAGGCAGCTCCCCACCCCTCCACCCGCAGCAGCCTTCCCCCCACCCGCGGCGAGCCGCCCCCTGCCTCCCGGCTCCATGCTCAGCCGCTGAGCCGAGCATGGAGCCAGGAGGCAGCCGCGGCAAGCCGCCCCCTGCCTCCACGCTGAGCCACTGAGCGGAGCCAGGAGGCAGGAGGCAGCCGCGGCGAGCCACCCGCGAAGCCCTGCTGAGCCCCAGCGGCAGGGCAACAGCCCTTGCCACAGCAGGGCTTCGCGAGGAAGCGGGCGGCTGCCTCCGGGCTCGAGCGTGGGGCGGGGAGGCAGGAGGCAGCCGCCCGCCACCAAGGGCGGCAAAATGCCACCCCACAAATCCTGGCACCCTAGGCAACTGCCTAGGGTCGCCTAGTGATAGCGCCGGCCCTGCCTATTACATCTGTGTTCTGCTGTGGGGGACATGGTGGGAAGTATTTTTCCACTCCCTTTAAGGGGTTCAGCAAACTCATTCTGTATGGCTGGCGAGCTCTGCCACAACTCTGCCTTCTACCCTCTCCTCTGAGTGAAGGAACTATGATTCTTGGCAGTCCTTATGTAGGCCATGTTAGAGGGGATGGGGCCACAGGGTCTTCTTACTCCTAGTCCTCCCACTCTTCTGCCACATAAGGGCTGGCTACAACCGTTGTGCTTACCTATTTGTGCTCAGATACCATGGGGAGGGACGCCATAAAAACCCTAGATAAACAGAAACTTAAAAGTAGCTAGAATTTAACCACAAAACAGACAGTGTCATGCAAAACCACCAATGTAATACATAGCAACACAAATATGAACCAGATATCACTTATAATTAGGGATGGGAGAACCTTGTGGAAGTCAAGCATTTGCAAATCTCACAGGCTATTTTAGGTTTCTTTTTTTTTTTAAATGGTTTAATTTGCAAAACCACTGTCTCTCTCCCCTCCCTGCCCACCTACTCCAACTATCTACAAGCAATTTTTTACAGCAGTAACTCAATTTAAATACATTTTTTTCCTAGCGGAGCGGAAGCCTGTGCTATCTTCTACCCCTCCCATCTCTGCTTCATTTCTCAGTTTCTTCTACACAGAACGCAAATCCCATAATGGTCAGGTTAAGGAAAGCTGAACATCTGAACCCTCAATATTCAAATTAGTGTGAAGTTAAGCAAAACCAGTTTCCCTGTGCACCATATACATACAAGGAAAGCCCCTGTCATTTTTACATACAGCACTTCCTTATAATGTATCAATGACAAAATAAAGAAATGATGAATAATTGAACCCTATTACAAGCCTAAAATAAATATTTTTATCATGCTTGCAAACATTTTTTAATGATTTCCTATTCGGAGAACCATATTGTAATAAACATTATTGGGTGAAATACACCCCCAGCACAAAGCCTCTGCACCTCTTAACCTCTCAAAATAGGGATCTCCAAACACGGCTGAATTTACCCTACCATGAATATCCATTTCACTTATACCTTACTTCTGTTAAAAATTGGACTGTTCCAGTCAATTCCCCAGTTGCATAATTTCTTAGGCTTCCTCCCCACCAAGAGGAACCCAAATAAGGGATCCAACCTTTGTGACTGGTCAGTCTCTTTTTAAAGAGCCTAATAAGACCTTGGATAGGAAGAGTCCCAAACTTTAAAAAGGTTTGGATCCCAACTGTGCCTCTGTGACCAATGTAAAGTCATGAACTTAAGCTGAAATCATGACTGATGTGTGTTTACCAGACAAATCTGAGGAGCGGGTAAACCTGTTTCTCAAAGACAAATGACAAAGCTGATACCTCTAGCCAGGTGTCATCAAAGCTGATGGGCAATCATCTATCGAGTGGCCTTGCTTTGGCAAGGAAGGTGGGCAGGAACAAACATCCACATCTTAGCAAACAACAGCATGAAACCTCTTTCACCACAAGATGCCTTGTCTCCGTCCTGCCAGCGGGAATGCATTTTATGTAGGGGTAACCCACAGGAAAATGCATTACAAAGGGTGACTGGACTATTAAAATGAGGGGCAAAAACACCCCAAGTTATCTCTCTCTACCCATCTCTCGCTTTTTCACCTAAGACGACAAAAGAAACCAGCCTGTTTGACTCTGGGGAGAGATCCTGACCTGAAGTTTGGGCAGCCCTGTTGCTGGAAGCATGTGGTAAGAATTTTACTTTCAACCAAGTCTAACTTGTTAAGTTTAGCACTAGGATGTGTTTTATCTTTAGTTCTCTTGTAATCACTTCTGACTTTAATAACTTATACTCATTTAAAACCTCTCTCCTTGTACTTAAATCAACTTGTTTTATTTTTTTAATTAAAACTAATGCTGTGTTGTCTTTAGACTGAACTGTGTGAGTAACTCAATGTATGGAAGCAAACTGTTGTATATTGATGCCCTTAGAAGGGCAACAGACCTAATAAATCTGGACTGTCCAGGAGAGGGCTATTCAGTGCAGAACAGACATTTTAGGGGGGAAATGAGGGACGAGGTGTGTGTTGGACCAGGGCTGTGGCTATACACACACTCAGGGTGTGGCCTGCGTGCTGTTTAGCTGTTCGTGAGCAGCCCAGGTTGGGAGCTGCAGCAGCTAAGCATTGTGAGGCACCCCAAGTTGCAGGGCAAGTGGTGACATAGTCCCTCCCTCTTCACAAGAGCAAACACCTCGCCCCAGACAGTGCCATGGAAATCCGTTTCTTTTTTTAAAACACAATTTCAGTTGTTCACAATGCTATTGCTCCCCCCACACCATTAGCTCAAGCCCCTTTCCGTATACACCACAAGTCCTCTATCAGAATCCCAAATCCACTGCTGCCAAAGTCAGCAGTTTACAATTCAGGCTGCACACTTCTGATGCAGGCATGAAATGGCCCCCATCCAGGATCGTGAGCCAGAGGTTGCGATTACCAGATAACACACTTATTTAGGTTAATCTCACAATAGCTACCCTCTTGCATGAGGCCGACCTGCACAGCAGAAATTAAGAGCAAGCCTATATATCAAGCTGACACATGGACGTCAGCACTAGCTGTGCTGTGCTTCAGGATGACTGTCTGGTAACAAGTGCAAGTGTTAGTGTTGCTGTGGCCACTGACGGGAATAGCGAGGAGATGGAGGATGAAAAAGTACTTTAAACAAAAACATAAATGAAAGGCTGTTTATAAAAGTACTTAAATATTTGTATTGTAACCACCTACACAATGGCACTTTGTAGCTACTGAAAGCCTGTTATACCAAAAAAAATACACTGGAGGGAAAAATTATCAGCAGGAATTCTGTTAATTGTCACTGAAAGCCTTTAGCTAAATCATTTCCTGTCTTCTGAATCCAGCTGGAAGTGTTAGCCAACCAAGAAGTCAGCTGCATAATCGCAAAGCTGATCAGTCCCTGACAGACAAACAGAGGAAACTGTGTTCTATCATAAATCTGTCAGTTATGCCCCAAGCGGGTACCATGAGCTAAGGAGTTTGGGTCTGATTGTCAAACAGACAAATAGAAGCACAGTTTGGGGATATACAGACTCCATTACAGACACTTCCAATGGCCTGATCCTGTAAGGATTAATGCCATAGCAATACATGAGGCAGAGTGACTCATTAGGTAGGGCATTGAACAGGGACTCAGGAGACCTGGATTCTATTTTTGGCTCTGCCACTGGCCTGCTGGGGCAAGTCATTTCACTTCCCTGTGCCTCAGTTTACACATTTTTAAAGTGAGAATAATACTGAGCTCCTTTGTTCAGCGCTTGGAGATCTACTGGGGATGAGAACTCACTGTATAAAAGGGATGGTGTTGTTATTATCAAAAAGCATGTCGTTCATTTTATTAAACGTATGAGGATAATTATCATTTTGACAGCTCAGAGTGTGCTTTCTGCTTCATAAACAGGTAAAGGTTTGCAGATAGAAAAAGTGAACACAAAGTAGGCACCAGGATGAATGATAGGAGGATTAGAGTTAAACTCTTTTCTTCAAAAGCCATTGGGAGTGCTTGCCAATAGAACATCAAAATTTACCTAGTTGCCCACAGTGGTTTTGGAGACAATTATTGTTCTAATCACACTATAAACTTTTCAGAGCACTGACTATACAGACAACATAGACAAAGGACAGGGAAGGGAAACTGAGGTACAGAAGGGTGAAATGACTTGACCAAAGTCACCCAGCATCTCAGTGGCAGAGCCAGGAATAGAACCCAGCTCCCAGGACTTCCAGTCCAGTGCCCCATCCACTAGACCACATTGCTTCTTTCTCTAGAATATTTGTCTATATTGTAAGAAGGAAATAACATTATTGTGGTGTGGTAACTGCTGGTAAATGGCTTTTTAATAGTGGCCACTGTATCAAAGAGCACCATATCTAATTTTTCAAGTGACCACACACCCACAACCATGCAAAAAGAGTCCCACAGAATCAAGAGCATGATTTCCAAAAGTAGGAGCTTAACATTAGGCTCCTAAATCCACAAATCCTTAAACAAATGGTTTGCTTTCCAGAAGTTCTGTGCATCCAGAGCTCCAGACGACCTCATTCTTGCATGCTCGGCTTCTCTGAAAAGTCAGACCACTTATTTGGTGCCTCATTGTGGATTTAAGAGCCTACTGTTAAGGCTTCCACTTTTGAAATTCTAGACCCCATATGGAAAGTGTTGTCCTTTTGTGAAACGGTTTTCTAGACCTAAACAAAGATGTTATCCCATCTGCTGCTTCAGACGCAAAGCAGTTATGCAAGTCAAAACTCATCTGGTCATCCCCTCACCCCAACCATTCCCATTTGAGGGCTAGGTGCAACAGGTCATAGCACTAGCATTGCAACTGCTTTGGAGGATAGGGTCATAATTCAAAATGATCTGGACAAATTGGAGAAATGGTCAGAGGTAAACAGGATGAAGTTTAATAAGGACAAATGCAAAGTGCTCCACATAGGTAGGAACAATCAGTTTCACACATACAGAATGGGAGGAGACTGTCTAGGAAGGAGTACGGCAGAAAGGGATCTAGGGGTTATAGTGGACCACAAGCTAAATATGAGTCAACAGTGTGATGCTGTTGCAAAAAAAGCAAACTTGATTCTGGGCTGCATTAACAGGTGTGTTGTGAGCAAGACACGAGAAGTCATTCTTCCGCTCTATTCTGCGCTGGTTAGGCCTCAACTGGAGTATTGTGTCCAGTTCTGGGCACCGCATTTCAAGAAAGATGTGGAGAAATTGGAGAGGGTCCAGAGAAGAGCAACAAGAATGATTAAGGGTCTAGAGAACATGACCTATGAAGGAAGGCTGAAGGATTGGGTTTGTTTAGTTTGGAAAAGAGAAGACTGGGAGGGGACATGATAGCGGTCTTCAGGTATCTAAAAGGGTGTCATAAGGAGGAGGGAGAAAACTTGTTCATCTTAGCATCTGAGGACAGAACAAGAAGCAATGGGCTTAAACTGCAGCAAGGGAGGTTTAGGTTGGACATTAGGAAAAAGTTCCTAACTGTCAGGGTGGTTAAACACTGGAATAAACTGCCCAGGGAGGCTGTGGAATCTCCATCTCTGGAGATATTTAAGAGTAGGTTAGATAAATGTCTATCAGGGATGGTCTAGACAGTATTTGGTCCTGCCATGAGGGCAGGGGGCTGGACTCAGTGACCTCTCGAGGTCCCTTCCAGCCCTAGAATCTATGAAACTACCCTTTTACCTGTGGAAAAAAGGGTGCAAATGGTAGCGTAGGTCAGAAATATGTTTGGTGGGTCACATCTTAGTCTCTATTGGTGAACGTGACAAAAACCACACCGCACAAATGGGCACAATTCACAGTCTTTGCTCAAAAATAAATCAACTGTAGAACAGCTAGTATCTATTATTGAAAGTGGCCAAGACCGAGAGGCATTGCTAGAGCTCTGTCGGGCAAGCTTTCACAGCACCTGCTCGTGTTATACATGGCTCTGGCCATTGTTAGTCACTTACTTTCATCAGCACTAGATTCACCCAAAACAACGTCAAGCAAAGGCCACAGACAGTACCCTTTTTCTGATGTGTTTACTGTTGAGGGTCCCTCTCATGTTTGGATGAGCCCTGGTGAAAGATCCTTGAGTAGCTCACGTCAGTCATCCACCTGTTCACTGCTGTCTACAACAGAAGTCCAAGTCCACTCTGAAATGAGACAATTATTTTCTTCTTTATTCATACAATACACTTATTTAATCAGAAACCGACTGAAACTAGGCCAGAATGTAAGTCACAATTTTCTTGAAAATACAGAAGCGGCTCTATCTCCTGGTAAGCCCCAATAATTCTGAGACCATTGTATTAACTCACCAAGAGGAACACTTCTTTGACTATGACTTACCTGGGCAATCTGTGTGGCTACACACAACTGAGAAGAGACTGGGATGCACTTTTGGAAGAGGAAACAATGCAGATCATCAAGGAGCAAGAAGGTTGCTGAGTTAGGTAGGAAGAAGGGAGCAGAGTAAATACAGGCAGGAACCAAATTCCACCATTGATTAGAGCATCATTGCACTTAGGTAAGTCATGTTGAAAATAAATGTCAATCATCTTCATATAAATGGTCAACAAAAAGTCTACCCCTGCCACAAACAGCTTACAATATTTTTGATTTCAAGACAACCTATACATGACTTTTTTTTAAACGGAGCTTGTGCTTTTTTTAATGATAAAGATAGTCTGAAATGTTTGTTTTGTTATAAAGTTTTTAATATCACTGTGGTATTACACCCCATATTCTTCAGAGATATCGTTATGATATGATTATGCTATAACTATGATGTATTTTATACCAGATAGGTTGTGTGAGGTATCATTGAAATGGTGATGATTTACTGAATACGATTATCCTATTTGTATGCATGTATCATTTTTGTATCTGAAGTTAGGAATATTGTCTATGCATCTATTACAAACGTGTTTACACCTGGGGAACGCCCATAAGACAGAATGCAATCAGTCTGGATGGCTCGCTGGGAAGGGCCATTAGGGAGAACAACAGGTCTTTGAAGACGCTAATCTCCAGGAAGCCTTCCTGGGGATGCTACAAGCAGCCTCTGAGTTATGACTGCAGGGACATGTGACCAAGTCACCTGATACTGGACTCTATGATAATACTAGTATTTTTCCACTGACCGGGGGTGGGGATCACACTAGGAGACAAAGGATTCCCGCCATATGCAAAACTATTTAAGGAAGGGGAGTGAGATCATGGTTCATTCTTCATTGATTCCCCGCTCAAGAAAGAGGACTGCTGGAAACATCTGAGAACAAAAAGACTGGACTAGGGGAGAAGGACTGAGCCCAGGCTAGAAGGTTGTCTAGCCTGTGAAAGGATTATCTGGCGTTTTAAGCTACAAGCAAGTGCAGTTTGCCTTTAAACCTCTCTGCCTAAAACAACATTTAGGGTGAGAATTTGCTACTTATAACCAGTTTCTTTAGTATATTAAACTTAGATTGTGTGTGTTTGTTTTATTTGCTTGGTAATCTGCTTTGATCTGTTTGCTATCCCTTATAATCACTTAAAACTTATCTTCTGTAGTTAATAAACTTGGTTTTTTTTGGTCTAAAGCCAGTGTGTGGAAATCATAACTTGGGGCAGAAAGCTATGTATATCCCTCTCCATACTACTGAGGGAGGGGCGAATTTCATGAGCTTGTGCTGCACAGAGAACTGAACAGCATAAGATGGTACAATTTTGGGTTTACCCTCTAGAGAGGTGTGTGCACTTGAGTACTTGGCAATTCCTTAGCTGAGCCTTCCCATATAGAACTGATCTCAGCATCTGTGTGTAGAGCTGCAGCTGGTTGTATCCCTACCTGTATGCATGCTGGAAAAGTGCAGTCTGAAGCCTGGGGAAGGGTTTGACAGGCTGCATAGCAGTACAGTGTAAAGGGAACCCAGGCTGGTGGGTTAGACGGGTCCAGTGGTACCCCAGTCCCAGGCGACATCCCAAATGGGGGGGAACCCATCAAAATCAGGCATGTCAAATTAATCCGTTCCTGGATTTGCTAGAGCAGTGGTTCTCAACCAGGGGTACGTGTACCCATGGGGGTACGCAGAGTTCTTCCAGGGGGTACCATCAGCTCATCTAGATATGTGCCTAGTTTTAGAGCAGGCTACATTAAAAAACACTAGCAAAGTCAGTACAAACTACAATTTCATGCAGACAATGACTTGTTTATACTGCTCTATATACTATACACTGAAATGTAAGTAGAATATTTAATTCCAGTTGATTTATTTGATAATTATATGACAAAAATGAGAAAGTCATCAATTTCTCAGTAATAATGTGCTGTAACACTTGTGTATTTTTATATCGGATTTTGTAAGCAAGTAGTTAAATGAGGTGAAACTTGGGGTACACAAGACAAACCAGGCTCCTGAAAGGGGTACAGTAGACTGGAAAGGTTGAGAGCCACTGTGCTAAAGGATCTATGAGGGAATCAAGGATTTTTATTGTGAATGCCTGTACCGTAATTGAATGGACCTTTAACAACGGCTTCCTTCATCCCAAATGTTAAATTAGAGATTGAATAACTGCATTAATCAAACCATACAACAAATAAAGTTAAAGAGTCCAGCTGAAAATCCCTTCCCCTCCCCTCTCATGGCTTCTGGGATGTTACAGTTTAACTAAACTCTTCCAATGCAGAAAGACCTGAAGATCCAAGGTAAGACAACCAGGGGATATTTTAAAAAACTCTTTCAGGACTTTATTATACATCTTAAAGAAGCAACTGCAAAAGAAGAGGGGGCACAAATCCAATTTCCTCACCCCTATTTGCAGGTCATCTCTATAGCAGTATATCAGCTACTGAGCTGCATTGCACTCTGTTCTGCTTCATGAACCTGTCACCTTTTGGGAAATATTGTTGTTGGATATTTAGTTCTCTCACAGTTTTCAGAAGTTGGCCACCATCCAGAAGTAACATTGTTCATCAGAAAGGTCTGAAAACAACAGCTCATGGGAAATGTGATTTCACTTCCTCCCCGCAGAGAAGATAGGAACTGTCAAAATGAAAATGGAACCGTGGCACAGCCAATAACAGCAGCCTCTATATTTCAGGAGAAAAAGTTGCAGCTTTGGCTTTGGGAAGGGGGGTGGAAAAAGCCTCCTAAAATTACACCAAATGTTTTGAGCTAAATTCAGACCTGGTGCCAGCGGGTGGAGTGCTGTCCAGCGGAGTCACATCCTCTAACACCAGAGCTAAAATTGGCACACCAACTGAGACAGAAACATAACTAGGATATTACAACAACCTATTTGAAAGTCTGCAGTGGGAAGCCAGAAATGCCAAATGAATATAAAGCGGAGCCCAGTCACACCAGGCAATATATATATCTATATTATATATAGATATAGATATAGATATAGATATGATTCTGTCAGCATGTCCATTATAAGCCCTGTTTCAGTTGTTTTGTACACACCCCACCCATTTAAAAATCACACAAGGCTGAAACTTGGCATACAGGTTCCTATTCTGTAGCAGTGTTTATACAAACCTCTGTATAGTTCAGCCCTCTGCACTTTACAAAGTGGCAAATCAAGGAGGGTGGTATGTTGCTAAAAGCTGGCAGTTACCAGCCATGTGGGCCATGAAGGACTGCTCAGAACAATTTTTAAAAATACATGTTTCTGAGAATTATTTTGGAAAGGATATTGATATAATAAATCGAGACAGGGAGAGACTGAGTTACAAAGTCAGCCTATGAATTTGTGAGAGTGAGGAATAGAACCCAGAGACCTCGGTCACAGTCTCCTCTAACCACTAGTTTATACACCCTCTCTCCCTATTACATGTAGGGCCAAATTAAAAGCTTGCAGGCTGCAGTAATATAATAAAACACTTCCCAACCCTGTGTACTTCTCCCATATCAGATATACTTTAGTAAACCATTTAATCAATGAAGATCATAACCAAGAAAATGCCAGATGGCTTAGCTCCCAAATTTTTAGCCTGGTTGAAATTTTATCATCAAAGTTTTTTTCCACCAAAAAATGGGGTTTAATCTAAAATAGAACATTTTTAAGCCCTCCCCCCATTCACAACACTGGAAAGAGTGGAGGGGCAGAGGGACAGTTTGAGGAGAAAGGTAAAAATGAGAAAGTTTTACCAGTTATATCAGTATAATTATATCAGAGAAGGTAAAATGATATAGATATAAATGGCCTAATCCCCCTGTGTATGCTCTTAGTTCAGAATAAGAGTGGTTTTTATCATCTTAGATTAAACTGCTTCCGAAGCAACAGAAGCAAAACCCAAAAAAGGCATTCTTACATCAGAATAAGTGTCCACATGATGCGGGAGGTTAATTTCGGTGTATCAGTTTAAATTAATTCCTCACTTATATTATTATTCATACCTTGGCTTAGCTTTCCCATGTAGACAAATCCTTAGAGCAGTTGTGAACTCTTGGGGGTATGCAGAGGTCTTCCCGGGGGTGCATCAACTCAACTAGATATTTGTCTAGTTTTACAACAGGCTACATAAAAAGCACTAGCGAAGTCAGTACAAACTAAAATTTCATACAGACAATGACTTGTTTATACTGCTCTATATAAAATACACTGAAATGTAAATACAATATTTATATTCCAATTGATGTATTTTATAATTATATGGTAAAAATGAGAAAGTACGCAATTTTTCAGTAATAGTGTGCCGGGACACTTTGGTATTTTTATGTCTGATTTTGTAAGCAGGTAGTTTTTAAGTGAAACTTGGGGGTACACAACAGAAATCAGACTCCTGAAAGGGGTACAGTAGTCTGGAAAGGTTGAAAGTCACTGACTTAAATCATACATGCATGACAGGAATTGCTAAAAATAAACACTTCCAAGGAGGCTGAGATAGAGCAAAATAACTGGAAGATTAATGTATCTAATGCCCTGAAGGTTCCTGTACTTGCAATATAGGGTGTGTTGACTAGGGCTAGTTCAGGCTAGCTTATAGCACTGAGAACTCTATCCAATTCAGAAACAAAAGAAAATCTTCTGTACATAGACGCAAATAAAATTCTGCCCCTGTGCTTCATGTATCTATGTCAATGTTACTATGTTTCTGTCTTGCAGGATTATGTTTATTGCAACAGTCCAAACAAAAACGTCTCTGATATTTCTCACAGGAATTAGCGTGCTTAGAAAGTTCTTGCAATGAGAGGACCAACATGCAGGTACCTTTGTATATGTTACCACGCAACAAGCACAGGGGCCTCTCCTGGAACATGCTGAAAGTCAAAGGAACCGGGTGAACAAACCTTTCCAGCTTTTCTATACTGTGCAATGCATCCGATAAAGTATTGTCACAAGTCTTCCTAAATGTCCTGTCACTGCAAAACAATTTGAAATGGACAGCCTAATTATCCAGCTGTGGGATCTGTGGTTATCAGTTTTGCCAAGCCGAAGCATTCCAAAATCGTGAGTCAGCCCTCCCTACCCCCAAAACAAGAGGATTAAAAAAAAAAGAATATGTTTTGAATTATTTTTTTTATTCACCTTCCGGTTTCTGAGTATTTGGGGTACACAAGCTTCACCGTGTCAAGCTTTTCTCTGTATGACACGAGGACAAGACTCTTCCTTTGAAATGAAAGCCAAGATTTTCAAGCAATCTCTTGGTTCCAACCACTGGGGCTTTCAGAAAGACAGCAAATATTGTGAGACTTGTGAGAGTTGTCCATTTGCAATTATTTGTATTGGGATAGCACCTAGAGGCTCCAGCCCCATAGTACTAAGCAATGCACAAGCATCACAAAAATATATTTCCCACCCCCAAAGAGTTAATAATCTAATTGTAACATGAGAGAACAACAAGTGGATACAGCCAAATAGGTGGGGGAAGCACAGGAAACATGCAACCTAATGACTTCTATTTTATGGGTCTGTTTTTGTCTCTCTTTTTTGATCCTATGTAATCTCTTGGAAAAACTGTGGTGTAGCTCGAGTATATTTGATAGTTTTTCACAAGGGATGAATCTTCTCTATCTCAGAATCACACATATGAAAATGTAAAGCTGACACTTAGGAAAACAGCGCATACTCATATCTAGAAATGGAGCAATGGGTTTACCTGGTTTTTTACATAATTTTATTTTTTATTGCATTGCAAGTACTTATAGGTGAATACTCTAAAGATTCAGTTTGGTCCAGATAAGTACCCAGAGCTTTGGATTACATTTATCCACCCTTATCTAAAATAACTGAACCAGCCGAGTCTGAAAAGTTGGGCAGGACATCTTGTGAGAACAGGAATATTCCATGAGGTTTCTGATATTATCCAGTTTGCCCAGAAATAACTTGCTTTTGATTACACCAGTTTTACCTGAGACATTTTGTCACTTCAGGTCTTGGAAGGAGACAGTGTGAACAGACGTGGGGGTTTTTAACTTTTGTGTTTGATAGCACTTTGTACAAGTTGTCTTCTGCTTTATCAAATGGCATTGACCTAATTCAGGCCTATGTGCCACTGTTACAATTTAAGTGGAAAATGAAATGTGAGCTAACTGAGCTCAGTGATTGTACTGCAGCAGGAACTGCTGGGCAGCCTCCTGGAGATTTGATTGTCTTTTCAGCTTCCTTACCACCTTCATACAAAGGTACTGGCGTATTTGCCTTTGGAGTATTGAGGTAGCATGTCGTGAGGGTAAATATATGTCTACACATTTCTTGATGAATGGATCAGTAGCATTTGAAACCACAAACAAAGCAAATTGAGAATAGGCATTGTTTGCTACAGTCCGCTCTATCAGGTCACTAATTAGATGGAAATTAAAGAGGGACCAAAATAGGGGAAACACCAGTTTCAACTCCCCGCTCCCTGAATTTCAGGGTTTGGATTTGAATCCCTGGATCTGAATTCTGCTCAGTGATTTTATGTCCAAAACTCTAAGGGGGCCTCTTTTCTGGATTTGGTTTGGATTCAGCCCAAAATGGCAGAAATCTTGTGACAACAGGGTATCTCACAAAATTCCCACCATTTGAGAGGGGACAGATGACCAGTATGTCATTACATAACGGTTACTAAACACTCAGGAGCCAGATCCGTTAAGAAAGGAGGCACAGCACTTCTACACAACTGCCAAGACTCCGCTCATTCTGAGTCTGCTGAGCCATCTGGAAATATCTGGTTCATAATTGGGCATGATCAGGATTAATACAGATGTCTGCACAGTCACTTTTATACGGACATGATGACATCATCTTATTTCCATAACCACACCCATACTATCACAATGTCATAGCTATTGTATCCTTACAATGCTAAACAAAATTGGGCAACATTAACAAAATTAAAAGTTTTAAAATGTTACAAATCTAGTGATGCTGTAGATCAGTTTTTATTGCCATTCCAACAGACCAAAGAAACAGCATATTTTTTTCATAGCAAAGCCTTCAAAGAATCACCAGTACTGCCAATCCCAAGCATTCAAATCCATAAATTAGCCCCTCCCACCCGTGAATCATGAGATTGCTTTAAAACAATCTAATTTTTAAGCCAAATACATTTTCAGTTCTTTCTAGTTGCCTTCTGTTTTCTGAGCCGTTAGGAAATGCTTGCTCCACATTTTCAGGCTGTTCTCCCCAATCAGGAGGGCTAGGACACTTATTTATGTAATGAAATCTAAGATTCTCATGCAGTCTCTTGTATGTAGGAGCTGGGACCTTGAGAAAAAAACCAAACTCAATATCGCGAGACTCGTTATAAAATTGCAAGACTTATGTGTGTGCTTAACTTTTGCCCTGCAAGTGGCCCCATTGAAGTCTATGGGACTATTCACATGCTTAAAAGGTAAGCATGTGCTTAAGTATTTTTCTGAGTCAGGGCCTCTAGGGGACCCCTGCTTATGCTAGATCTAATTATAAATAAACAGGGTTTCAGTTTCCAGACTTGTCAAGCCAGCAACTTTCACAAGCACTAAATAGTTTAAATAAAAATTCTCATGTCTAACTAGTACTTCCACCCTCCCCCAATCACTTCTAATAAAGTAAATTGTTTTAAGGGATTATTGAAGGATGCTGCTAGGGTGACCAGATGTCCCGATTTTATAGGGACAGTCCCGATTTTTGGGTCTTTTTCTTATATAGGCTCCTATTACCCCCCACCCCCTGTCCCGATTTTTCACACTTGCTGTCTGGTCACCCTAGATGCTGCTGAGACTGGCAAAAACAGTGAGTTTAGTGTCGCAACTTCTTTCTCAAAACAATTAACCATAATCATAAAGAACAGAACTTTAGATTTAGTCATAGCCAATCATGGCTTTAACTAAAAAAAACAACAACCTTGCAGTCAACATTTAGTTTGATCATAGATCCTTTTCATTCCAAGAGAGTCCTGTAATTCTACATAGCCTCAAGCATATTCACTGAGCCGTATGCAGCTAAGTAACGGTAATTAAAGATTGCTTTGCTGCACAGAGTGCCACCTATAACAAACATAACACATTGTGGGCTCCAGCAGCTGGACATATATTTCCATGTCACAGGATTCTGTGGTCTCATCTACAAATGAATATTAATTTATATGTATATAGGATCTTTCAAAGGATCCCAAAGCATTTCAGAGAATACCATTGCTAAAATACAGGCACCTGTAGAGGGGAGGGTGGCAGGAAGGCCAGTAATTGATACAAAGCCCAATGCAAAACCAAAAATGTTGGCCAGAGACAGCAGGGCACATCAGTGCTCTCATGAAAAGTGCCACTGGGTTGGGTTCTCACAACAGTTTTTTTTGGTGGCCTCAGAGTGCGGCCACCAAATCTTGCTGGTGGAAAACAAATGTGCATGTCCATGTCCAAAATCGTTGTAATTTATTTATGTAGGGTAGGTTTTTTTGGAAACTCAATAATAAAAATAATGTACAATTATATTTAGGTGCCCCTGGCCCCCACTGCCTCCCCTGACCCCCCACCCATTGCCTCTGGTTCCTGCTGCCTCCCCCACTCCACCCCAAGCTACCCATTGCCCCCCCCCTCAGGCCCTGCTGCTTCCTCCACCTCCCTAGTGCCCCAAGCTCTTGTCCATGGCCTCGCACCCCACTCCTTGCCTCTTGACCATGCTGCCAAGTAAGGCCGGCCCTGCTGAAGCCCTGCCGCCCTGGGGTGAAGCCCAGAGCCGGAGCCCCATGGCTGGAGCTGGGGAAGAGGCTGAAGCCTGGAGCCTCGAGCTTGGAGTCCTGTAGCTGGAGCTGGGGGGTTCTGAAGCCTGGAGCCCTGTCACCCCGGGGGGTGGAAGCCCAGAGCCCGGAGCCCTGCAGCTGAAGCTAGGGGGTGGGGGGCTGAAGCATGGAGCCTGCCACCAGAGCCTAAGGCTGAAGGGGGATTAAGCCCACCCCCTTAGCCCTGTGGCTTAGCCGGGGTGTGTGTGAAGGGCGAGGCTGAAGCCCACCCCCAGAGCCTCTGGCTGAACCAGGGAAGTGGGACTGAAGCCCACCCTTTGAATCCCGCGACTGAAGGTGGGAGGGAAGGACTGATGCCCTCCCCTGGGTGCTGCAGGGAGGGGCCGCTGCTTTGCCCCCTCCCTCATCTCTGCCCAGGCGTCTGTAGTGGCTGCAGGAAAACCCCCAAGGTGGCCAAAGCCACCATGGCCGTCACATTTCAGAGACGCTAGAATGCCTGTGCAGAGGGGACAGCATCTTAGTTTGTAAGACTTCATCCAAGCCACACAATATACTACTTAACTTACCAAAAGGATGAAAGTCTGAGTCAGCTCTGATAGGATCTTAACCAATGTTTCCATCCACAGCGGTATTCTAAAGATCTCATCTACAGGGAGGAGAAAATGGCATTAATAGACCACTGTAAACACCATTTAAGAATGGTGCCTGTACCCATGTTTTTAATACGCTTTGCCTGGCCAGCAGTACAGACCAAATGTACTGTAACTCTCTCTGGACAAGCAGAACACATCTTTTACACCCGTTGACAGTTCCACATTAGCCATGTAATCTGCATCAGCAGGAACTATTTTATGCTGGGTTACTTGTAATAGTTTTATCCCCAGTGAAAAAGGGTACCTCAGAACATAATGGATCTAATTCATCTCCACTGCTACTTCAGTAACCTCAATGGGGTGACATCAGAGATGAAACTGGACTGACATGTTAACCCTTGAACTGCCTCTGGTCCTATAATAATGCCTCTTTCCCCACCCCGCCGTCCCCCCGCTACAATTAAAAGATTAAAAAAAAAAGCCTGCCAGATCAGGTTGCTGCACTGCAGTTTCCCAGGCAATTCTCTAAGCCATATGTTGAAGGCCCCCCTCAGGAGGCCCTAGTCTAGCATTTCATCTCCTAGAGACCAGGTGGTCTTTTCTCATGACAGAGGCAGAAATGGGTGCATCCTTGTGTCTAAAGGAAACCCTGTTAAAAAGCATAAAGGGCTGTTTGTGGCTCTATGGTGTTTTTCAGTAAAGACTTTTGAGCTGAGCAGAGCAGTAACAGTGAGTATTGTGGCTTTTTAAAGGTGGCTCAGAGTCTGTAAACCAATCAATCATTTTAGTTATTGCTCACCTAGAATTAAACAAGTGGGTTGTAATTAACACAGTGTAAGTCTTAGGAAGCTTTAAATCTCTCTGCTTCCCCACAAGCAGCAGCCGACTAACTGTAAATGTGTATTTTTCCCCCCTCCTACAGCTCTGAAATGCAATGAAGCAGCAGCCTCTGGTTACCTCAGAGAGACAGATGCATACAATGTGAGAATGGATGCCTTGAGGATACACACTGGTACTGATGACAGGTTTCTGGTCTCTGGGTCCCATTTGCCCCTGGAGAGGCAAGTTTTACCAACACTACTGTTTCTTGCCCTGGTATCTCTCTCAGGAATCATGCCTGCTGTGGTTGCCAAGGAATCAAACAACACATGTGAGGAGATCCAGATCCTTCGAGGCATCCCAGACACAATAGCCTTTATGGGGAAAGTATTTTACTACCCAGTACCACCATTTGCCTTTCAGGGAAAGATAACCCAATACAAGGTAATACTGAGTTAAATACACTCCTCTGTATAATACATTATTTACTCTAGATCTTTGCAATAATTTCTAGTTAATTACAATACAGCTCAGGAGTACCTGCATGGAGAGGGATTTTTAATAGACCATTTTAAAACCTAACTTCGATTTCAGCATAACAATTAAATTAATTATGTATTAAAGAAACACCCAAAACACATTTTAGGCACTAAATAGTCTTTAATGTCAAACATGGCTGCTGACTGCAGTCTCAAAAACATTTTTTTTTAAATGTCAGTGTTTCCAGAGATCCCCTGACCTGCTCATTTAATGCTCCAATAGAATATCTACATTTTAGACAGAAAGTCAAATTTATTTTTTATTGTTAGCAACAAGACTTCATATTGCACACTACTGCAAAAACGTGACTTCTCCTCTAATAGAACTGTGACATCATAAAATATGGACTGTCCTTGTAATGGAAAAGCTTTCACACCAAGAACGTATGCAAGCAATAGGCCACGAGGAGGACAGGTTTTTAGAAATCTGGTTACCCTTTTTACTGTACTTACAGGAGGAGGACTCCCCAGCCAGCAAAACAGAATCTTTAACCAGTTTCTTTGAATATTAAGCTGATCCTGACTAAGTAATAAATGATGTAGTATGTTAACATTTTATTGTAACTTTGCAGTAATAAAAAGTTGCAAAACAAAACAAAAAACAAATGCCATTAAATAAAACCCTATTGATAGCTTACAGCTGTGTTTAAGAACATCTGCAGCTGATTCTGTTGACTAGCTTAGCCTTTTCTGCACAGAGCTTTTGTTGTATACTTTTCAGCTATAATAGTGATGTCCATGTGCTGCTCCTAGAACTCAGTATATCTTCTGTCCTGTTATGGAATAGATTACGTTGGCTAATGGTGCAGATTTGCCAAAATGGTTGGAGTTCAATCCTAACACAAGTACACTGCAAGGACTGCCAATGAACGAGGAGAGTGGAGAATACCACCTGAATGTAGCCGCCCTTGAAGATGGGTGTGTTCAGAAAACACCAAGAGCCAATGTAAATTTCACCCTTCATGTTCAGGACAGCATTCTGATCCCAGAAAAGAAGACTGACTTAAGTCACATGTCCAAGGACAATATGTGAGTATCCTTAATGTCAGCAACTTACAAATGCATTTGGCCAAAAGCACCAAAAAATTTGGATGTATCTACCCAATGCAGGATTTGTTTATTAAGGAAAAGTGAAGCTGAAGAAAAGGGTGAGGAAGTGTGGGTGGAATGGAAGGAGGCAGACACAGGGCCAGATTTTATTACCCACTGAAGTTAAAGGAGTCTTTCCATTGATTTTAATGGGCACTGGATTGGGTCTGTAATCATCAAGGAAGCTGGGGTCTGTATGGGGTGAGGAGTGCCTCAAAAATCAACACCGGGATGGAGAGCTAAGAGGTGGGAAGGGAAGAAATTTTCATTTCCTAACCCACAGATGATAAATAAATAGCAAATACATTTGGGGCGGAGGAGGAAAAAACAGTAACTGAATGAGTGCCACAATGTTGTATGACCAGAAAGGAGCCAGGACCTGTTCTGACCCAGAAAAAAAAAAAAAAAAAAGGACAAGTATGGTTGATAAATTGTTTATTGTGAGATCAGAATAGGGGATCATGAAGCTAAATATAAACAACTGTAATTATATACAAATACTGCCTGTAATGGAATGAGGACCTGAAATTTATCTAGTTAAGAGGGAGCTTGGCTAAGAGGTAGAGTTTCCCCATGTAATTGATGTATGTCAGGGGACATAGCCTAAATTCAAACAAGAATTTTCACATAAAAGGGGGTCAGATAAAAGGAGTTTTACTGTCTACATTTTTGGACTTTTCAGTATCAGTTCTGAAAGATGTACAAGGGACAGCTCTCTCACCTCTGCTGAGATCATCATCCATGCTGCAGCTGAATTGCTGGATGTTCAACAACGCTTCTTTCTGGTATGCACCATGGCAGAATATCTCCATCTGGATCCCACCTCATTGGCCCTAAATCCATATCAGGGTTTGATGCACAGAAGCAGGAGGAACCTAACAATACTGGCTGAAGATATTAGACACGTCAGCTTCATGGAAAGCCATTACATAGGACTCTATTGGCCCGTTGGATGTGGAGTTTTCGCAATGCTCTATGAATTAATTCAAGTTCTAAGGCACAATGTTGATTCACACCATCTCTCACAGCTCTTAGGATATGAAATTGCAGGCTGGAGAATAATTAAAAGAGAAGGATTTGAAAGAAAACATTCAGGAAGACAACGCAGACAGTTAATGGTTACACCAACACCTACACTGAAAATGACTGAAATCATGGTGAAACCAACTGGAGAAGATGTCTTCACTACTTTGCCACAAAATTCACTTGTTTACTTACACACAGAGACTGTGGTATCACCTATTCAGACTTGGTTTTCTTTCCACAAAGCAAGCACAGCTGTCACCAGTTACACTGATCTCATTCCACTTTTTGTAACAAGCCAAGGGAGTTTAGGGGCCTTAGAAATGGACCCATCACAGAACTTTTGGAGTAAAAGACCCATGACTAGTACCATTTTTCAAGATCTCTCTGCTTTTGCTTTTCCTGAACTTTCACCTTCTTTGATCATTACAGCAACCTCTCTTTCAACAGAATTTAAGGGGCTGCAGAATACGGTTTCCAGTATGCCACTCATATTAGAGCAACCACAATCTCACATGCAAGAGTTGGATGCATTTTTGCAGTCTAGCAAATCAGAGCCATCAAGGCACCATTTTCTATCAGTCCTTTCTTTTGACATCGCTGAGCCAACTGGTAAAAGCCAGTTTTCAAGACCCATTTACACTTTAATGACAGAGACACATTATGAATGGCCTCTAATCTCTCCGGAAGTATCTCTTGTTAAGACAGCACCTCAAACACATTTTCCAGAAGAAATATTAATGACATCAGTTTATAGCCATCAGGAGGACAGCATCTCGGGTTATGCCCATTTTCCTGAAATTGGAATACCATCTAGTGCAACCATCTCTTCAGAAAAGCTGCCTTCAACGTCCATATCAACTTCAGTACAACTGACTACGTTATTTGGTTTTACAACTCCCAAAGATGACACTTTTCTACTTTTGTCAGGTGGTAGCCATCTGAGTCAAGAGCTATTTAATGGCTATGAATACATGTCTAATTCTTTTCTGACTATCCCACAGACAGACAGACTTCCATTTTCTGACAAAAAAACCTCAGTTCCTTCTATAATCCACACAGACACATTGATTTGGGATAGAGAATCCAACTCAAGCCATGTTACCTCAATATTGGGTTCTTCTAGTTTAAGTAGCACTTTCCTCAGTGACGCTGGAACTTCTCATGAAACAAGTCTGACAGCTCAGTCCTGTCCTGATAATGCTCCATTGCTTACTCTGCCTACAGATTTTGCTGGCTTTGACAGTTCTGAGCTGTCCAGACCAACAAAGATATTTACTTCTTATGACAGCAGCAAGCTCAGAACACAAAATCATTTCCCAAGTGCTTTACCTAGTGGCACGAAGGATTTAAATTCAGACAAATCTCTTGTCTGGCAAAATCATTCTGGTTCCGTCACAGTGTTTACCCTGGAGTTGACTAAAATGTCAAACATCCCATCCTACACTGCAGAAATATCTGCGAGAACTATATTTAATGCCACTTCTCATCTGTACAACAATGCACAAGGTACGTTTAAGGTTTGTGTCTTGTCATTCATAGTATTTATGGAAATGCCGACTAATGTGAAGGGGGTTGGTGGATTCTTTCCTGATTCTAGCGGACATGAGCCCACATCCACCCTCAAAACATCTAACTGTAGCAACCTGAGGAGAGGGGATAGCAACTGAATGGACACAGAGACTCTACTATACCCTGGGATCTTGAGGTGGTACATTTCTGAGGCCCTTTGAAGAAGCTTGTATTGCCACTGCTCATGCAGCTTCCTTTATGGATAATAATTTGCCTGTAAAAAACTATAAGTGGTAGTTGTGGCAGATCTTAAATACTAGAAAAATTAAGTGAAGCATATTGGTTGTCAACATATTTCTAGATTTTGGAATGAATTGAGTGCCTATGTCAGTCTGGCCATTTCCAATGTACCACCCAGTAACTGCCCTTCACAAAAAGGTTTTTGTGAAGCTCAGTCCCTATTTTGATGCACTAGTAGTGAAAATTTGTAGTGCTAACTATTGAGGCTGTAATTTATTAAAGGCCACAGGGGAGCAACACAACCCTAGGGAGATTTTCCCACCGGTATGTTTGACAGAACATGCCATTCGGTGCTTTTCAAAAGTATCTTTCTAATCCAATTATAGCAGTCATCTTGGTACCTGGTCAGTCAGCAGTGTCTACAGGAGGGGGCGGGGAGTGCATGTGCTCCAGAGTCGAGAAAATCTCCCATTACCCTCTTCCCACTGGACGCTTGGTTATACGTATTTTCAACTTGAGACCAAAGTGACCTTTAATATCAACTCGCTGCATAATAAATAAATTAATAAAATAAATTAATGCCTCACATGTATAGGCTTTACACGTTCAATGTTAATTAATGAATTAACTAATTCTTAACACCACTGTTGCCACCTGGCATCATCCCCATTTTAAGGATGGGAAATCAAGACGGAGAGGTTAAGTAACTTGACCAAGAACACACAATGAATCAATGGCAGAATCAGGTAGATGCCACTCATAAATGAGGAAATTCACATTCCATTCTTCTGTGGCTTCTGACACACACACACACACACACACACACACACACACACTTTTTCCACTAGATTTTATTTTTTTGTAATCACATGGTTAAAAAAAATTAATCTTATCTCTTGTGTTACCAACACTGGAATTTATCGAAACAAATGTTTTTTTTTAAAGCCAGAATATCTCATCTAATACCGTAATAAATATTAATCATTTCATTTTCACAGAGCTGGTACAGATGTCATCTTCATTGGTCTACCAAGATACAAGCAGCTTGCCATTCCCCACACATGAATATCTGCACTCTACAAAAGTTGCTTGGGTTCATCCTCTGTTTTCTGTGTCACAGGTGCCTCAGGATATAACTCCAGGTAATATTCACAATTACTTTGGAAAGCACAAGCATAACAAACTTCAGTCTCTCCCAAATGCAGAGTGGCTCCTCCCTTCTAACGTCAGCCATAGTCCAATGTTGGAACATATTGTTCTAGTCTGGCAAGCACGCTCTGCCTCCCTGCACTTTCCAGAATTCAGAAGTCTCCTTCCTACTTCTTCATGCTCCCTCATGGAATTTAAAATCTCTTGCCCCTCTGATCTAATCTGTGACTCTCCCCATGCAGGGTCTCCTCCATCTGTACAGCAGCCCTGCCGGAGGACAGGGCTGGGGGCGGTACAGCAGCTGCACCAGAGGAGCTGCCTGTGTGGGGCCACCTTGTGGCCCCATGGTCTGCTCCTTTCCCTGCTGTGGTTCCCGGGAGAGCCCTGTGGTTCAGGGGTCTCCCAGGAACCGCGGTGGGGAAAGGAGCAGAACGCCAGTAGCTCCTCTGGTGGCTGTAACACCCCCAGCCGCCCCCATAGGGATCTCCCAGGAACCACAGCAGGGAAAGGAGCGGAACGTGGGGTACTACCCCCAGCCCCGCCCCCAACCCCGACCTCCGGTTTGGCTGCTGTAGACCCTGCATGGAGGGGCTGGGGGCGGTACAGCTGCACCAGAGAAGCTGCAGGCGTGGGGCCGCCCAGTGGCTCCACATTCTGCTGCTCCTCTTTCCGGTCCGTCGTACCAGCTATAAATATCTTGCTGGTGTGGCGTACTGAACCATAGCGCCCTACTTGCACTGCTGGAGAAAAGGGAATATTATCTGCATTTCCTTCCCTGCCCTTTTGGAGTGTTACACTGTTTTCCACCTCCTCTTCCTTTCTCCCATTTGTACCCACCATTCCCAGAAGGGAAGTTCAAAAGGCCCTGCAATGTGGTTGCCAGGCAGTCATTTTAAAAGCCTGTATAGCCACTCAATGTAATGCAGATAAAAAAAAAAGTGAAATAGCTTTTTTCCTATTGAAATGGTCTGAGGAACTACTGTCATTAGTGTAAAGGAAACAAAGAATGTTGACAAAAAAAGTCAAACTTGAAGCCAATAAGAAGAATTAGAGGAGACTCAAAAGCAGTGAAAAGTAGTTCAAGTCTGGGATTTAGATTTTGGGTACAACTGTCCCAGAATACGAAACTTTAATGAAGGCTATCTGTGACGTCCAGATCTTTCAGAAATTGATATTGCTTTAATGAACGTGAGCCATTCTTCATTTAAGAAGATATTTGAGGTTGAATCATACCTTGCCATGTAAGATTAAGTGACCCTCCTAGTTAAGAGGAAGGTAGTTGTTATGAATATTATAGAAACCCAAGTGCAACGCTATAGCTTCCTGATGAATCAGTAACAAGGGAAGTGACTGAAGGGACTTCAAAGTTATCTTCAGCATAGGTACAAGCATCATTCTGCATGTGGTAGAAGTTACTTATTTCACAGGAAAGAGTCATGTGTGGTGCTCAAGAAAGGATGGGTCAAGGGATGCACTGGAGAGGGGGCAGGGGCATACTCACCCCAGATAAAAATCTATTAAACTGATTAGTTGCCCTAAGTTTTACAAGGTTTATCTATCATCATTCACTGTCAACGTGGCTGTTTGTTTCTTGTAACTTTCCCTCCCCATTACTTCATCCTTTGTAGGTCAAACAAACACTGTCCCTAAAGTTGTTAATTCCATTACATTCATAACAGCAACTATTGGATGCAAGTTCCATTTTTCAGTACCCGCTGACACATTTTATGATCAGGAAGATGGCAACTCAACTCAGTTGACCCTTGGAATAAACCCAGTCGACGGCTCACCATCAGGGCCAGAAAGCTGGCTTCAGTTTAATGCGTCTCACCAAGCCATGTACGGCTATCCACTCAGTACTGATTTTCAATATTCACCTCAGAAGTTTGTACTGTCTGCCACAGATTCAGGGGGTCTGACAGTTTGGGAACCTCTCATCATTGAGCTTTTGAAGCCCACCAGCATTCCATGCCATATTTATACCATCAGAATGAAAAATAGTTACTACTCATTCCTGAGAGAGAGAGAAAGGGTTGGTTTATTCCTTGACAAGCTTTCTAAATATTTAAACTCCAGCAGTCTTAAGAGCATCACACTGACTGCCCTCAGACCTGGGTCCACTGTAATCTCATGGTACAACAAGTCTCTGTGTACAAGCGCCAACAGATCACTGAGCTGGTGCTCAAGAGATGAAATCCAGGAAGTGCTGAATAAACTAAGAGTACCTGATGGGAATGTCAGCCCATACTTTGCTGAGGCAATGTTGCCAGAATACAAAATTGACATAGTTGAGAAGGTTTCATATGGAGGAATCTGCTTGTCCACTACAAAGCCATTTAATGGATCCTTGACTGTAAACAGTACCTTCCCTACATATAATGAAGGGAGCAATTCCTGGATTAGAAATGTTTTGCTAATTAGCTTATGTGCAACCATCATGGCTCTGATAATTGTTGCCCACCGTTGTTATAAATATCACAAGAAGATTCTTGAATCACGGTCTATGACTTTTCAGGGAAGACCTTTATTCGACTATGTTGACCTGGAAATGGACATGCTGAAACCCCGCAAAGCGCCTGTACTTCAACGGGAAGTTCCACCCTCGCCACATTTATGGATACCTGTGCCACCTTCTTCCCAACAGCAACCTTGCAGGCCCAATGTAACTTCTGTTGCCTCAAGACTGCCTCAGTCTCTACCACCTTTCCAGCCTCCAAAATATCAACTCCCACCTCGTTACAAAGTAGATATTACTAGCCGCAGTGACCATGGCAATATTCACAGAAGAGATTACCCTAAATCTTGATTATACTAAGAATCTGTCTCAAAAGAGTCATGTTTGTCTATTACTCAGGAAGAAAATGCACAAATGATAAGCGTCTTAACTTTGTATTCTGTTTTAAATTTGAAAAAGATATTAAACCCTAAAAGTTATAAGGTGATGTTACAATATAGAATTCTGGAACTAACAATTAATGCAAGATGCCAAAAGAAACAGATTTAGGTACAAAACCAAAAGGTTAGTGGTTTGTTCTGTAGCGACAGATTGATATGGAAGGATTTCCAAGAGGCAAGTACTGAAACAGCTCAGACAGCACCTATATATAGGGCCCTACCAAATTCACGGCCATGAAAAATGTGTCACAGACCATGAAATCTGGTCTTCCCCTGTGAAATCTGACCTTGTGTGCTTTTACCCTATACCATACAAATTTCATGGGGGAGACCAGCGTTTCTCAAATTGGGGGTCCTGAGCCAAAAGGGAGTTGCGGGGGCAGTCACAAGGTTATTTTAAGGGGGGAGGGTCGTGACACTGCCACCCTCACTTCTGCACTGCCTTCAGAGCTGGGCAGCCGTAGAGTGGTGGCTGTTAGCCAGGCACCCAACTCAGAAGGTAGCGTCCCCCACAGCAGCAGCACAGAAGTAAGACTGGCAACACCGTATCATGTCACCCTTCCTTCTGCACTGCTGCCTTCAGAGCTGGGCGGCCGGAGAGTGGCGGAGGCTGACTGAAGGCCCAGCTCTGCAAGCAGCGCGCAGAAGTATGGTCCTGCCGCCCTTACTATGCCATCCTCATTTCTGTGTTGCTGCTGGCGGTGGCTCTGTCTTCAGAGCTGGGCTCCCGGCCAGCAGTTGCCGCTCTCCAGCTGCCCAGCTCTAAAGGCAGCGCTGCCGCCAGCAGCAGCGCAGAAGTAAGGGTAACAGTACCGCAACGCTCCCTAAAATAGCCTTGCTACCCCCTGCCCACCTCCTTTTTGGGTCAGCACCCCTACAATTACAACATCGAGAAACATGTATCTTGATTTAAATGACCTCTTCAGGTCAGAATAGCATTTCTACAACTCTATGAAAGATTTCTCCCTCTTTATTAATAACAAATACTTCACACTTTCACACCTTTTATCTGAGGATCTGAATACATTTTAAGTGTCAAGCCTCAGAACATTCTGAAAAACTGGAGTAGAAATATCAGCCTATTTTACAGAGTGCTTAAATAATTTCCCCAGAGCCACACAGCAAGTTGGCGATGGGTTCTTTTCCTCATTCCTAAGTCCCTTTCCCAAACCATTAGGTCGTAATCAGACATTTTATAGATATTGGGTTAATTTTTCAAAAGCACCTAAGTGACATTGGCCCAGATCCTCAAATGTACTTAGGCTCCTGAAATTTAGGAGCCTAAATACCTTTGAGGATCCAGGCTCTAGAGCAGGGGTGGCTAACCTGTGGCTCCGGAGCCACATGCAGCTCTTCAGAAGTTAATATGCGGCTCCTTGTATAGGCACCAATTCCAGGGCTGGAGCTACAGGTGCCAACTTTCCGATGTGCCAGAGGGTGCTCACTGCTCAACCCCTGGGTCTGCTACAGGCCCTGTCCCCATTCCACCCCTTCCCGCACCCCCCCCCCCAAGCCTGCATGCCCTCGCTCCGCCTCCCCCCGCCTCCTGCATGCCATGAAACAGCTGATCCGGAGGTGTGGGGAGGAAGAGGGAGGCGCTGATTGGCGGGGCTGCCGGTGGGCGGGAGGAGCTGATGGGGGGCTGCTGATGTATTACTGTGGCTCTTTGGCAATGTACATTGGTAAATTCTGGCTCCTTCTCAGGCTCAGGTTGGCCACCCCTGCTCTAGAGCCTAAGAAGTCTCACTTAAAGTCAATAAAACAAAGGCTCCTGAATGCCTAAGTTATTTTTGAAAATGGGACTTGGGTGCTTTTGAAAATTTTACCTGTTAGTTACTTGTCTCAGACTTGGGTGAAGCAAGAGAAACTCTTGGAGACTCTGGATATTTAAGTGTTTGTATCCCAATCTTTTCAAACCTGTATTTAAAAAGGTATTTAAAAAAATATACAAAACCCCACACATGCTCCATTTCATAAACTAGAGCAATGCGGATTGCCTAACTATAAAAGTAAAGCAGTGCTTTTAAAGGAAGATCACGGGCAGGGGTGGCTCCAGGCACCAGTGCAACAAGCGCGTGCCTGGGGCGGCAAGCCGCGGGCATGCCGCCCTCACTCTCCGCCGGCGCTCCGGCCAGGGAGAGCGGGGCCGCGGGCATGCCCCGCTTGCTCCCCACCGGCGCTCCGAGTGGGAGAGGCGCTGGGAGCGGGGGGATTGTTTTGGCAGGCGTTGGAGGGTTTTTGTTTTGTTTTTTTTAGGGGGAGGGCAGTATTTGGGTTTTTTTTGTTTTGTTTTTTCACTTGGGGCGGCAAAAACGTTAGAGCCGACCCTGATCGTGGGGGCAATTATGCCAATGAAAACTGCACAGGCTCACTCTCCCCTGTAGACCAGACCAGCTCAAGGTATTTGTTCCAGTGCCACAACTTATTCAAAGAAGCCATAATGAAAATAATTTATATGTAAGGTGTATACCCAAACTGAAAGTTCACCACACAGTGTTATAACCTAACATACAAGATATTTAAATTGCTCACTAATTCACACATACCTCTGTAGACTTGTAGAAATTCTCCTTCAAATTAGCATCTCCTTCCATTTTATGCTTTTTGAAATGCCATAGGATCACATTATAGAGCACTCTGGGAAAGGACGCATCCAAGAAATGCACACTGCTGTGATGTTGCACCACGTTAAAAGAGTAGTAAAGACTTTGATGGGAAAGGGCCATGAGACCCACTGGCATTATAACTATGAAAAATATATGTCTATCCTTTAAATATACCAATAGCTACAAAGTAAATCCTCTTAGGATAGCTATTTGTTCTCTGCCAATGCTGTGCTCTTGTAAAAGTAATGATATTTTGCACTTAGAACACAATGAAATAGCTAATAAGAACAATCTTGATAGAGCTATAAAACGTGCATTAACATAGAAGTAACAAAACTTACTTTATAGCTGATGGTGAGACTGGCTTTTTTCCAATAGGCACTACCTATAAATGTCCCCTTTTCTTCATTAGCTTATACACTGACTGCATGTACTGGGGTACATCATGGAAAATGTACTTCCAGAGCTAACGATAATGTATCATTAATTTATATTGAAGACTATTAGAACAGCACCAGTTGCTGGTGTGGACAAGCAGCATTGAAATTGTTGACAGTATCATCCTATACCTAGCCACTGAGCTATGTTCTTTTTCTGTAACAGCAGTTGAATCATTGTGAATGTGGCCGCAATACCCTGGTTTAGAATAAAGGATGATCTGCTCTACAAATTGATGGCACTAGTTCAGGATTATAGTGTTGCATTTATCCACAAGCTTCTTCCTCAGGACAACTGCTGAAATACCTACAAGAAGCCAACCAATTGGTTACCAGGTCTCCAGTTGATTTAAATCAGAATAGTTCTGCTGAAATTAATGGAGGTATGCCAGTTTGAACCAGCTGAGGACCTGATCCTCTGATTGGTAGGCTGAACCACATTTGGGAACGTCAAATAATTTTGAGCAGTCAACCAGTACCTGAACTTGCACCACTGGAGCAAATAGGAATTTTGCCATTGACTTTTATGGAGCAGGATCAAGCCTATGCAGCCACAGGATCTTGTTATCATCCCTCTCTCCTCCTTTTGTTCAGTACACTCATGTTGGGAGTCTTCTTTCCAATTAGATTGTAAGAGCTTCAGGGCAAGGACTACATGCCTACGCATTTGTACTGTATCTGGCACAACGGGGCCACAATCCTGATGGGGGCCTGTGGGTGCTACTATAATAGATGTATCTATTTGTAAATTGTAAGCTCATGGTGAGGGGACTGTCTTCATGTGTTTCTTGTGCAGCATCAACCACGCTGTCGGCACTTAAATATAGCATTGTACCTAAAACGACAGTGTTATTTTTTTATTTAGTGAACCGCCATTAAAAGGTTTAAAGGGGTTAAAAAGTTTGGATAGAAAGTCACCCAAACCTTTAATTTCTGTTAAAAGTCCAGAACACCATCTCTGCTGAGTGCTCACCTCTAGGAAAAAATCCAACCATTTATTTTGGTGCCCACATTTGAATATCTTGGCCTAAAAGACCACCTCATGCAAGTTTATTGAAACCTCTCCAGAGAGGAGGCATGAGGCTTCAAAGGGGCTATTGCAGGAAAAGGGTGGGGTTGGGTGAGCATTAGAAGGGCAGAACGATAATTAATATAGCATATAATACATGTAACAAGCTCACTTACCTCACAGGATTGTTGTGAAGCTTAAAATGAAATTATGGCCCCAATTCAGCAGGAAATTTAAGCACATGCCTTACTTTGAAGTGTATCAAGACCGTATTTACTTCAGTAGGATTGCTCATGTCCTTAACATTAGGCACATGCTAAAGTACCTTGGAGAATTCGGGCCCATTTGTTTGTAAAGTGCTTTGAGATCTTGTATGGAAGGTACTTCAGAAGAGCAAAGTATTTTTATTGAATCATGTGTAGCTATTTATTTGGGTTGTTTATGCGGTATGTTTGTTTTCAATGGAACATGCAGGATTTCTCTTCCTGTCATTAAATATTCACAAATATTTTAAGTTTGCAGCCAAATATTGCAGCTTAATATTTATGGAACATGGGGATGGGACGGGTAGAGAATGCCCAGATACAAAGGATAAGCACTTCTGCTTGATGTTTCTTTACAAACAGCAGCAACTAATGCTGAATGTTGACATTTAAATGCTCAGCTTCCAGACTTAAAATCTTTTTCAGTATAAATAGGAGGAAGTTCACATCAGATAGCGGTCTCAGGCCGAGTAAGTTTTAAGATGGGACACTGCCATAAAATTTTAGGTGCTGCAAGAAGTGAGGATGGCAATACAGGTCTGCTCTGGCCTAATTTTAAAGCCCATCTTGAACCCAACTAACCCACAGCTGACCCAAACTCATGTCAAGTCACTTTCAGACATGACTCTGACACTTCCCCCAAACTTGTGTTAATGCTGTGGCCTCATCCTTGGAGCTTGGCCTGGTGGAAGCTTCCCGCTCCCCACATCTTGTGGCTGCAATGTCTCCAATTGTCTCCTGCCTCTGGGGTTGGGAACATGGTGGCCCATGTGCCCTGCTCTGCCTCACTTTTGTGTGCACTGCGGAGTGAGAGGTGCTGTGACTTGTTGGCCCACTCACTCTGCACAACACTGACAGCAGCGAGGTGGCAGCAGTCAGTGGGAGCAGGGTATGCAGCCACCACTGAGCTGCCAACCCCAGGCCGCAGGAGATGATTAAAGAACCCAACCCAAGTCTGAGAGAGTCAGGTTGTCTTCACATCTGAACCTGATACTTGTAATCAGGTCCTATCAGATTGCAAGGCTCTAGGTGGCACTTTTGTTTTTGCATCAGCACTGAATGAATGCCTCAATATGGTGTTAAGAGACCCTGTGCTGCAGGACATGATGTCTTTCAGATAAGAGGTGGAAACAAAGGACTTGAGTATTTGTGGCCATTAAAGATTCTATAGTACTCTCAAGAGTAGGGAGTCTTTACAGAGATCTTTCGGATGAGACCGTATAAAAATCAGTCCTGTTTGCTCTGAGAGGACTTTCAATATCTTTGAGCCCTTTTTATAAATGCAGAGATTTGCCCCAGCGTCTTTGGTCAAAGTTTTCCCTGCCCCAGCTGTTATGAAGTGCTGTGAAAGGGTTGCCTTCCCATCCCAGAGGTCACTGGATTTCAGCAGTGTGACACCAAGCTTTGAGAACTCAGCAATCTCCATATAAATGTAAAATATGACAGACAAAATATCATGCAAGTACTCTTTATTAACTGATCCTATGGATTACTTAAATAATTACACTAGGTGACTCTAAAAGTAATCATCATATATCAAGAAAGAAATAAACCATGTATTTACTTAGTAATTACATTATACTTGCTATGTAATCACCTTGAAGCTCTATATTTTATTTCTATGCCGCTAAATGGCCAGCAGTTACGAATGTACGTAGGGAGTACTCACATGATATTTGTGTTCTGATCCAGCCATCATCATCTGTGGCCTTCATACTTTTCTCAATTGATGAAACTTGGCTACGTGACATACTGACTTATTTAGAAGAAAAGCCTATGTGCCAGCTACCCTTCTTCCTATAATAAGCGCATGGTACAGCATCTTGCACTGTAGTATACCCAAGTCAATTGTTTCTACCAGCTGCCATCAAGCAAAAGGAAGTTAATTCAGCAAAGGTTGGAGTAACTCCGTTGCATGGCTGCAGAAAGAATAATCGACTGAGCCCTGCTCTCTGAACTGGGTTTTATTTTACACCCCATAGCCTCTTTCTGTACACTCCTGTGGATGGCAAGTTGAAAGTAGCAGCCAGTTACCAGTTAAAGGCGAGGATTTTTGTTTTATTAATTCTGGCATAAATAGCAACTAGAAAAGCTTTGCTTTCAAACTGAGTAATTCTCTTGATGAAATTAATAATTAATCTTGTTTAAGAAGTTCATGTCCTCACCCCAATCATTTATACTCTAGTGAAGGTTTTAAACCATTTCTCACCCCACTGCCCAACTGTTGATCTGGAACTGCACACTCTCAACGAAGGAACTCCAGATTAAGAGTCTGTACTTAATAGGTATTTTTATATTTCTCGTCTCCTAGAGCGTGGCCTCTTGAGGAGTTTCATATAGATCTAAAATGTATCAATACAACAGAAAAAAAGCTCAAATGTTTTTTAAAATGCTTGAATATTGTGCTTTTCAATATTAAAGAATACACCTAAAAATCAGATTGTATCATTTCACAGGTTCGCTTGTGTGTGTGTGTAGCAGGAGAAACAGCCTTTCATCCTAAAATATGATTATAAGATACTTCAAGACAAATTCCATTTGCACACAATTCACTGAATGTAATATGCAAATTTTACATTTAATAGAAAAAGGATAAAATCAGAAAAATGTAAAACCAATCAAAGCAACAGATCATACAGTCTTACTGAAATAGTACCAATATCAAATCCAGCATAAAATATTCATGAAATATGGCCAAGCATAGTTCTTAAAAATCAACATTCATTGCCGGCTGGCTTTTCCATTTTCTGTTGTTTCCATTCTGAAATATAAAAATATGTCAAGAAGACTGGTCAGTTAGAGCATATAGTTTACTTGTCATGCACTCAAATGATTAAAAATAAAAGGCAAATCTGTGATTTTATATAAACATTTCTTTATACTTTTCTAGTACCCCAACACTATCTTTTTAGAGACTTCTTTATGCAGTAATCATTAAACCAGAGGAAAGTTTGCTTTCAAGGAACTTTCCGCTTACAACTAGGGTAAATGAGCAATAAGTTCCATATATAAAATCAGTTACTACTGACGTTACATTATTGACTCCAGCAGTGGTTAACAAAGGCAAGACAAAACACAGACTCGTGTCTGACTGTGGAGGGTCTGCTTCTCTGAATCTCTAGAGCTGTACAAATCCTGTTTGTTTCTGTCAAATCCTTAACGGTATTTAACATTTTCCCCTGTTACTTTTATCCTTTTGCTCAATTTGTTGGTTACTCCCATTCTAACAATTACTTGATAGAAGTTGGATTTATGGAGATGCAGGAGATATTATTCCTTTAATGTGTTGTACAAGATGCAATGGTTTTATGTCTGCCATGTTTGATTTAGCTACTTTTATGGAGATGCTGTTTTGGGGAGTTTGAGTCTTAATCTCGTCTCCTATTTGGCCCTCTATAAGTATAAGGAGGATTGTGCTATGTAGACAGTCATTGGGATAGATGGTAAGAAGCAATCCCCTCAAGACAACAGGGTGGCATTCAGCCCTGCTCAGTTAGGGGGAGGATTGCAATGAAGTAGGGGCAAATGGATGAAAACTGAGATTATTACATTTCTTTGCTGTAAAAAAAATAAATAAAACAATTCTAAATTTTAATTAGTGCAAGAGATAAGGAATCCTCTTAATAGATTACTATTACGACTACTTTATTCCTGTATATAGCACATTACATAATATATTTTATAAACAGTCATTCAGCAATACAAACCCATTTTCCTCTTTAAGATGTTGATACAGCTCAGCTTTATTGTTGACAGAGTTCAGACGACCAATAAATTCTTGGTGTTTCCTAGAATTGGCTGTATTAATCCTATTGCTCCACAAAGACAGCAAGGACATTGGCCCTAGGATTAGATTTGAAAATAGAACCAAGGTGATTTGATTAATGAATTCTCAAATACTAATTCACTATAAGTTTACAGAACAAATTATACTATTTATACAGCACCACCACAGCACATTAAAGACCAACATAAGACATAGTACGTACCCCAAGAAACTTACACTGTAGGTTAGATGAACATGACAGCTGCAAACAGGTGGGAGGTTTAGACGGTATAAGGTTACAAGGTTACCTTTCTTCACATTATGTTAGTTCTATATGATTTATTTTATGGTTTCAGTACATTTGACCAAAATGGATTCCACAATTCTGTGGGCATTGAAGCTGGGCCAGGCTTTGTGCCTATGCAAAGCGGTAAATGGATCCAAAGGAGGCAGACCCCCATCCCGTTCACAACCCGTAGCAGACAAGGAATTGCTCTGCACCAATCAAACCTTGTCCCAAAGACAGAATTGAAGCTGTGGCTACTCTACTGCAAATATGGTAGTGGGGCCATCAAAGGAGGCAGTTCCTCCCCTTGATATCCCAGCCTAGGGACTGGTCTCTCCAGCTGATTGACAGTCAGAGTGTCAAGTGGTCACTTTCCTTTCAGCACCAGCCACTGCTGACAGCTCTGAAATACAGCTGTTCAGCCAGCAAGAATGGTGGTCCACTAGCCCAAAAAAAACTCCCCAGCCAGAACTACCAAGGACAGTGGGCAGCAACAGAGTCCTCTGAGCTTTCCATCAGCATTTGTTATATTGGAGGAGGGGAATCTCGGTCTGTGAACTACCCAATCCCACCCTTTACCTTTTGCAGACTGCTCCAGAGACTACTCTAGCTCCAGGTCTGCACAATGCAGCTATCACTAGAACCTTCAGACCACACCACAATATTCCATTTTATATAGTATGTCAATTATCTAACACAGTGATTTTCAACCTTTTTTTCATTTGTGGACCCCTAAAAAATTTCAAATGAAAGTGTGGACCCCTTTTGGAAATTCAACCAGTGGTTTGCAAGCCCCTACTATAGAAATCTTGGCCTGAAAACTGATGTTTTGTGAACATTGCACATGCTCACCATGGCATTTGATGCAATGTGAGAAAGGGCACTAAACTATGGGGGTCTATGATAACGACAATACTTCTGGGTTTTGACCTGTAGGTGAGAGTATTCAAATATTTTTGATTGATCAGAAAAACAGAATACTTTTCTGGGACCTGAAACTTAATTTTCATAGTCACCTTTTGCAGACCCCTTAGACATATCGTCAACATAAACAATACATTGAAAACCACTGATCAATAGATTATACACACGCAAAAATCAGAAGACATCTCTCAGAATTCAGAATGTTCTAATTAAACTAAAACTAACTCTTCAATCTCTCCAAGACGCAACTCTTCTGCAGTTGACTCCTCACTCTAGGACAGGGATCTCAAACTCAAATGACCACGAGGGCCACATGAGGATTAGTGCATTGGCTTGAGGGCCACATCACTGACACCCCCCTCGCTGCCCCCGCCCCCACTCCACCCCTTCCATTAGGCCCCGCCCCTGCCCTGCCTCTTCCCACCCCCTCCCTGCCCCCATTCCAACCCCTTCCCCGAAGTCCCCACCCCAACTACGCCGCCTCCCTGCCCCCATTCCAACCCCTTCCCCAAATCCCTGCCCCGCCTCTTCTCCGCCGAGTGCGCAGCTCCCTGCTCCTCCCCCTCCCTCATGGAAAGCGCTAAGTGTCACCAAACAGCTGTTTGGTGGCAGGAAGCGCCTGGAGGTAGGCAGAGGAGCGGGGACGCGGCGCGTTGGGGGGGCGGTGGGGGAGGGGAGCTTGGCGGCTGCGGGAAATAATGCGTGGGGGAAAGGCGGGGACGGGAAGCATGGCAGGCCACAGGAAATAACCCCGCATGCCGCGTGTTTGAGACCCTTGCTCTAGGATAAAACAATTTGATGTTCCCTGCTACGGCTCATTCATTCTGCCTGTAACTTGGCTTTTGTGGACTTCTTTCCCATATAGGTGTATGGTGCTTTGTATTTCACCTCTATGCCTGATTTAGCACTTTACTTGGTGAGGGTTCTTTTCTATAAAGACACGCTACCCCAAAATAAATACATTTTACATTTTCTAGTAACTCTTCTGCTCTCCTCTGTGTTACCCTCATGGCTCTTTATTCTACATTAGTGACATCTCTATACAAGGAAATGAATTTTGAACCCAATAAATGTACTACCTAGATTAGGACGAGGCTGTGATCTTTGTGCACATTGAGAAGCTCCTTACTCCAGATGTACTTTCACAGAAATCAGTGGGACTACATACAAAGTAAGGTACTAACCAAATTTAAAACTATCACAATCTGGCCCTTGACGAACAGCAATCCATCAGACGGAACTCAAATCAGGAACATAGAGGCTTTGTATCATAAGTATCAGTCCCCTGAACCTTCAACTTCACAGCTCGTTTGTCATCTCTCCACCTGGACCAAAACTGTTCAGCTCATAGTAAGATTCTGCTTGACCCTCTCTCACCACCCACTTTGTATATAAAGACAGCCACGACTCTCATTAGCACAGAACGATTAAATCTACACACAGGACATTCAAGAGATGCACCTTTATCTTATTCAAGCAAATATGAACTGCTGTGACAACCATATAGGAGATTTTACCTGACTTACTATTTTTCAAAATCTGTTGCAATCATTTTGACTTACCTTTTGTTTTTTCCACTGGAGGTATTTCATCTATTGTAATAAGAGGCTTTTTGTTGGGTGGTTCAGGAGAATCAGGAGAATCTTTTATAACTTCAGCTTCTGCCAGTTCCTCTTTTTCACGATCCAATACACCTTTTAATCTTAAGGGGGAGGGAAGGGAGAAAAAAAGGTGAGACATCAGAGAGCATCAACAACACACTTCTCATTTACAGTGCTCTTCAAGTTTATTCATATAACATCTGTCCTAGTACAACAATTGCTTTTTTTTGCCAGTCATGAGATCGATGAAAATAACCAGAAAAGCCATTGGCTAAGTATTTTCTTGGGTACAGACCAAAAGGAAGTGGGAATGACCTGAAACTCAATCTCATTTCAATCAGTTACCAATATTTATATTGCACTCATTCTTGTGATAATTGGTTGTGCCAGAGATTTAAAAGTGCAATTGTTGCTAACCATCCGGACAACCCAAATCTACTGTTGACTCAGGGTTTGAGCCTGAATCAGTTTGCTGCCATCTACATCACTACCTTTGTCGCACACTAGGAAAGAAAGGAAATCATAGTATTGGACTTGACCACATGCACAGGTAGATCTAAGTATCATCAACACGCTCACAACACTGCAGGCCAAAACATCCATCTTCCCTAGTGGCTGTGCATGCACATAGAACAGCACATACGAGTTGAGCTTAGAGCTGATTAACCATTTTTTCTGAGTCTCAACTTCATGACTTCTTTAGAAGAGAAGTTTGAAAGGGGCGGGGGGGGGGGGAACACTCAAGAAATTCATGACTAGACTGAAAGATTAACTGATCCTTCATGATCATGTGTCATATCAGCTAACAGGACAACTCTGTTTCTTAAGGCATAGAAAGAAAGCAGGCCCATAGTCAATAAACCTTGATGCTCATCTACACAAAACTCAGTGCAGAGAAACCTGGAGCATCTAAATGTCTATGAGGACACCTAAACAGTCAATCAGACAGAGTTCAGAATAAATGAAATTCATTTGTCTATGGTTTTCAGTCATACTTCATATTAGGGTTTGTTTATACAAAGTTATTAACAGATGTAGTATGTTACAGATGGGTATACATCTAAACAGTAAAAGGTGCTATAGATGGTGAAGTCACAGTTAAGCAACTTACTGTTATTTTGGCCATTATAACGATTAATTTTTTATTATCCCCATTCTAAACTATTTATAAGTGTACCCTTAATATAAGCATGAAACTAAATGTCATATTTGGGAAACTTATCTTAACATCAGATAATTGGGGTTTCAATACTTAAGAGTTTACCTGTAACTGCTTACTTGTGTGCCTTTTATAAACAAGCTAAAATCATGTTAGTTAAATCACTTAACCTTTTAAAAATTCTTGCGCTAGACTGTGCTGCATATTACACATTACATACTAGTACGTGAAAGCATATATTAATTCAGAAAATTCACCTCTCTGATTCCTGCCAGGGTTTTTCCAGTTCATAATCTTTTCCTGATTTCTCTGACTTGTCTTCTTTTTCTTCTCTCTTCCTCCCTCGTTTCTTGCGCTCTTCTTCTTCAGGAGGTTTGCTCCTGCAAGCCAGTAGACACTCCAAGACTCGCTGGTGTTTATCCGAGTTATGTATATGCGCTCTAACCAGGGTCTCCAATTCATTCCACATAATCCGGTATTGTTCATCTCTATCCACAGGCACAAAATAAAATCTTCACATATTTACACACACACTCTCTCTCTCTGCCCACCCCCACGTTATAAGAACCATTTATATATTAAATCAAGGTTCAAAACAGTTACTGTCTAGTAGATTGAGCCTAAGTTTTTTAAAAATGTCTCAGTAAAGTAGGTTTTCTCCAACTCCCTTTTACTGGAGTTCTGATCACCTTGTATTGTTTCATTCTTGGAAGCATCAGAGCCGCATAGTATGTGGACATGCTCAGTTGCTTCCAACAAACCTGAACTTGCAATTAAATCTAAACCCCAAATCTCCCCTTGAGTCATAATCATCAATTTCCCTGCGTCAAAGCTATTGTAGATACATTGCCAAAACCTATTAAAGTCACTTGAGCCAACCAAATCAAGAAGAAACCTCTTTTTCAATGCTGGGACAGGTTGAAATCCATCTGTTCACTGCCAAATTCAAATGAATTTTAATGTTTTTCTCTTAGACAAAAATTAAAGACAAAAATAATAGAGAATCATCATAACATAACACTACAGAACTGAACAGTTCAACTATCTTTTGTAGCTGACTTTTTTTTTCATACTCAGGCAACCACCCTGCCTAGGATTAGATTGGTGTACAAGAAATGCAGACCATTATTCCAGTGGATGGGATATCATAGACTTCCAAATTTGTTGTAAGGGAAGTTTCATCTCTTATATAAAATGTTTCAACAATGGTAGGAATGCTTTTAAGATAATCAAATATTAAAAATATTTTAAATATACAATAGGTTTGGAAGTGTCTGGTTTCCATGAGTCCAATGGTGACCTGCATTTCCTCTATTCTAACCCACGTGAGGCTCAAGATGGTGTTTTCTGTGTGATTTTTTTCCCCTTTAAAAAGTGTCTTAAATATAATAAAAATATTATTCTTTGTAAGGTGTGATTGAATCTGTTGTTTCCAGTTACAACTGAGTTTTTTCTTTAACATGAAACCAGGAGAATAGGATTACAGCTCTAAATTGTGCAGCCAAACGATATATAAAACATTTATTTTGCACATGTATGTAGTTTAGTGGACTCTAAATGATCTTTGATTGTCCAACTTAAAATACAAGGTTCACCTGGAATGTATGCAGATGTGATATATTTTTTTGCAAAAGTACAACAAAATTAATAAATGTTAAACCTTTTTGGACCCTTTCCCCTGGTACCAACTGTTGAAATTGGCAGTGGATCATTTTTCCTCTCCATATCTACTAAGTTGTATATTGTTTTCTGACAATTCAGCACATCCTCATCTGTCAGAGCTTCTTTCACAACAACACTGGCTAATGGCACTACCTTCAAGACAAAACAGAACAAAATCTGCATTTAGTTGTGGGGGGGGGCAGAGGGGGGGGCGGGGGTTAGAAGCATATCTGAGCTTGACATTAAAAAAAAAAAATCCTTTAACCTACATTCTGAAGTGTCCCCAGCACGCATTATACTACATGAAGTCTCCCTCTTAAGCCAACAACTTTGCATCCAACTCAATTCCATGTAACGGGAAACATTTGGGTAGAGTTATAGTTGTAAAATATACACAAAGTACTTCATCAAAAGTGAAAGCCAAAACCTTATTCTAACTGATTTTGTTTTTGTTGATTTTTCTATAGCATGCTATCAGCTATGCAGTTTTTATTGATACTAACTCTTCCCCAAGTACAGATTTAAAAACTTACTCCAGAACAGAAAAGGAAAGCTACAAATTCATGGTCACTTACAGCTTGCATGTTGAAGATGGTGGTTTGCGAAATAATCATAGGCCAGTAACGAGTATGTTTCTCTAACTGATCTTTTGCTCGTTCCAAAGGAATCTCAAGACTTCCATCGATCTTATATCTGGGGTCTAGAAAAGGAGTTAATCTGTTTTCCCTCATAAATTCACCAAAATCCTAATGATAACCAAACAAGATAAAATTAGGAACTTCTCTAACAAAGTAAGTTTCATTGAATGGGTCAAATATCATTGCCTCCCTTATGAATAATGCAGAAAGGAAAAGGAACGTAGCCCTACAAACTATAGGTCTGTGTTCAATATTCTTATCAGCAATTCTACTTTGAATTCATATAGAAAGCATTTAAGGAAGAGCTTTGTCAAATCTTAACTTCATGAAACCATAACTTCAAAAAATTGTAGCATGTGGGAACAAATGCTCTGCTTTGGATTGGTAATAAGGAATTACATATGTTAAAGTTTTATTCTGTTTGTTTACAAGCCACTTTTTGCTAATGTGCACTGAATACAGAGGATATCAAGTTAGAGAGAGTAAAATGGGTTTCTTTAGAGTGCCCCCTCCACACCGGAGTCTGTAAGCTCCAGCTCTTTTTTATCTGTTCAGTCCAGCTATTCTCAAAGACACTCATTATGACAATTACCTTTCTTAGAGGGCTGGGTGCAGAGCTATCTGGATCTAGTCTATTACAAACCTTTGTTGAGATAAACAGTGTTTAAAAAGAGTAACCAATGAGAGTATTTCAGAAAGTTCATATTCCCTACAGCATGAAAGGAAAGATGTGGGATAGAGACAGAAGGTTTCTATAAAGTGGTCATATGTGTGTGTCAATAAATGCTGACTATCAATAACAGAATGAAGAAATAGTTGATCCAGGTGTGCCTTTTGTTTTTTTTTTTTTTTTTTTTAAATAAATGACCTACAGTTTCTTACGGTACAGAATGTCTGTTTCAACCCACCCTCACTCCTCACCCCTGAATTCTGATGAATTGCTGAGTAAAACTAAAAACATAAAATAGTAGTATCTTACTGTAATCCTGTAGTCTGTGACTCTCCCACCACATCCTTCACTAATTGAAGGGGGATCTTCTAGAATTGATCGAGAGCTGCTCAATACATGCAGGAAAATCTCTCCTCCGTGGCTACTAAGCATGTGGCTAATTACTTTAGAACCAGACTTGCGTGGTTGTTCCAACAAAACAGAACGACCTATTAAAATTGAGATCAGTTTGATTGGCTACTGAGTACAGCAATTTACATTTAAAGATATTCTACAGGTTTCTATTTAACCACCCCACCACCCAACCCCCAGCGGTGTTAAGCTAATGTAGGTCTCTTACTAAACTCAAATTAGAAGATCTACAATTGTTTCCTATGGAACTTTTAATTCCTGCCTTTAGATACGCTATTATGGAACATAGCACTCTTCTTGCATTATACAGAAAGGGCTCAAACTATGTACTTTGTTACCTTTTGATCATTAAGAAAATATAGTTCTTATGGAGATAAATGTTTGTAAAAAGTAATGAAAGTGCTATACTGTATTTGGCCAGCTCATTATTTTCAATAGTTTACAATATACCTTTGTCAACCAAATAGTGACTCAAATACATAACTTATTCTCATTGAAGACTAAGGGCATGGTAAATATTCAGTTTAAAAAACTATCTTGTGAGAATTATTTGAGTACTAGGGTATCTTAAATTTCTTTGGTTTCAAGGGACACTATTTCATGTTCACAGAAGTCAAAAATGGCTTATTTTCTTGAAATTAAGAGTGTGCATGAGAAAACTCTACTAAATATATTCTTTTGAGGGTGAAGGTTATGGTAATAGTTGAATGATAAACTGTAACCAAATCCTTGGTTGACCTCAATGCTAATTAGTATGTCAGTTTCAAGCAGGCAAAATGCCCTCCTAGTATATGAAAATAAATGTAGGAGGTCACATGACCACCTAATTGGATCAACTGTGGGTGGTAAAGACTAGTCACCGATTCTTCATTTTCTCTCTCATATATATATATTTCTCTCTTCACACACGCGCACACACACACACACACACACACACACACACACACACACACACACAGAGAGATTCCTATTCTGTTCTGAATCACTGCAGCATGTTTCAGAGAAACTTGCAAATGCTTTGCAATATAGAACAATTTCTACTTAACTGATAAGAGCAAGAAAACCCATTTTCCAGTTTTCTGATGGAAGAACCCTTAGGTTATTACATTTCTATTCGGAAAGAATACTCAACACTATTAAGCATTGTGATCAAACATATTATTAATCAGCTGTACTGTAATTCAAGAACGGATGTAATATTAAAATAAATGTATATTACTAAACACAAAACCTACATTGGGATTTAGGAAAAAAGACAACAATCAGGATTCCTCTCTCTTTCCCATCTCTTCTCCCCTTTTCTAGGTTTAAACCCAAAATTGTAATTTTTATTCCATTTGCCTTCAGATATAGATATCAGTTAATATCTGTTTGTTGGACTGTCTTGCCTCTGTATTACTGTCCTTTACACAGATTAGGTGTTAATATGACATCTGTAATAATGTGAATATCTTGCTTTTTAACATTTTGTACAATGTGGATATATTGACACACTTTAAAAAAGGATTTGCAACATTAACAAATTTAAAAAATTTTTTAGCCACGACAACAATTTACCATTGAGAAGAAAGTTTGTAAGACAGGAGGAAGGTCGGCTATTTACATCTACAGGTGAGATTCTGTATGCTCCAGTGCAATAATGCAATTCTGAAAAATAAAAATATAGAAAGGTTTTTAGCTTAGTTCCAAAGATAGACAAGAACACATTACACAGAGGGCCTGAAGCTACTCCCTTACAAAATACCTAAATTAGCTGAAGTGATTTGTTTGTGAAATTTCTTTGAGAGGGGAAGGGAAGAAAAAAGCTACGGAGCAATGTTACTAGAGAATTATAATACATTTACAAACTGGTGATGCAAACCACAGAAAAGTAATGGGGGGGGGGGGGGGAAATACACTATCTGACCAGGAAATTACTGAACACTTTTAGCCAGTGAACAAGCAGTTTGCTTGGTAGAGGGAGAAAAATCCTGGTTTCCCCTCTCTCCTACATAAATAAGTCAGTGATTAGCCAGCATCAGGAACATTCAGTCTGACAAAATACTGACTGTATGCATACAGTGGCCAAATCACGGCAGTAGATGTTGCAGCCTCTTTGGAGGCCTACTGGCTGTCATTAGAGTTGTGGCAAGAGACACTGGGTATAGGAAACAAAAAGGAGAGGAACAGTAGTGCAATCACCAGGGAATAATATTTCTAATGTTTGGATGCCGTTGAGGGGAAAAAAACCTAGTGCAGGACAGAAAGTATTTCTCAAACATTTACAGAAAATACAGTACCTACCAACACTGTTTGTTCGTGGCGTGCACCATTTTAATGTTACGGTTTCTTTCAATGTACCCTCTCTGCTATTGCCACCTATATGATTATCACCTGCAACATCAAGTTAGAGAAAATGTACCATAATAAATTAGTCAGTAGTCTTCAGTTCATTACATTATAGAATACAAAAACCTAGCAATTATAACCTTATATAAATATATGATGGTGCTGCACAAACCCTCCTATTATTTGAATGAGAGGGTTTAACATAGAAAATGTCTTATCTGGAATCTGAACTTGATTTTGGAAAGAGAACATGATGATTTTTTTAACTAAATATTCAAAATAAGGTTAAACACATCCCCAAACCCAGAAGTTTTCAGAAGTAACATCTACAATTTCAAACAATTTTTCTTTAAGCGGGCAAAGTTATTGCAGTACAGACAAACTTGGGTGTAAGAAACCATGTATGCAAAATACATAGGTGTTCAAGTAGGCATGTTCAACATAACGCCTAAATTGAGGCTCCTGAAAAGGTGTTCCTCTAAGTCTCATTTTATTATTTAAAGCAAAAATATATTCACAATACTTTTATAGTTGTAACAGGACAAGAAGCTTATTTTAAAAATATGTCTAATACACTCAAAGGATGGGTAATGGCCTTCTGTGCAAAAATTCTGCACCTCCTAGGTGTCAGAACCTTTGTTTTGAACTGATCAGTTATAATTAAAATTTTATTTTAAACAGCATATCCCAAAATCATAACTGAAAATGTATCTCAAGAGCATATTTGACAAGTTGTATTGCTTTCTTCCCTTTTGCAAAAAAATAGTAGGTATTGTTATCGATCGCTATCCTTTCTTGTCCAAAGCAAACACCTCTCATCATGTAGTTCTGGCCATGTATATTAAGATACATTGCTAAAACACTTCCTTTCAACCGTCTTATTTACAGCTGGTCTGACAGGAAGCAGTGAACTACAGGAAGTCAATAAAATATATAGACATATCATAATGCTTCCAAGAGAATGCAGTAGATTCTTGCTAATTAGTGCTTTGCTAATCTGAATTTCCAATAATCAGCACACACTAAGGAAAGATAAGTTTCACATGAAGTTTCAAATTGCTGGTGTTACTACTTACAAAATATACTTCAAAATATTATGCTATAGACCAATAACTTATGGCTGAACTAGATGCAAGAGTCAATGGGTATATATTGGGTTATGCAGGAGGTCAGATTAAATGATAAACAGTCTTGTCTGATTATGAAATCACAGAAACATGTACTAAATATATGGGTCTTGCATGATCTGTCCTTTACTTCTACAAGTAGTCTTTACCCACACAGTCACACTGAAGTCAACCCTGCAGGTTGTTGTTAAGGATAAGAGAATCACAATAATTTTAGATACTCAAACAGAGATCTTCTAAAGAATGTCAGACAGATCTATTTCATCTCAATTGTGCAGCAGCCACAATGCGTTAAAAAAAAAAAAAAAAAAAGTCTAAGAAACTGGTTCGAACTACCACTTTCCTGGTCAACAGTCAATGTTTTTAAAATTGGAAATGCTGCCTACGCTGCTCTCTCCTGTCCAATATATTCCCATAGATGGGCTTCAAAAATCCACTTTGCTTCATAAACTTGTCCAAGTAAACTTTCCCAGGTGAGTGTCAATTGACTTCTACAGAATCCAGGCTTCTGTTTATGGCTGCAAAGAGAACATTATACATCTGGCCAGGAAGTAAACACTGCTTCCTGCTTTTCTACAGACAGACTACGTCTGTGATGCTTCTCACAGCTTTGTCAAACTGCAGCAGACTGAAAACTTAACAGTACTAGCAGTGTGGTGGGGCGCCTGCCCCACCCAGGGAGAAGAAGGGGTTAAAAGCAGCACCAGGGAGGCTGCGCAGAACCCACGCATCAGGAAAGGGCTTATTGAGCCTATGGATAGGTTGGGACCCAGAGTAGCGGGCGGGCCTGGGTTCCTTCTCCTTGCCAATGAGGAGAGTGGCTGGTATCCAGACTGCAGTTTGCCCCTGAGGTGAGGGGCTGGACCTTGGACTGCAGTTGGCTGCTGAAGCAGGTGGCGGGACTAAGGACTGCCGGACCCCAGGAAGGGGGGGAGATACCGGAGTGGGGGCACAGCAGGAGGACCGTGCCCAGAAGAGGATGCTGCAGTCCGGGGAGCGATGCGGGTCCAAAGAGTGGAAACAGTAATGACGGCAGGCGTGACACCACTAGCTGAAGGCAGACCACGGAAGGGCCGAAAGCTAATTCCCAGGACGGCCAGCAGGAAGCGCCGTGGTGGTAAGTCCTACCCCCTCACAAGCACTATCACTAAATAAATTCAGAACCCTGGATCAGTTTCACTTTCCTGCTGGCTGGGAAGAGGGCAGTGTAGCGAAGTACCTTGTCCATCTTTGCAAAAAGGCTCTCAGATGAGAATGATCCTTCCAGAAGCCAAAGGCTTACTGAGGGTGTTTCAAATTTTTCAGACACCTGACATCTCCCAGCCACAGGAAGATATAAAAGATGGAGTCCCAAGGAGGTTTCAAAGACAGTATGCTAATAGAAAACCCTGCACTCCCACCTTTCTCTGTAGCTGGGAGGAGAGGGGGCCAAAGGGTGTAGGCCTCCATATTTATAGATTTACACAGAAAAAAATCCATAGATTTATGTGGCGAAACAAAGAAAAACCCATATTTTACTGAACAGACTGTGGATGAAAAGAAGGGGGGGGGGGGGGAAGCAATTTTATTATCCATTTAAGTTGGGAAGACAAGAAAAGACACTACCTGGCTTATAATACAAGTCCAGACCAGTACAAATACATTATTGTTAAGGATACGATTCGGTCACGGAGATCATGGATTCTGTGACTTTCTGGGACCTCCGGGACTTCTGGGCCTGAGCGGCAGCCGGCCTTGGGGCTATCCGAGCAGCAGCCGGTGGTTGGATCAGCCCCCCTGAGGCTGGAGCAGCAGCTGCAAGCCCCTGGCAGCACTTTATTTGTCTGTCCCCCTGCTCCAGTGTGTTTTTAGTAAAAGTCAGGGACAGGTTGCAGGCTTCCATGAATTTTTGTTTATTGCCCACCAGTTGTCCCTGACTTTTACTAAAAATACCTGTGACAGAATCTTAACCTTAATTATTGTACATCCTATCATCTCTCTCTTCCCTCACTGCTTCAATTAAAGACAAATCACACATCACTCATATTCTTTGACAGAATAAATTGTAAAAGACCATTAGGTAGTTTCTCTCTCACAGTAACCTATGGTAATTCAATCTCTTTCTAAAAAATCAACACACCTCATCAAAACACCCCACCCACTTATTCCTCGGGGTCAGATGGTTCTAAATGAAAAGGATGGGATATCTGCTTCATACTTTTCAATATTTTAAAGGTGGAAGTTTGTATCTGCTCAAAGTGAGTAAAATGTTTTAGTTAAATCCAATTTTGGCCTTCCAATATTTGTACATTAAATTAGAGCTCAGACTGCCATACCCTGTTTCTAGACCACAAGTACTCTATATGGCAAAGCTGTTCAAACCAAATTTATTTCTAAATTGCACTGGAATTGGGTTGAACTTTATCAGAGGATAGTAAGAGATGAAACCAAAAGCTAAAGATCATACTGGAAGAGAAAAAACTGTGGGAGAATAAGGTTCAGTTCTCAAATGATCTCTCTCAATTTTAAGAGGAAGGAATTACTGTTCAGTCTAATATACTGCACTTATCAGTTGTCAGTGTTCTACAGGAAATTTAATCTAGCCTACCCAGATGTACATCAAAGAGGATGATACTTTCATATGCACATTTGATTGTCTCACATTTTTGGAAACAAGTCTGTGTGTCTGTGAGTGAAGTAATTGGTTGCCATATTTATTTAGACTCTGACATGCAGTTACCTGGATAGAGAATACTTCCTACAACATCAAAGAGAATTTGGCCTGTCACACGATACTCTTGTTCAAAAACTCCTGGACTTTTGTTTAAGCATCTGGTCTCTTTTAACTCATGAACTAGCATTCTTACATCCATGTGACAAACTGAAATGCCTCTGATTCCATCAAACACACATTCTGAATGCATGTCTAATGTGATTTGATGTTTAAATATTATTCTTTCCTTCATTATGTCTCTTTTTAAAAATAATCCGTTAAATTGAATATTCCAAGACCAATATATTTTACATTACATCTCAAATTGTTGTAAAGAAAATTTAAAATTTCAATTAAATGTGCTATAATTAGTTTAAGCTTCTTCAGCAAGGACAAGATTTTAGTTTGCATCAACTTAAAGCCCAGATCCTGAGCTTTTGAATGATCTTAAAGCAGTTTTTATAAAAGTGTTCTATTAGACATTTTTAATTCTTAGATTATTCCACTTACTTTTTACATTTTTTTCCCTACTTACCACTTTTTAGAAAGTCTACATGTGCATCTTTGTGATGAAGAAGCTCCACATCATAATTGGCAGATGTGTTAGCATGTTGTTCTTCCTTTAAACAAAAAGAAAATTAAAAAATAATCTGGTTTATTTTTTTTAAAAGGATTGTTTGTTTTTATAAATGGAGAATGATATTCTACATTTTACCTTTCAGAAGAAAATAAAATTCCAAGTGAATCAGACAATAAGGGGTGGCAACGTTGAGGAAACGGTTTGCTTTCTGATCTATTTAAAGATGCAATAGCCAGCTTTTTCTTTACTATGATATTTCTGTTTATATAAATGCCATAAATGTGCACAATGCCTAATACACACATAATTGACACTGACACATTTTAGTTTTTTTCCTTCCTCTTCCTCTCTGTATAAAGCTTAAAAGATGTAATACAAGAAAGATACCTAGTAGCATCTTACACCCAGAGCTACAAGAAACAGACTGGGAAACTTGTAATTTCCTAACCAGCACCCAGTAATTTTAACTACTAGAGTCTGTTGGCAGAGTCACCTTTTTTTTTTTAAATCTTCTGAGAATTTCTTTTTAACCTGAACTAACGAAAGAAACCACTTACAGTAGCAGTTTATCATGTTCTTGCGGTTAAGAACTAGAAGCTATTTAATAGTTCTAACTGCAGGCATAAAGTTAAAGACTGGATGTTTGTTAAAAGAAGGACACAGCATCTTTAAACAGCTGCATTAGCAAACACCATATACAGTAAATTAGCAAAAACAGAACAGTAATCTTGGGGAATTTATTTTGAGTAAATAGTACACAGGGAACCCAACATATTCTATTCCTAAAAAAGACAAAGGTAGGAGGAAGACGCATACCAGCAGCACACAGGGCAGTAAGTTACAAACAAGGTATTTGTGAAACTAAAAGAAAAAAAATATATATATATATATCACATTTATACTATGATCCATGTTAAAGCTGAAAGTTGTCAAAACAAACTAAAGTATCAGTTTACTTACTTTAACACACACAATCCATACGCTACTATCATTTATTCATTTTAAAGAAGTGAGCACTGGGTAACAACTTATTTTTCCTTTTGTGCATTCTTTAGTTTTGCTAATAAACTCTCCCCTCTTTCAATACCAGTGCTCTTGGTCTGGCAGTAAAACGTAATTGAAGCTGGGGGGCTCCTACTTACTAAAAGCCAATTAGAATTTTTAGTTACATTAATTGTCATCCCAGTGGCAATGAAGATTAATTAAAAAGAAAAATAAATGTGAAGTAGGGATATATGTAGCTTCTATGGGGAAAAAAAAAGTCATTTAGTATCTTCCATTACTAGAGGAAAAAGTAATTTTCCCTCCCCCTCTTGGTTAAGCAGCTCAGCATCAGTTGAAAAACCATTATCCTTTGGTCAGAAACTATTAGTTACAAACACCTTTATGTTGGGTGGGCATGAAAATGACAGAGGAAAAAGACTCACTAAAAAGCCACTAAAATGCACAAAGGTCAAGAATATCTAATGAACACAATTATAAGAGACAAAAGAATCACAGACAAAGTAATTTGAAGTAAACAAGATTATATTTACATAAAATAATATGAAGTGGACTGAAATAACACTTGTATTGCAGAATCGAATTGCTGACATAGCAATACAGCATTTTGTTCTGTGATCCTTCCTTCTTTTCCTTCTTAAAATGTACTAACCTGGTCACAGACATTGAATGTGGGCTAATAAAAAACAGAAAATATGATATGGAGAGAAAAACAATGTAAAAATTCAATTAAAATAAATATTAAAATTTCAAAACAATTTAAAGTAAGTGATACAGTTACTTATCATAAAGCTATAGATACAATCTTACCTTCATAGGGATATTGGTTATTGTGGTTGAAGCCAGATCGAAGTGCTGCTGTACTAAAACGTTCAGTTTTGTAGCCAGATGCCGTCCAGCACGGACACTATGTACTTCGCTGGTTAAGACTGGAGAAAGCTTTAAAAAAAAAAGAAAAAAGAAACTGTACAGTATCAGTGTTTTCTGATATCATACAAATCATCAAAATTTTAAGCTTAAAAAGACTTGCATCACCAAGTTCAACAGAAAATGTGATGTATGGTTCCTTAGAAGGAAAAAGGATATAAACATAGTTTAAAGTCATCTTAGGTGCAGTGATGTTATATAGAAGACTTTGGTTCAGTCAGTCATCATAACTTCGTCAAACATGCTGAACACCAGGGAGTTGTTAAACTGTGACCCTTCCTGCCAACAAGAGGGTGCCTCAGTGCATGAGACTGGAATCCAAGAACTCCTGGGTCCTAATCTCAGCTCTGCCACTGATCTGTCATAGGGCCCAAGGTAAGTCTGTCTCCATTTCCCAATCGGTAAAGTGGGGACAGTAGTCTTTTATCCATCTACCTCATGTGTATGTTTCATATACACTTGTATAACATTCTGAAGAGATAAAGTGCTATAGGTCATGAGTTGATATAATGAGCTGCAAGGAAGTCATGTCTAATTTTCCTTGGCCAGAGGACTGTTATAGAGGGGAACTTCAGAATATGGTGAAGGAGTAAGAGTACTCTCTGCTTCTCACACCCATTGCATGAATATTTAATATACTCTATACAAGGGCTCTGAAGTTTATAAAGAATTTGGAGGTTCTGTGGGAGGAAAGGTATAATATTTATTTTTACTCCTACAATGAGATATAGAGTTGGATTTATTTCATGTTCAGAATGACAGTTTAAAAAATAACTGCAGAGTTTTTTTGCACTTTCAATTAACCCAATAGTTTCACTTTAGTCTGGCCGTTTTAAAAGGACACTGTCAAACAAGAAAGCTTTTTTTTTTTTTTTAAATAAATAAATATGCCTTTACCTCCGTTACAGCCAACACCTTATGATTATTAAAACAGAGCAGGACTGAAGAACAGCAGAGTACAGTGGCACATACCATTTGGTTCATGTGTGGTTTTTGACCTACAGTCACTATAAATATACAGATTGCCCAATAACATGCACTTGTAAATAAACAATGAAAATATCAGTGTACAGAATAATTTTAACAATGTGTCAATATTATTTATAAAATACAATTTCTTCTTTTAAGACATTTCTTTTATTGGTATGTGGATAAATACTATAGGATTTACTCAACTCCTGAGACACCACAAGCATACCTGCAAAATCACCCCTTTGGAAGCAGATATTCTTTCCACTGACGTTTAATTAAAAAAATACAAAAGTCCATCTGCCAAATTTAAAATAACATATTGTGCAATACAGTTAAAGTACTGACAGGTTGGTTAGAATAATATATATGTAACATTTAACAATATTCATGCGCTGGCATGCTATCAAGCTCAGCAGCAACAGACATTTGTATGGGGAAGTAGAGGTTCCTGGTGGCCAGTAATGTGTTCTTCTGTGGAGACAGAAAGTCCCAATGAAATAAATATCTCATGTAAGTCTTATTTTTCCATTGTACTGTAATCCCCTTCCCACAAATTAAAACTAATAGTTTTCCTTTCAAGAGGTTACTAAAGAGCTCAATCTGCAAAGATTATAAGATTACTGCAAAATCAATAGTTAACAAAAAAAAAACACCTCAAGCAGGCTGACAAAAGAGATACCATAAACTCCATGCAGATTGCAAAAGGAGGGGAAAATAGTTATCAGAAACACACTGAAAATGGCAATAACATTTCTATGACGTCATCTTCTTCAGGAACTGTCATATCTCTCTTCCTTTAGAGATGTTTTGAGTATCCAGTCTTTGGGAAACTATTACTGCTAAATTTCAGCATGTATTTGTCCACCTGAGGCCAGGACTACACTACAGACCTATGTCGGTATAACTATGTTGCACAGAGGTGTGAAAAATACACAGCCCTGAGAAACAGTTATGCCAACCTTAACCCTTGCGTAGAAAGTGCTATGTTGATGGGAGAGCTTCTCCCGTCAACATAGCTATCGCCTCTCAGGAAGTGATAGGAGAGCTCTCTCCTGTTGGCGTAGGAGTGCCTTCACTTAAGCACTACAGCAGTTCCGCTGTGCCAATGCAGGGTTTTAAGTGCAGATCTGCCCTAAGTTGGTTTGTGACATTCAGTACAGTGGTACCATCTCTTTAAAGCAATTTAAGCTCCTTACCTCTTTTTTAAGGCGATCTGAAACAAGGCTATCTTCACCAACTGGATAGGTGTGGATTAAGACCAATTCACACTTCTGGATCTGCATGAGGCTTAGAAATCAAATGTTCTATTTAGTAGGTCAGCAAAGCAGCTGTTTGCCACATAATTCATGTCAACTCTCTTCCATGCAAGACTAACTTGATTGCCTGAACACTAGTCAGAAGCACCAGAGACAAACTCTGCTTTTGAGTAAGTTTTGTCAGGACTTGGTGTTTGTCTAACCTGCTCTTAAAAATCTCCAGTGACAGAGATTGTGTGCTTATAAAATGCAATAAACAAACACCTGTCAGGGATGCCTAGCTAATACTTAGGATACGTCTATACTTACCCGTCGCGTCGGAGGAGTCCAATCGATCTTCTGGGTTCGATTTATCGCGTCTTGTCTAGACGCGATAAATCGAACCAGGAAGTGCTCCCCCGTCGACACTTGTAATCCTACTCCGCGAACGGAGTAGGCGGAGTCGATGGGGGAGCCTGCGCGCCGCGTGTGGACCCCCGGTAAGTACCTTTTCATTTGAACTAAGATACTTCGACTTCAGCTACGTTATTCACGTAGCTGAAGTTGCGTATCTTAGTTCAAATTGGGGGGTTAGTGTAGACCAGCCCTTAGTCCTGCCATGAATGCAGAGGACTGGACTAGATGACCTCTCCAGACGCCCTTTCAGTCCTATGATTCTATGAATTTATAATTGAAAATATGGTAAGATTTCCAGCTGAGAGTTTTGGGGTGCGAAACAACACTGTACTTCTGTAGCACCTTTCATTTAAGTATCAATGGGGTAGATAGATCCTCAGCTAAAGTAAGTTGTCATAGCTCCACAGAAGTCAAAAATCCTATGACAATCGATACCAGCTGAGTATATGCTCCTAAAAGTGTTTTGCAAATATCAAGTAATCCCCATTAGGTACAGAAGAGAAAATGGAAATTAATAGCCTGAATGATGCTGAGCACCCTCACATACCCATTGCTGGAGTTCCGCATCCAGCCATACGCAACTGATCTGAAGTTTTCACAAGAAAACTTTGGCAGCTGGAAAAAGAACCCAGATTTTGTACCTCCAATCCTTCATTGTTTCCAATGTGACATGTTTTAGTCACAAAATCTTTTCACCTTTACATAGCATTAAAATAAAAACCTTATTTCCTAGGGGCCCATAGTACCATTTTAACATTTATGAAACTGTAAAAATGCAAACGGTGAAATGAAAGTTAGATGTTATGTGGTGGATTATGTTATTAACATTTATTTGTATTGTGAAAATGCCCAGAGACAACCAAGGATAGGGCCCCATGTACAATGTAATAGACAGTTCCTGCCCTCACGAGCTCATAATCTAAACAGACAAGATAGACAGAAGATGAGAAAAAGGGATTTAACATAACATTCCTTTTTCCCCCCAGTATTTTGTTCTCAAGTTTCAACAGAGATACCAGGCAAAAAAAACTATTTGAAAACTAAAAGCAATTTCCAGCACAGAAGCTTTTGCAGGCTAAAAGTAACAGGCATGTAAAACTAATTCAGTGGTGCCACCAATATGCATTGCTCAAAGCATTAATCACCAGCAGTATCGGGTATTCTTCAGATACATTATTAGTTACAGAGATGTTTTCCACAGCTGGGCTAAATTATCTTCTTTCCTCTTCTCTTTTATACCTCACTGCTTTAAGAGATACCAATCTAAAGCATGATCTTGTGCAGGGCTATGGTACAGGAAAACATAACAGCTATAACTCAAGACCTCAGACTACAGGGTTGTGTTTTAGTAACTTCCTCATCTAGTTTCCCCTCTCTGTTAAGCATTCAAATGGCCTATCAAGATAAGTTCTCAATAAACAGCATCATATAGATCAGTGATGGGCAACCTGCGGCCCATCAGGGTAATCTGATTGCGGGCCGGGTTGACCCCTCAGCTCCCAGTGGCTGCAGTTCTTTGTTCCCGGCCAAGGGGAGCTGTGGGAAGCGGTGGACTGCAGGGACGTGCTGGTTGCCACTTCCTGCAGCTCCCATTGGCCAGGAACAGAGAACCGCGGCCACTGGGAGCTGCAGACGATCAATATCAGCAAAATGTCTCATGACCCACAATCAGATTACCCTGATGAGCTGCATGCGGTTGCTCACCACCGATATAGATCAATATTTCATAAAGGCACATCAAAGTTGGCATATGCGAGATAAAAAACACTGTGCTTATGGATTGAACACTCACTGATCTGAATTAGCTGCAAGCTTGTTATGCTCATGAATAGTTTCCTGGACACAGTCTTCAAGCATTCGAACATGGCTGTCACTAAAAGAAGGGAGGGGGGAAAAGTTACCTTAGAAAAAGAGAAAAAACGGAACCCAAATACTTTAGAAAATGACTTATTACTTTTTACAGGTCAAGAGGATTTTGAAAAACTTTTGTGGCTATATTTGTTTCACTAACATATTGCTCTTACTGTTTTGGCATGTAGATGCAGCACAAATAAGAGCAAATGTCAGGTTAAAAATTCTTCAACTGAAGTATAAACAAGTTTTGTTTTGCAATATTTAAAAAAGTCAAAATATAATTTTAATTAAATATACACAACCTTATCTTTTTTCCTAGATGCATGTACAATTGAACAAAATTCCAAATCTTATACACGGAGCCCCAACCTGCAACTTTTTATGCGTCTGTGAACTGCTCTGCCTGTGAGCAAGAAGGCACAGGATATGTCAAAGGACTTGTCTACACTTGAAGATTAATTTGGATTAAAATATGTTGTGAATTTCAAGCATAATAGCTATTCAGGAATGTATAGAGACCCCTCACACCTCCCTTATTTGTGAATAAGAGTACCTTCTTCCAATTTAGCTTAATACGCTCTGATTCCTGAATAGTTCCATGTGGAGACAAGCTTTAATTCTGTATCAAATTACTAACCCTTCATAAACCATTAATCCCAAGAGAACTACACTACTATACTCCTTAGCCCACCAAAACTCTTTAACCAACTCTCTCCTGGAAACTCTCTCCCATTAATGCTGACTTATGTAAAACAGGGAGTTATCATCTTGAGTGCCTCAGCTGACCTTCCCTGGTGGAGTACATTAGGAGAGAACTTGTCTGTAAAGTAGCCAAAAACTAACTACTAAAAGGCATTATATGTCAAAAGAAAAACACTGAACTACATCAAGAAAAAAAGGACGACGACGACAAAGGATCTAGCCTGTTTATAAAACCATTACTTTTGTTTAAAAAAGCATAATCCTGTAAACACCTTTTGGCATTCGTAATGCAGATTATTCTTCCTCTGTTTCCAACACGTTCTGCATTTTCCATTAGCATGGTTCGTGCCTCATGCTGGTATTCTGTGATTTTGCAGAGCGTTTCTACTGCTGCAACCAAACCATGCAGTATGCTGCAGCATTCTGGGTCCGCTCGAGGATTAGGTGGTCCGACAGCTGCTAGAGCTGCCATTAACTGGTTAAAAAGAAAAAAGTTTTGTTGTGAAGTTATGATCTTAGCTATTACAGTAAAATGATCTGTTACTAGACGTCATTAATTACAATTTATTCTACATACATATTAACATTGTTAGGGGAAAAAAATAGAGCAATATTCAATTGATTTTGACCCATAACCAACTTGCTGGGCTAAATATTTAGCCCTAAACTCGCCGCCCCCAGCAGCGGCACAGAAGTAAGGTGGCATGATATGGTGCATTGCCACCCTTACCTCTGCACTGCCTTTAGAGCTGGGCACCCGGCCAGCAGCCACCACTTTCCAGCCACGCAGCTCTAAAGGCAAAGCAGAAGTAAGGGTGGCGATACTGTGATTCCCTCTATGATTGCCTTGCGCCCCCCTCTTGGGTCAGGATCCCCAGGTTGAGAAATGCTAACTTAAGGGCTTTACAGGTTTATATTTTGCTGTCTTTAAATACATATTCATGATTTGCTACAACACCGTGAAATTTAAGATTTAAATATTAAAACCGTGAAATTCAAGATTTTTAAAATGCTATGAGCATGAAATTTACAAAAATGGACAATGAATTTGGTAAGGCCCTAGCTATTAGCCACGACACAACCCCATGTTCAGAGTATCCCTAAACTTTCAAATGCCAAAAGCTGAGACTGGACAACAGGGGATGGATCACTTGAAATTGCCCTGTTCTGTTATGTCATGTCAGACCATGATAAAATGTTGCCTACTGAATATACTAAGAAAGCAGAATATTTCACTACAATTAATTTAAACTAGCCTCACAAAATAAATAGAAGTATCAAGTACTAATCATACCTCCTGCAAATTTTGGTCTTCTTGGGTCCAAGAATTTAAGATATGAGCCCCAGAATCACTTACAATGAAATTCACCTAAAAGGTTACAAAGCAAATTTTAAGGTCACAGTAATGTATTCTTTTTTCTTATACAATAATTCTCACATGCCCATAAATAGAGCCTTGCATGGATACAAAATTTTTATCTACAACCAATCCATAAAAATGGTCCGCAGATATCTGCATCCACAGATATAAAGCGGAAATCCGCGGATTAGCAGGGCTCTACTAGCAGCTACACGGTGAACTGTGTAACTGCTAGTAGAGCCCTGCTAATCCGCGGATGGGTGTGTGAAGCAGTCAGAGCTCCATTCCCACCTCCTCCACCCCACACCTGCTGTTGGGGCCAGAGCGTCTGCCTTGCCCCCAACCCATCTGTTACAGCATCACCCTGATTTCTGTGGGGAGATCACCAGAGCCCTGCGTAGATACAAAATTTATATCTGCATCCAAGCCATGAGCTGCCAAAAATGGTCCACGGATATAAAGCGCATATCCATGGATTTGCAGGGCTCTACCTATAAAAGGTCAGAGTGCCACAGTATTATCTTTGTAGGTCACTCAAACCTCATTTCATTTTTACATCAAACTAACTTGTGCCCATAGGTTATAACAACTGTGCTAAATCCAGACTAACATAATATCTCCTTTTTATTTTAAGCAAAAATCAAGCATTTAGAAGTGGTGTGATGACCAATACGTCTGTTAGTCTATAAGGTGCCACAGGACTCTTTGTCGCTTCTAAAGAAAAAAATGTTAATGTACACTTAATAATAACTTTCTAAAAAGATAATTAACACTGACTTCATATTTTGTGTGCTAGTAGAGTATAAATAAGGAGCTGATTTTGACTGTTAACACTGCTGTTACCATTGCAAGACTAACAGGAGAAAAAAATGGAGCAACTCCCTTAGTATCTGTTACAGTATATTTTCATTAGCAACAGTTATCACTGAGCACAGATGTATTTTTTCTGTTATTTAATTAAACACAGCACTTAATCAGTAAGTAGAATCTGCTATCAAAGGAGATCATTGAGGTAAATACCCTAGTGAGAGATGAAGATAGATTAGATAACTTTATGAGTATGAACATTTGCAGTGAAGGCTCATAAAGAATTTAAGCATGTACTTAAGTCCCATTGACCTCAATGTAATCTCCATCATGGGACTTAAGTATATGCTTAAATGCTTTGCTGAATTGGGGCCTTAGAAAAATTACAATTTACTCTTAATAGCAGAATGCCACTCCATTAAATCGGCACTTCAGAGAGCCACAAACGAATTCAACACATTTAGGACAGAAAGGAGTGGAACAACCTTATTACAACAGTTAGAAGGGTCACAAATGGGCCCAATGACAAATCTGGCATTCTAAATCTTATAAGTAATTGTGAAGTGTTAATTAAGAGGCACAGTGCTTACTCTACAAAACAAAAAGGATAAAAAAATTGCACTCTGTAAAATCTTTCACTTTTAATTTATATTCTTTAATAACTTACTTTAAACTTATTTTTCTTACAAATATACATTGCTCATGTTATGTTAAAAAAAAGTTCATCTATTTATAATGTTTTCAAGTACCGTAAATTATCTTTGATTGCAATTCACAGTTCCTTTTCTCATTAACACAGTGATTCTCTTTCATTTATGTGCCAAAGTGTGGACACCTAAAACACCCAAAAGTCTTAGAATTTGTAAAATATACTACCAAGATACAAATAAGAGTTATGCTTGGCCCGGTGGATTATGGCAGCTTGATGTGATGCCAAGCATGCACCGAAAAGCGCCCTTAGGATTTCTGATTTCCAGGTTAGTGAAGAAAAGGAACCATAAATCACAGAAGTGACTTGTTTGGTCTCAAAGGGATGGAGAGGTCTCAAATGCGTGCCAAAAGAAAAGCAGACTAAGTGATCCACCATGTACTCCTTAGTTTTGTCCAAAACGTATCAGCTTAACTCCAAAACAAAATAAATGAGTTTGAGAGAACAAAAAGGCCTGCTCCAATTCTGTTTTATGTACTTTTTATTATTTAAGACGACTCTGAATGAAGACTAACTTCTTACAGCAAGATAAATGGATCAAAACATTATCAGTCCTTCAGCAAGACTGCATTTTCTTCTCTCCCCAAAAGTGGATGACCAGCATTACGGACAGCAGGGCTAAAGCATGAAGCCACAGGGAACGGTCTCCTATAACACCAATCAATCCTGCATACAAACAATAGCCCTAGAAGGCAGTACATTTTACTGTAATTTCAGCAACAGAGTCAGATATGCCAATGAGGGCAATTATTCTAGTACTCTGCCTTGCTTTTACCCTTATCCCATTAAGTACCACTTCATACTCACTTGGAGACATCTGTGACTAATTATATGCATGACTAAATAAAAGAGGAAAGTGAGTTTCTCCTCTAAGATGACATTTTCTTAGTAATACCAAGTATTTTATGTTTCCCTTATTTTTTCATCAAATTTTACAAACGTTATATCCAAGTCTGTGCAGAGTCAAAATCTGGATTACATAAAACCTGAGATTAAAAAAAAAAATTTAATGTTTAAATGTATGTTAAATAATAATTATTAATATTATTATAGTTGGTATGGATTTAAATACTCAGCCACAGGAGCAGTGAGATAGAGTGGATAATCAGAAAGCGAAAATGCCCATAAACTAAAATGAAACTGACTATTTTCATTGTTTAGCTAAGTGAAAAGGGTAATGCAGCAGCTTAAATGGTGAAAAATTGAATTTTTAAAATTTCCAGTGTTTTTAATCTAAGACACCTGCTTTTCAATCTGACAGCATCCACAAATAATTTTAGAAGAACACCCATTAAAATGAGACAGTCTCTACAAGAAGCAGTACTTTTAGAAGTACTTACCAGTTTTTTGAAAGGAAAAATATCATACATTATTCTACAGTATTCCATAGATGATTCCACTGAACAGGTCCACAGTGATTTTGATATGGGTGCTAGAGGTATGATTCCTTGGGTCCGATTCTTTACTAACATGTCAAACTCAACATGTTGTCTACATGATTCTGCCATATACGGGCAGTGATCCACAACAAAAACAGTTTTATGGGATTCAGAGAAAATTTTCATTTTCCTCCTGAAATGAATAAATCCTGAAATTAGACCAAAGGAAAAAAAAATTACAAAGCAACAAGAGAAGACCACTACATGAATTGTGAGCCTTTGAAGATGTTTAGTGTTATTTTATTTAAATTTGTACTACAAATATTAACTTTATTAGAGAGCTGCTCTTGGTAAGATTTTAGTTAAAGATGCACAAATATTTCCACCATAAATACCTATTTGCATTGAGTGTTTGCCTTACTTATGGTTGGTATTTAAAAAGAAAATCCTTCTGAACTAAAAACTAGTAATACACAATCCCTGCCCAGGAAGAAACTACTTTCCCCAGAAAGGGAAGAAAACTGAAGTGAATGTGATAGAGAAAGCAAATAATAAATAGATATTACGTTTTTTGCAGTTCACCCTCACATGATGATTAAAAATGAAATTAGTAAGTAGTCAGGTTTTTTGCTTGTATATTTAAAAATATACCTTCAAATATTATTTCTGAAAATAATGAATTACAGAGCAGTCAGCAATTTTTCAGCAGCCAAAGTAGTTCATTGCAGTGACCTGAAGAAGAGCTATGTGTCGCTCAAAAGCTCGTCTCTCTTTCACCAACAGAAGCTGGCCAAACAAAAAGATATGATCTTACCCACGTTGTCGCTCTAAAGTAGCTCATGATATTTGTAGGCACAGCTTTCAGCACATAGCAAAGCAAATTCAGACAACCAAAATTAGCTCTCTCAATACAAGATTTTCACACCAGAAATTATGCTAACTTGTGCTAGCTATGTCAACTTTTAAAAAACCACTAATCTGTATGTTTTTGTGTGTTTTTTTTTTTAAATCACTTACAGTAATCTTGGGTGGTGGTACTTAAGACACTGTTAAAAAAAAAGTTTTTGTTCTTAACAGTTCGTTAGTTTGTGCATTTGACAGCGTTTTGTCAGTTTCTTTTCTACCTCTGCAGACAGAGATTTCCTTTTTGTTCCTATGGACCTTTTGCACAGCAAGAGGAAAGAAAAGCATTTTAAATAATAGGAAAATGTGATTGCAAAGTTAAAAATTGTCATGGAAACTTGGGGGCACAAATCTATTACCTGAAACTATTTAAAACCCATTATTTGAAGACAGAGATTAAGTTAACTGTCCTTTCAAAATTGTCATGCATCAAAAGGTTATTTCCCTGTTCAACATGGAGAACTATTTAAACAAAACGTTGCTAGCAGAAACCCTACTGTAGTCTCCCCATCCTCCGCATCAAGATTTTTGGACAGTTTCTAAACACAGTTAAGACACCATCTGTAACCAGGTTGAATGTGGATGCAAACAGTATTATAGCTGGGCTTCCAAACAAATTTCAAACATTAAAAGGAACACAATTGTCTAAAGTTGCTATTCTGTAAGTAAACCAAAGAATTCAGTCCCCAGACTATGACCTATTTAAGACTACCAAGCTTTTGTATCTGCCCTCACATACAGATATATTTTTCAGAACCTCCTATTATGAACCATTCCAAATGAGTTAAAAGTATTCTTGATTGATGCTGACCAGATAGAAGACAAGGTCTTTTAAAAACTGACAAAACTCTGAATTCAACAATTTTACTACCACAGTTCTCACACCATTTGGATGTGACACAACCTCCTTGACAAACATAGATTTAAGATAGAAATCAAGATGTTCAAGTTTTAAGTGCCAGAAGAGAAGGAATTCTTATGATGTTTTATATTATATATATATATTAGATTATGTTCTACCAACCATGCTTCTTCATATTCTGGGCTGAACCTTTGATCTCTGTATTTGGGAGTAAATCATGCCAGTTAAGTAACGGAAAGGTTTCACAGACTCTCTGAATCATTTTTAAGTTTTGTCTTCAGAATTAAGCCAATGTTAAAGACCTGGTGAAATGCCATGATGTGCTCAGTGTTGAAGATGGCATTTTTCAGTACCATCCATGTTGTCAATCTTGTTTTTCCACTAGAATTTTGTTGTTGTTGTTCTTCAACAACACATTTGATCTTGAAGATCTAAAAGAAACTTACTTTCTGCATTTTTTAGAATGAGCACAAATCTGTCTACTTTCTACATTGTTTTAACTTCTGACAGTTTTCATAACTTCAGTCCACTGAATCACTTATTTCTTACCATTTCTTTGAACTCTAGGTACACTAAGTGAGAAAAATTAATACCCTGATGTTTGGTGGCAGTTTAATAATCACTATTCATTATTCACAGCACTGACCTGCAGAATTCACATATACTATGTTTATAATGAAAAACAAGCAACCACGTAGTGAATTCAGCACTTATGACTTAAAAATATGAACTAGCCAATGTTATATAGAACAAAGTTATCAGATGCATTCCCCACCTTACAGAAATTTTTGTATTCCAGAAAACCAAATCTCACTAACAGTTTGCAAATCCCTATCCAATTTACAATAGCTGGTCCCAACCACTATCCATGTCACACTCCAATTATTCCTTCCAATCCTCTTCCCCTTAAGCCTTCTAACTTTTAGAGCTTTCTTGTTACACCCATTAGGAACCTTGATGTTCTTATTGTTTCTCTTTTAAAAACAGGAAACGTTTTCATTCACAGATTGTTGTTAGAATGTGTTTAGAATTAAAATTCCAATTTATAATTCTAACACAGTCCACAGTCAACCTGTGGAACTCCTTGCCTGGGTAGGTTGTGAAGGCTAAGACTATAACAGGGTTTAAAAGAGAACTAGATAAATTCATGGAGGTTAAGTCCATTAATGGCTATTAGCCAGGATGGGTAAGGAATGGTGTCAGAGGGTGGTGATGGATGGTAGGCGAGAGATCACTTGATCCTTACCTGTTGGGTTCACTCCCTCTGGGGCACCCGACATTGCTCACTGTCGGCAGACAGGATACTGGGCTGGATGGACCTTTTGTCTGACCCGGTATGGCCATTCTTATGTTCTTAAAATCTAACGTTTTTAGAATTAAAATCATTCAAATGTGTTTATGTAAAAACTTTAGAATGGCAGGTGGTTGAAGTAATATCTTTTGTCAGATCAACTCCTGTTGATGAAAGTGACAAGCTTTTGAGCTTACATAGGGCTCTTCTTGCCAGAACTGAAGTTTGAAGCTTGTCTTGCTCACCAACAGAAATCAGTCCCATAAAAGATATTACCTCAGCCACCGTCTCTCATATCCTGGGACCAACACGACTATAACACCACTGCAAACAAAACCTGAATGACAATGCAGTTAAAAACGGGAACCAAGCAAACCACATACACAGGGTTTGGTTTTCCCCTGGAAATAAACAAGCAGTTTTTTTCGCCCTCGTGCAGACAGGGTCATACCCTGCTCCTCCTCCTTCACGTGCGGGTTTCCTTCTTTCTTTCAACCCCTAAAGGCTTATTCACACTAGCAAGCTGTGGAGATGGTCTCAGCAACGGGCGCAGCTGTCCGCATGTTAATAACAGTTTAAACACAAGCACAGACAGACCGTAACCTCCCCCAGCGCCCTGCGAAGAAGACTTGGGCCCAGCATCAGCGGAGGGAGCCGGGAACAGAACCCAGGAGTCCCAGCTCCTCAGACAGACAGACAGACAGACACACGAGGGGGGAGGGGGCGGGGGGGGCCACCTCTTACTTTTGCCTGATCCTCTGCCGGAGAAGCGCCGCCCGGGGCCGTCTCTGCCCACCCAGGGAGCGCGCAGGCGCACGTGGGCTTTACACCGGAATAGGAGGCCGGCGCGAGCGCGAGCGCGAGCCCGGCCCCGGCGGGGAGCAGCCGGACTCCCCGCTCCGCTCACCCCTCAAGCTCCGATACCCTGAAGCTGCCGCTTAAGCCAGCAGCCTGTCGCCACCGCCCCGGGCCTGGCCACTGCGATCCCCCTCCCCCCATTCACTGCCCCCACGCTAGTGGCTGGCTACCGTTACCACACTGATATCGCGAGACTCGGACCCTACACACCCACCGTCCGTAGAGCCTCACGCGGGACTTCCCAACTGACACTCTCGCGATATTTGTCCCGGGCACTTTCTCACCAGTCGAGCAGACGGAAAGAGCTGGAAGTCTCGCGATATTTGGTCTCCGTTCCCTCCAGCCTCTTCTTACCGGCGGGGAGCTGTGGTAGTGGAGCGTCGCGCTCCCCCCCTCATGGGGTCTCTCCTCAGCCTGGCGCCTCCCCCCGCACTCGCCGCTATTTGAAGCGGCGGCCTCCGCCCGCTCCCGGCGCTTAGCGCTGCCGGAGCCACCGGATATGAGTGAGTCGGGGACCCGCCTCTGACACCGGGGGAGGGTTACTGGGGGCGCTGGGCTCTGCCGGGGAAGGAGGCGTTTGTGACGCTCGGGTGCCTGTGGCCGGTGAACGTTGGCCCGAGCGTGCCTCGTCCACCCACGAGCCCCCCCCTCCCCTCCTCTCCATGATATCGCGATATGTGCCGCTGTCGCGAGGTAACGCTCTCGGGCGCTGCCGCCCTCCTTCCTGTCCCTGCCAGCGCGCAACGCTGCGGCACCAAAACAGCCCTGCCGGGCGCGCGCCTGTGTGGCAACGGGAGCCGCCCTCCTGCCCACGTCAGGCTGGGGCAGCCCGGCCCCCCGGCTCTGCCTCGGCTGGGCAGCCCGAGACCCCAGCTCTCCTGCGGCAACGGCCCCAAACACGGGCGCTCGCTCACACGGCGGCCTCGCTGAAATATGTCGGGGGGGTGGGGGGGGGCTTTGTTTGATAAATGTGCAAAGGGGCGGGGGGGAATGCTGCTGCTGCTGCTGCTGCTTCTCGCTCTGTACTTTACAGGGGAGGTTGCGTGCGGACCCCTGCCAGCGGTGCCTTTGCCCAAGCTCTGTCTGGTAAAACTGTTCCGTGTTCGAAAACTAATCATCAAAAGGGAGAGAAATTAAGAGGCATACACCGGGCAGAGAGGGGTGTGTTGTTTTTTTTTTGTTTTTGTTTTTTTTTAGCAAAGATGGAGAAAAGCAGAAAGACACAGGAAGGTGGTGTGTGTGTAGGGGGGGTGGGATGTTTTTAAGGCGACTCTGATAAGATTCAAAGCAATTAGTTAAGGGCAGGAAGTGATCATGTAGGTGGCTGTATTGCTGTGCTGTCAGAGCTGTTGATCTTGCTCTGTGCTAGCCCTGACTTAAAGGCCTGGCCTGACATATCCACTTGCCATTTAGATGCATTTCCTTGAGGAGGAGGGGGGGTCCAGTTGTTATAGAATCTAAGATTTTAAGTGTTACGTTTATAGCCGTAATGGTTGCAAAGAAAACCTTCCAGACATATAGATTAATTCAGTGATGTAGTCCCAAATCTGCAGATAGACTGTTCCCATCTCTGCTCAAAATACAAATGGTGTTTCCAAAGCACTGTCCAAACTGCTGAGTAGAAAGTCTCATAAGCTCTGTTGTGTAGGGATTTTTTTTTTTTTTTTTTTTTTTATGATTGTACAGTGCCCAGTCTAGTGGGTTCCTGGCTCATGGTTCCAAGAATGTCATTCTGTGTGTCACTCTGAAGACTAAAATGAATGTACAGTCAGTGTGAAGTGATAGAAGCAGCTACAAGTATGTTTGTTAGAAATTTCAACCAGGTTCAATCATCACTGGGTTTTTCAGTTGTTACTGTCCAATTTTACTTTCTCAGGCACTTTCAGCTGTTTTACACTCATAGCATTACAAATTGCTCCCATGTGACAGCACAGGCTTTTCAGCTACTGGTAAATAATAATAATCTCCCACTCAAAGACACTAACATCAGAACTGGGAGTATCTTCTGCACCACCTGGGCTCCCACTATTTTTGGTGGGACATACATATGTTGCTGTATTTCTCCCGGACGGTGCCCTAAATGTCAGCTGTGCACAAGAAGTCCAACAGAGCTATGTTAATGCAGGATGTGTGGTTTCATTTCACCACGATTTCAACAGTTTCCATCCCACCATCAACCTTAGCCTAGACCAGTCCACACAAGCGGTCCATTTCCTAGACACTACTGTGCTAATAAGTGATGGTCACATAAACACCACCCTATACCGGAAACCTACTGACCGCTATACTTACCTACATGCCTCCAGCTTCCATCTTGAACACACCACACAATCCATTGTCTACAGCCAAGCTCTAAGATACAACCGCATTTGCTCCAATCCCTCTGACAGAGACAAACACCTACAAGATCTCTATCAAGCATTCTTAAAATGACAATACCCACCTGCTGAAGTGAAAAAACAGATTGACAGAGCTAGAAGAGTACCCAGAAGTCACCTACTACAAGATAGGCCCAACGAAGAAAACAACAGAACGCCACTAGCCGTCACCTTCAGCCCCCAACTAAAACCTCTCCAGCGCATCATCAAAGATCTACAACCTATCCTGAAAGATGATCCCTCACTCTCACAGATCTTGGGAAACAGACCAGTCCTCGCTTACAGACAGTCCCCCAACCTGAAGCAAATACTCACCAGCAACCACACACCATACAACAAAAACACTAACTTGTAGAACCTATCCTTGCAACAAAGCCCGATGCCAACTCTGTCCACATATTTATTCAAGTGACACCATCATAGGACCTAATCACATCAGCCAGGGGCTCGTTCACCTGTACATCTACCAATGTGATATATGCCATCATGTGCCAGCAATGCCCCTCTGCCATGTACATTGGCCAAACTGGACAGTCTCTACGCAAAAGAATAAACGGACACAAATCTGACATCAGGAATCATCACATTCAAAAACCAGTAGGTGAACACTTCAACCTCCCTAATCACTCAATGACAGATATAAAAGCAATTTTGCAACAAAATAACTTCAAAAACAGGCTCCAACGAGAAACTGCGGAATTGGAATTAATATGCAAACTAGATACCATTACCTTAGGCTTGAATATTGACTGTGGATGGCTCGGTTATTACGTTAATTGAATTTATTTCCCCCCTTAACACCTTTGTGTCAACTGTCTGTAATGGCCCCTGTTGATTAACACTTCAAAAGTTTCTACTGATAACAGTTCCTTTCAATTAATTAGCCTCTTAACATTGGTATAGACACTTCCACCTTCTCATGTTTCTTTGAATGTATAAATATCTGTTCACTGTATGTTCCATTCCATGCATCCGATGAAGTGGGTTCTTAACCCACAAAAGCTTATGCTGAAATAAATTTGTTAGTCTCTAAGGTGCCACAGGTATTTTTCTTGTTTTCTTTTTGCTGACACAGACTAACACGGCTACTACACTGTAAGGTGTGAAGCTCCATTCATAGTGGGCTGGAAAATAAAGAACAATTTTTAAACTATCTAAATATGGTTCTGGCTAACCTCGCTTCTATCACAGTTTTGCCAGCCTGTGTGGAAGGGGCCAAACTTTTTGTGTTTGTTGTAAGTGTTCTAGCCTAGAAAGAACAAGAACACAGATTGGGAGGGGGAAAAACATATGAGCCAACTCTCCATTAATATTCATTAAAAAAACCTAATATCGCGAGACTAAGACCACACAAATCAATCTGATTTTATCTGGCAACACACAAAATTCTAAAGAATTTTGACTAGGGTACCTTAAGTGAAAAAGCATAACCCACAAGATTAACTGTTAAAGAGGCACTTGATAAACAGGAAAGACTTAACTTTTTCCTGTAAATGTTCGTAGTGTTAACAGCCATTTACAGCCAGCCTGCACCTGCCAGTTTTTAAGTGAAGCTTGCTGAATAAACAAGATATTTTCCATTCTCTACCAATGGGATCCCTGAAAAGGCACCTGGCTACCTTTACATAAATACAAAAGTTAACATGTTTGTATATTACATGTATTAAGGGCAGAGAGGGAGTCTCTGGTCAGATTAATCAAATTAAAACTTCTGTGTAATTTAAATAGATATCAAAATCTTTGCAGAATTAGATTTGCAGCATATTCTTAAAATGCAGGAAGACTGAACAATCATAAAATTATTCTCTCTTTTTATCTTGTATTTTTCCCCCCTCTGATCGTAGGAAGGCAGGAATGGGGATGATTTTACTTCACATGTAAATGTTTGATTCATTGAATCATTCTTCCTCTTAACCAGCACACCCTGGACTAGTCTGTCAGAAAAATCAGTAGTGAAATAGGGGCTTCATTAGGATCTGCTTAAAATCTTGGCTGTGATTTTTCCAAATGGGCTTAAGGGAGTTAAGCACCCAACTCTTACTGACTTTTTCTGGGAAGTTTGGCACCTAAATGATCTCTTGTGCTTTTGAAAATCTCCCCCTTGGCAAATGTTCAGTAAGCATGCTCAGAAATTATTATTTTAATAGTTTATAATTTTCCCCAAGGCAAATAAAAGCCTTCGTCTTCATTCAGGGCTACTATTATGACAAGTTTCAAACTCTTGCTGTCTTTTTACTGTAGCTCTTTTTACTGCTCAAAAGCATCAGCAGGTTTTGTTTTTGTTTTTTAAATGGAAAAAGTGTGGGTTTTCCTCCATACTCTGAACTAAAAAATTACTGAAGAGACTTTGCATCAAAATCGCCAAATAAGAAACCAAATATAATCTGAGTACCAAGACTAAGGGTATAAAATCTCATAAGGCCAATGTTTTTCATATTTGAATATATACAGTTTTGTTACCTTAACCATAGTGAGGGCCTGGTCACAGTGGCTGTAATGATAAATCATGAAGTTTTAATTGAGTTCCATATGTTCCTTTTGTGTCCTAAATTGCTGTTACTCAGTACTGTTAAAAAGTCCATATTTTGACATGAGGAAAATATACTCTATGCAGTGGTAGCTGGAGCCATTTTTAGACATAGATAAAAATCATCTATTCTGGACCTCTAAATTTTCCCTGGGTGATTTCCTCTTGCCAGGTTAGTGGTCACCTCTACACTCATGATTCATGAAAATGTATCTTTATTCCAAGCCTTTCAGCATCATTTCTAGATTTCCCCCCTCTCAAATACATCACTGGCACCATAAAATATATTGGGGAGGGGAGGACAACTTTTTTTTTAGCTTCAACACCACCATCTCTTCAGTAACCAAATTTAAAATATTTGATTTTCCTCTTTTCATATGCACTTCTGTGCAAGTCACACCACTGTCTCTTCAGCTCCTCCAGAATTCCATCCTTCCTGCTTATCCTTCTTTGCAAGAAGTTGGTCCTTGTGTCTCATATTGACTGCTGTAATACCTTCTGGAGGAACGAGCCAGAACAATAGTCCAAAATGAAGGTGCCAGCATCACCTTTCCCCTTATGCTTTGAACACATCTGCCCCTCTTTGCACTAGCTTCCCTTCTTGTTCCATATTAAATTCCAGCCATTCCACTTTCAAAATAGCGCACAACCCATGGTTCCATCTCTGCCCTGTCTTACTGAATCTTATGGAATAAATGTAAGTCTCAAAAAGAGAACTCTCTGGATGCCCTTTGAACATAGTGTTCCATTATTAAGATTGCCAGGAAATTATTTACACTTCAACCAGATTACTACAGCTAAAGGGGAAAAGAGCTATCCCTGTATTTTGATGGCCTTTAATAGGTGTCTTGAATTTCAGTTAAAATGACAACTTTTTGTAATTGCAAGTTTCCTTTCAGCTCTTGGCTGTGGTGTATGGCCTTGAATTTGGGGGATTAAAGGTGGATGAAGGAAATGGGGGCCTCAGGGATCCATGAGGGATGCAGAGTTTCCTTGTTCCTCAGGAGAAAATAGTTCCTGCAATGTGAGGATGTTTCTCCTTATTTGTGGATGAGGGAAATAATGTATCTGACTGCTTCTGAGTTAATGAAAACGTATTTGATGTGTTTGAGGTATGACATGGTGGTGATACAGCTGTATGATAAACAGTCCTTGTCTTGGCAATAATTAAATTTTATTTTTTTAGAAATGAGTTGCACAATTGACAAAGCCCTAGCTGATGCTAAAGCACTAGTAGAGCGACTAAGAGAACATGACAATGCAGCAGAAGCTCTTATTGAACAGACTACAGCTCTCAACAAGCGGGTGGAAGCGATGAAGCAGGTTTGTTTTCCCGTTTTGCTTAATCACTTAAAAAGACACTTTGAAAACACTCGAAATATCACTGTTTAAAACTGGTTTAAATATTCTTGACTCCTGAAGTATAGTGCATTAGCTATTTAATATCCAATACCTCTTCTGGTGATCTCATGGGGATTGGGATGAACTCTATGATCCAATAGGTCTCTTGTCTCTAGTAATTATGATTCTACAAACAAATTACTTGTTGGTTACTATGACCCCATCCTATAAACATGTACATGCTTAAAGTTAATCATGGTCATGTGTCTTTAGGATTGGGTTTTATGATTTATTATGGCACTTTCAGTGTCTGTGCTGCTCTTCTATGAAGTAGTTAAAAGTAGCTTAATATTTTTGCTTAATTTTGCACATCTCCACTAATGTTCTTTGTTCTTATGTAAGTCTTTATAAAATTTAAAATCTCTTGTTTTCTCTTGCATGAGTATTTTCATCTCATCTTTGTTTTCTTCTGTGACAAAGTAGCCTGTTCAGCTTATTTTGAGTAGGTAACAATTTCCTTTCTGCTGCTAACCTAACCAATGGATATTACTAGATTCTGTTTTGCTAAGTATGGGTGGGTCGGTGGTAATAAAGGCTCTGTGGTATCAACGTTTGGGAAACCCATCCTGTCATGTTAACAATCTCAGTAAAGTAGAAAACTAATAAATGTGTTACCTTATTTAAAGTTGTGAAGTAAATGTTGCATCTCAGGGGAATTATAATGGTCAGCAGAACCTTCAGACATAAGAATATTTGTTAAAAATTAGCTCTTGTTAATGGTCTTTAAATCAGGGCTTTGGAGCTGTGCTCCGGCTCTGCTCTAGCTCCAGGCAAAAACCTGCAGCTCCACTGCCCCGGAGATGCTCTGTGCTCCAGCTCTGGGCTCCGCTCCAAAGCCCTGCTTTAAGTGATTGCTAATTAATAATAAGCAGTGTATCAGAAGGGCTATTTAGTATTGGTCAGATTCCAACTTTGAAACTAGTCAGTCAGGACTAATACATCTGCTTGCCTTCATTTACACAAGTATTTTTTTTTAATCTGTTTAATGCTACTAGTACCAAGAAGAAATTCAAGAGCTTAATGAGGTAGCAAGACATCGGCCTCGATCTACATTAGTAATGGGTATCCAGCAGGAAAACAGGCAGATCAGAGAACTGCAACAGGAAAATAAAGGTGAGGCTTAATATTTTGTTCTTTAAGAATCTGATCTTGCTCCATTGAAATCCGTGGGAGTTTTGTCATTGACTTCAATGGATGTAGGATCATATCCTAAGAATTTTTTTCTTCTAATCTTAAATTCTTCTAGTACAGGTGTTCTCAAACTTCATTGCACCACGACCCCCTTCTGACAACAAAAATTACTACACGACCCCAGGAGGGGGGACCGAAGCCCGAGCCCCACTGCTCCAGGCAGGAGGACCAAAGCTGATGCCCAAGGGATTCAGCCCCAGGCTGGGAGCCTGTAACCTGAGCCTCCCCACCCAGGCTAAAGCCCTCAGGCTTTGGCTTCGGCCCCAGGTGGTGGGGCTTGGGCTTCAGTTCCGGGCCCCAGCAAGTCTGAGCCAGCCCTGGTGACCTCATTAAAATGGGGTTGTGACTCACTTTGGGGTCCTGACCCACAGTTTGAGAACTCCTGTTCTAGTATAATCAGTCATATGCACTGGTTGTATAGATATTTGGAGATTGGGCATCTTTATTACAATGGTGAAGAAGAAAAAATTCAGGCATACTATTTTTCCTTTGAGATTTTTAAAATGTGGTATTGCTGGCAGTTTTCTATAGGTCTTATAGCTCTTATTTATCCTGTGACTTGACTATTATTCACTACTACTATACAGAATATATCTATCTTACTGTTGCCAAGAAAATAACTTATTTATGTACAGAGGAGGCTTCTACTTATTTTTAAAAAATTAGTCTAATGAAATATCTTCTGACTCTTGATGGGTTTTGGGCTACTCTAAACAAGGGGGCACTTACAGATTCATATTCACCATTCTCTTGTCTCACAGAGGAAGTTATCTACCCTTCTGTAGGGCACTAGAAACTCAAAGATCAGCCCTGCTTACTAAGTACAATTCCACTCCCTTTATTAATTTTGTAATGGTTAATTGCTTTGAGTCTTTGGTGCAGAAAAGCTTAGCTTTGGGAAAATTAACTGCTGGTGCTATATACTGAAGAATCACAAAATATTGTATAATGTTTACAATCAGACAAACACTGCAAAGTTACAGATCAAAACAGTAGCCTAAGTAACTTTTTTCAGATGGACTCTGCATTGGGTGTTTCAAGTGGAGCACTAGGATTGAGATCCTCACTCTTTTCTCTGGCCACTTTACTTCAGTTAAAAGGGCTGGAGCAGCATAAAGGAACTCTAGGTCCTGATTCTGTCTGTGGGAGAACTTCTCAGCGCAAATGCTATGCAGACTTTGTTTGGTGGTATCATAAGAGATTGTATTAGTTTTCTCAAATGAAGTATTTTTGCATGCATGTCTTGAAGCAATTTTTAAATTGTTTTGGTAGAATTACGTACATCTCTTGAAGAACATCAGTCTGCTTTGGAACTCATAATGAGCAAATACAGAGAGCAGATGTTTAGGCTGCTCATGGCCAGCAAAAAGGAGGATCCAGGTATAATAACGAAGTTAAAAGAGCAACATTCCAAGGTAATAGAATTTTTAAAAAAGATTTAACTTATAGTCGTGTCAATATAATAAGATAATTGAGAAAATATCATTTTATATTAGAAAGGGCATTAGCAATTCCCAAGTTTTATAGCATAGCCTACTTAAACATGGACAGGAAGCTTGTTCAGACTAACAGATCAATCTTACGAGATGCTTGTGATGTGTGTTTAGGCATTTATCTAAGAGCATTTCATTACTACATTTCCATAATTCTCTTTTTCCTCTTGTAGACCTGGGGGGGCGGGGAAGACAGCTATGCCATATTGGACTTTTGGCATCATAGTCTCCAGTAATAATTTAGATCAGCTCAGTGTTGCAGCATGCACTTGTGACTTTAATGGCTTCTGTGATCAGTGCTGGGTCAATAAGGTAAGCCTCGTTTTATTCAATATTCAACCGCTTTTCTGAAGGTATTAAACTAGTTTTGAAAAAACTCTTGGGAGAACCTTCTGAATATTGAATAACCAGGCTTATATTTCTTCTCTTCTCCCACCCCTTCAGGCAGGCTTCCTGTTTCAGCACTAATCAGAGATGCTATGGAGTAACCAGTGCATTGTAGGATGTCTGAGTGGATCTGGAAGTTGTCCATATTTGGTGAGCTGCTTGATGATCCTGGAAAACTAGAAGAGTAAAGGGTTACTAAAAGCCAATGTTTTTCTAACCTGTCATCAGTGGGATATATATGCATGTGTGAAGGTATTCAGCTCCTATTTAAGGCTCACCCATGTTATTTTGATTCTTCACTTTTTTTAATAGGCTTTGCCAGAAGGTGACAATGTTCAATTCATCTTTTTTAAGTAATTAACACATGTACCTTTGTAACATGGCACAATAAACTCTTAATTAATGGAAAGTACTGTAACAATTGCAGTACTTTCCATTTCATTAGAAGAGCTATTGAAATATATTTTTACATATAGGTAATAGAATAATAAACATTGTTAGGTACCAGAAGTAACTTCACAGATAAACGCTGAGAATAAAACACTGGGATATCCCTCAGTTCACTTCTACTTGGAGTTTCTTGTTAACCTTTTGGGTTAAAAATCGGAAAAACTCCCTCTATGGAAGAGAGAACTTCAAGTAGAACCTACATTGATAGATACATTAGGAGTTAAAAAAAAAAATGTAGCTACTATAAAGTGAGTTTATGAATGCTTCATCTTTATACTTTTCTAGAAGCAAAGAAACTGCATTTGTTTCAGTAACAGTTTAAGTCCTAAGCAAGGAAACTATACATCTCCCTCTGATTAATCCCAAGAGTACGTTGTTTGGGGAAAATATTTTGTTAGCAGAGACATTTCAGGGCCCTCTTGATCCTTTTGGTCCAACTCAGTCCCATTTAGTATGTCTGTTGGGGAGACTTTAATGTGTCTAGATGCCTGGAATTTCATCATTTGCACTTCTTACTAGTCTATATAGTCAGTAATGTTGGGTAATCTTGAAGTGCAGTCTAAAAGCGTCTCTCTCTTATGGGCATTAAGAATATAATTACTCCAAATTTGGTGTCCAATGAATTAATCTTTCTTTACCAGTGCACACTGTTCTACCAAGTGGCAACTGTTGGCACTTGTCTACTAAAGTTTTCCACATTGTTTTCTGCAATTCATTTTTTTTTCAAACAGAAATTTGAAAGTATTTATACCAGTATCATTCATATAGATAGATATGGGGGGAGGGATAGCTCAGTGGTTTGAGCATTGGCCTGCTAAACCCAGGGTTGTGAGTTCAATCCTTGAGGGGGCCATTTAGGGATCTAGGGCAAAAATCTGTTGGGGACAGTACTTGGTCCTGCAAATGAAGGCAGGGGACTGGACACAATGATCTTTCAAGGCCCTTCCAGTTCTAGGAGATATACCAGAAAAATATTTGTATGGTGTTAAGTAGTGAAAACTGGTCTAAATATGATGTAGAAATATGCTCTGAACTTAAACTTGTCATGCAGTTTTCTGCTATGAACAGTTAATCTTAAACTTTCTAAAAACTGGTTTGACCATTAAAAAAAATAAAAATTATTTTGCGGGCATTTGATCCTTGCTGTGGACTAGCGCCATATGGTAACTTTTAAAACAACCAAATACTTCAAAAAACAAAGATATTGCAACTCAAACACTGGTTACTGCACACCTTTTAAACTTTTTTTGTAATACTTCAAAATTAAAGTTTACATCCATATTAACATTGTAACAACTCTAAACTAGAGATTGAAATGTGTCCTTGTAACAGCCCTGAAGGAGTCCTCATCAGTGCATCTCAACGTATCCATGAAGTACTTAATTATGGACTGGAGAGGAGGCAGTTGGCAGCAAATCAGAATGTACCTTTTAAAATTGGGTGGGGATTTTTTTTTCTTCAGATCTTATTTAGTTTTACTTTACCTTTTTGAAAATAGTAAACAATAGAAGAATATTATGGTTGTGACCAAAAAAAAATCCAAATCTCTTGTAGCAGATGTCCTGAAGATCAGGCATATTTAGCAAGATCATGGGCTTTTTCAAGCCTCTGCGATACGTAGGCACAGTGGGGCAAGCTAAAGATGGAATTAACTTTTTATAACTTACTATTGAAACCTAAACATTATTTCACCTTTTAAAATAGTTACAAAGCTTTTGATTTCAACTTTACTTTAATATAAACCCTCTTGGGATATCCAAGGAATTCCTTTGTTTTGGGAAATCATTTGAGATTTGTTTGTTATTTAACTAATATTTGGCTTTCAGATACTCTTGAATGATTTTAGTGTAGCCATACTATTTTGATGTAATCAGATATACTAAGCAAAGCAGAGTTTAAATGGAATACATCTAAATCAATATGTGCAGAAAATGGTGGAGGTGATATGGGTGACATGCTTTCCTCTGGATTGGTGTAGAATCAATTCCCCAGCATGGTCGGGGGAGATGACAATACGGGACTAATCTTCCAGGTGAGGTGTAAAATAGAAAATTTTGACCAAAGAACAGATGTGTCCTTTAGTGGGCAGGCAAGATAACAAAGATTGATTAAGTGCAAACATAGGTAAAGGACACCTCACAAAAACTAGAAGTTGTCTGTCTGGACCATCCCACAAAAAGAGATGGAATAGGGATTACTCTTAAAACAGAGTTAAGTAGTAGATGTACTGCAAGGACTGTCAGGGATGAACAAGAGCAAAGAAATTATTACCTCTGTAGGGATTATGTGGTCAGTTTTGGTGATACTGTAGCAAGCTTGATCCAGACTTCCACAGGCATGAGACTGAAGAAGAAGAAGCCTTTTGCTAAGATGACTTTCTTCTTTTAAAAGTTTACTGGATAAATTGTGTCACAGTAATATTAGTTAATGTTGAATGTTGTGGGGGTTTTTTACTGCTAGATCTAAATTATTGTAGAATTCAAACTTCTGAAAACTGGCACAGTAGTTAAAATGCAGTTAATGCTCACATTTATTAATGCAGGAAAGAATATATTGGTAAAGCTTTTTATTTCACTTACGGTTTAGGAGCTACAAGTGCATGTGGACCAAATTACAGAAATGGCAGCGGTAATGAGAAGAGCCATTGAAATTGATGAGCAGCAGGGTTGCAAAGAGCAGGAGCGTATTTTTCAGCTTGAAGTAAGTATTAAATTAAAGAAGCTACGGCAGCAAGTAGGTTTTCTCTTCCCACCCCCACCACTAAATGCACTGAGGCAAGTGTTTTCACATTTTGTAATAAAATTACAATGTAGCATGTATTTTTAAAGCAGAGGAACTTTCTAGCTTTGAAATGTTCTCTTGCTCAACATTACAAGGGTTTGCTCAAACTTAAAGCCGTCTCTTTATTTGACCACCTATTATATATATATATATATATTTTTTTTTAATCTACATCCCTTTTTGACACTAAACATGTTTATTTTGCTTAGCCCATCTCCTTTCTATCTGCTTTTAGTCATGGTGACAGAAGCAAGTACTTGAAGTGCAGAGTTGCTGAAATAAGTGTTTATGTGAAAATTGGGCTATATACTATCTACATATTATGTGTAGGCTTAATTGAGTGCATTGGGACCATGCTCATCTTTTAAGTCAGTGGATTTAGCCTTTAATACATTTCCTTTTCCTTGCCCTTTTTTTTTTTTCTTTTCTATTTATTCTTCTAGTTGCACTACTCGACCACTGTGAAAATTCCTTGTTGCTATCCTGGTGTGATGAATTGGGAATATGCCTGTTCAGTTTATTTATTGTGAGATTATGAAGCCTATATTTGTGTCAGGCTGCAAACTCTAGTTTGAAAATGCAGCCTTTTGCTTTCTCTGTGGTCTGTCTGCCGCCATGTAGGGTTGCAAATTCCAAAGGCTGGTGGCAAAACAATAGAGGGTAGCTGTCTCAAGTACCAAATCACTGGAAATCTAGTCACTCTTGACAAGAGACTGGTCCCTGCCCTGACGAACTGGTTTAGCAAATGGGAAGTGACTTTGTGCTCATATCGGGAAGCTGGCATGAGTGTCACCAGACAGATGCGACAAAGGGTCCTGTGGCACCTTATAGATGGTGAAGGTTTTAAAAGACCAGAGGCTGGTCTCTGCGTGGGGGCTGTTTTCTGCAGTCTGAGGGAGAGCTCACTTCCCTTGTGACAGCATGCATGAAGCAGGGGATACCCTGCCCACCTTCAGAACACAGATTATTCTTCAACCACTTCCAACAGAAGGATGAGCTAGTGAGGGATATTGTGGTTAAGATGTTTTATTGTTTTCTATGGTCTGTTTTCTCCTGTGCTTTACAGTATTAAGTATGAAAGAGCATAAAGGTGTTAGAGCAGGGGTGGGCAAAATATGGCCCGCCAGCCAGATCTGGCCCGTCTAATGTTTCTGTCCAGCCTGCCATGACTGACATTTCTATCCGGCCTCCTCTGCCCCCTCGTGATCTCTGAGTCCGGGCCGCTAAAAGTCCCACGGGGCAGTGGGGAGCTCAGGCAGGCTACCTGCCTGCCGTGGCCCCATGCTGCTCCCGGAAGCGGCCGGCTGCTGCTGGCACATCTCCACGTGATGCCCTCACCCCCAGCACCATCCTCGGAGCTCCCATGGCTGGAAACCGGCCCCTGGGAGCTGTGGGGGTGGTGCTTGCAGGCACAGCAGCGCACAGAAATGTGCCAGAAGCAGCCAGCCGCTTCCAGGAGTGGCGTGGGGCCACGGCATGCAGGCAGTCTGCCTGAGTCCTGCTGCACTGCCGGTCGGGAGCCCCCTGTGGTAAGCGCCTCCTGCCTAGAGCTTGCACCTCGCACCCCTTCCTGCACCCCAACCCCCCGGCCCAGGTCAGAACCCCTTTCTGCACCCAAACTCCCTCCCAGACTCCACACCCTCTCCTGCACCTGAATCCCCTGCACCAGCCCGGAGCTCTCTCCTGCACCCAAACTCTCTCCCAGACACCGCACTCCCTCCATTAATATATTAGAAATGTGTGGCCCATGATGACTTACCAAAATTAATGGAGTGCACCCCCCCCCCAAATTATTGCCCACCCTGTGGTAGACTGTACAAGGTGTAAACTGCAAGTGTGTGTGCATCACAACCACTGCACTGTAAACTGGAGGCTTCACACCTTTTGGGAGGCTTTCTGGGAAAGGGGTGGGTTTAAGTGCAGGGGAGTCAGTGCTGAACTAAGAAGGACTAGGTGGCTGGATAGTGGGTTTATACTCAGAAGGGGTGCCAGTTAGAAGAGAGATGCCCTGATATTGGGGCAGTGGCTGAACTCCACTCAGGCTCCAGCTTAACACACCCCAGGGGATCCAGAGCATAAAGGCGTGGGTTCCTCTCACATCAGTCCTGGGCACTCACTAGATTCTGAGGGGCACTCACTAGATTCTGAGAGACACTTGTCCAAATACTTTTCTTGGCTCTAGTTGTCTTTGACTTCTAATCTGTCTTCTTAGATGCTATATTCTCTGCAGCAATGCCCAGACTAGAGAGAGCCTTACCAGTGGCGCTTCTTTGTGCCCTTTACAGAATGCTATGCTATTCAGCTTAATTAAGGATCCGTATGAACCATTCAAACAACTGTTTTCAGCATTCATCACCTCTAACCATGAAGTCTGCAAAGCCAGTAATTTTGAAGAAGAAAGCTTAATTTTCTCTACTCTTACTGCCTTTTTAGTCCCGCATGGCAGAGGATGCTTTGTATTCTTGGTTTTCAGTCTCAGCTTCTGTTCTATATAAATTTTCCAGTCCTGTTGTTCCCATCACATTAGTGCCACCCAAAACAACCTCATCTCATGACAAGATTATCAAAATGTAATATGTGTGGCAAATTGCCGGCACTACTATGATGGGTCCCGCACTTTCTCTTCTTATGGGGGGGTTTCAGGGTGCCATTTCTTGCCCCTGAACTGGGGTAACAGCTATCCTACTAGTATCCCAGGGAAGGGGAGTGGAGAGGGAGGGACCCAGGCCCACCCTCTACTCCGGGTCCCAGCCCAGGGGCCCTATGATAGCAGGTGAACCACTTGTACCAGTGATTTTTCCCCTGGGCTACTTCCCTCTCCTGACCTTCAGCTTGTGGGGCTTCCTGCCTTCCCTCTGCACAAGCCAGGTGTCCCTTTACCTAGGATCTTGGTGGTCTTAGCCCACTGCAGCACTTCTCAAAACTCTCCTCCACTTTCCTTCAAACTGCTCTTTGTTCCACCACCAATCCACTCTGCTTCACTCTTCCAAACTGCTCTCTGCTCCACCACCAAACCACTCTGATTCAGCTCCTCCAAACTGCTCTCTGCTCCACCACCAAACCACTCTGATTCAGCTCCTCCAAACTGCTCTCTGCTCCAGCTCCTCCTCTGGCTGATTGAAGCAGGGGGATTTTATCAGGTGACTGGCTTCAGGTGCTCTAATTGGTTTCAGGTGCTTTTAATTAATCTACAGGGAATAAGGTTTCTCCTCATCCTAGATCACTCTCCTGCTGCCTTCTGGCCATGCTGTATCACATATGGTATTGAATTAGCTTGATCTAATTTTATTTTTATGCTCCTGTTTGGATTATACTCTATTTGGACAATAAGACAAGTCAGTTTTGCTCTATTTCCAACTCTTGCGATTTTTTTTCATGAGTCCTGCAATAAGATGTTCTATGTAAAGTTCCAGCTCCTAGAGAGATAATTGTTTCAGCTTTCATTTTTAAACAATTAAATTTTTAGCCCTCATGGTTGTTGACAAAAGCTTTAAAAATGTGACGGGAGTGTATCCTGAAGGTTCAGAAACCAGAAGGCAAATAATCTCCAACCCCCCATACATGTCTTTGTCTTAAAAACCATTTTTTAAAAATATTTTTGGGATCGCTTTTTGAATGTTTGGGGTAAGCAGTGTAGCTTTCTGGTTATGTGCTTGCACAATGCTTTGCCACACAGAAATGTTTTAAATAAAAGTGTTTTTCCCATTGGGGATGAGGGGGGCAAAATCTTAACTTATTTTTTAAACAAAGTTTAAACTTAAGCTATCCTCTTCCTTTAAGCGCTTTTCTTGATGCTGAAGATATCTGTTCAGTACAACAAAAAACAGAACTCCTAAATACTCCCTCACTCTCAATTCAAAGGTTAATGTAAAACTACTTTCTTCCTCTTCCATCCCAAACAATTACTCTCCTCCCCAATTAGATCTTTTTCATTTTCTTTGTCTTGATTTCCACCTGGAATTATTTTAAGTGTTTTTTTTAATTTTGGCATGTTCTAGCAAGAAAACAACGGCCTGAGGGAAATCCTTCAGATCACCAGAGAATCATTCCTGAATCTCAAGAAAGAAGATGTATCGGAGAGTACATCTCTATCAGCATTAGTAACGAGCAGTGATCTGAGCCTGAGGAAGAGCTGAAGATTCTGTGAAGTCAACAAACTTTGTTGCACATTTAACAGCTTAGGGTATCAGGGTTCACTTGTCAAGCATTTGTTACTGAATAGGGCACCAGAAAGCTCCGGTATCTTAAATCAGACTTCAGGTTAATGCTTTATATGGTGTACAGTACATCAAGGTTTTTAGTACCAGATTAGTTGATTGCCATAGACCTAACTCTTGTAGGAAATTGCTTCTCACTGCAGTTGTGGAATTGGGGATTTTGTATTAATCCATTCAAAACAAATGACAAGCTAAATGTTCACATATAGAAAATGTGTATAAGCTACTGATCATAAAAAGGACACCTGCAATCAGTCTCCTTGGCCAAGAGTAGTTAAAATAACAAGTAGACCCTATATACTATCCATGTTGCTGTTTTTCTTTTAACAAATTTTAAACATAGTCAAAACTATCTTTCACAAAAGGAATTGGTAATACTAAAGGCCTAATCAAATTCCTGGTTGAAGTCAGTGGAAACAGACCTCTTGAAGAATCCTGGTTCAAAATATGATCATCACTTGCATTTGGTATGACAATTAGGAAATAGCAAATTTAAAATGACAGGTCTTGTTATTCCTAATGCTGTTAATCTTTATCAACACTCAGCAGTAAACCCAATTTGTAAATAATTATATTTAATATTAGAAGGTACTTTCTGTAGGTATCCACAGAATGTTCTGCTCATACATATGTGCAGTTCTAAATACTTCTATTAAAGTATTTTGCAGATACTGAATCTATTTTTAAATTGTTTCAGTAACATTAAAAGAGGTGCTCCCATCTTGCTCAGTTCTTTCTGTAGCCAGTCACTGTTAGAGAAGGAAAGGGGTTCTGACTTTTGTTTCAAAACTGTAGAGGACTAGGTTGGTCTGTTTCTAGTCTGTAATTGGATGTTTGTTCATCATGACTTGGGAAACTGCAGTTGGAAGACACCCAAACTAAAGTAGCTGAAATAAGGTTTACTGAAAGAACCATTTGAGAAGATTGGCACTCTAGCAGGCTTGAATAGTGCTATTAATCCCTCACTTTCATGAGTACCAAAAATATTTTTAAAGTTTGCTTCAACTGCAACTCTGTCTATAGATTGAGTTGTGCTTTTTTTTTTTTTTTTTTTTTTGCTCAGTGACGCATGCTAAGGGCCAATTCTTTGAGTCCTGAGGCAAATGCAGAAATGAAAAGTTGGCACTTCCCACTTAAACTGTTGGAATCCAACTAGGTGGGCCACGTGTGCTGCAATATGTAGGTGTGAAGTGAAAAGCTGAGGAAACAAGTTGCATTGCTTTTGTCCTTTTTGACTGTAAATTTGACATTGCTTCCCTGACTAAGAAAAGAAGGTGAAAACCCTCAGTTGATGTGTGCCTTCCTTTGCATATTTTTTGTCTGGCGTGTAAAAAAAATTCATAACTTAAAGTGAATCTTCAAATATGTATACTAAAAGCCTTCACCAAAAAATTACACACACAAGCACTAGCCAAATCTGAATACTTTAGCAGCTCAAACTTTCACATAGTAAAAGTTGTTTGAATCCTATCAGACTCTACTACTCAAGCTTCATTTGATAAATCAGATTAAAAAAAATATTGGTTTACATTTACACTATTTAACTAAATTTAAAAAAATCCCAAGCCCTTGTAGGCTAAAACATTGCATGGTATAAATGTCTAAGACTGAATTATCAGCCTGTGGAAAAACATGGGTTTATAAAGTTAATAATTGAACCATTGGTACAGTAATGCTATTTCCCACTATAATTCACATAGTAACTTTTCCTCTCCCTTAAAGCAAAAGATTAAATTACTTTTAATATTTGACTTAGTCGGTATGAACTTGCTTGAAGACAAATATGCAAGTTAATCATTGGAATGACTGAACTGCTCCTAAGAAAGTAAAAAAAGGCATTGTAATGATGAGAACAGACAACTGTGTATCAAGTTCTCTACACTTTCCAAGGAATCTTGCTTTTTACAAAATAAGTTCATAAAAATTATTGAAAAAGATCACTAGTTCTGTTCCTTGACAGTGATTACAAAATCAGCATCCTCTCTTTTGGTTTAGGAACTTAAGAAAAACTGCACATTATAGAATGCCTCTAAGATGTCAGCATTAGAAAGATTATTTCCATTTGAGAGTTGTAAGAAAATGACAGTTTCCCTTTAGTCATTACTGACTGTCCAAAGACATCTTAAATTTTATCTTGAACATATCTTACATTTTTTCAAAATGTAATTTCCTAGCTTGTATAACACAGGAAGCTGTTAGTCTGTGGCAATTCTTTAAGGTTGCTCTGTTATGAAACAATGCTTGATTAGTGCTTATCTTTGTAAATACAAAATGTGATTTTAATTTATCTAGTCCTAGTCTTCACCTAAATGTATTGATATTTCTCCCCCTCCATCCCCCAAACAAACTCAATTTTAGGGTTTTAAATACATTTCACATTGTGTGGAGTGACAACTTTCCATCACATACCCACTATTTTTGTAATGCAGATGCGTGAAGTGGACATATGGCTGGGAATGTGTATTGTACAGTAAACTTATTTTATGAATAAAGATGACTGAAAATATAGATGGCTTAATGATTAAAGCAACATTAGCAAAATGTACGATTCAAGAATTAGCTTGCTTAGTATTTTATATTTATAGAAAAGATGCCCAATTAGTGGTGTCATGGCCTTCACTGAACTTCCTTTAAATGTTAAGGCAGGTTTTCTTGAAAAGTGACAAGGAACTAAAATTTGAAAATAAAATGTTTTCACTTAATCACTGTAGATGCTGGTCAGTTTGGACAAGTAACTGCCTAGTCACTTTTACAGGTTGTCATGCAGCTTTAAAACCAAGTATTACAGCAGTTTGCGAATACAGAACACTTTACAAAAATCTAATTTTTGAAAACAGTTGGCTAAAATCTGATGGTTTTTCTTTCAGGGTTTTAAATTATTTACATCAGCATTCAGGCTGCTACGTCTATGAATATTAATTCACATGTATAATAGAAAGTTGGGTGATTACTAGGACTGTTGATTAATTGCAGTTAACATGATTTTTTAATCATGATTACATTTTAATCAACATCAGTTATAGTGGATGTTTTCTACATTTTTAAATTGATTTCAATTACAGCACAAAGTGTACAGTACTTTAACAAATATTTGCACTTGTAAAAATGATGTATGAGGTGAATTGAAAAATACTATTTCATCTAAGTTACATAACTGCACTCAAACACCAATGTAAAACTTTAGAGCTGACAAGTCTAATCAGTCCTACTACTTGTTCAGCCAATCACTAACACAAGTTTGTTTACAGGAGATAATGCTGCCTGCTTCTTACTTACAAATGTCAGCTGAAAGTGAGAGCAGGTGTTCGCATAGCACTCTTGTAGCCACAGTTGCAAGGTATTTACATGCCAGATATGCTAAACATTCATATCCCCCTTCATGCTTTGGCCACTATTCCAGAAGTAATGCTTCCATGGTAATGACACTCGTTTAAAAAAAAAAAAGTTAAATAATTGGTGACTGAACTCCCTGGAGGAGAATTGTACGTCTCCTGCTCTGTTTTAGCCACATTCTGCCATATATTTCATGGTATAGCAGTCTTGGATGATGACCTAGCACATGTTGTTCATTTTAAGAACACTTTCACTGCAGATTCGACAAAATGCAAAGAAGGTACCAATATGAGATTTCTAAAGATAGCTACTGTACTCAACCCAAGCTTTAAGAATTTGAACCATACTCAACCCAAGCTTTAAGATTATCAAGCAGAACCCATTATCAGCAGGAGGACATGCCCGCTGGAATGGTGGTTGAAGCATAAAGAGACATAGGAATCTTTAGTGCATCTGGCACATAAATATCATGTGACACTGGCTACAACAGTGCCATGTGAACACCTGTTCTCACTTTCAGGTGACATTGTAAACAAGAAGTGGGCAGCATTATGTTCTGCAAATGTAAACAAACTTGTTTGAGCGATTGGCTGAACAAGAAGATAGACTGAGTGGACTTAAACAATGTAAAACTTTACAGTCTACATTTAAATGCTGCTTTTTGTACATAATTCTACATTTGTACGTTCAACTTTCATGATAAAGAGATTGCACTGCCATACTTGTTTTTCACAGTTCAATATTAGTAATCAAAAATATAAAGTGAGCACTGTACACTTTGTATTCTGTGTTGTAATTGAAATCAATATATTTGAAAATGTAGAAAACATCCAAAAACAATTTTTTTTAATTGCTTCACAGCCCTAAAGATAATCATGCCCCTTACTGGATTTAAGTTTTAGAACTTATTTCAAGCTGTTTTAGAACTTGGGGGTTTTATTGAACTAAACATGGAGTTGGTCAGTACAGTAGCCTCTCTTTAGTTTCAAATTCAATCTCATGCTGTCTCCACATTGTCTTCTCTAGAGTGTAGATTTTGTATTAATACCTATATGCATTAGGGGTGGTAGTGGGAAATTGGAGGGCCTGAGACCTGCATAGGCTGGGGTAGATAGATAGCTACATGGTTTTTTGAAAGTGATGCATTAAATAGTTCTGAAATCTGTCACTTAGTCTTTTTTTTTTTTTTTAAAGGCTAGTTCATGTCTGAGCTTTTGTTTTAGGTTGACTGTACACACTAGTTGAGTTTACATTCTGCTCATGCTTTTAGCATGAGGCCAGCAGCTATAAGAGCTAAAAAGATTCTTGAATAAAAAACAGATTCTGGAACACAGCCACAGGGCCCTGAACATGACCATCACCACCAGAGTCAGTACTGTTCCCACTGGCTGACATTTATAAAGATCTTAAGAGTGCTTTAGAAACTGATGTGCATTATAGTGATCATTTCACATTAAACTGACAAAGAGCACACTGCATGGAGAATCTGACCCTTGCTCTCTAGCCCCCATTTTCTCTCACCCAAAACTACTAGTCCTAGTGATTAAAGGAGGTAGGATACTGGCCATGCCACAGCTGTCCCTTAAAAAGTCAGTCATAGACAGAAGAAACCACCGTGGTTTGAGGGAGGAAGTAGTTCTAAAGTCCCAGATGCTAAAAAGTTCTGTCATAGCAAAGTAAGACTATGGTGCAGGTAATTTACTACACTAATGTTACAACTGCAGTGCTTCATTAATAAGTGTCAGGGCGTGTGGACTTTGTTTTGGAAGGGGAGCTTGCTGTCAAGATGTTAATCTTTAACAAGTCATGACATGAATTCATAAGTAGGCATAGGGAACAATGCCAGAGAACATGGAGCAGTGCTGAGGGTAGCGCTACAAAAGCCACTGCAAAAGGACATTTCTCAGACACTCAAGTGGATTAGAAAAAGCCTTGTTCAAAAATCCAGAGGATGGTCATAGTTTTAAGGCTGTGACTAGGACACAGGAGATCTGAGTTTCATTCCCATCCCTGCCAATATTTTCCTGTGTGACCTTAGGCAAGTTGTTTAATCTGGCTCAATTTCCTCAATGTGTAAAACATAGCTGTAGTTTCCTTTCTCCAAATCTTTGATTATGTTGTATGGTCTTTGGGGCAGGGACTCTGAGCACAATGTGATGCAGATCTCAGATGGGAACTCAAGATCTTATTGTACAAAAGATAAAATGAAGCCTCCATACTCCCCTTTTGAACGTCTCCACAAGAGACTTACAGAACAGAAAAAAGGTGTTTCCACAGATTGGTACAAACATGATCAAAACCAAAGTTGGTAAAACCCTCTACAAGAGCAGACTTCAGTTCCATGTACTCTTTAAAAAAATCTTTATTAGAAAAGATAGGAACAAATGTAACTCATATTTTCTTTCACAATGTTAATCGTGGCAATTATAAAAACAAGGTAAACATATAAGGGTAGTTTCATATCCAAGTTAAGTGTTTGCTACTTGGGCCATCAGATGTGGCAAAGTTAGTCAGTATGATCAGTTCTATAAAAGGTAGTCAGTGAGCATCAGTCCAGTAGATAAGAAACAGGTTTCCCTTGAGACACTTGAAAGACAGCATGTTCAGGACCATATCTTCAGTTGGTGTAAGTCAACGTAGTTCTACTGATTTCATTTGAGCTATGCTATAATCTGGTCCTTGCTTTTTAGCTCCCACAATGAATGACTGATTCAAGATTAAGTTAAATCAGCCTTTGAAGAAACTGTGAAAGTATGCCATATCTTTCCTAATTTTCACACCATAATGAACATTTTAAAAATTAGCTTAAGTAGTATTAAAATGGTCTGAAGTATCAAGATTTGAAGGGAAGGCTTCTTGTTGCTGTTAAGGTTGTGGTCCACTCATGCCATCAGAGGTTTTGCAGCTTTCAAAAGGTATGGTTAAAAACTTGATTCCTTTACCACTTTGTAATTCAAGGTGATATCCCACATTGAAAGAATTTCAGTTTTTAGCCATCAAGTTGCACTGGTAAGTTCAGTAATTTGCTATTTGTTAGTGGTTGTTCTAATACAAAGTTGAAGAGCACTACAACAAAGCAAGAGAGGTCAATGCTGTTTGCTGCCTAGGAGTTAGAGGTATACAAGTGGGGGTGATGAGGAAAGAGGTACAACTGCCTGCATAACCTAGATCAGGACTTGGGAGGTATGGACTTTATTGCCACATACACACGCAAGGGGAAGGACTGCATCTGGAGGCTGGGGAGGAGGAGCTGGAGGAAAGCTTGGATTTGTGGTTTTACTGAGTGATCCAAACCAAGCCACTTTTGTTCACTTCTCCAGCAGTGATTAAAGAGAAAAAAAAGACACTAGCTCTCAGGAATATGAAAGGTAGTCTGGTAACTCCTTTCACACATAGTGTGCTAACTGGAGTGCAAGAGTCGTGTCTGTATTACCAACCAGCAAGGCTTCAGGTCGATACTTTACCTGCAGTATACTTTTCCCATCCTCAACCCAAAAGGGGAGGGGAGGGAAAAGCACCGATTAAGAGGCAGTGTTAGTGTTTTGAGCAAGCTGAAAAAAATCTGCATTTAAATACAGAAGTGCTGAATTTGAGGTTATTCTTCTATGAAGAGCTAACTCAATCAATTCTCAGGAACCAAAGCTATTACAAAGTACAGTAGCTGAAACAAGGAGGCCATTAGCCTTTACTGTTCCTAGCTTAAAGAAGCAATTAGGGAAGCTAAGGCAAGGGAGGGGACTCTTGTGTTCGATCAGCAAGCCATCATCTTTTACAACTTACAACTCCAGCTTTGCCTCACTGCTTCTTGGAGGACTCAGGGCAACTCTTCAAGCAGAGACCAGACAAGCAGCCTGGTGCCAAAAGGACGTGATCCCACCCCACAGATAGCTTAAAAGGGAGGATGAAAAGGAGCCTTCTTATTCTATCTATGAGGCAGAGTCCAGTTGAACACACAAATACAAATATTAATCCAGTGCAATTAAAACACATGTTACTTAGTACAGTTTGTGACAGTTCAGTAATATACCTATTAAAAACCGCTACTGTGTTCAGGAATGTAGGTTTGGTACCAATATTGAAGGTTTAATAATTGTGGAGACACTGCAGTTAGGATACTTAAATATCTAGTCTGTCGTTAGTATTTCTTCCCTTGTATGTTCAGCATGGGATGCTCATGTCTGGTGAGAATCAAGGTGGTCTCTTGAAAATCCATTACAAGATACAAGGGAAGAGTTTTGACATTGCACATATTTAAATCACAAGTTACCGTCTCAGGCTTTTGTTTTGAGACTTCACATACCTAAACATTTCCAACAAACACAACAAGACTCACGAAGAGAAACACCTTAGTCATTGCACTCAAATATACTCCATCCTTAGTGCAAGGTCTCTGCAGGAACCAGAAGTTTTTACACCAGACAAGTGGGCCATTGAGAGAGAGCACAGGACAGCATTCAGCATATCAGCTAGATAAAAGTTTGTCTTCCATGTCCAGCATACACCATAGCTTTGTTAAGCAGGATTAGGTCATAAGAACACCAAGTCAGCACTGCTGGATAGACGCTGGTCATCACCACCTCAGTTTAGATGCTTAGAGCCCTTTTGAGTAGCTATCAATGTGCACCATTTGGTTAATTACAGAAGCAATGGAGTTCTTTCACCAGCTGGCTGCTCTTTTCGGAAGAACTCCTTGATCTGCGATAGTTTGTTATAGATCCTCTCTCTCAGAGGAGGGATGTGGTGGCTAGGATCCAGGATGTTAGTAATCCTGCGCTCCCTTTCTCGCTTCCAGATACGATAAGGGTGTGGTGGGAAGGGTACCTCACGTCTCTCTCGGCGAAGCTGCACCATTATTCCACCGACTGCCAGCATCACCCATACTGCCAAGATGATTAAATCTATAGGGGAACAGGAAGCCATTCATTCAAACTGTATCAGAATGAAGGGATTTCCCCACTCCTCTGCAAAAGCAACATCGCTGGAAAGGTCAGGCTCAGATTTAGATGCTGAATTGCATACTGATGTGCTTGGAGCAAGCTGTCCGAGGGGAATGGAAAATACAGAGCTGGGTGCCTACTACAAACACAGTATGTTTCTAGAGGTAGAGGGTGCTCTTGTAGTTGAAGTACAGGTCTGAGTTAAACTTACAACTCCAGCTTTGCCTTGCTGCTACTTATTAGGGTGACCAGATAGCAACTGTGAAAAAACGGGACAGGGATGCGGGGGGTAATAGGCGCCTAAATAAGAAAGAGTCCCCAAAAATGGGACTGTCCCTTTAAAAACGGGACACCTGGTCACCCTACTTCTTATAGGACTCTGGGCAACTCACTTAAACTCTGTTTCTACATCTATAAATGGGGGATCATTTGTCTCAAGCATGTTGTGGTGATTAAGGTTTTTAAAAACTTCAGAGGCCCTCAATGCACATTAGCATGTGGGGAGAAAGTTTCCAAAACCAGCTCTTAATCATTAAATGGACAACTTCGCCTTGGCATGATGCAGGCACTTGTTACAGGATTCACACTGGGTAAAAGTTAGCCTCTCTTAAAATCGGATTGGACGTTGGGATCTTACAGAAGCCCAGAGCCTTTAGTTGCATCTGGAAGCCATGTACTTCAGCCTATCCTTGCCAAGTAGCCTGGAGCTGCTCTAAAGAAAGTTGCAAAACCCACCTCCTCACCCATTAATTTACATTAATAGAAAAGCCTCAAAAATCCCTCAATAGAAAGGAAGAGAGAGAACATAGTCATCTTAATGCAGGGGTGGCCAACTTGAGCCTGAGAAGGAGCCAGAATTTACCAATGTACATTGCCAAAGAGCCACAGTAATACATCAGCAGCCCTCCTCATCAGCACCCCCACCCTGCTCCCAGAGCCTCCCGCCCACCCGCAGCCCCGCTGATCAGCGCCTCCCCACACCTCCCGATCAGCTGTTTTGTGGCATGCAGGAGGCTCTGGGAAGAAAGGGGAAGGAACGAGGGCACTGCAGGCTCAGGGGAGGGGGCGGGAAGGAGTGGAGTGGGGGCAGGGCCTGTGGCAGAGCCAGGGGTTGAGCAGTGAGCACCCCCTGGCTAGGTTGACCAGATGTCCCAATTTTATAGGGACAGTCCCAATTTTGGGGTCTCTCTTATATAGGGTCCTATTACCCCACCACCACCACCACCTGTCCCGATTTTTCACATTTGCTGTCTGCTCCCCCTACCCCCGGCACACTGGAAAGTTGGCGCCTGTAGCTCCAGCCCCGGAGTCAGTGCCTATGCAAGAAGCTGCATATTAACTTCTGAAGAGCCGCATGTGGCTCCGGAGCCACAGGTTGGCCACCCCTGTCTTAATACATGGGAGGTGCTCACATACCACAAGGCAGAGGCCATGGAAGTACCAGATAGCTATGGCTCCGGATGAAGTAGCTCTTCTCAGTAAGAGCTTCTGAGTCATTTTGCTCAGTGGTTTGCGAAGAGACAAAAAACTTAATTACTCACCATTTGTTTGGAAGGGCACATTGGTGTACGCTTGGCTGAAGTCGTCATTCAGAACCCTCCTGAGTAGGTCCAATGTGATGTAAGCGAGGCTTGTGTACAGGTAACAAGCAATAGCTAAGATGACTGAATAAGAGCCTACTATGCCACAGGCCAATATGTTCAGCTACGAAGACAGAAAGGTCAGATCTTTCAGTGGCCAGCTAAAGAACATCCTCTATCTTTTTCATACAGACAGCATAGTGAGAGTTTCTTTTCACCTGGTCTTCCCTCCTGCATTCCCCATTTTTATTGGTTTCAAAACATTTGGTGCAGCTTGTTTTAGTGTAAGTCTACACTGCGGCAGGGTAATTGCAGCACATGTAGACATACCCGAGTTTGTTATTAAGTTTGCTAGATCAGAGCTGTGAAGCCACAGCAGCTTGAGCTGAACAAGCCCAACCAGGACCCTAGATGTGTACTCTAGTGCAGCGTTTTTCAAAGTTCAGGTCATGACCCAGTACTGGGTCGCGGCATGCAAGGCAATGGGTCGCCCAGGGACCCTAGCGGCTCTGGTCACCACCCACCTGTTCTGACACCGCGCTGCACGCCAGAAGCCGCCAACAGCAGGTACGACTTCTAAGCAGGGGCGCCACGGGGCTCCGCGTGCTGCCCCCACCCCAAGCACCGGCTCCACACTCCCATTGGCTGGTTCCCGGCCAATGGGAAAGGGTGGGCGATGCCCTTGGGCAAGAGCCACGCGGAGCTGCTTGCGCGCCTCCACCTAGGAGCCGGACCTGCTGCTGGCCACTTCCGGGGTGCATCACAGTCCATGGTGCCAGGACAGGCGGGAAGCCTGCCTCTGCACCCCAGCTGTGCCGCTGACCGGGAGCCACTAGAGAAGTCCATGCTCAAACCCTGCGTCCCAATCCCCTACTCCAGCCCTGCGCCCCCCGCAAAACCCAAAGCTCCTTCCTGCACCTCAAACCCCTCATCCATGGCCCCACTCCAGAGCCCTGACCCCCTCCTGCACCCCAACCAAAGTGGGGCACAACCCCATTTTAATGGGGTCACCAGGACTGGCTTACACTTGCTGGGCCCAGGGCCAAATCCAAAGACCAAGCCCACCCGCCCCGGGCTGAAGCCCAAGGACTTCACCCCTGGGTGGCGGGGCTTAGGTTGTAGTCCCCCTCTTGGGGCTGAAGTCCTTGGGCTTAGACTTTGGGCCTCCCCCGACACCCCAGGTTGGTGGTGCTTGGGCTTTGACTTTGGCCTCCCTACCTGGAGCAGCTGGGTTGAAGCTCAGGCTTTGGTCCTCCCTCCAGGGGTCGTGTAGTAATAAGGGATCATAGGGCAATGAAGTTTGAGAATCTCTGCTCTAGGGGCTAGCACATGCCGCCATTGCTATTGTCTGAGCTAGTCGAATCAAAGCTAATTCGGATATGCCCACATGTGCTGCAGTGACACCTCTGGTTGCAGTGTAGACATACCCTTAAAGATTATAGTCTCGTCAGGACTGTTTTTGTGTGTGTCTGTACTGTACCCAGCACAACGGGGTCCCAATATATACATAATTTGTGGCATATTTTGTTTTTAACACACAAGTGATGGGCAGGCTCTAAAGGTTTCAGAGAATCAAGATTCTCTGGACAGTTGCACAAGGCTCTTTGATTACATCCCTAGGCAAACCTCTTCCTCTACCAAATTTTAGAGGAGTATGTTGTTTTCAGAGGATACACATATGCTCAAGCATTGTAGAAAGTGAAGCCAGGTAGTGCAAATACTTACAATTCTTGGACAGCCAACAAAGACTATTGGCACCATCAATGCTATGCAGGAAAAGGTCACCCAAAACACAGCATCATCACGAAAAACCTTGTAGTCTCCTGTGAAGAGACACCACATTGTGAGTCAGCCACAAGTGAGACTTCATGTGTACATGGAGTCGATTTTGCAAAGTAAAAGGACCACAACACTTGATAATATTTTAAGACTAGAGTCTCATCCCAGTATACAGGGAGTTCTGGGAATACGTTCCCAAAGTACTGTGAGGAGAGATCGTGTAGTTACATATAGGCAGCAGGACAGATCAACCACTGAATTTCTTCCTTTCCATTTCTGTTCATTGTGTTATACAAAACCAATATCTTCATCATTTGCGGTCCATCGCAACTGTCAGTGACGAGTCTGCTGGGTTTAATATAACTACTGTACCATAAATGTACCCAGTAGAACTAATCGAGAAGTGACTTTTTGCAAACATTTTCATGTGAAACAAGATATTTAGAAAAAATTCTTAAGATTCCAACTGGCTCTAGTGCACAGTTTTACACACAAATAAGAGACTGTTTTACTGACTAGATGGACTTACAATCCAAGGCCCCAGTCTGCACACAGACATTGATCCTGCAATAATCTCTAAGTCACAGACTGGTGAACTCTTTCATACAGTTCATTTAACCTAACTGCAAACCTACAGCTTGGAGGCTGTCCCTTCTCCCACTCTGAGCATTTTTTTTTTTTTTTGGGCGGGGGCGGGGGGGGGGGGGGGAAGAGAGAGAGAGAGAAGGGCTCAATTTTCAGTTCAGTATTGCCATGGCACAGCAAGATGAATGCAGTCTCTGGAGACATAAAATAAGAGAGAAGGAAGCAGCTTTGCTGACACCACTATCCCAGAAGTACTTCAGTTCAATAGCCTAGCTGTACAAACAGGCTTTTAGGTAGTGTCTTTTTTAAGATGCACTAGGAGGAACAGCCGCCGCACCTGTTAGTGAAGTCAGACTAGACACTGGAGAGCACATTGGTATAGCTAGGAGTAAAACTCCTCCCTCCAGGACAAAACAAAAAGCCTTGTGCACAGTCTGTATTTTAATTTCCCAACACAACACCAGACAAGGAGCAGCTCTCAGAACATCTTCAAGCACAGTCCCTTCCCCAAGGTACAGGCTTTCAGATTCTTTGTTGGGGAGACAGGAGAAGCAAGTTTGGGGGAAGGGAGAAGCAAGAATGGATCTACGTGCACAGGGTGTAATGCTGCTGTTTCAGAAATCTAATTTAATACCAAGCACTCTGGGGGGAGCCCCAACATGTTCAAATACAAAGTCATTTGCAGTCTGCCACATCTTAGGGGATTTGTTTTTTTTTAAACTCCTATTATAAACAGCATTCTGTCCATGTGCAACAACAGTCATCACTTCAAAAGTGCTGCAGACACACTATGTAATCCTCCCAACATTTCAGAAGTACGTAATTAGTTATCACCCATTTTAATCCTCCAGTCACTTTCCACAGATCAGCCAGCACATGGCATCCTCCCCAGAAGCCCAGTTTCAAGCTGCACAGGTAGCAAGACATCAGAATCTACTTCAGAAGCCAGCCCCCACCCCAGTAGTTTGGTGTCACTGCAGCAGTACAGTCTCTGAATGACTATTCAGACAGTAACAGAAAGTGCTACAAGGCATACCTAGTGGAGTGAAGAAGATCACGGATGAGAAGAAGAATCCCAGCACAAGTCCAACAATCAACATACATAGAAGGACAAAGCCAAATCTCCACCAATAAGCAACTAAGAGAAGCCCTCCAACGAGTCCAGCTACTGCTGTCAGAATCAGACAAACTGTAAAAGAGAATTTGGGGGGGTGGAGGGAAGAGAGTAAGAAAAGGGTCTCCAAGATGTCAAATTCCTGTAAAAAACAGTTTTCGTAAGGTCCTAAAAGATCGCAGTTGTTGAGCTGGTATGCAATGCTACTTCAATTACATATGTTTATTAAGTTTACTCTTATCTGATGAAACCCAAATGATAACGAAGCCATTAAAATTGGCTATAGCCAAGTGTACCTGTTGAAATGCCTCCTGACACTGATCAGAATTCCAGAGAGAGTCAGTATGAGACAACAGAAGTATTTCAGGATTTTGTACGGTCATTGCAATAAAAGTGTCAGGATAGTGCCTTAACCACAAGACCATCCCTTCTTACTGCAATGGCAGTAGAGGAAGAGGCACAATACAACTTCACTAGTTTCTAAAATAATGGCCTTCCTCTAGTATCCAAATCCAAAGTTTAACCTCTGCCATCCTACAGTTCACCCTAAGTCAAAAAGTAGCAGACAATGAGCCAGCAGTTACTCTGGGCTTTTTGATACCATTGGGACAATCTGTATTATGGCTCAGGAACGTGATCCAGCTTTTTAATTTTAAAGATGGCACGGTCACATGTTAATTCATCATGACGGAATCTTGTTGGCCTTGTTTGTGTCCGGACAACTTTTACTTCTAAGAGTGAGCCATGATACAGTCCCAACTGATTTCAATGGGACATTGTCATTGACCCCAATCTTTCTTGCTTGCACACACACAAAGTTTGTCCTTACTTACCATCATAGCTAAGGGAGGTTATTCTAGTAAAGAATACAAAGAAAATGAATCCCATGATGATGAAGCCCATGTAGAACAAATCTAAAAAAATTTAAAAAAGGACAAAAAATAGTTTGATATGCTCTCTGACAATTTTCCATTCTAAGCCTATTTTTTATGTACAGTTAAAAAGACATCAATTCTCCAGGAAATGAGATTTTCATTATAAAAATGTAAGTTTGCATAGAGTAACTAACCAAACAGCACAGGCCCACCCAAATGTCTGGCACTGGTAAATAAAGTTAGCTCACTTCTTCAAAACTCAGCCAGTCTACAAAAAGACTGCCCTGCCCCCTCCAGCTAGTTTTAGCTTCCTGTTCTGTGACATCTATAGCCAGTTTCTCACCAACTGCAGACACAAGTTTTCAGTCCATGATAAAATTGTAGGATCAAGAACAGGGGGTCCCCTCCCATAACCCTTACAGCAAACCTCATTAAACAGGAGATACATGTGGGATCAAGAGTGAGGATTATGCTTGTTCAATCTACAGCCAGGACACCCTCTTACATTCAAAACAAAGACAGCCCCCACAATATGCAGTACCTGTTTTCCAGAACCTATGCCCAAAGAAGCAAATAAAGAGACCAAGAACAGCAAAAATGGTGAAGAATATTTTGGTGGAGAGTCTTCCTATAAGGAAACAAAAATTAAAGTTGGGCATGCATATACACACACACACAGATGTGAATAAGGTAACAAGCCATGGCCACTTATGCTTTTGCTATGGATACTATGGGTATTGACAGCTCATACACTCCTTCAAAGTACTGCATGAGCTGAAGGAGCATCTCCTTTCATAGAGGAGGGTTTGGAACTATTGAACAGTTCCAATTCCATCCCACAGAGAGTAGTAATTCCTTCCCATTCTAATATCAATGCAGGAGTGGGGCTCTGAAGAGTAAAGCCTGACCCAAAAGTTGAAGATCTCCAATTAAGTTACGTCATGTAAACATGAAGTAAGTAAAATTACAATGGTACGAGTTACCAATTCTATTTAAATTACAACACTACACCAACCCCCAACCGCAGTTTTTAGACAGCAAGTCACAACCCTCTTTGACATGGAACCAAAATGCTATGACATGTGTAATGGCACTATGCAACATTTAAAGACCCTTAGGACTTGTCTACATTTATAGTGCTGCAGCTGCACCACTGTAGCGCTAGTGAAGACGCTCCCTATGCCGCTGACGTGAGAGCTTCTCCCATCCACGTAGCTCCTCCACCTCCCCCAGAGACAGTAGCTATTTTGATGGGAGAAGCTTTCCTGATGACATAGTTCTGTTGGAAGTTTGGTCGGTATAACTGCATTGCTCAGGGGTGTGGATTTTCTACACCCGAGTGATGTAGATAAACCAATGTACATTCATAGTGTAGACCTGGCTTAGTTACCTACAGTCGTTTAATACCTCATCTTCATTAAACAAAAAAGCTTGCAGAAGAGTTTCCTCAAATATTCTATTGCAAGACACTGCATGCAATATTCTTATTACATTCAGAGAATCGGTTAAGAAGATTATCCAGATCTCCCACAGACTGCAGAATATTTTTGTCAAAACAGTTTACATACCATTGCTTAAGTTACAATACACGATTTTAGAAGAGTATTTACCTGCCATGACTCACTTTCAAAAGTCATGGGCCAGATTCTCCACTGCCCTGTCCCTTGCACAGTCATTTACCCCAATATACAAGGCAGGCATAACATGCTATAAGCATCAGAATGACAGCTTTGCTTCCCTCCCTCACAATAACCCCCCACACCTCCCATTCACTTTGTACAGGTGTAAGCAACTTCGTGAGCTGCAAGGAAGCGGCGAATCAGGCGCTACGCTTTCCTGCTATCGACTCTCACTTGTGTGGTTATGGTCAGAAAGGCAATCATGTTAAAAAAAAAAAAAAAAAAAAAGTCACCTTCTTACTCAAGAGATTCATTCACTGCATGCAGAGTCATATTTCAACAGCTTGGTGACAGATACACTTCATACTTTCTTTATTCCCTTTTGCACTGCCATGTTAACACAGCTATTGGGTCCTATTCGAATCCATATGCCATATTCATTAACCAGTGAATTTCATTTGCTGCTTCCTTCTTACTGGTAGTGCATAGATTAAGAATACAGCTTTGGGTAGGCAGTTAAAGTATAGATGCTATACCTGCACTTATGTACTTGACAAGTTAGATCTGGGCTCACTGAAAGAAGCTAGGGAAACCCCCTATCATAGAATCACTTCTCATACAAGTAACACACTTTAAAATGCCATAAAGTAGGCAGTTTCTTGCTCTGCGTTAAGTAGTTTTGGAGAATATCTGACAAATGCTGAAGCCTGAGCATGTTAAATAGACCAACTCGCACTGAAAGCAAGAGTGCATATAAAAAAACCAAAACATATAGGTCTACTGGACTTACTGAGAGAGGAACAATTATCCACGAGGGCAGTGAGGCTACAGGCATAGGTATGAACAGGTACATATGCAGCAGAGGTATTCCAAAGTGGATCCCACACAATGACATTATAGATCACTCCTTGTCCAGGGAGTGAGGAGAAGTGTACATTGGTCTTTTCATCAGTTGTTAAGGAAACCAGCTGGAAAAACAAAATTGGTCACCGCCGATAAATACTCTTGTCATCTTACAAAGGGCTCTTCCCCTTTCCTCCTTTGCATCACGCCTGGGGCGCATGCCATCCAACCAAGATGCCTTGGTAAGCCTATCTAAGAAAGTTCCAAGCTTAACCATGCTGGGTGTTGACTCTGGAACAGTGTTTAAAGATCTAGAAGCAGAGTTAAGTAAATGTGGGATGTAATCCAAGAGTCCTCTGTGTGCCAAAGTCTCACTGAGGTCAGTGGGAATTCTGCCTATTAAGAGCCAGTTCGCACAAGCTCTTACTCAGTATTGCCAATCCAACCCAAAATTCATGGGTCAGACTCTACATCTACCCCAGGCCATCTACCCCCCGCCACCACGAGATTTTTAAATCTAAATCATGAATTGCATTTTTTTGGCCTGCAGTTTGATCTCTCTTCTGCACTTTTAGTAGGAAAAGACCCATCCCCAATTTGGGAGTGAGCTAAGGGTCAAAAATTCAGCCTTGAATAAATATGAAAGTGCAGCCATCCTGTTCACAGGGAGCTCTACTTACCCTGTCTTGTCCCCTGGGGTGTGGAGAACTGCCATTCAATCCTGCTCTAATCCTCTCCCTAGCTAGACAGGAGAAGTAGTGTACTACTCACATCTCCCTCTGTGCTCCCCAGTCTCCTGCAAGCCCCCTACATTCACTTGCTCTCACACCACATTTCCTCCTCAGCCGAGGGATATAGTGGCCATGTTGCTGGGGCCAGCCTGTGGCCTCAGCACCATTGCTAAAAAAAGAGACATGGTGGCCTTACTGGCTAAGGCTAAACTTCAAGACTGAAGGCAGAAATCAGATTTTTGATCATTTTTAAATTGGTATTGAGACGCACGATAAAAGTTTTAAAATAATAAAGCCACAAGGCAAATATAATCAAACTCCACAGGAAGTAAGAACCCAATTTCCAGGCAGCTCCCTACACCAAAGCTCTCTAACAGAGCATCAGTTTAGAAGTTTTCCCATTATCAGAATGGGCCGGCTAGCTGATCACACCCCTGAAGGCAAGGCATATACACAGCAGTTTCTGACAATCAATAGCTTTACAAGATACCCATTTCACAGATGTCACACTCCACAAGTAGGGGGTCAATAGTTGTGGTGTCATGACAAGGAACAGAACCCAGAGGCAACACAGTATCCTGGTGTTTCAACACTGCAACTGTTTCACCCCTTCGCGCCCCCCCCCCCCCCCCATTCCTTTGTTGGCAATCCAAATGTTGGCCAAACTTACTCTAATGCCATTAGCTCGGACACTTTGCACGTCAGACATCTTTCGCAGGTGGTTCAGGAGTGCAGTTTCCGAGAGATCATTCTCTGGTAAGAAATATTGATAGATGTCATAGTGCAGTCGCCATCTAGAGTTCTGGCCTGTCCCTGAATCACACGAGGGAGGGTTGGCACCTCTGAAATTAGACAAACAAAAAAGTTTATACTAGCCACATGCCCAGATCAAGAGTCCTGATTTTACATTTGTATCAATAACTGGCAGAAGCAGAACTCCAGATCTGAACACTGATATTTCAACATCCAGATCCAAGTCTGACTCTTTCTAAAGAAGTTCAGGCTGAGAGTTTAGATTTCAATCTGTCTCCAAGCTATACATGCAAGTTGTAAAATCTTCTGGGAAAGAGATAATGTCTTACTTTGCATTTCTACAGCACATAAGAACAGATCTTGCCATTATAGCTAATGCTTAACAAACCATTGCAAGGAAATATAACACAGATTTTCCAAGTTGTTGTTTAAATTATCACAACAGCCAGACAGACATTAGGAGAGAATTCACATTTTTTCCCCTCGAGTAGGTTAAAATGCAGAAGAAACAGATCTACCTTAGAATCCATCCAACATAGACAAGCCCTAAAGCTCTACACTGGCACTTTACAGCGCTGCAACTTTCTCGCTCAGGGGTGTGAAAAAACACCCCGGAGTGCTGCAAGTTTCAGCACTGTAAAATGTCAGTGTAGACAGTGCACCAGTGCTGGGAGCCACGTTCCCAACGCTGGTAGCTAATCCCCTCGTGGAGGTGGTTTTTTAAAAAGTGCTGGGAGAGCTCTTTCCCAGTGCTATGCTGCGACTACACAAGCCATATGCCAGCTAAGATGTGCCCTTAGAAAAGCCCTTCCTTAGAAAGAGTTTCTGCTTTGACAAAGGCACAAATTCAATCTGGCCTTATATCCTTCCTCACCCTCTGCCAACAGCCATCTTCCATGATGCATTACACTCTGCAGAAGATTAGGACTGCAGGTGATAAGCAGTAAGATTAGATAAGACTTCCAGACAAGGATCCTGCTATCATGGTAATAGAACAGGGGAGGGCAAACTCTTTGGCCTGAGGGCCACATCGGGGAATAGAAATTATACGGCGGGCCATGAAAGCTCACAAAATTGGGGCTAGGGCGCAGGAGGGGGTGAGGGCTCTGGTTGGGGGTGTGGGCTCTGGGGTGGGGATGGGGATGAGGAGTTTGGCGTGTAGGAGGGTGTTCTGGGCTGGGACCGAGGGGTTTGGAAGGCAGGAGGAGGATCAGGGCTGGGGCAGGGGGTTGGGGTGTGGGGCAGTAGCGTAGGCAGGTCCGGAGCACAGCGGGAACGGTGCTATAAAAAGGCGCCTCCCCCTGTACTCACCCGGCGGTGCGCCGGGTCCTCACTCGCACCGGGTCTTCGGTGGTACCCGCTGCCGAAATGCCACCAAAGACCTGGAGTGCTGCCGGGTGAGTGCAGGAAGTGGCGCTTAAAAAGAAGCTTTTTAGCTCTCCTAAAAAAAGGCGCCACTTCCTTTTTAAGGCGCCGCTTCTGCTCACAGGGAGAGCGGCCGCTTGCTTCCCCTGCTCCCCCGCTGGCTATGCTACTGGTGTGGGGAGAGGCTCAGGCGTGCAGGCTCTGAGTGGCACTTACTTCAAGCGGCTCCCGGAAGCAGTAGCATGTCCCTTCTCTGGCGCCTACGCAGAAGCTCAGCCAGGCAGCTCTGCGCACTGCCCCATCTGCAGGCACTGCCCCTGCAGCTCCCATTGGAGAGCTTATGAGCCGGAGCTGCGTGGTGCGGCCCCCAACCCTGCACCCTGGCTGGAGCGGGGTTGAGCTGCGTGGTACAGTCCCCGCCCCAGCGCCCCAGCTGAAGAGCCAGTGTGGGGCTGAGCCACGTGGTGTGGCCCCCAACCCAGTGCCCCGGCCGAAGTGGGGCCAAGCTCCATAGTGTAGCCCCCAATCCAGCACTCTGGCTGGAGCGGGGTATGCCCCAGACCCTGCTCCCCAGCGGGAGCTTGCGGGCTGGCTTAAAAATGGCTCGCAGGATGAATTCAGCCCGCGGGCTGTAGTTTGCCCACCCCTGTAATAGAATGAAGAAAAACAAACAAACAAACAAACAGAAGTTTTCCATGAAGAATCATTAGTCACAATAACTGTGTATTGCTCACCAGGGTAAACATATCAGAAATGTAGCTAGTATAGTTTCTCTCACAATCTATGGATAGACTCCTCACCTCATTTCCTCTCTCCTTCACAAAGTTAACCTATTTTGAGGATCAGCTGTGCATCTCCCCTCATTTGCTGTCTAGTTCTTTTGCTATAAGCAAAATTCTCTCTTGCTAGGAGAGAAACAGCCTTTCCAGCAGCAATATTGTTTATTAAGCATTTCCAGCTCTGCACAAATGCAATACAAGGAAGGCTATTTGTTAAGTTACACGCACCTGACATATCCCAAGTTTGCAGGGGCAAACTTGATGCGTGTATCAATTAAGTTATACTCTAAATAAATATTGGGATCAACTTCCAAGTTAAATTCCAGATTGCAGCCTCCAGGGATAGGATCTAAAAACACAAACAAAATAAGACAGTTAGATGTAGCAAATCTTCCTCCCTCTCATGCAGAATTCTCAGCAGTGCAATGGAATGAAGCTATAGTTCGCTTTTGTTGTATTTAATATTAGGGCCTTATTTGGTATGGATCAACAGGCATAGACCATTCTCCAAAGATCTTGAAATCTAGAGTCCTGATCCTACAGGTATACAAAGGCAAGTAAGTCACATTGACTTCAGTGAAACTCTGACTAGACTTAAACATGGGAATAAATGTTTGCAGGACTGGGACATTAGACTAGCAAAGCCTGTACAGCCAGCTCCAATAAAGCAATTGCTATCATGTTGGATCTCAATATAATCAGTTTATTAAATGCTGAACCCAGATTTGGCATCTATTCCCCAGTAAGTGTTAGGACTTCTGGTGTGTTTAGTGCAAGCTATATATAGTACTGGGCAACAAATATGGCCTACCAGAGAAAAGATCTGTAGTTTAACTCTTCTGTTGTTATCCCAGAACAGAATGGGGGGGGGGGGGGGGGGGGAATTTACCTCTCTCAGAATAAGCAAAAGAAACAGCTGTGCTCAACACTTGGTTGGCATCCGGAGACTGCAGGTACCATGTACACACACTCTGCTGAGGCCGAAGAATGGAAACTAACCCTTTGTCTACTCCAGTTCCTGAGCTATTTGCAGAGGCATTCTGAAAACAAACAGATAAAACCAAGCACATCTTCAGCACAGCAGTAGGTTTTTGCAGAGTGACAGACACCTAGAGGGTTCATTCCTGAAGTGACACATTATCTGGGGCATGCATCCCATTGCCAGCTATTAGATTATTGCATACTCCAGACAAGTCAGCTGCCCACAGGAGTTTTTATTTTATTTTATCTTTTTTCCTTTAAGAGGCAATATCATTTAGTTTGGGCTCAAATATAGGGTGACCAGACAGCAAACGTGAAAAATCGGGACCAGGGGTGGGGGGGGTGGGGGTAAATAGGAGCCTATATAAGAAAAAGGCCCAGAAATCGGGACTGTCCCTATAAAATCGGGATATCTGGTCACCCTACTCAAATATGACGACACTGGAGTGATTAGTCTGAGGCAATGTTCTCAGTCTTCTAAATCCCTATGTTGCAGTTGTGATTATTTTACATTCATCATTCTGTTGCCTTTTTTTAAAATTATTATTTGCTTTATTTAGGACCTACACAAAAAGCAATGCTTTATACAATTACCTCTGCAGCAAAGTTTAGTACTACTGAATATTCCAGAAAAGCGAGTGGGTTAAAGCATTGGGAGAAGAAACTTGCACAGTCACCACCAATCACAAGTTCCCTGATTTTGTCCCAAATACCCTGTGACTGAGTCCTTGCTGAAATGCCCATGAAAGTTTTGCTTAGGAGAACGGGGTTAGTCACAAGAAAGCGACCTAATGGTACAGAGATTTTACTGAAGGTACATTTTGTCCCACAAACCAGTTACAGCCTCATTGCAACAGAATATCTGCCTTTTAGATTACACTGTCCAATGCTACTGTTGCTGAACTGAGACTAGAGTTCAGCAGCAAGAATGTTTATGCCTCATTAGAAGGGGTGTGTGTGGGGGGTCATGTTTGTGAAAGAAAAACGGAGAATGAATTTGTGCTTTTAAGAGAATTCCTTCCCCTCATCTCACACACTGAAGTTAACAAAAATAAATCCAGAAGAGGCCATTAGGGGAACAAAACAAAAACCACACACAAAATTTTAAGAAGGGCCCTATAACAGCCATACCTATAAATATGAATTGCAACAGCCAAAGGTTTGTATTCTAGGGGAGAGCACTGAGAGGGGAACTGGTATACTGATGTCAGTCCTAGGTCAAATATGAGATGTTACAGCATGTTTCAAAGGTCATGTGACAGAACCACAATTAAAGCTTCAGAGCAGATTGCAGCCAACTGCTCATTCATTCAGAATCCCAATATACAAAATGGCTCCGTGTTTTTTGTGAGACATAAGCTAAAAGAAAGTGGAGTAGACATGAGAAAGATTCTTGGTCCTAAAGTCTGGGAGCTAGACTAAAACATTAAAAACATATGCGTGGTTCATGCACTTTCATTCCCCCTCCCCCCCAAACACAAATGTATCCTTACCATAGAGTGATTTTCTAATCTTCCTCTTCTAATGAAGAGTACCATTAGTTAATGTGAACACAATGGAGGCATTTAGATTCTAACTTCATACATACCTTATCAAAGGAGATGGTAACATTTTTTTGGTGGGAATGTACTTGAAAAATAATGACAGTCACGTTGCTTGCAATATTCCTTATTACAGCTTCCATTGGGATGGTCTGGTCAAGTAGCACATTTCTGAACGTGTCCAAAGAGAATTCAAGAAGACCTGTATTAAATAAATAGCCAACAATCAACAAAGTTATGTTGGTATCTTTAAAAGGGAGGGGAAGAAGATCGATGTAACGAGTTTAAAGATTTACGGGGTCCAAAATTAATCATCTGGAGACAAAGCAGAATTTGGTACTAAAAAAAAAAATAAAAATAAATAAATCCACATCAGAACACCACAGACCACCATAAAAAGATCTGCTTCTCTAGAAGAAAGCCATAATGAGAGTTTAAGCCTGGGACCCACAAGGAGTGTACATCAGAGGGGCTGTCCTCACTAAAAATCTTATGTTGTGCAGAACTGAGTTAGCCGACAATGGTGGCCATGCCTGAACTGACTGCAAACAAGGCAAATAGCATTTGGTATGGAAGAAATATAATGAGTTGAGTTAGCTGACATGATGCTGAATGCCACTTTCCCTTGTCTACTGGCATAACCGACTGGTCAGTGCACTATCCTCACAATATAGTCTTTAGACATACCAGGTGGAATCCAGAGCCCTCTGAACTCAATGGCAAAACTTTCAGAATTCACTCAAGATTTCCTAGTGAAGACATACCCAGCCACTTTAGAGAAGTTTAACATTTTTCCTTGGTGCATGTTGATCTTTGAATTCTGCATTGGTGGCACAAGAAGTCTCTAAGTGAGGAGATCTGATAAAAATTAATTCAAAGAGAAGTTTGGGGGCTGAAGCCAGGACAGTTTCCCTTAAATAATGCAGTTTTGCTGGGGTATGATCTTCAAATTGAGAGGTACTCCCTCTGCATTAATTTAAGAAGAGCCACACTGTGTGACCCAGCATACCAGATAATGAGAATTAACATGTTAACTAGTTATTCAGGTTCTGCAAGAAAGCCTAATTAGCGCCAGTAGCTGAGGAGAAAAGAAAAAAACAACAAAAAAAAAATATAAAAAGACCCCAAAATCCATTTGTCACGTAGTTAAAAATCAGTTCATTTTTTGTAATCAGTGGGTCTTGCGCTTTTGTTTTTAATAGCTTCTTTCAGATATATGGTTAGGTCTCTTTCAGCCCTAGTCTACACTACAAGCTTATGCCAGTATAACGACATTGCTCAGGGTGTGGATTTTCTATACCCCGCGTAACGTACTTATGCTGACCTAACCCCCGGTGTAGACAGTGCTATGTCAACAGGAGGGCTTCTCCCGCTGACACAGCTACGGCCTCTTGAGGTAGGGAACGTCTTCACTAAGCACTACAGCAGTGCAGCTGCAGCGCTGTAAGTATAGACATGCCTTCAGTTTTGAATCAAGAGGCACAATTCATGCCAAGTTCTCTCTGCTCCCAACCAGTAGTCAAGCTAGCAGAGAACTTACTAAGCATAAAAAAAATACGAGAGCTACCTCCTCAGCAGAACAACTCTTATCATAGAGTAAATGCTGACACAGATGTTGCCTATTATTCCATGCCTCTGTTAGATGGACTGGATTTGCTTTGAGGACAGTCAGTGCTGCTGCTTCCCTTCCCCAATCCCTTCCCAGAATATGTAGCAGTCAGGTGCCCTTTTAAACCCTCAAGAGGATACTGTAAAGTTAGCCCCCCTGAAGGTATGAGACTTGGGAGGATTGCAGTGGCAGCAACCACAACCAGACTGGATTATATGCATAGGAATTCAGAACTATCAAAAGGAAACAAACTTCATCCTGGCACAAGATTTATATGTTACATCACTGGCTAGAAGCAGCTTTCAGAGGAGTAGCCATGTTAGTCTGTATCAGCAAAAACAATGAGGAATCCTTGTGGTAGTTTAGAGACTAACATCTCTATAGTATGCTTTCAGATGGTCCCGTTCATTGCAACAATAGACCCATTTAGGATTTTAGTTTTGGACTTCAAAACTAAAAAACCAAGACTGAAAGGAATGCATTTTCTTCATCCATCTCAACCTTCACTAAGGTCGTCTACACTACAGTTTTGTTGACAAAAGTCAGCTTTCGTTGACAAAACAGTGAAGGTGTACACATTACATTCTCCTCCCAGTGATTTAACTCTCCTGCTATGCCAACAAAATAAAGCCACCTCGAGGAGAGGTGTAGGGCTTTTTGCAGCAAAAAAGTTAGATTGTCAGTGTAGACACTGCGCTTGGTTATGTCATCATAAATGGCCTTCGGACGTGTCCCACAATGCCCACCCTGACCACTCTGGTCAGCAGTTCAAACTCCACTGCCCTACACCCAGATACACAGGCATCCGCTCCTCCCCCTTTAAAGAGACAGGAATTTGTGAAATTCCACTTCCTGTTTCCTCAGCACGGAGAACTCACATTGCATCATTCCAGCTGACCATAGCGGCTCCACACACTAAACGATCTCCCGTGTGGAGTACACTGGAGTAGTTGGATCTGCTGTCTCCGTAGGGAGAGGAGGTTGTACAGTCCCAGCTCCGCTCCAGCTGTAAACAACTTCTATACCTATGGGCAGATTTCTTGTGGCATGCTGGATAAGGGCTACAAACGGGACATGCATCAGTTCTATCCGAAGATAAAGGAGCTGAGGCAAGCGTACCAGAAGGCAAGGAAGTCAAACTGTCACTGGTGCTGCACTGAAGATCTGCCACTTCTGTAAGGAGCTGGACGCCATCCTCAGCAGTGACCCCCATCACCACCACCACAAAAGGCCCCATGGATACTTCAAGGGTGTTGGAGACAGCGGCCAGCAGACTCAACCCCGAGGACGAAGTGGTGGATGAAGAAGTGGAGTTGGAGGATGAGATGGGACAAGCAATAGGGTGAATCTAGTACCATGTCAAGCCAGGAACTCTTCTTGACCCCGGAGGGTTCGAGCCAGTTCCAGCACTCTGGCTGTGGAGCGCTTGATACAGGAGAGGGGAGCTCTGGTAAGTGCTCATTTTGAGAGGATACTGCTCAGTTACATGAGGCAGAGCTGTCCTTTGCTCTGTTATATGCTAGAAGTGGTTTAGGGGATAGAAATGTACAAAACTAGCTGTGTGTGTCTGCTTAGCATTTCCCTGTGCAGCTACGCAGTGGAGGCTCTGCATACCAAGATTTCACAAGAATCCTCCAGAGAGATCTCTAGGAAACTTTCCTAGAGGTACTTGCCAATCCTCTGCTGAAGGTTCCTTGGCAGAGCTGCTTTGTTCCTTCCCCATTGTAGGAAGCTTTCCCGTGCTAATCAGTAATCACATAGGGACTGGGTCTGAAGCCGCACACATTCAGGAGATGCAAACTTGCTTACCCTCAGGAGTTAGATATTGGCTTCAATGACCCCCGCCTGTGGAAAATGGTGGCAGAATTTACAATATTTTCCCTAGTCACTTGCAGTGATCCCCTTAAAAAAACACCTAGACCTTTTGCCCATCTTGAACCTCCTCACCCCACCCAGGCCAAACTCACCATGTTTAGGGTGTTCGCCGAGCTGTGTGCTTGCCAAGGGACAGTGAGAAAGAGGTGTATTTTACTATTCTGATTCAATGCTCTAACAAATCATGCCTCTATTTATTGTTTCTTGCACTGCTGCAGCTGTGGCCTCCAGGGGAACCCCCTACACACCGGCAGAGTGCCTCTGCCAGATAAGGAGCAAGAACGACAAGTTTTGGGAGGTGCTCCAATCCTCTGATACTGCAGATCAAGAACACAGGTTGTGAAGAGAGACAATTAATGAACGATTAAAAACAGATAGCCAGGAGAGGAAGCTGGGCTAGGAGGGAATTTTAGTGGGCCAGAAACAGATGATAAAGTGATGGAGGACCAAACGGAGTAGATGAAGTCCCTAATTGTGCTGCAGGCTGAACACCTGCATGCTTGCTCCCCATCGCAGCCCATACAGAACTGATTGCCATGCTCTCCCCAAACACCTCCCACACATCCCTTGCATCTTCCTGGCCCATCGCAGTACCCCATTCCCTCCACCCCTGGATTTACTCACAGCTATGAGAGCCTCCGTCAGGAGAACGTTCCTCTCAGTGGTATGGCCCTTTCAACAAAGGGTTTTCTGTTCATTGTTGTTTAATAAAAAAAACCCTCAAAGATAATCAATTTTTTTGTGTCTCCTACACACAGTGGTTACTGCTGGAATCAATACACAGTGGCAACTGGCACATTTATAGACTACAAATCACTGCTAGGAAGCAATCCCCCATGGTGGACTTCCTGACTCCAAACTGATTCACAACCGACCGGTAGCAGTCTGGAGTTGTCAGCTTCCACACAGCAATCGCCATGCGCTTCTCCACTAAGAGGGCAGCTGTCATTTTAGTGTCCTTGTGCCAGTGCTTGGGCGTGCTCTGCATATAGTTCCAGGAAGGTGGCTTTGTGCATCCAAGAGTTCTGCCGCTACTGCTCATCATCCCAGACAAGAATAAAGATGTGATCCCACCACCAGGTGCAGCTGCTCCATGAATGCCAAAAGTAATCTGGTATTGTTTCTTTCCCAGGCACACAGCAGGGCAGGCATGACAGATTCCTGTTCAAATTTGAAGCTCATGAGATACTGCATGATCAGCTGTATTGTCCTTTATAACACGGACCACAACAGTAGAGAGCAATGCGGGATCCATGCTTTCGGAGATGGTGGGCACACAGGAAACAGGGACTGTTGAAAAATGGCACGAAACGTAGTCAGATGCCCATGGAACGATGGGACAGAAAAAACTGTATCATGGGATGTTGAGCCTGCACCCATCATGCACTGCGATCCACTTCACCTTCCCACCACTCCTAGCTGCGGAAGGTGCAGAGTAGCACAGACTGATAGTTACCCACAATGCACTGCTCTCACTGTTGATGCTAGAGCAGAAACTGTGAATGTGCTCTGCTGACAAAAGGAGCGTTGTGTGAGCATGCACAAGCAATGTAATTAGAACAGTTTATGATCATCAGCATAACTTGTGTCACTTTAACTCTGTAGTGGAGACATAGCCTAAGGAGTTGCAACTTTAAAGTAACTACCATTTACCATAGTTAATAGGTAGAAACAAAACCCAGTGCTTAAAGTAACTGCTCAATATGCTGACTGCTCAAAACTGCTCACTACTTCATAACACCTACTCAGCTGGTTTTTCACACCAGTTGAACATCAATCAGTGTGACCATGTGAGAATTCTTTCGTGGACCTAGCACGGTCTGCGGGTTAGACTAGTTTAACTACTCTCTGGTATGGATTTTTCACAACCTTGAGAGGTAGCTATGCTGATGTAACTTTTCAGTATAGACCAGTCCTTATTCTGGAAACAAGAGTGCTTTTTTCCAGTTTCGCTTAATCCACAATAAGAGCGTACACACTTGTGAGTTATTTCAGAATAATCCATGTGTAGACAAGTTATATACAGTTGTGTTTGTTAAATGATTTTGCCAGTCTTTTTTCCTGTAGCCTTGAGCTGGCTCCAAATCACTTACACCTGAATGGCTCATCCAGCAAAAATAAGGTCAGCACACAAACAGCAGTTCTTTTAGAGTCAGTTTCAAACACATTCAGTGGAGAAGTCAGAAGTCGAGTTCTAATTATTGTTCATGGGCCAGAATTACAGATTTAGTACTCCATATTTCCTTATGTCCATAGGGATAATTCCCATTTATGTCAACAAGAAGTTGATACAAAGAACAAAGGCAGAGTTAGAACTCCAAACTTAGCTTTTGTTTTGTAGCACCATGACGCTGCATTCAGCATCATTCACTGGGAAATAAGCTCACTTTTAGGATCCTGGTTATTTCTGTTCTTATTTCTCTTCTTTTGCCATCCATCTGTTTCTTTTTTTCTTTGAATGTTTCCCTTCCATAGTTTCTTCCATGCAACAACTTCTAGTCCCTTCCACCTTATCAGCAATGAAACAGTCACACTTTGCAACCATTGTTTCAGGATGTCTGCGTATTCAAGAAGACAACACAGCCACAGCTACCCACTGTTCACAATCTGATAGCACCCAGGAAGGTAACTAAAAGATTTCATATTAAAAGTTTTTACAGATTCTGAAGAACTAATATGCCACGCGGGCCACATAGACACCACTTGATAGACTTAACATGCCTACTTTTGAGTCATCTGTCACATATTAGGCTTCCCCTTGGTGCAGCCTCTGAGCATACCATTTCAGACATTTAGATTTAAGAAAGAGATCATTTATAAACACAATACAGGACATAGCAAAGAATTCCACAATTAAAGCAGTAGCCTGATCTATTAATGAAAGTGAATTTATTTCATACTCCAAAAGGGAAAGAAAATGGATTCTTGGTCTTTGGCTTCTTAAAAAAAAAAAAAGCTGCATTCTAGAATCGAGCAGTTTCAACAGCTAGAATCAAAGAGGAATTTTTCACAGGCACTAAATTCACACACGAGAAAAAGGTTATGGAAAATTAACTCTTGTTTAGCCACAGTACAGGCACAGTCTGGCCAGTGAAAGCTTTTCCCCACTGCCTCAGCCCCAAACTACAGGAACAAGCAGTGCTTAATTTATGCCAGGGCTTGCCAGTGCTGAGCCCTAGCACTTCTAGGCTTGGCAGTTCATAGCCCTGGCATCTCTGGGCTTGGCACATTAGTTATGAATATAAAAAAATTGTTTGAGTCCCGGCACCTCTTTCATTACAAATTAAGCACTGGGAACAAGGGTTCAATTCATCTTGGCTCTCATTAAGCAAGCTAGGAGGGAAGTTTAGTCTCCATGCCTATGAAAAAAGCCCCCAAAGGGTGCCAACTGAGGTGTTTGTTCTGCAGTGTCCAAGATCTGTCTGTCCATCAAAACCTGATCAACTTGTTTATACAGAGACCTGTAAACAGCCTAGAAATGAAATGCATCATTTATTAAGAGTTTAGGAGAGCCAAGACAGAGGTACTAGACAGGACATCTTTCCCCCCCCATTCAGTTATATCAAGTTGGAAGATTCCTTACTCTGAGGTTTACTATTAAAAGTCTCTAGTTATTTTGTAATCCCAAGCAGGCATGTATGTGTTCTGCTTGTACAGCATTACTGGTTGCATCAACAAGTGATGAATGGAAAAGAAACAGCCTACTTAGAAGTTCCTCACCATTATATGACAAGTTCTCAGTTAAAAGTCAGGGTGTATAAAAGCATAAAAATACATGTTTAAGCCATGTGCAGTTTAATACACAATTTTTACAAGTTCAGGGAAGCTTAGTACTGGTGAAAAGTGTCATATTGACAGCCAGGGGAACGAAGTCCTCCACCCACAGATCACTACATAGCCTGCACCACCACTTCGCTGTGTTACTCCAGCCTTCCCTGTATTGAATATAAGCATCACAGTAGCATTAGGGGGCTCAGCTGAGATTGAGGCCCCACTGCGCTAGAGCTAGACACCACACAGACAGTAGAGACAGTTCCTGTCCTTGAGAGCTTACTGTTTAAAATAGACAAAAGTGGGAGGGAAACAGAGAGGTGAAGTTATCTGTCCAAATTTACATAGCAGCTCAGTGGCAAAGCCAGAAATAGAACGCAGGTCCTCCACGACCATAGTTGCTGGACAAAAAAAGTGAGATTAAGAAACCCAAACCTGAATGATCACCTCTAGGGGATATTATCTTAGTTCAGTCTACAGGTCTATTTCATTCTTTGCTGCCCTTCTAGAAGGTTAACAAACAGATGGTGATGACTTTTTGTTGCTACCAAACCAGGCTGGATTTGAACTGGTGACCTAGAGCGAACAAGGAATTTTGTTTGCTGGAACCGGAATGAAAAGCAAAATATAAGCAGAGGCAGCAGCATTTGGGAAATATTACTTAGTGTTTGCTTACTGGATATTCATTAACATTAAGATCAGAGCACAATGTTTTTAATGTAGAACAGAAAAATTGTAGAACTAAATAAGTAGGTGCATCTCAAACCCACTGCTTCATCACTTTGTAGTGTATCCCATCCTCTCTCTGGAGGATGCTAGTTTTGGCCCTCCTACTGGATTGATGGGGCAGGGACCCACCTGTGACGAGCTCAGTGCAGCATCATGGCCTTTGATATTCACCTTTTTGGGGGCCAGGAACCTTGCATTTCTGTAGAGTGCTTAACAGCCCTGGAACATATATATTCCATTACCACTCTAGTCCAGCAGCCAATCTGATCAGCCTTGCTTTAGGGGCCATACAAAATTCACAAAAAACCTTGTATCTGAAGACTATACATTTTAAAAGTCTGCCTGGTGATTATCACTGTTTATCATTTGGAATTATCGACATTTCATCCCTGCCTTGCCACTCCACCCATCATCAAGTGTTCACACATTATTTGGGGCATACAAAAATCAAGGCACAAGAATTGTTAATACATGTATTAATATTTGCAATTTCAATCATTAATATGATTGAAATAGCAAATTTCAAATATATTTGAAATTGCAAATAAATTATATTTGTTATATAAAAATTGCAAATATATATATATAACTAATACAAGTATATGAGGAAGGAGGTGGGGGTACAGTACGAACCTTAATTTTCAGTTCATATAGTGAACACTTTTTAATGTGAAAAAACATTCAAAATATATATTTGTTTAAATTATAGCAATATTTTAACCAAATACTCCAAAGTGCTTTTCCCACACTCGTGCCTGAAGATGTGCTCATTTTCTATAAAATGCTTCAGTTGGTGGTGATAGGGAGCTGAGCTTTGGTGTTGATGTGGTACCTTTACCAGTTTTCACTGCATGTTATTTCTCCCATGCTTCTGACATGGTGGCACAGTTTGTTTGCCAGTTCAAAGCCATCAGAAAGAGGGAGTTACCAGCTCACAGAATCTTCAACACAGTGGCAAGGCCAAAATAGGATGCTACTGCATCACTTCCCAAGGGGGCAAAGGCAGCTAACAGTCCAGGCACAATGTTCTAGTGTTGCTCTGAAGTAGCATGAATGTCTATTACAACTCTCTCTTGAGCTAGAGATTCCATAATCACTTAAGAAATTAGGCCCTGTTCAAGGTGATGATGCAAGAGTAAAACAAATACATCTGATAATACTGATATTCCCACTGGAGTCTCTTTCACAACCATCACCATTTGTTATCCAAGGAGGTTGTCTGACTCCTCAGGTGGACATATCTTCCCTGTTGATCACCACACCTCCTCCTTTACATCAACTGGGGTGTGGGCTCTACCTGTAATGACTAGCTTGTGCTCTAATAGGTTCTCTTGGTCAAAATTCTTGTCTTGAATGAGTTCTGTACAATGATAATCAACTGTTTCTTGTTTCCAGTTACCGTCAAAACAACTTTCTGTGGCAGTAGCTCTATACTTGCACTCAGCTGATGCACCCTGCTTGCTTCTGTAGCTCTGCTAGATCTTGTGACACTTTCTGATGAGGTCTTTGCACTTTTCAAAGACATGGTTTACATCACCTGCAGGTAGCTTGTGTTCAGTGCAGACTCAGAAATTGGACACAAAGTCCTTGAATATCATTTGCTGGCCAGCATACCACTGAAAGAAGTGGAACGGTCAATGACTTTACAGGTGATGTCTTGTTAAGTATGTCTAGTTGACACTTCTATCTGCAGCTGGTTCTTTAGCTTACACTTAGTCTTGGAAAGCCTCATGTCACCGTCAGAACATAGATACTGGTACAGGGACCAACTCATGTGACAAAATATTCTTCATGTCAACCTCTCATGAACTTGCTTGTTGGCAAGTGTCAAATGCCTTTGTTGGACAAACCTGTACATGGTTTGTCCCTCCCAGTGGCTCTGCTATCCTTGGTATTGTGTTACAGAACCCAGTTGGCCAGCTACGTTCAAATTCTTGCATTTGGTGAATTCCAATTGTAAGCGTCATCGACATTGATGGGTAGCAGTGCCACTCTACCACTGACAATGTTTATTATTGCCTCTGGGTGCTTAGTGGGGCTTAAGGGACACAGCATTAATAAGACAGAGCTTTCTCTGTCCCTTGCAACTGCAGCAATCCTTGACTTGATTTCTTCTTTGTGGATCTCTTGTATTTCTGCCTCATGAAGGGGGTTTTGAAGTACATGTCATTGCATAACCATCCCATATTCCTGGAACATAGTCAGCTGTTTTCATGCACCATGTGTTTGTTTATAATCTGTTAATGTCTATAAAACTGTCCAATATTTCAAAATTACTTCTCAGGAGTGAGTATGTGAGAATTTAAGTGAGCATGTTTAGAAAACAAGAAAATGCCTTGTGTCTCTAGGAGAAGAGGGAGCATACTAGTAAGGTATATTCCAAATACAGATAATAATACGGAGATAACATATGTACCCTTTTAGCTAATTTATGTTCCATACAAAAATATTAGCGTGAAGTTTATTACAAAATTGAAATTCAGTGAAAGGCGGTTTCACTGTCACCTCACTTGTGAATCAGGAGCAGGGTGGAATTAAATGCTAAGTAGTGACAAGGGGTCATCAGGCAGTGTTTTAGAATTTAGGGTTTTTCAATTTGGAATCCACAAGAAAAAAAACCAAACCAATACTGTATGGACACTAAAACCAGGTATTTCCAAAAACTTGCATTTGGCTACCAGACTACTCCCCCAAGCCATTCAATTTTCCCTCATCTTATTATTGCCCAATTTTCCCACTAGGCAATAATCACCTTGAGTTGTTTTCATGTTTGTCTCAATGATTCCACACAAAATTTCTCAATCAAGGAACCACATTCACAGCAGAACCAAACTAACTCAGCAAATAAAAGGGTAGGGGAAACCCAACCACTGCTCTATAGTCCCTCTTTTTACTCTTAAATGTCACAAGGGACTCCAAGTCTTTAAAATTGTCTAGAGGGCCCTTTTATATGGTGGTATTTTATGTGCAGGAACTATCAGCATAAGGAAGGGCCACTGACAAGCCCCCAAACACACTGCAACTATAGCAGACCCTGGAAAGGGAGTCAAGTCAGTTAAGTTCCACCTCTGCTAGGTCTCTTAACTGGCTCCCTGAAACTAGAGGACAGCATAGACTACACAAAGCTTTCGCTTTGTTACAAAGGCATTGTTACCCTATCTGCACTATAAACACAACTGTTGTAGTGCTGTGCCAGGCAAGTACAACTGTGTTCTTCCATTTGAGGAAAGAGAAAGAATCCCTGTGAAATATGATCGCCTAAGCCTCTTGTACCAACCTGGTATTGTTCACCCAGTAGTACTGCTGTGCAGAATCAGAATTTCAGCAGCGATTACAAGGGGAGTATTAGAAACTATATAGTCACACACATCCTGTAATGCATTAGCAAGGACACAGATCGGACCCCCTGAACTTCTTTCATACACCAATATACATTTGACATAATTAATTAGAGAGCTAGCAAAGAAAACCCAGCCACTTCCTCCAAACTCAAAAGATATATTCTTAATACAAAGCACATGAACACTCAACTGGATATCCCTAGCCAAGTGGATTATTAATTTATATTTCAGGTTTACTTTAAAGTGTTTGGTCATAGATGTGTTAAATATATTTTTTGACCAGCTTTATAAAAATGCAGATCTGCCTTGCAACAGTAGCCAGACATCCTCCAAGGGGAAGTGGGTTAGCTCAGTATCACTTTTGCTGTTTCCCCACTTAAATGTGCTGCGGAAACCAACAACACATAACCATAAAAAGTGTGAAAACCGACCTCTTCCGCTAGTCTTTTTAGGGCGAGAAGGGAAGTCACTGCCAGCATTTTACAAACACAGGGATTCAATCCACTTCAGCCCAGGTTTTCATAAGTGCTCACTAATTTTAGGTGCCCGATTTGAGATATTCAGGGCTCGATTTTCAGAAGAACACCATCAACTCACTTCAACTCAGCATCTCCAAGGGGAGGGAGAAAAGGAGACTTCATGTGTCTCAAGTTGAGTACCAAATTAGCAAATACATAATGTTTTTAAATGTTGGCCTAAAATCTTATTACATATGACAAGGGCTGGAAGTACCTTGTTGACAAATATTTTCTATGCTTTACTAAATGATATTACATTTAAAGCAAAGTTGTAAGAATCAAAGTCAAAGTCCCCCCAAACCATCGGACTGATGTGGTGAAGGCAAGTCAATTCCATAGCCAACAGTACACAAGGGAGAGAGATGTGGCCAGTGTCACATCAGACTACCTTTGACTATCCCTAACCCCATGGACCAGGAATCCATTTTGCAGCTGGGTGAACTGGAGGTGGCCTTTCAGTGCAAGATGGAACACAACTCAAACTCATGACCTTCAGGATTGTAGTCGAGTGCCTTAGCCACTGTAAGAGACAAGCTAAAAAGGAAACTCGGGAGTTAAGGCTAACACTCCATCAAGTTCGCTATGTCTACATGGAGACACTAAGGCTTGGTCTACACTACAAACTTATGTCAACATAATGACATCGCACTGCTGAACTATTTTGGAATCATCAGATTCAATAACCAGACTTTTAGAACAGTTTGCCTCATAGTCATGGCTATTTTTTGGATCATTAACAAAAAAGAGACGATCAACACTTTGCAAGTTTTTTAAAAAAAAAAATCTAGTAGACTAATCAGTTTCTCTAAACCTCTACGGCCTATTCACGCAACATGGTGATACACTGATCCGGAAGAGTCCATATGCTTGAATTAACCATGATATTTGTAGTACACTAAAATTCATGTATGTTGCTTAACACTTTTTTTTTTTGCACAATTTAGTGGTTTTGAAAGAGAAATGTCAAGTTAAAACACGAGCCACACTGTTTATTAGTTGTCAGCAAAATTAGATTAAAATAAATGTCTGCATTTTTAGAACAGATAGATATTATCAGAAGTTTGGAACCAATCAAAAAACCAGTTCTGCATTAAAATCTTGCCTGGCAAGTTTCAGTCAAATTGTCATTCAGTTTATGAACCAGGGAAAGAAGGATAATTCTGGCAATGCTAATACAGCCTCAAACTATAGTGCTGTGAACAATCCATCTATTATCTCTTCATACTGAAAATTGTTACAACTAGAACATCAAAAGATTTCAGAGATATCTTTCCATAAAACAGATTGCTTCTGCCTGATGGACCTTTATTTTCCACATCTATTATTCAAACACACACTGTCCAACCTTCATTGTGCATCACAATCCAACAGTTTGAATGAAAACGCACAAGGAGGAGGGCGGGGGGCATACAAGTAGCTGTTCAATTTCTTATTTTTGTTTTAACCAGTTTTGAGACTGCTCTGTTTTACCATTCAATGAAGTCAAACCCTCCAGGGGAAGTACATTACTGTTGCTTACAGGCTAGCCTGCTATTAAGATTCTCTCTTCGATAATGAAATGCTTGTTCACGGCAGGAAAAAAGCCTCACTGTGGCCGAAACATATGACTGAGCCCTGACCCACGAAACACATGACATGCTCCTTTAAAGCCCAGAGTGCTCATGATCACTTTGCTGCTTATGCAAACCACCTGATTTTGGTAACCAACCCAACTCATGCCAATTCCCCACGGTGTGGAATGCATTCTAATGTGCAAAGCACTTAGCTGTTCAAACGTTATTTGCAAATGAATACAGATCCCAAGAAGGAACAGGGCTACCCCAGGACGGAGAAATTATTAGGAATCTTGACAAACTATTCTAGGCCACCCCTTATTTTCAGCTCATTGAAACCTCTAGCAGCTGAGATCCAGGATAATCTTCGCAGCCTGAGAGATTATCCCCAGCTATTAATCATCTTCGTGGGGCGAACAATCCCGAGGTGCCCACCTGCATATGAAAAATCTCTTGGGCAAACACAGTTCAAAAATATCCAAGAAGGGCAAATAAGCTGCCAGCGCTCTGTTTTTAAACACGTGCACGCTTGTTTTGACCGTGCAGAAGTGAAAACGGAGCCAGCTTTCTATTTCAAGACACAGAGTGCCTCTGCTGGGGGGGGGGGGTGTTATTCTGATAGTCCAGGCCCCAGGGGACCATTTCTTTCCTTCCCTAGCCCGCCCCCCTTTATATCTTACCCGCGCTGGCGTGGACCGGGGCTTCACGCCTGCAAACGAGCCCCAAGACCAGCAAGGTGCTGGGGAAGAAGCGCGGGAGCCACATTGCGCCTGAAAAATCCCCCGCCGAGCCCGGGCCGGGGGAAGGGCTCCCAGAGGGGCCGGCTCGCGGGACGCTAAATCCGCGGCGCGGGCGGCTCTCACCCGGGCGGGCAGCAGACACCGCCCCTCATCGCAGCCCGGGGGCCAGCCCCATGCGCCCTAACGCCAGCCCGAGCCGGCCTCGCCGCCGCCCGGCCCCATTTCTAACCGGCAGGCTCAGCGAAGGCTCCCACTTCCGGCAATCAGCCCTCGGCTTGGCTGCAGCGGCGAGCGCCGCTCTCGCTGGCTCGCTCGCTCGCAGAACAGCCGCTGGGGCTGGAGAGCGGCAGATGCCAAGTTCCCGGGAAAGCGTGGGCGCCACGGCGCTGTGCAGGGGCTAGTCCTGCTGAGCGGTGCACCCGAAGGGCCTCGAGAGTGTCTGACGGTAGTTTTGCAAGGGACAAACATCACCCAGAACTCATGGAGGAAGGGCTCCCCTTGTGTAGTGCTTGCATCGCATTGGCAGTGATTTTCAGGTCTCATCATTAGGGTTTGTGTTAAGGTAAATGTTGGCACTAGGGAATGTCTGATTGCCTCGGGAATGCCTGGCTTAGGGTGACCAGATGTACCGATTTTATAGGGACAGTCCCGCTCTTGGGATCTTTTTCTTATATAGGCTCTTATTACCGCCACCCCCTGTCCCGATTTTTCACACTTGCTGTCTGGTCAGCCTAGTCTGGCTCTTCACAGATACTATTTATCTGCCTTGCACCAGGGCCTAGAGGCCTGTTGAGATCAGGGCTCTGTTGCACTAGGCTCTGTACCCACATAGTAACACCTGCTGTGACAAGGTTCCAATCTAAAGCATGGCCAGCATGGGAAAGTTGCATCAGTTTGTAACTTGCCTTGGTTTTGAAATGATATAGCAGTGTCACCAACTTTAGTCATTTTACTGCAAGTTTCAAATATTTTGTGTTTTTCTAAAAGCCCCAGATCCTAGAGCAGTGGTTCCCAAACTGGGGTTTGGGAACCCCTGAGGGTTCACAAAATGTTACAGGGGGTTCTTGGGGAAAAATTCCCTAATGGCGGACAGAGCTGTCCTTGGGGACCCCGGGCAGCATGGGGCCAGCAACCCGGAGCCCCTGGACTTCCAAGAGCTAAGCAGATCACAGCAAGCATATCTATCACATTGAGGAGATTTAAACTTCAAGACTCCTTATAAGAAATGGAAAGGGAGGTGGATATTTTTTGCTGTTTTTAAAATTAAATAGGCTGCTAGTGTTGTTTTAAAATTATTATGAAGAACAAGTTTAAGCTTTGTTGTAACATGCGTTGTTTGCCTGGACTGCTCAAGACATGAAGGCTTGTGTAGAAGGAACTCTTTGAGTTGGCTTCTTAAATACCTTCATGCTGTTTCACATCTGATACTCCTTGATGAAACATAGGAGCCTTGTCTTATAACAGGCTTATTCAAAGTGATACAAGCTATGAAAGTGAGATCTTGGAAGAGATCTTGTCCACTGCTTGCATCCGAAGAAGTGGGTATTCACCCACGAAAGCTTATGCTTCAATACCTCTGTTAGTCTATAAGGTGCCACAGGACCCTTTGTCGCTTCTTGGAAGAGTGTTGCCATTTTCATCATGTAATAAAAATACTGTAATGATTAATAATAATAATAATAATAGTGCATAATAAGCATGTCATAAAACAAATTTTATATTTCTAAGATCCTGCTTTTATAATTTATACTCAGATAAAGGAGAAAATCCCTGGAAATATTCATTTTTAGGAGGGTTTGCGAGACTTGACATTTTAGTGAAAGGGGTTCACAGGTTATTAAAGTTTGGGAACCACTGTCCTAGAGGCATGTTGTTATGTGGGAATCTCAGACTTCATCTAAAACATATGTGTTTCTAGCCCTCATGGGTGTGGAGAAAAGTCTGAAAATGTTACTCAAGTACACGCTAAAGGCTCAGGAAAGAGATGACAGGTTAAAAGATCACCACATTTATTATTTTTAAATTCTAGTCATTTTTAAGCCAAGCTCACGATTATTTATGTTTGAATGTTTTGAGGTTGGGAGTACTATTATAACTAAAGCAATACAAATCCCTGGATGGATACTTTTAGTTTGAGTATCTTGTTTTGGCTTAATTTAACTATTTCCCAATCAACTCAAGCTAAACAAAAGAAAAAATAAACACTCAAACTGAAATAACACAGGAGTTTGCACTGTGTTAACTATAATAGTTTACATTTATATCTTAGGGGTGCAACTTTCTTGTATAGACAAGTCCTATATAAGTGTTTGGAGGATTGTGGTCTTTGTCAGTAAGAATGGCTGTTTATTGTGATTTGTCTCTACCCATGACACTGTTGCTGCTAGCCAAATTCTACTAAATTAACATGCTAAGGTAAGGATCCATCATGATTGCAACGGTATCCCCGGAGGGTTCAGCCTCAGACTGTGAGACCACTGTGCCCCCTTAACTCTCCAGCCTGGGCTGTCATAAGAACATAAGAAAGGCCGTACTGGGTCAGACCAAAGGTCCATCCAACCCAGTATCCTGTCCACCGACAGTGGCCAATGCCAGGTGACCCGGAGTGAGTGGACCCAACAGGTAATGATCAAGTGATCTCTCTCCTGCCATCCATCACCCCCCTCTGACAAACAGAGGCTAAGGACACCATTTGTTACCCATTCTGGCTAATAGCCATTAATGGACTTAACCTCCATGAATTTATCCAGTTCTCTTTTAAACCCTATTATAGTCCTAGCCTTCACAGCCTCCTCAGGCAAGGAGTTCCACAGGTTGACTGTGCCCTGTGTGAAGAAGAACTTCCTTTTATTTGTTTTAAACCTGCTGCCCCCTAATTTCATTGGGTGGCCCCTAGTTCTTTTATTATGAGAACAAGTAAATAACTTTTCCTTATTCACTTCCTCCACACCACTCATAATTTTATATACCTCTATCATATCCCCCCTTAGTCTCCTCTTTTCCAAGCTGAAAAGTCCTAGCCTCTTTAATCTCTCCTCATATGGGACCTGGTCCAGACCCCTAATCATTTTAGTTGCCCTTCTCTGAACCTTTTCTAATGCCAGTATATCCTTTTTGAGATGAGGAGACCACAATTGTACGCAGTATTCAAGATGTGGGCGCACTATGGATTTATATAAGGGCAGTACGATATTCTCTGTCTTATTCTCTATCCCTTTTTTAATGATTCCTAACATCCCGTTTGCTTTTTTGACTGCCGCTGCACACTGCATGGACGTCTTTAGAGAACTATCCACGATGACTCCAAGATCTTTTTCCTGATTAGTTGTAGCTAAATTAGCCCCCATCATATTGTATGTATAGTTGGGGTTATTTTTTCCAATGTGCATTACTTTACATTTATCCACATTAAATTTCATTTGCCATTTTATTGCCCAATCATGTCTCTCACAATGCTGTCTGACAATGCTTTGCTAGTTACAAGCAGCAAATCCCTCCAGGTGCTGTTATCACTCAGCACAACCACACCCAGCTAGATTGCATGAATGCTCCCAGAGCCACTGATGAATCACACAGAGAAAGGTACCTGCCAAATCCACCGTCTTTAGAGAACTATCCACGATGACTCCAAGATCTTTTTCCTGATTAGTTGTAGCTAAATTAGCCCCCATCATATTGTATGTATAGTTGGGGTTATTTTTTCCAATGTGCATTACTTTACATTTATCCACATTAAATTTCATTTGCCATTTTATTGCCCAATCATGTCTCTCACAATGCTGTCTGACAATGCTTTGCTAGTTACAAGCAGCAAATCCCTCCAGGTGCTGTTATCACTCAGCACAACCACACCCAGCTAGATTGCATGAATGCTCCCAGAGCCACTGATGAATCACACAGAGAAAGGTACCTGCCAAATCCCCCCAGCTCCCAGCCTTGTACCTCAGGAATATACTGAATTGCACTGCCCAAGATGAGCAGTGCAAGTTTATTAATTGGTTCATCACTTCATCAATGGAAAGTGGATATATACCAGCCTTTGTAAACCTGAGCAGATTTACCAAACGCTTCAGGCAAACTCACTGGTAAAGATAAACAGTAAAACAAGTTTATTGATTACAAAGAATAGATTTTAAGTGATTATAAGTGATAGGCAAAAAGTCAGAGTGGTTACCAAAAGAAAATAAAAAATAAGCACTAGGTCTAAACTCTCAATCCTATTAGACTGGGCAACATCTAGATTAAGCAGTTTTTCTCACCCCACTGGATATTGCAGTTCATAGTACACAGGTTTCACCCTTGAAACCTGGGCCAGTCTCCTCTGTTGGAGTCTTCAGTCTTCTCCGTGTCCTTGTTGCTTACAGCATGGGGGTGAGAGGAGGAGAAAAGGCCAAGCATATGGCCACTGTGTTCTGTTTTATACCCTTCGTCCATGTGCTTGGAGAACACAAGTCCAGGTATGTCTGGTGGGCATTGCTGAGTCACCAGGCAAGGTTGAGCAATTCCCCTGGTGTGGCCTTGTGCAAGTGCATCATTGCATTGTAGCTCCCTTGCTAGACAATGGCTGTTGATGGTGGTTCAACACCCGCCCGGGCGTTGGTTAGCTCCCTTGTCCTTATCCCTGGGGATCTAATATCTGGACATTTCCCCAACTCACAGCATGTTTTAGTGACAACCATACAACACAATCTCATAACTTCATATGCACTAATGATATACATATTTAGATAGAACCATGGATCATAACCTTTCCCCTGATACCTCACATGGCATGCTTTATGCGAAATATCACAATTATATATAAATGATGAATATAGGGGTTACAGGGCACTCCCCTGAGGTATAGAGTGTTACAATGATATCAGCCCTCTCCTCCCCAGCACCTTGATCTAATTCTAATATAACAAAGTCTGAAAATAACTCCTAAAACCTCAAACCTCCTCTAAAGCTGCAAACTCAAAATTTAACTTAAAATACAAATAGAGGGGCTGATACTACAATGAGCTCCGCAATGGCTACTCCCAATGGGGTCCATAAAGCTGCGTCAGGGTCTGCCTGCATGGAGCTCATTGCAGCTTCAGTGCTAGAGACAAAAGGTTACAAATATTGTTCAGCACTTTTCTTCTTTGAAGGTCATTGCAGAAAATGAATTAATCCTCATAGGCGGCAGTGTTAACATTGATGTTTAAAGTTAATGACCCAAGAGAGGTTAAATAAGACATACCACTTAATTGATCCTGATAATACCCGAGTTAGGCATTATCACCCCCATTTCAAAGAAGGGGAAATTTAGGGAGAGAGATTAAGTCTGTGATCCAGCAAAGCACTTAAGCATGCTCACATGGTTAAAGCTAAGCATGTGTTTCCTGGGTCAGGGCCTATGGAAGAGGTTTTGAAACTAGGGGGTCGTAGAGGAACGTTCGGGGTAGGGGAGTGGCAATACCAGCCCTGTGCTGCGGGGCTTGGGCCAGCCCCACACAATGGGGTTTGGGATGGGAAGACCACCTCCCCCCTCTGACTCACCTCAGCAGGGCACCCAGGCTTGTGTGTCCATTTTTGTGTGGGTTGGGGGGGGGGGGTGCAGTCAAAAATTGTAACTCAGAGGGAGGGAGCAGGGGGCTCAGTTTAAAGTTTTAAAATGCTGGCCTATGAGTCTAACCAAATGCCCACTGAAGTCAACAGGAGTCTTTCCACTGACTTCAATGGACATTGGATCAGGCCAAAAATTACTTGCCTAAAGCCACAGAGGGAGTGAGGCCCAGGAGGTAGTTAGATGCTTAACTGCCATTTAAATCAATGGGAGTTAGAAGCCTAAATACTGTTAAGGGTCTGGGACTAAGGGTTAGCACGCGGATTCAAAATCAGGAATTTCTGGGGCCCAGTCTCTTGCTCAGGTCATTAGAACACAGTGGGTTCTTAACCCATGAAAGCTTATGCTGAAATAAATTTGTTAGTCTCTAAGGTGCCACAGGTATTTTTCTTGTTTTCTTATTACATGTAGTGTTATTCCAGAAAATTTTCTACTCACAGAGGCTGCTGGGTATTCAATATTATTTGGAGATACAACATTTCTCCTCGGTCTCAGTTGGGAATGATAGCTTTGCATTTAAGGTACAGCACTTTTTTCTGCTATATGCTTTTGCCATATAGTAGCTAGTGAGGGCAGACTGCAAATTAGACAAGTTAGACAAGGTAAGGTGGAACCAAAAGAGGTCATTGTAGCTTTGGGCTGAACATTGAGGCATCAAAACTCTCTAAGGATCTGGTGTGACTCTAGAATATGTGTTCAGTTCTGTGCGCCTCATTACCAGAAAGATATTGATAGTTTGAAGGAATTCAGAAAAGATTAAAATGATCGTGGAGCCAGAGAGACTGATTTATGGGGAAAAATGTTGAAGCTGTGTTGCTTGAGTGACAACTAAGGAAGATTTGTGATAGCACTCTACAAATATTTGAAGGGAGTAAACTCCAAGGCTGGTAAAGAGTTGTTTATAATAGTGCAAGGGAGTAAAAGTGGGAGTACGAGAAGAAATTAAGATAGATAAAATATAAACTGAATATCAAGAAGTTTCTTCTTTAGTAAAATGTATAGGCCGTGGAATCATCTCCCAAGGAAAGAGGTAGAAACCATATTACATGAGACCTCTGAAACTAGACTGGAAAACAGACAAGTAATTATACAGTAGGAAAAAATCTTATATTGGCCCTAACATCTCTTTTCCATCCCCAACTTCTAAGGGCTTGTGTACACTTAAATAAATGCTACAGCTGTGCCACTATAGTGCTTTGATGTAGACGCTACCTACGCCAATGGGAGGGATTCTTCCATGGATGTAAGCAATCCACCTCCCTAAGAAGTGGTCATTAGGTTGATGAAAGAATTCTTTGCTTGACCTAGCGCTGGCTACAGGGGGATTTAGGCTGACTCAATTACACCCTGCTCAGAGGGTTGGATTTTTCACACCCGATCCACGTTAAACTGATCTAATTTTCTTGTGTAGACCAGGCCTAAGATTCTGTACCTACTTGCACAACTATGATTGCCCTAGTTAACTGAGTTTATCAACAACATGCTCAAGCAGTTTTGCCAATCCCAAGAATACAAAAATCATGAGATTGTTTTAAAAATAATGAATACGGAGTTCTTTTTATTTGCCTCGTGCTTTCTGAGTCATTAGAGTATCCCGTGGGCACGTTTTCCAGCTTTTCTCTGGGAGTATGAAGGGTGGGAACTTTTTTTAAAAAAATCTGAGATTCTGGTTTCACTGGACTACTGGAGCCTGGGTTTGAGAGATGGTAAAACTGCAAATTAACAACAAATCTGTGCATTGATGGAAGAGCTACAGTTTTGCTTCCATCTTAGCTCAAAGCTGTTGCTAAGACAGCAGGATCAGCCAAATTGTGCATTGCAAAGCATTGCATTTGTCACTAAGAGGATCAGGAGCTGAGTCTTGCTTGTGTCCAAACCCTTAAAGAGCTGCAACTCAGTCAAGAAAAAGGTTTAATAAATTGTGATTCCTAGGTAGGGTGACCAGACAGCAAATGTGAAAAATCAGGACAGAGGATGGGGGATGATAGGAGCCTATATAAGAAAAAGACCCTAAAATCGGGACATCTGGTCACCTATTCCTGAGGACGCAGGAAGGGGATTTAAAACAACCCTAGGTCAGCTTGTTTCCGTCCCTATTTATATCACATGACGTTGTTCGTTGCTCTGCACATTCAGACCCCGCCCCCCAAAAGGATGCCCCGCCCCTTCATCCAACGCCCGCTGAAGTCAACGGGACTCTTTCTATTTACTTCAATGGACCCTGGACTCCGCCCTTGGCCTTTCGCTCCCGAGGGCGACCCCGGCAGCTGCCGAGTCGCCTCTCAGCCAGCAGGGGGCGCGCGCCCCGCAGCAGCCAGGGCATTGTCTTGGCCGCAGCCGAGAGTCGGACCCGAAAGAGAACAACGCAAAGCCCCGCCCACTCCCCCCGCCTCCCTCCAGCCCAACCGTCCAACACCAAGCGCGCCCATTGGCTGCCCGGCACGGCGCCGCTTAGGCTCTGTCCAATAGGCAGGAGGGAATCGGGACGGGCGCCCGGGGAGCATCATGGCGGATCGGCTAACCCAGCTGCAGGACGCGGTGAACTCGGTGAGGCTGGAGCCGGGGCGGCTCAGATCGGGGTCAGGCCGAGTCGGCTCCCGCCGTGCTGGCGGAGCGCGTGCGTCGGTCCCTGTATCTCCCCGGCCGTCCCCTCCCCCGCCTCAGTGGTGGCCGGAGCGGGGATGACAGAGGCGTCGGTTTCAAACAAAACAAAACGCGGAGGCCGTTGGGCTTTGAAGCGTTCTCGGCTGGTCTCGCGCCTCCCCCACCCGCCCCCCGCTCAGCGCCTAGCTGAGCTCGCGCCGCCCCGGAGCTAGCCTGTCCCCGCCCGCGCGCCAGCACTGAGCTCGCGCCATCCCGAGGGGGGGGGGGGAACTCGGCGCTGTTGCCCGTGTGAGGACTGGGCAGAGCAGCCCGTTCCGGGGGCTGGGGGAGGGAGGCGTTTCCCCGTCCCGAGCTGCTGAGGGGGGAGGCTGCTTTTCCAGGGAGTCGCTCCCAGAGGAGCAGCCTTCAGGTCACGCTTTCGGCTCCCTCTTGACATGCCAGGTTTGAGGCTGAAAGCTTTGTTACAAAGGACTTACCCCTGTGAGAATGCAGCCAGGCGTCCACTCTGCCCCAGCGAGCATCTCTGAAAGGTGCTGGTGAAAGGTCACTGCTCCCCCCCACCCCCCGATCGCAATAATCTTCCCACTTAATTTCACGGGGCTCAGTAACTGGCTGGGTAGCACCTATCCATGCGGCCTGGGGAATGGGAGAAAGCATTTTATCTCTGCAGTGAGCTGAGCTGCTAAAGGCCAGAATTTAGGAATCAAATTTTTGTCCTGGATTTGACTATGCTGATGGTAGAATTTTAATTAATCCCTGATCCTGCTAGTTGATCTGTGGGAGTGGACACTTGCATTGGCATGGGGTCTCAGTGGAATCAGAGTCAAACGCTTGCACAGAAGGCAGGATTGGGATCTTCACCACAGACTTGGATTAGCCATTTCCAGTTACTGAAGTGCAATTCTGTGTAATAGTTGATGGGGCAAAAAGTTTAAAGCGACTATCTTTAGTGTAAATACAGACTAAAACGATAGTATGATTGTGTAAATATATTTCATCTTGTCTATAGCTTGCAGATCAGTTTTGTAATGCCATTGGAGTATTGCAGCAATGTGGCCCACCTGCCTCCTTCAGTAACATTCAGACAGCAATAAACAAAGACCAGCCAGCTAATCCTACAGAAGGTCAGTTTTATCTGTGTCCATTAACTAAACATGATTACTCTCTAATAAAATAGGTAGTGACAATTTAGAATTAAGTAACTTCAGGCATAAGAAACTTTCTTCGGATGTTGTAACAATTGTAGTGATTCAGGCCAAGTTATGGATAATTGCACATTCTGTAGGGAAGTGAATTGATTGAGACATATGAAATATTTTTTGACAAAGCTAAACACAGAAATGTGTGTCTCTTATGGTCCTTTTTTTATATAGATCTAATAAGTCAAACATCAGTCATTTTATAAGGATCATGGTTATGAAGAGATTCTTAGTCAGTGTTCAGGAAACTCTGTTTCTAAAAGCCAAACCAAGTATATACTAGTCTTCTGAAATTTTACCTTAGTTTGAGTATAAAGCTTATCTATCAATCTATGTTTCTGCTTTTAATGTTTTTTGAATAATACCTTCTCTCTCTAGTGTCTGCAGTTATAAAAGTTAACATCCATATTAGCGACAAAGGGTCCTGTGGCACCTTATAGACTAACAGAGGTATTGAAGCATAAGCTTTCGTGGGTCAATACCCACTTCTTCGGAACATCCATATTAGTTTACCAAAAACTGTTTTCCATCTGTACTTTTTTATAGATTAATTCTGGCCATTTTTCTAAAGAGAAAGCAAATATCTGATCTAATATGATCATACTTCATATGAAAAAACAAAGCAAGCTGGGATGGCCCTAATTTTTTGAGTAGTTTTAAATGTGGCTTTCTAGTTAAGACACAATATATGCCTAAATGGCTCTTTAGTCCCCTTTATTTTACACGTATCTTGGATCAGGTTAGGCCTGAGCTCAGGAATCTCAACTGAGGCTAGGACAGTGCACAAATGATGCTCTGTTGCAGTTCTGGAAACCTGTCAACCAGTCCTAAAGTGGTCTATAAGGGCTTGCCATCTGATATTGGAGATAGCTGTGAGGAGCTAGTTAAAGGTGCATAAAATAGAGCTTTCGCTTGCTCCCTTTCTAGTGGCAGCTGGTCAGGTACTGGTATCTGCTAAGTGATGATTCAGGAGCCCAAGTTTTTGTGTAAGGTTTAAAGGCATTAGATCATGTAAGATGACTTGCCTTGTGTAGCGTTCGACTGTTAAATCAAGTTGTATTTCAGCATATTGTAATTGTTCAAATTAAAGTCCAGGTTCTAGACAAGCCAAAGTTTTCTTGGCAGATCAGTCTCCCTGTAAGTTTCTTATCTTCAGGTATATTGAAAGGTTAAGTACAATCTGTAGAACTTTAATATTTCTATATCAAGGTGATATATGGTGATGGCACCAGGGCTTTGGAGCGAAGCCTGCGGAGCAGCTCCGGAGCAGTGGAGCTGCAGGTTTTTGCCTGGAGCTGGAGCAGAGCTGGAGCACAGCTCCAAAGCCCTGGATGGCACAGTACACATTTAAGTAAATATTGTCATTTTGAAATATAATCAAGTTTGAAAATATAGTTTACTATACCTATCTCTGAGTTTTATTGTCAGTTTCCTATCTTAAAATTTTCTCTCCCGTGCAGCTGTGTGAGACACCTATACAAACAGGGCAAACAGTGAATATAACTAAAAGTATGGCAAATGTACAAAGTAAGATGAGAAAATACAGCTCTCCCTCTTAATCTTTCAGCTATAATAACCTGGGGTTTTACTTGTAACATGATTTAAAACATTTTCACTCCGAGTTGACTTTAAACTAGCAATATCCTTTTGAAAGTACGCCACACATTTTCATATTGTTGAGAAGCTACATTAAAATCCTGTCACTGACAAAGTGATAACTAAGTTTTTCAGGTGAATTTGTACATTAACAAAGTAAAAGCATTTTAAGTTTAAGTGGTAAAATTAATTGTTGTAGTGGTAAATCTATTAAGCAACTATATTAAGAATCCTCCTTCTCTTGATCTGTTTTACCAAGTTGGTGTAAACATTTCATAAATTTCGGACTTAATTGCATTATCCTAATCTAATCCTTACTCTAATCTTTCAATTCTTTCCTTGAATTTGGCCATTGTGCTAGTTAAAAAAGAGTATCTCGATGCTCCAGAATATGTAACATATTGTAACTGGAATGTTTGATGCGCTGCTAGAATGGAGTATCTAGCTTAAGAGCTGGCTGCTTTATTTTGTAAAGAGACTGCTATTCCAATACCATTTGTCAGATTGTTTAAGATAGATTAGAATCAATCTTTGAACATTAACATGTACTAGATTTGTTTGAGATGGAAGGTCTTTAATACAGGAAGGAGTTTTTAACATTTTAGAATACATTGAAGTTAGAGATCAGTGCAAGTCTTCTGAAATTTGGAGTAAAATTCTACGTCACTTCCGCCTTCAGTGAGCACTAAGTTCATCACAGCTCTCCTATAAAAGGGTAAATTAAATTGTAATGTAATAGTCTGATCTGATATTTTTTTTTAATAGAATATGCTCAGTTGTTTGCAGCATTGATTGCACGAACTGCTAAGGATATTGATGTTTTAATAGATTCATTACCTAGTGAAGAATCAACAGCAGCTTTGCAGGTAAGAATATAACTATAATATAATACACTTGAAACACAGAAAAAAAATCTTCACCCTCTTAGTCCCCTCTGAATATCCCTGGTCAAAGTAGCAGGTGGTGTAAAGAATATAATGTTAGCTCCATTTTTTAAAAAAAAGTTTGAGGGAATATTTTGTCCCATCCCTACCCCCAAGAAAAAAGTACGTGTAATCAACAACTTCATTTATTGGAAATATTACATAGCCTAACTTGAAGCAGGATGGGAAGACTTAAACCTTGGAACTCTGAGCTATATTAAATTCATTTTTATTTTCACAGGGCTCGTAAAGAAACTGCCCTCTTCACCACCATCTGAAACTACTTTTGAGAGCCATGTGTTTTTTTAGTTAATATTTAAACACACAACTGTTTTAATATACATTTTGTTTTCCTCTTATTAAAAGAAACTTGCAAGTTTTCTGGCTCTCAAAGCAGGTTTCATCCAGTCTCTGTAAGAGCATGTCACAAGCGAGTTTCACTTAAACTGCTGTATCTGATATGGTACTACTGCTTTGTGTCTAGACCACTCCTTTTCTAAAGGACTTTCAGCATTTCTGAAATGGTATAGTTCTTTCCATTTCTTGGCTCCATAAGGAAACCTTCCTGGAGGTCAGCAGATTAAACTTGCTTCCCCAAACCCTTTTTCCTCAGAAGGGCCCTTGTGCCTCCTGCTAGGGTCTCTCCAGCAATCAGTCCTACCTCCCAAATCAGTTTACTCCAATGCACATCTTTCTACAAGTCATGCTTGGTGGCCCACCTGTCTTTCCCTTCCTAGCTCTAGCTTCTGAGTGGTTTTTTTTTTTAAAAAAATTTATGTAAATATGTATACAAAGATGAACCCTAACACCCTATGCTACATTGAAGCAATATTAAGATGGGAAGAGTAAACTTTGTATTTTCAGTTCTTGGAGATGAGTTGATAGTGTCAGAGTTGCAGAGGATAGCTGCAGATTACAAAAGAGATTAGACATGTCTAAACTGGAGAAGCATAAATAGGGCTTAATAGATACTGTCCCAAATAGCTTAAGGATATTGAACAAAAGTGCTATATTCTGCTAGATCTCTAGTTATAGTAGTGATTAAACATATTAGTTACATTAAAAACTCAGACCATGTAAGCATCAGTGTAATTTCATAGTCCATATAAATAACCTGAATAGTTTTTTTTAGTCTTCTCTGCAGACATACCACAGATTATGATGTTGTCATGTTTCGTAGCTGAGCCATGTCTGACCCTAATGACACTTGTGTGGGAAAACCAAGGCACTACAGAAACTGGTTTTGATGACCAAGTGGACAGCATGCTTTCCTCTGAGCAGATATTGCACCAGTGCCTATGCCTGATTTTTACGGGCCACTTCATTTCCATTTTCAACAAAAGACCTTGTCCAGTGCCTGTGATAATTAAAGATTCCATGGCCCCTTTGGGCAAGGGTAGATGTTTAGTCCTGGTCAAATTGTCCTCTGGTTACACTTCCAATTGGATATGGCTTTTTGTTTGTTCTTTACTTCCATTCTTAAATTGCTGTGTTGTTGCAAACCAATGTCACAATCCACCCTTATGGGGCTGTGATATAGGGATGGATGAAATTGGCTGACTGCTTACCTCAGTAAAACAGCGGAGGTCCTAAAGGTGCAATATAAAAAGACTCAATTTATTGACACTAATGCGTAACTTAAAATGTAGCTGGACTTGAAACCTGATTCAATGAATTTATCCTAAATGATGATGTTCGTCCTTCGAGTTCAAAGATGACCATGACATCACTGGTTGGTCTGGTTTCTGTGAACATGTGAGTGGCTGATCAGGTCAGTTTGAGCTTTGAACTGTCTGTAGCACACCAGCAGCATAAAGCTCACACCAACAGCTTGTTCACTGTTAATCAGTCATAGAATCATGGAATATCAGGGTTGGAAGGGACTTCAGGAGGTCGTCTAGTCTGCTCAAAGCAGGACCAATCCCCAACTAAGTCATCCCAGCCAGGGCTTTGTCAAGCCTGACCTTAAAAACCTCTAAGGAAGGAGATTCCACCACTTCCCTAGGTAACCCATTCCAGTAACCCATCAAGTAACCCTTAGCGGCATCTCTTGGTCAGTGTGCCACAGACAGTATCCTAAATGTATAGATGGGGCTGCCACATTTGTTCTTCCAAGTCTTCCAAAGACATGACCTTTTTTCACTTTTCTGTTCAGATAGCTAGTGCATTACCATGTCTTTAGTATAAATGCCCATATTTTAGCTACTGTCACGTCATGCGATTTACAGTTAAATTATTGAACAAATAGTTGGATTCTAATTCCCATTGTCCTCACATATATATGTCTAATGGCCCTCACTGCACAGGCAGTGTCTGTGCAGTTCCAAAGATGAGCTTGTACAAACTAATTAACACTGTGAGATCTGAGAGTCTTACACCTTACTCATCTCTTTTGAGTAGGGACAAGGGTTCTGATTTTTGTTTAAGAAAGCTGTAGTTGAGTTCATCTAAAATTGGCAATCTGAGATACAAAAACATCTATTTTTGTTGATGAATTTAATCTCCAGGCAAGGAGTACATTTTTAGATGGCAAACTTATAATGGGTAAATGATATTCATCGACTCCAGCAGAGAATGACTGATGTAGGAGCTAAAGATGGGGATCTTACTATGTTTCATCACAGGCATGGACAACTCCTCCACCCATCACCTTGAAGAAAACTCTGCCTTATGTGATGTTCAAGATCCCCTAACTTTTTTTTTGTATTTAAAGGCTGCTAGTCTGTATCGGTTAGAGGAGGAAAACCATGAAGCAGCTGCCCGTCTGGAAGAGGTTGTTTATCGTGGGGATATGCTACTAGAAAAGATACAGAGTGCCCTAGCAGATATTGCTCAATCACAGCTGAAGACCAGAAGTGGTACTCATAGCCAACCTGTTCCAGATTCATAGCAGCAGGGGGCAGCATTTTGCTGCAAAAGTGAACTATTAGATTGTGACTAAAGTCATACTTTTGAAAACAAAGTTCTGTATCAAACACTTACAGTAATATTGAGCCATACTGTTGTGTAAATATTTTGAGTGCACTGATTATGGTAAAAGCATGTCGCTTGTCAAAGCCTAAAAGGCTTGTGTTATAGTCTCAAGATTGGTATGAGAAGCATTTATAAACTAAGAATTGGTGTTTGTGTTGCTCCAGCACTGCACATTTAATGTATTTCCTTTATTTCAAAATACCGTTTTTTTTCTTTTTTCTTTTTTTTTTTTAAGTTTAGCTTCTCTTATGTATAGATGTGTATCTGATGGGCTGTCATTTTCACAATGTAAATTTGTATGTTCCTACTGGGGAATAAGGAAAAATTCTTTCTCGGCATATTTTTGGTAACTTCCCTCTCCTCTAAATCTTCAAGATTAGGGTGTTTTATTTTATTGTGACGCTTTTACAGGAAATAGTGCTTCACTGTGCAGAGCTCCATGGGCAAAATGCTGTGCATTCTGAGGTTGTTCCAGTGCTCACCTTCTGCATTGCTATATATACTGTTTAATTACCATTTCTGCTGTGACACTTTGGCAAACTCATTACTTGACTGTATTATATCTTCTTTGGCTGCAAGCTAGTATACAGTTTTCTTGCCAGCTGCATCCTGTTAATACTTAAAAATGAAGGCAATACCAAGATCAGGTGGCTGCCAGATTTGTGGTTCACAAACTGGACTGTGGAGCAGTCGTGGTTCTTGATGCACTTGCTGGTTCCCTGCAGGCTGCTAGCAGGTCATATGGGATTGGCTCTACCCCATTACTTCTGGCTGCTTCTACAGATGCCAGGCTTCTCATGGCAAAGAGTGTCTGTAAAAGCAGATCCTTCTGAGGAGGAGCTGCTGGTTGTTGTTGCATCAGAGGACTTGGAGAAGAAACAAAAGGTATCCAGTAGGGATAGAAGCCAACGATGGAAGAGCTGAAGCTGACTTCTTTTCTAATATTGCTCTTCTGTGTAAACAGTTGCAGTAGCCACTGCATGGACATTGTGTGAGTGTAAATATGAAAGGGGTAGTCCTTGAGATATTCAAGAGTTCTTCCATACTGAAAAAAACTGTGCCCCTAACGGTGTGAATTAAAAACAGAAAAATTGGGCTCGATTCAAACACTGTAAGCTTTTAGGGATATTTGGATCAATATTTGAACTTTGTGGCATAAGTACTGGAGTATACACCTTTCTCCCTTCGCGTCTAAAAATTTTACTTTGGCAACTTTGTCATTGAAGATAGACTGGCTTCTCTCGGAGTCTGTGTGTATATAGTCTACTCATTTTCCTGATTCAAATTGTTTATCTGTATGTACTGGGCAAATTTTCCCTAATGTACATGGAACTGTTGTGTTCAGCTAGTCCGAAACAATTTGAACTTGTTTTTTGGCAGCCTACCAAAGGCAATGCATTCAAGGAGCCATACACCCATTACATTGTGCTGTAAAAGGAAGAGTGGAGCAGGTCATGGGACACACCTTGTACACTTACAACTGTAACAGTCTGTTGTTCTAAAGAGGACTTTCACAATATAATTAAATACAAAGCGGTAAGTACTGCTAGTTGCTAAAATGGAAATGTGGGATTTAATCACACTTAAATGGCAAACTTCACCCATGCTGTGGTCCCTGCTGTGCTATAGGCTTCTTTTGTCTCTTGGTAAATCACTAGAGCTCAGTCTTTCACAAATATGTACTAATTTTGGGTGCTGACTCCGAGGGCCTGACTCTTTTCTTTTTTTAAAATAGATGTCAGACACCAACTGCAGTTGAGCATGTTTTTTTAGATGTGCTGAGCATAGCTCCCATGACTTCATGTCTCAAGTTGTGCACCCTGAAAGTGAGGTATCAAAATTAGTGAACACTTAAGTTGGAGCTAGCTGTTTGTTTTCTCATCTGTAAGCTGGAGAAAACTTCCCAATCTCACAGGAGTTTTGAGGTTTAATATATTGCTATAGGAGTTCAATAGAGTAGAGATGGATTAAATGCCATGGTAGCCCAAATCTTGAATTCACACACTGAAGTGGATTCCCTAATTACATTTTAACATCTGTGTAGTTGCACAGTGGCTCTGATATGTGTTGTCAGCTGTTTACTTGCCAGAAGTAAACCCAAGCGCAATATTTCTTAGCCATTCAGAAGTTCTCTTTGCATGGTTACTGTAGAGTTGCACCGTCCTTGGATACTTCAATTTTGTGCTCTTTGTGTTTCAATATTAGGAAGTTGCTACTGCTGGAATTCCAAATTTCCTTGTTTAAAACATTGCCTTAGTGTAGCATTTTCTTCATGCTTGCTGCTTACTCTAGTATGTTAATGTGCCAGCCACCTTTATATTAAAGTGCGTACTGGTCTCAACAGCTATTTCTGTTCTGCATGTGAAGTACTGCTAGTTGTTGCTAAAATGGAAATGTTTAGCAACATTTCCTACTTTCCTGCATGCCCTGCTTTACACCAGCATACATTTTGTGTGTCCCCTTGATGTCTAGCTCAGCATTTCTACTAAAATGTCAACATTTGCTTATTGACAATATAATAAAAATAAAACAAAGCAAGGAACTTGGTTAAATGCTTTTTTCCCCTTTTTAAAGGGGGTGATTGCTTTTCAGTTACAACCACTAAAACACACTTCCATCTGTTACTCAGCATTGGTGGGTCACATACTGATGTGCATGAATCCCACAATGCAAACTTTCACCTGTGCTTTAACTACAACCTAGCAGCTCAACCTGCACCCCCTTGCTTCTGTTGTCGGTCTGAGTTATAGACAGGTCTGCAGCAGAGAATGGGGGAAATAAGGATGATTCATATAACAAGTAGTAATATGTTATGGCAGTGCTTTCATAGACAGCATTTTGTTTCAGTGCTAATGGAAAGTGGATTAAAGCTAGCACTCCCAAATGTACTGGTTATGTTCAGGACAAGGTAGAGCTTGAAAGCATGGAACTGCTTGCATTAAATGGGAGGGCCTGAGGCTGTGCAGTGCATTTTCTCCCCCTCCCCAACCCCCCAAAATGTGTGTGTAAGGAGTAATTTAGCTCATAATTGGGGGGGGGGGAGAGAAGTGACAGCACTAATGATCCTTGGGGTTTGTCATGGCCTCGATTTGGTGGTAGAGATAAAGGAAAGTTGTTGGTGCAGCTCAGAGGCACCTTGAGGGGAAGAAAAGAAGTAGTGGAAGCCATCTGGAAGTGGTGGGTGACTGCCTACATACGTAATGTATCCATCACCATGCTGTCTAGGTATTGTAAAAGGTTCTACGAATTGCACTTTAAGTCTTATTGAGCCTTTAAGGATAGAGTGTACATCTTCATCTTTAGGCTACCATAATGAGGTGCATTTGAAAATTAGGAGTCTCCCTTTGTCTTTAGCTGCCTTATTCTGATGATTATGAGGACATCTTGCAACCACGTTTGGACCACCCCAGTACTAGCTGTGCTGAGGCTTAGTGGTAAAGTAAGCTACACTTCAAAGATGCCCCCCACTCCAAAATGAAATCTAAAAAACCAAGAAGTTGGGTTCTCACAGTCCCCATTCAGTGCCAGCAAAAGAAGCTACTAAACTAGAGGGGGGTGAATTCAGCAAGAAAAGTACTTTCAAATAGTGTTAATTCACATCTCTTCTGTATTTTCAGTCCTGTATTATTCACAGACATTGAGGTGGGTGACTTATTTGCAATAATAAGTGTCCCAAGCACTAAGGAACCATTAGAGGTATGTTAGCATCAGAAGAGGGTTCAGACCTCTTGATGAGTATGAAAGAGGAAAGGAGGAATGAAGATGTAGAGGAGCTATGTTGGTGTTGTGTTGTTTTCCCTACTGTACTATTCAACCAAAAGTTATTTTTTCCCATAGGCAAAGCAATGGGATAGAGTATTAATATTAGTCTAATTCCTAGTGATAACCCTCAGGCTGCTCTCAAAGATATTGTAAGAAACTGCATAGAAACCCATTCATCATAGAGCTGGTCTAACATGGAGTGTGAAATTCCACACTAAAGTGGTGATGGTGAGGTTGATGCTTTATTTGAAGCCCTCAGAGAACATGGCATGCAGGATCTGCAGCCTATAATTACAGAAAATCAGTCATGTGGAATGCACCCACCTGCTCCTACCAGATGATCCCTAGTCAGTGCTCCAGACAAAGAGAGACTTCACTACAATTGCTTCCAGATCGCTACTGTGCCCTAAAGGGAAATACATTATATTTATGCATATACACATTAGTTTAACTCGATTTACATATGAAGCCCTGTCACTCCAGATATCTAAAACTTAGACTGGAAAAAAGGACTATAAATATATTGAATTTTAATGGACATTTTTCCATTGACTTCAATGGGCTATGGATCATGTTCTTGATAATCTAATAGGATCTTTTCATCTCTAATTTCTGTGAATCTGCTCCAGCGTCAAAGGGGATAAAAATATTAGGTTTATATTACAAATGAGTATTCCTAGTGCTCCAGTTATGTTATCTAATGTTTGTTTAATTTGCTTGTATTACATTCAGTTTCAAATTGGGAAAATTTATGGAACTGGTGTTTGGGAAATGTTTCGGTCTTAGTGTAGCTAACGATTTGTGTGTCTGTCTGTCCTCATAATGAATATTTAATTTGAGGGCCATGCACACTTTTGTGTGAGTATTTCAATTCCAGAAGGCCATATAACAACTTCCAATTTTTTCGAACCAGTGTCACAAACTAGTATAGCATTCAATTCCATATGCAGCAGATGCAAGAAGAATTATATAGTCTGTTTGGTGGGAAATTAGGGATTTTTCATTTCTTTGTATCACTTGTGTGAGATATAAATGCAGCATTCTGTACAGATTTATTGTATAGATGCATGTCTAGCTCCAACTTCAAATACAAAAGGGCTGTCTATTCTGTGAACTGTTAGACTGCCAATAACTTCAGGACTGGGCTTCTCCTGAATCTCTCTTTATAATTAACATTCACACAGCACAGCACAACGTTTATATAAACATACCTTCCTCTGCATCAGCTTTTCCTCTGTTGATAGACTTGATATTTACTTACTTAAAGGGGTAAATATTACTTACCAAGGTTGGAAAAGAATATGGTAATCAAGTCTAATAGTAACTATATAGCATATATTCTACTGAAATTGACTCTATTCTCTTCATACTTTTAATATACAAAAACATGATAAATATACAGATTTACATAACATTTTGTATGTGTAATAGTGCTTTAAACCTGAGGGTTACCAGCTTCTAATGTCAGTTATACTGGAGTTACTTTGGATTTACACTGGTGTAGCTGAAAGTATTTCATAGATTTAATATTAGGTACAATAGAAAAAAAAATATTTTCCCCGTTTTATAAGTGGCTAGCTTTACTATGGTCAGCCGTGGCAGAGCTGAGAATAGAACCCTGGCTTTCTGGCTCCAGGCCTTGTCCTGCAGCTAAAAGACTATCCTTCCCCATCCAATACACTTACAGAATAAACATGGAAATCGAGGTCCCCATTCAGGAAAGCACTTAAGGACATGCTGTCACTTTCAGCACGTTTTAAATTAGCACGTGCTTTGGTGTTTTCCTGAATCGCATCCTAAAGGTTAGAAACGAGAGGGGGAAAAAACCTGTTTCCAGCTGAGATTTAAAAAGACTGAAAAATAATAAGGATGAGGTACAGGAAGAACATCGCAGATGCCAGGAGCTGCAGAGAAGGAGGTTCTTGCACCCACATAGTAGTAAAATTGTGGAATGAGGCAGAGGAGACAGCTGCTGAAGCAATAGGAATGGGAAGGAAGTGGAGAGAGCGAAAGGGCCATCCTGCTTTCCTTAGTATGCTGATAGTCCATTGAACAATTCTCCTGTATGGGAGCAAGAACATGTGAGGTTTTAAAAATGGGGGTAATTTTGACTTGAATTCTGAAGAGGGTGGGTAGCCCTTGGAAGAGTTTGAGGAGGGAGGTGATATTACTGTGCTGTTTGATATAGCTGAGGAGTGGATAAGATATCTTTGTGTAAAGTTCCTTCACACTTTTTCTCAGCAGGTATCTGAAAAGTGTAGATTATTTTTTTTTTTTTGCCTGCCACCAACTTTATTTAAAACATTTATATTGATAGAGTAAGCAAGCACATTAATTTTGATATCTGGACATTTTCAAGATCCTACAGTTAGATAAACATCTTCTCACGCCCCAGCAAGCATTGTATGTGTGTACTGAACATAGAACTCAAAGGAGAGTTCTCAGACTGTATTTGGCAATGAGTGTTTTCAATGCACTGTTTTCACTCAGCATTGTTTCAAAAACAGTAATAAACTCCTGTCAGGCTCCTAGTAAAGAGTATTTAAAATCATGCAAGTGAGGTAGTTTTGTAACTGCAGAACTCATGTAGCACCATAACCACCACATTATAGACTACTCAGCTATATGAAAACGTAAGGACCTCATCCTGCAAACACTTGAATTCATTGAGACCACACATATGCATAAAGCTAAGCATGTGTGTAACTGTTTATGGATTGGGTCCTATGGCTCTGTGTGTGTGATTCACCCCTAAAGAGATATAGTATAAAATGATAGGAAAGGAAATATCACAATGGATAAGAAAACCTAACTTTATGAGGCTGTTAGATTTTATCACAAGATCACAGAGTTTGAACATAAAATGATGTAGTCTATTAAAATCACACTTCATTTTAATTTGCAGCTTGGGACTTGGGTAAAATTGTCAAACACATCTATGGACTTATCTATGTGGCAAAATACTGCCTGGAAAGCCAGGGACTGAATCTACAGTGAACCAACTTGCTGCACTCCTTGTGTGGACACTGCTGCAGTGCAGTGAAAGACCCTGAATGCCGTTTAGCATATTACTACTTGAAAGTGTAGTGTGCCAAGTGACAATCCAGGACTTTCAGTACACTGTAGTAGCATCCACATACACTGTTACTGCAGGGCAAGCTGGCTCCTTGTAGATTCATGCCCTGGCTTGCTGCACAGTAAATTGCTGTTCTTCAGGTAGTGTCACAATGGGTGCTCCACTTCAGCTGCACATGCATCTCATGTACCTTTGATCGGAGATTGGTGATGGCAATACCCATTTGGCCCATGCGTGACTCTACACTACCTTGTGCCCTGTACCAAGGATATACAGCGCTGTGAGAGTGAACCACCCTTCTCAACTGCCTTGCCCTGAGATGGAGCGTTTAGTGTGTCCACTTATACTAGTCAAGGCTTGTTCCTCTAGTTCTTTATTCTTAGACTTAAATCATTTTGTAGAGGGGTTTCATTTTATAATCCCTTCCCCTGTAGGTTTTTTGTATTTATTTTAGAGACTCCCTGTCATCCTAGGGTATGCCAGGATCTCCAGCCTTCAAACATTGCCTCACATGCCAGGAAGCTATTGTAGCAAGTGACAGATGTTCCCGGTGTACCCACTGCTTAGGGAAAATGTGTATTCCTGAAAAGTGTAGCACCTGCTCAGCATTTAAAAGCAGAGCTAGGAAGAAATGGGAGCTAAACCTTAAGCTCTTAATGATGGAGTATTCTCTCCATCCAACCTAGGCTCCAGGCCAGAAGACCCCCTCTGGCCATGAGTCTTTCAGTAAACATAGTGCCCCCTCTGCATCTGCACGTATGCCCTGACCTACATGGAGGAGATCTTTGGAGGAGCGAGGAAAGACCCATGAAAAGAGGATTAATTTGCCTCTGAGTTCACTTCAATGGAGACTCAGTCTCTTCAGCATAAGACTGTGTTGGAAACCTCACATCCTGATTTGGGTACAGGTGAGGCTCCATGCTTCATCAGTACTGACTGTGTGAGTAGGGCTCCACATTCCTCTAGGGCTGCAACGACACTTGTGATTGTTCATGGTTACAGGTGCGTAGTGCCACAAACCCATCTTGTCCACATCTGAAGCCCTGAAATATGTTCCTGGAGGACAGTGTAGTGCATGAAAACTAGCACACATGAAGGATGTGGGCATGTACATACCTCTACTGTGGCGTGGCTCTGTACCCATTCTATAGTGCAGTATGGATGGGGCCAAGGGGTGTGTACCAGATCACAGGTACTAATAGTCCTCCAGAGCCATTCCCACCATGCATTGATCCTTACCCAATGATATAAAGGTCCCTGATCCCCCAGTGCCAGTGGGAGTAGCAACCTGCACTGAGCTCTTAAGATAAGTTCTCCTGTGAAGACTTGATTAGCACTGGTGATCATGGATCATAATCCAAGAGCAGCTGCTTGGTATCTGGAGCATACTTGGGTGCAGATGAGTGTGTGGTCAGGATAAATCATCATCCTCTGTGACTTCACCTAGAGTGGCAAGAACATACACCTGTACCGGGAGATTTCATGGAGGCTGGAGGAGGTGGGCATTCACGAAACTCTATCTTCATGCCAGGAGCACATGAAGCACCTCAGGCTTGTTTACAGGAGGGTGAAGCACTTCAACAACAGCCTGGGGAAGAGATCTAGCGCATGCCAGTACTACAATGAGTTAGACCAGGTGCAATCCAGGGCTGCAAATACAGAGCCTGAAGTGACTCTCAACCTCACTGCCCTCATCGTATGATGGGACACCACTGAGGGGCAAGGCAAGGAGGCAGCAGGGATCTTGAAAGAAATCCTGGAGGAAGCCCCAGTAGAAAGGAAAGCATATTATTTGCTACCTCTACCTGCCAGCCCTATTTGAGAAAGCATCTCCACAAGGAGCCAGAAGAGGACCCCACACTATGGCAAGAACTGGAATCCCAGGCTGGTAAATTACAATATATACACCCCTCCCTGGAAATAGCCCCTCTTGCTGCGGCAGTACGTGCCTGAAGCCAAGTCCCCCAACACGCACACCCCTGCTCCACCCTGACATGTTCCCCAAGCAAGACATGGCTGTAAATCAAATGATTTTATTGAAATACCATGAACAACTGTAAAGCATTTAGTGGAAGCTATAAAACAAAAAAAAGTATTAACAAGCAGTTACTGTGTACGTGCATTTCTCTGGCAGTGGTAGTCCCTGAGCTGCATGGAGCGGAGGGAGGAAGAGATCGGGTTCTGAAAGGGCTGGCATGGGGAAAGAACAGTTTTAGGATACTTATAGTTGTGCAATGACCCAACCACCCCTTCCCTGTCTTTCCTTCCCCTATGGAATTGGGCTCCTGGATGCTCACTCACTGATTTTTGACTTGGGAATTTCCACAAGTGGATATGTTTGCCTCCATTACCAACACAAACTACAATCAATTTTGCTCAAGAAGGGTGTTGGGCCCTCAATCAGTGGGAAATGGTTTCCTCATTCCTTGGACAAAAGGCCTTCTGTATGCATTTTCTCCAATGCCCATGATATTGAGGGTCGTAAACAAGATCAAGCAAGACAAATCCAAGGTCATGTTAATAGTTCCAGTGTGGCTTAACCAGGTCTGGTACCCTTATCTGATTCACCTTGCTGTTTGTCCAGCAATGACTCTTCTGTGCATTCCCAGCATTCTCTCTCAAGACGCCGGTCACATGCTTCATCCCAACCTGGGGATTCTTTAGCTCAAGGGTTGGTTACTCAATGGTTCATGGGAATAGACATCTTGTTCTGCAGAGGTACAGTAGGTGTTAAACAGCAGAAAAAGGTATAAACTTCCATAAAACTTCTACAGTACTGCAGAAACTAAAAAGATTTCACCCTTGTGTGACATCTTTCGTCCACTTATTCTTCACTCTCTGGTCTCCTTGACTAGCTGCTAGATAATTGTGACATCTTTAATTCCATCTCCTCCTGTTACAGGGGGGTTTGGAGCTCCAGCATGCGGGGGGTGGGGCCTCAGGCAGAAAGGGCACAGCCAGCAGGCTAGCCTCCCCAAAGTGGGGATTCCCCCACCGCACATGAAGGGGGGCTTGGGCTCAAACCTGAGTCACAGCCTGGGCTTAGTGTGCAGTGCAGACATACCCTAAAGGAGAGGTTACTCACAGTCTGCAGTAACTGGAGTTCTTTCAAATATGTTCCCCTATGTGTGTTCTACTTCCGGTCCAGAGGTGCTTTTGATAAAAGATTATTTTGGTAGTAGTGCCCATTCAGCCTACATATGTGCTATAGGCCTGCTCATGCCCTCTGCTGAGAATATACAGGGCTGCACAGGCAAACTGCCCTCAGTTCCTTCTCCATGACAAAATTCTACAAAGGAAACTCTGAAGCAGAGGGGAAGGTAGTGGAGCACCTATAGGAGGACACATCTCGAAGAATCCAAGTTACTGCACAAGCTCAGCAACTTTTCCTTCTTATTCAAGTAGCTTCTCTGTGGGCATTCAACTTTATGTGACTACTGAGCAGTATCCGCAGCTGGAGGGGGGAGTATCAGAGCTGAGTTCAATACAGAAGACAAGACTGCATTCCCAAGCACATCTGCTCTAGAAGAACGAACGAATCACCACCTACTTGGAAAAGGCATGTATCAAAGTCCAAGTTGCAACCTTGCAAACTGCAACAATGGGAATGTTTGAGTATTGCCCTAGAGCAGGGGTAGGCAACCTATGGCACGTGTGCCGCCTTCGGCACGTGAGCTGGTTTTGAGTGGCACTTTCACTGCCCAGGTCCTGGCCACCAGTCCTGGGGTGGGGGACGGGACTCTGCATTTTAATTTAATTTTAAATGAAGCTTCTTAAACATTTTTAAAACTTTATTTACTTTACATACAATAGTTATATATTATAGACTTATAGAAAGAGACCTTCTAAAAACGTTAATGTATTACTGGCACGCAAAACCTTAAATTAGAGTGAATAAATGAAAACTTGGCACACCACTTCTGAAAGGTTGCAGATCCCTGCCCTAGAGGCAAAGAGAGACCTCCTGGAGGTAAAAGGAGGCTGTGTATCAGCAGCTACGTAACAGGGAAATAATGCATATAGAAATTCCCCTCAAAAGCCTCTGGATGGAGATTGTGGAGCCTTTGAATTGCTGACAGATTGAAACTAACAGTTTGGGAGACTTTCTAAATGATCTGGTTCTGACCAAATAAAGGGTATGGAATATCACATCCTCCCTGGTCTGCTGTGGCTTCTGGGAGATAGGTGACTTGACATGAAATTCAGATGACACTCAGATTGTGGACGTAATTAAACTTTTGTCCTTGAAAAACTGTAAAGTCCATCTTTAAAGTTACAGTTCCCCTGACTCTTCAAGCAGAAGTGACGGCCACCAAGAATGCCATTGTCATGGATATGTAAAGAATGGAACAGATGGTATCAGTATGAAGTGGGGTGTTGAGTATGACGTTTAAATCCCGTTCTTGGGTGGGTTCTCAAAAATATTCCTCAGCCCTTTAATGAATCTTATTATGGAGGGATAAGCAAACACTAAGAATCCCTCACACAAGGAATAAAAGGCTGTCACAGCTATCAAGTGAACCCTGATGAGTTTGATTTAATAAAATGATTTCAGTGGGAGCAAGATTTAATCTATTAAATTAATTTTTATTAAAAATTATGGACAGGTTGTAGGCAATAAACAATAAATCATGGAAATGTACACACAGAAATGAAGCCCAAATCCTCCTGCACAGGGCTGAAGCCCAAGAAATCACCAACATCTCTCAAACTAATCACAGAATCCACGACCGAATCATAGCCTTAATCATGAGCACTAATACAGCGGTGTCCAATAGAAATTCGATGCTAGCCACACTTGTGGTTTTGAATTTTTCTTATTAGCCACATTATAAAAAAGGATTAAAAACATACTACAAACGACATTTCAAATATCAAAAATAAGTAGATATTACCAAAAAAAAAATAGGTACTACTAACACAAACTTACTATATCCTAGCCACGTTAACAAGCTGTATATCAAAGCACGCAACCTGTCTTCCAGTACTGCTGTCTTCAGTACACCAACACATTGCTCATGCATGAGCTGCAATTCAATAGCCTATTCGCCACATGTGGCTAGTGGCGAACGAATTGGACACCGCTATACTAAGACATTCAGTAGAACAAGCTGGGCAGAGTCACTGTTTAAAACCTGATGTTTTCTCTCTGGTATTACATGTTCATTGCAAATTTAGTAGGAGACTCCAGAGAGCTCAAGTTTTGTCTAGTTTATTGAAACTGGAAGTAGGAGCGTAGAGTCTTCTCTATAGCTTTTACAAGAAGACACATTCACCTTCTGAGTTAGATAGAGAAGACGATGAACTAGTCTCTGCTGCTCAGACAAGTTACATACACCAAGTATGACTGTGGCAGACATTCCTTTGGTTTCTCTCACATGTGGCTTGAAGGCAAATTATTCCCAAAGAAACCTAAAATTGATTGGATAAATCTGAACAAGTGTAGTGGAAAATTGTTTAACTGATTATACAAAAGTGGAGTAAATATCCTTGCACCTATGCAGAGTAATTTTCCTTGGGTAAGATCTTTGTTTATTTTTATTTCCTATTTCACAGTAACTTGCTATTTATCCTCTTAAGTATGATACATTGTTCTCTGTAGCAAGCTTCATTTTTCTCATTAATGTGCAAGTGAATAAATAGCTTCCAGATTGACAGCTCCAAAAACCTCAAGTTTTCTCTTTAGCCAGAAAATGGCTACAGTGCGAGCAGTGGCAATGCAAGCTTCCTTCTCTACTAGTGTTTATTAACCCTAACCTGGAGGGACCATCTCTGTGTGGACTGTGGTACTCAGCCATTCTCCATGTCCATTCAACCCTTGGCACCCTGGTTAGCAGTCTCAGCAGAAAAAAGCAATTAGTGCCATTTACTGTGGTGGTTTTGCTTTGTGGTCATATATCCACTGGACTGAGACCACCAACTCACGTCAGATAGGCCATTGACCATTCATTAAATGAAAATGACCTTTGATCAGTAGTGATCGGGATATCTTACATTTTACAAATGTATGTGGGGATCGAAGGGCATTTCCCATTGACTAAAGGGCAAATAAATCAATTGATCTTGCTAATGAGGACAGAGCACGAGACTAGTATGACAGAACCACAGAGTCATCTTGTCCTCTTCCACAGTAATCATAGCAAATATTAGTTCTTCCTCTGTCCAGCACACTGTCCTGTTACTGGTTTGTGGTAATGCCAATGATGTGTTAGGTACTTTCCAGATGGACAAGACGGGCCAGTCCTTACACTGAGAAGATCCCAATTTAAGGTTGGACAGAAGTAGACAGCGGTCCAGGCGGGAGAACAGCAAGAGGGATTTTTCCAAACAAATCAACAAGACTCATTATAGGCAGCACAACAGCATGGGATCTTATGTAGGACTTAAAAATGGAGAGGCCACAAGGAAGAATTCAGGAAGGTAAAACCATGAATAGAGAGTCACATGAAAGAGGCACAGAGGTGATTGTCAGAGCAGCAGACAAACAGGCAAGTGTGAACAGTGGTGGAGCTGAAAGGGCAGGACGCAATGTGGAGCTCAACAAGGGATTCTACATAAGGGAGGTAGATTTATACAGAACCCTGCAACAGGTGTCCAGTAATTTTTAAGTGATAGCGGATAGGCAGACAGTGGAGGGATTGAAAGAGGGAAGTGATATGATTAAATTGGACCTGCAAGAGAGATTATTTTACTGACCGCATTTTGTCTTGTCTGGACTCTGCCTGGCTGGGGAGCAGAAATTAAAGGGCTTTCCCCCCTTCCTTAAAAAAAACAGAGTCTCCTGCTGTTCCTAATCTCTGTTTAATGGTCCTTGGACCAAACAGTTTCTCTCTCTCTATCCTGTGAGGGTGCCAATCTGCTATGCTCAGACCTTTAACTCTTTGGGGTTTGCTTGTAGATTGCAGAGTCAAGTTCTCCTCTGGGTCTGAGGAGAAGTTTCCAAGTGACAGGCCATCTTTCCCCATTCTCCCTGCCTCCTGGGGAGGAGCAGCCAAGCAGGATGGGTGCTTGTACTGTGGGACTACCTGGTCCTTAGCACATGTAGTGGGAAGAGCTCCTTTCTTCCCCTGCTCTAGATATGGTCCTGTGTTCCCCACGCTACAGTAACTCATGCCCATTCACTGGCTCCTTCTGTTCCCCCTCGCTGCAGACTGTGGGGAGGATAGAGAACTTCTGCTGCTGCCTCACTGGGAGACTGAAGATCATCTGCTGTTATTGGCCTCCCTGCTTCCTCCAGGGCTGAAGGAGTGAAAGTCCTCCTTCTCAAGTGTGAGATACCAGAATCAATTGACCTTTTTGCTGAGTAGGGTAAAATAAATTTGAGTTGTTTTGGGATGGGGCAGCATTAAATGACTTGTGCTGTTGGGAGCAGGGAGGCCTGTAACAGCATGGCACCCATCTCATGAGCACCCCTTCTGGTCAAGTGTGTCTACAGTCTTTAAGTAGTCCCAGCCCTAGTATCGGGCCAGACCCCCAGGGCTTCCTCCCTGGAGGCAATGGGCTCACTCTCTTGGTCTACTCTGGCCCCAGCTCAGCCACTAAGTAGTTCAGTTCCCCTTCTGGGCATGTCTCACTGTCCAACTGTAGGCCAGCTCCCCAGTGGCCTATGGGAGGGACCCAAGCCCACCTCCTACTCTGGGTCCCAACCCAGAGACCCAAAGAATAGCAGCCATGTGCCACCCTATCTCTTTAACTACACTGCTTTCAGTTCCCTGGGCCACTTCCCCACAGTCCAGTCTTCACAAAAACTTCACCCTTACCTCAGGGCTCATCTAAGTTCAAGCCCAATAGCCAGCCAGGAGCTCTTCCTCCCTGCTCCAGTCCCTGCCAGTACTGAGCTGTCCATGGTACTGCAGTTCCCTTTAGCCACCCCAGAGCACAACCTGCACTACTCAAGCTCCGGCAAGGAACTAAGTGTTTCTGGTGCTGCAGCTCCTTTTATGTGGCCCTCCTGGGCTCTGATTGGCTGCTCCTTGGAGCTTTTCTGATTAGCTGCTTCCCTTGCAGCTATTCTAGGCGGCTTGGAGGACTCCTCTACTGCTCCTTTCCTGGGATGTGTGTGGCAGACACTAAGGCCTCCAGTAAGGGGTCTCTGGGCCTAATCCACCCCATCACAACCAAATCATTTTAAACATGAAAGGATGGGAGAGTGAGGTAAGAGGGGAAAAGTTTGGAAGGGAGGAAAAACAGTGAGGAAATGTCTCCATTTTTCCTACAACCTCTCGATTTCTCCCATCTAAAATCTAATCACCACTCTCAGGGTAAGACAAGGGGGAAATGGTGATATTCTTCTAAACTCCTCCCACAATATAAGCTTAATGTGAGTCACCAAAATGGGATGCTGCTAACTGTAAATTGTGCAGATGTTGAAAATATGATTGTGTGTGTTCTCTGAGCTCCGCGAGATTGGCTCCCCTTTGTAGGATTTGAATATGCCTGTGGGCTCTGCTAGATCTTTCTGCTTGGCTCCTTCTTGATTGGAGAAAAAAAGTTATGCTATCTCCCAAATGCAACCCACTTGTGGCACCAAAATGAGATGTCATTCATAGTAAGTGGTGCAGATTTGTGATTCTCCCTCTGTTCTTGCATGAGGAATGGAATAGTTAACAATATTGATATTTAAATGATCATCATTGGGCACCTGAGTTTACACCATAATGTAATGAATGAGGCAGTTCACACCTTTCAGAGCTATTCAGTCTCTTTGCAGAATCACTCAGATGGCTACACTCCTGGGAGCTCTCCCGTTGGCTTAGGGCATGTCTACACTGGCAAAGTTACAGCGCTGGCAGTTACAGCGCCACTCAGAGAGCGCAGAAAGAAAACTGCTCTTGTGTGTTCACACTGACAGCTGCCTGCGCAATAGCATGTTCACACTTGCGGCACTTGCAGCGCTATTTGGAGTGGTGCACTCTGGGCAGCTATCCCACAGAGCACCTCTTTCTCTTTTGCTGCTAAGACTTATGGGAAGGTGGAGGGGGTCGCGGGGCATCCTGGGTCCAGTCCCAATGCCCCGGGATGCATTGTTTCGCATCCCAGCAACCCCTGTGCTTCCATCCGCATTTGGCACCATATTTCAATGGTTTGTGTACTGCACACCCTGCCTCTTTCAGGCTGCAGGAATGGATCCCAAACTGCTGACCAGTATGCTGCTTGCGCTGACCAACGCATCACGAGTGGCAGTGGAGTTATTCCTGAAACTACAAAGGCAAGAGGAGTGCAACATTGATCTCACCACGCAAAGTAGCTACGACACGAGATTGCTTGTGGCATTCACGGAGGTGCTGACCACAGTGGAATGCCACTTTGGGGCTCGGGAAACAAGCATTGAGTGGTGGGATCACATCGTGATGCACGTCTGAGATGATGAGCAGTGGCTGCAGAACTTTCGCATGAGGAAAGCCACATTCATGGGACTGTGATGAGCTCGCTCCATCCCTGTGGCACAAGGACACGAGAATGAGAGCTGCCCTGTTGCTGGAGAAGTGCGTGGCAATTGCTCTGTGGAAGCTGGCTACTCCAGACTGCTACCGATTGGTCGCTAGCCCGTTCAGAGTGGGAAAGTCGACCGTTGGAGTCATGTTGATGGAAGTGTGCAGGGTCATTAATTGCATCCTGCTCCAAAAGACCGTGACTCTGGGCAATGTGTGTGACATTGTGGATGGCTTTGCACAAATAGGCTTCCCTAACTAGAGGGGCGATAGATGGCACGCACATTCCAATTCTGGCACCAGACCACCTAGCCACCGAGTACATTAATTGCAAGGGGTATTTCTCTATGGTTCTCCAGGTGCTTGTGGGCATTTCACGGACATTAACGCAGGCTGGTCCAGAAAGGTGCATGACGCACGCATCTTTCGGAACACTGGCCTGTTCAAGAAGCTGCAAGCAGGGATTTTCTTTCCAGACCAGAAGATCACCGTAGGGGAAGTCAAAATGCCCATTGTGATCCTGGGAGACTCCGCCTACCCTTAATGCCGTGGCTTATGAAGCCATGCGCAGGGCAACTTGACAGCAGCAAGGAATGGTTCAACAACAGGCTGAGCAAGTGCAAAATGTCTGTTAAGTGTGCATTTGGCTGTTTAAAAGCCCACTGGCGATGCCTGTATGGGAAGCTGGACATTGGCTGATGACAATATTCCTATGCTTATAGCTGTGTGCTGTACGCTGCATAATATTTGTGAAGGAAAGGGTGAAAGCTTCACTCAGGGCTGGACCGCAGAGGCTCAGCGCCTGGAGGCTGAGTTTGAACAGCTAGAGACCGGGGCTATTAGAGGGGCACAGCGCGGGGCCATACAGATCAGGGATGCCTTGAGGCAGCAATTTTAAGCTGAAAGCCACTAATATTTGTTGCTGTGCTTGGGATTGGAGTGCTTGTAATGCTAGGAGGTGATTGGTGCACATGATGCAATAAGGGGGTTTAACATAATTGCATTTTGCGCACTGCCGCTGCTCCACTTCTCCTCCCTCCCTCCCTCCTAGGCTTGCCACGAATCAGCTGTTTCGTGCGTGGCAAGCCTGTGAGGGAGGGGGGAGAAGCAGAGCAGCAGCATGCTTGGGGGAGGAGATGGAGGTGGAGCGGAGGTGAGCTGGGGCAGGGAGCGGTTCCTCTGCAGCCCCCCAGCTCACCTCCGCTTCCTATGGCCCTCCCCACCCCCGCCGCCCCAGCTTACCTCCCCTCTGCGTCCTCCCCTGAGCGTGCTGCCGCTCTGCTTCTTCCCCCTCCCTCCCAGGCTTGCGCGCAGCAAGCCTGGGAGGGAGGGGAGTGGAGGGGAAATGCGGCACGCCTGGGGGAGGAGGCGGGGGCGGGGATTTGGGGAAGTGGTTGGAATGGGGTCGGGGCCGGGGGCAGAGTTGGGGCTGGGCCAGGGGCGGGGGTGTGCGAGCACCCACCGGCGCTGGCTAAAGTCGGCACCTATGGTGGTAGGTGTTCCACAGCGCCTTCACTTTTACCCTACACTGCAATGTGTCCTGGTCATGGCCCCTTTCCATCATGTATCATGAAATCTGTCCATAGGTATCCTACGGCTGGAGCACAGCTGGAACTGCACAGCCTCGTCTCCCCAAATGCTGATGAGGTCCAGCAGCTCGGCATTGCTCCAAGCGGGGGATCGCCTGGTGTGTGGAGCAGGCATGGCCACCTGGAAAGATGCGCTGAGACCACTGCATACATCACTGAGCAAACAGGAAGGGGACTTTCAAATTTGCAAAGGAATATACGGGGTGGAGATGACAGTTGGTCACCAGAGGGCAGGGCAGTAGAGTTAAAACTGATGACCAGCGAGATGAGAACAGGCATTGTGGGACACCTTCCGGAGGACAATCACAGCGCTGTGGAACACCTCCCGGAGGACAATCACAGCGCCAAGGTGTCTACGCTGGCACTGCAGTGCTGTAGCCCTGGTGCAGAAAGCTCTACGCCTCTCTTTGGGGTGGTTTTTTTAGAGCACTGCAACTGCACAGTTTCTGCTCACTAAGTGACTTGGCAGTGTGTACACCTCGGGAGTTACAGCACTCAAAGCTGCTTTACTGCGCAGAAACTTGCCAGTGTAGACGGGGCCTTAGTTACTCCATCTGTGTGAGACGCATCAGTATGAGAGATATAGTGCTGTCTACATGGTGGGGTTAAGGACAGTATAATTACATCGCTCAGGGGGTTGTATTTTTCATGCCCCTGAGTGACGTAGTTATACCAGAGTAAGTGTGCAGTGTAGACCTGGCCTCAGGTTGCATTTTTGACATTTTCTTCACTAACATAATAGCTAGATATTTACTGTTTAAAAAAAAATGAAAGTTGAGATTCTGGAGACCAAAGTAATAACTTCAGAGAGGTGCTGGTATGGGGCATAGATGTGGACTGGCTGTTCTGAGCCTGAGCACTATCCCCAAATCTATCTTCTCGCCTTTGTATCCCCATTCTCCCTATTTTAATCCAGAGTCCATTTGTTTTCCCATTTTGTAATAAAAGAGACTGAAAAGGAACAATGGAGCTAGAGGTCAAAGCACACCCCACCCAAAGGAATAAAACTGAGACCACCTGTACCCACCCTCCTGCAGGGGAAGAAGATCTGAGAGCACCTCTCTGTGGTACCAGGATCTACCCAACCCACTTCCTGCCTTAAATCCAACAGGAAAGGAGCTAACATATTTCCCATACCCAGGCATTGTGAACTCAGTGGCACAACTAGAGCAAGTACTGTGGAAACAACCCCTAAATTCCACTGCACCAAACATGAAATTCCATGACAACTTAATTTATTCCATTACCATGAAATGTCCCTTGTTCCCATCCTCCCAACCTCACATAAATGCGTACAGCCATGGCTCATAGCTGAAAACACTCGTTGCCATAATATTCATCAATTATTTTTGAGAGTGATTATTTCTGAGGATGGTTTTGTTCACTATGCTCTTCAGGTGATCCAGCTCCACTTCCTGGTCCTTGGATGCTACCATGTTGTCCAAGCTGCCTGTACAGAAACTCCTCCCCATGTGTGCCAGGGAAGCAGCGTCTGGAGCCTGCTTCAACAGGTCAACTCCTGCTTCTCCAAGTTGGCTCCTAGGTCTTGGCTACCATAGACCATACTGTTATCCAGGCAGCTTTTCAACCTACACTTCACACTGCCACATTCCCTCAGTACAATCTGGCTCCCTTACTCCCTGCTACCTGGATCCATTGGACAGTGCACAAAATATGCACCGTAATCTAATTTCCTTCAATTAAATGGGGATTAATGGGGAGCCAGAGGCAGCTGCAGGCAGGTCAAAAGGAGGAAAAATGCTGGGCACCTTCCTGCAGCAAAATGGTGAACGTTACACCTTATAAAATTGCCAAATTCTGCAGCCTCAGAATCGCTGATGTTTCATTTCAGACCAAACCTTTGCAGTGACATTGTTCATTTCTTTTCGACGTAAAAGGTTGTTTTAGTTCAGTTTTTGGAAACTGAAAAAATTAATTTTTTCCATTTCTGGCTTTGGATTTTCAAGTTCCTCCACCTCTTCCTTTTTTTTTTTTTTTTTACTCTTTCCTCCCTTTCTCCAGAAAGACAAAAATATGTGAAGATAAAGAAAAAACGAGGGGAAAAACCTGTATATCTAAAAACTGAAAATGGAAAACTGAAATTTTTCAGTTTCCAAAAACCAAAATGACATTTTAAGCCAAAGGAAAAAAAAAGTTTTGAATCAATATTTTGAAAAGAAACATTGTTTAAATTAAGAATGAAAATTCTAAGTCACTCAAAAAATGGGAATGGTGATTTTTCCCACTGAGTTTACTGCAGGAAAGCTTTTGGTTTTCTGACCGGCTCTAGTGTATTTGCATATATTTTTAGGTGTTTGCAGGAGAGTGCATATGTTGATTGTAGTGTCCGAAGGTCCCAATGACACTGAAGCCCCTTTGTACTAGACATTGTACAAACAGATGGAATAGGAAGACACAAACCTTCCCTTAAGAACTAAGTGGAGACCAAAGCCACCTCATTGTCCTTGTTCAGAACCCTCCTTAAAACTCTTCTTTGCTCTGATACCTATAAAAAAAAACCCCTGACAATGTTGAGGCAGGTGGTGTGCTGTGACTAGAATGGGCAGGAAAACAGGATTTCCATTCCACATACTCCTGTGAAACCATGACACTTATATGAAATAAGAAGATTCCTGTAATTAGTTTTGGTCAATCTCTTTAATATATGTCCAACAAATCACAATCAAAATAAATAGCCCCCTCCCTGGAAGGTCTGAACTAAGCAGTTTAATTCTTAAAATGATTCGTAATGTGTTTTGCTATAGGATATAGTCTTTGATGTCTGTTTTTCTGGTTGGTCAGCCCCTCAGTTTGCGGCTAGTTCTCCTCCAGATGACTGTCAGATTCTCTCAGACACATCAGATCTATACATTTAGGTCTAGGCATATTGGAATTGATGATTTATCCAGGAAGTTACGGGTTTTCGTGACTGGAGTTTGACTATTTAGGTTTTTATTTTGATGAAGCTGCCCATTAGCAGTAAATTTTCTTCTATTCTACAGCATTGAATAGAAAAGAGGTTTCAGTTTTCAAAGTATCTAGCTTTCCTTTTTACTCTGAGAAGCTCCTGCAGAGAAGGCATCGTGTATGCATTTCTTTCCGTACACATAAGGTTGAGTGTCATGCTGTTTGAAGGGAAGAACACATTAACAGAGTAGGTGAAAGTATCTCTGCTAAAATGCAGCTAGTTAGAACTATGGGATTGCTTTTACAGAGTGACCTTACTGACACACCATATAATATAACTCAGCCCAACAGCTATTACAGTCCAAGGACAAGCTCAGGAGACTGACAGTGGAAAATCATGGCTTTCACTTCCAGTGTAGATTGCTGGTTTCCCATCCAGCCCATGTGAGTAGCGATGTAAATTTTCTAGTACCTGAGATTTGTTTTGTGAGCTGTGAGACATGAGTGAGTGGGTTTCAGGCCATTTAGGAAGTGACCATGTATTTAATAACACCACTATGCAATAGGTGGTACCCTTCTCTGATCTCAATAGAAAGGCCAAAGAGGATAAACTCCCCTCACTTTGAGAGGTAATGTCTCCACAGGCAAGCATGGCATACATTAGTAGGGTGAGGCAGCTATCACAGCTGTAGTCTGTATTGTACCTGTTTTTAGGATATATAAAGGACATCAGTATCCAGGACTGTCAGCATTCATAAGCATAAACTCCTGTTAAGAGTACTGGTTTTGTTCCCTTGTACACCATTCTAAATCAAGAGCAACTCTACGGGGCCAACCTTCATCACCCACTTGTTAAATTTTCAAACAGCCACCTTTGTGCTTTCTCCCCCTGCTGTCCCTCATGCTTTGGGAGGAGGCCCCCATACAAATTTGCAAAATTCAAGATTTCCAAAAAAAATGTTGTCACAATTAAGGGTGAAAAGTTCATCTCCAGGGTTTTTTGGGGTGGTGGTGGAGGGATTGTTGGAATGAAGTATTCTGAAATATTTTGTTTCAGAAACATTGACACTATTATTTACATTGCATTATAACATTGATTATTGCAATGTAATATAAAAAAGTCAAAATGGCCTCATCAAAATGAAACATTTTGAAAATTATCCATCAAAATCTGCACGTTCCCACAAAACATTTAGCTTTCCACCAGACAGCATTTTGCAGTGGAAAACTGTTCAATCAAAACATTTTCTACCATCTCTGGCTGTGACCACTGTCTGTCATGCTGAGCAGTATTATCTCATTGTGTCTTCGTATTCCTGTGGCCGTATCTACTCATTGGCTCTTACAGTGTAGGTTCTTTGGGAAATAGACTGATTTTTTGTTCTGTGTTTGTACAGCACCAAGCACAACAAGGTCCTGGTCTGTGATGGGTCCTCCTAGGTGCCACCTCAATACAAAAGGTACATTTAAGAATAATCTCAGTTAAAGTCAACAGTATTCCATTGGTGTAAAACGAATTGAGAGCAGAATCAGGCCCATTATCATTTTTGAAACACAAAGAGCAACCATATAGTTTCAGTCCAACATGACTTATTTCAGCTCAAGGAAAACAAGAAACAAGGAAAGGAAGGTCTCCATGAGAGAGACAACACAATAGTCATGTTGCCTCATTAACAGGCTGCAACAACCGGAGAACAAAATGGCTGCTGTCTCTGTTTGACTTGGTCAAAAACGTTCCATTTAAACTTTTTATTTAATTAGAAAATGCCTTTTCAACCAAAGTGAAATTGCCACGAAACTTTGTTTTTTCAATAAAAATTTTCAAAACTAAAAGTGTTAAAATATTCCAAAAAAATTGAATGTTGTTTTGTTAGGAATATAATTACTCTGTCCCTCTGCTACCCCTGACTTTGTCCAGTGGAAAAATTTAAAAAGCAAGAGAATGTTCCCTCTCGCTACTGAAATTAAATTTTGACCAGCACTAGTCTGGACACCTAGGCAGAGCTCTTAGAAATGTTCAATATACAGAATACCAAAGCACCACAGTTTCATAGCCATAGCACCACAAAGTAGAAGGAGGAGAGTGCACGAGGGTTATTAGTAAGTATTCTACTTGCTTTTGCAGGTCAGTTATTCCTAGCCTCTGAATGCTGCTTCATGTAGAAGAGATTCTTTCCCTAGCAATCCAGTTTTCCATTGTGTCTGGAGTAAATAACCAAGGCCGTTTAACATACTTCCAAGAGCTTTTTCCAATCCCCCAAATTTGATGATTATTACACTCAATATTCATGCTGAAGGAGGTAGTGGGGGAGAATTTCCCCTTTTTTAGTAATGTATGAAGGAGCCTTGGACACCACTCATAAACATGTGGGCTGCATTGGGGGAGGTTGATCATCATTAGTGTGAAGGGGGCAGAGATTTTATGGGAGAAGAGAGACTATTCCTTTGTTAGTGTAAGTGGACTTAGTTATGTGGGGTCTGTGTTGAGAGAAAGGATCATCCCCTTCCTCCACAAACCCACCATTAATAGGGAAGGGGCTCAGATCTTCTTATCAGTGTGTTTTCTCCTTTTGTGAGTAGGGAAGATGACCCTCCTACCACTAATGTGGAAGTTGTTCAGGGACATATAGGTGAATAATTTAACTTTGGTACTTGTGTATGATGGGCTGTATGTTGCATCAATGTAGGTGCAATTGATCTCCATCTAAGAAGTCAGTGCCCATTTAAATGCCATAGTGCATACTCACCGATCCACAAGCTACTCATTGATTTCAGCTAGCCATTTCTTTATCTGCTTCACAAAACCTTCATCCACTGCAAAATAAACTGCCTAAAACAGGAAGCCAAGTTCAGAATGAGAATGAAAATTCATGTGAGCCAGAATCTAAGAACTAACCACTTTTTGGGTCTAATACAGACCTGTCAGTTATACTCTTTCCCATTGGGGGTGGGTGGGGAAGGGCAAAACTTAGCCGGTTTTGTTTTTTTCTGATTCCAGGCTCAGCATGGGAGGGATTTCCCATGAAATCAGAGAAAGTGTTCAGAAATGACTGGCACTGAACTGTTTCAAAGTCATCTTTTGTCTCCCTGATTTGTCCCATATTTGGTCAAGCAAAGTGAGGCCCTGCACCCAATTTGACAGCATTTCTCTGTTTGTTTGTCGCACCAGAAAAGTTCTGTGGAGCTGGAAAGCTGGTCTCCTTCACTAATACAAGCTGATCCAAAAAAAGATATCACCTCATCCATCTTGTCTCTGTTATGTAACAGTCATATATGTTAATTTGTTCCTTGTTTGACCAGAGTACCAATATTGCTTTATATTCTATAAATATCTAAGGCCTGTTTCTGTTCTGTTCCTCTTGTCCTGATTCAGTCTTGAAATCATTCCACTGATATAATACAAATGCAAAGCAAAACAGAATCATGCCCCTAGGGAGTCATTTCTAAATGGAGATCAAGTGAAGGAACCAGACTCACCTGCTGGGATTCAGCAATGCCATATCTCATCATAGTGGCAAAATGTTCGCAGTTAGACATAACTAGATTGTAGTCTATATTCTTCCCCACCAGGTGCTCAGCTCTCTTTACCACATGAGGAAGAGGTAATGGAGGGTGCTTTTTATCTAACTGGTTGTTTACAGCATAATTTGAAACATGAGCCACGTTCCTCAGACGCTCCTTTTGCACTTTGGCTTTGACGAATTCTCCATTAAGTATATTATTCAATCCCTCTTCCAACTCTTAAAAAAAAAAAAAGACAGCCAATGAGAGGCGAAAAAGGGTTGGCAGTTTGCCCAGGGCAAGTGTCAGATCTGACAGGAGTGACTAGATCCTTGCAAATAAGTGATTTTTTTTTTTGGTTTAGTGACTGAACTGGAGGGAAAAAATCCCCCCAAAAAGTTTGTTTTGGGTTGAATGAGTTATTTTGTTAGATTCAGAATGAAATTCCTTCATTACATTTTGTTTAGTCTTTGGGTAGATTTTTTACTCTAGTTTCGTTATTTTAAAAACATGAGCTAGATTTTAAAACCAAGTCAAAATGTTTTGTTTGGAAAATGTCAAAACAAAATGTTTCAACTTTTTAAAAATTTATTTTTTAGCTGAAACTTTTCTCCAATGTGACCCAAATTTGTAAATAGTTTTGGTTGACCCCAAACAGTTTTTCAGTGAATAAGCTATTTGTCCAAAAAATTTCAGCCAGCTCCAAGAGTGATATCTAGAAAAGACATACTTAGCACTGCTTCTCTTGGTTGGCCCAAGAAGAGCAACTCCTGACAGATCTGCGAAGCATACAGTATCTCCTGTTGGAAGTGAGAGGAAAGGTTGTTGAGTGGTTAGGTGGAAAGCTGGGATTTGGGAGACCTGAATTCAAGACTCTGCTGTTCCACAGACTTCCTGTGACACATTTGGCTTACTTGGGACACAGCCTCTCTCTCTGCCTCAGTTCTCCATCTGTAAAATGGAGATAATAGTACTTTCTTACTATTACTGCTTCCTTACTAAAGAAAGGGTAAATACAGCAGAGATTGTGAGGTTCTCAGATAAACTGTGGTAATGGAGGCCACATGAGTAAGTTAGCTAGATAGAGTTGAGACACTAAGCACTACTGATGAACTAAAATTTTGAGGGAGAGGTGGGAGGGTCAGATTTGGGGCCCAAAATCTGAACTGAGCAAATTCTGGGCCCAACCTGCTTGGAGCTTATTGTGGAGACTGAATCTTCTCTAACTGTGGCTGAGCCAAGGAAGGGCTAGCAGAACTCTGAATAATCAGTGTCTTTTGGTTAGTGATTTAAAGTATGAGAAATTGCTAGGGCTCTCCTGACTCTGAGATGCATCAAGAAAGGCTTAGAGACTACGTACAGCTTTGAAGATCAGAGGATCATAGGCAGGAGGAAGAGTAGAGGGAACAGTTTTGGTTATTGTCTTTTCACAAGTGTGCTTCCCCCATCTTGCGACCCAACAGTGTGCTTTAGCCACATACCTAGAGCAGACATCACTTGGGTGAAACAAGAGTTCAATCTCCAGGACCCATTCAGGCCTTCATCTATCTGATGAGAATGCCAAGGGACCAATTAGTGTAAATTGTAATGATGGATCATGTGCTGTGCACACCTGTCCCACTGGGAACTAGGGTGAGATCATTTTTATATGAGTCAAATTGTCATCAGATGAGAATAATTTTGGATTATGTGATGAATCTATGGAAGGATTCATCTTTTTATTTCTATTTACCTGGAAATGTGAAGTGGACCACATGTCCCTTTCCCACATAGATGCCCCAGTGTTGGTATCCCATTCTCTGAAATTCAATCAGATCCCCAGGCTCTAGCATTATTGCTGAAGAAAGGAGATCCCATAGATCCCGTATCTGAAAGTGAAAGAAAGATTGGTTGTTAAATCTTCGCTAAACAGAATATTTTTCTTTAAACCTTAAGAATAATAAACTGCAACAGCTGAGAACGCAGAAAAATCACCAGCAAATACCATATTTTTAAGATGTGCATGTGGCTTCTCATGGCTTGATCCAGAGAGACTCATCTCCCATCCAAGCTGAAACTCAGTTCCAAGTTCCAACCATCTTATCCAGAGAGCAATGAATCCTATCAGAGTCTACTCAGCACAACTTCAGCTGGCTCTGCCCAGGGGAAAATAACTTACATCTTCTTACAACATACAACTTCTACTGACTTGGCCCCCGGGGGAGGAGGCTGTCATCTGAAGTATGTTCACTATGGGACAATCCAGATCCAACCACTATGGCTGTGGAAGTCCTTTTGGCATTGGAAATAATGAAGTTCCATTGGCTGGAGCAGCTGGATTTGAGGACTACACAAGATGTGTTCACCCCCTGCATGGCACTGAGCAGAGCTGGTGAGGGTGGGAGGAAGGGATGGTTCTGAGTTTTCACTACTGCACAGCTCCTCTGTGTTCTACCCACCCCCATTGTGGAGGGGTTGCCCAAGGCACCTTGGAGGTTAGTCTATGTTCTATGTATACACATAGAACTTAGATTAAAAACAAATATTCTTGCGGGAAGGTTGCAATGAAACACGACTTTCATTCTTAGAATTCAGAATGATAACACATAAGAACCCCAAACAGAGAGAGACAAAGAAGGCTGCTCCTTAAGACAGAGAGGCATAACTCACCCTCCCTTACTGTAGGCTGGTTGGCTGCAGACTGATTGCTGCTAGGCCCAGCTTGCATGCTTCCCCACAGAACCCCCTAGCCTACAAGCAAGACCAGAAAAAAACCTGAAATGTGCAATGGCAGCTTTCAAGTTTAACATACCAATAGGCAGGAACAGCCTCCTCAGATCAATACCACTGTCTATTACCGCCTTGTGGGGAGGGTTCCTTCTCCCCCGGGAGATCTCTCCAGAGTTCAGCTACTCAGGCTTGGCATTGTGGGGTAGATTTGGCTATCTCCTATAGACTCAGGCAGGGAACATCTCCTTTTCAGTTACAGTGCAGCTACCATACAGCTATTTGTTATTATGGAGCATCAGTGACAGTTGCCTGCTCCCCCACCCAACTTTTCATAGGTCTGTTTTCCACTTTCTAACCTCCCCCCGCCACGACATTGCAAGATATCATATAATCACACAGCATGTTCTATATGCTGACACACTTTGTCCCTCCCCAGAAATAATGCCCCTGTCATACAGAACCAAAAAAACATGGTAAGAACAGAGTCACTCAATGCTGCCAAAACAGCAGCTGACCAGGGGACCAGCTGTAATGCTACTGTCATGTTTGCTGCTCATGCTCAAGTGTCAAAGGCATGGAATAAAAGCTGCTGGAGAATCAGGATATATCCCTCGTTATCACATCCCTGGCAGGAGCACATCACATGGATGCCCCCTCGTCCTGTTTAACAGAAGGCCTCTGTCCAATATTCTCCTACCTCCCCCCACCCCATATACACAGACCTTCATGGGATTGAGACCGCCGGCTGAGTTGTCAGAGGAGGTGGGACAGATTTGGGTAGGTGGAAGTTGGGTTGCACACAGCCAGGGGCCCTGCAAATTTTGCAGGGGGCCCAGATTTGTTTAAACTACCCTTGGGAGGCACACACGGAGGGTGCCATCATGGACAGAGGGGAGTGGGTAAGGATGGTCTCCACTTACTGTTGAAGCTCAGCTTTAATGTCACGTCCGTGCTGACATAACGTAAGAGACTTGAGTCAGCTGCTGTACATGGGAAGAAAGTTACTTACCCAATCCATGTTCTCACTCTCTTTCTGGATTATTCTGAGCTCTTCTGTGTGATAGGCTTTGTACTCCTTTCTTTTCTGACAGCAAGAATACAATGTGATTGCACACAGAACAGTTACTCCCCTCCTCTCAGCTGGCTGCAGTTGAAGTGAGGGCTGAGGTGGGGTGTTACGGCCAGTTTTGTTTATCGCTAAAAGGCTGAATTCCAGGAATGAGTATTGTTTCTTTCAGGTCTTTGTGGTTTCAAAGACTTTCAAGTATTTTCTTCTAAATCCTGAGCAGAGTCCAAGTTCATTGTCATTCTGAAGTGAACTTTAAGGCATTTTACTTAAGGTTATAGGCTTCTTCTAGAAAGTCCTTTTCCCTTTGGGGAGATGCAGAGCTCAAGTTCATTATTCCCCTTCTCACTCCACGTCCCCTCCCTGAGGCCCTTTCTCTCATCCTGGTCCTTCCCAGAGTTTCTCAGCAGGGAGAACCACCACACAGCACACTCCCTCGCTGTTTCCTATCACACTATGGAAAGTGAACTAACTTATAGTCCAGCTCCCTTCCCCACTATGACTCACTGTCAGGTCTCCAGCTCCCATCAGCTTGGAAGCTAGAATTCCTGGAATGTCTTCGTTCTGGGCTGAACTGGGAACCGGGCCTTGCTGGGCTAACAGCCTCCCTTCAAGGGCCAGCAAGTCCTGTTCCAATATCATATTGACTTTACTTTTTTCATACAGTGTCACCTGTCCCCCTTCAACTCATGTCTCCACTTTGGTCCTTAAGTGTTTTCCTGTGTGTCAGTCTGACCACAACTCTGCACATGACATCTCCTGGGATGGGATCCCTTTGGCCCATAGCCTGGTGATTGAGACATACAAGTGGGGTACGGTTTCAGAACCCTTTTCTTTTCTTGGCCTCTCCTCAGAGGTTTGGCTTTTTTCAGTTGTCTGCAAAAAATTACCCAGGCAATTGTCTAAGGCCTGTTTAGTTGTATTAAAGAAAGATTTATTAAAATAGAGAGAAGCATTTTAAAACAAAAGAAATGGTTTTCATAATATATCTGGGGTTAAGTTTTGCATAAAGTAATCTGGATAAGAATCCCTCATCTTAGTTCAATGAAGAGGAAAGAAAACACCTTACATTTCTAACAATCCAGTTTTTCCTTTGATCCTCTTGGTCAGACACATTCTCCCGTCTGGGTCTCAGAGCTCTAACTTTTCTTCCAAGTCCTCTGCCAGATATGTCTAGTGGAGTCCTCTGATATGTTTGATTTATCAGCAGAGCTACCCCTCACAAAAGGATTTGCCCAGTTGTTCTGGTTGATCATACCCGACGGTCCTTCTGATGGCTCTCAGATCCATTCAAAATTGCATATAGTACCTAATTCTTTTCCACCCTGCCTCCAACTAGGTAGATACACATAAAGGGTTGTCTTAAAAGTCAAAGTTACAACACGTTTAGCTAACACACATCATCTGGGTGACTATCGTTGATTCCTGTTGATTTCCTGGTGGTAGGAAAGGTGTCGGTTTCTTGAGTGGGTATAGGTATATGTGTATGAGAAGGTGATATGTATAGTTAGAGATCTTTACTCTGCATTGCCTAGACAGCTCTGAAAACTCAAGTCCTTTCTTTATTCACAAAATAGATACAGCTTAAGCATTGCCCATGCAAGCTTGCCTCCTTTGCTGCTACTGTCTTAGCCCCTCCAGCTCAAGGTGGTCATCTTTAGGTGGTCGTGCAATGACAGTTCATAGCTTTACGTGTCTATTCATCCATTGGCTTTGCTGCTGAGAATGCTGACAGGGTACCAATCAGTGGCCTTTATTTTGGGGTTTTTGATATGGGCACATGACCAGTGTACTGAGACTACCAATTCATTTCACAGAGACCACCAAGTATCCATTAGATGAGAATGACCTTTGATTAGTACTGATGTGGGTCAACTGGTTACCTAGAAGGGAGACTCCCTATTCTGTTACTAAACCCAAGAGTCAACTGGTCCCCTTGTATAGCAATCGTAACATTCCTAACGTAGGGAAAAATTAGCCTTCCAAAACACATTAGCATTACAAATATCCCAGGTCTCTGACTAACTACAGACATGGTGAAAATAAAGGGAGGTAAAAAGAACTCCAAGTGATTTAAGTAGACCCAACTATGGAAACAGTACAATCTAAGTCCATATAAAAAAACCCCACCAATTCCTCTCTAATTGTCACAGCTTTCAGAATACTGGCTGTGATGTTTAATTTGTTTCTAATGGGAAAAATTAGTCTCTGACTCACAGGTGTCTGGAAGGGCCAGAACAGTTGTCTTAGTGTATATTTCATCATAGGTTTTTCAAGAAATGAGTAGAGAACTATGTCATTCAGTGAAAATGTCATGCCACAGGAATTGCTGTCATGCCTGCCTCTGCTTAATGGGTTGAAAAGGTCAGCTTGTGTTAATGTTTGAGCTGACCAGACATTTATGTTACAAAGAGCGTTACACAACATAACCTCATTCTGTTAACATCCTTTTTTTTTGGTCTGAGGTTTATTCTCACCCCATTTTATTTCCTCACCATTGTTTTTGCATATTATCTACAGTTATTATTTCAGTGTTAAATATAACATCAAGAGCTAAATTTGGAAGTGGGTAATCAAGTCTATGGTCTTGATTTTCCTCACACGTTTAACTTCAGTATACACTTGATTTCACACTGATTTCAGTGTACACTTGATTTACACCAGCATAAGTAAAAGAATCAAGTCCCGTGAGCTTTAAGGAAGTCTAAGTTTGCTAAGGGCTGTGTAAGCTGGTTCCCCGCCCCCTACATCTTCTCCTTGTTTCCCTCAATGTACACGAGACAGCAACTTAGATTTCCTTTGATTCACACCCACTTTCCAAAGTGTAAACTTCCTTCTGCCAGTGAAGTGGGGGAAGGGTCCACTCACCATAGGTTAGCCTCCTGGTGGCTGGGTCTGTGAATTAGTTTTCACCCCATCTGGCACCCCTTTCCATACTTTACTCATGCTGTAACCCACCCCCTTCATGACTCAGCCCTCCAGCCAGTCAGCATATAGTCTCCTCACACACACCCCTTTCCCCCAGGGTAACAAAGTCACACTGGACAAGCTGTCTATATGCCATCTGAGGCAGTCTTCTGTTCCAGCTCCAGTCCTGGGGCCTGCCTGCTACTTTGGGCTCCAGCCCAGGAACCCTATGACTAGCAAACTAGGTCTGTTCAGTCTCAGACCCTCTTGCTGCATTATTGGGCTCACTGATACCCCACCTCTCCATCTCCTTGCCTATCTCTGGGTTTACCCCCCAGAGCTTCCTCCACTCTCCAGTGCTACTTTTCCCCTGTAGGCCTCTTGTAAGACTTCCTAGCCCAGGGCAGGACCCCAGGGCTTATTCTCCCCCCCTGGATCTCCTCCTTGTCCATAGCCAACTCCTTTTTTTCCTTTAGGGAGTAACCACAGATCTCCTCCCCGCAGCCTCTGCTGCTGCTCACATCCTGGCTTTATAATGCTCTTCCAGCTCATCTGCCATTAGGCCCTATTAGTACCTGATTCCCCTGAAGGTGCAGCATCTTTAAGGTTAATTGACTCCTTCTGGCCCACTCAGGGCTTGTGTGAGGTGGACACTCCATCACACTGCCCTATGCCCATCCCCTCTGAATTTCACTCTTGGTCTCTCTCCCTGAAAGAGCAACACATGTTTATCCATCTCTGAGGTTAAACAGATAGGGGTATTCTCAAGAGTAAATTGACTCATTGTTTAGTTGCATCATTTTATATACTGTAGTGTGCGTTAGCTATTTGTCTATTTATACCACTAGGCCCAAATCCACTCTTCCAGTGCACAGATTATTGAGTCCTTGATAGCTCTTAAGGGGCACTGCCAGGAAGGAATTCACCTTACTAGATCACAAAAGTGCTTTTGAGCCAATCCACTGCCATCATCTCCACCCTAAGGCTGCAATAGCCAACATGATCCTAGCATGCCCTGTATATGGGGGAAAGAACAGGAGGATCTTGGTAGTAGCTGGTTTGCAGGGAGGCACTGAAGAACTGAGCTCCATGCTACTTAAGGTGCACGAACCGTGTGTGGACTCCCAAATCCTGGCCCTAATTCTGCTCTTGCAGAACTGTGGTAGTTCTGCTACTGAGGGTGGGGTGGGACTTACCTACCTGTAAAGGAAGATGCAAGATTCATTCCATAATGCACAGGTATCTGGATCTGTACAGTTCTTCCCACTACTTCCCATTTCTGAATGGTATGCTGGCTTGACGTGAACACCTGTTTAACAGAATTTAACCGGCGTAAAGCCATCAGAAACACCTAGCTAGATAAGGTAGATAACAGAAACCAATTAAAAGAAGGCTAATAAAAAACAAAGCAAAGCATTTGTTGACATGGCTTTGTTATTAAACAGCAAAGTGTCTGTAACATCCCCCTTTTTACCGTAATGGCCTAGCTCCTCGAAAGGTATTTAGGTGCCTAATTCTCATTGATGTCCATGGAAGTTAGGTGTTTAAATTCCTCTGAGGTTCTGAGCCAAGGTTCTTATTCACTGTACATGTCCAATGCTGAGTGCATATTCCTATAAATAAGATAGGGATAATTAAAGCAAAACAGACCATAAATCATCCCAGTCAAAAAACTAATCCTAAACACCAAAATGCTAATCCTGAGAAGTGCTGAGCACTCATACCTCCATTTAAGTCAATGGATGTTGTAGCGTCCTGCACTTCTGAGAATCAGACCTTCCCAGGTTTATAATAGTTATAGCCATTAGCCTCCCTAGAAATACAGACTCCAGTCTTTTTAAATGTCTCCCTACTGTTGTTCTCATTCTAGAAAAAGAATTACATTCTAGTAGGTGAGGGTAAAATGGGTTGTAGGCGAAGATGAGGGGAAAACAGAGAGAACAGGAACTGAATGATGGATGGCTTTCAGAATGAAAAAGCAGAATAACAACATTCCAGACAAAACACACAGGGGCTACTACTGTGACTAACACATTTTGCAAATCACACCCACTGCCTATAATTGCATCTACCTTTAAACTGTTTTGTGCTCCTTACAATGAGAAATTAATAATAGTGCTGCTACTGCCACAGACAGACAGTCAGATATTGTTCAAACTCCGTCAATCCTCATCCACAAGATCCCCTGTTATTCCAGTGCTCTGTCTCCTGAGATTCAGTCATGGTGAGCTGGGTGGTGTATAAATGATGCAGATAAACCACCACCATAGATTATAAGCACCAAAATTTTGCATTAAAAGTTAGAATTGGGCATGTGATTCATAATGATCTGTCTATCCAGTCCCCATGACCATAATCACTGAACCCATCACAAGCTTTAATGTGTTTATCCTCAGACCACCACTGCTATTATCCCCATTCTACAGATGGGGGACTAAGACAGCAATGCTAAGTGAATTGCCCAAGATCATACAGGAAGTCTGTGGCAGAGCAAGGAACTGAACCCACTTTTCTCAGGCTCAGGCCCAGCCCCTTGTCTCCTGTTGCTCATTCAGTAGCCTGTCCAAAACACAATACATTTGGAGGAAAATTGTACATGTGTTAACAATAAATAAATAAAATAGAAATCCATGTTGTCCAGGGTAGGAGAACATAAGAATGGCCCTACTGGGTCAGACCAAAGGTCCATCTAGTCCAGTATCCTGTCTTCTAACAGTGGCCAGTGCCTCAGGAGGACATGGAGTAGCACAACAGGATCACAAGGAGATGTGGTGGGGAAGGTAAATATAATTGAAACCGCAGCTGAAATTTTAAGTGCGGAGGGGAGGGTGTATTTGGTGGCCATGACATCTGGATTCACACCCTGATCCTTGGGCAGGGAGCTCAAAAGCCTTGTGAGATCTTTAAAACACACACACACAGAGACACTGCATAACACCTTGGTTTTACATCTCACTGAATACCACAGATGTCTATTTATTTATTTTAAACACATGTACAATTTTAATTCATCTTTGTTCTGTTTTGCACAGACTCCAGATGAAAAATCCCCGCGTTCAACACAAGTGACTGCACCCTAGCTGCTGTTGCTTGTCTGTGTTGGGCTGCAGTCACCCACTCCTGCCATCAGGATCTGCTTTCCTTGCTCCCGTCAGGTCTGTGGCTCTATCCTGATGCAGAGTCTGGCTATGGCTGCTCTCTCCACACCTTTTGGCTCCATTGTTCCCCAAGGGAATGTCTACACTGCAATCAGAGATGTGACTGCAGCACATGTAGAAGTATAAGGTTATGCACTTAGGGATTAATAACAAGAATTTTAGTTATAAGCTGGGGACGCATCAGTTGGAAGTAACGGAAGAGGAGAGGGACCTCCGAGTACTGATTGATCACAGGATGACTATGAGTCGCCAATGTGATATGGCCGTGAAAAAAGGCTTAGGGGAGATACGATTGCTCTCTTTAAATATATCAGAGGGATAAATACTAGGGAGGGAGAGGAATTATTTAAGCTCAGTACCAATGTGGACACAAGAACAAATGGGTATAAACTGGCCATCAGGAAATTTAGACTTGAAATTAGACAAAGGTTTCCAACCATCAGAGGAGTGAAGTTCTGGAACAGCCTTCCAAGGGAAGCAGTGGGGACAAAAGACCTATCTGGCTTCAAGATTAAGCTAGATAAGTTTATGGAGGGGATGGTTTGATGGGATAACATGATCTTGGCAATTAATTGACCCTTGACTAGCAGTGGTAAATAGGCCCAATGGCCGGTGATGGGATGTTAGAAGTTACTACAGAGAACTTTTTCCTGGGTGTCTGGCTGGTGAGTCTTGCCCACATACTCAGGGTTTAGCTGATCGCCATATTTGGGGTCGGGAAGGAATTTTCCTCCAGGGTAGATTGGCAGAGGCCCTGGAGGTTTTTCGCCTTCCTCTGCAGCATGGGGCACGGGTCACTTGCTGGAGGATTCTCTGCATCTTGAAGTCTTTAAACCACAATTTGAGGACGTCAATAGCTGAGACATAGGTGAGAGGATTATTCCAGGAGTGGGTGGGTGAGATTCTGTGGCCTGCATTGTGCAGGAGGTCAGACTAGAGGATCATAATGGTCCCTTCTGACCTTAAAGTCTATGAGTCTATGAGACATACCCAAATGACCTTGGATCTAGCCAGCTTGAATAAAAACAGCAAATTAGCTACAGCAATGGAGGCTGTACAAGCCTACCCAGGGCTCTGGGTATGTAACCTTTTTGTCACCCGTGCAGGCTGTCAACCCTCTGATTGCAGTGCAGACATACCCTAAGGCCATTTTCCATTGCACAAAGCTTCCTTTGTCTCTCCGTAAATTAAGGAGATTCAGGCAGCTGTTTGGGGGCTGAACAGAGGATACCCAAAAGCAGGAGTCTTCTGGGAAACCAGAAACATGTTAGTCAGGAGTCTGTAATCATGCCTTAGGACATGCTTTGGTCAGGGGACTTTTTTGTCAGGAGGCTGAGAAAAAGGGGAAAGGGAGCAAACAGCGAAATTGTTTACATTTCTCACTTTCCCTCCCCCTGCTTTTTAATGTGTTCCTTTTGCTGACAGGGGCCTGGGCCATACCAGTCTGGGTTTGCTTCGCTTAATCCCAGCGAGGATGGGTGCCAAGTGAGACGTGCTAGGAAATGACAGTGACTCAACAAACTGACCAGGCCAAACAGAGCTGCCCCAGCCCTCAGCCTTGGGACCGTGTTTTGTGTGTGGTCTTCCTACTCTCCCTATCCCTCCAGGGCCTTCTCAAAGCAGCTGCAAAAGCTCCATGCCAAGTATTGGATGGAATCAGCAGTAGGCAAGCAGCTTGCTGAATACTTTGTCTCATATCCCCAGCTTTTCCTCAACATAAAACACAATTTCTCCTTGTCCTCTATTGAGCACATAGAACCATAGAATATCAGGGTTGGAAGGGACCTTAGGAGGTCATCTAGTCCAACCCCCTGCTCAAAGCGGGACCAATCCCCAATTTTTGCCCCAGATCCCTAAATGACCCCCTCAAGGATTGAACTCACAACCCTGGGTTTAGCAAGCCAATACTCAAACCAATGAGCTATTACATATCTTAGAACACATTCTCAATCAATGCTGAGGTTACCCAGTACCTTTCTGATTGTATCCTCTGCGCAGAACATGGTACCTAGTCCTTTCCAAGGCCCTGATTCGGCAAAGCACTACAGCACGCACATTATTTTGAGCAGCTGAGTAGTTTTGTTTGCTTAAATTTATGCACGTTCTTAGAAGCTTTTTTGGATCCAAGCCTTTATTTCCAGCTCTGCATCAGCTGCTATGTGTTATGAAGGGACCTGCTTTCCTGTGGGGACAAAGATCTGAGTCTGAAGCAAAATGCCAGATGCAAACATTCCTGAACTTCGAATCCAGACTTGCCTCTAACTGCAACTGCTTTTCCTCATCTTGGCATGTGTCTTTTGCCACACTATTGACAACACGTTTGAGAGCACTAAAAGTGGCAGCAACATCAGGAGCTTTAGCAGGTGTTTGTTTGGGCAGCTTCTCTTACCTGGTCTGCTGAAACCTGTTACTCCAGCACCTGACCAGGTTGGCAGAAGCTGCCACTTTGTTGTCAGTGTCAATGTGTTTATTTATGTGTTTACTCCATGTGGTTTGCTCATTTACATGGCCAAAAAATAAGGAATTTCTGTGCCAGTCTCTGGAATGTGCAAGCAAGGTTGGTGAAACCCTTCTTACAGTACAGGGTGCTGTACGTTAAAGGTTCTTTTTGCTGAATGACGTGGGACATGTCCTAGTAGATTTAATCCAGCAAGCAATGGGCAATTCATGATTTAAACTTTGAGAAATGAGTCTTATGCTCTTTTTGTGAAGTGTTGTATAGGGTAGGGTCAATCACTGCTTTTCTGTTTTACTCCCTAAATATCCTAATTGTCTTTTATATTTATATGTATATAAATAAATATACAGTCGCATACATATATTATATATACATATAACACACACATTATATACATTGATAGTGTCACATTGAAAGATAACATACAAATAAATTAAAATGATGAGGGGTCTGATCATTGCATCAATCATGTGCATACAATTGTCACTAACTTCAAAGTGAGTTATGCAAACACAGCTGATGGAATAATTGAATCCCATTTACTACTGGTGTCTCATTAACTGTGGATTCTGATTCATAGTGTATTAATTCATTCACTCTCTCGCGCTCATCTCCCCTTCTTGAATCCTTTTACTTTTTACCTCCCATTTGTCCCCTCACAGGATATGAGTAAATCCCCCTGAAGTCAAGGAGAATTACTCATATCCTGTGTGTGGGGAGAATCAGACCTCTGAAGTATAAACTTTGAGGAAAAATACAAATGATCCAAATGTTTACAAATTTTTGGATGCATGTGTGAGATCAGGATGGAAATCTTGGAAGAACAGTCATCCTTATAAGATTTCTAGTATCTCTTGGTTTCAGTCAAGTTGGAAACACCACAGAATTGTCCTGTCTTGCAGTATTTTTGTGTTTCTGATTCTGGACCTAGCCAAAATGACTGTAGGAAGAGCAGAGTTGTGCAAAAGTTTTAAAAAAGAGAGAGCGAGAGAGAGACATTGTCAATAAATAGTTTGGGTTTGGTTCAAGAGAAGGGTTTTGTCAGTTCTTATTTTACCTGAGTTAGGTTGCCCATCCCTAATGTTAAGCATTTGTGCCTGGTTAAACTTCAAGATCATTTGGTGACTCTTTAAGCTATGTCAAATGAACATCTGTTTACAACATGTTGGATATTGGATTTAGAGATGGGCCCAAACCAAAACCCCATATCCAAATAATCCCAAAGTTTGGTGATGTTTGGAGCCAGATTTGAACCTCTCCAAACATAAATATAGACAGAGATCTACATTTTGTATCTGATCCCGGTGTCTGTATTGACTGGAACCAAAACTCTAGATCTGAAAAGCCTTGGACTTAAGGGGAAGTTAATTGTATTTTATGTATTATTCACACTTCTGTATTAACTTACGAGCTGTTCTGATGTCTTTTCTATAATACTTGTATTTGAATAAACTACACTGTTAGTGTGTGAAGGACAGTAATAATTGCTGCTTACTGCTAGTCTTGGAACTTCTGCTGGGTGTATCCCACTAAATTATATGTTAACAAAAGCTGATCTCAAACATGTGAACTGGAAATCGATAAGACTGGTTAATCGATAATAATTTAACGGTAAGGGGAGGCAGTTCAAGAGAATCTTGTCTAATATCAATGCATGCTTGTGATAGGAATTCAACTGAAGCAAACAAGACTAGCATTCAAAGAGACACATCTTTTCTCTTATTAATAAGTGGACTCCTCACAACCAGAATTCTGATCTTAGTCTGTTTCAGTAGGTGATGTAATGGCAAATGCTAATTGAGACTTGAGACTTAAATTTCCCAAAGCTAAGACAGACTATAAAGAGAAGTCTTCCTGATTACAAAAACATACACCCTTGGTATCGGTTGATCATACACTGAGAAGAAAGGCAGAAACAGACAGCTGTCAGCTGCGTAGGACAACAAGGATTTTTCAGCCATACTGCATGTAATCTAGAGTGTAACTAAGTTTATTGCCAGTCCAGAGATGCTTTCTGCAGTATTAGTCTCAGTATGTTTATTTTTATACCTGCCTCTTTTTTTTTCTTTCTACATTTTTGTGCAATTGCCATTCATTCATTATATAGGAGAATTTGAATTCTCAGAACATGGGCCCCCAAGAGAGAACTTGTACTCTGACCTCAGTACAGGCAGTGCTAGGATCACGTAATACCTTTGGTAACCTTAGTTACAAAGAAAGATATAAACTCTTGCCTCAAATAGGGCTATGAGAAAACTGATCAAGGTCTTAGTTGGCACAGAGAGAGTGAAACCACATGAAAGTTACAACAGTTAGAGAAACATATAACTCTGACAAAATCATAATTGGGGTTGTGTTTCTTAAAGAAATATATATGATTATCCTTATTGTTGATGATGGTGTCCAGGCCCATCCGTCCCTCTTTTTTTCAGCCTTTGTTCGATGATATTTAGTTTGAAAAGGCTTGAAATGAAAATTTAAAAAAGCCCACAGCAATTGCCAGGTAAGATAATCAACAGGACCTAGGAGGAGACATTATACAGCATCAGGATTCAAGTATTCCTGAGTTCTAATTCTGGGTCTGCCACAGATTAATTAACCTGGTTACTTAAGAGGTGAAGTACAGTTTTATTCGGGCTGTTTAATACTCTTTGCTTTATCTTTATCTTTAACTTTAACTTAAACTTTTGATAAACATGTGGGAGAAAATATGTCTTTGTTAAAGATTCAGTTCCCTGACTTCATAATTTAGGAGCTAGGAAAAGGCATGCCTACATCTGCACCAGCAACAAAATGTCAGATTTAACCTTCGTTATTTTTGAAGTAAAATCAGACAGAAAATAATACATTTTAAATATTTACCCCAGCAGGCCTGCCTTCTATAAACATCAGAAAGCTGTTAAAAAATATTGTGCACAAATCCAATCTGTTTTTTCTTTTGCGGGTCACCTTTACAAGATGCGGTCATGGTATTCTGTTATATTTAAGGACAAAAACAACAACAAAGGAACAGGATAGTCTGTATTTTGTCAACACCTGTGACATTTTAGTGCATATTTGTTATTCCTGGGGTGTGGGAAAGTCACTAGAGTGTACAGTATTATTCTGTGCATAGTCTTCATCTCACATGCTTCTTAACCGGTTGAAAGTACTATTTTAAAGTAATTGTGAAAATGTCTGCATGAGTCTGTAATGACTTTGCTCCTAGTCCATACTTTGTCACTGTCTATGACAGGGATGGGCAAACTACGGCCCATCAGCCGTTTTAATCCAGCCCTCGAGCTCCCGCTGGGGAGTGGGGTCTGGGGCTTGCCCTGCTCTGGCGCTCCAGCCGGGGAGCAGGGTCGGGGGCCACTCCACGCGGCTCCCAGAAGCAGTAAAGGCAGCTAGGGGACTCCACTCCACGCTGCCTCCGCCCCAAGCGCTGCCCCCGCAGCTCCCATTGGCTGGAAACCGCAGCCAATGGGAGCTTCAGGGTCGGTGCCTGCGGATGGGGCAGCGTGCAGAGCCACCTGGCCGTGCCTCCACATAGGAGCCAGAGAAGGGACATGCCGTGGCTTCTGGGAGCCGCTTGAGGTAAGTGCTACCCAGAGCATGCATCCCTGAGCCTCTCCCAGCGTCCCAACCCCCTGCCCCAGCCCTGATCCCCCTCCTGCCCTCTGAACCCCTCGATCCCAGCCTGAAGCACCCTCCTGCAACCCAAACTCCTCATCCTCAGCCCCATCCCAGAGCTTGCACCCCCAGCTGGAGCCCTCACACCCCGCACCCCACTCTCCCACCCCAGAGCCCCCTCCCATACCCTGAACGCCTCATTTCTGGCCCCACCCTGGAGCCCGCACCTCTAGCCAGAGCTTTCACCCCCTCCCACACCCGAACTCCAATTTTGTGAGCATACAATTTCTATTCCCAGATGTGGCACTCGGGCCAAAGAGTTTCCCACCCCTGGTCTATGAGATAAAGTGGGGTTGAGCTATTATTTGACCTCCTGCTTCTCCTGTTTAGGAATCTTGTCTAAGCTCAGTGATGGGGATAAAACCCTCTTCATGTCTTTAAACACTTTCGCTACTTCTTAGAAGCTTTACAGTTCCTTTCTATTTTCTCTTTTAAAGACAGAAAATAAAATCCCAAAAGTTCTTGGCATGCGTTAAAGGAGAATTTCTAAATTAATCATCTCCAAGCTTCAAGTACTAGCAGAGCTTGTTCTACTAGTGGTTTGGCTATTCTGGGACTAGGAAGAATTACTAATATTATTAATAATAACAACAATAATTATTATTATTAAAGCATCTTAGAAATTGCCCAAAGTTATTACCTATTAGAAAAATTAGATTTTTGTATAAGTAATGCTTACATTGCCAAAATCCATAAGAAGCTTTGTACTGGGGATCATCTCCATCTAGGGTGACCAGATAGCAAGTGTGAAAAATTGGGACAGTGGGTGGGGGGTAATAGGAGCCCATATAAAAAAAGTCCCAAATATCGGAACTGTCCCTATAAAATCGGGACATCTGGTCACCCTATCTCCAGCCCCACAATCTTACCATAATTAGTTGCGAGAATCTTCTTCTCTGATCATGCCAGAGGGGGCAGTCTTCCTGTATCCCTGTATTCCTGTATCTCCATTTTATTTCAATATTCAGCTGTGTGAATCTTGCCAGTCTACTTCCTCTCCTCTCCTCTCCTTCTCTGTACTTTAAAGGACTGATGAAGAAGATAGTTTGGCTGTGGTTAAATAAGGGGAAGGAACTTCCTCAGCCAGGTGCTGGCTGTCTGTGTCCTAAGCCTGTCCTGATAAATACTGATCTACTGCAATCCTATTTGTTTTTCCTTTAATTAGTTCGCTTTAGTTAAACTTGTTTATCCAAAGGGCTAACCAACAAATCTTTCCCAGACAGTAAAATGTTTGGGATGGACCCTTCATAGTTCGGAGTGAAAATTATGTTTCTAAAGAACTCTTACATGTGATTAGGGATTTATCCAAAGCCCACTGACATCAATGACTGAGTCTTTCCTTAAATGCTCTTTGGATCAGGCCTTAGCTGGGGAACCCCTTATCAAATGAAAGAACCTATGCATATTTTCCATCTCTTCTAAGGAGGTGCACACGTGTCTTTCCTATTGTCAGCAATGCTAGATCTCTATGGGTGAAGGACAGCATGTGGATTTCAGAACAGTAAAAACTTGGCTATTTTGCGGATAAAACATATGTTTATCAAGTGATATCTGAGCTCTTGATTTACATTTATGTGCGCTGTTTCATCAGCGGGTTCTTTAGCAGTTTGTACGGGCACATTTCACCTTATTGTCAGGCTAATCAAGTAGATATTGTATCGGACTTTATGGTTTTTGCCCCACCCGAATTTGTAATTTTAGGCCCGATTCCTCAACCATTGCTTAGGCAAAACTTCCATTGGGTTCCCTGGGAGTTTTGCCTCAGTAATGGTCATAGCAGATTTATATAGAACAGGGTTTCTGGGGTGGAAAAAATTGGGCACTTCTAAAACATGTAAAGAAAGACAGCTTCATGTGCAAAAGTTTCAAAACACAATGCAGGGGCACCATTTTTTTGGGGTGGGGGAAGGCTCCCCCACCAAGTTTTGTGCAAGAGCTCTGCTGGCAACAGGACACATGCCCTAGCCCCAGACAGAGGTCAGAGGAGAGGTGCTGCTCCCAGCTTGTGCCCCTGGGACAGGGACTCAGTGTTTTGTTTACAAACAGAGGCAGGGTGATTAAGATAAGAAAGGGCGGGTGATTCAATTTAGGATCTGGAAGTTGTTAGATGAGCCTATAAAACAGAAATCCCTCGGCAGGGGCGAGGGGGTTGAAAATAGAATGCAGGGGACTCAGAAGAAATACAGCCATGCCCTCTGAGCCAAGGTTATATTCAGAAAAGAGGGAGATGGCATTCACCCAAGAGTTCTGAAAACTCAAATGTGAAATTGTGGATCTATTAACTATGGTTTGTAACCTGTCCTTTAAATCAGCTTCTGTACCCAATGACTGGAAGATAGCTAATGTAACGCCAATATTTAAAAAGGGCTCTAGAGGTGATCCCGGCAATTACAGACCGGTAAGTCTAACGTTGGTACCAGGCAAATTAGTTGAAACAATAGTAAAGAATAAAATTGTCAGACATGTAGAAGAACATAAATTGTTGGGCAAAAGTCAACATGGTTTCTGTAAAGGGAAATCATGTCTTACTAATCTATTAGAGTTCTTTGAAGGGGTCAACAAGCATGTGGACAAGGGGGATCCAGTGGACATAGTGTACTTAGATTTCCAGAAAGTCTTTGACAAGATCCCTCACCAAAGGCTCTTACGTATATTAAGTTGTCATGGGATAAGAGGGAAGATCCTTTCATGGACTGAGAACTGGTTAAAAGACAGGGAACAAAGGGTAGGAATAAATGATAAATTTTCAGAATGGAGAGGGGTAACTAGTGGTGTTCCCCATGGGTCAGTCCTAGGACCAATCCTATTCAACTTATTCACAAATGATCTGGAGAAAGGGGTAAACAGTGAGGTGGCAAAGTTTGCAGATGATACTAAACTGCTCAAGATAGTTAAGACCAAAGCAGACTGTGAAGAACTTAAAAAAGATCTCACAAAACTAAGTGAGTGGGCAACAAAATGGCAAATGAAATGTAATGTGCATAAACGTAAAGTAATGCACATTGGAAAAAATAACCCCAACTATACATACAATATGATGGGGGCTAATTTAGCTACAGCTAATCAGGAAAGATCTTGGAATCATCATGGATAGTTCTCTGAAGACATCCACGCAGTGTGCAGCGGCAGTCAAAAAAGCAAACAGGATGTTTGGAATAATTAAAAAAGGGATAGAGAATAAGATGGAGAATTTCTTATTGCCCTTATATAAATCCATGGTATGCCCACATTTTGAATACTGCGTACAGATGTGGGCTCCTCATCTCAAAAAGGATATACTGGCATTAAAAAAGGTTCAGAGAAGGGCAACTAAAATGATTAAGGGTTTGGAATGGGTCCCATATGAGGAGAGATTAAAGAGGCTAGGACTTTTCAGCTGGGAAAAGAGGAAACTAAGGGGGGATATGATAGAGGTATATAAAATCATGAAGGTGGAGAAAGTGAATAAGGAAAATGATTTACTTGTTCCCATAATATAATAACTGGGGGCCACCAAATGAAATTAATGGGCAGCAGGTTTAAAACAAATAAAAGGAAGTTCTTCACACAGCGCACAGTCAACCTGTGGAACTCCTTGCCTGAGGAGGTTGTGAAGGCTAGAACTATAACAGAGTTTAAAAGAGAACTAGATAAATTCATGGAGGTTAAGTCCATTAATGTCTATTAGCCAGGATGGGTAAGAAATGGTGTCCCTAGCCTCTGTTTGTCAGAGGGTGGAGATGGATGGCAGGAGAGAGATCACCTGATCATTACTTGTTAGGTTCACTCCTTCTGGGGCACCTGGCATTGGCCACTGTCAGTAAACAGGATACTGGGCTGGATGGACCTTTGGTCTGACCCAGTATGGCCATTCTTATGTTCTTAGATGTGAGGGGGACGGGTGAAAAGAAGGGGCCAAAGCCAGGCAAAGGGATAGCAGTGGTACAGAGAAGTTCCCCCTCTACCTGTGGTACTTATGTGGCCCCATCACCATAGTATCTGAGCTCCTCACATTGTCTAACCTATGTCTCCTCACAGCCCCTCAGTGAGGTAGAGCAGTGCTGTTATCCCCATTGTACAGATGAGGCACTGAGGCACAAAGAGACTAAAGGCCAGATTTTCAAAGGTATTTAGGCACCTAGTGGGTTTTCAAAAGCGCCTAGAAGGTTAGGTGCTTTGTAAGCCCCACTAGATGCCTAATTGCATCTTTGGGTGCCTAAAAACCTTTAAAACTCTGTCCCTAAGGCACTGGCCTGAGGTCATACAGGAAGTCTATGGGGGGAGTAGAAGCCAGGTCTCTCAGGGCTAGCTCCCTACCCACTGGACCAGCCTTTCTCTCTGCTGCATGCTGCAGAAAAAAACTCTGATAGATGGGAGCAAAACCAAGAAGGCCAGTTCTCTGAGACTCCAGCAAATGGTCCCAGGCAATTGGGAAGGATGTCATGGTTAACAGCATGAAAAGCAGCAAAGAGATCAGGAAGGATAGACTAATAGTCTCATAGACTTTAAGGTCAGAAGGGACAATTATGATCATCTAGTCTGACCTTCTGCACAATGCAGGCCACAGAATCTCACCCACCCACTCCTGTAATAAATCCCTAACCTATGTCTGAGCTATTGAAGTCCTCAAATCATGGATTAAAGACTTCAAGGTGCAGAGAATCCTCCAGCAAGTGAACTGTGCCCCATGCTGCAGAGGAAGGCAAAAAGCCCCCAAGGCCTCTGCCAATCTGCCCTGGAGGAAAATTCCTTCCCCACCCCAAATATGGCGATCAGCTGAACCCTGAGCATGTGGGCAAGACTCACCAGCCAGACAGGAAAGAATTCTCTGTAGTAACTCAAATCCCACCCCATCTAACATCCCATCACAGGCCATTCAGCATATTTACTGCGAATAATCAAAGATCAATTAATTGCCTCCATAAACTTATCAAGCCACAGAGGGAGGAGAGCCTGTGGAGACCCCCAAGACAGCAAGCCACATAGAATCAGGTAGGAAGTGACCCAGGGAAACTTTGCAGGGAGTCGGTTGTAGAACCGGAGACTATCTTGGTGTGTTTCATCAGGATCCCCACTGAGCTGGTAGAGGGCGACCCTGTCACCGACAGGGGCCTGGGTTGGGACCTGGTGGAGAGGGAGAGCCCATGTCCCCCTACCCTGGCTGCTACCCACCCTGGAGTGGCAACCCAGATCACCAACCCTATTGACTGGCCGCTAGGCCGCACAGCCCTGACTGAAGGGTGGATCTATCGGCTCTATCCTATTGACCCTTACCATTAGGCTACCCAGTCCTAAATGAAAGGATTGATGAGGGGGGAGGGATAGCTCAGTGGTTTGAGCATTGGCCTGCTAAACCCAGGGTTGTGAGTTCAATCCTTGAGGGGGCCATTTGGGGATCTGGGGCAAAAATTGGGGATTGGTCCTGCTTTGAGCAGGGGGTTGGACTAGATGACCTCCTAAGGTCCCTTCCAACCCTGATATTCTATGATTCTATGAAAGAACAACCTTATTGACTCTGACCATTAGGCCACACTGTCCCGAGGCCAGGGGTGGACATCCAAACTCAGCCGTGGGGCCAAAACACCCTTCCACCAAAGAGGATGGGCTGTGCCAGCCCCAAAACAAGGCACTAACAGCAGTAGAAGTTTTACCTGATTAAGGACTAGAAGATTTGACCCTCTGACTTTTTTTTCAAGAGGAAGAGCTGCCCAGAGCTTCTGTGCCTGTTTATTTTCCTGTCCTGCTTGCAGTGGCCTTGATATACCTCAGAAGACTCAATTTTTTCTCAACTTTAAAATGTGGACTTTTCTTGGTGTTTGGTTTTATATATTCTCCTGTGAGAAATGCTACTCAGTCACTGTATTATTGTTCTTACGAGCCTTACAGAAAGTAACAAGCCTTAAAACTGAAGTGAAACTTGTTGCCAACTCTCATGATTTTGTCATGAGTCTCATGATAATTATTGTTTTCCTTAAAGCCCCAGCTCCTGGAGTCAAGTGGCTATGTGATGATTCAGCCGTCATTCTTAAAGAGAAAGTATGTTTCTAGCCTTTGTGGCTGTGGAGAAAGCTTCAGAATGTGACCCCAGTGCACCCTAAAGGCTCAAAAAGAAGGAGGCAAATAAAAAGAACCCCAAATCTGTTGTTTTTTACATAATCTCATGATTTTTGGTGAGCCAAAAAATTCAGGCACTGATGAACTAAGGACGCTCCTTTTATTTTTGAACATTTGGGGTTGGCAATACTGTGAAAGTGACTTGAAAGTGTCAGTTTCACTCCTGTTTAAAGTCAGTTTCTAGTCTATTATTTGTAGCATGATAACGCCCCTAGAGCCCCGGGTAGGTGCAGTGTAAATTCATGGGGACATACCATAGTAGGATGTTTCCAAAAGTTAGATGATCTGTTCTAAGCTTGATGAACTGCAAAGAGTAAGTAGCCTACATGATAGAAAGTAATTTAGACTTTTCTACAATTGTTTTAATTGTTGTATTCAGGAGTAAGACTATACTTTAAAATTTTAAACCTAACGAGTGTCCCTTAAGTGGCAGGATACAAGATGTCAGAGCATGTTAGTATTAGAGCTGAATGGGTCTAATCTTTATTTCATTTTCTTTCTTTATATAGGAATTAGATACAGGGTTCCTGTGTCCTAGTTTCTAAGTTACTGTCTGCAAAAAAACTAGAGTTTTCAGGTGCCTAAGTAGCCCCTGGAATCACGTTAAAGTTGCCCCTCCTACCAAAATCTGAAATGGGGCCCCTGCAAAGGAGGGTCCTTAGCTTTGGAATTTGTTCCTTCTTACAGTTCATCAGTGCCTGAATTTTTAGGGGGAAAGGGTGAAATTTGTACCCTCCGGCTTTCTGTTTTCTTAACATGGGCCTGCAGATGGGCATATGTATGTGTGCTCATATCAACCATTGGAGGAACGCAGTAGAAAAAGTAGTGGGTTGGTTTGTGCCAGTTGTTGGCGACACATATATGTAGCAAACCCAGATACCATGACGATGAGCACAATAGCCCTTCCTAGCAGAGACGCATCTTTTCCATTGTTCCATAATCTGCCCTGTACACTTTTGTTTCATAATAATTTCATTCTGATTTAGCTCACTGCTGAGATTCCAAAACTAATTTTGTCTAATTAATATATTGATTACTCTTTTTCCTGGGTGAGTTTTAGTTATACATTTTAGAAGGGTCAGTCCCTATTTTTCAGCAAAATATTGACCACTTACCCACTCTCACTCTCTCTCTCTCTCTCTCTCAAAGAAATTTGTCCAGGCCAATGTATTTCAGTATTGTTAAAAGATGTGTCCCTACTTCTTTCCCATATGTCCCTCTTCATAGCTGCCAGATGTTGGCAGGCACGTATGACTTGATGTATGCAGGTAAAATGAAACCTGTATCCTCTTACCTATAACCTTCTGAGATACTCGATCAATAGAATTTTTCTGAATGTAATCTAGTTGTTTCTCTGCATTCAAATGAAAGTTCCATTGTCTTCACCCTTTAAACTAAATTCCCCTCCGAGGTGAATAATCTGGAGAACTTTGTTTCCTTATGAAAATTACTAACTGAATACTCCGTTTTCTGTTGGAAGTTCTGATGTGCACACTCAGTTCACTGACAGCCCTTCAGGGCAACTTGTATGCATGTAAAGTTTTGTTCACAAAAGACCTTGTATGTTGTCACTCTGCTCAGTGATAGTAACATGTCTGGTGACTTGTGTACTCCCAGTAAGTCACATGACACGTCTGCTGTGAGAAGTTTTGAGAATGTAGTCTATACTCTTTATTGTTCTGAGAACTGTTCTTTGATTATTTACATTAGTGCAGTGTTATCTTCTGTAAAGTGACTTTCCCATTTCAAAGCTCAGGCCAAAACCCAGTCAGAACTACAACTGCACTGTTTACAAAAGATAACACTTTATTTTTTTAAACAGACTTGATGAGCACTATGATAATGTAGGGGAAGCATCAATCACCGTTATACTCTATGAACTTATCACTAGTATCAGTTCTGGCTTCTGTTGTACAAAAGTGCATGCCAACAAACCCACTGCCAGTATTGGAAGCATAGGGCATGAATTAGCCACACCTGATTCTGCCCCCACCCCTTAAATAATACAAATGTGCAATTTTTATAGGACCTCTGCAAGAAGAGGATCCTAAGAGGCCATGGGGAAGGCTCAGAGTCATGGTCCTCATGTAATGCATGTAAGATCCCTAATACAGAAATGGTTGATATATGTATATATGCAGATTATTCTTTCTCTTAATAGTAATCGATTGTGCAAAGAGCTGCTCACAGATTGGATATAGGAACATGTTAATATTGGTTATACAATGTTTATGCACACTTTTTGGGGGTTGTGGGAAAGCTATTTTCACCACATTTAGTCCAGGATATGTTGTCAGTGAGGTGTGCAAATATTTTGCCATGTCTGCTACTAATATTTGGTGATATATCAGGTCCATCCAGGCTTCCCAGATTTTGAGGGACATCACACATACTGATACTCCCAGAGTTTCCTGCCCCAGCATGCATTAGGTTTCATGTTAAATCTCTACTTAGTTGTTCCAAAGTCCTGATTATGAATCTGGAAAGGCTCTTTCTAGGATATTATTGATATATCTGTGCTAGTGTAAAACTTTTATCCTGAGCTTTTCATTTTTCACTTACTCACTAAAATTAGATTGTCTAGTTCCTTTTCCAAGGGGTAAATTTTTTTCTACCAACATTTGGTGGAAATATGCAGACGCCAAGTACTGTTTATCCTTAAGTCCTACATTTAGAAAATACTGCACATTTTACAAAGCTATGTTAGGTTTCCTGAAAATACCTTAAAGCAGCCAGGCACAACGAATACTGTGCCATACTTAAAACTGCAAAAGACTTTTCAAGCAGTGCAATTACGTCACTTGTTTTAAGAGGTCTGCAGCTGATTGATGGTTAGAAAACTTCTAATTTCCAGCCTGAATTTGTTCATGGCCAGTTTATATCCATTTATCCAGCCCATCCCAGTTCTGTTAGTCATTCCAGCTCCTTGTTTCCCAGTGTTCCCCACTAGGTCCTGGTCCCACTCTTCTTGTGTATGGATTCCAGTCTCCCCCCCACCCCCACAGTTTCACTTATCATTCCTACTCCCCTCAGGCTCCTCTTCTTCCCAGCATCCCCATTCAGCCAGGCCCAGCCTTTTGTCCCAGCCTCCCCAACCAAATAGCCTCCACATCTCCCTGTCCCAGTCTCCCACCAGCTCCGGTGTCCTAGTCCAACCAATCCGAGTCTCCCATGCCTCCTCTACCCCGTCTGATCTGTTGATTTACCATACATGCCTCTTCCAACAGTATCTGCAGGGTATATGTTGTGAATAATGAGTACCCGAGCCTTCTTAGGGAAATACAACCTAGATGGAGCTACTATAAGGTGGGTGCATAACTGATTGGAAAACCATTCCCAGAGAGTAGTTATCAGTGGTTCACAGTCATGCTGGAAGGGCATATCGAGTAGGGTTCCACAGCGATCAGTTCTGGATCTGGTTCTGTTCAATATCTTCATCAATGATTTGGATAATGGCATAGAGAGTACACTTATACAGTTTGTGGATGATTCCAAGTTGGGAGGGGTTGCAAGTGCTTTGGAGGACAGGATTAAAATTCAAAATGATCTGGATAAACTGGAGAAATGGTCTGCAGTAAATAGGATGAAAGTCAATAAGGACAGATGCAAAGTATTCCACTTAGGAAGGAGCAATCAGTTGCACACCTACAAATGGGAAATGACTGCCTAGGAAGGAGTACTGCAGAAAGGGATCTGGGGGTCATAGTGAACCATAAGCTAAATATGAGTGAACAATGTAACACTGCTGCAAAAAAAGCAAACATCATTCTGGGATGTATTAGCAGGAGTGTTATAAGCAAGACATGAGAAGTAATTCTTCTGCTCTACTCCGCACTGATTAGGCCTCAACTGGAGTATTGTGTACAGTTCTGGGTGCCACATTTCAGGAAAGATGTGGACAAAATGGAGAAAGTCCAGAGAAGAGCAACAAAAATGATTAAAGGTCTAGAAAACATGACCTGTGAGGGAAGATTGAAAAAATTTGATTTGTTTAGTCTGGAGAACAGAAGACAGCGGGGACATGATAACAGTTTTCAAGTACATAAAAGATTGTTACAAGGAGGGGGGATACAAATTGTTCTCCTGAATCTCTGAGGATAGGACAAAAAGCAATGGGCTTTAATTGCAGCAAGGGAGATTTAAGATGGACATTAGGAAAAACTTCCTAACTCTCAGGGTGGTTAAGCATGGAATAAAGTGCTCAGGGAGGTTGTGGAATGTCCATCACTGGAGATTTTTAAGAGCAGGTTAGACAAACACTTGTCAGGGATAGTCTTGTTAATACTTAGTCCTGCCACAAGTGCAGGGGATTGGATTAGATGACCTCTTGAGGTCCCTTCCAGTCCTACACTTTTATGATTCTTTGGCCCAGCATGTGCACAAAGGATGTGCTCTTAACTCCTGGAAGCTAAAGTACTGATATTTAAAGTATAAAAATTCTTGATAAAACTGTTTTAAAGTGAACACATTTCCACATTTTCAATAAAAAAGAGGAACATCAGAGTTCTGGTGACTCATGGGCTGAGGGGGAATTCTATTTTGTTCTGGCTCTTATAGTGTGCCGCTCACTGTGGTGGCTGAGCAGTGACTGAGATTTATGCCCAGAGAGCACAGAGGACTGAATCCTCCATTCCTCCCTCAGGCAGTGCTACACAGCATGGAATGGGAGGTTTCCCTGAGGAAGTAGTGCAGGAATGGACTCCTGGAACTCTCTAGCATCCTGCCTTGGAAAATGGCTAAGACTTGATGCTTCAGAGGAAAGTGAACCCCGCCCCTCCGCCTCAGTACACCAGCCTGTACTGCAATTCTATACTATGGAGGTTGAAAGAAGATTTCTAGTACTGGTGAAAGGTACCTGATTGACAAACCAGGTGTCTGGAGTCCTTTATGCACAAAACAGGTATAACTTTCCCACACGGAACTACCATTGCACCTTGGTCATGACCCGGTGGGACCATCTCTAGTGTTGGCTCAGTTTCTATGCACCTTCCAACGTTGGCCTCCTTGAGACTCATCATAGTTGCCACTTATGGTGGGGATTTTCATGGTGTCCACTAGAAGATGCACTGAAACCACCAATTCATTTTTCCCATAGGCCTCTGAAGAGGCAGGTGATGGTAATGACTTAGTCATTATAAAAGAGAATACGCCAAAATAATTTTTGTGCACATCTGAAATAAGCTCTGGCTACACCCCAATTCTCATCACATGTTTGCATACGCTGGAATTGTCAAAGCAGATGATTAAGCGTTTCTCAAATGCGTCCACCGTGGCTGCATGTGGCCACCAAGGGCTTTTCTTGTGGTCACAGCCTCTTGGGCAGTGATGGGGGAGTGGAGGATGCAAAGCAAAAGACCCTCCTCCCGGCCGTCAGTAGTGGTTGGGCCCTGCCCCCCTCTGGAGACACAAAAACTGGAGGAGCAGGTGGCCAGTGAGTTCCTCACCATCCTGGGATCCGTGGGGTCAGGCTTCAGCCTTTGGGTGATAGGGTGACCAGATGTCCCGATTTTATAGGGACAGTCCTGATTTTTGGGTCTTTTTCTTATATAGGCTCCTATTACCTCCCACCCCCTGTCCTCATTTTTCACACTTGCTGTCTGGCCACTCTATTGGGTGGTAGGTAGCAGGCTCCAGCCATGGGGCTTCAGGCTCTGTTCCCTGGCTGCACGGTGGCAGGCTCTGGCCCTGAGCGCACCCTCCCCATCACCCTGCCCCCTGCTGCCTCCCTCAGTGCCCCATCGTTCACTGGCCCCCATTGCCTCCGTACCCACCGCTCCATCCAGGGCTTAATTTGTCCCCAGGCTTGTCCCTGGATTGAGTAAATCTGCTGTGAAAAGTGATATTTGTATGTTTGTTAACATCACTTTTCACAGCAGACTTAGTAGCTAGCAAGTCTTAAAAAAAAAGCAAAAGAAAAAAGACAAGAATGTGCACAGCACCTTATTTGTGTTTCTATTCTGCTTAGGTCCAGTAAAGAATAGAGACAACTGTACATTATTTTTAATATTGAGTCTGCAAAAAAAAATCCTACATAAATAAATTACAATGATTTGGACATGCGTATGTGCATATGTATTTTCCTAAAGTTAATTACGTATTTTAGGGAAAATTGTCAGAGCGGCCACCAGCAAGAGTTGGTGGCCGCACTCTGAGGCCACCAGAAAATTTGTTGTGAGAACACCCTAAAATGCTGACTTTGACAGGTGAGAAACCCAAGGGAGGAATAGAAGATGGCAGTTAGGCATCAGAACAAGTCACAGAGATACTTTACCAACTGTACAAGTCTGGTGAACACAAAAACAACAGGAAACAATCTGAGAGGCCGCAAGACTGTTTTCACTTCCATATAATTGTACATTGCAAGAGTCTCTCAGTCTAAAGGTCACAGTTGTATTTAAAATAGGAAAACCAGGAAAACCAGTTCCGAACAGAATACTGTTTTTTATCAGTCATGCTTGCTACAGGTTTGAAAATTAACACATGGCAGTTCAGACAGAATCATTGTGCATGGTGGGGATCCGAGAGCTCACATTGGCTCTCCTGAAATGGAAGTGGGAGAAGTGAGTCTCTTTAAAGACCTCCTTACACTATGCTCAGTTTATTCATATGGTTTGCCAGAAACTTCCTGAGGTCCAGAGCGCTGTGCAATACTGGTGCAGTGATCTCTTGCATCTGGCAAAATCAAGTTATAAAATTTGGCAAAGAACTTCTGAACAGGAATCAGATGGGTTGTACAAATTCCATATTGGGCCAGGACAGGAAGGGGCTAATAGTCTGTCCCGGAGACAGAGCACGAGAGGAAAGATGTTCCAATGATTAGGTCACTAGTTTAGGGCTTGAGAGGCTGGTTTCAATTCTGTAATTCTCACAGCTGCAAGCCTTGCATCTTCCCATCCGTAAAACAGGAATAATAGCAGTGCCCCACCTCACAGAGGTATTGTGAGAATAAATACATTAAAGATTGTGAGGGATACTCTCAGTAGCATAGCCAGCAGGGGAGCAGGGGGAGCGGCCACTCCCCCTGTGAGGAGAAGCGGCACTAAGGCGCCGCCCGAGCCCGGCTGCGGGAGCCGGGCTCGGGGGGCGCTTTAAAGGGCCAGAGGCTCCCCGCAGCGGCAGGAGCCGCTGGCCTTTTAAAGCACCCTCCCCCCCAGCCCAGCTCCAGCAGCGGTTCTTTCACTCAGGCCAGCAGCGGGCTCTTGGTGGGGCCAGCGGCGGGACCCCTGCGTTATTTTGTCGCTCCACCTCCGTCCACTCCGTCTCCACCCTTTCAAAAATTAAAAAGGTGCCACTTTTGGAAAATGTGCTCAGGGGGAGCAGCCGCTCCCCTGCTCCCCCCCCCCCAGCAATGCTACTGTGCCCCGCAGTTCGGACTGTGGGGTTGTGAATAGCGTACCAAAGTGCTGCACTGTAACTGCCCTGGATGCTGCAGGTGCAAACTAATATGCTGCTCCTTTGCATGAATGCAATCCTATTTAAAGAGGACGACATTCATGCAAACTAGGAACCTTTTAGTTTGTGTCAAGTGCATCCACATGGGGGAGTGACAGTGCAGCACTTTGGTCAAGTGTGCACACTGCTATTCACACCCCCATTGTCCTAACTGTGGGGCAGTGTAGATATGGCCGAAGAGTAAGGAAAAACTGGGTCTTGGTCGTATTTCTGCTATGGTCTTTCTGTGTGAGCTTGGACAAATCACTTAACTGCTCTGTATCAGTTTTCCCATCTCTAAAATAGAACATGTTATTTACCCACCTTGCAAGGTGGTTGTGAGGTTGAATTCAACCACAGCAGTAAAACTCTTTGAGAAGGAAAGATGACCTGGATAGAAAGCACTATAAAAGTGACAGACTATTATTGTAAACTATTCTCTTCTGCCTCGCTTTCAGTGCAATGGAAGACTGCAGTCAGTCCTCAAGAAGGGAAGATATGGCCAGTAGCGTAGCCGGTGGGGAGCAGGAGGAGTGGCCGCTTGCCCTTGAGCAGAAGCGGCGGAAGCGGCGCCTTTTTTTAGCAGCACTAAAAAAAGGCGCCGCTTCTTTTTAAGCGCCACTTCTTACACTCACCCGGCGGCGCTCCGGGGCGGGGCCCCGCAATGTCACCCGGTGTCGGGGGCGGGGCCCGGTGGCGGGGGTGGGGCCCCACCCCCGACGCCGGGCGTCAGCCCCCACCGGCGCCACCGGAAGCTGGCGCCTGTGCAGGGGGAGGCACCTTTTTATAGGGCCGCTCCCCCTGCGCTCCGGACCTGGCTGCGCTACTGGATATGGCATAGAAGAAGTCTGATATCATAGTTTTGCTCGGTTGAGTGTTCCCTCAAGAATTAGAAGTGCCTGCTCGAGTCTGATGACCAAAGAAGAGTTTTTGTAAAATGTTCAGGTGCATAAGTCTCTGGTACTGCGGTAACTCTTCTAGAAGACTCTCGTGAGTTAAGAAAACAGAGAAAATGCTTCTGATTGATGTCTGATCTGACCCTACTAAAGATGTCACTTATACAAGTCCTTCAATTGTTTTTCTGCTAACTAAGGTTCCTGGTAAGCTGGGTAGATTTCCTCTCTAGCACTGACGGATGGGATCATCCTTTTAAAAAGCTGGCATTTCAGTGGTATGTCAGCACATCAAAGAGCAGTTCTGTACTCCACATAACTACAGAGGCTGCAGAGAGCCAGCAGTAAAACGGTTAAGGAAACAAAATAAAAGAAGAAAATGTTCCTTTAAAAATTACAACTCTTCCTGCCAGGTACCCTAATACTTTGCATGTCTGCAGTGGCTTTTATCTGAGGATATCAAGTTACTATACAAACATTGATTAATACACTGCAGCTCAACTGAGTGATCCTGTCTGAATTGCTGCCATTCTACTAACATACAGAAAGTCTTTCTTCCTGGGCAGGTGCAGTGTAAAACCACAAGTGGCTTGCACAACATTAACAGGGACAAGATCTTCCCCCAGATAGGCACCTACAGTTTCCATTAAAATCAGTGGGAGTTGTTCGTAAGTTTTGGAGCACAAAATTTGGCTCATGCTTGTCTTTTTCGGTCTGTTTGTACAGTACCTAGTGCAGTGGGTTCCTGGCCCAGGACTGGGGCTTCCAGGAGCTATTGCAATAGACAATTAATGATCTGTCCTAAAATGTGCCTCCTTTAATCTATTACAACTCCTCTCCCACATTGCAGTCTGTCTCCTGGTATGTACTAAGTAAGAACGCAAGCAAACTGGCCACCTATCAGAGTGGCTATGTAACTAGCAACACATATTCTGATCTGTTAATACAAAGGGGAAAAACAGTATTCAAATATAATTATCTGTCTTTTGATATTGTTTCCATCACTGTTGAATCTGAAACACTCTCTCCATATTAATAATCTCCCAAATTTTCCTCCTGTTTTAAAACCAGCCCGATTATTTTATACTGTTAAAGAGGCAGTCTCCCAAAAGGGAGTGGTACAAACATGGGGTAGTGTATGCCAGTCGTTTAACCATATTAATACCAATTGCTATTGCTATTGTTTAAGGAACAAAAGAAATAAAGAGGAGAAACAAGAGAGAGTGGAGGAGAGTAGGAAGGATACTTCTTCCTTGTTCCATGAAATTCTCTGCTTTTTGGTGACCTGATATGATCTAATTCAGCATCTCAGATTTCATGGAATGTTCATGTTAGCCTGGACTCTTCAAAGTATTTTTTCTTTCTCAAGCATTGTTCATTTCAGAGTCAGAACTCAGCAAAAGCAGAACCATCTGTTATACAATGCACAATAATATCATCACTTATTGATGACTGAACCTTTTGTTGACAGGCTCTCAACTACTGAGCTCTAAATGAGGAAGTGAGGAAGAAAAATGAGAATGCGCTGCAGAAAAGAATTTCCTCCTCATCTCCCTTCAAAGTTATCTGTCTGCCCCAATATAATTTTTTTTATCTCTATCTTAGGAGGTGAAGTCTGATGCATCTTGTTCTAGCAGAAGGGAATGAATATGATCCAAAGCCTATTTAGGTCAGTGCAAAGGGTCTCCATTTAGTTCAATGGCCTGGGGATCAGGCACACAGGAAATACTCATTTTGTTTCATGAAGCTTCTAGATAGTGCAATAGAAAGTAAATCAGTAGCAAGACTAAGTCTTTTCCAACCCAACAAATGATTTGTCAAGAAACTTAATGAAGCAGCCACTGTGACTCTGTGACTTCTTGATTAAGCCAAGTTAATCAGACCATAATGCTCATTGTGTATGAATTTTTAAAGTGGTGATGAAGAGCATCCTGGCACTAGCATGTTACCTGGAATATAATTAAATTGATTCAATCTTAACTCTATTCTTTCTCAGCTGGCTGCCTGTTTCACAGGGCCTCCCTTGAAAATGCATTAAACTGGTGCCATTATCAGTGTCCTGATGTCCTCATGATTTATTAAAGCAATACCACTGCATGAGTAAGTTGCAATGAGAAATCATTACTCAGAGGATAGCTTTCCAAGGCAAAGGGTCCAGCAGCTGATTCATTTATATTGATCTGTTCCAGAATGGCAGTTCCAATAGTCCATCTACCTGCTACCCTGTTTTGGATTGTGGCCAATGATGGATGCATAAAAAGAGAATGTAAAATGCCTTAAATGTGCCTAACTGTGTAATACCATGCACTGGGAAAAAGCTTCTTCACGTTACCTTGAAGTATGAGAAGATCCCAATGGTTTGCACAAGAAAAGCAGGGCTGGACTGTGGGAGGGGGTGAAAGGGCCTGGTTGGTTGGTTGATTGGTTGATTGATTGGGAAAGGTTGGATGGGAGACTGCCAAGAATTACCTCCATGCTACAAGAAGTGGGGTGGGTGACTCAGCAGCTGGCATTCTTAACATCTCAGTCTGAATAGAATCAATACCCCGGTATGGCGCTCTAGAGTTCTGTGCTGCTGCAGGGCCCATCCTTTGGATAAGACTTAGAATGGGGGTACTGACTGCTTGCAGCCATTACAAATCCCACGGTAATGTCCATAAGGAAAAGGGTGTTCATCGTGATGTCTTGGCTAAATTCCAGACCAGGTCATTTTTTTTCATTGTCCATGCAAATCCCCACTCCCCAGTTTCAAATGAATATCGTATTCTTCACTTCCTGTCCTAAATGCTTGTCAAGCACTGCTGTGCACTGTTAAACTTCTGTTGTATTCCACACCGAATGTGACTACATTTCAGTGGCCAGTGATAGAAATCTATAGATTTCCCGCTTACTTCACAAGGGTGTTATTAAAGTTAATAGTTAAACAGCGCGTCAAGATCCTCATATGGAAGAGGCAATGGAAGTTCAGAGCCCTAGTCTGATTGATAGCCCTGGAGTTTTAATCCTAACTAGCATAGCTGCAGATAAATCCTTTGTTTCATACACTGGCACTTGGTATAGGCCAGATGCTAAACTGAGCCACTTTCACATACAGCAGCCCAGAAATTCCCAGAGGGAAGCCACACTCCAGCTACATCCAGTCTGTCCCCTACAGCAGGGTTTAGCAAAGGGTGGCTGGATCTGTCCCACCCAGGGATTCCCCCATTCGCTGGTTTTAAATATGTCTTGGATCACCAGCACAGTGCAAAGCAGCCTAAACCATAAAGGCTTCTTTCATACAGAGCTAAGCCCCACAGGACTAGTATTCTTCTGACAAATGTTGGGTAGGGACATTTTTAAAACTCCATGCTACATGAAGTCAGTCAGCTCCATAGGATGAGCTGCCCTGCATTTATTATCCAGCTTTGATGTGTTAATGACTGTTACTCTCATTGATGGTTCTCTAGATTTGTTCGCTTGTCTTCTTGCATTTATGCAATGGAGCCTGCTGTGCATAAAAAAGTTAATGATCACTGATGGGTCAACTAGAGCACCAGGTGTCACTTCCTGCTGTCTAGAAGTGCCTGGAAATAGATGACATCTTTCTAGCATTAGTAACATTATGGCAGTGCCAAGAGGCTGAACTGAGAGCAGGGCCCCATTGTACTAGGCAATGTGCAAACAAATAGTAGTTCCTGTCCCAGAGAGCCTACCCAGAGAAAAAAAAAAAGGGGGGGGGGAGTCAGTTGCCCATATTGTTGCTAATAGTCTGCACCTATGGTTAAGTCTGGAGACAGAGGTTTGCAGAACTGCCTGGGAGAAGAATGCTAGCTTCTAAATGGTTTTGACTGGCTGTCATGATCTCTACCCCTCCCTGCGATAGTCACCTGTGTGCTAAATAAACATTGCCCATTTTGTTAAGGAAATCTGAGCACGATTCTTCCTTGCACAATGGAACCAATAAAAGGTCAGCCAAAACAAAGTTGTGGAAAACAAGGCAAGCAGCTAAAGCAGAGTAGGCATGACATTATTTTTATATCAAAGGGCACGTGAAAAGTAATGTGTCACAAGCTGCTTACTGACTATAAGAAGAAGATTTGACTTCCCTTTAAAACTGTGTGAACTCAGAGTTTTCATTTTAGTTCCTTTTCTTTATTGGGAATGAAAGGCTGAAGGCGGGAAGCTGAGAGCATTAGCCAGCCAGTTCCTGTATTCTAGTGCAGGCAGGAGGCACCCTCTAGGAGCTGGAAGAGAGAGGGTTAACAGTCTTCCTCTCCGAGTAGAACAAAGACCACTCACTTCAGTGCAAGGAATCAAGAAACTCGTCCAGGTGGGATGTATGATTGCATCACCCCAGCTGAGGTGAATTAGATCATTTTACCCAGACAGAAAAGTCAGTGTCACACCAGTAGCTGGGTTAGCTAGTACTAGGCTCAATCTGTCCTTGTAGAAATGAGGAAGTATAAGCTGGGGGGGGAAGAAAAGCAAAGCTCATTGCTCTCTGGACAGAGTCTTTGGCTGCACACACTTGTCCTCTTGGGTAATTTCCCCTGGAAAACAGGCTGAGGGAAAGAATCCTTTTGAACTGGAGCCCTGACCAACAGTGGCAACACCCAGGCAAAGCAGCATCAGCAACGGGAAATCCATCCCCTAGAGATGTTATAGGTGGGCCTAAATCTCAACAATGCAAGAGCTGTGGGAGTGCCGGTTGATGTAGTATAGGGCCTTGTGTATGAACCAACCCAGGTGAAAGGACCTGTAACGGGCTTGCAGAGCAAGGGGACAGGGGGAAAGTGTATCAGGATTTTGGGTTTGGATTTGTGTATACACATGTAATATTGTGATTGAGGGAGTTCTATTCATAGAAACCAACATTTTAAGAGTGTCATAGAATCATAGAATATCAGGGTTAGAAGGGACCTTAGTAGGTCATCTAGTCCAACCCCTGCTCAAAGCAGGACCAATCCCCAATTTTTGCCCCAGATCCCCAAATGGCCCCCTCAAGGATTGAACTCACAACCCTGGGTTTAGCAGGCTAATGCTCAAACCACTGAGCTATCCCTCACCCCCCAGGATGTCTGGGAGAGGAAGATATGCTACCCTGTAGCTAATGCTGACCTCCTTCAAGAAGCATGGCTAATGGATGCAAACCTACTGGAGGTCTTGAGTGGCCTGGCTATAAGTCTAAAAAACTGTTGTAATGTCTGGCCAAAGATGACCTACACAAAGAACACAGGGTGCATTTGCAGGCAAGAAGAGGAACACAGTGGCTCAAGCTGGGCACTTCAGTGGAGCCTAAGGCAGGTAGGTGCCCCAATGCCATTGACTTTGTGCAGGTAGTTTCCACTTAAGATGCTCAGTGGGATTTGACCTACCCACCCAAGGCTCCTTTGAAGATCCCTGCCCCACTCTCTAACTGTCTGTATCCTGAATTGAAACACACCACAGAAGTTGCAGGGAGCCAACTTTGCCGTTAAAAGTGTAGAGACTGGACAGCGGATGGCCTCTCCTTTCAGTTAACGTACATAGCTGTATCCACAATATTGCATGTTGCTTAACTGACAAGCTGGCCTACTGTAAATAGAGATTTACAGGTAAGCACTGATAAGAATACAAGAGCGAGGATGGGTGTCTCCAAACAATCACACTTGGAGTAGGCCCTATGCAATACGTTTGTCAAAGGCATATGCAGGAGCCTGTGCTGCTATCATCCTGCACCCTTGCTGCGGGGTCACACCTGTTACATTGCCACTATTGTCCCTTCACGTGGACACATGCTATCGCCTCAAACTGCCAAATATACTCTGTTGCACACAATCGTTTCAAGAGCGCCCTTTGTCCTGAAGCTATACATGCAGCTCTATTGTCAATATGACCACACCCTGCATGAGGCAAGCCCTGTTTACTCATTCATAACAGATTATGGCAGCCATTTATTGTACATCACAGCTCCAAAGCCCAACCCATGTAAACACTTGCTATGCAAACCTACTATATGTCAATCAGCATCACGTATGCCCTGGTAAGCACCTAGAGGCTCATTGAAGGGGACGATGGTGTCCAGGGCAGAGTGGTATGTATTTAGAGGAGTAGATTATTCAGGATCTTAAATGTGTTCGTTACCTTTCAGTACTACAGCCAGTCGGTCAGCGGAGACCTCCACTGCCGTTGCTTTGGGACAAAGGAACATTGTTCATTCACCCTGGGATCCAGCCTGGGAGCCACTGAGATGTACTGGGTGCAGTCTGATTTCTAACGATTGTTTTTAATTTCTCTCATATGCCCAAATGTCACAAGGGTGGGTGCGGGAGAGAGAGAGAGAGCAAACAGTGGCTGTCAGCTCTGAGTGCTACGTGGCCCTGTGCTAGCAGTGACTGTTGGCGACATGTGTACTTCTAACAAATGATACATGGCACCTTCATATTGGCAAAGCACTGTGCAAACTGACCCAGACAGGAAGAGGAAGAATGGGGAAAATGAGGCAGAGCCTTCACCTCAGTTTTGTACCTAGATGCTAAATGTAGTTTTCACCAATGAGAGGAAGGACCCAGCAACTTATTTTCTGTTCCCAGCTTCCAGACGGACTAAGTAGGGAAACTATAAAAGTGATGCCCAAATTGAGGCATGCAGTAGCAACCCTACTCAAACATTAAAATACAACCGCATCATGGCGATGGCACTGATATCTTCAAGGGGTGTACTTCATAATAGAGCCAGGATGGGAAAAGTGTCAGGAATGGCAGCTCAGTGGAGAGGGCAGCAGGGGCAAGGATGTTGCTAAAACCGTGTGGCATTCATGGCTTCAAAATGTTCATGATGCTATATGACATAATCAGTGTCCTGTGGCTATACCTTCTAGGTAGTCCAGTGGAGGGTGGCTGGAGGATCGTGTTGCATACATGTCATGGTATATTCATGTGAGTTGCTTTATCCTTACAGAATAATCACACACGATTGATTTCTGTGTATCCGCCTATAGACTGACACAGAAGTCAGTAGTGTGTCCACAGAGATTACGTCAAGTTGGTAGGTATAAATTGTTAGCTGTAGGCAGCTCAGCTGTGACAACATCTTAATCAAAACAAGTGGTATAGTCATGGCATGCCGTGACACAGATTCAGTCAGCCTCTAAACAGCTTGATCAGGGCAACAGAACAGCAAGTCACAAGCTGCTGTCAGCTGTGTCTTTGTAGACAACAGCTGTAGGTGGTGGGTATTGCCTGACTGCTGGCAGAGAACCATGCATATGGCAGACAGCAAAGAGAACCATTAATCTAGGTCCCACAATGAACTGCTTTAGATGAAGCTAATAAGGTATATCTGCATGTCTTATGTTTTGCTTCCCTTGTTTATATGAATAGAATAAATCCTACTGCTTCTGTATTTACGGTACTGGCAAGGTGAGGGTATGTGGGGAATAGCGTAATAGTGCCATGGGCCTGACAGGACAAGTGTGATTCATCCATAGGGAAAATGCCTCCTTTTAGATGTCTGCAGCAATAAATCTTGAGTCAACTATTGCTATTTATATTTGTCCTAGACACCTATACCATAGCTGGCTATTTCATGACAGCTGTCTTTTAGAGGTGGGCTGAGGACAGAGTGTTTGGCTCCAGATTAGGTTTAGGCTGGGGATGGGCTCAGTTCAAAGCTGAATCAAGGCTTAAGTTCAGGGCTGAGTTTGAGTTCAACACCAAAATCTTCTGGGGTATTCTTGTGAGCTGTCAGCCCCATTGTGGTGGAAAATTCATGTGATCGGTTGTGGTCACCAGATTTCTGCTGTCTTGGGCTTGATCCAGATGGTGGAACTTGCTCCTCCTTGTTTTGGATCTGACCCTAAACCAAAATAACTGAGGTGGGTTTGGCTGCAGAGTTCAAATTCAAAACACCTCCTGCTGAATCTTGAAATTTGAAGGAGTTTAGATTCAGATCCTGGCTTTTAACTCATATATACTACATGTAGTATTTATTATTATTTATTTATTATTTATTATTAATAATAACTAATACTGCACTATGCTATAGCTAAAATAGGATAATTGGGAAAAGGAAGGTCCATATTATCCACGCTAACAACAGGAAAAGATAGAACAGTGCCTTAGCTTAAGCACATCTGGTAAAGACATCCCTGAAAAAAGTTAGCCTTGCTGCATTCTTTGAGACTAACAAAAGCCAGGGTCTGACTGCCTTCCAGAGGGGGCAAGTTCCACAGTCTCTCTCTCCCCCCACACCCCCAAAGAACACTCCAATTCTATATGGGTGGGGCAATAGTGATGTAGTTCCTGGGTGTTGATGAACTTTCAGCTGTACTTTTCTGCTAGTTGCCATTTCCCTTTGATTAGAGCAATAGTGAATACCTACCTGATACACAAAGCAGCGTGTGTTCTCATAACAGGACCATGGTGCATGATGACAGAAGCACACATCCAAGCTCATTAAGTATAATGTGATTAAAATAAGCAATGAATCCTCTCCTTGGAAGGTTTTGTTAATCACCTGTATCACATTACTGTGGATATGTTGACTCATCTTAAGTTTGTCTTCTCACTGATTACCTGAGAAATGTGTGTGAGCAGCTCACCAGAGTAAGCAACGTAAACGTATGTCAGACTTATTTTGATTTATTAGGGATGTTGCACAGCGTAGGATGATTACTTACTCGTAAGATTATTACTTACCATGTGAATCTAGCTATGTCTCATACATACTATGTAACACACAGCATGTACCTGGTTCCGACGTATAGAGCATAACCGTGCATCAGTATGCAACCTCTGCTCATGTGCTCTCTGATGTGTCCTCTAAACATGCATATGACTGAAACTGAGGGCTCCTTTGACATATCAGTGGAATGCAGCCACAGTATTGTTGTCTCACTCACTATTGTCACATAGCCTTGGTTTACACTAGGGGGGCGGGTCGATGTAAGGTACGCAACTTCAGCTACGTGAATAACGTAGCTGAAGTCGACGTACCTTGATCGACTTACCGCGCCGTGAGGACGCTGCAGGGTTGACTGCCACTACTCCCCCGGCGACTCCACTTCCGCCTCTCACTGCGGTGGATTACCAGAGTCGACGGCAGAGCGATTGGGGATCGATTTATTCGCGTCTACACTAGACGCGAAAAATCGATCCCGGAAAGATCGATCACTACCTGCCGATTCGGCGGGTAGTGAAGACGTACCCTTAGACTGGCAAGGATGGCATGTGCACAAGAGACAGATAATTAATATACAGCCCCTGAGATGGGCCACTTTGCTTCTATGGGGCCTGAGTCGGGGAGGTGCTTAGTAGCTGTAACTCCAGTGTCCAATCGAAGTCTATGGGCCAAATTCTCAGCTGATTCGATTGATTTTGATAGCGCTATGTTGATTTACAGCAGCTGAGAATCTGGCCCACTGTCTTACGGAGGTCACCTCAGGATCAAACGGCTAGTGGGGGCAAGGTGTCATAATTAAATATCTACTGATGTCTCATTGTGGCATCTTAACTGTGCCACTCTTGTTTTATCCTATTTCTTTCTGCTGCCAAGCCAGATTTACCTAATGTCACTTATGTAACATGACCTATATATTGTTCTGCAGCATCCATTAGGTGCTGCCTGCTACTTAGAAGCCCCATGTGGCATTTATCTGTTGATTACTTGTTACAGTCACTAACTATACCCTTCCTTGTGCTTCACTGTGATTTGACAGCACTGATTCTTTCAGCAACACAGACCAGCTGTTCTAGAGAAGTCTGAAATTGCCTACGTATTTCTTACTCACTATCTGTTGTGTCTGGAGCTGGTGTGTGCCTTCATTTCTCACAGTCTGTGTGGTTTATCACCCATTCAGATTGCCCTTTGCAGTAATGTAATGCAGTCTCTTGTTCCTGGGCAGAACATGTATCTTTATTTCATTGTCCACATTTATTTGTCAGCTTTGCAGGAATAGATTCTGATTTACTGTAGCAACAGATGGTTTTGTCTATAACAGGGCAAAAACAACAATTAGTCTGGCCATTAATTGTCAAGAAAATAAACAAAATAGACCGTTGGCATTCTCAAACCTGAAGAGCTGAACTTTTCATACTAACAAACTTCCACCTTCTATTGTCTGTGCAGCTGCTTGCTCCGTGATGTTAAACAGTTGATTAGAGATGTTGCTGGCCTCTATAGCCGAAAACCTCTCACTACTGTATGATCATTTGAGCTAGTTGGAAATTTCTGATGCATCATTTTTGCCATCAGAAAATGTTGAGCTGTTGAAATTGACACATGATGTGGGAATGTGCTGATGTCAGTGAAATTCCCATGGAAGTCGGGCAGGACCGGAAATGTGACAGAACCCTACCTGACACACTGGTTTCCATTGGAAACCTGCCTGACTCTTCATAGAATCATAGACTATCAGGGTTGGAAGGGACCTTAGCAGGTCATCTAGTCCAACCCCCTGCTCAAAGCAGGACCAATCCCCAATTTTTGCCCCAGATCCCCAAATGGCCCCCTCAAGGATTGAACTCACAACCCTGGGTTTAGCAGGCCAATGCTCAAACCACTGAGCTATCCCTCCCCGACTTGACAGGGAGCTCATAGAATGGATGCCATGGGAGCCCAGGCTCTCTTTGGGGTTTCCATTTTGCAGGAAATTTCAAAATTAATTGTTTCATTCTGTTTCTTGGAACATGTGCTTTTTTTTAGAATTTCCTCGGAATGGTACTGGAGGAAGGTGTTTCTCCTTCTCCCCAACCCTTTCTTCTTTGCTCCTATTCAACCTGCTCATGACCCTACGTCCCTGCTGGCGGTGTGAGAGTGCTGCCCACCTCCATGTGGTTAGAGCTGCTCCTTTCCCTCAGTAGGTGAGACACACAAGTGCTGGTAGGAGAGAGTGACCTTTTATATCCTGACACGGCTACCAAGGTTAATGCCCCTGTCACAGGACAGGTGTCCGTATCCACTGATTGTGGTGGTTACTGTTGTATTCCCTCTCCCCTGCCCCTTTTTTAAAAATCAAATGAAAATAAATCACAATACCAACCAAAAATAACAACCACAAGCAGATACACATAAATAACTCTCAGAGGTAGTGATGTCTATTATGGAGACCCCTGGAAACCCTGGCACCGCCTGATAGGAGGATTGTTCTGCCTCTCATTGGACATCTGCGAGCAACTACTGCCTTTGGACTTCAGTGGCTTTCTGATCATCTGGCCCTCTCTTGTTCTCAGAACTGTTCGTTCTACACTAGCTTGTCTACCACTCAGCTGGATCCACCACCTGGCTCTGCATTTGCTGCTTTTGATTTGTTAGATGGTCAGTGACTCGGTGGGTTTTACTTTTGTCAGCAGCATACTGGATGTCCTCTAGAAACAATGAGCTGGTGTCCTCATCCTTTTGGTTTTATTTAGATGTCTTCTGTTTCCCATGTAGACAACCTCTTCTCTTATCTGTGCTCAGCACCTCACTCTGACCGTATGTAGAAGAAAAGAAGAAATATACCTTGAAGCAGGACAGAATGGCTTTGCTTGGTAGTGGGTAGCAGAGAGAGCTAGAACTTAGAGGAGGCAGGTGGGGAAATGTGGCTCTGGAACTCAGCTCTACTGGATCCAGAACAGTTACTGTCCATGTTAACACCTGACAACTCTGGCAAAGGAGGGAACAGCAGTATACAAGCCCTATAGGTTCAAGAACCACTGGATTGCCTGTTTACATAGGTCCTGATTGGCAGAGTCTACTGCGTTCCCTGATCAGCCCAGGAACACTGTTTAAGACCTAGAGGGAAGACTTGGAGGCTGTTTGCAACTAGGTGGATCCCAGCTTGGTGTTGCAAACAGATCTTGCTGTGTGCTCCTGATACCTTGCTTTGCTCCTGATTCATGGCCTCAGCCCTGCTCCTTATACTTGGCCTTGCTCATAGTCCACTCCTGACTTCTCACCTACCTCTGTTTCACTGATCCTACTTCAGCTGATTCACTTGCCTCTGATCTGATGCGGCTCATTGACCTCAATTCCAGCCTGATCCTGCTGTGTGACACTGGTGTACAGACTGCTGCTTCTGGCTTTGATTCTGTAGACTGACCTTGGACTGCATTGTTGAGTCCCTTGAAACCCATCCCATCACATTGACCCGGTCCCCAGAGCCCCGACAGAAATGTCCTAAATAGACAAGACATGCCCATTTCAGGTGAACTAAATCTGTACAACCTGAGCTTCCATTTTAAGTTCTGTTGGTTCTTCTGGCTGTGCATAAACAGGGCCAGATTTCCCACAGTGCTCAGGGACAGATATTCACGTGTTCAGCACCCACAACTGAGGCCAGATTTTCAAAAGTATTCATCCTGCTGTTTCCATAGTGATGCTTATGACCATATCTTCAAAAGAGCTCAGCTCCCGATGTACACTCAACATGCCGAGCTCTTCTGAATACCTGGCCATAGTTATGGGTGCTGAACCATTCTGAAAATTTTGGCCATCTAAGTATGCCCAGTGATTGTTGTCTTCAATAATGGCACATGGACCTCACTTTTGATCCATGCTGGCAGATACTGAGTTTGCAGTGTCGTTGTGGTGATCAAGGAGGTGGAATTCTTTGGAGAGGGCAGCATCTGTAAGTGAAAGTACTGATGAGAGCATCCTTGAATGTCCTACAGTAGAACCTCAGAGTTACGAACACCTTGGGAATGGAGGTTGTTCGTAACACTGAACAAAATGCTATGGTGGTTCTTTCAAAAGTTTACAACTGAATATTGACTTAATACAGCTTTGAAATGTTACTATGCAGAAGAAAAATTAAATTAAACAAGCACAGAAACAGTTTCCTTACCTTGTTAAATCTCTTTTTAAACTTTCCCTTTTTTAGTAGTTTGTTTACACTGTACTGTATTTGCATGGTGTGGTGTGTGGTTTTGGGGGGGGGGGGGGGGGGTTGAGCGGGGGGCGGTCTCTGCTGCTGCCTGATTGTGTACTTCCAGTTACAAATGAGGTGTGTGGTTGCCTGGTCAGTTAGTAACTTTGGTGTTCATAACTCTGAAGTTCTGCTGTACTTTGTCTTAGATGCAGCCATTTAGGCTCTTTTCTACTTGTATATTTGTTGGATTTTGTTATCATACAACATGTCACCCTGTATTACACTACAGTGATTTCAGGGGTGAAGGCTGACTCCTTTATCTTGCCCTTTGTGCACACAGATGCTTGAACTACAGAGGATGAAAAGTGGAGAAGGTCCTGGGGCCCCCATTCTATTAGTAATCCACAACTGTCGACAAACCATTTAAGCAGAAAAAATGGTGGCTTTCAGCTGGCAGCCATGTCCCTTGGAGAGAACATTGGCTTGCAAAGGCTGCTGTAGCATGGTGACCCTGGCTTTTTCCTCCCACCCAGGGTACCATTGCTGCCCCACAAGCAGGCCATGAAAAATAGATTCTCCAGAGGCAATAGACATTCATAGATTTTTAAGGCCAGAAGGGTTCATTAGATCATCAAATCTGATCTCCTGTATTTCCCTTGGTGAGGAAATATTTGAGAACCGGCCATCAAATGGTGTGGAAGCTTTGTTCTTTAGCTGGCTGATCCTTTTCTCATTATCCATTCAAGCTGTGCAGACCCTTCTTTTGTGGCTGAGAAGAGGCTAACAAATTCTGTTCACAGGCCTTCAAATTGGAAAAGCGTAGGGTTCTAACCAACCTTATTTTCCTGTAGCTGAGTCTCTTTGTTAAGCCACAATGATCTACCTGGCATCTGCTGACCGGCTAGAATCAGAGAGAGTACTAGTGTCTATGTATGAAACATTTCACATCAAATGTTGTTTGAACTATAAATGTACCTTGATCTGCAGCCTCAAGCAGCTTTCAGTTATTCAACTAGCGCCAAGCACCATTGATACTATACACATGAGCAAAGGCTACTCACTTAAGTAATGGTTTGCAGAATCAATCCCTGACCTACCTTTATTCACCTGTGTATATATATAAAATATAGGAGTGGTTGACGTGCACGTTTGCTCCAAGGTATTTTACAAGACAAAACCGACTTTGGCTTGTTCAGTCCTGTTACTGAAAAACAAAGACAAAAATCCAAACAGCCCAGAAGGTGCTGAAAGATGTGCTTTCCGTTCCTTTGATACATATTTAATCACCAAAAATCTGTTATATGTAAGAATTTGGACACACACTTCTGACCCTTAGTATGCCTGCCTTCTCTCCCTCCAGCTGATGACTCCCCCCACCAACGAGACAGCCCAATCTCCTTCCTCCCCACCTTGCTGGTGCGATCCATTTCATTCCTGAATTGCAATATAATCCATTCACCTGCCCGGCACACTCTGAACATCCTTATTGGGTCAGGCAAGGAGGTACTCCATCTGTGGAGCTTAGACAGGGAAACTGAGGAGGAATCTGGCAATAGGGCACCATTAGACTTTTCTCCAGCCAAAAGTCCTAATCTACTCTGACTCCTTGCTGCTAGGTAAGGAATAGATCCATTTAAGGCCATTTTCTTTAGTTTATACTGTGTTGAGCCAAACTCACTGCTGATGTAAAGGAGAACAACTCCATTGACTGCAGTGAATTTGACCCATATTCTGGAGGATGGGTTCATGAAGTACATTTTTTTCCCCGTGTAAAACACTTGTAAAGACAAAAAGTATCCGGTAAACAAGCCCTCCAGTTGCTCCCTGTATATTCTTTTAAAAAAAATATGAAGACATCATGCCTTGGAATACATTATGTGAACTCTGTCTCATATGTCTGACCCTCTAGGAGGATCATTTGTACTTACCTCTCCCTGCTACACTTTCCCTGCCATGTTAATGAGATTGCAAGAGTGTGCTAGATACATATCTATGGCCAAACTTTCAAATAGTCATTTAAGTTTCACCTGGAAACATTCACAAAAAGTGGACCCAAACATGCAAATACATATTTGTGTGTGCAAGTCCTTGTTTATGCAAGCCAAAGTTTTGCTTGGTTTTGAGACTTTTTTCATTCATTTCATGTGAAACCATAAGTAGTGAAGGTTCAATTGAAAATGGACTGAGACTGGCATGAAAATTGAACATTTGGCACACCAAGTCTTCATACCAAATTTGGAAACTCTCACACTCCCAGGGCAACAGCCTAGATGTCACAAACATAGGACTCTTACTTCCCTAGGCGAGAAAAAGTAGCTGAGATGCGAAAACGTATCTAGAAGAGTAGACTTTTTTCCCTCCTAACAATGCATTGCACTTCTATAGCTCTATCCATCCAAGAATCTCTAAGCACTTTACAGATTTTAGTTCTCACCCCTTGAAAATGGGAAAAGATCATTATCCCCATTTTTGAGATTGGAAAACTGAGGCCCAGAGATGTTGAGTGATTTGTCCGTGGTCATGCAGACCCAGTATCATAGCTAGGAATAGTATCCAGATCTCCTGACTCAGTGCTGTGCTCTAACCACTAAGTCATGTATCTGTGTCTGACAACCAATGTATGAAGTGCTATGGACTTTAACTATGGCTTTATCTATAGCAAGTGTAAGTGAGCAAGTTACACCTATTTAGCTTAAGTCAGTTTCCAACTGACTTAAACAGGTACAAATGCCTTTGTAGACACTCTTCATTCAGTTTAAGAGTGGCTTCATTCAGTTTAGTTTAAACTGATTAATAATCTATTTAAAATAAACTGAAATAAACCTGGCTAAAAGTTAAATAAGTGTCCAGGCAGCCTATTGCACCAGATTTAAACCAATGTAGTTAAAGCTCACCTTTAGTTAAACTGGTGGAACTTTTTCATGTAGACAAGCAGTAGCTCACAAAAGAAGTTAAAACTTACGTTAAGGAAGAATTTTGATTTTATCTTTCAGTATCTAAATTTACTAACTTGTGGAAAGAGATCAAGATCTTATAGGAGCTCATGAAAGCATAAATAAGGATGCAGTGATATGAACTGAAAAAGTTTTAAAGCTTAATCTGTGTTTTGTTGATTCCCAAATACAATAACAAATAAAATAGCTCAGTAGTATCTATAATACTTACAATGTTCCCAGCTCCACAACTTTTTATATAGTTATTTTCACATCACCCCTGTGAGATAGGGGAGTACTATGATGCCATTTTACAGATGGCGGGGGGGAGGGGAATGGAGCTCCAGATCTTCAAAGTTACTTAGACACTCAAATTCCATTGAAATCCATGAGAGTTAGGTACCTAATAGCTTTGAAGATCTCTGCCTAAGCAAGTTGCCCAAGATGACACATGATGTGAGTTGTGGAACAGGAATTGAACCCAGGTCTGCCCTGACCCAGGTTTGTGTACTACTCAATGGACTATCCTTGCTCTCCAGCTATTCTCTGAACAGGGACTGAAACACTGCCTGAACCCTCCGATTAAAAAAGTCTGATGTCCAGTTAGTGCTTAATAAAAAAGCACAGGTTCTCAAAGACCACTGGATGTGTTTGGGGCTTGATTTTGTGCTGTGTTTTGTTTGAGATATGGAGCCTCTCCTTGCTTTTTCATTTCTAGCCTACAGCAGTAAAGAGCTGTTACCTTCCTTACCACCTGACTTTTGCATAGTTTATATGAAGCTTAGACTGGCAGAATTTCTGCTGATTAGGTTATGAGGTGGTGATAAACACTGACTGAAACCTTATTTGGGTTTCACACACAGCATTTTTGACTAGCAGACCAGCAATTGATAACTTATACCAGCAGAGGAACTGTCCCTATGTAAATGTTTAAGCTTTTAAAATTATAGTTCTCTCTCTCGTCTGGAATGTGCACGATTTATTTATTCTTACTGTGTGATTCAATCAGAGTGAATTTTTTTTTCTGAGTAGTAAAATTGCTGGGAAATTCTGTTTGCCTAGAAAATAGCTTTCCCAAGCCAAGAAGAACACATTAAATATATAGCTCCCACTATTGTTAATCTTCTACTTGTTACTCTGAAATTGGGATCTACTGCACTAAACTTTTTTACTAAAAGGTAAATAAGTTAAGCACTACCAGTCCTGAATCTCTGTACAAGAAACAGAAGACCTGGTCCCTGTCCGATGGAGTATACAATATAGGTAGTAAAACACTCTAAATCTAAAGTTCATGACTTCATCCTTTCTAACTTTGGGAAGGCTAAGGGAGACAGGCTGAGAGTTTGTGAATATGAATAAGCAATGTCAATTCCTTCCTCATCTTGAATATTGCCATCACAGCCAGTTTTTTTTGGTATAATTACCTAGTCATGCATTTTCCACCCCTCAGCACTGATATGGCAGAAAACACAGTGCATTAACAGTTTATTACTGTATGACCTCTGTATTGATACTGACTCTCTCAGATGTAACTACTACTGTTCTCTCATGTCTGTCTTCCTGTGGAAATTCCCACTGGGTTGAATTAGAAACAGAATATCTCACTTCAGTATATTTAGCTATATATAGATCTGTAGTTACAGCAGCCTAGATGAGATTACTAAATACATAAATCTCACTTAGAGGTAACCTTCAAGGGGGGGTGGAAACTGGGTTTATCCCCCACCCCCCAGCTTATGATGTAAAACGTAGGCCAGAAATATCTTGATTGTACCTTAAGAATACCAATTTTTTTCCCCCTGGGGATGTTCTTTGGAGTGGAATCTTTCTCAACCCTTTATTGAATGGGGGTGAGGGAGCAGTGAAGAATCTGTAACCAAGACTGCATTCCTACAGCTACTGCTTTTAGAAGGGGACTTTCAGAGTTCCTGGAATGCAAGTAAGGGGAATTTGACAACTGTCTCTGAGTATCTGAAGGGGCTAAACATTAGGAGGGAGGTGAATTGTTTACGGTAATCCCAGGGGAAATAAGCAGTTATGGACTAAATTAAGCAAAGGAAAATGTAGACTGAAAAGTAGGAAACATTTTTAATAGGCAGTTTACTTATATTAGACAGTAAATGCATCTCTAAAGGGAAGACAAAAGCCACATAGTGTGTGATATTTTACCCTAGACTGTATAAAGCAATAGAAAATAATCTCTGACATCTTAGATCATCTTGCGCATTCCCTTGTATTTGCCATCTCTGACTTGTGTGCTATGGGTGTGGGTTACTATAACCTTGGACCAGTTACGGTAATATGGTGTTTATGCTGTTATGGTAGCCTTGACATACGTGGCCCGGGGTTCTTCACAAGGTGACTGCATTAGCTATAAAATATTTACACAGTGTTGGAAAGGCAATAAAAGTATTTAAAATTAGTTTCAGTAAAGTTTGGTTATGATCGAAAATTTGGCTGCTCATGCAGGCAAATACCTAGAATCCATTTAGAAAAGAATAATACTACTCAATACTTACACTGTGCTTTTATCTTCAAAATGCTTTACAAATATTAACTAATCCTCTCCACAACCCCTGGAAGTGGCAGGTAAATGTTGTTATCGCTAATAGGCTTTTCCTATATCTAACATCTATAATTCTACCACAGGCCTTCTTTTGGAGAACCATTCTGACTAGAAAATGGGCCCAATCCTTCTCTCATTAAAGTCAATGACAAGGTGATATGAGAATTTATTGGTGTGCCTTCCTGCAACACAAGACTTTGGCAGTCACAAATGCCTGTTCCGGGCTGATAAGAGAGACAAGATGGGTGAGGTAATGTCTTTTTTATATATCACCTCACCCAGCTTGTCTCTCTCATATCCTGGGACCAACATGGCTACAACAACCCAGGCTGCTGATGTCATGTTTGGGTTTTTTGACAAACAGGCTGTTTCCTCTAGTGTTAGCAGAAGGTCACACACTCCTATTAGGTGGGACTATAAGGATTATTGCCTGCTTACCAGGAGTCCACTTCAGAAAGATATTGTTTTCTCTTGTTTCACCTACAACTGTAACCATAGTTCTAGTCCTTTATTTGGTTATAAAAATGTATGGGAAATTTCTCAACCTTTTCGTGAAGTGGATGTATGTTTAGGTCCCTTTTGTGATAAGTTCATGGAAGTGATTATTTGACAAGATTGCCTGTGACAATAGGAGAAGGGACTTGATGTCCCAAGAGGTGCCTTCCAGTCCTATGACTAGTACAAAAATTACCAAAAGGCGAGAGACTTCAATCGACAGCCCAGATCAACATGTCCCACCCTAAAATTCTCTCCAGGGGATTTTGAGTCTCGTTTTCACTAATAATGGAGGCATTTTCTGTTTTGGAGACATTTGTGATAGAGTATGATATGTGTACATTAGTATCCTATCTTGTTGTTTAATGCTCCTGAAGTAAGGTAATCTGGTGGTTTTGCTAATGCACTACATCTGCCAAGGAATTCACTCCCGTCTGGCTGATAGGAAACATGAACTGGAAAGGAGTACCCCTGTGAGGTATTATGAGTAAGATTAAGATGTTGTTACAGATACTTTCAGTAAAAGTCATGGCCATGTTGCAGGCAATGCACAAATTCACAGAAACCCGTGACCTGTCTGTGACTTTTTAGTAAAAAGTAAGGGGAGGGGGGTGGCTGACCACCGGAGGGTGGGGGTTAACTGAAGCCCAAGCCCTGCAGTATGGGACAACTGACTGCTCCAGCTGCCCACCGCAGCAGCTGACAGCTCCACCTCCACCACTGCAAGGGGGGTGGGGTGGGGCGCTGAAGCCGAAGAAGTCATGGTGGTTCTTTGAAGTCATGGAGTCCGTGACCTCCATGACTAAAGCTTATTCTTAATTATGAGTATTAGGTGTACTTTAATGTAGGCAAATTGAGGCAGAGATAGGGTAAGCAACTTGCCCAAGGTCACATGATGAGTCAGGGATAGAATCAAATCGTCTTGACTTCCAGTCCCCTGCTGTAACCACTTAACTGTGCTGCCTCTTCAAGCGGTAATGATAGCCTTGCCATGCTGAAGTCTTCCCCCCTTTTTTTCCCCTCTGTCTTATTTAGAATGTACTAATCAGCTCTGACACCAACTCCTTTTCCTTGAGTCTCGTTGTCGTCTCATTTCAAATGGAGATGAACTTGACCAAGAACAATAGGTCTGAACACATCTGAGCTTTAGGGATATTTAGGTCCAAATCTGTAACTGCGGTTTGTGATTCAGGCCTGTTTCTAGTTTCGAGAACAATTAGCAGATTACCTATATTTCACATAGAGACAACAGCAGAGAGAGCAGAATAATGCTGTTTTCGCGTAAGTCCTTCACTGCAGGAAACAATGCTATGCAGATTGTGTGGGGAAAACCCCTTACCGCGCAGGGTGCTACATTGCATCTTTTGGAGAAACTATCTGTAGTGGAAAATGCATATTTCATTTCAAACCATTTCATCACCCCTCCCCCCATTTTCTAAAGAACATAACTGAGCAAACAGGGGCGGCTCTATGATTTTTATCGCCCCAAGCACGGCAGTCAGGCAGCCTTCGGAGGCACGCCTGCGGGCGGTCCCTGGTGACGTGGATTCGGCAACGTTTCTGCGGGAGGTCTGCCGGTCCCGCGCCATCGGCGTCCCTGCCGCCGAATTGCCGCTGAATCTGCGGGACCGGCGGACCTCCCCCAGAAACGCCACTGAAGGGCGCCTGACTGCCGCCCTCGCAACTACTGTCACGCTGCCCCCCCGCGGCTTGCCGCTCCAGGCACGTGCTTCCTACGCTGGTGCATGGAGCCGGCCCTGTGAGCAAATTACACAAATACACTGGCTTAAATTAAGGCACCATAAAATATTCTGTGGTGAATTGCTATGTGAGGTTCAGAGTTCAACCAAATGATCTCTAGTCCCTGTGCAAATCAAACTTACTGGAGTCTTGCATTTCTTGGTTGCTGATGTATGACACCGATAGGATTAGCCAAAAATCCATAACCACTATATGCGTTTCCCAAAATATGCTCAGTACTGTTCCCCCAGGGGATCGAGTCACTTGGAGCTTGACTGAACACACATGACAGTGCCTAAGTTTTAGCAAAAAGCCCATGAACAAGATCACATGTTTAACTCTATGTATTCATTTGAAGTGTCATGTAATACGGGATCATGGTATGGAAAAGACTGAGCACCACTGATCGCGTGTAGATTGGTAGTCAGAACGTCTGGATTCTTTTCCCAGGCCTGTCCCTGCCGCAGTCAGTGTGGGTACAGCTACACTGGAGCTGAGGACTGAGGAGACATACCTGCGCTAGCTCTGATTAAGCTAGCACGCTAAAAATAACAGCGTGTACTCATGATGGCGTGATCAGCAAGAGGGGCTAGCCACCTCAAGTACATATTAAGGATCTTGGATGGGATTGTACTTGGGCGGCTAGCTCATCCTACTGCTCACGCCGCCACCACCACTGCACCAAATGTTTAGTGAGCTAGCTCTGATCGAACTAGTCCAAGTATGTCTACTTGAACTAGAAATAACACCTTTCAGCTCCAGTGCAGATGTAGCCTGAGTGATGCTAGGTAAGTCACTTGTTAGGACCTGATCCTGAGATTTGCTAAGCCACTTTTCATTGACTGTAACTTTTCATCAACCTCAGTGGGATGTTCTGGCTGCTCTGCACCTCTCAGCTCAGGCCTCAAAACCTGTGGTTGTATCTTTATAAAATAATTCCCACCAATGAAGACAATGATCAGTATGGTGGTGGGGGGGAAAGGACAGCCCAATGTATGCTGTGAAAGGGTAGCGGAGTGTCTTGTTCCAGCTTGAGGTGGGCGGAGCTCTGAGAAGAATTCTGTTAGTTATTCACAGAGGCGCCCTGGCAGTGTGAGATGTCCCTGTGAATTAAAGCCACGACCTGGCCCAATGTCAGGAAATCCCATCTCCCCAGGAGTACGCCCAAATGAGGGGATTGGTCTTTGTACCATCTGAGTGTTTCAGTAATAAACCTGCACTTAATGTTAGGGTAAATATCCTTTACTAGGATCATCATTCAACTTGCATGAGTTCCCAAATTAAAATGACTCCTTCCCTCAACTAACTTTTTTCAATCCGTGAACAAATTTCCTTAATCAATTTTCCTCCAAATGTGTTTAGTACCTTTGTGGCTTCCTGCGGCTTTTGTTACCTCCTGTACATCTTTAATCGGAAATCATCCTGGCTAGAATAACTATGAGAAGGTGAAATAATCTTTTTGCAATCCAGTCTGTGTTACTTGATTTTTGGAGCTGCATCTGGTGACAGAGAACCAAATAAGAAGGCTTGAGAACTTTGGGGAATCCTGCATGTGAGTTGGCCAATGAGGAAGTAATAATTTATATAATTCCTATGCTAAGAGAAAGGAATCTCCTTCCATTAACGTTCATCAAAGATATTGCTAGGCATTGTATTTTTTTCAGACAGTAACTCCGCACTGAGAATCCAGGCTGATGACCCCCACTGAAAAAAAATCCATTGATTCAAGTCAAAGTATTCATACTGCCAACTTTGGTGTTGTATGTAGGGCACGGAGTTCTGAGAGGATGTTGTCAGCTAAGAAACAAATTTACAAACGCCTGGAGCCTGCTCTATGTGCAATGTGACATTTTTTTATTTTTTGCTGTGAGCTGCGTAATTTGGCAAGAACAGCTGACTTAGTCTATATGTCAAGTGTGGGTACTGCACTCACAGCCTGGAGGCCAGTGTGCTAGGGAGAAAGTTCCATGAGCAAGGCTAATTAGGTCAGAGAGTAGATAATTTCTTCACTTAATTGTTCTCATTAACATCTTGCATAAAGTAACCAGGTTTTGCAAATGATTCAAACCATCATTAATTTTTTGCTCCACATTTAGGACACAATACCAAAAAGAAATTTTGTTAGCATTAAATGAATCTTGGCCCCAGGACAGGCGACAATTTCTTATTTTGGGCAGTAATTAATTCCATCACCCGAGTCTCTTGATGCTTCCTCAACCACACCTTTATGGAAAGATTTTGCTTTAGATTCCAGAAGCATTTATTTACTTAGTTTTAAAATGTACCTGCTTTTATTAATTTACCTTTTTATGGCTAGCTTGTTCAGATAGACTGTCTCTAGAATGTTAAAGAAGAGGTATTTTATGAAATTGGATGTAGAGGATTTTGTGGCTTTGATTCTAAAACAGCCTTGACAATTCCTGTAATCTAAAGGTGACTTGCTATTTAACTGCATCCTCTCCCAAGAGAAATCAGGCCAATTTGGAGATGTCTTTAAAATGACCTGTGTGGAAGAAACTTCCACAGGGAAATAGAGGCTGTAATCATATGCAGTTTGTAATATTTCTAATATGCCAACTTTTGTTGCTTTTATTTGTTTTGGCCTCATTGACATCTGCACACACCTAGGACTATTTAGTAGTGGTAATAATATGTTAACTACTGCGTCAAGACTACGGTAGCCATGCTGCTAGCTAGTCCCCGGGCATCTAGCTTATTTAAAGCTTGGGAGATGAACATGTATATTTTAAAAGCAGCCAGCTCTCAGACTACATTTGACCATTTCTAGCTCTGCAGGTGTCTATCTGCTTGGGTCGAAATAAGTTTATATGGCCCTGACCATAATGGGGGGGGGGGAGGTAGGGGGGGCAGATGGCGGTTTAAAACAAGACCACAAAGTCACAGATCGTCATATTACCCAAAACAAATTTTATTAAGTCTGTTTCGTGCACCCATTAGGTGGGTGAAAACCTCTAGAGCTGATGTGGTAGGTTGAAGTATGAAGTTGCTGTAGTAATGAGTTACTATTCAACTATTTAATAAACTGATACATCCACTTGAACATCCATATACTATGATGTGGCACTAACAAATCCAAGAGGATAAGGCTATTTCATTCAGTCTTTACTGTCTGGTTAATGGTATGTGATTTGCATTGGCTCAAATATTTTTCTCCTATTCAGTTCTGTACTAATGGGAGATGGCTGTTTATGAGGTAGTGTTAGTTCTTTCTCTGACAGGGTAAGCTAAGTTCCTGTGACCAGTAGCCTGTGAATCTCATGGCTTAGAATTCAGTATAGGAAGTGGAGGCCAAGAGGGGAATACGCTTCTAAAGTCTGTTTGTTTTTAAAAGAGAACAAAATTAGTGTTAACTTTGACTCAGATGAACAATGTGTCCCAGCCAACTAGCCAGAGTGGTGACAGGACACTAATCCTACTTGGCATCGATTCTTCTAGAGCAGTGGTTCTCAACCTGCAGCCTAATCAGCACATAGCTGCGGCCCACATGACATTCTCAGGGCCATACAGGTAGTATATCTATGGTGCGGATATGGTCAACATAACACAATGAGCTGCATATGCAGCCCACAATGATAAATAGATTGAGAACCATTGTTCTAGAGTGAGGAGCTGGGTGGCTAATGCTGGCTGGCGTTCCCCAACAAACCTTTGTGGAGAAGCTGGAGGCATCCTTCTCTCCTTTTTAAAGATATTGTGGTAACACAGACAGGCAGAGAGAAGCTTTCAGAGAAGTACCCAGGGGATTTCACTGAAGATCGCTTTGACATCGATTTATTTAAAAATGTGTTCTGTGTCCTTTGGTGAAGCTTCTAGTAGTCAAATTTGAACAAATATGTAGATACTGAAGGTACCAAAGTGACCATCTTAGGCAGGCTAACAAACCATATACAGTGGCTCAATAGCTGCATCCTGCAGCAAGGAAACCCTGCATTACTGCCTTCTGATAGTCCGTAAAAGGCCTGGCTAAATCAGGGCACCTTGCTACATGCCCTGAAGAGCACCAGACTCCAGCTCTGGTGTATCTCAGAGGGAACAAATTCCATTAGTGAGAGTCCCCAATGGAGAATACCTTGCCACTAGTCCTAAAAAGATTTATTCTAGAAATCAACTGCAGATTGACATAGCTGATCTCAGCTGTCATGACAGCTATATGGGGAGAAGTGGTTTTTCAGGTTGACAGGTTCAAGGCATTAAAGGTTTCAGTCAAGACCTTGCATAAGGGCAGGTAGGGAAGAAAGCATCTCTTGCTGGAGATTACAGAAGAGGAGTTTACTCTCCCATATCTAGGTGATCAGATGCTGAAGCCATCTGTTGGTCACCAATGACCCAATTTGGGGGGTTTAAATGTTTCTTGTTGGTCAGTGGGTTACATAGGTGCTGGAACTAGGGATGCTACCGTACCCTCTGGATTGAATTGGTTTCCATTATATACAGGGTTTACAGTTTGGTTCAGTGGCTCTCAGCACCCCCACTAGGAAAACTGTTCCAGCACCCCTGGTGGGTTATGCGCATCTGGCTCTGGGAAATTAATATCAAACCTCCTTGGTCACTATTGCAGATGATTCTTCCCCACACAAGCACTCAGGAATTCTTTGGATCATGGAACTACAAATACCTTGTATTGGGGAGTGGGGGATAGGGATGGGGAGAGAAAACATAACCAGATACATAATTACATACACTGATTGGGTTTGCTCCCTTTGTCCTATCAGGAGTACAGCCCATAGTACAGTTCCAGTATATTAATTGTCTAGCTTGCTGAGGTCCAGAACTCTTAATCTAAAAGCAATCCTACCCTCTTAAGCCACCGCTCATGGATCCACTTAGAGTAGACTCAGTGGTAGTCAGGGGGATAGCTCTCCTGCCTGTCTGCGGCAGTGCAAAGAGGTCCACGCTGCCAGGAGACACTTGGATGTGCAGGTACCTGACCTGTTTCTGAACAGGCAGCTCTGCATCACTGGTCAGGTCAGGACTCGCAGTGAAATCAGCTCTGCTCAAGTTCTGATCCTGTTATGCAAAAATCACACAACACAGAGTATAGGATCTCTATCTGGGGAACCCAGAGCAAAACAGTATCCTTAGACTGAGTCTCTGCTCCCTGGAACAGAGATCCTGGTCTCTAGGATAGAGCCCCCTGCTCTCTCCTTGTACAGGTAGTAGACTCTGGGAACTGGATACAGAGCAGTCTGGATAACCCACTTACCCCAGTCTCACACAACTCCTGTGCCCTTTAGGAGTACAGTGACAATCTATTACCATTTATATCATTAGTTATTATTGTATTATCATAGCACCTAGAAGTCCCAGTCATGGACCAGGGCCCCATGGTGGTAAGTGCCATAGAAACACAGAATAAAAAGACAGTTATAAGAATGGCCCTATGGGGTCAGACCAAAGGTCCATCTAGCAGCCCACTATCCTGCCTTCCATCAGTGGTCAATGCCAGGTGCCCCAGAAGGAATGAACAGAGCAAGTAATCATCAAGTGATTCATCTCCTGTTACCCGTTCCCAGCTTCTGACAAACAGAGGCTAGGGACACCATTCCTGCCCATCCTAGCTAATAGCCATTGATGGACCTATCCTCCATGAATTTATCTAGGTCTTTCTTGAAGAACAAGGAATTCCACAGGTTGACTGTGCGTTGTGTGAAGAAATACTTCCTTTTGTTTGTTTTAAACCTGCTGGCTATTAATTTCATTTGGTGACCCTAGTTCTTGTGTTATGAGAAGTAGTAAACAACACTTCCTTATCTACTTTCTCTACACCAGTCATGATTTTATAGACCTCAATCATATCTCCTCTTAGCCATCTCTTTTCCAAGCTGAAAAGTCCGAGTCTTATTAATCTCTCCTCCTACGGAAGCCGTTCCATACCCCTAATCTTTTTTGTTGCCCTTTCCTGAACCTTTTCCAATTCAAATATATCTTCTTCTTTTTTTTGAGATAGGGTGACCAGATCTTCACACAGTATTCAAGATGTGGGCGTACCATGGATTTATACAGAGGCACCATGATATTTTCTGTCCTATTATCTATCCTTTTCTTAATTATTCACAGCATTCTGTTCAGCGGCAGTCAAAAAAGCACACATTGAGTGGATATTTTCAGAGAACTATCCACAATGACTCCAAGATCTTTCTTGAGTGGTAACAGCTAATTTAGACCCATCATTTTATATGTATAGTTGGGATTATGCTTTCCTATGTGCATTACTTTGTATTTATCAACATTAAATTTCATCTGCCATTTTGTTGTCCAGTCACCCAGTTTTGAAAGACCCTTTTGTAGCTCTTCACCATTTGCCTGGGTCTTAATTATCTTTAGTAATTTTGTGTCATCTGCAAATTTTGCCACCTCACTGTTTACCCCTTTTTTCCCTGGTCAAATTCCAGCGAAAGCAGGAACACACCTGGTGTAGAACTATCCATCTTAGGGCTTTGTACTGCTGCCCATTTTAATAGCTGAGTGCCTTCCATATACAATCAATAGCAATGTGGGGACGCAACATTATAATTCATGTAAATGAGGCTGGCTTGCAGTGTCTCCCCTTTTCCCTGAGAGTGGGACCAGCGAGTTCCATCCTTCTAAGTCTGGGGCTTACACATTAAAACATATCCTGTTTCAAGTCTGGTGACAGCTCTGTGAAACCACGTGACCCAGAAACAAGGACTGTCTCACCCATCACGCCTACTTTCAGCTTTGCTTTTACATGGAAGAAATGCTGGGAATTTGGGCACAAGATTAGCAAGTGCCTCCAGCTAACCCTGCCTTGCCAAGAATCTTCTCCTCTTTATCCCTGTTTGGTAATGGGGGGAGAAAGAGAAAACTTTGCAAAATTCCAAGCATTTTTACATAGAAGCTTTCACTTCATTTCCTTAACCTGTTCATTTATCAGCACCGTCAATGTGCCAGCTAAACTAACCTTCCAAACAATGTATTGAGCAGTAGCAAACAACTTGAAAAACCTCTGTCAATTGTTACCTTTTTTGTTTTAATTTTAAGGAGAAAAGCCATATGTCCAAATACCAACATGAAAGCCCAGACCCACAAAGGTATTTAGGCTCATTACTTACATTGATTTCAGATTGCAGTGTTTTAGCTGTGTCAGTCTCAGGATATTAGAGAGATAAGGTGGGTCAGGTAATATCTTTTATTGGACCAACTTCTGATAGTGAAAGGGTCAAGCTGACACTCAATTCTGCTTCAGATCTTGATTTCAATGGAAGTTAGGAGCCTAAATACCTTTGTGGATCTGGGCCAAACTGCCTCCAGTCTAGTACTTTCCTTTTAGCTCCTCTCCTTTTCAAAGGTTTGCTTGTATTGCCATGGCCTGAGCAGGGTCGCTTGTGTGTTTGTGTGTGTGTGTGTGATTGTGAGAGAGAGAGAACATGGCCTATTACAGTATTAAGATTATCCAACATTTCCCATTATAAAACCATATTTTCAGTTGCTTATTACTTTGCCATACTTTAACAGTTTGGTCTGAAATTTTAGATGCTTGGTGTTTGCCTCAGGCTGATTACTTCTGGGACACTTCAGACAAAACAATTCAGTCATTTCCAAGAATGTGCCCATGTTGAAAAATTCTGGTGACTTTTTTTCTTTAAGAAGCGAGAGTGTCCCTGTGATTTGCAGCAGGGTCTTGAAATTTAGCAAAGGGGTAGTCTCTGTGTCAGGGATGTGCCTTTGCTAGTTCTATGAAAATCCACCCAAATTTGGCCAAGTTATAAGCCTTTGAAAAGTTACAGTTTGAACATGCTCATTAGTGACGATTTAGGTTTTAGTAGCTAAATTCTCTGAAGCTTCTGTCCTCTCACAGCTCCTACTACCAACCAGACTGCAAGTGCAGCAGCCCTTCACAGCTCCTGTGAGTGACCAAACTGCATATGCACCATCCCCACAGAGCAACTGAGCGTGCTGCAGCCCAGGGATACAAGGACAAAGTCAGATTTTCACTATAATGGCTGCCCAGGGCTGGGCACTGGAGCTGAGACCTGGGGGCCTGTCTCTCATATGCTCTCAGTGACTCTCCTGCTGCACCCAGGCGGCATGGAGGAGGAAGCTATCTGACTCTAATGCAGTGGGGACACAAGCCATCCAGAGGGACAGAATTGGGAACCAGAGGAGATTGGGAAAAGGAGTCTCGTGGTACTGGAGTGTGGGGGACTAACTGGGACTGGGTAGACAAGGAGATTGGGATTAGGTGTCAGGAGGGAGACTGGGACTGATTGGGCAAAGAGACTGGGGTTGGGAGCAGTAAGAGAGAGAGTGGGCTGGGAAGTCTGGAAGCCTGTTGGCTTGGGGACACATGAGATCAGATGAGGAGCTGGCAGGATAGACTGGAACTAGCTGGACAAGGAGACTGAAAGGAGCAACCAGTGTGGAGAGCAAAGGGGCAGATGGGAGAAGAGACAGATCTGACAGGAGCTGGGGTCTAGGTTGAAGAACAGGGACCAGTTGGACAAATAAACTAGGACAAAGCATCAGGAATGGGGAAGATGAGGGCAAGGAGCTGGGGAGGGGAGGAGGGAAAACTGAGAGTGAATGATAAGACATGCAAGAGAGACTAGGACTAGTAGTTGGGGGAGGGTGAAAAGAGTGGATCAGGAGCTAGGGGAACTGGAGCTGTCTGAGAACAAGGAGTTGGGGTGGGTAGCGGGGAACTGGGAGTGACTGGGCAAGGAGACTGGCACTGGGGGTCGGGAAAAGGGAGAGGCTGGATCTCAGACAGAGAGCCTGAGTGGAGAGCTAGGACTAGCTGGCAAAGGACACTGGGATGGGGATGAGAAGCCTGAGGGGTGGAGATTGGGTAAAGCATGGAGAATGGGACTGGGAGAAGGATCCAGGGGTGGGGAAGAGAAAGGACTGGGGCAGGGCAGATTGGAGGGGACAGGACAGATCAGATCAAGAGTGGGGGAATAGGCAGAAGAATCGGCTCACTAAAAAGAAAAAAACAAAACTCTACTTTGTCTGAACACAGCCTGGTCCTTCATTTGCTCGCAATGGACATGAGCCAGTGGGCTTTGGATCAGGTGCAGTGAGAGAGAGGGAATGAAGCTGGTGACAAACTTGAAGAAAAACCACAATTAAATAAGGAGTCTTGGGAGTTAGCATCTCTCTGAATGTTAGTTTTTTAAAATTTGTACGTGAAATCAAACGCAGTTTTGTTTCAGGGGTCTCTTTAATTGGAGGATTTAGAGCCACCTTCTGAGGTTGCAGTCACTTTACAAACAAAACAAAAGCCTGTTGCAGGTCTGTTTGCAATGAGCTTCATCATTTCTCTCTCCTACTTCCTGGACAAAGAGTCAAACCAAAAAAAAGTAGCTTTAGTAAGCAATTTCCTACATATCAGGAGATTTTTAGTGGGAAGATTTTTACAAGACTCCCATGTGCCTAGGTTAGCAGGATCATGGAGAGAGGGAAGGTAATCTGCAGGATAAGAAAAGGAAAAGACAAGAAGAAAAAATGTAGCAGGAAAGGACTGATCAGCCAAGGTAAGTATATAGTAGCTAATTCATTCAAATCATTTGTGCTACAGCAAACAGGAAAATAGCTGATCTTACTCCTTAAAGATCTTTCACAAAGGGGGTGGGGAGGACCACAAACACTCCTTAGTACCAAAAAATAGGTAAAAAGGAGAATAAGGGTTACCATCTTTGCTGTCTTCAGTAGCTCCCCTTCCCAACCATCCTGAAAAACAAATACCCCAAACTAATTCTCAAACATACTCTCATAAGAGACCCCCCCCTCCCCAGGCAGCATCCGTGATGACACCTTTGTGGTTATTTTTCTTTGCTACACAACCTCTGTATGGCTGAGGCTCAAAGTGTCAACTTGGGAAGAGACTGTTCACAAAAATTCTAACATAGGATCATACTCCTTAAATTCAGGAAATAAAACTCCCAGTGAATTTTAGAAGCTACACCTGACAAAGCCATGTTTTTGGCCGTTGCCATTGCAAGGTGAGTTCCCTCATTTTCATGTTAATTAAGGTTCTTTGCCTCCAGTACATCAAAGAATTAATGTAGTTTAAAAAAATTGCTTCTCCATACAGTTCCCATATTCTTACACCTTCTAATACATACTGTCTGCATGAACTGGCTAAATATTTTCTTCCAGTTAGAACTACAATTATTGTGGGGTCAAACTTTTAGATTTCTCTAAGAAATCTATTTTGGGCTGGGTTTGTTTTCTAAACTATTCACTGGCATAATGGTTTCCTATTTTTCTGAGTGTGCATCCATTATAATGTCTAGAATGTGGAAATGAGTATCCCAGTCCCGCAACAGGATCTGCTCAGCAGACCTCTGCCCAGCCTCATTGTGGCTCTTCGGGAGTATAGGGATCTGATTGCAGGATCGGGGATTTGTATTTAATAGGGCAGATGGAAAAATTCCAAGTAACTAATAATCCTAATTCCCATTTTGCAGATGGGGAAACTAAGGCACAAAGAGGCTCAGTGACTTGCCCAAGGTCACACAGGAAGTCTATAGCAGAGCAGGGTAATGAACTCCGGTCTCTCACAGCCTAAGCTAGTGTGCTAGGCTGGACAATCCTTCCCTCTAATAACCCTAATGTAAACATCTTTGTGGAGCCAGCCTTCTTGTTTTCTTTTTAGAACTGTTACTCCCATGTTAAGGCATTAATTATTGCAGGGCATAATGTCCTATATGAAGTTTCAGGGAAACTAGAAGATTTTTGCCCCATATAAATGGTACTATTAAATGTTAATGGACAAAGTACAAAGTGTCTCTTGAAAGATACAATGACAATAGAGAGTGACAATGAGCACTGTAGGGATGGATCTGTAGCAGTAAATGGAAACCATAAAATCTTCTTTTGGTAGATCTTAAGGTTCAAAACCATATTTTAATTTATTTATTTTATTTATTTCGATCTTCAGCTTGTATTTTTTAGACCTTTAACTAGTACAGCATGCAAAAAAGCAATAATCAGTTTATTTTCACTTGAAAATCCAAGCCCAAAATGTATCTGAAATGGAACAGAATTATTTTCCTCTCTCAGCTCTACTTCATTAGTAGTCTAAGTTTGATGCTGCATAAAGTTTGTAACTATTCTGTTAGTGTGTAATCACTCTTTCTTCTCCCCTGGAGATGGTGATTGTGCTAGGATCAATATATTCCAGCGTGTGGTTGTGGCATATTAAAAAATGAAAGGTCTAGTTATATAATTTATGTTGTCAATTGTCTTGGTATGAGGGGAAAATAGAACAAACGTAAATCTCATAAAGAACAGCAGCTAAGAGTAAAAAGAACAACAGTATGTTTACAAGTTTGGCATTGAGAAGAATGCTTGCATGAGTTCCTAATTGCATCTCTGTAGCCAGGGCCAATCTGGGCAGGGGTGAAAGTAATTTAGAGGACTTATCGGTATGCCGGAGTCCTGAGCGGGGGCGTGGCCTCAACCGGAAGGGGCGTGGCCTCAACCGGAAGAGGTGGTATTAAAGGCCCTGGGGCTCTGCCTGTGGCTGGGAGCCCTAGGGCCTTTAAATCACCCAGGAGCTACCAGCTGAAGAGACCTGGGGCTGGTGGCTGGGAGGTGGCTGGGAGCCCCAGGGCTCAGGGGCGAATTAAAGGGCCCAGGGCTCTGGCCGCCGCGGGGCTCCAGGCCCTTTAAATCACTGCCGGAGCCCTGCCGCCGCTATCCGTAGTGGCGGCAGGGCTCGGGCAGTGATTTAAAGGGGTGGGGGCTCCCCGCAGCGGCAGGAGCGCCAGACCCTTTAAATCACCTCCGGGGAAGCCGGTCTGGTCCGGCACGGTGTAACGGCTCTTGCGCTATACTGGACCGTACAGGCTTACTTTCACCTCTGAATCTGGGTGAGAGGAAGAGAATGGCATCCTCCCAGGCTCTTCTCACAACCCCAGACAAGATGCTCCTTATAATTATGCAGATCTTCCTAATATGATTCTGTCGATACTCTTTGCTGTGCTTGACCTACAGAAACTTAAGCTGAGCTGTGTCCCTTTTCTGTTGTCCTTTTGATGATCATTGAAATAGTTAATGCAATTCTGAAACCTAGTGAGGAACATTTTAAAATTCCATCAAAAGAATGGGAGAAGCTTATGCTTCCCTCTGGGTTCTGTTTCATGCTGTGTAGGCAGGCATCCCTGCATCAGTTTATAGTGGAGACTTAAAGGTACGACCCTGAAAGCAATGGTGTAGGCATAATTTTCCCTTCATTGAGATGAATACTTAAAGATGCAAGCAGTCTTGCTGATATAGAGCAGGATAACTTAACACCTCCATTTGTCAGCTTTGATTAATATGGTCTGTGTGTATGCATGATGTACACTATAAAAGCTTTGTGAACTAAGAGGGGGCTGTTGAGAGCCCATCCAAAGAACTGAGAGTTGTTTAGTAACAGCCTAGTCAGAATCCAACAGTGGAAGTGTATATGTTTTGCTATTTAAAAGGCAATATGTAGGAAATTTAGGGAAGTTCTGTGATTCCCCCATCCCCACTTTATAAAGTCCCATTTATGCTTTAATTTTGAAATGTTTTATTTAAAAAGTCCTAGAACAGTTTATGGGGACTAGCCAACTTGCTAAGGACCCAGTTCATCTAAGCCCTAAGAACAAGCTTTGTTAAATCAGGATTTATGATTTCTACAGCACCATAGAAATGCATGGAATTTTATTGACACCCATGACAAGGATCCTGCTTCCAGGAGCTTACAGTCTAAGGCCTGGTCTACACTGGGGGGTGGGATCGAGCTAAGTTACGCAACTTCAGGTACGTGAAAACGTAGCTGAAGACGACAAACTTAGATCTACTTACCGCGGTGTCTTCACTGCGGTGAGTCGACATCTAACGCTCCCCCGTCGACTCCACCTGTGCCTCTCGGTCCAGTGGAGTACAAGAGTTGACGGGAGAGCGCTTGGGGGTCGGTTTATTGCGTCTAGACTAGATGCGATAAGTCGACCTCTTCCCCCCCCCGCCCGCGCTGGATCGATTGCTGCCCACTGATCCAGCAGGCAGTATAGACATACCCTAAGATACTGCTCCTGCACAGGGATCTGTCATGCACTGAAGTCAAAGGGACTGTGTGCTGGTTTAAGGGTCCATGTGGGTAGATTGCTTTGCAGGATTAGGACCTAAAAGTTTATATTTATAGGACTAATCCCACTGGCATTAGTGTCAACACTTACAGCACCATCTCAAGTGTCATGATTTCAGAGTGGTTTTGGGGGGTCTTGCAAAAGAACACCAGCAGCTCAGGAATTTCCTGCCTGCAGTTTGCCCCTTCATACACTAGAGGATGCTGTGCAACTGTAACACCTGACAGATTCCAGTTGTCAGTGGGCAGTATTGAACATGGGGACCCCTGGAGCTTAATGCGTGAGCTTCTACTGCATGAGCTAAAAGCCATATTGCTGATAGCTAAGACTGAAGAGCAGACTCATTAATCTCTGTCATCTCAGTGCCACTAGAGGGGACAGAACACCACACCCAGGAGGTGTGTGGGTTACACAACCTATACCGCAGGTATCTGCTGTAGCAGTTGCCTGCAGTACTGGGGTTCCCCATGTGCTCTGTGTGGAACACAATCCTGGAGCAGCATGGCACAGCAGTAACTGCTTCCCTCCCCACCCCCATCAAAATGCAGTGAATGAAGGTAGGAGCCCAGGAGAAGCACCATCCATGAAAGCTGGAGATGAGAGGGTAGATATCATGCTGCAGCCTATCAGGTTACTTAGAGCTGGTGGGAGCAAGGTAGTAAGGAGGGGAGCTGGGCGGAAGAGAGAGAGTGTGTGTGTGTGGTGGGAAAAGGGAGATTGTGGAGCAAGCGTACAGGAAAGTCAAGATCTATTTGTTTGTGTATACATTTTGTCTGAATCTACGGTTGAATTTTCAACCTGTAATTGTCACTCCCACATTGTGGATGGGCAGTGGAATTTCAGAAATTAGAACACTGACCAGAAACCATGATTTCTTCTTCTTTTTTTTTTTTTTTTTTTTTTTTTTTTAGGGGATTCTGACTCATGATGTTTGAACTCTTGGGGTTGGCACTGCTGCATTAGGCTGGATCCACCCAGTGCAGGAAATAGCCCCTGTGGTGATCCCCCCGCCCCCACATAGTTGTGTTGTTTGTCCCATTATGGAAATGGGCATGGGCCTGCCCCTAGAACTGTTGGATCCCTGGGATTTGTGGCAGGCTAGGGCTCTCTGCATGGATCACCCATCCATTGGCACTAATTCTAGACTCTTCACCCCAGCTCCCTTGCAGCACAGCTCCATTGGAGCCATCACAGCTTTCCCTGGGATATCAGTGTGTGAGGGGAAGTGGGAAGTCTCCTCCGTAAAGGTGTCAGAGCCTGAGGCTGTATTATCTTTTTTTTTGACTAATTTTCCATGGCCCAAGGAGTGGGATAATGTATATTCTCTCCCTGGCCATGAATACTCTTCCCCGCTGGCCAGCCTCATCTCCATTCCTCCTTCAAATGGCTCATGGACCTTTGGGAGAGGCTTCTGTAGGTTTTGGAGTTGGGGATGTGGTGCTGTGGAGACCCCTTTTCAAGCAACAACATGGAGATCTGTGCACAGATCTAGGGGGCCACTATCTTCAGTGGGATAACTCATGTGAGTAAGGGTTTCAGGAACTAAAATAGACATATTAGAGGAGCAGGGAACAGGATATAAGAAAGTTGCATCATTTAGTTTATTTACTCTTTGCATAGATCTTGTTCCCTTTTTTAATTTTATTTTTGGGAGCATGAAGTCATATAGATGGCTGCAAGTGGAAAGCAAGCTGAAAGCAGTGATTTTTATTTTTAGTAAGGGAAAGAGTGAGGTTCCTTGCAGTTTATGGATGCTGTTCCATGTGCAGAGGGTGATGTGGAAAGAACATGGAGCTAATAAGATGCAGAGTGTGCTAAGGAAGGAGAAGTAGGGCTGCATAGAGCCCTGAAAGAATAATGGTATTCATTACGAATAATATTTTTTATCTAAAGAAAGTTGGTATTTTTTTTATTAAAGAAATTATTTCTGAATACAGATTTTCATCATTCCACCAATGTCTACTCGGGAGTTCAAATCAAAAGTCTCTCTCCCCCCACCTCCAGTATTTTGAGAGACACATGCAGACTGTATTTCCTGAGGAACTGTGAGCTTCTTTACAATAATGTAGTTTTTGTAACATGTTCTGTACCATAATTCATATGTATCTTAATTTAAGGACAAGATCATGCACTAAATAAGTCATCAGCAGGTCTCCAAAGGATCTTCTCCAAAGAGAACTCAGGGAGAATAATATTCTAAGAAAAGATGTTTAAGTAAACGTCGGTATACAAAAGTTGTAATCACTTATAAAAAGAAACACGTTTGTCACATCTTAAACTTCAGCATGAGGAATGTGATGCACCTGTGCCAGGAACAACAATGTCATGTTCCTTTGAATTCTATTGTAGAAGTGGAAGCCAAGTCAGCAATCATCTAATGAGGCATTTCCCCCACTTACAAAGGAAAAATGTCATTTTTGGATTGCTTCTAAAACTGGCAAAACATTGATTTTTTAAAAAAATTTGTTATCAATTGCTAAGACATCCAGGATATGAGGTGACACTTTGTAAGGTGACTAAAGTAATTTTGTTTAGATGAATGATTTAATTTTGTTCCCTAGGCTACGTGTATATGAACAAGAATGGTTTTCTTGTATCTATATTTAATATAATAAAAATTTTCTGTGCTCTCAGAAAAGTACAAACTGTGGGACGTAAGAAGTCAGAACTGTGCATTTATAATATAATTTTTGTTGTGGGTTACTTGCTGATCTTAGTTGGACTGTCTTTTAAGTGTCTGCTAAAGGCATCTAGAGAAATAGAACGATAACAAAATTAACCAATATATTTTAAAGGTGCTAATCTAAAGATCTATATTAAATAATGTATTCAGGGCTCAGATCAGAAGGTGGGACAAGAAGTACATCTTCCTAAAAGCTTGTGGTTTATTTGGTTAAATAAGGGGAGTGATCCTGCAAACAATTATGTGAGTAAATTTACTTACACGAGTAGTAATGTAGAAGTTATTGGGACTACTCATGTGAGTAAACTTACCCATTTTCTTAAGTGTTGGCAAGAACAGGCCCAAGATATGTATTGACATTCAATTGTGAGATGAGACTGGGTATGAGGCATAACCACATATGCGCCTTTGTAAATTTACACACTGTCTATTTATGTGAGTAGGGCCTAATTTCATGATTAAGAATTTGCAGGATGGACTCCTATATGGTTCATTGTGGTGCATTTGTGAGTCTCTTTCTTGCTTGCTGTATGGCTTGGATCCTGCAAATACCCACATGCTTAATTTTACTCATGTTAGAAGTCTCATTTAAGATAATTGGAGTTGAGTCAATCCCAGTGCAGGATCAGGTCCTAGGATTTCTAGGTGGTGCACTTATGCAAATGTCTGAACCTGCAGTTCCTCTCGTACTGAGCAGGATTACTATTGCAACAACACATCATCAGTAGGGTAAAACTAACCTGTCTCATGACGGTCTAATGTGAAATGTGAAATTCCAAATCAAAACAAAACATGCCTGAGTTGCAGTGGAAAATTGTGTAACATAACTGTTTTGAAAGGAAGGTAAAAGTAGAATTGAAATAAGTAACTTTTTTTTTATCGGAGTCAGGCTGATGTTGGATTCAGAAGTTTGTTTAAAATACCTTTCTTTTTTAATGACAACTAAAATTCATCAAAGCTTGTTCACTATGTATTTTAAGTAACAAATAGTGCATCACTTTTGCCTTTCCAAAATGAGAAAGGGATCACTTAGATTTTACTCACTTTTGTGAGTATGGACATGTGATGCAAGGGACTAGTAGCTTATTTTTTCCCCTCCTCCTAATTAAAAAAGGCCTCACCACCCTCCTCCCAAAACTCAGTAATTTTCCATGGGTAAAACAACTGTTCAGCGTTTGCCATCTGCTGTGCTGGCAGGACCTAATGGAACAGCAGTAGCAGCAAGTCAAGAGCTGTAACATCATGCTGTGAATATTCATTCAATTTCATTGTCTCAGCTGGTGCTCATCTTTTATGCTAACCCCAACTTTGTTTAGGTGATGACATTAAAGGGGTTTAACAGCTAAAGAACAAGGGGGTGAAATCCAAACTTCCAGACAGGAAGTTGATCACAATAGCTAGCCATATCGAGTATTTTTTTTTTTCTAAAAGGGGTGTTTTCTATTCTCCCGTTTCTTGTCATCATTTGTAAAGATGTAAAAAGACCTTTGCCATCAGTGGACTGCTCTGGGAAAGTATTTCTACTCCAGATTTACCAGCCTTCTATTTTATATTTGCTTATTTTTGAGGAGAGCCTTTTTCTCCCTTGCTAATTCTTCTGAAATTTCTTATCTACTCATCCACCACAACTAGCTAGAGTAGTGTCATTCTCTGCTGAAAATCAGAGAACAGCTTCTCCATTTCTAGTCCTCTCCAGAATCATAGAATCATAGAATCTCAGGGTTGGAAGGGACCTCAGGAGGTCATCTAGTCCAACGCCCTGCTCAAAGCAGGACCAACCCCAATTAGATCATCCCAGCCAGGGCTTTGTCAAGCCTGACCTTAAAAACCTCTAAGGAAGGAGATTCCACCACCTCCCTAGGTAACCCATTCCAGTGCTTCACCACCCTACTAGTGAAAAAGTTTTTCCTAATATCCAACCTAAACCTCCCCCTCTGCAACTTGAGACCATTACTCCTTGTTCTGTCATCTTCTACCACTGAGAACAGTCTAGATCCATCCTCTTTGGAACCCCCTTTTAGGTAGTTGAAAGCAGCTATCAAATCCCCCCTCATTCTTCTCTTCTGCAGGCTAAACAATCCCAGTTCCCTCAGCCTCTCCTCATAAGTCATGTGCTCCAGCCCCCTAATCATTTTTGTTGCCCTCCGTTGGACTCTTTCCAATTTATCCACATCCTTCTTGTAGTGTGGGGCCCAAAACTGGACACAGTACTCCAAATGAGGCCTCACCAGTGCCGAATAGAGGGGAATAATCACGTCCCTCAATCTGCTGGAAATGCCCTACTTATACAGCCCAAAATGCCGTTAGCCTTCTTGGCAACAAGGGCACACTGTTGACTCATATTCAGCTTTTCGTCCACCGTAACCCCTAGGTCCTTTTCTGCAGAACTGCTGCCCAGCCATTCGGTCCCTAGTCTGTAGCTGTGCATAGGATTCTTCCGTCCTAAGTGCAGGACTCTGCACTTGTCCTTGTTGAACCTCATCAGATTTCTTTTGGCCCAATCCTCTAATTTGTCTAGGTCCCTCTGTATCCTGTCCCTACCCTCCAGCGTATCAACCACTCCTCCCAGTTTAGTGTCATCTGCAAACTTGCTAAGGGTGCAGTCCACACCATCCTCCAGATCGTTGATGAAGATATTGAACAAAACCGGCCCCAGCACCGACCCTTGGGGCACTCCACTTGATACCGGCTGCCAACTAGACATGGAGCCATTGGTCACTACCCGTTGAGCACGACCATCCAGCCAGTTTTCTATCCACCTTACCGTCCATTCATCCAGCCCATACTTCCTTAACTTGCTGGCAAGAACACTGTGGGAGACTGTATCAAAAGCTTTGCTAAAGTCAAGAAATAGCACATCCACTGCTTTCCCCTCATCCACAGAGCCAGTTATCTCATCATAGAAGGCAATTAGGTTAGTCAGGCATGACTTGCCCTTGGTGAATCCATGCTGACTGTTCCTGATCACTTTCCCCTCCTTTAAGTGGTTCAGAATTGATTCCTTGAGGACCTGTTCCATGATTTTTCCAGGGACTGAGGTGAGACTGACTGGCCTGTAGTTCCCCGGATCTTCCTTCTTCCCTTTTTTAAAGATGGGCACTACATTAGCTTTTTTCCAGTCATCCGGGACCTCCCCCGATTGCCATGATTTGTCAATATCCAGATCAAAATGCAGAGACTTTTTTTAATAGGCATTTGTCATGTCAGTGGGACCAAATACAACATTTTCTGAATGTTGATTCACACAGATGGACCCTGTTTCCAGGCAGAGACCGATTGATGACTGAATACAGGGCTCTGCCCATGCACATCAGCTTGGACTGTAGAATCTCTGGGGCATGATGAACAGTATCTTGTACAACGCCTAGCACAGTGCTACATTAATAATAATAATAATGAGATAAAAATAAATGAACACAGTGCCGCTTTAAATGGGACAATTAAATATATCCTCATCAATGAACACCAGTGTGCACAGGGCCCATTGTGAACTTAAAGGGCTTGTAAATCCCCACATAATTTGGTCCACTAAACCTAACGTACAATTGTGTAAGGTGGGCCTAATATTTATTAAAGAACCCCCCCTACTGCCGCCCACCTCCCAATTTTGAGATCTCTCGCTACCTGTGCCAGCCCGCGAGGACCCCCTCCCTGGCCAAGGGAGACGAGCGGCTCCTCCAAGGCGGTGAGGGGCTTGTCGGGGTTTAAAAGACATGGGGGCCAGGAGCTGCTGGGCGGGGTTTGTCCGACAGGACACACGCGACCCGCCCCCCCCCCACCGGGGAACTGTCCTGCGGACGCCGAGCGCGGAGGACACTGTGTAGCCAGCCCGCGCTGCTCGCCGTTTCCAGGCGCTCCCGGGCCGGGGAGAAGCGCCCAGGCAGCGGGGAGCAGCGGACCCCGCGGCTGCTGCGGCGCGCGGCTGGGCGGGGCGCGCAGCTGCATGTGCCGGGGGGGGTAAACAGCGGACTCCAGCCCGCCCCCCTCCAGCCGCTACCAGCCAATCGCTCCCCTCCCTGCCGGGGCCCGGAGCTCTCGCGAGAGCCGGCTGGTAAACAGCGCTCCGATGACAGTAGGTCCCGCCTGCTGCCGCCGCCCCCAACCCCCTGCTCGCCGGAGCGGGGCAGGCGATCGCGCAGAGCGAGGCTGCAGCCGGCAGTGGCGGGACGCGGCGGCTGGCGGCCGGGCGCTGGGAGGTGAGTGAGCGCTGCAGGGCGCGGGCAGAGCAGTGCCCGCCCGCGGGGCGGAGGGGGACGGAGCCTCTGTCTTTGGTGCAGAGAGAGGGAGGGAGAGAGGGATCCTGTCATTGGAGACTGGGAATCTCCCCCCCGCCCTCGCCCCCGTGAGGCAGCAATCGCAGCCATCGCCCTTCGGGCTCCGGGAGGAGATGGGGCTGCTGGAAAGAGGCGCTCAGAAAGGGGGAGAGTAATAGAGGAATCCGCACTTGTTCAGAGAAATAAGGACAATGGCCTGGCTCCGCTCCTTTCTCCTCCCCCCCCCCCCCCCCTTGCACCCTCAGCCCCAGTGGCAGAGCCCGTGGGGCACAGGGGGGGTCTATATAAGTGTGTGTGTGTCAGGCTGTGTTGGGAGGGAGGGATACGTTGCATGAGCTGAGATTTCTAAAAAGGTGGCAAGTGAGATTTTAAATCTCTTACCAAATCTGCCACCTCAAAATTCATCACCACCAGGGGGAGAGAGAAAGGCTTCTCCCTTGTCACGTTTGCAATTTCTAACTTGGCAGGTTTATTCTTGTTCTCTTCCCCCAGCCCCAAAGCCTGGGCTACATAGAGACTCCAGGGCTGCAATCGAGGTGCAGTTTTTAAATGAGTGAGACCCGCATACACACATACACAGCAGAGCCCCTTTTTTCAACGGTGTGAGAGGCTTTAATAACCTGCCTTTAAAATTAATCCAGATGGTTGAGAGATGCTCCCCAAAAGGCTGAAGGGTAGCGTGTCTCTTAGACTTTAGGAGACAGGGAAGATCTGTGTTTGTTTCATGGGTGCCTATCACTGGGCAGGCTCTTTGGAGTGGGCATAGTGAGAGATGAACCCAAATCTTTAGTTGTTTTGCAGATATGACCTCTCTGGGAATGGGAGATGAACTCAGTCAGATCTGTGACTAGATAAAGTACTATAAATAGATAGGTTCAGGTGTGTCTGGCAGGTATGAGATCCTGTGGGGGTGTGGAGGCAGTCGATTACACAGTCTGGTTTAGGGGTGTTCTGTCCTATTTTAAATATGTGCCAGTTTAATCTCTACACGGATACACCATTTGAAAAAAGAAAACCTGGCTCATAGGGCCCGATCCAAAATCCATTGACGTCAATGGGAACCTTTCTGTTGACTTCAGTGGGTTTTGGATCAGGCCCATAGCTTGCCAGCTCAGCTTTTTGCTTGGTTTATATTTTTAACTGAGCTACGGTGGCAGTGATTGGGATAAAAGTGAAAATGCAGACAGAAGTAGAAGAGTCTTGTACATGCTGTACATCTGACGCTTTAAAACCCCCCAAAACAAATCAACCCTTCCGGGTTAGAACAGTATATTTCAGATACACACCGAAAGTCACTTTCCGTTGGCGTTACATGCCGATATCTCTGTGATGAAATCTCGAATGGGAATAAATAACTCTCTTTAAACAGGTTTAGCCTCTGGGTGTATTACTATTTAGTAGTTTAACCAGAGATACAATTTCTTCATTCTCAGATTGTTGGTGGGATCTATTGAGCTTTGATTATTTTCTTCATTTGTTCCTTACTAATGAGTGAGTCATCTTGTTTGTAAAGTATTGATGTATTTTGTTTTAAATACCCTATTTCAATGTTGACTGCAGTTTTGCAAATTCCCAGGCTGTGGATAAATCTTGTTTGGGAGTGTATATAACACTAAAAACATTGCTATGTTTTTCTGTGCATACTTTATGATGTGTGCCTCAGAATAAGCAGAAATCTTAAAACTGTTTCATCCTCTCCACCCCAGAAGTACAATGGGTGAAACAGTATCACTTTTGTTTTTATTTAGAGCAATAACTGAAATACTTATGAATTTTACATTTCATTATCTTTCTTAGTGGTGAATGTTGGCCAACATTTTTAACCATGAGAAACATGTTATTGTAGCATATATAATGGATATAGTTTTATCTTATGTTTTGTGCTATATGTGATTTCCTGACTTTAATTAAAATGTCTTGAATTAAGAAAGGTCAACTTCAGTAGGCTTCAGTGTATGCTGCTTTTTGGGTTCATTTTAATTATTATTGTTAGATTTAAAAACAAAAATCCCTAAAAGCAAACCTTGAATGGCATTTTTATTTCAAGGAAAAGTAATTAATATGATTTAGTTGATATGGGAAGCAAATATTTATGGCAGATAGGTATTCTCATCTTTTTTGCTTTGAGGCCTGTTCCAAAGAAAACTGAGGTCAATGGGAAAACTCCTATTTGACTTTCAATTCTTTTGGATCATGCCCCTGTGCTTAAGTATACCATAGGGATAGTGTGATCCAAGCAGGGGGTGCAGTCTGGACCCCGATAATATCATTCATCATAGGCCTGATTGTGCAACCCTTACACTGGTGATCACTGAGGGTCTGATCCTGTGCCCACTGGAGTTAATGGTGAACTGCAGGGGTCTGACTTCTCACACACGAGTTAGGCATGAACCATCTAACCCAATGGGTTTTATCCAGTAGGGAGGATTGGGCCCATTTGTGGTGGGGGTTTTTTAAAATTGTCCCTAACTTTTTATTCTGTCCATATTTATTTTGTTAATGACCATGCTTTATTCCCTCTCAAATTTAGGGAGATTATTTAAATGTGAAGCTGGTTGATAAACTTCTGAAATTGTATGATGACAGATGTATGATAAGCCTGTAAATGATGATAAAAAGAATTACTTCTTTAAAAACAGTATTCATCAACATAAAGAGTAAGCTGTAATGATATGGTAAATTGTTTGGTTTTATTCCCCCAGAAGAGGCTTTGTGTATTGTAGGGTAATGATAGTTGACATAAATCAAACATACTATTGTACACAAAATCACTTAATCGTCTCTCATTTCTTACTCATTTTAATGTACAGCTACATTTAGAAAAGACCTGCCATCAACAGTAATTGCGTTACAGTAGTATAAAAATATGGAGTTGGTAAATACTGTAACAACTAACTGAAGTTTAATTTTTTAAGATGCATTGTGGCAGGATTTTTAAAAGGGCTGGATAACTGCATCATCATCAGTAACCATTTTAGCTATGCAAATTAAAATAACAGTGAAGGTAATAAAATCTCATGGTTCAGGGCATCAGCTGAAGTTCTGGGAAGAATCAGTTCCTACTCCTGTGTACAGCGCTGTACACTTGACAAGGTGTATATTTGAGGAGAGGGGTGTTCATCTTCCATTGAAGCACTGAATTCTGTATATTGCTCGAGAGAATACTAGATAGATGCTGTGATCTGATGTGGCAAATATGATGTCTCTGTAGCTTTAAAGAGTAACTTTTGGCAGTCCTAGTGCTCTTGCACCTGCACACACCTCTCCAAAAGAACACTTTTCTCCAAGAATAACAGTAAGAACAAAGGATAAAGGAATAAACTGAGCTGTTAGTGTACCTCCTGAATATTTTGATCAGTTCAGGAAGCATTAAAATTAGTGACTGGTATTTAATGTTGTGTTTTATGCATGAACTTGGATCATTTCCTATCATGCCATATCAAACCTTGTTTTAAAACATCTGAAACTGCCCATTAGAGAGATATGGTCAGACAATAAAATGCTTGCTTGACAACTTTTTCTGAGCCTTTACAGTGGAATGATGCTTAAGCTAACACAGATACTGCTTAATTTGTGGGGAAATATATCCTCCTTGTAAATTCAAAACCGCAGAGTTTCGAATCTAATAAATAAGCTATTATAGAAAAAAATAGATTTAAAAAAAATTATTAAACTCCATGTTTCAAATGATTACAGTGAAACTGCTTTAAATGAGCATTCAAGGGACCAGCAAATATCTGCTGCTTAAAGAAGAAGGCCTGCTAACAAAGGTGGAGGAGAAGTGTACTTAAATGGGCCAGATTCACTCCCATAATTGCAAATTGCAGCACATACCCATATCCCCCTTAGAGACAGCTGCACCAGAGGGTGAGGGAAGACGTTTCGCCCAATGGAATACTCAGGCTTTAAATTCCATCTGGGATTCTGTAGTAACCCAGCAGATGGTGGCTGTCCAGGAGATGTGCTGAATCTCTGGTAGACACCTAGCCAATTCAGGAGCTATGTGAATTAATTCTGGGCCCCTACCAGAGGAGAAGGGGTTGCAGATGGAAGCCTTTGCTGCTTCATTTGAGTGGACTTTGCTGCCAGGGGTGCAAAGCCTGGGTTCTGCTGGTGCAACTCATGGAGGTAACTGAGCCCAGTGATTTTGAGGGATTGCTTAATGAGGCTGATCTATCCCGCAGGTTTCACTCTTTAGTTCGTGTTATCTGGCAGCACTGTGTATGAATTAATATCTGATTTTTAGAAAATTAATGGAGCTGAACTTAATGTCATTGCTAAAGGTCTGAGTCAGTCACCAGGTAACACTACTATAATACTACTTTCGGAGTGGTAACCATGTTAGTCTGTATCCGCAAAAAGAACGAGGAGTACTTGTGACACCTTGGAGACTAACAAATTTATTTGGGCATAAGCTTTCGTGGGCTAGAACCCACAAAGTACTCCTCATTCTTTTTATAATACTACTGCTACTTAGCACTTTCATCCTCGAAGCACGTTACCAGCACTAACTCACTAAGCCTTACACTGCCATGAAAGGGCCCCCTTATTACCACAGTTACTTTTGCATATCTGAGCCCGCAGAAAGGTTACAGGAGAGATGGGCTTTCCACAAGCTGGCCACGTACAGCTTACCTGGCCACACAGCTCCCCTATCATTTCCCAAAGGTGACTCTGGGACTCCACCTCCCCTGGTTGCCATGTATGGCATTTAGGCGCTTGGAGATGACGTCAGGGGAAGGCACAGGTATGCCTATTGTCTCCTAGCAAGTCTGGTTCTTGCCTGAGTCAACCAGGGACATTCCTTAAAGGGAATCACACAACTGGCACTGAACTTCCCCCGATAGGAGAGAAGACAGGAGGAACCATCAGGTTTAAGAATTCTCCCCACTACACTCTCTCTTTCCAAGGCAAGGCGGGAGGGTATTGGAAGGAGGAAATGCCCCAGCCACACTAGCCAGGTAGAAGTGGTGGATCCCAAGTCGAAACCTCCCTCTTGAGATTTATATGAGTGGGGTGGGAGAGAGAGGCCCACTTCACAAAGTAACGTTTTCTTAAAAATAAACAGTTGTGAAACCTAGTCCCAGCCTGTCCCGCTCACTGGAGCCTGATCAGGGAGTTACTGCAACGTGAGCCAAACATCAGCCTAATAGTGAAAGAATTGTCTCTTCCACCTAAAAAATGTAATTAGTTTTAGCAGGCAGTGTGGTAGTAACATAGACTGCTTTCATTCATAGCTCTTTGGATAAAATCAAACAAACGGTACATTCGGAGGCGGTCGCAATTTCTTGAGGTTAAAGGACAACATGTTGCACTGCTAGGCTCTACAACTTGTGCTTAGTGTTATTTAGAGCTTGGCAAAGCAGGAGAGAAGAATAAGCGAACACAGTCAAAAGGTAGTGATTTAGTATAACGTACGAACATTTTTATCAGCCATAGTTGCAGAAGAGTCAGAACAAAGTCTGTGTGTGAGTGGTAGTTCTGTGCTGAAAATGTCATTTACTCAGCACAGGAATCTTTCACTGAAAAGTCAGGGATTTTTAAAAAATGAAAATGAGCTTTTCTACTGGATACCGAGCAATCGGACACCAATGAAAGAGTTTGCTGTTACTAAGACATGTAAAGGCCTACTGTTGACCCAAGTTACTATTTAGTGCAGTTGTGACTTTGAGTTTGCGGATGTTTGTGTAGCAAATACACTCTGAAGGAATTATTTCCTAGGGCTGGTGTTTTTTATCTCAGGACTTACAGCAGCTACATGTCCTAGAAAGCAGTGTGTGTTCAGCTGCATTCACACTGTTAAGAGAAGTTAACAGGGAAAGGGAAGAAGGAATTTTCATCACTAGCTTCACCCTTTTGCAACATCCTGCACATACACTTTTATCACTAGGTTTTCTTTGCACTGTCTTGGTTGCCCAGCTGTGGTGGTAAAACGTTCTGATTGAACAGCTGGCACAGCGTTCCTCATGACTGACCTGCCGTATATCACTTCTGTAAATCGGAAGTTTTCTTGTGTCTAAAGAAACTTGCTAAATTAAGCTTCGCCTTTGCTATTTAAAATCATTTGTTCCTTTCACCACTTGAAATTCTTCACAGTATGGTTCCTGGTTTCTACTATAACTTTATAAAAAAGCCTGAGCAAGCTTGCTCTAAAATGTGTGTCTCAGACATTCAGGTATACAAAAAAAAATAGCAAACAGTCGTTGTTTAGAACTAGTTTTAAGTGTCATTTAAAGTAAAGTCTTGTGGTCTTTTATGCTCTAACCATTAGGCATGGCTGCCTCCCAGCAATGAAGAACCATTGTAAATTCCTTATTTGTACAATAATCAGTAAGTCTTAATATATAATCTCACTAAGACCTCTGCTCTCAAGTCTTTCTTGAGCAATGGATAGACTGCTATTTTTCTATGCAAACTTGTAAAGTATTTGGCTTAATGAAGTTCTGCTGTATATTGATATAGTTAATTTTGTGTGGTATTCTCCTTCTCCTCCCTCAGAAGATATTCAGGAGCTTCAGTTGATGGGAAAGGCGACTTCATTTAGAATATAAGAATAGTAATTTGAATTTCTGTAACACTTCCTACGTGAGCATCTCAACTCGACAGATATGGCTGTATAGAAAGTTTGGATGTTGTGAGCCAGTTTCTCAGTTGCAGGGTAGTTTGGAAAACAACCCAACATGTGTCTTCCCTCATTACAAACAGTTCAAAACACCACCAACAGTTTCTTGGTAGATTATTATATTTTGGATAATTAAGAATAGTAATTGGTCAAACTTGAAATAAAATAGTGATACTAAGATTAATAAAAATTGTGATCTCCTTGGATGGGGACCATCCTGGAGTGTCTGTACAGTTCCTAGTGGGCCCAGCCCTGGCTCCCAATCCAGGTAAGGGACAAGTAGGCTCAGCCCAGCATGATCCAAGTGTGGAGAGCCTTAGTGTGGGGGGATCCAGGTGTGGGATGAGAGGCCTGTGTGTGGGGCAGCTTGGTGGGGGGTTTGGGTTAGGGGATGTGGATGCACAGGGGCTATTTGGGGGGATCTGGGTGCAGGGGGGTCCAGGTGAAGGTGGTTAGGGCTCAGCAGAGGAGAGTCTGGGTGTGGGGAGTTCAGTGGGGGGGTCTTGGTGTTGGGGGAGTGGGGCTTGGTGAGGGAGGTACAGATGCTGCTGATTGGAATTCAGTGGGGTGGGGGTCTGGATTTAGGGGGCTCATCAGTGTGGTTCAGGTGCGGGGGGGTAGGGTTTGTCGGGGAGGGGGTTTTCAGCAGGGGGTGCACGGGGGGAGGGTCTGGATGCAATGGGGAGGGGCTCAGAGAGGGGTCTGGGTGAAGGGGGCTCTGTATATAGGGGGTGAGGCTCGGTGGAGTGGGGGTTCAGGTGCAGGGAGGCTCTGGGGAGGGCTCTGGGTATGGGGGGGTCTGGATGCAGTGGAGTTGGGTGGATTGGGGAGCATCTCCCTGTAAAGTGACCCCCTCTCTTGTGACTGAAGAGCAATGGGTGCAGGAAGGGGTTGGGGTGCGGAGCTTCCTGCAGCTAGGGAGTTTTCTGGGGGTGGGTCTGACCTGGCCCCAACTGCTCCTTGCAGGGGAAGAGGAAGTCCCGTTCTCCCCCCCACCCACCCCACCCCACCCCACCCCCAGCTGGGACTAGCAGCTGAGCCCAGTGCAGGGTAGGAGCCACCAGCTGCAGCATCTCCAGCCCTCCCCGCTCCCAGTGATTTAACTCTCTACTGGCTGTTCTGAGTGCCTGAAACTATGCACCCACGCTGCCGGGGAGGGGTGCGTGATGGCTCTTGTGGCTCTTTGCTTTCCTGTAATTTTCTGCGAGGAAGCAAAGAAATATGTGGGGGACATGAATTCTGTGCATGCTCAATGGCACAGAATTCCCCCAGGAGTAATTAAGGTAAAATTACACAAAACTTGACTATATTAGCCACTATTTAAAGGGTTTAGCTACAATGAATGTAGAAATATTGCATCTCCTACGATACTTTTCAGCAAAAGGAGGATTTTTAAAGTACTACGTAGAATTTAGAGAGGAAGAAAGGTTGTTACAAACAGTATATTTTTTCTTTATATAAGCTTTAAACCTGGATGATATCTCTTCTACATTATGCTGGTAGGAGTGCAAGGATTTAAACAGACAGAACATGTGCCTTAATTGATAAATGTGATACACCCCCGCCCCCCCAAAAAGCATTGTGGTTGGAACTGATTTAATTTCTTTTGTTTAAAACTTTTTAAAATGACAACTGTTTTTAAAAATGAAACCTCTTGCAGTTTTTTGACTGGGGTGGGGAGAGAAACCTCCCCCACCTCACCCCCCCCGCCCAAAGTTGTTTTAAAATACGATCTTGGCTTCTCCTGTTTTTCTCCCCTTTCCCCCCTTTCTCTTATTTCCCTTTTGTTACTGAAAAAAGACAGAGGAAAATAATTGAACATTTTTGATTTTTCAGGAGGTCTTTTTTATTGACAAAAATCAATGAAGTTGGAAACATTTTGCACAAATTCTTTACAAAATATTAAAGCTTTTTGTTGCACCTACTGAGTTCTTTACAGTCAGCCCTAATTACAGCTAATTATGCACAATAAGGGGCCTGATCTTGCATTTCTTGCACAGGAAGGAAAACACGGACGTTACCTGGAGCCCCAGGTGTGCAAGGAATGCAGGACTGGGCAAAGATTCCAAGTGATGTGGCTGATTCAGTGATAAGTGCAAAGTAATACACATTAGGGAATAAAAAAATCCCAACTACACATACAAAATGATATTGTCTAAATTAGCTGTTAAAATTCAAGAGGTGGATCTTGGAATCATCATGGATCATTTTCTGAAATCATTCATCCGCTAAAAAAAAAGCTAACAGGATGGTAAGACCCATTAGGAAAGGGATAGATAATAAAATAGAAAATATCATAATGCTTCTATAAAAATGCATGGTACATCCACAGTTTGAATACGGCATGTAGTTCTGGTCACCCCATCTCAAAAAGTATAGATTAGAATTGGAAAAGGCACAGAGAAGGGCAACAAAAATGATTAGGGGTATGGAACAGCTTCCATACTAGGAGAGAATAAAAAGACTGGGACTGTTCAGCTTAGACAAAAGATGACTAAGGAGGGGTATGACAGAGGTCTATAAAATCAAGACTGTTACGGAGAAGGTGAATAGGGAAGTGTTGTTTATTCGTTTACATAACACAGGAACTAGGGGTCACCCAATGAAATTAATAGGCATCAGGTTGAAAACAAATATAAGGAAGTACTTCTTCACACAACTCCACCAACCTGCAGAGCTCATTGCCAGAGGAAGTTGTGAAGGCCAAAAGTATAAACTGCGTCCAAAAAATAATTAGATAAGTTCAGGGAGCATAGGTCCATCAATGGCTGTTAGTTTGGTGAAGGATGCAGTCCTATGCTGCAGGTGTCCCTAAACCTCCAACTGCGAGAACCTGGGACTGGATGACGGGATAGAACACTCAAAACTGCCCAGTTCTCTTCATTCCATCGGAAGGTTCTGGCATTGGCTGCTGTCAGAAGACCGAATCCGGGTGGGCTAGATTGGCCATTGGTCTGACCCACTATGGACGTTCTTATGTAATAACCACTGTATATGAAAACAAAATTAATGGGATTAAAATTTTTACTTACATTTTGCAAAAATTTGTGTGAATATATGCAGAGGGATGGAGCTGTCTAATTTAGGATTATAATATCTTCATAGAATATAAGGGTTGGAAGAGACCTCAGGAGGTCATCTAGTCCAATGCCCTGCTCAAAGCAGGACCAACACCAACTAAATCATTCCAGCCAAGGCTTTGTCAAGCCGGACCTTAAAAACCTCTAAGGATGGAGATTCCACCACCTCCCTAGGTAACCCATTCCAGTGCTTCAGCACCCTCCTAGTGAAATAGTGTTTCCTAATATCCAACCTAGACCTCTCCCACTGCAACTTGAGACCATTGCTCCTTGTTCTGTCATCTGCCACCACTGAGAACAGCCTAGCTCCATCCTCTTTGGAACCCCCCCCCCCTTCAGGTAATTGAAGGCTGCTATCAAATTCCCCCTCACTCTTCTCTTCTGCAGACTAAATAACCCCAGTTCCTCAGCCTCTCCTCGTAAGTCATGTGACCCAGCCCCCTAATCATTTTCGTTGCCCTCCGCTGGACTCTCTCCAATTTGTCCACATTTCTTCTGTAGTGGGGGGACCAAAACTGGACGCAATACTCCAGGTGTGGCCTCACCAGTGCCGAATAGAGGGGAATAATCACTTCCCTTGATCTGATGGTAATGCTCCTACAATACAGCCCAATATGCCATTGGCCTTCTTGGCAACAAGGGCACACTGCTGACTCATATCCAGCTTCTCGTCCATTGTAATCCCCAGGTCCTTTTCTGCAGAACTGCTTCTTAGCCAGTTGATCCACAGCCTGTAGCAGTGCGTGGGATTCTTCCTTCCTAAGTGCAGGACTCTGCACTTATCCTTGTTGAACCTCATCAGATTTCTTTTGGCCCAGTCCTCCAATTTGTCTAGGTCACTCTGGACCCTGTCCCTACCCTCTATCGTATCTACCTCTCCTCCCAGTTTAGTGTCATCTGCGAACATGCTGAGGGTGCAATTAATCCCATCATCCAGATCATTAATAAAGATGTTGAACAAAACCAGCCCCAGGACTGACCCCTGGGGCACTCCACTTGATACCGGTTGCCAACTAGATGTCGAGCCATTGATCACTACCCATTGATCCCGACAATCTAGCCAGCTTTCTATCCACCTTATATAGTCCATTCATCCAATCCATACTTTTTTAACTTGCTGGCAAAAATACTGTGGGAGTCCATATCAAAAGCTTCATCTACTAATCAATTTGATCCCTTAAACCCTTTGCATATGAATCTCCTCTAACTTTAGTGGGTGCTCTACACATGGGGTGAAATTCTAGACCCAATTAAGTTAATGGCAAAACTCCCACTAACTTCAGATAGGGGCAGGATTTCATCCAAGACCTGTTACTACTCCTGTTAAGATGCTCAGATATCACAGTGAGGAGTGTGGTACAAATACTGTGCCATGATTTATTATTTTATACTATGGGATCAAGTCCCATTATGTTAGGTGCTGTTACTGTCTAAGACCCCCGTCTTTCAAACACTCATTTCACTTTAACCATGTGACTTAGGGTACGTCTATACTTACTCGCTGCTTCGGCGGTGAGTAATCGATCTTCTGGGTTCGATTTATCGCGTCTTGTCTAGACGTGATAAATCGATCCCGGAAGTGCGCGACGTCGACATCGGTACTCCTGCTCGCCGCGAGGAGTAAGCGCTGTCGACGGGGGAGCCTGCCTGCCATGTGTGGACCCGTGGTAAGTGCTTTGAAGATCGAACTAAGATACTTCGACTTCAGCTACGTTATTAACGTAGCTGAAGTTGCGTATCTTAGTTCAACAGTGGCGGTTAGTGTAGACCAGCCCTAAGTCTCACTGGGAATGAATCATATAAAATGGACTTGGCTTGTTTACATAAAATTTTTTATTTTAATACATTTCTCTTTATTTCAGGTTGACTTTCTATTTTTTTTAGTTTTGGTAAACATGGAAGTTTGTTACATTTCCAGTGGCCCTATTGAAATTGTTTAAAGTTATTGTGTGTTTGCATAAGTCTTTGCATCAAAAAAAGTATATCAGTGATTGCCAAGGAGGAGAATGGGATACAATCAAATATGTTCACACATTTTCAATTTAAAAAATAACGAAGTGTCATTTAGCCTCATATCACACTATAACCATTGTCCACTAGTAGATTGAAAGGATTTTTATAAATTTTGGAGTCAGAAATGGAAAAGAAAAAAAAGTAGGGTGCATAATTAGCCAGATACAATAATTTAAAAAATGTTTTCAATTTGAATAACTATTTAAAAATCTAATTTATTTGTCATGATTTATACTGTTTACTTTTATGAGATCTGGCAAAGAAAGTAAAATAGCCAGTTTCACTTTTGTTTACAATCCAGTTCTAGTCAGTTTCACTGTTGGTTCTTAAGCACTAGACTAATGCTGCAGCATTTGGGTAGCAGACATTGCAAGAAAAGAGTTATTTGCTTTTTTTTTTAAAAAATTGTTTGTTGGAACTCTGTCTTTCAGAAATTTCATGGAAGCCTTTCAATGAAATTTTGGGTCAAATTTGACTTGATGTCAGGGACGTGCTGGCCACCACTTCTCCCAGCTCCCATTGGCCGGGAACGGCGAACCGCAGCCACTGGGAGCTGTGGTTGGCCGTGCAAATGTAAAAAAACCTGTCTTGCGGCCCGTCAGCAGATTACCCTGACGGGTCGCAGGTTACCCATCACTGACTTAAAACATCTGGGAGGACTCACCAATTAATCATCCAGTGTAGATGATCATTATTTCCTTAATCGTTTCCACCTATTTGGGAGGGCTGCCATCAGCCTTCTCCCTTCTCAACCTGGTCCCAGCCAGCCTCACTGGCTTCCCTTAGTATGAGAGAGAAAGCAGCTGGAAAAGGAGTAGGGTTTAGCTCCCAGCTGTACTAGATGTTAGGAGCTCTGAACCCCCCTCTTCCCCAGATTCCTTAAGGGATGCTTTCCTCTAAACCCCCTTCCAATTCATTTTACACAATAACCATATCTTTTATGTAACAAATACCTCTTCTGAATACCTGCCACATTTTTTAGTTACTTAGTTGTGACACTTTAACCTAACCTCCCTGCCTACCCTACCTGGTTCCTGCCCATTTTCTTCCAGCCAGCCAGAACAAAGGACCACCACACATAGTCAGGGAGAGGACATTCCTTTAGTCCAGTAGTCCCCAAACTGTGGGACATGCCCCCCTAGGTGGGCGTGGAGGAATGTCCAGGGGGATACGGTGGGGCGCTAGCCAGTCCCCACTGGTAGCAGTGAGGGAGCGCCACCCAGCTCTGCTCTGGCCCATTCCCCGGCTGCAGCTGCGGCCATAGCTTCGATCCCAGCCCCTGCCCTGGCCCCACTCCTAGCCATGGCTCAGCCCATGGCCCAGCCACAACTCTGCTCCCAATGGGGGGTGCAGGGACACGGACACATTCCATTACAGTTATGGGGGGGCGCGAGAGGAAAAGTTTGGGCACGACTGCTGTAATCTTTAATGTTTTCTTGTCTACATAATCTAAATGCTTTTTTTGTGAAAAGCAGTCTAGCCATAGACTTCTAAAATGTCATCTTTAAAAACAGCTGCTGGACAATGGATGATGAAAAAGTATTGTACCCTTATGCAGAGTGGTTAGAATATACTAGAGGAGAGAGCTACAGTGCAAATATATCTGCCTTGTCTGCAGCTGAAGTCAGCCGGGTGAGATTCTGCAATGACTGAGGAAAATCTAAATGCTTTCCCCCCCATGCCCTTTGCTGCCAAGGCAGCAGGGTTGGGTTTTACAGCAAAAAGATTGGTTAAGTAACACTTCGAATGGTAAAGTAAATGATTTCCAGATATTGCAAACTAATAAACCACATTCAGTGCAGTACAGATTAAATTCCATATTTGTCTTGGATGGAAGGTCAGACTTCTGTCTGGAATGATTGAATATGTACTTTGGGTGCAGCTTCCTTGTATTCAAGGGTGGTGATCATCTTGTCAACAAAGCATCTGATTTACAAGATGAAGTCACTTGCAATAAGTAGACTTTCCATATACATGTGGAGCGTTATTTTGCACATGGGCAATTAACTTTGGCACCTGCCTATGCTTTTTCTTGGTTTTTCCCCCCCACTTAAAAAAAATGAATATAGCATGCTGTGTGCTTGACGGGGAGTGGAGGAGAAGAGGCCAAGGGAATCTCCTTTATCTCAAACTCCTATTTAAATGATGCAAAATTTAGCTAAGCCAATATTATTTAAAGGGGAAACTGCATTGATTACATTCTAATACCTCTGGTGAAGATGCACTATGCCGGCAGGAGAGCGCTCTCCCATTGGCATTACTCCACCTTAACGAGAGGCGGAAGCTATGTTGGCAGGAGAGTGTCTCCCACCAATTTAGCACTGGTGTGGACAACGCTTAGGTCGATGTAACTTTTGTTGCGTAGGGGGGTGGCTTTTTCACATCCCTGGGTGATGTAAGTTACATCGACTTAAGCAGTAGTGTAGACAAGCCCTAAATGAGTATTTACTAAAGAAGCAGAAGAAAGTATTTTAAAAACACTTGGGAGGAAAAAAAGAAAGAAATACCTGTTATTGTTTTTTAATACCTCCAAAGGTCCTGTGTGGCTCAGGTTAGTTGCTCAAAGAGAATTGCTGTTTCCCAGAAAAAAGGCTGGTCTGTTGATATAGGGCTCAATCCTGCTCACATTAAAATCTGTGACAAAATTCTCATTGACTTCAGTGGGAACAGGATTGGAACAAGAGCTTTTTGACAAAGGAAATAATAATCTGCATTTTGACTGCATGTTACTTTTAAAAGGTCTTATGCAAAGGATTCAAATGATCTTTTTTGTTTGTGTATAAAATATAAAGAGAGCCTTGAAAGAAACATTTTTTAAAATTACATTTTCTGCCCCCCCCCCTTTTTTTTTTTTTTTTTACATTAGAAATACAGTCCTTATTTGCCCTTTAAGATCCTCAGGCTACCTTTTGCAGTAGCAAATTTCATAGCCATATTTAATTAATTCACCTAATTTAGGAGCAGTTCACTAAACACCCAACATTCAAAAGGACTGAAACCTTCCTCATAGGACACACGTTCTCTCTGTTCTCCTCAGTATATCTCTATCTGCTTAACAAAGCCAACTGCACCAAGATTAATCATACTAATAAGCTTTTGTCATTTCAGCCAAAGAATGTCCATGTTAGAGTTTAATACCAATTATCAAGTTCCACCAATATTGATCTGAATCCGTGGTGGGCAACCTGCAGCCCGCGCGCGGGCCACACGCGGCCCATCAGGGTAATCCTCTGGTGGGCCGCCAGACAGTTAATTTACATTTGCACGGCCGCCCACAGCTCCCAGTGGCTGCGGTTCGCCGTTCCTGGCCAATGGGAGCGGCATCCAGCATGTCCCTGCGGCCCGCGCCACTTCCTGCAGCTCCCATTGGCCGGGAACGGCAAACCGCGGCCACTGGAAGCTGCAGGCGGCCGTGCAAATATAAAAAAAACTGTCTTGTGGCCCGCCAGCGGATTACCCTGACAGGCCACATGCGGCCCACCAGCTGCAGGTTGCCCACCACTGATCTGAATTGTACTTGTAGTACTTGCAATTTAGTTGACTTTCTAACAAACTAAAATCAAAGGTCCATTTCAGTCAGGGGGAAAGGAAGAGAAATAGTCTGGTTTATTACATGACCTGTACATTCAGGTTCTGAATCTGTCGCCATCTGGTTCATCTTAAAATTACCCAATATTGTGAAGTGCAAGTTAAAAATAGTCATTTAACTGTTTGATGCGAGTTTGGATTAAAATTTGAAAAAAGCCAGTGAAGGCAAGGCCACTGTGAAATCCCAGCTGTGCTGTGCAGTGTACATGCACTGCTTTGCTGCTGCCCAAAATATGATTTTGAACACTGTTTCTTTTTCCATTGATATTCAGTTGGCATAACCTTGATAAAATATCACTGCAGTTGCAAACAAAATCTTGTTAATTCAGAGACTGTATGTGGTACATGATGTAGTTGGAATGTTCTTAACTGTCTCTGGAAGAACATCAGAATCTGCTTCGTAATAGCAGCTACTAAAACCTCTGAGCGCAAGAGACACCAGTGGTAGAAGCAGATGGGACTCCCCGGGAATGAATGCACTTGTACTCAAGAAGAATCTGGCTCAGTCTTCATTTAAACGGTTGATTTTTATTTTTTTTGGTTCAATCTTCCCTTATTTAAACTGTATAGAGCTTTTTTCTCTCTCTTAGTTTTGAATGCTAAATCTTATGAGCAACCATAGATACTTAAAGTTTTGGTTCTTTTTCCTTAAGTGCACAATCTTCACTTTTCAAACACATGTTTCCTGATGAGAACATGTGGACGCCATTCCAGAGACATAGCTTGTCTTTCCCAAAGGCTCAAATATTGACCTTATTTCAATTCTTAGTTGTGAGCAGCTGGTGACATCTGGGATTACAAAGATTCAATTTCTGAACTCTTCCTTTGCTGAGTATGTAGTTTTGGTAAAATACATATTTTGCTTGATTGTTTTTTTTTTTAATAAAAGAAAGATCTTCAAATAAAACTTTTCCTTTCCTCTTACCAAGATTTAAAATAGGCTCTATGTTGTATGTCTGTATAATGACTTGGACAAAGTATGGCCATGTGACTATGGCACTGTATACAAAACATAAATAAATACATGGCAAGAAAATGAGAGATTGGGCCTTGAACGCTAGGCTCACACCATGATTTTGGCTAATTCACTTAATTTTGCTGTATCTCAGTTTTCCCATCTATTAAATGAGAATAGAGATCTTTATCCTCCAATGGGAAATGCTTTGATGTCTGTAGATGGAAAGTATTGCATATATGCCCAGCATTGACTTTTTTTACTATGAAGATAGGGGAGTGGGAAATGGGAGATCTGGGTTCTAGTCCCAGCTCTGCTATAGCCATCCTCTGTGAGGCGGGTGTGTCTGGCCAAATCCTGCCCTAATTTACACCTGTTTGAAATCCACAGAGTTCTGGTAACTACAGGATTTAGCCCTCTCCAGGTCAGTTTCCTGAGTAGTGAAATGTGGATAATACTACTGACCCACCCATACAAGGGATGTGCTGTATGTTAGGTAATATTTGCAATGTGCTTTGAGATCTTTGGATGGAAGATTCTAAAGAAATGAAACATCTGCCACTGAGGAGGTAAAATAAACCCCCAAACTATAGTTCAGTTCAAGCACCTTTCTGACTTTATTAACACAAAGGATATTCAAAACAAGAACAAAGCACCCCAGAACACTCGGTAACAACCACCAGAGACCTTTTCAACTTTCAACAAGCTGAGAAGGGAGAGAGGACACACCCTTCCCTCTAGGGAGCTGCCACCGCAGCAGCTTCCTCTCTGCTTTTATAGCCCCACTAAGGATCTTAGTTAGTCTGAGGACAGGGGTGCTGGGGGTGCGGAGATACCCCCTGGCTTGAAGTGGTTTCCATTATATAGAGGATTTACAGTTTTGTTCAAAGGCTTTCAGCACTGCCACTATAAAAACTGTTCGAACACCACTGTCTCCTGACATGAGTTAGGAAAGGGAGCTGGCTTTTATTCTATAGCTGTGCTGATGTCTAAGGACGAAGATGGTACATATTAATGAAAACGTATTTTTGCCACTAGACTAAGCAGATTGGACTCTGAATACAAATGGAGAGCTGATCGGTTGAGTAAATAAGTGCTACTTTCACATAATCAGTCTTCTGACCACAAGAGCAACAAGAATAGTTGTTGCCTTTAAAATAGTTTTTAGTAAAAGTTATAATTCCAGCACTCATTTTTATCATCTAGGAATAATCATAAATATAAAGAAGTCATACGGCCTGACCTTGATTTTGGAGCAGCTCCACGCTATCAGCCTTAATGTTTTCTTTATCTTTGATAATGTGGCTTGTTACTTCATAATGCATAAAGGGAAAATGGTGCTAGCTCTGTTCTGTGTTGTGAAATAAAAATGCTCGCTCGCTCTCACCATTTTAAAAAATATTTGCAGCAAACTATATTTCTGATATAGTTACACATATGTCTTTACAAGGAAACTTGAAAAATATCCAGGTGTCATGCATTTGGCAATATTTTTAAAGAGAGCTGATTTGAAGTATCTAGCACTGTTTGTTTGCATCTGAGTAAAAGAATATGTAAACGTTGATTATTGAGACATTCAGTTAAATATATTCTACTGAACTCCTAGTGGCAACATTTTGCTTTTAGCCAAGGGAAAACGTAACCACATCGGGAAATGTTATTGCCAAACCTAACTAGTCACTTGCATTAAATTGTTAATATTTGGAGTAGTTCTTTTCCTTTTGTCATCTTTTCTTTATTTCACTTCATGAAACAAAAATAAGTGCTTATCCTGTGCTCGGGGCACCTATGTAATATACACTTTTCAAAGTAAAGTATCATAATTGCTTATCTCACTCTATCAAAAAATATGCACCAATATATACAATGATGACAGATGGAATAGGCATACTAATCATTGCAGTCAGATCTGGTGGGTTTGCTCATTTGGGTCCCATTGTAGGATACGCGCTAAAATATTTAACCCAGCTCCCCAAGAGAGAAATGAGTTTTGTTCAACCAATTTAAATACTATAAATAATTTTAAGAGAACTTCTAAAATGGATTCATTAATAGTGTTTCTGTGAGGTAGAGAAATGGTATCCCTATTTTACACATGGGGAAACTGAGGCACAGTGTAAGTGTTTTGCCTAAAGTCACACAGGAAATCCTTGACAGAGCTGGAAATAGAACCCAAATCTTCTAAGTTACTTAATACAATTTCCTCTGTCTTAACCACAGAAGCATCCTTTCTCTTTGTATATGCATAATATGCATCTTAAACAGGGCTAACTTTTCAGTTGCTCATTACTTAAATGCTAGTATCAGCAGCCAGGACCCAAGCATGTGTTTTTGTTTTTGCAGTAAGGATTGTCCAACTTATCACTAGTAGATGACATATTCAGCACTACCTTTGCAGGTAAATCTCCTATTAAAGACAATGGGAGATTTGCCAGAATAAGGAATGTGTAAGAAGAGCTGAAGAAGGCCCTTGTGGTTGGACATTCCTGCTGTTGTGTCATAAGTCAAACGTACATGTTCTTCCAGCCATTGCTTTCATTAGTGACAAGCTGGCTAGCAAACACTCGGTTGTATGATCAAACTGCCCAGATCAAAACATAAGAAATGTCAACCCTGAATGCATGGAGGAGGCTTCTGCCCCATGTCAACACCACTGTTTGATCTGGCTTGTCCCTGTGTGGACTCTGAACAGCATGCAGGAACTAAGCGACACACGGTAGAAAGCTTTTTTAGGCTTTGTAAATGTGGCCATAGTTATTTATCAACAATATGTAACAGCTCATCAGTAATATGGAGAGGTACAATATATGAGACATCATCTAGGAGACTGTCTCTAATTTTTAATTATGATTAACCTTGTATTCAATGAGATCAATCAAAAGAATGGTCTCCCTTGTTAATATAGTTTGAATGAGTGGGACATGGGAATGCATTAATAATCTTGCTATGTATTCAAAGCCTTTTAACATTTTCCTCTTCACAGCAAGCAGGCAAAAGTTGGTTTAAACAGAATGTAACCAATGGTCAGTGGGCAGTTTGTTCATGTTATTTGTACTTGAAATAAATATTAATCATATTTGTATTTAATTGTATTTGTATGGAGCCTTGGTGCTTTTAAGTAATCTAAACAGATAAGCATCTACCCTCTGCTCCTTTTCCCTCATCGTTGTATACACTGAAATGGTGGCCAAGGCTCTTGCCCATACCTTGGAATGCAGCAGTCATTTAAATGGGAAACAGTTTAATTGAAATATTGAGTGGTAGAAATTAATTTAAAGGAAAATGCCATCCATTTGACTGAGCTGTCTCCAGGGCAAGCCCAAGACTGGAGCGAAGTCCCACAGAAACAAAGGCCCATCACAAACCTTCGCACCTTCCCCTCTAAGGCCAGGTGTACACTTACAAATTAGATCGACCTAGCTATGTCATTCAAGGCCGTGAAAAATTTCATGCCTCAGGCTCTGTATTTAGGTCAACCTAACCCCCACTGTAGACACCACTAGGTTGATAGAATAATTCTTCCGTCAATCTAGCTACCCACTCAGAGAAGTCTGTTAACCATGCTGATGGAAAAACCCCTTCTACTGAAGTAGGAAGCATCTGTACTATAGTGGCATCGCTGCAGCTTTGCTTCTGTCACTCTTATAGTGTGGACACAGCTTTGCGTTTTTGACCTGTCTGCTTCAATATAAACATATAGCCATGTGTGTGTCTGTGCATGTATAAAAAAAGTCAAAACAAAACACTCCGCTGCACACACTTCTCTCCCTGGGGGAAAGATGAGAGAACAAATGTGTGGCAGATGTGTTATCATGTTACTTAATGCACTCAGATACTACAGTCATGAGAGCAGTATAAGAAGCTATATAGAATAGAATAAGATTTCTCTCAGTCCAAGCATCAGAGCCCAGAGGTAAAACACACACCGTGCTGGGGATGCCCTTGGATTCTCTGAAATAGATCTGAAAATAAAGTTTGAGTCCATTTGCCTTTCTGAGCCTGTGACACCTTGCTGAAGAGCGTCGTTGCTTGTGATGCTGAGTGTAGCTACAGTGCTACTGTCTGTCAGAGAGCAAAATTAGAATAGTATAGCCCTTGATTTTATACTCTAGAGTTACTGATACTAAAACAGGATGGAAATGTTTTCCCTTTGCAGCTGTCTTTATTGCTGTAGGGACCTTGCTGCTAGTCTCATGGTCTCTTCCTGAAATAATCTTTCTTCTTCTGCGGCATGGGTGGGCTGAACCTTGCTGTATGTGAGGGGGTGGGGAGGAGTTCTACCCTCCACCTCCACAGCTCCAGGTCCAGGGACTTGGAAGGTACTTTCAATCATTTGTGTGTGTCCCACGTCTCATACTCCAGCAGGCTACTGCTCCACACAGCATCTGCTTTATCCACTGACTGGCTTCTGCTCCAAAAATCATAATCAGAAAAGAATCTGTCAGCAGTGGGAATTGAACCACTCCCAGCAACACAGTTCTATTGGCATTCATAGATTTTTAAAGCCAGAAATAATCTAATCTGACTATCTGCGTAAAACAGGCCACAGCAACTCATCCAGTTTCTATTTTGCTTTTCCTTTGGAGCTCCTCTCCTTTGCTAACATAGATTTACCATGCGTACTTATTGCATTTATTTTATTTTATATGATTTTAAAGTGCCTGTCCAAGACTTGGAAGACTTTGGATTCATTAAAAATGCAACCATACAAACAAGAATAGATTCAGTGGTCTTTTACCCTCCACACCAGAAATATTGAACCAAAAAATGAAAATCAAGCCCCAGCAATACCCTTCTCAGACCACAAGTTCCAGTCCTGCTTGTGCTCCTGCCTCCCTGAACTCCTTCGAAAATAGATGGTCTTTGCAGCATGCCCTAAAGATCAACAGATTTGGGCTCCATTGGAACATGGGTAGAACGGAATTCCAGTGTCAAGGGACTTTTATGGAAAATGGCCTATCAGAAGCTACTTCTCTTACTATTTTTACTATTATTTTTATAGTCTTATACATAGAAACCCCACACTCTGTTAGGTGATGTCTTTTCATCACAGGCTCAGAAAGGCCATCGGTGGAAAAAAATATATCTTTAGATACTTTTCCACTGTTTATTCATGGTGAGAAGTGGTACATTCTTTTAAAAAAGAAATGGGTGTAGTTTTCCATAGAACCAGAAACGCAATAATTAATTAAGAAAGACAATAATCAAGTTTGTGAGAGGCCTCTGAACAGTTGATCTTGCTTTGTTCTTAATTATTTCATGGCCCAGATTGCGCAGCAAAATATTTAAGCGTGTGCTTAAGTTTTAGTGAATTCAGTGGGGCTTAAAACAAGTGTTTTACTGAATAGGGTTGGACATAAGCACCAGCCTACGGTTAAGCACACGCTTAAGTGCTTTGAGCCAGAGAGCAATTCACTGTTTTCAAACCCTGCTAAGAGGAATCTGACCACCCATATTTGTACTTCAGGTTGTGTCCAAGATGAGTCCTATGACAAGGAGGAAAAATATCGTAAGCTAAGGTGATGTGTGACATGTGCAGTTTCAGTGCACACAACCGTATTTATCTTCTAGAAAAAGCACCACAGAATTTTCCTTGCTTGCCAAAAATAACGAAATTTCTAAACAAAATTAAATTTGTACCTTTGAGAGAGACACTTTAACACAGCCCAGGACTGGAAGTCAGGATGCCATCATCCTGATTTTCCTGAGAATACACAGCTCCCATTATAGCTGGTTGAAATATGGGTTCTCAGCACTTCTGAAAATCAGGACCTTTTATTCTATTCCCTGTCATGGTGGCCCTTCTTTATGACCCGTGGTGGTGGTACAGCAGAGGTGCCACATTCCCAGGTTCCTTCTTTCCAGAAAGATAAGAATTATTATCCCCAATCTCACAGCAATATTCATTAATATTTGCAAAGCATTTTGAAATCTTAGTGCCCCCTGTCCAATCAAAGAGCAAATACTTTCTTTTGAAAATAGTTTGTCAAGAGAAAAGCTCTGAAGAGACTGAGCTTGGTAAGACTTGAGCAGAACAGTAAAGCTTTGACTGTATATACTGGGTACATGATGTCTCAAAATTGTACTGTTACCGAGGGAATAGAGAAAACCACTATTGATAGTGGAATATAGAGGCCATAATTGCAACATCTATGTATTGTTAAATGTTTAGGTACTGAAGTGACCTTATTGGTAGTTTAGTGGTTCTAAACTTTAGGTAACCACCATCTCCACTGCTAACCAAAACAAATACTGAGGTATTTTGAGTCAAATGTGTTTTTACTACTTGAGCTGGATGAAAGATTAACCTTTTTTTGTACATAGCTTTTACCCGCCCAGTATGTTTTCCTGTCGGGGAAATGAATTTGCATTTGTCAGTCCTCCTGCTTGCTGCTCATTGAAAGTAGAATAGCAGTGAATCACAGGCTGTTGTTTTCAGGAGGTTGCTGCTGCTGTACTTAGTTGAATAGCAGGAAATCCTTAAGTGCAACAGAACTCCAATATTCAGTTTATATTCCATATTTGGAAATATTTCCTTATCATTACTGGTAGTGTTTTGTAATGAAAAAGAAGATTAATTTCATTGGGCCAAATTAAAAGCCAGTGAGTAAGGTGGTATTACTTAGTCCTCCCTGAGTTCAGACAAACTCCCTTAGAACTCATTTGTACTCTGTGCCTGTTTTGACAAGAAAAAAGGTGTTTTTTAAAATAATGTAGCTAACAAAAGGGGTCTTTTGAATCAACACCTAGAATAGACCCAGTTTTCTGCCACCATAACCATGTTAGCTGATTGTGGTTTAATGAAGGGTATGTCATGTAGATGAGGAAAAGCAGGTGAGAGTATGTCGAGTATTTACAAACCTCAACTTTTTTGTAGGCTAGATGTAGGATGATAACACTTTTCACCTAGATTTAGCTGCTCATGGTTGATGCAATTAGTTGACATGACTGTGACAGTGTTAAACTGTGGCTACTCTAGGTATTGAGGTGTGTTTTTAAATCCTGGTATCTAACTCAATGTTTTTATAAAACACCTTTTTTCATAGTCTAGATAAGACCCTCTGTTTCACTTGGGTAGGCAGGATATATGTAGTTCTAGGAGTCTGTCTGAATGTAAGGGGATCTAAGTTACATTATCTTACAGATCCCCTTAATTTGGCCCATTGTTTCAGATGCTTACTGAAGCCTTTCTAAAATCTAAGGCCATGTCTACTCTCCCACTTATGTTGGCAAAACGTATGTCACTCGGGGAGTATGAAAAAAACCCACACTCCTGAGTGACATAAATTTCGCTGGCCTACGTGGCAGTGTGCACAGCGCTATTGTTGCTCATGGAGGTGGTTTCATTATGTTGACGGGAGAGCTCTCTTCCGTCGGCATAGAGTGGCCACATGACCGATCTTACAGCGGTGCAGCTGCATCCGTATAGCTGTGCCACTGTAAGCTCAGTAGTGTAGACATGGCCTTACTCACAGAACAGTTGCTTTTTCCATGCTGAACACAACAGATGGGTGTTTGGATACATTTAACTGGTTAAATTCCTAGCTCTTTTCTAGGCTCTCATTCTCAGTATTCTAAGAATTCCCAATGTCTCCATTAACAGAGCTGCAATGTCTGATGGATTGAATGATCTAATAGGTCTTTTTCATCTCTCATTTCTCCATGTCTATGAATACCTTCTGCAGATTTTTTTCACGATCTTAGAGTTCAGATGTTGGGAGTGTCTACTGTTTTGACGTATTAGCTGTGGCCAGACGAGTCATGGAGATATATCTGGTTTTAACTGTAGGTGGCTATAATGGGCGACTTATTATGGACATTCCACAGGGAGGGCAAGAATTACTTAAAATGGCCAAAACATTTGAGTGCTTTTTGTTTTTAAATAGTAAAGCCTGTTCTGAGAGAACTAATTTTACTCTGTGTTGCTTGGTGTTCACTCAGACAGAACAAATGTAATTCATTCTCTAGCTCAAGATAGTAAAACTCATGTGAACCTGGTTACAGATAGCTTAATACCTATTGGAAAATAATGACAAACTAAAGGTTTGTAGATTCATAGATTCCAAGGGACCATTGTGATCATCTAGTCTGACCTCCTGTCTAACATAAGCACAGAACTTCCCCAAAATAATTCCTAGAGCAGATATTTTAGAAAAACATCCTATCTTGATTTAAAAATGGTCAGTGATGGAGAATCCACCACGACCCTTGATATGTTGTTCCAGTAGTTAATTACCCTCGCCGTCAAAAATTTATGCCTTATTTCCCGTCTGTATTTGTTTAGCTTCAACTTCCAGCTATTGGATTGTGTTATATATTTATCTACTGGATTGAAGAACACATTACTCAATATTTGTTCCCCATGTACATACTTATAGAGTATCTGAGTAATGGGGGAAATAAGTAAAGTAAACGAACGTTTAAGGATAAAGGAAACGATAGTGAACTAATCCTCTTATTACTGTGTACTGAAGTTTTGGGTTTCATTTTCCCTTCTCTTAAATTTAGATGGTAGTAAAAACACATTCCGAAGATATCAGTAAGGACCTGTATGGAAATATTATCAAGGAAGGAAAAGTGTATGTGTTAAGCATCTGATTTGTTATACTTGACTGTAAAAGTTGCTACTTAAAAGTAGAAATGGAAACAAAATTAGAGGCTTGGAAGGATGGTGCTATTGTGAAACATGATTTATGTAGGGATATAACTTTTTTTTTTCTTACTGGTCCGTGTCCCACAAGGGAGTGCTTGAAAAGTTTTACTGACCAGCTAACTAAACTTGTGGGTAACAATACTTTAGCAGTTAATATTTCCCAGGTCACCAGAATAAGAGTAATACTTAATGGGTCTGATCCAAAGCTTGCTGAAGTCAGTGGAGTCTTTCCGTTGACTTCAGTGGACTTTGGATCAGGTACTATATCTTTCATTTCACTCAAAAATGCAAAATCATATTTTTCAATAGTGTAGAGCAGTGGCGGGCAACCTGCGGCCCGTCAGGGTAATCCGCTGGTGGGCCGCCAGACAGTGTTTACATTGACCGTGCGCAGGCACGGCCACCCACAGCTCCTGGTGGCTGCGATTGGCCATTTCCAGCCAATGGGAGCTGCAGGAAGCGGTGACCAGCATGTCCCTGCGGCCCGCGCCACTTCCCGCAGCTCCCATTGGCCGTGAACGGTGGCCACTGGGAGCTGCAGGCAGCCATGCCTGTGAACGGTCAATGTAAACACTGTCTTGCGGCCCGCCAGCAGATTCCCCAGACAGGCCGCAGGTTTCCCACCACTGGTATAGAGTCTTATCTAACCCAGGCAATTTGCAAAATGTTGCTCCGTGATTGACATGTCCACATTAGTTCACCAAGGTGGGATTTTTCTTGTCTGCATACTGCTCTGAGACTTAATACAAAAAAAGATTTTGGATCAGTGTTTTTTCCAGTTTCTAGATTGTCATACAGCTATGATAGTGGATTTTTAAGCTTTTGTAGAAAGAAACATTGATTTGGTGAAGATCAAGTTTTAATAAGTTTGATGTACATGAAGATTTGAAGTCTGTGCAAGAAAAGAGTAGATGGAAAACAATGTGCAGAGTGAAAAGGTGAGCGACACAAATACCAAATTCTGCACAAGTGGCAAATGACAATGCAGAGAGACACCTTTATTCAGGGTGGATAATGCAAGCTGACTTCTTTCTCTCTCAGTTTCATCTTTAGGATATTCATTGACAGGCATTGCTAAAGCTAAGACAGAAGTGGTAACCTTTTAGTGTGGGGGCTGATTTTATATTTTGGAAGCTGCCTCTGGTGTTGGGGTTACTGCTTCTCCTCCCCCGTGTCTTGCTAGCATGTCACATCACCTCACGCTGCTGACTCTTTGATTGTCTCATCCATTGTAGCTGACCCTGCCCACTGTCTTTTGGTGTGAATCATGCAGTTATTTGTGGGTTTTGTTTTGTTTTAGTCTTCTGCCTCTGTCTCTCTTAAAGAGGATTTGAACAATTTAGAGAGGGGAGAGCTGGTTTTCATATTCTTAAGCTCTTCATTTGCCCTCTCCTTGCTACTTTCATAGATAGCACTTTGCATTTTTTAAAAATATAGCACTAGGCAGCATTGTTTTGGTGCTCAATTTTGCTCTGCTGTTATGTTTGTCATTGGTCAAGCAACTGTACAACAGTAAAGGTAATATGGTTTCTTCTTCAGAAGAGCTGACACTTCATTGTTGTATATAGTGGTGATAACTGGGTTTCTGAAGATAATTGTTTTACTGGACTATGTGCTCTTACATTTGAATGACTCCCTCAGCATAACTGTTTCGCTCCTCTTTGCCTTTTCTATCCCCCCGTCTTCTTTTAAATGCGGTTGGCATATCTGATTTTCAGGAGAAAGTTGGGATCAAGTGACAAAACTTATTACACTGAGAGCACTGTGGAAGCTATGATTTGAAGCAAGAAACTATTTCTCAATATTGTCCTTACACAAAGGTGTGTAATGTAAGTGATATGGCTCCATGATTTGAGTGCAGTCTTGACTGCTTACACCAGCAGAGAATTAGGCCCGTGATCTCTAGGAATCAGGAGCGCCAATGCATACTGGCTTGCATTAATGAGTCTTTATTCACCATTTAATAAAGGGCCATAGTTGTCACAGGGACAGGCATTCCCTAGCCTCAGGTCTACATACATAAGCATTTAAACCCAAAAGAGCCGAAAAGGTTTCAGAAGTTTTCCCCACTGAAATGTGAGAAACCCAGTAGTCTGAATAACTCCTTATAATGTGTAGTACTGTAGGTATATGTTTGTTAAAGTTGTGGAATAAAATCTGAAGTTTTTGTGTTCAATACAAGAGGCTCCAATTTGTCAATTGTTTTCTCTTAGCAACATCTAGTAAATATCCCCCCTGGCTTTCAGAGCAGTTAAAAACTAACTTTTAAAATTTCATAAATACAGTTCGCAAAAATGGTAGTGGCTGGGAAGAATATTTGCATTGTCTGGTTCAAATGCCATGTAATTTGATGAGTGGTAGCAAATAGTACCATCTAATGCAGTTGTGCAGAGGGTTTGTGTGCTCATTTCTCTCTTGCTAGGAAATGCTCCCAGCTTTCCTGAGGGTCAGTTTCATTAGATGGCAGTCGTTCTCAAGTTGCTTTATCGTTCCATCTTTCCTCCTCTGGCTTCCTGTAGCAAGTGGTTCCATCTCATAGACACTATGATGCTCTAGTATGCTTTGGTTTAATCAAAATTTCAGTGTCCATGTCAACCCTCTGAAGAATAATAGATTTTGGGCAGGGGGCTTTGCGTGGCCATTTGTGTAGCAGAAACTGTACTATGTGGAGGTTTTCACCAGTGGAGCAGTGATTTGAGGAACATTTGGCTGGGGACTGACATAGATTTAAATCCAGCCATACAACTGATTTAAGAGTTGACTGAAGAGGTAGTAATTGGCGCTTAGTTTTCCTTTCACAGTCCAAGTAGAAAAGATTTTAGATTTAAAAGGGTGGAGGCTATGGTTTAAGCAATTTTTACTAGTAGTAAATGTAAAGGTTGATGTTGATCAGATTGTGGTGATGTCTCTAAGTCATTATCTTTTATATAAATGTTTCCAGAGTAATAGACATGTTGAAAAGGGCTTAGGACTTTGGGTTTCTCAGCCAGAAGGCTTTAAGCGAAATATGACTGGTTGGTTTAGATGCTGTGTTCTTTGTAGTTCCATAAACCTAATGCAACTCTGAGGGCACTTCAGGAATAGAATGATTCCATTATGTAAATGGCATGATCTTGGGTGGATTAATGGCTCTTTTATGGGCATTTCCAAGAAATGTGGGTGGCACCTTTTCAAAACATTTTGATTGATATAGTGAGATCAGTGAATGCAGTGTTCAGCCAAAATTCTGAGTAGGGCTTCCTTTGATTTTCCATCCCACCCTCTGTCCGCAGCAGTTGTTTATAAAGACCAGATTTAAATATTTTGCTTGCCTCTTCCCAACTGAGTGGGGGGGGGCGGGGTTGTGTGTGTACACACGTGGAAATTTAGGGCACAACTCTGAAAGGTGCTGTGCATTTCCTGCAAGACCTCTGTGCTCCTTCATCTCTCACTCATGGGAATCAAAGGAGTTGATTAGGATTAGGCCCTTAGTTGAGAGGATGGTTTGGGGATGATTTTGTTTACAGTGCTGGAACTGTTAGCTACTTGAATGTGACTATCGCAATATAAGCAAAATGTGTTCTAAACTTTAGTCTGAAGGAAGAATTAATTGCAACACAGAGAAATGGCTGATGGTGGGGGGAAGGCAAATGGGATTTTGGAAATGGTCACTTGCAACAGTAATTCTCCCCCTTTCTTGGTGGTTTTATGCTGTATTGTGACAGTAATGGCAAGCTTCTTATCTGTTAAATAGCTTTCTCTGAGATCAGTAACTTACTAATCAGGAACTCTTCTGTATTTTCTTATTTTAGAACTACTCTCAATTAGAATCAACCATTCTATTTATAGTCTAGTGCTTTAGTGCCAAAATTGTTATCTCCTTTTTCCAGGCTTAATGAAATCAAGTGACTGAGACTCCCTGTTTGGTAATATCTGCATTTGTGTATAGGAGCATGGAGAAAACAAATGAACAGGAAACAAAAATATATTGTTATTTTAGCCAACCAGGAGTACTAGACTTGCAAATGATGAATACCCAGCTGGTACAACCGAAAAGTCTTTATACCTTAACTAAAGTTTAATCCATTTTGAGCCTGGGTTAACAATACATTCAGTGCCAAAATTCCTAAAGGATCAAAAGGCTGTTTTTGCCATATTGGATCATTCCTGGAAATAATTTGATCGCTGATATCACTCTGTGTTCAGCTCTGGAGAGGTAATTGGAATTGTTTGGATGTGTGCATATACTGAACTTCAGTAGTAAAATCACCTGGTCTATGTTTCCCTTTCACTGTGTTTGTCAATAGAGAACTGTAGTGAAACTCTTACAATGTGTATGGACACGATAGGAATACACTATACTTGTATTTAATCAAGACTTCCACCTATCGGCGGAGTGACTTGAAGTGGTATATAATTAATAGAAATAGCTAGAGATTTTGTAGATCAGTTTTCTGACTTTTGGAAAACTTGCTACTGTAAGAGAGAGTGTGTGTATGCGCACTTGGTGGTGTTGGTGTAAGAGAGGATAACCTCTTGTATTTTTGTTTGTCTGGTATTTATCTGTAGTTAATAAAGATTATAATAGGTTAGCTGAACAGCTAGCAGGTCTCATTGGGAGAAAATCAAAGGAGATAAAATACTGATAAAAAATTAAGAAGTAGCTATAGGATTGTAAAATCTGTTGTATTGCTAGTTCATCAGTATCCCTGCTATGTAAGTATAAATACACACACATTATTCTCATAAGTGGCACATGGGCATAGTCCAAAATTCTCAGTTAAAATAATACTATCCGTATAGTGTTGTAAAACCCCACTACTTGCTGCACAGCAGGTACATTTCTAGCAAAGAGACCATGTCTTCCTGCCACATAAAATTCAATTGAAAGTCAACAAGACCAAATGCCATCTTCGCAAGCTGCCTAATTGTGTGTGTGACATATCAGACAGAAAAAAGGCATGTCCATGGATTTTATAAACTAAAAGCCTACCTCTGTCTGGGGCTTTATATCAGTTCACCAAAAAAAAAGGCATTACAATATATATCCAACGATCAGACATTGATTCGGGTATTTGTCAGAGGAGGCTGACTCAAAATCTCTTTATGAAGCAAAAGGATTATATAAACAAACAAGAAAGTAGCTTTTCAGGAAGGAGCCATCAGCACAGAATGCTTCCTCCCAGGTCTCTCTTTTGGGGAATGGCAGAGCTTATACACTGCTTTATTTCCCAGCATGCTTTTACCCAGCCCAGGGCCAGAACATGACTGCTAGGAGAAAAGAACACTTCCTAACTGCCCTGCTCCCCTGGATCTGAGAGAGCCTGAGAGAGCGGAGCTGGCTTTGCTCACCTCCACGGTGGGGAGCTCCAGCCCACCCAACTCATGGAACTCCAGCCCTAAAACCAGTTGGCAGAATGGGGTGGGGTTTTTTGGTCTTTTTAACCAGCCCCCAGACTGTTTCCTAGCAACCACGTCCTGCCCCTCAGTGACCACATCCCCTGTCCCACAGGTAGTTAAGATACAAACCTGGAATGGCTGTGTGCTGGTCTAGGAGGATTCCCTCACAGCCTGAAAAGGCCTAACCACCCCCTTGCAGTGATTTCCACATGTGAGGAACTTCTCCTGAAAACGCCTTTCTGAATGTCCTAAACAGTTCTTTACCAACTTGTCAATATGGCGTGAAGGAGATGACCTGGAAAGAAAGATTTGCCTTGTGATTGAAAACTCCCTCAGAGTCTGATCATTTCCAGTAAGGGGAGTTTCATGATCCATTTTTTATTCTTTTTATAGTAAGAAAAATCTCTCCATAAACTAAGGAAGTTGCCCTTTTGAGGGGATGATTTCTAGATACTGTATTATTCAGGTTTCAGTACTCAGTTCTATTAAATGGGTTTTAAAAGTAAGATAGTTTACAATCAAATTTTTATGCCTGGCTTAGCTTATCTTTCTAGGTGTTTGCTTGTTTGTCATTTTCACCATTTCTTTTTGGCAAGGATTTGCATTCCTTCAATCTTAAAACTTTCTTGTGCCATCCATACATGTTACATTTAGAGAGCTACACGGATGGCTTCTCTCCTCTTGCCCCAGACGTATTTTATTTTTATATATTTGTTTTGGACTGGACTCTAGTCCGCCAGTGGTAAATCTCTCTTTTAATGCCTGGAGGAGTACATGAGGGTTAGTTGCCTGTAGCCAGCATGGTTCTCTGCTATGATTCACGCCTTGTTTTGCCAGTAGAATGGTTTCTGTTATTTTTTGGTGAGTGGGTAGCATATCCTCCCCTACTAAGTCGCTCTAACTTTACAATATGAAGTTTATGGATTTGTTTACGTATAAGGGAGGTGTCTTCCCCATGAATTTCACATTGCCTCTGATTTTCTGGGGGGAATAAAAAGTTTCTTTGAGTAACTTTGTGCTTTGTTTCAGTACATGTTACTATGGCAATGACTGCAGGGACTCCAACATCCTTTCCCATGAGCAACCACACCCGGGAGAGAGTGACTGTGGCCAAACTTACACTGGAGAACTTCTACAGCAACCTAATTTTGCAGCATGAAGAGAGAGAAACCAGGTACTGTGACAGGGTTCTTTCACACCTTTAGCTTTTCATTTATACTGGCCTCGTGTGGTGTTTCTACAGACCAAGTATCTGCTTTAAAGTCATTTTAGCCCCTGCACAAAGTTTTGCTTAGAAAGTTGTATTGATGTTTAACCAAATTATTAACCATTTGAGGGGTACATTCTTTTGAGGGTATATATATCTCAGCACTAAGGCCTTGTTTGGGCTTGCATATTTGTTTAAAATCTCTCACTGTTGCGCTAGTGTTGGTGGTAATAATTGCAGAAACACAAGTATAGACACTACCAACTTCATTTTAACCTCCATCCCTAGTTTCCAGCTACATCGCAATGTAAAGCTACTGATTAAAGTGTCAAAATACCAAGTCTTTATTATAATGAATACTACGTTTCAATAAATGAAATATTTCTTTCTATGGTAACAGAAAATTATTTTATTGAGGTTATACAACCAAAGAACAGGTTTTAATATCTTTTGATCCGCTTCTTATTTAGTTGGTACTCTATTAATGGGCCTCTCACTCCCAGTTGGGAGGATAGATTGTCCACTGGGGAGTCCTATTTAGGAGATTCTACTATATTTCTCAAAATAGGAAAAAGTCTTGTTATTTAACTAGAGAAGGGCTCAAAATGAAACCCTAGAACCGAACATCCTAGCACTCATTGTTCAAAATCTTTATTCGCAGGTATGGTCCCATTCACTTCAACAGGCTCATACATGGGAATAAAGTGATGAGGGTGAAAGTATCTAGGATTTGGACCTTTAGATCCCAATCCTGCAAACACTATGCACATATATAAACTTACCCATGTGATCCATTGACTTCAACAGGTCTGGTCACATGTGAGTAAAGGCACGAGTGAGTACGTTCGTAAGTGTTTGCAGGATTGGGGTCTTAGATGGCTCTTTGAGGCAAAGACCTTGTCATCTTTTATGTGAAATGCTATGCAGACATCTGGTGCTGTCAAAATATAATAGCTAACATATGCTGACTGGGGCATATCATCAGGTATTCCTTTGTGTGGAACTCCCACTGTAGTCAATGGTCGCTCTGTGACTAGAGAGTTGACAGACATAGGTACATGGTGTTCTCTTTTAAACAATAGTGCAAATTTCTTGTTTTTATACAGGATATCTTTTCCAAGAAATGGGTTCATTGAGCACTCTAAAATTGGAAATTTTTGATATTACACTTCTCTTCTCCAGCTTGTGTCAAGAATAAAGAGGGGAGATTTGTGAAGTGAAGGAATTTTTGTACTGTCTGATGTATTTTTTAAAAAAATATGTACTTGTATGTCTACTGTGCAGGCAGAAAAAGCTAGAAGTGGCCATGGAAGAAGAAGGCCTGGCAGATGAAGAGGTAATACCAATTGAAATACATTTGAAGGGCTTTATCTTTCATGGTTACTGTTCAAAGCTGGTGTTCGTTGAGTATATGGTTGACTGTTAAGTCTTATTATCCAACATGATACTGAGATTTTTGTATTATTATATAAGTTTTGCTGCTGTAAACAAACAGCATATTTTAGTGTTTATAATAGAAGCCATTAATAAGCATTTATTTTTTTTAATAAAAAAAGTTGCTCACGTCCCTGTTCAGTATTTATGATCCAATATGATAGAGGATGTAACATAACATTTGTTTTTTGGAGTACAAATCAGTTAGGAGTTGGGAAGGAAAGAAAAAAGGGCCAGAAACACTTGGATGAAACAGGCAGAAGACAAAATACACAGGAGAGAGGATCTAGGTTATAGGCCCTGATTCAGAAAGGTGTTTAACCATGTACCCAACTTCAAGCATGTGACTAGTTCCACTGAAGTCAATGGGAGTTGCACGTACTCACCTGAGGGCTGAATTTGCCACAGTGGCTTTATATTTTCACTGAACCAAACCTTTAGGATTTTTAAAACACTGGGCCTAGCTTTTCCTTCTCTTTCACCAGCTTTATAGCAGTAAAGGAGTTAGCGCTGCTTCACAGCAATGTAAGTGAGAAGACAATCACACTCACTGGATCTTTCAACATTTTCTCCATTAAATTGCCTTGCTGTGATCATTCACATCATTGTTTCTTGTATTGCACTTTACGTGATGCAATAAAAATACAATAAAATCTACCTCAAACAGTTCTTGTATTGGTGAATTTAACATACCTCATTGGAAAGAGAGAGTAGAGAGCAAGTGGGCTTGTAATGCCATCTTGTGGCTTTAAATGATAATAAAAATATAGTATAAAAATGTATTACTTCATTGCCTGACCCTGATGGGTCTCAGTGCCCTTAAAACTCCTGTTAACATTACTGGAAGGCGAGGTGTTCAGCATCTCTCAGGATGAAGCCCTTTGACACTTTCATATACTAAAATTATATTGGGACTTGCAATGACTATCCAGTTGCCTGCCTAATACAAGTAGATTTTGCTGTAGATGGTAAATATTGATCTCTGCTGCCCAGCAGGCTACCCATGGCTGCCTTTTGCCTTTTCTCCCCCTTCTCACTTACAAGTCATGGAATCTGTGCTTTTGCTTTTCTTGACCTTTCCCACCTGTCCAGCCCCCAAAGTAGAATTGTCTTCTGGGCCAGTGGATTTTACCCAGGGAATATGTAGGGGATTTCAACCTCTTGTGTGTGAATGGTCAAGTTTTGAAGACTAACTGGAAACAATACTTTGAAATGCCATCAGTTGGTATCTGTCCTCCCACTCACACCCAACCTCAGGAGTTGTAATTGGGTTTATTTAGGACAAGGTCATTGTACAGTAGTATGTACTTTAAGCAAAGCATCTTCCCTCTCTCTCATGTATTGCGGAAACCAGTAACTAAACTCCCCCTCAGACTTGTCTGTGTGGTGTTTTTTTTGTTGGGTTTTTTTACTGTCTCTCTTTACGCAAGTAGCACAAAAAACACACAACTGGGTACAGGTGCAGTAAGAGCTGGGCAAGAATCTGTTTTCCTGTCCTGTGGAAGATTTTGAAAACATTTTCTGTCCTGAATCGGGATGAAAACTGAAAATGTGTTTTGGGTCAATTGAAATAGGTTTCCTTTATTTCAAAATGTTTTGTTTCAATTTCAACCATTTAATTTTTTTTTAGTATAACTAGTTTGAATTGCAAATCAGAAAAAATCATTTTGAAGAGGAAAACCATAATTTTCCATTTTTAAGATGATGAAACTAAAATTTTTCAAGTAAAAAACCAAAACCATTTTAACAGACCTTTTCCTGCAAAAAGTATTGGTTTTGATGAATCAATACTTTCTGACTAAAAAAAAAAAATTTAATTGAAAAATTCCCCACCATCTCTATATTTGTTTATAAAATACCAGTGTCATTATCTTAAACATGGAGAACTGAAGCGATTTTTTGTGGAAGCCAATATCTAATTACTAGGATGAGTTCTGCCTGGGGGTACAGAATATTCACACCTCCTTTTTGTGGGGTTTCTTGCACCTTTCTCTGAAACATCTGGTGCAATTCGTGTGAGAGACAGAATATTGAACTAGATAGACCAGAGATCTGATGGAGAATTACATTTCCTGTGGTCTAAACTTTCTTTTTCTAAAATATAGTTTTATATATTCAAAATATTTTCAGTTATGTATGTTACTTAACTTACTATAAACTTTGTAATTATGATGTGATATGTTTCCATAGAAAAAACTGCGTCGGTCACAGCATGCACGCAAAGAAACAGAATTCCTGCGACTGAAGAGGACTAGGCTTGGCTTAGATGACTTTGAATCTCTGAAAGTTATAGGAAGAGGCGCATTTGGGGAAGTATGTGTCCTCTTTGCTTGGAAGTGGCTTAAGCTAAATCAGAAAAAGTTATATTTATTCTGGAATAAAAGTGTCCACATAGGGAGTTATTCCAGAATAGCTATTTCAGAAAATTTGCAAGTATAGACAAGCCCTAAGATTTTACTGTACAAATTAGCTTCCTTGATCTAAAGAATGTGATACTTGATTTGACTATAAATTTGTCAAAATACTGATCATCCCAAAGAGATCTAAAATCTATTGATCACTAAAGTTAAAAAGACAACTTCCGATTTGGTGTAAAAGTGTATAATATGGATTATGTCATGTTTCTTTCTTTCTTGTGTCTTCCTGATTTTAAAATCAAATGTATCTTTTAAGTGCCAACAATTTAAAATCCTCCAAGATATTACAATTAACAATTTTGTGAGGTATATTAGAATGATGGTTTTCTATTTAATTTTAGGTACGCCTCGTCCAAAAGAAAGATACGGGTCATATTTATGCAATGAAGATATTGAGAAAAGCTGATATGCTGGAAAAAGAGCAGGTTTGTGGAATGGAATGCTCCTAGGTTTATAGTAAATACCTTTTGTGTTTCTGTTGCTTGTGCTAGGAAATTACTGAGATTGTACATTCTTTGGGGTGGGTACCATCAGTTTGTCCTGTGTTTGTTCAGCACCTAGCACAGTGGGCTCCTAGTTCAAGACTTGCATTCCTAGGCACTATGGTAATACAAATAATAATAAGGGCTAGAAAATAATGTAATATAATGGCATTTTGAAAAGTGTTGTATTTATAAGTTCCTGGGGGCAGGGACAATGCCCTTTTTCTTCAGATTTTATCGTACAGATAGGGCCCTTTGTTTTCAGTTTTTATTTCATTTAATTTTTCCTGGGAATTTATCAATGTTTATTACCACAACAACACAAACAGGTGAAAATCAGTGCAAAAAAGTATTAATAATTTTTCTGGGTAAATATCAGGGTTTATTTTGGTGGACGGAAAGACAGGAGAAAAAAGTATATTAATGCTTTGAATTCTGTACATAATGTGGTTTCGTGCAGAACTAAAACAGAACTCAAAATACGTCACCTCTGAGTTTAAGAAAACAATATATCTCTAATTCCCAAATAAAATTGTTTATTTGAATAAACAGTTTACTGTTGTAGATTTAGAACTATTAGTCGATAAATATTTACATGTTAATAATTGGGCCACACCATTTGCAATTGGGGGAGGGATAGCTCAGTGGTTTGAGCATTGGCCTGCTAAACCCAGGGTTGTGAGTTCAATCCTTGAGGGGGCCATTTAGGGATCTGGGGCAAAAATCTGTCAGGGGACAGTACTTGGTCCTGCTAGTGAAGGCAGGGGGCTGGACTTGATGACCTTTCAAGGTCGTTCCAGTTCTAGGAGATTGGCATATCTCCATTTAAAAAAAAAAAAATGCATACAACTTCATTCTTTTCTCCTGTTTATTTAAAACTTTGAATGCTTCCCTGTATTCTGAAACATATTCTGATACAGATTTTTGTTTTCTTCCCATTTTAGTATGTCAAATCTTTAAACTTTTATTTTCTAACAGCTTGAAATGTGTATGTGGTGGGCATGCAATTCATCAGTATGTTCAGATGCATACGCACTTCAGAGCTTACGTGCGTGCCTGTTTGTTTACTGTGTGTATCTTCTAGCCCAATACATAGCCTTACTTCAATGGGCAGCTTTGAATATACACACAGTCTAATGTATTATTGTAATACATATATCTCATGCAATGTATTGCAGTTTCCTAATAAAACAAGCTATTTTTTATATATATTTGAATGATACAAAAATGGGGTGAAAATCGGAAAAAAATTAATACTTTTTTGCAAAACCCAAGCATTTTTCGGTAAAAATCAGTTTAAACGAGGGTTGTCGATTAATCGCAGTTAACTCATGCGATTAACTCAAAAAAATTAATCATGATTAAAAAAATTAATCACGATTAATTGCAGTTTTAATCGCACTGTTAAATAATAGAATACCAATTGAAATGTATTAAATATTTTTGGATGTTTTTCTACATTTTCAAATATATTGATTTCAATTACAACACACAACACAAAGTGTACAGTGCTCACTTTATATTACTTTTGATTACAAATATTTGCACTGTAAAAATGACAAACAAAAGAAATAGTATTTTTCAATTCACCTACTACAAGTACTGTAGTGCAATCTCTTTGTTGTAAAAGTGCAACTTACAAATGTAGATTTTGTTGTTGTTACATAACTGCGTTCCATAACAAAACAATGTAAATCGTTAGAGCCTACTTCTTTCAGCCAATCGCTAAGAGAAACAAGTTTGTTTACATTTACGGGAGATAATGCTACCCTGCTTCTTATTTACACTGTCCCCTGAAAGTGAGAACAGACGTTCGCATGGCACTTTTGTAGCTGGCATTGCAAGGTATTTACATGCCAGATATGCTAAACATTCATATGCCCCTTCATGCTTCGGCCACCATTCCAGAGGATATGCTTCCATGCTGATGATGCTTGTTTAAAAAAAAATGTGTTAATTAAATTTGTGACTGAACTCAGAGGAGAATTGTATGTCTCCTGCTCCATGGTTTTACCCACATTCTGACATCTATTTTGTGTTATGGTAGTCTCTAATGATGACCCAGCATATGTTGTTTGATTTAAGAACACTTTCACTGCAGATTTGACAGAACATAGAGCAGGTTCCAATATCAGATTTCTAAAGATCGTTACAGAACTCAACCCAAGGTTTAAGAATCTGAAGTGCCTTCCAAAATCTGAGAGGGATGAGGTGTGGAGCATGCTTTCAGAAGTGTTAAAAGAGCAACACTCTGATGCAGAAACTACAGAATCTGAACCACCAAAAAAGAAAATCAACCTTCAGTTGGTGGCATCTGTCTCAGATGATGAAAATGAACATGCGTCAGTCCGCACTGCTTTGGATCGTTATCAAGCAGAATCCATCATCAGCATGGACGCATGTCCTCTGGAATGGTGGTTGAAGCATGAAGGGACATAAGAATCTTTAGCACATCTGGCACGTAAATATCTTGCAGCGCCGGCTATAACAATGCCATGTAAATGCCGTTCTCACCTTCAGGTGACATTATAAACAAGAAGAGGACAGCATTATCTCCTGCAAATGTAAAAAAAACTTGTTTGTCTGAGTGATTGGCTGAACAAAAAGGACTGAGTGGACTTGTAGGCTCTAAAGTTTCATGTTGTTTTATTTTGGAATGGAGTTATTTTTTTAACATAATTCTGCATTTGTAAGTTGAACTTTCACAATAAAGAGATTGCACTACAGTACTTGTATTTGGTGAATTGAAAAATACTATTTTTTGTTTTTTACAGTGCAAATATTTGTAATAAAAAATAAATATAAAGTGAGCACTGTACACTTGGTATTCTGTGTTGTAATTGAAATCAATATATTTGAAAATGTAGAAAACACCCACAAAATTTAAATAATTCTACTATTGTTTAACAGCATGATTAATCATGCGATTAATAAAGATTAATTTTTTTAATCACTTGACACCCTAGTTTAAACTGAAAAAGAAGGGGCTTAAGTACAGAGCATTCTGTCAGTACTCTATATGCAAGAGGCTTCTTGAAAAAAATTTCTTGGTTGTTAAGCCCTCTGCTGGTCAGATATATATTTTGTCCATCCCATTGTTTTAAATAGATGTTCCATTGAATAGGTACATGACTGAAACATAACAAGTATGTTTAATGCCACAGGTTATGTCTACACTGCAGCAAGAGGTGTAACTTCCGGCTCAGGTAGATATACCCACGCTAGCTCTGGCTGAGGTAATGTGCTAAAAATAGCTATGGCAGCACGGGTGGTGACACAGGCTAGTGGCCAAAGTACAGTCCCACCCTCTCTCCTGGGTTATACACTCAAGTGGCTACCCTGTGCCACTGCCTGTGTAGCCGCAACAACACTACAATTTTTAGTGCTAGCTCTATCAAAGCAGGTGCAGGTACATCTGGCTGAGCCAGAAATTACACCCACGGCTACAGTATAGACATACCCACAGGGAGTAGGGAGCATACATTTGCTGAATGTTCCACTGCCTAATGTCTTATATAGGAACAACGCATTGAAGGTAAATGCAATAAAATCTACAGAATTTCACATACGTTGACACTGGGAGAGATCATCATGATTTGGTTTTTAAACTAAGTTTAATTGTATGCAATATCCTCATTCTGAAAAGGAGGGAGTGAGGAAAGAAATCTTTTTTTCAAGGTAGTAATATGGGATAGCTTAATTAGGGGTGGGCAAATAACTTGAAGTGAGTAGGCTGCTGTGAGGAGGTGACAGAATGAGGAATGTGAAGTCTACTGTTGTCACAGAAATATTTCCGGCCAGTAGAGTGGGGGGTGGGGGGTGTGTGTAAAAAACAAAAATTGCATTAAAGTTCAGGTCTCTATTGCTTGGTGAAAATAGCTCTGAAAGCTGGAAACGTGTAAGATGATGTCCTTCTATTTAATAATTTCTTGTGTCTGATGCACGAAAAACCTTCAGCTATCAGGGATTGCTGTTCAACTCTTCATATTTCCATTTCTTAAAGAATTAGGCAATGCTCAGTGCAGAGTGGGATACAGCGCTTCGCTGCATTATCCTTAAGTTCTAGAGAACCTCGCTGAGTTACATCAGAGCTCTCAGAGAGTTTTTATTCATACCATATAGTCTTTCTGCACCAAGCCTCTTCTCCACTGAAATGCTCCTCCTTTACAGTGCCACAGTTCTCCGAACTGACAGTGCTGCGGACAAAAATAGTGCATCAAGGTGCTTTTCCACTTGTACTACTCTGTAGACTGTTTTCAGATAAGAGTCCCAAAGCCTAGGATATTTCTCAGTGCATTTTGTGAACAGTTGATTAATATTTTTCAAAAGTTTTGCTAGTAAGTTGTATTCAACCAATGGAATATCACTTGGGATATTTCACTGCAGCTCAGGCTGTCCTGTATTGATGATGGAACCAATCAATTACCTGTATTGATGATGGAACCAATCTTCTGCCAGACAGACAGGCTCTGGAGTAAAAACTGCTGAAATTGGCAGTACCAATGTATCTCTCATTTCTACAGATGTGGTTAATTTAGCAACCAACCCATTCTTATTAGAGAAGATTCATCCTCAACCGTGCTATAAGGAACCTATTATACAAAACAGTTATCAGCTCACTTACTGTGGTTACGTAAATGAGAGATCTGATAATTATTGTCAATAATAATACTCCACCTGTCATTTTACCTCTGTTTCGGCATGATTTAAGACAAGATCCTATACTTTACCCAATACTTGTACCAGGCTTTCACATTGACTTTCAAATTACATTCCAGGCATTGTAGGTATCTATGAATTCACAATTGGGAAAGTTACCCAATTACATACCAGACCTTGACATGGTTTTGTACTTTAATATGTAAAAAAATGCCTTTCTTGAAATAAAAAAATCCAATAGCCAGTTTCAATAAAACATCCGAAGAAATTCCATTTTTCCACAAGCTCTGTTTAACTACTGAATATTATGCATCAAGTAGAAACGCCCTTTACAAACAGCACTCTCCATTTGGGAATGCTTTGAGATGGTCTCTTAAATCAGGAGTTTGCCTCCAAAAAATCATGACTGCCACGTAGTTATTCTCCCACAGTTGGCTTCACAGGGATTCTGTGCGGAGATGTGTACCAGGGCCGGCTTGTTCCTGTCTCTGTTCAAACCCACAAACTGCTCAGAGATCTTTTACTGGTAAAACACTCCATGCAGTTTATTTACCACCGTGTTTCCACCATTCTTATATGCTGTACAGCCTTACGCCTACTGTCCTAGGGAGCCCTCAGCTACGGAGGCAGAGGGAAGATCTCTTTCTTTTTCTGCTTCCCCTCTCTTCCTTCCTTCCTGTGCCTTTTGTATCATCTGCCTGATGGGCTAATTAGCCTCTTAGTTCTCCTCAGCCCATCAGTTAGGCACAGCTCTTCTTAACGAGGTCTACTCTCGAGTAATTAATTAGAGTTACAGTGACCAGAGTGCTGGTTCAGCTGCTGTTGCCCAGCACCCTGACACAGGATTATAAATCGTTTCTTCATCATAGATCATGAACAATGCAGTGATTGGTACAGTAACTAGAAATACAATTTAATATGAAAGTAATAATTGTCCATGATATTAATGATAATTTGTTTATTATCTGTGCATGTAGGTGGCCCATATCAGAGCAGAAAGAGATATATTGGTCGAAGCGGATGGTGCTTGGGTGGTGAAAATGTTTTATAGTTTTCAGGATAAAAGGAATCTTTACCTGATCATGGAGTTCCTACCTGGAGGTAAAAAGCAAACCAATGAGTTCAGTGGTTCAGTGATTAAAGTATTTATTCCTTTTTTTTAATGTAGTTGATGACCAAAGCAATCTTAAATACTTGACGCTAATGGGATTTTTATGCTATGTTAAGTTTCAGTGTCAGTGATATCACCATTCCTGCATTTTTTTTGAGCCTTTAAAACATCTATAATAATAGTTGTGGTTTTGGATTAAATAATTCCTGTAATCAGATGTTCTGCTGTTCTCTGCTGATGCCAATAACTGTGAAAGTGGCTATTACTGAAAACAATTACTGTGTGGTATATGTTAGGAGATACGTAATTAAACTGACTCCACCTAACTGAGTACCCTACTTAAAAATCCAGTTAATAATTTTCAGCTGGTTCCTGCTAGGTCCAATTTGCCAAACAGGTTTTGAAGCAGAGTAACAATGGGTCTATTGGGCTAGCCGTTCCTTGGAGTATTGGCCTTGCAGTTGAAACCCTCAGAAGCTAATTGTAGAATTCTAATGGAATCTACTGACATTTACAGTAGGGCTATCCTTGGTAATTAACATGCGCTGGTCTTTCTAATGTGTTTTTCTCTGTGGGTAGGTGATATGATGACCTTACTTATGAAGAAAGACACTTTAACAGAAGAGGAAACACAATTTTACATTTCTGAAACTGTGCTGGCCATAGATGCCATTCATCAGCTGGGATTCATCCATAGAGATATTAAACCAGATAACCTGTTGCTGGATGCCAAGGCATGTAACTTGTTTGTAAACTATTTAAGTTTAAACTTCTACTGGCTGATGCCAATCTCCCTTACACTAGTGTTAATCAGAAATAACTCCATTGAAGCCACTGGCATTACACTAGTGTTTAAACTGGTGGGAGTGAAGTCAGAATCTGCCTCCTACATTTTATCGTGTAGAACATCTATACAATTAGCATAGCAAAAGTAGCACTAAATTGTTTTACTTTACTGAAAGTGTTTACAATGGGGATCTTCTCAGATGCTAGAAAAGACCCATCCACAGTGTCCATATACTTGCAGACTGTAGCCTCAAGCTAAAACCACATTCACATACATTTAATTGTTGTTGTAGTCTGTTACTTTAAGAAAAGCATAAAGTACAAAATATACTGATAATGCTACATAAATGCTACATAAATAAAAAAGTATTATTATTATTATTGTTCAGTTTTTCTTTTAAATGATCATTGTAACTTTTGATGCCGTTATCTCATTTGGCTTTTTGTCTGTTAACTGATCAGAAGGGAGATTTACTGGTTAGAGCAAAATTTTGAGAGCCAAGAAACTAAACTAGTCTGTTACCTTAAGTGAATCTGTTGACCACCTCGTATCTTTCTAAATCCAGCTGTAAAACTGGATTAAAACACAATATTAATTTTTTTAAAGTATATTTCATCCTAATTGAGACTTCCCAAGTAAACAGTATTGTACTTTTCCATTTTTTTCCCCTCTAACCCCAAGCATCAAATAAACAAACAAAACTCCAAAATTCTTTGGAATAATTAAGCATAGTTCATTCATTACAAAGAAGAGGTAATGATTCTCCTGCTAAGAAAAATTATGCTTTCTTAATGTATAAAGATTCAATCATTATAATGCCCTCTAGATAAATAATCCTGCACAAATCTGCAATTCACCCATTTCTGAAGCAAGTGGGTAATGTTATTAAAACACGTTGCTCCCTCTAACACTCAACTTTCCCAATAATATTTTTATCTTCTCTGATTCTGTAGGGTCACGTGAAGCTATCTGATTTTGGACTATGCACAGGTTTAAAGAAAGCTCATCGAACTGAATTCTACAGGAACCTTACACACAATCCACCAAGTGACTTTTGTAAGTATAAAGATGTTCTAGTTAAAATCTTAAATGGCTTTAGACTTCAGCCATTCCACACTGTAATTTTAAGCCTGTTAGGTTTCACAGAATAAGCAAGACTGGGTTGGGTTCAGTTGTTTTTTGAATGGGAGAAGAGTCCACAGAATAGCTAGGAATTAGAGGAAGGAGATGGTGTTGGTGATTCTGTAGGTGGCACTTTTCTCTGAGTCTGAATTGAACCCATCCCCCATAATGTTAGAGGACCCTGTGCCGCTGGAAATATTCTTTCAGCTAGAATGTCTTCATCAATTGGAATCAGTAATGATCTCATGAAACTTTTCATAATGGTAAGAGTGTCATCCTGTTTGCCATGGTCACATTTCAATGGTAGGTAACTAATTACATGCTACTGATCTAAATTCCCCCTTGTGGTTTAATTCTGATTCCTTGTTCTTAACTTCTAGCTTTGCTCCGCAATGGCTGCCATGGTCAGAGGTGCCTGTATTTTATTGGTGGAAGGAATAATCAGTGTATATACATTACCAGGCCCGTCATAAAAATGTTGAGCTTTAGTTAGTTAATGTTTGTGAAACATTAAGATCATTGTATAAAATATCATTATTGTTACTGTTGCACTTTAAACATTCCCCATCCTGGAAGTTTAGAATTGTTTGACATAACCTCCCTTTTCCCTCTCCAATTCTACCAAAAAAATAAAAGTCTGTAATAGAGTATTTTAAAGGTACAAAAAGAGTATTTTGTAAAAACGACATGTTATCAGTCAGTCTGATTTTTCTTTCTTTCTTATACTCTTTCACAAATCTTTTAAAGTCTAATAACTCTGTTTTGTAAATAAGCATTTCAGAATATGAACTCAAAGAGAAAAGCAGAAACGTGGAAGAAGAACAGACGACAGCTGGTGAGTCACTTTTCAGTGGAACCTATTTACATTTTGTAGAAATAAAGTTGTCTGCACATACCTCTTTGTACAGACAAACGTGAGACAAATTTTAAAAATCTGCATTAATGTTCAAGTTGCTGCCTTAAAATCTCAAAGGCCCAGATCACACAAACATGAATGTACTTAACTTTGTGTGAGTAGTTCCACTGTAGTCAAGAGGCAGTGTGGTTTAGTGGTTAAGGCACCAAATTCAGTCACAAAGCCTGAGGGCAGATCTTCAGTTGGTATAAATGTTCACAGCATGGAGCCATGGAAACTTATACAGATCTGCCACTTGGAGCACTTATTCCTGGCTCTGCCACTGGACCTGCTGTCAAGTCAATTCACTTCTTTGTGCTTTTGTTTCCCCTCCCACCTTTCGTTTGTCTTGTCATTTAGACTGGAAACTCTTCAGAGCAGGGATTGCCTCTTACATATGTTTGTATATTACCTAGCACAGTGGGGGGCCCCCCCTCTCAGTTGGGTCCCCTAAGTGCTATCCTCATACACTGAATTAATGCTAACCGCAAATGTTTGCATGATCAGTGCCTAAGTGGGGAAATTCAAAACCAGTCCCAACTGCAAAGGTAACTCAACCACATTGTACAACTGAGTTCATATAATTGATTGTATGATTTGCAAGTCACAAACTGTAATATATTAAACTCCTAAAACAATAACAAAAGGATGTATTTGCTGTATTTGAAAAGATTAATACATATTTATAAGTGGAAAAAATAATAATAAACATTGCATGTGTGCAGAACAGTCAAGCAAGCATTGCTTTCTGATCCTTGACTTTGGCATTTCTTGACGCGATAAAATTTACCTTACTGGTTGAACTGGTTTAAAAAAATCTGTACCATTTGTTTTTCAAAACACCTATATACTTGTGTGGTTTACAGTTTAATAGGTTGTGCCTTCACTGCACGGTTAACTTGGGTGATTGGCAGTTGGGGGTGAGCCCCTGGGTGGGTCTCGTTTGGATGTGAGCGGCCAAACCGTAAAGCCATACTTGAGCATGTCCACTAGACTGAGTCAACACTGGCACTGCACTCACTTGTGTGAGGCACTAGGACTTCTGAGGTCTCATCCCATGGTTCTTTGCACTGCAGTAAAATGAGACGCTCTGTGATTGTTGCCTAGTGAATTATAGGAGAACTTGTCTGTCCTTCTGGGCGCGGAGGCGGGGTCTGTGGGAAGGCCTTGGAGAACTATCAGCAGTTGAGTGATTGAGCCCGCGTCCTCACTGCAAAGTAGGCAGGTAACCAGCCTGAGTGTAGTTAGCATTTGGGCTTTAAGTAGAGATGAGTGACATTCAAAATTTCCATCTGTCAGGAAATTCCTGACCACTCTAGCTTTAACCTGTACCCCAGGATAGGCCAGTGAGCCCAGGTACAAAGTGCACCTCACCTTTTTGTGTGTGAATGGGAGCCATGTTAGGGGAAACACCTAAATAAGAGCCTGAGTTAATTCTGCAGTGCAGACACGCTCATATACAGAACAGTTTGTTAGTGTTTCAGGAGAGTCAGATGTTGAATGTACACTTTTTCCTACTTCTTTTGTAATTTACTAGTAATGCAGTAGGCTGAAATGTGATCTAAGAAATCATTGATATTTCAGTGTGTACGTACTATGGTCACTTCACACTTGTGGGGCGGGGGGGGGCAGTCTAACTTCAAAGTTATTTTTGGTTCTGTGCTTGTGTATCTAAATGAACAGTCTCTTTTGGGTTTTATGTATTGTGACTTATCAAATTACTTAGCCTTTTCCCACTAAATATCAGTACTCTATATATTAATTCCAGGAAGTTTTTTTTCACAGAACTTTAAAATGGTGAGTGTATAACCCATATAAAGAGCCCACCCAACCCCTACTTTTTTTTTCCAGGCGTACTCTACTGTTGGGACCCCAGATTATATTGCTCCAGAAGTATTCATGCAGACTGGGTACAACAAGTTGTGTGACTGGTGGTCTTTGGGAGTGATTATGTATGAAATGCTAATAGGTATGTTATGATTACCAACCCCGGGATAGATTTTAGGGTCAGAAGGGACCATTAGATGATTGAGTCTGACTTGCTGTATAACACAGGGCATAGAATTTCATCTAGTAACTTTTTTTATTGAGCCCAACAATTTGTGTTCAACTAAGTAGATCTTCCAGAAGGGCATCCAGTCTTAATTTGAAGACATTAAGAAATGAAGAATGCACCACTTCCCTTAGTAGTTTGGTCCAGTGGTTGATCACCCTCACTGTTAAAAAATGTTATAGATTCAGTCCCCTTAACCTTTAATTTTACAATTCCAAAGGTATTTTGTAGTTTTCAAGGAGAGAATTTTTTTAGTTGACCTTGCCATGCAGAACTTTTTGAGGGAGAGGTAGCAAAATGGCTTTGTTTTATGTCGGACTGAGCCTAGGTATGTTTTTCTAATGTTGGAAAAGCTCATTAAGCTTTCTTCCATGTATACAGGATATCCACCTTTCTGCTCTGAAACACCACAAGAAACTTATAGGAAAGTTATGAACTGGAAAGAAACGCTGGTATTTCCTCCAGAGGTGCCCATTTCAGAGAAAGCAAAGGACTTAATTCTAAGGTTAGTAACTAAAACTCTTGTGGCTATTCAGACCCATAGATGTGATCCTCTTCCATTACGTTCATTTTCCAGAGTGTGGAGAAACTCATTTCTGCAGGGTGGAAAGGTGCTGTGCTGAGGTTGCCAGAACCCCCATTCAATGGAAGCTTTGTCTGTATTAGGACTGCAAGACTGGGCCCTGAAAGAATATAAGAGATGGGAGGAATAAAGGGAGGATCATGAGGATGCAGGATAAGAACAGTGATAATAGATTTTACTGTGTAATACTTGGTCTTGTAAAGCATTAGATGCATGGACTGCATAGGCTGCATTCGTCTTTATTACAGCTACCTTTCAAAAGATACAACTTTAGAAGCAGTCTTTTGTGGTGAGCACCATAAAAATTATTAATAATGGTCCACAGTTATCTGGGATAAATTATTCAACCAAGTAGAAGATCAAAGCGTCTTTTAATTTTAGACACAGAGGAAGTTTTAGGTTGAAAGAGAAGTTGAAGGACCCCATCCAGGTACCTCTCCCACCTTACCATTTCTCCTATCCGCTTCATCCATTCTTGGTAAATATTTCAATTTTTCAGTTTTTCAATTGCCCCTCACAAAAATGTGTTCCAAATCTCATCTGAATGCTTTGCATGAGGGAATAAGAATAATGCAACTGCAAATCTCTTGGTGTGTCAGTCTCCAGCAACAGAGACAGAACAGCTCTGAAGGAAAAAGAATGTTTTAAAAACCAAATTTTCAGTTACCCATCAGGGAACTGGAAAAACTGAACAGCATCCAGCACGTAAAGCACATCAATTCAGAGCCAAACAAAACAACACAGCAGATATAATGGAGTTTGACTTAATCAGCGATTCTCAAATGCAGCCACTGTGGTTGCATGTGACCACCATGGGGTTTTCTTGCAGCCACAGCCTCCTGGGCTGTGATGAGGGGGTAAGAGGGGCAAAGCAATGCCTCCTTCCCTCCACTCCCCGTTGCTCATGGATGCACTGCCTTAGTGTTGGTTGCTGGGGCCTCCAGCAGGAGTTGGACCCTGCCCCCTCTGGAGACACCTGGGGCACAATGCTGGAGGAGCAGTCACTTGGTGAGTTCCCCACCTTCTGGCCGTGGGGCTTCGGGCTCTCTCCCTGAGCTTTGGATGCGTGATGGCGGGTCCCAGGCGCTGTCTGCGCAGCTTCTGGCTGTCCCCAGGCCCCCTCCCCTCGGCTTCAGGCTCCGGCCCCCAGCTGCCTCACCCAACCACCCATCCCCGTTGCTCCTGGCCCCCCCTGCCCCCCCCCATCCAGGGGTTAGTTTGCCACCACATTTGCTGGGGCTGAGTAAGTGATACTTGTATATTTGTTAATATCACTTTTCACAACTGACTTACTAGCTAACAATAAATAAATTGCAATAATTTGGACGTGTATATGTGAATATTTATTTGTTTTTCCTAAAGTTAATCAAGTATTTTAGGAAAAAGTGTGAGAGTGGCCACCAGCAAGAGTTAGTGGTCGCACTCTGAGGCCACCGAGTAATTTGTCCCGAGAACCCCAATATAGAGATCGTTGGGTTGTATGGATAAAATCACATTTTCCAAAAGCCATTTCTTGGTGATGGTGGTGGTGTTTATTCCTTACTTAATATTGATTTGACCTGTAGGGATTTGGTTTCAAGGATCAAATTAGAAATAATTTTTCTTTGGCTTTTTTATTTTTTGGCGGAAGGGTACTTAGATATTTTCAAAGGTAGGAAATAACTTCACACCTCAGCAAGTGCCATTCAGATGTAAGCCAAGAATATTTCTTGTGGGAGTATGGCCTACTCAATTTATAACCTGACTGACTTGTCACATTACTGAAATGCCTGTCAGAACTTGTTCTGTGCTGGCAAGAAGGAGGTTTTGTTTCTGTGAAGGTTTGGCAGGTAAAATGTTTTATGAATCTGGATGTTGTGATCATTTAGGTATAGCCAGTTACCCATATCGATTCTTCTAAATGAATTGCTCTAAGTATGTTAGCGGCTGACAAACACACACTCTTGTAACTCTGTTGCCTGAAATAATGGAGAGAATCTTCTATCTGCTGGACAACAATTGCTGCTGAGCACAAATTGTCTACTGCTTTCAGTGCGGAATAGATGATCACTTGAGAGCAGAAGTGGATTTTAGTTAAACAAATCAACTTTCAGAAGCAACATTAGTTTATACAAAAGCAGCATGTCCGTCAGCAAAGCAGCACACTGTCATGCAGCAAACTGAAGGCCCAATCTGCAAGTTGCTGAGTGGACTCAACTCCCATTAGATCAGTCGGTGGCTCAGCACCTAAAGAGACCGGGCTCTTTGTTTGAAAGGGCCTTGTTTTCTCCATTATGAATGCTTGACAAGGCACTTGCTTCTCCAATTGTCTGGTGGCTAAACTACCAGTTCCAGAAGGCTGAATCGCAGCGCAGCACTGACTGCTTGTCTGGTGGAACGTACTCCTGTTTAATGTGGGAGGATAAGAAGGTTTTGGAGGTGGTTAAAAAGAGAGTGTACTTGGCAGAAATGGATGCTTTAAAATCAAGGTATCTCTCTTGGGCCAGATGATGTGGAGAAACTGGAAAATCCAGGAAACTAAATGTCTTCCTGTTACTGGTTTGGAATAATAACCAGCTCTGGCAGCTACTTGTTCACAAAAGCCTGGAGCTGGAAGGGAAATATGAGATATTACCATTATAGCATTGTGCCTTTTATAATATGACTGACAACATTTTGTTTCTGTGATTTTTTTCTATGTGTAATGGGATATTGAACAATCCAAAGATAAAACAATTTTAAAGGATTTTATAAAATTTCTGCTACAGGATTGTACAATGATTTATTTTATATGCTCCTTTCAGCATTGATTGTAACAGTCTTTCTTCCCCCCCTTCAGATTTTGTATTGATTCAGAAAATAGAATTGGTAGTAATGGAGTAGAGGAAATAAAGGATCATCCATTTTTTGAAGAAGTTGACTGGGGACATATCAGGTATATAGATGTGCTTTGTATATTGGATGGAAATCTTGGTAGCAATGATTTCATATGCTGTAAAGGCAGGAATTACTTGTCTTAATTAGCTTTTTATTTTAAAGTGTAGCTAGTGGAAAAACAAGCAATTCCAGTCTTGTTGTCAGAAGAAGGAACTGACATTCATAGAGCTGATGAGCTTTTTATGCAGCATTCCCCAAGCTAGAGAGAATCCAGACTAGTCTGCAGTGATGCAGGAGAGAAAGTGGTGGCAGGGAAATCAGAGTGATTCCTGATTTGCACTCACCTACCCCCAGCATGTTTGCTCCCAAGGCTGCAGTGGGCCAGACCTTAGAAGCCACCAACCTCTCCCCCTGCTCCCACAGCTACCCATACTGTAACAGGCTGACGGTATAGCTCATGGCTTTGAAAATACATGTGGCCCATCCCCAGAGAGCAGCCAATGGTCACCCCCAGGTAGCATGTAGCCTTCTGACCAGGTCATTTGAGGAGGAAAAAAAGAAAGTTAAAAAGAAACCCAGCAAACAAAAATAGCAAACAAAAAAAATCATACACAGAAATCACAAGGAGAAAGAGAAGGAAAAGGCTGCAACTATGCGTGAAACACAGGGGCATCTCTTTTAAAACTGACTTCAGTGGCACTCAAAATATGGCCAGTAGGGACCGCTGCTGCTACCATCCTTTCAGGATGCAGGATAAACCTGTGTCTTATAAATATTGTACCTTCATATGTAAAAGCCCATATTTCTCCTTGATGGGCACCCCACGCAATCCTGCAGCTCACTTAGCTCAGTTGAAGTCAGTGGAGGTATAACATTGTACACCAGCTGAGGATCTTGCCCTTCGTGTTTACAAGGGGGATATTGTCATCCTATAGCAAAATTAAAATGTAATGAAGCTTTTCTTACTATTCAGTTCTCTGATGATCATTTTATTTGTGTGTAGGGAGAGGCCAGCTGCAATCCCTATAGAAATCAAAAGTATTGACGACACTTCCAATTTCGATGAATTTCCTGAATCTGATATTTTACAGCCAGGTGAGACCTTGTAAATTGCAGTCTTATCTAAAACATCCCAAAATATAACCATACATTTTATTTCCATTATATTCATTTTCCAGTATCTTGATCCAGCTACTTCAGACCTGCACTACATTTGATTATCTGGGAACTTTGTTAGTGAATTGCATTTAAATAAAAAAATGTAAATCTCTGAACACCCCCTTCCTTTATCCTCTTTATCGGGGAGTGTGAAAAGATAGCTTTTAGTATTGAGTTAATCTAGGGGGAATAGGTGTGTGTGTGTGCGTGCGCGCATGTGTGAAGGTGTGTTGCCTTAATGATAAGCAGTTACAGGATTTCACCATATAGACAATGTCATCACATTTTTGGTAAAATGTATTGCACCAGTTGGTTTCAGATGTTTGGTAACATTGAAATTTAAGCCAGAAGCAAATGTTGTATTCTTTGTGGGCAAAATTTCAAAAGCATCTCAACGATTGACAAGCAGCAGTACCAAGGACTGTTAGACACTTAAGTGACTTAGGAGCCTGATTCTCATTTTAAGTCATATAGGCACTTTTGAAAAAGTTAGGTTAGCATATAGCAGGAGATTCTTAAATGTATAAGACTTGAATCTGCAAGGTGATGGGTTCCCTCAGCTCCCACTGTCTTCAATGATACTATTTGTGTGTGTTGAATGAGACACATGCTTAAATATGTTAGCGTCAAACAGTCTTTACTATTCTTCTAGCTCATCCCACTTACCCAAAATCTTAATTTTTTCCCTGTAACTCTGAAATGGCTCCTGTATAATGGCAAGTTGGTTTTCCTCTTCCTTTAATGCCAGAATTTTCAAACCTGGATGTCTAAAGTTAGATACCTAAGTCTATATTTAGGCAGCTAATTAAATTGCATGGATTTATTTTCATAAGTTCTGAGGATCTGTTACTCCCATTGACTTTAATAGGCATTTATGATACACAGTATCACAGAAAATGTTGCTTATTCTTTAGATGCCTAAATATGAATTTGAGAACTTAACTTGCAGCACCAAGTCTGAAAATTTTGGCCTAGAACTATAGTAACATTAATCTGAATAATTATTTTACAAGAACAATTCTATGTTCAGCACTGGAATAATATTAGATATTCATAAAGTAAAATGTTAGCTCTCCTAAAAGCTCTACAAACGTCACAAAAGCACTAAGTAGTGAAGAAATTCAAAAAGAGTATAAGTATAGAGTGGTACAGTCCTGTTGGGAAAGATCGGATTTTTGCTGGTGTGTGCGTGTTCCTAAAAGTTGTTGTTTTTTTAATTGTGGTCACAGTTGTGGATCAGGATCTTACTATGGCAGGCAATATAAAGGCCGTTCCTTCCTCAAAGATGCCATGTGATATCCTGGCCCTTTTGAAGTTAATGGCAAAACTTCCATTGTCTTTACTAGGACCAGGATTTCACCTGCAATCTTTAGGATGCTAGAGAGAACCGATTTCAGGATTGTTTGCCTGACATTGTGTGGCAACTTCTCTTACCAGCAATACTAATGTTTTTAATTCTTTCTTTTTGATTTCTACATTCCAGTGCCAAATACCACAGAACCTGACTACAAATCCAAAGACTGGGTTTTCCTCAATTATACCTACAAGAGGTTTGAAGGGCTTACACAGCGTGGCTCTATCCCTTCCTACATGAAAGCTGGGAAGTTGTGAAACAAAACAAAACCCCACAAAATTCAAAACAAAACAAAAACCTCAGGTAGCTGCATCACCAGGCCTGCTTGACGTAGATATCAATACAGTGACTCTGGTGCGCATTGACTTCACAAGGAAATTCTACAGGATTAGGATTTCTAAGACTACTACAGGAATTAGTTGGCAGTGCCAGCTGGCTTTTTTTTTTTTTTTTTTTTTTTAAATATTTGAATATTTTTGTTAACTTTATTATACAAAGGTACTGGAATAAAAGGATCATACATCCCTTTGTAACTGCACTGCCTATGTGTGTATAAAGGTTAATTATGCCTCTGTGTACTGTGGCTTTGTTTGTACTGTAAGCCATCTAATCCACCCAGGAGAAAAACATATCGTTTTAAAAAGCAACATGAGCTAATGTTGCAGCACCATTATTTTACTGCTGACCTGGTGGGGTTTAGATATACAGTATAAAAACCATCAACCATATCTGTAAAGGTCTCCTTTGAGTGACTGTCCACATGGATTCCTCTCCTGGTGTCCATGCTCCCATAAACAGAGTAATTTAACAGTCATCAAACAACCAGAGACAACATTGCTCTTTTCCTCAAAGAAGCCCCTCGCCTTGATACAGATATTTCAGAACTCCCGAGAACACCTGAAAGGAGAAAGATACTCCTCCTCTTGCTCAGCAGTGAGAGCATACCAACTATAGGACAGGTTCCACCCTATACTTAACCTTTATTCATCAACTTCTGTAGCTCCACCTCTGCAGATCAGGGCCCATTCCATCATGCCTCTGCAGCTTCTCTAAGTGGCATTCCCTTTTTTGAGCTATGTAGGGCAGCTACCTGGACTTCAGTCCACATTTTCATTCAGTACTATTCCTTAGTAGAGAGCTCCAGATCTGATGTCCCCTTTGGCAGAGCTGTCCTGCAACCATTGTTTAAACAGAGTGCAAGTAGACCTCTTGACAGGTCACTGCTTCTGAGGCACCAGAAGTGGCACACGTGTGGACAATCACGTAAACAAGGCTACTTGCCTTACGGTGACTGTGGTTCTTCGAGATGTGTTCCACAGCCTGACCACCTTCCCTGAGGGATGGTTGGGCCGCTCTGGCCCTTATGCCCTCAACATCCAGGACGCAGATGCAGCCTCAACAGAAGCTGCTCTTCAAAATAATCTAATCTCACACTTATTAGGTGCATGCACCCCAGAAGTGGAATCCATGTGGGCCACACATCTTGAAGAACCACCGTTAATATAGAGTAAGTAGCCATTCTTTATAAAAAATGTGCCCTATGTGATTGAACTTGCCAAGATACATGGAGGTAATTTATTAAGGAGATTTTGTGGAAATAGCAAACGCTCAGAAAAACTGGTTATTTGTGTGTGGGGGGGAGAGGAGACGTATATACATTTAACTTAAAGCTATCTACTACACTGACTTGTCTGTATATATTAATTGGTTTATCACCAGGGAAAAAGCTACACCCTCCTAGTCATAACACTAAAGATAATTTGCATATAAAACTGCCGATGGTTAATCAAATGAATGCTCTCATAGGAGTTACACTGTTAGGGAGACTTACTGCAGTATATTTAGCATAATAATCTCCCTTATCATGATAGTTGAATTTCTTTATTTTCTGAAAAAATGGCATTATTTTAATCTAATCAGCCAGTCAAATTAAAAATATTCGAATACTGCTTTTAGAATGGTAGTGGGAATTCTTTTTAAAGGCAAAACTGTGACACTGTAATGATCTAAAGACAACAGGTTTATCTACACTGGCTTTCCAAAAACAAGGAAGTGCAACATATCTTTTTGCTTGTTAATTTTTTCTTTTGACAGTGTTTGTCATTGTGCCATTTTCTTTCTTATTCTCAGAGTACCAAAGATCCTGAAATGGCTTGATGATTGCAACTATGTGAACTTTTGATTTCCATGCCTATGTTTTGTTAACTTCTGTTAAATGTGGAATGGGCTATACAATTCATAAAAGGTTTTTTCTGGGAAGTTAACCTATTCCAGCAGGAGAAACTGTTAAATCATCAGTTGCATAGAGGTGAGCCTGAACCAAAATCCTGTATCTGACTACCCCCAAACCGAGGAGGAAGTTTGGATTGAAATACAGCTGAATTTTTGGACTTGGGTCCATCTCAAATCAGCATGGGTTAATGAACTGAGGTACAATAGTCAGGGGGATTATTTTGTGTGTGTGAAAAGGGGTTAAAAATACAAAGTAATGTTGCCAGCATTCAGAATTGAATATTGTTGAGACTGCATATGCACTGTTAATTTGCCTTGCTGACAAGTTAGGTAAATTTTATTTTTATAGGTCAATTATTAAAAATCTAAGTCATTGCATACAGTGTGGGATAATTACAAGCATTGTAACATACTGTACCTTGTCCTTTTAATGTTGTTCATATTACAAAAGCTCATTCTCTGAGTCTAAATGGCAACTGCTATATTTTTTTTTCCTGGACTGTTGCATTAGTTGTGGTGGGGAAAGTTACATAGAAGCATTATAAAAGATTTATATGAGGCTTTTTACAGCATTTGAAAATAAACATAGCATTCTTTTGTAAAGTTGCAGGTGTTTTTAACCCAGTTCATAACGTCATTTTGTTTCCCTTTCCAAACGCGTAGACGACAGAGGACTTCTGAGACATTTGAAGGCTTTCGGTATTGGATATCCCCATATTGAATTCCATCATACACCAGTCAAAGCTACAGTTGCCTTCGGTCAAAACAATTAACCATGCTGCTGTTGCTATCATTACATAGACTGCAGCCATATGTTTAAAAATAGTTATTACTATTTATTATAGCTTCCCAAACTTTTTCCTGTGTGGACCACATTTTAGTAAATTGAGTCTCTTGTGGAGAACTTGTCCCACCTATTTGTTATGGGAAGAACCACCTCCCTTCCCCGGGCGCGTATCATCTCTGTGGCAACTATTGCAAATGATTACATGTAATATATTTTACTGGGCCAGCTTTTGGGGGTGGAAGGGACAAGTTTCCGAGCTTCACAGAGTTCTTCTTCAGGTCATGAAGCTCGAAAGCTTGTCCCTTCCACCAACAGAAGATGGGCCAATAAAAAGTATTATCTTCCCTACCTTGTCCCAGGATCTGCGAGAGACCAACCCTGCAAACATACTTTTTTGTTGCAAGTCAATTCACAATATAGCTACTGCAACACTTCAGACAACAAAGTATCATTTTAACAACTCCCTATTGCCAGTTTTTGAAAAGCAGAAGACCAAGGGTGATGGTGATCGTTTAACATTTATATTGCTGTAGCACCCAAAGGCTTCAGCTAGGTTGCGACCCATTGTGGTAGGCCCAATACAAAAGTATAATAAATGACAAACAGCTTACAAGTGAAAAGACAAGATATAATATGTGGATGAGATAAAGAATTGAGTTGGGGTGAAGTTGGGGAGACACGGTAACAATATACCGGTAATATATGTGTGCAATCATCCTTTCTTTTTTTAAAAAAAGTTATATTACTGGGAAATTTAGTTCCTGCAAAGAATAATCATGCATTTAAAAACATTTTTAGAATTTTCAGTCTATTCTAAACTAGCAGGTTTTTTTTTTTGGCTGCATCTTGCTTTAGCTATCATAAATCCCCCCCCCCCCCCTTTAAAAAAAAAAGAGTTATTTTTATTTCCAAAGATTCTCTTCATGTTTTTAGAAAGTTATTCACTGAGACTACTTAAGACCTGTACCAAACATTCCCTAACTAGATATCTTATACTCAGTCTTTTGTGCACTGGGGAGCCCAATTCTGCAAAGTGCTGAGAACCCTCAGCTCCCATTGACTTCAGTCAGAGTTGAAAGTGCTCAGAGTCTCCCAAGGTTGCCCTATATTTTGCATTAATCAGCCCAATGGGTTTGATCCTGCAAGGTCCTGAGCAATTCCTTTAGATGCAGAGCATCCTTAACAGTTGCCCAGCACTTGGCAGGATCAGGCCATATGAGCTTAGGTCTGAAGTCCTTCCAGAGTCAAAAGTCCCAGTAATATGAAAGTTACTGTGGATTTACAGTATTGTAACAGATAAGAATCTGGCCCTTTGATTTCAAGAGGAGTTTTGACTGAGTAAAGGCTTGGTGACTGAGTGCTGTAATGTTGAGGTGAGATTTGAGAGGGATACTGCTAGAGAAATCCTGGGCCTGTTAAAATCTCTGGGACCTGGATGCACAAAAGGAGTTAGGAGCCATAACGCTCAGTGTCACAATGCCTAACTCTTAGGTGCCTAGAAATTCACAGGAATACACTGCAGTTCACAAAGCTTCAGTCCAGCACCTGAATTCCCTAGACCAGGGGTTCTCCACCTTTTTCTTTCTGAGCACCTCCCCGCTCAACGTGCTATAAGAATTCCACAGCCCACCTGTGCCACAACTAGTTGTCTCCATATAAAAGCCAGGGCCGGCATTAGGGGATAGCAAGCGGGGCGGTTGCCTGGGGCCGCACGCCACATGGGGCCCTGTGAAGCTAAGTTGCTCAGCCTTCATCTTCAGCCCCAGGTGGTGGGTCTCAGCAGGGCCAGCGCGCCCGCTAGGCGACCCTAGGCGGTCGCCTAGGGCACCATGATTTGGGGGGCGCCTGGCTGCGCCTGCCACCCACCTCCAGGCTCCGCGGCCGAGCCGGGAGCCAGGGGGGCACCTGGCTGCAGCTGCCGCCCGCCTGCCGGCTCCGTGGCTGAGCCGGGAGCCAGGGGGGCACCTGGCTGCAGCTGCCGCCCACCTGCCGGCTCCGCGGCTGAGCCGGGAGCCGGGAGGGCGCCTGGCCGCGGCTGAGCCGGGAGCTGGGGGGGCTCCGCGGGCGGGGGGAGGCTGCCAGGCAGAGGGCTGAGCTGCTGGCCCACGGGGGGTGGAGAGCCGTGGGGGGATTGGCTGCGGGGGGGCGGGGGTGTTAGCTGGGGGGGCGCAGGGCTGGTGCAAGGAAGTTTAGCCTAGGGCGCAAAACTTCCTTGCACCGGCCCTGGGGCTCAGGGTCCTGGGCTCCAGTCCCATGAGGTGGGGCTTTGGCTTTCTGCTCTGGGATCCAGCGAGTCTAACACTGGCTCTGGTTGGCGGACCCCCTGAAACCTCGAGGCCCCAGACTCCTGGTTGAAAACCCCTGCCCTAGACGACGAACATGGAGAGAGATTCACATAAGTGTACGTCTACACTGGAAAAAATAAAGCCCTGGGGCAGCAAATCTCAGAGCTGGGTTCACGCTGTGGCACCAAAAATTGTAGTGTAGGTGTTCCTGCTTGGGCTGGAGCCGGGCTCTCATACCCAGGGCCGTCCTTAGGCATACACAGCTGTGTAGGACACCATGACATTTGGGGCACCAAATTGCCCCAAATTTTGTGGTGCCCTAGGCAGCAGCATACCGCATATGCGGCAGCACCAGCTCTGGCGTCCGGCCCTATCCCTCCCTCTGCCCTGCCTCTTAGTCTTCCCCCCTGCTCCAGCCCTAGCCCGCCCCCATTCCACCTCTTCTCCTCAAGCCTCTTCCCCCAGCAATGGACGCAGCCCGGAGGATTGGCAGGGGGCCTGCGCCGGTAGCAGGGGTTGGGCCTGACCCCGCACTCACCGGCAGCAGCTGGAAGCGGAGCACCCCGGCCCCAACCCGCTCCACTCTGCCAGCTCCCAGCCGTATCACGCTGCTTCCCACTGTTGGTGAGTGCGGAGGGCAGTCCTTCCCCCTCCCCCAAACAACACGGCTGGGGCTGGGGCGGGGGAAGCGGAGGGGGCTGGGGCCGGGTCACGCCACTTCCCGCTAACGAGTGAGGGGGGCGGTCCTTTCCCCAGACCCCCCACCCAAGTGACTCAGCTGAGGCTGGGTCACTCCACTTCCTGCTGCTGGTGCCAGGCCCCCCACTAATCTCCTGGGCCCCCCAAAGCTCCTGCCTCTGCAGCCCTGTAGGCCTTCCTTGAGCGTAGCCCAGACCCTCTGTGGGGGGAGCAGGTCCTCGGGCTGCGTAGGGTACCATAATTGGTAGGGACGGCCCTGCTGATACTTGGTGAAGGAGGTGGGTCTCGGAGCCCAGGCTTCAGCCCAAGCAGGAATAGCTACACTGCTATCTGTAGTGCCACAGGGCGAGTGCGAGTCAGTTGAGCTGGGCTCTGAGGCTTGGTGCCATGGGTCTTGTGTGTGTGAGGGGGGGGGGGGGGTTGTTTTGTTTTTTGCAGGGTAGACAAAGTGTTAAAAAACGATTCACAAAAGTCAGCATGCGAGGTGGGGAGCTGCCCAAACTAGCCAATCGGAGATGCGGACCAGAGGGCTGTGTTCTAAGTCTCACCCCCTCACAGAGATTGGCACCTAAGTTCAGACTGCAAGGAGGTGCTGTGACTGGGGACCGCTGAGCCCCACCAACCTGGGGTATCCCCCTCACACTGTGGTGCTGTCAAGCCACAAACCTTTGGCAGGTATTGCACTTACACAGACATCCACAAGCAGGGACACACCCAACCGAGTTACATGAATGATCTTCCAGGCACTCGTGAATCATCAATAGGGAGGCTCCAGCCAATTCCCCCAGCTCCCAAGCCTTGCACCCCGGAACTGTACTGTCTTGCAATGGTCAGAAGCCTGCCCAGTGTAAGTTCATTACCCAGTCTGCCCCGCCCTTGATGTGAAGAGGACATACACTACTAGCCTTTGTAAACTGAGATGAGACTTCCCAAGCACTTCAACCAAAACACAGTGTTTTATAAAACAGATAAAAATATAAAACAGACCATAGAAAGATAGGGTGGTGTTCTTTGGTGGAAACTGCTAGAGCTTCAGCCTCTGCTCCCACCTCCACCCGCACGCTAAGGGCTTCAAAAGTGGTCCCTGACCCCAGGTAAACAAAGTAGCTGAGGCCAGGGTGAGTGGAATTACTGCTGGGACTGATCCTAAGAGGAGAGCAGATTTCTCCTCTGCTCTAGAGGGATTCCCATAGGAAAAGTAGCTGGGGTGAGGGCAATACAAGCACTACCCCTCAGCCCTTGAATAGCGGGCAATTAGGACTTTGAGAGCCAAGGTACTGGTGTACCTTGCTGGAGAGGTCATTGGAGAAATTGTACAAAAGTCAATGCCACAGCTGGGTCAAGGGCAGCCAGACCCACTGGTCAGAGCCAGAGTCCACACTCACATGACAGGAGTCGAGAGTCAGCTGGGTCAGGATACTTGAAGATCAGCAGCAAAAGACAAACTTGCGATCACAACCACTGGAAAATCGAGACAGGATGAGGCTTGACAGGATGAGGTCACGCTTGTACACTTTCTCATGCCCTGCTCTCCTGGGATAACCTTCTCAGCACAGCCCAGGCAGCGGCACAGGAGCCAGCAAACAGAGTTGTAAACGGGAGTTTGAGTGGGAGTTTGTATTGCGGGGCTCGGTTGGGATTTGTTGTTGCTGTGGGGGCGGGGGTGTTTGTGAAAAGAGTTTTGTTTGCATGAAGTGCCGCCTGATAGAGCTGATGGAAGAAAAGATCCAAGGATTGGAGATGCAGGTGGAAGTTCTGGTTGAGTTTACAGGGGGTTTGAGCAGATTATGCAGCAAAGATACAAGGTGGCTGAAGGGGAAAGCTCAGACATGCAGATGGAAGCAGGATCAAAGGCCTCTGAGGGGGGACTGCTGGGTGAAGAAAATGGACAGTGGAAGCATGTGACGAAGAGAACCATGCAGCGGAAAAGACGGGCCAGTGAAGGAGAAATAGAGCTCAAGAACGGGTTTGCGGAGTTGGAAAATGAAGAAGGGGTACAGCAGGTGGTCACTGAAGGTGGGTGGGCAAGGAAGAAGAGAAGAGTGGCTAGCCCCATAATAAAAGGGGAAGAGTCAATGGAGACAACACCAAATATGAGCCCCAGGAGGATACAGGATGGGTTGAAGAGGATTACAAGGGAAAATAGGAATGGAAAGGACTTGCAGCCAGAGGTAACGGGATAGACCAGAGAATCACACTGTCACCAGGAAAAGGCAGGTCTATGTGATTGGGGACTCCTTACTGAGAAGAATAGACAGGCCTGTAACCAGAGCTGATCCAGAGAACAGAAGGGTGTGCGTGGCCTAATGCCAAGATGGGGACAAGAGTTCTTTGTTTGGGGTGCAGAGAAGCAGGCCATATCAAAAGACACGGCCTGCTTAGGAAATTGCTGAGTGGCAAAGGGAGGGACCAGGGCCCCAAGAAGTTAGAAAGAAAGGAGAAGGTGTCCTCTGACACAAACCCACATGAGGCAGGCAACGTGGAGGTGGCAGGGATGGCCATGGACTTTGCAGACCCTCCACCAACACACCTTGTCCGGTGCTGCAGGGAGCTGAAGGATGAAATGGTTGGCCCAGAGATGAAGCAGACTGAAGTAGGGACAAACCCAACGGTGGAGCAGTCCATGGTGGGCTCTCCGACCCTGATGGAAAAGGTTTTGGCGTATGCAGCGGCAGTAGCAAAAGGCTACAGAAGAAGCTAAAGGCTTCAGAACAGGCTCTGCAAGCAGCCGTTAATGAGAATGAGTGGCTGCGGGAAGAGCGCTGGGATACTGCAGAAGAGCAGGATTGCCTCTTCATTCTGGTGAGCGAGTTGGCAGTGGAGCTGGAGACACTGTGTGCGCCGGTTCTACAAGCGCGCAGCCGGCGACAGCGACGAGATGACGAGGGATGAAGCTTGGACAAGAATAGAACTTGCCCCTCATGTGGAGGAGTGTATATGGCAGGGGGGCTTGGCCTGTGGGCAATAAAGCCTGGAGCTAGGCCAAATGCATTACAGGGTGAGCTCCACCTGAGGGGAATGCCAGGGAAAACCGCAGCAAAGGTACAGGAGCAGGCCTAGCTGTTTGGTACAGGGCCTTGGGGCAGAACCTAGAATCCAGGGCATGACTGGTTGCTGGTCTACCGGGTGCTAAGATATGGGATGTGGACCTGAGGTTGAAGAGGATCCTAAAGGGAGTGGGAAAGAATCCACTGATTGTCCTTCATGTAGGAACAAATGACACGGCTAGATTCTCGCTGGAATGAATCAAGGGAGACTATGCCAGGCTGGGGAAGATGCTTAAGGAAATCGAGGCTCAGGTGATCTTCAGTGGGATTCTGCCTGTTCCTAGAGAAGGGCAACAGGATTATGATGATCAATAGATGGCTCAGGCAGTGGTGCTATAAGGAGGGCTTTGGGATGTATGGCCACTGGGAGGCATCATGGACAGAGGACTGTTCTCTTGGGATGGACTTCACCTGAGTAGGGAGGGAAATAGACTTCTAGGATGGAGGCTGGCACAACTGATTAAGAGAGCTTTAAACTAGGAATTTGGGGGAGACGGGAGATGATTTCAAAAGGGCTAACTTAAAAAAATTAAGGAAATTAGTTAGGGAAGTGGATTGGACTGAAGAATTTATGGATCTAAAGGCAGAGGAGGCCTGGGATTATTTCAAATTAAAGTTGCAGAAGCTATCAGAAGCCTGTATCCCAAGAAAGGGGAAAAAATTCATAGGCAGGAGTTTTAGACCAAGCTGGATGAGCAAGCATCTCAGAGAGGTGATTAAGAAAAAGCAGAAAGCATACAAGAAGTGGAAGATGGGAGGGATCAGCAAGGAAAGCTACCTTATTGAGGTCAGAATATGTAGGGATAAAATGAGAAAGGTTACAAGTCATGTAGAATTGGACCTTACAAAGGGAATTAAAACCAATAGTAAAAGGTTTTATAGCCATATAAATAGGAAGAAAAAAAGAAGTGAAACCACTAAACACTGAGGATGGAGTGAATCTTAAGGATAATCTAGGTATGGTCCAATATCTAAACAAATACTTTGCCTCAGTCTTTAATGAGGCTAATGAGAAGCTTAGGGATAATGGCAGAATGACAAATGGGAATAAGGATATGGAGGTAGATATTACCATATCCGAGGTAGATAGGTAGGTGGGGCTCGGGTAGGTGGGGCTCGTCAGCCTTGGAAGGCAGCCCACCTAGGAGAAGGAAAACTCTGATTTAAAACCTCCGCTGCCTTGTGGCAATACCCACTCATGGGAAAGGCTAAGGGAGTCAACCCTGAAACCAAATCCGGTGTCGGAGTCCCGATGGCGGTCTGACATTGTCCTCAACGTCATTCCAGCAACTCCTGCGACGCCACTGGTGCCAAGTTGTATCGACATTGTCTTTCCCTTGGATCCATCAGTTGCGTGGAGAGGGGGGTTCTGCTGCATGGGCAACAGCTGTTCCTCCATATCACCCTGCCCTGGCTTGTGCCCTGGAGAGGACACTCCAGCTTCGCTTCACAGCGTCGACACAACACGGGAAGCAACAGTTTACCGGTTATAAGCCCCCTGCTCGATTGGCGTAGAGCTGGCGCCAGGGGTTGCTTCCGATGGTGGGAGGGATCACCACGTCTCACTGGACAACTATCGCCCGCCTCAAGCTGGGCAGCCCCCAGCCAATAAGGTGTTGTCCCGCCACAGTTCACCTGCTTCACTGGGTGCGTGGGGCTTAGTGTACGTGAGTACCCGACAAGTGGACTGCGAACCATGCACCAGGCAACAACAAAAGAAAACCAACATTTAAGAAACCAGCCCTCAAGTTAGGATGCTGGAACGTACGGACCATGACAACTGGCCTATCACAAGACCTTCAGGCAATCAGCGATGTTCGGAAGACTGCAGTCATCAACGATGAGCTAGCACGACTCCAAATCGACGTAGTCGCTTTGCAGGAGACACGGCTGCCAGACGCTGGGACTCTCAGGGAAAAGAACTATACGTTCTTCTGGCAAGGGAAGAGTGCCAAAGAAATCAGAGAGTGTGGTGGTGGATTTGCCGTGAGAAATTCTTTACTGGGGATGGTGGAACCTGGTCAACAAGGAACTGAAAGACTGTTATCACTCCAACTCCACACATCCACTGGACCCGTCAACCTGATCAGCGTGTATGCACCAACACTCGGCGCCAACAGGGATACCAAGGATGAGTTCTACGACCAGTTAGACACGATCATCAGGAGTATCCCTAAAGAAGAGCACTTGATACTATTGGGTGACTTCAACACCAGAGTGGGCGCTGACCACGACTTTTGGCCAACCTGTCTTGGAAAGTTTGGCGTTGGAGAAATGAATGAGAATGGACAACGACTTCTGGAACTGTGCTCGTACCATGACCTCAGCATCACCAACTCATTCTTCCAGACAAAGCCTCAACACAAAGTGTCCTGGAGACACCCTCGCTCCATGCACTGGCACCAACTCGACCTGATCATCATCAGGCGGTCTGCCTTGAAGTGCGTCCTGCTTACTCGCACCTTCCACAGTGCTGACTGTGACAGTGATCACTCGCTGGTGTGCAGCAAGATGAGGCTACAGCCAAAGAAGATCCACTGCTCTAGGCCAGAGGGCAAACCCCGCATCGATGTGAGCAAGACCGCACACCCAGACAAGGCAGAGAAATTCACCCATGAGCTCTCTGAGGTGCTGAACTGCATGCCTCCCGGTGGCTGCGCCAAAGAGAGATGGGACCACATCAGAGACGCAGTGCACAGCACAGCCATGAAAGTTTTTGGAAAGAAACGAAACATGAACAATGACTGGTTTGAGGCCAACTCCGCCACACTCACTCCAGCCATTGAAGAACGCCGCGCTGTTCACCTGGAGTACAAGCGTTCCCCCAGTCAGAGGACTCTACAAGAGTATCGATTTGCCAGGAGCAAACTACAGAGACTAGCTCGACAGTGTGCAAATGATTACTGGCTCCAGCTCTGCCGGAGCATTCAACTATCTGCTGACACTGGAAACATCAGGGGAATGTATGATGGCATCAAGAAGGCCATGGGACCCACAAAGAAGTGGAGAGTGTCACTAAAGTCTGCAACAGGCGAAAACATTCAGGACAAGGGCAAGCAGATGGATAGATGTGTGGAGCACTACTCTGAAGTGTACTCCAGGCAAAACACCGTCACCAAAGCTGCCCTCAATACTGTGGATGGTTTTCCCATTGAAACTGAGCTGGACAAGAAGCCCACCATGGAAGAACTGAAGAAAGTCATTGAGAGCTTGTCCACAGGAAAGGCTCCAGGAAAGGATGGCATCCCACCAGAAGTTATCAAGTGTGGCATCAACGTCCTCCTAGAACACCTCCACGACCTCCTCTGTCAGTGCTGGGACGAAGGTGCAGTACCTCAGGATATGAGAGACGCCAACATTGTGACCCTCTACAAGAACAAGGGTGATAGAAGCGACTGCAACAACTACAGAGGCATATCGCTCCTGAGTGTTGTGGGTAAAGTCTTCGCACGCGTGATCCTGAATAGATTGCAGAAGCTTGCTGACAGAGTTTACCCAGAGTCACAGTGCGGGTTCCGAGCAGGGAGATCCACAACCGACATGGTTTTCTCCTTAAGGCAGCTGCAAGAGAAATGCAGAGAACAGCACAAGCCACTATTCCTTGCCTTCATAGACCTGACCAAAGCTTTCGACCTTGTGAACAGAGATGGGCTGTTCAAGATCCTGGTAAAGGTTGGCTGCCCACCGAAGCTGCTGAGCGTGATCCAGTCTTTTCACGACAACATGAAAGGCACAGTACTGTATGATGGCTCGTCTTCCGATGCCTTCGACATCCACAGTGGAGTAAAACAAGGCTGCGTTCTCGCTCCCACACTCTTCGGCATCTTCTTTGCAGCATTGCTGAAATGTGCCTTTGGAAATTCCACAGAGGGAGTCTATCTCCACACCTGGTCTGACGGGAGACTTTTCAATCTGGCTCGACTAAAGGCCAAAAGCAAGGTACGGGAGGCAACAATCAGAGACATGCTGTTTGCAGACGACGCTGCCCTGGCCACCCACACAGAAACCGATCTCCAGCATCTGATTGACCGCTTTTCCAGAGCTTGCGAAGAGTTCGGGTTGACAATCAGTCTTCAGAAGACCAAAGTTATGGCCCAGGATGCAGAACATCCAAGCATTGCCATCAATGACTATGTGCTAGAGGTGGTCAGTCAGTTCACCTACCTTGGATCTACCATCACGGACAACCTCTCACTGGACTCTGAGATCAACCGTAGAATCGGCAAGGCCTTTACAATTTTGGCCAGATTGTCACAGAGAGTATGGAACAACAACATGCGGAACAACAACATGCTGACCATCAACACAAAGGTCGCTGTGTACTGTGCATGTGTGTTAAATACTCTTCTCTACGCCAGCGAAACTTGGACCCTCTACGCTTCGCAAGAAAAGAGACTGAACACCTTCCACATGCGCTGCCTCCGTCGTATACTCGGGATCACTTGGAGCGATCGAATAACAAACAACGAGGTGCTGGAATGTGCCAAGATCTCCAGCATGTTCACTCTCCTCCGTCAACGCCACCTCAGATGGCTTGGCCATCTAAGTCGCATGGAAGATGGACGGATCCCCAAAGACCTGTTGTATGCTGAACTTGCCTCTGGAAACAGAGCTACAGGGTGGCCCCACCTTCGCTTCAAGGATGTTTGTAAGAGGGACCTGAAGACTGTTCAAATCGACATCAACAGCTGGGAAGAGCTCGCCCAGGACAGATGCAGATGGAGACACGCTCTGACCACTGGATTGAAAACTGGTGAAGACAAGCTGCGGCAGCTTGCCGAGGAAAAGCGGGTTCAATGAAAAAGGAAGCAGCGGCTCCAACCCACAGCTGACACCGCCTTCAAATGCAGCAAATGCAATCGAGACTGCCACTCTCGTGTGGGGCTTCACAGCCACAATAGACGCTGTACAACCATCAACTAAACATTCCCCATGGGCGCATATCCATCGTCTCCCGAGACTAACGGATGCCAACAAGTATCCGAGGTAGAAACCAAACTTGAACAGCTTAATGGGAGTACATTGTGGGGGCCCAGATAATCTTCATCCAAGAATATTAAAGGAACTGGCACGTGAAATTGCAAGCCCATTAGCAAAAATTTTTAATGAATCTGTAAACTCAAGGGTTGTACCATTTGACTGGAGAATTGCTAACATAGTTCCTATTTTTAAGAAAGGAAAAAAAGTGACCTGGGTAACTACAGGGCTGTTCGTTTGACATCTGTAGTATGCAAGGTCTTGGAAAAATTTTTGAAGGAGAAAGTAGTTAAGGACATTGAGGTCAATGGCAATTGGGACAAATTACAACATGGTTTTACAAAAGATAGATCGTGCCAAACCAACCTGATCTCCTTCTTTGAGAAAGTAACAGATTTTTTAGACAAAGGAAATGCAGCGGATCTAATTTACCTCGATTTCAGTAAGGCATTTGATATGGTACCACATGGGGAATTATTAGTTAAATTGGAAAAGGTGGGGATCAATTTGAAAATTGAGAGGTGGATAAAGAACTGGTTAAACGGGAGACTACAGCGGTTCATACTGAAAGAAGAACTGTCAGGCTGGAGGGAGGTTACCAGTGGAGTTCCTCAGGGATTGGTTTTGGGACCAATCTTATTTAATCTTTTTATTACTCACCTCGGTACAAAAAGTGGGAGTGTGTTAATAAAGTTTGTGGATGACACAAAGTTGGGAGATATTGCCAATACAGAGAAGGACCAGGATATCATACAGGAAAATCTGGATGACCTTGTAAACTGGAGTAATAGTAATAGGATGAAATTTAATAGTGAGAAGTGTAAGGTTATGCATTTAGGGATTAATACCAAGAATTATAGTTATAAGCTGGGGACGCATCAGTTGGAAGTAACAGAAGAGGAGAAGGACCTCAGAGTACTGATTGATCACAGGATGACTATGAGCTGCTAATGTGATATGGCCGTGAAAAAAGCTAATGCGGTCTTGGGATGCATCAGGCGAGGTATTTCCAGTAGCGATAAGGAGGTGTTAGTACCGTTATACAAGGCCAGGGCCGGCTCCAGGCATCAGCCGACCAAGCACGTGCTTGGGGCGGCACCTTCTAAGGGGCGGCCAATCTTGGGACAGTGGGGCGGCGCTCGGGATTTATTTGTTTTTTTACTTCGGCGGGGTGGCGCTTGGGGAAGAGGGGGGTTTGTTTCGGCGGGGCAGTGCTCTGGGTTGTTTTTTTTTTGTTTCGGAGGGGCGGGGCTCGTTTTTTTTGTTTGTTTTTTTGCTTGGGATGGCAAAAAAGTTAGAGCCAGCCCTAGCTAGAATTCATTTGCAAATTTAACACCATTAATTTGGTCTTGAAAAGGGACTGGGAGTGGCTGGCTCACTACAAAAGCAATTTTTCTTCTCTTGGTATTGACACCTAGTCATCAATTATTGGGAGTGGACCACATACACCCTGATTGAATTGACCCTGTCAACTCTGGTTCTCCACTTGTAAGGTAACGCCCGTCTCTTCGTGTGTCAGTATATTTATGCCTGCATCTGTAATTTTCACTCCATGCATCTGAAGAAGTGGGTTTTTTACCCACAAAACCTTATGCCCAAATAAATCTGTTCATCTTTAAGGTGCCACTGGACTCCTCATTGGTTTTTTAAAATTCCACTGCTACCTCCACTCTGTTTCTCTAGTACTGAGACAACCACACCTGGAATGGGGTATTCAGTTGTGTGTAACTAGACTCTTAGTGTATGTGGCAGTAGGTGGAATGGTTTATTGTGTTGGGTGGGATGTTTAATTGGATTGGTTGTTTCTTTGAATATGGCGTGAAGTGGTGGAGATAAAAGGAGAGCCCTGAAAAAGTGGCCGCTGTTTCAATTTATAGAAATGCCAACTTGTCCTCAGCATGGTGGTGAAAGGTCTGTGATACCCTGGTACTCTACTGGGGAAGTCTAGATCCTTACCCACCCTAGGGACCCAGAGGGATCGGTAAGGAGCTACATGATGAGAGGGTGATGAAGGCTCATTGGTGATTGGGGTCTCTGATTCCTATTGATGAACATGGGAAGACAAGGGTGGGCTGAGGCTTTCTCATAGATCCAGTTTGCCCATATGGCTCACTAGTATTGTTTGGGATCCTTCCTCAGTATGATAGTGTGGAAGTCGGTAGAGGGAATTTGGATGCAGGCCTCTATATGACCAAGGGTCATGCTGACTCTACTCTGCTGTCTTCCCACCCACTTCTGACGTGAGCCCTGCTTCTACAAATCTCGTGTTATTACAGCTAGTTAGCCTGACTCTTGGTCATATAGTGGCCTGCATTCAAATTCCCTCTACCGACTTCCACAATAGGGAACTGGCTGGGAGTGACCCTGCCCTTTCTGTTCATGTTGTTCAATGCAAACTTGGTGATGAATCAAATTATCGCTATCCATCATTTGCTTGTGGATGAGGCCCTGACTTTGCCTCTATAACTAAGACTGGGCTGAATGATACAGCAAGCCTTGTGTTAGCACCTTTACAGATGATTTTAATTTTTTTTTGCATGCGTTGAGAGATGGTTAGGAAAGAAGCTGTAATAGTCTGCAACTGATTTTAGGTGTACAAAACCAATTGGTGTAGAAATGGAACAATAAACACAAGTGCCCAATCTCTCCTAATACAAGAACAAGGGAACATTCAACCAATTTGAAGGGCAGTAAATTTAATATAGATAAAAGGAAACATTCTTTAATACAGTGCACAGTAAGCCTACAGAACTCAATGCCACAATAGAATTGAGACCGAGTTTAGCAGGCTACCAAAAAAACCCAACTAACCAGGATTGGGATTTATATAATTAATGAGAACAGGGTTTCAAGTGTGAACATTTTTTAAACATTATTTTTTTAGAAGGGGTAAGTCTCATGCTTAGAGGTTTATGCCAGTCTTTACCTGCTAGAGGTAATGGACAGGTTTGTTTCACAGTTTCTTGTTGCAGAGATTCTTGTATCTTTCTTTGAAGTATCTGGTACTAATCACTGTCAGACAGGGTACTGCGCTAGATGGATCATGGGTCTGATCTCACATGGCAATTCCTATGATCCTACAACCTTCCCCCCTCAGAAACAGACTTAATAATTTTGCATTCCTGGGACAAGGTTAAAGTTGAAATAGCTGTGACGTGCATGCTGCATGACTGAATCTCAGACTGCCTCACTGATTTGAGAGTTCTCATGCAGGCTTATTCTCTTGAGTAACTTCAAAGATCATGCACTCCGTAAAGGTGAGTTAGGAACTCATGACAACCATGGGTTTGTCCCAGATGATTTCATTTGTACCATGTAGGCATGAAGTTTTGAATCTTGTATTTGGTCTATGATAGAAGTTTAGGTGGGTGGCTGAGGATTACCTTTGTTAGTCTGTCATTACCTCCAGTTTGACGTTAGGCCTCACCTTTACCCCCTTTCCGAGCACCGATTTCAGCTGTTAAAAGTGGACCCAGGCTCAGTTTTAGTTCTCTCTAAGGAGGCACTGTGCAGTCTGTGGACCAGTCTTTTGCATGGCTAGCAGGACATCATAACCATCTTGTCCTTCAGTATCAGTATGGTGGATACTAAATGTCCTCTCTCAATAGGTCATCCTCCCAGGTCGCCTTGGTATACAGATGACTGGTGACAGATGATGCATGTGGTCCAGAGGTTACAGGGGCAGTCATCTCATTCTGAGTATAATTGCACCACATAATGTTCTATGCCCTGGCTGCTGTAGGAGTGACAAAAGATGTCAATGCAGAGGAAAAAAAGCTAAGTCTTATCCAGCTGAAATGTTGTGGGAGGGTAGTCGTATATGAAAAAATAGTTTTTTTGGGGTGAGGGGCATGTTCAAATGTTGGCAGCTGTTACAGGCACAGAACTTGTGTTCCTATGAAAAGATAAACTAACTGAAACGGAACAGGTAAACTTGTATATCCTAACCGGAGAAGTGCATAAGTTTATTAGGTCAAAAAAAAAAAAAAAGAGAACATCTTTAAAAAAAAAAATCCAGCTCCAATGACTGGCATAAATAGGCTGGAACAAACCATGCCACATACAATATAAATGGGATATTACAAAGATCCAGAGATACAAAGGTCAATAATTCTTCAAATACATTAGAAGCAAGAAGGCTACATGTGTTGCTTTCGTACTTTCGTGTGTTTAAATTCTCAACCTTGATGTTGTCTTAGCATAATTACATGCAAAAGCCCTCCTTTGTTTAATACAGAAGGAAAAATATTTTACAGTTGAAGCAGTGTTCTCCAGTGGACAGATTCTGCACATAAGCTGCACTTAAAACCTGATGACTTTGCACAGAAATGGAACCTCAACAAACTGCAGTTACATGTTTTGCTTAAAAATATCTATGATTTATAGATTTCCTCATGTTTTATAATTGTGCAAAATGTTGCATGTTGCATCACATCTGCTATAATAGATTAGGCATACACAGTGCAGTTCCACTTTCCTGCCGTTCAAGAACAACTAAATTTAAGTACAGAGCATATGCCAACATGTAAAACAAAACCTTGGTCAAGAGTTTCAAAAGTGACTAGTGATTATGGGACACTGTTTTCCAAAGGCAGGTGACCAGAACTTCCTGAAAATCAGGCTCCTTCGAGGTATCTCAGGTTGAGTGCCCAAAAATCACTTATCATTTTTGAAAAATCTTGCCAAAAGAAGGTCTGAAAAACATTTTAGAGGGAAAAATTTCTTTCCCCATGCTCACCTAACTCAAATGGATTTTTCTCATAGTATCTAAAACTTATCTGAGACTCTGGGTTAAACTCAGCTGGTATAAAAGTGCGGAACACCTTTGAAGTCAATGGAATTGTACCCACTTACTATATAATGGGCCAAATTTTCTGTTGATGTATCTTAAATGAAAATATGTGGAAATTAAAACCACTTAAAGAATCCTAAGAAGAGGTTGAAATGAAAAGCTCTTCTCGACCTTAACTACAGTGTGCTTTACATGTCTATAGTGCCTTTCTTCTCAGGAACTCAAAGCGCTTTACAAATATGAATTTAGCCTCACAACATCCCGTGAGGTAGGTAAGTATTATCCCCGTTTTACAGATGGGGAAACTGAGGCAGAGTTCTGAAGTGACTTGCCCAAGGTCACGCAACTTGTCAGTGGCAAAATCAGGCATAGATTTCCAAGAGTCCTGAGTCCCAGTCCTCTGCTCTCTTATGTTCCCTCCCTACTACTACAAAGCAAGCAATATATGCAGCTTCTTTTCTTCCTTGGTCTCAGTAGGAGTGAATATATTTACTCCTGGCTGATTTCCTGCTTTCTTTAGTAGCAGCACTTTGTCTGACAGTACTAAGTGCTCATTTTTTATTTCTGCAGAATTGTTTCTTCCAGAATGTGGTAGAGAGAGGGTTTCTTAAGTCAGGTTTCTCCATACCAGAGAGACTGTACAGGGTGCAACAGGAAGTGGAGAGTCCTATTTCTTGCAGAAGACCTGCTGTTTGGCATTCTTCACACGCTGTTCCGCCTTCAGGTTCATCTGGCGTGCGTGTTTGCTGGAGATCATTTCCACATGCTCTGAGGGAAACCAGCCTCTCTCTCCATCTGAGAGTTTCACTCCTTCCATCCAACCTGCACGGGTGGAGGCAGACACAGAGAACATGGGACAAACTGACTGAGATTTCCCTTTCCCACCCCAAAAAAGCCCCATCCCAATTGAGCAAGCTAGAACAGGACACCAGCCAAAAAGAGATCCCCTTGCAGCCTTCAAGCCACACGGTCTATTTGTTTAATGGTCTAATTGAGACAGATAATAGGCAGGCAAGGGAGAATCTCCTCCCAGTCCCATAGGCAGGGGCAAGATACTTTCTGAGAGGAGAGTCTCCCTCTCAATCCCTTATATAGCCTAATGGCCCTGTCATTAAAGAGACATCCTAATACAACTCAGTTCTCAGCCCCCTTCTCCAAGAAGATCACCTCTTGTTCCACTCACCGTCGCTGCTGTTCTGCATGACCATGATGATATCTGCTTTCTCCAGAGCCAGCTCGTCATTCTCCCGAGCTTTGTATGTCCGTATGCACTGAACCTGAGGTGAGTCTGAGAGACAGAGAGAGAGGGGTGGAGAGCGTGAGCGGGCTGGCAAGTGTCGGGTACCGCATTCTCTCCAAGGGAGGAAGAACGTGAGGGTTGGGCACAACACCTGAGGGGTGAGGGAGACCCCTTTAGGGTGAGGCCCAGCATCTGAAAAGTGGGGAGGTGGAAGAGCGCTCGTGTTAGGGGGTGACACCTGCGATGAGTGTCTGAGGCTATGGACGGGATGGGGAAGGTAGAGACTGAGGGGCATCGTCTGGAGATGAGGGGGAAAAAACAAGAGTCAAGTTTGACATTTGTAAAATAAGTAAAGGGGAGGGTGAATGCTCCTCTTCAGATTCACTCCTGCGTCCATGTTACCCTTATATCTTCCTCCTCACTGAGACACAACCCTGCCCCCTAGGCAAGTCCTCCCACCCATCCCTGCAGCGCCTGAGCAGTCTCACCAGGGCTTTCTAAGAGATCTGGTTCTCCTCGTGGTGGCGCCAGAGCGGAGATCCACCGCAGCTTCTCACTGCTGGAAAATACCAAAATACAGATGCTGGAGAGAGGAGTGGAGCAGCCAGGGATGTTGGGGAGTTTGTGTAGGGAGGGATTGGAGAAAAGAAGTGCCTGCCAACACCTCTTGGGGAAGTGAAAGAGGAGGCTAAATAGGGGAAGTGAAGGATTAGTGAGAATCTGGGGCAAAAGGAAGGAGGGAAGAGAAAGGGGTTGAAAAAATGATTTCCCACATTTTGGGGGTTGATATCCCAGACACGGTGTTAGGAGCTTGAGATCTCTGCCTGGGTAGTTGTTCAATGGGGTAACTGAGAAGAGGGTATGGAACAGGACAGGGTGGAGAAAGATGGCTCAGTGGATGGGATTAAGGGGTCAGGATGACAGCGCGTTGGGGTAATTGGAAAGTGTGGTGGGAGGCTTGCAACTTCATTGTAAAAGAATGTCCTCTGGGTCTCAGAAGCAGCAGGGGATGTTGGGCATTTAGGCAGCTGAGAGGGGTACAAGGTTTTGGCAGCTACAACCATATTATAAGTGGTGTTAGGATTCAGTGGGAATAATCTCTAGCTCTTACTGTGTCTCTGTGCGAAAGAGGAATTCCATTCTTTTCCCCTGGTTGTTCTTAAGAAGAAAAAGGCGAAAAACATTTTTGTTTGCCCCGTGCAGCTTCATCTCACACTTCTCTCCACGTACATCTGAAAATGCAGCATGATCAAATACGACAAAGCGCCCACCCCTAAAGGGAAAGAGAGGGGGGAATTAGAGAAACTGTGTTAGCTTTAAAAGTGACGTACACAGGGTAAAACATTCGGGTTTGGGCCCTTTCTTGCTGCTTTGATAGGTCAAGAAGGCTTAAAAGGTATGTGTGTGGGGGGGGTGGGGGGTTTCCATCTTAAACCTATAAAGTCTCATCTTCTCTGCTTTTGCTAGAGGTCTTCTTGGAGGACCAGAGAATTGGAACAGGATTTTTCTTAGCCCTCATTGGAAGGGGCAGGATTGTTTGAATCTGTCACAGACCATTTTTCTCACAACTGTTCATCAGAAGCTGGTTAAATATTTTGCAACTTAAAAGAAGAGTCTGGACTAAAGAATCCCTTTCCCTCAACTACTCAGGTTTCAGGTTCTTGTCTTGCCATATTCCCACTGGTTCTGTGGTCATCCATACAGTCCTTAAGCTAAAACAGGTTGGGGGAGAAATGCGTTAGCCTTGAACAAAACTAGACTGAATTAAGTTATGCTGTGAAGCATAAAGGGGGGGCGGGGGAGTGAAAAGGGGAGGAAGATATGTAGAACTACATAAGAATGCTGTAATTATGAGTTTGGAAGTGAAGGTGCTACATGATGAAGCTTGCAGGCTCCTTCATGAGATGTGAGACTGCTAAACTGAGCAGTCTAGCCGATAAAGGTTGCCATCTGGAATCTGATGGGGAAGGGACGTTGCCTCACCAACATCCCCACCCCTTTCTGGACTCGAGATTAGAGGTCAGTGAGAGGTGCAGTCTGGGACACTCACTCCCTGGGCCGGGACAGGAGCAGGCGGTCATTGAAGAGGTGCAGGTAGATGGGGCGGGTGCTGAGTTTCCACTTGGGGCTCAGTGTGTTGAAGTCCAACGCCATCAGCTCACCACACTTCACCAGCCGCCTTGACTGTGAGACCAGTGGGAATATCTGTGAGACAGGGAAGAATGCCATGATCAGATAGCCATGGAAGTTGGTGCATTAGGGCTGGAGTTTACTTGGAACCCCTTGTTGAAGGCATAAGATGAGGTTTGAGATTGCTCTCATCTCCCCTGTTGTAGGTGGGCAAGTTGTGACCTGAGTAAGGTGACCAGATGTCCCGATTTTATAGGAACAGTCCTGATTTTTGGGTCTTTTTCTTACATAGGCTCCTATTGCCCCCCACCCCCTGTCCCGATTTTTCACATTTGCTGTCTGGTCACCCTAGACCCGAGTCTGCTTCTTCCAACTCCAGGATGAGGTAGATGAATTGGGTAGATTCAGCTCTTGTCATCCCTGGCATAATGCAGGGGAGTAAACACCAGAATCAGCTCTCGCTCCCATCCTTGTACAGGAGTGAGGTGCTGGGCTGATGTGCAAGAGTGGGTCAGAGTGAGCAACCCAGGGGGAGTGTCTCACCTTGTACCGCAACTCTATTTTCTGTGTGCTCTAGATTAGTTCACCAGTGCTCCTCCTGTATTGGAAAATACAGGGTGCGGTGGGAGATGACGGACTGAGTGTGCAGTGATGGGTTAGTGGTGTTGGGTCAGGGTAGTAGGTAGGACTGAAGTAGAAATCGGAGTGGGTGGGTTCTCACCTTGCACTCAAAATCAATCTTTTGGCTTAGGTAGATCAACTCCTCAGTGCTCTTCATGCGCTGGACATTTTCGTTGCAGTCCTTTATGAGCTGCAGAGGGGAAGGAGGAAGAGGTTGTTGGGAGCTGCTCACTGGGAGTGGATAGAATAGATGTAGATGGCACAACCCTCGGGGTTCTTTCTCCCGGAACCTTATTTTCCAAAGAGAGGATGCTGTGCTTCCTCAGCCAAACAGTTAGTTGTACTCACTGCGGAGGTCTAGTCTCTGATTTTGAGCTCTGCTCTGAGTGAGTGCTATCATCATTTCTCGATTACTGCAACCTCCTTGTGTGTGGTTTTGACAAATCCAGCCATGTCCTGCTCAGAGCCGTTAAGAATGTTGCTGCAAAGAGCACTCTCCTAGCCTGTTGCTTTGACCATGACACCCCTTGCTTTGCCTCGCTGTATTGACTCTCCCTTCTGTATCACATCAGACCTAAGCTACTTGTCTTCTACATTAAAAGCCTTTCACAGCCTCTCTCCACCCTAGCTAGCATCAGGATACTACCCATCATTCCGTATCAAAGGGTCAGCTCCTGCCTCCGATTGGCTGTCAGCCTCCATTGCCCACTTGTGAAAATTTCCAACAAACACCTGTAGGCGTTCCTGTAAACATTTGCAAAAGTAGCTCATTATCCGCCTTCAAATCCCGCCTTTGCAGGTGATGCCTACAAGAAACTCAGCAATGGTGAGGCTGCTGGTATATTAAGATCACAGCCTATCATGCTGACCACTATTGTTTCCTTGTGCTCCCATCTGCTGTCTCCTGTCTTAGGGTACGTCTTCACTACCCGCCCGATCGGCGGGTAGCGATCGATCTTTCGGGGACCGATTTTTCGAGTCTAGTGTAGGCGCGCTAAATCAATCCCCGATTGCTCTCTGGTAATCCACCCCGGCGAGAGGCGGAAGCGGAGTCGATGGGGGAGCGGCGGCAGTCGACATTGCGGCGTCCTCACGGCGCGGTAAGTCGAGCGAGGTACGTCGACTTCAGCTACGTTATTCACGTAGCTGAAGTTGCGTACCTTACATTGACCCCCGCCCCTAGTGTAGACCTGGCCTTATACTTAGCTCCAGCCCCAAATAGCTTAGTCTGTCTATCTGCCCTGTGTTTCTACAGCACCTGGCACAAAGGGCTCCTGGTGCTCCGATAATACCAGGATATCTGGGGAGCAGTAGATGCATCAAAATACTGTCGCCTGTTGGGAACTGGGTCAAGTCACTGGCAATGTTCCCTTTAATTTTTGACAGGCCGTATGCTCAAAAAATTTATTCTGTGCAAATTTTTGTGCTTCTGTGAAAATTTTTGTGCGCGCGGTGTTTCGCCGTGCGCGCGGGGTTTAGGACCTGCACGCGCACAGCTTAGAGGGAACAGTGGTCACTGGTCATTTGGGAGCAATACTTACTACAGGTGGTATCTTGAGCATACAGGAAGCTGGGGGTTTATTAAATAATACTTAACCACAGACCCCACCTTTGCGTGGGCCTGACCCACCCCCTGCTCCACTAAATCTGTTCCCTATCCCCACACGAGGAGGATGCTCTTTAACCTTAAATATAGAGTTGTCTAATGTGGTTGAAACCCAGCAGCTGCTATCAGTGCATGGCAATGTGGATTCACAGAAGAAGGGAGCAACACTCCAATGGGCAGGACTAGCTCAAGTACAATCTAGGACCCACTTTGCTCCAAGGTGCAGGATTCAGTGTGTGACATTCTTCCCCACACCCAAGGGTCCCAAATTCCTATGCTCTAGCTGCTGTGCTGTGGGAGACTCAGTTCCATGAGACTTGAGCAGGGGTGGGATTGCATAGGAGGGAGAGCACACCATGTCCAAAAAACTGACCTGAGTGGCTGCAGGGGTGGAGAATACCTGCCATGACATCATGATTCCTCAAGGAACTCAAATTATGGCCCAATTTATCATGTTTATTACCATAGTGCATAGTGACCAACCAAGGACGGAATCCCATTGTGCCAGGCACAGTACCAACACAAAGTAGTAGACAGTCCTGTCCCTGAGAGCTCCAGTCTAAATAGACAAAGGGTAGGGGAAAGGGATCCAGCATACGGATGATGATTGTGCAAGTGGTATGCTAGTGTCATGATATAGGGGGTTGGGGCGGGGACATATATGGCAGTTTCATGCAATATCCTTGAAAAACCTTATTGAATGAAGTAGCTTTGGAGTTCGTTGCATTAAGATGCAAAGTTTATGTATTATTGTAGAATTGTATGTAACTTTTCTAAGGCGGAGATGTGACCCCCATAAACCCTGAGAAGTGATATAAGCTTCAGAGCTTTACACAATATGCCAGACAAGAAGGAACCTTTGGGACAAACAAAGTTGAGTGGGGTTTCTAGGAAATACTTGGGAGGAGGTGAATGCAAATTCAAAACTCTGGATCCAGCTTTCTGCCGTGAGGAGAAACCCATTGTCTGCTGATTACCTATTCTTGGAATAGGAAGATCAAAGCTCCTAGCTGCAAAAAGGAAGGACTTGTAGTTCAGAACAAGCTCCCCCATGAATTTAACAGCTATTATTAACTTGTAACGACAGGAAAACCCCTTGGTGGGGTTTGAAGGACTGATCAGCCCCAGTTGGCGTTTGGGCGGGGGGTGGGGAATCTCTGGCAAGCTTTTTACCATTCGGGTATGTTCCTTTAGTGTTTTTAATGTTTTCTCTGTAATGCTTTCACCTTAAGAAATGTGCTTGTTTCGAAAGGGCTGTGTGGTAGCTTGTAACTGTGGGCAATTAGGCTGTTTATAGCCTCCGAAGAGAAAGCAAAGCAGGCCTGTTGAGGCAGTCTGACTTGCAGGGGAACTCAGTGCAGGCAGGCAACTGTGCAGCCTGGCAAAACCATGGTCAGGAGCGGGAGAGTTGCAGGTCTCTACCTGAGAGAGCTGATGGCTGGGGAGCTGGAAGCCTGAGAGTGGGTGCCCTGGCTGGAACCACAAGACGGAAATACAGGTGCAGTTGCCCTGAACTATGATGGAGGTTTCTGTTTAAACCCAATGAGCTAAATGAAAGACAAAGGGAGTGAAGAGCCAATCAGCACATGGGAGAGAATGCCTAGAGTGAAAACTAAAGAAAGTAGTGTGACACTATCAGTGCCCCTGCTCTTGCCCATGGCTCCCTGCTTACACTTCAAGAGCATGTGGCATTAACACACGAGCAGTAAGATCATGTGAGCATTTCAGTCTGTCCCTGATGGGAGTCCCATGCTGTGGGGGTCCCTGCAGCTGTTTGGTTCACAGTCTAAAGCAGCACTGGCAGCTTGGCAATCACACGGCTAGTGGAGAATGGGCTGGTGCTCCTTACCTTCTCCAGGGCATCATAAGCCTGTGTGGCCTGCACTTCTTCATCAGACTCGGGCGGGGTTCTCTTCAGTATATTCTGCAGAACAACCGCAAAAAATGTCTTAGAACGGAGGCTGAATGAATGGACCCCAAGGGCAAAAGAGATGGGCATGTGGATATGGGAGACGCAGGTGTAGGGAGACACCAGGATGAGCAATGGCAAAGGAGAAATGGGCAGAGGACCAGGACAGGAGGGGAGCGTGAGGGGATCAGGATAACCAGTGAGCACAGGAATCTACATGTCGCTCCTGTCTTTGCAAGTGTACTACTAGACTCAGATATCACATGCAATAACTTCTGTAGGGGGAAAATGAACACTAGTCACGGCACAACACAGCTGAGGTACAACAACCTGGTTCTTATTTGTTCAATACTTCTTTCTATCTGTCCAACAGTAAGGCACGTTGAGCACACTACACTAGGACTCTATGCTACACTGGCTCCTGTTTGCTTCCAAGTACAGTTCAAGGTATTTTTAAAGCTTTGGCTGTGCATTAAAAACTCCTAAACTCTAGAAGGCCTGTAAGCATTTATAACATAGTTGCTCTGACACCAACGCTGGCTATCAAAGATTATCACAACCATGCTATGCAGGCCATTGAACAGGCAAACGTCTCTCCTGTTCCCCTCAGCTCCTCTTTCTTTCCCTGTCTGGCTGTGGACAGGATTCCTGTGCAGTGACTTGTGTCTGAGTGTGCAGTGAGGGAGGAGTTAATAGTATGGGCTGGGGACTGCGGGTCCTGTGGCCACAGCGCTGTTACCTGTAGGAGGAGTTTGAGTCGGGTGATGCGTTGGAAGGGGAGAATGAGGAAGGATTTGAGGGAGAGGCGCTGGCACACGGTGGCGCTTTCCAGTCTCTCCAGGACTTGCTGGAATCTTGCATTGCCATTCCTGCCAGAGAGAGAGGGAGAAATCTAGGAGTCGTACAGAATAACAAAGTGGTGGTGCCTTCCACAAGGGGAGAGGAATGATCACAGTCTGATTCGACCAAGCAGCAGAGCCCCCATTACCTTGGCACTAGCAGTTTCTCCCCCAGGGAAAGACTCTGTCTCTCTCTCAATGAAGCTGAACCCTTCTGCTGGGGAAGAGGTAGTGTGCAGGCTGGCCCTTTGGGAACTGAGTCTCTCAGCAGGGTGGCAGTAAGAAAGTAGTATTGAGGTGGCATCACAGGGACCTATTTCCTTCCTCAGATGAATGGCCACACTGGGTCAGACCAGTGGTCCAACAGGCCCGGTATCCTGTCTCTGACAGTGGCCAGTGCAAGAGTTGTAGGGGGTGTGTACAGAATAGGGCAGCTGGAGTGATCCACCCCGTCTTCCCCTCCTGGCTTCTGGTGGTCAGAGGTTTAGGTTGCCCCAAGCATAGAGTTACATCCCTGACCAGCTTGGCTAATACCCATTGATGAACCTATCCTCCATGAACTTTTCGAATTCTTTTTTTAACCCAATTATTCTTTTGGCCCTCACAACATGCCATGGCAATGAGTTCCACGGGTTAACTCTGTGTGGTGTGGAAAAGTACATCCTCTTGTTTGTATTAAATTTGCTAAATTAATTTCATCAGCTGATCCCTAGTTGTTATATTGTGGGAAAGGGTAAATAACACTTCTCTATTCACTTTTCCCACACCATTCATGATTTTACAAACTTGTATCATATCCCCCTTATGCTTCTCTTTTCTAAGCTGATCAGCCCTAATCTTTTTAGTCTCTCTTCATATGGAAGCTGTTCCATACCCTTGATAATCTTTGTTGCCCTTCTCTGAACCTTTTTCACTTCCACTATATCCTTTTTGAGATGGGGTGACCAGAACTGAACTCAGTATTGAAGGGGTGGGTACACCATAGATCTATATAGTGGTGTTATGAGATTCTGTCTTGTTTTCTATTCCTTTCTTAATAGTTCCTAACATGGTTAGCCTTTTTGACTGCTGCTGCACACTGAGCTGAAGTTTTCGGAGAGCTATCCATGGTGAGTCCAAGATCAATCTTGAGTGATAACAGCTAATTTAGAACCCATCATTATATAGGTGTAGTTGGGATATTATTTTCCATTGTGAATTACTTTACACTTGTCAATGTTGAATGTCATCTGCCATTTTGTTGCCCAGTCACCCAGTTTGGTGAGCTCCCTTGGTAACTCTTCCCAGTCAGCTTTGGACTTAACCAGAGGAGCCTGGAGCTTCCCAGCCCTGCCCTCCCAATGGATGGTTTCTGTAACACTGAAGGAAGCCTCCGACCGCTCTCATACACCCACGCTTGTAGACGGGAAATGACTACCTGGGGGCAACCTGCAACTGCTCAGCCTGGCTGATAAAGGGCACTTATGAGGTGCAGCAAGGAGAGCAGAGGGTGAGATGGGAACAAAGCAGCGTTCTTACAGTAGTCTCTGGAAAATCTGCTCCTGGTAGGTCTGATTTGTCACGTATGGTAGATACACCTTGCGGAATTCAGGGGCATGTCTCAGAGCCACGTCACACACGTTGAAGGTGAACATGTTCTCCTCAAACTTCTCCTCCAGCTCAAAGAGGAAACTGTAATGCCCCATATGTCGCCATGAAAGGAGAGAAACACTGTTACTAATGTGTTGCGGTTAGTGTTATTTATTATTTGCATTACCATAGCACCCTGAAACCACAGTCATAGGCCAGGACCCCACGGTGTTCAGTATTGTACAAGCACAGAACAAAAAGATGGGTGTCTACTTCAAGGAGCTAAAACTCTGACTATAAGACAAGAGACAGCAGATGGATACAGAGAGACTGGGAGAGTACAAGCAAAGAGAGACAAAAGGATCTTCTCAATCAGTCACCAGTCTCCTTCCCTTGCTGTGCTACGTGTAAGGCCCACTCACTAATCACAAGGTTTAAAACAAAAACAACCCAACCCTGTAGTGGAAATGGAAAAAGTGGCAGAGAACCAAAGGACATGCAATCAGTCAAGCCTTACAGGAGAAAAATAAAGGCTCTGAGGGCTGGTCTACACGGCGGGGCGGGGGGGGAGAAATCGATCTAGGATACGCAACTTCAGCTACGAGAATAGCGTAGTGAAGTCGACGTTTCCTAGATTGAAGTAATTTTACTTACATTGGGTCCACGCGGCGCAGGCTCGCTCCCCCGTCGACTCCGCTTCCACCTCTTGCCGTGCTGGAGTTCCGGAGTCGACGGGGAGCGCTTCTGGGATCGATTTATCGCGTCTAGATGAGACGCGATAAATGGATCCCCAATAGATCGATTACTACCCGCCGATTTGGCGGGTAGTATAGACGTACCCTGAGATACAGAATGTACACCAACCAAAATATCTGGCACTGGTTCTGGTTCAGGCTTACAGCTGGTGCTGGATTGAGCCAGGTTGGGATCTGCCAGATGGTGGGTCTAGTTTTCTTAAATTGGGACAGGTGGATGATGGGTTCTGGGTTATGTCTGCTTAGTGCTAGATTGGGCCGAAGTCTCCTTCCTGGTAATCCTGGTAATTGGTTCAGGCCAGGTTTGGTGGGGCCTGTGGTCTGGTTGGTGGCATTTTAGATACTTTGTTCTCCTGCTATTTTCTGTTTGTACAAATGCACCACAATTTCTAAATGCACCACACTGAATGAACAAGACTACCTGACTCACTCTCTCACCCAAAGAAGGAAAGAGGTTCGTTCCAGGGTAGGGTAGATGTTCCTCTGAGGAAGGGGTGTGTGTCCCAGGACTGAATGGACACGTGGAGTAGGGGTGAGAGGGCTATTGACTGGTCTGATCTTTGTTTTCCATCCTTGGGCTGTATCTGCACTTCACAGACGCTGGTGGTCTCTGAAGTGAAGGACCAGGACTCACCTGGCACTGACATCACGCACTTCCTGCAGGCGGGAGAAAAGCCACTTGCGCTCCTGATTGGTGAGGAGTGCCTGGAGTTCTGATGAGCGCTGGAAGTGATCCACTGCCACATTTAAACTGCGCAAGTATGAGGCCTCTGACATGATCAACTCGAACTTGGCCTGTAGAGGAAGGGACACAGCGTCAGCATAGCAGGTGTGTCTGTGAGGGATGCAAACAAGGTGGCACTGAAGGACAATGAAGGGGCAAAGGCCATAAACCTTCCTGGCTTCTAGTGTAGGTGGTGTGTAGCTGCTGATTCCTAATGGAAAAAGAGCCAAGCTCTCTCTAACCAGGCAATATAAAGAGATAGTGCTTTAATGATGGAGAGAGGCCTGGGGCTAGGCAGGCTGGCAGAGATAGATGGGGACATCAGTCTATTCCAGTGGTTCTCAAACTTCTGTATTGGTGTCTCCTTTCGCACAGCAAGCCTCTGAGTGTGATCCCCCTTATAAATTAAAAACACTTTTAAAAAATACTTAACACTATTATAAATGCTGGAGGTGAAACGGGGGTTGGTGGTGGAGGCTGACAGCTGGCGACCCCCCCCCCCCGCAATAATCTCATGACCCCTCAGAGGTCGCAACCCTCAGTTTGAGAACCCCATGTCTATTCTTTCTTCATCTATCCATTTGCTGGGATGGAAGGATAAGCTCGTGGTGCGATTTGAAGCTATTTATCAACTTTGACTTGGAACTGTAGTATCTATTTTTTGCTCTTTTACAGAAATAAATAATCACAACACCCCCTGTGTCCTATTCTTTCTCCAGAGATTCATCCTGCCTGGGCTTCTCTTTATTTAGCACGCCCCCAGATTGCCGTTTCTCACAAGTCATCTGATCCCCTCAGTTCTACCTCTTATTTCTCCATCAGGGTCCTCACATTTTTCCCAAGTCCTCATTTTCTCCTCCTTCCCTGGATCCTCTTGTCCCACTGCTTCCCCTTCAATTCCTCTTGATTCCCCTTGTCCTTCCCACCCCATTTCTCTGAATCTGCTGTCCAGTGTCCTCCAGTTCCCTCACAGCCTCTTTTGCACACAATAGCCAACTTCTGATCCTTGCATTCTTTTTCAGAGGAATTATAGTCTGGGCCTTGATTAATGTAGTCTTTTAGGTCCTCCAACTTCTTCCACACTTGGTCTATTTTAATAGCAGGGGACTGGAGCCAGGAGATCCCTTCCGGGCTTATGTCCTAATGCTTCCTCGTATTGTACCTTGCTCCACAAGGCTTCTTAATTCCTCCAAATTTGCTTTCATAACATGTACTGCTGGGTTCCATGACCCCATTCCTTATCCTTGCACACCTTTCCCTTACTATGCTGGGTTCAATTCACTCATAATCACAGGTAGCAAGCTTCCCTTTAACCTGGATACACATTGCTGATAATTTCTCTTCCTATTCACCCATCTGCATTCCTGTATCATGCATTCATGCTCTCTGATTTGTCCATCCATCTATGCTGTCTCACCTGGCCAATCCCCATCAATCTGCCTACAGCATCCATCCATTACCTCCTGCAGTTTCTGATCATCTCGGGACATGTTCAGCAGCATTCTGCTTCCTCGGATCATGGGGATGTCCTGCCAGAGGGACGCGGTGGACGAGACCGACAGACGTTGCAGATACGAGTCCTGCGGAGACAGCACTTTCCTACGTAACCTCGGGGAGCTTGGAGAGCTCAGTTCGAAGTCCTCTGCCAAAGCATCCACTCTCTTCTGGCTCTGGATTGCCTTGTTCAGAGCCACGTCGCTGTATTCCTGATAGAGTAACCTTGCTGTGGAGAGAGGTCAGCAACTCAGATTCATTCGAAAGCAGTGACTACTGAACATCTTGTGTGGAGAGGGCTCCATTACTGTCTCAATACAATCAGTCCTAAGACAAATGGAGACGTCAGAGCCTATAGTGTTTATAATGCACCTATCACCAGCATAGCTCTCCACATCTCTAACCACACTGCATGGCACTGGTTACATGGCCCTCTGTACTCTCTCACTGATACTCCCACCTAATTTCACTGTAGCAGGAGGCTGCAGATCCCCTCTCTTTTCAGCTCTCCACAGTGGGGATAATAGCTGGGGTTTTCTAGAGCACTTAGATGGGAGGTACTTACAGGAGTTGATCAGTTTGGAGTGTCGGCGCGTGAGATTCTCCAATGTGTCTGCAGATTTCTTCTCTCTGTCCGGGGAGAGGAGAAGATTTGGGGAGCAAGGAGACAGGAGAAAATAAGAACAGCTGAACAGGATGTAGCTTATCCAGATCTCAGTAATTAATCTGGAACAGCTGGGACTTCTCTCTCCATCAAGTTCAAAGTCTGCATTCCTTATTTCTACTGCAAAGGACCATTGTCAGGATGATGGATATTCAGAAGTAAAGGGACCTGAATTCCCCTCTTGCCCCTGGGGGAAGGGGATCCCATTGCATGGGCAGCCTGGGATGAAGCTTAGGCAGGGGTCATTAGCTCAGAGAGCATTTTGCTCTGTTGTTTGTTTCTTGGGTCCCTAAGGAATCACTGGAAAGTTCTGGGCCTCTGTACCTCAGGTGGAAGGGATTAGAAGGAAATGGGAGACTCACCGAAGTATAACTGTGTCTGAGCTGGTTGGCTGGTCCTTGTGTGCTCCCTCCTCTGAAAGGACAAGAGAGGTTATCCCATTTCTGCCAATGAGACAGCAAGTGCGCACACGCGCACAAGAGAGATTCCAAATAGCCAACTGTAAGGACATGATGCAATGCGGATATCACATCCTAAACCCTATGTAGAGGCGGCAGTCTGGGACTGTGACCAGTGCCCTCCTGAGGTTTTTTTCGGGCTTTGCAGCTTCGTGTCTTTAAAAATACTTGGCACTTACTTAACACTTCGGACCCATCATTTGGGCAATAATTCTTGTCTTTCATACACACATCTTTCCAAGCCACCAAATGGGAAGAGGCCAGGGTTTTCAAAAGTGACAATGACTTTGGTGCCCAATTTGACATGCCTGAAAGGGGCCTGATTTTCAGGGTGGGGGTGGCTTGCTCAACATTTTCTAGAAATCGGGCCCCTTTAAAGTGCCTCAGGTTGGGCACCCACCGCCTGAGGCACCCAAAGTCATGTCTGAAAATCTGAGCCTTATTCTTGGAGATGTTCAGATGCCAAAGCTCCGATCGACTTCATAGCTGTAAGTACTCAACACCTCTGAAAATCACCCTATACATGTGTTGGGAGCACTGTGGTCTAGTGAATTGGGCATGGGACTAGATGTCAGAGCTGGGTTCATTGTGATTCTGATACTGACACTAGGTCACTGGTGACCTTTGGGACATCCCTCTCTCTCTTTCTCTGAAACAGAGTTCCATTTGTAGAACGGGGAAAATATTTACCTCCTTTGAATGGAGGGTGTTGGGAGAGGCCTAACTAAATCTTAGGAAAGAACTATATATGTGGCAAAGGATTATTAAAACCAGCTGGTGGCAGAGATGAGACCAGAGCCCAAGGGGGCGGGGAAGGGGACCACCATTATCACTAACTTCTTCCACTTTGGGGTCAAAACTGTGTAAGTACAATATTTTGAACCAAAGTGGCTTCAATGTAAAAACACTTCGAGTATCCCAAAATGCCAATACTTATGCAGTGTGAAAAAACGTAAGAGTTGAGGCAAAAATATGCCAAAAGTGTCACTAATTTCACCCAGCTCAATATCTGTATTTATAAAGGGCATAGAGCTCTCATCCTCCCACATACACACTAAGTATAATATTGGCTAGGTGCATTGTGGGGGGATTTATGCCTTTGTCTAAAGAATTCGTCATTGGCTTCCACCAAAGACAGGACACTGGATCTGATAGATTATCATTCTGATGCAGTATCTGAAATTCTGTGTTCTTATGAAATATTTCTCCAAGGGTAGCATGGGGTCAGAATGAGACCTGAAGGTTTCTGAATCAAACTGAACAGCTCTCAAGTCTGTCCCTAAAGAGGTGGCACTAAACTGGCCAGGAGATCCAAAAATCTCACTGGCCTTATATCTATCTCACTGTCATTCTTTAAGTGTGTGCACCTTTTTGTTCTTGCTTGAAAGTTGGCTATCACTTCATCTGCAGACATGGAACAGCCTCGGGGTGGCAGCACAGGCCTCTACCCTTCAAAGGCTAATGGCTTACTGTGAAAGGGTTAATACCAGTGGGACCACTGCATGGCTGAGGAAAAGGACTAGAACTCTGAATAGGGACGGAGTGCGGCAACACAGCATATTGGAGTGAGCCTCCCAGTCCAGGTCAGACTGGAGAGTGGTGATGGGGATAGCGGTCCATAGCAGGCAAACAGCCTCGCTTGATGTAATAGCTTTTTATCTCTGGAAACCCCAATAAATTCAACTCAGTTTTAGTGACAAGGGGGTATATTTCCACAGGGCAGGACTGAGGGGCATTAACAGAGGTATGAGGAGAGCCCGGGACTGGAATAGCAAGGGGACTGCAGGACAGGGCTTTGGCAAAGCTGTGTGTGACTAGTTTTGGAAGTGGATCTCTAGTTAATCTCTGGCTATAGCTATTTTCACTCCCTCACTCCTCCATCATTTGCTTTATGCTGAGATTTGGTATGTAAGGAGGAGAGGGGTCTCACCTTGTAAGCTGTTTGACAGTACTGATATCTTCCTCAGGCCCTGCCGATGCCAGTCTTTGCTTTTTGCTCGGCGTTTGATCACGTTCTCCTGACTCCCTGAATTGAGTCCCAGCTCCTTCATGTCCGCCCTGATGACTTTTTTATCTGGCCAACTTGATGACTTCTCCAAGGGTGCATGTCTGGCTACCTCCTCTTTCACCTTGGCCACAAGGTGAAACGGTTCTCCCTTCCCTTCCGTCCTTTGCTTGCATGTCCTAGCGCCCTCTGCTTTCTCTCTCATCACTGCAGGGGCTATCGTGTTCTTCGTATCCACGCTGGTGGGGCCTGCCTGGGCCTGGTCCAACCAGGGCTCCTCAAAGACTGCCTCCTGTCGGTACAGTGCTCTGATGGCTGGTGGCGATGGAGGGCTGAACTTCAGGAAGTGGATTGGGTTGGAGAAAGCTAGTAGTGGGGGCGGCTGTGCAGAATTTCTGTTCTGAGGGTCAGTGGATGTTCTCCACCCTCCCAGGGAGGGCCTGGAGGTGTAGTCAGGTGTGGACTTTCCACAGTGTGTAGCCAGGTGGTGACCCATTGCTTCTGGGCTGCTGTCAGAGTGGCCCATGGGTGCCTCATTCTCCAAAGTGGGAAAATCTGAGCTCTCAGCCAATGAAGTGACCCCCGAGTCACTGGTGTCCACCACATCCGGTGTAAGTGAGATGACAGGATCCCATCGGGCACCAGACACTCCCTCGTGGGTCATCTGCATTAGGAGGGGGTTCTCTTCTCCATCTTCCACAGCAGGGGCAGGGACCAGAGCACGAGCAAGGCTGTCGGCATCAGGCACAGAGGCTGGAGCCTGGGTAGGGCAGCTGGAATTGGGGGCAGTGGCCAGTAACTGACTAGAGTCTGGTACACAGTTTAGAGGTGGGTTGGAGTTAGATACAGGAGGCAGAGGCTGGTCAATATCAGGTGCAGGAGCTGGAGGCTGGTTGGAGTCAGGCACAAGGGATTGAGACTGGAGAAGCTGGGTGGCATCAGCCAGAGGAGCCAGGGGCGAGCCAGGAGCAGGCACCGGAGAGTGGGTGAGCTGGGTGGCATCAGGCACAGGAGCCAGGGGTGAGTTGGGTGCAGGCACCAGAGGGTGGGCGAGCTGGGTGGCATCAGGTGCAGGAGTCAGGGGAGAGCTGGGCGCAGGAGCCAGAGGTTGGGCGAGCTGGACAGCATCAGATGCAGGAGTCAGGGGCGAGCTGGGCACAGGCACAGGAGGGTGGGCGAGCTGGGTGGCATCAACCAGAGGAGTTAGGGGCAAGCCAGGTGCAGAAGCCAGAGGGTGGGCAAGCTGGTCGGCATCAGGCGCAGGTGCAAAGGGTGAGCTGGGTGCAGGAGCCAGAGGAGACAGGAGAGAGCCAGGCGCAGGCACCAACGGGTGGGTGAGGTGGGTGGCATCAGGCACAGGGGCCAGAGGTGAGCCAGGCGCAGTTGCCGGAGGGTGGGCAATCTGGGTGGCATCAGGGGCCAGGGGTGAGCTGGGCGCAAGAGCCAGAGGATGGGCAAGCTTGTTAGCATCAGGCGCAGGAGCCAGGGGCGAGCCAGGCGCAGGCACCGGAGGGTGGGCGAGCTGGGTGGCATCAGCCAGAGGAGCCAGGGGCGAGCCAGGCGCAGGCACTGAAGGATGGGTGAGCTGGGTGGCATCAGGCCCAGGAAGTAGGGGTGAGTCGGGCGCAGTCGCCGGAGGGTGGGAGAGCTGGGTGGCATCAGGCCCAGGAAGTAGGGGTGAGTCGGGCGCAGTCGCCGGAGGGTGGGCGAGCTGGGTGACATCAGCCAGAGGAGCCAGGGGTGAGCCGGGTGCAGGCACCGAAGGATGGGTGAGCTGGGTGGCATCAGCCAGAGGAGCCAGGGGCGAGCCAGGCGCAGGCACCGGAGGGTGGGCGAGCTGGGTGGCATCAGGCCCAGGAACTAGGGGTGAGTCGGGCGCAGGTGCCGGAGGGTGGGCGAGCTGGGTGGCATCAGGCCCAGGAACTAGGGGTGAGTCGGGCGCAGGCGCCGGAGGGTGGGCGAGCTGGGTGGCATCAGGCCCAGGAACTAGGGGTGAGTCGGGCGCAGGCGCCGGAGGGTGGGCGAGCTGGGTGGCATCAGGCCCAGGAACTAGGGGTGAGTCGGGCGCAGGCGCCGGAGGGTGGGCGAGCTGGGTGGCATCAGGCCCAGGAACTAGGGGTGAGTCGGGCGCAGGCGCCGGAGGGTGGGCGAGCTGGGTGGCATCAGGCCCAGGAACTAGGGGTGAGTCGGGCGCAGGCACCGGAGGGTGGGCGAGCTGGGTGGCATCAGGCCCAGGAACTAGGGGTGAGTCGGGTGCAGGCGCTGGAGGGTGGGCGAGCTGGTCAGCATCAGGTGCAGAGGCCAGGGGCGAGCTGGAGTCAGGCTCAGGAGGAGGAAGAGGCTGTGTGTGCTGCTCCAGGGCAAGGACTACCACTGCTGGGGGCTGCGGTACAGTGTTAAGGGCACTTCCTGTTCCTGGCCCTTCCACCTCTAAGCTCAAATGTGACTCATCAAGTAAAGGGTTTTGTTGTGCTGCGTGAACCATGTTTGCTTCCATTTCCTTTCCTTGGAAAACAAAACTTCTTGTTGGGGGCTTTTGGTGTCTCTGGACTTTCTCCAGGTAATCTGGGGGAACGAGAGCCATGTCCGGTGCTTGGGATGACTCCAGGTGCATTGTAGCTGGAGCTGCAGGAGTAGATTCTACTTCATCTCTGTCCTTGGGCAGGCTCTGCCTTGGAGGGGGACTTCTGAGAGCCTTGGAGATGGAAGGTTGGGCACTAGGCTCTTCGTCAAGGCCCTTCTCAGGTGTAAGCAGCCTGGGGAGAGTCTGGACGCCCTCTGTGCTGGCGGACACTGAAGCTCCTTCATTAGAAGCTGCCTCCTGCAGATAAGAAGTCTGGCTGGATGTGTCCTGTACAGAGATTGGTGCTTTGTCCGAGTCAGTACATCCCACAGGGCTCACATGGGATCTTTCATCAGCATCCTCCTGAGATGGGCCAGCTGCTGATGCTGCTGAGTTGAGCTCTAATGGCGAGGCTGGAGTGAAATCATAATGACTGGGACATGCTGGGTTGTCTGCCACAGGATGAGGATCTGCGGGACCAAAAGATCCCAAGTTCCTGGCACCAGAGGAAGGATCCAGAGTTCCAGAAGAGTCTGGGTTCCCTGCGCCAGAAGAGGTTATTTCTCTGCATAATGAAGAGATGGCTCCGCCATCATCAAAGCTCTGGACTGTCTTTCCATCTCCGTCACTATGGCCATCCTCACCATCACTGGCTCTGCTATCCTGATAGGTTTCTTCACAATCTTGGCCATTGAAAGAAATGGAGCTGGAAGGGTCAGAAACCCCCGTGTCTCCCCAGTGCTCAGAGATGTGGCAAGTGGGGGAGTGCATCATGGAACTCCCACCCACTGGGTGCTGACTTTCGGACATTATCACAGCAGGTGGCTGAGCTCTTACACTCGCTCCTCCAGTGGAGGCCTTCAACACTACGCTGGAGAGTACATCCTCACCAGGATGCTGATCTTTGGAAAAGGATTCCTGGGGCAGAGAGGCTGGCTCTGTTCCCTCAGCCGAGGAAATGCGCTCCCCCTCATCACGGAGGTCCCAGTTTTGCTTGGAGAGAGAAGGTGATGCCGGATTGAGTGCTGGTGGTGGAGCCTCCAGCTCCGCCTCTTTCCTCCCTGGATCTTGTTCCAGCTCATCCCACCTCTTTTCCTTCTGATCTTCCCTGTCCCATACTGGCTCCTCCTGCACTGGTTTCGCTTCCTTTTCTAGATTCTCCCATTCTGGCTGCTCCTGTCCCAGCTCTGGCTGCTTCTGCTCCGACTGCTCCTCCTCTTCTGGCTCCTCCCCCCATTCTAGCGGCTCGTGCTGCCACTCCTCCTGTTCTGTTTTTTTTGCAGCATTCAGTATGTGGAAGACACACTCTCTTGGAGATTCAGGGCTGCCTTCTGCTCTTCCATCATCTGCTCCTTTCTCCTCCTCCAGAAGGAGGCTTATAGAGCCAGATGGACTTTGCTTAGCAGCCACTTCTGTTTTCTGATCTGTGGCCAAGGCATTGTTCTCTCTCTCATGGGATGACAGGACCATCTTTCCATCTGCATTTCCTCCTGTCAGCCATGAATTTCCTTGGCTGTCATCCAGTAAGGGGTAGGGTGGGTGATGTGAAGAGGAAGAGTCTGTATCCTCTCCCCCTCCCTGTAAGCCTCCCACTTTTTCATCATTATCTACAGAAGGCATGGGATTCATCCTGCCTGCTGCATCCATCCCAGGAGATGGCTCCTCATCGGTCCCTGCCACTGCTTCAGTACTTGGTGGGAGCTCTCTGATGGTCCCATTTGCTACATCCAACCCCTGCAAGGGGGGATCCCCAATAGTGTCATCATGCAAAGTCTCAGTCTTGCAATGAACCTCTGAAACTTCTTTACACACCAGGAAGTGTGTAGTGGCTGGTTCCCTCTGGCTGGGAATGGTGCCTGTCATTGAAGTTTCCTTATGCTGTGCCTGGGGGACAGCAATATGACATGCCAGGGACTCTTTCTGATCCTGAGGAAATTCAATATGGAGGGCTGGAGAGTGTACCTGCGGGTTGTCATGAGTGGCTGTTGCCTGGGGGAATGTGTTGGGGAAGGACGAATACTGATTGCTTTCAGGATGAGTTAATTTTCCTTGTTCAGAGTTCAAGGAGTGATCCCATCTCTCTTTTTCCAAAGATATCTCTTGTACTGCAGGATCTTTCTCCCACGCTGAGAGTCCTCTCTGGTGCCTTAGATCTCTCTCCGCTTGTTCCAATCCTGACGGAACAGGGTTAGAAGATATTCCGCACATCTCTGCTGATTCCCCAGCAGAGACACGCCTCAGAGGATCCTGGGCAATGGAGATCTGTGCTCCTTCTGCAGTGCCAGGCAGCTCAGTGTTCATCTCTACAGACTCAGTGGTGGCATAATGTCCCCTTTTGGCTGGTGTAGGATCAGGGTTTTCCTCACTAGGGCTGCTGGTTGCTGGCGGAATGGGGTCTCCCCCATTGGCTTCTTCAGATTCCATCACTGAGACATCCTGTAAATGAGAACACAAATATTTTATATTATAAAATGGCTAGGTTGAAAACTGTGAGCGGATTGACCCAAGGAGCTTTGAGGATAGAAGCTAATGTGTCTGGGAAAAGAAGTGAAACACATACCCAATGAGCAGGGTCAAAGGAAATCTGTGTTCCCATACAGGAATGGAAGAGAGTAAGGGATTTTCTACGCTCTCAAGGGGAAGTGGGTTGACTAAAAGAGGCGTGGAGAGAAGGTAGCTAAACATGGTAGTATCCAGATAGTACCTGGAACAAAGGTGTTTAAATCCATTACAGCTGTATTGTAATGTAGCACTGACACATTGGTTCTCATGTGATTTGGAGGGGGAGGATGACTTCTACACTCTCTCCGCCTGTGGGTTTAGTGGATCAGAGATCCTGGCTGTCTGGATCAAACTCTCCTGCTCAGCATCTTAGGGGAGGATGTTCTTCAGGTGATGTCAACAACATGACTGGGTTCAGGGATGGCCTCTTTGCAGACCATGCAAAGTTCTCCATAAGGTCTTGTTATTGTCCTTCACATTTCTATAACCCTACAGGAGCGCCTTTCCTTTGTTGATTGCGTTCTAGGCAGGGGTGGCTAAGGGGCCATGGCCCATCCACTTTTCGCCACAGGCCTGCTCCCGTCCCTCTTCTTCCCCCTGGGGCCCTGCTACCTGGCCAGGATGGAAGCTGGAGCCTGGTCCAGGTAAGAGCGGCCCGGGAGCCCAAGAACAGACCCCAGCCCAGGTCCGTGCCCAGGGCAGATGGAGGGGCTGCGGCTTCCCACAGCTGCCCAGGCGGCTCTTACCATGGCCCAGCTGCAGCTTTTCAGACCCCAAGGTCCCAGGCCAGAAGCCGGAGCCGAGTTGGGGTAAGAGCCACATAAGCAGCTGTGGGGAGTTGTGGACCCTCCACCTGCCCTGGCCGGGGACCCTTGGGGGCGGGGACTTGGGCCAGGGGCATTACAGAGAAAACATAAAAAACAATAGTTCTTATGCACACGCTAAAAGCTTACCTGAGGTCATCAATCAATCTTATGTGGTCTCAGCTGGCCAAAGTCCTCCTGACCCTTCCCAGGAAGGATTGGGGCCACCTTGAACAGGAGGTCCCAACCCTTTACTGGATCAGAAAGAAGGCCCTGAATCAGTTTAAAGTCAGGATATTTATCCAAAAGTCCTTTCTTTATCTGTCAGTCTCTGCAGAATCCAATTTGAACCCGAGCTTCTCCAGATGCTGGCACTTCCCTGGAGGTGTTACAACCTGACAGAATTTGCCTAATCACACCCTACCATTCACCCCCTTCCTCCACCCCCCCCTCCCCACTTTCTCTCTCTCTCTCTCTCTCTCTTCTTAGTTCCTGGAGGAGCTGTGGTTCACCCTCCCCCATGGAATTACATAAACCCCCTGGCTCCCAATTATACATACATTTAAATCAATAAGGTCTCCCAAGAATATGGCAGGAAACCACCATATCTGTCACAGCATCCACCCCTACTTTTGTTGTGGGAAAATTCATCCTGAGTGTCAGTGAACTTGCTCCTAAAGTGGGTTTACTAATGCAGGGCCAGATGCCAGATGATTAATAACAAACTTATGTGTGGATGCAAGGCAATTTATCCCCAAGAAACCAAGTTAACCTGCAACAAGTTTCAAGAATAGATGAGCCCTTAAACGAAACAGGAACAGTGCACTCCGGAATAAGAGTGTCCCACATGCAGTTAATCAGGAATGACTCCAGGTGTAGACAAGCCCTAAGATTCTCACTCTCCTTAAATTATAAAAGCTCTAACTTTCTCCGCCCTCTTTACCTTGATTCAACAGGCTCCCAGATTCTTTTCCCCAAAATACACACACACATTAGCACGGCGTATGGAACACATGGTGCTATCTATCTGTTCCAGTTCCTCCGCCTCGGGACCTGGCAGCTAGCTGAGGCAGAGTGGAGTTTGCACACACACACACCCGTGCTGTTGAAACACACCACCTGGTTGGGAAAGCCCTGCTCCACCCTTAAAATGTCTCTGTGTCGGAGCTGAGCTAACACAGACTGCTGGTTGAGATGGCTGGTCTATTTGCCCTTCCTTTGCGGTGGGGCAGAAACCTAAGACATGAAAATCTCCCTTCTAGTAGGAGTTTTAGAGCCTACCTCGCTCTCCGTTTGCTCTCCGATCCCTCCCCCTTCTCAAGCCAAGCCCAGTTCGAGGAGTTCATTAGCCCAGGGTGTGGTCTTGTGTTTACTGCTACACATTCCAGTCTCTGCTTCCAGTGCTTCTCCCAGACACCTAACACCACCCCCGAGTCCTAAGGAGTGTGGGGGATAGACCGACCGACAGACAGACGGAAACCTTCACAGCTCACCAGGGCCAGTGGTTCTCCTACAGCAGATCTGCTAGTTTTAAATGTCCCACTAAGAGCTGTGCACACCTTTCCAATGAAATACAAAGGAAAGGAAAACTTGTCTGCTTTTGGTAAGAAAATGAACCTCTGAGCCAGTCACATGTACCTTTTGCTAAGGGCTGAGCGCTTCTAAGAGAGTCAGGCTGGGCCACGCTGGCTCAGGGTCAGCCTTTCTACTTCTACAACCTACCATTTCCCTCCCCCGGGCCCTGATTTCCTTTCCCCTGTTCTCCCATGTGCACACCCACACACTTGCCTGGTGCCATTCCTAGGGAGTGGCCTATGGCCCTTTGCCTCTCCCCATCTCAGACTGGCCGACTGCTCTACTAGGCTGTCCCAAAAGAATGGGTGGCTGGCCTGCCACCCAATCTGCAGAAGCAACTGGACTAAGTTGCTGATCTCACTACACCACTGCCTGGCCTCATGGCATGATACAGTACGTACCTTGTATTGGCAATGGGGCCAGCAACTCATTACCACTACTTCCTTGATTAGCCCAGTAGAGGACAGTGCTAACCCCTAGAGATACATAGAGGGGAGGAGAGTGACAGGGTCTTGCCTACAGAAGATGGTATCAGGGAAGAGGTAGGTATCCGCAGCTTGTTGAGGAACAGAACTGGGTGGGGTTTGAAGGGAGCAACTGATGACAGGAATTTCTCTAGTCATGATGACCCTGTCTCCTTGACCCAATCTGTAACAGAATGTGCTGTCATCACTCGCATTTATCTCACTAGTTTGTGTACAGCCACTCCTGCTAGAATGGCTTCCTTTGGGTGAATGTCAGTCTTGCATTTGGAAATCAAAGCAGTTCTTCCAGAAACCTGTGTCCTTCTGCTATATTTACATAAAACACAGAACATTCCAGCGGGTCAGAAATAGAATGTACTGCCAGTTACACTGCTATTAATATTACTGACTTTTCTACACAGAGTGGACTGGAAATTTGGCACTGTCCCAAAACACACAAGTGTGTGTATGGGGAATCAAAAAACTTGTGGAACTGATGTTATCTGCTCCCCTAGAAAGTAAAACCCGAAAAAGGGAAGTGGAGCTATTTGCTACTGCAAATGGATTGAAAAGGACGGGACCTCCCTAGCAGACAAACACAGATGATGCCAAGGTACTCAGCTTACAGTAGCACCTCACTACTTTGCACTAAAGGACGGCAGAGTCATGGTGATGTACTGAACTTTTTAATGATCTGGTCAGTCACTAGTTTGAAAAAGCAACATTTACACTTTGTTCCTGTATCTGACCACTTCAGTTTTGCTTAAATGATGCTACTACTGCATGCTACGCTGTAGCACTTAAAAAAAAAAAATCATAATGTCTTGGTACTATGAAACTCCACTACAGCATCTGCTATTGAATCTTTGCTAAGTAGTGGGTAGTGACCAGGTGTTGCATTTCCTGGAGGCACAGCAAAGACAACATAGTTCTGGGGCAACAGGGACAAAAGGGCCTTTAAGTCACCTTTGCATCCTTCCTGGGTTGTACCAGGTGCCAGCGCAGCCCTCAGCCAAGAGCTGCTGTGTCTGATACCAGTCCCTTCTTCCAGGGGTCGAGCAGCCCAAGAATCCGCATAGTGATGTATGTCATGGGAATTCCCCACCTTCTCTTTCTGCTCCTGATACGCCCCTTTGAGCTCCATTCTCCACGTGGGTAACAACCCACGAAAGCTTATGCTGAAATAAATGTGTTAGTCTCTAAGGTGCTACAAGTTTTTCTTTCTTATTTTCGTTTTGCTGACACAGACTAACACGGCTACTACACTGAAACCTGTTTGCAAGGAGATTTACATAGGGCCACTTACTGTGGCTCCAGTCAGTTCCTGCACTGGGACAGGTCTCTCCCTGGTGGCAGCAGTGTTTTATGGCCCTTATACACTGGCACAAAGGCAGACAGGGGCCATAGCAAGAACCAGAATCCCGTAGGTTAGCGGAGTGTGGAATAGCAAGGGTCTATTTTTGTAAATATAAAACATAGGTTATACCTAAAGCAAACGTGAGTTGTGAGATACAAATTCCATTAAAATGCCCCAGTAAAGTAAAAACACTTTAAAGCTTGGCTTTGTCTGCACTGAACCACTAACCCGTTTCTGAGTGGGGGTGTCAACAATCACTTTAGCTGCAGTGGTACTGAGCACAGTTAAGCTGCAAGTGTAGATAAGGGCAAACAACAGTCAACAATGTCTCAGGTAATGGTTAGCTGAAATAGAGATGAATACAGATTGTCCTGTGTACTTGCAGCTTAACTGTCCCGCAGTACTGGGTCAGCTGAGCAAGACACTGGGTAACAGTATTGCTGACCCCAAGGCTTCAAAAATCATGAGTCAGTCCCCAAAATATCATGAGATTTACACACACACAAAAAATTAATACAGGATTATGTTTATTTGCCCTCTTGTGATCTTTAAAGACTCAAAAACAAATTTCAGGCTTTCCTCTACAAACACGAGGGCTCAAAACTTTTCTTTTTTTAAATGAAGATGACAATCTCATGTAATCACCTGGCTCGAGGAGCTGGGGCTTTCATACAAACAGCAAATAGCATGAGACTTGTGATAAAAATCAAAAGAGTTGGCAGCACTGGAAAGGAGGATTCCTTCTCTGAAAAGCATTTCTCTAAGGCTGGCTGGGAAAGGGTTGTACTAACCACTACATTCTCTTTCACCATTTTACTATTGTCTGGATAGCTCTCATCCCTAGTTTGCAGTTTTAAATTGCTTGCACCTTCCCCACACTACAAAATTAAACCATTCACTAACTCAGTTTGCAAAATCATTTAGATCTGGCCTACTGTGCTGCACATACTAGTAACCAACAGGTGGCAGACAATTTTGTGATCACAGTCAATGCTAACAATGCTCAGCAATCAGATCCATCATGCACAAACTATTTGCTGACATCCTGTCTGGCCCATTTGCTTATGGTCCAATCCTGCAAAGATGCTTAGCAACCTCAACTCCCATTGCCTTCAATGCAGGTAGAAGGCACTCAGCACTTCACAGGATCAGGTCTATATATTATTAGATTTCAATTTGACACTGGAGCCTAAGTAAACATACTAGTGTGTAAATTCTGCAAATGAATCCCTCCAGTTCCCGTGCATCTCTCTGGATAGGACAGTGAATACTTTAGACTATGAAGCATGTGCAAGCTAGAAAGCAGGCATGAGCCAACAAGGCTGAAGCATTAATTTTATGTTATAGTCATTCAAACACCACTAGTTATGCTCTCCTAATCAATTTACGTTTTAAGTGTACTGCTATCTCTTGATCCATTGGAAAATCTGAAGCTTGATATTTTAATCAAATATGCAGCCACTTTCAAAGGAGTTGAGCTATTCACAGAATGTGCCTTCTGTCCATCAGCCCTGCCAGTCATTTGACAAAAAAAGTACCACATACACGCCGTGATTATCAAAGGAAGGAACCAGAGCCAATGAAAACACAGGAATCCTCCCTAAAGGGACATAACCGATAAGGTGGGTTAACTCTAGTTGTAGGGAAGCTTTGAGTGGACAAATTTGAAGCCTGAATGGCTCCTTGAGATATCAGCTGAGTGATTAAAAAGTCCACATTACCCTTTGCCAACCTTTGTAGACACAGGCCCCAATTTTTGACTGGCGTACAGCCTCTTTACCCCATTCCAGTGGTGTAATGATCCTATAAATTAGGCAGAAGTGATTCCTAGGGACTACCTCTGAGCAAGGGGGGTCACAATGGACAGTACAGAGCTAATGGCATGGTTCTACACCACCCCTCTTCTTAGCCCCCAACGTATGGGGCATGCTGGGGGAAGGAAGGGCATGATAAAATGCTCTGTACTCTGGCTGTGTTTGGCTAGCAGAGGGCTCACAGTGAGCCTTGCAGTCAGAACATAAGCTAAAGCAACTTTGAGGCTGCTGTAATTTATGCCAGGGGCTTGGCCAAAAATATGGGAGTTCACGCAGAGTGCTTAAAACCACCTCTGTTTCCTCCACCCCATTCCTGTGCCAAATGGAGAAGCAGGGTCTGTGTGCCTAAACTCTCTGGTGCTCACGACTTCAGTGTGCTGGCTGGAAGTCAGGGTGTGGGGCAGTTAAAGTCTCTGAAGAGTCATCATGACTCACACTGTAGTCTGTGGCAGATACAGTTTCCTTTGCCTGCCTTACAACATCATCTTCTCACAAACAAATTTCAACACAAGATGCAGGAGATATAAAGGATTCAACAGAGCTGCAGCCAGGAGTGAACAAGTGTGTATGCTGGGGCTTGCAAACTTTCCCTGGAGTAGAGGCACCAGCAGAGTGAAATTTACCAACCTTGACTCATTTACACTGCCAGTGCTTGGAGCGATTTGAGTAGCAATGAAACGGCAAAACCACTTCCCCCATGATATCAATAAGCTTCTCTGGAAATTCCAGCTCCTGCAGCCCCCCCCCCCACCACCACCACCACCATACACACAGAGCCGTTGTCATCCCCCATCAAATTCCTCCACAAAAATCAGAGACTTGGCAGTCTGAGCTCAGTAAAGCAGTCCAGAACATGCTAGAGGCAGCTGCAGCAGAGAACCGAGACTGGTATGTTTTTGAGCAGCTTGGAAAGAGAGGAAAACTGTCCAGGGGGAAAATGGGGGAGGGTGCAGAAAAAGAAGGAAGAAAATGGAAAGAACCCACTATCCTACCTGGGGATTGGGTGGATGGAGAGAGAGCGAGAGAGAGAGAGAGGGGCTGAGGACGGGGATGGTTCTCTCCACACAGTAGATGAGGGGAATTCGGACAAAGCAGAGAGGGGAACTATCACAGCAACTGGGCAGGGAGGGACGGAGAAGAGACTCTCTCTTGCAGCATTAAGGGGAGAGGAGGAAGAGAAGAAACAAAAAAGAGTCTCCCCCTTACAGGAGTGGAGAGGGGAGAAGATGGCCCCCACCTCCTGATGGGAAATCAGCCCATCTTTTGTAGGAGCCATGGGAAGAGAGGAGAGGACAGGAGTCCCCTCCTCACAGTTGTGACTGAGGCAGGGAGCAGAAGAAATAATGAGCGAAGCTCCTCCCAGTCCTCCCTCACAGCCAGGGCCGGTCCTAGACCAAATGGTACCCTAGGCAAGGAGGGTCTTCAGTGCCCCTGGCCATTTATTAAACTTTTGTATACCTTATTTTCATTGCAATTGTAACCCATTTCACAACTTTGATGCAAGATTTGCATGCATGATTTATCCCGGTCATATTAGATGATACAGATTTACAGATTCTAGTGTGAAAATGTATTTATTTATGCCATATATAAGCAAATAAAAATTGGTTTCTTCCTAACCTTATAGAAACTTTTTAATTTTAAGAAAAATTGAAATGTACTAACATCAAGAAATTGAACTGTGCACCAACATTGCGTGGACCAGTATTAAATAGTGTTACAGTAGGTGACAGCCTTAGAATGTTAACCCTAGTCCTTTAGTTCATAAAGTCACTTTTCTTGCCTTTGCCCTCATGAACTGAAGCACAGCATCAGAGAGATCCAAAGACTGGCCAACATCATTTTCAAGCAATAAAATAGCAAGCGATGTCAGTCTCTCATCAGCCATCGTCAACTGAAGATATGTTTTAATGAGCCTGAGCTTCGAAAAGCTCAGCACTCGTGACTGTGACCGGCAGCGTGAGCAGAATCCCCAAAGCTGTCCTCACATCAGGAAAAGTGTCCTCCAGTTCTGCATCCTTTATGGAGAACTTGGAGTGGAGAGTGTTTCCCATGTTGCAAAATGTGACGGATGTTGTCCAATTCAACATAGAGGTCTTTATCATTGACGTCTGAACGTTCCCCATGTGTCAGAGTCTGGTGAAGGTCCATACAATCAGGGCTGGTGCAATCACTAGGCAAACTAGGTGGTCGCCTAGGGTGCCAAGTGGTTGGGGGCGCCAAAAAGCGTCGGCTTATGGGGGCGGCGAGCCCCAGCCATGGAGGAGCCAGTGTGGTGTAGGGGGGGCAGCGGCCCTGCAAAGGTGGCAGTGCCGCTAGCGGGGAGCAGCCGCGCCCCCTGCCCCTCCTGCCCAGGCTGTGGCCCGGTGCCCCACCCAGGGGCTCCTGCAGGCTGCAGCGGATGCATGCGGGCGCCAGCCCCCGTGCACCCCCCCGGCTCTCCCCTCGCCGCGCAGCAGTGGCTTACACTCCCGGGAGCCGCAGAGCCCGAGCGCGGCGAGGGGGGAGCTGGGGGGTGCATAGGGGCCGTCGTCTGCATGCATCCACTGCAGGAACACCCGGGAGGGGGGCGCCAGGCCGCAGCCCGGGCAGGCGCACCCCCGGCTCCCCCCTCGCCGCGCTCGGGCTCTGTGGCTCCCGGGATGGAGTGTGAGCTGCTGCTGCCCCTCCCACTGCCTCAGCACTCTGCGGGGGAGGGGCTGTGCGTGCGGCAGCCCAGCAGCGTGTTTTCCCTACATGTGGAGCTAGTGGCTCCAGCGGCCTGGGCATGGTAAGGGGAGTCCTGGGGGGCAGTCAGGGAGCAGGGGGGGTTGGAAGGGTCGGGAGTTCTGGTGGGGGGGGGGCTGTCAGCAGGCACGGGTGTGGAGGGGGATCGGAGCAGTCAGGACAGGGAGCAGGGTGGGTTGGATGGGTCAAGAGTTCTGGGGGTCCTGTCAGTCGGGAGGGGGAGGGGTTGGATGGGGCGTGGGAGTCCCGGGGGTCTGTTTGGGGGGCGGGGGTGTGGATAAGGGTTGGGGCAGTCAGGGGACAGGTAGGGGGTAGGGTCCTGGTGGGCAGTTAGGGGACAAGTAGCGGGGGGGGGGGTTGGGGGTTCTGAGGGGGGCAGTCAGGGGGTGGAAAGTGGGAGGGAGTGGATGGGGGCAGGGAGGGGGGAACCTGGTCTGGGGAGCAGCCCCTGGGCAGGCTGGCCCCTGGGGTCTATAAAGGCTCGTTGGGATTTGCCCCTCAATGAACTGCTGTGCGCGTGGCGGGGGGGGGGGGGGGGGGGCGGGGCGCAAAGTGGAATTTTCGCCTAGGGTGCAACATATCCTTGCACCGGCCCTGGGCATCTTCAAATCTATTGTCTCTGTAGACCACAATGAAATCAAGGCAGCTTCTCATCAAAGTAGTAGCAGTTGTGATGTCCATCGACCGAGTTTGTAATGCCTTGATTACAATGTTTACTTGGAACAGGATATCGTGCCAAATCACAACTGAGACCAGATATTTGCAGTCAATGATCTGGTTTGCTAGGCTTTGTGCCTCATGTTGGATTCTGGCCTCAGCTTTACTCGACTACGCCAGTTCCATCAGAGCGTCGTAAACCTCAGTCAGTTGATACCTCATTGTCCTTACGCTGTCAATGCAGCTCTCCCAGCATCACTTAGCAGCTTCATGGTCAGATTTGTAACATTGTCCATGAGGATCTTCCACCTGATAGCTGATGCTGAAAACCGGAGGTACATATCCTTTGCACAACTCCAAAAAGAGATACTGAATCTAAAGAAGATGACACTACATCTGGCACAACCAGATTGAGGGAATGGCAGCCATAAGGCACAAAGAAAGTTCTTGGATTCAGCGCAAGGATCCTTGCCTGCACACCACTGTTTCTTCTTTTCATGTCAGTGCCATTGTCATAGCCTTGGCCGCAGCAGTCCTGAAGCTTTATTTTATTCTCATTCAAAACATTCATAAACAGTTCTGTTAGGCCTTTTCCAGCAGAGTCATCCACAGACCAGAAACAGATGAAGAGTTCCTTTACTTGGATACACCCATTCTCGTCGTCATCAAATCTTACTGTAAATGACATCTTTTCACGGTGACTAATGTCAGGAGTGCAGTCCCTTATTATGGTGTAGTACTTCGCTTCGCCAAGCCACATCAGTATGTTATCAAGCACCTTCCTTGCCATAAGGTCAATCAATTTATTTTGAATGGTTTTGCTGCAGGAATGGTCCATAGCTTCTTTACAAACTACTCAATATAGGTAATCATGCATGACATCACTGTATTTCCCAAGGAGCTCTACCAAACTGAGGAAATTACCATTATGTCCAGTGAACAACTTATCCAACGAGCCCTAGGAAGCCAAATTATTATTTGCAAGGAAGAGGGTAATTGAGATCAAATGCTTCAGCGTGTTCCTCCAATGCTGGGTTTCGACATTAATAATGCACTGGTTTTCTGCATCTATGCATTTATTCAGCTTGAGCCTGGACTCGACCTCCATCCATTTGGAGTAGGCCGTAAAATGGCCGGGTGACTTTTCATGTTGTTTCAGATCATCAGCTAAATTATGCCAGTAATTATACCCGGAAAGTGCAAGCAACGATTTGGCATTCTTGTCAAATATTTTGCAACAAAGCCAGAATACTTTGTCAGGTGATTTCAAGTAAACTAGCCGATGCTGATTCACTTTCTCGCCATTCTCGAACACTCTTTCGCAGGGCAACTTTCAGAAGTGTCGCTTCTGCTCATTTACTGGAAACATCATATCCTTGGTTTTGCCCGGTCCATTCAAAATTGTACGATCAATATCGGCAGAGTTTAGGATTGCTGGCCATAAAGCAGAATCTGATGTACTGATTTGTGCTGTGCAATTTTTCTCATTGCTGTTTCTGTCATCATGCGAGGCTGATTCTTCTTTATCATTACTCTCCTTTTCATATGGAGTCATTTTCATGTGAGACACATTCTTCTTTATCATCACTTTCCTTTACGCCACCAGGAAAACTGGACGATTCTTCATCACTTTCCTCACATTTCCATTCCTTACCTTAGTAATAGGACTTCCATCATTTATGCTTCACTCCTCAATTTCTTCTGCACTGGGACGATTGCTACTGCCTAAAGCCCAGTATACGTTGTTCTGTTTCAGATATTTTCCCATCAAATTTTCCCTTTGCTGCAAACTAGATTGCAACTGAGCTCTTCACTTCCTATATTGAGCTCCTGAAGGCTTCTTCAGAGGCATCTTTTATTTTCTACAGGGGAAAACAGACAGTTTTAGGGATAGCAAAAGTCTATTTTTGCAGTCTTAAAAAATCATCAAACATTACGTGTTAAGCTTGGCAAAAGAAGTAACAGTATTTCTTTCATATTGTTATGTAGATAGGAGTTTGATAGATATTTCTGGCGTCTCACTAAATATGTCCTTTATTAGTCACTATTTACACTCTTCAAGTCTTAAAACATAAGTACACTTTCACAATTACACAATAAAACAAGGTTCACAGTGTTCCACCTGGGCTCTCACTTCACTTCATTCTTATACTCACTGACTGACTGGAGATGCCCCGCCCCTTATATATCCATGAGGGCCTGGCTGACAACTTCCTAGGAAGTTCAAGGAAAATGTAGATCTCGGAAAGTCTGGAAGGTTCCACGAGATTCTACAAAGGTCCAGAACATTCTAGGTGGTCAGTGAAAAATGAATCCACATATGGAATACCTGAAAGATTTTACTTCAAACATTGTATTTTCCCTTTTGTTGCAAACAACAAAAACAGTACCCTGAGCCCAATGATGCCCAAGCCCAGCACCCCAAGCAGTCGCTTGGGTCGCCTTCCCCTAAATCTGGCCCTGCGTCACAGCAGATAGGGAGGAGACAGAGGGAGGACAGTGTATGGGCAAAGCTCCCCCTCATTCTCAGCAGTTGGGGCAGAGAGTTCTAAAGGCACCTACAAGCCTAAGGCTGAGCCAAAAGAACTAAAGATCCAGAAACATTGCGCTGGCAGCCAGTAGGGAGTGCTCTGGGCTTCTCCCCAGGGTGCTGTGCATCTTTTGCTTCTCCTGCCGAATAGGAGGCTTAGTCCTTGGGCTAGTAGGTGTCTGCTAATTAAGCACCAAGAACAGCAAATTCAGACCTGAACCTTAGCATGCCATGACCATCTTAGAGCTGAATATGATCATAAGCCATCTGATTTAAGCGTAAAGAAACTTACCCATATACTGTAGGCCCGTTAGAATGATTCTCCAATTCCAGAGATATAGCATCCACATTTTGCGATTATTAGTAGCAGTATTACAGTAGTGTACAACTGAGATCAGGGCCCCAGTTCTGTGAGGCGCTGAACTAACGGTAGTCAGAGGCAGTCCCTGCCCTGAGAAGCTTACAGCCTCATTAGACGAGACAGACCAAGTGCGGAAAAATTATCCCCATTTTACAGCTGGGGAACCGAGGCAGAAAAATCATCTCACTTGTCCCAGGTCACACAGGCAATCTGTGCCAGAGTCTGAATTTGAGCTGAGATCTCCTGAGTCCCCAGTCAGTGCTTAACAACCAGACAAGCCTTCCTCTAACATTCCCTCACAAAAATCCTTCACTGATAACACCCAGGAGCAGGAAGGAATGGTCATGCAGCTCCTCAGGGTGCTCCACAATCCAGCCCTAAGCAATCAAAGTGACAAATGAAAAAAGGCAACCAAAATGAATGAACAAAGGAAAGTTGTGAAACACGCAACACCATATGGCTGGCAACGCGTTGGAAAGACGTCTTTGCGTAATCACAGAGTGCTATAACCACAGAGATGATGCCTTATTCAAGCGGTTTTAAAAGCCTACAGTCATTCTGTTTTCATGGGCGGTGGCTATCGTAGGCAGGGGGAGGCTGTGTCTCCCCAAACAGCCTAGTGTGGCCCCGCCCGTGCTCCACCCCCAGGCCTGGCCCCTCCTGCAGTTCCCAGCGCTCTGCCCTGGCTGGCCTAGGCTTGCTGGCCTGCCTCCCACAGGGACTCGGGGTGGCTGGTGCTGGGGCTGCACTGCCCATCGGGCGCTCGGACTGCACCGCCCAGCTAGGGTGACCAGATAGCAACTGTGAAAAAACGGGACAGGGGGTGATGGGGGGTGTGTGGAATAGGCGCCTATATAAGAAAAAGTCCCCCCAAAAATGGGACTGTCCCTTTAAATAGTTCTGTAGTTCTATAAATAGCCCAATAGTTCTGTAGTTGAATCCTGCCTCTAGTTTGAATTTGCTTTTTGTTCATTTCCTTTCCACTGTCACAAATCAATCAATCTATTGTAGAACTTCGCTGTTTAAATTAATGTATCAAGGGACAACAGAGAACTCTCTCCCCACCTCCTCCCCTATTGTATTCTTATGAATATATTTTGCTTTTGTATTGTTTTGTTAGTTGTGCTGGGCAAGACATGCTTCTGTCAAATGCCTGCTTGTACTGCATGCATGTCCGCCATCCCTAAGTTGTACTAGACACTTTTTTCCATTTTGATCCGACTGCCACAAACAAATCTTGACTCTGTTGCTTGTTGTTTACCTTTGGTGCTTTTTGTCGCTTATTTTTGTTGTGTACAGAGCAGCACCATAGAGGTGCATGGTATGTTGCATGGAGACGGACAGATGACAGTTACTTTTCACTAGCTCTGAAAACATCCAGCAGACGACTCAGCTGTCACGTTATTCTCCCACATAATCACAGTCTACGGCTGCCTTTTAGGGTCCTGACCCACTCTTGTGACTGGGTACTGCACACGTCATGCCGATGAAATTGGCTTGTCCGGCCTTGTTGTTCCTAGATAAGCCAACTTCATGGCCCCAGTGTGTGTCCAGATTTCTTGTCCTCATTCCCTGCGGCTGTAGAGGACTAGAGAAGTGGAAACAAGTAACATTGTTTGCTGTGCAGAGAGGAGAGGAGAAGGTGAATCAGAGGGGGATCTCTGAGAATGTCTAAACTTCCTAAGGGAAATCCTCTAGGCACAGAGAGGATCCTCTAAGCTGGCTGATGTCAAGGTGCCTTGAGAGGACCCAATGGCAAGGATGCTGAGTGCAGTGTTGACCCAGACTTCCACAGAGAGCTCCTGGCATTTCTAGCTTTCTCTTCAGCTCATCACGCTGTACTGGATGGCTTCAGAGGTAATCTCTGCATTACCTGTGCCTTGAGGAAGCCCTCTGAGGCTCATTAGGAGGGTAGGATACCTGTCCTCTGAACCATTCCTTTCCCCAGAGCCTCCTTTCCCTGAATTGTATCATGATGTACAGCCCCAGTTTGGTTCTGTGCTGTACTGAGCCTCCACATATTGGTGTCCCCCAAGCCCAAAACCCTGGTATGTATGTTCCTAACACATTTCACCTCCTCCCCCTGGCCTCTCCTAGTCCGTATCTGAATCCTGACACTCCCTCCTTCATCAAATTGTTTCCTAAGGAAAACGGAAAGTTAGCTATCTGAAAACTTCCACCACATTTTTTCCTACCATTTTCTAACAGCTCTCAAGACTGAAATACTTACTGTAAGCGCGAATATGTCTAACATGGAATATGCACAGGGGAGGTGGGGACACATGGTGGCAGTGGACAGGGGAAGAGTTATTATTAATAATTATTTATATACCACTAGCGCCCACATATATATATATGTATATAAAAAATACACACGCACCACTGTGTTTTTTGTTTTTCAAATTATTTTTATACTTGTCTTTTTTATTTAAAGGTTTTCTCCCCTTTACAATACATATCTAAACATCTTAATTTTATATTAACAAAACAGATTTGAGTAGATTTGATTTGATTATTGATGGAAGATGTAACAGTAGACTATTGGAGTCAGGAACACCCTGCCACCTTGTGGCAGCCATGAACAATGGCAACATCCAACTTGCTGTACAGCTGCCTGTAACCTAGACTCTGCTCTTGCGTCCTGGGTCATCTTGTAAAGTTTGTGTTATTACCTCAGCACTTTTGAGACTTAGACTTATCACCCCACTGCCAGGAACCAACTCTGAGCAGAACCCTCAGGAGGCCTGGGCAGAACACTTCCTTCTTTGACCTGGACCAGATCCCATACGCAGAGGCGGCAGGTTTGTATAATTTTTGGTGGTGCCCAGAATGGGTCCAAGTCCCGCCCCACCACACCTGCCTTGTAAGCTGATATATATATTTTAAAATAATGTAAAAATGTGAGGGCTCTGGAGTGGGGCTGGTGATGAGGGGTTTGAGGTGTGGGAGGGGCTCAGGCAGAGGGTTAGGGTGCGGCGGTGAGGGCTGTGGGGTGGGGCCGGGGATGAGGGGTTCACGATGCAGGAGGGGAATCAGGGCTGAGGGAGAGGGTTGGGGTGCGGGGGGTGAAGGCTCTGGCTGCGGGTGTGGGCTCTGGGGTGGGGCGGGGCTGGGGATGAGGAGTTTCTCACCTCGCACCACTGTCACTGCACGTGCTCCTAGGGCCCCTCTCAGGTCCAGGAAGCCCGCCCACCCCGTGGTGGGTGCTAGGGGGGTCTGCCATCATGTGCGTACCTCCTCCCCTGCTGCTGCCCCTCACTGTAGCCTCACTGGGGGTGGAGGGTGGGGCTGCCCCTTGCCCAGCGTGGGGCATGAGCGGTGACTGCAGCTGGTGGGGGGCCCCCTGTGCTGGTGGAGGGTCCCGCCAGAAAAGGGAAGGGTCCGAGGCAGAAGGGCACTAGTGGATGGGGGGCACTAGGACCCTGCAGCGGCAGTTGATGCTGGGAGCCGTCAGAGCAGAGCGCAGCGCAGAACTGCAGGCGGCAGCCGCCCGCTTGAGGCAGGGATGCTCCAGGGCCCCAGGCAGGCGCGCGGGGGCAACAAGTGGGGGCTGGTGGACACTTGGGGAAGGTGCACGGGGGTGGCAGGTGGAGCCGGGGGAGAGACCCGGCCCCAAACATTGGTGGAGCCGGACCCTGAATATTGCTGGAGCCCAGGCACCATGGGCCCATATAACTCGTCGCCCCTGACCATACGCCTTTCGGTGGCCAGGTTGCTAATCTCTCCTCCCATGATACATTCCAATCAGGACAAAACTTTCTGGAACTGGGCTGCTGCCCTTCTGCGTGTGAAATGATTAAGCTGCAATTCCCTAACCCTTGTGATGTCTCTTCACCGGTTCCATCCATATCCCATACACTTTCCACTGATGACCTCTATGCACCTTCTTACCCAGGCCTCTTCCAGCTCCAAAACACCCTCTAAGAAACAAGTCACAGAAACCTGCTTTCTGTCCTGATCCAATTCTAAACTTTGTCCAGCTCCAGCGCCAACACCTTCCTCCCTTGACCCTAGGCAGTTCTGATACATTCTCCAGAGCGGGGGGCACAGACCCTGCCCTTCTCTGCGTCTATTCAGAGCTAATACATCCTCCAGTGTTATGGTCACACCCTCTCCTCCCATGTCCTGGCTGAGCTCAGAACCATCCTTCAGCACTGGTGTCACAGGCGCTGCTGCCCCAACCCGATCCAGCTCCTGTCTCCCCTCTAGTAATTCCCCTATAGTTGTATTTGCATAAAAATATTTAAAACTTAACAGGTGAATTAGGTGGGGAGGGAGAAGTGTTTTTATTGACAGACTAATTCAGGGGGCTTTCAAGGGGGTCGCAAGGTGGTTACATGGGGGTCACAAGCTGTCAACTCCGTGGGGCTGACAGCTGCCAAGCCCTCATTAAATTAAATTACCCCCCCCCATTTAATTTATAAGGAGGGGCATCACACTCAGAGGCCTGCTGCGCGAAAGGGGTCACCCATACAAAAAGTTTGAAAACCACTGGACTAATTCAACTACACGAGCAGGAGAGCCAGAAGCTTCTGTGAGCTGAAAAGACCAGTTCAGACAGGTTATCACAGACCTGCACCCACACAACTCAATCCGTAAAACAAGTTAGGCGCCCTACATCCACAGAGCAGAACACTGTTACCTAGCAACTTTGGGATGATGAGTGTCAGATACAGCACAACCAGGTCACAATCCCTCCTCACATGATCCAGCTTCAATGCACCCCTGCTGGATTAAACAACATCCTCCTCAGCCTGAATACACGGACCAGAATCCCATTTTTCAGGTCCTGCGAAGACCCCACTCCCCATCCCCAGCACAGAAACTGAGGGACAAACTGACGTGGGGACACACATTTGTGCCCCAACTGCATATTCTGTGCCCACCCCGCACCGTAAATTCCAGCATCACTTGAGGCCTCAGCATAAGCCTTCATGAAATTTAGGGAATGGTAATGGACAATGTATTGGACAACGGACAACAGATAGGCGTTTGCAATGCAATATTCCAGCAAAAATGGCCTGTGTAATTCTGATAGCAGATAGCTCTTTAATCTAGCAGGAAAAGGCATAACAAGATCCAATGGCTGGAAACTGAAGCTGAAGCTAAACAAATTCAGACAAGAAATAAGGCACACATTTGTAACAGTGAGGCTAATTAACCATTGGAACAATTGATCTGTGGATGTGGTAGATTTTCCATCCCTTTAGGTCTTTAAATCAAGACTGGATGTATTTCTAACAGAAAGTTGAAACAGAAGTTTTGAGCTTGCTATCTAAATTATTAGGTGATGTTCTTTAGCCTGTGATATACAGGAGGTCACACTTGCTGATCGCATTGGTCCATTCTGGCCTCAGAATCTATTAATTTTGGGCTGCATAAGCAGAGGCTTCACATCCTGGAGTAGGGTGACCAGATGCAAGGACCAGATGGGGGGGGAGGGATAGCTCAGTGGTTTGAGCATTGGCCTGCTAAACCCAGGGTTGTGAGTTCAATCCTTGAGGGGGCCATTTGGGGATCTGGGGCAAAAATTGGGGATTGGTCCTGCTTTGAGCAGGGGGTTGGACTAGATGACCTACTAAGGTCCCTTCCAACCCTGATATTCTATGATTCTATGACCCGAAAATCGGGACTTGTCGGGGGTAGGGAGGGAAACCCCTCCCACTGGACTTGTTGAGCAAAAAAAAAAAAAGGGGGAGAACGGAAGAAGCCCGGATATGGCGTCCCGACCATGCATCGGGAGGGACGTGGGACAAAAGAAGAAAAATCGGGACGGTCCTGATTTTATCGGGACATCTGGTCACCCTAGTAGGGAGGCAATGCTCCCTCACTACATGGCTCAGACAGGGGCACAACTACATCTGTATCACTGAATTCATTTCTGGGTACCTCATTAGCAGAAAGAAAATAGGGAGTTCAGAGAAGAGCTACAACAATGAAAATGCCCAGGGAGGCTGGAGGGATTGACTTCGGAGAAGAGACTATTACATTATCTAAGCATGTTTAATTTAACTAAACAGTCACTAGGTGGTGGGCATGATAACTCAAAACAATTTATTTGCTTCATTTTGCTAGTTTTGATAGTTGGAAATTGTCTGTCAACAGGCCATGATTTTTTTCAGATTTGTTCACCATACAAAGTTTGAGCCATTTTGATTAGATGTGCAAGTCACCAGGTACATTTTGGTTCCCTGATGGGATATCTGGTGTGAATACTCACAAGTCTGAATTCAAAAATCACTTTCCATAAATATTTTACAATCTTTCTTAAACTGTGCCTTGCTAGGATAACCGTGCAAAGTGAACACAAAAGGGGCATGAACACAAATGGAGAAAGTTCATTTTAATTTTTTTCAGATTAACATTTGTAGAAAACTTTTTGCCACATGCACCAACCCCTAGATAACAATCTAGAAGTCTTTGAAAAGAGTGAACCCCAAGGACGGAGAGGAATTATTAGGGCAGTGCAAGAGACTATGACTCAGAGTAGTGGGATGAAATTAGGAAAGGCCTGAATATCAGGAATAACTTTCTGTCAGTGAGATTGATTAGGCTGTGAAATAGCTTCCCAAAGAAAGTTCAGAAGCCTCATTGCTTGGGGCAGTTAACACATGACTGGACTGCTGTATGAACTACTAACACGAACTATAGGGGGGACAATCCCATGTTAGCAGAGTGATGGACTGGATCTGAGCTAGCAGGGCTTGTCCGTCCATAGGGATGAGGAGTATTTTTCTCATGAAATGCAACTTCAACTTCATGGACAGGATCACATGTGTCTCTTCCCTAAGACGTTACACTGACTGGAGTATGGATCACACACATACTTTCCCCCGAACCAGTCCAGCTCTCACATTCACCCGAATGGGATCGGAGAGCCTCCCCTCGTCCACTCCATCTCCAATAGATTACCCAATTAACAAGTCACCAGCTCCGTCTCTTCTGTTGCTCTCCAGCTCCAAAACACGGCTAAAGACCACATCACAGAAACCTCTTCTCTGACCCCAATCCAGATCTGCAATATCCTAAGGAACTGACATACAGCCGCCTCCTCCCCTGACTATATCCATCTCCAATATAACCCCTGGAACAGTCACAAATGCCTCCTCCTCACAATCAGTCCATCTCAGCAAATCTCTCCTTCCCACTCCCAATCCAGTATTCTCTATGGGGCCCACAGAGGCCTCCTTCCCAGCTCTGATCCAGCTCCCAGAGGTCTGTGACAGAAGCACAACAGGAAGTGTGAGTGTTATGGGGAAGAGCAGACAGTGCAATGAGAAATACGGGTCTTAAGGTTGTTGTGACGTCTTTGCTCGTCACATCAAGGTTGCTGGGGGAGGCACTGGAGGCAGGGATTTCCAAACTGTTGGGAGAGCAAGAGGAGAAGTGTAGGATTCAGGTACCCTGCACCTCACTCTCCTGACTTCCAACTCCTTCCCTTCTCCTATATGCCGTAAAAGTCATAAGACTCAACAAATACACTGAGGAAGAAAACAATAAAGTGTCCAGAGTTCAGACATTCCAGAGTCCCCAGTCACTGTCCTCAATGGCCTCCTCTGGCCGAGAGTTAGCAGACACCATGGTGATCCACCTCTGAGGGCAGAGTGGGGGCTCTATTAAACTCTGCTGTGAACTGAAACCAGGACTAGACCTAGACCTCAGGCCCTAGTTATTGTCAGGGGTTGGCGGAGGGAGAAAGGAGATTTACTCCTTGGGCATTAAACCCGGCTTTCTGCTTCCTGTACTTAGGGGCACTCTAACCACTGCAGGTTGAACAGAACCCCTGGTTACTTTCCCCACAGGGCTCCACCCACTGGGATTTGAACCAGGCCCCTTTGTTACTGTCCCTAAGGACGCAGATCTGCCGATGACTGAACCCAGAACTCCCAGGGTGCCCTCTCCTGAGGGGTCTGTTTCCAGTGAAGGCTGAATCCAGACTCTGCGGATACTGTCCCCAGGGAGATAGCCACATTAAGAATTAAACTCAGCCCCCTGATGACTATGCTTGAGGGAGGGAAATATACCTAAGAACCAGGCCCCTGTTTATTATCCCACGGGAGGGAATACTCCCTGGAGATTTCACTCTGTATCCTAAAATGGTGGGTCGATCGCCTCCCTCTCTCCTGGCTGCTTTGGTGAAGTTGCCTGTCAGACACCATTACATTCTTGATTAAATCTTCTGACACGGCTCAGCTGGAATTCCTATACAAGGCCTCACGCCGCTCCCTCCCCAATTCCCCCAGGAATGTGGCAATAAAGCAAAGTTTCCCCTCCCATAGTACTGCTAAGAGAGACAGAATCCAGTTCTCTTACCTGCTGGGTGTCACATCCTTGATTTTGGGGCCAGTGCTTTGCTTTGAGCCCAGTTCCGGTAGCTGCTCCTGCTGTCGCTCCTGCAATTGGAATCAGGTTTAAGTTTTTCTGTCTTCCCTGAGGCTGAAGGTATTTCATTTGTGTCTAACTTTTCAGGTGAGTAGGGCACACCTACTCTAGCTGGGAGAGACAGGAAGCAAGGAGAGCTAGGGGCTGATTGGTCTTCTCTGCAGTGCCGAGTCTAGTAAGGAAATACAGAACTCACAATCACAGACCAAGTTAAGAGAGGAGAGAGAGAAAGCTGAGCACAAAGAAAAGTGAAAGAATAATACAGGGAGACAAGAGGGGATGAAAGGAGAGACAGGAAGGAAGGTTAGAGTATTTACCCATTAAGAAGTCACCACACTTTTAAAAAATAAAAAATCAGAGTCTGGGATTTTTCTGGTGGCAAAGCTAGTGCTTGGGCCAGTATCGTCTAGAAATGTAAAGTTGAATCACAACTGGTTTGCTTTTTTATTTCACCTTAAAAACCTAAGCGACTCCAGTATTGCTAGCCTCAACTATTCAACACACAGGCCCTAAGAAATAATGGCTTAAAAATCATGAGGGTTTTTTATTTTAAAATAAGAAGAGAGAGAGAGAGCGGTGGGGGAGGCATGTTATTTGTGGTTTCTGGCTCCTGAGCCTTAAGGGCCCACTTGAGTCATGTCTTCAAGCATTTCTCTACAAACATGAGGGCTAGAGACTTTATTTTTAAACAAAAGCAGATATTCTCATGCCAAGTCTCAAGTCCCAACAGCTCGAGAAAACACCAAATCTTGTGTGAGTTGGCAACACTGCAGATGACAGAAATAAAAGGAACAAGCAGCAGGGTCCGCTTCTGCAGCAGGAGACTGTGGGGAACCTAATGGCTACCACTGGGATTTTCAACGAGGTCTAAGGGCGTTAGGCACCCAAAGCCCATAGAAATTCAGTGGGGTTTGGAACTCTGTCTTCAGCTCCTTTGAAACTCCCAGCCCACAACAAGCACACACACACAGACGCATGCATAACATGTGTCAGTTAAATATCCTGAGGTATCATCTATTGAACCCTTCCCCATATCCCTGTGCAAAGGGGTGGAATTAGGGTGGACAGGAATCAGATACATGTGGAGGAAATGCGGAGGCTATTCCTCTCTGCCAGGCAGGTTGCAGCTAGAGCTGGGTGAAATATATTGACCAAAACTTTTTTCAGTGAAATTTGCAGATTCAGCCCCACTGAAACTTTAAATGAGTTAGTGTTGATTTTGTCAAACTGTTTTAGTAAAAAACAAAACCTAAACAAATGGCAAAAAAACCCCAATCAAAACGGTATAACTTCTTCAGATTGAAATGTTTTTATTTTTCAATTCAAAATGCCCCTTTGTTTCAAAGTTTCCTTTTTTTACAGGTAAAGTATGCTAAAAAAAATCAGTGATATGATTTGTTTGACACAAACAAAATTTTTTCAACTTTCTCATTCACCGAAAATTTCTGCCCAACTCAATTTTTTCCCCCCAGAATTGCCAGTGAACCAAAAAAAATCTGTTATCTACCCCGTTCTAGCTGTAGCCCTCGAGAGATTCTGTAGGAAGTTCCTTCACTTGAGACCGAAAAGGAGTGGAGTGTGAGAATACAATGAAAAAAAAAAAAAAAAAGGGGGGGGGGGGGAAACCCGAGCAATAGAGGAGATAATGAGCTGGCACAGGGTGAGGAGGTAGCTGGGGAAAATGAGATAATATGGATCCCAACTGCCCTTTGTTCCAGCCCCTTGGATAATAGCCCCCTCACAATTGACATCCTGGAATCAGAAGAGAAAACAGAGGGGATACTGCTACATATCATTACATCCATCCTGCTGGTGCTTCTTTCACTGAGATCACCCTGGTTCTATACAAGTGAAAGATGGCAGCCTTCAGTACAAGCTTAACTGATGACAACGAGGATCTGATTTCAAAAGTTTGTCTGAGCGAGGGTCTCAGGATCTGGTGTGTTGTGATTATATTTCCACCTGGCAGATAGGCAGCCACAAGCAGGATATAAAGCATAGTAAAAGGGCAAGTTAACATTTTGGCCCATCATTCTAGTGGAATCAGCATATGTTTTTTAAAATAAAGTCCAGAGGCTTATTCCCCATGCCACAGGTGTGCCACTTACAGCCACGCTTTCAGGAGGGTTCAGCACAGTCCTAATCCAAAGCTCATTGGCCAATCCAAGTCTCGCCACTGATTTCCATAGGCTTTGGACCAGGCCCAAATTTTGTATGTGTCAGTTCTGGGGCTCCCAAACTTGAAATAGTGTGTGTCTGATTTGCACAAGGCACTGAGTGCCCACAGCTGTCACTGACTTATTGCTGTGAAAGGAGGCAGTGTTGCCTACTGGATATAGCACTGGACTGGGACTCTGGGTGCTATTCTTGGTTTGGCCACTGGGTGACTTTGGACAAATCACTTCCCTTCCCCGTGCCTCAGTTTCCCCACCTGTAAAATGGGGATAATAATATTGACTTTCTTTGTATAGAGCTTTGAGAACTACTGATGAAAAGTGCTATATAAGCACTATTGTTAAATGACTAATATCCAAAATGCAAAATCATGACACAGTTGTCATGGAAAATATCACTGATGTGGAAGAATTAAGTGCCACTTCTATCAATGTGCGTGCATGTGTGTGTGTGTGTGTGTGTACAACTGAGGATTTAGTTGCAGCATATAGCAGGGACACTGAACTTTAACAGACTAGATTTTATAATAATCTTACATCAGGGAATGTCACCTGACAATATAATAAAATAAAAAAATAAAAAAAAAGCAGCAGCACAAGAGGGTGAAGCAAAGATGAAACTAAAAACAAAGAGCAATTATAGATTATTGGGACTCAAATCACGTTTTGTGTAGAGACTGAGCTTTTAAACACAATTTTTAATATTGCCCATTATGCATAAAGATATACTATCCATTAGAAGCCGCTAGGCTAAATTAATCTCTGGTGAAATTGACCTAGTTTTGTTTATGATGTCTCAGAGTTCGAGCAACTACTTTTGTGATACTTGAAATATCTGGGTTTTTCATCTCATTTCCAAAGAATTAGGGTTTTTTTCATACTATAAATGTTTATTTAACACATATTGCAACACCAAGTAGAATTTGCTTTGTGTTTGCAATCAGTCCAGTACAACGAGTGCTCAGTGTGAGGAACAGTGTTTGGAGTGATGAGAAAAGTCAAATGAGTGCAAATGCTATCCATGCTGCCCTTTTGCTCAAAGTAAATGTTAGCACTTGTTCAATGTTTCATGAAAAAAAATCATCCACTTTAATAAGAAAGATACACACATGTTATTGTTTAGTCAGCAATTGGCAGGAGTGACAGAATCACATGTTTAGAAAATAAAAAGTACTTTAATCTTTTATATTAGTTTTAGGGTCATGAAAAACTATCACCCCCAAAGAGTGGGTTTTTTTGTTTTGGAAATATGGGCACCTTATCTCTAGTGAAACTCAGTTTCAACTCTCAGTTTACTTCAACCTCTGTCATCTAATCAATCTGACCTGCAACTCAACGATGTATTAAAAAAACAAAGTTTGTATTTTACACTACGCTCTAAACACAGAGATAAGGGGCCTGAATATGATCAAACCAACACCAGTTTTACACAGATGAAATTCCATTGTCTTTAACAGATTCATTCTGGACTTCCACCAACATAAGGAAGATCAGGATAAGGCCTGAAGTATTTCAGGTACAGAAGAGTAATTATTTGTTGCTCTTTGCTTGTCTGTATAGCGAAAAGGAACTAAAAATGCTTTTCTCGTGATAACTCAATGTAATTCTCTCTTCCACTGCACAGATGGTTGCTTGAAGTTGCTCAAATGAATAGAGGATTTATCTGGTAAAGGGCCTTTATTGCATTTTAGACCTTTGCTCACCCAGACTGCAAGGAGAGCATGTAGATAGGTTTGGAATTAGGCCAGTCCTTCTGGGGAAGCTGAGGAAGCAATTTTGCTTGTTAGTTTAAGTTGTTTTCTGTCTCAGTCAGTTACTGTTTTCTGATTGGCTCCGTCCTGATTCTTTGTCAACTCTCTCTCGCTGAGTCTGGAAAGCTATGAGGGCTGCATGCACAGACTCAGTTGCAAGCGATGACACATGTAATGAGGTCTTAGCGTGGCATGTCCAGGTGAAGCCTTAGAATTCCTCCCTGGCCTCAGAGTGCTGGAGACCCCAGACACTGGAACACGTTTGTTTATGAGGCACTTCTACTTTTAATTTTGTTAGCGAGTTCATCAACCAATTAGAGATCACGACAGGTGTTTTACAGCCTTTAGAAAAGGATAAACATAGAGAGGTAACAGTACAGCAGGGTGCAAAGCCTATAGTTAGCTCTGATTAATATTGGGGGAAATTTTCAAAGGCACAATTGGGGGTTAGATCCACAAAGGAAACAGGCTCAGCATGGCAGTGCCTAACTTTTAGGTGTTCTGCGAGGTAGTGGAATTTACAGTCCCAAGTTAGGTGGCCAGGCTCCCTGTGCATTGCACAGGGAGCGTTAGGCACCTATGACTAGGTCAATGAGACAGAGAGGATGACTCTATAACCCTGTGGTTGGGCACTCAGATGGGAGACCTGGGTTCAAGACCCTACTTCACATCAGAGAGAGGAAGGATTAGAATCTGCATATTGAGCAGATGTTTTCAGAGAACTATCCACCCAGTAGCGCAGCCAGGTCCGGAGCGCAGGGGGAGAGGCCCTATAAAAAGGCGCCTCCCCCTGCACAGGCGCCAGCTTCCGGTGGCGCTGGTGGGGGCTGATGCCAGGCCCCACCCCGACGCCGGGTGACGTTGCGGGGCCCCGCCCCGGAGTGCCGCCGGGTTAGTGTAAGAAGCGGCGCTTAAAAAGAAGCGGTGCCTTTTTTTAGTGCTGCTAAAAAAAGGCGCCGCTTCTGCTCAAGGGGGAGCGGCTGCTCCCCCTGATCCCCCCCCTGGCTACGCTACTGTATCCACCATGACTCCAAGATCTCTTTCTTGAGTGGTAACAGCTAATTTAAACGCCATCATTTTGTATGTATAGTTGGGATTATGGTTTCCAATATGCATTAGTTTGCCTTTATCAACACTGAATTTCATCTGCTATTTTGATGCCCAGTCACCCAGTTTTGTGAGATCCCTTTGTAACTCTTCACCGTCTGATTTGGACTTACAAAACTACTCAGGCTAGTTGTCTGCAAACTTTGTCACCTCACTGTTTACCCCTTTTTCCAGATCGGTTATGAATATGTTGAACAGTACCGGTCCCAGTACAGACCCCTGCGGGACATCACTATTTACCACTCTCCATTGTGAAAGCTGACCATTTTGTTCCTACCCTTTGTTTCCTGTCTTTTAACCAGTTATGATTAAGGCTGCGTGTCTGTCATGGAGGTCACTGAAGTAACGGATTCCGTGACCTCCGTGACTTCTGCAGCGGCCGGTGCTGACTCAAAGGCTGTCCCAGGCTCCCACCAGCATGTCCCTGCAGCTCCTAGGAGAGGGGCGGCCAGGGGGCTCCGCGCTGTCCACGCCCACAGGTGCCTCCCCCACAGCTCCCATTGGTAGGAAGCCTGCCAGCCCCAACAACCCTTTCCCCCCCGCAGCACCAGCGGGGGTCTCGGGCCAAGCTCCACAGCCACCCCCCCCCCCCAGGACCAGCAGGGGTCCTGGGCTGTGCACCACCTCCCGACCTCCCCTCCCAGCACCAGCAGGGGTCCTGGGCCACCCCCCTAGCACCCACCGCCCCCCCAGACCTCCCCTGCCCAGCACCTGCAGCCCCTACCTAAGTTTTATTTAGGGGTATATAGTAAAAGTCATGGACAGGTCACAGGCCATGAATTTTTGTTTACTGCCTGTGACCTGGCTATGACTTTTACTAAAAATATCCGTGACTAAAACATAGCCTTGGTTATGATCCAAGAGAGGACCTTCCCTCATCCCATGACTACATAATTTACTTAAGGGCCTTTGATGTGGGATCTCGTCAAGTCTTTCTGAAAATCCAAGTACACTATGTCAACTGGATCATCCTAATCTACATACTTCTTGTCATCCTTAGAGAATGACAATAGATTTGTAAAGGAGAATCATGCCTCACCAAAGCCATAATGACTCTTCCCCCAGTATTTGACAAAGGTGGTCAGATTGACAAGGTAAAGTCTAGTGATGAGTGCACTCTGCACATCTGGAGGACAGACAGTCTGATCAGGATGGAGTCTGTTGAGGGATTGGGACTCTTCTTGCAGCATATCTAGCAGAGCTGCAGGAAGGCAGCAGGCATTTGCCTGCAGTTGTGCCTGTGGCCACTAGATGCTGCTGGGGTGCAACACCGCTCCTTGATGGATCAAAGCCAGGAGTGGGCACTGCAGCTGGGAGGCATCAATAGTGGTGGTAGAAGGAAGACTGCAGCAGCAACAGGACCAGCACCACCAGAGGTTGGGGTTGGGGAGGGGAAGGCTTCCCCAGCACAAATCCCAGTCCCTTCGCCCCAGCAGCCCCTAACTGCAAGAGACCCCTATCCTCTCAGCAGTCCCAGCACCTCCTCCTCCAGGAGTCCTAGTACCCTCCCATCCAGCAGGCCCCCTACCCTAGAATCCTTTTCACCACAGCATGCACTTGCTCTCCACCAGCAGCCCCAGCCCCTTCTACTCTCCCAGAAGTTCCCTGGAGCTTCAGCACCGCCTACCTTGGGTGCCAACAATACCAACAGTCCCAGTAGGCACTGACCTACCTACACCCCACATCAGCTTCCCACTCAGCATCTTCCCCTCCCGCCAAACACCCACCCACTTGTCCCAGCCAGAGCTTTGTGCAGCTCCATGGCCCACCCGCACCACTGCTCTGAACAAGGTATTCTGCCTATCAGCTTGAGTTTCTGGCTATATATAAAAAAAATTTAGGCAATTATGCAAATTATCTCATTTCACAATTAGCATAAAGTGTCACCCATAGAAGAAAACTGCCCAAACTAGGCAGATCTGATTGTTATTTACTGTTCATTTATGGTGGTGCCAAGATACACCAGGTAGTTCGAAACATCTCAGAAAGTACAACTTGTGCTCTAAACAGCTCTCTGGCTACAGAGGGATCAAAGGCTGAGGAAAAAGACCAGCTCAACATTACAAACACACAGAGAACTCAGTCCTAGACTTTACCTGTATTCTAGGACACCTACTACCTCTACTGGGGGAAAATGATCTTAATCTGAATGCATCTTGAAAGTTCCAAACCTTAAAGTAACTCAGAACTTAAATATAAGACACCAAAATTGATAATACCCAAAATTAAAAACAAAAAAACCTATAATTATTTGTCACCCCCCACAAAAATGGCTGCCATATAACAAAAAGAAAACCTACTGAATAAACACTTTAAAAACAGAGTAATACAAGTTATGCTACCTACCCCAGAACAACAATTACTAAGATCAGAGTGACATGTCTCACTGTTGTCTACAGGATTTTCAAATCTGGGGCCTCAAAGTACAGTTGAAGCAGCAAGTACTTAATTATTCTTACAAACAGGGCTGGCTCTGGCTTTTTTGCCGCCCCAGGCAAAAAAGCCGCTGGCCGGCCGGGCGCTGGCAGGGAGGGCGGCATGCCCGCGGCCCCGCCCCAGGCGCCAGTGGGGAGGGCGGTGGCATGCCCCGCTCTCCCCTGGCCGGAGGAGCGCCGCGGGGAGGGCGGCATGCCTGTGGCCCCGCTGCCCCGGCCGGGCGCTGGCGGGGAAGAGCGCTGCCCCCCCGCGGCTTGCCGCCCTAGGCACGTGCTTGCTGCGCTGGTGCCTGGAGCCGCCCCTGCTTACAAAGAATAACCCCCAAAATAATGTCAAAAGGCATACTTAATACTCCTACCTGGTTTGCAAACTAGCTCTTCCTCCCCTTGGAGGACACTCACTAGGCCCTGCCCCTCTCAGGCAGATGGCCTGGATCGGGGTCTCTGAGAAAAGTACCTGAGCCCCCAAGTTCACATTCAGATGCCAACAATGAAGAGTGGCAGGGGGAAGGTTTGCCTCTGGGGTCTTTGTACTGGCCAACATCTACACGCAAATATATATATTTAAACTTGCAGAAATGATTTTAGGCCTAGCCTAGACTGCTGATTCAGCCGTTGGTGAGGCTGTAGTAGTACAAGCCTTAATGTTGTCAGGCAAAGCTGCTATTTGCACCAGTGGAGCTTACCCCAGAGTTTCAAAAAGAAGCAGCGTCCAGATGTGCAAATACTGGTGTTGCTTGTTTACACCAATGGCTGCAAGCGTGCAAATCCCCAGTCTAGACAAGATCATAGAGTGATTGTCAATGGCACAGGTGTTCTCAACTCATTGGTGAGTTCATGGCAGGTCCTCTGTCATATTACTGGAACCCAAACCAAAGAAGAGAAGCTGGAAACCCCCATCAATAAATGCTATCATTCCTAATTCTAGCTCCCAGTGAATTAATGTACTGCCTCCTCCACCACCACACACACAGTCACGTGGCTGGATTAAGGCAACCAGGGGCCCAATTATGGCCTTACCTTATTCACTGCCCCTCCACTTGGAATAGCACTGCAAGGGGACCCTCTTCGCCACCTGCAGAGACAGGAGCAGTGGCATAGAACCACTTTCTTCCCCAAAGAATGGCAGCAGCCTCCCTTCTCCCCATCTTTAAGAAGCAGTGGGAATAGACCCTGCAGAGAGGCAGGAGCAGCAGCAGAGGCTCCCTTGGCAGACAAAAGAAATCCATAATAGTGGCTGCATGCGTGGAAGGACTTGGCCTGCTGCACTCTTCTCCTCCTGCCTGGCTCTAAGGGCAAAGAACTCAACATGCCATTGAGACAATTGGGGAAATTCACCCTTCACAGAGCTGCTTTTTCAGGCCGTTGGCACACTCAGGCAGACGTTCCTGCATTGGTTACACTGAAGTCATGTCTTCAAGCTTTTCTTCACTACCACACGAGATGAGAATGTATTTTAACAAAGCAAACCCACAAAGGGTGAGATACTAATGTAGTCACATAATACCAGGAACTGTTGTCCTAGGCACTGGCCAATAGTGCCTAGGCCTCAATCCATCCCTGCCCTCCCTTTCTCGTATACAAACCACCTGTCAACAAATTAATCCACCACCCTACAGAGATACACAGAAATGCCCCAGCTAATCATTTTTGAAGCACACAAACCCTCAATTTTTATTTTGAAAGAGTAATAAATGAGGACAACCCAAGGGAAGAATCAAGAACGTGTAAGCCAAACCAGGGCATGATAGATTGAGAAGTGAGGAAGAGTTTCCAGAGGCACTTAGGACCTGTACCAGTGGATACGGTGAAGTCACTGGGACGGAAGGGTATCCAGTATCTTGCAAATTAGTTCAATGATATCCTTAAGAAAAGGAAAATACCAGATGAATGGCGTAAAAGCTTTGTGGCGCCTATTTTTACACATAAAGCAGATATTACACAGTGAGCTAATTATTGCCCGGTTAAGCTGCCATCACATGCTATGAAAGTATTGGAGAAGATTATTGTAAAGCATCTGCGTATAATGGTTGAAATTTGGAAGGGTCAGTGTGAATTCGAGTTTGCACTATGAATCCTCATGGAGAAGTTCAGAGAAGGGCTGTCAAGTGATTAAAAAAAATAATTGTGGTTAATTGCACAGTTAAACAATAATAGAATACCATTTATTTAAATATTTTTGGAAGTTTTCTACATTTTCACATACATTGATTTCAATTACAACACAGAACAAAAGATAGTATTTTTCAATTCACCTAATACAAGTACCGTAGCACAATCTCTTTATCATGAAAGTTGAACTTACAAATGTAGAATTATATACAAAAAATAACTGCATTCAAAAATAAAACAATGTAAAACTTTAGAGCCTACAAGTCCACTCAGTCCTATTTCTTGTTCAGCCAATCACCCAGACAAACAAATTTGTTTACATTTATTGGAGATAATGCTGCCAGCTTCTTATTTACAAAGTCACTGTTGTAGCTGGCGTCGCAAGATGTTTACATGCCAGGTACGCTAAAGATTCATATGTCCTTTCATGCTTCAACCACCATTCCAGAGGACATGCGTCCATGCTGATGACAGGTTCTGCTTCATAACAGTCCAAAGCAGAGCAGACCGATGCATGTTCATTTTCATCCTCTGAGTCAGATGCCACCAGCAGGTTGATTTTCTTTTTTGGTGGTTTGGGTTCTGTAGTTTCCGCATCGGAGTATTGCTCTTTTAAGGCTTCTGAAAGCATGCTCCATACCTCTTCCCTCTCAGATTTTGGAAGGCACTTCAGAGTCTTAAACCTTGGGTCGAGTGCTGTAGTTATCTTTAGAAATCTCACATTGGTACCTTCTTTGTGTTCTGTCAAATCTGCAGCGAAATTTTTCTTAAAATGAACAACATGTGCTGAGTCATCATCCGAGACTGTTATAACATGAAATATATGGCAGAATGCGGGTAAAATAGAGCCGGAGACATACAGTTCTCCCCCGAGGGAGTTCAGTCACAAATTTAATTAACTTATGTCCTCTAGAATGGTGGCTGAAGCATGAATGGGCCTACGAATGCTTAGCATATCTGGCACGTAAATACCTTGCCATGCCGACTACAAAAGTCCCATGCAAATGCCTGTTCTCACTTTCTGGTGACATTGTAAATAAGAAGTGGGCAACATTATCTCCCATAAATGTAAACAAACTTGTTTGTCTTAGCAATTGGCTGAACGAGAAGTAGGACTGAGTGGACTTGTAGGCTCTAAAGTTTTGTATTGTTTTGTTTTTGAGTGCAGTTATGTAACAACAACAAATCGATATTTGTAAGTTGCACTTTCATGACAAAGAGATGGCACTACAGTACTTCTATGACGTGAATTGAAAAATACTCTCTTGTTTATCATTTTTACAGTGCAAATATTTGTACTAAAAATAATAGTATAAAGTGAGCAGTGTACACTTGATTTCTATTACAACACAGAATACAAATATATTTGAAAATGTAGAAAAAAATCAAAATTAATAAATTTAAATTGGTATTCTATTGTTTAACAGTGCAATTAAAACTGTGAATAATCGTGATTAATATTTTTAATAGTGATTAATTTTTTTGAGTTAATCGCGTGAGTTAACTATGTTTAATCAACAGCTCTAGTTCAGAATAAAAAGGTACTGCAACTGAGTATGGTTTTTGTGGATCTGGAAAAGGTCATGATTGTGTACCAAGAAAATTAGGTTAGTGGAGTTTGTGGCAAAGAGGTGTGCCGGAAAGATATGTCCATCTTTCCAGGACATGTATGATAGAGTGAATATTGTAGTCAAAATTGAATGGGGCTACAGTAAAGAATATCCAGTACACATTGGCCCTCATCAGAAGTCAATGTTGAGCCTTTTTTGTCATGGATGTGATAAATGAGAATATACAAAGGGAACTCACTTGGAACATGCTGTTTGCACATATCCCTATGTTATCAGCGGAAGATTGAGAGACCCTGCCAGCCAATTCTGAACAGAAGCAACATAGTTTTGAGTGGGCTGGATTTATAGTGGAAGTTGGTAAGACAAGCCTAGGATAACTGAGGGTGAAGGACTCACCATAAAGGATATCACAGTCAGAGAGGTCAGAAGAGTGAAAATTTAAATACCTAAGATCAATGGTTGCTAATGATGGTGCCCTCCTGAATGATGGCTGGCATCGTACTAAAGCTGCTTGGTATAAATGGTGGGAGTTGACCACACTTCTCCATGACAAAAAGATGCCAATATTATGAAAAGGCATAGCATATAAAACTGTAACTCAACCTATCTTAATGAATGGAAGAGAGACTTGGCCAGCCGAAAGAAAGAAAATCAGTATGCTGTCCACCATGGTAATGAAGATGTTGAAATGATCAGATGGTTGGACACTCCACAACAGGAAACAAAACAAGGTTATAAGGAGTTTAATGTGGGTTTACTTCATTTGACAACAAGTGGATTGAAACTAGGCTACATCAGCTGAGACTGTAAAAAATAGAATAGCTGAGCCATTATATTCAATTTTATTTCTAAATTATAAAAGTAAACATATGTACACAGCAGAAGACAAAAATCAATTCCTTTCTTTCCAACTAGCCTAATAGGAGTTTCTTTCAAAAACAAGAAACACTACTGAACAACAACAAAGAGCTACAGTTACACAAACTATGATTCTCAGCGTAAATGCCCAAATCTGCAAGATATATGCTTCTATCATGAGAACATAAGAACAGCCATACTGGGTCAGAGCAAAGGGCCATCCAGCCCAGTATCCTGTCATCCATCACCACCCTTCGACAAACAGAGGCTAAGGACACCATTCCTTACCCATCCTGGCTAATAGCCATTAATGGACTTAACTTCCATGAATTTATCCAGTTCTCTTTTAAACCCTGTTATAGTCCTAGCCTTCACAACCTCCTCAGGCAAGGAGTTCCACGGGTTGACTGTGCACTGTGTGAAGAAGAACTTCCTTTTATTTGTTTTAAACCTGCTGCCCATTAATTTCATTTGGTGGCCCCTAGTTATTATATTATGGGAACAAGTAAATAACTTTTCCTTATTCACTTTCTCCACACCACTCATGATTTTATATACCTCTATCATATCCCCCCTTAGTCTCCTCTTTTCCAAGCTGAAAAGTCCTAGCCTCTTTAATCTCTCCTCATATGGGACCTGTTCCAAACCCCTAATCATTTTAGTTGCCCTTCTCTGAACCTTTTCTAATGCCAGTATATTTTTGTTTGAGATGAGGAGACCACATCTGTACGCAGTATTCAAGATATGGGTGCACCGTGGATTTATACAAGGGCAATAAGATATTCTCCGTCTTAATCTCTATCCCTTTTTTAATGATTCCTAACATCCTGTTTGCCTTTTTGATTGCCGCTGCACACTGCATGGACATCTTCAGAGAACTATCCATGACGACTTCAAGATCTTTTTCCTGATTAGTTGTGGCTAAATTAGCCCCCATCATATTGTATGTATAGTTGGGGTTATTTTTTTCAATGTGCATTACTTTACATTTATCCACATTAAATTTCATTTGCCATTTTATTGCCCATTTAGTTTTGTGAGATCTTTTTGAAGTTCTTCACAGTCAGCTTTGGTCTTAATTGTCTTGAGCAGTTTAGTATCATCTGCAAACTTTGCCACCTCACTGTTTACCCCTTTCTCCAGATCATTTATGAATAAGTTGAATAGGATTGGTCCTAGGACTGACCCTTGGGGAACACCACTAGTTACCCCTCTCCATTCTGAAAAATTACCATTTATTCCTACCCTTTGTTCCCTGTCTTTTAACCAGTTCTCAATCCATGAAAGGATCTTCCCTCTTATCCCATGACAACTTAATTTACGTAAGAGCCTTTGGTGAGGGACCTTGTAAAAAGCTTTCTGGAAATCTAAGTATACTATGTCCACTGGATCCCCCTTGTCCACATGTTTGTTGACCCCTTCAAAGAACTCTAATATAGTAATAAGACATGATTTCCCTTTACAGAAACCATGTTGACTTTTGCCCAACAATTTATGTTCTTCTATGTGTCTGACAATTTTATTCTTTACTATTGTTTCAACTAATTTGCCCGATACTGATGTTAGACTTACCGGTCTGTAATTGCCGGGATCACCTCTAGAGCCCTTTTTAAATATTGGTGTTACGTTAGCTATCTTCCAGTCATTGGGTACAGAATCTGATTTAAAGGACAGGTTACAAACCATAGTTAATAGTTCCGCAATTTCATATTTGAGTTCTTTCAGAACTCTTGGGTGAATGCCATCTGGTCCTGATGACTTGTTACAGTTAAGTTTATCAATTAATTCCAAAACCTCCTCTAGTGACACTTCAATCTGTGACAATTCCTCAGATTTGTCACCTACAAAAGACGGCTCAGGTTTGGGAATCTCCCTAATGTCCTCAGCCGTGAAGACTGAAGCAAAGAATTCATTTAGTTTCTCCGCAATGACTTTATCATCTTTAAGTGCTCTTTTTGTATCTCGATCGTCCAGGGTCCCCACTGGCTGTTTAGCAGGCTTCCTGCTTCTGATGTACTTAAAAAACATTTTGTTATTACCTTTTGAGTTTTTGGCTAGCTGTTCTTCAAACTCCTTTTTGGCTTTTCTTATTACATTTTTACACTTAATTTGGCAGTGTTTATGCTCCTTTCTATATACTTCACTAGGATTTAACTTCCGCTTTTTAAAAGATACCTTTTTATCTCTCACTGCTTCTTTTTCATGATTGTTAAGACACAAGGGCTCTTTTTTAGTTCTTTTACTGTGTTTTTTAATTTGGGGTAACTCATATCTCTCTCTCGCTCACACCAACAGTATTTTCAACCCTAGGGACAACAGTAGAGAGGAAATAGCAGTGACGGGATTCACACTGAAAAAGGATTTCCCCAATAATGGCCAAAATGCATCCTTACTAGTTTTATTGGGTATGTAAATTAGCACCTGCTCCCATTGGAGGACATGGAATAAGCCACATGCCCTTTTAGGCAAAGCAGCTGGATGGTAGCCATGGAAAATAATCAGAATCAGAGACAAACTTTCCAAAACTATATGGATTGGTAGGGAATGGTGTACAGCTGGGTCTTCAAACCTGAGATCATCTTCAGACAAATTTTTTTTTAATGTGCATGAATGTTTTTAGGCTTGGCCTAGACTGGTGATTCACTATATTACAGCCATTGCTCAGCCTCTAGCTGTAAAGGCTGTGTCTGACCCCACCCCAGAGAAAGGCAGTAGCAGCATCACAAGGACCCCTACTACTTACCAAAAATCCATCCCCGTGACTGCTTGTGTGGAAGCACTTGGGTGGATCCACTGTTCTCCTCCTGCCTCACACAGAGTCATTGGCTGAGTTGCTGTTGGCAATGCCCTGAGAGCAAAGAAATTCACATGCCATTAAGACAACTAAGGAAATTAACCCCTCACAGAGTTATTGTTTCAGGCAGTCTGCAGAGTCATCATTTTATTAGTTACACCACGGTCTTGTCTCCCAGGGTTTCTTCACAACTACAAGTGCTAGAAACTTGCCTTACAAAAGAATGACTAGTGAGATACCAAGGACCTTTCTCCCACATACCTCTCCAACAGAGACTAATTTAAAAAAACAGAGCCATAACCCAAGAAAACAAAGATATCTCAAAACAACAATTCTTTTTTTCAAACTAACCAAATACAGGTCTTCTACAACGGCAGAAAACCCTGTTGAACAAATACTAAAAGAGCTATAGTTACACAAATTATACTGCCCAGTGTGACTGCCCAAACCTGGATGATATCTCCTAAGCTCAGGGTGACTCGACTCCATCACTCCCTCTCTCTTTCCCCACAACAGTAATTCAAAATAATGGATAACACTGGAAATTAAATAATGATATGATTCATTCTTAACAAGTATTTCTTCAAAAATAATGTCAAAAGGCGTATTTAATGGTCCCCTGTGGTATGCAAATTAGCACTTGCTCCCATTGGAGGACACTGAATAAGCCACAGCTCCTCCCAAACACAGATGCTTGGTGGGAGGCTTTGGAGACATGGCACTGAACCTCCAAAATCAGAGACAAACTGAATGGACCATTTGCAACTGGGTCTTCATACTTGCATTCATTCATGAGTAGATAGACAAAGGAGCTTTTAATTGGACAAAAGACTTCAGGCCTGGCCTTGGCTGGTGATTCTCTGGATTACAGCCACTGCTGTAGCTGCAGAAGTGCAAATGCTAGTGTTAATAGGCACAGCTGCTATTTGCACTTCAAGATTTCAAAAAGGTATAAAACTCCCCCAGTGCAAATAGTGTCTTTTCCTGTCTCAGCTCCACTGAAGTCTGAGCATCAATGGTGGCAACTGAGCAAATCCACAGCTTTAGAGATTTAATGTACTCCTCCCCAAACACAGACTTGGCCAGATAAAGGCAATCCTGGGCTCTGTAGTAGCCCAGCCCCATTCCTTGGCCTTCACACTCCGGCTGTACCCTCACAAAGAACAGAACTGGAAGGAAACCACCCCCCTTTGCCCCACCAGAATGGCAGCAGTGGCATGGGGCAAATTTCTGTCCCAAGGAGTGGCAACAGACTCCACCGCACCCCACTTCACCCTTTCAGGAGCAGCAGGAATGGTTGCAGGGGTCCTCTCAGACTCCATCCTGTAGAGAGACAGGAGCAATATCACAGGGAGCCCCAGTACTTAACCACAAATCCATTCCAGTTGCTGCCTGTGCAGCAGGACTTACCCTGCTCTGCTCTTCTCCAGGTGGGCTGGTGTTGGCTGGGGGCAAAGAAATTCACACACCATTGAGACAATTGAGGAAATTCACCCCTCACAGAGCTATTGTTCCAGGCAGTCTGCAGACTCATCAGCATCAGTTACACCAGGGTCAGGTTTTCAAGGGTTTCTTTAGATCCAGGAGCTCTAGAAACATACTTGAAAAGAAAAAGGCGAGATAGCAATGGCCTTTCTGGCCACATAGAGCCCACCTGTAAGCTTATGTCCAAATAAATTTGTTAGTCTCTAAGGTGCCACAAGGACTCCTCGTTGTTTTATCATTACATCAGTTGCACCAGGGTCATGTCTCCAAAGCTGTATGCTGAAATAAATTTGTTAGTCTCTAAGGTGCCACAAGTATTTCTTTCTTATTTTCTTTTTGCTGACACAGACTAACACGGCTACTACACTGAAACCTTTCAAAATCACAAGTGCTAAAATCTTATTTTACAAAAAACTGAAAGGTGAGATTCCAAGGACCTCTCTCCCCACATACAGCCCACTTGTCCAACACACTTTTTCATAGATTGATACTATTCCACAGGTTCTTCCCTATTGTATATCTTAAGCTTCTTTTTTGCTCTGCTCCCTCCCCACAGCCAAAAGCCTGAACTAAAAACTCTGAGACTTGGGTTAACCACTCCTAACTAGTAAATCAGATCATGCTGCTCTTTTGAGTCAGAGACCATCTTAAATAAACACGTTCACAACACTAGAAAACAAAGACACCTCAGAACAATTCTTTTCTGTCAAACTAACCAAATAAGGGTCTTCTACAAAGGCAGAAAACGCTGTTAAAAATTAAACCAAAACATCTACACAGCAGAAACAGAAAAATCAACAATAACCATCTTTCAAACCAGCCAAATGAAGATGTCTGACACTAAGTCCCCAGCCCAACCCCGACAAAAAAAGCCCTTTAAAAACACTAAAAGAGCTGTAATTACACAAACTATGCTTCCCAGAATAACTGCACCAAAACTAGAATATATGTGCTAATATCAAGTAGACTTCTCTTTCACTCTTACCAACAGTATTTTTAACCCTAGAGATAACAGTAGAGATACAATAGCAATGACCAGATTTAACAAGACTTTCCTCAGATATAATGGCAGACGTGCATCCTTACTGGTCCTATTTGATATGCAAATTAGCACCTGCTCCCATTGGAGGACACCGAATAAGCCATGCCCCCTTTTATGCAAAGCAGCTTGGTGGCAGCCATGGAGAATAATCAGAATCAGAGACAAGTTTTCCCAAACTATATGGGCTGGAAGGGGATGGTTTATGGCTGGGGTTTTCAAACTTGCCATCATCTTCAGGAAGACAAAAAAGGAGAGAAGGCAAAGAAGGTGGGCCAGGACTTGTTTCTTCTCCAGACTCTCAGAGACCAGAGGAAGGGACAGTATCTCAGGGAGGAGGGGCAGTGAGCAGGTTAAGGTTGGATGAAAGACTGTTTGTGTTTATTTTGAGCTTTATGTTATTAAAACCAGACCCCAGGAAGGGCTGTTATTGAGGAACCAAGAGGGGATGCTGAGGCAGGCCACTGCAAAGCCACCCCTGGCCACTTATGTAAATCAGCCCACCAGTATCAATCATCCCATGGGTTCCGCCCTGGGGTCCCCAAATCCTGTTTGTGACACTACTTGTCGTGGGGGCACCTGTTTGCCAGGTTGTCTCTAATTCCCACCGTATTTGCCAGTCTTTGATGGAGCAGGAATTCCCCCAGCAATGATTACCACAGGCAGATTGACTCTAGCACCCACCTAGTGGGTAGGGACACACTCACACAACCATTAAAGGGGCCACCACGGGTAAATTGCTTCAAAGGAGAGCCATGGGAGCTCAGAGTAACAAACCCCAGACACCCAACTAACAGCAAAGTTTAAACTGATACACTCTCCAAACTGCCTCTCCAGCCTGTGCCCCGGATGAATGGTCTCTCCTGCCCTTTGTGGGGGTGACTGATACCTGCCTGCCTGCTGTGGGATCTTGTACCTAGGAGTCCTGGTCTCATTGGTCACTGAGCCTCTGTCCTTGTAGCCCAGGTCCTGGGCAGGGCTTCCCTTCTCAAGGGACAAACCTGAAAGACTGGAGTGAATATGCTGCAGCTGCTCTCAGATATATGCCTAAGACCCCTTCTCTGCAGTCACCCAGTGTTTGTTTACCAGCTGACTCTATGGATATGTCTATAATGCCATTGGAGATTTGATTGCAGCAATGTAGGCATACCTGCGCAAGCTTTAATTTAGTTAGCACAGCTAAAAATAGCAGTGAAGATGCAGTGGTGAAGGCTTCAATGCATGCTGTCCAAGCTTGCCTGGTCCCCCTGAGGATGTACGCTCGTTGCTAGCCTGATGCAAGGTTTTTGGAGGGGAGAAGTGGAATAAGACCGAGATAAACCAGCTGGTGCTATCATAGCATTCCCAGTCTCATTGTGGTGTCTAAGCAAGGAAAAACCTCTGAAGAATACAAAGGGGCTTCATCTCAGGTTTCTGAACAGTCCTAGTGCCCAGAGCCTTAGGACTGATCGTTTTCTTATGATTCTTTAACCAACAAATAGGGGCAGAAAGCTTTCCCTGCTTTGCAGTCTCATATTCATTATTATGTATATTACAGTAGCAGTAGAGACCCCAACTTTAAAAGAAGAGACACATGGGTTTATGTCTGGGTCTCCTAGAATCTGTCTGTAGCTTTGGAAATAGTAAAAGGAACTGGGGGCTTACAAGGGAGTTTACCTTTACCCTTAACTCTGGTGATCTCTGGTTAAGATTAAGGTGCTGGAGACAGGGGAGTAGAGTCCAGTAATCCAAATGTCCCCGTCTGTTTACAAATGTGAAGGGGTGGGGGGTGAGTGGGAAAGGGCACCTGTATGGCCTCTGTCCTATATCTCTTACTCTTCTTCCAAAATTAATAGTCTTAGTCCTTTTAATATCTCCTCATATGAGACCTTACCTTCCAATCACCACTCTGATGCATCTAATCAGTCCTGCTATCCTTCTCTGTTACACTTCTGTTGCTGCTCTCTTTTTGCTGATGAAGGATTCAAACTGAACACAGTACACGAGGTGAGGATAGACCATCCACTTTAATAGAGGCATGAAGAGGAATTCTATGCCTGCAGGATGTCTCCAATAATGGAACCCTTTCGTTGTCCCCAAGAGATCTCGGAGAAATTTGACATTCACCCAGAGAACGATTGTTTTCCTTGGGTTAAGAGCATGTTCTGGAGCATTTATTAAACAGGACAGCTGAAAGACTCTAACACCAAAAATTAAGCAACACAGAATATTGAAGAAAGAGTTCTTATTGCATCTGAGTAGATATTGCTAACACCGCAAACTAAAGTGTTATGAAAAATACCAAAGTATTGGGTGTAAGATCTGGGCATCTAATGGCAATCAAAAGCCTAGGAGAGAGTATAGTCGGGATAGATGGACACCTTCAAGGTTGTAATCACAGTAATCAAGATGTTTAAAATAATCTCCCCCTTTTAATTCACTATGTTCTACTCTCCTGCTACCCAAGCTGACTATCAACACAGCACCCAGCTACTTCCCCTTCAAAACAAGCACCACCCTTGTAGAGATATATTTGCAGAATGTTATAATTTAGAGACACTCTCTCATAATGGACAGTATTATGGACATAGGAATTTGGAGATGTGTTCTGGAGGTGGTGGGGGTGGGGTTTGGGAACTCCACATAGCTGTGTGCAGCAGTTCACCACAATAGCTGTCCAGGTCGTTTTATTAAAGTTTTATTCTTGTCTCATTCACTGGTTTGCTGTTTAATGAACTTCAGGATCTCTCGTGAATTATTAATGTATCTTCCACAGGAATCAGTGGGCACGCTCAGTCTGGGATAGGGTTTGACTCCCCCGTGGGTTCTCTGGTGTCGAGTGAGCGATGAATTATGGATGAAGCTTTTCCCACACTGAACACACGTACAGGGTTTCTCTCCTGTGTGGATTCGCTGATGTCGAGTAAGGTCTGATTTCCGACTAAAACTCTTATCACAGTCAGAACACCTATAAGGTCTCTCTCCCATTTGTGATCTCTGATGTTTAATAAGGTCTGCACACATGTTCAGTCTCTCTCTCTTGTGTATTCTCAGGGGAGAATTCTCCTCCTTATTCTCACTCAAGAAGACCTTATCATCTGCTGGAATAAAAATATATAGGATTTCTTTGGGGAAAAACAATTTCAAACCCCAGAACTAAGAATGGCAAAGGATTTATCCCAAATCTAAAAACTATTTATGAGACTGATAATCAGGAACCAAATCTTTAGAGAAAGGATGGGGCCAATTCTGAAGCAGAGTAATGAAGACTAAGCTCATATCCTTAATGGTATTTAGATGCCTAACACCCATTGGACTAAAGGACTAAGCACAGGACTAGCATCCAGGAATGCCTAAATTCTAGTTGTAACTCTGACACCAATTCACTAAATGAATGCCCTTTGAACATGTGAAACACTATAATGGTTACCAAACATTATTATTAACTGATGGCTTTCTTGGAATTCCAGCATTATACTTTACTCATGGATAGTTTCACAGATGGTTCAACAACTTACTCTTCACCTGTCTGGGTAGCTTTAAGAACCCCTCTTTTTTTGGTGGCCTGGAGATCTGGGACACATGGCTCTTCCCCTCGTTCCATCTGGGATATCACATCAGGTTTGGGAAGCAGAAATCCTATTTATGAGACAGAAAACAGTTGATGTCATGATTTGTTAAATATTTGGGCAGTATTTATTAAGCAAATGAAAACAATCATTCACCCAGTGAGATCACACTCTCAAATGTCTCCCACATGACGTCCCTGTAGAGTTCTCTCTGCCTTTCATCCAAAAGTGCCCATTCTTCCTGGGTGAAATACACAGTCACTTCCTCGAATGTCATCTGTATCTGAAACAGGAAGAGTTCCCTACTCAGCTGACAACCCTAATGGTCAGTCACTAGCTGCATAGCAGAGGATAAAGCAGCAGCATTAGGTTAGCGTGAAAAGCACCCTGAGTGTAAGAGGCAGGATACACGAGGAAGGCATATGTCTGCACAGGGTCTCCCTGAAAGCTTTATGGGTTTGTTTTATGCAATGAAGGAGAGTGAGAAGTGGCAAAGAAAAGAGAAGAGGGAAAGACTGCAAAAGACGGGGAGAGTCAGGGAGGTTTGTGGGCGTGTTTTGTTTAAAGAACGGAGGGAGGAAAAAATTGGAGAAAGGGAGAGAATTAAATTGTAAAGTGACGTAAATTAAATTCCTCCAACTGTAAAGAATTACCTACGTTAAGTGTGCTTTTCAATGTCAAGTGGATGCTAAGAAGAATGTCCCCTTTGTCAGCCCAGATCCTCAGGACTCACCATTTTCTGATGCTGGATGAGTTGTGATTTCCGACAGAAGCTTTTCCCACACTTAGGGCATTTATAGGGTTTCTCCGCCATGTGGACCCTGTGGTGATGAATAAGGTTTGAGCTCCAGGAGAAGCTTTTCTTACATTCAGGGCACTTATAGGGTCTCTGTCCTGTGTGGATCCTCTGATGTTTAATAAGCATTGACCTGCAGCTAAAACTTTTCCAACACTCAGTACATGCGTAGAGTTTCTCGCCCGTGTGGATTCTCTGATGTACAATCAGGTCTGCGTTCTGACTAAATCTCTTCCCGCATTCAGCACATTTATGCTGTTTGTTCCCCGTGTGGATTCTCTCATGCTGAATGAGCGTTGAGCGCCGACTGAAGCTTTTCCCACATGCTACACATCTGAAGGGTTTCTCTCTGGTGTGGATTCTGTGATGCTGTGCAAGCGTTGAATGTTTATTGAAGCTTTTCCCACATTCGGTGCATCTGTAGGGCCTCTCTCCCCTGTGGATTTTCTGATGATGAATGAGTGTGGAGCTCAGAGTGAAGCCTTTTCCGCATTCCAGACATTTATAGGGTTTCTCTCCCATGTGGATTCCCTGGTGCTGACTAAGTTTGGAGTTCTGAGGTTTTTCTCCCATGTGGAGTTTCTGGTGAGTAATAAAATTTGATCTCAGACAGAAGCTTTTCCCACATCCTATACATGTATTTGGACTGTCTCCCTGGGCAATGATGCTCTTGTGTCCCCCCCAAACCTCTTTTCTTGTGTCCCCCCAAACCTCTTTTATGGTGAACCGATTTACCCTGGTTCTTCCCTACAGAATTTCCCTCTTTCCTTTCCGACCTGCCCTGACTCTCAGAGATTTTTCCACAGACAGGGTTCCGGGCAATATCCCCTATTGGTCTCCCAGATAATGTCCAGTGTGGTTCTGTCTTTTCAGGACCTTCCTGCTGAGGAGTGACCTCTTCAGTGATGATCCTATCATCTGCTAGAATAAAAATAAAATGAACTATCATTATTTATAAGACTGAAAACCAAGATTTCAATCTTCTGCATCCTTTCCACACAGCGGATCAGTTCTGCTTCAAGATCCCCTCCGAGCACTCAGATAAAAGATGGATAAAGGGACCACTGATAGATGACAGCGCTTTACAATACTGGTTAACTTGAGATGAGACAGACCTGAAAGACCATTGGGGATTTGTTGGAACTCCATGCATCAATGTCATCTAAGCCTAAGATAGCTACTGTACTAGTGTGATGCAAGACTGCATTTTTAAGGCTCTTTGACTGGACTTTTTGGCTAGCTGTCACTGTTGGAATTCCCCTCAGCAATCAGTCTCTGGCTAGTGTCCTCTGGTTCTGATTCATATTGTTCTGACCACCATGTAGGAGCATTGAGTATATGCACCTGTTTCTTAAGGAAACATATCCTTTTGATCTAAGTTATGGGAAGGGAGACCATATACAGTACTCCAATGAGGGAGACCTTAGAGATGCATATAAATAATGAACATAAAATAAACTCTCACCAGTGCAGGTGCCTCTAAATATCTCTCTTGTCTTGGAGTCTTGGAGAGTCAGGGCACCTGACTCTTCCCCTTGTTCCACCTGGGAGATCACATCAGGCTTGGAAATCATAAATCCTACTTATGAGGAAACAAAACAAGTGATAGCAAACATTATTAAATACCTGTAGAGTACTCACTACAAGCAATGACCTGTTATTTTAAAACTATCTCCTTTATGTGCCGGAGTGCCTGTTAGCTGAACAGACTGAGGATGTTTACAGAGCTCTTGTGGGAACGCAAAACTTTTACAGTGGGAGATTCAGAGATATGCACACATATGGGGACTTGATGGCTCAGCACAAGTATTAAGCTACTGGCACTTGATCATTTCTGTATTTGCAGATAAGTCAGAGGCCCTTCTGAGAATGAAGCAAGAGCCAAGGAAGGGTAATAAATTATTTTGTATTACTACAAGCATGTACATGTAAATGCAAGCATTCTCCTGTCATAGAATGCTCTTAGCCTGGTAGGATTAGCACCCACCACTGTGTTTCTGAATTTAGTATTTCATTGAAGGGACACAGTCTCTATCACACAGGATCTGGGAATGATATAAATGATTTGCCTGGAAACATAAGGAACCCAGGAACGAACCCTGAGCAGAAGCCAGACTGGGCACTAAACAGACACAAAAGGTGCTATTACCTAGCAAGAGCAATCCTGCATGATATCCCTCCAGACACTTGTCTTGTCTTCATCCCAAAGAGTTCCCTCATCTTTGATGTAGAATGTCTCTGCCACCTGAAAGCACAACCATTCCCCAGTCACTGCCTACAGCTCCAGCAATAATTCCACCTCTGAACAGAGAGGGAAGGAGCTGGCAGTGTCAGGGCAACATGAATAGCTTTCAGCAGCACAGGCAGGCTCTAGGGATAAGAGCGGAGCTGGTGCAACATACCTGCACAAGGTCTGTGTGTTTATGCAGGTTAATGTGGGCCGGGGTGTGGAAGCCCGGGGCAGCTAACAGGAAATCAAGAGGGACAAAATGTCTTTTGTGATAAACAAATCGATTTTAAACTAAAAGAAGAATTTTAGATATAAAGTATCCCCCCGTACCCCTTTCTCCCCGCCCACACACACGTCTCCCTCAACCAAGGCAGCTGGAGCTCTGTGGAACATAACAACATTTAGAAATATACTAATGAAAAAGTCAAACTGAAGCAATTGAGGAATCCAAGAGAAAAAAAGGAGGGAAATGACAGCAAAAAAAAAAAAAAAAAAAAAAAATGGGGCCAACAATGCACAGTCTGAAGAACAGTTCCAGAGTAAAAGTAGCTACCTTTTAAATGTGTGGGGAGATGGATTTCCTGGGGGGTAAATGGCTCTATACCATCAGGAAAAGTCTGATCGCCTGCCAACTGAAGATGCCGCAGTAGGATCCCTATAAGCCATGTTGTGTGGAACACAGATAAGCAGCAGGATGAGGCTCAAGGATGAGGTCACAAATATAGCTAGGACCTGCCATTAAAAGCTTATTGTCAATTCACCATCTTAGACATAGCAAGTGTAAAGAATGGAAAGCAGCCATGGTTGCACAAAGCAGTGAGCACAGATGCTGCTGTGGTTCAAACAAGCTGCAAATGACATGGAAGCCCTGCTAAGAGGGAAGCACAATAACTGAGCCTTGTGGTCATGAGGCAAGATGCTACTGCTGCAATGGTCATCACAGGACAAATAAAGGCGTACCTTCACAATTGGTGTAACTCCAATGAACTGTCACATTATGTCCAACTGGGAGTTTTCTGTGGAAAGGGTATGCTCAAAAGCAACAGAACGATTCCTACTTCTGAACAAATCCCTTCAGCAAGTGGGGACAGGAAGGAGAAGTGAGGCACCATGTAGAAAAGACCCTCTACCCAGAATTGAGACTTCCGCTTTCCCAGAAATGAGGATGAGGATCAGACCTTTAGTCAGCAAAGCAACTACCCATGGTTAGTCATATAAAAAGATACCAAGAAGTGCAGCATGACCAAATTGGCCAACTGATCCTGTCCTATAATTAACAGCATGATCCTGATCAGCATGGCCTCAGCACCGAAGGAAGCCCAGCACTTGGACTGGAACCTGCTATGGTGTCATCGGTGTCCAAGTGCATGCTGGATAAATAGCTACCAGCTTCTCCATCTATCTCCTTCCCCAAAGATGGGAGGGTAGAGACTGGGCAGTATTTGGCGTTAAGCACTTCAGCATCAAGCGATGTTTTTTTAAGGAAGGGTGGAGCCTCTGCAGACTTACAGCTATTCCACACCCTCCCCTTACGAGGTGTGGTGTTGATGATGCTGGTGAATGAATGTGAGGGTGCAATGGGGCAGATGTTGGCGATACGTGATGTTTGGAAGAGGATAACTGCGGTCTGAGATGTGTTGGGGAGATATGGGTTGGTGAGGTAGGAGGCAATGTTTGTGAATGGTGTTTGGGGTAGAGTGCGCGAGAGAGGGTGCTGTGGCGGAAGCATGTGGTAGACAAAGATGAGCGGTGGGCAGGGTGTTTCCACTACTGGTTCTGCCATTGCTGCAGAGGAAATAGCACCTTCCCGGCATTTTCCAAACTTCCATGTGGTAGGACTAGCTAGTTCTTGGGGGATGATTGGGCTTGGTCTACACACGTAAACATTTTATTGGCATAACTATGTCGGTCGGGGTGTGTGAGTTTTACCAACATAGTGATACCGATGCAACCTCTAGGGTGGACAGTTATACCAGTATAATGGTGCCTTATACTGGCATAGTTATTCCCCTTCCCAAACAGGAATAAACGATACCAATATAAACACTTTTATATCAATACAAGTGGATCCGCACTAGGGGAGTTGTACTGCTGTAGCCACACCCATATAGTCAGAGCTGTACAACTTACTCCTATAGTCAAACACTTACTGTGACCAACCTGCTTCCTGAAATCCTGGCAGAGAGGGTCAGCTGTCACCGTGCTGTGCTGAGGATGCACACACCCATGTGCGGTGCCTGAACTAGCTGGATTGTTTCTTATTTCCATCCCGGTGCAGCTCAGACTCCAGTCCCCTTCCTGCCCTTACCAGGTCCTGCTGCTAGCAATGCCAGACCTCTCTGCTGTTTTCTGTCCCATGCCCCTTCCCTGCTGCAGCCTGCAGCTCTCTCCACTCTCCCTTTATCCCAGACCCCCTGACTCACGGCTCAGCTGGCAGCAGGGTCGGGGTTGTTAATTTGATCCATGGTGCGTGCCGGGGGATTCATTCACTCAGGATCCAGGTGCCGTGAGCGATCTCAGTGCAGAGAGACACACCAGGATTCCAAGGGATGGCTGGCACAGGATGTTCCATGTGCATTTTGCTTCCCCTGAGCCACTCACAATCCTGGTCCTCTCTGGGAAAGGGAGGCATCAGTTGCTCTCTGGTTTTAATCCTTAACTCCCCAGATTCAGGGAAATAAGTAACTCTTTCCTAAAACGCTCTCAGTTCTCTCCATCACCTTAGCTTGCTCAGAAACAGCAATTCCCTCTCATGTGCCAGGTCAGATCGGATCATCTAGCCCAGCAACCTGGCCCTGACAGTAAAGAGAAAGTGCAAAGAAACCCTGTAATGGACAGTTAAGGAATAACCTGCCCTTGTGCTATATCACTAACCCACAAAGTTACAAAATTGAGTTAGGTTGCTAAAAATCATGAGATTATTAAAAAATATAATTTAAAAATGCATTATGGTGGGTTTTTTTTTTAAATTTGCCTCTGGGTTTTGAGGCTTTGGGGTACAGTCAGCTTACCTTTTCAAGCTGTTCTGGACAGGGGGTAGAAACTTATTTTTTTCAATGAAAGCTGAGAATCTCATATATTCAGACAACTCCAGCATCTGGGACCCTAAAACAAATCCTAATTATTTACAAGACTCACAATAAAATTGTGAGAGATGGGGGATGGGGAAGTTTCTTCCTAGCCACTAGCAGAAATGGGTTGGCCTATACCCTCTAGCATCAGGGATTATCCTCCTTATTCATATTTATTCTATCTAATGTAATTGTGGATGTTCTCATTGTCCATATAAATGTCTCATCCTTTTAAAAAATCTTGCTGACATCTTGGCCTCAATAATACCTTGTGGCAGTGAATCTCACAGGCCAATCATACATTGTGCAAAATATATGGATTCCCTTTAATCAGCTTTAAAGTTTGTTTTCTGTTTCCTTTCATGTCCATGTGTTCTCCTGAGAAAGTGTAAACAGGAGAGCGTGACTGCCCCTCTTCAGTCCAGTGACCTCAGTCCTATGCCTGTCACTGTTAATGAAGAAAGAGCCTCCTCTGCAGCTCATGCCGTCTGAAGCATAGAAGTATGAAGACTTTAGATACACATAATCCCCTTCTACTCCTTGTACTTCCGGGAAAGTGTGTCTGATTCTGATTATGGGGGCTCAGACCCATGTTCACAAGGTCCCTGTCCAATATCTCTGCCTGGGAGGGGAGGGGTCATAACCAGTGCCCTCCAATAGGAATGAGTGCTAATTTGCATACCAAGTAGCACATTGAAATATTCATTTTGACATTATTTTGGGGAAAATTCATCATCGGAATGAATCAAGTCATTGCTATTTTATCGCTGGTGTTTTCCTATGTTTGAAAATATTTTTGGTGAGAGAGAGATAAGTCACCTGGCACTTAGTAAATATCATCCAGATTTGGGCAGCCACTCCAGGAAGTGCAATTTGTATAACTGAAACTCTGTTAGTATTTGTTTAATGGGGTTTCTTGTTTCTGCAGGAGATCCTCATTTAGCTAGCTTGAATGAAAAGTATTACTGTTCTAAGGTATTTTGTTTATGTATGTGTGTGTAAAAATAGCACAGGGTGTAATGCAGTCTTTGCTACCTATGGTTGGCAGCTGACTAAGTGGGAATCCAACCAATGCCCGGGGCTCTGAGCGCCATGCATTTTCAAGTTATCTGGAGAGGAATGTTGAAGCTGAGAAGCAAAGAAAAGAGACAGAGGAAAAAGAGAGGCATCAATCTTTGATGCAATCTTTGATGAGGTGCACTGAGGGAGTCCAAATGTAGCAGAGGCTGTTGGGGCAAATAATTCATTGGAGTGGGTTCTCAGTATGGGGAGAGAGCCATAGTAATTCACTGTGTTTTGAGATTAGTTGGGGGGAGAGGGATATTTCTGTGAATGTGTGCAGGGGCAGATTAGTTTGTTGGGCAGTGGTTTGGGGGTGGGGGAGGGCAGGGCTGGATTGAGGAATAGATACTGTTGGCCTGTGCATGGGACAAGAGATCCTGGGAAGGATATGATTACATCAATATCTCACTTTTCACGTTTTTATGCTAGTGCTTGTGGTTCCAAAACCCAGTGAATTGAGAAAGGTTGGGGACAGATATTTGTTTCAGGTGGCATCGGTCCAAAATACCAATTGTACCTTCTCCACTTTAGAATATCAGAGCTAATTTTGAGTTCTTTAGGAATCTAGTTACAGGTTGCTGAGCTGAAATCACTGAGCGCTGTGTTAAGTAGTGGAGGAGCCTGAAGATATATTGCTGAACAGCTGGTGGTGCCAGTCAGAGTTGGTAGCAACAAGGGCTGGGTTCAGTATCTAGGGATTCCATTCCAATAACAAAATGCAAAACTGGCTCAAGCCCTCACCCAATGACCTGGGACAAATATATATACCACCCCCCCTCGGGCGCCTCTAAGAGGCAATACTTCCCCTCTTGCAAGCACAGAGTCTGAGTGTAGCAAAAGCCTTTTAATGAGAGAGAGAAACAAAATGTGGCATTATGTTGGGGAAACACCACAAACAGGATTCATAAAACAAACCATGCACGAGAAGACCCTCCCCCCCAAGCAGATTGGGCTGTGTCCTCTCCCCTTTGGTTCTTGAGTCCAGCAACCCCAAGTGTCACCCAAAGTCCAACAACCCAACAGTCCAGCCCCAGAGTTCAAAAGCTCATCTGCAGAGGGTTACCCCACCCCCCAGTCTGGGTGAAAATGGGGAGGGGAGAGGTAAGGGACACCTTATGGGGCTCAACGATGACTGCCCCATGGGGCTTTGCTCTACCAGCCATCCCACTGAACCATTCCACTCCACCAGCCATTCTAGCTGTCCCACAAACTGCTCCCCCAGCCACTCAGCAACATATCTTCAGGCTCCCCCACTACTTAACACAGTGATTTCAGCTCTTATTAACTTGAGCCCTTTAGTGATTTCAGCTTGTAGTAGGGGGAGCCTTAATGCTCATGCACCATTAGTCCAAAGTGATTATAACTCAGCAGCCTGTAACTAGATTCCTAAAGAACTCAAAGTTAGCTCTGATATTCTATACTGGAACAAGGAAAAGATGCAATTAACATTTAGTGCTCTCAAAGAGGACCACCCCACCAAATACAAATGCCTGTCCCCAACATCTCTCAATTCACTGAGTTTTGGAACCCATGTCCCTTGCCTAGCGAGTGCTGCTTAGTTGATGGCGAGTCCCTCCATCATAACAAAAGGCCAAGTACAGTTCCCAGTCCTTGATTCACATAATCAGTATAATAACAGTTTATTCTTCCTGCCCCAATAACAGAAAAACTGGGGATCCTACAGCAGCCCAAAGTGACCATTTGGGCTGCTATGGCCTCATGCTAGGCGGGGTGGGTGTGCCTATGTAAATGAGGTCAGCCCCTGAAGTTCTTTTCCACAATTTGCCACAACTCACCCCCAGATGTCAGGGTGGAGCTCATCCTGACTCTGCTTACACATAGTTAAAGCAAACTGGAGTTTTACTGTGATCCAGTGAAATATTCATAATCTATTTGCTCCTGCAGATAGACTATTGAAGTTACACACTTCTCTCAAATGCATTTATTAGCTTCAGAACCTTCTAGGCCCCTCCCACAGGCAGGAATAAACAGACCTAATTTGTGTTCTGTGTGATTAAACAACTTCTGGGCTGTTTTATTAGTCCTTGTACACCTATGATTACAAGAGGCTATTCTCTCTGTATACTTTGCAGAGTGTCTGAGTCTGCCTTCCAGAATCAATGTAACTTAATTTGCACAATAAAGAAACCCAAAGGTTTTAATGCTTCATAGATTGACTTCAGGTGACTGTCTCCTGTGTCTTCTCTGTCAGTAATATATATACATAAGAGAAGAAAAAAATCCCTCTTATTCCTCCCAGTCTCTTGTCAATAACCCCCTACAACTCCTCTCCCTGCTATTCTCCTGTCCAGAATAATTCCCCACAACTTGACTGATTACCCAGTGTCTGTTCTCTGCTTTCTCTTCACTTTACTTCTTACCACTCCCTCTGCATTACAGTAGTTCTCAAACTTTTGTACTGGTCACCCCTTTCACATAGTAAGCCTCTGAGAGCGACCCCACTTGTAAATTAAAAACACTTCAAAATATATTTAGCACCATTATAAATGCTGGATGCAAAGCAGGGTTTGGGGTGGAACCTGACAGCTCGCAACCCCCCCATGTAATAACCTCATGACCCCCTGAAGGGTCCCGACCCCCAGTTTGAGAACCCCTGCTCTACAAGCATCCAGTCTCTTAGCCCTGGGCTACACTAGAGGGGGGGGGTCGACTTACGATACGCAACTTCAGCTACGTGAATAGCGTAGCTGAAGTCGGCGTATCGTAGCGCCGTGAGGACTATTTATGGAGAGAGCTCTAGCCCAATATGAGTAAAGGTGTCAGAATCTGGTCCATGAGTGAGGACAAGTCGATCGCTGCTGCTCCCCCGTCGACTCCGCTTCTGCCTTTCACCGAGGTGGATTTCCGGAGTCGACAGGGAGCGCGTTTGGGGATCGATCCCTGATAGATTGATTGCTACCCGCCGATCTGGCGGGTAGTGAAGACAAGCCCTGTGTATGACGGCTCCACCCTCCCTCATGCTTTGAGTTCTTACTAACCAATGTTCAGAACACCCAATCCCCAAATGAGCAGTAACTTCAGGAACATGCTTGCTCTCCCTCCAATGCTCGCTGCTCCAGAGGATGTATTTTGTTAATTGGAAGAGTGACTGATGCAACTAAAAATGCAGCTGCCCCCCTGATTTCTACTCCATGTGGAGACTCTGATGCAATAACAGAAGTGCCTTGTTTTGGAGGCTTTCCCCACACTGTGTACATCTGTAGGGGCTTTCCCCCTTGTGGAGTCTCTGGTGTCTAACAAGGTGTGAGCTCTGGCTGAAACTTTTCCCACACTCCTTACAAGTGTAGGGTTTCTCTCCCGAGTGGGTTCTTTGATGATGAATGAGGTGCGAGTGCTGGCTGAAGCCTTTCCTGGACTCAGCATACTGGTAGGGTCTCTCTCCCGTGTGGATCCGCTGGTGGTTAACGAGGTGCGTGTTGGTGCTGAAACTCTTCCCACACTCAGGGCATGTATAGGATCTCTCCCCTGTGTGGGTTCTCTGGTGCTTGATAAAATGGGAATGTCGACCAAAGCCTTTCCTGCACTCAGCACACTGGTAGCGTCTCTCTCCTGCATGGGTTCTCTGGTGGTTAACGAGGTTTATTTTGGCACTGAAACTTTTCCCACACACCTCACCTCTGTAGGGTGTCTCTCCTCGGTGGAGTCTCTGATGAGATATAAGGGGGAGCGCTCCTGAAAGCTTTCCCCACACTCAGTATATATAACAACTCTCTCTCCCACGTGGGTTCTCTGGTGTTGAACAAGCTCCAAGCTCTGATTGACATTTTTCCCACATTCGCTCCATGTGCCCAGCCTTTCTCCTACGGCGGATTTCTGGCAAAGACTCATTTCTTTGAGGTTCTTGAAACTTATTTCCTGGTGAGTGGTTTTACCCTGGTTCTTCCATGCAGGGGTTTTCCTCTCACTTTCTCACTTGCACTCACTGTTGCAGGCTTTTCCCCAGTCAGAAGTTTGGGAAATATTATTGTTGGATCTTTCCAACAATGTTTCTTGTGTTTCCACTGGCTTAGCTGCTTTATGAGAAGGAGAATCCAGAAGAAGCCTCTCCATCAAGAATGCCTTATCTTCTGGAATAAAAAGAAAATATGCACATGATCTGTGTACTTGGGACAAATACAAGTGCAGAATATGTAAACTTCAAAATCACAACCTCAAATCAGAATAAGATAAGAGAGATAAATATTCAGGAGCCAAATCTTCATAATCCTTGATCAGAGTGTCAGAAGGGGACAAATTGTGCTTATAAACCCCCTTTGAATATTAAGAGGGGTGCAGAGAAGGAAGTCAATCAGTATTGATAGAAAGCCCTGCGTGACATCTGCAACAAGGATATTGAACAAGACTGATGTGGAACAAGAGAAGACTATTTTTGTGTGTGTCTTATTTGAGACACAATCTGAAGGTTTCATGCTGGCTTTTCTGAAATTCCATCTTCTTATTTATACTCTAATTGTTTCAGATTGTTTATGCTCATTCCTCACCTGTAGAGAAACCTCTCAGGATCACCCTATCCACAGAAACCTGGAGATTAGGGAAAAAAAGTCTCTTCCCCTTGTTCCATACAGGAGATCACATCAGGTTTGGATATTGTAATTCCTGATCACAGGAAGAAAAGCAGGTGATATCACTGTTTAGGAAACAAATCACTGAGTACTTACAAAGAAGACCATGGACCAGATTCTGACACCTTTACTCATATTGGGCTAGAGCTCTCTCCATAAATAGTCCTACTGACTCCAGAGGGAGTATCTGTAGAGTAAGATACTCCTCAGCATGAGTAAGTAAATTAGAATATGGCCTTGTGAGGTTAAACTCACACCTGTTCTTTGTTGGAGTGGACATGTAATCCAAAACTGATGGGAAGATGTTTAGCGGCTATCATAACTTCCCTACATAGGGACTCATGGTGCACACTTATTATGCCACCTGCCAGTTCCTAAACAGTGCACCACATCGGAATGGAGAATGGCTTCCTCAGCACTCCCTTTCCAGGATGAAGCCAGTCTTATTATGAGCATGTGTCTGGCACCGGAGTAGGAGGGGAGAAGAATAGTTCTGGATGCATATTATGTCTGTACATTAACAAAGACACAGAGCCAGTCGTCGTCCTTAGAAAACTCTTGGCATTGGGATGAGGGGGCGGATTTGCACTCACATAGCGTTTTGAAGTTTCCTTTCACACGGGGTGTTGATCCACCAGAAATATAAAAGACAGAAGAAGATCCCTGAGCAAAAGCCAAACTGGGAATGTCACAGAACATTCTAGCAAACAAGAGAAAGTACAGCTTTACCCAGGGAGACCAGAGTATCATAACTTTCCTGCCTGGGAAAGGGGAAGCCCCCCTTCCCTTCATTGAAGAGAGTCCCCTTCTCCTCAGAGAAATATTTGGCCACCTCATCAGGAGTCACTGACACCTGAAACAACAAGCAATCACTGCTCAGCACCAAGTGTGCTGACAGGCCCATTGCTCAACTGCAGAAGGAAGGAAAAAGCTGCTGGTGTTGGACCATAATAAACATTTCTCATGTCATGGGCCAGCTGCAAGGGGAGGAACCTGCTCCCCCAGCAAAAGGCCTGTACCTAAAAGGTCTGTGTATTTGTTTTATGTTGGGGTGGGGAGGGGAGAGAAGAAGTAGTCAGAGAGAAAAGGAGAGGCTAAAAGAGAGACAGAGGGATAGATGCAGAACAGACTTTATGAGGAGTCTGCTATAGAAAACCCCTGCAGATAAAGGCTGGGATTCACCTCAGACAGATACTCAGGGAGGTAAGATTTGGAGAGGGTGCCATATAAATTAGCACTAAAAACTTCAGGAGCTGAAGCCAAAATTTTCACAGGAGACTCTGTGGTCCAGCAGACAAGCTACAGGACTGTGACTCTGGAATAGTCTTGAGTTCTATTCCTAGCTCTGTCTAATGCAAACAACACGATTCTGAGCAAGTCACTTCTCTGCCTCAGTGTCTTAACTCATAAAATGGTGACAGAGTTATTTGGTCACTGTTACGTTCGTGGGAGGCTGCGGGCCTACCCAGGGTGCTCTGCAAGAACGAGGCCCACACACTCTGTGAGTTATTGGCTTTATTGAAGGCAAAGTGACACATCCGCAACGGGGACTCCTGGCATTGCTGTCACGGAGATGGGGAACCCAGCTCACCAAAATTCGGGCCTGGTACGGAGTGCCAAGTGGGGCCAGGCTCATACAATTATATACAGACATCTCATACAGAAGCAAGCAGGGGCCGCCTCCTGGCCCAAGGCCATCCAAGGCAGAAGCTATTTTAATTAGCTCAAAACAGATTGCAGCTGGCCGGTCATGACCTACAGTGGCTGGCCGCTAAAAGAGTGTGAGAAAGCAAAAACACCCTGACTAGCATGAGAAAGCGAAAACACCCTTGCTATGCCGTAACACAATCTTCCGTGGTACCCTACAGTCACCATAGACATTATGGATGAAATAGTATCTTTAAGTGCTATAAAATCTGGGGAATCCGGATCTCTGTTTGTTTAATTTTTATTTTATTAGTAAATTCTACTGGTTATACGTTTTACCCCCACTTGCTCAGAGTCACCATTTTGCAGTCACTCAACCAGTGCCAGAGAGGCAACATATTCAGTCCCGTTCATCATCCAGGTCTACACTTGCTCCTCCTAGACATTAGAGTTAGTAACAGTGCTCCATTGACTCTCATGGTTCAGGTAGCCAATTCCCTAGGCCAGTAATTATTGGCTGTCTATATTATTGGACTGACAGCAGCCCTCATTCTATGGATACTTTCAGAGCACAGGAATCAACAGTCACTGGAAAGTGACAGGGGTTACCACTTATTGTACAGGTCTTATGAGGACAAAAACCAGATGTTAATCCCCACTTCCTTCATGTTCTTTAACTCTGCTGAGCCACTGTTGCCAGCTCGTACAATTTTATTGCTATTCTTGTGACATTTAGTCTTACAGCCCCAGCTCCTGGAGGCATATGATTATGTCAGAATCTCAGCTTTCATTACAAAAAAAAGAGTAAGTTTCTGGCCCTCAGAGTTGTAGTGAAAAGCCAAAAAACATGAATTGAGTGCATCCTAAAAGCTCAGAAAAAGAAGACAACATTTGTTTTTTTAAAATCTCATTATTTTAAGCCAATCTCATGATTTTTGAGCACGAGGGTTTGGAAATACAGCTGTTTGCTCACATCCTCTCTCACACAGAGAATCAACTTCACTTCTCCATTCAGGTTTCTCACGGGAATAATCAGGTTTGAGTGTCCTTTCCTGTTCCCCGCACCTCTCAGACACTTGATGAATGAGCTGGAAAGTCTCAGTTAGTGTGACTGCCTGCTCCACGGTTTCTGGATGACATTCCCAGACCCAGGTCTGAATTTCCTCAGGCAAGATGATCAGGAACTGCTGGAGAGCCAGCAGCTCCATGATCTGCTCCTTCGTGTGTCTCTCCGGCTTAAGCCATTGATGGAAAAGTTCACGGAGTCGGCTGCAAACCTCTTGGGGTCCTTCTGCCTCCCAGTAGCTGAACAGTCTAAAGGGTTGGCAGTGTGTCTCCATGCCAGTATTGTAATGTCTCAGGATGGCTTCCTTCATACTGGTATAGACACACTGGTATAGACACACTGTATCAGCAGCCCCCCAGTGGAGATGCAGCTTATGCCAACAAAAGAGTGCGTTTGCCAGTATAGCTTATGCCAGTTCAAATTATACTAGCAAAAGGACTTGTTTGACAGTATAATTGCATCTACACTGCAGCTTTTGCTGGTACAGCTAACTTGATTGGGGTGTGGTGTTTTCAAAAAACTTTTAAGTGTAGACCAGGCCTAAAATTGGCTTGTAGACTGATCCAGTTAAATCATTACGAACCCTTCTGTGGATACTTATTTCAGTTTGAGCAGTAGTGTAGCCGGGGGGGAGCAGGGGGAGCGGCTGCTCCCCCTTGAGCAGAAGCGGCAGAAGCGGGGCCTTTTTTTAGCAGCACTAAAAAAAGGCGCCGCTTCTTTTTAAGCGCCGCTTCTTGCACTCACCCGGCAGCGCTCCGGGTCTTCGGCGGCATTTCGGCGGCGGGTACCACCGAAGACCCGGAGTGAGCCGCCGAAGTGCCGTCGAAGACCTGGAGCACTGCCGGGTGAGTACAGGAGGAGGCGCCTTTTATAGCGCCGCTCCCCCTGCGCTCCGGACCTGGCTGCGCTACTGAGTTTGAGTGACTTATTTAACTTAAATCTGTTCCCAGTCAACTTAAACTAAACTGCATAAAGTCACTCTTATACCGAAATAAGTGTCCATGCAGGGATTTGCACTGTCTTAACTATATCAACTCAAAGTCACACCTTAGTTTATACCAGTGCAACATTCCCTCAGATGGCCACAAGATGGAGCAGTTGTGAAAAATAAAGTATCCCTCTTCTTCTCCTGCTCTCAGGGATTTTTGCTGTGCATGATGAAGTGGGTCCTTTCCATCAAACTCCACAACTTAAATCAGGTGAGCAGGCACCCAACTAGGGTAGACAGAAGACAATGATGCAGGCAACCATGCAGCCACACAGACAGCATTCACGCTGGCATGCGCACACACAGGGAGGTAGTCAATTAGGCGCTCACCTAGGCCAACAGTGAGGCACATATCCATGCAGAAAGACCCTAGACAAGGGGGAAGACATTCATGCAAGCAATGTAGAATGCAGAGGGACATACAGAAACTCATGAATATGCTCAGGCAGATGCCCATATATGCTGTCTGTCATGTACCTCAGAGGGTTGGAAGGCAGGCTCAAACTTTAGTATGCAGGCCAGCCTCTTGTCAGGGAAGAAGTGTGTCTAGGTAGGCACGCAGGCCTAGATCCACAAAGATACTTAGGCCCTTATAGACTTAGGTACTTAAGTCCTGTTTTTAGGCATCACCGTGAGCCACAAGCACAAATTCATACCCTATCTTATTCCAGAATAGCTGTCCTGTGAAGACAAAAAAAGGGCTGCTGCCTGGCCCTGTAGGCGCCTACATTTGCTAGGCATATCAGTTTCTACAGTAAAAGTTCCCTACATGCCTGTGTTTCTGCCTCTAAGCATGCGCACTGCTGCCTCACTCCAAGCCTAAACCCCTGAGCAACCCATAAAAGGGAGGAAGAGAGGCACTCCTCTGCCTAACGTGTGCGCAGAGCCTGATCACGATTATAATATAGGTACAGGCCAATTTGGGCCATGTAGCTGTGTAGTGGGGTCCTCAGTGGACTGGGTGGCCCAGTGGTTAGCATCCACTCAGCCATGGGGTAGTGGTAGGGGAGTCTAGCCCCCCCACTCCATCAGCCTCCAACCCCAGGCCCTAGGAGGGTCAGTAGCATTGACCCTGAAGGGAGGGGACCCTCTGAGTTACCCTCCCTGGGACACTCCCTACCACTACTTCCTCTACTTCTGGTCCCAGATAAGGAAAAAGAAAAAAGAAACCAAACCATCAGCCCCAACCAGGCTCAGCATACAGTCCTGATACTTCAGGGAGGGCTGGGGAAGGGGGCGGCCTTTAATAGAAGCCTGCAAGATAGATCTCTAGTCCTCTCCTGCCTTCTGAGCAGGGTTGCTCCCTTTCCTAACCTGTCTCCAGTTGGAGCATGCTCTGCAGGGTTGGGTCAGCAGGGCTAACTGGGCCCAGGAACGTCCTTTAACCCCTTCCGTCCCTGTGTGGGGTTTGTATACCCCATCACAAGCTGCTATATTAATGCTTAATAATATGTACACTTAAATGTTTGGAATATGTATTGTAGGTAATATTATCAGCATAATATATATGTACGCTAGCCAACTTATATTAGTCAACACACCTAACTCAGGCTTTGTGGATTGCAGTGTTGTTCCCGTAATTTTCAAGGTGCCGAAAAGTTAGGTGTTCCGATGCTAAGCATCACAATGCCCAAGCCCCATTATGGATCTGGGACCAAATGTCCCCACAAAATAGCTGTCAGGTGCAGAGACAACAAGGAAGGTAGGCATGCAACCACAGGCACTAAACAAATAGCTACCCACTAAGGAGCCAAAGGCAGACAGATAGGGATCCAGCAAACATGGCACTTAAGCACATAGGCCAGCAAGCGTGGAGAACTGCAGGTGGCTAGGCAGACTATGGGGAGGTCTAGCAAGCACCTATACAACTCAATGCCACCTTGCAGGAGCAAAGACAGCTGAAGCCCACTATTTTATCCTGGGAGTCAAGTTCTCAGATAGCCAATCCACTCTGTTCCCCAAATCAATTCACTGACTGCCCAGCACATACTCGGATCCACATTCCAGGCACCCCAGATAAGCAATGGGGCAAATCAGCGTAGGCTTGAAGTCTGTTATTGCTCGGATGAGTATTTGCATTTGGCAGCCAGACCAATCTGTACTCCCACTGCACAAGCCCCTTAGCAAAATACAGTATTCCTGAAAAAATTAACTGGGTACAAGGGAGCCATGGATTAAAATGAAGAAAGCTTGATTGTCTGTGGCCACAACCATCCTAGAACACACATGGCTCTGGAGCTCTCACATGTGCCTTGAGGAACCAGTTACCGGTGTGTGATGGAGGGTTGCCAACCCTCCAGGATTGTCCTGGAGTCTCCAGGAATTAAAGATTACTCTTTTAATTAAAGATTATGTCTTGCGATGGAACCTCCAGGAATGCATCCAACCAAAATTGGCAACCCTAGCTGTGATAAGGTGTATAGACCCTATGCTGCAACAGCCACAAAGGGGTTAATGGATAGAACTGCTACGTCCCCACTTGTGGCTAATTATTTGAGGAGCAATAGCTGGGATAAAAGGCTGCAGCTTTGGCAGAAAGGGGTAACTGCTGGAGGGGATTACACTGAGGGAATGCTTCTGCAGGGAGCTGGTGCTGCCTAAGGAACAGACCCAGAAATGCTATGGGATGAGAATGCTAGGAAATGGCTATGTGGGACTGGACTTTCTTAGGACCATGTTGTTGGGCCCTTAGGAAGACTGCAATACAAGGATAAAAGTAGCTGACATGGGCCTGGAAGACCACATGAATGTGATCTTAAAAGGTCAGTATATTCTTAATAGTCCTTTAGAGCTGGGGAATGCTGCCATCATGCTGGGGTTGCAGATAACCTGCAAGGCTAGATCACCCTGCGTCTATTCCAGATTACATCTCCCACTGTTGTTGTTATGGTACAGGTATGCCAAGGCAGAAAAATGCTTATTAATCTTCCCAAGTATAGACCGGGTCAGAGTGTCCTAGGGCAACCAAGTTGTGAATTTCTTGGGGTCTGAATGTGGTAGTAAGCTGCTGTCTGGTTTCCAGAACCTCTGCTTTCATTTGAAAACAAATGGAACCCTTGAGTTGTTTCTTAGGATTTGTTGTCCTTAGAATTTTTTTCAATGTATTGGTTGCCAATTAATCCAAGGTAACTAGGTTTTACAAAGATGGTAATCTGGACAAAATAATGGGTTGCTGTTTTTTGGCTGGGAATTCTGAACATGTGGGGGAGGGAGGAATTGTTCTGGGTCAAACTATTTTGATTTTTTGACTATTTTTAAACATTTTAATTTTTTTAATTGTCTCTTCAGTTTGAAATAAGTGTTTCAAATTTTCTTTTAAAATGTTTCACTTTGAAAAGTCACAACAAAATGCTTTTTTCAGAATCTTTAGTTTCTGTTTTTAACAGATGCAGTTCAGCAACACTGAAACTTTGCAAATTTATGTCAATTTTAATGAATTGGTGCTGCTTCCCTCTCCTCCTCCCCTGCTCCCCCCCAATTTTTTTTTTCAGCAGAAAAAGTGGTACCTAACTAGTCTGGACAATTTGTCAACTTTTGTTCCAGATTACAAAAGTAGCCTGGAACAAACACTTAGGGAATGTCCAGACTAGGCTTCATAAAATATATTAACTACTTTGGGTAAGAATACTAGTGTAGATATACGTTTAGTCTGGCAAAGGCCTGTGTGGATCTGCATAGATCCTGGAACAAGAGGGTTAAGAGCTGTAAGCTGTCTATTGACCATTAGGGCTTGATTTAGATACCTAGTGATGCTTAAACATCAATCATCACTGCTATCTCAATTCTTATGTGAGAAGGGGGTGGGGGGGCTGTCACAAATTGTCACTTACAGTAATTTGTGACAATCTAATTTTGTGAGTGGTATTTGGGAGACTTACAAGTGGTGCTAAGTCCAAAGATCCTAGCAGAGCCCATGGGCCTAGTGAAGCCTCAATGAGGGAGGGCCAGGTGGCATGCACCATCTACTGTAAGAGGCATGTAACTCTGGTGACTCTGCTAGGCAGAGTTTAGAGTACCACCACCTTCTTCTCCCTCTTCTCCCCACCCCCAAATCTAACCCCTTGAATTTTTAATGTGGAAAAATAAGCAGATATTTTCTTTTATGAAATGTTTTCAGGCTTTCTTTATCCATCATCAAAAAAGGATAAGCACCCAATTCTTTTCTACCTTTTCAGGTCATCTTTAAAACAAGAAGTGCCAAATTCTGAGCTGATTTGTGTCCATGCTTCTTACAATCCTTCTATTCCCCAATACTCACGGCAGTCCCTTAACTTCTAATTAGCTTGCCATTAGGCAACTGCCATACATGCTCCCAGCAATCCTCTAACCATTGATTCTTAGACAGGAGCTCCTCAGAGCAGGAGATGTCTTCCTATGTGTTTGTACACTAATTGGCACAATGGGACCCTGAACCTGATTAGTCTTTTGGTTGCTACTTCAGTGCAAATTATTACAATAATTCTCTAAATAGGGGCTTGTCTACATGGGGATATTGACTAGAATAGCTATTGTGGAATTAAACTATTCTGCTAGAGCTATTCCAGAATAGCTCCATGTGTGGATGCTCTATTCCAGAATAAAAGTGGGGTTTTCATTTATTTTATTCCAAACCATAGAGCAGGCAGGGACAAACACACAGTATACACTTTTTCATTTCAGCTTGTTACTTAATTGCTAGTCCCATAGTACTCCTGCCACCTTTTTCATTGCCACCCTTATGTGTTGGATTCTTCTTTTCAGTTCTCCAGATCTCTTTCCGATGGCACTAAGTGTCCTTCCAAGTACATCATTATTCTTCTGATTCAGCTTCTCTCATGAAATTTCAAACAGCTCTTCCATCTTCCCTACTAGCATAACTTTATTTTCTTTGTTTGCCTTCAGACCATGGTCTTTAAACAGATGTCCACTGACACCATATTTACCAATTTCTCTTTGCTGTCAGTCAAAAGGGCCAGACCATACGCTAGTTTTCTGTCTCCACAGGCTTAGTCTAGGATGAAATGTCAATGTTAAAATTGAGATAGAAATATGCTGATTCATGCCTATAGCTAGGCAAACAAAAGTGAGGAGGCAAGGCAATATCAGGCCCTGATTCTGTAAGTTACTCCACATGGAGTGACTCCACTGAAGTCAGTGGGCCTTTGTGCAGCACAAGGGTCCATCTGCATGTAGTAACTTGCAGCATCAAGGCCTAAGACCTATATATTCAATTCTGTGTAAAGTTCTCCCAAATCAGAATGCTGCCTTTCACAACCTCTTTGCATGGGTCCAAAGGCTATTAAAAATCAGGTCCATATGGGTTTCCTTACTTTCTCACAGGGTCTACAACAGACAGAAGGATTCAACTCTTCTCTTTGCAACACCAAGACACTTCCCACATAGTCTGCCAGCAACAGAAGTACGCTGCTCCCCAAATTCTGCAAGGCAGGACGACTTCCCTTCTCCCAAGCTGCTAGACACAGACCCCGACCTTTCGAAGGTATGACCCACTGGGTGGCTGTAGACCAGTCCCTTCACCACCTCTTTGTGTCTCATCTGTAAAATGGGAATGACACTGCCCTCATTTTTTTTTTTTTTTTTTTTAAATGCTTATCTACTGAGGAGTGCTATTTAAGAGCTAGGTATTTTATTATTAAAGATGCAGATAAGCACCCACTGGGATTTTCAAGTGTCTAGGCACCTAACTTGGCACTGAGAGGGAGGCACTGTTGCCTAGTGGAGTGTTTCCCAAACTTGGGATGCCGCTTATTCAGGGAAAGCCCCTGGCGCGCCCGGCCGGTTTGCTTATCTGCCACATCCGCAGGTTTGGCAGATCACGGCTCCCTCTGGCCGCGGTTCGCTGTGCCCAGCCAATGGGGGCTGTGGGAAGCGACGACCAGTACAGGGATGTACTGGCCGTCTCTTCCTGCAGCCCCCACCGGCTGGGCACAGCAAACCGTGGCCAGAGGGAGCCATGATCGGCCGAACCTGCGGATGTGGCAGATAAACAAACCGGCCGGGCGCGCCAGGGGCTTTCCCTGAACAAGCGGCGTCCCAAGTTTGGGAAACGCTGGCCTAGTGGATAAAGCACCACACTCAAGATACTTGGGTTCTATTCCTAGCTTTTCTACTGGTCCACTGGGTAAGTCACTTTAATTGCTCTGTGCCTCAGTTTCACCATCATTAAAATGGGGATAATGATACTGACTTCCTTTGTAAAGTGCTCTGGCATCTTACTGATGAAGATTACTATATAAGAATTATGTATTGTACTCCATTGATCTCCGCCCTGCCCCAAGCCATTGAAATCAATAGGAAATTGGCACCTAGCTACCTATCTGCAACTTTAGGTACCTAAATACAGGGCTGGATTTAGGGGCAGATGACCCAGGCAACAACTGGGGGTCACCAGGCTCAGGGTGCTGTTTTTGTTAGTGACAAAAGGTAAAATAGAACGTTTCAAGTATTCCGTATGTGGATTAAGTTTAAAGGATTTTTTAAATTTGATTATATATGGCATGAATAAATACAGATTTACCAATTCTAGTGTGCAAATTTATCATCTGACAAGGATAAATAATGCATGAAAAATTGTGCATCAAAGTCATGAAATGGGCTACAAATGCAATAAAAATAAGGTATTCAAAAGTTTAACAAATGGGGGGTGGAGGGCATGTATGCTGTAGATGCTCCTTGCCTGGGGCACCATTTGGTCTAGGGCTGATCCTGCCTAAATACCTTTTGAAAGGTGTAAATCTTATGGACACATTTTCTTGCGAGTTAGAGACAAGCATTTATTCCCCCTCTTTCAGATGAATTTCAATGTATTAATTAAAAAGTAAACTAAGAAATCCTATTTAGTGCTAGCAGTGAAAATGACTGTAATGGAATGTTATAGAATATCAGGGCTGGAAGGGACCTTAGGAGGTCATCTAGTCCAACCCCCTGCTCAAAGCAGGACCAATCCCCAATTATTTGCCCCAGATCCCTAAATGGTTCCCTCAAGGATTGAACTCACAACCCTGGGTTTAGCAGGAACAATGCTCAAACCACTGTGCCAGCACTAGGTGGCACTACCTATAAAACATTCTAAGCTAAGCTGAGCCATAATTGGCAGAGCATTAAAGGATCTTATGATGAACACACCTGGTGTGTCTAACCAAGCTCTGTAGCCAGTCCATATCTGGTACAGAGGAGCATGACTGGAACCAGCCAGTGATTTCCCCACCCCCAGTCTTCAGATTCCTGGATCTGGCTGGAAACCACCCACTCATCTCACAAAGGCAACCAAGCAACTGGCCAGCAGGGTACTGGCTTTCAGTCACTATGGACATGGGCTAGATTGGAACTGCTACCCTGGAACCCACAGCTAGAGAACAAGATGACTGTGAATTGCCCATGTGGTGGTTTCTCTGTTTGATAGGGGTTGAAAGATTGGGGGGGGTGAGGGAGAAGAGCTGGGGTAGGAAGTGTAGGAGTGGGACAAAGAAGGGGGTGTGTGGATGGGTAGGGGCCCCTGGGGTAAGTGGGGGATGGAATCAATCTCAATATAGCAAGTACACCATTTTTTAGAGTGTGGGGGAAATAAATCAAGGACCAGGAAATACACATACACACTTCTTCACCACCCTCCAGCCCCCTCTCCAACTCCCACAACAGAGCTACTGCTGTGGCTCCCTTCATTAGTCCCTTCTGCACGTAAAATTTTGATGGGACTGATGCAGTAGTACCTGTATACTGGGTACCCCATATTATTCCTTCTCAGGTAAGTTCATTCTGTGGGATCAAAGGTCAGAAATCAGTGACCAAAGGGGCATGGTGGTAACCTGACCTGAAACAAAATTTAATAGCAACACATCGTCCCTCAGTGCCCTGTACTAGCTCCTCCTTGAATATAGGCTCTGTCCTGACACTCCAACTTTCCATACAGCTGGCTGTACTACCTGGGAGGTCATGTCTCTCTGTGTGACTAAGACCACCCATGCCAGCTACATTCCATGGGAGCTACGCAGCTTTCAACCAATAGGAGGGGGCAGAAAACGCAATTTTCACTGTGGCCAAACTACAGCCCTCACGCTCCCAAGAGACAAGAATCACAGTGGCCCTCACTGCATTCAGAATTGAATGCAAAACTCACCTCTGAACTAGCTTACCCTCCCTAACTCTTCACAGCAGGGTGCACCCAGGACAAACAACATACTGTGAGTGCGCATGCCAGTGTGAATGCTGTCTGTGTGGCTGCATGCTTGCCTGCATCATTGTTTTCTGTCTACCCTAGTTGGGTGCCTGCTCACCTGATTTAAGTTGTGGAGTTTGATGGAAAGGACCCACTTCATCATGCACAGCAAAAATCCCTGAGAGCAGGAGAAGAGGAGGGATACTTTATTTTTCACAACTGCTCCATCTTGTGGCCATCTGAGGGAATGTTGCACTGGTATAAACTAAGGTGTGACTTTGAGTTGATATAGTTAAGACAGTGCAAATCCCTGCATGGACACTTATTTTGGTATAAGAGTGACTTTATGCAGTTTAGTTTAAGTTGACTGGGAACAGATTTAGTTAAATAAGTCACTCAAACTGAAATAAGTATCCACAGAACGGTTCGTAATGATTTAACTGGATCAGTCTACAAGCCAATTTTAGGCCTGGTCTATACTTAAAAGTTTTATGAAAACACTGCATCCCAATCAATTTAGCTGTACCAGCAAAAGCTGCAGTGTAGATGCAATTATACTGTCAAACAAGTCCTTATGCTAGTATAATTTGAACTGGCATAAGCTATACTAGCAAACACACTCTCTTGCTGGCATAAGCTGCATCTCCACTCAGGGACTGCTGATACAGTGTGTCTATACCAGTGTGTCTATACCAGTAAATCCTTTTTGGTATAGACAAAGCCTAGTTAAACTGGTGCAAGATTCCTATGTAGAAATGAAAGCTGAAATTCTCACATAATCAGCAGTCTCCTAGAGCTGGGGCTTTACAAATATTGCAAAACTTGTGATAAATTGGTAACACCACAATAGAGCTATCCCAAGGGCTTGTCTATACAGGGAAATTGACCAGCAGAGCTATTCTGGACTAGTTGTTCTGCTATAGCTATTCCAGGATAGTTCCCCATCTGGATGCTCTTATTCCACAATAGTTATAGCACTTTAAATTCATACCATATCTTATTCCAGAATAGCTGTCCTGTGTAGACAAGCCCTAAGCTTTGTAATGGGTTTTAGTTCTTAAACCACAGTTCCCATCTCTTCCTCCCCCCCCCCCCCCCACCATAGGACCTCTAGTATTAAAGTGAGAAATCAGCTGAGAAGAACAGTTTTGTACCATTTGAGACAACTTTTTGTACAGTGTGACATTTAGTGTTCTTACAGCTCTAGCTCCTGGAGGCACATGATTATGTCAGAATCTCAGCTTTCATAAAAAAAAAAGGTAAGTTTCTGGCCCTCAGAGTTGTAGTGAAAAGCCAAAAAACATGAAGTGAGTGCATCCTAAAAGCTCAGAAAAAGAAGACATTTACTGTGGTTTTCATTAGCCCACCACCCCTCTTCCATAGACATTCTAGCAACCTCACTGATCTGGTTCTCTACTCCCTTCCAGGGACATAGTTAATATTACTAGTATTAATACTACTGTAACGTCCTTGTCTCTGGCCTTGACCTATGCAAATTTGCCCCCTGAATATCCATGCAGAATGCCGCTGCAAAGATCATTTTTCAGCCGTCGCTTTGACGATGTACCCCTCTCTTTGAATCCCTCCACTGGTGCCCTCTTCTCTATCGTGTCAAACATAAGCTACTTGTCTTCTTCTTCAAAGCCCTTCATGACCCATTCCCTCACTACCTATGACACTCATATACTATTTAAGGTGACTCCAGGCTGACCACGGCTCCTGGTATGTCCGGGAGATTCCCATTTGCAGCCAAAAACCTCCCAACTCCCAATTTAATGTTCTCACCTTCATAAAAACAGTGTTACCCAGAACCATATGCATCAGCCTCTCTTTCTGAGTCAGTGAGAGAGACTGATGGCTGATGCACAAGATTCTGGGTAATATAGGTGCCCTCTGCTCAGTGACTGCCAATGGGAATTTGTGAGGGGTGGGGTCAGCCAGGCTCAGTGGCCAATGGCAGGGCAGTGGGATAGATGTGAAGTGTGGGGCTGCAGTGGTGGTGGCAAGGTGGAGACAGATGTGTAGCTGGGGGGTACATTGGTCTGTGTGTTAAGGAGGGGTCCTGTCCCATTCTCCCCCAGGCCTTGGCTGGAGCAGAGATGGGGTAGATGAAGGTTTGGGTTGGGGGAAACAGCCCTACTCACCCCAGAATTCAGTGTAGTTGGTGGGATTTAGGGAGCAGGCATGGGTGTTGATCCCCCCCATTCTCTCCAGCAAGAGGGGGGGGGAATCACAGAGGGGGTCATGCCCCATCCTCTTCTGGGACTCAGTGCAGGAGGGCCCTCTCAGTTCTGTTCTGCTGTAAACGCTCTGCTGAGCGTGGACGTTGTCTCTGCTTTCTTGGGTGTAGCCTCCCTGAATGCTGCCTACAGCCCCACATTGGGGGAGTGTTGGGGGGGGTGTGTGTGCGCGAGACTGCTCACCTTGCTGTGTGTTCTATGGACTACGAGGCACTGCATGAGGAGATTGAATGGGGGATGACAGTAGGTGTGAGTGGGGCTGGAGGGGAGCAGTTGGGGGGAGCGGGCAGGATGTTCCCTGAAGTTAATTTTGAAAATGTTGGTCAGTGTGGTAGACTCCTGCCTCCAATCAGCCTTTGGCACCAGCCTCCATCACCCACTTGTTAAATTGTCAAACAAGCCCCTATGTGCTTATTCCCATGCTGCCCCTCACATGTAGGAGAAACTCCCCACAAACATCTGCAAAATAATCTCATTAGCCTCCTTCAAAACCCTCCTTAAAACTCTCCTTGGCTGTGACAATGGTTAGGCCACTGGTGTGCGGAGACCACTGCCTGTCATGCCCACCACAATTGTCTCTCTGTGCTCCCCTGTCACTCTGTCTGTATATGTCTCTTGTCTTATACTTAGATTGTAAGCGCTGTAGTCTAGCGTCAGTGAGGACTGACTTTTTGTTCTGTTTGTACAGCACCTAGCATGATGGGGTCTTGCTTGCTCTAGGAGCAGGGCTCCTGGGTGCTATGATAATGCTGACATAATACTTACAAAAGTAATTCCTAGGGACAATTATCCAGATATTGGGTGGCCTGGACCAGAAGGTTGTGTGGTCATTCCTGCTGATTTCAGCTTATCCTTTAATAGAAATATCTTAATTATTAAACCCTCAAGAAGTCTGGGCCCTCAAATTCACATTCAGAAGTTTGTGTGATTATTTGACTGTACAAAGATCCCCTTCACAAAGACCTGCAATCTTCCATCCCTAAACAACCCCCTTCCTCCACAAGTCCCTCTACTTGTAGTTGTATTTGGGGAAGACAAGGCTCTCTAATGTCTTCCGGGGACATCTCCTCCACTCCCTGGAGAATTGAGGGATATGGGACATCTCTATTCTCTTAAGGAAAAGGAATTCAGGGCTTGTCCCCTGTCTTTTTCCCACTCGTGACCCTTGATCATATAGCTCATAATGGATTTATGATCTTTGCGCACACAAATCATCTTCATACAGTATTGGGTATCCATCATTACAAATCAAGCCCTAAAAACCAAGCAAACATTGCCAAGATTTCATTATGCCAATTACAGTGGCAGAGGAGTGGATGTAGAGCTGGAAGCCCCAAACTGAATTCTATTCCTACCTCTGCTACTGCCTTGCCGTAATAATGGTCTACACTTACATAGTGTACAGGCTTTGGGCTCAATTATCCATTTCAATCGAGATACACTCGATGCAGAAATGGATGGGGGTTAGTGTTGCCAAGCCTCCAGGATTGGCCTGGAGTCTTCAGGAATTAAAGATTAATCTTTAATTAAAGATTATGTCATGCGATGAAATCTCCAGGAATACATTTAACCAAAATTGGCAACCCTGTGTGTGTGTGTGTGTGTGTGTGTGTGTGTGTGTGTGTGTGTAAAACTGTTTTCAGTCACCTTTGCATCTCCTTCTATTCTCATTTCTTCCAGCTGTCTGCATGGCTCCCAGAGTAAGGTAGAGCAGCCTCAGGGCCTCTCTAATTTATGCAGTGCTATGCTGCACCAGTCTTTCAGGAACTAATACTGCAGCCAATAGCTGGAGTGCAGCAGCACTGTGGCCACATCCTCTTCCCTGAGGCTATGCCCTCCAGCCCACCCCCATCGATGCAGGAGCTGTCAGGGAAAGGCTTGCATCAGCTCTACAACCCCTGGGGAACCCCCTTGCCTGCAGGTAGTCTCTCCAGTTCAGCTAGACTTCCAACCAGAGGATCTGGCACATTATTAAATTAGGCCTCACAACACCTCTTCCGAGATAAGTAGATAGCATTACCCCCATTTTGCAGAGAGGGGTTACACGGCAAGCTAGAGCACAACAAGGACTACAAAACAGCAATCTGCCTATGTCTGATCCACAAGTTCCTGCCTTCACTGTGGCCCCAACCTTCAGGTTCAGCAGAGCTGTGCTTCGCACAGGACCCAGGAGGGTAGGGGCAAAGGTGGCTGTGAATCCCTTCTACATGCTCTTGATCCCTGAGGCCAGTTGGAGCTGCTGTAACTGATGACTGCCTGCATTGGCCAATGGGGGCATAACATGTTCTGATAGTGTCCTCATGCTCCCAGCATCCCACCTATGTCAGGGATGACATAGGACCAGCTACACTGGTTCTATGCCACCTGGAGATTCCTCTACAGCAGGGGAATCCTCAGTTGACCTTTTAGTTACCCTTAAAGCTGGCCTGCTTTGCCCTGTTGAAGTGCAGCAAACAAGCTGTACTGGACCCCAGAGTGTGGCCCTGTGTCTCAGTTTCCCCATCTGAAAAATGATTCACAGAGGTACCCTGGAGCTTATCTAGCTCAATGCAAAACTGGCATTTGTCTAACTGTCACTCATTGACTTCAGGAGGTGTGTGGGAAGGTAGTTCCTAAACATGACACACAAAAGGGTACCTGTGGTTAGACCTCTTACAGTGTATGTTTCAGTGCACCCAATGGGACACGTTTGTGGGAGGAAACCTGGACAGGAAGCAAGGCTCAGTGCAGCAGCAGCAGCAGCATCCCCAGTCAGATGCTACACAGTGCATGTAGAGTTTCTATAAATAACATACTGCTTCCAAGCTGTTGCACAAAATGAAGGAAGTGACTGATGAGAGGTTGACCAGCTCTGTGTTTGTGGCTTCAGACACAGCCCTATGTGGTGTGCAAAGCACAGAATTGCCATGAGATGGCTAAAACACAGATTTAGTGACATGCCCTGGGTCCACTGAACACATTGAGCCAGCCCCTTCAGCCTCGCTGAGTTGTGCTTAGCACAGGACCCAAGGCGGTAGGGGCAAAGGTGACTGTGAACCCCCTTAACACACGTTTGATCCCCGGAGCCAGTTTGGGCTGCTGTAACTGATGACTGCCTGCATTGGCCCATGGGGGTGCACTAGCACAGTGATCTAGGGGACTAGGTCTGATCCTGAGAGTCCAGACTGTATGACTTTAGGCAAATTACTTAATCCCTCTGTACTTTTATGTCCCCACAATTTAAAAAGGCCCCACAGCGCAAGCTAGAGCAGCTCCAATTTGCACTTCTGTTCTATTCAGGTAGTTATGCCACACTCATCATTGTGTTATCTGAGCACCTTCCAGCGGTGCATTAAGCAATGTGACTAATACATGTCATGTGTTTGTTCCTCATCCTCTCCCCAGAGGGAGAAGCATGTGAAGTGTCTTGTTTTAGTGTTTTGGTTTATTTTAAAAGCCCCTATAGGGTTTGTGACAGCAGGGAAAAAGCCAGTTTGCCCTGGCTACATCCCCCTCTGCCTTCGATCTGCTCCATCTCTCCTCCATTCTGCCTCTTACATGCCCCTGACACATCCCGGATGCCACTTATCTGGAGGGAAAGGGACTCCTGCAGAGGTGGCACAGAGCCCCCATGCACAGGGCATATTCACTGGTTGCAGCTTTTGGCTGTTTTATGGCCCCCTTTGGGCTAGCCTAGTTGGTGCAAAGGGGAAGCTATTAATCTGGCTCAGTGTGTTCTAGTGGGGTGGGTTGGTTTGGTTTTTTTTGTATGCACCCCTCATTGATGGCTCCTGAGACCGAACATAGAAAATTTCAACCCAACAGGAATTCGCCAAAGTTATGAGCTACAATGAGATGGGGTACAACGGAAATTGCATTTCAGCCTTCACTGTAGCGCACTCTGTCACATTTGCTATTCTAAGGAATTTTCTAAGGTGTGTGGGGAGGGATAGCTCAGTGGTTTGAGCATTGGCCTGCTAAACCCAGGGTTGTGAGTTCAATCCTTGAGGGGTCCATTTAGGGATCTGGGGCAAAAATCTGTCAGGGGACAGTACTTGGTCTTGCTCGTGAAGGCAGGGGACTGGACTCAATGACCTTTCAAGGTCCTTCCAGTTCTATGAGATAGGCATATCTCCATATTATATTAAGGAGGCATTACACAACAGATCACAAACCACCCAGCTGCCAGGACTGTGGGAATACCCCTCTTACCCAGACCTCAGCTCTGCTGTAGCCACGTTCATCTCACAGTGGATTATTCTAGAATGAGATTACACCATTCATTTCCAAATCCGGTCCCTACTGGGGCCATGGAATTGGGGAGTTTAAGATCTGACTCAAAGGTGGGGAAAAGATGGGAAAGCAGAGAGTATTGGAAAGAGAGATTTTATTTCAGAGACATTATTAATCCATTACTCAATCTGTTTAAGGTACTTCTAAGGTGCCTTGGTATCACTGTGGTTTCTAAGCACCAGTAGCACAATAGGAAGCTAGAGTATTCTAAAAAGCACCATTAAACTGACAGGAGGACCTGGGCACCTGATGGGAACCAATACCTGGGATGGGGTGTGGCCAGAACATTGGACAATCTCCATGGAATTTCTGTTTAAATGAGAAAATTTACCATTTACCAAGGTTTTTCCAATAGTAGATAAATATGATCCAGAGAGAGGAAACAAATTGTAGAGAAGCTCCAGGGAGGAGACAGGCTGCACCCCATCTGCAAGAATCCATATATCCAGAAGTTTGGGAGCAGGCTTTCCAGCTGTCAGCGACCTCTTAGATTTACACATACCTCTCTCTCCTGCGTTCTGCTTGTGAGGCTCTGTGCCCCCAGTGGAGATTAAAGTCCTGCTGGAAGAGGAACATATACTGTAACCGCTACATAAGGAAAGAAATGGCAGTGCCCAGATCGCCCTTCGACAGCTAGACCACCATGGGAAGGACAGGATGTGGGGAAGCTAATGATTTCAGCTGTGTGGCAATGAACAGGGGAAATAAATCCAGTATGGGGCACAAAGGAAATTCCAAAGACACTGATTACAGTGTCTTCATAAGAGTGGTGAACAACCTTAGCAGCTCTGGTAATGGGCCCTGAGCCCTAGGACCACACCGAATCTGCATACAATTTTAAATAAGTTTACATAAAGATTTTAATCAGAAATAAATGCACACTGTTATTTTTAATTTATAGAGCACTGTTAAATGTACACAGCACCTTACAAAGCACACAGAAGGACAACATATGCGTGGAGGACTGCAGGGGAAGGAGTTTTCAGTGAGAAAAGTGCCATTGCTTCTCTGAGACCAAATTCTTGACGCCAGGGTTTTCCTTTGAGTTGGTCTCAAGCATTAGGAGTTGCTGGCTTGAGTCCATTAATTGGCTGCAGTGTTTTGATTTATTCAGATTCATAACAGAAAAGTTCCATTCACTGGAACTACCCCAAACTGCAGCCCCCATCACTGACTTCTAGAGCGCCGTCAGATCGGCCATGCAGCAGGCATTTACCCAAGTTCAGTATGTTTCCTTCATAAAATTTGGATGTGAAAAGATCAGACCATTAAAAGTCAGTCAACTTTAGCTAAACTTTGGCTTAATCTTTGAGTCTGCAAATTGAAAAGCATGTATGCCCTTTGAAAGTACGTTGAGCAAATGAATCCTGGAATTTCTGGATCCATCCAGCATCTGGCTGACTCTCTGTCAGATTTCTGGAGCATTTGTTGGGAAGTCAAAACCGAAACCAACATTGGTCTGAAGTTGTCCATGGAAAATACTTGCAGTTGCAAGCAAAAGCCTCAGATCCTCTGCAGCTTCAAAGAAAGGCATCCACTCCACAAAGTTCCTCCACTTCCTCGAGCAGCAGGAAACAAAGGTCCCTGCTCCTCCAGGAGTTGCAAGCAAGTTCCCTGCTCCCCTCAAAGTTTAAATATTTCAAAATACATTAAAATAATATTTTATCATCTGTTGAGAGTCCAGAAGTGGCTTCAGGCTCCCAGAGTTCTGATCCCTTAGAGAGTGGCAAGTTTCACCGAGCTAGCTACAGAATGAGCCTTTCACAAGCTTTCTTGGCCAGCAACTGCTCAAACTCCTGGATCTGCTCGGTAGCTTTAGTGCACACAGGAGTTCTTTGTTCTCCTGCCCCCTAGACACTCCATTGGCTCTCACCAGCACTCCACCCTTCTGAAGATATTGTGAAGCCATGGAGCCAATTACAGAAATAATAAGCGCATCACAGAACTAATACGTCTTCTCTATTCCTAATTTCTAGGATATCCAGCCACGCTGGATAAACACATCAGCTTGATACTTTTGCTAAAATAACTAGCATAAAACAGTCAAATATATTACAATTTAAATGTTTCATGGTGAGTCTTCAATGTTAGCACCCTAAACAGAGGAGCAGGGCATCTCTTGGAGTGGTTTCCCGCCTATTTGCCTGCAGATGCAGGCCGTTATTAGCACTATGTTGGGTCACATTCTGAAGTCATTCTTCACAACTGTAAGGGCTACAAACTTAATATAGGTACAGAGAGGAGACCTTAAATTCTGCAAAACTGAGGCATCACCAGCAGGCTGCAAGTTATGTGCCACAATCTTATAAGCTGCAGATGTGACCCAGAGCCAAATTACCGCTTGGCATTTTTACCTTCACTTCAAAATAAAATAATTTTAAAAGGAACAAACACCACGAACGGGAAAATTGACCTTGTCATTTCATCACCTGCCAGGTCTGAGATTCTAGACTGATCGATGTCCCAGCACACATCTCCTTGGCTCCCACCACTCCATGACCCCAAACATTGCCTGTCATCCCAGGAATGTGTTCCACCCTCCTCTTCGATGCACTCACCCACACTCCCAATTGCTGCAGATGTTTCATGTGCCTGCATGGCACCATACTTGCCCAGGGACTGAGCCACTGCTGCTTCCTACCACACGTGCACTCTCTGATGGGACATTAGGTACGAGTTGCGGCTGAAGCTTTTCCCACACTGCGCACATTTGAAGGGCTTCTCCCCAGTGTGGGTCCTGCGGTGCCGGATCAGGGTGGAGTTGTCGCTGAAGCTCGTCCCACACTCGGAGCACTTGTAGGGTTTCTCTCCTGTGTGCGTCCTGCGGTGCTGGACAAGGTGGGATCTCTGGCTGAAGCTCTTCCCACACTCGGGACACATGTAGGGCTTCTCTCCCGTGTGGGTCCGGCGGTGGATGATCAGCTTGGAGCTCTCACTGAAGCATTTGTCACAGTCCGTGCACTTGTAGGGCTTCTCGCCTGTGTGCAGCCGCTGGTGCGCGATGAGGTTGGAGCTGTCACTGAAGCATTTCCCACACTCGGGGCATTTGTAGGGCTTCTCACCCGTGTGGAAGTTGGCATGTCTGATGAGCCCCGAGTTCTGGTAGAAATTCCTCCCACATTTTGCACACACATACGGCCTCTCTCCGGTGTGGTTCCTTTGGTGCTGCACAAGGTGCGTGCTCTGACTGAAGCTCTTCCCACAGTCTTTGCATTGGTAGGGTCTCTCCCCCGTGTGGATTCTCTGGTGCTGGATAAGGTGCGAGCGCCGGCTGAAGCTTTTCCCGCACTCGGTGCACACATAGGGTTTCTCGCCTGTGTGGATCCGCTGATGGCGGATGAGGTCCGAGCTCCGGTTGAAGCTCTGCCCACATTCAATACAGATGTAAGGCTTCTCGCCCAGGAGAGTTTTCTGGTGAACGATGGTGTCTTTGCGTTTCCTGAAGCCTCTTTCACAACGAGTAGGTTTTTCCTGTCTCTCCTCAGGAGAATGTATCTCCTGCCTCTCACAGGCTTTGTCCTGGTCAGAACTCGGAAACGCTTCCCTTATGAAAAAGTCTGATAATGTCCCAGGGGCTTCCACTGACTTGGGACCTTCCTGCTGAGGATCCTCCTCCTCATTTTCATTCATGTTCCCATCACCTGCTGGAACAGAATCAGAATCCAGACATACAGCACCCCCTGCTGTTCCAGTCCTGGGCTCTCCCTCTCTTCTCTGCTCTGCCAAAGCATTTAATTTCTGACCTATGCCTCCCCTGGCTATTCCTATGGACTCAGAGCTCTGACACACCTCAGTCCTGATCTGCATCTGTGACAGTCCTGCACGCTCTCTCTTCCGCCACCACCCCCATATTTCCTCCAGTAGCCCAGACCCTCAGAGAAAGTGGGCAATAGCCTGATTCTGTTCTCATTTACACCACTGTCTTTCCAGTGATTTAATCTGAGTTGCTCTGGATTTACACTGGCGTAAGTGAGAGAAGAATCAGTCCCACAGAATCTAGGCTCGTGAAGCAGACACCTTGACTGCGAACAAAGTGATTAGGCAGCTACACTGGAAGCAGCCTTCCCTGACATCTCTTATCTCCTGCCCTGAGAAGAATGGGAAAGAATTCCCTTCATGGAGACTGTACACTGGCTCCCACAGTTCCCCCTGTTCATAAATCCCAATTCACTGCTCACTGGTATCATGGGATGTGTTTGGTCCCCCTTGACACCCTTTTGCTTGCACAAGGCACTGAGCCTGTCCCCATAAAGACTTTTAGACGAGGGAAGTGAGAAAGGAAAAAGGAAGAGAAGAAACAGAATAGTGGAGACAAAGATGAGGGAGGTCAGGGTAGAGAGATGAGACAGAGGCAATAAAAAACGGGAGCAAGCTCTGCTGAGGGCACAGAGCAGAAACAAACAGAGGAGGTAGAGACACAGAAAAAGCAGAGGGGGCTGAATCTTGGGCTCCTCACATCAGCGTTCCTAGGCCACTGCGAAACAACCGAGTTTAGCCGTGATCTATCTGCAGGGAAGGATACCTACTAGAGGGGCATACAACAAACCAGCATGTAGCCCTCTTCCCTGCCTCGCCAAGTCCCTCTCTCCCGCAGACAGTGAGCTGCCAGCATTTGGGGCTACAAGAATAAATCCCGCAGGGGACTCTCGGGCAACTAGGGTGACCAGATGTCCCGATTTTATAGGGACAGTCCCGAGTTTTGGGTCTTTTTCTTATATAGGCTCCTATTGCCCCCCCCCCTCCTGATTTTTCACACTTGCTGTCTGGACACCCTACGGGGCAACCCACACGCCGCTATTTATCCCCACCCCCTGTGAAAGTGGAAGGGGACCCTGCCGGGCTGTATGTAGCCCCGCAGCCCCCCTGTGCGCTGTCTGGGAGCTGGCTTGTTTTTATTTCCCTTTCTCCGGCAGAGCCCAGCCTTGCGAGCCGCTTTCTGCTGCAGCCCGGCCTCACGGGCAGCAACGTCTTGCCCCTCCGCCGGGGTTGGCTCCCCCGCGTCCCCGGGGAGCTGCATGTCCACCCGCTCCCATGATGGCAGCAGGCTCCCCCATCCCTGACTCACCTCCTCTCCCACTGGCAGCACAGAGGTGTGTTTTATTCCCTTACGCTCCCTGGCCAGGGCGGGGCAGGGCTCAGTGGAAGCAGGGAGTCGGGCACTTTGGACACTAGATGCTCCCCCAGCCCCCAGGCTCAGACAACAGGCTGCAGGGTAAGGGGCGGCTGGGAATAGGAAGTCCCCTTCTTGCTGAAGTCCGCCAGCCTGCGCCCCCCCCCCCCCCCCCGCTCGCCTGTAAATACTTCCTGCTTCTCGGCGGGTGTCTGCGCTCTATGGTTGTAACCCTTCCATCCCCAGGCGAGAGGCCGGCCGGCCGGCTGCACGATTTGAACCCGAGATTTTAAAGGGGGGGGGGGGGGGGAACAAAACTCACCTCTGCACGGGGAGTGTTTGGTCGCCGGGGGCGGGGGGGGGGACCAACCTTTTGTTTGTGGGCAGTTCAGGAAAATCACCAGCACTATACCTCAAATACAGCGGGGGAAAGGGGCGGCAAAGGGGGGGGGGGCAGTCTCCCTTTCATGTCTGAGCAGTGCCTCCCTCCCTGAGCAGGGGGGCTGGAACAAGTTGTACAGTGGGGGTGCTGCTGAGAGCCACTGAATCAAACCGTAAACCCTGTATGTGAGGGAAACCTCTTCAAGGCAGGGGGTGCAGCAGCAGCACCCCTAGTTCCAGCACCTATGTCCCTGCGCATTCTTCCCAAGCCTCGCCGCTGCTCCTGTCCCGGGGACTTTCACTAGCGCTTTCCCCTGCCTCTCTGCTGCTCTCTTTCCTGCCTGGACACTGGCTCCTAGCCAGGTGCCTTTCCTTAGAGGTTGTCTCCTCTCCTGAGAAGCTCTCTCTGCCAAGGGAGGCACTGCCAGCTCCTCTCCCTGGCCCTGCCTCCTGCTCAAGCCTTTCCTTTGTACACCCCGCCTCCCTCCGTCCCCTGCCTTCGCCCTCCTCAAAACAGTCACGGGCCACCTCCATCCCCTTACCCTCTCGGCTGTGCCTCCCAGGACACCGTCTGTGCCCTGGCTCACTGCAGGTTGGAGAGGTGCATACACTCTCTCCTCAATTGCTAAACCTTGTTCTTCACCACATTGCAGCAGTAAGTGGGGAATGAGGGGGCAGGTACAAGCTGCTGGCCCTGAGCCAGCTCCATGCCCCACAGTCTGTCTGGTCACCCTGACTAGGGTGACCAGATGGCAAGTGTGAAAAATCAGGACAGAGGGTGGCGGGTAATAGGCACCTATATAAGAAAAAGCCCCAAATATTGGGACTGTCCCTATAAAATCGGGACATCTGATCACCCTAGTCCCTCCCCACAAGTTGCTGCTTCACCATTTTGCACAGGACCACAGGTGGTGGCAAGTGGTACAGCAATCTCTGCTAGTACCAGCTGGGGCTGCAGCCCAACACCTGCAGCTCGGACTCCCAACACCAGCATCTAATGGCTGAAGTGAGAACTTCAGCATCCGTTACAGCACAGCTAGAAATCCCAAGCTGTCAGGAACTTATCATAAGATTATGGGGGCTAGGAGGGGCGGGGGGAATAAAAAATACCTAACCATCCCAGGACTGGTGAAAATATTAGAGTTGGCAACCCTGCTAGCCTGTCTCCCTCCCCCACCCACCCTATCCAGTTTCCTGCCCCATTCTCATTCTCCCCCATGCTGCCCCACAGTCTCCTGTCCCCCATGTATTCCTTACATCCTCTATATTTTCCCTCCCCTTTCCCTCACTGTCTTCTACTCTCACATCTCATTCTCTGTCACCCCTACTCCCATGCACCACTACATTTCCCTCATGCAATTCTTCAGTCTCCCTCCCACACCCCATATCCCCCTGTTGCCTTAATCAATTTCTGCATCCCACATTCCCTTTCACACCTAGTGTCCTTCCGCACCCTACATGCCCCGGACAGTAGCATGGCCAGGGGGGGAGCAGGGGGAGCGGCCACTCCCCCTATGAGGAAAAGCAGCGCTAAGGCGCCGCCGGAGCCTTGCTAGGGCGGCGCTTTAAAAGGCCTGCGGCTCCTGCCGCTGCGGGGAGCCACGGGTCTTTTAAAGCGCCCCCCGCTCCCAGAGCCTGAACGGGGAGCGGCTCAGGGGGGAAGAGAGGTGGCTCCCCGCTCAGGTGCTGGGTGGGGGGGGCAGTGAGGTGGGGGACTCGCCGCGGCTGCCCTCCGGCTCCCCGCTCAGCAGCTCAGCCGCTGAGCGGGGAGACAAGGGGCAGCCGCAGCAAGCCGCCCCTTGTCTCCCTGCTCAGCTGCTCAGCGGGGAGACAAGGGGCAGCCGCGGGAAGCCGCCCCTTGTCTCCCAGTTCAGCGGGGAGGCAGCGGGCAGCCGCAGCAAGCCGCCCCTTGTCTCCCCACTCAGCGGCTCAGCGGGGAGACAAGGGGCAACCAGGGCGAGCCGCCCCTTGTCTCCCAGTTCAGCGGGGAGGCAGCGGGCAGCCGCAGCAAGCCGCCCCTTGTCTCCCCGCTGAGCTGCTGAGCGGAGAGACAAGGAGCAGCCACGGCAAGCCGCCCCTTGTCTCTCCGCTCAGCAGCTCAGCCGCTGAGCGGGGAGGCAGCGGGTAGCTGCCCGCCGCCCCCCAAATCTTGGCGCCCCAGGCGACCGCCTAGGGTCGCCTAGTGGGCGTGCGGGCCCTGCCAGTGGCTCCAGCGGCGGCGCTTTAAAGGGCTGGGGCTCCGTAAGGGACCTTTAAAGCGTTGCAGGGTGAGTACAGGGGGAGGGGGAGGCGCCTTTTTATAGCGCCGCCGCTCCCCCTGTGCTCAAGACCTGGCTATGCTACTGGCCCTGAACCAGTTCAGCCTCCTCCTGCACCCCACATTCTTCTATCCCCCAATCTTCATCTTACCTTCTTTCTGTCACATCGCACCCTCCTCACTCTGCCATGGACTAAAATTCTTTAATCCAACTAAAGTAATTGAGCTCAACATAGAGGTATCTGGGGGAAATGCAATGGCTTGTGAATTTACAGGAAGTCAGACTAGATGATCTGATGGTCCCTTTTGGCCTTAAACTTGCCCCTACATTCCCTGTCTCTACCGTTTTCTGTCTGTTAACCAGCAAGGAGACATGAGGTGGCCATTTTTCCTCAGCGCAGCCTGGGACGTACCACTGGAAACAGCAGAAGACAGCCATCTTTAGCAGGGGCAGACTCACATATAAATACAAAGACTGGAGTGACATGGTGGTCATCTTTCCTAAAGTCAGCCTGTAGTAGGGTGACCATATAGCAAGTATGAAAAATCAGGACGGAGGTGTTTTGGGGGAAGGTAATAAGTAGCCTGTATAAACAAATCCCCCAATTTTGGGATGGTCCTGATAATATTGGAGCATCTGGTTACCCTAGCCTATAGCTTTAGCGCCATTGTAAGCACAGGCGCCAACTTCTTCTTTGACCCTCCCCTCCGCCCTGCCCCGCCCCGACTCCACCCCTGACCTGCCCCTATTCCAACCCCTTCCCCAAAGTCTCCACCCCAACTCCGCCCCCTCCCTGCCCCTATTGGACTCCTTCCCCAAATCCCCGCCCCGGCCCCGCCTCTTCCCCACCTCCTCCCTTGAGCGCACCACGTTCCTGCTCCTCCCCGCTCCCTCCCACAGCTTGTTACACCGCGAAACAGCTGTTTTGCAGCAGCAAGTGCTGGGAGGAGAAGCGGCGATGCGGCACACTCAGGGGAGGAGGTGGAGGCAGAGGTGAGGTGAGCTGGGGCAGGGGGTGGGGTGGGGAGCTTGGCTGCTGGTGGGTGCAAAGCACCTACCAAATTTCCCCCGTGGGTGCTCCAGCCCCGGAGCACCTATGGAGTCGGTGCTTATGCTTGTAAGTATGGGGAATGGTGGAATAAGGGAAATGTTTGCAATTTGCACTTCTGATGCCAGGAAATGGGAGAGCATGAGAAATATTAAAAACAAACAAACAAAAAGCAAGAGACTTTCAATAAAGTCAGACGAGTTGGCACTTCTGAGCTACCCTTATTATTATCATGGGTAATGAATACGATTTTATAAAATCAGAAGAAACCTTGAGTCTGTTTCTTCGGCTCAGCAACCGAAAGCCTATGCACGCATGAGAAAGTATGGTGTGTGCAAAATAACCTATTAGAAAATTGTGACTTTTGCACTATTTGTTTTCAGTCTGTTTTGCCATCTCCCAGGACTCAGTTGTGATGAGCCTCCAGCAGGTCATCTGTGAGTCTGCCAAACTCCACCAGTTACTGAGGGAGAGAGAACAGGTGTCCCTCTGACAACTGAGACAGGAGGGCGAGGCCTTCCTCAGAGACAAGGAGGTAAATCTGAGCAGCATCAGAGAGGAACTGAACTCTGTGCAGAAGTCTGTTTCTGAAGGAGAGGCCAGATTGCAAGAACAAGATCCTACCACATTTTTCAAGGTGAGGCTCTCAAACTCATGTTCCTATCCACTAGGGTTGCCCGCCCTGAGGTATGAAAACCCAGCATGTCCAGAATGATTGTGAGCCCATAAAGTTGGACAGCTGGCAGTGTGTACTGACCACCCTTGCAGATTTCCCAGGACAGCTACCTCAGAAAAGGGATGATCCTGGGAAAACCTGGAACACTAGCAGCCCTACTGCCCACATTCCACAGACACATCCACACCTCTTGTCTATCTGCACACATGCCAGCCACCCATTCACCCTTCAACACATCATATTCACCTACAATATGATTTTCAGTTTGGTAGAAAACAGGTGATTGGGGCTCAGGGAAGGAGGATCCCTGTGCATGTGTCCTACTGCCCCATTACTGGTTGGGACTGAAACTGCCTGACTGTGTGTTTTACACAGCTAACAGCTAATGCAGAGTCTCCTTTCACTCAGGTGATAGGAGCTTTTGCTTTCGAAGCAAGAGAATGGGTTTTACTCTTGCAGCCACCAGGAAATTCCAAGTGACCATGGAGTGCAGTAACAAAGTGACAGCTGTGAAGACCTATGTGGTTTTGGATTTGTTCCAGTATAACCAGTGCTTAATTTGTGCCAGGGCTTGCTGGGGCTAGGCTTGGTAGTTCATAGCCCTGGCACCTCTGGGCTTGCTGCATCAGTTATGAATGTAAAAATAAATTGCTCGGGCCCCGGCACCTCTTTCATTACAAATTAAGGACGGAATATAACATATAACAGAGGAGAAAAGGGGAAAAACTCCCTTCTCCACAGTTTATGTATACCTTTGTTGTTATGTATTATTGTTAAAATCTTACTAGTTTTCACTGAAAGGCAGCCAAAACCAGTAACACCCTTTCCCCCTCTCTGCCCACCCCCTGACCAGATGCCTATGGGACATCCGATCCATCCTATTCCCAGCTTCAGCTCCCCTTGTCCAGATGCTTCTGTTGCAAGCAGCTGGGTTTCTGTCATCATTGCCCTGAAAAAATTGAATGGGAACCCCTAAACCAGCTCCCAGTTTAGCCTTTTAAGTAAAGTTCAGTTACACTAATTCCTGTCTTTTCTCAGGCCTGTTCTACACACAGAAAGTGCAGTAGTGTAATTTGTGTGAACACTGTTAAGTTGGTTTAAGAATGCCTTATATTACTCTGTCAGGTGGGGCCAGTCGATTATGAAATGTATTGCTTGGCCAAAAGCAGACTTATCTATTAAGCAAAAGCAGATTTATCATATTAATCTGTTGAAACCCTGGAAGGTACAGGGAAGCCTTTTCATTCACCCCAGGGAGAGAGAAGAGGATCTGGGGCCTCAACTCTCTAACCCGGCTGAAGGGTGGGGATAAAGGAACTAATTTAGGAGAGAGACTTAAAATGGAGCAGGTGGGTTTCTGGAAATAATCTAGTCTTTTAAATTTATGTTGGATTAAATAAACCCACCTCTGAAGGAAGGGACTGAAATTCTGCTGCTGTTGGGAACCATATTGAGTGCCGTGGCTGGTGAATTGGGCCCCACTCTCAGACTCTGTCATCTTGCTTCTCCTACAGCAGCTCCCCCTTTGGACAGGCCCTAAACACTTGTTTAGCCCAGTGAAACATAAAGTCAACATTCATCCAATGGAATGAAATGGAACTTAAGTAAACAAGAGAACACAAGGTACAAATTAGGAGCAAAATTCTTCTTTGTTGTATTGACTTTTCTCCAGAGAGGCAGACTTTCGATGGGGGCTGGTATCCCATAATTGATGAGGCAGAATTAGGATGGACTAGGTGTTCCTTGGTAAACCATTCTGAATATCTAGTCACAATACAGCAATTGTTTAATTTGGATAATCAAGGGAAATTCAATGAAATTAATACATGTTGAGGATGCATTACCTTTTTGCTTTTTCAGATAAGTGAGTTTTACAGGTAACTAAGACTTGGTTAATCAAGATTTGATGTTGTTTAGTTCTATTCAACTTTCTTTAAAGGAAAGCTAAGGACCAAGTGGGTAAGAGGACCAGGGCCGGCTCGAGGCACCAGCCTAGGAAGCACATGCTTGGGGCAGCACATTGTAAGGGGCGGCATTCAGGCTAATTTCAGGGTGGCGCTTTCCACTCCAGCCGCTTTTTTTTTGCTTCGGCGGCGCTCCGGACGCTTTTTTTTTTTTTTTTGCCTGGGGCGGCAAAAAAGCCAGAGCCAGCCCTGAAGAGGACTATAGAATTTAAGGGTTATGGCCCTCTCCTACCCCACAGCATGAATTAACATACTATGTTATCTAGAGGGACTGATATTTCTTGTGTGCCTTGCCTTTCTTATCTGATATTTGGAGGGAAATATTGCCTGCAACACTCTGATTAATTGAAATTGAAAATGGACTGTTGTTCAGGTGTCCGTGTCTCAGTTCCATTTATGGTTTGTGGTGGGAGCTGTCACATTGAAGCACCAGTGGAGCTTCACTTCATTTTGGTGTATTAACATTGAGGACTTAAGAAAAGAGCGAAATAATGAGTGTCCATGTGGAGTGACTCTTGTTGATGATATCACATGGAGGATATCGACTGGCCCTCTTCCTTTGTTCTTCTAGGAGAAATGCCTTGACCAATAAGTGCAAAAGGCTCTCTTCATGTCACTCTTCTGTCATTCAGTAACAAAGCATGATGCATCCTGTTGCGGGAGGATGAGTGGGCACTCCAGTGATAAGAGGCGGAAATTCTAGTCACCAGGGATAGCGGCTGTTATTGTGGAAAAACAGTAGGTGAACCCATTTGCTATGTGGTAAAACACAGGGAAATGAGTCTGTTGGGAGAGCAATGGGAATATGAGTTAGAATGACACCTAGGTGAACAGGCTCCTAGTGGGGTAGTTCATGTGTGCATATGCATTGTTATATTGCTGTCTGCAGGGTTGTAGCCATGTTGGTCCCAGGACATTAGAAAGACAAGGTGGGTGAAGTAATATCTTTTATAGGACCACCTTTGGTTGGAGAGAGAGACAAGCTTTCAGTCTTACACAGAGCTCTTCTTCAAGTCTGGCTTCTTTAGACCTGAAGAAGCTCTGTGTAAGCTCAAAATCTTGTCTCTTTCAGCAACAGACGTTGTTCCAAGAAAAGATATTACCTCACCCACCTTGTCTCTCTTGTTATATTGCTGTCATTCCCAAAGGACCCGATCAAGATTAGGGACCTATTGTGGGAGGTGCTGAGAAAGCACATAGGAAGACAGTCCCTGCTTCAAGGAGCTTACAATGAAGTTGCGGGAGTGCCACTGTGGAAAGACTGAGTGAGTTGGAGGGAAACAGGCTGACGCTTGGATAGGGGCTTTGCCGGTCACTGTGTGCAGATTGGGGTGGCATGAGACACAGGGCTGGTCTACACCCAGCTGTGCAAACTGGGTTGAAAAGTATCCCTGGCCTGGGGACGAGCATGGAATGCCAGGGGTGACTGTTCAGCTGCCGTGAGAGTTTAACGCCTGGTTTATTCCAGAGGCAGAGAGAGGAGAGGGCTGAGCTCTGGGTTGGTTAGCGTGTAACCCTCCCAAACCAGCTGGCCCCAGGAGTTAGTGAGGAGGATCAAAGAATCTCAGAGAGGGACTGGAAACTGACAAAATTAATTTCTCCTCCTACCCCCCACCGCCCTGGACTGAATTTCCCACTTACCCTCAGAAACATGGGGGTGGGGGTGGGGATAGGGGATGTCAGGCCAGGGTAGAGCTTGGATTCCACTGCAAGAGGTAAAGCTCAGGAGAGGATGATCCCACGAGAAGAGCAGTGTTTGTTTGTAGGGCATGAAGCCCTTGGAAGGGGCTCTGTAACAGGTGTATGGGTGTTGAGGATTAGGGTCCAGATTCTGGTCCCCACTCTGGCCACTGTATGTCCTTAAGGTTGTGTATAGGGGCTGTGATGGACCAGGGAGCATTCTCCTAGTGCAGGCTCTGATGTAGGGGCTGTGCTGGAAGTGGGAGGGGTGTGAGGATTCTGAGCTCCTGGATTGTTGGGGTAAATTATGGCAGCTGCTAGGGTTCCTCTACTTTATGCTGAGCGCCATTCCATTCCCTATAACTCTGCTTTCTGTACAACACCTCTCTGGAGGCACAGCCCAGAATCTAGCCCTAGGGATCCGCACAGAGAGCAGCTTCATGCCTCCAGGAGTTGGGTTCCTGCGAAAGTCTGGAATCCACTTCCCACTGGAGGAAAGGAGAAAGTGAGAAGGAGAAACTAGAGTCAGAGACAGTGCACATAAATCTGAGCGGGAACCTCTAGGTGGCGGGAGAGTCTAGAGAGAGCAAGTACAAGAGAAGCAGAGGAGTATCTTACTCCTTTTTACTGCACCAGCTGCTGGTTTTATTCTGACAGGAGATGATGGCTATGTGAGGAAGGGCGAGGAGTGGATATCCTCTGTCTTCACAGACAAGGTCAGCTCCCAGGCGGCTGCACTCCGCAGCACGGTATGGGGAGGAGGTGACCAGCCCTCTGTGGAGAAAGAAGTAGTTCGGGACTATTTAGAAAAGCTGGACGAACACAAGTCCATGGGGCCGGATGCACTGCATCCGAGGGTGCTAAAGGAGTTGGCCGATGTGATTGCAGAGCCATTGGCCATTATCTTTGACAAATCATGGCAATCGGGGGAGGTCCCGGATGACTGGAAAAAAGCTAATGTAGTGCCCATCTTTAAAAAAGGGAAGAAGGAAGATCCGGGGAACTACAGGCCAGTCAGTCTCACCTCATTCCCTGGAAAAATCATGGAACAGATCCTCAAGGAATCAATTCTGAACCACTTAAAGGAGGGGAAAGTGATCAGGAACAGTCAGCATGGATTCACCAAGGGCAAGTCATGCCTGACTAACCTAATTGTCTTCTATGATGAGATAACTGGCTCTGTGGATGAGGGGAAAGCAGTGGATGTGCTATTTCTTGACTTTAGCAAAGCTTTTGATATAGTCTCCCACAGTATTCTTGCCAGCAAGTTAAAGAAGTATGGGCTGGATGAATGGATGGTAAGGTGGATAGAAAACTGGCTGGATGGTCGTGCTCAACGGGTAGTGATCAATGGCTCCATGTCTAGTTGGCAGCCAGTATCAAGTGGAGTGCCCCAAGGGTCGGTTTTGTTCAATATCTTCATCAACGATCTGGAGGATGGTGTGGACTGCACCCTTAGCAAGTTTGCAGATGACACTAAATTGGGAGGAGTGGTTGATACACTGGAGGGTAGGGATAGGATACAGAGGGACCTAGACAAATTAGAGGATTGGGCCAAAAGAAATCTGATGAGGTTCAACAAGGACAAGTGCAGAGTCCTGCACTTAGGACGGAAGAATCCCATGCACTGCTACAGACTAGGGACCGAATGGCTGGGCAGCAGTTCTGCAGAAAAGGACCTAGGGGTTACGGTGGACGAAAAGCTGAATATGAGTCAACAGTGTGCCCTTGTTGCCAAGAAGGCTAACGGCATTTTGGGCTGTATAAGTAGGGCATTTCCAGCAGATCGAGGGACGTGATTATTCCCCTCTATTCGGCACTGGTGAGGCCTCATTTGGAGTACTGTGTCCAGTTTTGGGCCCCACACTACAAGAAGGATGTGGATAAATTGGAAAGAGTCCAACGGAGGGCAACAAAAATGATTAGGGGGCTGGAGCACATGACTTATGAGGAGAGGCTGAGGGAACTGGGATTGTTTAGCCTGCAGAAGAGAAGAGTGAGGGGGGATTTGATAGCTGCTTTCAACTACCTAAAAGGGGGTTCCAAAGAGGATGGATCTAGACTGTTCTCAGTGGTAGAAGATGACAGAACAAGGAGTAATGGTCTCAAGTTGCAGAGGGGGAGGTTTAGGTTGGATATTAGGAAAAACTTTTTCACTAGTAGGGTGGTGAAGCACTGGAATGGGTTACCTAGGGAAGTGGTGGAATCTCCTTCCTTAGAGGTTTTTAAGGTCAGGCTTGACAAAGCCCTGGCTGGGATGATCTAGTTGGGGTTGGTCCTGCTTTGAGCAGGGGGTTGGACTAGATGACCTCCTGAGGTCCCTTCCAACCCTGAGATTCTATGAGACTCACATAGTAGGAACGGTTTGCCATTGGGGAGAAAGTCCTGGGGGCATGGGCTACAGCTGGGGAGGGCAGAAAATGCAAAATACAAGTGCCATTATTGGGGGATCTGCCCCAGATCCTCAAAGGTATTTAAGTGCCTAAGTCCCATTGATTTCAATGGCAGTTGATTTCAATGGCATCTAAATACCTTTGAAGACGTGGTCCAATGTGCCTGCATTGAGAAGCGCTAAAGAAAGTTGTCCTACGTAGGAAGCTCTGCATTCAGGGCAGCTTCCTGCCACACTGAATTTCCCCATTTTTCTCCCAGGAGTTGGGTTCCTCCAAAGAACTGAACTACTCTTCACAATGCCACTTCTCTTGAGATCTCAGAGCTTCTTCAGCCAGTGGGAAACCAGTTCCTAAGAACACAAACAGCATTGTCTTCTCAATGGATTTACAGAATGAGAGGTCTCCAGAGCACGTAGCCAGTGAAGATGGGGCCCAGTTCCATATCCATCAGGCAGATGGGATCAGTATCTGTGACCACTTCCTCCTAGGAAACTGTCCTGAAGGAGCTGGCTGCCCACTTCACCACACTCGCTATCCCTACCACTGGCAGTTAAGGCGGAGTGACAACAAAGCCTGGCAGAGTTTGAGTGACTCAGCTCAGCAGCACCTGGAAAATCTTTACTGCAGTGTTAACAAAAGTCATGCTCATTTTTTGGACAAGTAAGTGATGGAAAAATTCCAGCCCCAGCATTTCCCATCAGGAGGTGCTGTAAAGAACAGCACAAGAGAACTAGCTGCAGTGAGATCACTTCAACACAGGTCCTAGCCTTGTACAGTAGGAGACAAGGAAGGGAATGGGGCAGATGTTCTAGTTGTTCTAGCACAGGTTGAGTCTTCCCTTACTGGAGGAACTCTAGGGAATGGTGAAGGGGCTCCAGCTGTGGAGAGCTCCCTCCCAGCTATGCTCCAATGCTAGCCGCTCTCAGCTAGAGGTGCTGAACAGAATGGTAGCACTGGCTATGAGGAGTACATAGTTTCTCCAGTTCCAGTCTTTCCCAGTGGGGGGCATTATAGGGGATGGTGGAGGAGTACTGCCTTAGGGAGATCACCACTATTGCAGGCTCACTCTCCCAGTGGTACACATATTTGTAAGTAACTATTTATTTATTTATTTATTTTTCCTCATAGCAATAATTCTTCTGGGAAACTTGCTCTGACTTCCTTGGAGGTGATAACCTCTGAGACCTATGACAAAGCAAGATGTCTTTCCAACACCTGCGATCCACAGCAGAACCCCCATTTCCCCACAGTGGGCAGTGTTTTGGGAAAATGGTGATAAATGGATAAAATACGAGGAGGCGAGGGAAAGAGGATGAGGCCTCATGGTATGATGCTCTGGCTAGTGTCTTTCATGCGAGCTGTCTCCTCAAATAATGCTTCACTACGATAAATGGAATTACACAGGATCGGTGAGGGGGCTAACTGCAGAAAGGCTCATCCAGCCACCAGGAGCTGCAGAAGAGAAAGCTGTTGTGTTGACTCTAGTGAGACTGAAGAGGCCAAGAGTTTGTGGCATACACATAGAGAAGTTAGATAAACGCGTAAATACTCTTGCTGGAAGCTTGCAATCAAATCCTTTATTTCTTATAATTCAGAATGATAACAAAAAAGAACCCAAAACAGAGAGACACAAAACTGTCCTTCGACAGACTGGCTGCTGCTAGACCCAGATTGCACTCACCCCTACAAAGTCCCATAGCCAGGGGCTGGGCAGACATTGCCTTCAGTTCTCCTCCTCTCTTTTGGTAGATCAAAGTGCTGCCCAAGCAGACCCTGCCTCTTCAGTGGGGGGAGGATGGTCAGGAAAGCCAAGACCCAGGCAGCCAGTTGAGCTGTTGCACTTCCTTCTCCTTCCCTTTACCCTTCAGCACATACACCTGGACTAGCACTTAAATGGTGCGAAGGAGGGCTGTTCCCAGCCCCTGCTACTCACACACCTCCTGTTCATCAATCTCTGGGAGTGCCTGCTTGCTTGCTCCCTCTCTTCTTGCTGAGTATCAGGGGGAGAAGACATTAGTGCTGGTCCTGACCTTATTAATGCAGGATATTTAGGGTGAGGAGTGCTTGATGCTGTCCTGCCCCACCTCCTGCTGTTGTTTTGGGTGAAGGAGCAAGGGGCTGGTACAGGCACCTCCTTCTTCAGAGCTGCTGAGGAGCTTCTCACTGTGGCCTCTTCCTGAGGTATTCCTAAGGGGGCTGCTTCTCAGAGCCCAGGGACTGGGTTTATGTTAGCTAGTGGAGAAGAGCTTCCAGAAACCTCAAATCTTCCCTCCCCCAATTACTTTTAAATCATATTTATATTGGGTATTTCTAACCATGGCCTCACTGTTTTCAAAGCAACGGTCAGGGATACAACAACCCTCTCACTGTAGAGAGGGTGAGTGGAAGAGCCGATGGCAGACAGAAGAGAGCAGTGGGCTGAGAACTAAGGCTTGTGGGATTCCGGGGCCCATGGCACAAAGGGGTAGGTGTCATCAGTGAGTGTAAGAAAGCAAGAGCACAGCTCAATGGACAGGAGTGGAACTATGACAGGAGGGAACCAGTGATGTCTGCATAGCTATGAACACCGTTCAGGGGAATACAGCTCTACAATATTAAATGTTGCTCTGACAATATGGCTGATGAAAGCATAGGCAGCAGAAATTAGTGTTTTTTTGGAAGGTGGGTGGTTTTTTTTTTCTGCCTAAGGAGGAGTTACTCTTCTGCTCTGGCCAGAGGGAAATCCAGATAAAAAATAGACAAAGATGTTCTTGAGTGAGGCTATGTCTACACTAGAGCGCTCACAGTGGCACAGCTGTACCGATGCAACTGCGCTGCTGTAAGATCTCTCGTGTAGCAGCTCTATGACAACAGGAGAGAGCTCTCCCGTCGACATAATTAAACCATACCCAGTGAGTGGGCGGGAGAAGCTCTTTTGCCGACAGCGCTGTGCACACTATGCCGGTGAAACTTACGTCACTCAGGGGGATGCTTTTTTCACACCCCTGAGCAACATAAGTTTTGCTGACATAAGTGATAGTGTAGACATGGCCAAAGAGATGAATGGAGAGACGAGTGCTGAATTCTTCAGCAGTTTACTGAGAAAGGGAAGGTTAGAGACAGGGCAGAGGTTGGAGTGTGAGGGCCAAGAGAGTGTTGTGTCTTGGTCTATGAGTCTTGGTCTATGCCTAAAACGAAGGTTGACCTAGTTACATCACCCAGGAGGTGTTAAAAATAAACTCCCCCGAGAGACTTAGTGAAGCCAGCCTGAGCCCCAGTGTAGACACTGATAGTTGACAGAAGAATTCTGCTCTCAAGGTGGTGGATTTACTACAGTGACAGAAAACCCCTTCTTTGCTGTAACAAGTGTCTACACTGCAGTGGGGTTGCTGCAGCACCGCAGATGTGCCACTGTAGCACTTGTAGTGCAGACATACCCAAAGAAGGGGATGGATGAAGACATATTTGAAATGTTGGGGAATGTAGCAGAAGCGAAGGAATGATGATAATAGGAGAGAGCCAGGACTAAAGGAGAAGCAAGTGGGTGAAGAGAGACTGAGCATCCATATGCAGACTGACTGCCCTCAAACACCCAGAAAGTGTGGGGTGGCATTTCTCCAAAGAAAGGCTAGAGTGAACACAGGGGGAGGAATAGCTCAGTGGTTTGAGCATTGGCCTGCTAAGCCCAGGGTTGTGAGTTCAATCCTTTAGGGGGCCATTTAGGGATCTAGGGCAAAAATCTGTCAGGGGACAGTACTTGGTCCTGCTAGTGAAGGCAGAGGACTGGATTCAATGACCTTCCAAGGTCATTCCAGTTCTATGAGATAGGCATATCTCCATATATTTAGTGCTATTGAGGGAGCACTGTGGAGGTACACCTGATTTTCCCCTTTATCCTGTTTATCCAAACATCTAATCCCCACCTCTTATTCTCTCTGTGCTCAGCCCATCTTCAGTGATCTCCTCTCTGCCTTTAAGAAGGAAAAGGAATTCCACAACTTCGAGCTCCGGGGCAAGAACTACAGCGTGGATGTGAAGAGGTTTGTGCAACATAACATAGAACAGGGATACGTTCGCCACATCCAGCGCTGGCCTTCCTACCGATCACTCCTCAGTATGATGCCATACCTGCAGTACGGGACTCTGCTGGCAACAATGCTCCTACAGGCATTTCAACAGCATGTGGGAAAATAAATGTTCCCCTCTCGTTAGCTCCTTATGATGATCCCAAGTAAATCCAGTATACCCTCCTGTCCTACTCCTGACATCCCTGGGGAAGATCCCATGGATGGTTACTATGGTCCATACCCCGCTGCTTGGATTTCAGAGCCAACTGTTGATCAGGCTTTCCTGCAAATGGAGGTGATGCCATCAGAAACTGCATATTGCTCAACTTGTGTTCTCTTCCACCAGTCTCTTCCAGAGGATGAGGTCCTGGTGCTGGCAATTTACAGGATCCGGAATGAAGATCTCTGGCAAAGATATACCAAGTAAAAAGAGAAGTGGATGTTGTTAGAGACAACAGCTTTGGAGTGTGAATTGCAGTGCTAGTGCTCAGGGTTAAGCATCCCACCATCCTCAGAGGTTGGGAATATGAATGTGGAGCTATAGGCTGTGGCTTCTACACACAGAGGCAAGGACTGTGAATGCCAATGCCATCAGAGGATAGGAGTGTGACTCCCAGTGCTAGCGCCACAGAACCCATTGTGTTAATAGATATCAGAGGGGTAGCCGTGTTAGTCTGGAAGGTTGATGGATTTCCACTCTATACGGCTAAATGCAGTGCCTTGCATGGTCTCAAGTATCAGAGGGGTAGCCGTGTTAGTCTGGAAATTGCTTGAAATTGCTAGTTTTCCACTGCTTGCATCCGAAGAAGTGGGTATTCACCCACGAAAGCTTATGCTTCAATACCTCTGTTAGTCTATAAGGTGCCACAGGACCCTTTGTCGCTTCTGTGTTAATAGAGTTATTTGTCAATAATGACTGCTGTTCAGTGCAGCCAGCTCTTGGTATAAATGTTGGGGGTGGGATTGCTAAATGTTCCTATATTAAATACTTGTTTAAATTGTTACTATAATGGCTTTATTTGTTGGGAAGGGGTTTTCTTGAATGATTAAAACTAGAGAAGTGTTAATAGTTAATTTACAAAATGTGTGTGTGTGTCAAGTTAACTTCTGTATCTGATGGGGGGAGTCCACAGATTTGGGTTTGTCAGGGTTTATAGTGGGTCAGGACTTGCTCCAGGCAAAAGTGTCTCACACCATCTCCCCCTTGTTGCCCAAAAACCTCCATGGTTCTCTTGCACTGGCTTCTCCTACCTGATCCATAAAACCCCTCGAAAGCAGCTGGTTTCAAGCACCTCTGCAAGCAATTTTTGGTGTTAAGCACCTACACTGTTTTAGCAAGAAGCTGGGGGAGGTAGGAACTGTCCATTTTTTGTGGGTTCACCTGTTTGCCACCTCATTGAAATAGCCTCCCTCTAGAGTTTATTCATTCAATCAGGGCCAGATTCTGATACCCTTTACTCATGGTATGAACCTTATTCTATCCCTTCAGTTGGATTAATTGTGGATTAAGGCAAGTAATGACCATTGTGATCACCTTGTCTTATCTCCTCCATAACACAGGCCATAGGGATTCCTTCTTCAACTCCAATAGCTGTGATTGAACTAAAGCATAGATCTTTAAAAAAACATCCAATCTGGATTTTAAATGGTCAGTGATGGAGAATCCGCCACAACTCTCGATTACTTGTTCCAATGGTGGTTTACCCTCAGCGTTAAAAAATTGCACCTTATTTCCAGTCTGAATTTATCTAGCTTCAACTTCCAGCCTTTGGATCTTGCTATACAGTTGTCTGAGGAACTGAAGAGCGTTCTTTTATCAAAAGTCCCCCTGTAGGTACTCACAGTCAGTGATCAAATCACCCCTTCACCCTTTTGGGGGGGGGGAATAAATTAAATAGATTGAACTCTTTGGGCTAGATTCACATAGAAATGTAGGCATGGCAATGCTCAGCATTGCCACACCTAATTGTTAGGCACCTAGAAAATCATTGCAATTCACAAAGCTTGAGTTAAGTGCCTAGGCTCCCTATACAATGAATGCAGAGAGAAAGTCACCTTTGAATGGGATTCACAAAACCCAGCATGCTAGATAGTTCCTTGCCTAAAATAGCCAGTGGGAGCTGCCAAGGTGAGGGGTGTATGCTCAGCCCCACCCTTCTCTCTGAGAGGTGCACCTAAATCCTGGCTGTAGGGAGTGCCTCCCTCTGCTTGGGATTCTCAGCTGCAAACCCTCTCTTGGTGTTAAGAACCTACACTGTTTTAGCAAGGAGCTGGGGGAGGAGAAGTATCTCTCTCATAACTTTTACTCTAGTGGTTAGAGTACTCACCTGGATGTGGGAGAGCCCTGGTTCAAGATCCTCCTTCTGAGGGGAAGAAGGGAGTTGCTACTTGAGAGGTGAGTGGTATGAGATATTCTTATGTGAGGCTTCCTCATTGTCTCCTGATGAAGCTGTTCCACTTTGGACTAAATAATGAAAGAATCAGTGGGCCAAAGAGATTGATGCTGTAGCCCACTGGTTAGCGCACTCACCTGGGAAGTGGCAGAACCATACTCCAGTTCTCCTGCTCCAATAACTTCTTAAAAAAGTATTTATCCATATATTATTGTCTACTATCATGCGTGCTTCACACAGAATTTCTCTCACATGCAGCCTGGCTCTGGTTTCAGTGTAGAAGCCACACAGGGCAGGTGGATGGAGTGTATGCATGAGGTGGTTGGGGGGGCTCCAAAGGCAGGAGTACTGAGATGGTTTTAGTATGGCTAACAATTCCCAGTTGCTGTTTTAGAAAAGTTTTCTAAATAAAACAAGTCTGTTTAAAATGAGAAATTGACTCCAGGACAGTTTCTCTGCATTGTCTTTGGGAATTTAAAGGAGTGCTAATCAAGGACACCCCCCAGCCTTGAAGCAGGAGGAGGAGGAGCTGTGAAGCAAAGCACAGTTGTTGTGTTGTGGGTGCCAGGAATACAACACATACAAGTGTGTACTGTACATGGAAAGAAGCCAGCATCATGCACTAGTAAGAGGGCAGCCCCAAGTACAACATAAACAAAACTATCATAAGGAATATTAACGTTAACAGTTAACTTTGGAGGGGTGGGTTGTTTTTTAAAATAAACAAAAACAAAGTTGTAAAAATTAACCCATCTTAAGCTGCTTCCTCCTCCTATAAAGGAGGGCAAACCATTCCCCTTGACCTCCATATGTGGGGCAGGCATGATCCACAGGCTACAGACACCCTGAGCAGCCTGCCTGTAGACTCCATCCTCTATTTGAGGAAGCCCTTCTCTTCCTCCAGGTACTGGGGATGAAGGCACTCTTGGGCCTCCCCCACCTTTTTACAGGCAGTGACAGCCTACTCCTGCAGTACATGGGCCTGTGACTGCAGCTCCTCCCTCTATTGCCCCACAGAGGAGAGCAGCTCCGTAGTCTGCTCCCTCACAACTTCCAGATGCAGCCATGCCTGGCCCACTCTGTGAGGACAGGGCCTGGGTGAGGCAATGGGGCTGCACTTGGGGGTGTGGAGGAGTGGGGGCTGAGAAGCCAGCCTGATATTGGGGTGGGTGGCAGATACTAACAGGACGGCAACTCCAGGATGGGGCCTCTCCAAGCACTTCTGACTGCCTCCTTCAGAGATGGTCAACCATAGGGCGCAGGTCCTGGACTGCCTGCACCCCGAGTAAGGTGGGTGGGGTGCTTAGTGGTGGTGTCAGGCAGCCACATTTGACTGCCCAGACATCACTAAGATATGCTCCCAAAAATTGGAGTACCTCCTTCTGGACTGGTAAGAGAGGGTGCATCCAGTCTCTTTGCCTCCCCACTCCCACCTCCTCCTTATCTGCCATCCTAGGGAGTATTTTATTTGTGAACTATGAGTCCTACCCACTCTCTCTCACCATCATCTTACCACTCTGATTGATACATTAAAAATTGAATTCCAAGTGGCCGCTGCTGGATTTTGTCAGGTCAGAAAGTTTCTTTTAGAAAATGTTGAAACGTTTTATCAATAAGGTCATCATAATGTTTCTGAATCAACATATTTTGCAAGATTTAATTCTGCAAAAAATTTTGAGATTTTGACTTTTCATCCCAATTTGTGACAAAAACAAATGTCAGAATTTCTTGGGGAATGGAAATTCCATTTGAAGACCAGCTCTAGTTTCTAGCCCTCATGGTTGCAAAGAAAAGTTGAAAAATGTGACCCAAGTGCACTATAAAGGCTCAGAAACCAGCTGGCAAATAAAAAGAACCCAATATGTATTTATTTTAAGATCTCATGATTTTTAAGCCAAACTCATCACTTTTGAGGCATGACTAATTATTTTTGAATGTTTAGGGTTGCCAAGACTGGGAAGGGGTAAATGTGATGCCCAAGTGTGATGGTAAGGGATTAACATCTCAATTCAGTGCTGCAGAAACATTAGGTAGAACTAGTTCCTTCTTATTCATATATTTTCCCAACCTGCTGCTGGTTGGTGTCACAAGGACTAAGGCAGATCACTTTCTAAGTAGCCATAGTTCTGTGGATGAAACACCCTGGTTCAGTGACTCCAGGGGAAAAGTCTCTCATTCTTTCTATTTTGCTAGCTCTGGCATAGGATTTTGCAACAGGCAGGAGACTTGTGACTGATGAACCACAGGAAACTTGCTGTCCAGTACAGATTGCATGAAAGGAAACCAGTCTTACCTCAGACTATATTTCTCTCTCATTTTTGAGCTCATGTTTCAAGTGGCCTCCTGCCTCCATTTCTCACAGTGCTATCACACATCCTTAACTATCTCGGACTACAGAGCAACTGAGATCTCCCTCTGTCTCCTATTCCCACCCCAAGGCCTCAGTGTAGTTGGCATTGTGTGTACCAGTATCCCCCCAGCACAGATATATTTATAATAAAGAGATTATTATTTGAATTAGGGCAGGGGTTCTCAAACTTCACTGCACCACACCCCCTCTTCTGACAACCAGAATTACTACACAACCCCAGCAGAGGGGACCAAATCCTGAGCCTGCCCAAGCCCTGCGGTCCCAGGAGGTGCGGCCAAAGCTCCAGCCTCAACATCCTGGGCAGGGAGACCACAGTCAAATCCCAGTAGTTTCAGCCCCAGGCCAGGGACCTGTAACCTGAGCCCTGCTCCCCAGGGCTGATATAGGGTCCCAACCCACAGTTTGAGAACTGCTGAATTAGGGTAATGCCTATAAACCCCAAACAAGGATCAGGGCTCTACTAGGCTATATGCTGCACAGAGAGATACAAAAGCGCCCCTGCCCCAGAGAGCTTACAGAATGAGGGTCAGACCGGCCACATAAGGCGGACAAAACAGACAAATGGCGTTGGGGAAAGCAGGAGGATGAGATAACAGAATGAAAAGGTTAGCAGAGAAACTGAAGTCTCTCCAAGTGTTTAAGGTGGATGATCCTCTCTTCCCTGCAGACATCTTGGTAAAGCTTCCCTACTCCTCTCATTCTCCAGAAGGGCGCGGCGGCGGCAGCAACAACAGTGCAGCACAGTAGCACTACTTTGTACTGCTCCCACCCGAAGACTGCCAGCTCTTTACATGTATGCATGTAGGAAGGGTCCATGCACACTCTGCCCTAGCAAACACTTCCACCATCTCCCCAGGGCCCTCAGCCTTTGAGGCAGTCACTCTTTTGGCCTGTGGCAGTGGGAGGAGCCATTTCCACCCTGCCCCTGTCAGCCAATCACTGCCCTCATCACCTTCTCCAATGAAAGCCTCACAGGGGGGCATAGAGAGGAGCCCAGGGGAAGAAGAGGGAGGGGAAAGTTAGAGCATGAGCTATAGCCTAAGCACCAGCTCCTCTGGGCCTCATCAAGCGAGCCTGGCCTGAATGTAGGGTACTGTAGTTGTATGGGGAAACTCAGGCACGGGGGTGGGTGGAGAGGAGTAATTATGGTCTAGAGGAAACTGAAGGGACGGGAGCTAGCAGTGCAGTGGGGAGAATTTGAGGGAGTGGGTGGGGGCAGTAAGGCCAGAGGGTAGGTTAAGGCGGGGGGGATTCCTTGTTGCCAACACTAACAGCTTGTTGGCCTTAGGAAAGCGGTTGAGACTAAGCCATGAAGTGTTAGCTAACCCTGACCTTTTCTTTAGGACAGTGGTTCTCCATCTGTGGGTTGGGACCACAAAGTGGGTCACAACCCCATTTTAATGGGGTTGCCAGGGCTGGCTTAGCCTTGCTGGGGCTGAAGCCTAAACTTGAGCCCCACTATCTGGGGCTGAAGCTGAAGCCTGAGGGCTTCAGCCCTGGGAGTCAGGGTCAGGTTACAGGCCCCTGGCCTGGGACTGAAGCCGTTGGGCTTTGGTCCCCCCCTACCTCCCCACCTGGGGAGCAGGGCCAGCTCCAGGCACCAGTTTTCCAAGCTGGTGCTTGGGGCGGCATCGAGACTGGGGCAGCAGTCCAAGTCCTGCGGCGGCAATTCGGCGGCAGGTCCGCTCTTCCCACCGCCGAATTGCTGCCGCGGGACTCAGACTGCTGCCCCATTCTCGCCTGCCGCAGCGGCAATGGGGCAGCAGGTCCGCCGCTCTTACCTTGCCGCCATGGACTGGGACTGCCTGCGTTGGGGGCGGGGCCACAGCAACTGCTTGGGGCGGCTAAATGGTGAGAGCTGCCCCTGCTGGGGGGTGAGGCTCTGGTGGGATCAGGCTTCAGTCCCTCTTCCTGGGGGTTGTGTAGTAAGTTTTGTTGTCAGAAGAGGGTTGTGGTGCAATGAAGTTTGAAAACCCCTGCCCTAGGATAAACTCTCTTCTCCTGCTCTTAGCTGTAAGATCACCAAACTGAGGCTCTTTCCACCAAACTCTGGGCTCTGTGGCTAATTGCTAATTGCTTACCCGTGTGGAATTGGCAAATTTTCCCCCATTGTCCTAACATAACCTGTTATCACTGCTGGGGTGCATTGCATCTGTTTTCTCCCCCCACACCCCGCCACTAAATAAAGTTTCAAATTCCAGATCAACTCTCTTCTTCTAGATGGAGCTGGAGGAAGAGCTTATGGCCTCTGGGCTCCAGGGTTCCAGAAAAAGTAAGATCCAAGGAGACACCGGCACAGGTGAGGAGTAACTTATAGCAATTAAGTCACCCACAATAAGTGAACTTAAAAAGTTTGGATATCAGCAAAGGTGGTGTGAGCTCTAAAGTCTGTTTTCTCTCATCTGTTTGCAGTCTGCCAGGCCAGAGCCTGTGTTAGGCAGTGAGCTGGAAGCATGTGCTCTGTGATGCTGAGAGCTCCTTTTTGCCACTTTTTAAAAACAAGAAAACAAAATCCACCTGAAATGAGTGAGAACAAAAGCCAGAATTTCTCTTTCGGCTTTACCTTCCTCTCTGCCTCCAAAAGTGGGAGGACACCAGAAGTTAGGGGATCTGAGCCGGTGAACTGGGACTCTCACATCTGAAGTATCTCTTACCCCTTAAAAGCATTTGAGGGGGCGCTGTGAAGGTTACCTGGATCCTGCTGCACTGTTAGGGTTGTGAAGGTGGATGGTCACTGCAGAGATGCACAGTCTCTGAAAATCACTGCAGCTGTTGGGTTTTAGAGGAAGCCTTCCTACTTCTTTAACAATGAGTCAAATTGCTCCTTTCTCCCACTGGAGAGAAAAATGCCAAAGGGACAGTGTGGTGTTTTTAGCCCCCTACATGTGTAACTCCAACATAGGGAATGAGCTATCTCTTCACTAGTGCATTGAATGGCAGTAACTGAATCAGTTTGCCTGTTAGTCTCACCCAGGAAAGCTTTCTCTTAAACATGCATGACTGTAAATCAGAAGAAAGCTCAGGTCCCTGGTGTGTGAGAGAGGAAACCTCAATTTTAAAGCAGGAGGACTGCAGGGAGGTGCTCTTATTCTCTATTAAATGGGCAGGAGTGGAGGGCATGTGGGCTGAGAAGAAGAATGAGTGGTTAAAGTGAGAGAGCGGGGGGGAGGGGGTGTCACTTGTTTGAGCCCATTCCTTTCTCTTCCTGCTTTGCAACAGGATTTATGTGGGCAAAGTGCTTGGCTTAATCTGCCCTGTTCTGAGGGGTGGAAATTCTCAGGAGAGGGGAGGGAGTCTCATCTGTTCATCTTTGTCTTCCCTCACTCCTTTCTCCCACTGCTCCATCACCTATTTCCTTCTGTCCTCTCCTCCCCTCTTCTCACTTCCTCCTTCTCTTTGGGAAAGGGTTTGGTGGGATTTGATTTTTGGATTTAAGGCCTCACAAACAGTCACTAATTAGAGAGATATGCTTTGCAAGTACCAGTTCAAGGCTTTCTTTCTCCCCAGGGCAGGAAATGAACCATGTCAGACCTCCCATTTTTATTCCAGCAAGCGATAGCACTACGAGTGAAAACGAGGAGGAGAAACCTAATCAGGAAGATCTTGCTCAAGATGAGTTATCGCGACCAGCTGAAGCCCAGAGTCCTAGCTGGGGAAAAGCCAGGCCAGAAAGGCAGCAGAGGAAGAGATGCACTAAATCCACTCATCAAGCAAGAGGGTCTAAGAAACTAAAAGTCACCCTTAATCAACAGAAACTTCCCAGGGAAGAGAGTCCCTACATATGTACAGACTGTGGGAAAAGCTTCAAGGGGAACTCGACCTTCTTGAACCATCTGAAAATCCACACAGGAGAAAAGCCCTTTGAATGTACTAAGTGTGGGAAAAGCTTCAGCAGGAAGGCAAACCTTGTGGTACATGAGAGAATCCATACAGGAGAGAGACCCTACAAATGTAAAGAATGTGAGAAAAGCTTTGGCCGGAGCTCAAATCTAATTGCACACCGTAAAACCCACATGAAAAAGAAATCCTATGTCTGTGTTGCATGTAGCAAAAGCTTCACTTGCAGCTCAGCCCTTGTCCAGCATCAGAAAATCCACACGGAAGAGAAACCTTACAAATGTACTGAATGCAGGAAGAGCTTCTGTCTGAGTTCAAACTTCCTTAAACATCAAAAAGTCCATGTGAGAGAGACATCCAATGAATGTGCAACAGGTAACTTGATTGCTCAGGTTAAACAAATGGAGGACACACTCTGTATTGGCTTTATTCCCAACACACAGGAAGTCTAGTACACAGTCCTGTGGCCTCCATCTGACTCTAAACACTTGGCCTGGCCTACCACACTCTGGGTTTTGTGTATATCTATGAAATGTCAACAGACCCACTTAAGTAAATTCATCCATAATGTCAATACTGACACTTTTGTATGATGCTCCAGGAATTGTATTAGAGACTTCTAATATACATGGTACAGAACTGTACTCAGTTCTTCTGGGAGTACTTCAGAATAATATATTAAAGTTAAGGGGTTACTTAATTAGAGTCTTGTACAAATTTCATAATCTTGTATATTCTCATTACATTGGCTTAGAGAATATGGGGTAGGAAACTGGGTTTGTTCCTTGTTTCTTGTGTGTGTATCATATATAAATGACTGACTGGAAAACTTAAGTTGACTCTTTAATTTCTAATTTAAAAAAAAAAAAAAAAAAGGGTTATCTACCATGGAAGACTCTCTGGATGACTGGAGAACAAGTAGTTTTATGACCTCAGTGAAGGGAAACCTGATTAACTGTTCTGCTGAATCAGGGCCTTAATCATAGCCTAATTGAGAGGGGAAGTGATTTTTATTCCAATGGTCACATCTAACAAAAACACTTGAGAGAGAGAAGCTCTGTCTAAGGATTTAACTTCCCTTAAACCAAGCGTGTGAAACTCCTAATCTATAGATAATGGAATTACCTAGCCAGCCCTCCCACCATAAACAGTGAAGATTAAAAACTTCATATTCCTGAAATTTATAATGATAAAAAAATTCAAGCTTTTTATACAAAATAAGCCTTCCTCTCCAAAAAGGCACAACCTCACTTCCCCTTTACGTCTGGTCATTAAGAAGAAATACTTACTCCATAGTTGTATAAAAGACACTCAGTTGCAACAAGGGGGCCCATGTTATAGGACACCAAAAGAAGTTGTATTGCTCTCAGAATTCATAGATTCAGTCTGGTACTGAGTTAGATTTTTGCCTGTCAGATTTGAAGTGAATCAGACAAGTGGCTCAAGAATTACAATCACCAAAAATGTGTTTACTAGACTTTGAGAAATCTAGCGTTTGCCACTTTGGGTCCTCCCACCAGCGCCCCCCCCCCCCCCCAAAAGAGGGGAAAGGAACCTGCTTTACTGGACTGCTACAGCTGAGAGAAAGTGAGAGTACACAGGGCCAAAGATTAGTTGGTTACAGTCAAATCTGAAAAGCTTTAAACACTAAGTAGGTATGTCGTCATAGATTGTTAGCTCTAATGAGCTTAACATAGGTAATCAAATGATACTGAGAACTCGTGTTTGTGTTTTAAAAAGGGCCTGACAGTCACCTGGCTTGCACTGTGGGTAGTCACCTTCACTTTTGTAAAATGAGTGAAATATGCTTCCCTCCTGATCTGGAGCAAGGCATTGGAGAACTAGTGGCAAGAGCTTGTCTTTGCGGATATAGATGATCCTGTATTTACAGTTCTGCTTTATGATGCTTATTTACATTTAGCATGAATTATGTGATGTGTGATTTAAAAAGAATGTAGAACAGTACACTTAAAATGTTAACATCCTGTTTTCATTCCTCTTCTATAGTATGTCATGAGGAACAACAAAGTGGTGGCGCAGAGCAAGTAGCTATGGACCAGTCAAGACTTATACTTGAAGAGTGTAAGTATAAAGGGTTTCTGAAGTACCATGCATAACACTTTACATTGTAGAAATTAATACTCTTATATTCACACAGTGAGGAGAATGAGGGACAACATGGATATGCTTCTTCTGAATCAGCAAAGTCAGCTACAGGTCCTGCAAGAGATTCAGAAACAGCTGAATGTCCTCCTCCCAGGCAACGATCTCATTAATTCAAATGTGTACAGCTTGGGACTTCTGTTGGGACAACAGGCAGCTGCTATGGCCTCTTTGCCTTTTCCCCTTCTTCTTAATCCCAGTAACCTTCTCCCAGAAAACGCCCGGCCTTTTTCCTCTCAGGTTTCATTCCGGTCATCTACTTCTGAAATTCTCGCTACCACACAACCTCCAATCTCGCAACTTCCTGCTGCTCGGACAACTGCCTGATCCATCCTCCTTGTACTGTAAACATGGCAAACAAAATGTTTATATATGCACCTGTCATTCTGATTTACCTCGTCTGAGGCAAACATGGCTTTTATATTGTATAGTTACAGTTGAGAGGCCTTTCAAGTGCTAAAGCACTGACCCTGCTCTTAATCTCTGAGGCATCCTTTCCTGAGATGCAGTCAGTGAACATAGGGGATCAAATCAATCACACATTTGCTTACCGTAGTAAGTGGTTTAATACCAAGGGAGGATTTGGCCCAGGCAGCCTGTTAACAAAGATGTTCTTCATAGAGCTGCAGTTAAGTAGAGCACCCTTATCTGAGGTGCTCTTAGCTAACGTGTCCCCAACTGTATGAGGTGTATTTAAGTTGCCCTTGTCTGAGATATCTTTAAAATGCACCTTGTTGATGTACTCTTAATTTCAGCTTGCTACTCCTAAAGCATCCTTGATGCTTGTGCTCTTAAATTACGTGAATTTAACTGGGGGTTCTTAAAAGTCTCTAAACAAGGGGCTCAGAATGGAGGTGGCCTTGACACACTTCGCTAAGGCTTCCTTAATTCAGGTGGGTTTAAATAAAGTGACCAGAACTGATTACCACTTAACTAAGCATCTCTACTGGCTGGCCTCTCTGATAAAGCTATACATTTGGTACTGTTTCTTACTCCAAGACTTCTCCATGAGAAAAGGCTTATAAACCTGCCTTAGTTTTAATATAGCGCTCTGGTTTGTGTTTTAAAATGTTACCATGGTAACATTTTAAATCTATTCTTTAAATATGCTAGTGTTATGTTAGTGTTTATGTAGGTATTTAAATCTCTTTGATCTAGTTAATTAGGAGCTAGATGGTGGCATTTAATCACTGCCTTGTGAGACAGACTCGGGCTAAGAGGCACAGATTTGCAGGGAGAGCAGGCTCAGTCCCACCTTTAAGGCTGTTTTTCCAGCGCCCTTTGAAGTCACAGGAGTTGCCTCAGGCCCTAAGAAGGTGCAGAGCACAGCCTGGTCACACCCCTCATGACCCTGCTGCGAAGGTTAGTACCAGCATTGACACTAGATTGAAGCGTTCCTGAGCATAAGGATTCCCTTTGGGTCAGACCCCCGTATGAATGGCTATGGGGATGAAGAAGCCCTTTACCCTTATGGGCCTGTGAACATGCAGAGTGTGATCTAGCCCTTCAGCTTTTTGTTTGTTTGTTTTTGTTTTTAAAAGGTGTGTTGAAATGGCACTTCACCTATTACTGTTTATTTTATAGGGATAGATTTGACTCCCTTACTCGTGCTGAGGAGCACCTCGCTCCAGCCATGGTCCCATAGGTGCTACTCAGTGTAAGTAACGGCATCCGAATCTAGTCCATAGATACCTACAATTGTGCTTAGCAACATACATGTGTTATCTTTGAATTATAAACACAAGTTGGTTGTGACTGCACAATGATTTAAGAGAGTCCACACAAAGCTATTTCTTTAGAGTAAGTCCATTCCTTACTGACGTCAGTTAAATAAATTTAAGCCACTTTTACATGAGAGTGCAGAACATAGGTTTGCATCAGCTTAACTAAACCTTGTGTGTAAACAAGGCCTTTCATTGACATAAGCTTTTACTAACAGTCCATCTTTGAGTTGAGCATGTCCCACTGTAAGTTTGTAAAGCTGAATTTTATGGTTCTATATACATGTGCCTCTGGTTGCAGTTTGCATAGTGATTCTGACACTTGTCTCTTTTTTAAAATAAAATTTGTTTTTTAATAATGGTTCTCACTTCAGTGTTTTTAAATGTCTTCAAAAGTAGGAAATTAAAATATTGCATTTTCTTAAAGTAGATAATTCTAAATCTGTCTGTGCAGTTTTTTTGTCTCTTTTGTGGCCAACAAGGGAGATAAAGAACTAGTACGCTTGTGAATCAATGGCTTTATTGGGGTTTGGATATATCATGCTACGTGAAAAGGAGAGTCTGTTTTCCCTAGCAAAGGCCTCATATTTCATGGCTGCTGAATCCCCTCCTTGCCCTCCCGCTGAGGCAGAGTTGGGCTCAAATATCTTTTCTTTCATTGTTTAAAAAGAAAATATGGTTCTGATGTTCAGTTCTAGCAGACATATGGTTAGATGAGGGAAGTAGAGAGCCAATGGAAGTTATATGAGGCCTTCTATGCAAGGGAATATTCTCAGGGGCCAAACGCCACGACCTAGAATAACTGCCAAGATGATAGACCAGAATGGGTCTATGGGAGGATTAGACTCACACTTTATTTAATGCCTGGCAAAGAAACAGCCATTGCTATGAGACACTAGTCACTAAGATTCTTCAGAAGAATAAAGTGAAGCCCCTCCACATTCTTCAGGGGTCCCTCTCCATCGGGGAGTAGCAAGGAGCAGTGGACTGGTTTCAGTCACTGCTTTTGTGCTTTCTGTTCATCCTGTTCACAAGCTATACCTTATATCATTGATACGCAGACTGAGTCTCGGGAGCTGCAAGTGGCTCTTTAACATGTCTCCTGCAGCTCTTTGCAGCACATGATATTAAAATACTGTGAGATTTAATTATTACCCAATCAGGACACTTACTATGTTATTAGCCAATTGTAGAATGCTTGGTCAGTCATTTTGCTGTGAGACTATTATATACAGTAAATGAAACAATGAATTCACACTACTTTTTGACTCTTCTGGGTAATTTTGATCACTAATTTGGCTCAAACCACTGAGGTCTGAGTATTACTGCCTCATACATGCACAAGTAGGATAAAAGCAATGGTGCAGCTCTCTGTCACAGCATCAGTTGGGTTCTCCATAGCCTCAGCCCCAATCAAGGCCAGGGCCTCAGCTCAGTCCTCCTTGGCCGGGGCCTGGCCCCCCATGGAGGTTCTTCATGGTCATGGACTGGGTTAGGAGCTGGGGCTGGAAGTCTATTCCTAAGGCTTGGGCCTCAGCAGAGTTCTCTATGTCTGGGGTCTCAGCATGAGTCTGGGCCTCTGTTTCTACAGCCTGGGCCTCAGGGGAGTTCTTGGTGTCCTGGTACTCCATTCCCAGGGTCTGGACTTCAGCCAAGTTCTCCACGTCTGGTGTCTGAACACGGGCCTGGACCTAAGCTGAGTTCTCTATGTGGGGGGTCTGGGCCTGAGCTAAGTTCTTAATATCTCTGCCTGCTGTCAATCTGGGCCTCAGCTGAGTTATCCATGTCCAGGGTCTCAGCCTTTACTGGATCCTTCACATTCTGGATCCTTGTTTTTACAAGTGTTTTTTATGACCAATGCTTCCACCTAGGCAGGGTACAGATGGGGTGTCTCCCGTGTGGCAGTTTCTCTGGTGCTTCGTCGGATGGGACTGGGTGATGAAGCTTTTCCCACATTGGGAGCAGGGGTCTCTTCCCCATGTGAGTCCTGTGGTGAGATGCGATTTGTGAGGGAAGCTCTTCCCGCATTCCAGAGAGAGGTAGGGTCGCTCCCCTGTGTGGCTTTGCTGGTGGATATGGAGATTGCAGAGCCAGCTGAAGCTCTTCCCACACTCAGGACAGATGAAGGGCCTCTCTCCCGTGTACGTTTTCTGGTATCTAGTCAGGTGCGTGGGTTGACCAAACTTTTTCCACACTCAGGACAGCAGTAAGGTCTCATGCCTGTGTGGGTTCTCTGGTGTCTTATAAGGTGTGGTGGGCAACTGAAGCTTTTATAGCAGGGCAGGACATAAATAGGGGGGTCTCCTTTCTGTGGACTCTCCCATGGGCTGTGAGCTCCTGCTTCAGCCTGAAGCTTTTCCTACAAGCTCTGTGCTTACAGGATTTCCTTCACAGGTGGTTGCTGTTCTCATGGCTTTTCGGGGCCCTCTGCTTGAGATTTTCCTTACATGAATAAGAATTACATGGTCTCTTGCTTTTTTCAGGTCTCCCCTGCACAAGGAGATTAGGAATTCTCCCAAAGGAAAGTGAAAGGGGATTCAGGGTCTCTCGCTCATCCTCCATTGGCTTTCTTTTCTGACACTGTAACCTATGCTGCCTCCTGCAGACCACTCTCTGGGAAAAGCACGCTGCTGAGTTCCTCAGTAATAGAATGCCAAGCACCAGATCTTCAGGACCCTCTACGGGATGCTCCTTCTCAGTTCTGCTCAGGATCCCATCACCTGCTGGATTGAAAAGGGAATCCAGACATTAGTCTAGTGCAGCCCCACATCAATCCTCCAAGCAGGGCTGTTTAAGCAAACTGTTTAAGTTGCTTATCTGCTGTGATTTTCATAATACTCTCGGGATATGAAATGCCATCCCCGGGCTAAAGGGGTTGTCCCGGGAGTATGGCTCCAGCACCCTCCCTGGCCACATGGTTTAAGAAGTAGCTAATTCAAGGAGCCACATATACTCCCTCTGGATATGCAAACCAAATACTGAAGCGAAAGGCTTAGAGAGAATGCTACCTCTCTGTAGGGACGGTGCAGCAAGAGGAGCCTGCTTTGGAAAATTCAGCCTTAGGGATTCTGCTAAAACCAGCTCTATCCCCTATTACTATAGTATTCCCAACCCCACACCTTCTAAAATAATGAGTCAGATCCCCAAGGAGTCAGGAGATTTGTTAAAAATCTCATGATTCTTAAGCCAAATTAAACTGCATTGTTTTTCTTTTGCCAAACAAACATCAAATAATAAATTACACTGTGGAGGGGAACTTTGCTTATCCTGACCTATCCCCTGGGGAAGCTGCCATTCTATCCCTCTCTATATCACTATCCAGTCTCCTTTCCCACATCTTTCCTTGCTCCACCCAGTCCACTGTGCTCGTCACATTCTCCCTCCATATTCTCCCACATGTCCCCTTATATTTCCTTCCTTTCACCTCAGTCTCCTACCCCTCAAATCCTCATTGTCCATGTTTTCCTGTACCTCACCCCCAAGTCACCCTCCTTGGCCCTGTACAGTTTTCAAACCCTAGAATGCCAGGGGAATGGAAAGGGGGAGCCATCGTCACTGAGGGCAAACTGGCTTCAGTCCCACTGTAAACCATGAGAGACAATAGCCATCTTTACTAAGGCTAGCCTCACTTCCATATCCAAAAACTGTAGGAAAGTGGCAGTCACCTTAAGGCAAGGCAGCTTTCAATTCAGAACATGGGAAAGGGGATGTCCACTGCTAGAAATCAGTAATGTTTGCTTGGAAGTCATGATTAACATCTGCCATGAGAATAGGCGAAATTCTCATAGCAGAACTGCACATAGCAGCAGCAGCCAGCTCCTGCTGATCAAAAAACAAAACAAAAACCATGCTTCTCCAACAGGTACCTACCCCGTATTGTTCCCCAACCTGAGACGTGCACTCCCATCCTCTATCCCCTACAAGACCCTCCTTTGTTGTAGGTTGTCTCTAAAGCATTGGCCCCATAACACAGCCATTTACATTTCATTCTTCCATCCTACAATGATATCTCATTGACAGCAAACAGAACTCACAATGGCTTTATTCAAACCACAGCTTTTTAATTCACTCACTGATAGTTTCTGAGATGGCTTCACTTATTTCTCACCTGTGCCGGCTTCTCTTGGTATTACCCTTTCTTTGGCATCCTGACAATCTGGGATGGAAGGCTCTTCTTGTTCCATCTGAGAGTTCACATCAGGTTTTGGAATCTCAAATTCTGCCCATGGGAAAACAGTCCCGGCAATACCACGGTTTGTTATGTATTTGTTGAGCATTTATTACAAATACATTTTCATAGCTGTGAACCCAATCTGTTCTTTCATGGAGGCAGGGATAACAGAATCCCAACAGATGAGATTATGCCCACAGAAACCCACTGGGGAAGTAAAATGTGTAGCTGGAGTTGTTTTGTTTCCCTTTTGGAGACTCAAAGATACCCACACATGAGGGACTAGGTAAGTCATGAGCAGTGCAAATGTTAATACACTTACCCATTTCTGAAGTCAAGCACCTTCAGAGCGGGCATTAGTCCCAGGGAGGGTGGACAGGGCACTTCTATGATTGTACTCCACAGCTAAACCACAAGGATGGGGCTGAGGTGTGACTACAGATCACCTCCTCCGATTAAAAGGGCAATTCAAAAAAAAAAAAAAAAGATTGCATGGCAGTGACTGTGAAAATCAGCTTGCGTGCTGCCTTTGGCACGCATGCCAGGGGTTGCTTACCCCTGTTTCTAAACACAAGTATTCAACCAATACAAAATAAAATTAGTGGGTTCATCTCAGGTGGAAACGGACTTGTTTAGAGTTCAAAAATACTTTATTTTACATATTCACTAACAATCTCTCCCACACTCTCTCCATCACCTCACCTCTCTTCTGTCATCTGAATTAATATTCAGTGGTCCTTACCTTTTGTCCACATTTCCCAATCTCCTGATGAATTAGCTGGAAATGCTCTACCAGGGCAACAACCTCATCACATGTTTCTGGATGAAGTCTCTGGACCCATGTCTGGAGTCCCTCAGGCAAGATGGTCAGGAATTGCTCAAGAACCAGCAGCTCGATGATCTGCTCCTTTGTATGGATCTCCGGCTGCAGCCACAGATGGGAAAGTTCACAGAGTCGGCTGTAAACCCTCTTGGGGTCCTTCTGCTTCCTGATAGCAGAACTGTCTAAAGTGTCTGCGGTGCTTCTCCATGCTGATGCTGTACTGTTGCAGGGTGGCTTCCTTCTCATTACTGGAGTCAATTGTCCCAGACAGAGATAGAGTGGGTGCGTTTTCTGCTTGCTCTGTTTCCTCTGCTGGTTGATGGCTGAATACGGCTTGCTCCTCCATCTTTACTTCAGATTGCACCACTCAGTTTGGCAGTGTCTGTAACTGAAGGCGCACAGATGCAGTTACTCACTGCTCCATATCTGTTGTGTCTTTGTGAGGTTACTCCAGCTTGGGCCCATGCTCTAGTTGTCTCACTTCTGCATCTCACTTACATGCTTGGTGAAAAACATTCATCCTTAGCGTCCCATTGTTAGGATCAGCTCCACTAACCATTTCCTTCTGCGCATACCATTTGTGGTGGATTGATGATTTGTAGGCTTGCACATCACACTCTGGAGATGAACTATTTAAACAAATCTAGATGGCTTTATTGGTCCAAGTGAAATTTACTCACAAGAGGTGCTTCCTGCAGGCTTCAGGGAGGAAAGAAACAAAACTGAGAAAAGGAATGATACATTCAGAATCAGACCAGGCTCTCTCACCCACCCCACTCCAGGGAACCGCAGAGAAGAAAGAATTAATCTGCCTGCAATGATGGATTACTGTTTCTTACTTTCACAGACTGCAAGAGGTTCAGCTTCATCAGTCTCTCTTCTGTATCTCTCAAGACAGCATTGAAACGATAAAAAGCCGGAGGCCCATACCCTTCATTTAAATAGCCAGAACTTAATTTCACTCACGCCAGTGAAAATCAAGAGCAACTCTACCGCACTCAATGGAGTCGCATCTGCATAAAACAGATATAAGAGGAGAATCACGTGCATAGCATATAGAGCCATGTAATAACAACTTAAAATTTCTAATGGGTCTGTCCACATTGCTGCTGTGGACCCTCCACTTTGGAGATCAGTTTTAGTCCAAGCATCTGCTATTATAGGACGAGCCTCTTGCACACTCCGCTCTCTCACGAAAACCTTACATTGAACATTTACGTTGCAGTAACACCGAAAGGCCACAACTAGGTTGGGCCCATTGTGTTAGGAGTGGTACAAACATGCCATAAATGACAGTCCTTACCCCAAAAAGACATTTGCTCTTTTCTGATTGGCTGTTTTCGTTAATCTAAATGAAAAGCAATTCAGAGGGCAAGTGTGTGTATAGAAAGAGAGCAGAGAAAGGGATTAAAGGGGGAGAGAAAACGGGGTAGGGGCGAGAGGCAAACAAAAGACTGGTCTGAAGATGGGAGAGAAAAAAGGGATAGGAGGGGACCTGCTGTACTTAAAGGGGAAAGCACAGAAAGGAAAGCATAAGCAAACTACCTTAAGTCCTGTAATGGGTCCCAGTTCCTATCCCTAAAGCTCCCAGCAGTTACTGCTTGCTCTCTCTCCCTCTCCTGGCTCCAACCGAGATGGCTGTAATAAGTCTTCTTAGCGTATGCGCAATGTGCCTTGGGGACATGTGGCCAGGATTCATCACCGAATTTGGTCAGCTGTTTGGATCATTATCTTCCTCAGCCCGGGAACAGCTGGAGAAGGAGCTGGGTTGCCTGCCTCCTGCCTCATAAAGATGCACATTACGGTATTACCAACCCCAGGCCCACCGACAGAAATTCCGGGCCCCAGAGCCGTCCCTGGTGGGGCGGGGCCCAGGGCGGAAGTGACAAATCCATCACTTCTGGGACTGCCCGTCACTCCTAGGTGCACATGACCACGCCAGGCCCCGTGCTTTGGGGGGCCCCGTGGGCCGGCGCGATTGGATAGCATGGTCGCGTGCACCTAGGAGCCCTGCGGCCCAACCGGGCAATTTAAAAGGGCCTGGGGTTCCCAGCCGTGTCTCCCCCACTCCCCCCCGGGCCCTTTTAAATTGCCCGGTCCCCTGAGCAATTGCCCCCCTTTACCTCTCCTGTTGGCAGGCCTGACCAACCCTAATGGTTCAAAAATTCACAAGTTAGCCCCCAAAAGTCAGGAGACAGATTTTTTAAAAAGGAGTCTCCTGATTCTTTAGCCTTCAGTGTATGTCTGCTGCCCCACCAGTGGTGTGATCAGTTCAGCTTGAAGCTTCAACCTTACAGTAAATGCACACACAAGAGTATGAGCCACCTCCCTGGCTGCTTAGAGGGGAATTCCACTAATCTTCCCCTTACCTCCGAGATGGGACAGCTGCCATTCTTCCCCACCCCAATCCCTCTCCTTCTTCCAGCCACAACCTCTCAGCCCCTCTCTTCTATCTTCTGCCTCCACCTGTCCCCCACATTCTTCTTTTTCCCCTCAGTCTTCTGCTGCTATCTCATATTTTCCCACCCTGCCCCCACATTCCCTTCCCTCAAGACTATCCCTCCCTACCCCTGCCCCCCGCCACTTCTCTTGTCCCCCAGCATCCCCTTGATTCCCCACAACACTCCAAGCTGATTGGCACTGTCTCCCTGTGTGTCCCCTAGATGTTCACCTGCTCCTCAGTGAACTTCTCTGCCTCCTGACTGCACAGCGTGTGGCATCTTCCGTGAGGGTAGCCTTGCCTTTAGTCCCACTGCAAATACTGTGACGAGGTGACCATCTTTACTAAGGGGAGCCTGGCATCAGTCCTGCTGAGAACAGGAGATAGTGGCCACCCTATAAAAGGGCAAGTCTTCATCCCTAGTTCATGAGAGGCTTTGAAACAAAAACACCCATTATCCACCCCAGAACACACAATTCCTTCTCTAAAAGAAAGTATATTATCTCACCGTCAGGCAAGGGGGGCAAAGGGGCAGGTGCCCTCTCTACCTCCACTCCCAAATCTCTGCATCCCCCTTGCAGGAGACCTCAGCATGAAGGCGAAGCAGCTGCAAAAAAGGCCCCTGTGTAAAGTGCTTGCAATTCCACAGACAAGTCGAGAGATCCAGGCAGGACTTCCCTGCTCCTCTGCTCAAGGAGGCTATTGCACCCAGGCAGAAATCTCCCTTTCCCCCTCACCCCCCTGGACCTGGACTACCAACTTCAGGCTCCCCGCTCGGTTTAGAAAAGTCCCTGACCCACTACGGGCTCCCCCCGGCTCGTCTTCTCTTGCCTCAGCCAGCAGCGGTTCAGCCCTGGATCCCCTTTCTGCGCTGGCTGGGTCCGCAGGCAGGGTCGGGATTTCTTGCCCCCCTGCTGCAGCCCTCCTGCTACTCTCTCGGTGTCTCCCCTTAGCCCAGACTCACCTCGCCGGGCTGGCGGCACGTGGGAGCAGGGAAATCCAGTCCTCCTTGGTTGGGGCCGAGGCTTCCTCGGAAACGGATTCAATCCCGCAGCTCTAATGCCCTACTGCGGCAGCGGGCAAAATTACAGGTAAGGAGAGCGGAGAGGTGGGGACAGGAAGTTCCTTTTATATTAATTCCCCCCTTGCGGTAGTTCCTGGTCCTCTCTGCAAAGGCGTATGAGCTCTGTGGTTTAACCCTGTCAGTGCGCAGACATTAGCAGAAAGGTTGCAGCTGCAATTCAGCTAGCGGAGAGACAGCATGTGCAGGTACTGAATGGGACCCTGTCTTCGGTTTAGGAGGGGTGGCTGAGCAGCGATCTCAGAGCTGGCCTGTTTTGCCTCTATAAAGAAAGACCTTCCGTATTTTCCTTCTGCTGCATCTAGTTTTAATTCACTGCTCTCGGGCAGAGACACAGAAACCTGCCGGGGAGGCTGCGCTTGGCCGATGGCTCAGGAGTTCTAGGCTGCTGTGCGCTATGTCAATCGGGTGTCCGGTGCTACTGACAACTTGGCCAGAGGATAGTTGGAAGACTGGCTAGAACAACGCATCTGATGTGTTGTGATCGGCGCTCTCTCTGTGAGGGCTGATGGACCGATCAGTGACAATGACAATTCATAGATATACAAAAATATACTAGATAGTCTATATAATATTAATATTGTATATTATATTGGCTGACACTATATTACCACAGTGTGAAGTAGCAGAGAAACTGCCTCCTGACACAGCAAGGGTTACAGAAAACCTAGGGGTTCAGCTAGCCCCGCCCCGCTATACCTGCAGCCAATGCCAGGCCTGGAGGGGGGAGAAAAGAAGGGAGTCTGGCTCAGTCAGGGGCTGACTGGTGAGGAGGCAGGAGCTCTCTGCCTACCTGAAGGTAGGGATCTGTGACCTGCCAGCCAATGCAGCCACTGGAAGCAAGTAAGCCTTCCCCTGCCACGGGGAGTCTGCAGATAAACCCCAGCTGTGGGATAACTGGACTAGTGGGAGCCATGCCCCAAACTAAAGAGACTTTAGTAGGAAGTAGCAGTGGGGGAACCTCCACCCCCGGCCAGGAGGGAGACCCATCTCCCTTGTTAGGGCCCTGGGCTGGGACCTGGTGGAGAGGGAGGGCCAGGCTCCCCTACATCCCCACTGGCCAACAATCTAGCCACTATGCCGCCCAGCCACTGAAGGCTCTATCACACACAGACTTTATGGCCTTTCTTCATACATGTTTTACAAGACACAGAGGCGCCTTGTACCAACTAGACTCTTCACAGATTCATAAATTCCAAGGCCAAAAGGGATCATTGTGACCTCCTGTATTACACAGGCCACAGAACTTCCCTAAAATAATTCCTAGAGCATATCTTTTAGGAAAACATCTAATCTTAATTTAAAAATTATCAGCAATGGATAATCCACCAATTGTAAATTGTTCCAATGGTTAATTACTCTCACTGTTAAAAATGTACACCTTATTTCCAATCTGAATTTGTCTAGATTCAACTTCCAGGCATTGGGGTGTATTTATACCTTTGTCTGCTAGATTAAAGAACCCATTATTAAGTATTTGTTTCTCCTGTGGGTACTTAAAGACTGTAAACAAGTCAAGGCACCTCTTAACCTTTTCTTTGTTAAGCTAAATAGATTGAGCTCTTTGAGTCCCACTATAAGGCATGTTTTCTAGGCTCTTCTCTGAACCATCATCAATTTATCCTTGAATTGTAGACACCAGCAGTGGACACAGTATTCCAGCAGAGGTCGCACCAGTGCCAAATACACAGGTAAAATAAGCTTTCTGCTCCTATTTGAGATTCCCTTGTTTAATCATCCAATAATTTAATTAGCCCTTTTGGTCACAGCATCGCACTGGGAGCTCATGTTCAGCTGATTATCAACCATGACCCCCAAATCATTTTCAGAGTCACTGCTTCCCAGGGTAGAGTCTCCCATTGTGTAAAGATGTCCTATAACCTTTGCTCCAAGATGAGATGGAAACAGGAGACAGACATGTTGAAAGTTTCTAGGTAAGGATAAAACGGGGTAAAAAAATGAGGGTGATGTCATGATAGGGGTCTACTACAGACCATCTAACCGGGAAGAAGAGATGGATGAATCTTTTTTTAAACAACTCACAAAATCATCCAAACACAGGACTTGGTGGTGATTGGGGACTTCAATTACCCAGACATCTGTTGAGAAAATAACACAGCAGGGCACAGATTATCCAACAAGTTCTTGGAATGTATTGGAAACAATTTTTTTATTTCAGAAGGCTGAGAAAGCTACTAGGAGAGAGGCTGTTCAAGACTTGATTTTGATAAATAGGGAGGAACTGTTTGAGAATTTGAAAGTGGAAGAAATGGTAGAGTTCATGATTCTAAGAAATGGTAGGAGGGAAAACATGTTGGAGTTCATGATTGGTAGGAGGGAAAACAGCACAGTAAACATAGTGGATTTCAAGAAGACAGACTTTAGCTAACTCAGGGAGTCGGTAGGTAAGATCCCATGGGAAGCAAGTCTAAGGGGAAAAACAGTTCAAGAGAGTTCATTAAGGGCACAAAAGCAAATTATCCTACTGCATAGGAAAGATTGGTAGTATGGCAAGAGACCACGCTGGCTTAACCAGGAGATTTTCAATGATCTGAAATTCAAAAAAGAGTCCTACAAAAAGGGGAAACTAGGTCACATTATAAAGGATAAATATAAACAAACACAAGCATGTAGGGACAAAATTAGAAAGGTCAAGGCACAAAAATGAGTTTAAACTAGCTAGGGACATAAAGGGTAACAAGAAAACATTCTACCAACACATTAGAAGCAAGAGGAAGCTCAAGGACAGGGTAGGCCCATTACTCAATGAGCGGGGAAAAACAATAACAGAAAATGTGGAAATGGCAGACATGCTAACTGATTTTTTTGTTTCAGTTTTCACCAAGAAGTTTAGTAGTGATTGTACATCTAACAGAGCGAACACCAGTGAAAATGAGATAGGATCTGAGGTTAAAATAGGGAAGAACAAGTTAAAAATTATTTAGACAAGTTAGTTGTCTTCAAGTTGCTAGGGGCTGATGAAATACATCTTAGGAGCTGACAGAGGAGATATCTGAGCCATTAGCAATTATCTTTGAAAACTCATGGAAGACAGGAGAGGTTCCGGAAGACTGGAAAAGGGCTAATATAATGCCAGTCTATAAAAAGGGGAATAAGGACTACCTGGGGAATTACAGACTAGTCAGTTTAACTTCAGTACCCAAAAAGATAATGGAGCAAATAATCAAGCAATCAATTTTCAAACACGCCTAGAAGATAATAAAGTGATGAGTAACAATCAGGATGAATTTTCCAAGCACAAATCATGTCAAACCAACCTAATAGCTTTCTTTGACAGGGTAACAAGCCTTGTGGATAGGGATGAAATGGTCGATGTGGTATATATTGACTTTAGTTAAAAACAACAAGGAGTCCTTGTGCCACTTAGAGACTAACAAATTTATTTAGGCATAAGCTTTCGTGGGCTAAAACCCACTTCATCAGATGCATGGAGTGAAAAATACAGTAAGCAATATATATATTACAGCACATGAAAAGATGGGAGTTGCCTTACCAAGTGGGGGGTCAGTGCTACTGAGGCCAGTTCAGTCAAGGTGGAAATGGCCTATTCTATCCACATCAGAAGATTGTGGCAGATCTGAAGTCAGCAAGATATTACTCTGTTATTCTGGACTGCACACCTGACATCAGCCGTACGGAACAAATGACTTTAATGGTGCATTTTGTAACAACAACAGAACCTAGTGAAAATGTCCCTGCAATGGTGACTGTCAGAGAACATTTTCTAAAATGTATTGACATTGATGATACCACAGGAGCTGGTATGACAAATGTGCTTCTTAAAAAGCTGGAAGATACGGGAATTGCGATAGCTGACATGAGAGGTCAGGGCTATGATAATGGCGCCAACATGAAAGGAAAGAACAGAGGAGTGCAGACACGGATCCGAGAGTTAAACCCGCGAGCTTTTTTTGTCCCATGCAGTTCTCACTCATTGAACTTGGTGGTCAGTGATGTACCATCAGCTTCTGGTGAGGCTGCTGAATTTTTTAATGTAATTCAATGCATCTATGTATTTTTCTCTGCATCAACTCATCGATGGCAAGTTTTGAAGCAACATCTGGGAACATCCTCTCTGACACTGAAACCACTGAGTGCCACACGATGGGAAAGTTGAGTGGAAGCGATAAAGCCTATCAAACACCAAATTGGAAAGATAGATGATGCCATAGTTGCCATTATGGAGGATAATGCTATGACAGGAACTGTTTGTGGGAGAACAGTGGCAAAGAGAAATGGAATCACCAGAAACATACATAACTTCAAATTTCTGCGTGGCTTAGCGTTGTGGCATGACATACTGTTTGAAATAAATGTTGCAAGCATGCCTTACAGATGCCTGATCAGGCATCTCCTCACCACTCACATCCTCCCTGGGTCCGGAAGGCTCACCGTGAACATTTGTGTCTCTGTATCTCAGGAGAGCTCCTTCCTGCTTAGATAGAAAAGCTTCCTTTGCTTTCTTTCTTTTTCTGAATGCTGCCCCAGAGGGGCATTTTCTTCTTTCACTCATGACTGCTGTTCTGTGCTAGCTATAGTGGCTCTCAACACTCAATTGAAGGGGACAAATAAGCAGGCTGGTAGCAGGGCCTGAGTGAGGGAAGATATCAGCGTCTTAAGGGCCTAACTGGCTCCTGCTACTTCAGTTGACTGCCTGTTCTCTTCAAGTGGGTCCAGGGAAGCAGCAGGAAACAGGAAGCTCCCTGAGAAGCTGGTGTTAATCAGTCCAGGCTCCTGGGGGTTCTAGAGAGGTACATAAGAGGCTCCTCCTCCTCTCTCTCCCTGCAGCTCCTGCTGCTTTCTGTTATTGCCTCTCACCTTTTCTCCTGCCTGCCTGTTATGTCTCTTGTGCCCTCCTTCCTCCAGCACAGCACTCCACCATCTCTGTGCATCTAGAGCAGAGAGAATACATATGCACCAGCAGCAGACACAATTTTCTACACTCTGGGTCCTAGTGGCGCCCCTCCACAGTCTGGCACCTGAAGCAGCCACCTCCGTTTGCCTCATGGTAAGGCCAGCCCTGGGGTTAAAGAGTAAAGAGTGTAAAAATGATCATTACAACTTGTTAAAATTCACATTGGGTTTCCTGTTAATAAGTGAACAAAACATTGTTTTCAAGAATCTAACGCTTTGTATATTCTGTTAAGGAGAGAAGAAAGGAGCTATGTTTTAATGCTTTTCTGGGAGGGGTCAGCTGGCTTAAAAGCAATGCTGCATCTTTAAATAACGGAGAGAAAGCTCTTTGCCCATTCTCCTGACTCTGAATTTTTGATTAGCCAATCTGGCCCTGGTCCCATTTAGATTGGATAAATGTACTTGGTAGTCCGGTATTGATTGCTGGGAGGTCATATATGATCCTAACAGAGCCCAGTGCTGATCACATAAATGTCTGGACTGTGGACTGGAAAAGGAGAATTTCCCAAAGCACAGAAAAGGAGGGGGAAAAAAACCAGTGTGGGTTAGGGAGGAGAAAGAGACTGACCTCACAATTCAGTATGGGCAGAGCTGGTAGCAGTGCCTGTAGTTAGGTTTGCCCAACACATTCCATTAGAAGATTCTGTTTTCATTTGCTCATGATCTTCACTTGGACTGAAATTTTCCATGGCAGGTGTCTGCCTCACGCTAATTTTTTTTAATGTCTCAGCTAAAATAGTTCCACCATTTCTAAGAATGAGAAGAGAAAAATACGTTGTTTTGTCCATGTTACGAAATGCTCACAGCTGCTTTGTTGAGAAGTTCTAGCAGCTCCAGGCATTGGCACAGGGACTTGAAGTCAATGGAAGCTGCGCTTTGAACATATAAAGTGCTATATAATGCTAAGTACTCTGAAAAATCAGGTCCTAAGTGTCTCAAATTGGGCACTGAAAATTAATAGACACTTTTGACAATTTTGGGCTTTAATCTCTCTGTGCCTCAGCTTGCCATCTGTAAAATGGGGAGAATAATAACCCCTCACCTCACAGAGGTGTTGAAGATAAATTTGTTCATGGCTGGGAGCGACTCAGATATTATAGTGATGAGCACCACAGAAACAACCATGAGGAAATGAACAATTCAGTATTTAGTGCAAGGTTTGGATGGTATGTGGTAAATAAGGTGGGGAGCCACACATTGAATGATGACTATAAAAAGAAATATAAAAGAGCTACCCATTCCATGAGTACCATCCTTCCATCCTGTGCACTGAATGAGGTGGGGTCCTCTGGAAAAATTGAACCGATCAAGTAATTAAACTTGAACTAGTGAATTCTCTGAATCTCTTTTTAAAAAAATATCTGGCTCTCTCCCCATAACCAATCCTGTCCCTTTTCTTTGTTTCTTCCCCGACACTGCTTTCTCTACCCTGCTCCCCCTTCCTTTTCTCCTTCCACCTCACCATATAAAACAGGTCTCAAATTCGGTTAGAGGCACCTTTTACTAGTAGAGCCCCTGCCTCTGGATCCTGCCAGCAGTGTTGGGAGCATTATGCCACGCTCAATTTGCTGCTTCTGTCTGCCTACCCTCATTACTAATCAGTGTAATTACTCAATCAGTGGGATTGTCACTGGAGGTAGGGTCACTTATTATTTCAGGTGCTGGTGACATTCAGTGATGTGGCTGTGTACTTCAGACAGGAGCCATGGGGTCATCTGGATGAAAGACAGCTTTATAGGAATGTCATGAGGGAGAATTATGGGACTGTGATCTCGCTGAGTAAAGATTTATTTTCTCCCATTCTGTAGAAGCTGTGTGGTCTCCTTGTCCCAGGTCTGCTGTGGCTCTTGGTTCTTCTCTCATGTCCTAGGCCTCATCTGCACACACAGTTTGCACCAGTTAAACTAAAAACTTAATTGCCAATTTACCAAGTTAAGCTAAATCAACACTGAAAAAATTTACAGCTGTGTGAAGAGGTTTGCACTGGTTTAACTAAATCAGTTTAAAAACTGATTTTAGATAATCAGGTGGAAGTTTTGTGTGTAGACAAGCCCTTGCACCCAACCTGTCAAACTTTCCACACCCAACCTGTTAACCTCTGTTCACACCCCTCTTAGTGCTGCCCTAGGACCAATCAGCATTAAGGGGTGTGAAATACGCCCTGCCACTGAGCATGTACTGTGGGACACAGTTGGGCTTTCCAATGGTAGATCTTCCTCCCCTGGACCAATCAGCTATGGGATGGGTCTGAAAATCACACCTCTCTCTGTCTCCCAAGACCCTGCCCCCCGAGGCAGACATCACATGTGTTTGATTGTATTTCCGGGGCTGAGCCAACCTCCATGATCCCTTCTGTAGCCTGCCGATGCTCACCTCTATCAGTCTGTCTCAATCTAGGCCCTGCGTAGGCCTAGTTGGGAGCGTGAGCCAATCGGTGGGACCTTGTGGGTGGTGGAACCTCCAAGATCCACCCAAACCAGAGATGGTTTCTAGGCTGGAAATCTGGCCTCTAGTGCTTAGCCTTTGGTTGTTTGGTAGCGTTACCCTAGGAGACCTCAAATCTTCAAGGTATGAAAGAGGCCATCTTGTTTCAACAGCACATTTTCAGAAATTGTGGAACATGGACTCCTTCACCACCGCATGACAGTTACAGAATTTGTTTAGCTCTGAGTGTGCTCAGGCATTGCAAATAAAGCACTATGCCGGTAGCATTTCTGAGGAGGAGGTGAAGCCCTCTGGCCCAGCCATTACTGGAGATTCCAGAACATGACCAGGAGACCTGAGTGATTATGAGGCTGTCTGATGAGTGTGCTGCCAGCCCATTGCTTGAACCCATAGAGGGGAGGCCTCATCTGAGGCTGGGGAATCTCCCTCAAACAATCTGAACTGCAGAGCCATGTCACAGGTGAATAGGGTATAAAATACTGAGGAGGCTGGGAGTATTTGGGGGATAGGAAGAGACTAGGGCTTTATATATCTAAAGCAGTTTACCGGTGTTTGTTTTCTGAAAATTTCTTAATAACTGGACAATGCCCAGAGATCCTGGACAGCATTAGATCAGAGGACACAGATGAAACAGCTCCAAGTTGGTTTTGCTCATCCCTGAGACAAGGTGTTCAAGAGGACGCTGAGAGTGAAGATGAGGATGGCTATATGGTTTTAAGTAGGGCAACAGACGTAGAGCTATCTGAGGCCAGGTCTACACTTAAGATTCAGGTTGAGCTATGTCAGTGTGAAAAAGTCACACCCCTGATCAAGGTCGTTAAGCCGACCTAACCCCCTCTGTAGATGTTCCAAGGTCGAGAGAAGAATAAAGTGCTATAGTAATAAAATGCTATTATCCCTGTGGGATAATGAAAGGGCTAGTGAACCGTACAAAATGTGCCTGGAGTGAGCGGTCACCCTGACCAAAACCCCAGTCTGGCATGTTGGAGTGGACCCTGGACAAAGCTAAGTGAGTGTGTCTTCTGATGTGAATGTCTGCCTGGTGGCAACGACTCAGCTTAGGGTCCTATATGGGACTAATTTCCTCTCTGAAGACTTTGCGAAGACGTGTTGCAGAGGAAGCTTTCATGAACAAGAGGTGGCTGATGGTGCAGAGGTGGCTGTTGCTAGAGCCACAGAGGGCAACACTATAGCTGAAGAACCCCGATGAAGGCCCCGCTCCCTAGCAGTCTAAGCTATCGCCACTACCTCTGTGTCATGTGGTAAAGCCCCCAGAGCAGACCAGGCTGCTCCTTCCCTTTGTGACTAGAGATGGAGCTGCACAAACTCTGGACCCCACCGATCTCAAACAACAAACAGCGAATGTGGGGTGGGGCTAACAGGGAAGAAGTGGGAGGAGGGAAGTGGCTATTGCAGGAATACATTGCCTTACCAGACACTCACCGAACAGCTGAAGGCTGTTGTAAGACACTCTGGAGGCAGGGGGGAGTCTTATATATATGCACACAAATATTGTTAATTAATTATTACTGGCTTTCCCGAGTTTATTCTGTCCCCTTTGCCCTTGGGCTGGAGATCCTGGAGCTAAGGTTGCCCTAATTTTACAAGCTGGGAGGAATCAGCCCCACCTGAGAGGAATCAGGTAATTTAAATACAAATGGCAGCAGGATGGTGCACGGATGGATGGCTGAGAGAAGTAGTGGGCACTGCGAGAGGCAGGAGGCCTGGCAGTAAGTTAGGGGCCCCCAGAAAACAGGAGAGTGTGTGGAGCTGATGAAAGACTTTGTGGTTTTTTGGGACTTCTGAGTGTGAATTAAAGGACTTTTGGGGGTAAGAAGGTGACCAGAGACTGACTTTTTAAAGAGGCCCTGGTGAAGCAGAAATAGAGGTGGGTTGTGATCATGGCACTACACCCCAATAAATCTTTTTGCTTTTGTTTTGTGCAGTGAACTCAGGGCTTGCAAGGAGCAAGCAGAGCCTGTCAAGAGGGTCTGAAGCTGATATTTAAGCTTTTAAAGGGAACCTCATAGTAATTAAACCCAGCTCTTTTAATTGCCAGCAACACCTGGCAAAAGGGTTAAATAGGAACATACCCATTCCACTAGTTAACAAACACTTGCCAGACAAAAGGTATATGGCAGTCAATTCTTAAACCAAATTTTACTAACCACACACAAACTAAACAGTTGCAGCTAGCAAAGTATCTTGGGTGATTACGAGTGTGCATTTTCAACCAGCAGTGCTCCTTAAGGATTGGTTGTGAGGAGGGTGCTCCATGGGGGAATCACAAGCAACCCCTTAGATTTCCTTAACAAAGTAGTTAATTTAGGATTTTCTGGCTGTACACTATGGCAATTTACACCAGCTGAGGATTTATCCCTGAGCTTCCCTCACTTTGCCATGCTGACAAATTTCAGACACATGCAAACCAACTACAACTATCTCTTTCCCACAGTGTTCCTGATGCCTTTGGCACATGCCTCCTTATATCCTATAGTCCTAGGGAAGGAAGTTGTGTGTAAAACTTCTCAGCTCCTCAGTTCAAACATAAAAGTGAGTTGGCAGAGGTGTCTAATTCTTAACTGAACAACAACGAGGAGAAAAAATATCCAACCTTCTTCAGAGACTCAAACTATTTTTTATGCTCATGGAGGATTGGATTTAGGGGTAGGTGACCCAGGCGACTGCCTGGGGTGTTGGGCTTGGGGAGGCACTGGGCTTCGGGAGCTGTTCTTGTTGTTAGTGACAAAAGGGAAAATAGAATGTGGGAAGCGCTGCATTCAGGCAAAGGGGCCGCAGGGATGTTCTGGCCACCGCTTCCTTTGGCTGGGAACAGAGAACCGCAGCCACTGGGAGCTGTGGGGGGCAGTGCCTGCAGACGGTCAACATCAGTAAAATGGCTTGCGGCCTGCAATCAAATTACCCTGATGGGCTGCATGTGGCCCGTAGGTTGCCCACCACTGTCCTAGAATGTTGTCAGCCATACCCCCCTGGGTATATAAAGGGCAGGGCATCACCAGTTAGGCAGTGAAGTATAAGAACAAAGTGAGAGCACAGCTGCAATATTGTGAATTTTGTTTTATTATGTAATTGTGAAAGTATATTTGTGTTTTAAGACTTGAAGAGTATAAGTAGCGACTAATAAAGGACATTTACATATGGCACGGATAAATACAGATTTATGATATTAGAGTGCAAATTTATAACCTTATATGACAGTGATAAATCATTCATGCAAATCGTGCATTAAAGTCATGAAATGGGCTACAAATGCAATAAAAATAAGGTATTCAAAAGTTTAACAAATGGAGCCAGGGGCGCTGAAGATGCTCCTCGCCTGGGGCACCATTTAGTCTAGGGCTGGCCCTGTGCTCATGGTAATGTTGAGGTGCTTTGGCGGATGTGTAGGAGGCATCCCAGGACTGACATGGGAGTGAGCAGAGCAGACCAAGACTGAGGGACAGCAGCAGAGCTGCGGGGAGCTAATGGAATTGAAATGGCAAGAAAGTGGCATATCAGAATTGTGGTGTATTGTTCAACCTGTATTAGAGCCTCAAAGGGAATTTCAAGAATTTCTGAAAGTTAGAATTTGAGGTATTAGCAACATTTTGTTGGAACCCAGGACTGAAGTAGCAAGTGCTGCTGATGGACATACAAATGGACAGCAAAGGGAGAGAACTCAGGCTCCTACCACTGATGGACAGGAATGAACTACAGTGGGAGAAATGTAGGTGTAACCCATAATATGGATGCTCCAGGTTAATTTAATAAATGTGCAACTGAGCAAAAAATGTGGAGGTGAATTTAAACTGGATATCAGGAAACATCTCTTCATGGGGAGGGATTTTTTTAGACTGTGGAATCATCTCCAAAAGGGAAGAGGTGGGAGCTCCATCACTAGGGACATTTAGAAATCTCTGCGTGGTATCTATCATAAGAAAGGGTGTGGGAAACCTCAGCAACTTCTTTTAATCAGTTTTCACCAGAAGGCACGTGGGCAGATACCTGCTCTATGCAGGCAATCAAGATAAGGCATTGTCAGATACTGAGGTATCAAAAAAAAACGAAGTAAGATTGAAACAAATGATAAATCACAGTAACTCAGGGCCAGATGATATCTTCCCAAGAGTTCCCTACAGATTATAGCTAGGAATGACTGAGCTACACCCCAAAATATGAAATGTATTATGAAAATACTAGAAGGTAATCTAGTAATGTAGCCTGAAAGATAATCAATGCTGTAGATATCTTTGGTTTGTTTTCCTGACTCACGTGGAGTAATAGGACTACTCATAGAGTAAGGTATTTAGCTACAAGTAGCCCTCCTAAAAATCAATGGGTCTTCTCAGAGTAAGATGCTACTCCATGAGAACAAAGCTAGCAGAAGTTGGCCCAGAGAAAGGAACAGTAAATTCAGATCACAGAAGATGTTTGCCTCACATGGCAAAGGCAACTTACTTCAGAAATACCAACAAGTATGAAACAGATAATTAATAAACTCACACCATACAATCTAGCCTGATAGGAAAGATAAGCAACTCTGAATTATCTCTAAAAATTGAAGCCCCCATTCCATATGAATAAAGCATCACACTTTCTTCATTGGGTTCTTATCCCAGTTGGGCAGAGATGCCAACTTCTTAGAGACTTCCCCCTTGATGGGCCAGCCCCAAGCCACAAAGAAAGGGGCCAGATTCTTCTTCACCTGCCGAGAGAACTTCTCTGCCCACAGGTTCATCTTGGAAGGGTTGTCTGTGGGGATGTTAGACATTGTCTGGTATTCAGAGAAGAGTTGGATAAAAGGTTTCCAGTCAAAGGCTTCCTGCAGCTGAACAGCATGAAAAACAGCATTAAAAGTGCATTATACTTCGCTAAGGTTAACACAAGACACTGCACCTGGTCCCATGTTATGAGGATTAGTGACCAAATCTACAGTTATTGCTAATCACACCTCATGACTATGACATGGTTATCTGATCATGATATCATTTTGGGGTAAGGTACTGAAATTGTATTTTAGTGATCAGAGTTAGGCGTGAGGATGGGAAGGGGCAATTTTACACTGTATTTCTATTCTGAAAAGAGACTGTTTAAATAAAACAGTACAGGTAACAGTCCAGGCTTATTATTCCCCAATAGTTTCAATATCCAATATGCTCAGTGTACAAATAAAAAGATGTTTTGTCTCTCTACCAGCCCCTCCACACCTGAGCTAGGATCTTTCCTTTTCATGTATCATCACTAAGAAGAAAGAGTCTACAGATCCAGTTAGGCCGTCATTAACAGCTGTGCAACATCATTGTCTTTAATAGATTTTCACAAGTGTTATCTACTAGAACATAAACACCTCTGATGATGCATAATTCACCTTCCTCTCTCTGGCCTTGTCTACACTGGCACGTTACTGTGCAGTAAAGCAGTAAAGCAGCTTTCTGCGGTGTAACTCCCAAGGTGTACACACCACCAAGTGTGCAGAAACTCTTCAGTTGCAGTATTGCAAAAAAACCCCACCTCAACGAGAGTCGTAAGCCTTAAAGCGCAGAGGCTCAAGTGCTGTATTGGCAGTGTAAACACATTACAGCACAGAAAGCAATCAATTGGCCTCCAGAAGTGTCTTATGATCCCTCAAGTGGCTGCTCTGCTCATTGTTTTGAATTTGGCTGCCCTGGAGACATGTGCCCCTCCCCTTTCAAAGCACCGTTTCTGACAGCCGTTGGGTGCTGTGCTGCTCTGCTCCGGGACACACAGCAAACCATTAATGTGGAATGCTTGTGCTGTTGAACTAGGGTGACCAGATGTCCCGATTTTATAGGGACAGTCCCAATTTTGGGGTCTTTTTCTTATATAGGGTCCTATTACCCCCCACCCCCATCCCGATTTTTCACACTTGCTGTCTGGTCACCCTATGTTGAACACAGGCAGGAGTGTGGGTATGGGTGTGAGTGAGAGACAGAAAGACAGACAGGTCTGCAGCGAGTTGGGGAGGGAGGCAGAGACTGATGAGGTCCCCCCCCCGCCTCAGGACTTGTTGCTTCCTCCTGCTGTCTGAACTTACAAGACAGCATGCTGACACACTCTCTCTCCCCCAGAAAACACACTTTTCCCCCTCCCCACTTCCATACACACCCACACTCCCTGTCACACACTCTACGGCCCCCTTCCCACTTCAGTTGAAAAGCAGCTGGCAATTATGTAGGATATCCATGGAACAATGGGATTGGGAAACCTGCATCATGTGATGCTGCGCCTACCCCGGAGGCATCGCAAACCCTTCCCAAAGCACCCTTCCCACTGTGCACCGCTCTCTTTGCCATTGTAAGAGCTGCTAATGTGGATGCGCTCCACCATCACAAGGAGCACAGTGGGGACACGCAAGAGCGGTTTAATTCCAGCACTTTAAAAAAAGTGGTATAACTTATTGCGCAGAAACTTGCCAGTGTAGACATAACCGCTGAGATATTGCTGATTATGCAGCACTTAGAGGAGTAAGAACTTAGTTTTTAGGGCCAGAAGTTTTAAAGTATTTAGTCCCCTAAAGATGCTCATAGGTGCCTTTTGAAAATCCCACCAGGTGCCTATCTGAATTTTTAGGCACTTAAATACCCTTAAAAATCTATCCCTTAATCACTAAAGTGAGGGGCTCTAACTCAGCCAGCGTGCAGGAAGTGTGTCTAGAGTTTGAAGGTGTCTTTTTTATATAGTTATTTTTCAGAAACAATTCAGCTAGCACATGTAATAATGCAGGTTAATGTGACTGTGCCACCACTGCCCTCTACTAGACACACGGGAGTAGGTCTGTAATTCCAGGTCAGTATGTTGTGCTGAGGCCTGTAGAATAAATAAGCCGTTCAGTGAATGGAGAGTCCTATTTAGCCCAAGCGGGACGGGCCTGTATTTTGAGGGAGAAGTTTCTGAGTTCTCTCCCCCTGCTTCTATGTTTGTGGAACATACAAACGACCCAACATCCTTTATAGAATCATTTGCATTCAGACACATTCTTATGAATCTCTCTGTGTTACCTGCAGGTAGGTCTCCAGTGCAGTCCAGACATTCCAGTCCTTTAGCTGGGCTCCTTTGCCAAGGTAATCGCTGATTCTCTTCTTGCGGTTCTTCAACTGTAGGTCTCCGTGGGCTCTGTCCCTGGGGATCCCCAGCACCTTCTCATGCACATAGACAGACCACAGGTTGCAGGTGGCCTCTGTAGTGTGAGGGGGGAATTCCCAGCCTGCCCGCTGCTGGTTGTGTCCCAGCTCATGGATGGGACCCCAAACTCCATTCGCTTGCATGTATTCCATGTTCACCAACTCCTTTACTGAATCCAAATGACACATGATTGGGTAGCCAGAGTGCATCCAGCCTGGAGGTGGGAGACAGGGCCAACAGACAAGGTGAGATCTCAGCTCAAGAGAGTTGTTTTGTATTTTTTAGAAGTTGGCAAGTAATTCACAAAGAACAATAAATTGGACAAATTAAACCCTTTGTTCTGGTCTGGAATTATCCTCTGGATAGTTCCTCAAATTAATTCCTTAGTCAATGTTACTGGATGAATACTGTTAACAGGTCAGTGTGAGTATTTGATAATCAAAATTTGAAAAGCTCAATAGAGGTTAGTGACTTTCCAAGGTGTCATAGTGAGAGTCAGTGGAAGAACCGGCATTGCAATTAAAGTGTTCCTGGCTCGCAGCCTCCAACTCAATCCTTTACCCCAGGGTGTCGCTCTTTTGCCTTTTATGACAACACACTATACTCACCGGCTGAGATCTGAACATCCGCTACAATCCTTTCTGGCCGAGGGAACGTGGCAGGTGTAGCAGCCAGCTCAGCTACAGCTGCCATAATCCGCTCCCAGAGGGTCAGCAAAGGCTCTGGATCTTCTATGGGACGGATGCTGTCAGCAGGCACCGTTAAAATGATGTTCTGGGTAGCTAGTTCTGCCCACGGAGCTGGATAGTGACGGATGCAGGTCAGCCACTGGCTCTTAGATGTATTTCCTGCATCAATATGGGAGAGAGAGATAAAGTGCACAAATCCCGGGATGATTTGGTTCCATGTCAGTTGGCTATAGCTGGTTTCATTTTATATTTTAATAGAAATTAAAATATTTGGGGCCCTTGGAAGCCTTAAAGATGAGCAGAAGCTACTTAAGTAACCTCATGATTTGATTTGATTTATTAACCTTCATCCTCCTCCCCTCCTTTTTTTGGTTGCATTCTCTCAAAGACTGATCTAAAGTCCATTGTAGTAAATGGAAACCTGCCCACTGTATTCATTGGTTTGTGGACTGGGACCCTGTTGCACCTTTTTTCAAATTGGATTATAAGCTGTTTGAGGCAAAATGATCGTTTATTCTCCATTTGTATAATGCCAAGCACAATGGGGTCTCGATCCTGATTGGGACCTTCAAGAGCTTCAATAATTATATTCGACTTTTCCCTTTTCTAATTAGTGTTATCGTTAACAGCCAGAAATGATAAAATAAGTGTGTTCTTCTGCTTAACATGAAAACTAGGGGCTGAGGATCAATTTAGCCATGATATAAATCCACTAAGTGCAATGAAATGTCATTTGTTCTCACCAGGGCTGTATAAATAAAAAACACTACTGGTTTTTTGTTTTTTGTTTTGAAGAGACTTTTACCATGAGGTTAAAGCACATTCAAACACAAGGAAAATCACTTTGAATACATGGGAAGAATATGTTCAAAATATTATTGATTCAAGACTGATTAGTGATATTAATTTGTGAGCCAAATTCAGAATCTGTGTCCTGTCCCAATCCACTGACTTCAGTGGACCCTTGTGCATGTACAGCACCTCTAAATTTGGCCCTGTGCCTCTGTAAGAAAACTTAAAGCAGACTAAGATTTTGCTGGATTCATCTAGCTCAGCAGTTCTCAAACTGTGGGTCGGGACCTCAAAGTGGGTCACAACCCTGTTTTAATGGGGTCACTGGGGCTGGCCTTAGACTTGTTGGGGTCCGGGGACGAAGCCCGAGCCTCACTGCTTGGGACTGAAGCCCAAGGGCTTTACCCCTGGGCGGCCGGTCTCAGGTTATAGGCCCCCCGACACAGGGCTGAAGCCCTTGGACTTCGGCTTTGGCCCCCAACTTGGCATGGCAGGTTTCGGGCGGACTCAGGCTTCGGTCCCCCCGCCTGGGGTCGTGTAGTCATTTTTGTTGTCAGAAGGGAGTCGCGGTGATTAAAAGCATGAGACTACAATCTCCGCTCCCTGCTAACATTGGTTTCATCTTCTGCCTTTATCCTCTTCCCTGATAGCTCCTTAAAATGCTATCAAGATAACCCTTGTTCTTGCTCTAATATCTGGTGAGAAACAAAATCTGGTATCAAATTGGCAGAGAGACACTATTCTTTCCGACAGAGGAGAACAAGGTTTAGTGAATACACAAATGACCAGGAAGAGGACAGCTAAAGAAGATCTTGCTCAGAAGTGACACTAGACTTTAAACAAGCAACTTGGTAAGACTGATCAAGCCCAAATCACGGATAATTAGAGAGGCACTTCTCTGTGTGTCTCTTCACAATCACCATCAGCAGCAGCAAAATTGGCTAAGAAGAGATGTGCAGACCATTTACCAGCACACTTACCAAGCCTGAAGAAAGGAGCCTGCACAGCCCCTTTTACAGCGATAGACACTCCCCCCAGCTGACTTCCCTTTGGCACTATGATGTAAATGAGGCCCCCCCAGAGACAGGAGACTGACATCTTCTGATCTCTGACATCACATCTGTGTATCACCACAGGGGGGCGTTTCAGCTCCTCTGCTCTGCTGAGGTCATCGGAGTGACACCCAATCTGCACCTGGAAATGAAAAGGTGACTTGGTTACGGGAACAACTGAGCAATGAACTTTACAGACCATTGTTTAAACACTTATCCAAGTGGAACAGCTTCAACGGGAGAGACTGCGGGAGCCCCACACCAGAATATCCCATAGCCCACTGGTTCGAGCACTGCCTTGTGAGGTGTTAGTCCCTGCTAACATCTTTTTGCCCCATCAGGCAGAGACGTGAATTGAACCTAGATCTCCCACATCCTGGCTGAGTTCTCTAATCACTGGGCTAAAATTGTGGGCCATGCAGGCAAGACGGGGGGGCAAATGCCGATCTTCCCCTGCTTTGTGGATCATGCTGGGGCTTATGCGGGAGACAGGCGTCTGGACTCTTTGAGGGAGGTGGCAGCACGCATGCCCAAAGGCAGAAACTCAGGTGCCCTGAAAATGTAGGCACCAAGTGAGTTTTGTCACATACAGCATGACGTGGCAGCCAAGCAGGAGTTTTGTGGATTGCAGTGGTGCCTAAAGCTTGGGACTAAGGTGCCTAAAGCTTGGGTTTAGGCACCTCAGTCCCATTGTGGAGCTGGGCCCTAGCTCCCCTGAATTGCAATGGGAGTTAGGTGCCTAAATATCTTGCAGAATCTAGGCCAAGGAGACAGTTATAATTTAGCTACGTTTTAGTCATGAGTATTTTAGTAAAAGTCATGGACAGGTCACGGGCAGTAAACAAAAATTTGCGGCCTGTGACCTGCCCATGGCTTGTACTGTCTACACGGACTAAAACTTGGGTGCTCTGTGGGATGGGCAGCCCAGGGGCACCACAGGTGCTCTTGCGGGGACGGCTCAGGACCTCCACTGGTGCTGGGGAGGATGGGGGTGAGCAGCGGCCCGGGACCCCCACTGGTGTTGGGCAAGCTAGAGGGGATCTGGCGTGGCTGGCAGGCTCCCTACCCGGCTCCATGCAGCTCCTGGAAGCCGACGGCATGTCCCTGCAACCCCTAGGCGGATGCGTGTCCACGTGGGTTCCACTGGGTTAGGGAACCCTCTAACCCCACCCCGAGCACACACTTTGCAGCTCCCATTGGCAGGGAACCACAGCCAATGGGACCTGTGGACGGAGGCAACGCGCAGAGTCACCTGGCCGCACCTCCACCCAGGAGCAAGACATGCTGGCTGCTTCCAGGGAGCCCCCCGTGGTAAGTGCCTCCCAGAGCCCTCACCCACTCTCACAACCCAACCCCATGCATCAGCCCTGAGCCCCCTCACACATCCAAATTCCTGCTGCTGTTGGGGGGAGGGGCAGGGGTGCTGAAACAATTGGTATAGTGGGGGTGCTGAGAGCCATTGGACCAAACTGTAAACCCCATAAGTGGTGCAGCACCCCTAATTCCAGCACCTATGCGGAGGGGTGCAGTGGCCTGAGACTGCCCTAGCAGCGGCCAGTATGGCTGGCCCGGGGACCGCCTGAGCAGCTCAGGCGGTCCCCAGGCCAGCGGAACTTGTCGCTGCAGAAGTCATGAAGGTCCTGGAATGTTACAGAATCCGTGACCTCCGTGACAGACTCACAGCCTTAGTTATAATCAAATGGAATCAATGGAGCAATGATTTGATACGTGAGCTTTACAGACCTCACTGTTCTGTCTTTCTGCGTTAGAGTCTGTATTTAAAGTGGACTCACAAAGCATAGGGGTAAAAGCATAGGAGCAGTGACATTTTATTACATCTTCAGTTTGTTATTTGATAAACAATTATTAATACTTTGTGCTTAAGTAGCAGCTTCCATCTGAAGCTCCTGTCACGCGTCACAGGCATCATTGAGTTAAATTTCACAAAAGCTCTGTGAGGGAGGGCGCATTATCTTCATTTTACAGAGGAGGAAACTTAGGCACAGACAAACGAAAGCCTGGCTTTTCAGAGATGCTGAGCACTCAACTCCAGTGAAATCAATGGAAATTCTCAAGTTATTTGCCTAAGGTCCCAGGACTCCTAGTCCTGGCCTGTAATCTTTGCGCAATGGGTCTGCATGGATTATTGTTATTGAAAGTCTGCCTCCAGCCACAGATGGGTCATCAGGTTGATGCAATTTAAGGTGGGTGAGTTTCCATAGCCAAGGTAGACAAGCCAGTGGTATGGCAGTGTGCATCACCTCTGACCTTCTTTGACTTTCCTAACCCTATGGAGCAGGGATCCATTTTGCAGCTGGGTGAACTGAAGGCAGATTTTCAGTGTGAGATCCAGTGACAGTCGGCCCCACAAGCTCCAGGTTTGTAGTCAAGCACCGTAACCACTCAGCTGTCCTACCTCATTATTGATATTAACCATGTATTGATATTATAGCTACTTGAGAGCTCCAAGCTGGGGGGCACACTGTGCCAGGCACTATGACCCACATCCTGAAAGGTATTTAGGCACCCAAATTCTACTCATTTCACCGGACGTTAGGGGACTAAATTGCTTTTGGGGATCTGGGCCAAAATACATATATAATATGATTTGGTTCCTAAACCAAAGAGTTAACATTTATGGGGCAATTCATTAGAACTTAGTAACAATTCTCTTGATGATGCACAAGAAGACATAAAATCTAGCTCCCTCTCTACTGCCTGTGTTTGCTCTGCATAGTAAATGCTCCTACAAAGCAAGAAGACATTATCTTTGCACAGAACTGAATACCCTCCAGGAGCAGAGCTGTAGCATAGGGTGTCTTTTTTACGTAGTCACATTTCCAAGTAAAACTACAGTTCAAGTGAAGTAACAGGCATCAGAAAGGATGATTAGTTCACCTGCAGGCCAACTCCAGTAACAGTGCTAGGAAATATAAAGGTCACTGTGTTCCCAGGCGGAAGATAAAGTCCTGTGCTCCTCCATGCTGCATCACCTGGAGTAAAGCACAAAGAACAGGTCTAAATACAGAGCTATTCTTAAACACCTCCGTCTGTTTTCCAAAATGAAAGCATCAGGAGCATGGCATGGCCAGTCTGCATGAGGATGGGTCTCCTCTCACTGAATGTCATCGGGGGTGATGAGTATTCCATGTGAGAAGGAGTAGGGGAGCAGGAGAGGGCTAATACTTCCTGCTTCATTGTCCTAGGACAGGGGTGGGCAAACTTGTTAGCCCTAGGGCCACAAGTTGCATGCAGGGCCATGAATGTAGGGCTGGGGCAGGGGGTTGGGGTGCAGGAAGGAGTGCGGAGTGTGGGAGGCGGTGCGGTGTGCAGGAAGTGGCTCAGGGCAAGGGGTTGGGTGCAGGAAGGGTGTGGCAGGGGGCTCTGGGAAAGGGGTTGGGGTGCAGGAGAGTTGTGGCAGGGGGCTCAGGGCAGGTTGTTGGGGTGCAGGAGGGGTTCGGGGTGTGGACTCCGGCCTGGCACCACTTACCTGGAGCAGTTCCAGGGTAGCAGTGGCACGCAGCTGGGCTAAGGCAGGCTCCCTGACTGCCATGGCCTTGCGCCGCTCCTGGAAGTGGCTGACACCACCTCCCCGTGGCTCCTGGGAGACGGGGGGCAGAGGGCTCCGCCGCTGCCCTCGCCAGCGAGTACCTCCCTGAAGCTCCCATTGGCCATGGTTCCCCCTTCCCAGACAATGGGAGCTGCATGGGGCGGTGCCCGCACGTGAGGGCAACATACTGCGGGCCGCTTCCAGGAGTGGCACAGAGCTGGCAATCTCGTGGGCTGGATCCAAAGCCCTGACGGGCCGAATATAGCCTGCAGTTTGCCCACCCCTCTCTAGGAGATTAACTTCTTGTTTATAACATTACCATTATGCAGACATTGTAACAACTTGATTTGTACGATATTCTGCTGCTGATGTCAGAGCTGTAAGCAAAAGGGCTTATTACAGTCCTTCAATCTGGTTTCTTTAAATGATATCATTCAGGATCCTCAGTCCTGGGTTCCTGCTCCTTACCAGAAACCAAATGAACTCCCTTGGGCAAAAATCTAAGGTATCCAGTGTAGGGAGGTATGGCAGGAGCAAAGACCTTACTAGTCATCACACACTACCTGCGCATTAGATTATATTATATGCACATGCCACTGCCATAACACTCCATGCTTTTCTCTGAATTGAACAGGAGGTGAAGCTCAGTGGGGGATACCAATCAAAATATGAAACTTGAAACTGTTGCCTAAGAAATATAAAAACAAGGAGATGTAACAAATATAGATACCCCACAAAGAAGAAACCCATCTTAGAGGGGGATGGATGAAAAGCCTGTTAAATAATGTTTTCAAAGAAGCAGAATTACTGTGATTTCCAGAAATTTCCAGATTTCCAATGATTCCCACTCCTGGAGATTAAGACGCATGAGGGATAGGTCAAAAGAAGAGACAGCCTTTTTAACAGTGATATGGGAAGTTGTTGTTGGTTGTTACAAGTGGTTGTTAAAAATGTTACAGGGTAGATTAAGAGAACAGACCAGTACCAGGGAGACTTTTTAGTTTGAACAGTAACATTCAAATGGGGCAGGGGAAGGAGTGAGAAAACCATCTTTGATTAGGAAAAAAGCTTTGGCCTACATAAAATAAGGGACATCCACATCCCCAAAAGAAATGAACTTCTCTGGAGGCAGGAGAACTGGGCCTCTCCCCTATTTTGGAAATAAATTCTGGAATACAGAGAGTCCAAGATGGGCTTCTCAACACAAACAAACAATAAGGCTGTAGAAGCACGTGGAGGGAGGACCATATTGCTCCTTTGCTGATGAATTCAGGGAAGAGAACGACAAAATTGCTAGTTGTAGCAGTTTTCCCTGTGACTAAGTTCACCTTGCCACAGCCTTCTAGTGTCATGCTAGGGAGCGGACACCAGAAGATGTACTTTGATACCTATTTAGACAAAGTCTTCTTAGCAAATAGCACTGGCTAGTGAATTGGTATCAAATGAAATTAAAATTTACGTGGACTTTCTAAGGGTTGTAGTCTGCTCCAAGTAGAATCCGAAGGACGTTTTCTATCAAGTATATGAAAAAACGTTTCACCCGCAATGGCATGGAGGCATGGAATGAATGTTGGCAGGCCAATAGGCTCAATAAAATGACCTTCGAATACCACCTTGGAGAGAAATATAGGACTTTCGGCAAAAAGTAGTTCATCCTGGACAAATTCAAGATAATATAGCTTGACTAAAAATGCATTTATCGAAAAGGAGATGATTTCAAAAACAGTAGTTCCAGTGATAATAGACAATAATTAGACATGCACTTGCAATGTTATTCCCTAAGCAAAACAGCAAAAGTGAATTTAGGGGCTACATGGACAGAGGTTTAATTACACTGTAAAATATGAGGTAAGGGTCTCTCTCTCTGCTTTTCTGGTGACTGCACCAGAAATATTGGATTCAGTATTAGGCACATCTGTTCCATTAAGATATCAATAAAATAGGGGGAAATACAGAGAAAAGCAACAGGAATGATGAAGGCAGTCCTTAATTTGTGCCAGGGCTTGCCAAGGCTTAGCTCCGGCACCTCTGGGCTTGTCAGTTTATAGGCTCGGCACCTCTGGGCTTGCTGCATCAGTTATGAATGTAAAAAAATTGCTTGAGCCACAGCACCTACTTGCTTGAGCCTCATAACCTTTCATTGCAAACTGAACACTGGATTAAGGGGCTGGAGGGATTTGCTGGTGACAGTTAGGAAGGAAATGGGTAAAGTGAAATCCTGTCCTCGTGGCAAAACTCATTGATTTGAGTTGGGCCAGGATTTTACCCATCGAGTTTAGCCAAATGATGCCCAAATATGGAGGTAGAGAGGGCTTTCTCTGAAATAGAGCCGATCAAAAAGCCACAGTAAAATAGGGAAAATATTTGCATATTTTCATCAAACTGGTCAGAAGATGGAGGAGAGAGACCAGCAAAATATTGTTCTTGGCTTTTGTTGAGAAAATTTGACACAAAATTCCTGAAAAGTTCTAATTTGAAAGCTGTAAACTGTGAGGACAGATATTGTTTAGGGTACTGCAAAGGGGTATAATTAGCAGAAATGGGATGAGGTTGATGAAAGTAAATTAAGGCTGAATGTTTACGAACATTTTCTGATGGTGAGGTGTATTAGTTCATGGAATGAATTTCTAAGAGAAATTGCAGAAGTCCCATCACTCAAATAATTTAAAACTGGACTAGATAAAAATGGAGAATTGACTTTAGGGGAAAGCCTAAGTTAGGTCCAGAAGCAGAAATTAAATGTAACCTCAGAGGAGCCTTTCCATCTCTAGCAGCTCTGTTCTGCATACAGTGTGACAGGAGTGATCTATGTGATCAGGGCTATGGAGAGTTATACACTGTTATACCCCATGTTCTACAGGCCATTCCACATTGAAACAGGGGGAGGGGAGATTAGTGAGGAAGGACAGATTCTCTCACCTGTGTTTGTGCAGTTGATTTCCACAGTGGTGCTCGGGACTATGGGGAGTTCACAGAGCGCTAACCTATCACTGTCGGACATGGTTTGGCATAATTCTGTAACCACGTAAAGCAGCACGACCTCCTTGGAGTTCCCCTTGACTGGGTGTTCCTTGCTCACCAGTGGGATCCCATTGCTCTGCACCATTGTGTACAGGATGTGGTACAATGAGGCGTAGACGTGGCCATTTTTGACTGGGATCTGAAGGACTTTGGCGCAGTCCTGGCTCAGTTTCTGAAGCCAGCCTGTCACTGGGGGCTGGAGTTCCTCCTTCTTGTCTAGATGCTGCTGGAACTGAGCGAGTGCCCTGCGGAAGTGGTAATGTCCCTGCTGCTCTTCGGGTCGTAACGCAGGGTACTTGCCTGCCTCCATGCTTTCCCCCAGGATGCTGATCCCGAACCCATTGAGGATTTTGTTGCCAGGATATTCAGCCAGAACGTTTCGTCCCTCATTCTGAGAAGCCCACCACCAAGCCTGACCTCCAATCAGCAGGCCCCCTCCTTCTGCCACAAACTCAGGATCTTCTTGGCCTCATTGTCACTGTAGGACTGGCAGCAGTAGATGCTGAGATTGTCAGTAAGCTCTGAGATCTCACACACCACCTGCCTTTGAGTCAGCAGGTCATGAAGATCCTTCAGATTGGGATTGATGCCAATTCTCCCTTTCTTCTCAGCACCCAGACAGTGGATGGCATTGAGGATGAAGTCTGTGAGCTTCAGGGTGCTAAGAAGGACCTCATGTGTAGCCACCACCACACGGCCCCGGCCATAGTGAGCTGCTGCAAGAAAGCATCGATAGGCGCTGTCCAAGCCAAGGGGGAAGGCCAGTGTGCCATGGACCAGCAGGTGAGAGGGGACACCATCTGTCAGTATGTCTAGCTCTGACACACCTCTTAGGAGAAGGTTTAAGTCTTTGCTGAAATCTAGCCCACGCCTGCAAAACCAAGAGATGTTCCTGTCAGGCCACATGCCAGCACTGTCACAGCGTCATGAGATGGAAGAGGAAGATTGTGTAGTATCTCTGCTCTGCCCTACAGCAACATCCAAATATTCTGAAATCATCTCTACAAAGATCTCTTCATTTTGAGATCTACTGACGGAAACTTCTAGGCATTATTATTATCTGCCTTCGTGTGAGAGACAGTGCTTTGCCTTTAGTTGCCATTGTTCTAAATAATCATTCTAAAGCAGGGGTTCTCAAACTTTATTGCACTGTGGCCCCCTTCTGAAAACAAAAAGTACGACATCACCCCAGGAGGTGGGACCATAGCCCGAGCTCTGCCACGCCAGGTGTGTCTGGGGGTGGGCAAAGCTGAAGTCCAAGCCCCGCTGCCCCGGACTGAAGCCATTGGGGTCTGGCCCTGTGTGACGGGTTCAAGCTTTGGCTTCAGCCCCGGGCGGTAGGGCTCGACCTTCAGCTAGAGCCCCGGGCTCCATCAAGTCTAACACCAGCCCTGGTGACCCCATTAAAATGGGATCGCAACCCACTTTGGGTCCTGACCCACAGTTTGAGAACCGCTGTTTTAAAGCAAAGTGAGCCTCTTATCCTCTTACCCTGCACTGTTCTGTGGCAATTTCATGTCACTTTTTCTTATCTCTTTATCCTATGTGAAGTGGCTCAGCAAAACCAGTGTATCAGAGGGTAAGGAGATGAGAATGAGAGATACGAAACAGAACAGAGTAAGGGGATGTAAGAAGAGAGATGAAATATCAGATGGCAGACCAGAGGATAAGGTATGAGGGATATTTTGTATTCTTTGGTTCTGAGCTAATTTATATAATCAGAACTTAGAGAATTTCCTTTGCTCAGCAGTAAAGGGCTGTAAAGTACGTAACAGCATTTTGTCATGTGATCATCCATGCTTTATACGTAAACGGACATTTGTGGAGCACAACCACTTAAAGGTTAATTTGTTTCTATACTAAATCAATATTTCAGATCACAAATAAGTAGCAGGATTCCTGCTTATTTTAATGCACACAAGAAAAGTTAAAGGATTCACTTATTTGCCTTGTCTCATGCTTAGAACTTCATGAGTCACCTGAACTCATTTAGAGCATCACAGTCCCCAGAAGTCAAACATTTTCCCAAACTTCTTTAGTAGGATTCTGGTTGTATTTCTTTCCTGTTAATTCCTTTTTCATCCCCCAGAGATAAGGACCCACATACCCCCTGTGGTGCTGGAAAATAATACCTTTTCCAACATTGCAGCATTTAAGAATATATTCTACTCCTGAGGGCATTCTGCACCAAAAAATTAAAAATTCTGCTAATTTTATTTTTCAGATAAATGTGGCGGTTCCAACATGGCATTTGGGAGCATAGGCCACAGGCTGCACAGAGGTGGGAGATCACTATGCAGCCCCCCCCCCCAGCACACAGACTCAGTGATAAGGCTGCCCCCAACCCTGATGCAGCACAAGGACAGGGTTTTCCCCAGAAACACCAGGACCTGCCCCTCCATGCCAGGTGCACCAGGTGTGGGCAGGCAGGCCCAGAAAGGTAGGATCCAAGTGTGGAGGGGCTTAGTGTGAGGGGATCCAGGTGTGGGTTGAGAGGGTTCTGTGTGGGAAAATCTGGGTGCAGGAGGCTCAGTGGGGGATCCAAGTGCAGGGGGATCTGGATGCATAGGGGCTTGTTGGGGTGGGGAGTACAACAGTAACGAGACTTTGTGGGGGGGTCCAGGTGAAGGTGGTTGGTGCTGAGCAGGGGGGGTCTGGATGTGTGGGGGATAGATATTGGCAGGGGATCTTGGTGTGGATGTCTCAGCGGTGGGGGGTGTCTAGATGCTGGGGCAAGTGGGGATCAGTGGGGTGGGGATCCAGGAACAACTGGTTGGGGCTTGGTAGGGTGGGGATCCATGTGCGGGTAGCTCATTGGGGTGGTCCTGATGCAGGAGGAGTGGGTCTCATCACGGGGGGCTCTGGGTGCAGGCGGGGTGAGGCTCAACAAAAGGGTCTGGGTATGAGGGGTTCTGGATATACAGGGGTTAGCTGGATGGGGAAGAAGCTCCTTGTACAGAGATCCCTCTCCCTGCAGCTGAGCAATGATGGGTTCAGGAAGCATGGGAGTTGGGGGAGAGTTTGCAGAGCTTCCTACAGCTAGGGGAGAATTCTGGAGGTGGATCTGACACAACCCTAGATGCCGTTCAAGGGAAGAGGAAGTCCCATCCTCCCCAGCCCAGCCGTGACTAGCAGCTGAGTCTGGTGCAGGGTAGGAACAAACAGCCCCACAGTGATTTATCTCTCTGCCGGCTGCCCTGGACATCCAAAACGTACTGCTGGGGAGAGTCTCATGACCACTTTTACGGCTTCCCTTTGCTTCCCCATCAGAAAGTCATTTTTCTGCAGGGAAGCAAAGAAAGCTGCAGGGGACATAAATTTTGCGCATGTGCAGTGGCATAGAATTCCCCCAGAAGTAATTTTCTTACAGCTTTAACTACAAGTTTAAATACATAGGAAATTATTTCAGATACTCACGGAGCGATCAAGGGAATTGCAGGCACTTTGTCTGAGATGCTGAAGATCCCGGTCTCACCATATATATCCGTGAAATAAACGCCGGCCACGCTGGTTACGTGGTTTCCAGGGAAATCAAACAGCACTCTCTCTGCGCTGTGTCCAGAGGCCCAGTGCCAAGCCTGACCCCCAATGAGCAGACCCCCTCCTCTCTTCACAAACTGGATCAGCTCCCTCCCCTGTGCAGCATCATAGGCATCCATACAGTAAACCCCAAAGGAGGCAATGAGCTTTGCACTGGGCTGCACTCGGGTGCCAGAACCACTGAGAATGCCCACCAGGGAGCTCAAGCTCTTCTGGACACCAACCACCGCTTCTGGGGAGGGACTGAGCCAATTCACAGCATTGCATAGGAATCGAGCCATTTTGGGACTCTCTAGGTAGCTCTCATGAGAGACGACCACCATCCGGCCCTTCCCATACTGTGAGGCGGCGATCAGAACCTGCCCCTGGGGGTTCACCAGCACTGGGAAGGCAGTCTCACCAATAAGAAGCAGCTCACAAGGAACAGAGTTACCAGTAAGATCCCAATCCTGGACACCGTCCACCAGCAAATCATAGGCAGCCGAAGGATCCATGTTCAGCTTTCTCCTGTCTACAGGAAAGACAATAATAATAAATAGTTTTTCACTCCTGGGAAATTCTATGTGGAAGGAAGCTTGTCTTGTGGGATTGGAAGCTTAATGAAAGAAATAAAACAAAACCACAGGAAAATTTTCCATCTTTTTAGCTGTTTGTATTCTGAAGGGCCAGACACTCTAAACTGAAGCCTGCGATATCTAGGGGCTGATTTCTGTGTCTGTCCTGAAAGACACTTTGAATTGACAGATCACTACAACTCTGTCACTCTTAGGATGTAGATGGTAACTCATTTGTGTATATATGTTTTCTTGCTTTAACATGTAAGTAATGTTATTCCCCTTTCCTAGATAATAAAGCATTATATAGATCATTACAGGGTTGGCTAAACGCATCGTCTTTGGGGTTAGATCTAAGGTACCAATTGACCTGAGGTAAGTGACTGGTCTCTTGAGACTGGAAGGAACCTGAATGTGGTGGGAATTTCTTGGTGTCAGTGACCATTTATCACTAAGTCCAGTTTGTCTGGATGGGATGATAGACTGGAGAGTTAAGGGGGACTGTCTGTGATTCCATGACAAGAGTGTTATAGTGATCCAGGAGTTCTTGTCTGTCGCTGGCCTGGTGAAATCTAATTACAGGACACACCACCAGTTTGGGGTAACTGCCCTGTTTTTGAGTCTGTCCTGAGGTAGGCACTTACAGTTGTGAGCCACTCTAGACAGCAAGAGAGGGTGCTCACCCCATATCAGCCTGGAAAGGGCTAATGAAGTTGAGAAGGGGACCACTGAACTTGGTAGGCCACAACTGAGGGGAATTAGACTGGATAAGCAACTCTGGCTGGGAATAGAGCCATGCCTAGAAGGACAGGTGGGGCTATAATAGAGCCAGGAAGCAGGCAACAGAAGAGGGTCTGAAGCGTGGAGGGCTGTGGCCACGCTCTAGCTGTAGAGAGAGAAAGGAGGACACCCAGGGGAGAGTAAAAGTCCTGGTGTTATGGCAGACCTGGAGTTGACATGACCCACAGCCATGCTGTGTATGGACTGAGCATAACCCGCAGCTAGGTTGTATGCTCAGCCACCATAAATTGGAAACAAAAAACATAGTAAATTTGGCCTTGGCTTAGAATCCCAGCTGCAGTATTGATAACAGGGATAGATGCAGGAAAATCAGTTTCATGGGAATAGGAGGGGTTATGGACAAGCTAACCTTTAGTTTCTGCATGTTTCTTACTGGGTGCTTGTATGAGTTTTTGTGAAAAGTTGCTTTTGCTGGTAAGTCGAAATTGTGAGGTTTTGATGTTTCTAGAGGAATTGTTTGAGCCCATTAGGAGTTCTGATTGGTTAAATTTATTGCACAGTCATGCTTTAAATAAACTAATTGGTTCAGGTATAGATTAAAAAACCTCTCATTTTACCTATGTAATGAGGGTCAGAAGAGAAGCCAGTTGGCACCTAACTCTGGGACACATCTTAAGACCAAAGGTGCCGGAACTCTTACACCCTGCATGACCATACCGTGGCGCAGCCGGAACCCCAGGCGAAATCCAATCCTGACTGACCATCGGGAGACGACTGTCTACGTTATTAGGAGTGGGGAGCGTTAGAGGCTCCGCATGTGTATACTATTAAATGCTAATAAATGTACGTTAAGGATATTTACTATGTAAAGGCTCTTTCACTGGGAAAAGGTCCCATTAAGCCATAGAGGGCCATTTCATCCAAAGGGGGAGGAGAGGGCTCTAAATTTGTGCGGGTAACACTGGTGTTCTGACCTGGAGGAAAGGGTGTACCCAGAGGAGGGTGGAGGAAGAGTCTGATAGAGGCGATGTGGGAGCAGCCCAAGGAAACTGTAGCAAGGTTTGGGCAGTGCAGACCTTGACTGCTGCTTGTAGGGTCCCTGGGCTAGAACCTGGATTAGCGCTGAGGACATGTATTCCTCTACCAACCACCGGGGAAGTGTCACAGACCAGGCAGTTGAGCAGAAGACTGCTTAAGACAGCCATCTAGTAGGACTTTGATACCCCAGAAGGGGAAGACTATAGTGACCTGGCCGGAGCGCCAAGTCATGAAGAGAGAGCACCCTGAGTTGCAGAGGGGGAGAGAGAAGCAGCAAGGTGCATCAATGAGCAACAGATGGGGAGGGTCAGAGGTGAGTGGAGCTAAGCCCCAGAGCAGCCAGGAGGAGTCGCCCCATGTGGTGAGTGGATCCTGTGACAAGCTCTTGAAAGCTCCTTGGAGTTTTCTTGCTGTGTAAAAGATAAATTAACCATTTTGTTATAGAAATACAACTGAGTGCTGTGTGACTATCCAATGCAAACCCCGATCCTGCCCATGACCACTTCAGGAGAACCACTCGTTGAAGGAGGACTTTCTTAATCACCCAAGCCCCTGGCATGATATTCCATTAGCTATTTAGTCTGCATGTGGTCTTCCCCCCACCCCAGGTATCTCACTCTCCTTTCTGCCCCTTCATGCAAAAGACCCAGAGACTTGCTTCATCCTCAGACCCCCCTTCTTCCTGAGGCACCAAGGCCTCATCCGCTTGATGTGGCTGCAGGAAGAGGAAAAATATATGGGCTTGGAATACTAGGGAAAGCTGCAAGTCAGGAAGTGAGGTAGTATCACTAGTGTATATAGGAATCTGGTGGCTTCTGACATTTATAATGTATCATATTGCATGGTGGTTAAAAATGCTGGAAGCCACTGAAGTCATGTCTATACTAGGGCTCATGCTGGTGATGACAACAGCTGGCATTTTTGTGTAAAATTCCTTGTGGAAAGGAGAGTATGTTCAGATAAAAATGGACAGAAATCAAGATCTGAACATTACAGGTTGCTAAATTCAGTTGAAGAGATTTTCAGTTCATAAGTTATATTGCATAATTCCTTAACGTCCACAAAGCTTAAAGTGAGCCATAATCTGTTACTGATTAGACAAATACTTTTCCTTAGAAGCTCAACTGTAACTCTGTGTCATTGGGAAGTTATTTAAGCAAAAATATAGATACTCCACACAGAGGAAACCCAACTTAGAGGGAAGATGGGTGAAAAGCCTGTGAAATAATGTTGTCAAAAAAACGGAATTACTGTGATATCTGTTGACAACAGATATCACAGACAACAGGGGGTGCTTTCACAGTGGCTTATGTGTTGGGTGGGACAGAGAGAGAGGGAGGGCATCAACGGGAGCTGCCCAGCTCCCACTGAAATTCAATGGGTGTTGGGTGCCTAATTCCTTTAGGATACTTTCCGAATCTCATCCAAATGTTGGCCAAAGATGTTAAGATGTTGGCCAAACACTGATGAATAAAAGTTATTCAATGGTCAGCACTTTAGTGCACTGATATATGATCTCAAGGAGATTGATTTCCTCCTAGGACTACAGTTATTATCTGAGGAATTGTTCTCAAATCACTGTTTGGTACTAGCAATATATGTTGCTGATTTGGCAAATACTTTTCCTTAGAAGCTCAGCTGTGACTCTGTGGCATTATGGAGTTATCTAAACTTCATCAATGACTGTTTGCAATGCTCACCATGTTCAGACTTACCAACAGTGGATATGTAGAGTTGACCAGGGTGTCTTCAAAAGATTCTTCCTTTGCCTTCTGGAGTATGTAGTTTGGACAACACAGTAGCCCCCAGATAACTTTTGAGAGATGTAGCCTCTTCCTATTCAGGGGTAGCTGGAAGTCAGTTTGTGGATGATTATCAGCCGGAATCTGCTCTGCTCTGTGATAACCTCTCTCTGGTCATTGGTTATGAGAGCAACCTTCTTCAAGTGAAGAACAGTGACTTAACATCCTGTGCCTCTATCTTTTATGTGCCTTCCTTGCACTCATTAGTGTAGTGTCCTGCCCACAAAGTGAGTGTCCTTGACTGATGCGTAACATACCTCTGCCACAATTGGCTGGAGCTTTCTCCTGGGCTGTCTCATGCAAACTTGATTTTCTCTAGTTCCTGCTACTGGATTCACCTGCAGATGCGTCATATGGCTTTTGGACTTGAAAATCTCTTTAAATGAATTGATCAGGTTGTAATTCCCTGATTTTGACTTTTGTCCATTTTTATCTGAACCTGCTAAGATATATCCCTTCTATGTGATATAAAGGTGCATTGATGTATGCTAGTCTTTTGCTGAAAACTCCTTTGATATACATAGCCTAGAGTGGTTTTTTCCCCTCTCATCAGTCTGCACAACTAGAACACAATTCCTGGGCTAAATTGAATGTGCCAAGCATAGTTCGTGCCAAATCCCACAACTGTACAAGTTATAGTCTGGGTATAATTTAAATAGAGGCTGTTATCAAGGACTAACAATTCAGCTGAAGAGCTTTTCAGTTCAAAAGCTATATTGCATAATTCCTTAATGTTTATAATCTTAGAGTGAGACATAAAAATTGCATTTATGGTCTTCTGAGGAAATGGCACATGAGGACACATAGACAAAGTTACATTCATTCTGCACGTCTTCATTTCGGCATGTGGATGCCTTCATCTGATTTTACTGGAAAATCAATAGACTATTTTAAACAAAATACGAAGAAAGTCCCACTGTTGCAATCTCCCAATAGAGCATTAGGTGACTGGCACATCTATTTCTAGAGAAGAAACTCATTAACTAGCTAACCAGAACTTTGCTTCAGGAAGCATGCTACAGTAAAAAGAAAGAAAGAAATCTTAACGCATGCAGAAGGAAAGTTATGGATTACCAAACATAGGATTGATCGCATATTTCGCTTGAACTATGAGATCTTAAACACAGAAAAACTAACTACAGTTAATTAATTCCCAGGAGGCTTGTAACATATATATGCCACAATGCACAGGAATTTTTGTAGGGCAGGTAATATTGCTGTATGGATCATTGCTGAGTAAAGTTTTCAGTTCCTTATATTCAGCTTCATGTTCCTCAATCCATTTCTACTCCACACCCTGAAGCAGAAATCTTCTTGTATATTTTATTTCATCATTCAGATTATCTATGATTTTTCCCAGGACAGTCACCATACCTAGGACTATGTCTACAGTTGAAGCACTTTACCAATACAGGAATACTGGTATACTATACCAGCAAAGGGCTTCTAGTGTGGATGTAGCTATATTGGCAAAATATAGCAAAATAAGCCATACCAGTAAAAGTGCAGTTTGGCCAATATAAGTCTACACTAGGGATTTTTGCCAGCACAGCTATGCCACTTTGGAATCACACTTCTTCACCCCTGATTGACATATTTATGCCACCAGAAGTCAGTAGTGTAGACCTGGCCTAAGATTCTCTGCAGGATCTGACCGGAAACCATTTTCAGATAGAATTTCCCTCGTATACACAAGTGTCTTTTTCAGGATTTGGCATTTTGCTTTATTCAATTTCAGTTCATTGTCCCTAGCAACAAGCGCAGAGGGGACACCATGCTGGAGAACTATCACTGTTGCCAGCCTGCACCTCAGGTTGCTGTAATTTGGAGGGAAAGAAAGAAACATTTCTCTAGCTGGTTGTTTTACTCCTAACTCTGGGATGGAAATGTGTTGAATGCAGAACAATTCCAACAAAATATAAACCCCAGTCTAAACACTACCCAAGCTTGGCTAGTCCTAGGTTTGCTTCCTGCTGGACCTATTCCACCCTGCTCCCTCCACCGCAGAAAGAGGTTCCAAGCCATCATATATTTTGTGCTCGAACCAATCAGAGAGACTTGCCAGCATGGGTGAGTAGAAATAACTCTGTATCTCAGTGCTCAGTACAAGCAACAGGATGGCTGAACAGACGAGCTTTGCAGTGCCCCAATATCTTCCCCCCATTACCGTATCCCCTGAACTGTCTGATAACCTTGAAACACTGCACTGCTAGCAGAGCAAACACTTAGAATACAGCTATTATAAGGGAGATTAATGCATGCATAAAATTACAAAGATTCCATAAAGTCTAAGTCCTAAACACATTTTTATACCTATTTTAATAATACTGACACAGAGGTGACCCAGACTGGTTCCAGCTCTGTATCTGAGAGTGTTTCCTTGAGACCTGGGGCGTTGGCATAGTGCCAGCATCACATATGCAATAAGAAAGGAGTGTGTGATTCTGAGCCTAGGTGACAGGCTATGAACTCAGATTGACCTGAGATTGTCTGGAAGGCTGGATTTCCTGAGAAGTGGGGCTTATGTGCATTACGTGTTTTTATTATGTGTATTAAGTTAGCGCTGAAATCTGCAGGCCAAATCCGTGAGTGGTGTAACTCTTCTAAAGCAAAGGAAGTTAGGACCAGATTGTGGAACCCATTTGTAGTGCTCTAGTATACACACCTGTGATGATTCTTGGGGTACCCAGCACCAATGTTTCCTCTAATTTTTGGCAGGCTGTGTGTGCAAAAAATGTCTTCTGAGCACATTTTTGTGCGCGCGGTGTTATGCCGTGTGCACGGGGCTTAGGATCTGTGTGCGCGTGCACACGTGCACAGCTTAGAGGGAACAGTGCCCAGCACTGTTCATCACCTTATAACTGCCTACCTCCAGCGTGAAAGAGTCTTGTTTGTGCTAATGGGATGTCAGCTCCCTAACACCACCAGCCTTTCAGCCACTCACGCACTCTCTCTGGGGCAATGCCAGCCCTGTCTGCCCTGCAGGTTAACAATAGGTGCATCCAGTCTCTGAGTCCCTTGGAAGCATTCCCCTGTGTCCTTGACATTCACCAAGATCCCAGATCCTCTGCCCCAAAGGATCAGTGTACCCCAATTTACTAGTTTTACTTTAATTCACAGCTCCTGCAAACCACACAACGAATGTAATAAAACAAGAGAAAGGTTCTTTAAAAAAAGAATAGAGACTCAACTAAAAACAAGAGTAGTGGAACCAAATGGTTACAATATAAAACAAAATAATAAAATGTGAACTAGAGCCTACACTAAATAGTGACCTTTCCTATCTAATAAAGTAGGTTTCCCTGTCAACTTTCAGTCTGTTGCAGAGCTGGTTGGCTTCACAGGACCCAGGATCCAAATTTCCATGAAAAACACCCCCACTTCACAACTGGTCTCCTCAGTGAATGGATCCAGAGTGCCTCTTCTCACTCTGTGTTATACTGAAACAGTCTTTTGTCTCTATTCATAGCCAGGGCACTCTCCTGATTGTTGTAATGTTCCTTTTTTACCTCTGTGATGGTGCGACGACTCACCCCTGCGGCGCCTCCTGCTGGTCGTCCAGGGAATTAGCTCTTTCCAGCTCAGAGCGCCCTCTGCTGGTCGCTGTCCCACTCGCCGTTGGCCCCCATGTCCCTCCTGGACCCCGGTGCCCCTTTGACTGGGGTGCTTCCCCCTGGCAGTACCCCCTCAGTCTTTGGGTCTCCCCTCCCAGGGGAACCCGTCCACCCTCTATCCTCACCTTGCCTCAGCCTATGGGCTACTGCCAGTCATCATCAAGCCCCCGTTCACTGAGGCAGACTGCAGTCTGTAATAGCCAGTCATCATAGGCAAGGGAGGTTTGGACCTGTTGCCTTTACCTGCAACCCAGTACCTCTATGGGCCTTGGACAAGGCAGTGTAGCCTGGGGAGTTGCCAGCCTAGAGCTCCCCAGCTCCTCTGGCCTTCCCCAGCCCTGCTTCACTCCGGTACCCTTAGGCTCCCCAGGCAGCTAAGCCCATCTCCCTCCTCAGCTAGAGGGAGACTGTTTGCTCCTGGCCCACTGCCCTCTTATAAGGGGCAGCTGGGCCCTGATTAAGCTGACCACAGCTGTGGCTGCTTTCCCAATCAGCCTGCTCTTCCCATTCAGGCCTGAGCGGGGTACTCACCCTGCCTAAACCTCCAACTAGTGTAATGATAGCCCTTGTCTGGATTTCTCAGAGAGTCTCATTTCAATAAATGTTGACATTTAGATAGAAACGGTATGCATCGTATCTGTGACTGAAGACAGAAACGAGAATAGAAAAAAGAGATTACTCATTACTTTCAACACTTTAAGACTTGACTCCTTCCATCCATATTTACATGCCAGTGCCTAGCTCCCCCAGGGAAGAAGAGGAGCATGTGGGCCAGGTGGGTCCCCCCTTACCCTGTGATTTCATCTTCATAAGTCCACCTTATCTAAAATGGAGCTGATGAGAATAAAAATGTTGTTTGTCTGTTTTGTTTATTTAGACTGTAAACTTTTCAGGGCAGGGATCATATCTTACCATGTATTTGTAACTCAATGAGGCCAAAATCTAGGCTGGAGCCTCCAGGGATGACTGTAATGTTATTATGAATAATAATAAAGCACATCCAAAATGTCTCTTCTAAATCATTGTGATGGGTTTGGTCACAGAGACCCCATTGCGGCTGTCACCTGATGTGCTGAATTTGCTCTGAGCCCATTTTCCCTGTCAGTTTGGGACTCCAGAACCCTGCCTTGTTGAGCCAGACACGCTCGCCAGCTGCAAACACAGACACAGGTATGGTTCATGTCCCCAAAGCTGCAGACTTTAACCAAAAACTGCTCAGCAGGTCACCTATCTCCAGCACCCAGACACCCAGTTCCCAATGGGATCCAACCCCAAATAAATCTGATTTATTCTGTATAAAGCTTATACAGGGTAAACTCATAAATTGTCTGCCCTCTATAACACTGATAGAGAGATATGCACAGCTGTTTGCTCCCCTAGATATTAATCACTTGCTCTGGGTTAATTAATAAACAAAAGTGATCTTATTAAGTATAAAAAGTAGGATTTAAGTGGTTCCAAGTAATAACAGACATAACAAAGTAAGTTACCAAGCAAAATAAAACAAAACACACAAGTCTAAGCCCAATACATTAAGAAACTGAATACAGGTAAATCTCACGCTTAGAGATGTTCCAATAAGCTTCTTTCACAGACGAGACTTCTTCCTAGTCTGTGCCCAATCCTTTCCCCAGGTACAATCCTTGTTAGTTCCAGCTCAGATGGTAACTAGGGGACTTCTCATGACTGGCATCCCCCGTTGTTCTGTTCCACCCCCTTTTATATTTTTGGCACAAGGTGGGAATCTTTTGTCTCACTCGGGGTTCCCACCCCTCCTTCTAAATGGAAAAGTACCAGGTTTAAGATGGATTCCAGTATCATGTGGCATGTTCACATGTCCGGTGAGACTTCATTACCCACTTGCTGGCACACAGGTATACAGGAAGGCTTACAAGTAAACAGAGCCATTTACAACCAATTGTCTTAGTTAATGGGAGCCATCAAGATTCCAAACCACCATTAATGGTCCACACTTTGCATAATTACAATAGGACCTCAGACTTATATTTCATATTCCTAGTTTCAGGTACAATAATGATACATTCATACAAATGGGATGAACACACTCAGTAGATTATAAGCTTTGAAATGATACTTTACAAGAGACCTTTTGCATAAAGCATATTCCAGTTACATTATATTTACACTCATTAGCATATTTCCATAAAACATATGGAGTGCAACGTCGCAATCATTTCAATGAAATGTTGACCAAGTGCTGAAGGTCACTAGCTAACCCAGTCACTAATCTGATCAGTTAAGAATTAATTATCTCTACTAGGAAAGGCCTCATGGAGATGGATTGTACTTAATTGCCTATATGCAGTGTTGTTGTAGTTGTGTCAGTCCACGGATATTAGAGAGACAAGGTGGGTGATGTAATATCTATTGTGACAGACCCAGACAAGTGGGGTACAGAAGTCTGATAGAAGGCAAATATACTGGCCATTGGATGAACAGTTTTCTGTTCCCTGAGTGACCAGAGCAGGGGCTGCACTAGAACAAGCAGGAACTTTCTGGAACCAATTTAAGGCAGGCAGGCTAATTAGGACACCTGGAGCCAATTAAGAAGAACCTGCTAGAATCAATTAAGACAGGCAGGCTAATCAGGGCACCTGGGTTTAAAAAGGAGCTCACTTCAGTTTGTGGTGTTGCGTGCGAGGAGCTGGGAGCAAGAGGCACACAAGGAGTTGAGAGTGAGAAGAGTTGAAGGACTGAGGAGTACAAGCATCAGCAGACCATCAGGAGGAAGGTCCTGCAGTAAGCGTAAAGAAGGTGTTGGGAGGAGGCCGTGGGGAAGTAGCCCAGGGAGTTGTAGCTGTCACGCAGCTGTTACAGGAAACCCTATAGACAACTGCAATCCACAGGGCCCTGGGCTGGAACCCAGAGTAGAGGGCGGGCCCGGGTTCCCCCCAAACCTCCTGATCAGACACAGGAGGAATTTGATTGTGGGTTCTACCAGAGGGGAAGATCTCTGAGGCGATCAAAATCCGCCAATAAGCGCAGGACTCACCAAGGTAGAGGAGGAACTTTGTCACACTATTCATTAGACCAACTTCTGGTGATGAGAGAGACAAGCTTCTGAGCCACACAACGTTCTTCCTCAGGTCTGGGAAAGGCACTCAGTATCACAGGTGTCTCTCTGAATGGCCTAAGCAGACTGGGGGTTGATGAGCTCAAGAACTAATTATCCCACCCGCTGGGAAGGATAGTTAAAAGAGCAGGAAATAGGTGCAAAAGGGAAAGGCTAGTAGAGCTCAGAGGAAAAAAGGTCCCAGGGTGGTGAGATCTCTCCAGTGCTGCCATCCCTGCCCCCCGCCCCCAGAAAGGGCTGAGGGTTAGGAAAAGCTGTAAATAGACCTGCTGCGCAGGATTGTGATGGTGTTTTGCTGAAGGTGGTAAATACAATTCTCAGCGGTTTTGGATGCTTGTTTGGTTGGTTGTGAGGAACTCCAAGGTGGGAGAGGAGCCTGCCCTGTAAGAAATGCAGCAGTGACTGAAGGTAATTTATATAACTGCTCTGTGACCCTTACAGTTCAGATATTCACTTGATGATGATAATAGGTACATCTCAAAACTTGCCTTACACATCCCAGTAGCAATCTTAACTCAGACCCACCAGAGGTACTTATAAATAAGGCTAAGATTTTGGCATGGGTATTTTCAGTAAAACACAGATGGGATGCAGGCAATAAATCGCGGAGGCCTGACCCCAGCTGCCCAGGGCTGACAGCTGGAGCCCTGCCATCTGGGGCTGAGGTTGCAGAGGTCACATAAAATCATGGACTCGTAGCTTTTCTTATAAACTCGTTCAATGCACATAGCTTTAATACATGAATGTCTTTGATTATACACTCTACCTATTCTGTCTTGTAGCTGTTGAAAGAGTTGATTTCAGTGGGAGTTGGTGCTTTTGAAAGTCTCACCAAGTGTCTGTCTGCATCTTAGGGTGCCTACAGCCCAGATCTGCAGAGATATTTAGGCACCTAACACCAATTGAAATCAGTATGTGTTAGGAACCTAAGTAACTTTCAGGTCCTCAAATTTCATAAACTCATACAGCTGGAAGGGACCTTGAGAGGTCATCTAGTCCAGCCCCCTGCACTGAGGCAGGACTAAGTATATCTAGACCATCCCTGACAGGTGTTTGTCTAACCTGTTCTTAAAAACCTGCAATGAAGCGGATTCTACAACTCCCTTGGTAACCTGTTCTAGGGCTTAACTGTTCTTTATAGTTAGAAACATTTTCCTAATATCCAACCTTAATCTCCCATGCTGCGAACTAAGTCTGCCTTTGTTGGAGTTGGAGAACAATTGATCACTCTCTTCTTTATAAGAACCTTTTACATATTTGAAGACTGTTATTGTATCCTCCTGCAGCCTTCTCTTCTCTAGATTAAACATGGCTAATTCTTAACCTTTCCTTATAGGTCAGGTTTCCTCAACTTCATATCAGGTTTGTTGCTCTCCTCTGAACTCTCCCAATTTGCCCACATCTTTTTTACTTTCTTTCACTATAGATCACTTGGAGCACTAAAGAGAAGGATCCATATTCTTCATAATATTAAGCAAAAAACTTGAGGATATAGCACATACCACTAGTATTATTTTTGGTTCAGTAATTTCTGACCAATGTTCTATAATGAGGAATTAAAATTGTCTTTCAGTGATCCCTTGTCTGTTGGAAGCTGAGACTGGATGAACTGTTTTGGAATAGACAAACATCAGTCCAAAATTCTGCCCAGAACTCAACCCCTGAGCTCCATGAAGTATGAATCTATCTATCTATCTATCTATAAAATCTGCAGGGTGTGCTGGATGCAGCAGACTCGGTGGCTAGGTCCATGTCTTCTGCAGTGACATGCACAGGAGCTCTTGGCTGCAATCCTCAGGGTTTCCGCAAGAGGTCCAACAGACTTTACAGGACCTGCCCTTTGAAGGGTCTTTGCTGTTTTTGGAGAAAACTTACACTGAGCTCCGTGGCTTGAAGGACATTAGGGCAGCTCTAAGGTCTTTGGGCTTGTACACTCCAGGCCCATCCAGAAAGCACTTCCATCCACCGCAAACCCACTGTTACTCTTCTCCTGCTCCACCGCAGGACCTGCAGAGAAAAGGGAATTGGGGCTATAGACATAGATCTCCTCCTCCTTCTGCCTCTGCATCAATGCCTGCTCCATCTAGGAAACCCAGGGGGTTCTAAACAGGAATTTTGATGGTATGCTCAAGGACAACATGCTAGTTTCCAGGATGCCAGATTCCATTGTCCCCATATTTGCACACCACCTTTCCCATATACTCACTGCTTGGTCCTGGGTTACCTAAGAGTGCTGTGTATTAAGCACTGTGGAAGTGACTTATACCCTCCAATTTATTTCTACCCTTCCCACCCATCCCCCCTCTCAGTCCTTCTTAAGGAACCACTCCCATGAGGAACTCCTAATCCAGGAAAATCAATCTCTCCATCAGGTAGGAGCCATAGAGGAGGTTCCCCAGTGTCTCAGAGGAAAGGGATTCTATTCCCATTATTTCCTAATTCCATAAGAAAAGGACCTATTTTTGACCACTCAGCAAATATCTCAAAAAGATACAGTTTCACATAGTCACCCTGGCTTCCATTATTCCCTTCCTGGGGACTGGTATGCTGCTCTTAATTTAAGAGACACCTACTTTCATGTGGCAAATTTATCAAGGTTGCAGAAAGTTTCTCGGGTTCACAGTGAAGGACACTCATTATCAGTTCCCTGTGCTGCTTTTCAGCCCATTAGCAGCTCCCCAGGTTTTCACAAAATGTATGTCTGTGGCAGCGGTGCTCCTGAGGAGATGAGGAGTACAAGTCTACCCTTACCTGAATGACTGACTAGTCAAGGACTGGTCCAGGGCTCAGGTTCTCTCCAGTGTTCAACTCATCCAGTCAGCCCTCAGAGCTCTAGATCTATTGATCAATGTAGACAAACCTACCCTTTGTCGAGTGCAGAAGATGGAGTTTATAGGAGCAGTGTTGGCAGGGTCGTCCTTAGGATTTATGGTGACCTAGGTGGGATTATTGAACTGGTGCCCCTATCCCTGACTTGCTCTTAGCAACACAAACATAAGCTTACAGTATTGGAAAACTTGCCACATGCACGTTATTAAAAACAGTTAAACTTAATTAAGCACACTGTAATGCTGATGGACTAGCACTAAAGAAGAAGCACTATAGAAAAAATTTGATTTATTGACAGAATGATGTAAATAATATAATTTTTTAAATTTGTCAACATTTTATTGGAAATTTATATGAAGAGGTATTGAAACAAGGATTTGTTTTTAATTAAAAGCAATCTTTCTGGCTTTTTTGGCTGCAAAACCAGTAATAATGTCATCGTATGACAAAGACAAAGCGATGTCTTGTTCGATTGTAAGAATAGCAAGACCAGTCAAGCGTTCCTGACGCATTGTAGAACGGAGATAGTTTTTAAATGAGCTTTAGTTTTGAGAAACTCCGTTCTCCTGATGCTACTGTTACAGGAATTGTCGGTAGAATACGAGTGGCAATATACACATTAGGATATATGTCAACAAGTTTGCTCATATGAATAAACTGTACAGTGTCCATCACCAATTTTGCATGTGGCAATATTGATGACAATGTACTCAATTCTTCATACAGTTCAAGTCCATTTAAATCAAAACTATCACCATGCTTCAGGAGGCTCTCTAGGTTCTTGCACTTTGTCATTAGCTGCTCTTGTTTTCCTTTTTCGTTGAATTTAGTTGTCATACAAAAATCCAAACTGCTCATCTAGATTAAGGTAGCACAGAAATGTTACAGAAGTCCTATTGTGCCTTATTTTTGTTTGAAAAGACGGTAGCAATAACCTCACATTTTGGGCACTGCCAGATATACATGATAAGTCACTGCCTCTAAAGTTCCGTCAAAACCTGATATTTTCACAGCTCTAGCATGATCTGCTGCACAGATTCTTCACAAGGAAGTGTCCCTGGCCTTTTTAACTCATATTAACCATGTATTCACTTTATGAAAGTTGGACAAAACATTGTGAAAATGTAAGACATTGACTGCCTAACCTCTGGGCTGGCAAAAGCTATACTGACTCACTGGGAAAAAAAGCAAGAGCATCTTAGTACAACATATGGTCACTCTATATACTAGTCAGGAGATGAGCATATTACAGTTGTTGGAGGGCTCTATTTAGCAGTAACAGGGCTATAGGAAAGCCAGTCAACATTTTTTGTTTCGCTGATAAAAACTGGCCCACTCCCTGCCCCAAATCAAACGTGTCACAAATAATTGTCAACAACTTAATTTCTGTTTTGGGCTAAGATGTTGATTTTAAAAAAAAAATATTGAAATTGGATTCAGGATTGTTAGCAAGCATTTTTGGCAAACAAAGTTGTTAAATGACAATCTAAATGGTAACTCAGTACTGCTTCCATGCTTGGCTTAACCCCCCCCCCCCCAGCTTGCTGGTCCAACAGCTGCAGTAGGGGAGGAGATAGGTGGAAAGCTGCAGGACCCCAAAATCCACATCTTGGGGTGCAGAGTGGCAACAGCATCAGCAAACCCTCAGGTCCAATCACAGGCCACTAAGCACCACAGCCAGCCCAACAGACCATGGTGAAGTTAGCACAGCATCTGATCTCAGGGACGGGGCACCCACGGAGCCACAGCAGCTCATCCTGCCTTGCGCAGCTCCCCCCGATTAGATGGATCACTGCCAGCCTGGGGGAGAGACGCACTCCCCAGCTAGGGTGACCAGATGTCCTGATTTTATAGGGCCAGTCCCGATATTTGGGGCTTTGTCTTATATAGGCACCAATTACCCCCCCACCTAGGGTGACCAGACAGCAAGGGTGAAAAATCAGGACGGGGGTGGGGAGGTAATAGGAGCCTATATAAGAAAAAGACCCCAAAATTGGGACTGGCCCTATAAAAGTGGGACATCTGGTCACCCTACCCCAACCCCCTGTCCTTATTTTTCCACACATGCTATCTGGTCACCACTCTATCCCCAGCCAGCCAGCTGTGTGTGACCATTCCAATTCTGGCTGGCTGCAGAGGAAGTGAGTTACTTTCACTTTCATTCCTCAGCACCAGCCAGCCAGCTCCCCCTTCCCCTAGCACCTCACCCAACCCAGCCCTGCCGGACGGGGGGAGGAGAGAGGGGTGCTCCGTGTGGGGGGAAAATAATGGACATTATGAGGAGCAACAAAGGATACTGCCAGAGACGCCGAGCCTGCCTCACCTCATGCTGGGGGAAGGAGTCACACTCACAAGTGAGTTCCTTCCCTCAACCCAACCCTCTCCCCTTCCCAGAGACCCCAGCAGCCAATTCCCTCCCTCAGTGCTGCAGGCATTCAACTCTCTCTAGGACCCAGTGCTGCTCTTACATGCTCCACTGCTTCCCGTCCATCCCGGCAGAGTGTCTGGTGCCCCCAGCCCTCGTGGTGCCCTAAGCGGCTGCCTATTCTGCCTATGGCTAAGGACGGCCCTGCGTGTTGGAGGAGCTAATGGAATTAAAAAAGCAGGAAGTGGCATATCAGAACTGTGGTGTACTGCACAACCTGTATTAGAGGTTCAAATGCAATTTCAAGAGTTCCTGAGAGTTAGAATTTGAGGTATTAGCACCATTTTATTGGAACCCAGGATTACAGTAGCAAAGGCTACTGATGGACATAAAAATAGACAGCAGAAAGCGAGAATTCAGGAACTTCTGCAACATAACTCAGGCCACTACCACTTGTTGACACCAGGGGGTGCTACTACCCTGAACTGGATCTTTACTGGCTCCAGGTGGAGCAGATTACTGTCATACCAGTGAAACAGGTTCACAGTAATTATCTGCACTACACAACAGTTTATTGAGAAGGAAGTACACAAGCAGTAAAGAGGCATATTAAGCACATAACTTCTATGTTAGACATTAAGAGCTATACATTCCTTTTAACCAGTCTTTTTTTTTTTTTTTACAAACGTACACAAACATGCCCTACGCTAGCCTCATGCAGTTCCTGCTTTGCAAACAGAGATGATGGTTACCAATTTTATAGACAGCTTTTTCCCCCCTTGTTTGTTCTTTTCAGCCCTCTGGTCTGTCTCGGATTTCCTCCAAGCAAGGCCTCGGTTGCCTTGAGACCCCTCTGGTTCACAGTCCTACTTGAGCCCACGGAGCAGAGGTTTGGCTACTCTGTCTGGCAGCGTTGCATCTTCAAGCATCAATTATGAATCCCCACAGTAATTTAATTTGCTTGATTTTTATACTCTTTTCCCTCAAAGGAGTCACATGTCTTAAAAGCATGTCCAGTGGATGTGTGATTACTAATTTTTACTTAATTAATACTTTAGGAGGAGACTGCAGAGTGGTGCCAACTGAAAATTACCCAACATTCACTCCCTTATCAATCATTCACTTCATCCCCTTGCGTGATGTCGTTCAACAGGGTCGAGATGCCCTGGTCAGCCCATGCTCCATTCAGGATGTTCTACACGTGTTGTTTGCTTTCAGGTGGACATATTTGCTGACTTAAAGATCAGTATTGATCATACACTCATCATGGAGCCAGTCAGTTTCACCTCTGCCATCTGCCTGATGCTAAGAGAAGAATTCTGCTCCCAGAATCCTCTTTCACAGTTCAGTCATGTCAAGCCATGTTTGTGATGGGTTGGTATCACAGAAACCCCCTTAGAGCTGCCACCTGGTGTGTCAAGACTACTTCTGCCCCTGCTTTCCTGCCTTTTCCAGCTTGGGACTCCAGAATCCTGTCTGGTTTGAGCCAGACCCGCTAGCCTGCTGTAAACCCAGACCTAGGTCTGAACCACGTCCCCTAACAGCTGTAGGCCTGCCTGGAAGCAGCTTAGGAAGTAATCTTGCCTTTGACACCCAGGTGCCCAACTCCCAATAGGGGTGTGGCGCTGTACCCCATAAGGCTTTATGGGGAGATGCTTATAAATGTATATACGATATAACTGGAATATGTTTTATGCTACATGTGCCATGTAACACATCTCTGTAAAAGTTATGATCTACTGAATCTATTCCTCCTGGTTGTATGCATGTATCATTTTTGTAGTTGAAGTTATGAATATTGGTTGTATATTTACTGGTTTTGTACATAGCCTCTGTAAGAGCATTGGATCAAGGCCTGGAGAAAGGAATGTGCAGGTTAAGAGCCCAATCAAGAAACTCTTAAACAGACAAAAGAAGTTGCAGACACCAATCCACATCTGAGCTCGGCTAAGAATGTGGCTGGGCTGGTAACTAAGTTGTGCATGGACATGTGACTTGCCCATGTGACCCAAACCCTCCATTTTGTAACTGCATGCTACACAGGAAGAGGGAGGGGTGTCTACCCAGAGGAGAAAGTCTATTTAAACCCCTGGGAGACCTCTCCATCTTGTCTTCAGCTGGCTAAAGACAGTCTCTCCACCCCCCCAAGGATGCACCCGAAAGAGACTAGAACAAAGGACAAGGACAATAGGGGGTGTGAGCAATTGCTGGACCCAGGCTAGGAGGACCATAGCCTGTAAAAAGAAGTTTACTGGAACTGGTGAGGTTTTTATCTGTATTCAGTGTGATTAGACATAGACTTGCGTATTTTATTTTTTTGGGTAATTCACTTTGTTCTGTCTGTTACTACTTAGAATTACTTAAATCCTACTTTCTGTACTTATTAAAATAACTTTTTACATATTAAGTAACCTGGAGTATGTCTTAGTACCTGGAGGGGGGCAAACAGCTGTGCATACCTCTCGATCTGTGAAATAGAGGGTGAACTATTTATGAGTTTACCCTGTATAAGCTTTATACAGGGTAAACCGGATTTATTCAGGGTTTGAACCCCATTGGGAGTTGGGCACCTGGGTGTCAAAGGCAAGAACACTTCCTGAGCTGCTTCCAGGCAAGCCTACAGCTGTTAGAGGACATGGTTCAGACCTGGGTCTGGGTTTGCAGCAGGCTAGCGGATCTGGCTCGAAACAGACAGGATTCTGGAGTCCCAAGCTGGAAAAGGCAGGAAAGCAGGTGCAGAAGTAGTCTTGGCACACCAGGTCGCAGCTCCTAGGGGGTTTCTGTGATACCAACCCGTCACAATGTTCTCACACCATTCATTCAATATGGCCACACCAATTTGGCACCATCCCAGCACCAGTGATGAACAGGAATGAAGTGCCGTGGGAGAACTGTAGGTGGACCCAGAGCTGGAATAACATGGATGCTCCAGGTTAAGCTGATGATGAATGTGCAACTGAGCAAAAAATGCAGAAGTGAATTTCAAGTGGATATCAGGAAACATCTCTTCATGGGGAGGGGTTTCTTAGGCTGTGGAATGGTCTCCAAAAGGGAAGAGGTGGGAGTTCCATTACTGGGGGTATTAGAAATCTCTGAGCGGTATCTTATCAGAAGAAAGGGTGTGTAAGAAGCTCAGCAACTTTTTAATCAGTTTTCACCAGAGGGCAGGTGGGCAGATACCTGCTCTATGCAGGCAATTAAGATGAGGCATTGTCAGATACCGAGGTGTCAAAAAAGTAAGATTGAAACACATTGATAAATTGCAATAAATTATCAGGACCAGATATTCTCAGAATAGTTCTCTACAGATTATAGATAGGATTGGCTGAACTGCACATCAAAATATGAAATCTATCATGAAAATACTAGAGGCCTGGGGGTTAACCAGTACTGTAGATATCTTTGGTTTGTTTCCCTGACTCATGTGGAGTAATGTCTTACTTTGCAAGTAGTCCTATTTATCCATAGGTAGCCCCACATGAAAATCAATGGGGCTTGTCAAAGAGTAAGATGATACTCGATATGAACAAAGCCAGCTGCACCAGGTTCAGAGAAATGAACAGAAAATTCAGGGTCACATTTATCTCATATGAAAAAGAAAAATTACTCCAGAAATACCAACAAGTGTGAAACAGATAATATACTTGCACCATACATTTTAATCTAGCCTTATAGGAAAAAGAAGCGTCTCTTTGAATTATCTCTAGAAATTACAGCCACCATTCCATATGAATAAAGCATCACACTTTTTTCATTGGGTTCTTATCCCAGTTGGGCAGAGATGCCAACTTCTTGGAGACTTCCCCCTTGACGGGCCAGCCCCAAGCCACAAAGAAAGGGGCCAGATTCTTCTTCACCTGCTGAGAGAACTTCTCTGCCCACAGGTTCATCTTGGAAGGGTTGTCTGTGGGGATGTTAGACATTGTCTGGTATTCAGAGAAGAGTTGGATAAAAGGTTCCCAGCCACAGGCTTCCTGCAGCTGAAGAGAATGAAAAACAGCATTAAAAGTGCATCATAATTTCCTATGGTTTACACAAGACACTGCACCTGATCCTAGGTTATGATTATTAGTGACCAAACCTACAGTTATTGCTAATCACACTTTATGACTATTTAATGGTTATCTGATCGTGATATCATTTTGGGGTAAAGCTACTGAAATTATATTTCAGTGATCAGAGTTTTACAATGTATTTCTACTCTGAAAAGAGAGCGTTTTAAAAAAAAAGCATTAGTGGTATGGGACTCCAGGCTTATTTTTCCCAATTATTTCAATATCCAGTATGCTCAGTTTACAAATAAAAAGATGTTTCGTATCTCTACCAGCTCTCCAAAACTTGAGCTGGGCTCTTTCCTTTTCATGTATCATCACCAATTAGAAAGATTCTACAGATGTAAATTAACATCTGTGCAACATCATAGTCTTTATATTCTAATTGGTAGCCCTTGTGCAAATTCATGAAACACCTTTGATGATGTATAATTCACACTCATGCATTGCTGATTATGCAGCACTAACAGGAGTAAAAACTTTTGAAAATCCCATTAGGTGCCAATCTGCATTTTTAGGCACCTAAATACCCTTAAAAATCTACCCCTTAGTCATTATGTTAATTGAATCTATTTCCCCTAGTTAACTATCCTCACACCTTTGTGTCAACTGTCCAAAATGGGCCATCTTGATTATCACTTCAAAAGTCTTTCCCCCTGCTGATAATAGTTCCTCTTAATTAATTAGCCTCTTACAGTTGGTATAGGTACTTCCACCTTTTTATGTTTCTTTTCAGTATCTTCGTACTGGATGTTCCATTCTATGCATCTGATGAAGTGGGACTGTAGCCCACGAAAGCTTATGCTGAAATAAATTAATTAGTCTCTAAGGTGCCACAAGTACTCCTGTTCTTTTAGTCACTAAAGTGAGGGACTCCAACTATTCCTGCAAACAGGAAGTGTGTCAGATTTTGAAGGTGTCATTTTTTTACAGTGACTTTTCTGAAAAAATAATCTGCAATATTGAATGCGATATCTTATCTGAATGTGCCACCAATGCCCTCTGCGAGGAGTAGGTCTGTAATTCAATGTCAGTATTTTGCGCTCCACTGATCTCAGGCCTGTAGAATAAATAAGCTGTGCAGTGAATGGAGAGTCTTATTTAGCCCAAGTAGGAGGGACTTGAATTTTGAGGGAGAAGTTTTCGAGTTCTCTCCCGCTGCCGCCTGCTTCTGTGTTTGTGGAACGTACAAACCAGCCAGCATCCTTTATAGAATCATTTGCATTCAGACACATTCTTATGAATCTCTGTGTTACCTGCAGGTAGGTCTCCAGTGCAGTCCAGACATTCCAGTCCTTTAGCTGGGCTCCTTTGACAAGGTAATCGCTGATTCTTTTCTTGCGGTGCTGCAGCAGTAGGTCTCCGTGGGCTCTGTCCCTGGGGATCCCCAGCACCTTCTCATGCACATAGACAGACCACAGGTTGCAGGTGGCCTCTGTAGTGTGAGGGGGGAATTCCCAGCCTGCCCGCTGCTGGTTGTGTCCCAGCTCATGGATGGGACCCCAAACTCCATTCGCTTGCATGTATTCCATGTTCACCAACTCCTTTACTGAATCCAAATGACACATGATTGGATAACCAGCGTGCATCCAGCCTGAAGCGGGGAGACGGGGCTGATAGTCAAGGTGAGATCTCAGCTCAAGGAAGTTGTTTTGTATTTTTTAGAAGTTGGCAAATAATTCACAAAGAACAATAAATCGGACCAGTTAAACCCTTTGTTGTGATCCTGGATTATCCTCTGGATAGTTCCTCAAATTAATTCAGTATATGGCTATTTAGAAATAAATGATCCACATTTCAGAGATGCTGATCACCTTGGTTGAGGGGGGGGAGAAAGGGGGAGGGTATGATTTAGTATTGATTTAGTATTGATATTTAATTTCTTTGTTACGGTCAATTTCAGCATGAAGAAAGGTGCTGGATTCACAACTGTGGTGGGATAACAAAACACTAAAAATGTTCACAGTAAATCCACAAAAGAGAGAGAGCCTGGGCAGGGGAAGAACAAGCTTCTTAATTACACACCACCTCCTCTCAATTGATCTCAATTTCTTGGAGGGACCACCACTTGCGGTGAGGAGTTAGTTCAGTGTTCATGATCCAGTCTATCCTTGGCATCTGATGCCCAGCACAAGGCACAATTAATTCTAATGATGATGGTTCTTTGTTGGTGTGGACATTAATCTATTGGGGACAGGACTGACATCCACCAAGTAATTTCAGACAGACCACTGAGTCATCCTCAGAGGGCACTCAGCCTTGTAAAATGCTGCATGCTCTGGCCCCAGTCCAGCAAAGGACTTAACAATCAGCAGGAGTGTAGCCCCGCTGATGTAATTGTACAGCTGGACAAGGATGTATAAGTAGTGTGATGAAATTGACCAAGAGACATTTATAGTGGTGAGATCTACTAACCACTAACTGAGAATATGGAATAGTCTTCTCCAAAGGAAACTCCATGGTTGGAGTCATTTAAATCTAGGAATGAACAAAGGACAAGAAAGTATATTGTAGGTGGAGGGGGTGGAATAATATTTGCTACACTACAAATCTGCTGAAGTTCGGTTCACTATCGTCTAATAAAGCCGGTCACATTATTTGCTATCTGTTTGGAATTTTAAATATTTGACGGATACCAAAAGCAAACAAATGGCATTTGTATGGAGCATTTGCCAAGGATCAGCGTGGGTATTCAAGTTTCACAATCGACCAAGCAGCTCACTAGTGGATTGAATAAATGTACTGCCAGCCTCCAACTCAATCCTTTACCCCAGGGTGTTGCTCTTTTGCCTTTTATGACAACACGCTACACTCACCGGCTGAGATCTGAACATCCGCTACAATCCTTTCTGGCCGAGGGAACGTGGCTGGTGTAGCTGCCAGCTCAGCTACAGCTGCCATAATCCGCTCCCAGAGGGTCAGCAAAGGCTCCGGATCTTCTATGGGATGGATGCTGTCAGCAGGCACCGTTAAAATGATGTTCTGGGTAGCTAGTTCTGCCCACGGAGCTGGATAGTGACGGATGCAGGTCAGCCACTGGCTCTTGGATGTCTTTCCTGCATCAGTATGGGAGAGAGAGATAAAGTGCACAAATCCCGGGATGATTTGGTTCCGTGTCAGTTGGCTATAGCTGGTTTCATTTTATATTTTAATAGAAATTAAAATATTTGGGGCCCTTGGAAGCCTTAAAGATGAGCAGAAGCTACTTAAGTAACCTCATGATTTGATTTGATTTGATTTATTAACCTTCATCCTCCTCCCCTCCTTTTTTTGGTTGCATTCTCTCAAAGACTGATCTAAAGTCCATTGTAGTAAATGGAAACCTGCCCACTGTATTCATTGGTTTGTGGACTGGGACCCTGTTGCACTTTTTTTCAAATTGGATTATAAGCTGTTTGAGGCAAAATGATCGTTTATTCTCCATTTGTATAATGCCAAGCACAATGGGGTCTCGATCCTGATTGGGACCTTCAAGAGCTTCAATAATTATATTCGACTTTTCCCTTTTCTAATTAGTGTTATCGTTAACAGCCAGAAATGATAAAATAAGTGTGTTCTTCTGCTTAACATGAAAACTAGGGGCTGAGGATCAATTTAGCCATGATATAAATCCACTAAGTGCAATGAAATGTCATTTGTTCTCACCAGGGCTGTATAAATAAAAAACACTACTGGTTTTTTGTTTTTTGTTTTGAAGAGACTTTTACCATGAGGTTAAAGCACATTCAAACACAAGGAAAATCACTTTGAATACATGGGAAGAATATGTTCAAAATATTATTGATTCAAGACTGATTAGTGATATTAATTTGTGAGCCAAATTCAGAATCTGTGTCCTGTCCCAATCCACTGACTTCAGTGGACCCTTGTGCATGTACAGCACCTCTAAATTTGGCCCTGTGCCTCTGTAAGAAAACTTAAAGCAGACTAAGATTTTGCTGGATTCATCTAGCTCAGCAGTTCTCAAACTGTGGGTCGGGACCTCAAAGTGGGTCACAACCCTGTTTTAATGGGGTCACTGGGGCTGGCCTTAGACTTGTTGGGGTCCGGGGACGAAGCCCGAGCCTCACTGCTTGGGACTGAAGCCCAAGGGCTTTACCCCTGGGCGGCCGGTCTCAGGTTATAGGCCCCCCGACACAGGGCTGAAGCCCTTGGACTTCGGCTTTGGCCCCCAACTTGGCATGGCAGGTTTCGGGCGGACTCAGGCTTCGGTCCCCCCGCCTGGGGTCGTGTAGTCATTTTTGTTGTCAGAAGGGAGTCGCGGTGATTAAAAGCATGAGACTACAATCTCCGCTCCCTGCTAACATTGGTTTCATCTTCTGCCTTTATCCTCTTCCCTGATAGCTCCTTAAAATGCTATCAAGATAACCCTTGTTCTTGCTCTAATATCTGGTGAGAAACAAAATCTGGTATCAAATTGGCAGAGAGACACTATTCTTTCCGACAGAGGAGAACAAGGTTTAGTGAATACACAAATGACCAGGAAGAGGACAGCTAAAGAAGATCTTGCTCAGAAGTGACACTAGACTTTAAACAAGCAACTTGGTAAGACTGATCAAGCCCAAATCACGGATAATTAGAGAGGCACTTCTCTGTGTGTCTCTTCACAATCACCATCAGCAGCAGCAAAATTGGCTAAGAAGAGATGTGCAGACCATTTACCAGCACACTTACCAAGCCTGAAGAAAGGAGCCTGCACAGCCCCTTTTACAGCGATAGACACTCCCCCCAGCTGACTTCCCTTTGGCACTATGATGTAAATGAGGCCCCCCCAGAGACAGGAGACTGACATCTTCTGATCTCTGACATCACATCTGTGTATCACCACAGGGGGGCGTTTCAGCTCCTCTGCTCTGCTGAGGTCATCGGAGTGACACCCAATCTGCACCTGGAAATGAAAAGGTGACTTGGTTACGGGAACAACTGAGCAATGAACTTTACAGACCATTGTTTAAACACTTATCCAAGTGGAACAGCTTCAACGGGAGAGACTGCGGGAGCCCCACACCAGAGGTGCTGAGCACTCACAATTCCAGTGAAATCAAGGGAAACGCATAAATGATTTGCTTAAGGTCCCAGGACTCCTAGTCCTGGTCTGTAACCTTTGCTGCAATGGGTCTGTACAGGCTATTGTTATTGAGACTCTGCCTTCAGCCACAGATGGTTTATCAGGGTGATTCAATTTAAGGTGGGTGAGTTTCCATAGCCTAGGTAGACAAGGCAGTGATGTGGCAGTGTGCATCACCTCTGACCTTCTTCAACTTCCCTAACCCTATGGAGCAGGGATCCATTTTGCAGCTGGGTGAACTGAAGGCAGATTTTCAGTGTGAGATCCAGTGACAATCGGCCCCACAGGCTCCAGGTTTGGAGTCAAGCATCGTAACCACTCAGCTGCCCTTCCTCATTATCGTTATTAACCATATATTGATGATATAGCTACTTGAGAGCTCCAAACTTGGGGGCACACTGTGCCAGGCACTATGACCCACATACTGAAAGGTATTTAGGCACCCAGCTTCTACTCATTTCACTGGGAGTTAGGGGTCTAAATTGCTTTTTGGGATCTGGCCTAAATAAATAAGGTGATTTGGGTCCTAAACCAAAGAGCTTGATGTCGATGGGGCAATTCCTAAGAACTTAGTAACAATTCTCTAGATGATGGACAAGAAGACATAAAATCTAGCTCCCTCCCTACTGCCTGTGTTTGCTCTGCATGGTAAATGCTCCTACAAAGCAAGAAGACATTATCTTTGCACAGAACTGAATACCCTCTGGGAGCAGAGCTGTAGAAGAAGGTGTCTTTTTTACGTAGTCACATTTCCGAGTAAAACTACAGTTCAAGTGAAGGAATAGGCATCAGAAAGGATGATTAGTTCACCTGCAGGCCAACTCCAGTAACAGTGCTAGGAAATATAAAGGTCACTGTGTTCCCAGGCAGAAGATAAAGTCCTGTGCTCCTCCATGCTGCATCACCTGGAGTAAAGCACAAAGAACAGGTCTAAACACAGAGCTATTCTTAAATGCCTCTATCAGTTTTCCAATATGAAAGGATCAGGAGAATGGCATGGCCACTCTGCATGAGGATGGGTCCTCTGCCCCTGAACATCATGGGGGTGAAGAGTAGTCTTCATGTGAGATGGAGTAGGGGGCCAGGAGAGGGCTAATACTTCCTGCTGCATTGTCCTAGGAAATTAACTTCTTGCACACATGCTGGAAGTAGGGGTGCTGGGGATGATGCAGCACCCCCTGGCTTGAAGTGGTTTCCATTATATGCAGGGTTTACAGTTAGGTTCAATGGCTCTCAGCATCCCCACTATACAAATTGTTCCAGACCCCCTGACTTCTTGTTCATACCATAACCAATATGCAGACATTGTAACAACTTGATTTGTACAATATTCTGCTGCTGCTGTCAGAGCTGTAAGCAAAAGGGCATATTACAATCCTACAATCCTTCAATCAAGTCTTTAAATGACATCATTCAGGATTTTCAGTCCTGGGTTTCTGCTCCTTAGCACAAACTAAATGAACTCCCATGGGCAAAAATCTAAGCTCTTCAGTGTAGGCAAATATGGCAGGAGTCAAGACCCTACTGGCCATCACACACTACCCGCAGATTAGATTAGATTGCATGCATACACAACTGCCATAACATGCCTGGCTTTTCTCTGAACTGAAGAGGAGGTGAAGCTCAGAGAAATATACCAATCAAAATATGAAACCTTAAACTATTGCCTCGTAAAGGTAAAAACAAGGAGATGTAACAAAAATGGATACCGTACAAAGAAGAAACCCAAATTAGAGGGGAGATGGATGAAAAGCCGGAAAATAATGTTTTCAAAGAAGCAGAATCACTGTGATTTCCAGTTTTTAAAGACACCTTGTTGATAAGATTTTCACTCCTGGAGGTTAAGACGCATGAGGGATAGGCCAAAAGAAGAGAGAGCAGTTTTAACAGTGATATGGGAAGTTGGTGGTGGTTGTATTTTTAAAAATGTTGTTATAGGGTAAACTAAGAGAACTGACCAGTACCAGGGAGACTTAAGTCTGAATAGTAACATTCAATGGGGGGAGGGAAGCACACTCAAATTTGATTAGGAAAAAAGCTTTGGCCTACATAAAATAAGGAACATCCACATCCCCAAAAGAAATGAACAACTTCTCTGGAGGCAGGAGAACTGGGCCTCTCCCCTATTTTGGAAATAAGTTCTGGAATACAGAGAGTCCAAGATGGGCTTCTCAACACAAATAAACAATAAGGCTGCAGGAGCACATGGAGGGAAGAACATATTGCTCCTTTGCTGATGAATTCAGAGAAGACAGCTACAAAATTGCTAGTTGTGGCAGCTTTCCCTGTGATTTCCACATTGATACAGGCTTTTAGTGCAGGGGTGGACACCCTTCCAGAGGACATGCTTCCTTGCTAATGATTAAAAAAATAATGCGTTAATTAAATTTGTGACCGTACTCCTTGGGGGAAAATTTTATGTCTCCTGCTCTGTTTTACCCACATTCTGCCATCAGGGCCTGCGCGCCCACTAGGCGACCCTAGGTGGTCGCCTAGGACACCAAGATTTGGGGGGCGGCAGGTGGCTGCCCGCTGCCTCCCCGCTCAGCGGCTGAGTGGGGAGACAAGGGGTGGCTTGCTGCGGCTGCCCCTTGTTTCCCCGCTCAGTGGCTGAGCTGCTGAGTGGAGAGACAAGGAGCGGCTTGCCACGCCTGCTCCTTGTCTCCCCGCTGAGCGGCTGAGCGGGGAGACAAGGGGCGGCTTGCTGTGGCTGCCCCTTGTCTCCCTGCTGAGCTGCTGAGTGGGGAGCAGCCGCTGTGAGCCCCCCGCCTCGCTGCCTCCCCCCCTCAGCGCCTGAGTGGCGAGCCGGGGGGCAGCCACGGTGAGCTGCCCCCCGGCTCCCCGCTCAGCTCCTGCGGCCTGTGGGGGGGGGGGGGGGGGGCTGAGCTCCCGCCCCGGGGGCGCTGGCTGTGGGGGTGGGGGGCTGGCATTGGGCAGAGGCGGCACAGGGCTGGTGCAAGGAAGTTTCGCCTAGGGCACGAAACTTCCTTGCACCAGCCCTGTCTGCCATATAGTTCATGTTATAGCAGTCTCAGAAGATCACTCAGCATATTTTTTATTTTAAGAACACTTTCACTGAAGATTTGACAAAATGCAAAGAAGGTACCAATGTGAGATTTCTAAAGATAGCTACAGCACTCGACCCAAAGTTAAGAATCTGCAGTGCCTTCCAAAATCTGAGAGGGACGGGGTGTGGCTCATGCTTTCAGAAGTCTTAAAAGAGAAACACTCCGATGCCGAAACTACAGAACCCAAACCATCAAAAAAGAAAATCAACCTTCTTCTGGTGGAGTCTGACTCAGATGATGAAAATTAACATGCATCGGTCCACACTGCTTTGGATCGTTATTGAGCAGAACCCATCATCAGCATGGACAGATGTCCTCTGAAATAGTGGTTGAAGCACGAAGGGACATATGAATCTTTAGCACATCTGACACGTTAATATTTTGCAAGGCCGGCTACAACAGTGCCATGTGAACGCCTATTGTCACTTTCAGGAGACATTGTAAACAAGAAGCAGGCAGCATTATCTCCTGCAAATGTAAACAAACTTCTTTGTCTGAGTGATTGGCTAAACAAGCAGTAGGACTGAGTGGACTTGTAGGCTCTAAAGTTTTACATAGTTTTATTTTTTAATGCAGTTATTTTTTGTGCATAATTCTACATTTGTAAGTTCAGCTTTCCTAAAAAGAGATTGCACTACAGTACTTGTATGAGGTGTATTGAAAAATACTCTCTTTTTTATTTATATAGCGCAAATATTTATAATAAAAGTAAAGATAAAGTGAGCAGTGTACACTTTGTATTCTGTGTTGTAATTGAAATCAATATATTTGAAAATGTAGAAAAAATTCCAAAAATATTTATATAAAGGGCATTCTATTATTGTTTAATAGTGCAATTCATCATGTGATTAATCACAATTAACTTTTTTAATCGCTTGACAGCCCTAATAATTAATTAGACATGAGCTTGCAATGTTATGCCTCAGCAAAATGGCAAGTTTTGGGCTACATGGACAGAGGTTTAATTACATTGTAAAATATGAGGTAAGGGTCTCTCTCTCTCTGCTCTTCTGGTGACTGTACCAGGAATACTGGATTCAGTTTTGGGCACATCTGTTCCATTAAGATATCAATAAAATAGGGGGAATACAGAGAAACGCAACAGGAATGATGAAGGCAGTCCTTAATTTGTGCCAGGACTTGCCAGGGCTGAGCCCCGGCACCTCTAGGCAGGTCTGTTCATAGCCTCGGCACCTCTGGACTTGCTGCATCCGTTATGAATGTAAAAAAATTGCTTGAGCCCAGCACCTAATTGCCTGAGCTCGAGAATCTTTGATTACAAATTGTACACTGGATTAAGGGGCTGAAGGATTTGCTGATGAAGATTAGGAAGGAAATGGGTAAAGTGAAATCCTGTCCTTGTGGCAAAACTCATTGATTTGAGTTGGGCCAGGATTTTACCCATTCAGTTTAGCCAAATGATGTCCAAATATGGAGGGAGAAGGGGTTTTCTTTGAAATAGAGCTGATCAAAATACAGGTAAAATAGGGGAAACTTTTGCAGATTTTCATCAAACTGATCAGAAGATGGAGGAGAAAGACTGGCTGTTAGAGGGCTTATTCCTTCATATCTATATCCTAACACTGACCAATTGTTGTTCTTGGCTTTTGTTGAAAAAAATTATTGACAAAAAATTCCTGAAAAGTTCTAGTTTGAAAGCTGTGAAATCGGAAGAGAGCAATTATTTAGGGTGCTCCAAAGGGGTGTAATTAGCAGTAATGGGATGAGGCTGGTGAAAGTAAATTAAGGGTGAATGTTTAGAAATGTTTCGTGATGGTGAGGTACATTAGATCATGGAATGAATTTCTAAGAGAAATTGCAGAAGTCCCATCACTCAAGTAATTTAAAACTGGACTAGATAAAAATGGAGAATTGTTTTTAGGGGGAAAGCCTAAGCTGGGTCCAGAAACCCAAGAGGAGCCTTTCCATCTCTCGCAGCTCTGTTCTGCATACAGTATGACAGGGGTGATCTATGTGATCAGGGCTATGGAGACTTATACACTGTTATACCCCATGTTCTACAGGCCATTCCATGTTGAAACAGGGGGAGGGGAGATTAGTGAGGAAGGACAGATTTTCTCACCTGTGTTTGTGCAGTTGATTTCCACAGTGGTGCTAGGGACTATGGGGAGTTCACAGAGCGCTAGCGTCGCACAATCGGACATGGTTTGGCATAATGCTGTAGCCAGGTGAAGCAGCACGACCTCCTTGGAGTTCCCCTTGACTGGGTGTTCCTTGCTCACCAGTGGGATCCCATTGCTCCGCACCATCGTGTACAGGATGTGGTACAATGAAGCGTAGACGTGGCCATTTTTGACTGGGATCTGAAGGACTTTGGCGCAGTCCTGGCTCAGTTTCTGAAGCCAGCCTGTCACTGGGGGCTGGAGTTTCTCCTTCTTGTCTAGATGCTGCTGGAACTGAGCGAGTGCCCTGCGGAAGTGGTAATGTCCCTGCTGCTCTTCGGGTCGTAACACTGGGTACTTGCCTGCCTCCATGCTTTCCCCCAGGATGCTGATCCCGAACCCATTGAGGATTTTGTTGCCAGGATATTCAGCCAGAACGTTTCGTCCCTCATTCTGAGAAGCCCACCACCAAGCCTGACCTCCAATCAGCAGGCCCCCTCCTTCTGCCACAAACTCATGGATCTTCTTGGCCTCATTGTCACTGTAGGACTGGCAGCAGTAGATGCTGAGATTGTCAGTAAGCTCTGAGATCTCACACACCACCTGCCTTTGAGTCAGCAGGTCATGAAGATCCTTCAGATTGGGATTGATGCCAATTCTCCCTTTCTTCTCAGCACCCAGCCAGTGGATGGCATTGAGGATTAAGTCTGTGAGCTTCGGGGTGCTAAGAAGGACCTCTTGTGTAGCCACCACCACACGGCCCCGGCCATAGTGAGCTGCTGCAAGAAAGCATCGATAGGCGCTGTCCAAGCCAAGGGGGAAGGCCAGTGTGCCATGGACCAGCAGGTGAGAGGGGACACCATCTGTCAGTATGTCTAGCTCTGACACACCTCTTAGGAGAAGGTTTAAGTCTTTGCTGAAATCTAGCCCACGCCTGCAAAACCAAGAGATGTTCCTGTCAGGCCACATGCCAGCACTGTCACAGCGTCATGAGATGGAAGAGGAAGATTGTGTAGTATCTCTACTCTGCCCTACAGCATATCCAAATATCCTTAAATCACCTCTGCTTGTTAGGCTGCACTTTGAGATCTACTGATGAAAGTGCTAGGTATTATTAGCTGCCTTCATCTGAGAGATGGTGCTCTGCCTTTAATTGCAATTGTTCTTAATCATTCTAAAGGAAAGTGAGCCTCTTATCCCCTTACCCTGCACTGTTCTATGGCAAGTTCTTGTTACTTTTGTTTAATCACTTTATCCTATGTGATGTGGCTCGGCAAAACCAGTACAACAGAGGGTAAGGAGATGAGAATGAGAGATACGAAACAGCACAGAGTAAGGCAATGAATGAAGAGAGATGAAATACAAGAGATACATGGATACAAGAGAGGATACGTTTTGAGGGCTGTTTTGTATTAATTGATTCTGAGCATCATTCTAATTCATATCATCAGCACTTAGAGAATTTCCTTCCCTCGGCAGAAGAAGGCTTATTATCTTTCAGGAAAGTATGTTACAGCATTCAGTGATGTGATTTTCCACTATTTACAAGGAATCAGAAATTTGTGGAACAGAACTACTTAAAAGTAAATTATTGCTAGAGTTTTTATACTAAATCAATATTTCTGATCGCAAATAAACCACAGGATCCCTGGTTATTAAAATACACAAAGAAAAAGTTAGTCACATATTTGCCTCATCTTTTGCTTAGAACTATATGATTCACTTGAACTCATTCAGAACATTACAGCTCCACAAGCCAAGTGTTTCCTCAAACTTCTTTGGTGGGTGTCTAATTTAGTTCTTTCCTATTACTTCCTTTTTCCTCTCCCCGAGGATAAAGACCTGCACCCACGCGGGTGCTGAAAAATAATCCCCTTTTCAACATTGCAGCATTTAAGAATATTTTCTTACAGCTTTAACTACAAGTTTGAATACATAGGAAATGATTTCAGATACTCACGGAGCGATCAAGGGAATTGCAGGCACTTTGTCTGAGACGCTGAAGATCCCAGTCTCACCATATTTATCTGTGAAATACATGCCAGCCACACTGGTTACGTGGTTCCCAGGGAAACTGAACAGCACTCTCTCTTCGCTGTGTCCAGAGGCCCAGTGCCAAGCCTGACCCCCAATGAGCAGACCCCCTCCTCTCTTCACAAACTGGATCAGCTCCCTCCCCTGTGCAGCATCATAGGCATCCATACAGTAAACCCCAAAGGAGGCAATGAGCTCTGCATTGGGCTGCACTCGGGTGCCAGAACCACTGAGAATGCCCACCAGGGAGCTCAAGCTCTTCTGGACACCAACCACCGCTTCTGGGGAGGGACTGAGCCAATCCACAGCATTGCGTAGGAACCGAGACATCTTGAGACTCCCCAGGTAGCTCTCATGAGAGACGACCACCATCCGGCCCTTCCCATACTGTGAGGCAGCGATCAGGATCTGCCCCCGGGGGTTCACCAGCACTGGGAAGGCAGTCTCGCCAATGAGCAGCAGCTCACAAGGAACACAGTCACTGGTAAGATCCCAGTCCTGGACACCGTCCACCAGGAAATCATAGGCAGCTGAAGGATCCATGTTCAGCTTTGTCTTGTCTACAGGAAAGACAAATAATAGTTTTTCTTATGGTAAAAACATTCAGAAGAGGATTTATTTATCCTTCTTTGCCTCTACTGGATTAGCGTGTAGGATGTTCAGATACAAGCAAAAGCCATAACCAGTATGTCTCATTCATAGAGGCTCAAGAGACTCATCTGCCTCCATTTCCACCCTCACCATAAATGCTTGTTCAAACACCCTTTGTGGTGGGTGGCATCCAGGATAGAGCAGATGAGGATAGGTGTAGTCACAGGCAGGGTAAAAGGGGATGTCTCCCCAAACCTTTTTTCTGCAGTGTTGATGTTTCCCTCAATGCAGCTACAGGTGTCACACCTGTTCCTGTAGATTCTTATGTGGTTGCACCTATGCACTGTTTTGCAGCATAGAGGAGGCACAGAATTCCCCTCCATGATCTGTCTTGGACTTGCCTCCCACTCAGTTCTGAATGCACTGCGTTTAGAGCTATGTGCATTGGTGCAGAGGGGAGGGAGTTAATTTTTTTCATCCTTAGCACCAGTGTTGTGTCTGAATCTGAAAACAAAGGATCCAGTTCCCCCAGTGCCTTGCTCCTTGTGTCATCCTTATACTTGTATAAAGTAGGTGGAAAAACCACTGCAAAAATCAGAATTCTTCTCTGACTCTGGTGGAAGCATCTTACACTCACTCAGCACAGGTATGGCTATAGAGGGGCAAGACAGGCCCAACGTCTGCTGCAAGGTGCTAAGGAGAGCCCTTGCAGCTGGCTAGATTGCTACTATATAAAGCTCTTCAAAACTCCTTGAAGTGTTCTTGCTGTGTAAAAGATAAATTAACCGTTTTGTTATAGAAATCCAACTGAATGCTGTGTGACCATCTCATACAAACCCTCCTTTTGCCCAGGACCCTTTCAGGAGAGCCACTTACCCAAGCCCCTGAAGTGATATTCCATTAGCTAGTCTGCATGTAGGCTCCCCCCTGAGGTGTATCAGTCCCCTTTCTATCCTTTTCTTCCATAGACTTGCTTCATCCTTCGACTCCCTGCTTCCTGAGCCCCCAAGGCCGCCTCCGCTTGATGTGGCTGCAGGAGGAGGAAACTATATGGGCTTGGAAAACTAAGGGAGGCTGCAGGGGACAACACCTAAACTCCTAGGGTGAAATCCTGGCTCCACAGAAATTAATAGGAGTTTTGCTATTGACTTCAATGGGGCCACAATTCTGCTCTGAAGCCCCTTGTAGATGAGCCTGAAAGGACAACAGAGACCCAAGTATATTACCTTTTCTCTGTCTGACATCGCTGTGATGGAACTCTTCTTTAAGCAAAGGGAACAATGAAATGAAAGGGAGCATGAAGACACTACAGAGAAGCTAAAAAACTTCTTTGCATCAGTCTTCACCAGTGCTGATGGTGGCAGATACCTTCCCTTTTCACTCAGTTCCTGGCAGATAATGGGCTCCAGCTCCCAGATACTAGCCTCAGGCTAATGCGGGGGTGTAAGGAGCTTTAATCTCACATTCCTCCTAGAAATCAAATTGTTACATGAGGAATAATTTCCAAATCTCTGTTCAGTACTAGCAATATCTCTTACTCATCAGGCAAGTGCTTTTCCTTAGAAGCCAGCTGTAACTGTGGAATTAGGAAGTTATCTGAACTTTATCAATGACTGTTTGCAATGCTCACCATGTTCAGACTTACCAGCAGTGAATATGTAGAGTTGACCAGTGTGTCTTTAAAAGATTCTTTCCTTGCCTTATGGAGCATGTACTCTGGACAACAGGGCAGCCCCTTAATAGCTTTTAAGAGCCCCTTCCTACTCAGGAGAAGCTGGAAGTCAGCTTGTGGATGATTATCAGCCAGAATCTATTCTGCTCTGTGATAGCCTGGCTCTGGTCATCGGTTCTGAGAGCAAACCTTCCTCAGGTAAAGAACAGTTGCTTTTTATGCACCTTCCTTTCACTCATTAGGGTAATGTCCAGCCCACAGGGTAGGTGTCTCAATTGGCTGGAGCGTTTTCCTGGGCTGTCTTATGCAAATTTGATTTTCTATAGTTCTAGTTACTGAATTCATATGCAAAGGCGTGAGATGTCTTTGGACTGAAAATATTTTTAAATGAATTGAGCGGGCTGTAATTTTCTGATTTTGATTTCTGCCTGAACATGATAAACCATTTCCTTTCTATCTGATATAAATGTGCACGGATCTTTGCTGAAAACTCCTTCATTGTGCACGGCTCTCCCTCTTGGCAGTCTGCACAACTAGAATACAATTCTTCAGCTAATTTGAACATGTCAAGCATTGGTACTAAATCCCACAATTGTAGAATTTATATTCTGGGAATAATTTCCACGGAGGCTATCAAGGATAAACAATTCCTATTAAATGTTCACATTGTTACATTTTCTCACAGTGATAAATCAGAAAAAAGTCAGGGTGAGAGACACAATCCTTACAACAGCCTTGTTGCTGTGAAAGTTAAACGACACGGTTTAAACTTCTGTAAAGATTTTCCATGGAAAATAATGAGGAAGGAAACAAGGTTGTTACATTAGTTAATGCTCATCTAGTGTTTACTAAAACTGTCTGCTGAGAAAGGGGGTCCTGGTTTACTCTTCTATCTAAGATTTTTTTCTCCATTAATGTGAGGTTCATTTGAGATGCTCTTCTAACCTGTTGTGGATGTGTGTAAGTGCTGGAGACTAAATAAAGTGGAAGCTTTGATTGAAAGCACTTTCATTTGCTCATTTGTATCAACTATCTATCGTCCGGACATTCCGTGTCCCCATTGATTTATTGCCTACCACCGCCTCGCAGAGAGTAAAGTTATCAAGAGCTTTGGGTTCAGCAAAACTCCAGGTAACAAGGGATGACCTAGATTTACTTGGTCCTGTCTCAGTGCTGAAGGCTGGACTTTGTTGACTTCTTGAGGCCTAAATTTCTAAGGATTTGATGATTTTTTTTCTGAGAAACTTTTTTATTTTTACTTTACAGTGTATAAAGAAAGCAAGTTGATAAAGCTGGTTATTCGTTCTATAGAAGTTTTAGTGTACTATTTTAAGAAGACTTCATTAAGAATAAAATATAGGGAAATATTTTGAAACTTATTATCATAAATTCTCTGTAGAGTGTCTGTAAATACAATGGTAATCTGTAAGTGCCTGCAGAATATATATTTTTTTTTTTGTAAAATAAGCTGTAAATCTAAAATGTTACAATCTGGCTGCATCACCATGATGAAAAACACGTGGACATGATTATCTGGAACACACAAAAGTATGAGGAAGCAGGAACAGGTGTATCACACAAGAATATTTTAAACCAAACACTTAAGGAAAGTGTTTTAGATAAATATTATCAAACACAAATATATTTAAAGAATCAAAGAATGCAGCGTGAAATAGCATTTCAAAGCCCTCTTGTATAATAATTATTGCACAGTTAGATGTATTATGTACCTTCACTTGAAGTATCTGAAATTGGCACTGGACACTGAATGAGATGCACAATCAGTCTGTCCTAATGTGGCAATTCTAGAATTATTAGCTGGAATGTTTCGTGGACTTTTCTTACACTATAAAATCTGTTGTACTATCAATCTACTAGCCACCTCTAAGTTTATATTTGTAACCATATCAGAACTTTCTGATGCCATTCAGAAAATATACACACTGAATTATTTTAGTTATTAGCAGTGTTCCCTCTAAGCTGTGCGTGTGTGCACGCGCACACAGATCCTAAACCCCGCACACACGGCGAAACACCGCACGCACATAAATTTACACAGAAGCACAACAATTTGCATAGAAGACATTTTTTGCCAGATGCCAACTATTGCCCAGGCTGCAGGCATTAGTTAGGAACTGACAAACTCACAGATGGGAACCAGACCAGTTCACCCATATGTTATTTTTCTTAAAATAGGTTTTAGTCTTATAAGAATGTATTTAGTATTTAGACTCTATGAAATGCTCGTAAGTTGCTGCATGCATTAATCTCTCTTGTAATGTCTGTATTCCGTGCTATAAGAAAATATGTAATTTTTGCTTTATAACTTTGAAAATGTTTGCTCTGAACTTGTGAACTCAGGCACAGGAATCATCCCTGCTGCTTATCCAGAAGGACTATCAAAATCAGATGGGCCATCAAGGAACATTGCAATAGAAAGGATGGGTTAATGGCCCCATTGGATCTTGGAAATGCTATGTGCAAGGAAGCTCATCCTGTGGACTTGGAAGCTGAATGAAGGAAATACAACAAAATCACAGGAAAATTTTCCATCTTTTTTGCTGTTTGAACTCTCACAGGCCTGGAGAAATCAAACTGAAGCCAGAGGTCCCCAGGAGTTACCTCCTGGTCTGCTCTGAAAGACACTTGAACTGACATATCACCAGAACTGTCACTCTTAGAATCTAGATGGAAACTCATTTGTGTATATGTTTGCTTGCTTCAACCTGTAAATAACTATTATTTGTTTTTCCTAGTTAATAACCCTTTAGATAGTTTATTACAGGATTGGCTAAAGACACTGTCTTTCATGTAAGATCTAGGGTGCCAACTGATCTGGAGTAAATGACTGTTCTCTCGGGACTGGAAACAACCTGAATATGGTGTAATTTTTTATTTTTATATATGGTGTAAGTGATCATTTATCACTAAGTCCAATTTGTCTGGACAGATAGACAGGAAAGTCTAAGGGAATTGTCTGTGACTCTGGTAAGACTGGCATAGTGATCCAGGAGGTCACATCTGTCACTGGCTTGGTTAAATCTAATTATAGAACATACCACCAATTTGGGGTGTCTGCCCTGTGGCAGGCACTCCTAGTCGTGAAATGGGAAATACCATTGATCGAGTTTTTGAAAAAACACATAGACCAACAATAGTGGTAGACTAAACTAGGAGTACACAAGCTGTCAAAGTTTATCATACCCCTTTATTCGATTGCCCCCGCTGCCTGATGAGGAGAAGGGATTTGAAGAGGGGTTTCCCACCTCTCTGGTGAGTGCCCTATAGTTTTATATTTATATATATATATATATACACACACACACTCACACACTCTCTCTCTCATTTATACAAATGGAATAGCTTCTACCGGAGAGATCAAGAGCAACCCACATCATAATATCCTATAATAAGTTTAGAACACTTACCTGAGAGGTGGGAGATACCATGTGGGCAGAGGTTCAGGGTACTGCCCACAAAGGGCAGCTTGTGTGAAGTAGAGGTATTGCACAGCGATGTGGTGGCCAGGAATTGATAGTGCTTGTCAGAAATAGTTAACCATATTTACTTAATAGAAAATCCTATAAGCCAGCCAGTGTACCCTGCTGCTGCCTGGGCCATGGCAGTCCATACAGCTAGAAATATATAGAGAAATAACCCCTGACCCACAGCATCAGTTGTTTCTGTTAGTAGCTTATGATCTTTTTTTAAAAAAATGACCAAAGAGAGCAGCTAGCTGCCTAGTAACACCAGAAGCCATCTGTGAGGTGCTGGGGGAGTGGTTGTGTGGATGGGATTGTCCCTGCATAATTACTGGTAATGGACTGCAGTTTCTTTCAGCTTGTTTCACCCAATTCCTGGCAGATAAAGGGATCTGGCATGTCTGTTAATTCCCAGATACCATCCTCAGGCTAATAGGGATGTAGAGAGACTAAGCTCACATTGAAGAATGTGCTTCAGGTTTATCTGTAGCAGGGTTTGCCCTTTGCACAAGCTGTCTACTCAGTATTACAGCATTAATGGGCTGTTCCTTAGAGAAGTACAGGTCAGTCTTTGGCTTTGCTGATGCTGGGGCAAGAATTGTGATGATCATTAGATATGTTATACCCCTTTCTTAAGGATCCCAGGCGTATAGGTCTGAAAGAGGTTCCATAGGCGCCGACTCCGTGGGTGCTCCGGAGAAAAATTGGTGGGTGCAACTACCGGCAGCTCCCCGCCAGCTCCCCCGCCCAGCTCACCTCCGCTCAGCCTCCGCCTCCTCCCAAGACGCTGCTGCTTCGCTTTTCCCCACTCCCTCCCAGGCTTGTCGCATGCCAAACAGCTGATTCCGGCAAGCCTGGGAGGGAGGGGGGAGAAGCGAAGCCGCGGCACCCCCGAGGTGGAGGCGGAGTGGAGGTGATCTGGGGCAGGGCGCGGTTCCTCTACACCCCCCTACCCCAGCTCACCTCCGCTCCCCCTCCTCCCCCGAGGCGCCGCTGCTTTGCTTTCCCCTCTCCCTCCCAGGCTTACCGGAATCAGCTGTTTGGTGCGCGGCAAGCCTGGGAAGGAGCGGGGAGGAGGAGGCGGAGGTGAGCTGGGCGGGGGGGCGGGGCGGCAGGGAGCTGCCGATGGGTGCTCTGCTTCTCGCCCCCCCACAGGCTTGCAAGGGGGGAGGGGAAATGCGGAGCGACCGGGGGAGGAGGCAGGGGAGGGGATTTGGGGAAGGGGTGGAATGGAGAGGGGCCGGGGGCGGGGGGTGGTGCAAGCACCCACCGGCGCCAACTAAAGTCGGCGCCTATGAGAGGTTCACAATCACATACGGAAGTGTCAGGCATACTCCACAGGTTACACCAATGACAGAGAGAGAGGTTGAAGACCCTGCCAGCGGGGCAAAGAGTACATGTATGCAGACCATGCAGGAGGTCCAAGCTGGGGTCACAAGTTTTAATTCTTATGCAGGTTACACAGCACCTAGAAGTGGTAACATCTGAATTGCATGATAGGGCCCATTGGCATATTAATAATGTAGTCCAGGTACGGGAGCCCAACAGAGGTAAAGTGGGTCTGGAAATCCCCACCGCACCATGAGCAGTGGAAGTGGTAGCACCTGCCCCAACACAGGTTTTGCCTGTTCCAGTAGAAGCTCTGATTTCATTTCAAACCTTAAACATAGACATACAGGGGACATTTTACAGTGAATATTTAGGTACCAAGGGATTTTAGGCACTTAAGGGGTTAGGTGACAACTGAGTGGGGTGTTCTGTGGATTGTAGTAGCAGCTAAATCCCTTTGTGGATTTGGGCTGAAATTCTACTGGCTCTGTCAAACAGCTCAAACACTGGCTTTCTTCTCCTCCTAGCCCCCCAAGTGGGTGGAACAGAGGACTGTTCAGCCCTTGCTAATGAAGAAAGGAAGGGAAGAAAGATGAATTGTTGTTCCTGACTTTTTATTCAGAGAGTGTAGTGGGGAGATAAGTATTTTTCAGGCACAAGTCTTTTAAACAGTGTGGTGCAATGACAATGGTTTGGGAAAGGGTGAGCGAGGCGCCTGCAGTCAGGACGTGCTACATGTGCTTCAGCTTCCAAGATACCTCATCCCCACGGAGGTAGAAAGCTTCTCAGGTGGAATGTAAGCTCTTTGGGGAAGGGGCTGACATTTATTGTGTGTGTAACTTTTTGGTGGGCTAGAGTTTACTTCACCATCCCGCTTCTGGTGTTTAGACACAACTCCTGTAGAAAAGAGCTTGGAGACCCAGAATTCAGTCTTTGCGGATTTTCCACAAGGATTGCACAGGATCATCTTCCCCACAATCAAATCCAAACAGAACAAAAGGAATTAACTTAATTTAAGAACTAATTTTTATAAAATCTTGTAATGATAAACGTAATAATAGCTTAATTTTTACTACATAACAAGGCTACTTCATAATCTACACACATTATCTTCACAATTAAACAAACAACAAAAGAAACACATTACATCTAAACAGGTCAGTTCCCGCAAACACACAGTGAAAAGTAACTCAGAGTTCCAAAAGCTAAGATTGAGTTCCCCTGAGTCTCAGTTAAAGTCTTTGTTCATCAATTCTATGCAGTCTGCCGAGTCAAAAGCACTGCAATCATAAATTCCCTCCTCTTGCTTGCAGAAATCACCAATTAGAACCCATGCAGCCTCTTTCTCCTCCTCTTCTGGAATCACTCAGCTTGTTAGCTAACTAATTAACCAACCAATAAGTATTACATACAAAACTGAGAATAACAAACTATAGGTGCACTTTTCTAAGGTTGCCTGTTTACTTGTTGCAAAATTCAGTAATTCGTTCTTTCTAGAAATGAATAAGGGAAATCCACAAAATATTCCAGCTAACATCATAAGAATTGCCATATTAGGACAGTCTAATCCATCTCATTCAGTACCCAGTGGCAAAATTTCAAGATACTTCAAGCGTTAGGTGTATAATACACCTAATTGTGCGATACTTATATAAGAGGGATTGAAATGACAATTCACACTAAATTCTTTAGTTCTTACATATTATCAAACACAAATATTTAAACTACAATACTTTCCTTAAGTGTTTGTTTCAAAATACTCATGTGATACACCTGTTCCAGCTAATCTTTCATTGTGTTTAATTATGCATGTTTTTCATCAAGGTGCTGTAGCCAGCCAGAATGTTCCATTTTATATTTACAGCTTATCTTATATTCTGCAGGCACTTACAGATTGCTATTGTAATTATAAACACTTTACAGAGAATTTGTGATAAGGAGTTTCAAAACATTTTCCTTCCATTTCATCCTTTGAGTCTTTTTAAAATAATACACAAACTCCTATAGAGGAAATAAAGCTTTCTAGAGAGATGGAAAAGCTGTTTATCAATTTTCTTTCCTTATGGACTCTCAGGAAAGTATCATAGAAATGTAGGGTTGGACATTCCTCAAGAAATCATCAAGTCCAGCTCCCTGCGCGGAGGCAGGACCAAGTAAACCTAGATCATCCCTGACACATTTGGCTAACCTGCTTTAAAAACTTCCAATGATGGAGATTCCACAACCTCCCTTGGAAGCCTATTCCAGAGCTTAACTACCCTTATAGTTGGGAAGTTTTTCCTGATAGTTAAACCTAAATCTCCCTTGCTGCAGATTAAGCCCATTACATCTTGTCCTACCTTCAGTGGAGATGGAGAACAATGGATCACCATTTTCTTTGCAACAGGCCTTAACATATTTGAAGACAGTTATCGGATCCCTCCTTAGTCGTTTTCCCCCCTCAGGACTAAACATGCCCTTTGTTATTAAACTTTCCTTAAGGTCAGGTTTTTTAAAACTTTGTATCATTTCTTTGTTCTTCTTCTCTGACCTCTCTTCAATTTATCCACATCTTTCCTAAAGTGTGTCACCCAGACTTGGACACAGTTCTCCAGATAAGACCTCACCATTACCAGATATATGCAGGGCATCAGCGGTAACTGTCATGCTCTGACACTAATACACCACAGACTGATATAAGCCCTTTTCACAACTGTATTATATTGTTGATACTTACCTAATTTGTGATCCTTTATAACCCCCAGATCCTTTTCTATAGTACTACCATCTAGTCCCTTTTGTATTTGGCATTTGACTTTTTCCTTCTTAAGTATACTACTTTGCACTTATAATTCAATAAAGAGATATCATTGATTTCAGATCAATTCTCTAATTTGTCGAGGTAATTTTGAATTCTAATCCTGGCCGCCAAAGTTCTTGCATTCCTTCCCATTTGGGGGTCACCTGCAAATTTTATAAACATGCTCTCTACTCTATTTTCTAAGTCATTAATGAAAAGTACCAGATCCAGGACTGATCCCTGTGAGAGGGACCCCACTAGATACACCCTCCAAGTTGACAGCAAACTATTGATAACTATGTTTGAGTAAGGTTTTTCAACCAGTTATGCACCTACCTTATAGTAATTCCATCTAGACCATATTTCCCTAATTTACTTATGAGAATGTGTGTGTGAAGGCGGGTATAACCCTCCCTCTCTGTCAGTCTCTGAGGGAGGCCACGCCCCTTTGCTGACACACTCCTGGAACAACGGTCTAAGCAAAGGGGAAATTAGCAGTCTCTGGCGCCAACCCTTAGGCAGGGTAGAGCTGCAAATAGTTCAGGGGCCTAGGCCATCAGCCAGGGCAGGGCACCAAACAAAGAGTCTAGGGCTCACGCTGGAGTTGAGCACCAAGCAAACAGCCTAGGGCTCCGGCAGGACTTGAGCACTAAACAATCTACAGTCCTAGCTCAGGGGACAGTAGAGTAGGCCAGGCTTCCTGGCCTAAGGTGGGGAGGCTGCTACCCCAGGGGTGGGGCGTCAGGGGGACACAGGCCCACCCTACTCCTCCAGGTCCCACCCCAGAGCCCCAACAGTGGCAGAGCGGTCTGCCTCTGAGTCAGCGGCAATCCACCCACAACACACTGACCTAGAGTCAGCCAGCAACATAGCCAGATAGTAGTCAGCTTTCCCTGGGGCACTTCCTCTCCTCCCCCAGGGTGTACCTGAACCTGGGGTCATCCTCCACCTCCCCAGGGTACACTGCCAGTGGCAATCCCAGCAGCTCCTCCACATTGGGCATGTCTGGCAGTTCTAGTATCTTGGGTGCATCCTCAGGAGAGCAGAAGTCTTCCGTGAGGTCCAGCAGCAGGTTGGAAGCGTCTCCCTCAGTAGCTCCTGTTCAACCAGAGGTGAAAGTGGTCCGGTATGGGCCAGTACGGCGTACCGGTAAGAAGTGGCCGTCGGTACCGGCCTGTACACAGCCCACATTAAAGTGCTGCCGCACTTTTTTTCATGCAGTTTAAACAATCTCAAAAATAGGAACTCTGTGTGACAGGGTGTACCAACCCTGCACAGGGCCAATGTGGATGGACCAGTCACTGTGAACCCCGGAGGCCATTCCCCCTCACCCCTCCTGTGCATGCTCCAGGTGGAAGGGACAGATAAAAGGAGGCAGGCAGAGAGTCAGTACCCCCAGTTGCTGTTTGCCTGTCTGTGACACTGTACCCCAAAGCAACACCCTGGCACCCCCATATTCACAACAAATCTTGTACAAAATTTGTCACATAAGGTGTCAATGTAAAAGTTATGGTTTGCTGAATATGATTATCCTATTTGTGTGCATGTATCATTTTTGTATCTGAAGTTATGAATATTGACTGTACCTGTATTTCAAATGTGTTTGCTCCTAGGTAACAACCAGAAGGTAGTTTACATCCTGTCTAGCCAGCACATTTGGATGAACCATTAAAAAGGATGGCCCATTAAAAAACACAATAGGCCGCAGAAGAAGCTTATCCCCATCTGATGGATTTTCCTGTGGATGCTTCAGCCAGTATATGGATAATGGTTGCTATGACTCATTGAAGCATGCAAAGGCATATGACTAGATTATGTGATAATGGACTCCATCTTGTGCCTGTACTTCTCCACAAACTGTGCTGGGGACTTTGCTGGGAACAATGAAGATCCCTCCACATGAAAGAATCTATAAAAGGGGGAAGTGACATCATCAGTGGGCCTCACTCCCCCTACAGCTCAACAGCTTGAAATGCCTCAGGAACAAAGACTGAACCAGGGAGGTGATCCCAGGTGGGAAAGAAGGAATCCCAGCCTGTGTATGGAAGATTGGTGAACTGTTTGTACTATCAGGGTGAGATACTGCTTGATTCAAATCCTGTCTAGTTAATAGTAGTCAGATTGTGATTTTTGTTTTATTTCTTAGGTAATCTACTTTGACCTGTACACTTATTACTTATAATCACTTAAAAACTATCTGTCTGTAGTTAATAAATTTGTTCTATATTTTTACCACAAACAGTGTGTTTGACGTGCAAAGGGAAATCTGCTCAGGAACAGGGGCTGGTGCATTGTCCTCTCCACATTGAGGGAGGGCCGGACTGGGTAATAAACTGACACTGGTCAGGTTTCTGACCGGGACAAGACAGTACAGCTCTTGGGTCCTAGGCTGAGGAGCTGTGGGGAATGGGCTGGAATGTCTCTATTGTTGGTGCATGAGTGGCTAGCAAAAGCATTCATGTAACTCAGCTGGGCGTGTCCCTGCCTGTAAATGTTTGTGTGAGTGCAAGACCGGGAAGGGTCTCAGCTTGTCACAGCATCACAGTAACAGAGGGAGCCCAGGCTGGTGAGACAGGGGCTTAGTGGTACCCCAGTTCCAGATTACACCCTGGAAAAGTATGTCACACTGCCTCAGCCAGGAAGCTCAGGGGCCCTAGACTACTTGTTTGTTCAGCCCTGCCTAGGCGCTATAGACTGACTGTTTGTTCTGCCCAGCCTGGAAGGTCAGAAACCCTAATTGTTATGGTTGGCTCCAGCCAGAAGGCTTAGAGGTTACAGACTGCTTGTTCTACCTACCCCACCTGGGGGCCACAGTCGATATTTGCTCAATGCCCCAGTGGTCCTGAGACCACATTGTTGCAATTATTTGATCCCAAAGGGAGTCAGACAACTGTGTGGCAGGGTGTATCAATGGAGGTGGCCCCACTCGAGAAACAGGACCCCCGTCACACTCTGATTATTAATACATCAGGCAATTTTTATTTTCCATTAAAAGTAATAACAGTTTATTGTATGAAATGCTAACAGCACTGGTGTCTCAGATAAATGCAACCTGTAACCACAGTCAAAAATAGAGCCGTAAAATGCATCTTTTCACATACATGTCCCAACACATTAACAGAACACTGCCAAGTTGTAAGCCATAAGGCAAACTTCCATAGCTGAAATGAGGGGATGGGGGCTGTTTAAAATGCACTCACAAATAACAATGTTAGTTATACAAATCATTTTCACATACAACTGAACACACATTTAAAAATAAGCTCTTTTAAAAAAAGTTACAAAGAAACTCATGTTAATAAGGTTCACATGTCTTGCACATACAGAACATTTGACCTATATTTACCTTAAAAGTGAAGAAAATACCAGATTAATATTCTGTAACCCTGGTCACAATGTCAACAAACATTCTCTATGGCAGGGGTCCTCAAACTGAGGGTCGGGACCCCTCAAGGGGTCACAAGGTTATTACATGGGGGGCTTGTGTGCTGTCAGCCTTCACCCCAAACCACGCTTTGCCTCCAGCCTTTATAATGGTGTTAAACATATAATAAGTGTTTTTAATGTATAAGGGGGGTCGCACTCAGAGGCTTGCTATGTGAAAAGGGGTCACCAGTACAAAAGTTTGAGAACCACTGCTCTATGGGTCTGATTGAAAACCGAATGCAGTCATTGGAAAGACTCCCATTGACTTTAATGAGCTTTGAATCAGGCTTTACGTTTTCAGAATCCAGTGAAGATTACCTTCTCAGAGAAAGAAATGGTTAATGAAATCCCCATTCCTTTGAAGTGAATGGCAAAGGGCTTCAGTGGGGTCAGGATTTCACCTTGTGTGGGCAATAGCACGGATGACAGAAACAATCGCGTTGCACAAGCACCGCTTTTCATAGCTGTATGAAGGACAGACAGTAAAAAGAAATTTCAGTTAACTTGCCACAGGGTAGTATCTCTACAGTGGCGCTGGAGTTGTAATTCCCAGCCCACATGGCAGAGGCTACACTTCTATTTTTAGCATGCTGGCTCAGTCAAAGCTAGCCTGTGTACATCTGCCTGGGCTGGAAAGATGCCTCCCTTAAACAGGGCTTCATTAACTGCTCTTTATTTAGGCCCCAGTTCAGCAAAACACTTAAGCACATGCTTAACTATAAATGTGCTTAAGTACCATTGATTTTAATGAGACTTAAGCATGTGGTTATAGTAAATCTGTGCTTAAGCAGCTTGCTGAATTGGGGCTATAGGAGGCCCTCCTTCACTTAAGGGATTTTGTGAAAAATGATCTCAGTGGAGGATTTTTTAGTTAAATGCATGGCATGTAAGGGCTTCTTATTTAAATTGATTGCATTCATGCTGCTGGCTGTTTTGGTGCCACAGCGGCCACTGGTGGGCGAAAGGCAGAACTGCAGCACTTCTTGGGAAGAATGTATTTTCTGTGGGGGAAAAAAATTCTGCACCAGACACGTGTGCGTGTGCAGTTGTGAAGAATTCCCCAGCAGTATATAGTTAAGGACACTTCAGTGAACTATGTCTCAATTAAATACCATAGAGAAGTGCATCTTACCTAAGGATGCCTCTGTTATAAGTTCACACCTTAGTGAAGGAAACTTACTACAGTTGAGGATTCATTAGTTATGCCTGCCTGAAGTAAAGGTGCCCTTTAGTTAAGGATGATAAGGTGAGCATTAAAGTTAGCTGATTTACACTAGGGATGAATTTGCACCCCCCCCCCCAACTAGCCACATATCATTTAAAACATACTTAAGCATGTACAGCTACAGAACTCTATAGACATTTGGATGCTAAACGCACATTAAAATAAATATGTTTACATGAGAAAAGAAGGCAAGGCATATACATTAAATTATATAGTATACATTGAAAACATGTGAAAAATAGATGGAGTATGGATCAGATAGTTCTCAGAGCAGCAGGAAACTGGGTGACTAGTGGTTGTGAGGTAGAAGAAATATAAGAAGCGGATGACTAGAAAGAAATCTGAGAAGAAAAAGGCTCAGAACATGCTGGTAGAAGGCTACAGGGTTTAATGAAATCAGGAAGGGATAAAGTGGCCATTGCAGCTGCCTGCTGTCCCAGAGACATCCCCAGTTGTACATATTTGAACTGATTAGATCATTGCAAGTGAAAAGGACATTCATCTGTTTCAGAATTCCCTGCAGGACCTGGACCTGACTTTGCTGATTCATGAGAAACATACAGACATTTTCCCACGTCCAACTCACTGTCAGTGGTGTAGACAGGTTTAGAGCAGAGGGGGAGCGGAGCTAAAAAAAGGTGCCTCCCCTTGTACTTACCTGGCGGCGTGCTCCAGCTGTTTGGCGGCACTTCGGTGGCGGGTCCTTCACTTGCTCCGGGTCTTCGGTGGTACTCGCCGTCGAAGTGGCTGGCGGATGAGTGCTTTTTTTAGCTCCGCTCTGCTGGTAGCGCTGGAGCAAAAGGCGCCGGGAGCAAAAAGCGTCGGGTGCAAAAAAAGGCGCCGGAGCAAAAAAATGCTCCGCTCCGCCTGCAGCGCAGGAGCAAAAGGCGCCAGTGCACAAAAAAGGTGCCACTTCTGCTCAGTGGGGGAGCCGCCACGCCCCCTGCTCCCCCCCTGGCTACGCTACTGCTCACTGTGTGAAGAAAGCAACAGTATTTGATATTTGGTTCATTTAAGATTTTTACTTCATTTGATGCTATACTTTCACATCTAGTGCCACTCCCCCACCAGCACAACCTGTTCTGTCCTTCCAATATATTTTGTACCCTGATATTACTGTGTCCCATTGATTATTCTCATTCCACCAAGGTTCTGTAATGCCTATTATATCAATATCCTCATTTTATATGAGGCATTCTAGTTCACTCCTCTTATTATTTAGACTTCTAGAATTTGTATATAAGCACTTAACATTTTTCACTTTTTAGCTGTCTGCCATTATGTGATGTAACTGAATGGGATTCTTTTTCATTTGACTGTTTATCAGATCCTACCTGTATTTTATCATCTTCCACCCTCTCCTCCTTACTAGGACATATTGGATATTCTCTAATAGATCCTCCCCTATGGGATGGCTCTGTCTGAACCACGTGCTTCTCCACAGCTGTCAGCTTTCTCCTAGCCCTGAATTTAAAAACTGCTCTATGACCTTTTTAATTTTAAGTGACAGCAATCTGGTTCCATTTTGGTTTAGGTGGAGCCCATCCTTCCTGTATAGGCTGCCCCTTGCCTAAAAGGTTCCCCAGTTCCTAATAAATCTAAACCCCTCCTCCCTACACCATCATCTCATCCATGTATTGAGACCTTGCAGTTCTGCCTGTCTAATTGGCCCTGTGCGTGAAACTGGAAGCATCTCAGAGAATGCTACCATGTAGGTCCTGGACTTCAATCTCTTACCTAGCAGCCTAAATTAGTCCTCAAGGACCTCTCTCTCCTGTCCTTCCCTATGTCATTGGTATCTACATGTGCCATGACCACCGGCTCCTCCCCAGCACTACACATAAATCTATCTAGATATTTCAAGAGAGCCACAACATTTGCACTAGGCAGGCAAGTCACCAAACAGTTCTCTTGGTCATTGCATACTTAGCTATCTATGTTTCTAATGATCAAATCCCCCATAACTATTACCTGTCTCTTCCTAATAACTGGAGTTTCCTCCCCCAGAGAGGTACCCTCAGTGCTAGAGGATACCATGACATCATCTGGAAGGAGGGTCCCAACTATGAGATTGTTTCCCTCTTCGCCAGTTTAATGTTCTCCTTCCCTAGACTTTCATCCTCCTGAACAGCACAGAGGCTGTCAGACCAGAGGTGGAACTGTTCTACTGTGTCCCGGAAAGTCTCATCTATGTACCTCTCTGTCTCCCTTAGCTCCTCCAATTCAGCCACTCTGGTCTCCAAAGCCCATATACGGTCTCTGAAGACCAGGAGCGCCTTGCACCGAATGCACACATATTCCACCTGCCCATAGGGCAGGTAATCATACATGATGCATTGAGTGCAATAAACTGGATAGCCCCTGCTCTGTTGCTGGGCTTCTGCCTGCATTCTCTTTTAACCTCCGTAGCTTTTTCCTTTGTTGTTGTTTTGTTTTTATTCTTTCCTTTGTTGCTGTTTGGATTGAAGTATTTGGGAAGCTCCAGCCAGGATAACAGGATTTGTGCCTATCATTTTATATTAATAAAATGACGGACTTTATATGAGCTTGTATTGTCCAGGAGAGAGCTGGGCAGTACAAGACGTACATTTCTGGGGAAAGTCTGGGACTGCAAATTTGCTGGTGTTGCTCTGCAGCGTAATTCAAGAATGGCTGGCTATAACACTCATACAATACAACTGGGAGTAACTTACGTGATGGAGGCTGTGTGTGAGCAGATCAGGAGTGATAAGTTTCACAGCAGAACAGTGTAAAAGGCACCCTAGTTTGAGAACTGAGGGGACACAGCTGTTCATCAGTCCAGATTGTACCCTGAGTAATGTAACACACTACAATACAGTCTTCAATTACACCTTAATTTACTCTTTTCCCTTATGATGCATATCTGATTCCATGCACAGACTGGATGGTATGTGCTGTATAAAGTTGGGATGTGGATAGGACACAGGTGCCTTATTTGGCACAAAATTCTATGATCAGTTATGATGGTGCAAACCTGGAGAAATCCATTGAAGTCAATGGAGTTAATGTAAACCACCGTAACTAAAAGTACATCTGGCCCCTTCGTGGGCAGGATGGTCAGTGTGTAATGAATGAGGGAATGCTGTCTAGTAAACAAAGCAATGGAGCTCCATGCCTCATTCAGTATGCAGGATGGATAGTATGTGATCAAAGAGGCAGAATCTCCATTCCCTGAACATTAAGGATAAAAATATTTAACTGCCTCTTCATTCACTGCACATTGTGCAGTTTGTACAATGGCATCCTGATCCAGTTGCTCCCTGAAGTCATAGGAAAGCTCACCACTGAGTTCAGTGGGCTTTCAGTCTGAACTTGAATAAGGCAAGAGTCCTGCAGGGGAAAAATAAGTGATCACATAATTAAAGACTACATTGTAATGCATACACACAAAGGGGTGGAATTAAACCTGGCCATTTCCTGACTTTCAAGTTACCTGTGATGATGCCTTAACATTCTAACAGTTTTTTTTAACTGAATAATAGTCTTTAGGTGCATGTCAATCATTAGTATTGGGATTACATACAGAAGGAATTTATAACCGTTTACTTGGTTTGTTCCTTTTAGGACTCTAGTTAAGGCATAAGAAAGAAGAATGGGAAAAGGCAATGCTTTATACTTGGAATGAGACCGCACCTGTGAGATTTTGCATGATTTATGAATAACCTACAGACAGAAAGCAAACCTATTTAGGAGTTGATCATGAAACTCAGAGACTGGTATGAATAACTTCAGAGTTCTCCTCTGAGGAGAGATTCTGGAGCTGACATACTGCAACTGGCTCTGAGCTGGTACATTGTCAAGGAGCCAGGGAAAAACTTCCTTGCACCAGCCCTGCGCCCCCCCCTCCAATTAACGCCTCCTGCCCCCCACGGCAGCCAGATCCACACCCCGCCCCCCATGGCAGCTAACCCCCCCGCAGCGGCTGCTCAGCCCCGTGGGCTGCAGCAGCCTCCCCACCCACCTGTGGGCCCGGCTCTCCGCACCACCCGCAGGCCATGGTGGGCTCGGTTCCCCGCCGGGCCGCAACGGGCTGGAATCCCCATGCCCCCCGCGGGTCGCAGCGGGATCGGCTCCCCATGCCAACACGGTGGGCTCAGCTCCCCGCCCGCGGTGGCCCCCCACCAGTGCCCCCGTGGTGGCCAGCCTCCCGCCCGCAGCAGCTTACCTCAGTTGGGGGCAAGGGCAGCAGCTCATGGGAAGCTGCGTTCTTGGTGGCGATGACACCGCCGGGAGTCTCTGCCCCCCAAATGCCGGCGCCCTAGGCGACCGCCTAGGGTCGCCTAGTGGGTGCACCGGCCCTGCAAGGAGCAATATATAGCTAACTTCACCATCCCTCCCTGCCTTGGGCAGATGCAAATGAAGTGTTCAAGAGATAGCGAATTTAAAAAATAAAACATCAAAGCCAAAACCCTCAGGCAGGGGAAAAGGTGAACAGCCACTGTTTCCTTCTGCACAGGGATGTTTCCAGCTGTTCGATGAGCTCTCTCTGATAATGTAGCTGCTGCTATTTCAATGAATGATGGCTCCTAATGGACAATTATACTTTACATGCAAACATCCTCTCAACCCCACACCTCACCTCAAAGCAAAAAACAAAACTATGTTAAAAGAATGATAAGGTTACAAAATCAAGCACTCAAAAGTTAAGAACAAGGGGGCCAAATAAAGAATGCACAGGAGACTTCACTCAGGAATATCCTAACTTTTGAGCACTGGAGTTTGCAAATGTAACTTTCTTTTATGTGTGTGTAATTTCCTTATTTTTTTAAATATGGAACATATATATGTATCATCAGGAGGGCTGGGACCTTTAGATCCACAGCAGAGACCTCTACCACTTGAGCTAGAGTAACTGGTAGATGTAGTAGGCTGTTACTCTCCATATGGAGCACCCTTTAGACAGGGATGAGAAACACACTTTGCCAGTGGGTTTTACAGAGATTTGCTGGCAACAGAGGAAAATAGAGACTCAGGACTCCTGATTTCAATTCCACATTCCACACTAAGAGCACTTTGCTGGCATGGTGCACTGGTATTCTTATACTGGTAAAGTGCTTCTAGCATAGTCATGGCTCTCGATACGGTGACTTTTTTGGGCAAACTCACTGTTAATCTGACTGATGAGCTGTGACAATCAGAGTGCAGACACCACAAGGGGAGAACGGGGGATCTGAACCCAAAAGACTAAGCAAGTGAACCAACTGATCGTACACAATGTTAGTGCATATCACAATATGACAAGTAAGGTCTTTTATGAAAGCTTGTAATGTTCTGAATTTGATGGTCAGTTTGAGATATGTATAAAAACTGTGGTTATGAATCTGTGTATTTAAGTATATAGAATGCTATGCTCATGACCTGTACTTCAATTTAAAGTAGCCCTCATGGCAGGGAGGGGCACCTCCCAGGCTAGTGGTTTACACAAAACGAACTTCAAGTACCATCCAGGGTCCATCCAGAAGGAGATAATGGTGGACCATTAAAGTTAATGGGAAAACAATGAAACAACTTGAGACTGAAAAGAAAACCCTAGTCCTGGAAAACTAAGGCCTGGCCTACACTAAGAAATTATGTTGGTATAACTATGTTGCTAAGGGGGTGTTAAAAATCCACACCCTTGAGCGATGCAGTTAAACCCACCTAACCACTGGTGTAGACAGCACTAGGTCAACAGAAGAATTCTCCTGTCGACCAAGCTACTGCCTCTCAGGGAGGTAGATTACCTACGCCAATAGGAGAACTGTAGTGGTTTGTGTGTAGACAAGCCCTAAGAAAGGTGGGAATTCTCCCCATACTGAATAACTATGAGTCACAATGACAAGAGAAAAAAAACTTTTAAAAACAGACTTAGGTCTGGGATGTTTTTATCCAGAAATTTTCTAAACAGGGTGCTGCCTGTGAAACACCATATCCCATCTAGGACAGAGGGCATGCTGGGAAACTGCTCTGGGGCAATAAGTAACTTATATTAGAAAAACGGAATTTAGTTAATATAGAAGTATAAAGCCTGAGGTTGCATCTTTATAGTTATTTTCTGTGTAGCTTGTATGTGTTCGCTTTCCCTTATTATTTCATCTTTGAATCTATTACTTTTGTATTAAATTAACCTTTTGTTTATTTTTACCCCAAGCAAGTCTGTGGTGTATACACTGGGTGGAGTGTGTGTCCCCAAGTGAACTGACAACTTGCAGGCAGGCTTTCCTCCTTTGAGGGGTGATGAAACAGAGTGGAAAAGGCTGAGTGTCTGGTAGTTAAGAACTCAGGGTAGGTGGATTTGGGTAGACTCGTGCCCTGAAGGGTTGAAGGAGTTGTCCTGTAAGGAGTAACTAGGCTGGTGGAAGCCAGGGTGAGATCCAGATGCTTATAGGCTGGCTAGGGCTCTGAGCCATAACAGCCTGGCATTAAGGCATCCAGTGTTACATGACAGGCAGTGAAAGAACCCCTTACTGGTCTGGGTGATCCCCAAAACATCACAGGAACACGGAGCTGAATACCAAGAACTGAAAAGTTTACTCACCCGTAATCCACACAGTAATAGTTCAACTTTGCCTGCCCTACAAAACTTTCTATGGATGCCTCTAAAGATGGACTAGGTGCTGTACTATTGTAAAAGGAAAGTATGCAACTGGACACTTGTGGCCAGAGCCTTTCAAAACCATATACACATTTTTACAAATAATAAAGGAAACTCTGGAAATCACATTTGATTATAAAGCTTTTCACATTTATGTCTATGTACAAGTATTTGTGACTGAAATCGATCACAAATCCTTGTTAACCAATTCAAAGAAGGGTCTTTGGCACGTAACATCTAGAATTCAAAGACTCTTACCACAGCTTCAGAAATATTGGATTCATTCCAGAAAGTCATTTAATTACAGCCGATACTTTGTGCAGAAAGTGGGATGAGACCCAGTTAGGTCAGGATCCAGAAACTAAATCTGCCCTAGACATCCGCATGGTAAACTACTTAGATGCTCTGTCACCTCGCATGTTGGAAAAAATACATGCTGCTCCAACACAGGATGAGACCTTGTGGTCCTTCATACATGGTATACATGTCAAAAACCTTTCATGCCTCAGCACTAGGTACCTCCCAGGCATGAGCTCTCCATGGTGGATGGTGCTCTCTCCTTAAAGAAAGATGTATAGGGGTTGCATTTGTTCTAAGACAAGAAAAAGCCTTAAAGCTCATTCTTGAAGGGCATGTGGAAATGAAAATATGTAATAGGAGGACATGAGAAGTAATCTATTGGCCAGGAATGAGCAAAAATATCACAGACATAGTGTGGCTACAGAGACCAAGGTAATTCTCCATCTTAAAAGATGGAGTTTGACTACAGGCCTCCCAGGCAACTGCAAAACAGCAGGCTGTGGTTACTATGTTCTGCCATATTTAAATATCAAGATTGCTGGGCCTTATGATGTTATCTGATAAAATATGACCATGTATATCACTGTTGCTACCACTGTTATATAATTGCAACAAATCTTGTACAAAGGTTGTCCAGTAAGGTGTCTATGGAAAGGTTATGATTTGCTGACTATAATTATGCTATTTGTATGCGTGTATCATTTTTGTATTTGAAGTTATGAGCATTGGCTCTACACCTATATTTCAAATATGTTTGCTCCTGGGGTACCGCCCACGAGGTATTTAGCCTGCACATCTTGGAGGGGCTATTCAAGTTAAGTTGCCCATCAAAAGAACACTTAGCACACAATGGAAGACCATTGCAAATAAGGTTTGTCAAGAATAATGCAAGAAATTACCACATCTGTCACAGCTCCCTCCTGAAGAAGAGAGTATAACATGGGTGCTGACCAGCATTCTAGAGAAACCCATTGTCTTGTTGCCTGACAGGTTTATTCTTTGTATGGCATTTCTGCCATGACCTTTCATAATTTCACATTTCAAATATTCAGATAACAAGCATTCAACATAACGGCATATGTTATTCAGAGCATCGCACAGAGTCATTTAATAACCATCCTGTATAATTTCTTGCCTTAGAATTTATGGGACTGAGCTTTCACATACCCCTTCCTATCACTGTTACCCCAAATCTTTGGGTGTAAACGTGAAACCTAGTCCTTCCACTTCCACCTTCCATTCAGTTCTTAGGGTGAGTGCATGGTGGCCCTTTGCCCCCAAAGTGGTCAGTGCCCCAGTGATGGCTTGAGATTTCCTACCACCTCTAGAAGTATCACAAGCAGTCATTCTTTATGCCAAAAGGGAGAAATAAGATAGAGCTGCCTCCCTGTGAAGCGGCTCTTAACTATGCAAGCACTGCTTTTAACAGCAGAGGCTCAGGAAAGGACGATTCTTTGAACCTCGTCTGGCCCCCACCTCCCTGAAGGTCAGGATCCAGGGACTCTGATGGCCTAACCTCAGCTTCTCTGGGAGAGGAAGAGGAATATCAATCCCCCACCCCACTGGGGTGGCCTTTTGTTCCCCATACACTGAACAGAATTCCTTCTTCCACCAGGCTCAGAGTCTGTGGAAATGTAAAGGACCATCAGGCAATCAGAGCCTGTGGGAAGACCTCCTCCCTGGCTGTAGTTATCTTTGTCATCCCCCAAGCAGCAGTCTTACACTCTACTTGGACATTTCCCACCCTGGGGTGGGCAGTGTACCCCAGCTGCCTCAGTGTCCCTACTTTTGGTGGGCGATAATTATCACCATGCTTTATACTGCCTCTGGTTCCCTAGTAGGCAGAGAGCTTACTTGTTCGTTATGGGCTTTAGGATCCAGAGAATTTCCTTTCAAGTCAGTAGGTCTTGTCACTCCTTTCCCCTCAGGTGTTGGTCTACATACATTGGGATGTAACTTGATTTCTGTTGGACACTGGCAGGGAGAATTCATCCCTCTTCTTCCCAGTTAGCAATTAATTTGCATTTTGGCTTAACAGTCTCTTGCCAATCTGAAGCTAACCGAGGGGGCCAAATTTACCCCTTCTGCTTTCAAAGCCACAATATCATTGCCCCAAAGCAAAGACTATGGAACATCTGACACTGCACCTACAACCAGCACCGACTGCTCCTTCCTGGGTCTGTGTAGAAATCTGCCTGTAGATAGAGTGAAGACTTTTACCTCCGAAACTTTAACCCATTAACTCATAGGCCTCATCAACTGTGGTAATCTGCCAGCCAGTTTCCCCATAACCTCTACACTGAGTTGAAACCTCAGCATAGGGCATGTCCCCTTTTTCCTGAACTTCCTGAAACCTTCTCCTGTACACGTCATAGGTCAGTTTAAACTTCTGCTACAAAGTTTGTTTACATCAGTCATAATCTTTATAGTACTCTCTGTCCATGAGAATGAAAATGTCCAAGGCCATCGTCCCTGACAGTAGTAGAGCCAGATACTGGACCATGTCCTCCTTCCCACTTTATTCAACTCACACCCCACCTCAAAAGCATTTCGAAACACATCCATGTTATTCCCCTCCCTAAAGAGAGCAGATAATTTGGAGTCTATGCCACCCACTGGCACAGGTACCTGGGGATTAGGGTTGTGAAGGTGCAGTTTCTCCTTCTCAATCGGACATTGATGCTTCCTGTCCTTCTCCTCTCTCTTGTTCTGGTGTGGTTGCTCTGCTTCTCTCTCATACTGATGGTGCCACTCCCTGCCTGCTCGCTCTTGCGTCCAATGTGCTAGCTGCTGGATTTCCAGATGCAGTCAGTACCTTTCCAGACACGCCTTCTCCTGCTCTGTTGATCTGTTCACAGCTCCTGTGGCAGTGGTGCACTCGATCTGGATGGAACATGGCTGCTGGTTCTGTCCACCTCTTCCCTGCTTCCATCCAGGCTGTTGGCTCCTAGATTTCCCACAGCTGCTGGACCCTCTTCCATCAACCAAAGATCTAGCCCTAAATGATTTGCTGATAAAGCAGAGATTACCAAGCACCCAAATCAAGAAGAATGAAATTCACCCCTGTGCAGAGGGCCACCAAAAGGCATATGTGACACTGAAGTCCCATATAAGCCCCCCAAACAGGGCTTCAATGGAATTTAAATGGTGCATAGGCCTCGTTCTGCCCCCTGCACAGGAGTGCATTTCACCCTAAAAGAGGTATAGATTGACCTAAGCATAACCAATACATACATTTTAAATCAAACTATTTGGAAACCAGTGTGATGGGTTCCCCCCAGGGTGCCCCCTGGAACTGGGGTACCACTGAGCCCTCTGCCTCACCAGCCTGGGTCCCCTCTCACACTGTGCTGCTGTGCCAAGCTGTAGCCCACTCTCAGTGCTACACTCCCACCACCGTTTGCACAGGCAGGGATGCACCCAGCTGCACTTACATACAGGCTGACCAGCCACTGCATAGCAACAATAGAGAGGCTACAGCCAAAATAACCCCCAGCTTCCCAGCCTAGGACCCCCAGAGCTGTACTGTCCTCCTCTGGTCGAAACCCCAACCACTATGAATTTATTACCCAGTTTGCCCCTCCCTCAATGTGGAGAGGAATATGCAACAAACTTGTGTTAACCAAGCTGAGATTTTTTTCCCCAGACACTGCTTCTTAAAGACAACAAGTTTATTAACTACAAAAAGATAAATTGTCAGTGATTATAAGGGATAGCAGACAGATCAAAGCAGATTACCTAGCCAATAAAGAAAAATCGCAACCTAAGCCTAGGATACTAGAAATATTGGATATCAATTAACAATTTCTCCCCCTGACCCTCTTCACAGGAATGAATTTCACCCATTGATAGGAAATTTTTCCTGAGTTGGACTCTTATTTTTAGGAAAATGGGGGGGGGGGGGCAGGAGGAAGGGTCTGGAGAGCAAATGACCCTAAATAATAATTTCAGCCTTGATCCTACAACTGAGCTCTGTGCAGATAGACTCTACTGAAAACCATGTACCTTAAGTTGTAGTCAGTGGGCCTTAGACTGTAATGATCTCATTTTGCCTATCCCTTCCCTTCTCTGGTGCTGAGCAAGAAGCAGTAAGTGATAGAGAAGCCAAGTGAATAGGAACATGAAAGAATAACTTGCTAAAGTAAAGACTTCTACAATCACCCCTTATCTCTTCCTTGGACAGCCTACAGTAGTTGCTGCTGGGTGGTCTGTCAGAGGTGTCACCTTCATGCTTGCTTGACTGATCTTGTTTCCTGACTGTTTTAACAAAGCATTATCATTGGCAACCATATCACTAAAAATTGCCGTGGGGGTGTGACTGCTGGAGTATCAGTAACTGGTGACCCTACTCTCAGGAGGGAGTGATTGACCACCCAGCGGGCAGCCCTGAAGCAGTTGGGACTCCTCATGAAGCAGGATTTTGGTTGAGTGATGGTGGTAGATGAGCAGCATGTCATCTGGCAGCTCTTAGGGTTTGTGGGCAGAATCATCTTGCTTACATGTAATTATCATTACAGCCACTTTTATACCCCGCCACAGAGGACATTGTAGTGCTACAGGTCAAACGTTCACTGGTCACTAGCATCATAGGGCCTCATGCCTTTTGTAATCATTTACATGAGAGCAAAATGAGTGTAAAAACGTTACCAAAGCAAAATGATTCAGGCAATGGCAAATTGCCCCCCGCCCCCCGCCTGTTTGTAATGCGCACATACAACATGCTAGTATTGTTCTTTAACTGCTAATGCGTGAGGATAAGGGTAGTTCATGAAATACTGAAGGCTGAAGTATGACTGGTTACCTATGTGTTTGCTGTGCATGGTAAGTCTCAATCCATTGTTTACACGGGGTTCTAAAAGTGGCAGTTCCCAGGAAAGCTGTTGGTGTCTTGCGGGATACAACAGAAGAGCACAGCACAGAACTCACAGCCAGGGGCACTGAGGTAGCTTTAAGGCCCCTGTTTGCCCACCCAATCCAGGGCTGCTGTGGGGGCTGAATAGCCCCCACAGCAGACAACCCTGGGTGCCTAGGTTACAGCAGTCTCCCCAGGCTGCCCTGTAGGCCTGATCGCTGTCCTGAATTTCTGCAGTGCTGTGGGCTGCAGTCCAATCCCGGACATGCCTCTCCCACCCCTGCCCTGCCCCAATACACCCCTTATACTAGGGCTTGTGTGAAGGGTTCCTCAGAAGCTTTACACTGCTCTGGCCCTTTTATCTGGTACTTGTCTGGTGTGGGGCTCAGAATCTCACCCTGAGTGTCCCAGTTGAAGTTGTTTATGTAACTGAATGGCACGCTAGCACAGGTTAAGCAGAAATAAGGCTTCAAATATTGAAACCTACAGGATGGTTTCGATTTTTTTTCTTATGAATAAATTTGAACTCTTTTGCTGTTTGCTTTAATTCACTGGAGATGTCGCCAATGGCAAAACTGAATTTCCCCCCTCAGAACTCACATATACATTAAAAATTGACTGACATTTGAAGAGAAACATATCATTAAGGTTGTTAAATATGGATTTTCTTTTTCAGTCCATGCACTGTGTTCCATCGTACTGGAATATTTATTTTACTCAAGTATTAACAGACACACTGTTAATATTGTCATTTGAAGAGTAATTCTTCATGCAGCTTTCATTTAATGCTCATGTATATTACAGGCATACTGGGTGGCAATGGAAGATTCCTGCTGAAGCTGTCTGCTGTTTTATCCTGGGCCAGCATCCTGAAGAGTATTTTGTGTTCTTAGGGATGATTTTCAAAATCATTGAGGGTTAGGCACCTAACTGCCAGCTCTGCTTTTGAAAATCTCCTCCTTTATCATTACAGTGAGGCAGCACCACTACTTGCAAACTCAGCACAAGCTTTCAAAATGCAGCTGCTTTGAAATAGCACCATTATAGGCCAGATCCTGCTCCCACTGGGGTTCCATTAACCTGAATGGCAGAAGGATCAGCACACTCCTTCAGCTGCATGGCCTATTTCTGCTATTGGAGCAACATGAGGGGTCCTTTTGGAGCACACAACCCGACCTGTATGTTTTTAACCAGCTTAGTTATATGACATATTATGATTTCTGGTAATTCTTCTATGAGAGAATTTACAGACTACAGGGCTTTGTGAATACAAAATGACCGGGGAAAGGTTCAGAGTAACAAAACAATTAACTAAATGTGTGAACTAACTTTTTTTATATTTTATTTATGTGGCCATCAGGAACTGTGACCTAACTGAATACGCACTTATCCCCTATGCCCACTTACCTCCTAATTACAATCATATGCTCAGCACCGTCTTTGAAATCTTTTTGCCTGACTTTATTATTAAAAAGAAAATATCGCGCAATATATTCAAAGACTAGAACTAATGGGCAGGAAAAAAATCTGGGGAGGAAGGGTGGGAAATCTTGGGCTTTGCCTGTCTTTTCAGAACATGGACTGGGAAGGAGGCCAGGGAACACTCTGAATTTGATCAATCACTTCTTGAAGAGGTGACTTACTGGAGAGAGAGAGAATTCTCAGAGAGACTGAATGCCTGTGCAAAAACTGCCATTGAAAATTTAACCTGGTGATCTGGATTCAAACGATTGTGAAATGAGGCAGATTCCCATGAAAGTGAACATTAATGCAGAATTCAGGGAGATCACGCAATACAGTTTGCAGCATGAGGTACAGCATGAAGGGTGGGGGAGGGAGGTGACATCTGTACTAGCCCTCTAGGTAGGGTGACCAGACAGCAAATGTGAAAAATCAGGACAGGGGGTGGGGGGTAATAGGAGCTTAGATAAAAAAAAGACCCCAAAATTGGGACTGTCCCTATAAAATCGGGACATCTGGTCACCCTACCTCTAGGCTGCTATCCTCTCTACATTTAGTGCCTTCTGAGAGACTCCCTTCTACCACAATGCCTGAAAGAAATGAGCCAAGTAATAATGGTTAGGCAATGGAGTATTTGCATGATAGTTTGTTTACATACCATAAAAAGCCTTTTCCCCCAGAACTATGATGATATGTGCCAGTCATCACCTGGGCAACTGTGCTTGTGTGCTGTATCCAAAGCTGGTTGACATTTTTTCATCAAAGCTTTTTTTTTTTTTTTTTTTTTTTTTTTAAACTAAATGGCTTTTCAAAGAGAACAAAAATTTTCACAGAAAAGTTTAATTTGTGTATGTTGTTTTCAATGGGAAAACAGAAACCAAACCACAGTCTATGGTGAACAAAAATGCAGGATTTGGTAAAAATGTTTTTTTGGGGGGGGGGATTTTGAAAATCAAAACTTTTTCCCAAAAACTGAAATATTTTATAAAAAGCAGGTTTTTGGGAGGGGAAAAAAAATCTGATTTTGCCTTTTGGAGGAAAAAAAAAGAGGAATTTAAAGAAAAGGTGTTAATTTTTTGTGTGCAAATCATAATTGGCTGTTTCCAAACAGCTCTAGTTGTATCCCTTTGTCTGCTTACCATTTTAGGCCTTGACCCTGCAACTGGCTTCATATGGGCAGACCTTTGTATGCACATAGAGGCCCTGATATTCACTGGAGGCCGGGGGCAAGGGGCGGGAGAAAAAGATGGATATAAATGATGACACATCAGAATATAATGGGGAAAGTTCTGCAGCTGCTTCCCACCCTCAGACTAGTAAGAAAAGTAGCTGCCTCCCTCAAAGACCGTATACAGTGTGCTGAAGCATCCAAAGGACAGGATAAGATCACAAGACACAGTGCCGGTTGGAAAGCCATTTTTATTTTATCGTTAAAATATTTTTTCTGATACAGTTTCCAGTTACTAAGCACAGGTTTGATTTAAAAAATGGTAAAAAATTGATAAATTTGTACTTAAATTAAAGATGCCCTGTCTATTTTTTTCTCTCTGCTAGGTTAATTTTAATGTATATGCCACCCCCTTTGAATAATGCTTGTGTGCTAATATATCATCACTTTGCATACAGCCCCCAGCAATTCATGCAAGCTTACAAAAAGTACAGCTTGCAACATATAGGGAATTGGCTTTACTATGTTTGGTCAAGCCCTTCCTCTTCGCCCATGTCAGGAAATAGAGAAATCATGAATTCCATATCAGGTTGTGTGTTTTTTAAATAGAAATCCCTGAGCATGCCATGACATTTCTCTCAGAATCCAGGCATATGGCCATAATTCATTAGAGTTAATTTTGAACAGTTTAAATGACATAGGGAAGGTCTCCGTGGCCCAGACCCTCAAAGGTATTTAGGCTCCTAACGTCCATTGAAATCAGTGGAATTTAGGAGCTTAAATACCTTTAAGGATCTGGACCTCTGCTCACATTTTAGACCTGTGAGGGAGTCAGCTTTCTTGTCACAAGAGATTGTTGCTGAACCCAGACCTTTTGGCATCTCTTTCGTTTAGGCACCTGGAGACCTTGAGACCCTAAGTTCTAGGCCAAGGTGATTTTCCAGAATGAATAGGGTTGCCAACCCTCCAGGATTGTCCTGGAGGGTTGGCAACCCTTCTCAGGTGGTGTGTTGTTCTCTACTCATGTGTCGTGTGATGGAACCTCCCGGAATACATCCAACCAAAATTGGCAATGCTAAGAATGAAGCCTCTAGTTCAGTAACCTATGAGATCTGGTTTGCTTGTAAAATGGCCCTTCCCTACTAGCACTTCTGTATCTCTGGTAGGGCACATTTCATAGTCCATCTTATTATGTCACCATTTCTAACTGGCTACAATTGAGTCAGAATCTAAGCATGAAGTCACTGCAAGCTGTGTTCAAGCATTGCACTTGCCTTAGGTATTCTGGGCTTTTTGCGGGGCAGGCCACACCTGTTGCTGGATTAAGAGTGGCAGTTTACTTAGTGCTTTCATGTAGAGAAGTCTGTCTGCAGTTTTGGGCATATATTTAGTGTGTGATTCTCATTTTCACAAGGAGCCCTTTAAGTGGGAGTAAATTATATTTATACTGACTTTAAGTTGCCAGAGTGATGCTAAGTGGCTTTAGCGTAATTGAGAATCAGACCCTTAATTTATAAATTAAAAGTCAAATAGCTTTGGGCAGATCCTCAGCTGGTGGAAATTGTCAGTGGAGTGACACCCATTTATCCCCCGCTGAAGCTATGTCCCCTTCACTTTCCAGGTGTAAGGGTGTCTGGTGGGCACCCATTCAGAAAAAAACAGTAAGGATGCGTCTACATCCCAAACCATGCTCTTTCCCAAGCTAAATGTAGAAATTCTCTCTCCCCCCTTACAGCCCTTTTAGCTGCCTTTTGCCTCCTGAATCCTGCCTGTGGAGGGCTTGAGCTAAGTCCCTGTAAAACTTACCCTTTTCCACCCCAAGTTTTGAAATGGTGAAGAAAAGGCATATGGAAAAACACCATTGCTCATAAGTAACTTTTCCTCAGCAACTCCAGTAGATTAATGCATAATAACAACTGTTTTAAAATATTTTGTTTATTAAATGTTCAAAATAACATAAAATTTATATTAGCAATTTTATGGCTGAGGTTCTGGTATTCTGTGACCTTAAAACTTTGACATTGAGGGCTCAAAACATTACACTTTTGAATTAGAAACTTCATAAGTAACATTTATAACAGTAAATTGTCTCATAGGGAAAAGTGTATAGAAATATCAATTATAACCATATAAACTTTGGGCAGTGGGACAATAAATATTTTGCTATAAAGAGGGTTCATTCTATTTTCAAGATTATGTATAGTGATCAAGAAACAATATATAAGCAGTTTCATTTTCTATGGCACTCAAAAAAATATCACAATTTCTTTCTTTAGTAACTGAGAAACTGGGATAGTACCTTTTACATTCTGTTAAATTACTCCTAATGTGCACGTTTTTATTTGCCCTTAAGTAAGTTTTTAACCACCTTCTTACCAAGGTGTAGCACCATTTAGCAAGATCAATACTGATACATTTGCTGGGAATGTACAATATATTACCTATTCCGTGCTAGAATACAAGGCCCAGTTGAACAAGTTCATCCTTGTTGTCTGCAGTAGAACTTCAGTGCAGGAGTAGCAACAACACGCTTTAAATCATGAAGCTGCAGTTTATTTAAAAACAAACAAACAAAAAGCTTCCCCCCTTCCAAGTTGCATAAGGATTCATGAACAATGACTGATTATTTAACAGTACTGGTGGAGTTTTTTTGTTTGTTTGTTTGTTTTTAACCTGGGAAATTAGGGTGGGGGTTTTGACTTCATCTTAATTTAATTTAGAAAAACACATAATAAATGGTTACAGCCTGGCCTTTCAAAAGGATCAGATAGTTGCAACATTTCTAGAAGTTGTGTGAGATGATTGGTGCTGAAAATGTATAAATATACATACAGATATGTACACCAACCCCCAAACACGGGAGCATCAGGTCACCTTGAAAACAGCAAAGAGACTTGAAAACATCATGAAGGGTGCCTAATGCAGCAGCAAAGGTTGACCAAAAGTGCCCCCAAGAAATGTGGCCTGGTTGTCAGGTTTTCCTGCAAATGTCTTGAAAAACCTCATTTTGCAGCAAATTCTCTGGAAATAAATTGACTTGTCAGTCCAATGGCATGTTCAGATTAATTTGGGGGATTTTTAGCAGGGATATTTAGTTTAATTTAAAAAAGTATACAATTTGTTATTTGAAAACTAACAGCTTATGACAGACTCCATATAACATAGAAATTATTTGACAATGGAACGATATTCAGTGTTCCACAGCTTCTACATACCACTCATCTTATAGCTATAGTCTGGTATGCGTGTATAATATTGACTAAAACAAGAGTACATCAGGTTCAGCGTATCACAGGTTAGTTTCCTATGACAACTCTGCAGTATTCTGTCACAATATGATGTGGTAACTGCATGGTAAGTCCACTGGGTACAAATGGTAACTGATCCTATCCTGTTTTGTGATGCTGTGGCAAATAAACTGTCATGATTGTACAGTATGTGACCACCAGCTTTGTCCTCAAAGCTGCTTGTTCATAAAGGGCAGTGGGGGAGCAAGGAAGATTCTAGGTTGGCTCTAGCCTATTGCTGAGTCCCACCCATGGCGAAAAGAAGGTAGATGTAGCTCTGTGATTGGTCAACAGCATTTCATCTGTCAACAAGATGATGATACAGGAAAGTGAAGCAACTTCTTTGCACAGGACTAAGCATGCTGCCTCTGCAAAAATCTCTAGCCCAACTGGCCTCCGCTCATAATGATGCTATGGGCCCATTTCTGCAACCTTCACTCCGGGTGAGTCATGTATACTTATGACTCAGAACTGGATGGAATTCTTTTGATTAATAGTTTATTCAACAAAAAATGCAGCTTTGACACTATTCACAAATGTGACACCAATAATTTTGGCCATAGCAGGAAGAGAAGGTGCTACTGCTATTGCCACCCTCCCGTATACTCTCTAGCCCAGTGGTTGAGGTACTCACATAGGATGTGGGAGACCGTGGTTTAAATCCCTGCTTTAGAAGGGCCCCACAGGGTTTTTTTTGCAATTCACCAAAAATGCCATTCTTTGACCCAAACCAATTTTTTTCCCAAAATTGCCACCAAAATCAGTTATTTGGCCAGCAAGTGTAATGCCAATGAACCGAAGTACGATTTCCTGCAGGACCTCTTTAAAACGGCAACTTTTAAAAATAAATAAAAACTAAACTTGATTTGGCTTCATTTTGTCAAAAGGAGGGGGAGGGGGAAGGGAAAGACGAAACAAGCATCTGTTTCCTTTTTTTAGCGAGAACGTCCTTGGGGCTTTGATTTCACTGAGAGAGCGTGGCTGTACGTTGACGAGCACGGTGTTTGGAGACCATTGCGAAAGTCCCATACACCATTGGTGTGAGGTCATAAAGATCTCAAGAGCCCAGGGAAATCACTGCAAGCCTGAGCTCAGTGGGAATTTCCACCAGGTCATCAACACAAGCACCAGAACACCATGGCCAGAGTTGTCCTTGATGAGACCTTGTTTGATCCACAGAAAGATCTCAGACGATCAGGAGATGATGTTCTGAGCCACATGAAAGAGAGGATTAAAGTTTTATCATACTTATGCTCAGGTTTAGAGGAATTAGCAACCTGGTCCTCCACTCAGAAAAGGCAACACAGTTCAGGGGCTACTTGCTGGCAATGCTGGAGTTCCTCAGAGATGAGGATGAGGCTAACAGGATGGCAGGGCAGGCGGTGAAAGCTCTCCAGAATCCAGTTTGCCACTTGGAATGAGAAGAAGTGGTCACAGTTGTGCATTTGCAATATCCCCAACCAGCTCTGCTGCTCTTCAATGGTGAGAAAGAAAGGGCCCATTTTCCTGCTATGGTTGCATTTAGTGAAATACTGAGGTGCCTGGAAAATCTTAAACTTGGTACCATCAGCCTCCTGAGTGACATGTACTGCATCCTGCTTCTCATGCAGGGACAAGGGTTCTGACATGTTCAAGGCATATGGAGACACAGAAACTGGTTGGGGTGAACACAGCATATGTGAATGACAAGTCACAAGTAGGTCTGGCCAAAGGAAGGAGATGGTGGGGATCAATATAACTCAGAATCTGTGAAAATAATGTGTGGTGTAGATCCTTCACATCAGATATGTTCAGAGCCCCACTGCTTTCAATGGAGCTCCATGTGAGCTGAAAGGTTTGCCCTGGTACATCTGATTGTAGGATTGAGTCCTTTGTTTATGTGGGAAGTGTAAGATTTAAGATTCCCATAGCTATTCGTTTCTTACAAAATCCAAGCACTTAAAAAGAAAATAATGTGCTAGGTCATTTCATTGGTGCTAATTAGCATCCTTAACTGGACATTTTTAGGGAAGTTTTTTAGTTTTCAGAATGACCCAAGTTGTGTTTATTTTTAACCTTTCATTTCCTCTTGTGTGCAGGTAAATGAAGATAGTGTTTTAAATCAGTGGGATGAATGTGTCACCTGATTATTAAAATAAAGGAGTGAGTGGTGGAGGTCTAGCTAACAATGCATCTTGCAGAGACAGCCCTGCCTCATTCCATGTGGACCTGACAATTTAGGCACATTCACTAGGTAGCTATGTTAGTGATGCATACAAGTACAGTGCACCCGACCTTCGCGCCAAACACTGCTAAAGAGTCATAGCACATGACATGTCTGATCCAAGGCTAGAAAACCACATCTCCTGATTGCACAAGCAGCAGCTAAGCCAGTAGGATGCAGTGCCTGCTAGACAGCTCACTGAACCTCTGTGTCTTACTTAGTCACGTTTTTTTAGGTGGGGTACCAAAGTTTTGCATTTACAAAGCACTTTTTCCTCCTAAGACTTCAACACACCCTCCAAAGGTGGTTAAGCATTAGTAGTCCATTTTACACTTGACTTAAGTACACAGAGACTTGAAGCAATCTGTATGAGAGGTACTGTGGTCTAGTGAGAAAAGAAGTGGTTTTACCATTTCAGCAAGCTGGGGGAGGAGTGTCTATATTCTGGGATCCACCAAAAGCCTCCTTTGGCAACTTGTTTAAATTCTGTTACTCTCATTTGGAAAATGGTCCTGCAGAGGATGCGGAAGGAGGGGTAACTTTACTAGTTCTTTTCACTTTTTAAAAGAAAAATATTGCTTGTGGCCATGATTTTTTCCTCTGTTGCCTTCACTGTCAGAAGCAGGTATATTTTTGAAATAATGGCCATTTCATAGACATTTAACTATTCTTGGCCTTGAAAACTGCCTCTTGTATCACATTTTGTGATGCAATGTTACTTGCTTAGGCAGGCAGAAGGCACAAAGTTAGACAGATTGGAAACTTGCAAACATTTTAAAAAGGAGTCATTTTAAAGTCTTTTAATCTTAACAAATGCTCACCCAATTCACTAAATGTAAAGAAAATGTTCCAGTTGTCAATGAGACTTAATCGTTAAAAACTGAAAGCTTAATAACGTCTCTCTTTTTTTTGGTACAAAAATCAGCCTTTCAATAGGACCCTAGTTGCAACTCCTTGTCAGCCTTCTAAGCTGCAACAAGCTGATAGAGCACTATGCTCTTATGTATATCATGCACAACCCCTCTCCAACAGAAGTCAATGAAAAACAATGCCTATTGTCATCCATGAAAACAGGACTGGGCCCATTACTCAGACTGACATCAATGGGAGCTTAATTACACTTTCTTCAACAAAGCGGGTGCATGAATTTTCAGGGGAATTTAACTATATGGAAAGTTTGAAAGGGGAGTAACGAGCTGTTTTTCAGCTAGACAAAAGAAATGTTAGCCAAAAATCAGAATTTCAAAGCATGGTGATTTTTTAAAATGACTGATTCAAAAACCCCTTTATTAATTTTCTTCAAGGTTTGCGCAAGCATTCTCCTTCATGTTGAGAGTAAATACAACTCCTCTCAGGCCACACGCATTTTCCAAGCAAGAGCTATAGAGGTGATAAAAGAGGGCTTTTTAATGGAAGCCAAATTATAGAGAGACTAATGCCTCTCCATAGTAAAGTCACTTGTGTGTGTGTTCATGCTGATAAAAAATGTACACGGCTTCTGTATATCTCATCAATCAGGGCTTGAAAGCATCAGTGCTTGACAACCTGAGATAGAGATCTAAACCACATTCATCAGCCTTCCACAATTTACTTTTCCTTACTTTCCTTAGGTTTGAGTGACATGGAAAATGTGGTTTCACAATCTAATAAGGTATTTGGCCCAGTTGGTTTCATTGAGCTAGAATTGTGAATTGCATTTAAGAAAACCTCTCACTGATTTATTTATTTGATATTTCCTTGTCTTATCATATTCCTTTCCTAATTTCTATGACTTTAAAATTTGCAACTATTAAGGAGGGAGGTGGGGATGAGAGTGTCTAGCTCTTAGACTTTGGATGGAAAGATGGAAGCTTTGGTTAATCCATCCTCTTGCATACCAGAATCTAGACAAAAGACCCAGAATAACCCATGCCTAAAGCTTCAGTTATGGCTTTAAAATTAGCGTGGTCCTATGGAGGAAAGACCGTCACGTATTAAAGCATTAGTAAAAAGATAGTTGTGATCATAGTAACAGGGCACATTGACTGCAGGCCGCTGTTGGTGGTTGTGGATTCCCTGCTACTTTCAAGCCCAGATGCCCACAGATGCTGTTTAGAGGAGAGGAAGGTCCTTTTGGCTGCTCACCGACTATTTCAGTGCCTGAGGGTGCTCGATGCCCTGAAATAGGAAAGGAACTTATAGCAGAGGCTCACAACGAAGTACCAGATGTTGCGAGCCATCTGCGACCTTGCAATGAAAATGCGCCAGATGATCACAAGGAGGGTGGTGTTGAATGCATACTGGATGTTCCTTAGCCTGACAAATAAAAGAGAAGCACATTAAGAAAAATTATTTAAAACAATACCGAGATGCAGCCTTAACATCTTTGGATCAAATTTAAAGAGGAATATCTGCATTGCAGAACACTGTTAAAGTGATCTTCTTTATAAAGCGGAATGATGTGGCCCTCTTGCCTTTTTCATTTATTAGAAAGGATACTGTTGCCTAAACAGGTGTCTCCTTTGTGTCCCAAAGCCCCCGCCTCCTACATGACCCTGCATTGAAATTATAATGCAATGAATGAAGTGATGTGATAGATTCAGCTATACCAGCATGACCCAGATTTCTTTGATTCCATGCATTCTGATTTCAGACCAGAACTAAGACTGAATTAACATTGACAGTCGATTGCCTACGGATGGACTAAGAGATGTCCTATTGTCCATGTTTTACTCTGGTGTGTCAGCAACTTTTAATAATGTCGACAATGAGGTTTTGGTGACTGGCTTATGGAATGTTTGCAGGGATTGACAAAATGCCCCTTCAGTGGGTTTGTTCCTCCCTTGCTGCGACATCTCAGACAGGTAATGTCGGGCAATGGTTCATCCTTCCCAATGGTCCACTTTCAGGGTCTCTCAGGGTTCTGGTTTTTCCCCACCCCTGTTCATTGCGCATGTCAAGCCATTTGGGGAAACTGTGAGATGATTTAGGCTAAAATGTCATTATTATGCTGAGTATATTAATCTCTGTGTCTACCTTTTGTCAAACACAGATTCTACAATTCTACACATTCCTTACTTTCCCAGTGTCTGGCCAAGATGAGGGTCAGGACTAAAGCAAACCAGCTGTGACCTAGCCTGGTCAAGATTGCTTGGTCTTTTGTGCGTGCGCGCTCTGTTTTGATATTTTGGCTTGTACTGGTAGTGATGGAGTTTATGCTACCCATTTGGGTTACTATGTAGTTTATATGTTCCTGATTTATTACAGAAGCACTTAGAAACTAGGAATAGAAATCTTGAAAAATTACTCAACAAACTCATGATTCATTTGTGACCTCCCAGCAATGGCAACAGCCTGCCTTACACTTGTAGTTTCACAGCAGCCAGTGTTTTCCAGAGTACAAAGTGCTGTTCCTTGAAAAGCATAACAGTGGTCCTTCAGCAGAAGTGCCTCTGTCCCCCTTTTCATGTTTTTTGGCACTTCTGAGTATTTGGTCTGGAGGAGATGAGCAGGGCTTACCCCTTTTTTAATTGGAAAAAAGGAACCCAAGATCTTTAATTTAGAACGTTCTAGAACTTCATAGGTTCTAGTTCCAAAATACCAAATCCAACTTTGAAGCCTCTATTTTATTTGGGAATGGGATACAGAGAGAGAGGGTAAAATCTCCCCAATCTCCAATACAAGTGTGTAAAACTTTAAAACAGAATCTAGAAATACAACCCCTGGAAATTGTCATTGACCTTTAGGAGTTTCCCAAAATCCAAAGCTGTGCCTCGCCCCTTTATTTTTTCCTGTCCTGAATGAACCTTTGGAACTTATGCAGGAACAGATCTGTAACCCCTCTCTGCCACTTTAGGGGGTGTGCGTGACTAATAACTCACTGGTGAGGATTGACTACTTCCATGATAGTATCATGTGCTGCTGCTGGACTATGGGGCCAGCTCAAACCCCCTCTTCTTCACAAGATGGGCAAGGAAATATTAGGCCAGATCCTCAAGCTGATATAAATAGGGAGCTATGCCATTTTTCTCTCACATGAGATCATTCTCAACTTGACACAGGTACGATTCACCTGTCCTCGTCCCAGGAATCGTATCATTCAATTTAAAATGGAAACCCTTGCCTTAAAAACCCTTAGATACAGCTACCCAAGGCAGCTGGGAGCCGTTGCCACATTTGACCACGTATGGCTTACTTTCGTAAGTGCTGCTTTGCTGCAGGAATCCCAGACATGTCCTCATTCAGCAAATATTTCTTCGCTCCTATGCAGTAATTTTCAATGTATTCTGACCAATGCAGCTGACGCACATCAAAGTTGAATAACTGAAATTAAGGAAAAGGAAAGTTAATTAAATGCCACAGTATTTACTCTTATTTGCAGTAAGAGTAAAGCTGTACAACTTCATGCTGTGATCTTAAACTGAGCTCCACTCGGAACAAAGCCTAAAGATTTCCAAACCACAAGATTCAATGAAGAAACGTGCAACGATAAAATGTTACTCTAACTCTATCCTACTACTCTTCATTAGAGTCACCTGGCTCTGCTTTCAACTCACAACCCTCCGACCTTAAAAAACCAGATATTTCTTGCCAACGGTCTTGCATGTGGTTATCTGTATATGTAGAGTCACTAAAATATATATACCATCTTGCTAGAACAGAGACTGCATATTGAGAATACATCACAAAAATGTCCCTGTTCACTGGTGTCATACTGGAATTCTATTTTTAGTGAAAATAAATGGACCAGACACTGAATCAACAGGTCCCTCTGTGTCAGTAATTCAGTTGGGCAGAGCTACGTTCTTTCTCGGCATCTGTAGCTCCAGAAATCCAAGAAATTGTTTGTTCAGTTGTTTGATATCAATTTGTCTGATTGCATTGCTAATCACATTTAGTTTCATAGATCAAGATTTTAGGAAAAGATGTCAGCAATGCTCTCAGGGGACTGTAGGTCTAACAGAATGAAGAAACAGCTTAATCAAAAAAGAATAAAGAGGAAGTGCTTTCTTTGCAGAGAGAACTGTTGACTGTGAAGCAGGGTTTTATGAATGAATAACAAGATGGCTGACATGATGCCACAGAAGTATTTTCAAGGAAGATATGCAGAAAATAACTCTTCACTCTCAAGTCCACCCAACCCTTTCAGGTTGGTGCAAGAGCACTGGCATCAGCATGGCTGTGAGTTAGAAGATAATTCTGGGTATGGCCATAGAAAACAGGAAGGTTACCTAGCTATACCTGGAATTTGCTGCCTCTCTGGATCCACAGTGTAGAGGTTCCATGATTTGTGAGGCTTTGTACCACATCTCCTACACTCGGGATCTGCATGAGTATTTCACAAGGGACTAGACCAATTTTATTCGATCGCTGAGTCCCCATCTCTCTGCAAGTATATGATACAGCCCCACAGGTACACTGAAACTCATCCTAGATCTTCTCATTGTATTCCTTCAGCCCTGTTGCTTATCTTTCCATCACTGCCCCACTCATATGCAGAAGTACTTAAAACCAGCAAAGAGTACATTAGATTTTGACATCCTGCAGTTATTGCTCTATGGCTGCTCAAATATAACAAGAACTTGCTTGTACTGTATCTTTTCTCTGGCTAAGACACTGTACTATTTTCTAAAATATTGTACTTACGGCCCTGTCCAACTCCCATTGGCATCAATGGAAAGAAGAGGTTACTGACCTGTAACTGGAGGTTCTTCAAGATATGTGGTCCCTATTTGTATTCCAAACATGCATGCCATGCGCCGGATCCGAAAGATTTTTGTAGCAGTGTCCGTTGACCTGCACGTGCATCATGAGTCGCTTTTTGTCTCAGGCGAGGTTATATTAGGTCATGCGGGTCAACGCCTCTTCAGTCACTCTTTTACCACTGAGTGGATCAGTCCACATCAAAGAGGAAGGAGGACAGGTATTGGAATAGAAATAGGGACCACACATCTCGAAGAACCTCCAGTTACAGGCAGAGGTGACGCGTGGGCGGGAGGCACACAGGGTCATGTGTCCCCCCAGAGATGCTGCTTGGCTTGTACTGAGCATGCTCATATGGACTGAGCAGGCTCAGAAACATCTGCTGAAGCCACTGCCCTCACTCTGTCCCTCCACTACCAGCAGGTATGGGTTGTCTCTGGACAGGTAAGTAACATCTTTTTCTTCGAGTTGTGGTCCTTATATGTATTCCAAATATGGGTGAGTATCAATCAGCGATCAGCATGGAGATGGGTGCCACAATGCAAGAGGTAGCACAGCCTGCAATATGGCATGGCCCACTGCAGCGTCTTCAGCCGTCTCTTGGGTGATGGTGTAATGGGTGGTGAAGATATGTACTGAACACCACGTCGCTGCCTGACAGATGTCCTGCCAGGAGATGTCTGCTAGGGAGCTGGATGTGGCTGCTTGCGCCTGCATCGAGTGCACTGTAATTCTGTCTGGTGGCAGGATGTTGGAAAGTGTGTAGCATTCTCAGATGCAGCTGGATACCCATTTTGAGATTCGCTGGGAGGAGAAGGCTTGGCCCTTGAATCAGTCAGCAATGGAAATTAACAGTCTTATTAACATGCGAAAGGCATAAGTTCTGTTGAGGTAGTATGCTCGCCCATCACAAACATAGAGGGAATGGAGGGTCCTGTCTGCAGGGGAGATGTGTGGCTTAGGACAGAAGACTGGGAGGTGGATAGATTGGTTGAGGTGGAACTCTGAGACCACCTTCGGGAGGAAACCTTGTCTTTATGAAATACAGTGTAAGTGTGGAGATAGGTGGGTCAGCTATCATGGCAGCTAGTTCGCTGACCTGCAGAGCCAAAGTGATGGCCATGAGGAAGATTACCTTCATGGAGAAATGTGAGAGGGAGTACGTTGCCATTGGGTTGAAGGGTGGAGAGGACAAGATTAAGGTCCCACAGGGTTGTAAGTTTTAGTACTGGTGGGAAGCTATTGAGAAGACCATTCATGAAGCGAACAGTGGTGTGGTGAGTAAACACCGAGTTGCCATCTTCAGTGATTAGTCCATTCCTTTTTCGCTGCATTGCAGAAGCAGAACGTCCTCCTAAATGAAACGGAAGGCTCGTACGAGTCTAATTAACAAAAGTAGGGGGAAATAAATTATTTCTCTTTCTTTCAAGGAAGTGTTTTTAATGCTGACCATCCCTGGAAGATGGTATTCGAAGGCTCATCCATAACTCAAATATGACAGGCTGGAAGACTGGAGGTAAACAGAACTGTGGTTGAGAATATGAGCAATTTAGCAATAGGTATACTTACTCTCCTGTCCTCTGGACTGAGCTGGGCCATTAACATGTTCATATTTTCTGAAGACCACTCCCAGGACTGAGTGGTGAAATATTCCAGAAGCATCATAGACTTGTGCAGCCGATTGAAGATCTTCATCATTCTGGAACAGTGCAGAGGTGTCGGAACCGTGCAGAGCCACAGCAGCACATATAATGAAATAAGGAGAATTTGCTCTTACCTGAAAATTGGAGTTTCATGCAGGGCTCTCCTACTTTACACAATAGGTTTCTCCATGGAGCTTAATGCCTTAGTTGCTTTTGCTAGTTATTGTGAATCTGAGTTTTGGGACTCAGCCATCCAGGAGCCTCCTCTTCTGTTCAGCAGGCTGATAACTTGCTTAGCAAGTATACAACAATTCCAACTGAGGCCCTGATCCTGTAGCTGGCTCCTCCTGGTGCCTGAGAAGATCACTACTGACTTCAACGAGACTCAGCATGAGTGTGAGGCTGTATCCATAGAGAGCCAGTTGCAGGACCATGGCCTAACTTACTAGTTTGAAACAAATAACAGTAACAAACTGACTAATTCCTGAGTAGATCTGCCGATTGGGGAGTCCATTACACAATATCAGTTTTCAAATATGTACATTTCCTTTCTTTCTTAGTGCTTCCTCACTGTGGATAATAGTCTACATATAACATAGGTCCTGGATACCTTACAGTCCCCCTTTCTCCTTGTGTACTGTTGCAGAAGTTTTGAACAGTTCAGTTGCTCCAAATCATAGAATCATAGAATATCAGGGTTGGAAGGGACCTTAGGAGGTCATCTAGTCCAACCTCCTGCTCAAAGCAGGACCAATCCCCAATTGTTGCCCCAGCTCCCTAAATGGCCCCCTCAAGGATTGAACTCACAACCCTGGGTTTAGCAGGCCAATGCTCATACCACTGAGCTATCCCTCCCCCCTTCCTCTTTCTTAAATGGGAAGGGCCTGGTGGTAGAGCACTCTGAATGAAGGATTCTTCACATCTTTAAAAATCATATAACCATAGCTACTGTGAGTCTGATAGCTCTCTCTCAGAGTTCCTTTTCTGGAGGAAGGATTCATAGATTCCTAGGCCAGAAGGGACCATTGTGGTCATCTAGTCTGACCTCCTGCATAAAAAACAGGCAATAGAACTTCCCCAAAATAATTCCTAGAGCATATCTTTTAGAAAAAACATCCAATCTTGATTTAAAAATGGTCAACAATGGAGAATCTATCACAATTCTTGGTAAGTTGTTCCAGTGGTTCATTACTCTCACTGTTAAAAAATCTATGCCTTATTTCCAGTCTGAATTTATCTAGCTTCAACTTCCAGCCATTGGATTGTGTTATACCCTCCTCGGCTAAACTGAAGAGCCCATTATTCAATATTGGTTCCTTGTGTAGATATTTATAGACTGTAATCACCCCTTAACCGTCTCATGGTTAAGCCAAATAGATTGACCTCCTTGAGTCTACCACTGGAAAACATGTTTTCTAATCCTTTAATCATTTTCGTAGCTCTTCTCTGAAACCTCTCCAATTTATCAACATCCTTCTTGAATTGTGGACATCAGAACTGGATGCAGTATTCCATCAGTGGTCACACCAGTGTCATATACAGAGATAAAATAACCTTTCTATTGCTACTTGAGAGCCCCCTGCTTATGAATCCAAGGACTGCATTACCTCTTTTGGTCACCACATCACACTGGGAGCACATGTTCAGCTGATTATTCACCACAACCCCCAAATCTTGTTCAGAGTCACTGTTTCCCAGGATAGAGTCCCTCATCTTGTAAATATGGCCTACATTCTTTGTTCTTTGGTCTCTCTGTTGAAGATGCTAATAAGGGTACCAACGGTGAGGCTGGGTTTTGGGGTCACTTGTCCACAGGGAGTTGAACATTGACCACTAAATCCTTCCACACAAGCCACCAAACAGCTGACAGAGAGTAACAATTCAACCCAGATTAACTCTGGCTGGCACCTGGAAAGTGAATGCATTTTGATGGCTAAGAAGTTGGGATTAAGCGTTGGTGGGGGAAGATTATGGGCAGCTGCCCCAGTTGGTAAGGGGGAATCTGAATGATCTGGGCACTTACTGAGGAGCAGGATACCAGCAGAAGATGGAGCATCAGGGATAGATAGAATGATGCTGTGTGAAGGAAAGGAACTACTTGAAGGTGTGAAAGTTGGAAGAGGCATCTGAGGGACAATGAGAGAATTCAAGCTGATGTGATGGAGGAAGGTTTGGATTTAGACGTTGCAATGGGTGGTGAGAAGGAAATCAAGGCTATGTGTAACACCGACAGACCCTGGTCGTTGGTGGGCAGGATCGAACCTGAGACCTCTGGAGCTTAGTGCATGAGCCTTTACTGCATGAGCTAAAAGCCATATGGCCCTTAGCTAAGGTTGTAGACTCGTTAATATCATTAATCTCTCTCTCTCTCTAAGTGGTCTCAGTGCCACTAGATGGGACAGAACACCACACCCAGGAGACATGTGGGTTACATATGCACTTGTATGAGGTGGAGAAGAGGGGTAAGGAGAGAATTTGGCAACTGGGGCAGGCTCAGTGGAATACTCAATGAGTAGCGCAACTTCTCACCTAGGCTTTCTTCCTGTTAACCTCAAGTAGAAGTCGTAGAGCATGGCTGGAGCCTTATGACTGACAGCTATCCAGTACTGGTTTATCAGGTGGTTTGAGGTCATCTGAGCACTGGGTATTCTGAAGGCTTGCTCAAGGGGGTTCCTTTTGAATGTGGATATGACATGATATCCTGTAAGATAACAGAACAGATGTTTTGAATTAGACATGCATCACTTTTAGAACAGGCTGCCATAAGCATATCAATGTGCTCAAATCTATTAATGCTACCAGGTAATAAGGTTGTAGGGAAATAGCTGGATTATATGATTTACATTTTGTCAGAGGAGAAAAATGGCTATTTCATGCTGATTAACTCATACCATGTACATATGTAAAAAGAAGTGTTGTTGTTATAGATGTAAAAATCAACAATGAGAGCCGAGGTCTTTACATATTTCCCAACTCATGTTTGTTATATTTGTCACAAATGTGTGTTGGATGCAGCCTCTGTCTCTGCCTTTTCCACTGTCCTTAAAAAGAGAGGATGACAAGATAAGCGTGGCCCAAAATTTGATCAGTTTTATATTTATACATTTTTAACAACATAAATCTCTTTGCAAAAATCCCCGTCATTCATTATGGTTTGAGGGACTGGTCCTACTCCATGGCAGTCTTGCCATCAAAGGGAAAGGGGGAAGAATCCAGGTCTATATGCAGTCTTCATATCAGGATTGGATGACTTTCTGAAATATATGCTTTAGTCAAACACAAATTATTGGGCTGAATAGAGGAGCAAATGGATTACAGTCTATGGCATGCTCGTACAGGAGGTCAGATAAAATAATCTAATGAGCCTTCTGGCCTTAAAAATCTATGAATCTGGGCTGCTAGTTATTTAAAACAAATGCTTAACTAAAATTTAATGGCAGCACTCATGAGCAACTCTACCATAACAAAACAACGTATGATGGAGGAAACATTTCAAGAGGGAGCCAATTTCAGCTTCAAACTTTCAACAACAGTGAATTCTAATTCTACTCTCAATTACAGTGGTGTAAATCCAGGGGAACACCAGGAATATCAGTGGTTACTCCAGATTTACTCTCATATAACTTAGAGCAAAATTTGACCCATTAACTTTAAACTCTGATTATATTTCTTAAGAAAAGAGAACTTTAATTAATTTTCAAAAAAGTGCTAGTGGATATATTGGGCTGTACTGAGAAGAAACAATTAGCATATTCTATTTACTGTATAGCTGAAAATCTTCATCATATTCCTTCAGAGCAGAATTGGTTTAGAGTAACTAACTGCAATCATCATACACACCACAGACTTTTGTGGGATTTGTTGTCTATGTAACAACTAAATTAATTCCATTATAGTCATAATCTATGGTGCCTGAGAAATGAGACTAAAATGGCAACTTTTGTATTCATATCACATACTAAGGGTATGTCTACACTTAAAACGCTACAATGGCACAGCTACAGTGTAGCAACTGTGTCACTGTAGTGCTTCAGTGTGGACACTACCTATGCCAACAGGAAGGGTTCTCCTGTCAGTGTAGGTAACCCACGTCCCCAAGAGGCAGTAGCTAGGGCAACAGAAGAATTCTTCCATCAACCTAGTGCTGTCTACACTGAGGGTTAGGTCAGCTTAACTATGATGCTCAGGGATGTGGATTTTTCACAACCCTGAGTAACATAGTTAAGCCAACTTAATTTTGTAATGTACACCAACCTTAAGAAACAAAATACTTAGGGCCGATCCTGACCTTCTATATGAGGGAATCCCCAGGTAGCACAGAGTCACTGTAATATCACCCCTCCTGACCTTTTACACGGGAAACTCTATGCTGGCCTGGACCCTTAGGACCAGAGGCAGCTGCCTATATCTCCAAAAGAATTTACTTCTCGATGGAAACCACATGGAACTGTGATCCTGTTGTTGCTTTATTCACTTGGCTTATGCCACAAATAGAAAACCAGATCAAAATTTTAGAGTCACAAATTATGTCTAGAGACCATCCTCATACAGGATGATACCAGACTTAGTGACTGGACAGTCCTCTTCTACGTATTGTATGATCTGTTCATCACTGTGCTATTCCTACTTGAGCATATGTAGGAATGTAGCCTGTGACTGGGAAGATGCCGGTTAGATTTTGCTAGGTGGAGTCAGACACAACATTTTTTTAAAAAATAGTGCAGTATAATTTTAGCTTGAGATAAGTGTTGTTTGTCTTTGTTTCCAACATAATACAAGGATCTTAATGGGTAAAGTCCAATGTTCCTCAAACATGTTTTGCAACTGTTTAATCACAGTTAGTATTCCTTTTATTTTGTAATTCTATAGTTCACATGCGGGCCACAGGATGCTCTTGCTTGTGGAGATGCTTCTCTTTACTGTATATTCATTCACCGAGAAAAGTAAAAGGTGGAAGTGAGAGATAAATAGTATTACATAATCAAACAAACAACTGCAAGAGCATGGGAAATTAGTCCGGTAGAAAATTCTAGAGTGAGGCTATTTATTTTTCTTTATAGAATTCCATATGTATCCAGAAGCTGTAACCATGAGTGGCCATATGCATTCAGTACATCCCTCTTGGGCAATTAGGGAAAAGAATTCACAAGCCTTGGCTCCAAAAAAGCACAGGTTTGTGCCTCATCAACTGAAAGAGCAGCTTCACTGCCTCATCCAGTCAAGGAAGCCCTAATACACATAAGCATGTTCAATATAGCATAGCAGAGGTACACAGACACAAAAGCTAGCACCCCAACTCTGCATTACCAAGGTCCATAATGACAATCTGCCAAAAGTCCTATGGATTTTGCTCATCTGGAATTTTAAAATTGGCCTTTCCTCCTTGTTATCATTCTGCACATTTGGATCTGATGCATTTGACCTTTGAAGCAATGGGGGAGTGCACTTTGCCTATCACTTTGAGCCAGACACAAGATAATATTACACACTCCAGTAAATAGGCTTTTAACATGCTTTCTTTAAAGAATTTCCAGTTTGCTTACTGCTGTGGCATTTCAGCCCATTACATACCAAATGAGCATCAATTAACAAAGTCATGAGACACTGGGGGTGTGGGGAGTGAAATGCCTCAGATCAGACAATGCTTTGGCCAAACAGATGAGGTCTTACAATAATGCTGAGTTAGCTAACTTGGGCTTTGACAAAACAAGTCCATTGAGAACACCTGCTTGACCCCAAAAATTCACTTCTAGTGACTCTCAGCAAAACTGCTTCACTTAAAACCAGCTGCGACTATGGTGCATGGAGAATGAGAGGGTCTCTAAAGACAATCAGATCTCAAGTTACATAGAGCTTTAATGACTATAACCATCACTTTATATTGCACTCAGAGGCACACTGTAAACCCGTGCAGTGCATGGAACACAGGTGCCCACATTAACCCAATCCACTAGGCAGGCAAGTTGCCACATTCGACACTAGCTGAAGCATCCAAGTGGTTTTCAGGAGTGGCTCCATATAGAGAACACTGCCCTTCTCCCACTTGGAACTAAACATACATGACTGGCAAGGTCTACATCAGCAAGGAAATACCTCAACCTCTGAGCTAAATACAGATTAAAAAAAATAATATGAGCTACTGCAGCTACTGTTGAGTCCAAGATGTACCCTGAGACTGCCAAATCTCTGGTAAGGGAATGACCTGATCCTCTGACAGATGGAGTACTCACAACCCTTATTAATTCAAACCAAAACAATTTTAAGTGAACACACTTGTACACACATTTCAGTTTTCACCTATAAACAGGCATAATTTTATTACAATATTTCCAAGTCACCAACACTGAGAGTAAGTAAATGACAAGCACATTAATAGTCCTGCATTCTGCTAGCTTTGATGGAGGTGGAGAGATATGCAGGAGGGGTTCGGGCTGATGTGTTCTTTCCATAGGCTGCATAGCTGGGCAGGTAACACACTGTAGGAATTATTTTCCTTGCTTTTGTGGATTTGCATTAGGGAGAGTCTCACTTGGGCAGCATTAACTAGCTGTCAACGATGTTTTGTGGAGGAATTTGAATTAAGCTTCAGAGAACTTAGTGTTCTCATCTTGGTCCTTCACTAAACACTAACCACAGGATGTCAAAACTCCTTCTGATGTCATAGTTTAAAAATCTTTAAAGAGAGGGTATTAAGGTTGAGGCGGAATTGACACCAGTTCTACTCTGAAAAGTGGCAATGTGAAAAGGGCACCTTCTCGCTCAGCAGGTCTGTTTCTTGAGTGTATTCAGAGTCATTTCTGCTTACTTTAGTGACAAAAACAAACATTTAAAGCCTTTTACCTCAGTTAGTCCTGCAGAGCCAGAACAACTAGGAGAGATGGCTCAGGATTCTGTTAGTTTGTCTGCATTGACAAGACAATTGTTTACTACATTTAGACCTGGGCAAATCCACTTGAAAATAAAGTGTTTGCCCACATGTAACTGAGGGGATAATTTGAAAACAAATGAGCTACCTTCTGTATCTGAGTGTCTGATTTAGCTTGCAGAACCTTGTGATGAAACCCAAGAAGGAAAACACCCACCTTACCTCTCAAAATCCAGGTGATAGTGATGATAACAATACAATGTGGCACCTCTGGAACATGGGAGTAAAGTGGTAAATAGAGCTCATCAGGCCCAATGCACTGGAGTACATCTTCTAAACAGTTTAATCATCAACACAGAATAAATTATTTTATTGTGGAAATTAAATGGGTTCCATGGTATCTACAAGTGTGGGCAACCTTGTTCTTTGTACTTCAGACAAGGGCAGCTATACTTGACCATAATTACTTCTGTGAATTTTCCTGAATACACTTGGGCTATTCAAAATCTACATTTGGCCATTTGGTCATTCCACTGAATGCTAGCAAATATAGTTCCATGTTTCAGGCATTGATCAATCTCAAGATCCCTGTCTTGCTATCTTTCCTTCTCCATTAATCCCGCTTTGGAATGATTACAATGGGGGGTGGGTTGAGAAGAGTTTTAGTATAATTTGACTAGTTATTAAAAAAAATAATCTTGCCATGTAGTGGAGACTGAAAATTAGGGATATAAACCAACCCTGGAGAACAGAAGGCTAGTGTGTTTGGATGTCACAATGCAAATACACTGAAGGCAGTGTCCAGGCAATCTCTTTTCTAATTACAGTGTCAAGCATGTTGGTGCTCAGCAAATAATCATGATAGACATGCCTAACCCCAGCATGAATCTGTGGATCAGGTGGGAAATCCCAAGAACTCTGTCCCTTCTCCCCTAAAGGAGAGTTCTTTAAGTCCTGAACAGTGTTCAAGTTTCAGAGTTTATTTAGCCTCTCCCTTTAGCAAATAACTCACAAGTGTTATTTGCTGCCAGTGGTATCCTGGAGCTGTGATAGTGTTTTGATACCACCCACAGCAAGTGTTTAGAGCATCATCTGCTTTTATTCAAACCCAAACATTTTCAAATCCAATTTTCAATTATAAACCGATTGAGGAGGTTTTTCTTTTGGAATCAGTCACTTATTTAGTCCTCCACCCACTACTCTTGCTATCTTTGGCTGTGACAGAAAAAGACAAATCATTGCTATATTTATAAAATGCAGCCATTGCCATTTCAAATCACATACCATACACTGAATTTGGGTAAATCAACAATGCCTTCTCTGTGTTAACTAATTAAGGCTGCTAGCAAAAGAGCTGCAGCACGCAGCAGTGTGTTTCTTCTTAATGTGGAAATCATGTTTAACAAATGGCAGAGGAGACGCGAGACAATGCTGAAAAGCAGGAGGCAAACATCACCCTTGTATTGTTTTAGTAAATACCTCAGATGGTTGTGAGACCTACATGAAAACTCAATGAAGGGAGGTTCGGTGACTGGTGGAAAATACAAAACCATTCTGCACAATTGGCATAACTGGTGCTGTGGCCAATTTATTATCGAAACCACCTTATTCGATCTGGTAGCTTAATTCCTGCCTTTAACTTCTTTCTCTCAAGACTTACACTGGGGAGACCACAGCCCTTATTTCACTGAGTTGGCTGCATTGACATATGTAGTATGTGTACTAGCCTCTGTGTGCCTAGGCATGTTGCTCTTTCAGAAGTGCTCAGTACTCACAACTGGGGTCAGATTAAGTAGCTAGATGTTCCAAAGAGGTCTGCATGCTGTGCACTTTTGAGAATCTGACCCTTATTTACATGCATAAACGGGAGGGAGTTGAGCTCTTTTGAAAATCAGCCCCAACAGTTCAAAATCCCAAATCAGTATAAGAGCATCATAGCTCTCAGTACAACGAGGCCATTACGTATATAAGTACATGATGTCGCTATATGTGATGGATGTAAAATGCAGGACATATAAGGACACTGGTGTAGGAAGCATCAAAAGAGACAGTTAATTTTCAGAATATTTTCTCTAACCATGTACACCAATTCTGTTGTAAATAATGTCTAGTAATAAGTGTTCAAGCACTAGGTTTGTGTGGGAAAGAGGCAAATCTGGGCCTAAAATGAGGTATGCGAATTCAAGTAAATTTCAAAATGAAAAGTTGGTTCAAGTTGAAAAGTCAAAATGTTTAATCTTGAAAATATCAAATCGAAACATTTAGACTTTTTCAGATTTTTTTTTCAGTTTTTTCAACTGAAGTAATTCAACACAGGTTCATTAAACGTTTCAGCTGACCCAAATCTGCAGTTTTCAGAAATAAAAAAACCCCAACCCACATACAAACAAACAAAAGCAAAACCCACTCCACACACACACACGTTTCGGCCAAAGAATTTAATCCAGCACTAATCATAATGGATGTGTACAAGTGGGCCATATTAACTTTCCTCAGGGCAGGCAAAGAACCCTGAGCACAAATAAAACCCCAATAAATTTGCTGAAATGACCCCAGGACAGTCTTCCTCACTCCTACTTGGTTAAAAAAAAAAAAAAGCAAGTTCTAGAAGTCCATTTAGAATCCAAGTGGGTTAGAATCAGAACTCATTCTGCCCTACCCAGTTCATCAAGGGAAAACTGGATGGCTTGAAATTCATTAATATTCACACAGTGAAAACCATATTGCAGCCTGTTTTGAATAACTGATTTTGAATAGAAGTTTTAGAACATACTGAGTATGCTGCAGCTAGCAAGATTAACCCACTTTGATTTTATTGGCCAGACCTAAATTGCAGCAAAGCAGAACAAATTGCTTTGAGATTACTTCAGGTTAATGCTTAACTGTCGGGCACAGACTCTAACAATAATAATAAATAATAACAATAATAGAAAGAGACACAAATATACTTTCAATGGCATGTTGTTATTTGGAAAAGGAATAAAATAATTTAAATAATTGGATAATCTGACATTTAGGGCTTATCTATACATGGAAATTTAGTGAAATACATATACCAAAATAGGATAATAATTATTCTGGAATAAGTCCCCATTTATGAACACTCTTATTTCAGAATAAGAGTGTCCAGACGGGCTTTTACTGAAATAACTATTTCAAAATAGCTAATTCAGTAAATTTCCAAGTGTAGACAAGCCCTTAGAATCAACCAGGGGAGTATGGGAAGTAGAAGAGAACTAAAGAAAGATTTAACATTTTAGAGAAAACACGTTTTAGCCTAAATTCTTCCATCTGCTATTCCACTGAAAATCCAGTGCCACTCCATTAATTTCTGTATATTTGTATGGGTGTTGAACAGAATTTGGTCCAAAGCAGGGGAAAGAACATTTAGAAATAGTTTCTCAGTGTAAATTGGCACAGATCCATTAGAGTCACCGGAGTTATGCCAGTTTATGTCTGATGAGGGTCTGGCCCTTAATTTCACAGCCATGCCGAAAGGGCCAAATTCATCCTTGATTTCATCGGAGTTCTTCCAGGGATAAATTTGGCCCTGGAGGCTTGTTTTGCACTCCTTGCAGCTCAGTCATTCTTATGAACTATTTCAACTGCTTGGTGAAAAGAAAATATAACTCATAAAAGAAACATGCAACTGGTCTCAAGAAAGAAATCCCAAGAGAGTCATACAGTCTACAGTCACTCCCATTTAATACTTAAATGTGAGGGACTCCCTATTTCCACAGCAAAATGACACATCAGAGACAGTGAAATTAGATAAGGCACTGCTCCTATTACTAAGCCAATCTTTTATCAGGATCTGGCTCCTTACAAACAGCCAAATTCTGCTCCCATGCAACCTCACTGACTAGTGATGCTTTATATCAAGGGAAGCTTTATACCAGGGGAAGTTATATTAAAAGATGAAAAAGGCTAAACTGAAAGATAAAAGAAAACACTGGATAATGATGATACACTAAAACTTACTAGAATCAGCCACTCAAAGGTCAGCAAAATATTGCTTGACTGGTCCAAATTTCTTTGATTGAAAGTTGAGCAAAATTTTACTGGATACCACATGGGCATAGTTCAAAAAAAGATCCTTTAAAAAGGGGATGCTAATTACAGATGTCCATGTGTGCAGAGTTTACTGCACATTTAATAATGAACTGTTTAAATGTATGAGTAATTTGTTTCCTTAGTGTAGGATGTAATATGTAGAATGTATGTTTTAGGTGTTGGGACATATGAAAAGATGCCTGTTTTTCTGGCAAGGAAAGAGAACAGCCAGGTAAAAAGCTGAGCCAGCAATCTGACCAGGTAAACAACTTGGTCAGCGTCCAGTCAAGTAAACAACTGAGTTAGCAAATTAATCTTAGTGCTAGGCAGAAAAAGTGCTTATACAATATATAATGAATAGCTTTGTAACAATGTATTTAAGACACACCTGAATGTGGGTGTGCGCTTGCATTTAACCCTATGCTGTGCCTTGTTTTGGTGGACTGATTACTCACTTAAGCAGCGAATAAATGACAGCTTTTTCAACTCAGGAGTCTGTCTGTGAACCTGAGTGTTCTGGCTAGCGGGGAAAAGAACTGGTGAACAGTTTGGTGCCTTGACTGGGAGGGGAGCCCACAATGGTCGGTGAGTATATAGTCCTGTGGGGAATTTTGAAGGACTATAGTGGGGTCTGGTTGGGATAAAGTAAAGGTCATAACTGGGCTTTGCTATATGGACTTGGTTATCTTTGTGGAAGTCTGGGTCAGTGACAAGGGAGGTCCCTATGACATTGATCCCCAGAAAACAGGGACCTGGGAGGAGATTCAAAAGTCCTGTAAGGTAATCATCCTAGATACGAAAGTGATAGAAGGACAGAAGAAAGCCTGCATTATACAGGGATTAATGAAAGGACTTAATGTGTTATAGGAGCAGTGTGTACTAAAGAGGGTGAACTTCAGACCCTGACCCCTGAGCTCGAAGGGGATGGCAGTAAAGAAGAAGCTTTTAAAATATATGCGGTAATGGCTAATCAAGGCTTTTGCCAAACATTTCATGATTGTGATAGCATACAACAGGAATAGGATGAATTGTTGAACAAGGTAGCAAACCTTAGGGACCAACTGGCTCAATGCCAGCTTGGGGATCTTCTGGTTCCCAAAGATCGGTCTTTCCCATGTCCCTCCCTCACTACTTTGCCCAACCCTCAGCTCCTCCAATCTGGCTGCCCCTAAGATTCTAAAATCTGAGATGGACGGTAATCACATCTGCACCACCCTGGATGATAAACTGTTGGCAGCCGGGGAATTTCAGTCTCCATGGAAAAATCCAGGTCCCATCCCAAGGGATGACTGGAATAAGTTTTGTCAGTGGTTTTGCATGGCTGTGGACATCATGGAGGACAGCAATTTAAATGATAAAGATTGGAACCAGGTGTTGAAAGGTGTATTAGGAGGTTTATACGCACAAATTGCTGAATGTGTAAACACTCGCCAGCTACAAAGGAGATTAAGTGAAATTTTGTTTGGTAGTCCATCACCTACAAGTGACATGAGTAGGTTACATCTTTGCCTGGGGAAAGCCCCACAGAGGTAGGGGAGAGGGCTCTGAATTATTGGAATTTGGGTCATGGACCGAATGACTGAGTGGGAAGGAACTCCCAAGAGCACACTGAATTGTTGTTAATAGGACTACCAGATGAGTGTTCATGGCAATCCTACAGTTTTCACCCCAGCCCCATGATTATGAGGAAACTATTACCCATGTTGAAGCATGGTCGGGGAGAGAGAGGAGACATCCTACCCATAAACAAGGCAAGGGTGTTTCAAGTTGAGGCCAGGAGAGGCACTGGTGCATGGAAAAAGAGGAAGGGGATGGAGAAGAGGACGCGTGGGCAGAAAGGGGGATAAGAGAATGGATTTCTTTCAGGCAGTTGCAGGAAGAAAAGAAAGTTCTGGAATGTCCGGTGAGAGAATTAGAGGAGAAGGCTGGAAGCCCGGCCCAACAATGAGAGAGCCATGCCCTGAGGTCACTGCACAACAGGTTTGCCCTATTAAATTAGATAAATGGGGGCAGCCTCATGGTCAAACATATATTGAAGCACAGCAGGAAATAATATTAGTAGATAGTGGAGCCGCAATTTGCATGACACACAAAGTTAGGGAAGGAAATGCTCAAAGGAAGATACAGGGGATTATGGCGGTAAAAGAACAGGTAGTAAATGCTAAGGAGGAGATTCTGTCAGCAGCAGTACTTGGAGCCTACAATAGATCTGGCTAACCTGTGTGTTTGGCACCACCCGCAGGAGGAGGGGGAGAACACAATGATAACTAGTATCCCACCCGATCTGAATATGGTTAAACATTACCAGCCTGTAAACAGAATGAAAGTTACAGAGTTAAAAGCTCTTGCAGCTGTATGGGCAGAGCACAAGACAGAATGTGGCAGAACACGTTTTATAGCTAGGATAGAGGGGCTTGATCCTCCCACCCCCGCTACCCACAAAAGCAGTATGCTGTGCCCTGGGAGGCTGTTGCAGCTGTAACAGAGAAAGTGCAGCAGCTGCTGCATCAGGGGTGTCTAAGGGAAATTCGGTCTACCTGTTATGCACCTGTATGGCCGGTAAAGAAGCCTAATGGCCAAATGGAAGCTAGCTATAGATAAAAGCGTGTATCCTTATTTATAGGAAATGGAAAGCAGACCCATTTGGAAATTTAAACTGTGTACTTGCTTTTGAAGACAATACTTATGTGGTACGCCTGAACTACTAATATGGTAATCCCTTTTCAAATCCACTTCAGAAAATGTACCGCTTCATTTAGGGCAAAATTCTGCTCCCAAATCTAGAGTACAGTTTTCCATTGCATATTCTGCACTCAATCCCCATGCAAACTCTCGCTGACCTCAATGGCAGCTCTGGGCAGAATATGCATGACAGATCTGCACTGCGGATCAGAGCGAATTTTGCCCTCAGTCTGTTTACAAAGCTGAACTGCTCATGCACAAGCTTGCCTTGTGCATCTGGATGCAAGTGGATGGAGCTGAACCATCAGAAATGCAAGCTTATGTTACACAGTCTGATGAATCCAAGTTCCTGCTTAGACTAGACACTGTAATAGGAAATGATTAGGTACAATCTATTTATTTATCAGCATTTTCATCAATAAAATTACACGCTGAAAATGAAACAGAAAAGGTGACAAATGGGAGTGTTATGAAGGCTTTGACCTCAACTAGTGGTACGAAGACAGTTTGTGCAAGGCAGTGGAGAATCAGGCCCAATATGTTTCTGCTGCGGTATACTGACTGATTATGCTGATTTGCAATACTGTAGCTGAAGATACCTCTACAGTGTGGGCCAAATTCTGCTATTGGGTTTCTGTGGCGCTTTTTCTGAGTGATGGCCTCAGGATTTATTCTTACATTTCCATCACCTCTGACTCAGCATCATGCCAGATTTAAAACATTTCACTCAAAAGTAAAAAAAAACAAAAAACAAAAAAACAAAAAAACACCATAAAAATGGCTTCAATATTTCTATTGACAAGGCTTTTGCAATGAAAGGCAAACTCTGTTAAATTAAGTCGGTTCTTTCCAGGGTCATCTTTTCAAGTGAATCAAAGACATTTCTATTTCAAGACTGTACCCTTAAGGTGCGCCATAGAAACATGAAGAAACGGCTATTTTATTTTCTCTTCATATACTAACGTCTTCTATTCTGATAATTAGAGCGGCCTTTGGAAATTACATCATTCATGTCAAGAGTTTTCCAATTGGATTTAAACACAATAAAGCAAAAAAGAGGAAATTTGGGTCTGGATATTTATAGCATCTTCCTATGGAACTTGAAGTTATGACCTCCTACTCCTTTCTTCACAACCTTAAAAATTCAGCAAAACACTTAAGCATGTGCTTTGATGAAAGGGGATGGGATTACTTAGACACTTAAAATTAAGCATGCGCTTAAGCGCTTTGATGAGCAGGAATGAGATTATTCACACGTTTAAAATGAAGCAGATGCTTCAGTGCTTTTCTGAATTGGGGGTTACGCCTGATCTGTGAAACCTCTGCACGCAGCATACCTGATCACTGTAAAGGGAGTTCCACATGTTGAGCGCTTACAGGGTCAGGCTGCTGCTACCGAGTCTGTTAGCTAAAGCCAGGACCATTGTTTCCATGTCTGGACCCCAGGAACCCCACTGATGGTTTGTTTTCTTGCATTAGTTAGAACTTACCTATATCTCCCCAGCAGAAAGGGTTGATTCCACCTGTTGTACAGTTGTACACCATCATTGTTTTTGGTCTGGAAAATACATGATGTGAAAAATGAAGGAAATTTAAAAATGTGGAAAGAAAACAGAAAATAATTATCCAGTTATCTTGAGGTGGGGCTTAAAATCATGGACAAGAGAATGGGAACAAGAAATACTTTAATTAAAATATGGCAACTACGTCTCACTGTACTATTTGAGTTTATGGGACAGCTTTGTAATTTCATTGCCTTCAGTGGAGGGGCACGCAAAGTCACATGTTCCCCCTACCCAGATTTTTGCCAGGGTTCACACCAGAATGTGACTAGCAGCAGCCTTTTGGCACTGTGCGGGAGGGAAGGGACAGGAGCTGCTACCAACTATAGGGGAAGTGGAGGTGGGGAAAGGGATGACCTGGCCCATGTATTTGCAGAACTTGTCTCTTCTTTTCTTTCCCACACCCCCGTGGCTGGAAGCAGCTTATCCCTTCCTGTCCACACAGTGTTGAAAGACAGCTAACACCTCCAGGCTGCTGCTGGTCACCGACATAACCCAGCCGCCTCCTGTCCAGTCCCCACCTTTCCCCTCCCCGCAGCTATAGCATGGGCAGGAAGGGGTTAAGCCCTACGGATGCATTGTGCTCCAGGGGCCATGAAACCTGACTGCAGGGGCTACAATAAGTGCATGTATAACAAATAAATAACAAATCTTAATTTAACATACACGTGAAAGCAAATACATAATGCCACACAAAACCTTATAATGAAACATGAAAGTCAACAGCTCATAAAACAAGGACACTAAACAAGGTTCATCCTATATATAAATGCAAAATACAATTTAAAAAATTAAGGTTAATCAAATCCAGCCAGCGAATCTAGGTGGTGTATGCAGTCAATCAATCAATCAACAACAGATTTGGCATGAGATAAATTATCTATACGTCAGTTATTAAACGAACTATGAAAACAATAAAGGAAAATATTAATAAAAGCAGTTTTTTTGTTTACTGCAGAGTTTCTCTTGATGTATTGTAGCTCATTTGTCCAAGCCAAAGTCAGGGAGACATTATGTGCTTTACGTGAAAGATGCCACTTTTGCTAGATCCAAAAAACAGTGGTGTCATGGGGCAATTCTTGCACTTTCCTCAGTTTCCCCAAAATAATGTGTGTCTGTTGATCTTTCATGTTTCATTTACCCAGATGGGAGAGAGAGAATCAAATCCTGGAATGAGGTTGCAAGTTCTGTGATAAAGTCCACATTTCTCTGATGTATTTCAGGATAAGGTTTTCCTGTAGAATGTCACCTGATTAGAAATGATAGTGACCTTCTTGATCTCTGATTTTTTTATTAAGCCATATAGCAGCACCACTAATAAAGAAAGGCATGAAATGCCCCAAAGGATACTGGGTAGATAATAGAAATGTATGTTAGAAATGCTCAGACTCTCCCTTTAGATTTACATGCCAGAAAATATCTCATTTCAACACAGAGCAGTTTTGCCAGTCAAATGAAGTTTGTAATGATAATCTGTAATTGCTTTTGAGTCTCACAGGTGTTAAACAAGGGAACCACAGAAAAACCATAGTTAAATTAGAGGGTAGGGAATTGTTTAATAAATTGCATCCTAGCCCACACTATCAGCTGTAGATTATTGAATTTAGCAGTGTTATTGTGTAGAAATTACATTGGAGAAGACTACGCTATCCCATATTATATTTACCAGGAGCCTGCTCATGACTGGCTATGCACAGGTGCACAAGGAGATGAAGAGGGTGCAATGAGTCTTCTTTCCAATTCCTTTTTGCCATATAGCAAACACAAGGACAGCTGGATTTATCCTCTCCTTAGGGGTAGTGAGCGTGGGTAAGCAAGGAAACTGACCTGAGTTATAGTCCCATCTCTGCTACACGGTCTTCGGGCCCGATTCTCAGTTACATTAAGGCCTTTTTGATATCATGCTGGAAGCGTATAGAGGCCTTAAAGTGGGTGTAAATGTAACTTATGCTTCCTTGTGACGTTACTGACAGAATCTGTAACCGTATAGATCATTGTTACAACTATTGTTATATATTTGCAGCAAATATTGTACAAAGGTTGTCATGTGAGGGAAGGTTATGACTGGCTGATTATAATTATACTATCTGTATATGTGTATCATTTTTGTAGTTGAAGTTATGAATATTGGCTCTATACTGTCTGTATTTCAAACTTGTGCTATGCTTCTGGGGAACACCCCAGACAAGTTGGTGTCAGCTCTGCCTAGCCTGCTCGATGGCCCATTAAGGACCATCAGCTATACGATTGAAAGAAGGCAGACACACCTTGTGACTGAGCAAAGTATGCAGGGACTTGCCTATGGACAGAACACTGTTTTTTTCTTGCCATGTGCCCCAATGCTCGTCTCTGGAACAAAGAAAGATAGGCCACATGACGAAAGACTATAAAAGACTGCTGCAACTCCTTTATCTTGTCTTCAATCTTGCTTCATACTTCTGGAGGGACTTTGCTACAAACGGAAGCTCTACACAAAGGACTAATGACCCATCCCAGCTGTGGATGTACTCTAGAGACTTGATTTGAACCTGCAGTTTATTTGATCACTGCTACAAGCCTGAACCAAGAACTTTGCCATTGCTGTATGTAATTGATTCCATTTAACCAATTCTAGCTCTCATCTGTATCGTTTTCCTTTTATGAATAAACCTTTAGATTTTAGATTCTAAAGGATTGACAACAGCATGATTTGTGGGTAAGATCTGATTTGTATATTGACCTGAGTCTGGAGCTGGTCCTTTGGGATCGAGAGAACCTCTTTTCTTTTACTGGGGTATTGGTTTTCATAACCATTTGTCCCCATAACGAGTGGTACTGGTGGTGATACTGGGAAACTGGAGTGTCTAAGGGAATTGCTTATGTGACTTATGGTTATCCAGTGGGGTAAAACCAAAGTCCTCTCTGTCCGGTTGGTTTGGTTTGCCTTGCCTTAGAGGTGGAAAAAGCCCAGCCCTGGGCTGTAACTGCCCTGCTTTAAGCAATTTGTCTTGAATTGGCACTCTCAGTTGGGTTCCACCAGAACCAGCATCGTTACACAGAGCTTTAGTGTCAATAAGAATCAGGCCAGCTGTGCAGCTGTGGGGATATGTCACTTAACTTTTCTGTGCTTCAGTTTTCTCATCTGTAAGATAAATGGCAACATACTAAATGCTCCCTGTGGGCAGTGCATCTCTGCATCTTCCTACTGCCTTGAAGATCTCATCTAGTGCTACACTTCTGCTTAGAATAAAACCTACTTGCTCCATTCCTGGGGTTACTCATTTCAGTCACCACTGTGCACATACTGGGTACAGGTTTCAAAAATGTCGAGATGAGTTTGGGTCCTACATCACTTAGGTGCTTTTAAAAAAAACCTCTCACCCATTTTGACAGGTTAGAGGTAAAACCTGACCATTTTCCCACACATATATAAAGAGAATTTAGAGAACGTGTTTAAAAGCTATCCAGCTGGTGTCAGTCACGGTTTAAATACATTCTATACTTACAATGATTATTTAAAGTGTGTTCCTTATTTTATAAAATAAAAAGCACATCAAGTAAGCAGTTTATCTTTATCCTACAACTTGCCATGCACTATCTAGGTTCTTACATAATGCCCATCATTGTGGTATCTAATCTCCTCCCAAAATTATGAAATGCACATATACAATGAATTTCTTTCTCTTTTCTTTGTTCCTTGCAAAGCATTACCTATTTGTTTTTAATATTTGGTCGTGGTGTCACTGTGTTAAGGCTAGGTCAAAAAAGTGGGTTCTGCATTTTGCTTCGAAGATACTGAAGTTCATGGTCATCCTGATCTGTCCGGGGAGTGAGTTCCACATTCATAAGCCAGTCATTGAGAACACACTACCTTCTGTATTCATGAGTTTAACACTTGAGGTTGACAATTCTCTTGTTCCAGTGGAATGTAGTGGCCATAGGGCATTCAAGTCACACAGGGGTGAAGTGGTCCCTCATGTAAATTCCACAGAGGGCTCTGAAGAGGAGGACTGAAATCTTACATTTCACCAGGCATTCAACAGTGAACCAGTCAGGAAAGTGGAGTGATGGGCTCTCAGCAGCCATGCATTGCTGGGCACATGGGCTACAGTGATCTGAACCAACATTTTAAGTTCTTTAGTTTCATACTCAGGTACAGAGAATTACAGGAATAAGGCCTAATGGTCACAAATGCATGAATCACCACAGTTAACTCCAAATCTGACAAGAGGAAGCATAGTTTTCTTGCCAGGAGAAGATGGAAAACGACTTTTTTTACTGCCATGGCTGGCATCCAGAAGCAGTGAGGAGATCAGGTGAATACTGAAGCAGCAGTGACTTAATCTGAGGACAGATGCCTTCACTGAAGGGTGTTGTTATAGAGGTGAGGAGTTCTTGGAAGTGCTTCCTTCTCCCTTCCCAAGATTCAGCTTCAGGAGGCTTTTCTTCATTTAATTGCTGATTGCAACCAAGGCCTTGGATAGCTGAGAAATGGTGTTGTTTTCAGCTGATGAGAAGGTAATGTAGGACTGTGTGTTATCTGCTCATTGTTGGCATTGTAGTTCATGCTAATCACAGTCTCCCTTGTGATTTCATATTGATGTTGAACAGAATGGCCGAGAGAACAGATCTTTGAGGAACTCCAAAGGTGTGAGCTCTGCAGATGAAGGAGCAGAAATCAGTCATGCCTTTCTGGTTGCGATCTGAGAGGAATGACTGAAGTCATCATGGCATCATGGCATGATCCTACTGATCCCTGCTGAATGTCTGAAGCAGGACATCAGATAGACGGTATCATGGTCCAGCACTACAGGTGTAGATGAAGGACCCTTGTCCGTGGCTAAAGGATGTTCATCCATCAGTGCTAATAGCACTCTCTCTGTTCCATATCTTGGCTTGAAGCATGATTGGAAGGGGTCAAAGATGTTGTTAGCACCTAGGAACAGTTGAAGGAGACACCTGGAGAGCTTCTCAATTAGGTTAGATACTGGGTGGTAGTTACAGAGGTTGATTATGTCAAGGGATGGTCTCTTAAGTATTTGCCAGATTATGACATGCTGTGGGGGGGTGGCAGGATTTTTCTCCTCAATGAAGATATAGATATCTCAGTTAGCAGGAGTCCCAGATGCTCTTGACACTCTTTGACTAGTCAAGGAGAATTTAGATCAGAGCCATAGGTGGTGGCTCAGTTTTTCTTCTCTATTTCTAGAACTTTCTGTTGTGTGCTGGGCTGGCTTCAGAGGAGGATGGTATTGCGTTATGGTGGAAAAGGCCAATGTACGGTACATGGTGTCCCTGCAGCACCTCTCTGATGTTGGTGGTGTTTTATGGGAAGTAGAGTGATAGTTCTTTGCAGTAGGAGATGGTGAGTTTTGGGGCTGAGAGAGAGCATTCCCCATTAACAAGACAATTCATGGTCCAGCATAGTTCAGTAGAGTATGATTTAACAGTTGCTGTGGTGAAGGAGAGGTGGATTTTTTTTGTTAGTTTGTTTCTTCCACAAGTAGTCCATAGATTCACGGGAATTCCTTGTACTGGTGTCTGTCTGCATCCGCCTAAGTTTTATGCCACACACATAACAGCTCAGCTTCCTTCCACCTGCTGCTTCTGTTTCAGCACATCAAAGAAACAAAGGAGATCTGTAGAGGAGAAGGGCACTTCGGTGACAGAGGTGACTAATGAGTTGTCATAGTGACTGGTTAGATTTTCTATTCTGCAATATTTTTTGGTGGTGAGGCGTTACCTACAACAGTGTTGTGGAAATTAACTCAGTCCTTGAGCTGGAGGCCAATTGTTATTATTGTTCCTTCTTGCCTGGACATTAGGTCAGTTTTGATCTCAGCCTGGTGGAAGTTGTGGTCGGTCCAGGATAAGGGCAATTTCTTGTGTCCCCTGTATCCAGGCCAAGTCTAAAATCAAGCTCAAATATGACTGGCAGTGTGTCCAGGTCCAAAGATGACTTGTCAAAAACAGAGGGTGGAAAATATACAGAAACGGTTTGGGGCTATTGTATCTGAGTTGTTGTCAACATGGATATGAAAGATCTCAGGATAAGAAGTCTTGGGGACTTCATTAACATATTAGACAGCAACTCAGGCAGTCCCTCTAGGAAACCTTTGCTCTTTGCAGTCTATAGATTAGCATAATGAACATGTATAACTTGTCTCTGGATTTGCAGAATGACTGGATCCTCTACAATTTTTTTTTGCCAGGTGGCTTCTCTTACATTTGGAATATGACGACTGATACTCCTCCACGCTTGCCTTGTACAGGTCTAGGTTTGTGATATACTGAGATTTCAGTGAAGCAGGTCAGGACCTCTTGAGTATAAAGGACTTCCTGACAATTCACCTCACATTCATCAGCAGGAACATGATATCCTGATGTTTGTCTCCCCCCATTGACTGTTGTCTGACTGCATACAATTGGCAGCAAATTTATACCAATCTGCATTCTGGGTCCTGGTTTGCACTTCCTGTTTGCATTTCTTCCAGATAACACTTGGATTGGGGAGAAGTGTTGGGTGTTAGTTGTGGCTGGATTTGGCAGAGACCTGGGTGTGAACCAATTGGCAAAGGTTCTCAGTACCTCTGGGCATTATGCTGTTGCTGTGAGAAGACGCAACACTGCTCAAACTCCACTCCAGAGTAGCAAAAAGGGGGTTTGCAAGTAGGATCCATTTCTACCTCCACTATTTTAGGTGCAGGCATTAGGCAGTTTGGGAATGATGGAAGGTGTAAGCTTGTGGTTTTCCTGGTCCCTGTGGTAAGACAGGCCCTTCTTTCTCCTGGAGGGGAAATGGGAGAGAGCATTTCCTGGGTTGGGGTTTCAAAGCTCACAGACCCAGGAAGTCTGGCTCTGGGGTTCTCTCTGCTTCCTGCTTTGCTGGTCAGACAACACTCCTCAGCCTGCGGAGGGTGCTTCTCCCTGGTGGAGGGAAGTGGCATTTGTTTTTTGGAATTGGAGCAGTTGTGCTGTCATTTGCTTGTGCTGGTGACTCCTCTCCTTTGCCAGTTGCTGTTGGGTGGGAATGAGGAAAAAAATGAAACTGCAAAGTCTAAGCTGCCTTTAAGGCTCATTTCTGGCTCCCCATATTCTGGCTCTTGTTTGTTGGTTTTCTTCAGCCTAGGCTCAGGGGATAGAGGATAAGACTGACTTTCATGTTTTCTTTCCTTTTTGTGTTGTATTGATTTCACATAGTTACATAGGCATCTATAATAATCCATGAAGTTTACACCATAGCTCCCACTACACAAAGATTTAAATGTCAGAGCAAGAAGTTAAACAGGAAAAGATGTTAAATCTTTAATGTGGCTTATATATGTGCCTTTACCAAGCAAAGAACTGGGGTTTAATATCATCTTCCCCTCCCATGTGAACCTGTAACATAATCACCTATTTAAATCATGCCATTTTTTTCAAAGCAAAATATTCCATCTATGAAACACCACGATCCATTTGGAAAACACCCATATGAACAGCTGATTCAGTGCACTGGTCAGGAAAGGGGGCCAATTAAATGACTTTAACTTGACACCTCAAGAGAAGAGCCACCTTGTGATTACAGTTCTGGAGTCTTAAAATTCCATTTCTCTGGCTAGAGCTGCCTTTTTAAAGCACTCAGTGTTACTTAATGGCAGTAACCACGTAGGGTAGGAAATATGAAAAAAAGAGGTAGAATTTTAAAGGTTCAGGACTGTAGTTAGCTGGAGAAAAGTTACTGCTGAAGAGAGAACCTTGGGTCTGCCATCTGTGCTTGCACTGCACAGAGGAACAGGCATTGGTCATAGCTTGTGAGTAAGGACCCCATCTGGCCAGTGATTACAGGGAGAGCTCTCCACCTGCAGAGGTGAAGTGAGAGAAAGTAAACCCTCAGCCCTCACATCCAGAAGCCATACCGAGGACAAAGCGTGGCTGGTATTTTCCAGTCCCTGCCCACAAAACAGGCTTTGCCATGTGAATTACAAAAACTCTCAGTAGATTGGGCAGATGTTCAAAATATGACCGTGTGTGCTGCCTGGCTCTGCTGGGCTCCTTGAGCTTGTGCTTCTCTCCCTCTTGAATACGCACTTGGACGTTGCAATACTCCTGGGGCGTGGCTCTTTCTTGATTGGGGGTGGGAAGAAGTGGTGCTATGTCCCAAATGCCACCCACTTGTGGCACCATGATGAGACACCACTTACAGTAAATCATGCAGATCTGCAAGTCCCCTTTCCTTTTTTACATAAGCATTGATGTTTAAATGATCATCAGTGGGCCTCTGAATTAACACCCAACTGAGATGAGTAGGACAGTTCAAAATCTTCAGAACTGTTGTTCAAGGCTCTCTGGAGACTCTTCTCTGAATCAGTTACGACTTGTTAACATGGGAGATTTTTCTAGTTACAGTGGTATAATCATATCAGTAAAGTTAAACTGCAGGCGTTATACAAGTATAACAACTCTTCATATTAAGCATACGAGTGGCTTTTTCATAAGAACATAAGAACAGCCATACTGGGTCAGACCAAAGATCCATCCAGCCCAGCATCCTGTCTACCGACAGTGGCCAATGCCAGGTGCCCCAGCGGGAGCGAACCTAACAGGTAAGGATCAAGTGATCTCTCTCCTGCCATCCATCTCCACCTTCTGACAAACAGAGGCTAGGGACACCATTCCTTACCCATCCTGGCTAACAGCCATGAATGGACTTAACCTCCATGAATTTATCTAGTTCTCTTTTAAACCCTGTTATAGTTCTATCCTTCACAACCTCCTCAGGCAAGGAGTTCCACAGGTTGACTGGGCACTCATCTTATGCTGCTTCCAAAATGACATAAGCTAAACTAGAAAAAGGCACTTTTCTATTGCAATAAGAATGTCCATGGTCTATAGTAGGTTGAGGCCTGGTCTATAGTAGGTTGACATAAGTATGGAAAAATCCACAGTCCTGAGTGGCATAGTTAAGCCGACTTAAGTCCTCGAGTAGAATTCTTCCATCGATCTAGCTACTGCCTCTCAGGAAGGTGGATTACCTACGCCGATGGGAGAATCCCTCCCGTCATCATACATAGTGTCTACAGTGAAGCACTACCGCGGCACAGCTGTTCTGTTGTAGCATTTTAAGCGTATACAAGCCTGGAGAGTTTTACTGGTATAACTATAGCACTTTAAAGTCATACCCTACCTTAACTTCCCCATGTAGACAAGCCCTTACACTCAATTCACATTTTAGAGGTTTTCTCTGCAACCATAACAGATGGAGACTTACTTTTTTTAAATGAAAGCTGATATTCTGCAGTGTAACACAGCTGCTTCAGAGAGGTGATGATGCAGCATATGGGTGTATATTGGCTTTTTCTAAGGGTTGCTCATGTCATATTCATGACTTGCCACGGCTGTAGGAGTTTGTGCCCAGTTGTAAGCTGGCTAATAAGGATAGTGTTATTAATGAGTGTAACTGGAGGTGAGCTCTTCCTCATGAACCTAGTATACTATGCAGGAGAGTTCCAATTAAACATAAGGGACACATTCTGAAATCTCATGCATTTACTCTGGCAAAACTCCAAATAAAATCCATGGGAGATTTTTGTGAGTAAGGATTTAGCCCAGAGGTCTCAAACACGCGGCCTGCCGGCCCTCCTGCCGGGCACCCTGCACCCCCTCCGAGTTACTTTCTGAAGTTCCGCCGCCAGAACAGCTGTCTGGAGGCTTCACGGTTTCTGGGAGGGAGGGGGGAGGAGCGGGAAGCGCGCACACAGGGGAGGAGGGGGGAGAAGAGGCGGGCTGCCAGGCTTCCCCACCCCCCTTCCCAGTTACGTCCTATGGCCGCCAACTCCCCTCACCCCTGCCCCCACCCCAGTTACGTTCTGTGTCCGCCAACTCCCCTCACCCCCATCCCCAGTTACGTTATGTGGTTGCTAAGATTGCTAAGATCCCCGTTCACTCCGTGCTGCTCCAAGGTTCTATTTTTACCCCCAGGCAGTTCCCGCTGCCAGAACAGCTGTCTGGTGGCTTCGCAGTTTCTGGGAGGGTGGGGGGAGGAGGCGGAGAAGGGGCGGGGCCTAATGTAAGGGGTGGAGTGGGGGTGGGGCCGGGGGCAGCAAGGGGGGGGCGTCAGTGATGCGGCCCTTGGGCCAATGCACTAGTCCTCATGCGGCCCTTGTGGTAATTTGAGTTTGAGAACCCTTATTTAGCCCATATAGAATCCAGAGGACACTCCTCACCAGGTTCTAACATTTTCCCCTCCTTGCCACCCCTCACCCCCATGGACATATTTATTTGCCCTCCTGTTTACACGCAGACACCCTCTGAAACCTATATTCCATCAATTTTCCTTTGGTAAAAGAGGGTCTAGAAGACTGGACAGCCTTTTCAACACCATTCCCACTTTGCTTAGTTAATATTTTTACTGTTCTATGTATTCACGTATATGTCCAGTACTTTATAAGTGCTAAGTAATTATCTTACTGACCTAAGGGATTCCTGCAGAGTGGCATAAGAAGCTCCCCTACATCCCAGGATCTGTCTTCATGGCTTCCGTAGCACTTTTAGCCTTTACCACACCCAGGAAGAAAGATACTGAACTTGGAAATCAAATGCTGCTGTCTCATGAAGTCTAAGTTGGAGGATATTTGCTGTCCCATTAAAATCCATATTGTACCATAATACCTTACCAGCAATCTGAGAAACAAGTGCTCATCCCTACCTGTGAACTGCCGTGTACCACCCAGCCGCTAGGATGAGGTTGATGACGACATCTACTGGAATCAGATCTGCTACTGCATCATTATTGACTTTGACAGTTTGCAGAATCCCTTTTCCAGCCTGTGTGACAGAGGGAAAGAGTCAGTGACAATATGCCATGACAGGATTTCTTTGGCCTAGAGAGGATCCAGCATCACTTAGTCACTTTTCAAGCCTACTGTGCAACACAGAAGATCAGCCTGCCTCTATAGAGAGCCAGCGCTTTATAATCTTGCATGGATCAAACTGTTTAGTGTTGTCCGAGGAAGTTGGAAATGTGACGAGCAAATGTCAGAAGAAGTGTATAAAAAGGCAGTGGCCTTGTTTAACTCATGATGATAAAGGGATCCTGCGAGAAAGACATTTTTATGTTTTGTGATAAAATTTTCAAAAACACCTAAATGACTTGGGAGCCTAAATTCCATTTTCAAAAATCACATTGGAGCTTAAGTCCTATTGATTTTCAATGAGACTTAGGCTCCCAAGTATAACATTTTTTAACATGCTCAAATGACTTAGGGGCCTAAGTTCCATTCTCAAAAGACACGTAGGCACTTAGGAGCCTATGTCTCTTGAAAGTCAATAAGCACTCTAGAAATGGCTCTTACATCACTTAAGTGCTTTTGAAAATTTTACCCATATCTTTTGGATTTAGCAATACATCCATTCTGAAGTTTACCTTCCATGTTATGATTTGTTCCTAAAGTACCATCAGTGTGCGTGGTACTTAAACAAGACATGGTCCTTTCCCTGCGGGCTTACAGTTATAGGATATGTCTACACTGCAACAACGGAGTGTAATTCAGCTCAAGGTTACATACGTGATCTCTCTTTAATCTCACTAGCTTGGGTCCTGAAACAGTGAAAGCACAGCAGTGTGAGCTTCAGCGCTGGCTACCCAGGGTTCTAGGTGGCTTTGTACAGCCTGCACTGAAGGTCGCACTGCTATTGCTTCACTGTTCTGGAACCTGAGCTAGCTACATTAAAGCTAGCTCAGGTGCGTCTACTCAAGGTGAAGTCACACCTTGTGATTGCGGTCTAGACACACTCTAAATTAAGATGTAACTTTGAGTGCCAGTTACAAATGCTGTGAAGATCGGAGGAGGAAGTCAGAGCCGTAAGATAATGGGCTTGATTTAGTTGGTAATGCACTTCTCTGGGGTTCCAAAATTATTTGTTTTTAACTGAGTGTTTGTGATGATGTTTCTGTGCATGGGAGATTAGGGTTTGGAGGCTTCATGGAAGAAGTATTTTAAAGAGGTACTTGAAGGAGCAAGGGTAGCAGCATGGCAGACCGGATCAGCCAGGGTGTTTCAGAGAGGGGCACGAGACATAGAGGTGAAAGTGGGGGACGGAAACTAAGAGGGCGTGTTGGACATGAGGCCTAAGTGCAAACAGCCGAGTGAAAAGTTATGAGGATAAAGAGAGAAAGACAGGAGCTAAGCAGTGTAATGCCTGGACTACAAGGACAAGGGACCTGAATTTGATGTAGAAGGCAACAGTAAAATCAGTGAAGGGATCTGGAGAGCAAAGGATGCAGTAACATCAGCAGGAAAGAAAATGTTTCTGCACTCGCATTTTGGGCAGCTGTAAGAGACTAGGGAGGAGAAGATCGGTGTTACAAGAGAAGATTTGGAGCCAATGTAATCAGTGATCTTCAAGACAGATTGAAGAGAGACGATTCAAGATAGTTATGGCCAAAACTCCAAAGCTAACTGCAAAGAGTTACAGAGGGATCTCACAAAACCAGGGTGACTGGGACACAAAGCAGCAGATGAAATTCAACACTGATAAGTGCAGAGTAATTCATGCTGGAAAAAATAATCCCAAGTACACATATATAATGATGGGTTTTAAATTAGCTCAAGAAAGATCTTGGAATCACCTGAAAACTTCAGCTTAATGTGCAGCAGTGGTCAAAAAGGCTAACAGAATACTAGGAACTATTAGGAAAGGGATAGAAAATATCATAATGCATTATATAAATCCAAGGTGTATCCACACCTTGAATACGGTGTCCAGTTCTGGTCACCCCATCTCAAAAAGGATATGGTGGAACTGGAACAGGTTCAGAGAAGGACAACAAAGATGATCAAGGGTATGGAATGGCTTGCGTACGAGCAGAGACAAAAAATTAGGGCTGTTCAGTTTAGAAAAAAAGACAGAATAGGGATATGAGAGAAGTCTTTACAATCATGAATGGTGTGGGAAAAGTGAATAGAGATGTGTTATTTACCCTTTCCCACAATACAGAAACCCGGGGACACCATTACATTAATAGGCAGCAGGTTTAATACAAACGAGGAAGTACTGTTTCACATAATGTAGTTAACCTGTGGAATTCTTTGCCATGGGATGTTGTGAGGGCCAAAAGTATAACTGAGTTCAAAACAGAAGTAGGTAAGTTCATGGAGGATAGGTCCATCAATGGCTATTAGCCAAGATGGTCAGGCATGCAACTCCATGCCCAGAGCCACCTTAAATCTTTGACTGCAAGAAGCCAGGAGGGGAAGACAGGGCTGAATCATTCCAACTGCCCTGTTTTGCATAGGCGCCGACTCTGTGGGTGCTCTGGGGCTAGAGCACCCACGGGGAAAAATTGGTAGGTGCGGAGCACCCACCGGCAGCTCCCCGCCAGCCCCCCCTGTGCCCAGCTAACCTCCGCTTCCACATTCCGCCTCCAGAGGTGCCTCCCTGCCAAGCCGCTTTTCTTAGCTCACAGGCAGCCGCTCGTCAGTTGTTCGACGGGCGGTAAGCCGGGGGGGGGGGGGGGGGAGAGTGCGGTGGCGGTGCCTCGGGGGAGGGGTATGGGGAGGAGGCGGAGGCGGGGATTTGGGGAAGGGGTGGAATGGGGGCGGGGCCGGGGGTGGAATTGGGGTGGGGCCAGAGGCGCGAGCACCCACCGGTGCCAACTAAAGTCGGCGCCTATGCTATTTTGTATATTCCCCTGGAAGCTCTGGAACTGGCCACTTTCAGAGACTGGATACTGGGCTACATGGACCATTGGTCTGGCCCAGTATGACCGTTCTTATCTTCCCCTGCCACTCCTGAGATGCCCATGCTTATCAGGGCCTTGTGTGGCTTTTGTAGTGTCCATGTGTGTGGTGAATGGTACACACTGCCAGGATCCAAAGGGGGAGAGCAGAGTGCTGGTTAACGGTGAGCTGCGGGGGAAAAGGGAGAATGAGCAAAAGGACAAGCCTTGGTGGAAGCTGCCAAAATCCTTTCCCCAACCTCTCCTTCCCTCTAAGGCAGGAGTGGAGCTTGCACAGGAAGTGGGGGAGAACGCAGAGATACCCAGCAGACACAAGGTAGGGAGAAAGGGGAAGAGGATTTTGCAATGTTACCTATTTATAAGCAATGTTCCAATGTGCTCACCACATCAGACTACTGTGATATAATTCTTTTTTTATCAGTCTGTACCTCTCTTGGATAATGAAGTAGCTTGCTAGCTGTGAAAGGTTGAGGACCACTGCTATAAACAAACAGAGCATGTCGAGCCCTGCATAACCACTTGTCTGAAATCTGGGCTGAAAAACCCTTGCTAGAATGATTGTTTTTAAAGTTTGTTCTTAGCCCATAAACAATGCACATGTTTTATGTCATTCTGATGCTTATTAAAGATATTAGAGTCACAAGAAAGTTGCAGATAAGGTATACTCATGTAAGCTTCCCCACCCAGCTGTGACAATGGACCTCAATCATATCCTGCAGCAACCTTCTGTTCTCCTAGTCTTGGGCCACAAAACAACTCTGCCAAAACACTTCAGCTCTAACTTACATCATCACCTTCTGCTAGTCCATTCCTAGGCTACACACCACTGGAGCAGCATGTAGAGCATGTGCACCTACACACCACAGTGAAAAGCACACTGCGGTGTGTAGTTACACGTGTCAGTGAAAGATTCTGGCCAAGGGAAGGCAGCGGGGAAAGGCTGCAGCTGTTCCCTGCTGCCAGAGCTTTTCACTGCAGCAAGGAAAGACTCAGCCTTTCTCCACTGCCTCCCCCACCCCCTGCCAGAAACATCCCCTGTTGCTGTAGCCTTTCACTGCACCAGGGAAAGGCTCCAGCAATGGGGAGGCAGGACACTACACTGCTAAAAATAGCACTGTAGATAGGGAGGCATCACTTGGGAAGGTAGAGAGCTGTGTAGGGTATGTACTCAAGTACTTACCCGCAGCCTTCAGGTATGCCTCTACTTTACTCACCTAAGCCCTGCCTCACCGCCTACACTGCTACCGATACCCGGGCTGGGGAGCTACGCACGTACCTACACTACATGCCACCCAAACAAGCGTGCTGTGTAGATGCAACCTTAGTGCTCTCTTCAGAAGAAACAGCCAAGCATGTTGAATTCTGAAATTTGTCATGTGAACAAATGGTGATCACATTCAGGTGGACAAACTCACGTTCACTTGTGCCCCAAATTACTACTTGAACCCACTGGAAGAGAGAGGCTGATGCATGCTTATTTACCTATTGTGGTAGTTATGACATGTTATAAACAAACACTGTATATTCATATTGATGGTCATACATATTTGAAGTAGATCTTCGATATATAAATAAATATTAATATATAAATAATTCAAAACAAAATGAATGCTGCACATTATTTGGCCTAATTTTTGTACCAGATTGTTGACATTTTCTTTTTGGTATAATAAAAGCTACTTCAACTGAGGTCTCTGAGATCACTTGCCTGTTTGAGTTTGACATTTTTAGGCAGTATCCCAGCTGAAGAGCTCGGGGGCCAATCACAATTCAGGGCACACACCAAAAGCAGAGTCATTTCCCACAGCAGCTAAATCATAGCTTTGTAGGGGGGAAGGAAGGCTGTGCAACTCTAAGACATAATTCTTCAGTTATAGGCTGGCAGAAATGTGATTCGTTTCACACAACCTCTGAAATCAACAGATAAACCAAAGCTTCTCTTCCCAGCAACAGAAGCAATTCGAGGTAATAAAGCAGAGCTCTGCCCCCTCACACTGTGTATTTAACAGAAACATGTATTTGTGCAGACAAATTATTAGACTCATATCTCTATATAAATGTTAATGAGGGGGGAAAGTTCAAAAGGTTTGGAGTTCAGGTTCAGTTTGGATAAAACAGCCAAAAGATGCTTATCTGCACTATCTGTATATCTGAAAAACTGGTTTGGAAAAACAGTCTAATCTCTTATATTTATAGGATGCCAATAACTGCAAAATCTAGGAACAAAATTCACTTTGCTTGATGAGCACAGAAAATCACCCAAATGGAATTTTCCTTTTGCCATCATAGGTTTCAACCACTAACCTTCAATTATTCCTTCTTCCCTCAGCATTGCAAGTAGGATCAAAAGAATGGGCTCTGAAAACGGATAGACTGGGATCCATTCAGATCTCCTCAGCTAGGGCAGTCCAGCACCCAACATTGACAACATCCTGCTTTCAGCCCCTGAAAGTTTCACCGTACGCTCTTCTAATTTCTATGTCCCAGATGAATTCAGTTGTTTTGAGTGAGCACTGATAGAGATTCAGTCTCTGATGTAGCCTGTCTCAAGACCACAAAGGGATTTCAAGATAAGGACCAGGACTTTGAATTAGGCAGAGAAAGAATCTTAACCGGAGAGGGCACACGTGTGATATGTTCTCAGCAGCTTGTCCTGTTCAAAGTGTATATGTTGGACAAGGTGGAGTTTTTGATTGACCTTGACCAATCAGAAATGAAAAAATGTGTTCCTCATGAATTTCATTCACTGGTTATCATGAAATAGAGATTCAAAAAAGTATTAAGCTAAGAGCATGCATTCCCCCCCCCCCCCCCCACTTACTGCCTGGTCCTGCACTCAATGAAGTCAAAGGGAAAATTTCAATGGTGCAGGAACAAATCCTTGAAGAACAAATGGATACTTTTTATGGAGGGCCTGGCAGGATGCTAGCTAGTATCCTTGAAGTGTTTTGCTTTCCCTACCAACAAATCTTCTGTCTTCCCTGGGTTGAAATCTCATAAAAATAGGCTTTATCACAAGATTTTTGTACTTCTAGTTTGTGGTTGGTCCAGAGTTTGAGAACAGCCCTTTTTACAATATTTCAGCCATTCCACTTCCATTCCCAGCCATAACTTGGAAATTCAGAGATGAGCTAACATGAAAAATAACCATACTTCTCCAGACCTGGTTTCGGTTCTCAGATGGGGTGGGTTTTGTGTGAAGGATCAAGGTGCGGTGTTTGCATGCATTCGTGCGTGCGTGTGGAGGGGCTTTATTTTAATCAAACCAGTTTAATCAAACCATCTTAATTAAGGCCAAAAAAGTGATAGGCAGATGAATACATGCTTTTAAAATACAACTAGCCCAAAACAGAGAGATTTGCCTCTAATCAAATGTGGTTCAGCTAATATGTAACGTAGACAATTCAGGGGTTAGTTTTGAAAGCACCATGTAGGGATTATTACTCCATGATTTCCATTGATGTTAATGCAAAAAGTGCAATTAAAACCACGTACACTTTTGCCCCCCTTTAAGGAATGGAGGGCTCAAAGGGGAAAAGTGTCTTTTGATATAACGTCGGTATAAATCCAATAAAGGTCAGTAACAACTGAAAGTTGTTACCAAACAAAAGCTGTCTGGTAGTGTATTAGAGCGGTCTGCCCATTTAAGGGCCTGCAGAGACAGGGAGCAGCAGGCCTCAGAAGAAGCCTAGCAGGCAAGTGTTGGGAACCAGCTGATCCAGCTAAGCAGCAGCTAAAGAGTGGCTATGGTTCCCAGCGGGAAGATATAAAAGTGAGGACCCAACTCTGCAAGTGGGGAGGGGTCGGGTAAGAGAGACAAACAATTCCCTGAGCAGCAGCACTAGGCTCCAACAGGGCAAGTAAGCCCTGTGGTCCCCCCGAGGCAAAGGGAAGGTTGTGACTTTCGAGCTACTGGGTGGGCACAGGACCTGCAGTATCAGTCCAGGTCAGGACTATCACTTTTGGGGAAACTTGCACTGATGCTGCCTGTGCTTCTGTTGTTCCCTGGATAAACTTCAGTCTCCAGGGCTGATGATCTAGTACTAACTTAAATAAAACATTTTCAGAACGTTGATACTTTTCTATACTCACTCAGTTATGGCAGTGATCTACAGCAATGGTTTTCAACCTTTTTTCATTTGTGGACCCCTAAAAACGTGAAGAGAGGTGCGGACCCCTTCGGAAATTCAACCTGTGGTCCACGGACCCCTACCACAGAAGTCAGACTGAAAACTGACTGAAGAGAATTTAACTATAAATGTTACCCATGCTCAGCACGTCATTTGACACAGTAAGGGCTTCTACAGTAATGACAACACTTCTGGGTTTTGACCTGTAGGTGGGGGTATTCACATACTTTGGATTGATCAGAAAAACAGAATGCCTTTTCTGGGATCTGAAACTTTATTTTCAGTCACCTTTCACAGACCCCTTAGACATAGTCTGCGGACCCCCAGGGGTCCATAGATACTGGGAAATAGTTATTTTGTAATATATACGTTTTATATACGATATCAAATATAGTGTAGATATTAAAAAAAACCACAATGATCTTGCAATACATGAAAACCTAAACTTCATCACTATGTAAATACTTCAACCACTTTTTTTGGGAAAGGAAAGACAGATAAGTGAGCTGTCCCCTCTGGGACTCTCAGGGCAAAATCATCAAAATGTGTGAGAAACCCTGTATTGTCAAAGGAAACTTCAGAAGTGGGATTCTCCTTCTCTGACTTTCATGTGTGATGGAATTAAATTGACAGATCCTGCACGGAGTTGTTAATGTGTTCAGTGTAACCTAAAGGTACGCTCATTCCTCGTGATTATTTTCTGATGTCTCTTCATTTCAAAGATATAAGAACCTAGAATCTTGGCACCTGATTCATTTGAACAAAACCAAAATCTTTCACAATTTAAAAATATTCAAGTCACAAAATGTGGGAAGTTTTTGTAAGATAAAACTGCAGTTTTGGAAGACTTAGTAAAATAGTCCTGCAGTGTCAGAAACCCCAACTGTACACTAGAATTCAGTCAGCACTAAAGACATAGCTTTAAATCCTGGCCCTCTTGAAGTCAATGGTAGTTTTGCCATTGACATCAATGAACCCTGGATTTCACAGATAGAATTCAGAAAAATATATAGTTATACGATGGCATAAGCCTCCATTTCCCCTCTGTTGCTTAGCCAAGGAACAATGACATGAAATACATATGGGACCTTGTACAACTTCAGCAGATAATTTAATGAAAGAAGAAATATTATTGGTGGATGAAGATTCTGAATACTTTGCCATGTAGGTCAGGACTGACTTGCTGATAGTCAAAAAAAAAAAAGTGCAAGAAAAACATTTTACAAAAGCAGTGAAACACTTCAAGTCACAGTGTCACACTTTATCGCTGCATTTCTTGGGTGGCTGAAAGCACTCGACTTTTGGGCTCCAGCCTCACAATGTGCCTGATGTATACAGGTATCCAGCACAACTAACTCACAAAATAATCTCAAGGGAAATAAAGGACAAAACAACAGAACTTTATTTTGTGGAACATCGTTCATGCAAATTGTACCCCAAAGAACACACAGAGTTAAATAATACAGATATAAAATTAAAATAACAGCAAATGGAGAGAAATTCAGAGATGTTGGCTGAAAAGCAATAGAGAGTTAATTTATGAAGCGGAGATTTATATTTACAAGGAATTTCCAGACCTAAGTTGAAGAGGAGAAGGTTCTCACGCTAACAGTGGCAAAGATGTGTGAAAGAACACAGAAGAGACACGCACTAGGTGAACCCAAGGTGCTAACTGTGGAGAAGAGAGAAAGAGAGAGTGAGTTCAACATTTGTGAGCTTGTCCATGGGGGGGTGGGGGGGGGCGGGGGGGCGGGAAGGCAGCACGTATGGCAGATATAGCACAAATCCCTGATTAGAAACACAGGACCCAGAATGGCAGACTGACTCTCGTATTGCAAAGAGAGATAGAAGAAAAACATAGTAACTATAACTGCAAATTCATGTAAACAGATTCAGAACTCTGCTCAATACATTCAAGTATATCACATCTGTCCTTCCCCCTGAAATGAAATGGACACAAACCTTCAGAAGGTGGAGGAACAACCCAAGGTCCAGTTACAAGTGAAGTCTTTAAGGTGGCTTGCATTGTCTTTCTGGATAGCGTCTACCAACATTTTGAACACTTCTCCGAGGAAGTGATGTGTCTGCAGCAATTTCTGACTCAGATGTTCCCTCAGATGATGCTGGTTGTTCAGCACAGCTGCTTCTTGGATGCTGCTTCACGCTGGGGCATTGATGTTGGAACAATTGGCAGTTCCCCAGATTTTGCTGCTTTTGTCAGCCACAGGGTCACCTCCAAATCTCACACTTGGACCCGTTTGTTCGATAACAATTGCTGGAAGCCACGTACTGGTTCCCCGATAATCACGTGCCAACACTGTTAGACCCACTTGTACCTGACGACGTGCACCAGTCCCTCTCACCATAGCTTGACTTATTGGACAAATTCTGACTTGTAGTAGATTTGGCTTTAATAAGTCCAAGCGTGACCTGAGCTTTCTGCCCATAAACAACATTTCATGGTTCGTCATGGAATATACTGTATTTCTATATGCTAGCAAGAATCATGCCAGCTTCTTCTGTAATGACCTCTTCTCATCTGTCATGGATCACAGGGCTTGCTTAAACTTTTGTACAAACCTTTCAACCAAGCCCTTTGTGGGTAGGTGGTATGGTATTAAGGTGATATGTCTAATACCATTTTTCTTCATGAGCTGCTGAAACTCTTCTGTGCAACACTGAAGACCATTGTCACTCACAGCTTGTTCTGGCAGTCCAGTTCCTGCAAATAAACTTCCAAGTTTTTCTATTGTCTGTGCAGCTGTGGTAGTTTTCATGCAAAAAACTTCTGGCCATTTGGAATGGGCACCCCCCACTACTAGATATATCATTCCCCAAAATGGTCCGGCAAAGTCAATATACAGACATTGCCAGAGAGCTTATGGCCGTTCCCAGGGGCAATGATGCTGGTTTAGGCATGTGTTGTACCTGTTGGGAGTCCAAACATTCCGTAGCAAGCTGCTCAATTTGTTGTTCAATGTCTGGCCACCATACAAAACTTCTGGCAGTGCCTTCATTTTTACTATCTCTAGGTGACCTACAAGGAGCTGTTCTAAGACTCTTGTGCACAGTTTACTAGGTATAAAAACATGAATCCACAGGACACATCTTTAATGCATGGTAAGCTCACCTTTCCATGTGTAAAAGCACGCCCAATTAGAGCTGTTAGCATATTTTCAGCCTATCAGAGTGGCTTCATAAATCTGAGCTCACATGTGATCCTTTTTGGTTTCTTGCTTGGTCAAACTTCAAATGAATGGGGTGCTCTCAAACTGAAACAAATGGACAAATTCAAACAGATTCTGTCTCTATTACAGGTCACCCTTCAACTAGAAAGGGCACGTGGAAGAGCCTATCTGCATTTGCATGCGCTTCTGTTCTTTTGAATTCTGTGTCAAAGATGTAACCAGCTAAGAAGAGAGCCCATTGTTGCATATGTGCTGTATTTGCTGTGGAAACTCCCTTCCTAAGACGAAGGATTGCTACTAGGGGCTGGTGGTCTGTGACAAGGCTGAATTTCCTCCCATATAGATATTGGTTTAATTTCTTCACACCCAATATCAGATTTTAAGTCTCCTGGTCTACTGTGCAGAGTTACCTTCTGCTATGGCAAGTGATCTGGGGGCAAATGCTATGGGTCTGTCACTGCCATCTGGCATGGCATAGGATATACATGCCCCAATTCCATGTGAGGAAGAATCATGTTAACTTGGTAGGTAAGGATGGGTTAAAGGGCGTAACTACACTGTCTGATGTGACCAATTGATTTGCTTCAAGGAAAGTTTTTTGACACTCATGTGACCATACCCACTTTTGTTTAGTCTGCAGTAAACAGTTCAATGGATGCAATACTGCAGCTATGTTTGGTACAAATTGGCTATAGTGCTTGATAAATCCTAGAAATATCTAAATTACAACACATGCTTTGGTGGTGGAGCTTCCAGGATGGCTTTAATCTTCTCCTGAGATTTGTGCAGGCCTTTTGCATCAATAACATGCCCACAATAAGCTACCAAGTCCTTGAAAATTTCACATTTTATGTAATTGGCTCATAAGCCATATTCTTCTAGAGATTTAATACCCGTTTCAGGATTTCCAGACATTCTTCATCACTTCCACCGGTCACAATAATGTCAGCCAAATAACACCGTGTTCTCGGAGATCCTTGCAAAACTGGGTCCATTGCCTATTACCATATAGCAGGAGCTGCAGCAATACTATACACTAGCTTGCTCTACTGCCACAGACCCTTTTGTGCATTGATTGTGAGATATGACTTAGACTCTTCCTCAACTTCCATTTGTAGATAGGCCTATGACAAGTCAATTTTGTTGAATTGTTGCCCCCCTGCCAGCGTAGCAAAAATGTCTTTGATCCGATGCAGAGGGTATTTGTCAATGTTTAGTACATGGCTTATGGTGACTTTAAAAGCACCACATCTCCTTACTGCTTTTTACAACTGGAACCACAGGAATTCCCCACTCCCCTGAGGTCACTTTTTGAGAATATGCCCTATCTTTCCAGGCATTCCAATTCAAGCAGATAGTGTAAGAGACAGGTTGAGCTTTGTGACGCTTGGGCTGTGGCTTCTCAAATAGGATTATTTTAGCTTTCCTGTGTTTTAGAGTTCCTATGCTCTCCTTGAATACTCCCGATGCCTGACAAAATATCGCTTCCAGCTGTTGTTCAATTGTTTTAGTGGGGTCTGCTGAAAATGACTGCAATATCTTTATAGATTTGCAATCCAGAGGCAAGGGCTGGTCTCCCCTTCTCAATCACACAAGTCTAATAAACATTGCTTATTGTTATACTTCACATTCACTTGCATCACTCCAATTGCCACAATCTTTTCTCCCATATATGTTTTTAGCAACATTGGTGTCCACCTCAGTTTTGTATTTTTAAAAGTTTTCTCATACTTTGAACGTGACCTAACAGATGCTGCAAAGCCTGCATCCAATTTCATTCTGAGTATTTTTCCTGCCACCCGGGGTGTCAACTAGATTGCTGACTTGCCCTTTTTGCTCACACTCTATATATCCAGGCTGGCTACTCCACTTTCTCAGTCAGTGTTACTATTGCTTCTGTGTATAGAGTGTACATTGATACTGCTTGTTCTGTACCCTGATTTGGTCTCTTTCTTATTTCTCTTAGTGTGACAATATGCTTCTGCAATATGCATCTTTACATTGGCAATCAGAAGGCGCGTGGAGCCCTTTTGTACACTAATAACATGTCTGTCTGCTGAGTATACAGGCTCTTGCTTTGGATCACAGATAGTGTATGCATTCCTACTTCAGTTTTAGCTTCAGTATGCAATTCTACTGCATTCGTTGCTGCAGTTTCCATCGCTGCTCCAATTTCTACTGTACATTTAAAGGTAGATTTTCCTCAGTTAAGAGCCTTTTTTGTATGCTTCCATTAAGTAGTCCACACACAAATTTGTCTCTCAAGGCCTCGTTAAGACCATTTTTAAAAGGACAGTGTTTTGATAATCTTTTTTAACTCTGTCCCAAAGGAGGAAATAGATTCACCTTCAGGTTGATTCTGCTTATGAAACCCAAACCCATGGGCAGCACGTGAACCGCTGGCTGGGGGAGATTAGTCTGCAGCCCCGGCCCTTCCACCCGAGGCCCGGCCCTGCCTCTTCCACACTCCCGGAACCCTGAGCTCCCCCTGCCCCATGGCTGCTGGCCCCCACCCCAGGCTGGCTAGTGTCTGCAGCCCCCTGCAGCCCCAGAGCGCTGGGAGAAAGCACGGTGCCGCAGCAGCCTCCTCAGCCCCGGAGCGCCAGGAAGGCGGGCGGTGTGGCCGCAGCCCCTGGAGCCCAGTGGCACCACCAAAATAGGGCTCTGGGGGCGGAGTATGGGCGGGACCACGGCTGGCTCTTTGGGGAGGCACAGCCTCCCCCAGCCTCCCCTACCCGCCGCCCCTGCCCAAACCTTTCAGCCATAATCAGGGGCTTGGGTGTCAAGTGCTCTTGAACCATTTGCATTCTCTCTTTAAAAGTTTTGCTTGCTGGCTTCTCTGGGATGATCAGACTGCATACTGCACTGTATGTCTCCCCCTCCCCCAGCACTCTTAGTAATGGTACCTTTTTCTGAGAGAATCTTGTTTACTTCAAAATGCTGCTCCAGCCTCTCTATAGATGTGGGCCAGTCCTCCATGTCAAAAGTCCTCCATTGTTCCAATATAGCCTGCCATTTCACCTCACTGCTGTTAGTTTAGTAGTTTGGAGTACTCATCACAGTTGTAGCAGACTCTTCTCTCCCCTCTCCCCCCACCACCATGGGGGCTGCAAGCAGTGTGGTAAATTGTTTGCTATTCTGACGCACAGAAGGTTCTTGAAATTGTCATAGTGAGTTGTTCTGTATGGTAGATATAGCACAAATCCCTGAATAGAAACACAGGCACGTACACACTGTTGGAGTCACCATGATGGCAGACTGTATTACAAAGAGAGAGAGTGAAAAAAACCATAGTACCACTATATAACAACAAACTTAGCATGAGCAACTGCTTAAGAAACTATAAGTGCATTCGCATAAACAGATCCAACACTCTGCTCGATGCATTCAAATATATCACAGCTGGAATGCAATTCTTTTAACTAGATCTTAAAATTAATGGGGAGCCAGTGGAGTATTGTGACTATGGAGGATGTGGTTCAGAAGGAATAACAAAGGCCTCAGATGAAAGCATTAGCATGAATATATCTATTTACTAATCCTGCTCTAGCATGAAAGGTGTATTCCACATGGTAATTATAACAACTTTCATTTCTTTAGTTCCGAAGGTATAAACGAGCTGTTTTTATTAAGATGCTATTTGAACATAATCCTTCTTTGCTATGATTACAAACCACAAATCCTGTTATACACTGCACAAGGCTGACAATAGAATAGTTTTATAGTGTAATCAACCTGGATAAAATATAGATTAACAAAAATATACAGTATACCGCCATCTATTAGAATGTGTCCCTGGGGTAGCACATTGCATGGATGAGCATGGATGGCATTAAGTGAGGATATTGATATCTGGGAAACTTGGTGGAATGAAAATAATCAACGAGACATGGTAATACCATGGTACAAAGTATATAGGAATGACCAAGTAGGTCGCATTGTTGGAGGGAGTGACACTATATGCAAAAGAAAGCAGCGTCAAATATAGCAAAAACAGTAAATGACTAAGTGTGCCATAGAATCTGTATAGATGGAAATTCGTTGCTTGAACAATAGGAGTATAGCAGTAGGAATATACTACTGACCACCTGACCAGGATGCTGATGGTGATTGTGAAATGCTCAGCAAGATTAGAGAGGTTATAAAGGCAGAAATCACAGTAACAATAGGGGATTTCAACCATCCTCATATGACTGGGTATGTGTCACCTCAGGAAGGGATGCTGAGATAAAATTTTTAGACACATAAATGACTGCTTCTTGGACCAGTTTGTCTTGGAACCACAATGGGAGAGGCAATTCTTGATTTAGTCCTAACTAAATGGAGCACATCATCTGGTCCAGGAGGTGAACACAGCTGAAGAGCTCAGTAATAGCAACCATCCTGTAATTAAATGTAACATCCTTGTAGGGGGAAAAATTCCAAACAAACTCACCACAGTAGCATTTAACTTCAAAAAGGGGGCATGAAAGAGCAAAAACACGGCTGCCTGGCACATCAGGGGTTAAAGAAAACCTGTGGGTTCAGCTAGCCCTGCCCCGTTATACCTGCAGCCAATGCCAGGCCTGGAGGGGGAGATAAAAGAAGGGACCCTGGCGTAAGTGGGGGCTGACTGGCAAGGAAGCAGGAGCTCTTGGTTTGCCTGCCTGAAAGCACGGACTGGCAACCTGCCAGCCAACACAGCCTGTGGGATGCTCCAAATGTGTGGTAAGTGGAGGAGAGAGGCCACACCCCCGAACTAAAATGGATTTCATAGGAAGCAGCCCAGGAAAACAGGTTCTGAACCCCCAGCCCCAGACAGCAGAAAGACCCATCTCCCCTGCTTAAGGTTTGAGTGAAACAGGACCTTGGGCAAGGACCTGGTGGAGCAGGAGGGATCAGATCCCCCTACAGACACCCCTCCCACCTCCCAACCAACGATCCAGCCACTAGGCCACCTGGCCACTGAAGGCTTTATCACAGGGGGACTACACAAAAATGAGGATGCTAGTTAAAACAGAAATTAAAGGATGAAATGCCTGCAAGCTGCATGGAGACTATTTAAAAACACCGCAATAGAGGCTCAAACTAAATATATACCTCCCATCAAAAACAAAAAACATTAAGTGAACCAAAAATTAAACAGCAGAATAAAAGAGGTGGTTAGAGGCAAAAAGGCATCCTTTAAAAATTGGAAGTCAAATCTTTGTGAGGAAAATAGAAAGGAGAACAAATGCTGGCAAGTCACATATAAAAGTGTAATAAGGCATACCAAGAAAGAATTTGAAAAGCAAATAGATAAAGACACAAAAGTAAACAACAATTTTATTTAAAGTACATCAGAAGCAGGAAGCCTGCCAAACAGTCAGTGGGGCCACTGGACTATCAAAATACTTAAGGAGCACTCGAAATAAGACAAGCTGTTGTGGAGAAGCTAAATGAATTCTTTGTATCAGTTTTCACTGCAGAGGATGTGGGGGAAAACCCCACATCTAAGCCCCTTTTTAAGGTGAAAAATCTGAAGAACTTCCCCAGGCTGAGGTGTCAGTAGAGGAAATTTTGGAACAAACTGATAATTAAACAGTAATAAATCACCAGACCTGATAGTATTCACCCAAGAGTTCTGAAGGAACTAAATATGAAATTGCAGAACTACTTAACTGTGATATGTAATCTAATACTGAAGTCAGCCTCTGTACCAGATGACTGGAGGGTAGCTCATGTAATGCTGATTTTTAAAAAAGGCTCCAGAGGCGATTATAGGCTGGTAAGCCTAACTTCAGTACCAGAGAAATTGGCTGAAACTATAGTAAGTTACAGAATTCAGACACATAGATGAACATGATTTGTGGGAGAAGAGTCAATGCAGCTTTTGTAAGGGGGAAATTATGCCTCGCCAATCTATTGGAATTTTATGAGGGGAACAACAAATGTGGACAAGGGAGATCCAGTGGATATAGTGTACTTGGACTTTCAGAAAGCTTTTGACAAGGTCCCTCACCAAAGTCTCTTAAGCAAACTATCAGAGGGGTAGCCGTGTTAGTCTGGATCTGTAGAAGCGACAAAGGGTCCTGTGGCACCTTATACACGAACAGAGGTATTGAAGCATAAGCTTTCGTGGGTGAATACGAAAGCTTATGCTTCAATACCTCTGTTAGTCTATAAGGTGCCACAGGACCCTTTGTCACTTAAGCAAACTAGGCAGTCACGGAGCAAGAGGGAAGGGCCTCTCATGGATCAATAACTGTTTAAAAGATAGGAAACAAAAGTCAGGAATAAATGGTCAGTTTTCACAATGGAGAGAGGTAAATAGCTGGGTCTTCCAAGGAACTGTACTGGGACCAGTGCTGTTCAGCATATTCATAAATGACTTGGAAAAGGGAGTGAGAAGTGAGATGGCAAAATTTGCAGGTGATACAAAGTTACTCAAGATAGGTAAGTCCAAAGCTGACTGAGAAGAGCTACAAAGGGATCTCACTAAACGGGGGGACGGGACAACAAAAAGGCAGATGAAATTCAATATTGATAAGTGCAAAGTAATGCACACTGGAAAAATAAATTCCAACTACACATACAAAGTGATGGGATCTATATTAGCTGCTACCTTTCAAGAAAGGGATATTGGCGTCATTGTGGGTAGCTCCCTGAAAACATCTGCTCAGTGTGCAGTGAAAGGCAAAAAAGCTAAAAGAACATTAGGAACCATTAGGAAAGGGATAGCTAATAAATCAGAAAATATCATAATGCCACCATATAAATTCATGGTATGCCTGCACCTTGAATGCTGCACATAGTTCTGTTTGCCCCATCTCAAAAAAGGTATGTTAGAATTGGAAAAGGTACAGAAGAGGGCAACAAAAATGATTAGGGGTATGGAACGGCTTCTATATGTGGAGAGATTAAAAAGACTGGGACAGCTCATCTTAGAAAAGACACGACTAAGGGGGCTATGATAGAGGTCTATAAAAGCATGAATGGTGTGCAGAAAGTGAATAAGAAAGTGTTATTTACTCTTTCACATAACGCAAGAACTAGGGGTCATCCAATGAAATTAATAGGCAGATTTAAAACAAATAAAAGGAAGCACTTCACAGAATGCACAGTCAACGACAGGATGTTGTGAGTGCCAAAAGTATAACTGGGTTCAAGAAAGAATTAGGTAAGTTCATGGAGGATATGTCCATCACTGGCTTTTAGTTAAGATGGTTGGGGATGCAACCCCATGCTCTGGGTGTCCCTAAATCTCCAACTGCCAGAAGCTGGGACTGGATGACAGGGGATGGATGGATCACTCAAAATTGTCCTGTTCTGTTCATTCCCTCTGAAGCATCTGGCACTGGCCACTGCCAGAAGACAGGATACTGGACTAGATGGACTATTAGTTTGACACAGTATGGCCATTCTTATGAGTAGGGGGAGTAGTAGTAGTTTTGGTTTAAAACAAAAATCAAACCGATGACAAATGGCATGGAAAAGGATATGCTTTTCATATTATTATTATTACTGATTTACTTATCTATTGCATCTTTCTTCAAGGCAATTCTTTAGGAACACTAGGGTTTTAGTCTCCATTATCCTGGATTTTATTCCAAATGTGCAAATGTAAATTAACTGTCTCCCGGCCTGCCAGCAGCTTACCCTGACAGGCTGCGTGCAGCCCGCGGGCCGCAAGTTGCCCACCACTGGTGTAGGTCAAGTACACACTATGTGACACAAACGCATATAATGAGACATGATAGTATAAGAACTGCATTGCACTTGTTTCATGAGAATAAATGAACCTAAGTCCTGGTGTGAGACTTGAACCCACAACTTTGTTGCCTAGAACTGAGTGCTTCCAATTGAAGCACATATAGGTGTTCCTGGAAATGACATGTGTAATTAAAGTTTCTATTTTATGACACTGTTTTCAGTTGCTTATAACTTTGCCAGATTTGAACTGTTCAGACTGAAGTTTTCCATGCCAGGTGTCTGTCTCAGCCTGAATTTTCTTGGAAGCTTTCAGCAGAAATGATTTGGTCATTTCTTAGTAAAGATAAGAGAAAAATACATTCTTTTGCCCATGGTAAAATATTCTAACCACCATTTCATTGGGAAGCTCCAGTGCCCCCATGCTTTGGAGCAAGGACTTGGACATTCGGCAGGAGGTGGCAGACATGCCAAACCCACGAAAAAACCCCCACAGAAATTGGATTTGTTTTTGGCTTAATTGGCTTGTGAGTTGCTTGTTGGTTAGTTTTTGGATTGTGGCTTGTAGCTTCTTTTTTTTTTTTTTTTGGATCGGCTCCTGGCAAGCAGGGGACTAGTTTGATTTTTGGCTTATTGTGAAAGTCAGGATGCTTATTTACTGCGTGAAACTTGACAACTGTGCCTACCATCAGGGATGTGCCTTTTGCCAGCCCCATGAAAATTTGCCCAAATATGGCCAATTTATAAGCCTCTGAAAATCACAGTTCACACATGCTCAGTAGAGCTTTGGTACAAGCTGGCAGCTAGATTCTCCCAAGATTCTGTCTGCAATGAGCATGCTCCATACCCACAGAGATCCTACATGCTGACCAGGATGAGCATTTGGTATCCCCATAGAGCTTGGCACATGCTCCCTAATAGCTGCCACTGTTGTGCCAGGTACCAGAACTGAAAGCATGGAGACTATGCTCTCAATGCACCTTCTGCTGGTAGGAGGCCAGGATCCTGTGGAAAAACTAGTATGTGATCATGTAATTAAAGACTGTATCATAATGCATATGCATAAGAAGGGGGACAAAATAAGCTTGTACAGGTAACATTAATTCTTTTATTTCCTAACTTTTCAGTACTTGACTATGCAACTTTAATGTTCTTTTAAGGTAGGTTTTTTGGATGCAGTATAAACAGACAACACTGTCAGGTGCTGTAGGTATATGCCCATAAAGACATACAGTATGTGTCTCTATTAGAATCTATGAAATTATCTGCACACAAGTTTTGAGCAAAGGAATTATTTTTTAAGTAGTAACTATACGTACCGCAATAATCATTCCACTTGGTCCATTGAAGTTGTCAATCCAACCCTGCAAAAAAGGAAAGGCATTTTTTATTATTTCTTTCGACAATGTTTAGCTCGTACAGACTTCAAAAAGTGTTACAGTGCTGTGGTATGGATGAAGTCACTTAATCAGAGCACTGTTGAAAAGGATGCCAATTTAGCTTGGACAACTGCCAGAGAGCAAAGATAGCACAAAGTATTGATTTTAAATAAAGGATCCATGGTAAACAGCCAGTGATGTCTGCAGTTTATGATAGAGTCAAATATAGTCAAATTTTGTTTTAAGGATCACCACATTAGGGTGATAATTTGACTGTGTATCAGATCTGATTTTCCAAATGCCATGTAATCTTGGTGTTGATGCAATCACCCCTGGCGTATAATGATCAGTGTGGCATACCCGTGTAATGGTCAGATTGGAGGTAATTTATTTGATTTTCCCTGATGTTTTCAAAGACAGTAAAGAATATCAGGACTCTTGAACAGTACTCTGTTGCAGTAAGGAAGGTCACATCTTGTGGGAATGTTAATTAGAACCAACAATATTTAGAATGGCTTGCAATGGCACTATTATGCTCCACTCTGTCCTTCCAAGATGGATATTTTGGCTCAGATCCTACGTGATGTCTGAGCTTTGCCTGGTCCCACTCAGGTACGGAAGACCATGTCACCTTTATGACCCAGATGCAAGCCTAGGACATGTTGCACCTACTAATGCCAGTAGTAAATTTGGCCTAGAATATTTATTTCAATGTATAAATGTAACTGCCTTCAATTCCATGTGTGATACTCCTAATATTTGCAACACTCCCCAAAAGTGTGCATCTGGAGCATCTCAGCTTGGTGAGTTGTTGAATGTCATGTTATGTCATCCAAAACCCCCTCATAAATGGCCCTACCTGGCATGCCTCGAAGACTGCCGTCGCATAAAGATTAGGATGGAGAGCCTGACCTATCCTATGAGCCCTAGGAATGTTCCCCAGCTCAGTGCCGAGGTATGTTGGCATGGCAGTGTGTAGACGCTCTCTGGATATAGGACTTCAGGCTCCAGTATCTCAGGTCCAGCATTTCCCACCAACATTAAATCCAATTCATTTGTTTTTTTATTTTAAATTGCCTTTTCCAACTTGCAGATGTGAATCTTTCCTGGAGACGTTGAGCAAGTCTTGCAGTTCTGCCCCAGACACTGCCTGCTCCCATCTCCCACTGCCCTCCCTAGAGACCCTGAAGAACCAGAGTGCACCTGATGATCAGCAGACATCTTTGTAACAAGGGGTTGCCCCCCCCCGGCAGTAAGGCTGGATGTAGAGCAGGAGCCTCAGCTGGATCTGGAGAGCACTCAGTGGGAAACAGTCAAAAGAAGGAGGGTAATCAGGCTTACTGGGAAAGGCTCATGCCAGCTGGCTCCCACGATGGATGGCCTGATGATGGCAACATTTAAGTGGTCTTTCTCTTGCTGGACCAGGTACTCTGCCAAGGCTTTGGTGTACGTATACGTGTTGGGCCAGTCCCCAATCAGCTTGGGTGTGATCTCTTGAATGATAGATTCATCCAGCCACCTAGTGGGACAAAGAAAAGAAGTCTGTTGACATAAACCACACAGACAGATGAATGAAATGAGGAAGAAGTTAAGCAAATTGCTCAGCATACTCAGCTGTCTATAGTTTCAAGACTCTTACCTGCAGTGGGAAAGTCAGCAACTAGAATACTTTTAGGCAAAAGGAGGAATAACTGGGAGTTTTGTTATTTATTACAGTGGAGCCAGGATTTCACCCCTAGTACAGATGTGCTGCTCCAGCATTGTTTAGTGATGCAATTTTTAGCTGGGCGGCTGCTGGCTAAGGGCCCAGCTCTGCAGGCAGCAGTGCAGAAGCAAGGGTGGCAATACCATACCAGGCCATCCTTACTTCTGTGCTGCTGCTGAGAGTGGCTCTGCCTTCAGAGCTGGGCTCCCAGCCAGCAGCTGCTGCTCTCCAACTGCCCAGCTCTGAAGACAGCGCTGTCACCAGCAGCAGCGCAGAAGTAAGGATAGCAGTACCGCAACCCACCCTACAAAACCTTGTGAATGCCCCCCCTCACACACAACTCCTTTTTGGGTCAGACCCCTACAATTACACCACCATGAAATTTCAGATTTAAATACCTGAAATCATGAAATTTATGATTTTTAAAATCCCATGACCGTGAAACTGACCAGAATGGACTGTGAATTTGGTATGGCCCTAAATACATACTTTCAAAGTGCCCAGCTAAAGTGTCCTGTCATGACTCCAGTATCTTGGGTGTGCCTCAACGTCGTTCTGAGAGATAGTTGAGAGGTTTGTGCTACAGACCCTCTTAAGAATACCAACTTCCCAGGTGATATGATTAATCAGTGTTCCCATCATGGGAGCACCAAGCTGACAATTCAACAAGGCCTTTCGCTGCACAACATTTTCTGTGACCTACATTCGTGGTTTTGAAAGGCTAATTCATATAGTAACAGCTTTTGCTCACTGCCGTTGATGCCTTATGAAATCAAAGAAAAATGCTGTGGTTAGCTGTCCACTGTCCCCTGCTCCACCAAACAGACATGTCATTTTTCCCTGAGAAAATGTGACTTTCTGTATTAAGATTTTACACTTAACACAAATAAGATGCTCCCTTATGTAAATTAGAACTGACCTCCTTTTACATTTCCTATAATAATATAATCAGGGACAGTGTGCACCCTGCTTTAGTCCACACTTTATAGACTGTGTGGTGCTCCTTACCTCAGCGCACCCTCCAAAGCTGATTTCCCTCAGCTTTAGATTAAGGCAAACCTTGCTTGATGTAGCAGATTATACGTTTCCTCTATTGGCCTGGTGGTATTTAGAAGTGTGACTTTTGGTTTCCACAGATCAATCTTAAAGTTACAGTTACAGTTAAAAAAGCATCATATTTGAAATCAGGGAGATAGAAGGAGGACAAATGCAAAAAAGAAACAGCTTGGAGCTTGACCAAGGATTCTAGCTGAGTAAATCATCATAAATACAAATTAAATCTGTCATTGAGAGGGCCATTAAAGGATCTGTTATTTAGCTATGATTGTAGAGTCATGCCTTTTAATAGCTTTGTAAAAATTCTGCTTTCCTATTAGGCCTAAGAAGCTTCTTTACACATTAGCCTTAAAAATCCCCATTACACATCATAACAGTCAATGTCCTACAACTGTAGAAGAGTACAGCTGAATGACCTGTTCCAGTTTCCGCTGGCATTGATACTATGAACCTGAACAGCAGGTGAACAGCCAGGATTATAATGTATTGCTAGCCTCAGACATACAGACGTATGAAACGTAAGAAAAGAAAAATATAGATGCTTGTTCAGTTGAATGCTTTAAAATCAGTTTTCAAATAGACATTTGATGTAGATATAAAGGGATGCTTTCACAGCTGGCTGGCTCAAAGTATAACTTGCTATTTCTTTTCCCTTTTTGCTGACATAATCCATGTAATTATTTAGATATATGTGGGGTGGAGGAAGGGATTCAGGGGAAAACTTCCTTACCTATTAATTATCTTTCTTTGAGCCCTTCTGGACTAGTGCACACACTTACATATACTTCCTCCTGGTTATCTGAAGACAGAATAATAAAGTATTCCGATAGCATCACCCCTGCCTCCATCCTCCTACCCATTCTTTGTCTTCCTCCCTGCGTCAGCCAATTCTCTGCTCCTCACACCCATTTCCCAGCACTGTTAGATGATGTGCAAATGTGAAGGGCACTGCAACTATAACCGGTCCGGGGGAACATTCCATAGCATAGGTGTGTGAACAATCCAGTCATAGGTTTTCTCCAGAGGTGGCACATCACAAGCATCAGGAAGGAAAGCTGTGTCTGTTTCTACTTACTCCACTAAATCGCAGAGCTTCTTGATCTCAACAGGTGGTGGGTAGATGACTTCATCTATATTTCTTCTATTACAATTTGCATAGGCAGTGGAGACGTGGATAAAGGCCTCGAGCTTCTGCATCTGCCGGGACAGCAGTAAGAGCTGTTGTGTGCCCATGACATTCAGCAGTAGGGCATGCCTAAACAAGGGGAGAGAAAACAAACAAAAGAGGTTCATAGGGGATGGATGTATTAAAACTACATACATTGCAAATCTCTCCTCAGAGGCAAACTTCCACAGTGAGGAAAATAGGTCACAGCAGAAGAGGAAGCTTAAATGAGATGCAAGAGGCAAAATTAGTTTTCAAACCTGTAGTGCTGGATTCTTCTACTATGGATCCACTACTCTGGGCAAAAACTATAACTCATGGGTATTTCTACCCAATTCAGTGGACTGGAGGCAAAAGTTCCTCCTTAATTTATTATGGAAATTAAAACAGACAGCACCTCCTTGTTGGCATGTTTGCTGAACAACCATTCCACCTCAAGAAAAATACAAGTATTTAAACAGAAGGACATGAAGTGTTGTTCTTATTGACTTTTTAACACCATTTAACATTGTCTCATATCTGCTCTTGAAGGACACATGCTATACCAACATACAAGGGATTCCAGATAAGTATATGGGGCCTTGTCCAAAGCAACGGAACAACACTAGAAGAAACCTAAGTTACAAGCAATAAAATTGGTGATTCCAAGGGGTTGGGGGGAAGAGTTGGTAAAGGAGTAGAGAAAAAGGGTACCTGAAACACTCAGGATATGTGCAAGGTGTTCTGGTGGTTTTCTGCATGGCCTCTGACTGATGTGTGGGCTCCCTTTACCTGAGCCTGCTTGCAGGCTTCATATTAGAGGAAATGTGCTCTCCTCCATGGAGGCAGAGACACTGGGGAAGATGGGGCCAGTTTCAGCAAACTTGTCAGCAGGAGGAGCTTTAAGTTTTATGGGGAAAAAGAAGAACTCATTATCAATTCAGCTGGACTGGACAGAAATACCCATGCGTTATGACTTCTGGACAAAGTAGTAATCTAAATTCATTTATTTTGCATACCCTGCACAATATTACCTAGTCTACAATTGGAGCAGAGTGAATAATAGCCTTTTCAGCTCACTGACAATTCCTAAAAAAAGAAAAAAAAAGGTTTTGGAGAAATTAAAATGATTTTTTGAAAAATTTTCAGCAAATAAAGTTGAAAAAAATTTGTTTCAGGTAAACATTTTTTTTAGTCAAAATGCAATGTTTAATTTCGATTTAAAGCCTTTTAAAACTTTTTAAAATGTAAATAAAAGAAATTCTGAATCAAAAAGTAATTTCAAATTGAAAAATCAAAATGTTTAATTTCAAAAATGTAAAAACAAAATATTTCAATATTCCCCTCCCCAATGTGAACAATTGGATGAAACCAACATGAACTTGCAAAACATTTCAGTGTTGCCGAACACACATTTTATTTTTATAAAAAAGAAGTTTTAGCTGAAAAAAATTCACCTAGTTCTACGTCTAATCTCATTTTAAGGTCTTTGTTTTTGGAACACACGAACATTCAATCTATCGTGCCATGTTGAATCAACAGTCATGGAATCCACTATCTTGCCCATAGCAGTAACTCACCCCTCATGTTTCAGAGGAAGGAAAAAATACATACCACATTTATATAATGCTCTGGGAGAAATTCCCCCCCTGTCCCTGTGGTGATTAACTAAAAATAGTTACAGTAATAAGAAGTGAAAAAACCCCTCATGTTGAGTGATATGGAGACACAATCAATGTAATGTCTTAGAGAGGGATATTATAATTGTCATTAATGCAGTTCTTTTGGGGCCTGTTATCTATGACCACAATCAGATCAGTATCATTATTAAAGTGGGGCTCAAAGGCACCAATCACAATACAGATCCCGTTGTGCTAGGAACTCTTTCATTAATATGTGACAATGAACAAACCAAGCGCTTCTCAAGGAAATCCCCTAAGTAACAGACCATCTTTTTAAAATGCCTCATTACAATGAAGACAACGTTTTCAAAGCTGGGTGAATATTTTAAAATGTTACGGTACCTTGTGATTTGCTATTTAAGATATGCTGCTTCAAAAATATATCATTTCCCTCCTTGAGTTACTTTTAGTGAAAAAGTAGGAACAACAACATTAGCTGTAGAGTCAAAGACAGCACTCACTTCACACTCCTTCCACGTAGCCCTGCAAAAACATCTCAGTCCTGACCCATAGCACCCTGCTGCTGTTCTAGTTCTGGGGCCACACATAACTCTGCCAGTGCACTGCAATCCTAAAGTACCTCGATCTTGGTTGTGTGTGTGTGTGTGTGTGTGTGTGTGTGTGTGTGTGTGTATTTTAAGGTCTGACATACATGATATTTTAGGCAGTCAATAATTTGAGCCCTTTAAATTGTATATCCAATCCAGAATTTATGTGCAGTTTGAAAACATACCTGGAGAATTATTACTGTAATTGTACAAGAAAATACAATAATGGTCTCTCATATTTTGTGTGTCCCAATAAGAAGCTAAGTTCTACTTAATAAATACAAACAGCAGAGAACAAGGGACATACTTTAGTGGCTCATCAAAGCGAATTGTTGCTGCACAGTGGAAGACAACATTGACCCGGGACAGGAGCTCCTGCGAGTCCTTGGCACTGATGGCCAGATTTGGCTGAGTGAGTTCTGCATTAATAGGCTTAATCTTCTCCTGGAAGTGAGGGCAATCTTCCCGGACTCTGTCAAAGACCTAGAAGCACAAACACAATGATCAGCTACTGAATCATGGACTATTGCTATCATTCCTACTGATGATAACAGCACCCTGATTAACAGCCCGTTGGCTGTATTTGCATCTGTTGATGAAGCTAACATGACAGAGAATGACTGATACTTCCAGATGTCATAGTGGTAGGAGGTTCTTTATTGGGACATGTAGGCAGATAAATAATAATGGACCTGATAGTCCCCTCCCATAGAAAAACCTGAGAGAGAGAGAGAGAGTGCCCTCCAAAAATTTGAGGTGGTGATGAATTGCTCTGCTGAAGAATGAACAAAGGGTCCTCTCAGCATCCCAATTCTCCTGGGGAATCCACAGGAGGCCCCATGCCTCCACAGTGGCTCTGCAACCCCCTACACACAATCTGGCTAGCATGGCGCCAATGGAGCTGCATTGCCAGGACTTCCTCCACTGGTGGCTGATTCTAGAACCTTATATGAACAGGTGGGGGATGAGGGTAAGGTGTGGAGTGGGACCTATAGGAAAGTTAAAGCAGCAGGCTCTGTTAGCTTTCCTGCTGATTCTACAAAGAGCTTGAGGGGCGGAGGGAGACAAATGCACCATCCTACCCCAGCTCACCCTCTGTCACCGCCTGCCGATTCCCTCGCACAGTTCATGTATTCCCAGTCCCACAAAGAGACATCCATGATATCTGGAGAAGAGGGGTCAGTATGGGGGAAGTGGCTGACTCTGCCTACCCTTTTGCATGGAGGGGTTCCTCTTCATGCAGATCTCAGAGACAAGTGGGCTGAGCATAAACTATACTTTGCATTTACACCCTGTCTTTCCGAATACCTCAAAAAGTAGATGCACTAAAACAGTATTTTAATTGTCCAAAATCCACCTTAAAAATAAATGAAAAAAATGAACAATCCTTTAAACTGCACTTATGGTCAGAGAAGTGCTAATAAAATTAACACCTTTCCCACTCTACAGTTCTGCTCCGTGTCTTTGAATAACATGGGTTTACTTGCTTGAGAAAAATGCAGTGTTACAGCTATCAGCAGAGTGAAGATTTGATTCTCCCTTGTGCATCAGGAACAAAATAGGCAACTACTGTAAGTCCTAGCTGCAAAATCTTTGTTACTGGTGATGAAATAAGAGGCAAAGAGAACATGGCTTGATTTTCAGAACTCCGCATGAGTTTGCTGGATTAGCAGTTAAAATTGTTTTTTGAGTTGCAAATTGGTCAAACTATAAAACTTCTCTTATGGCTTTATACTGACACGCATTACCGTAGTATCTCAGCACCTTTTGCATAAAATCAATAATAGTGAAGTCCCTAGTGGACTTGATGATGTTTCTGCCCTTTTGGGGTACAGAGAGAATAATGAGAACACCTATGAAATCATAGAGGTATAATCTAGCCAGATCTCAGAGCAGAATCACACTTCAAGGATCACTTTTTTCCTTGCTTGTTACACTAGAGGTTTTCTGCTCAGTCTAGTGAGGGAGGTTTTGGGGCTGTGTTTCTTTCCATTACCATGATCTCTGTTTTGATAGTCACTGTCCTACCTGTCACTTGTCCAGTGCTTATAGAAGGATATGAAGTACTTGATTTAAAATAAACATACACTAAATAAAAAGATGTACAAATATATTAAATTGCAGCTAAAGCAAATATTCTGTCATCTGACTAAGGGATGATGATCTTTCTGTTTATTTGGTCAACAAATCCAGATACGCCTCCCTATTTGCAGCAATATAGCAGTGATCAGGATATGATCAGCCTTCTCCCTAAAGCTGTCTCTCTTTTCGTTAACATATTGCTGTAAGGCTTAATAAACAAGAAATTCCCAAATGAGTAAGTTAACAAGAGTATCGACATAAGGATGATCTTTTATTTTTCCAAATTGTACACAGTTACCAGGTATATATCGGGAGCAGTGCTTTAGCTATGGAAACTGGGTTTACAGCTGTAAATCATTCCCAAAGTATCATACATTGAGTCACTGTTGTTTACAACAACAAAATCCTATACAAAGTCTCTGAAATGGACAAGATTTTCCAAAGGCACCACGGTGAGGTCGGTGCTCTATTCCCACTTAGTTTCAATGGGAGTTGGGTGCCTAATGCACTTTTGAAAATCTCCCCCTGTAATTTGAGGATCTATAGAGAAAGTGCCTTAATCTGCATCATTTCAATGTTACAACATATATAGGGCCAGTAGGTAAGTCCTGCTGAGACCAAAACTGAGCTGTCTTTCAGATGAGAGGTACTGTAAGATTAAAGTCTTGACCACTTGTGGTCTTTTAAGATCGCAGGACTGATTCTCCATTGCCGTGCCTCTTGTGTAATCATTTACACCAATGCAAAAGGAGTGTGAAACCCTGAATCACAGTGTGTTACACTCCAGTTTGTGCAATTGCATTCTGCCCACATCTGAATTCCACCCACTGTTCCCATTATGTATAATAATATTCTTCAACTTCTCTCCTAACTGTTGTGCAACATTGCTTCAGGCTGCTGTGTTTCACTCCAAAAGATTAATTGCATTTCAATGAAGGGTGAGGCAATGTCTAAATGGAAGTTTGTAAATCAGTATAATGCTTTGGAATCCTTCTGGATGATAGGAACTCTGTAAATCATATCACCAGAGCAGTTGTTTCATCAAAGTCTGCTGCCCCATTTAAGGAATCTGAAGGGCTGACAATGAGACTCAATCTGTGAAGATTTAAAAACAAAAAACCACAGCCAACTTCATAGAATCATAGAAGATTAGGGTTGGAAGAGACCTCAGGAGGTCATCTAGTCCAACCCCCTGCTCAAAGTAGGACCAACCCCAACTAAATCATCACAGCCAGGGCTTTGTCAAGCCAGGCCTTAAAAAACTCTAAGGATGGAAATTCCACCACCTCCCTAGGTAACCCATTCCAGTGCTTCACCACTCTCCTAGTGAAACAGTGTTGCCTAATATCCAACCTAGACCTCCCCCACTGCAACTTGAGACCATTGCTCCTTGTTCTGTCATCTGCCACCACTGAGACCAGCCGAGCTCCATCCTCTTTGGAACCCCCCTTCAGGTAGTTGAAGGCTGCTATCAAATCCCCCCTCACTCTTCTCTTCTGCAGACTAAACAAGTCCAGTTTCCTCAGCGTATCTTTGTAAGTCATGTTCCCCAGACCCCTGATCATTTTTGTTTCCCTCCGCTGGACTCTCTCCAATTTGTCCATATCCTTTCTGTAGTGGGGGGCCCAAAACTGGATGCAGTACTCCTGATGTGGCCTCACCAGTACCAAATAGAGGGGAATAATCACTTCCCTCGATTTGCTGGCAACGCTCCTACTAATGCAGCCCAATATGCCACTGGCCTTCTTGGAAACAAGGGCACACTGTTGACTCATATCCAGCTTCTCATCCACTGTAATCCCCAGGTCCTTTTCTGCAGAACTGCTGCTGAGCCAGTTGGTCGCCAGCCTGTAGCGGTGCATGGGATTCTTCCATCCTAAGTGCAGGACTCTGCACTTGTCCTTGTTGAACCTCATCAGATTTCTTTTGGCCCAATCCTCCAATTTGTCACTCTGGACCCTATCCCTACCCTCTATTGTATCTACCACTCCCCACAGCTTAGTGTCATCCGCAAACTTGCTGAGGGTGCAATCTATCCCATCGTCCAGATCATTAATAAAGAAGTTGAACAAAACCAGCCCCAATCCCTGGGGCACTCCGCTTGATACCGGCTGCCAACTAGACATTGAGCCATTGATCACTACCCATTGATCCCAACAATCTAGCCAGTTTTCTATCCACCTTATAGTCCATTCATCCAATCCATACATTTTTAACTTGCTGGCAAGAATACTGTGGGAGACAGTATCGAAAGCTTTGCTAAAGTCAAGATATATCACATCCATCACTATCCCCATATCCACAGAGCCAGTTATCTCATCATAGAAGGCAATCAGGTTGGTCAGACATAACTTGCCCTTCGTGAATCCATGTTGACTGTTCCTGATCACCTTCCTCTCCTCCAAGTGCTTCAAAATAGTTTCCTTGAGGACCTGTTCCATGATTTTTCCAGGGACTGAGGTGAGGCCTGTAGTTCCCCGGGTTTTCCTTCTTCCCTTTTAAAAATATGGGCACTATATTTGCCTTTTTCCAATCATCCGGGACCTCCCCTGATCGCCATGAGTTTTCAAGGATAATGGCCAATGGCTCTGCAATCACATCAGCCAATTCCCTCTTCATGCTGCTGCTTTTAGCTGGAGAAATGACTACCATATACAGTCGGTGTATCCCAGTGTTAGGCCAGGGATCGGCAACCTTTGGCATGCGGCCAGCCAGGGTAAGCCGGTTTGTTTACCTGTCGCATCCGCAGGTTCAACCGATCACGGCTCCCACTGGCTCTGGGCCAATGGAGGCTGCGGGAAGCTGTGGCCAGCACATCCCTCGGCCCACGCCACTTCCCACAGCCCCCATTGGCCTGGAGTGGCGAGCCGCGGCCAGTGGGAGCCGTGATCAGCCGAACCTGCAGACGTGGCAGGTAAACAAACCTGCCCGGCCCGCCAGCAGGCTTACCCTGGTGGGCCGTGTGCCAAAGTTTGCCGATCCCTGGGTTAGGCAATAATTACATTTTTAAACACTGATTTTCAGTTGAAATTATCATGTTTATCTGATTAACCTTCACCGGTGATATGAGACTTCAGGACTGTTCAGGCTCCTCCCCTTCATTAGGGATCTTCAAAAGTAAGCAAGGATTTAAAAGACAGATGTGTCAGTGGGCTATCCAGCTGGAACTGCTAAACTTAATACCCAGAGTATGTATAGAGTCAGAGGAACACCCAAAATGGCTGACTCTTTACTGCAGCGAACAGCAGAGAGAAAGGAAAAGAGTGTTGTTCCCCGCCCCCCATCTATTTAACTATTGCCACAGTTAAGACAACCCAGAAAAACTGAGGCTGGTATGTCACAGTTTCAGTGTAAGTTATTTCTTCTGATTGTCATACAGCATATGTTCATCCCTGCACAACAGGGTCATCATAAAACCCACTTACCACTTAAGTCCCACTCAAAATCCTCAAAATAAAGCTTAAGTGGTGCATAAGCCTTGCGCTGGCCTTCTGCATATGGGTGAGTTTCACTCCAGAATCTGCAGAATTGTTCTTATTCCATACCTCCATTTTTCCCTGTTCCATATTCAGATCTCAGGGACTTAAATTTACTCCATTTTACATGCTTTACAACAGAGTTCCATCAGGGATCATCCCTAATGCAATGCATCAACTGAAAATGTCTGCTGGGTGTGTGTTCCAAATGTTTAGTCTCCCTTTCTATTGTCTAACACAGGCCTGATCTCAAAAGAGAGAGGAAAAAACAATGTTTTGTTCCCTACACCTATCCCAGAGGGTGGATACAATTCATAACTGCTCCTGCCTGTCAATCTTTTAATTAGAATGATTTCTACATAACTTGATATAAAAGCCTCAAACAGTTTAGTTCAGATCAGCTGCAAAATTGAAAAAGGAACTCATCAGGCAGTTTGAGATGCCAAACACTTAAACCTGCCCTCTTTACTCAGACAAAATTCCCAATCAAGTAATATGTTGAAGTAAAGACAATGAGATAGGGCCTAAAATTTCACCTACTTTAAAGGAACACTGTCAAGGCTGGCAGGCCCAACATTTGACCAGTTCTGTTTTCTGACAGCTATTTGCAGAAGGTTGCAGCCTTTTCTTTCAGATGTGGGCCTCACTAATTATCTATACCTTTATCACCCATAAACTGGATAACTGTCATAGGCTCCACACAGGGCAGAAGGCCATTCAGAAGCTTTAGCTAGATCAGAAAGCAGGGTTCATTGTGCTTAGCACTGACTCCCACAGCAAGCCCCTTACACCAGTGCCCTGCTGCGGTCTGTACTGGCTGCCAGTTTATTACTAACTGCCACTCAGAGTGCTGTTTTCAGTCCTTAAGGGAGTGATCTTGCAAAGTGCTGAATATTCAGGCCCCATCCAGCACAATGTGATCCACTGAGTGTGTGTTATAAGTGCTGGTCACAGAGAGTATGAGTTGTTACAGCCCCCACCTACACAGCCATGGCTCTTTAGCTTAAGCTGTAGCAGCTCACACTTTTAGCTCTAAAGATCACAACAGCACTTTCCATGTGCTTAACTTGAAACATATGGGCAGTTAAGCATGTGCTTATGTGACTTGCTGGATCAGGGCCAGAGTGCTCGGCCCATTTCAGGATTCAGCATTAAGTCCCTATATGGTCTGAGGCCTGGCTACGTGGGAGACTGACTCTCTGCTTCTGTGGTACCAAAGCAGTTGAACAGTCTGAGCTGCTAGTCTCCTACTTTCACTGTGAGGTGCTGGTGTTTTTGGTAAAAGACCTTGAACTGTGCAATGTGTTCCTTGCTTGCTCTGACAGGCCCTATGTCTGCGGATCCTGAAGACACACCATTTTATTAGGCTTTTGTGAAGGGAGTAGGGAGGAGAGAAACTTTGAATACTGCAATAGCAGAAAGTTGTTAAATTGAAAGAAATTCAGAGAACAGCAACAAAAATGATCTTGAGACTGAAATGTATGATTTACGAGGAAAGATTAACAGGATCAAATACATAGTTTGACCAAACAGTGAATAAGAGGAATAAGGAATCTGTCTACAAGTATTTAAAAGTAAACACCAAGAAAGGGTAAGAATTGTTTAGCATAATCCAAGGGAGCAGTGTTAAATAATAATAAAGTAAAGAAAAACTACGTAAGTTGAGCAAAGGAAAATGTAGGTTGAATGTCAAAGCAACACCTAAACAAAACCATTCCTAACAGTGAGCTCCGTGAGCCTGTAGATAATCTCAGAAAGCAAGTGGTGGAAACCCCCTTTGTTTGGGACATTTAAAAGTAGTCTGGACAACAATCACTGGTATAGACACTGTAGGGGATAATCTTGCCATGATAGTATATTTATACTATGCCTCCCTGGTCTTCATCTGATTTCTATGAAAATGTGGCACTGTTATAAATGGACAAAACTAACCAGCATGTCAAAATTTTAGAAAGATTTACTCACGTTAAAAAAAAAGCTCAGCAAGAGCCAGAATGATCCCTGCTCTCTAGTTCTGGAGAAAAGAGCTTACATAATACATCACAGTCGTGTTTACAGCTCATAAACCCATTCAGATAGTCTGCCAAAACTGTGTGTGCCTGATGCCTACTTTTAGAACTTCCATTATAGCAACATTCTCAATTAATTAGGCAGCTTCCCAACATCAGATAATTAGTCTACCATTAATTGTTAACATGGCCTATTCTGAGTGAAATGCATCGCTTAGCCAGACAATGTGTGAAAACCATAGCCTGAGCAGTGTTAATCAGGGCTACACTGTTGCCTCTCTCCTACACCCCCTTTTTGCCTCCTCTTCTCTCCTGAGTTCCTTTAACCATGATTTTTCTCAATGTAAATGAGGCATAATTCATCTAATTAGTTACAAAATGCGCTAGGGATTTCCCAATTATCAGTTAACAAATGACTTCTAATCAGATCCAGACCTGCGGCCTTTTCTTAAGTAGAAGCAGTGCAGTGAAAATGCAGTACCCGTGACCAATAACTAGTAAACAAAAGTGCTGATTATTCCAAGGCAAATAATGACAATAGAGATACAGAGAGGACAAAACATGAATTCCATTCTGGGTCAGCAGAGGCTAATGTGCCCAACTAGCTACTTAGCATGTGTTTTTAAATGGGTGTTCTTGGGTTGACATTATATTTAAGCCAATTTCCATGAACTTTGCCTGCTGCCAATGCTTAGCTGAATAGGCTCTGGAGAGAGCTCTGAATTACACACCATTTAACCTAGAGCTCGGGAAGAGCCCTTTGAGAGAGAGAACCTTTAATACCTCTGTTTACAAGACTCTATAGAGACAGGAAAGCTTTCCATGGTGTGTGGTATTATCATGCAGGAAGACATGCAAGGGACAAAGTCTGATTCTTTCATAGTCTGGTGATCCACTTCTCAGGTCACTCACACACCCTTGTAATCTCTAGGCTGTGTATTGGAATGCATTGCCATCATAACTGATAGTGTGATTGATGATGTTAATGACACTTTCAAAGTAGAGGAGAAATTAGGGTGCGGAGACTGGTTTTCTGTTCTCCAGATGGTAATTAAGAAGCCCGCATGCACATGGAAAATGGAGGTCTACATACACAGCCATACAACAGATATATGTATGGTTATGGACACAATGGACAGAATTGAAGGCAGAACAAAAGGTGGGCGGGTACATAAGAACATAAGAATGGCCCTCCTGTGAATTGATTACCGTAGCCTTAGTTTGCCTAATTACAAATGTTATGGTCATAAAGTTATCCAGCCTCTTAAAATCTAGCCACACTATTTAAGCCTGGTTCTCCACTCCCATTGATTCAATAACAGCTCTTTGCAGCTTCAGTAACAGACCTTGCTTGGATGCCAAGAAAGCTAAGCAGCAGCTGATGAGCCCCGAAAGACTAAACAGCCAGGCACACAAGCCATATCAAATGCAGATAGCTGCTTCTTTGAAATAGTTAAACTATGACTGTGTCTGCTTTTATTTTTAAGTGGCCATTATGATAATTTAAGTTCCCTTTCAAGGCACCTCATATGGGTAGGAAAACTAAAAAAAATAAAATAAATCTGAGCTGCTTAGTGTATCTTTTCTTGTTCTGCACCACATAACTCTGAGCGCAAGAGAGCCTGAAGGCTGGATCTCTGCTCTCAGGAACTCTCCCCTCCCCTCTCTGCAGCGAGAATTTTGGTGCACATTGTGTTGATGGTATTGAGGCCAGCTCGGCATGATGTGATGGATCCTACATCGAAGATGTGGGTGTCTAACTCAGTGCAGACAGGGATTTCATGGACACACAGAGTTCTGACCTACTTCACTGTCAGAACTGCTGTGTCATGGACTGGAGATGGTATTGTCATCTCTGGGCTTGTCTACACCAGAAAAGTACATTGTGTTAATGTGATGGCTGCCATCTTGACCAGCACACTGGGGAGTGAATTGGGGACCTTAAACGCTAAAAGCAAAAGCTACTTCATCTTGAGTTAATGTGCCAAGGATTAGCACAGAGGGGGACCTGTAAAACACACTCACCAGTGGGTCATATTAGAACACATGTTAAGTATAATGATGTAAACATGGCTTAGCAATCAAGGACTATATTTAACATCATGCCCCCTTAAGGTTAATCACGGCCACCTGACTGTTAAAACACAACAGCCCTTGTCTATAGAATCACAGAAATTATGCTGGGAAGAAACCTCAAGATGTCATCTAGTCCAGTGTTTCTCAATGAATGGTCCGTGGACCGGTGCTGGTCCCTGAGATCTCCCTGACAGTTTAGGAAGGCAGCAAGCCAGGCCCTGGTATCAAGAAGGTTGAGAAAAACTGATCTATTCCATCCCTTTGAGCTGAGACAGGAATAAGTATACCTAGACCAACCTTGGCAGGTGTTTGTCTAACCTGTCTTAGAAACCTCCAATGATCGGGATACCACAACCTCTTAAGTCAGGTTTTCTAAACCTTTTATCACGCTCCTCTGGACTCTCTTCAGTTTGTCCACATCTTTCTTAGAATGTGGCACCTAAAACTGGACACAGTACTCCAGGAGAGGCCTCACCAATGCTGAGTAGAGAGAAACAATTACCTCCCATGTCTTACATATGACATTTCTGTAAATATGCCACAGATTGATATTAGCCTTTTTGGCTACTGCATCACATTGTTGGCTCATATTCTATTTGTGATCCACTGTAATCCCCAGATCTTTTTCAGCAGTACTAGTATCTCTCCAGTTATTCGCAATTTTGCAGTTGTGCATTTGATTTTTCCTTCCTAAGTGTAGTATTTTGCATTTGTCTTTATTGAATTTTATCTTGTTGATTTCAGAGCAATTTTATAATTTGTCAAGGTCATTTTGAATTTTAATCCAGTCCTCCAAAGTGCGTGCAACCCCTCCCAGCTTGGGGTCATCTGCAAATTCTATAAGTGTACTCTCCACTACATTAGCCAATTCATTCATGAAAATATTGATATTACCAGACGTAGGACTGATCCCAATGGTACCTCCACAGGATGGTAGCCAGATGTTACCTCTCCCTCAGTTTGACAGCAATCAAACTGATAACTATTCTGTGAGTATGGTCTTTCAACCAGTTGTGAACGCACCTTACAGTAATTTCATCTAGACCACATTTCCCCAGTGAGAATGTGAGAACGCTTGCTTGTGAGAATGCCATGTGGGACTATGTCAAAAGGCTTACTAAAATCAAGATATATCACATCTACTGCTCTCCCCCACCCCACTAATGCTCAGACCAGGAGCTCAGTGGTGGGATTCAATTCGGGCTTTTGTTTCAAGGACCCATTCTGGAAAGCACTCTGGGTTGATTTCTCTCAGGGATGCCTCTCTGAGGGTTTTTAGACACTCTCCTCCAAACTTCAGTATCAGAGGGGTAGCTGTGTTAGTCTGGATCTGTAGAAGCGACAAAGGGTCCTGTTGCACATTTATATCTGCCCCTGGACATTTCCACTGCTTGCATCCGAAGAAGTGGGTATTCACCCACGAAAGCTTATGCTTCAATACCTCTGTTAGTCTATAAGGTGCCACAGGACCCTTTGTCGCTCCTCCAAACTTGATGGTCCTGGTTGACATCTTCAAGGATTTCTTCCAAATATGGGAGGCAATGGGTCTGCTCATCCATTGTGGATATCTTGCAGCTGCACACACACTTCTTGAACTCACTGGGCTTCCTTCCTTCCTCCTCTGGAAGCATCAAGGGAGAGGATGGCATCCTCCTAAAGAACATAGTTGATGCAGCACTGAGCACCAAAGCTCAGCTGAATGCAACATAGCACAAAGGAGCAATGGCTCAAGTGCTTAGGCAACTACAGAAGCTGAAACACCGCCAAATGCACCAAAGATTGGCTACTATAGCCCAGATAAAAGGATATCCATTATCGTGCCTTATCCAAAGGCAGCGCTGGAGCAGTGCAGCTCCAATGGAAAGCTCATTCATTGAATGAGCTGAATATGGAACAAACCGGAAGATTCTGAAAAGTGCCAGTGGCTTCTGGCAATGTACAACCAGTAAGGGGTAATCTTGCGTTGAACTGCTCCCACCTTCGAAGGCCAACAAGCTTTGTGCTCAAGGAGTTTCACCTTGACTCATGCTGGGAGCATGAGGCCTCACGAGCAGGAATCCTATGCAACACTAGATGGGGAGGGCTCTGAGTTACTACAGAGAATTCTTTCCCAGGTGACTGACTGGTGGGTCTTGGCCACATGCCCGGGGTCTAACTGATCACCATATTTGGGATCGGGAAGGAATTTTCCCCTGGGTCAGATTGGCAGAGACCCTGGGTTTTTTTCACCTTCCTCTGCAGCATGGGGCATGGATAACTTGCATATTTAAACTAGTGTAAATGGCGGATTCTCTGTAACTTGAATCATGATTTTTTGGATTTTAGTAATTCGTCCACAGGTTGGGTGTGTATTACAGGAGTAGGTGGGTGAGGTTCTGTGGCCTGCATGTGTAGGAGGTCAGTCTATATGATCATGATGGTCCCTTCTGGCCTCAAAGTCTATGAGAATCAAACTTACATAAAAACATACAAGAAAATTTCTCACTGCCTTTTCTTCTTTAGCGTGAAACTCATCCCAGTATCTTCTGTGTTTCATCTGCACCAACTGGAATCAAATCTATGGATACTCTGAGGGGCTGTAAACACTCAGTCCAGGTCAAACAATGAATGAACAAAGCAAAACCAAATAGTAGCTCTAAATTGTCGGTTCTCAAGCTGCAGTCTGCAGAGCTGCTTCACAGATTCTTAGATTTTACGGTCAGAAGGCACCATTAGATCAATGTAGTCTGACCTCCAGTGTAACACACGACAAAGATGGATTTACATCTAGTTAATTCTGTATTGAGCCCAAGAAGCATTTTTCAGTCTTTGGGCAATGATGTTTGCTGCTAATTATAATCCAGCTCAGGAGTATTTTAGGATTCCCATGCAGTTTGACCAAAAAACTATAAAAACGTAGGCACCTCTCTGTGCTCATGGTTACTTCATGTCCTTTTTTGTAGGGCATTTCTTTGGTGTAAATGCAGCCACGATCAAATTTGCAGACACCAAAAGTCAAGCAGCAGCTACCACAAAAAAAGAATTAAATGAACAGCAAAAGGACCTAGAGAGTTTTGATCAGAAGGCATCCAAGGCAACAAGAGGAGACTTGGTACTAATAAATGCACAGCGCAACAACGAGGGCAGAGGAAATAAACATTGTAGATACAAAATGAGGGATTGTATTTAAACATCCAAATCCATTTAATTAAAGTAAGATTTTCTAGTTTCCTTAATATTGTCCTGTTTCAGATTTGTTTACTCATATACTAGAGACGGTACCATTGAGAGTTGGTAGAATTGTTTCAAATCTTGATGATATTTCAAAATTTAAAAAAACAAACCAAAATCTGGACAATTTTGAACAACATTTTAGCTAAATTTACCTACATTTTTCAATGAACTACAGAACTAGCTGAAAAATTTCAAAGTCCTAAATAAAAACAGGTAAATATTTTTAAAAATACTTTGCAACACTCTTTTTTTTCTGATCAGCTTCAGTGCTATTATCTTTGAGAAAACCTTCACTATGAATCTGCATGTCTGAAGTACATCACTCAACATCCTGTGACCATGGTCGCTGGAGGGGCTATACTGAGAATGCTCAATCAGAGCAAACTGCAAAGAATGGGGCTGACGATCCCCCAAAATCGGTGGTTTATTCTAGAATTGGATTCACCCAGCCAGTCACAAAACAGCTTCTGCAATACCTTACTGGTTACCACGAAGCTAAAACACAGCTCCCTTCAAACAATCCAGCCTGGGGATCCTATCTAGACAGCCAAGTCTAATATAGTGAGAGATACTTATTCACCATATATAAAGTTCCACCAATCCCAAGAGACTGGACACATTACCCACCAGGTAAATGAATATTTCAGATCTTATGCAAATACATGCTTACAGACAATTCTTATTAACTAATCTAAGATTTGTTAAAAAAAGAAAAATATTATTGTGGTTAAAAGATCATATTATATACAGATATGAATAAAGTTCTTAAGTCAGTTTCATAGCAGATATGGTGAGACTTCTGGTCCTTCTAGAAACAATTCAATAGGTTATAGTCCAACAGGCAGTCCATGTGTAGAGAGACAATCCAGGGTAGACCTGGAGACCTCTGTCTTGTGACTTGAACTTCCCCTGACAAAGTTTAAGCAGATCTGATATAAAACAGGATCAGCTTCCTTTATAGTTCCTTTATAGTTCTCTAGCACGCTGATAACCTCTTGCCAGCAGACATCAGAGCAGACATTCCTCGGATGAAGAACAGGTAATATAAATTGTTGCTCTGAAGTAAATCTCTGTTTCCTAGGCACACAAGGGTAACTAGTTGCCTTCATTAGCATAAGGCATTTAACCATTCAAACGGTTTACAGGCAGTTTACTACAAACTTCAAAGAGAAATAACGACAATGATACTATTACACCACAAATTTCATCTAAATGTTAATATTTTCTTTTGCTCTCTGAATCAATAGAATATAGTAATGAAACATTACAGACAGAAACCAAAGTTTAGCATCTACAGGTTAATTAGATCACATTGTTAAAATCCAATAAGATATAGGTAAACACAGACAAATAAAATTAGTATCTACTTCTGATTCTATACAGGCTTATATTTCAAGGACTCTATTCTACTTAATATGGCTTTGCTAACTATCTACAAGAAATAGCCCTCTTTACCATTTCTGTACCTTTCTAATATGTCCTGAAAGGTGGATGTTAGTTCAACCAGCCTGCAGGTTTCTTAACCTTCGCTGGCTCAGCATCACACATACAATTCTGTTTTCATGTAATCGAGCTACTGTATAATGTCATGTATGTTACTGCAAGGAAAGGGTTGTCCCAATATTGGAAAGGAAGGCATTCATGAGAGGATCTCTTTCTTAGGAAGTTGTCAATAATATGAAAAGATCTGAGAACCAATGGCCTAACCAGTATCAAGTCATTCTTTTGTGGCAATGTCCTAAAAAAGCAAGGAAGTATAGAATTACCATGAATCCTTGATTCATATCCAAGAAGCCTGCAGCTTAGGGAATTTATAACTTCTTTAAGAAGATAGAACCATCTGTCAAAATAGTGCCAGTTACTTACAATGCAGGGTGGCTCTAAGCATAGTTTTACCAGGGACCAAGTGCAATCATTACCTAAGGTTATGGGCAAGTCCTTGGAAGCATCTACAGACATACTTCAGAAATGGTCCGGAATCAGATCTCTGAGTGTGAATCCAACATCCATAGTCACAGCTCAAAATTCTGCCCCTGAATCCAAACTCACTGTACACTGGGAAAGCTAGAATCGTGTTCTGCAGATGAAGCCCCATTTTTGTGAGTGTTGAGATCTTTTGGTTTTGCCCATATCAGACATAGTGGATAGGATTTGCCTCTCACTTGAACTGGTATAAATCAGGAATAACCCCAGTGAAATCAACAGAATTCCATGGATTGAAATGAAAGGAGAATTCAGCCCATGAAGTTCAGATTCAGATCCAGAGTTTTGGATTATAGCTCCTGTCCAGTGGTGTGAATTGCACCATGCGCTAAAGTGTTGAACTGTAAACTGCCCTGTGTAGACCTTGCTCGTGTAAACTAAAAGGTACCTAAATTGTATTAACATGGTCAATAGGCCTGGTACATGGGGCCAGTTACTGGTCAGATGTGGTTGTCTTTTCTGTAAATGAGCCTAGATATTTTGATAAGTGAAATATACATTTTTAATGAATATCAAGAAAGTCCTATCAAGTGTTCTGCATCTGGGATCAATTTTTAAGGCAGGTCTTAAAGATCTCACTTGGGTAATACAGGAGTTTGTTGTGTATTTCAGAGAGACATTTACAAGCTTCACTTATTACCTCTGGAGTTCTCATTCCTTTTAATTGTCAAAACTGAGCCATTCTGTCAAAAGCATTGCTGATCAGGGAAGCTGCCGTATAACACTTGTTTCAAATTGACATGCACTCTCCATAGATGAATGAACTTTTTAAAAGTACATTCATTAAAAGGAAAAGTTAGTTTCCTCTGCAATTAATTTTAAGCATACATCCCCATGAAGGAAACCACAAAGGAGAAAACACTTGCAATGGCATTCATGGATTCTATGTGCCTCCCAAAGCCAGACGTCACTGATTAATTATACACCATCTATCCAGTTCATGCAGGGAGTGAGCATGTGTTGAGGGGGATGGGGAATTTGCTAATTAAGCTTTGAGTGAATGGGTCGCTTGCCAATGAGTCAGCAAAACAAGCAACATTTTCAACAAATGGGTGAACACAGAAACGTTGCTTGTACCCAAAAATCTGCTGAAGCCATCTGTGAGTGGGGATTACTAATAATGAGCCTCTGCACATGACACCAGACCTACCAGGCTATAAATGACTTAAATGCATTAATTTGCTGCTGAAAACCACCCCAAGGGGGAAAAAACAAAACAATTACCTATAATGAAATTCTTGGACCAAAAAAAAAAAAAGTAAAATTAGAAAGTGGTTATAACTACTGAATCATTATCTTTTTCAAAGATCCACTTGCAACAAACTTTATATCTAGATTATGGTTTAAATTATGACATCTGTATATTACACAAATATATATATTAGAGCTGGCCCTGAGCTGACAATGAGTTTTCCAGGTCCCCAGAATAATACTTACTATTTGTAATCAATAAATAACAAAGCATTTTACACAGGCTGGTAAGCGTGTCATAGATCTTTAGATGGTCAATCCTTCAGTGCAAGGATTGTCTCTTTTCTATGTTTGTACAGCTCCCAGCACAACGGAACCCCAATCCAATTGGGGATTTTGGGCACTACCAGCATACAAATATTTACTACTAACAGCAACGGATACTGAAAATAAAGCACCCAGAGGTTAATTTAGTTGACCAAGGTGACACAGTGCATCTCAGTGAGAGAGCGGCCCAGGAACAGGACCCTGACTCCCAGAGCTGTGCCCTGGCCATCACTAGGACAGACTTCTTTCCTGTGACAAGGTTACATTGTTGGCAGATGCGACTGGTCGTCACTGACTGATCCACCAGTACCATAAGATTTGAGTTGTTTCTGAAACCGCACCACAATGTCACTCCATGTGACCTGGGGGAGCCTTGTGGGCAGTTAGGCCATCTGACTGTGTAGGGAAAGTGAACAGGTGTGACCCAATGTCTAATAAATTGTGAGGGTGGCCACAAAACAGAGGTAAACCCACAGCAAAAAGTCCTAAAGAGAAGTGAATTCGAAATCTGCAAAATAAGATACCAGAACGTAAACACCAATAATGCTCTCCTCTCGTGTGGCATCTTTCATTTTCAAAGCACACTATAGTATTTATTGTTTCCCACTAGGCATCTGCAAGGTGGATAAGTGTCATCACCATTTAAGCAGAAATAAAACTGAAGCCAGAGAGGTTAAGTGTTTTGCCCAGTGCTAAAAAAGAAGTCCATGCTAGAGCAGAGATTACACCCAGGAATTCTTAGTTCCCATTTCTGAGCTTTGACCACCACACCATGCCGCTCTCTGCCCTTTTCTTGCGCAACCACAATGGAGAAGTACAATGTTACAAAAGCTCTCCACGGAGTGAAAAAAATCTACAGCATATTGCAAATGAGAGTGGGTTTAAGGTTGGTCACCACTCAAGTAATGAACATCATTTAGTGCTTTGTTGGTGCAAATAGAAGCTGCGAATGCCACCTAATACATTCCCTAAGCTCCACTTGCTGAGCATAGCAAGATGCAATATAGGTCTAAAAGCAAAGGAGTCTGAATTATCATTGACTGTAGCTGCCAATCCTCTGCTGTCATCTATTCTTGCCTGAATGCATATCTACAACTCCTGTGATGGTATGTGTGGGTGTTGCACACACACAGTCTGCCTAATAAATGTATTCAGGCTGAAAATGCTGCAAGAACAACAGTCCTGTAGTATTTCCTACTCTTTCATCTATTTGTGTATTTTCATTTGGGATCAAATACAAGTGGGTTCAGATACTTGCTTCCACAAATATACATACAGACTGCCAAGTTTGGACTGAGTGTATATGAACATTAATGTTGAAAAATAGCAATTAAATGCGTTCAATGAAAGTGTTTGTAACTTGACGTCTTAAGAGGAAGGGGTTGAGTGGAGTGACCCCACTTCACTTATACTCTGGGCTAATTTCCTCCTAACAATGAACACTCTATGGTGGTTGATTCTCTGGGAGACAATGGCAGTCAGGTTTGGAGTCTTTTCTGCCAGTAGTAGCAGCTCTGCTCTAATCTCACTGTCAGTCCATTGTACTCATTGCGGTTGTGGCAGTTTGCCTATCCTCTGAAAGAAGGGGGCGGGGGAATGGTGCAAAAGGTCAGAGGAAACTTACTAAAAGAAGGACATGCTGTCTTGTTGCCTGATGGATATATGCCCGCACAGCTTTTCTGGTCTCCATCCTTCATTACAGGTTCAGAAGGAGGGAGAAGAGGGAGAGCTGTGGAGGGTGAAAATCCCTGGCAGCATGCAGGTTGCTAGCCTCAGAGCCAAGAAAAGCAGTAGCTCAGTTTATTCATTAGTATTTGTATTGTGGCAGCATCTAGGAGTCCCAGTCATAGAGCAGGACTCCATTGTGCTAGGGGCTGTACAAACACAGAACAAAAAGACGGCCCCTGACCCAAAGAGCTTACAGTCTGAGTACCATCAACCTAAGTCTGAGACTGAGGGGTCTTTTGAGATGTATTCATTTATTTGTACTCGATCACATTGCTCAGAACCGATGATCAGTTTAGGATCTGATTTTCTAAGGCAGCGCACCCTCATATGCAATAGCATTCACTTATGCAGTCTTGTGATCAACACAATTATTGACAGAATTCAGTGTCAAATAATAAACTTTTTAATTAGAGAGAGTGAGAGGGAAACAGAGGAGGAAATAGACACAGATGCAAATATTTGTGCTGAGCAGAAAATGTTATTCAAAAGCTGAGAGGGCTGAGGGAACATTGTTCACCCTACACAAATGGGCTTGCCTGTGTCAGGCACTCGCTGACAGAGCACTGATGTGGGACTGTTTTTAGCTGTTGTGGCCCAGTTTTCAACAATATACTACAGTATTTGGAGAGACAGAAAGGATTGGTACGAAGAAAAGTGATTCAGCAGGAATGCCCTGATCATTTAAAAAGAAAACAAAAGTAAGCAGAAATGGAGAGGCTGAGGATTTTCGTGTGCCCTGTTGAAATTCATTTCAACTTGACCGTTATTTTGACCATTTTGTAAGTCCCAGCATGGTGTTCAGTACTGTACTAGATGCAGAAGAAGAGGTGGGGTTAGATCCCTGCTCCTCAGTCTGGCTGCCTTGTGCTGCTCTGGCAGCAAGAAGTATTTGACCAGCTGGCTTAACTGGACACCTGAGGGGAAAGATTCTGCAACTGGAGCTTGGTTAAAAATTCTGCTGAGGATCAGTGAATAGGCTCTTGCTCACCATCCCAGAGCTGTGGTGATTGTGCTGGGTTGACAGGAATAAAAATGTACTTTATGCAGTAAAGTAAGCAAGTGGGACTTGGAAAATAAACAGAGAGCAGCAGATACATTGAGTAAGAAGGTGCCATTTTTACATAGCAACTTTAACCTTTCCCACCTGTAAAATTGAGACATTCCCATACTTCCCAGGGGGGTTGTGAGGTCTAATTAGTGTTTGTTATATACACTGAAGATAAAACACACTCTATAACCTGAGCTCTAAGTTATCAAATGGCTCAGTAGGAACTATCAGCAGCTCATTCAGGACAATGTTTAAAACCCACAACATGAGGTGCTTCTGAATTGGTAGGGCGGCAGGGTGGGGGAAGGGTTTAAATGGATCAGTCCTCTCCTAAGCCTGATGACTGAAGTCTTCTGTTCTGGGGAATGGTGGCCATTTTCTGAACAGGTAATGAAACCAGGGGTTAAAGGAAGGAAATCGTAGTAGTTGTGTGTTGTACTACCAATAGTTTTGAGTGAGCTTGGATGAGGAACTTGCCCAAATACTGGTATCCCTCATTGTCTCTGTGGCATTTCTTGAACTATTCAAGACTTTTATGAAGGCCTTTTGAGAGCCAAGTGCTGGCTTTCACTGGAAAATCACAAGTGTTTCCTGTGGCACTCTAGGATTGGTAGAGGAGTCTAGAGAAATAGGCAAGTCATCATGGGAGACTGCTACTAGATTAGACTCCCCTATGTTCAGCCTGAATTTTAATTTCTTTGTTTGATGTCTTTTGATCTAGTCCAGCCCTGTATCTCTCGCGCCCATAGTAAATGAACACCCTCAAAACAACCTAATTTGAAGACGCTTTTGGTAGGACAGAAGTTAAGAAGAGGTTTCCCCTTCGTATCCTGGGTTCTCCCCAGGAACTTTCACAAACAATGTCAAATGTACAGTTTGAAGCCTTGCTTCATTGTTAATTTTTGTGTTTACATCCTGGTTATCTTTCATATTTTCATTCTTTGGTAAATAAGCACAATACATTCTCCTCTCTCTGAGAATTTGTCTTAGTCATGGACTTCATTTACCTAAATCTTTGTGGGGGCCAACATGCAGTATTAGTACCATAGCTCACACTTATTACCTGTACAAAGAAAACTTCTCTTCTCATGGGATTGTTTGATGTGGCCACTCAAAGAATTGTGATTAAAATACAAAAAGGTTTGTGTTGGTTTGAACTTCTGTAGCAAAAGAAAGCTACTGCTTGGTTTTAGACCCTGTCTAAAACTGTGTTATATGTAAACATAACACATATTTACTAACAGTTTAGACCTAAAGAGAGATGGCAATCTTTAGGTGTTGATTTGCCAGAAGTATTACTCCAGGAAGGATTCTAGGGGAGGACTGGTGAATCTGTAAGTTCTACCCTAATAAGTTAGACTCTAATTCTAGGAATAATGCTGCAAACCACAGTGCTAGAGGGATGGATATAAAAAGGATACAGCTGCCAGAACAGCCTCAGCACAAGAAAGAAATATTTAATAAGGGGAGCTCTCCTTCCTGGCTGTCATCTCCCTATTCAGTCACATCTCTGCTTCAGGCATAACATTTTATAGGCTTTATATCATGAGGCTATATGATCATCTGCTCTGTACTAATCCATACACAGTGCATCAGATCCTCAGCTGGTATAAATTGATGTTTCTCCATTGACTTCTGTGGAGCTATGCCATTTACTCCAGGTGAGGACATGGTTGTATATTTATAAGTGACAGACTATATAAAAAGTTTGCCTGTAAAACAGAACTTTATATTCATACCCAGTGTACAATAAGAAAAGAAGAAGATCAGTGGATAGCGTGTTAGCCTGGGGTTCAAGAGACCTGTACTAAATTCCCTGCTCTGCAACAGACCTCCTGTGTCACTTTGGGAAAGTCACTTAGTCTCCCTGTGCCTCAATTCCCCATCTGTAAAATGGGGTAATAGCTTTGCCCAACCTCATGGGGAATTGAGAGGATAGATGCTTAGATACTACAGCCCTGGGGGCCACATATAAATACCTCAGATAGTTAGATTTGTTAATAAGATCAAATCAAAAGTTCTAATAGATCTGCTATAATGAGAACCTACTCTTCCATCAAATCCTCTACTCATGTCAAATAGTAATAAAAAAGCAATTAACCTGATGTTGGAGACCTCATACGAACTGCAGAGCACAGACCATAGACCTGAAGCTAAATTGCAGCCTGCACTGTGTGTTTATGCTTCACCAAATACCAGGCCCAAATGTATCATGGGTAGCTGTCACCTTCATTTATGTTATTCAAGCAAAAAAAAAAAAGAAAAGAAAAAAGCAAACTGCAGTGGAGAAGTAAGTGTATAAATACATGCCATTCCTGCAACTGAAAACAACTGAGGAAGCAGCGAGAAAACCAACTGCTGTATTCAGGTCAGGAGGGGATGCTGTTAAATAAATGGCATTTCTCTACATTTTACCTCTAAGACATTTTTCACTTAGTCTTACAGTGACCTGCTAAAACAAATCCCTGGAGCACTGCTGCTGGCCCCAGAGAGGTTACTGAAGTACCCAGAATGGAAATTTCATTTCTAGGCTCTCTTTCTTTTCAGTGTTACAGATTCAAAGCTTTGACATGGGACTACTGCACAGGCACTATCCATGCCTTGGGGTGGTAGCTGAGTTAACACTGCTGCTCGAGTGAAAGCTAAAGGGAAGATTTATTTTACCAATGTAGCAGTTGCTAGAGAATAGAATAATAAAAAAAAGGCTATGACAGATTAATCATATAGAAATAGCCACAATAGAACAGACCCCAAGGTCCATCTAGTCGAGTATTCTGCTTTGACAGTGACCAGTCCCAGATGCTGCAAAAGAAGGTATAAGAACTCCACACTAAGCAGCTGTGGGATAATCTACCCTCCCTGCCCCCACGTGCTCAGTCTCATCCTGGTCTCTAATAGTTACTGATTGTCTTAACCCTGAAGCATGAGATTAAATCTTCCTTCTAACATTTTTGTCATCATTATTTAAAATATCCAATCTCCTTCAAAAATTGCTAAGTTTTTCCTCTCAGCAACATCCTGTGGCAGTCAGTTCCACAGTCTAATTATATGTTGTGTGAACAAGTATTGCCTTTCATCAGTTTTGAGTGTGCCACTGATGAGAGGGAGAGGACATTTTAGCATAACAAACATTTCTTGGCCCTTTCAGTTTCAGACTCTAATATCCATTGCTGCCTGCATGATCTGTTATCAAGCACATATTGACTGCTCAGTTTTTCTAGCAAGCCACTGCGTTATGAGTAATTCATTTTTCGTAAAGCCCTTGAGCTATGGAACACACAGTACAGAAGAAGTTCTATGCAGGGATTCATGGAGAGACTGAACTACCTTCTCCCTATCAGAGGTGGGTCAGTCTTTCTGGGCAAAATGGTTGGTCAGAGTATGGATGCTTTCATTTCTTCCTTCTGTGCTGTAACTGTTTCTTGACTAAAATATTACAATATTGCAATAATAATACATACATAATACCTAGTGCTTTATATATATAAAGCACTAGGTATTTATGTATTATTATTGCAATATTGTAATATGTATCTTTTCATCAGTAGATCTCAAAGCACACTATAAAGGAGATCAGTATAATTTGATCTAATATAGACCCATAGCCATTGCTAAAGTAGGAGTGTAATGGTACAAATGTTCACTAGAAACATGATCTCAGATTCTAAAAACAGCATATCAAAATAAGAGAAGTTCTGATATCACACATTTTCTGTAAATTAATGGGTAGTGTGTACTTGGACTAGGATACATGTATGTAACTGATATAAACAGCACTCGGACACAAAAACCTTTTCATAAATGAAATGCTGAAGACAGTTAGAGCTGTTCTTTCATGCCCTGTTTAGCAGGAGGTTAATTCGTGCACTTTGGCATATGACAACCACCAAAGGCACTATTTAGCCAACACTCTGAGCCTTTTGTCATGAAAAATGTTGATTTATTTTTCCAGCAGTTTCTCAGTCTCCTCACTCCTACATTACATAATGAATGAAACATATTTTCCAAAATATGTTTCTTGGCTCCTCCCAAGGAAACTAGCCACAAATATTTTATTTTGACAAATCTACTTCTGAATGCAATTCTTCTTTATAAAATAAGATTAGTACAGTCCAATACAAACATATACTATATATTTTCATTTAAAAACTGTGGCGTCTGTTAAATGTAATTGCTTTCCAGTGTAGCTTGCATGATGAGGGTGCAGCTCTCAGTCAACTACAGAGTGCGTGTATCCCCCTATTTTTGCATGTGTGTCTAAATTTAGTTATTTACTGCCACTTAAAATACACAATGATACAGACCAGAAGAAACACCAGAGAAACAACATTATTTAACAAGGACTTTTCAATTAAATTGAATATGATGGCTCTTGATTTTCAGCACAGTTGCCAAGGAAACAGTTCCCAACCTCTATGCTTGAGGTTAAAGGTTGGCTGTCAAAGACATTGTTTCCTTTTTCTGGTCTTTGTTTGATTTCTTTTGTCATTCAATCTACTGTGCTGGAGTTTTTGCTAATATAGAGTAATGGGTTCTTAATGCAAGCATAATCATCAATATTGGCCAAACAGGCTTCCAAAAGAGCCATTAAAAAAAAAAAAAAGAGGCAGTGGTGATGCATACTAAATACATCAGACATTAAAAGAGAATGAATCCAATTAACATTCCAAGTTAATTTCAAAAGTGGTTATTTATGTGTGTGCGTGTGTAAATCTAACACAATAGATAAACACCGACTGTAGATAATCTGCAATTTTGCTGTTTATTCTAATAAACAGATGGGCTCCCACACTATGCTTTTAAGAAATGGAAACACATTGTGAAAGAGAAGTAAATAAAGCAAACCACTACATCACAGCGCCTCCCAATGAGAACTCAATGGAACTATTCATGTGCTTAAAGATAACCATGTAAGTAAGGGCAGGATTGGGGACTGTGTGTGAGATACAACACCAAAAGCACAAATTCCAACTGTGTCCCGCAGGCACACCACTCTCTTCCATTGATCAAAGGCTCTTTGACTTGGGCTGGCCTCTTTGCTTCTTTGGTCATGAGACACAGTACAGTGGCTGAGTTAGAGGATATAAGGACAGCTGAACAGTTTCATACCCAGAGAAATGAGATACATGACCTGGGTTGTGCTCACTAAAAACACAATGCATGCAATCATGCATACTCACCCACCCATTTGGCTGAGGAGATGTGACTGCTGTCATTTCTGTTTTTGTCTTGCCTCACTGTGTTTTTTTTCCTTTGTACCGAAAACTAATGTGGGGAATTCTGGTGTTGGTAAGTGGGGGGCTTTGCAGTTTTCTCTTAATCATCTTTCCCTTCCAGAAAAATTAGTTGAGCTATTTTTACTTCTCCCCCTCCCCCTCTGTAAGAACACTCTCAAGTGGTCCAAAGCCAAATATGGCTCACTCTGAGATCAGTGACAGAAGCAACTTCCATCGGCCAGAGAGAGTTTCTAGAAACAAATATCAGGTGCTCTCTCCTCACTCCACCAGGAACTGAGCAAAGTCCCTCTGTAGTACTCCCACACTTGACAGCCTTGGAGAAAGTGACTTTAAGCTACCTTTTGACCCCCTGATCCTCAGCTGAATCTGCGTTGGGCTGGTTTGCTGGCCCAGAGGAGAGCACCTTGAATGCTGCTCTAAATCTCTCTGGCTGCTAATAGCCTAATAGGGTCTGTTCCGTCAGCTGTAGATCACTGAGGTGCAAGGATGCCCTGGTTATGCTCTCTTTCCCCCAGCCACAACCCTATGCTAGCAGCTAGGAAAGGCATATAATAATAGCAACTATGTTGGCTCTATGCCAGCCAAGGATTCCTTTATATATGGAGAATCCTCTACTGCCCAAGTCTGACAACTTTAGACCAGTTTTGTACCAGTGTAACAAACAGACTGGAGAAACTGGCCCAATATTTCTATGATTACTTTTTAAACAATGTATTCTACTTAAACAGCCCTCTTTCTTTACACGCTGTACTACCAGAAAACTGGTCTTGACATCTGTCATTCATTCAGAGTCGATTGTTGGGTGATAGAAGCAAAAATGAAGAAAGTAATTGCTTTTAGAAGGACTGAAAAGCTCTCTTTAAAAGTGAGAAAGAACCACCTGGTACAGAATGTAATAAAGCCTGAGACTTGAAGGATGAAAAAGGAGCTAGTTAGTATATTTTGTTTAATGGCAAAGAAGCAAATTCTGTTTTATGGGCCCTGAATGTCAGTCCTACTGCTGACAACGGGAAAGCATAACTGCTTGTCTCAGTTCTTAAATAGGACATATAGGCCAAGATTTTCAAAACTGGGTGCCTAAAATTAGGTTTCTTTACATAGTCCCAATTCGGCAAAACACTTAGGCAAATGCTTAACTTTAAGCACATGAAGAACCCCATTCATTTTCAGCAAAGTGGCTCATGAACCCAGTGACTAGCTGAGGATTTGGCCCACAGACTTAAAGTGACAACTGACATTTTAAAATAAGATATTGGAAAAGAAAAGGCTTTGGTCATGAATTACTGATGTCACAAAATTTCGAAAATGCAACATGCTACATAAGTGCAAAACACTCCGGGCTCACTCCTCCACTGGGCCAGAACAAAGTCTGGGTGCAGTAGCGTGCGGGAGACGGTGATGACGGCAGGATGCCCAACATGGATCCCTGACTTTCAGTTGCCTGGTGTAAGTTAAAGTTGCTGGGAGGCAGCCTTAATTTATGCTGCTGGCACAAGCTCTTATGCCATCTGAGGATCAGGCAAAATGGAGCTTTGATGAGCCATGTCCCATGGGTTTTCCCATGATTCCCCTCTCTATCTCCAACATACAACTTCCCCCTTCCTTCCCCCTTACACAGCTCTGACACAGGAGGCAGCAGGTGATGGAACTGATGAAGGAAGTATGTGGAGTCACCTCTGCCGGCTTTACACTAGCTGGAGCTTCACCCTTTGCAGGGGGAATTCTCTAGGGGAAATCTCTGGCTGGTGTACATTAGCACAAAGTAAATTCAGTGGATTAGAGAATCCAGCCCTTTCCCTTTTAGTGACCTGCAAAGATCTGAATCAGGATCCTATTCCTCCTCCAAAGAGTTGACACCAAAAGCACTTAATTAAGTCAGGGTAATCATATGCTTTAAGTGCTCATTATATCATCCTGGGAGAAGTGATCCCTGGACTCAGTTCCTGACATGCAAGCAATAGCTGGATTTTCAAATATTTAATGGGAAACTTATCCTGAACATCTAGGACCACATTCAGGGTACTGTTTTCACTTATGCATAAGTGAGAAAGAGGCAACCAGAAGGTGCACTGTACAGTACTACGGTTACCATTTGCTTCTGGCTCCCTAAAACCCACTGACTTCACACCTTGCTGGTGTCCCAGGACTTTGAGGCTCATGCCAGAGCCTATGGCTGTCAGTGCATCTTAGGACTTGTCCCACTGATTCCAACAGGCTTGGGTATCAGTCTATTGATTTCAACTGGTGTTGGATTGTAGGCATAGGGCCTGATTCAGCAAAACACTTAAGCACAGTTATGCACATGCTTAAATGTTCAGCTGAGCTGCAGCCTTAGTTTGTAAACTCCCTGATAAGATTCTCTTTTTTCAATCAGATTCCTCTTGCACTTCACAGAAATGACCATAGAATCATAGGACCAGAAGGGACCTCGAGAAGTCATCTAGTCCAGTTCCCTGCACTCGAGGTAGGACTAAGTATTATCTAGACCATTCCTGACAGGTGTTTGTCTAATATGATGTGTGCAAGTAGCTGTAACTGCTTTAAATAACACTGTTTTAAAACAAAGGAAGTATTTTTTCACACAACGCACAGCCAACCTGTGGAACTCCTTGCCAGAGGATGTTGTGAAGGCCAAGACTATAACAGGGTTCAAAAAAGACCTTGATAAGTTCATGGAGGATAGGTCCATCAATGGCCATTAGCCAGGATGCTCAGGAATGGTGTACCTAGCCTCTGTTTGCCAGAAGCTGGGAATGGATCACTTGTTCTGTTCATTCCCTCTGGGGCACCTGGCATTGGCCACTGTCGAAAGACAGGATACTGGGCTAGATGGACCTTTGGTCTGACCAGTATGGCCGTTCTTATGCTTATTCACCATTCAGGGCATTTTAATGAAACTGGCACAAAGCTTGAATTTGGCCTCTACCTCTTACACTTTAATTTACAACAGCTTTTTTGTTCAATTTTTTTTTTTAAAAGGGAGAGAATAACTAAAATTTGCATAATTCTGATTTGCATTGCCTGCTTATTTGCTTCAGGAGCTGAACCCTTCATTATTTTGTCATGTGCCTACTAATTGAGTTCTTCACTGCACACATCACAGCCTACCATACAGCCACATTTAACACATTGGCCCAGTAATACATGGGGCAATTAACTGAAACAAGAAATTCAACCAAAATGAGCATGATTCAGAAAAGACCAAAAGGGTGCACAAGTGTTTATGTAAAATGTGACAGTGACGTTTACTCTGTGTAAGCAGAGTCAGCTGTAGTGTTCGCTTGATAAAATACATTTATACCGGATCCATCAAAGTACTCAAACATGTGCATGACTTAACATTTGTGATCAGTCCCATTTACTTTAACAGGGCTATTCACATGTTTGCAGTTACACATTCACTTAAGTGCTTCATTGGATCAGGGTCTAATGCAGAACAGAGAGATTTCTACTTTATTTCTTTCCTTTTCCCTTCCAGAAATGGAATGAACTAGAAGGATTTTCAAAGTATGTTTACATTTGAGGTTTGTTTGGCTTTCACTTTGGATGTGTGCACTTTTAGACCATATTTTACTTGGACGGCACCTTTCTTAGAGGCAATAAAATGCCATATTTTATCATTTTGTGAATCTTTATAGTTTTTATTATTCCTAACTATTATGATTCCAAGTTTTACAATGACTTTTATAATGCATTGGATAGCTGGAGATTGACATGGGGAAGATATAAGGTAACCAAAAATGAGCAGAACGGTGTTCTATGCTACTTTTTAGATGCTGGATATTTTTGCAAGATATTAGCTTGCAAGAGAAAGAAACAACTTTTTGTTGTTTTGATAACTGAACTCTAGGTTACATTGTTTGTTGCATGGGGAACTGTACTCTGGCATGGAAAGACCCTGAAGTGATCTTTTTAAGGAATTGCTTGATGCCATGCATCCCAGTCGTGATATTTTCCATTCACTTGTCATTGCCTGACAAGTGTCCCAGACACCCACTAGCCAGAGGGCTGATATGAAAGATGGAATTCCCCCACGATGGGGTCCCAAGATGGTGCCCTGCTGAAAATTCTGTTAGAAATAGCGGAAATGAGCTACTTTCACCAGACCATGCTGAGAGGCTCCTTCTTTCACATTATTTTTGGCTTCTAGGTTGTCTGGTGAATTTGTCAGTGTCACTCTGCTGCTGTCAGCACTCACCCACTTACCAGGGAAAGTAGCCTATTCAGCAGTAGTGTGTGGGCAAGTGCATTTTTCAGGCTTTGATCACAACATTCATATTTTGAAAACAATGAAGCATAGCTACAATACATGGGTAATGGTATTTGTCAATGAATTTCGTAGTCATAAAAATAACGGACTAATAGTCACACATAGTGCAGTATAGTGCACTCCATGCAGATTTAAAAAACATATATATCCTTTGAGATATAAAATAATATTTAAAACTTTACAAAACCACGTGTAATGCAATGCCTTGGGTGGAGGATAAGCACTGAGTACTGGACTTGGGATCTCTGGATCTAAAGTATGAGCTTCTACTGCCTGAACTAGAGCCAGCTCTGCCAGCTCAAAGAATGTAGTGGACTCATGTTTCCTTTTATGTAGTCCAGCCACTAAGGAGACAAAAAACCATACGTTGTAAGCATGGGGTACAGATGCAAAAGATACCTGACTACCTCAAGGCTAAGTGCCTTTCTCCATGCTGGCGCATGAGAATGGAGTTGGAGTTGGTGATCAATCAGTACTTCTTATCATGGGATCTAAGTGAGCTTTACATTATTAATGAAGCCGAACTTTCAAGGAGGAGAGCTCCAGTGTCACCTGCAAATTGTGCACACAAACAGGTAACTGTGCGTGCAGATCATGCATTTAAGCACACAAAAGGAGGTGCTTGAATATGCACACACTAATGGATGATTTGGAAACATAATTTTATGTATGTGCTCATAGATGTTTGTTGGGCACAACTTAGGTGTTAAGAATTGCCACATCAGATCTGACCAATTCGTGATGGCGAAGCACAAGGGAAGATGGTTATTTATAATATATTTGTAAAGTTACACATGCATGTATATGTATACTAAAACTGTGTACTGTATATTTTATTACACTGATGTATATTTCATTCTCCCCTACACTTTGTGTCTTTGCCTCCGATCCTCTCTTTGGCTCCAATCCTGGAAACTATTCCTACATGGCCATTGATGTTAGTGTGGCTTCAGGTGGGTCAAGCAGTCAGTCCTCACTCTACACTTTGCAGGACTGAAGTGTTAGTTCCAAATCCTGCAAACACTTGAGTAGCCCTCATGGCTAAAGCGAAGCACATGAGTAAGTGACAGCAGAAAAGCTCTTTGGGGCACTGATCAAACCGAACGTTGTGTCTGTACAGTGCCTAGAGCAATGGGGCCACAACCCTAGCTATGGCTTCTGGGAGCTATTCCAATATAAATATAAAGTACAACAACAAAACACAAAAGAGTTACTTATACTACCAGAGATCCATCTAATGCAAAATACTGTCTATAACAGATGTTCCAGAGAAAGATTCAGGAAACTCCAAAATGACTCATCCGTCCAAAAGAGAAGTCCCTTCCTAGCCCCGATTACTTAGGTGATGGTTTTTGCCCTGATGTAGCACGGTTTACAGCCCTTACAAAAATTAAAATATTATCTCAAATTTGGTTGCTAATGTATGAGATGTCCCTGGTATCTTGGGTATTGGTTGCATTTCACACATATTGCTACAGTTAAAAGAACCTGGTAAAATGCATTTGTAAGTCACCTTTAATAATTTTCTGAAATAAATACTTCAGTGCTCTTTTACCTTCTGAAAAACACCAAAACAGAACAAATAATTGCCAGCAGTCCAGAATATAACAAATGATACAACAAAGCAGTGTGTATAGACAATAGCAAGGAAACAGCCAGGAATGACAAAGAGATGCACTGTCAAGCTTCTAAAGGGTTAGTGGAAACCACAGTGAATAGAAAAATATTTTAAAAAACAATGAAAAACAGCTGGAGTGTTCTTTTTAAGAATTCCCTACTGATTAAAAATAGGACACAAAACTTGTTTGGAATGTATCTATTGTATCTTGAGAATATCCAAGATTGATCTTAATTAAAAAGACAAGAAAGACATTTTTGACTGGCTGTGGTGAACAGTGCCTCTTTCATACCTTTTACGGCACTGATTAAAAGCAATGGATGACTAGTCAACCTTAGGCTCGTCCACACACAGTCATGGGGGGGAGGGGCCGAAGGGGGGGTATGGGAGGAGAGTAAGAGAGAATTTGACCAAAAACCTTTACAAAGATTTTGTGGTGTAAAATAAAATTAAAAATAGCCCTGTGTAACCTTTAAAGATTGCAGAGAACAGTGGGGACACAGGACAAATAATTTACACATTAACCTCTTCCTGTTATGCAATGTGATTAAAATTCGAGAACGGTAAATTACTTCAGTTTAGTTCAAAAGGGTGTTGATTTCAAATCACTTTACAGTTCCTTGCTGTCACTTACTAAACAGGCAAAGGGGAATCTGTCAATTTTTGACAGGCCGTGTGCGCAAAAAATTTCTTCTATGCAAATTGTTGTGCTTCTGTGCAAATTTTTGTGCGCATGGTGTTTCGCCGTGTGCGCGGGGTTTAGGATCTGTGTGCGCGCGCACAGCTTAGAGGGAACAGTGCCCCCAACCATTGCCTGAGGCTGGGTTAATAGCCGAAAGCAGTTGAACACAGTCCTCGGTATCCCAAAAATAAAGTCCATTACAACAAAACCAAAAGGTCACACTCATCTTTGGCTCTTATTCTGTCCCAGGCTATTCTTCACAGAGCCACCAATCCTATCCTTCCTACCACAAGCTCAGCCTTCTGGCTTCCTTCTCCATATCAGCACACTCCCTATTCTGACAGAGAGAAGGCATCATATATACTGCTCTCCTTCAGAGAGTTTCCTCCTGATTGGTTGGGAGAGAGGGGAGCCCTGCCTACCCTACATTGCAAGACTCCAGGTCCCAGACCCTTAAAGTGTCCTGTTTTTTCCCAATCCAACTAATTTTCCAGAACCGCTTCCTCTCTTCCTGCTACTAGACCATCTCTAGGGCCTTTGTTTATAGCAATGTCTCTGGAACAGGGTCTTCTGGCCCCCTCTATTTGTAAAGGGCCCAGTATAAACTGTTACAGGGTCTGATTTTCAAGGGGCAGATCCTGAGCACTTTCTGAAAATCACACCCCTTATAAAGTTGTTTCAAGTTGGGCCTCCAAAATCACTACACCCTGTTGAAAGGCTTGGCCAATTAATACACAGATAAATAACAGCAGACATTTTCTCTTTATACCATACCTGGTTTAAGATACTGTCACTGGGTATGTGTTAAGTGTAACCAAAAAAATAAATAAATTACAGTGTAAGCAAGGAATGGTTGTTTCCAACCTGTGACTGCCTCAGCAAGAGAATGCAACTCTGAACAGGTTTTGCAGCACCACTGGAGGAATACAGGATTACCGAGTAACATCAACTGCATACATAGGTAGGCACCGAAGGTCACATTGTGCATTGATCTGTGGCATAGACTAAGGGTAAGTCTACACTACGACTGTAGTCTGATTTTACCAAAATCGATTTTTGTGAACCGATATGAAGTCGAACGTGTGTGTCCATACTAAGTACAGTAAATCGGCGGTGTGAGTCCACAGTATCGGGGCAAGCGTCGACATTCCAAGCGGTGCACTGTGGGTAGGAATCCCACAGTCCCCGCTGCCCATTTGAATTATGGGTCGAGCTCCTGATGCCTGATGGGGCAAGAAATTTGTAGTGGGTGGTTATGGGTACATGTCGTCATTCAACCGTCACTCCCCCCATCCCTCCGGGAAAGCAACGGCAGACAATGATTTCACACCCTTTTCCCTGGACTGAAAGCGCGGACGCCATAGCACGGTGAGCATGGAGCCCGGGGAGATCATTGCAGCAGTTATGGCCATTGTCAACACCTCGCGCATTATCGTGCGCTTTATCCAGAACCGGAACTTGAGAAATCAGGCGAGTAGTCAGCGCGGTGACGAGAGTGACGAGGACATGGACACAGACCTCTCTCAGAGAACAGGACCCCGCAAATTAGACATCCTGGTGGCAATGGGGCAGGCTCATGCCATGGGACGCCAATTCTGGGCCTGGGAAACGAGCACAGACTGGTGGGACTGCATAGTGCTGCAGGTCTGGGATGAATCCCAGTGGCTGCGAAACTTTCGCATGTGTAAGGGCACTTTCCTGGAACTTTGTGACTTGCTGTCCCCTGCCCTGAAGCGCCAGGACACCAGGATGAGAGCAGCCCTGACAGTTGAGAAGCAAGTGGCGATAGCCCTCTGGAAGCTTGCAACACCTGACAGCTACTGGTCAGTCGCGAATCAATTTGCAGTGGGCAAATCTACTGTGGGGGTTGCTGTGATGCAAGTAGCCAACACAATCGTTGAGCTGCTGCTGTCAAAGGTAGTGACCCTGGGAAATGTGCAGGTGATAGTAGATGGCTTCGCTGTGATGGGATTCCCTAACCGTGGTGGGGCTATAGACAGAACTCACATCCCTATCTTGGGACCGGACCACCAGGGCAGCCAGTACATTAACCGAAAGGGCTACTTTTCAATGGTGCTGCAAGCACTGGTGGATCACAAGGGACGTTTCACCAACATCAACGTCGGATGGCCGGGAAAGGTTCATGACGCTCGCAACTTCAGAAACTCTGGTCTGTTTAGACGGCTGCAGGAAGGTATTTACTTCCCAGACCAGAAAATAACAGTTGGGTATGTGGAGATGCCTATAGTGATCCTTGGGGACCCAGCCTACACCTTAATGCCCTGGCTCATGAAGCCATACACGGGCGCCCTGGACAGTAGTAAGGAGCTGTTCAACTACAGGCTGAGCAAGTGCAGAATGGTGGTGGAGTGTGCATTTGGACGTTTGAAAGGGCGCTGGCGAAGCTTATTGACTCGCTCAGATCTCAGCAAAACCAATATACCCATTGTTATTGCTGCTTGCTGTGTGCTCCACAATCGCTGTGAGAGTAAGGGGGAGACGTTTATGGCGGGGTGGGAGGTTGAAGCAAATCGCCTGGCCTCAGCTTACACGCAGCCAGACACCAGGGTGATTAGAAGAGCACAGCAGGACGCAGTGCGCATCAGGGAAGCTTTGAAAACTAGCTTCCAGACTGACCAGGGTAACCAGTGACTCTTATGTTTGTTTCTCCTTGATGAGAACCTGACCCCATTTGTTTACTCTGTTTATATTGCCTATCCTCTCTAATTGCCAACCCCCGTCCAACCCCCCTTTGAGCACACCTTGCTTTGAAAGGAAATAAAGGCACCATTATTTCATAAACAACAATTTTTTATTCAAGATTTGGGAAGAAAGGGAGAGAACTGGGACGGTGGCCAGGGTGGGGTGCGGGCGGAGGGGTGAAGGAAGGAGGGAAGGAAAGGCCGTTTCAAAACTTGGGGAATGACAGCCTTCTGCTGCTTGAGCAATCCGCCGGGGTGGAGTGGTTGTTTGCACTTAGCCTTTCCCCCCGAGTTTTGGGGACTATGGGTGAGGAGACTATGGGATGGGGAGGAGTGAGGGGGGTTACAGATGTGCTGCAGCGGCGGTCTGTCATCCTCCCCTCCCCTCCCCCACCGCGTGGCTGGTATCAGGTAAGATCCCTGCTAGCTGAACGCCAACCGCTCAGCATGAAGGGTCCCCCGCCCCCACCGCGTGGCTGGAAACTGCAGGGAGGATTTCTTTTCAGGAACAGGCACACAGCCCAGTAGAAACAGCCACCTCTGACTGTCCCCATAATTAAATTCCCATATTTCAAAAGGGTCACCATGAATAATATCACTCTGATGAGGATAACACAGACAGAGAAAGAACGGATGTTGCTTGAATGCCAGCAAACACCGGGGCCATATGCTGCCAGTCTTTGCCATGCAATGATACCAAAGTACTTGCTACTGGCCTGGCGTGGTAAAGTCTCCTACCATGGAGGACACAATAAGGCTGCTCTCCCCAGAAACCTTCTGCAAAGGCTTTCACAGTACCTCCAGGAGAGCTTCATGGAGATGTCCCTGGAGGATTTCCACTCCAACTCCAGACATGTTAACAGACTTTTCCAGTAGCTCTACTGGCCACGAATGCATCCCAAATCCTCAGGGCAAAGTAACCATTAAAAACCAATTGCTTTACAACCATGTTTTTTCAATTCAAAAGATACACTCACTCTGATGTGCCTTCTCTGGCTTCACGGTCCGGGATACCACCTTGGGAGGGGATCTCTGTCAGGGTGAGGAAGAGTTCCTGGCTGTCGGGGAAATCACCCTGCAGAGCGCTGTCGACTACCTCGTCCTCATCATCTTCCCCGTCCGCAAAAACCTCAGAGGAAGCGACTGATGAGAATACCCCATCCTCGGAGTCCACGGACGTGGGTGGGGTAGTGATGGCAGCCCCCCCTAGGATGGCATGGAGCGCAGTGTAGAAGCGGCATGTCTGGGAATCTGACCCGGAGCGTCCATTTGACTCTTTGGTCTTCTGGTACACTTGTCTCAGCTCCTTAATTTTAACACGGCACTGCGTTGCATCCCTGCTGTATCCTCTGTCCGTCATGGCCTTGGCAATTTTTTCGTAGATTTTTGCATTCCGTCTTTTCGATCGTAGCTCTGATAGCACGGATTCATCTCCCCAGACTGCTATCAGATCTAACACCTCCCGTTCTGTCGATGCTGGAGCCCTCTTTCTATTCTGGGATTGCATGGTCACCTCTGCTGAAGAGCTCTGCATCGTTAACTGTGCTGCTGAGCTTGGCACGATGGCCAAACAGGAAATGAAATTCAAACTGGCCAAACAGGAAATCAAATTCAAATGTTCCCGGGGCTTTTCCTGTGTACCTGGCCAGAGCATCCGAGCTGGGACTGCTGTCCAGAGAGGTCACAGTGGTGCAACCCCATCTTTCTACCTAAGGGACTTTTGAGGGTACATCAGCCCTTTAAGACCCTAGTCTCTTGGTCTTCTGGCCTATGCCCAAAACCCTTTAACCCCTGTGTTATAATCTTCCCAAAGGACTGACAACATGGACCTTAGAAAGTCCAATTCTCCCACCATCTTGTGATGTGGAGGGAAAGGATAACCCACTTAGCTGTTCTCCGGCAATCTCACCTCTTTCTCTATGGGGATTCTTGGTCTGTTCCTTGGCAGTTCCCTACCAGACCACTCTTAAGGCACTTCCTCAACGTAGTCCCCAATTTCTCTGGATCCACCCTCTTCTGCCTGAACTTCAGCTTTTTATTCCAGCTGTTGCTAGTCCATAAATTAGCCAAAAGGTGGAAAAGTCACTATTCTCTCCATTAACTCCTTTGTGACTGTTGCAACGTAGGATTTATATATTACAGGCACCTTAAAATGACTTTTGGAGGAGTTTGACTTCAGGAAACATCCATTCTGCTAGAAGCCTGGGAATTCTGGGAGCCTTTTCCTAAACTGCAGGTAGTAGGCTGGCTAGAAGTTACCTGTCATCAAAAAGTGAAGGGGGAAGGAAAATGGGGATGGACATAGAGAGATGGGATGAAAAGAGATAGTGTGCGGGGGGGGAGGGGGGGGAGAAGGAGGTTATCAAGTGAAGTAGGAAGAGAAAGATGAATACTACCTGCTTTGTGTTGTCTCTAATGCTAGGACACTTAGGGCTAAGCTCTGGCTGTACCAAACTAATCTTTAAAATGTGGTACCACTGTAAAAAGAGATTATATAAAGATGGAACCTTCTTACCCACAAAGACCTGTTCCTTTTGTTTATTCAGAATCCTATCTATTGACTTTAGAAAACAATCAATCAATCAATAAATAGCTAGCTAGGTAGCTTTTACCACAGTTTACTCCTGGTAGCACAGCAGAGCCACTGCATCTATCATGGAGTGAGCTAGACTGTATTCTACCTTTGGCATCAACAGAATTGTTTACTAAACTCCAGTCATTTATACCCATGAAACAGCAGTATGACATGTCCAAATAATCTTCATTCCATACAACCTGCCTCAAACCAACATCTATTGACACAGTGCAGCCAAGAAGATATGAGCACTATCATTGCCAGGAGGCGTTGGAGATGGATTGGCCTTGTGCTTCGGATGGAAACTGATTCCATCACCAGAATAGTATTAAGATGGACTCCTGACGGCAACTGAGGCCACCTGAAAACAACATGGCAAAGAGCTGTGGACGCCGAGCTGAAAAACCTGGGGGCACAGCTGGGGAACCACTGAAAGACTTCCCAGAAACAGACAGGAGTGGAGGAGCTTTGTTGCTGCCCTAAATGCCAGAGGCGTAATGGGAACATGATGATGATGATGAACAGCAGTGAGTTGGGGGAGAAGCAAAATGTGAAGACAATGAGATTGCGCAGGTGGCACTGAGGTCTTAATTTGGCCTGTGGAACTTTTATTAATAGTGATGATATACAGATGAAAGGCGGGAAGCTCAGCTCAGCTTGACTCTCAGATCCCAAGCTGAACTAGCAGGTAGGGACAACCAACCAACATATATTTGCTTGTAGACTGAACACACTTGACTAGAAAATTATTGAGAGACAAGAAATATGGGCCTCCCACAATGCCTTTTTTAAAAAAACAACCCTTCACTTTTCGGAGTACAGTCCTACTTTAGAAGTGTGGTTACAACGAGAGATAGAGAGAGAGACAGACAGACAGACACATAGACTTTAAGGCCAGAAGGGACCATCATGATGGTCTAGTCTGACCTCCTGCACACTGCAGGCAGCAGAACCTCACACACCCACTCCTGCAATAGGCCCATAACTTCTGGCTGAGTTACTGAAGTCCTCAAATCTTGATTTAAAGATGTTGAGCTACAAAGAATCCACCCTTAACTCTAGTTCAAACCAAGTGACCTGTGTTCTTGATATTAGCTAAAACATCGTATATACTGCAGGAACAAGTTGCATTTGGATAACAGTAGAAAGCAGTAGATTTTCACTTCACTTCAGAAAATACCCAGTAAAATCTCTCAGACTCCTCACAGCCTTCTCTCAAATATTAGAGCTCTTTACAAGAGTTGTTCCCAATCCTTGTGCTTTTTGATTGAGCTCTCTGATTACAACTGATGCAAAAACTGTTCTGAGGAATGACAGAGGAGCAACTAGCAGCCCTGTTCTGTTACTAGCAGGGCAGGGAAAGAACTCTGCTTCCTTGGGGGAAAATCGAGTTACAACCAGTGACTTAGCATTATCCTGGTAACTACGTGCAACAGAATTCTAGCTAAGTTTCTCCCAGGGCCCCCTGCTTTTTCCACACACATAAAGGAACAGAGATCTCTCTCCAGTAGCAATACATTTTGACAGCCTTGGTCTCTATTTTCCTACCAATGGTAAACACTCCCATCCCATAATCAACCCATATGCTATAGAATAAATGGATATTACCAAGTCTTCCTTGCAACCCACTGTTATAGAAATATCTAGGTTTGGGAATTATTGAAATGCGTCTTTTGTGAGATGGCTCCACTCTGCATTATCTAGAAATGGGGTATTTCAGCAACACAGAGTGATGGTCTCCTTTGAGGCACTTCTGGAGAAAGGACTTCCCCTTTCATAAATAAGCAAGGTAACTGTATTCTAGAGATTTAGGATTGCACATATTATTTTTGGGAGCAATGAGTACAGAGAACAAGAAGTGCCTGTCAGCACAAATTTATTACCAATCACCACACATGAAGCTAACATCAAGATCTGAGGAAAGTCGGGGTAAGCTTTAAGTTTTAATACCAGATCACCAGTTGCCATAATCAGTGTTGCTTCACTGAAATCAGTAGAACTACTCTGATTGACACCAGATGAAAATCTGGCCTGTAGCATTTTACCCTTGGATTTGAAACGCATGGGGTATGAAATATTACATTATAAACTGAGAGCAGGCAACACCTATGCACATCCAGCTAGAAAAGGATAATGTAAAGTCTGACTTCTCCTGCGTTGGTCACTTAAACCTGGGTTATAAAGCTGTGAAAAAATGGGTTCCTTACAAAAAGGGCACTATGGCAATCACCATAGTAGCATTCTTTCAGGAAAAAAAGGGTTTAGGAGAGCACTGTATGTCACAGAACAATTAAAATACAGATCTAGCCCAGTATGCTGTCAGCGACATTGGGCGGAACCAGAGACAATCATAGAAATGTTTCAGAGGAAGGTGTCAGAAATCCACAGTAGGCAGACTTCTATGTTAAACCTAACACAGACACCAAATTGTCACACTCAAGGGCAGCAACACAAGGAGACAAAGCCAAAGTGCTGCTCTTGTTGCCCTGTATATTTAAGTTATAACAGCCATGCAAGCTGGAGAGAAAGTACCAACCAGTGGACTGGAGCATACACCTTCCTGGAAAATGCACAAGTTATCAAGGTATTTTCATTATTTTAAAATGAAATTCTCCCTCCACACACCACCACTCATTCGCAATTTATAGTTACCTCTTGGAAACGTGAAACACCCTTTTAATAACATTTGTCTTCCATCACGTCCATGGGCACACACTATCAGTGCATGGTTGTCCACAAATGTGATTCTGCCCAAAGATATTGGGGGGGGGGGGGGAGGAGGTTGGGAAAAAGAAGGAAGCCAGGCTCAATCAGACTTCATAAGTATGTCTTCAAAAATATTGATAAATACCATCATCCTTCACATGGCCTTCCAACCCTGATATGCTATGATTCTATGAAAGCAGGCACCACCTTGGGAAGGAAGGCTGGATGAGGCCGGAGCTGGACCTTGTCCTTATAGAAGACCCTGTATGGCAGTTCTGAGGTCAGGGCTCGCAGCTCGGACACTCGCCTCGCCAACGTCACTGCCACCAGGAAAGCTACCTTCCATGATAGGTGAGAAAGGGAGCACAAGGCCAAAGGCTAAAAGGGTGGGCCCGTGAGCCTGGACAGAACCAAGTTGAGATCCCACTGAGGGGCCGGGGACCAGACTTGAGGAAAGAGTCTCTCAAGACCTCTAAGGAACCTGACCGTCATGTCATGGGAGAACATTGTCTGCCCCTGGATTGGCGGATTAAAGGCCGAAATGGCAACCAGATGCACCCTGACAGAGGAGCGTGCCAGGCTCCGATTCCTTAAATGAAGCAGGTAGTCTAAGATTGATTGCACCAAAGAATGCGAAGGGGAGATGCCCTGTTCTGGACTCCTTCCGAACAGGCCCGTTTATCTGGGTTCAGCCATGCAACATCCACATCGTAAGGTGGAGGGACGCAAGGTTGGGGTGCAAGATTCGGCCATGATCCTGTGACAGCAGGTCCAGTCGTTTCAGAAGAGGCCAGGGAGGGATTGCTGACAAGCTCGATAGTGTCCGAACCAGTGCTGGCGAGGCCATGCTGGGGCGATCATGATAACCTGTGCCTTGTCCTTCTTGATTTTTGCTAGGACCTTGCTGATGAGTGGAATCGGAGGGAACGTGTACATCAGGCTTCCTGCCCATGGCAGGAGGAAGGTGTCGGAGAGGGAGCCCTTGCCCAAACCCCATCTGGAGCAAAACCTGTGGCACCTCCTGTTCTGCCTGGTGGCGAACAAATCCACACGGGGAGTTCCCCACCTCTGGAAGATCATGCAGGCTACCTCCAGGTGCAGCACCCACTGATGGTGAGTGGAGAAGTCCCTGCTTAGGTGATCTGCTAGCGTGTTCCTGGCACCTGGAAGGTGACACGCATCTAGATGAATTCCATGGTCAATGTACAAGTCCCAGAGACAGAGTACTTCTTGGCAGAGGGCCAAGGATCGCGTTCCGCCTTGCCTGTTGATGTAGAACAGGCCTGCACAACTCGTAAAGCAGCGAGGGCCATATTACTCCAAAGAAAACAGCTGAGGGCCGAAACCCCCCGGCCCCGCCGAAACAACCCCCCCCCCTCGCCAGCTCACCTGCCTGCTCACTGCTGACCTCTCACCTTCTGCCACTGCCCCGCCCACTGCTGCTGGCTCACCCTCACTCCCCAGCCTGCCACTGGCCTCTTCACCAGCCCGCCCACCGGCCGGCCAGCCAGCCGTTGGCTTGCCCCACCCCGTCGCTTGCCTACTCACCCCCCGTGGGCCGCATATTGTGCAGGCCTGATGTAGAACATTGAGGTTGTGTTGTCCGTGAGGACTCTGATCACTGCCCAACAGGTGAGGTAGGAAGACCACTCATGTGCTGCGCACTGCCCTGAGCTCTTTGACATTTATCTGTAGTGTCGATTCCTCTGGGGACCACATACGTTGCGTCTGGGGGGTGCCAAGGTGCGCCCCCAGCCGAGGTCCGAGGCATCTGAAACCAACTCGACTGAGTGAGGAGTGCGCCAGAACTTGCAGGACTTTCCTGGGGTCGGTCCACCATCATAGTGAGGTTAGTACCACCACAGGGATGGTGACAACCTTCTCCAGGTGGTCCTTGGACTGGGAGTACACTGTTGCCAGCCATTGCTGCAAAGGTCGCATCCGGAGCCTGGCGTGGCGCACCACATATGTACATGCTGTCATGTGACCTAGGAGGTGCAGGCAAACCCTGGCCGTGGTCAGGGGAAATGCGGAGACTTCCGTGATGAGGCCCGTCAGTGCCCTGAATCTCTCCAGGAATGCCCTGGCGCAGGTCGAGTCGAGCACCACTCCGATGAACTCTCTCCTCTGTACCAGAACTAATGTGGATTTTTTGTCGTTCACCAACAGGACGAGGTGATGGCAGGTGGCTAACAGCATCGCGACATCCCTTTGGACCTGGGACTTGGCTCTCCCCTTGACTAGCCAGTCATCGAGGTATGGGTAGATCTGGACACCCCAGCATCTGAGGTAAGCAGCCACCACTGACATGCACTTGGTAAATACCTACGGTGCTGTTGCTAGGCCAAACTGGAGGACCACGAACTGATAGTGGTCGGGACCTACCGTAAACTGGAGGGAGCATCTGTGTCCCTTGAAGATGGCGATGTGAAAGTATGCATCTGTCAGATCGAGGGTGGCATACCAGTCTCCCGGATCCAGTGAAGGGATGATGGAGACCAGGGAGACCATGCGGAACTTCAACTTTCTTAGGAAGTGGTTCAGGTCTTTCAGGCCCAGGATAGATCATAGAGCCCCCTTGTTCCTGAATTCTGGAGGAACGATCTCCACCGCACCTAGCCGCAGTAACCCCCCTACCTCCTGCGCGAGGAGACGCTTGTGAGAAGGGTCCCTGAAAAGGGATGGGGAGGGGAAGGTGGGAAGGAGGAGTAGAAAGCAACTGAAGGGTGTAACCCCGCGCCACCGTACTGAGGACCCATCGGTCCAATGTTATAGATGCCCATGCAGGGAGGAAAGGAGAAAGGCGGTTGGCAAAAATAAGGGAGCGAGAATCCTGGGAACTGTCCGGTATGTCGCCCTCAGGAGTACGCTCAAAACAAGCGCTTGCCCACCTGCTTATTGCGGGCCGAGCTCGACTGAGAGGCTTGCGAAGGCTGTCGGCTAGGACGCCACTTGTAGCCTCTGGATTTCTTATTGGGAGGCTCCTGGCGAGGGTGGGTCCCCTGGCCCTGAGGCTGCTGCGGCTTAAACCGCTTGCGGGGAGGGCTGGGAACATACAGGCCCAGCATTTTTAGTGTTGTGCGGGAGTCCTTTAGGCCAGGGAGCTTACTGACCGTCTGTTCCGCAAACAGGGCTTGCCCATCGAAGGGAAGGTTTTGCATCGACTGCTGAGCCTCTGTGGACAAGCCAGAGAGGAGCAGCCAGGATGCCCTGTGCATGGCGACGGCTGAGGCCATGGTTTGGATGGCAGCGTCCACCGCATCCAACGACACCTGCAGCGTCGCCCTGGCCGCAGTCATGCCCTCCTCCATATTAGCCCACAACTCCTTCCTAGAAGCCTCAGGAAGAGAGCCCTCAAACTTGGCCATGGCTTGCCACATGTTAAAATCATAGCGTCCCAGGAGGGTCCGATGGTTAGCCACCCTCAACTGGAGGCTAGAGGATGAATAAACCTTATGCCCAAACAAGTCTAGTCTCTTGGAGTCTTTGTTCTTAGGAGTAGCCCTGGGTTGACCTTGTCGCTTCCTGTGGTTAACGGCTTCTACCAATAGGGAGTTGGGAGGAGGGAGGGTGTACAGGTACTCATGGCCTTTGGATGGCACAAAGTACTTGCACTCAGCCATCTTGGAGATGGGTGGTAGGGAGGTGGGAATTTGCCACAGGGCATTAGTGATCTTAGAGACCCCATCATGAAGGGGCAGAACCACCCTGGCCGGTGCTGTGGAGCAGAGGACATTGAAGAGAGAACCTGAGGGCTCCTCTAGCTCCCCCACCTGAAGACCCAGATTGGCAGCGACCCTCTTCAGTAGTTCCTGGTGCACTTTAACGTCGATCCCTCGACGGGTCCCTTGAGCGGTACCACGGTCTCAGAGATACTAGGTGCTGGGTTGGTACTCCTGCAGTGGGGCGCGTGCCTTCAAAGGTCTGTGCCTGGCATGGCAGCTATGGGAAGGCAAGCACTGGCAGGACATCCCCCACGATGGGGAATGGAGCCACTGAGGCGGGGACTGAAGTGGTCTGAATGCGGGTTTACCCCATGACTGGGAAACCACAGGAGTCGGTGTGGGTAGCACCGGGAGGAACGCAATCTCCTGCGCAGCCTGCAGGGCCTCCGGTGTGGACAGCACCCGGAGCCGATGGAGGCCTCTGCCACTATTCGGGGTAGCCAGCGGGGAGCAGGTTGGGCTACATAGCTCCACCAGAGCTTGAGCCCAAGATCCTGACATGGGTGAAGAGTTGCCCAGCATGGGACCTTGCTCACACCCAGTCTTATCCTTTCGCCTCGTCCCACTTTTTGGGGCTTCTTGGCTGGAGCCACGGATGGGGACCAGTGCTGGCTAGTGGATGGTCCCAGTGGGGTGCTGCGCACCGAGGTCACAGTACTCGGCGCCGAGTCGGAGCGTTGCTCCAGTGCCAGGGTGAGTGCCGACCCCATAAGGAGTGCTCTTAAACAAATATCGCACTCCTTCTTAGTCCTTGGCTTGAAGGACTTGCAAATTTTGCACTTCTCACTAATATGTCCTTCTCCCAAGCAATGCAGACAACTGCTGTGTGGATGACTAACAAGCATGGGCCTCTTGCAGAAATCATAGGGCTTAAAGCCTGGGGATTGGGGCATGCCCTGTCCCAAGGCAAAGTCCCGTTTGGGACCTACAAAGTCTCTAACTATAGCTAAGGAATTTATAAACACTAATAGAAAACTATATACAGTATAATACAGGAACAACTAGTTCGTACGAGCGAGCAGCTACAGCACTAACTGAAGTAGCAACAGTTCCAGCACCATCACTGGCGGCAAGAAGGAACTGAGGGTGGGGGGAACCGGCGCCGCCTTATATACCACGGCATGTGCGCGCCACTCCAGGGGAAACCGGAGCCAGTCCCCTACGGATACCGCTGAGGGAAAAACTTCCGGCACTGGTGCATGTGGCGAGCACACACACCTAAGTTGAATAGACATGAGCAATCACTCGAAGAAGTTTACATACTGGGAGTGATGTAGTATTTAAACAGCCTTGTGCCCTAGTCACACTGTGAGCAGGGGGAGAAATGATATTCCCTAATAGCAACAATTCTCCCTCTGGATAATAAAGGAGCAGGATTGTGGGGTTCTAACTAGAGTCCAATGCAGTGCTCTTTGGCTCAGAGAATTGGTGGAGCTGGTGTAGGGCCTCCAGGAAGGGGGTGTTAGTTTGAATGCGGCTGGCATTGCTGAGGTCTTTCTCAGTCTAAGAGGAATACCGAGACAACTCATCCCTGTGCCCCTGCCTCTCATGAGTTGCTCTCCTAGACATGCAGCTGTACAGTAAATAATGGCTCAGTACCTGGGACTAAGCTTTTACATGCAGCACAGACTAGATCTATGGCATTCAACATGTTTAAAGGATACTTAATGAACACTCCAATACTGTGCTTGTAGATTTCACTTGGGAGGATTCCACTGAATTCAGTGGGCTTTGGATCAGGCCCTTATACTGCAGTATGTTTATGTGCAAAGGAATACTCTTTAGGTAGACAGATAAATTTAGCAAGTCCAACTCTTGGTCACACACCATTTCTCTAGGAAGGAAAACAGTTATTCCTGGAGGGGAGAGGAATGAATTTGAACACACCCTCTGGGATTTTCTCCTTCAAACATGATCTCACCTAATCGTTAGGCCTCTAGTCTCAAATACCTGGTCATAAACCTAGGTCCACTGGTTTCTTGGGAAGTAGCCTTAGTTGTTGCACCACACCGACCCATCCAATTACCAAGGAAATCACAGATTTGGGTGCGCCAGCTTCCAGGGTTCTATAACCTACTTCCTGATTGGCCACATGGTCTTGACCCTGACTGGCTGGTGGCTACATATAAACTTCCTGCTTCCTTCCTGACCTTGTCTGAGCAACAAGCCATTGCTTGCTACTTGGACCCTCCTTGAACCTGCTGGGCCACCTCGCCTGACCCTGTCTTACCTCCTCACTTGATCTTGCCTTGCTATCTCACTAAGCCCCGCCAGCAGCCGTGCTGTACCTTTCCCTTGGATAGGCTCTCCTGGCTATTGGACCTCTTGTGTGACATCTGACTACTGATCTGGACCGCCCTCAACCTGCCTGATTTCTGAGCATTACACTAACTTTCGGGAACTTATCTGCTGATTTTCTTTAACATTTACTCCTTTGGAGCCCATTGAAGCATATTGCCATAAAGTTCAAGGAGAGGTTATTAAGTCCTCTATGCTGTTGGTATGTCTAAAACTGCTGACACACATTACAAAAGGAGGGTAATATCTAGCAACGGACAGCTGCAGCAATAAAATAGAGCTAACAATAACAGTATGCTGTGCTGAGCTATTGAGTGAATAGGTCCTTAATATTTATCACAGAAAATGCAAACAGAGCTTTTAGAAGTCTGGTAAAAATAAATATCCTTCACTTTAGTTTGTGGGAAAGGACTGCATTTGGACTTTTGTTGTTTTATTATGAAAAATGTAGCTGCAGTTGTCAATGAAGAAAGCCGTAGAACTATGTAGAAAATAATATTCACTGAAGGCAAAATGTAGAAAAATTGTGCATTTGCCAGATTTGCAAAAAACAAACAATAGGCCACTTCTCCATTGAACTATTTGCTAGATGTAAGTTACCTCTGCAGGTAAGTATGCAATTCTAGTTCCAGGCCGTAAGGAAACGGCAAAGAAAAAAAAATCACAACATCCCTTCTTCCTCCTGGCCCTGTTTGTTAAGTCTTTAACAACCTGGCAACCACTAGTGGGACATCAAATAGCATCCTTCTAGTCAGTTTTGCCCAGAACAGAGTTTTAGATACTCTAAATTCTCCCATGGCTGCTATTTGTAGCCTCAATACACCCTATGTACACTAATGTTTCCCAGTATTTTTAATGTTTCATAATTGAGGTTGATCCTGTAACTGGCACTGATGGACAGCGGGATGTGAATGGACAACAAGTCCCTCCATTGGTTTATCAGCTTTACTGCTGTGCCCTATGCGAGAAAACAAGTATCGTAATTGTTAGCACCTGTTGATGTTGTGGTGGCTCAACAGCCCTGAGAAGGGCAGGGAGATCCCACAGGGGGCAGGTTACTTTGAATTTTATTTATGTTTGAGCAGTGTTAAGCTTTCCTGGGGGGGGGTGGGGGGGGGCAGAAGAGTTACTTAATGGCTGATAAATGTCACCACGTTTACAATGACATTTGTTAAATGTCACTGAAATCTGTTATGGATGCACCAAATCTGCATTGTGATTATGGTGATTTCACACAGTCTCACCACATTGACATCAACATGTTCTTGATGTTCATTGGGAATTATTATTTTCCATATAAAAATCAGTAAAAAAAATAGTTTTCAAATCCTGTACATCATTTAAGTGTTCTGTGTGCATCTTATTTTTTCCATACTAAACCTGTGTAATGTTTGTAGCAGAAGAGTGATACTGTCCTCGGCAGGTGAAATATAACATATTATTATCTACTGTACACACTTAATTGCCCTGTTGATTTCAGTTTAGATTTCTTTGTAAAATGCAGCAACCTACCTTGGATTTCACCATATTTGCCACTCTTTCCTGCATCGATTGTCCTGCCTTTGGCCTCACAAGGATATAAACAGCTTCCACATCAGGGCTAGAGCTCAGTAGCTTTTCCATTAGTACTTTGCCCATGAAACCCGTAGCTCCTGTGATGAGTACAGTCTTTCTATTGTAATAAGCTGCAATTGAAGACATGGTGCTCTCTCTTTCTGTCCTCCTTCTGACTTCCTGCAAGTGGTACCTGTGGGGAATCAGTACCAGATCAAGAGATTAGATGCTGGGAAGTTTGACTAAGAATACAGTGCACACTTGAGGACCAATAGGGCCCAGACCAGACCATGCTAGCTGACATCTGCAATAGCCTTTTCAGTCTGTTAGCTGAGGCAGCTCCCACAGCAGACCAATCAGCGGCAACTTTAAAGATTTTTTTTTAAATAGAGAATTGAATATGGACCATGCAAACTCATGAACTTGCAAAGCCTAAACTCCAGTGTAGCCTTAGCCTCCATATTACTCTTTATATTATTGTTAGCACCTAGAGGCTGCAGTCTAGAGTAAGCTAGGCACTGTCCATACACATAGTAAGAGACAGTTGCTGCCTTGAAGAGTTTACAGCCAAAATAGACAAGACAGACAAACAACAGGATGGGAAACAGAGGCGCAGAGAGGCAAAGTGACTTGTTGAAGTTCATGCAGTAGATCAGCTGCCGGACAAGAAACGGAACTCAGGCCTCCTAATGAATATCTTATCCACCAGACCACACAGTGTCAAATCAACTGGGATTGTTTCCCAGCATAAAGAGTTCTCCTTGGACAGCCACCTTCCCATGAGGCCAACCTTTTCCTACCACCTGTGATTTGGAAATGGGTTCATTTGGGTAAACCTGGTAAGGTGAGTGGGTCTCAGAGCCCAAGCTCCAGCTCGAGCATAAACATCTACACAACAATTTTTAGCCCCACAGCCCAAGGCAGGGCCGTCCCTACTCATACACAAAGTACGCAGCTGCGTAGGGCACCAAGAAATTTGGGGCACCACATTTCCTGGTGCCCTGCGCAGCTGCGTGCTGCTTAGGGTGACCAGATGTCCCAATTTTATAGGGAATAGTCCCAATTTTGGGGTCTTTTTCTTATATAGGGTCCTATTACCCCCCATCCCCAGTCCCGATTTTTCACATTTGCTGTCTGGTCACCTTAGTGCTGCTCCAGTCCCTGCTCCGCCTCTTCCCCATGGCCCACACCCCTGCTCTGCCCCCCCTCTTCCCACCTCTGCTCCGCCCCAGCCCCGTCCCCATCCACCCCTTCCACAAAGCCCCCGCCCTGCTCCCCCCCACCCCGCCCCTTCCTGCCCCTACTCCACCCTGCCCCCACTCCCCTGAGGACTGCAGCAAGGCCGGGCCTGCACTCACTGGTGGTGGGAAGTGCAGCGACCCGGCCCCAGCTGTGCCGCCAGTGAGTGCTGGGCAGCATTTCCCCACTGCCCCCCAAGCCAGCCTCTCCCCCTCCTCCCCCCCGCAGAGGCTTGGGGCTCCACACACCCACCCCGCGCGGAGGGGGGTGGGGGGGGAGGGCTGCGTAGGGCCCCAGAATAGCTAGGGACGGCCCTGGCCCGAGGCCCACAAGCCTGAGTCGACTGACCTAGGCTCTGAGACTCGGTGCCACGGGTTTTCTATTGCAGACATGCCCTAAGCATGGGCTCTGACTCAGGTATGAGTCCAAGCCCCCCTTCCATCCATGCACAAATCAGGCTGACTAGGGTCAGCAAGTGCTCAGGACCCAGGCCCTTGGACCCTGCTAGGGAGGTCGGTTAGAATCCAAGCCCTGCTGTGACTTTGGTCCAAGCCCTGTAATTTTGCAGTGTGGATGCAATTCAAGCCACTCACTCAAGTCAGACCTGGGGCCAACAATTGTAAACCCAGGTATACAATTCAATGTGGATACTCAAGCACAGGCTTGGAAACACAGAGTCCATAAGTCCAGGTCCCAAAGACCCGGGCTTCACACGCAACGTAGACACATATACATCCTCTGTTTCTCTCATCACCCTGGGTTTCTCCTGAGCAGATTTCTTATCTATTTGCTCTATTACTGGTAATCTAATTTTCTATTAATCTATATACATATATATCTAAATCTGAGTTTATATATGGCCAATCATGTGACAGTTTTGTGATATGGGCAACTGTTTAATAAGTAGTACTTGAGGCCATCCATTACACTCATTTAATTGTGACCTAGGCCGGATTTGAAAGTAGGCTAGTGCATTAACTTATTGAGCCAGAGTCCCCACAATTATTAATTTGTAAAATAACCTCATTTGACAGTGAAGTTTCTGTTTGACCCATTTTCTAAATTGGATGGTACACCTGATGATTGGTTTTGGATCTCTTCTAAAGCTGGGATTTTCCTTTGTTTTATATTATATAGTGCAGAGTCTACAAGGCTTGGGATAATACTTCAGCTGGATTTGATTCACTAACTTAAGCATCTGGGCCTCTGTACTGTTAAAGGCATGGCTATTTTTTCCCCTATATCGAATTTAGTGCTGATGAAAACTGACAGAGTGGGAGCACGGGACACTGAAAATTGTCAATGTAGCAGCAATGGTGCTGGAACAATGTGTATAGTGGGGTTGCTGAGAGCCAATGAACCAAATGGTATATAATGGAAACCACTTCAAGACAGGGGGTGCGGCAGCACCCCTGGCATCCCTAGTTCCAGCACCTATGTATAGCAGGAAACATAGGAAAATAAAGAGACTCAAAATAGTGGTTACGTGCTATAATTTACACTGAAGTTCCTCTACATCACCAGTGGATGATTCCACTAGTGAAGATGAATACCACCCAGTTCTTTCTTAAGGTTTAGAATCCATGTACCAATGTACATTTTAGTAGATTTCTACTGAAGACTGGCTTATTGGCAAAACAAATTAAACAGATGTGTGAGTGAGTTTTGGACCACAGAAGTACTTCATCAAATTACAGAATATAGATTTGTTTGAAATACAATTAATTAACTACAGGTTTGATTCTGTAATGATGTAAGGGCCTCTCAGGGCGGATATTGGTGTGCACATATATTAAGAATATTTGATCATCTACAGCTACAGGACAGAGCTATACAAATGGATATTCTTTGTAAAAAATATTAAGTTGCCCGGGCAGCTTCTCTCCCTGCAATCTCACTGTGCTCAATTTGGTTTAATCACTGTAGTTATTTTATAATAGCAGACTATGTCATTGCATCAGACTGCTCACATATAAAACCTGTGCATGTTTCACTAACAACGACACACATTTTAAGTGCTTTGCGCTACAAACTGGATCATGCAACACTCTGCAATTGTGCACCCAACCACCCCACAAAAACACAGAAAATTTCCACCCAGTATCACTGAAATCTGTAGAAATTGATACTGTGGAACCGAACCAAAAAATCTGTTATTTGCCCGGCTCTGATCTGAAGTCTCTAATTTCTATCCAGCAAAACTGAGTTACTTTTGATGGGAAATAATACAATAGTCTGAGATCAGGCATCAGAGATGAGATTGCTTGACAATATCAAGCCACCGCTCAGGCAAGGCCTATGAAACAGAAGAAACCCAGGAAGAATGAAACAGGACACACTGTTTATGATATGAAGCTCACCTCTGCTGATACATTTTTTTTCTTCCTTCCTTAACTAGGATAGACCTTGACAACACAGTGCTCTTTTACCCTGTGGATCCATGTTACTCAGCCCTGGGCTACACTAGGGGAAGGGGTCGATCTACGATACGCAACTTCAGCTACGTGAATAGCGTAGCTGAAGTCGGCGTATCGTAATCGACTTACCTGGCCATGAGGACGGCGGCGAGTCGATCGCTGCCGCTCCCCCGTCGACTCCGCTTCTGCCTTTTGATGAGGTGGATTTCCGGAGCCGACGGGGAGCGCGATCGGGGATCGATTAATCGCGTCTTAACGAGACGCGAAAAATCGATCCCCGATAGATCGATTGCTACCCGCCGATCCGGCGGGTAGTGAAGACCTGCCCTTATTATCAGCGTGAGTATGTATACATGTAGAGGTTATAAGTTATTGAGTTGGCGAAATAACAAATCAGGACCCTGGTCCTGCAAGCTGGCTCATACAGGCAGATTCCGGAACCTCTGGAGCCCTCTTCACTTCAATGGGGCCCTGAGCTAGCAGAAGAATCCACAAATTGATGCAGCTTGCACTGTTTAGGCCTACAACATTCAAGATATGCCATTGCAAAAAAAATAAAAATTGATAAGGTATTTTCCTTCCATTCAAGACAGTGAATGCTCACAGAACTTCTGTTTTGCAGAATGGCCCTGGTCTTACTGATTTATTTTAAGGGTAGACCACAGTTTTACAATGGGAATTTATCTTCTCTTCTTGGATTACATTGATTTGGTTTGACCTTGTAAAAAGACAAAGTGTAAAAGCTGTGGATATTATTAATAACCATGATTTCTAAGTTCAGACCATAGTCTGAATAGTGTGTACTGTATTTCTGGATCTATGCATCAGAACTGTATGGCTTCATCATGATTTTAGTTACAAATGACACTATAAAAGCTTACATTGCAAAAGCAATATGCAAGCAATGCTGCACATTAGGCACTCATTTGGCAGTTGTATATGAATCAAGAGTCTGGTGCCCACCATGAAAACATTCAAATTCTGGGCATTAACTGCTTGCTAGCTGGATCCTAAGAACTAGTCCATACAGGGCCGCAGATAGGTGGATATTTCAAAGCCCGCAGCTTCTAGCACATTTAAAATCAGTTGAGTAGGAGGTAAAAAAACACTAAAGTGTGGAGAAAACCCCTTCCGATCTGAACAATTAATTGCTGGCAACTCAACAGACAACTTCGACACCTCATTGGACCAGTAAAGTAATCACTGGTGCAGCTGAATTATTAAATGCAATATCTCTGCAATATTATACTACTTACGTATGCTGGCCTATTTCCAATTCAAATGCACAAACCATACCCATGTGTCATCCCAAGGAATTTGCCCTGCAGGACAAACAAAAAGAGATTGCAACCTTATCAGGATGGAAAAGAACACCAAATTCTCAGCTAAAGCACTAGACAGAGGAGGCAGGTGTCCTCCTCTGGATCAGGTTTGGTTTTAAAGGACCATGGCATTATTCATAATTTTAAAGAGACCTTTTTCCTCCCCATTTATTTATAACCTCTTGGAATTTTGCATTCCTTGGGGAAAGCAGTGACTCAGTTCCACTTCTGTCCCTGTATCGATGCAAAATAGGGTGTTTACTGGAGACTGGCTCTCAATCATGTGTTCCTTTGAGGTAGAGAGCCTGATTCTCCTCTCATTTACACTGGTGTATATCAGAAGTAGCTCCAGTGAAGTAAATGGAACTACCCTGGTATAAAACTGGTGTGTGAGAGAAGAATCAGGGTCAGGAACTTTAATACGGAACCAATGTCCAACTTTTAGTTCTACCAACCTTGCTAATGTGCCTTTTCTGGCTTGTTTACATTTAGATAGGTAGGTACATTTATTTGTGGGTGTGGGTGTCTGTGGGGGTATATATGAGGGCATGCAATTATCCTCTCTGCTTGCAGCAATGATTACTGGGAGTCACACAAATATTGATTTATGTATACTGAAGTGAGAACAGACCCCAAAGGCCCTGATTCTTCATTGCCTTGCATAATCATTTACATGCGTGCAAATTAGGGTGACCAGATGTCCCGATTTTATAGGGACAGTCCTGATTTCTGGGTCTTTTTCTTATATAGGCTTCTATTACCCCCCACCTCCCGTCCCAATTTTTCACATTTGCTGTCTGGTCACCCTAGTGCAAATAGAGTACAAAGCAAGAGTTAAATGTTAGCATTCTAATCAGCTGGTGTTTTAGACCCACTTTGCACTGGTTTAAATGACTATAGGAGGGTGCAAGGCAGAGGAGAGCGAGGTCCAGAATGCACCCTTAAACAAAACAAAATAAAAATAATTCCTTTGGATTATTAAAATTGAAATAACTTTTAAAACTTGGCTTAACTTTTCAATATTTATGCTGTTTACTTATTTTTCTCATCTTGGGCAATGAAAGTAAATGAGTCATTTTCACTTTAGTTTGCAATCAGATAATTTCACTTAAAGGTTCCCATACACTGGACCAATATTGCTGTGTTTGGGTTACAAATACAAAACCAACTCTCTTTACACAGTTATCCTTAAAATACATCACGAGACCCTAATACTGGTCTTAAATTTCCCAAATTCTATTTTTTTTAACTAAACCTAAATTTTGAGCTAGGATTAGAAGCTCCAGGGATCTGGACTCCCAGTACTGTGCTAAATACGCCCTACAATGTTGTTTCTACATTATAGCTTACAATGGAGTCATAAAAAATGGTTGTAGAATACTGTAATAAGTTGTATTAAGGGTTTTCATCACTTAACTGACTGGGCTAGTAGTATATTAACAGCAATGCAAATATTTTTTCAGTTGAAAGAACGAAATCTCTCTGAGGTTTGAAGTGAAAGAAAAGGAGAAATCTGGTCTTGTGTGGGAGTGATAGTGTGTGGACTTATTTCTAGATCTGAAAGGGAACTTCCTGGAGTCTTTATATATTTATAATGGTTGTGATGGAAGTTCTAAAATCTGATGTATAAGCTGTTACATTACAGATTTTCAAACACCAGAGAGAGCTCAGTGAAAACGATGGAACCAGCTTTCCATCAGTGAATGCAAACTAATTATTTTTTTAAGCTCCGATACAGTCAGTGTTTTGCGGCCAGTGATATAACTTTACCCAGTTTCTGAGCAGAAATCTGAGCCAACAGGTGGCATTCCTGAAAGGATCTCACACTGTGTTTTCTCTTTTTATTAAGTTTAATTTAGCGTGGGTGAAATATGAAAGACTGACACCCCCTGAGGAAAAAACCCTCCTCTGTTGGCCCAAAAAACTTGTACTACACAGGTAACAGCAATGTACCCTTCGTCACACTGCCCCACAATTATGCTTCAGTCTTAACCTGAAACAATGTGACCAAAGACCAATTCAGTCCATCTGTCTGCTCAATCTGGTAATTACTTTTTGAGTTTAAAATGACTAATAATGGATCCTTTAAGGAATTCAGCACCTACCTCTTCAGAATAAATTATGTTAACAGAAGAATAACATAGACTCTTCCAAGTTTCCATAATGTTTAAAACTAAGGCATCTCGTGTATAGGCTCCACCTGAAGAAATTAGTTTGTAATTAACCTAAATTATTAACAAGTGTGCTATCTCGTTGCTATGGTAATATTGGGACTAGGTCAATGGCTCAAACTTATGTGGCACTAAGGTGACAGCAAAGGTTACTCAGCCAATCAGCACCCTTCCTCTCAAGCTAATTTGCATACTGCAATTCCATGGTTTGAAGTGAATCAGTGGAGTGAAGGGATTGTACACGTGTGAAGAGTTTTCATTGGTACATGACTTTGTCCCAATAATCTTAAAGAATCCATTGTTGCATGTTAATCTCCTGTGCTTTGTTGGAAGGAAGTCCAGTTCCAAAATATAAACTGTGTATAAATAAAAGTGTCTTTTCTACCTTCCTGATCCTTCAACCACAGAATGTAAAGTGAGGGGTATGAAGGGAAAAAATGACAAAGGGAAGATAGCTTCACCTTTCATGTCCTTGTGTCGTGTATGCTGTGTCTCTAGCAATCTTTTCACAGTTAAATTTTACGTGTACAAATATAAGTAGGTGTGCAGCTTGTCATGGGAGATGCTTTAGTTTTATGTCAAGGCTTTGTTAAATCACCAGGCTATGCTTCAAAGATTTCACAGAATATTTTGAGCCTTAGGACATGCGGAAGTAATAGAGCATGCTATGCTCTTAGAGTCACATAGTCCCAGACAATGCTGCAAATACGTACAGAAGTTATTTAGATTTCATTACAGAGAAGCCAGGATGCTGAATCTTCAGTCACTGTAAAAGAGGGAGGGGACAAAGTCATTCAGCTCTACTATAACAAGACACTGGGCCAAATTCACCAATGGTGTAGTTCTGCTGTAGTCACTGAAGTTACACAAGGAAATAATTTGGCCTAGTATCTTTCCAGGACTCTGTAATTTTAGGTCTGTGCTTTAAGTGGTGGATCTATGGAGAGAGTCAATACAGAAAGAGGCTTTAGTTCTGACACTGCACAGCATTTTATGATAGTAGTATGTGTCAGCCGAGGAGAAAAGAAAAACAGAAATTAACAACAGCCATGCTTTGAAGTTTTATAAGGTTTGATTTAAAAGATATTTAGGTGCCAAAAGATGCAGATAGGTGCATGATTTCCATGGGAGTGAGGCATCTAACCTGCTTAGGCGCTCTTGAAAATCCCACTAGGTGCCTAACTGCATACTTAGGCACCTAAATATTTTTGAAACTGACCCATAGCAGTTTCATGCAAGAATCTCAAGAGCTTTTCTAGGAAGGTAGGTCTGGTTATCCCTGTTTTACACATGGGGAAAATAAGGCAAGGGCAGGTTAAAGTGATGTGCCCAAGGCCATGTAATGACTCAGTTTAGCTGACATACCATTAACAACTATTTAGTGACAATAAAATCCTTTAAAAAAGAAAAAGAAAAGAAAAAGTGCTAGTTAGCTATAAAAATAAAAGCAAGGAAAATATTATCTATTCTTCATATGAGTACTATGGATGTTAACATAGATCAAGAAAATGATATCTTTACACTGCATTGTAAAGCCAGGCTTACAATTGCTCTACTTGGGTCATGCTAATGCGTCCATAGTGCACTATGCAGACGTTCTGACTCAGATCTGCGGACTGAGCTGCGTACACTACAGAATGACAGAACATGGACCCGAGTCTCAGTGGGACTTGGGCTTTGACCCACTCCCCTAACCAGGATCCTGGCATCCAGATCTTGAGTGCTTTCTGAGTTGGGTCAGACTGACTGGTGTGGGGACAGAAGGGTGGCTTGGGCTCAAATCTGAGTCAGAGTCTGGGATGAGTGTGCAGTGCAGACACACCCAATAAAGCCCTGTGATTTTAAATTGGGAACATGTACAATCAGCCTGAACATCTGAAAATAAAATCTCTTATCTAAAAAAGATTTTTCAAACAATTTACACCACATATATATTATATCTATATAGATATATATCTATATTCTAGTAGCCCTAAGCCTAAATCACTCTAAAATGTTTCCTTCAATGGTTAATACATGTCCAATCTTAGTTTGCCAATAAAGCTGTTCTACTTAACTAATGGCACAATCATAAAACAAAACAAAAAATCCCTGATTGTTCCTAGAAATCTCTTGCTGCTTTGAAATTTAAACCAGTTTTGCAATCCATCTCAGATTGTAACAGTTAAACCCAAACAGCTAATGCGTCATGGCAATGTAATTAAGAGCTATCGAACATCATAGAGCCAGATCCTGCAAGCTGCTCAGCATCTCCTGCCAGCTCAAAGTGTCCTCCAACCTTTCGGAAACCATTGGGAGTTGAGGTTTCTCAGTCCTTCAGAAGAGGCACACTGCACACTGTGGAATGGGTCCCAAAATGAATGAGTGGAGTTTGAATTTCAAGCTTCTATCATTGCTTAAACTTTATCTGCCCAGCTACACAGATCATCTCATTCATATAGGCTGTCTCCATCATGTATTAAGTACTCCCAGACTGTTAGAGCACAACAAGTGAAGCAGAATCCCTGCTGGTATGATAAAAGTAGGTGTGTCCTCTTGACTCTTCAGAGAATCTTCCAGTCTCTCTTGACTCCATTAGTTTCTCTTTAAGATCTGTGAAAACCAGCCAATTCCCATAGCATTTCAGCACAGTTGCCTTTTAGGAATAAAGGGCCTGTCTACACATGAAGCTATTCCCTCCATGTGTAGATAAGCCCTAGTTCTGATTTACAGATAAAAGCCGCAGTACCCGCCCACGGAGAGCTCAGCATGGCTGCTTTTGAAGAACTTCCTGCACTACTCAGATCAGTGAGTGTTTGTACTCAGCATTGCTCTCCTTTTATCAGTGCTAATTTAGGGCTCAGTGCTGAGCAGCTCATGAAACCAGGGCCTCCAACACTACACACGGAACTGGAGAAGATTCTACTTCCTTTGCCTCAATATAGTTCAGTGTATTATTTTTATTAATTATGTGCATTATCGTAGTGTCTAGGAGCCCCCCATCATGGAACAGAACCCCATTGTGCTAGGTGTTGTAGTTTTCTTATGTCAGCATATTCCTGCAAATATCCCCTCTCTTTTCCCTTCCTACCCTCCAAAACCATGTCACTGTGTTAATTCTTTATGACATAATTGGGATGTCCACAATACCTCCACCACCACCAAAAAAATCATGAAATTAAAGTCACATGTAATCCACTAGATTTCCATGCCCTTTACATTGTTCAGCTTTCGGAGACGAATCTATTGTACATAACTTCACATTATGCACCAAAGCATACATGTAAAACACGCCCTCAGCTTCAAATATATATTCACAATGAACGCTCTGTACATTACACATTGATCTACAATCTCACTGCAAGTTACCGTGCAAGACAGTTCTCTCTCATCGTAATGTTGTCAGAAGGGTATAATTCATATCCGAGACAGAATAGTGATAAAATAATAACACCACGCTCTTATACAATACTTTTCATCCACGGAGCCTAGAAAGCTTTACAAAAAGGTCAGTATCATTATCCCCATTTTACTGATGGGGCAACTGATGCACAGAGAGTGAAAGTAACTTGCCCAGGGTCAGCCAGCTGGTCAGTAGCAGAACTAGGAATGTGTCCCAGTCCAGTGCTCTAGCCTTTAAGCCATGCTGCCCCCCCTCCCTTTTTTGCAGCAGCACCACCATTGATGGTGCAATGAAGTCAATGTAGTCAGTCATTATGCAGTTATCACCACTTTCACCATCCCACTGCCCAACAAATAACTGTCCTCTGGTGGCCCTAAAATAAAACTGAAAGTTGAAAACAAATATCTAAAGCATTTTTCTTATGTTTATATAAAAACTAAAAGCAGGATGGCTGGTAATTATTATTATTTATATTGCAGTAGCACCCAAAATGTGAAAGGCACTGTACAGACATATAGGAAGGTATGGTTTCTGCAGAAAAGAGTTAGTGGGTACTGATCCTGCAAAGACTTATGCACTTGCTTAATTTTAAGAATGTGCATAGTCCAGTTGAAGTCAATGGGATTACTCACGTGCCTACATTTAAGCATATGCATGAGGGTTTGTGGAACTGGGGCCTAAAAAGACAAGCAAACAGAGAAAGGGGCGAGGAGAGCAACATACAAGGAAAGTGGTCAAGGTCCTGACGTTAGGATGTCTTGTTTTTAAAAAAAAGTTATGTAGAAATTATTCCCAGATGCCCCTCTACCTAGCCATTATTAGATGGTTATTGTTTGTAGGTATCATGGTACAAATGAGGCTTGAATGCAGGACCATATGTATGTGTATGGGCACAGGATGGGCAGAGGGGAAATTTGCTAGTTTAATTTAAATTTCTTTTCTTATTGGGTCATGTCTATGTTGCTATTTTGGGCACATCAACACCAGAAGTGTCTATCCATTGCCCATTTAGTATGGAACATTCATTATTTGGCTCTGCCAGGCCCTAGCAGAACAAATATTCCTTCCCCTTCCCCACATTCATATTCCCTGAACTTGCTTGCAGGCCTTCTGGAATCAACCTTACAGCTGGAGAAATTGTGACATGTTGTCAGCAAAGCCTCTTGATGAGTGCGTATAAGCAATACACGTCATTGTACCACATCACCAGATAGCAAATGCAGAGCCTAACAGTCTTCTGACAGCAGGCTAAAATGTAATTACACATTATACTAGGAGGTCTAAGAGACTGGAAAATTTGCCTTGTGCCCTGCATTAGAATTTTAGGTTCAATGGAAAGCTGAGCTCAGCAGCTTTTGTTTATGTTTATCTACAGGCTTTTTTGAAAGCCCACCCTATATCCCTCCTCAGGGAACAGCCTCTGCTTTATCTCGGCAAAAGACAAAAATGGCAAGTTTCTTAAAGAGAGACATCTCCTTTAAAGGGTGATCAGGCTGACATCAGAGCCTCAAACATCAAATTCAAAGCCAACTGAAAATACATACCCTTTCCAATACACACCTTTAAGATCCAATCAAATCTTATTTTCATATTGTGCTTAAAAGGGACACCATCATCCCCAAAAGTCATTCCTCGGCCTGCAAAGCTTTCCTCTAACTTTTTGACAAGTGACAACCTAAAAGAATTCAGAGGAAAAAGTATTTTTCTCAGTTCTTGTTTCATTGTCCAGTTTGAACATTTCACAGCACTCTGAGACCCAGCAATGGAGAGAATTTGTCTGCTTTGCACTACCCTCATGTCTCCCCACTGCAGACCCTTCCATTGAGGTGGGTATCTCTCTCCACTCCACTTTACAACACCTGCAGGAGCCACAGATGGGAGCAATTTAGTGTCCACTCAAATCTCAGGACCCCTGCAACTAGCTTGGAAAGGGAAGCCAGGAGCAGTGGTTTTCTCCTTCCCCAGGCCACTTCACAGAGCTGGGGCAGCAGAGATGAAAGGCACGGAGGAAGGAGATGCACAATAAGGCCATTGGGAGCCCATCCACAAGGAAAGGAAGCAGTGGAGACTAAAAGCAACCTCCTTGGAACTCCTCCCTGAAAGCAAGAAGTGCTGCGTGTGGGGATCACGGCAGGGGAATCTGCATTCTGTTAGTGTATATGTGTACATCAGACATAGTATAAACCGCATTAATGGGTGATTCTCACACAGTATTACTATAACATGCATGTATGTTTTGGGATGTTATGTCAACTGAATGTATGATCCTCTCCCCACAATTCTGTTCACCCCCACAGCACTGTGCAAAGCTGATGTCAGCTTTGGCATTAGAAAATAGGAAGCCTGTCAAAGGCAAGATACATGATAGGCAAGAAAAAACAACGAGGAGTCCTTGTGGCACCTTTATGCCCAAATACATTTGTTAGTCTCTAAGGTGCCACAAGAACTCCTTGTTGTTTTTACTGATACAGATTTCAGATTGGCAGCCATGTTAATCTGTCACCATGATAGTCAAGATATCTTAGGCCTGGTCTACACTGGGGGAGAGGGGGAAATCGATTTAAGTTACACAACTTCAGCTACGTGAATAACGTAGCTGAAGTTGACGTACTTAGATCTACTCACCGCGGTGTCTTCACTGCAGTGAGTTGACTGCTGCCGCTCCCCAGTCAACTCTGCCTGCGCCTCTCACGGCGGCGGAGTACCGGAGTTGACGGGAGAGCGCTTGGGGGGGGGTCGATTTATCGCGTCTAGACTAGACGCGATAAATCAACCCCCGCTGGATCAGGAGCTGCCCGCCGGTCCGGCGGGTAGTATAGACATCCCCTTAGAATAGGGACACCGAACTGATTTGGAATTTAGTATCCAAAAGATAGATAAGGAAAGTACAGAACAAAACCACAGTTAAGGGACTGTTATGAACTGGTGGGTGGATTCTAGCACTGTGTAAAAAGAGTTTGGTAACTTGTAAAATCATACTATGAATACTACTAGCTGAAATGCATGTTTGAAGCAAATCTTCTATGTAAGGTGAACATGCTGTGAGATAAGAATTGCTTCCCAGAAGGAAGGTATGCATGTCACCTTTTTGTATTGTACTGCTTTGTTTAGACAATAAATTTGGCTAAATTCAGTTATTTGGACTCTTGAACATTTTTTAAGACTGAGTCGCAAAGGTAGTCAAACAATTGGCTCCACCTTTTAGTCAATTCCCTGGGATCCCAGCAGGCAATGGAGGTCAAGCATAGACATTTTCAGACCTAATGGTGAAAGCTTCATTAAATGTATGTAAGTAGGAGGAATGTGTTAAAAAGGATCAATCATGTCTAATAGAGCCAGAAAACCCTTTGGACTGAGTGCTGGAGGAATGGAGCTGAAAGATTGCAGCTTTTAAAAAGAGAGAGAGAGAGAATAAGGTGAATTAGATACTTTCAGTCCAGGACCAATCAAAGGGCACTCCCCTCACCCACCCGCCCTCCATCCCCCTAGGACAAGGAATCAGACAAATTGTACTTGCGTCCAGGAGATGCCTGAGAGCTTGCATTGGAGGGGAGGCAACAGAAGATATAACTACCCTGTTGGAAGGGAGAGGGATTCTATAAAATATCCCCAGATGATTCTAGAAAAGGCCGACTTGTCTGGACCAAAAAGTCAAGACCAGCCAAAAAGTAAACAAGAGAACTGGGGAGGGGGCGGAGAGGATACAAAATGCTGCTTCTTCCCAACAAGGGAGGAGAAACATCTGAATGGTGAAAAGGAGCAAAGTTCAGCTCATCAATGGGCTCCAAAACTATTCCGTACCATTTATTGCTATCCTGATTAATATAACATAAGAGGAGCTACCCATCTGTCCTGCACCAGTGAAACTGGTTCCCAGAATGGGCTATGTAGGTGAATCTAGCACAGCACTTGCCTGCATCGTGCCTAGATCTATCCAGGGCTACTCAGTCCTTCAGAATAATTTTAGGAGCCCTACATTCATTGGTCCTAATTCATTGGTGTCATTCCAGGGAGTTATTCCAGGGATAAATTTAGCTCACTGATGTTTGAAATTTATTTAAGGCTTGTGCAAGGTCACAAGATGAAAGCAATGGAAAATGCCCCAACGAGCATGACTTAAACTGACTTGGAAGGACTACCTTTAAGGATGAGAGGGATCAGTTGCAATAGACTCTGTTAACAAAGATTCAATGGCCAGTTGGTACTTAGGGCTTCCAAAAAAGTACAATTAGCATTCATAGTGATAGCAGGATTTTGGACACCTTCCCAATGGGCTGAGACCAGCTCACTTCATATAGGCTTCCAAACAGCTGTTAGATGATAACCTGGTCATTACAATTCCCTGATCCACCCAGCCCTTCAAATATTGCAGGAATTGGCCAATTCCACAACATTCTACAATATATTTTAAAGATACATGCAGTGTAGTTCATACAATATATTCAACCTTATAAAGGGAATATTAGCATTTTTCATACAGAAATACACAGTAGGCTTTCCCCACCAGCCATTCCCTCACCCTGAAGACTCTTCTGTTATTGCAGTTCATTCTTACTGAAAGAAAATGGTTTGGAGAAAACACCTGCCACAAAATACTCCTTAATTCAAAGGGCTGCTTACTTTAAAAGTAAAATAATCTCCTCTTATCTCACTTTGAGCTTTCAGTCTAGTTACTGCCCTGCTGGCAGACACGGTCCTTGAGTAACCCGGGGAAAATGGCAAAAATGAAAGTTAAAATTAGATTAAACTATTCAACACTGTTGCAAAAAATAGCCATTTTAGAATCTTGATTTCATAATTTAAGTCATTTGATTCTAATCTCTACTAGTAAATTGATAGCTGAACTAGAGAGAAATGACGAGACTCGAATTAATGTACATTGCATGCTGCGGATACAATATTTTTAGTGCTTTATAAAGGAAAATGTGTTTAATTAGCTAAATACTTTCCCTGTCACATTACCCCATGTGTGGAGCATTACTCTGGTATATGAGTGTTATTGTGTGATATTATTTGGTTCTTTTGGGTCTCTTTACCTCCATTCCTCAAAGCTTATAGGATTTCAGCATTAGAACTGGGAGGGAAACAGTTTTTCTATGCAGCAGGAATATTAAGAAAATTTTCAAAAAAAGGTTGTTCACATCCTGAATGGGGATGAAAATTTTTGCAAAGCACAAAAAAAAAAAAAATCAACAAAAAAAAAAAATCAGATCAGGCCAATCAAAACATTTTGTTTAAATAATTTTGCAACTTTTCATTTTAATGTCAACCTTTTAATTTTTTTATTCTAATTTAACTAATGTAAAGTTTGAAATGAAACCTTGTTTAGAACTGAAAAACAACAGTTTTGGTTTAGAAAATGTCAAAGGATATTCTTCTAAACCAACCATTTAGTGTGAAAACTCGGTTTTGATTAATCAGCATTTAAAAAAAAGATTCAAAAAATTCCTGACCAGTTCTATTCATTTTATTTTAAACAAATCTTTCTATACATACACTTCAATCTAGTGGGAAGTACTGGGAAGAAAACTTAAGTAACTGCACCTCAGCCAGTAGCCCATGATATATGATGTATGTGTTACCCTGAAACTTGTTTCACTGCAGTGGATTATATAGATTTGCTAAGTGCAAACACAACAACATTTGAAACAGTATTTTAATCTTCTATTCTCTACCCTTTTTAACCAAAGTGTTCAGAGTAAAGTGTGCCTGTTTTCTCTAGTCTGACCCCTTCAAAATATCACTAGTAATTTCTTTCAGATAGAGCTATAAATCTGAATTAGCTATATCCAATATACAGTAAAGATAGTATAAAGCTGTATTGTGTAGGCTTTTCCAGAGTCCAATTAAGTGCATGATAGATAGTTATTATATGGTAAATCAAATTGCATGTAATCATACATTAAGCAGAAAAAGTCTGAAGAAATTCCCCCAAAGAAATGGGAAGACATTTACGACTCTCTTCTGTCAGGCACCCAGGAACTATGTTTTCACTGCTCTGACAATGACAAATTATGCATAATAAATATTCTATAAATCCTTTCACAAGAGACGTGCTAATATGGTTCATGAGGGCATTTATTCAGTATTGCTATCTGCAGACACACAAAAATCAAGAGTCAGGCCTGAAAAACAAACAACCCCACCCAATCCCGATGAGATAAAAGACATGCAATTACAAAAAATAATAATACTTTTTGATTTCCTTTTATTTTCCTTCTAGGTTTGAGCCTTTAGAATTGACATTTTCAAACTTTCCTCTACAACCATAGGGGCCAGAAACTTTTTAAAAATGAAAACTGAGATTCTTGAATAATCACATGATGATAGCCGCTGGGGCTTTAAGAAAACCACCAAATAGTGAGACACACAATAAAATCATGGGAGACGGCCACATTGTAGCAGTTCTCCCTTGGTTGTCTTCATATTTGATGTTAACTGATACCTTTTTTCCTGGTCTGTCTTAAACCTTCCTAGAAATGGAATTTTGTAATAATTTAGAGAGTGGAAATGTTAATGAAGTGAAGGAAGTAGGGAAGAAGGACCTTGTGAGAGGAAGAGTGGCCTAGTGGATAAGGCACTCAGCTGGGAGTCAGGAGACCTGGGCTCTCTACCACTGATCTGCTAGGTGACCTTAGGCACCTCTTGTTTCCTCTCTCATCACTCTGTTTATTTAAGTCATAAGTTCTTTACATAATAAAAGAGAGAGTCTCTGTCCTAAAGTGCTCCGCAAAATGGAATCAAGACCACAGTTGGGCCTTTAAGAGCTACAGCAGTGCAAATAATATTTCTAGGTTTTTATACCTAAATTAGACAATTTTGATTCATGATTTATATTCCCCCGTGTATACTATTCAATGCTCTACCCATTCTATGTCTGATTTATTATAACAATACTTTTACACTTTAGGCTTGTCTGTAGGAACAATTAGTTTGCAGCAAACTAGGCTGTAAATCTACCCTGCACTAGCCTGCTTGCACTAACTGGCCATGTGGTCCCTGCTGCCATGCACTGAAAGTTCTCTAGTATGCTTTGATCTATCCCACTTTGAAATGGGAGTAGATGAAAGCGCACTAGGAACTTTTAGTGTGCAGCAGCAGAGTCTATATGGACAGTTAGTGAGTGCATGGCAGTCTAGTGCAAGATAGATTTATTCTCTGGCTTCCTGAGAACTCAGTCTTCATACAGGCAAGCCCTTGCATGGTGCTTTCCTTCTTCAAAGTGCTTTACAAACAAACTAATAATTCGTCTTTGAAATACCCCAGCGAAACAGAGTAGGTATGTATAACACTCTCCCCATTCTTGGAGATGAGGTGTATGACTTGTCCGAGACCATTGTTTGAGCCAATGACAGTGTGCCAGGATGGTGATGCTGTAGTTAAAGATGATAGAGCAGTTCCCTCTCACTTTTAAGTTGTGCACAGTCCTTGAGGCATGTTGGGTCATGCTAGAATGGGGCATAAAAGTGCCCTCTATGGAAACAAAATAAACATTAGAACTATAAGGAAGACAGTGCAGTACAGTATGTTGCCACATTTCCAGCGATACATTCTTTGCAATGCTATGGTCTGACATGAGTCATATGCAAATACACTATTGTAAATGAGAAAGTCTACAAAATACGATCTATTTACAGTCATAGAACTAGTTCCACATTACACACCTTATTCACAAAAACCTGTTCTACATAGTTATGCCTGTAACGGAAGAAAAAGCAGTCTGTACTGTTCATTGGAAAGGCCTGGGTTCAAAGTCTGCACTCAGACCCATGTGGGGAACTATAGATATATGGAAGAAGTCAGACTAGATGATCACAGTGACACCTTCTAGTATAAAAAATACATAAATTATTTTCTGCTGAACTTGCAAGTATTTTGTTGTTTGACCCACCCTGTGTCTTCAAGCAAAGTGAAAATGAAATATCTGTATGCATTAGATAATGTCTTTTGGGGTTTCTCTGGGGTGGGGAGAAGAGTGAAAAGTTGGTTGCATTTTCCCTCCAGAATTCTCCAGTATGACAGCAATTCATCCCCTGAGGAGACAGGAAGAGGAAGGCAAAAAGAATTCCCTCCGGTTATTGAAGAATGTTTTAAGGAGCTTTGTTTGGCACATCAACAATTCCTTAAAGAATTAAAGAATCCCTGGAGCGCTGGGAGCTTTTGAAATAGCCTCACCAATGAAAGAAAACAAAAATGTCAAGAGCACAAATGCCCTCGGCTGGCATATTTCAGTGCAGAGAAAAGGTTGTTTCTTCGGAATATGATTAGCCTGCCCTTTCCCTCCCCTCCAAAAAAATATGTAGGCAAAGATTTGATGAAAGATGACATTTTACACATTTTCAAAAAGGGGCACTGAATAAAACAGCAAGTACTAGAAAAACACTCTCAGGCTGTACTAATGTCTTCTAATACCCAGCTGTGCACCAAAATGCAGAGAGGGTATGGAAATGAAGGGAGAGAGAAAATAAAATACATCTAGCTGAATCCTCATTAATGGGCAAAATAAAGAAATCCACTTTACTTGAAATTCCAACTAAATGTTGTTTAAAGGACAGCTGGGAGATTCTGATCAATTAGAACAGTCACTTAAAGAACAATAAATCCCACCCCTATCCTATTTTTCCAAGTTCCCAGCTTGTCTAAACAAGCACTGGCATAGTCCACTAAAGTTTAGATGGTCACTGAAGTAACGATATATAGGAATAGATGTAATTTAAAAAGTTAGTTCATTCAAGGTATTTAATTACAAAATTGAATGAATCACTAGCTTAAACAATTTTATTCCTTACTGTGTTTCTGGCTCAGTGTGTGACCTTGGGCAGGTCATTTGACCTTTTTCTGCCTCAGCTTGTCATGCTACAAAAATAGGGATAAAGGCATTTATCCTGCACTGTATAGTATTTTGAGAACTATCGAACAAATGAGTTCTAAAGATGCACAGTAGCCTTGTGAATATATCATTTGGTAAAGACTCAGAAGACCAGAGTTCTATTCCTGGCTCTGCTACTTACCTGCTGGATGACCTTAAACAAGTAATTTCCCTTCTTTGTACCTCAGTTTCTCATCTGTAAAATGGGGATAATAATGCTGACCTCCTTTGTAAAGCGCTTTAAGGTCTACTGATGAGAAGCTGTATGTTAGAGCCAGTATTATTATAGAATAGCCAAGTATTATTAAATATTAGTAATAAACAATGAAAATAATTAATCAAGTAATTTGATGGTGTAGAAGAGAACTCAGGGAATGAGCTCAACTATGCATGGAAATAAAAGAAATAATTTACACTACACCACTTTGATAAATTGATTTCCCAAGCATTCAAGAATTGAAGCTGATTCCCTGTTCAACTTTGTGTCATCAAACTGGTGCTCCTGCTGAGAAGTATATTAGACTGCCAGCTTTTGTTGGTAGTGACAGCAGCACCATTCACAGCTCTGGTGATACAACAGAGAGAGAACACTCACATGCTGTTCTTATGCTTTCTTTCCCTATCACTGGTGATAAATGAAATTTTTAAATGGTAAGGAAAATATTTTGTTATGAACAAATAGCTCCTCCTATCAGTGCATTCAGTCATCTCACAAGCGTGGCACGGCAACATCAGTGAATGCATCAGACAGGAGAAATGTATTTATTATAAAGGGGAAAGCATCTCTTAGCGTAAATCAGGGGTCTCAAACACGTGGCCCGCAGAGCTCTTCCCTGCGGCCCACGGGGCTCCCCGCGCCACCCCTTTTTAAAAAAAAAAACAGTTGTTCTGGCAGCGGGAACTGCCTAGGGGTATAAAAAAAAAAATTTAAAAATTTTTTTTTTTAAAAAAAAAAAAAAAAGAGGGGGGGGCCGCAGGGAGCTCGGCGGGCCGCAGGGAAGAGCTCCGCAGGCCACATGGGAAGAGCTTCGCGGTTTCTGGGAGGGAGGGGGGAGGAGTGGGAAGCCGCGTGCTCAGGGGAGGAGGCGGAGAAGGGGTGGAGAAGGGCGGGGCCTAATGGAAGAGGTGCAGTGGGGGCAGGGCCGGGGCCAGCGAGGGGGCGGGGTCAGTGATGCGGCCCTCGGGCCAATGCACCAGTCCTCATGCGGCCCTCGTGGTCATTTGAGTTTGAGACCCCTGGCGTAAATCCTCTCAGTAATCAGCAACGATATGGAAGGCTCTACTGAATGAACACATGGTCTTTTAACCAGGTTTTTGGTGGAATATTTGTTTTAAATTCCCCAGATTTCAGCTGTAATTTCTTAAGTAAACTTTTAAGATGAACCGAAATGATAGGGTCTATCTCCTGAGGAATTTACACCCAAATTACAATTTACATCTTGCTCCCAAACTGCAGGAGAGTGTGGGCCTAATGCCACAAAACACTTAAGCATGTGCTTAATTTAAAACATGTGCATAACCCTACTGAAGTCAATGCAAGATCAAAGCACATGCTTAAGTGTTTTACTGGATCAAGCTCTCTTTCCTGCCCTTAGAAATAGAAAACTCAATCATTTAATAAAGCTTTGCCAAATTTACCAGCCCACTTACTGTACAAAATTTACCCTAACATTTTCTGATGACTGATGATAATCACACAATTAATATCTTACTCTTCCATAAAAAAAACAGAACACTGTGCAAAATCACTGCTCATTTGCAAAGTAGAATTTAGCAGTGCTAGTCTCTCTTTTTGCACCTATCTACCATGATCCTATAAGACAAAGAAGGAATAGTTCTTAATCATAGGGAATTCCATGGAACCCTGTTTAAGTCTATCCATAGCCAAATTTCTAGATGACCTCAGATTAGGTTAGCCACATGTCAGCCAATATACCTTGCAGCAGAGTTAGATGTAGGACAGGCTGAAGCCATTCAACCTAAGAAGGACAACAATAGACACATCACCCCAGCTAGCCAGAAAGACTACTTTCTTCTCTTCCTACTTTGCCTTAAGGTATACATATACAATTCTAGTTGCCCTAACATCATTGCTTCTGAAGTGACAATAAAAGCCTGCCCAAAATTTTCAAAGACCATAGGAGGTTGTCTAAATGTAAAACTTAGTGTTAGTCACTGCACCAAAGCATGGCTCATTTATCCCAGAGAAAGATTGCTTTCCATTCACAAGGATGTGGCTATTGGCTCTTGACAAAACGGATTACAAAATATACAATGAGAGCAAGTAAATTAAAAATAATTATGAACCTTCTGGGTCATTACATTATGCCAGTATTCTGTTACAACAAAAGCTGCACAATAGCGAGTCAGTGATTTCAGGCTTAAGTACAGTTACCCTATGCCCACAGCTCTTTGTGATTTGCTCTGATGTTTATTATAATCCATTTCTGCTTTATAGGGCTTGGAAACTGTTATGGACCAAATGAATTTATTTAGGTGCAATATGACTCCATAAGTTTTAACCTTTGATCAAACACAATAAAACATATAATATGCCACTGAGGCCCACTTATCAAATGGAAAGATTTTATTGACATTGTAAAAAATAAAATAACTAAATGAAAAAGAGAGACTGTGCTCCATTTAACATTTTATTGTATTTTTCAGAAAATGAAAAAATGTACCCCTAGGTTTTACGAGACCTGCTTCCTTTGGCGGCAAAGCATAACTGAGAGATGCCTACTATTCGTGGTTATGGATACCAGTATGCCAATCAATCCTATTGCTTCTGAGACAGAAATCGAACTAAATTACTTCTTTACCCTTTTAATTTATTTGCATTAAGCCATCAAAAGGAAATGTCACCATATCTTGCATCTCTCTTTTTTTTAAGTATTTAAGTAATCCTGCTTTTAAAATTAAGAAACTAAGCCTAAATTCAATAAACTCACGCTATTGTGTTATACTGCCACATGGAAGACTCGGGTTTGAATAATAAGTTAGGTGTCTCAGTCTATATCCTGGAACTGTTGTGAAGATGGATGTAAGTGACTCACCAGTGACCAGAACTTAAATTTAGAAGATGCATATATGAAGGAGCAGAAATTTCCATTGCTACAGCTGAACAAATACATTACTGTCTAATGTCTGGCTCTATAAATTCAGTAACTTTCTAGCCAAGAGATGCATTATCTTTTTCTGTAGTTCATAATGGCATGGTTTGCATTATCATGTTTGAAAAATTCAGGATAAAGCATACACCTCAGCACAAAGCATTGAGATGTTTATCTCACAGCCCCTTCTGCAGGAATGTTACTAATAAACCTCTGTCTATACTACTGACTAACTTAACAACTGTATTGAAGGGGTCTGAAGGGAATGCTATCCAAATCTGCTGTGCTTGGGGTTCTTGGCCAAGACACAGGGCTTAACCAGACAAAGAGGGAATGCATTATCCACAGAAGGCATTTTAAAAATGGATGAGAAAATCATGTATATATTGACAGCCAAAACATAAATTTTATCTGCCAAAAATTGGGCTTTAGTACTGGGTATGTCCTGTATTACAAAGACATTTATCAGAATAAGCAGATAAAGCAGTGGTGGGCAACCTGCGGCCCATCAGGATAATCTGCTGGCAGGCCGCGAGACAGCATTTACATTGACTGTCTCTCACGCACAGCCACCTGCAGCTCCCATTGGCTGGGAACAGCAAACCGCAGCCACTGGGAGCTGCGGGCAGCGGTGCCTGTGGATGGTCAACGTAAACACTGTCTCATGACCCACCAGCGGATTACACTGACAGGCCGTGTGCAGCCCGCGGGCTGAAGGTTGCCCACCACTGAGATAGAGCAAATCTCAAACTCAATTACACCTCTTGGGAAAAAAGCAAATAGGAAAAGCTTATGTAGAGTGTAAAAGCCATTTTCTTCCTCACCAGCTTAAGAAAGAGTTTGGTAAAGAAGACACCACTCTGTTTCCTGCTGAAAAAAGGAGAGGGGGGAAAGCACTGGTTCAGTATTAAAATTCTTGAAATCTCTCTAACATACCTAGAGCCCTGTTCTGGGGGCCACTTAAGTGCTGGTGGTGCAAAGCAGACAGAAACTTGGCAGATCTGGCCTCCTGAGAATTCTTCCTGGATGGGAGCACTCAGAAGTGGCAAAGACTCACTGTAATCTACACCAACCTCCTTTCTTGTCCCCAGCACAAGAGGAAAATCAGCACACCTGTGGCCAGATATCTCTATGTCCCAGGGAACCCTGACTGTCAGAAAGGCTCCCGAGACTGTTGGCAAGTGTGCACGGGTCTATGTTGAGGCTGCTCTAACTTATACTGAAGGCTAGATGAGCCCTTGAGGAGCTCTAGGATTTACACCTCCCTCACACCTTGCAATGGGCACAATTCAGCCAAACCAGGGAATCTGGGCTCTAATCTCTGAAGGACAGAGATGTGGGTGCAAGAGAGACGTGTACTTAGATATATGTGAGGAATAGGATGGGGAAAAGCATATATCTGACCTTAGTGTGATTCATTTGACAGAGAGAAAAAACGTACCAGGCATGGCATTGTGATGCAAACAGGATACGACAATTCAAGTTATAAGGAAAAACTAAGGGACTTTAGATTATTTTTACTGGAAAGAAGAATAATTTCAAGTGATCTAATTGAACTCTTCAAAATTACGACCGGGATAAATAAGGCTGATAATTAGAAGTTCCCACTGGTGAGAGAATTAAAGCACAAAACAACGTGTGTGTATTTTTAAGGATTTTCAAAAGTGACTATTGACTGACAATTGATTTGGGGTCCCCAAATTGAGACACCTTCAAACATGTCAACACTGACTTTCACAGGGGGTGCACAACATTTCCTAAAAATCAAGCCCCTTTAAGGTATCTCAAATTGGGCACCTAAAAACCGATGCATCCAAAAATCACTAAGCACATTAGAAAATCTTATCCTAGAATTAAATAGGTAACTTGGTCAAGGAATTACTTCATACAGAAGTATCAGAGGGGTAGCCGTGTCAGTCTGGATCTGCAAAAGCGACAAGAGAGTCCTGTAGCACCTTATAGACTAAGAGATATATTGGCGCATAAGCTTTCGTGGGCGAAGACCAATTCGTCAGACAAATGTGGCAGAAATTTCCAGAGGCAGGTATAAATATACAGGCCAGAATCAGGTTTGAGATAAGATTAATGCAGTCAGGGAGGATGAGGTCCACTGCAAGCAGCTGATCTGGAGGTGTGAACACCAAGAGAGGAGAAACTGCTTTTGTAGTTGGCTAGCCATTCATAGTCTTTGTTTAATCCTGAGCTGATGGTATCAAATTTGCAAATAAACTGATCTGTTAGTCTATAAGGTGCTACAGGACTCTCTGCCGTTCATATAGAAGGTAATCAATAGATGGAATAACTGGCTGGAAAAGGCAACTGAAGCGAGGACTATAAATGCATTTAAAACCCTTCATGGATGGTGAACTGGGATAGAAAGAAAAGAAAGGCACCTTTGTGTTCCCTGGGGCCAGGGCTTTCTGTGTGATTGACCACTCTGCCATGGTAACTTGCTGCCAATTTCTCCCAGGCCTGTGGCAGTTGAGGATTATACAGTGCAGCCAAGTCCTCACCTCTATCCCTTTCCCCCAGCCACAAGGAGAGGCAGTGGCATGGGAGCGGTTAGGTCAGCTCTACACCACAGCAGCAACTTAGGCTGTGGTGAACCTCCCAAGGCGGGCCACCTTGCACCAGTGTCACAGCACGAAGAGCCCCTGGGCCAAAACATTTCCTAAATCAGTGTGATTATCAGCCTTACTTTCCAATGGGCCACTATTCTGACTGTGAAATTAACACACTTAGCATCACGACAGCCCCATTTAATGGAGGAAAAGCATCACTAGTCTTACCAACTGATTATTTTAGTGTCTTTATGGCATGGCTGGTGCCAGCAGAACGTCTGTGAATGTGAATCTCCAAGCTGGTGGCAATCACATTTCATCTGTTTTGTTAGCAAACTTTGCTATTTTGACACATCTGAGCACTTATGCCATTTTTGCTGAGCACTTTTAGGCTGTCTCTGCTCGCAGTGACAGGAGACACTCAAAAGGCAGGGTTGAGTTGTTTAGCCAAAGTTCTGACATTACCCTTCCAGGGCCTTCAATTCTCTCTCTCTCTATCCCTTCATAGTCCTCTCTCTCACAACAGGCCATAACTCACACAACTTGCAGTTTTGTCTTCTATGTGAGGAGGCCATTGCTGGCCCACTATCCTCTCTGGTCATTCTCTTCGATAGCAAATCCCTTCTAACACCCAGGTAGACTGATTTTCCCCAGCCCATCCAATCAGACCTCATCTCCTTGTAGCAGCACAGTCCCCTGTTCTGATGCACTGGAAGCAAGCAACCTCTCTGCAGGGTCCCACAGATCCACTGCTTTAAATATAAAAGGCGCTCTGCAGCTTATGCCAGACCACCGGAGATAACCCTACAATTTCTCACAAGATGAATTGTTCTAATCTCACATGGCCCAGGATTTCACAACAGCACAGCACTCTGTGGCATATGATACATTGCTTTTTACATTTAAAACTGGCATGTCGGGGACACTCATCGGAGTGACTACTGTTGCATCAATGCAACCGTAGCTGAAAGATGACTGGTGGGCCACCAATCTGCCCACAAACGCCTGCAGATGCTGCAACTGGAGAGATAGCAACAATGAGCAGCAGGAAAATACCAGGAGCGTAAAAACAGAGGGTAAGGTTAGGTCTGCAGGAAATGAAAACCATCCATTATTATGGACAATTTATATGTACGCAGAACCCTTCCACGCCTAGCTATGGCTCTATGAATGTTTGCTTTGAAAGCAGACTGTCAGACAGCATGGGATGCTATAAAAGCAGGAAGAAGTATTATTACAGCTGTGGCACCCAAAGGGTTAACACACTTGCTAAGCTGGCACAATACTGACAGTTTTTTTCTCACAAATCTTTCTGTAAGATTCATTTCCTGTTTATACACAATGCTTCTGGTTTTTTGTCATCGACAGTTGGGCCCTCTGAAAAGGTGAGTCATTGTTTTCACAGAATAACTTCACTATAAACGGAGCATCACTACAGAGAGGTAGCTGTGAAATATGCACAAAGCAGTCCAGTGAAACAATATGGGATTCTCATTCTACGGCCTAGAAAGAGAGCTTCTTTATAGTAGAGTTCACTGTACACAGAATGACTGTATTTACCCCAAACTGGGAGTCATAAGCCAAATAAGTTTGGTATCTTCAATAATGCAACAAACCGGGACACTTTTTAATGCTAATCCTATCGTGCTCATACCACAGCAATAAGAAATTCCAGTCAATTCCTCTCCACATTGAAACCAACCAGGACGATGAGAAAGCTGAGAGACAGAGAACAAAAAGTGACTCAAACTAGCCATAGAGCAGATCCATATTCTTACTAGTACTGTAAGTCTGCCATTTTATCTTGGAAGGATTTAGTAAATAAAGGAAGTGAAAAGGTTAAAGTTTCACTCATACCACAAATCTGCCCATTTACAAAGGATATTATCATCACTGCTGATAGACCTCTAATGATAGACATCTTTTTCATATGGCTGTCTTTATACTCCCTGGCACAAACTGTCGTCCTAAGCCAGGCCTGCACCACTCGTAAAGCAGCGAGGGCCATATTAGTCCAAAGAAAACAGCTGAGGGCTGAAATCCCCCAGCCCCGCAGAAACTCTCCCCCACCCGCCCCACCAGCGCCGCCCGCCCCGCGGAAACAACCCCTCCTTCCCCAGCGCTGGGGTGTAGAAGCCTGTAGAGGGGGAAAGAAACAGCGCACATAGGGTCACCAGATCACAGCAGTCAAATAGGACTCGCCCCCTCCCCGCTCGGCCCCACCATCACACCCCTCTTCACCCCCCCAGGGGTCACTATATTACTGCACACAACAGTCAATCAATGCAGCTGTAGATAAATCTCTGCATTATGCATTTTTGTGTAACTTTTATATGATTTTGTATTGAACCTTGGTAATATGTTATAGCGGACCCCTAAGGTAGTATAATTAAGGTAAAAAAAAATGTCTTTTTGCTAGAAGTAGAATAAGACCTTCCCCTCACTTTGTATTCAATTGCCCTGTTGAATGAATGAGGTGTGAATGAGGAAGGCGTGGAAGGCAGGCACCTCCAGACAGCTGCAACCCTTGGAGAGGGGATGGGAACCAGACCAAGGACAAATCAAACTTGTCAAGTGGGCTGACTAGAGAAGACCAGACATACTGACGGCCTTGGGGGTTAGAAGCAAGCACCTTCCTTTGGGAACACCCTCTTTGCAGCATTGGGACAACCCCCAGCCCAGAGACAAGCAGCAAAAAGGACCAACGGGGACAGTCCCAGATTTTAAATCTGGGAGATTTGCCCCCCCTCCAGCCACCGACTCGCTGCTCGCCGCCTCACACCCCCCGCCCCCCAGTATAAAGCCTCACCGCCACTGCCCACGCCATCATCCCCCCCACCCCCACCCCGGCTCGCCTGCCGCCCTGCCACAGCCCGCCCACTCAGCTCGTCATCCCCCACCCTGCACAGCTCGCCTACTCACCCCCCCCCCCCGCCGCCCGCTCGCCTCCTCAGCCCCCCCGCCACCACCGCTGGCTCGCCAGTTCCCCCCCCCACCCGCCACCAGCTCATGTGCCTGCCCGCTGCTGGCCTCTTACCTTCTGCCGCTGCCCCCGCCCGCTGGCTCACCCTCACTCCCCAGCCTGCGACTGGCCTCTTCACCACCCTGCCCACCAGCCGGCCAGCCAGCTGTTGGCTTGCCCCACCCCGCCGCTTGCCTACTCACCCCACCCCCCGTGGGCCGCACAGTGAGCCCACCTACTCACCCTCCCCGCGGGCCGGGGTGAGTAGGCAAGCGGCGGGGTGGGGCAACAGCCATGTTGTGCAGGCCTGTCCTAAGCTAACAGCCTGCAGTCACTCACACTCACAAACAGCAACTAAACATTCTACGTGCAAGTGCTGCCCTTGATAATTCCTTTTTGGGATGAAGGCCATCTTCAGATAAACAAGTAAACAAAAAGTACTTTTGGAGTCTCCCTCCTTTTTTCAAGGGAGAGGAAATTCTTTCCATTCTACTACCAATCACCACTTTTAAATGGATGCCTCTTCCTCCCACCCTACCCCACCTCCCCACTTATTCACGAATGGACATGACCCCTCAGGTGATCTACACCTCTCTGAATGTTGCTGAGCGTGTCTCTCAAAAAACAATAAAACGGACTACCCAGGGAATGAACATGCTCACTCCACTGATCTAGGCATGAGGGATGATTAGGGCCCTACCAAATTCACGGTCCATTTTGGTCAATTTCACAGTCTTAGGATTTTAAAAAAATTAAAAATTTCATGATTTCAGCTATTTAAATCTGAAATTTCAAGGTGTTGTAATCGTAGGGATGCTGACCCAAAACAGGTTGTGAGGAGGTCACAAGGTTATTGTAGGAGATGTTGCGGTACTGCTACCCCTACTTCTGCGCTGCTGCTGACGGCAGTGCTGCCTTCAGAGCTGGGCAGCTGGAGAGCGGTGGCTACTGGCTGGGAGCCCAGCTCTGAAGGCAGAGCCACTGCCAGCAGCAGCGCAGAAGTAAGGATGGCCTGGTATGGTATTGCCACCTTTACTTCTGCGCTGTTGCCTGCAGAGCTGGGCCCTCAGTCAGCAGCCGCCCCTCTCCGGCCGCCTAGCTCTGAAGGCAGCAGCGCAGAAGAAAGGGTGGCATGGTTTGGTGTTGCCACACTTACTTTTGTGGTGCTGCCAGCAGGGCGCTGCCTTCAGAGCTGGGCGCCCGGTCAACAGCCACCGCTTTCAAGTCGTCCAGCTCTGAAGGCAGCGCAGAAATAAGGGTGGCAATTCTGCAACCCCCTAAAATAACATTGTGACCCCCCCTGCAACTCTCTTTTGGGTCAGGACCCCCAATTTGAGAAATGCTGGTCTCCCCCATGAAATCTGTATAGTATAGGGAAAAAGCACACAAAAGACCAGATTTGACAGTCTGTGACACGTTTTTCATGGCTGTGAACTTGGTAGGGCCCTAGGGATGATCAAGGGAGCCATACACCAATCTCCCCGCTCAATTGTGCTGGCTCAATCTTATTCTCTATTTCCATCTTTAACCACAAGAACTTGGGAACTTTTCCATTTTCTTTTGACTGAAATTCAGCCTCCCCCTCCCCCCGCACCCAAGTGTTAAATCATCAGCTCAATGCCAGGGAGTCGGCCATGTGACTTCCTTTAAAGATAATGCGAGAGATGCAAATTAACATCCACACTCTGAAACTGGTCTATGAGAAATTAGACTGCCTAATTTTTCTGGTCCAATTAGACATGGCTTAAATTAGATCATTCTCCAAATCCCATTTTTACCAGTGATTAAAAGTAAATTCAGATGATCTTTCCGTGTTATTACCTGAGAGACAATTAGTTGTCTTCCTAGTTCAGGCTTTTACTAATTTTACTCTTAACTCTGGGAACACTACTTCTATTTCCAAGAGAATGAAGCGATCAGTCATCAAATGCAACACACAACAATGCATACACCTAATTTAAGGTAGCAAATAGCGACAGGGCAAAATTCAGCTCTCTGTCAACAGATGCGTCTTTACTGACTTTAATGGATTTGCACCACTTATGCCAGGGATGAATTTAGCCCCCAGAGAGAAAAACTAAAATGTCCAATTTATGATTTTCATGTAATATATGACACTTGCACGGGCTAATCTGTTTCCTTTCTGTTATCTGAAACTCACAGAATGGGAGCTTCATATACTGTCAGTGTGACAGACTCATTCACATGAGCCACTCCTGGTGCCTCTCTCCATCAAAACGTCAGAAAGATTGTCCTGATTAAATACCACCCCATGAGAGAAGCAAAGAGTTGAGCAAGTATCCCTTTTAATGAAAACAGTCATGGCAGCGCTATAGCCAGTCACTGTGTGGAACACACAGGCTGAATTTGAGGATCTTCCTCTCTTTAGTTAGTACAGTGTGGGTTGCAGTTTCATTGACTATTATTTGTATTACAGCAGCATCAAGAGGCTCCAGTCAGGGATCAGGGCTCCATTATGTGAGGCACTGTACAAGCACATAGTGAGAGACAGTCCCTGCCCTGACCGAGTCCTAAATTAGCTTGTAAGCAAAACACAGCAAGGTGGTGTAAGAGACAATGATGAAATGGGGAAGTGAGGACAAGGGTACCACTAACAAGGAGAGAAACACAGACTAGCCAGATATATAGTTAGTTGATTCTGAGTCATGTGAAGGTTTTTATTTTGTTTTTTTCTAGCTAGAAGATGTAAATAAAGAGGCGGATATTAATAAGCCTCCAGCGTCTGAGGTATTAGGATTAGAATGATTACCTGTTATTTGTAATGTGGTAGCTCCTACAGGCCAGAACCCCATTGTGGGCTCTGCCCTGAAGAGCTCCCAATCTAAGTAGGAAACTGTAGAAAATAGGTGGATACAACAAACAGCGAGAGCATAAGGTTGTTACTTGCTAGCGTGACAGGCAGTGGTCACAGCACACGATCCGCTTAACTGCTGTTGAGTTTTTTTTTAATAGGCATCATGGCAAAGAAAAATGTTCAGACAGGATTTGAAGAAGAATAATGAGGTGGCTTTGTGGTAGCTGGTGATTTGTTACAGGCATCACGTAAAAAGTGGGTCTCCAAGAGAGATTTGAAGGAGGATAGGGCAGTGGCTTTGCAGACGAGTTCAGGGAGGGTGCTCCAGGCATAAGGGGTGGCACGGAAGAAAGCATGAAGGCACTCGGAGAAGTGGACAGATGGGTGATTGCAGAGAGTATTGCTGGTAGAACGGAGGCATTGTGAGGAGTGACACAATACCATACAAAGGCAGATAAGTAGAGAGGGACAGAGTTGTGAAGGACCTTATGGGAATCTTTAATTTGATGTGGACGAGAAATGGAGTGGGAGCATGTGGAGCAGTGGTCAGAATGATGGGACAGGAAGATGACCTTATTAGCATCACCTTTGGGTGTCGATAATTCATTTATGAATTGCTGTTAGAATGGTCAACAGCGGCAAGAGAGATGGAAATTGTTCAAGTGGCAGCCCAGTACACAGCCAAAGAAAACCAAAAAACTCTCTTCCTTCAGTGTTGTTTAGGAAAAGGATTTTTTAGAAAAGAGATTCCAAAAACATGGGCTCAGTCCTGCAAGATGCTGAGCAGTCTCCATCCTCTCTGAAGTCAAGGAGCACTGAAGACACTCAGAAATTCCAGGAGTTGTTCAGCACCCTGCAATATTAGGCCCTATCATAGCAGGTTTTGCAGACTAAGGTGCAGAGCTTTCAGCCAATCCAACACCAGAGAAGCAGTGAGTGCTGCAGATCAGGATTGTGGTCTATATGAAGAGCTGTCTGGAGATCTTTGGATTGGAATATCAGGGGATGCACTGCATTGCATCTGCAGAGCTGGGCGTGAAAAGCCAATTAAACACACACCTGATGGCTACGTCCATCACTCATTTAAGGTACACTGTTTAATTACATAAGGGGGAGTAAAAAAATAAAGTTTCAACCACAGTTTGGACAAAAGCCACCACTGGCTTGGGGTGGGGATAGTTGTTGGTGAGTGCAGGGTCTTAAACTACCTGAACCTTTACAAAGATTTGGATAAATCCTCTCAACTCTTATTTACCCTTCGGTCTCCATATACTTCAGTATACTCCCTAGTCCCCCTTTCTTTGCAGCTTTCACTAGCCCCTCTAGCTTTGTTGCATTCCCTTCACAGGATTGCAGCCTCTGCTACAGACCTCACTCTGCTCAAGTCCTATGCATTGAGACTTTCCCAGTTAGAAATGCTCCACAATGCATGTGGTTTTCTTGATATTTCATACACATCACACATACTGCTCTATACGAACAAGGCCCTCTTAACAATATTCATTATTTTGGCAAGCACACAGCTGTACTGCTGTTTGCACATATCTCAAGCATGTTTGGATCAGCCTCTGCATCTAGAGATATTTTATTAGTTGTATTATGCATTTGCGTAATCTACCACCAGTATTATCTGCCAATAAAGTGGGAAAATGCACTTCAAAGGAATCAAAGAAACCGGAAATGGAAAATATCTCTTCGGTCATTTTGCTAATCCTCCTGCCACTGCAAGGTTGTTTCTTACAGAAGATTCTCCAATGATTTTCCATTCTAGTCTTACGTGACTCGAGCATGGGGACTCCTTGTACATCCCTTCACAAGCTATTCCATCTTAACAGTTCTTCTCACAGTTAGAATCATTGCCTAAAATCCAAACTCCACTGGAGTCAATGATAAAACCCGTATTGACTTCAATGGGACAAGATTTCAGCCCTTTTCTTGAAAGTTAACCTAATTTGTCCTGTGTTGATTTTCACCCCATTACTCCTGATTATACTCAAGTCTAGGCCATCCAAAATATGAATAACTTTTTTGCTGTAAGGTTTACAATGTTAAGATACGTGTAAGCTGTTATTAGAGCTGACTGGGAATTTTCACTCAAAATATTTCCTTGAGGGAAAATGTAGTTTCCACAAAATTGTCATTTTCTATGGAAAAATGTCAATTGTGCTAAATTTTTTAGATTTTCTGTCAGGAAGATCAAAACAAAATATTTCATTTGGGATCAACTCCTTCTGAATCAAAACAGAACCCACTCAAAATAGTTGTTTTGACTTAATTCAGCATTAATCTAGGTCAGGGATCTGAAACTCAAATCACCACGAGGGCCACATGAGAACTAGTAAATTGGCCCAAGGGCCGCATCACTGAAACCTTTTCATACAATGATACAAAAGTATAGTCAAAAATGAAAAAAATGAAGAGGAATATAGTATTCTATTAAAAGTCAATGTATTAACTTTTTAAAAACTGTAATGCAAAGAGGGGTTTTAATAAAATATAAACACTCAGTAATGTTTGGAGTGTGGCTGCCAGTGGAGTTGGCGCCTATGGCGGGCCGCAGGAAATAACTCCGCGGACCGCAGGTGGCCCGCGGGCCGCATGTTTGAGACCCCTGATCTAGGTCTACCTGAGCTCCTGTGATTCCTCATGGGAGTTCTAGTTTGGGTGACTCATGTCTCTATTGGGCTGAGCTTCCTGGCTGGACTTCCTGGCTGAGCCACATCTCAGTCATGGGAATCCCATGTTGTACCATGGTCTCTCCTCCTGCTGAGCTGCTGCAGTGCAGCATAAGAGTCCCATGAGTGTGGTGCATCATGAGAGAAGTAGTCCAGTCAGGGAGCCCATACAGATGAATGGGGGCAAGATGCATCTGAACTACAACTCCCATGAGCACCACAGAGGCTCAGGTGGACACAGTTTAATGTCAAAATGACCCAAAGCAACATTTCCACATCAAATTTTTTTTTGATTCTTTCATTCTTCAAAGAAAATTGCAACATTTTGACTTTTCATTCAGGACAGAAACACATCCTGAAATTATCAGACTTTCTGCAGAATGGAAATTCCAATTTTCAATCAACTTTATCTTCCCCTTTTGGTTATCACTTAGCAGTACTGCATGTATTCAGTTCTTTTAATCTTTCCTCATAAGTCTATCTGTCCAGAACCTATATTGGTTTTTCACTCTTCTCTGAACTTCCGCCAGTTGGTTGACAATTTTCTCACTGTAACAGAGCAGCTTGCCCCTTAAAGCCTGAAGGGGCTGAGGCTAGCCAGCCTTAATTACTAAAGAGGCACACCTGGGTTGTCTTAGGCTTAAAAAGAAGCAGGAAGCTGAAGGGTGTGTCTGACAGGAGAAAGAAGCCAGGGCCAGCAGGAGGAGTGCCAACCAGAAAGGGCTGGGAAGAGCTCTGGGTGTGGCAGAAGTACCAAGACTGTGTACAAACTTTTGTGTTATGGTTACGGACTTTTCGGGGGGGGGGGGGGGGGGAGACTCTCTAGGGATTGTTTGAACTATTTTTGTTATTAAAGATTCTGAGGGTAGTTTGAACCTTTTCTGTTATTAAAACCAGCCCTGGGTAGAGGTGCTGTTAGCCACAAGAAAGACTGTGTGGCGTACTTAAGAGACCTGTAAGAGGGGGCTAATAGGGGCAGGGTGCTTGCAAAGTGACCCCTGGCCATGAGAGGGCACTCAGTTAGTGGCCACTCTGCTACACTCATGCAAAGGTTCCCAGATGTGGACGTACTAGACGATAACTATTCCCGTAGAGAGAGGGATATTCACCTTCTCAATTGAGACATGGTGCCTCTTTGTATATAGTTGAAACTATCATTGGCTTTCTAGCTATTGCATAACAATGTAAGAGAGTTTCTTCATTGCACTCTTTACTATCATCCAAAGGACTCTTTGAGCACTACTTATTTTCAGTTGTTTTCACCCTTTTACTGAATGTGTGTGTTCTGGGTTGCTTTGTCCCCTGAGATGTATTAGCTTGTTCCTTTCCAGGCTGAACTTCAGTTTCTTACCTGCCCATGTTCCTAAACTCTTCTGGGTACCTTTGCGGCAAGTAGATACATTTTAAGTTGTTCATAAAATCCACATCTCAATATTTCTCTCTGAGTGCACGGATGCTGTATAAGATCCACATAAAGTTAGTTACTGGCAACAGTGAAGTATAGGACTAGTTATTCTGAGGGTACGTCTATACTACAGAATTAGGTCGAATTTATAGAAGTCGATATTTTAAAACCCGAATTTATGGAATCGATTGTGTGTGTCCCCACTAAAGAGCGTTAAGACCATGAGGTCGATTGACTGTGTCCACAGTAGCGGGGCTAGCATCGACTTTCGGAGCATTGCATTGCGGGTAGCTATCCCACAGTTCCCGCAGTCTCCGCCGCCCATTGGGATTCTGGGTTGTGATCCCAAAGCCTGATGGGGCAGAAAACATTGTCGCTGGTGGTTCTGGGTACATGTCATCCCTCCCTCCGTGAAAGCAATATTTTTCGCGCCTTTTTTCCGGGGTTTCCGTGTTTGCTACGGAAGCCTGCTCAGCTCACAATTACCGTACATCTCCAGCGTACGCCTGGACATTAGGTCTAGTGGGGATTCAGTCACACTATAATACGGGCAGAGGGATAGCTCAGCGTTCTGAGCGTTGGCCCGCTAAACCCGGGGTTGCGAGTTCAATCCTTGAGGGGGCCATTCTGCCTGAGGCTGGTAGTCGCGGGACTACACAGCAGGAGCGCCTTGCCTTCTAGCTGCAGATGGTGCAATATGCCATAAATGGTCGTGGTCGCGGGACCACACAGCAGAAGCTCCTTTCCTTCTCGCAGCAGATTGTACAATATGATTGGTATTCGTGTGCTCCTGGCCGGCGGCCTATGGTGTGGCTGGCCGGGGGCGCTTGGGCATAAATGGGAGTGACCAGAGTGACTCTGGTCATTCTCTTTTTTACGTTTTGTTTAAGGGAGATTCAGTACTGCCTGGAACACGGGCGGAGGGATAGCTCAGCGGTCTGAGCGTTGGCCCGCTAAACCCGGGGTTGCGAGTTCAATCCTTGAGGGGGCCAGGAGCTGATGATGGATATCAAGCATATTGTACCATCTGCTGCTAGAAGGGAAGGCGCCTCCTTGCTCACCGCATATTGTACCATCTGCAGCTAGAAGGAAATGAGCCTAACCCTTGCTCCCCCCTCCCTCCGTGAAAGCAACTGAGGGGGGAGCAAAAAATCCTTTTGATGGGACTCCATCATGGTCACCTCTGCTGATGAGATCTGCGCTCACCTGCAGCTCACCACGCTGGCCAAACAGGAAATGAAATTCAAAAGTTCGCGGGGCTTTTCCTGTCTACCTGGGCGGAGCATTGGAGCTCAGACTGCTGTCCAGAGCGGTCAAATGTTGCACTGTGGGATAGATCCAGGAGGCCAATACTGTCGAATTGCGTCCTCACTAGCCTACATCGATTCGGCAATATCGATTTAAGCGCTAATCCCCTCGTTGGGGGTGGAGTGGCGAGATCGATTTTAAGAGCCCTAGAAGTCGATGTTAAGGGCTTCGTCGTGTGGACGGGTGCACGGATCAATCGAAATAACGCTAATAAATTCGACCTAAACTCGTAGTGTAGACCAGGGCTGAGTGGGAAGGGATTCTGCTGATACAGCATTAACCCACAAGAGCAAAACTATCCAGTTACCAGAACCCCAAAATGAAACTTCACTGAAACCCGCACAAAGCTTCTCACTTGGAATAAGCAACGTCCGTTTCAGCAACCACCTCAAAGCATTCCAGTGCTTCCTGTACTATTTTATTTTTAATTAATGATCACCTCTCCTACGTAACTACATTTTTCTGGCCCCTTAATATAGATTTGGCTAGATAAACCCCTCAGTTAAAATGTTACCTTCTCATTTTATGGATAATGGCCAAATGTACCCTTAAATTAAGAAGTCTCCCTCGTCCTTCTTTCTTCTGGCCCCTTCCTTCCTGTTTCCCATTCCCATCCTGTTCCTGCCACTTTCCTTCAAATGTGCATCAGAACAACTCATGGATACATCCCAATAAATGTTTTACTCTGCAAACAAACATGACAAGAAACATAATGGCAAATCTTGTCCACTACAAAAAGAAGAGCTCAGGTTTTCTGCATTGACCTAGAGAATGAAAAGTTTGTTGCAAATAATCGGAGAAGTTAAGTTTCCACTTACTTTATTTTTGTTTTCTTGCTTTACCATGAAAGCATGATACAGTACAAAGATATTAAAAGATCCAGTACAAACTTCATGGAAGGGCAAATTCTGACTTTCCGCCAGAACTTGATGAAAAATACTCCAATGACTCATTACTAAAACAACCAAGTTTCTTATCAGATTTTCTGTGAGAGGCAGAGAGAAAGAGACTTTTTCTGTTATACTTAAAAATGGAAGACCCTCTTTTTTGTCATTTTCCCTCCCTTCACCCCTAATTTAAGATTTTCTATTTCAAGTGCAAGGTTTTCCACGTGCCTACAGTAAGTGGAATGCTACTCTTTCCTATCCACATGTAAGATTAGAGCCAAGAGATCAAATTTTCATTAACACTTCAAAAAAGAAAAGCTAAGAAGTTCAACACAAAAATCTCCCATTTCAAGCTGAAAAGAACGATGCAATAGATTAGAAGATTTGAACAATGTAGGCAGACTTCTCTTCAGCCAATTTTTCCCCCCAGTTATAGAGCAGTCTCATTTTTCCAAGGAGATAAATCAGGATCACTTTTAAAGACACTGGGGTTTGCAGATTTATTGTAACTGATTTACCTGTTGTCCTTGCAGCATTAATCACGCCCAAACTCCTCATTACTGTAAATCATGCTTATAAGCACAGAGATTTCTGTGGAGCTTATACAGTGCAGGGCATGGAGGGATTTTCCTTGAATGCCTCTTGTTCCAACCTGTTCCTTAAAAAGACCTAATTGCTTTATGTCAAAAGAAACTGTCTGCCTAAAGAAACCTTTATGAGAACTTCAACGAAGTGTAACTTCTCACAACAATTTGACAACAAACAGCCATACAAGTGATCCAGCAAGATTAGAGCAAGGTAAATAATGGATTTTTGTTGGTTTGTTTATTGGCAATTCTGAAAACATCAAAAAAGGTTTTGTGTTGAACTAAAAATGACATTTTTCAAAAAAGTATGTGAATCAAAAAGTCAAAAAATTTTGAGACTTGAATGAAATACTTCATTTTATCCTGACTCCAAACTTTTTATTTAGATTTCATGCATTTTGTCAAAAGCAAAAGGAGGACTAGATTCATAAAATGCCAAGAGGGGAAGAGGACTTCCCTTACCTATCACTGAATGACGACAAGTTGCCACTATGAAGGACAAATAGTTATGTGACCATAGAAAAAGAGTGAGGATGACTCTATAAACTGGTGTTTAGGGCACTCATATTGCATGTGGGAGACCCAGGTTCAAGTCCCTGCTCTAATATATGTTTAATTATTGATACAAAGTAGACAGATGCAACAGAAGATTAAGAAAGCCCTGCACCAGAATATCCCAGGGCCCAGGAAACTCTTGCACTGTGGGAGACCCAAATTCAAATCCCTTCTCCACATCAGGTGTGAGGGGGAATTGAATTGAACCAGGGTCTCCCACATCCCAAGAGAGTACCCTAACCACTGGGCAAGTCTTCCTCCCTGCTGGCATTTTGTGAATCTAGCCTTCCTTTGCTTTTGGAAAAATTCCCACACTCTAAATGAAAAATTGAGTCAAGACAAAATGAAATGTAATGTTTCAACATTACCAAAATGTGTCAACTTTTCAGTTTGGCTGAAACTATTTGGCAAACATGACCTGAATTTGCAAACCATTTCGGTTGATCCCAAACTGCATTCGTATGTGATTAAACTATTTGCCAGAAACATTTTGCCCAGCTCTAGGTGACATAGGATTGGGGAGACTGATGCTGAAAGAAATAGGATTTTTATCAAGACTCTGACAAACACTTGGCCTGGTTCTCTACCACTTTTCATCTTGTGTAGCCATTTACACATGTTCAAAGTGAGCACAAAGAGGATGCCAAACGCAGCCAAATCAGAATGTTAGCTCAATGGCACCCTCCACACCTTGAGTCACAGTTCCACCGAGCTTCTGCTGGAGGTGAGAATGAGGGACAAAGTCAATTTATCAGACACAGCAAAATCCCTCTTTTTGTCCAGAGACTCTGCTGGCTGTTAGACAATGGGATACAGCCACAGCTCCTCCTGCTCCCCACTCATTTGGTCATGGGAAGGAGACTTGTGACCCTTCAGAGCTAGCTCTTTCTCCATATCCAGACTATCGGTCATGGGGAAGACCCCATGACAGCAAATAGGAACTAGACAGCAAAGTTTAAACAGAAAGAGACTGAATGTAGACCAGAGTGCCCAGCAAGTGCACAGGTCAGAGTGCCCAGTGCATTCCACCTCAGCACTTTTATAGAACAAGAGTCATTAACTAGTGATTAGATCTTCTACCTACTGTCGTCTCCCTAACGTGAGCACTGAAAGAGTGCCACGCCATGCTGGGAAATGGAGAGTGTCATGGTTCTGGCTGAGCAACCTTGCTTGGGCACCTACCAGATTGTAGTGAGGGGATCCAGCAGTTGCATCCCCATGTGTCTTAAGTCCCAAAAATCTGAATGGGACCTAGGCACGGTCCCTCTCAGGGCCTCTGAGCACACTTACAGAAGCGCTGCACGCCACCTGGTACCCACTCCTGAGAGCTAAAACCACACAATCCCCTGCCTAGCCCCTAGAACCAACCATGACCCCTCACTCGCCTCGTATCTTAAACACACCCTCTCCCAGTACAGCATCTGAAGGTGAGAGTTTTCTGGTGTACCTCTTCAAGGGGACATTCGATAGGCATAGCATATATCAGACATACAGACAGTACCTGCACAAGATTCTAAACCATCATTGCTCTTTACTTTACAGATAAAGCACAGAGTACAGATCATAATGAAAACAAACATCCTGATGGCAATGACCCTCACTCTACCTCACCTTTCCATTGGAAGTCCTTGGTGGATCATCTGAGTTCAGGTAGGCAGGGCTTCCCAGTCTCCCATCAGGCTCCTGCAGCAGCTTTGCCTTGCCTAAGCTGGTGAAAATGGCCAAGGATCCCGAAGAGATCCGCTTTTATGTCCTGGATCTGTTGCCTCCAGGTGATCCCAGACCCCTAACAAGTGACTTCTTTGCCAGGCAACCACTCACTTGACAAACCAGTTCTCCTGGCTGGGAGATGGTCTATGGTCTAGGATGTTTTTATTTGAACAGAGGAACATCCTGATTTAATGACCCTCTATTGTCAGACCTATATCAATGACCCTGGGAATTTTGGTCCAACATGAAGGTAAAAGCACAACAAAGAAGACAAAATGCTGTAACATGTTGTGTGTTAATTTAATAACAATTTGAGATTGTCAAATAGCAGGCTCAAATGGAATTATTTAATCAGAGATTATTAATCAAACATTAATACAGCACCATACAGAATAAAGAGAAGATATACCCCCACAGATGGTGAAGAGAAGGTCATTTTGTTCCTTTCTCTGTACCCGGTGGAAAGATGACAGTGTTCATTCCCAATCTAACTTTCTAACCCTCTCTCCTTTAATAGGGTTTGAGACAAAAACTCCTTTTTTGGAGGGAAAATTGCTTTCCCACAATTCATTTCACTGTGTTCTGTTTTAACATTTTCATTTTACCTAATTGCGTACAAAATTTCTTTTATGGTATCTTTAGGTTACATGATCAATAACTAAAGGGAATTCTAATCCTGTCATTATTACTGACAGGTGTGACAATCAGCAGTTCTTACTGCGTTAAACCAACTTTCAATGGATCCTTATTTCATCCATTACCAAAAACATCTGCAACAAGTACTCTTACCAGTCAAAGAATAATAATTTAAATCACAGGCACTCCTTATCTATCATCCAGTCTTGTTTATACCATACTTCTGTAGACGCTTTATCGAGTTGAGGGGTCTTTTCCCTACACATGTATATTCCTGCAGACTTGGAGGCACCAGCCATAATGAAGTACAGCCCAGTGTTTGATCACATGTTACTGAATACAGGTCACTCACAGATTAAGAACCAATGCTTTGGCCTTAAAATTCAAACACGCTCTTTGCTAACATCATAAAGGGTTTGGAAGACTATGGGAATGAGTTTAATATACAATTAAAAAAGGACTAAAAGGCTTAATATTTACTGACAGCTACTGACAACCTTAAAAATGGAATTTGAAGCCTGGTAAAGTCACATACAGAGAGTTCTTAATCTCACACAGAATTCATAAAATGAAGAGGCATATTCTCCAAATCATCAGAGAGCATCCAAAGAAATGAGGCACATCCTGCTGACTAACAGCCTGTCCAAAGGCCTTCTGTATGTCTGCTCAGACAATGTAAAGGAGGAGGAGGAGGAGGACGACGATGACGAGAAGAAGGCGGCAGGCCTACAACCTCAGAACACTCGGCAGAGCTTCCTTTCAGAGATTTTTTTCCCCCCAATCAAAAAGCAGGGTCTCATTGAAAACAATTGTTTTTGCAAAAAAATTAATTTTTTTTTAAAAAAATTAAAAAATAATTTTCAATAAAAATATTCAGATTTTTGTCAAAAACAAACAAAACCCTAAAAAACATCCTGAAAAATATTTTGGTTTTCAGCAACTGAAAGTATTTTGTTTTAAAAAAAAAAACTTCAATTTTTCAATGGAAAAAAATGTTTGCCTGACCTGCTCTATAGAAGATAGAGAAAGAAGCAGCAGGTAACCAACCCCATGAATGTAGAAAAGTCTTTTTATTATTACCTTTGTCCTCTGGCTTTCTGCTGGCTGTCACATTTTTCAGTGCTCTTGGCTGCTCTCTACTTTCCTGCAGGTCTACTTCCCTCCTGCCTAGCATTCTTTCCCTTTAGCTCTGTAATATTACCCTGTTAAAAGGAAATAGAGACAATAGCTTCCCTTTAGAGGCTCCTGCCAGCAGCTGTATAGAGCCCCAATCAAATGCTGCTTCCTAAGCCATCAGCCTGACCTGAGGACTTAAAAAAAAAAAAAAAAAAAAAAAGACAGAAAGAATGGATGCAACTTTAACAGCCTAGTAACATGGGAACCTGGCTGATAGGATAAAATGATGGCTGATTCTTGGCAAGATTCTTAGCAAGATAAGGTTTTCCGAGACTAGTGGTATTGTGAAAGCTGTGATAAGTACTGGAAGCTAAGCTGCAGGGCTGCTGGAAAGCCAACACCTTCACTGGATATTATTCTAGCCAAACTTTGAATTAAGTGACTCTGAAGCATAGAAATGGATCTTAATACTGCCCTCAGCACAGTGTGCAATGAGACTCGGGGTTAAGAAATGGTTCTACGTCATTCCACAGCTTCACTTTGCTCTGTCCTCTCACTTCTTTTTCACAGATGCTCTGTACTTTCTTAACCTTTCCCCACTTATCTATCTACCTCCAGTATCTATAAAGGTACCTGTCACCAAGGTATCCAAGCACCTATGCTTTGAAGCCACTAGTTATACCCTAGAAGTATAAATTTACTTCTGTCATTAACAGTTACTCTATGGTCTCAAGTCCTAGGACATACCAGTCTATCAACATTTTAGTTATCGCCAATGAGTGACCTCTTCTAATCATGTTCCTTGTTATGGATTCATATTTTGAAAAGAATATATACATTTAAAAAAAACAACAACACATTTCTGACTTTATCCCCCCCCCCCCCCCCCCCGCACTGTGGTCATCCCTGAAGAGAACTAAAGATTTCCCCATCGCATCTCTCTCCCCTGAACCTCAACTCTACAACCTTTGCCTAGATGCCCTTTATGGATGTATGCAGCTTCCTTTGGAATACAGTCAGTCAACGTAGTCATTTCTGGGCATGGCAACTACCTTCTTCAGCATGAACAAATCACCCACTTCTCACTGACGCAGTTAAATTCAGTGCGGCAACGGGAGCTGGCGCCAGTTCAGAAGTGCCCCAGATTCCCTGTCTGAGGCTGTCAGGCACCTACATGAGAGAAATATAGGTAGCTTAAACCAGAAAAAACTCAGGAAACTTAGTTTAGGGGAAAAAATGGACTTCAATCCACTTGGCATGTTCAGACCCACACCTAGTGTTGATGCCAACACTGGATTTTGCAGCATCCTCCCAGTTTGGTCCTGATGATTCTGAATTGTGCAAAACACTGCATTACTGGTTCTGAAATCACTTTTAAGGCACACAAATAAGTGTTGTCATGCTACATTACAGCATGATGATGTTTGACACAATTGGATGAAGGCTTACTATATTACACCAAGAATCATCGTGTTACAATGTGTCAGCCAATTTTGTTTTGGGCAAAGGCAGGCAGGTAGCAGGTCTACCCACTGCAGATCTATATCTTTCCAGGTGAAGATGGTTTATTTATACATGGAGGAAAAAACCAAACACAGGACCAAAACAGTGTTATTCAAATCAAAACTCTCACAGGAGAAGGACTGCATTTAGGGCCACAGACCAAGGCCTCAGACTGTTCAACTGTATTTTAAGAGAGGAAAAAGTAGTTAATTAGTTTGTTGGCATTCTTTCTTTAGAAAGTATGTGCAGCCACACAAGCTTTAAAGAGTGCATTCAACAGACATTCTTCTGCTTTTTCTTGAATTTTAGATGTTGTCATTTTGGAGGATTTTTTTTTAAAAAGATTTCACAACAGTTATTTGTCCTGACACACTGAGGGACAATATCGGTTAACCTGAGACCAGCTCAGACAAGCAGCTTGAATTCCTTGGGTTCCCACAGAAAATTGAATGATTGCACAGAAGTGCTTTGAGCCAGTCCTCCATGTTATAAGCATGAAAATATTAAGTATTTATGGCATAATGTAGCCAATTTCCAAATGCATTATAATGGGTGAGGAGCTGAGTAAGCAAATGTGCATTGTAATTAACCCTAACTACAGTGATCAATATTATTGATACTTAATATATTAATATTTGCATATGCTTCATCCTCTTTCATCACAGAAGCTCAAAGCAGTTTAAGACTCACAAAATCCTTGTAAATAGTTAAGGATAATACCCAATTTTACACTCATGCACAGAGATGTTACATGATTTGGGTGAGGTCATACAGCGAGAAGAAGTATTGCCATAGATATAATCCAGGTGTCCTCACTCCCAGTCACCACCTCTTGGGTGCTTTGGGGGCAGGACAGGTGCTGACTGGGAAAAGTGGGGGAAGGGGAGGATCTGTCACTATGTGTTCCTCATTCTTTGTTCCTCCACAGAGAGGAGAGGTGCTTGGATTTTGGATCCTATTTGGATGGGGAAGTAGTTTTTGCAGGGTAACAGCACTGTTATTTCATGACTGGAAGAGGTGGATTCCTCACACTTCACCCTGTGACGAGTCCCAGCACCCAAGCCCAGCAATTCAGGCTGCAGAGAGGATTTGCCTCTTAGAGCATTCCACTGGACAAAAATATTTCCATCATGGAGAAGCAGCGTATAAAACTAGGCAAAACACACGCAAAGTCAACTTCTTTGTTGTTGCGAACCTGCAACAGATAATTTGAAGTGAAAATCCCTCCTTAGCTTCTTAGAGAAAACAAATGGGAGAGTATGGACACACGATGGAGTTGCTAAAGACCAAAGAACTGTTGGATAGCATCCTAATGGCAATTAATCATAGACAAGATCCTCTCTGAAACAGAAATAAGTGGAAATACAAGAGCAGATGAAGCGTATGCAAAGTAGTATAGAGATGGCCTAAATCCTTATTGTAAAACTACAGCCATACATGGGTGCACAGGAGACAATGGGAGTTCCAAAGACGGCTGTAGAATGAGCTCTCAGACTAGACAGAAGCTGCGAACTCATAGTCTTACAATATTAATGCAAGTCTCACAATGTTGGGGTTTTGTTGTTGTTACTCACGCTATCAGTAAAAACAGCTTAGTCATAATGGGTTACCATCCTGACTTACAATATTATGGATTGCTGCTTGGGCCACACTCCATTCCTTCAGATCTAAGTGTGCTCACCTGAGCCAGTCAACCCTGATTTCCCTTCTCCTTAAATGTGCTAAAGCTTCCAGAAAAGGAATATGAGCCTGTGGCCTGGACATGGTCAAGGCGGCTTCCCTGAGCAGTGGTGAACATCTGCTTTCTTATCCATTTATCTGTACCATTTCTGTTTATCTGTGAAGAGTCATCAGCTGGAAATAAATGAGGGCTAGCCTGAGATTCACGGCTCTAGATAGTTTACACTACTCCATGTTGTCATCTCTGAGCACTCACGAGTACAGCTGTGTTCCCTTGTACAGAGCCTGCTATCTGTACCTAGGTCCTGCCTCCTCTCTAGTCCCGACATCAGGTAAATAATCTTAAGGATGAATTCACCAAGAGATGTTAGTACTGGCTCCTGGACAAGACCTTTATATGCTGATTTGCTGAAATTACGGGATAGATAAGAAGCAGGCTGTATATTCCTGTTATTCTTATTGTGGAAAAGGAGAAGCTGAAATTTCCACGGCTGCCATGTGCACAGCTAGAACTGAACAGAGCATGTGGTATGTACATTCTTGTCCCAAAATCACCCCCTCATTTCCTGGATGCAAACCTGATAGCAGGTGTAGAATGCTCAGCTAGTGGATTGGTCTGAAAGTACAGTGTGTAGCTAGGATCTGGAATTCCATTTCCGCACCTGTTCTATTGGCTTACGTGCCACAGCCAGACAGCAAATAAGCTACCCACTTAAGCCCATGCATCAAAAATATTGTTTCTTCAACTGTCTGTATTCTGGCAGACTACTTGGTACTATTAGGCATTTGATAAGCAAAGGCTAAGTAGGTTTCACTGAGCTTAGTGGTGGCACAAAAAGATTATCCATAGATCCTGTTACATCCTGTCAGTATCAATTGACAAATAATGCATTTCAAATCTAAAATAATTCTTCTCATGAAAAAGTAATATAGGGCATGATGAATAGTTATAGGAGGGATTTCCTTCAAATGATTTGTCTTGTCATTCATGTTTGTTGATTACAGAGAGGCAGGCTATTTCAGTGAAATGTGAGAAGTTGTACCAAGGAAAGAGGTTCATATAGAAGTAAAGTATCAAACCACCAAGTACTTTAAACAGTTGCAGACAGTTTATCATGTTATGGAACAAAACACGATAGTAAACTTGTATTTTCCTTGTTGTGATGTGGTGGGCAAATCCCATGCTGGATCAGGGTAGGAAGGGATTAACACTATGGTTACTTCTACCCTATGAACTAGGGGTGTGAAATCCCAGCTCACATGGATATCCTTGCATTAGCTCTCATCAAGATAGTGGGCTAAAAATAGTAGCATAGCCAAGGTAGCACAGGCAGCAGCAGCATGGGCAGCAGTGAGTGGTGGCACAGGCTAGCTGCATCAAGTACAAACCCACCTTAAATCTGTACATATGTACCCATGATGCCACGGCTGTCGCCTGTGCTACCACAACTACATTACTATCTTTAGTGCACTAACTCAATGAAAACTTGTGTGAGTATGTCTATATGAGCTAGGAATCAGATCTCTTGGTCATAGTGTAGCTGTAACTTGTGTTTTGGAAGCTGGTCCACTGCACAACACCCAGAGACAATATTAAGCTGGCAGGAATAAAAAGGGAGGAAAACAGGTTTCAGAATGTGGCTGTCCTTATGGAGGGATTGAAGACAGGGGGGACTTAGGGGGTGGACTCACCTGCACTTAACTGGAAACTATAAGAGCTGTAAAGCCTGTGGAGAAGGCTTGGATCGAACTTGATCTCATGTTGTCTATTGTCAGTGAAGCCAGTCCATGGGTCCTGAGCAGCCCTCAGTGGTGAAAGAACAGGTTAAGGACTATTTAGAAAAGCTGGACATGCACAAGTCCATGGGGCCGGATCTAATGCATCTGAGGGTGCTGAGGGAGTTGGCTGATGCGATTGCAGAGCCATTGGCCATTATCTCTGAAAACTCGTGGCGATCGAGGGAGGTCCTGGACGATTGGAAAAAGGCAAATATAGTGCCCATCTTTAAAAAAGGGAAGAAGGAGACTCGGAGGAACTACAGACCGGTCAGCCTCACCGCAGTCCCTGGAAAAATCATGGAGCAGAACCTCAAAGAATCCACTTTGAAGCACTTAGCGGAGAGGAAGGTGATCAGGAACAGTCAACATGGATTCACCAAGAGCAAGTCATGCCCGACCAACCTGATTGCCTTCTATGATGAGATAACTGGCTCTGTGGATATGGGTAAAGCTGTGGATGTGATATATCTTGACTTTAGCAAAGCTTTTGATACAGTCTCCCACAGTATTCTTGCCAGAAAGTTTAAAAAGTACAGATTGGATGAATGGACTATAAGGTGGATAGAAAGCTGGCTAGATCATTGGGCTCAATGGGTAGTGATCAACGGCTCAATGTCTAGTTAGCAGCCGGTATCAAGCGGAGTGCCCCAGGGGTCTGTCCTGGGGCTGGTTTTGTTCAACACTAAGCTGCGGGGGAGAGGTAGATATGCTGGAGGGTAGGGATAGGGTCCATAGTGACCTAGACAAATTGGAGGGTTGGGCTAAAAGAAATCTGATGAGGTTCAACAAGGACAAGTGCAGAGTCCTGCACTTAGGACAGAAGAATCCCATGCACTGCTACAGGCTAGGGAGTGACTGGCTAAGTGGCAGTTCTGCAGAAAAGGACCTGGGGATTACAGTGGATGAGAAGCTGGATATGAGTCAACAGTGTGGAGTTGTTGCCAAGGCGAACAGCATATTAGTAGGAGCATTGCCAGCGGATCCAGGGAAGTCATTATTCCCCTCTATTCGGCACTGGTGAGGTCACATATGGAGTATTGTGCCCAGTTTTGGGTCCCCCACTACAGAAAGCATGTGGACAAATTGGAGAGAGTCCAGAGCAGGGCAACGAAAATGATTAGGGGGCTGGAGCACATGGCTTACGAGGAGAGGCTGAGGGAACTGAGCTTGTTTAGTCTGCAGAAGAGAAGAGTGAGGGGGGATTTGATAGCAGTCTTCAACTACCTGAAAGGGGGTTCCAAAGAGGATGGAGCTCGGCTGGTCTCAGTGGTGGCAGATGACAGAACAAGGAGTAATGGTCTCAAGTTGCAGTGCGGGAGGTCTAGGTTGGATATTGGGAAAAACTATTTCACTAGGAGGGTGGTGAAGCACTGGAATGGGTTACCGAGGGAAGTGGTGGAATCTCCTTTCTTAGAGGTTTTTAAGGTCCGGCTTGACAAAGCCCTGGCTGGGATGATTTAGTTGGGGTTGGTCCTGCTTTGAGCAGAGGGTTGGACTAGATGACCTCCTGAGGTCTCTTCCAACCCTAATCTTCTATGAGTCTATGCTGTGCAGATGTGACAGAAATTTTTTACCTTAAGGTTACAACTTTAGGCAGGCTAGATTTTTTTTTATTTTTATTTTTTAACTTGGAGGAAGAGGGAACCAATACTTTCAGATGTGGTTGGAGTATGGCTTCTCATAAAGGAACACTCTACAGAATGGTAAACTTAAAAATTGACCTAACTTGATATCTGTACTTACATTCATGGATGCAGGCATTTTGTTTCATTCCTCGTGATGGATGGACCTCAGAAGGTTCAGTTTGGTTCTGACAGACACACAAAAGTTCCAGATATGCTTATCTCAGTCTGTTTGGCCTCAGAAGATCAGGCTCTCTTGTGAGATTCCCACACTTGCACGTCTTGTCCTGGCCAAATCCAGGAAGTGCAAAGGTACAAAAACATTTTAAAATGATTAAACTAACCAAACTTTTCCACTTCTGAAAAAAATGGTTTAGTATGAGCTGAGTTCTGGACAAAGATTCTGCTCAGTATCTATTTAATTCTAAATGGTTTTCCCACCTCTAATTTGTTCTCCATTCCACTAAGTATCTGACATCTTATCCCAGTATATAAACACCAAATGAGTATTTAAACCAATCTTCTTGTCGGGCAAGGAGGAATTGGAAGCGAGATGGAAAAAACTAGCGGGTGTTAAACTTTTACTTTATGCCATAATACAATTTGTATGGTAGTTTGAATAGGCTAGTTCAGTTCATGTTAGTTTAATAGTTTGCCTTTTTCCCTTATCATTCATGGTAGGAACAATCATTTGGAGGTGGGAAAGACAAGTTAAAATGCCTATTGTCCCGAAGGTTGAGGCCTTCGGGATAGGACAACAATCAAGGAACAGTACGTAAGCTTTAGGCTTTTCAACCTTGAAGCTGATCGTTCCTTTGAGTGACTAAATTTCATGTTATCAACGATGGTGACCTCGGATTATTCCTTTCAAATACAATATCTGTTCAGGGTCAAACCACCATCCTTCTGCACTCATCCTTACTATTGGAGATCCAAAGAGATACAGAAGAAGACGTGCTATATCCAAAGACCTGACAGAGAGAGAGGAAACCTTCTGTGCTGGCTTAAATCCTTCCTCTTGAAACAGTCCTCAGGGGCCATGGTGGGTAACAGTGTCTCTTCCTCCTGAGCCCTCATTTGTGGAATTATATAAGACTGTCCTCCCCAATCAACAAAGATGTAAGTCAACTAGAGAAGATTATGACACACCAAGGTCTTAACTGCCAACCGTACAAAGATAACACCCACCAGACATAACCTTGACTGCAAATGCCAACAGCAACTTCTTCTGGTCCCAATCTGAGACTGATAAATACATAGAAAATATACAGTGGATGAAATCCTGGATGCATTGAGGTACGGTACCATTAACTTCAATGGAGTCAGGATTACACCCCCTGTGTCAAAGGCCACGGGAAATTTTTCACCAGTCTAAATTTCACTCAGGTCTTGTCTAATGCTTCTGAAAAAGGCTTGATTTGTCCATTTTCAATTACAACTCCCATCTCCAATTAGTGATCTTTGTTCTGCAAGGCAGTTCAATCATTCCATATGGCTAATGTTTTATTTCTCTCTAACTAGGTAAAATCTACTGACTCCAGAGTGGGAGAGGTATTTACTATATTTTTAATGGGATCAAATAGCCAATTGAAAGCTATTTTCCAATCAATGACTTTCATTGATTATTCTTGTACTGGGGATATATTCATTTTGCTGAGCCCCAACTGCATCCTTCACATAATTGATGTCATCGTGAGTGGCTGAATTGTTTTCATTCCCTCACAATGAATCCACTGCTGTGCCAAACAGACAGATTCGAAAAATCACACATAACCTATCGTGACACTTAACTCTTACTTCATTGGCCAATCCTGGAGTGTTTCATGTGATCAGGACAGGTCTGTCCTAACCAAACCCTCCTCGCCTCTGCTGGTAACCTGTCTCTTCCCATAGCATACCTGGGAGTCTTATTCTTCCTTCCACCATTACTAGATTCCCTTGCCTGACATGGGGAAGCAGCAGGAAGTGGTAGGCTCAGAGCAGTAGCTGGGGTGGGGACTTCCTGGCACATTGCTCAGGAGAACTCTATGCAGAGGGGTTGGTCAGCAGGAAAGGTAAGTCAGGCAGAGAGGACAAGGGCCTGTGTCTTCTAAGGGGACTACATGTAGTCTTCTTAGTATCTGCTAAGGGGGACACGGGCAGTGCTGGGAACATAGCAGGGAAGCGGGGCTACATGTAGTGGGGAAGAGTGGAAGAGAGATGGCAGCTAAGGATTTTGATATCTACCTACTCACAAGTATAACAGCAGCAGGCAGACGGGGAAGAGGGATACATACATACATTATATATATCTGTCTGCCTGATAGTCAAACCAATAAACCACAGCCAGCAGATATAATTTCACACCTACAGCCCTTAACCACATCCCATCAAACAATGCTCTGTAGTTTGTTAAGCAAAACAGACCTCTTGTCCTTTTAAGCAAATCTGCATACCCAGGTAAAAAAAAAACAAAAAACAACAACTATCCATTTTTGCCTGCTATCATTAGCACATTAGATGGGTTCTGGTAACACACTCACAATCACAAATAGCTCGATTCTTGTGGACCTGTATTTACCAAACCCCTCTCTTTAGAACATTAAAATAGTCAGCCAGATAAGTGAGAGAGCATATCCCAGTACATTAAACTTAGATAAAACACATTTCTCATACTAGCTGTTTTCTGTTCAGACTCTCCTTCCCCTCCTTCCTCCCCCCACCAAGATAAAACACTTACCCAGTAAGAAATACCAATTGATCAATCCAGACTTTCCAATCTCTCCTATTGCAGTCCAACAGCATATGTTAGAGAACGCAGAGCTCTCCTGGGACTCACAAAATGGGGAGTGTTCCAGTGGTTCAAACAAAGGTGTAGGCCCAGGACACTCTGCTCAGCAAATAATACACAGTGCATCCCTTGACTACTCGGTGCCTCAGTTTACTCAAATGTAAAATGGGTAAATCTACTTAACAGTGCTGTTCAAAGAATTTCTCTTGAGAAGATCCTCAGATTAAAGGTACTGGGTAAGCAAAGAGTATAACTCTCATTATGGTTACCAGATAAAGTTTAAAGTTGTCAGATCAAAGCCTCGGGGAATCACACCACCATTTTATAGGTGTGTAGCATAGGTGTCACTTATAGTAAAAACAAACAATTAATATTCTTGCAGTTTGCCTTTGACTTTTTAGGTGTAGGCAAAATACCAGCAGTTTTAATGGTACATCTCATTATAAAGTATAATGAATATCTGCTCTAACTAGTAGCCGTCTGAATTTGAAACTTGACAAGCTGGAGGTGAGAGGGAAGGGAAGATTGAGGGAAGTTATTTAAGGAATTCACTGCCTCCCTCCCAACCCCCACCACTGAAAGTCTCTGTCTTCACACTCAGTAGCATTGGGGTTGTCTTAGACTCTGCACTACTATTAGACACCTACATAGCCATAGTGGCAAAGAACTCTACACCTGGCTAGAGGATTACACTCCATCCTATCAGACACTGCTCCAGCCCCAGGTACCCATGTTTGTAGCCTCCAGGCTTCACTATGGCAATATCTGTACCTAGGAATGCAGCTCCATGCTCCGAGGAAGCTACAACTGACCCTGAATGCAGCAACGTGCCTGCACAGTAACCTGGGTTCCTGGGAACCCCGATTTGCCACTCCCTTCACTGGCTCTTCACTGAGCACAGCAATGAATTTAACAGAGATTGCCTCTTCTTTTGGAATGGTGGCTTCATGCAAAAGCTTCACTCCACCAGAAGCATAAAGGTGCCAACAAAGAGGGGAAGACTTGTTTCCCCAGGAGATGGAATTTTCACAGGAGCTGGACCATGATTTCGGAATTCTCTGTCAGGTGAAATTAGAAGGATCATAAACCTCACTTCAGTCACAGCCACCTGCAAAACCCATTTCTTTGGCTTAGCTTTTCTGCAATAACCCCCTCAAACACATCAGCACCCTCATACTTTATTTTAAATAAAGGAAAATTCCCAACAAACCTAACAGTGGGTATGGAAGAGACACATTTTTGTGTTTACTTCTGGAATTTGCTCTGATATCACAGTTATGGTTATGTAGAGTGTATAGATTAGATATACATTAGCCCACTGGCATAGTCTGCTGTGTTTTTATTCCAGGGAGTAGTGCTTTCATAGGTGATACTTTCTGAACTCATTCAATTTAACTATTTCCAATCCAGAGTGGAAGGGTTTTCTGTTGACATTCCAGCAGGTGTTGGAACCCTGCATGGAAATATTGTTTGACTCAGTACATCAAGTGAGGCTCATGAACCCATCCTGAACAAAAGGGAGGTGGGAATACTTCTCCAGACAGAGAAAATTGGAGTCTGGAACAGAGCAATGCTGGAGGCAAACCCAAGGAGCAGCCTAGCAGGGGGCAGAAAGTATAGGCTGAGCATAAACTTATAAAGAAAGTCTCGCAAGAAGATGGGTAGTTTTGGACACTAACCAGGATGGTGAGTGGGGATAAGAATTCAGCCTGTTTACAGTTACCCAAAAACTTTTCTGAACCAAGGTGGTCTACAATGAGCTACCCATGATGGCCCTATAGTATACAGCAATGATCCTCAAACTTTCCCAGGTTAGGTCTACACTATGAACTTGCCAGATGCAATTATCAATATCTAACAATAAATCTTAGCCACCCTAAATGGAAAGTAAGGAGAAACTTATCTTATTAGTCCTAGACTATTATTACTTTCAGGAAGGCTTGCATCTAATTTTCACATTGCACCACACTCATCTTTAATGTAGAAGACTGGCTCAGAGAACACCAATAGTAGCAGGAAATGAGGGCAGGAATTTCAGCACAAATTGGAGCACTGGATACTGGGATCACTCTCTCTATATATAAGTTGCACATTCCTGTTAAAGGTTAAGGCAGCCATGGGCCCCACTGCAGAACTCTGGGCCATACTTTGGCTATCCCTAATACGGAAGCTGAGAGACAGATTTAGATGGGACATCAGTGGTGAAAAGATGTACATATTGATAAATCAACATAACTTATAAGCCAAAGGTGTACTAGGAGAGGCAACCAACAGAAATGTGTCACACAAGGACATTAGCTCACATCCTTTTGCTGGTTTTTCTCCCTGCCACAAACCTTCCTTCCCTGCACCTTGGAATACAACTTACACTTCCATAGAGTTACATCCATGCACCAACATCTTATTTGCACCATGGGGGTGTCATTTGAATCTTGTCCATGATGTGCCATTACCATGCAATTTATAGGGATATTACCTTTTTCAGTTCAAGTGGTACCATTTAAATTCAGAGCCACTTTCATTTTTACATAATAGGCTTTGTTCTGCTAGTGCAACAGCTAATCTCTCCATTCAAAGGATGTGGAGGCAAGAGGGAATTTTGCAACTCTCATATGAATAGCGGGGGAAATGATTTATACAAAACACTGATGTTGTGACGCAGGTGTCATCTAGCAGTTGGCTAACACAGGCAGGGAGTCACAGCACAGCTTCATTCAAGAGATAACTTGCTGGTTGCCTCTTGCGTCACTTTAGTTTATTCCATTTTGCTTTTTTCCCCTTCCTCCAGAGCCTGTGGTTAAACATTTAAATGTTACAAGGAAGAGCATCTAAGTAGATCCCAAGCTTCTAGTACATTATTTAAAACCATCACACAAAACAATTGCCTATTACTTTTTATATGATTCCACATAGAACATCAGTAGAATCCTCTTATTAAAAGCAGCCAGGGAATTTAAAGTATAGGCAATATGTATTTCTGTAGAAGGAAACAGACGCGCTTTCCCCCCTAAAACAGTAAGAACTGCATAAAACACTTTTTTTTTTATGTGACAGTATAGTATGATTTACTGAGCTGACCACAGGAGTGAGAGCCAGAAAATTTTGAACTCAGGAGTTGCTGTGTCCTCAAACTAATTACTTAAGCTCCCTGACTCCACTTTCCCCATCTGCAAAATGAGAATCTGACTTACTCCTCCAGGGAATTGTGATGATTAATCACATCATACTTGTAAAACACTTTGAAGATGAAAAACTTCAAGTATACTGCACTATATGTGAAGCAGAATAGAAAAATACTTGAGTTGTAAATGGTAATTTCTTAGCTGGTAATTGTGTTACTATGCCAAACCAGGCAGTGGGTATGCGATCCATTCTTTCAGCAGGTAAAGTTAGAAAAAAACAGCACATTTGGTGATCTAAGTGTCCATATACAGAAGCTTTGCTGGCTACCCAGCATGAATTATATAAAGTAGTAACAGAGGCCTTTTCAGAAAATCAAACAATATGCCATACCTGTCTCAATGAGAAAATTGGGGGTGGGGACTTATTAGGCTTAACTTCATTACTATGAGGAAGGCTATCTAGGCTGTCTTATCATAATATAGTTGTAAAGGATATATAAATGCAGATAAGTGAATTCCTAAGAACTCAATTACCAGTAAAGAAATTCCCTTTCCCTGTTATCCTTCTATGACAGCTCTAAGATAATAGGACTCCCACAGCAGCAAGAAATCAGAATAGTGAGCAGGGCTGTCTGGAGTTGGCCACCTGCAATAATACCCATTGTCCAAATGCCACATTCTGGGGACAGGGTCGCATCCTGTCCGTAATGTCAGAAAAAGGCCTGAAGACAGACCCAAAAGCTTTGCATTTTCTTGTTTCCACCAGTCAGAAGGAAGAGTAGGATATCCACTGCCTGATACAACAAAGACGTTAGGGAGCAATGCTTCACACAAACTAAACACTGACAAAATATGTCTTTTAGCAGGTTTTGCCAGAAGTCTGGTGAGAAAGTTACTTGTTTTCTCTGTAACATTTGGATGGATTTTTCCACCATTTCAGCGTAAGTTTAATTAATGAAACAACTATACTTGTATCTCATAGAGGTTGGGAGGAGAAAAGGAACAAGAAAGGGGAATGTGTGAAGCACTGGAATGGGTTACCTAGGGAAGTGGTGGAATTTCCATCCTTAGATGTTTTTAAGGCCCAGCTTGATAAAGCCCTGGCTGGGATGATTTAGTTGGGGTTGGTCCTACTTTGAGCAGGGGGTTAGACTAGGTGACCTCCTGGGGTCTCTTCCAGCCCTAATCTTCTATGATTCTATGTAGGTCAAAGGGTAAATTCTCTTTGGAAAGAATTTTTTCCATGTCATCAACAATGTTTAGATTCACAATGGGAAGAGCAAAGAGTAAACAGGGATTGTATAGGGAAAATGAGTTCATACATGCATTTGGAGGTTGAGTGAAACACAGAGCTAGAGAAAATTAAGTGGATGAAATCGGGTAACACATATTGGGTGGGGTTTTCAAAAACATTTAAGTGATTTAGGAATATAAATCCTATTTTGCTCCTCAGACACTTAAGTGCTTTGGAAAATCCCACCCATGGTCTTTTTCTATATTTGAAATTTCATGTAAAATGGTCAGACTTACTGCAGTTTTTTCACACAATCCACATTCATTCACACAATGAAACCTAGATGTTTCATCTAATTCTCTAGATGCATAAATTGGAATTACACAGAAGCCCTAGGTTAGGGAAAGACTGCAGAACCCAGGAGGGTTGCAAGAGTGTCTGAAGACAGGGTAGATGGAGGGGCTGGGAATGGTCTGTGACTGGTGACAGAAAATTATTTTTGGTTTTGTGGTTTGTTTGGATCTTAATGCCCTGGAAAAGTGTGGACTCAAGTGACCTGGCTGGAGGGCTAAGTCACCTCAGCAACTGAACGTGCTGAAAGCTATGTGAATCGCTGAAGACCCAGAAGAGAAAACAGGCAAAGTGTCTGCAGTAACAATGCTGTGTCACAAGTGGACGTGCTCAGAGACTGCACTCTGCTACAGACTGTTGTTATAACCCTGTGACTATCATGATGGGTGCATTTATAAAGGACTAGATAGATACCATTCTACCGCCACACTGCCTGATTGCAAGCGTCTCTTCTCTAGGCCCCGCAGTGGAGGGCTTCCAAAGGTGCTGGCTCTGAACACCCACAACTCCAGCTGAAGTCAATGGAAGCTACAGGTGCTTGGTATCTCTGATAACCATGCCCATAGTCTCATGCTCTGGAAATCCCCATCCAGTCACCCAGTGTTTTTGGACATTCCTATCTAACTTTATCTAGCAAAACCATAATTGTTAACTTCCCTCTTTCCCCCAAGTACGACCCCACCACAGTCACCCACCAGCTCATGACACCATAAACAGTAAGAACTAGAAGATGCCCATATAATCCTAATAGAGAGTCGGCACCACCCCAACCATGATGCTCAGTTACAACCTCAAATGCCCCAGCTCCCCACACAAACTGACTCAGCCACATTCATGTGACTGAAAGCATATGTAACAAAGACTACAAGGGCACCTCTGTGTTCACTGTAGTAAAGATGTTATCCAATACACATTTCCTTGTGTCATACCTATAGCATAAACTTCCAATTAGAGAGACAAGATGGGTGAGGTAATATCTTTTATTGGACCAACTTCTGTTGATGAGAGAGACAAGCTTTCAAGCTTATACAGAGCTTTTCTTCAGGTGACCAGATATTACCTCACCCACCTTGTCTCTCTAATATCCTGGGACCAACATGGCTACAATAACACTGCATAAATTTACACTGACATCTGCCACCTTGGTATCACACACAGGAACACAATCTACCACAGTGATCAGGGCCATAATTACCTAGACAGAGGTAACATATCACAACCATTTCTGTGCAGCTCACTAGTAATCACTGCAATCTTGAGTGCCATTCAAATGCCTGCAATTAGTTCATCTAAGAAGCTCTGGAAGATCTTAATTTTTCTTCACTGACTCCAAGAGTTGTGGCTCAGCTCTCAGCAGATCCCAATTTCTAGTATGGCATATGATTGCATGTCTCCTCAGTGGAGAAATATGCTGGGGGTTAGACTGGTAATGGGCAGAGGGTATAGCAAAAGCCACATGAGAGAAACACAAAAACCACTAATGAGATTCTTGGGCACAGCTGGAGCAGTTGAGGCACATACCAGCACTACAGCTGCATATGCTGGGATGGGAATGCACAGTCCTCAACTGTTGAAAGGTACCAGGGATGGACTAGTAAACTGTGGATTACAGATGAATATGAAATGAGGTGGCAATATTAGCAGCTACAAGCTAGCTCTCATGTTGGATCTCAATGTTCAATTAATCATAACTGTTCAAAAAAAATTATATTTTCTGCACTTGATATATACCACCACTAGAGAGCCCCCCCTTTTGTTTCCTCTCTTCCCTGAGCATAATGTGGGTTTAGGAGAGTGCACACTGCTACAGACTACTCAAACATCCATCTGCCTTACATCCTGTGATCAGCACGTGTTCAGATTCAAGTCACAATTGGCTGTGCCATGGACTATACAGTGTGCTCTGTTAGACAAAGGTATCTCAGGCAGCTTTACTTACTTTAAATATATTTTGGACTAAATCCATGCCCTGCCTGACATAGCAGAAAGGGAACAAACACATTGTGCTTCGTGCATCCTTTTTTATAGAATTCCTGCCAGCCAGAGCACGATACCTCAGGGTAGCCCTAAAAGGCATGCTCAGGAGCATATTTTGCCATTCTTTTCAACAGATTCCAAGTGTGCCTTATCTAGCAGCTGCTGCTGACAATACACTACACTCTTAGCTAACTGTGGAGCTGGACCCACCTCTAAACTGTAAGCTAGTCCTCAAAGAAGCAGTGATGTGCAGGTCAATAGATAAGCCATTCTCTTCTAATGCTTTCAGGAGCCATACAAAAATCTTACCCTGTTATTTCCCTAGGAAAAGAAAGAGGCATTGGGGGTGGAATAAGTAGCTCCTTGTCACTCTAGAACACAAACACAGAATAGGACATAACTAGAGCTGTGCAAATAATTGAAGGAAAATTAAAAATGAAAAAGTTATTTTGAATACAAAAATAAGTTTAGTTTTGAAAGTATCAAAACAAAATGTTGATTTTCCTTTTCAGATTATTTTTTTTTTGCAAATCCAACTCTAATTTGTGAAATGTTTCAGTCAACCCAAATCTGTATTTTTCAGCCACAAAAAGTTCCACCCAACTCTAGACATAGCCACTAGCTGTATTGAATACTTGGTCTGAGAACAAAGTTTTGGAAAGATACCCAAACTCTGCCACAACTATCAGCCTGAGTCAACCATTACATGTTGAAAGGAATCTTTGACTCAAATACAACATCCTACCTTATCAATTTCAAAACTCTTCGCCATAATTTTGATTTGGAGAAGATGTTTTCCCTGATCTGTCACCATTGTCCACATGTCATAGACTACAGGAAGTATCCATAACACTGTATCTGGAAGATTGTAACTACCGGGATTTTGCTTCTTTTGCAGGTCACCCTCTTTCACACACATATAGAGGAACACTGAAGAACTGTTTCATGTTAAGGCTCTAATATCTTCCAGTTTATGCAGGGCTGTGGGGAGGCAACAGAAGCCTGAGAAAGGTAGCAGGTCTTGTATTAGAAGTTGTAATGTTTGAGACACAGGATTAAGAGGTGAAATTGACCACAGCCATATCTCCTCCACAGCTGATGAAATGCTCTTGAGGCTCTGCATGCACAAAACGCACATGCCATATTGCAGTGCTGTTTCTGCTATTTTATATATTCTGGGCCTGATATTCAGAGATATGCCAAACTCCAGCTGAAGCAAATGGATTCTGCAAGTGCTCAACTCTGAAAACCAGGCCCCATTTGCCTTGGGAAATGTGATGCTAGCAGCACATCTTTTGTGCTACACCTACACTGCTGATGACTCATTACACGGCTGGCTACAGGCATCAATTTGGTCCTGCAAAAACCAAGGAATCCTCAGCCCTGACATCCACATGATGACACAGTATAGCACGCTGCATATGTGTTATGTGACAAATGTTCCCATTTGTTTGAGAGACATGCAGTTGCTGGGATCACACTTCAGGAGAATATTGAGGTCCTCTAGTTTAAGATAACAATACCCTTGTTAGTATTTTTGTCTGCAAATTCATTTGACCAATTGTGATCTTCATTCCCATGTATTATACAACTTGTTAACAGTAAACATGCCCGTAAGTCACATATATCTATTATTTAAGCTGATGTTACATAGGTATGTCACAATGACTGCATCTGGATCCAGGATCTCATCCTAAGAACATGGTAGTTGTAGGCCTCATTTAGGGAGGTATCCTGTTTCATGGTCTGGTTCAGTAACTTAATTGCTCATCTATGGAGAAGCAGGTGGTAAATTTGCATCTATGCTTCATATTCTGCTTAATTTGTTTTGGCCCTTCGGTTCAAGTTGGGGGATCTTTGCCAACCTGAGATTTGCGTGAAAGCTTCACATGTAGTCAGGTGTACCAGACATATTGTCCAGCTATTGTCTGACAGAGTTTGAATGTGTTGAAGTTGTCACACCTTCCTCAGTTATTCATAGGTTGAGACCAATATATTGGTAGGATGTACACAGGTCATGTGTGTGATTATAGTGTCACTTTAAATAGTCTGATACTCCGTGATACAATAGGGACTGGAGTATGGTTTCTTCTAAACACAAATCACCGTTGTCACCAGTGCTACTTGATATATGGTTCATACATCATTTTATACACATGTGGTTCAAACCCACAATAGTTGTGTTAAGGCTGATCAGTTAGGTTTTCCTAAATCATATATCATTGACTGGACTCACATGCCTGTACAACCATCTGGATTGGAATGAAGTGCTGTCACAGCAAAGAGGTCCACATTCTCAAGATTTACATGTTATGTAATGGCTGGCACATTACCATCCATGTCTTTGCCAAATGTCCTGGCTTTACACAAAAGATACTCATGTAACATGGATGCCCTGGGTGGGTCATTAGCAGCAGGTATCAAACTTGAGATCTCCGGCTCATAATGCATGAGCCTTTTCTGCTTGACCTAAAAGACCCTAAAAGATCTTTTAGCCAAGGCTGTAGCATGCTTGTAAACTTGTGTGGCCTAGCCACTACTAAAAGGAGACAGAATGCCACACCACCACATTGAGTGTGCATGGCTTACCCTCATTTTCAATGTCTCATGCATTAAACAGTCAGCAGCCAGAAAGGTATTGATGGCTCCTGGGTGAATAGCTGTTTATGTATGTGGGGGCCAGATGGTGGGAGATATTCACTGGAAGAACTGTTTGTGTGGCTACAAAATGCACACATATCTTGTCATTTGCTGCATGCCATGATGTTTACTGTCCCAGGTGATGCAACTCATATGACCTTATCATGGGATCGATGTTATTTAACCCACATAATGTTGATAGACATGATAGATATTTTTGTTTGAATCAACCCTGGAGATGGGTGTTTTGGACTCATGATCATCATCTTTATAACACACGGCTTATATGACATTGTTTATATCAACGGCATGTTGATTGCATGGGTATTACAATGAGCAATCGTGTAACTGTTTCAATCTGAATCATTATCTCCGCTCACTTCTCAGAGTGTGGCTGATGGTATAACAAGCTATTTCAACAGGTAAGAAGATTATTGTCTGTGTTACAAGCATTAGATATCTGCAACTAGAAAGGCTGGGGCCTCGAGGCATAGCTAGTATCTCCACACTAATAAAATCTGTCTACTGTGGCATGTCTGTCTCATGCACACTTATTGAAAGGAGCCTAGCATGTAATGTGCAGCGTGACAAACTTGTCAGATGTAATAAAAGAGATGTGTTATAGGTGGGCTGCACAGAAATGTTTAGAGCACTGGTACTCAGACCTCAGTGGTTCAGGAGACAAATTAGTGATCAACATTACCCAAAATAGCAACAGTATTATTATTTCATCAATTACAATTGGTTAATAACATCGTAAAAGCATCCTGATTGGTTAATAATTAAATCACACAGTGTTTTAATATTGTGTGCTGCAAAGAGCTGCAGGAGACACATTTAAAAAAAGGCACTTGCGGCAGGCTAGAGGATAATGGAAGTGCTGGTAATGGCTCATAAGAAATGTTTAAGTGGCAAGCCTAGACATGATAAAGAAACAATGACACATATGATAGGGTGTAGGCTCTCAGGAGTGGGGTTTTGGTGAATTTTTTTTAATTGTTGTCTCACCTGTGCCCCAAATCTGTGCCTCTAACGAGGAGAAATTATATTGCTTATATTGCAGATATCTAATAGATTTTTATTCCACACCAGTTTGCCCACCATATTCCTAATTATGACTTGACTGCTAGTTTGAGAAGGGAGGAAACAGCTAAGAGACAAAGTGCTTATATAGCTTATTATTAGTTAATTGTATTATCATAGAACCTAGGACCCCCAGTCATGTACCAGGACCAACCCGTGTTGCCAAAGTCTCTGATGATTAAAAAAAGAAGGGTGGGGGGGGAGATAAGTAAAACAAGGGAAAAGGTATTACAGATGAAAGGATGTATCATTTAAGAATAGTATATATGAAGTTTTTCCCCCAGTATGAAAACCCTTTGAAAGGAACCCTTTTTGATTGCATAAAGCTTAAAACTTCAGTTCTGGCACTAATGACAAATTGCAAAATTTTCAGTCGTTTAACTTGTTTTTAATTGGGTGGAAATCTTAGAAGTTACACAACTACCTGCAAGTAGTTGCAAGTTGCAAGTATAAATCAGATAATTAGACATGAAGCTAAGATTGATGCCTACAATTGGTTTGTGGGCATCTGTAGCAGTTGCAAATTATGCTTGCACAAAGGGCCTAAGCCTGACTGAAAATTCATTTTAAAATCTCCACTTTCCAGAAAATCTCCTTGCATTAGGCCTGGTAGAAACAATGCCCACTGAAGTGATTTGACAGAAAATTGGGTTTTCCAACTACTTTCTACCAAAAAAGTATCTGATTTATGCAGAAATTTTTTCAATCTTTTCAGCCAAAATATATTTAAATGTATTATTTGTATTGCGCTAACACCTAGGAGCCCCAGTCATGGAACAAGACCCCATTGTGTTGTACATACACAGAACAAAAAAAGATTGTCAGCTGTTTAGGGCAGGGACCATCTACATAAGGGACCAGCTTTTTTGTTTTTTCAAGAAAAAGTCAACCTTCCCTGTTGGTGGGCAGACACTACAGAAGACTGAACCAATTAGTGGCCTCTTCTCTCCAGTGGCTGAATTTGTTATGCAAGCCTTCTGCACACTAATGCTGCCAAAACTCAAGCTAGGCCCCTTTGAGCTGGAAACAGCAGCTCTGACAGGTTAGCCAGGAAAGGAACCTTGGAGGAGTCACTAGAATCTTAGGGCTTGTCTACACTGGCACTTTACAGCGCTGTAACTTTCTCGCTCAGGGGTCTGAAAAAAACACACCCCTGAGCGCTGCAAGTTTCAGTGGTGTAAAGTGCCAGTGTAGACAGCGCTCCCAGCGCTGGCAGCTATTCCCCTTGTGGAGGTGGGGCTTTTTATAGCGTCGGGAGAGCTCTCTCCCAGTGCTATGCCACGACTACACAGCCATGTTAAAGCGCTGCCGTGGCTACACTTTAACATTGCTAGTGAAGACATGCCCTTAGCTTATCACTGATGGAAGTCACTCTTTGCATGTCCGACCATACATTTTCTGCAAGCTGATACCATTCATTTAGCAAACAGGAAAAAACACTTGCCCTGAGCAATGTTCTCTATTTAAAAAAAACATTTAATTTACCCTTCTGTCCCTTTCCTGAACAGCCAACCTCAGTAACATGTTAATTGCCCAAATGGGAAGTCATTTGAGTAACCCCATCTGGAACCAATATAAAGACTTGAACAAGCATGGATGAGAGGCTATCCATACTACCCCACCTTCTGCAGTCTTCCTAGGAAGAGGCAGGCCCAAGCCAGCTCAGTTTGCCCCGCTTGCCTAAACTTTCTAGAAAGGTAGACCCGTGAGCTCAGTAGGTTAGACCCAATAGTTGCCTAGGTGCCTGGTTGTTCCTGTGAACCTAGGTTTGATATTGTAGGTGAAGAAGATTGCGATCATCTTACTTCCTTGCAACATCTGACTCCTGTTCCCCACTCAAGGAGGGCTATTCTGTTCCAAGCAGTATCTCCACTAGAACAGCAAAATGACAGAAGGAGGAACTTGGAGGGGAAATGCATGAAGCAACCACTGCTACCAGTAGTTTTACTCATAACCCCGCTGTTCCTAATCACAAACTGGAGTGCAAGCCCACATAGTGAGAAACGGAAGAAAGGAGGTATGGAGAAAGGACAGGGTAAGGTGACCCCATAACTGCTTGCAGTGTGGAAACTACAAATGCCAAAGGTTTTCTTCCAGCTAATGACTTCCTGGTTTCTCTGCCAGTTGTGAAAAAAATTACTGTATTTTTAAATCAGTACAATAATACAGCCCCTCCAATGACAGTGGAGTACAAGAATTGAGATGGCTTTTTTGCAGCCTACCTGAACAACACCCAACACTCTGCGTCCTCCTCAGTTCTATTCAAATTTTACTCAGTATTGACAAATCCCAAATGTTTGTTGTGCCAACCTCGTGAGTCAGGACCCCCAAAATCGTGAAATTGTCTTAAGAATCATGAGATTTAAAAAACATCATAAATGTGGGTTCTTTCTTTTTGAGTCTTGTAGGGTTTGAGCTTTTAGGGTGCACTCAGGTCACAATTTCCAGCTTTTCTCTGTAACTATGAGGGTTAGGAACTTTTTTTTATTTTTAACAAAAGCGGAGATTCTCATGTTATCACAGGAGTCCAGGAGCAGGGGCTTTAAGAGACAAACAAATATTGCAACTCTTGTGATAAAAATCATATGAGTTGTCAATGATGTCTATTTCCATGAATGCCATCTTGGTCTGGAAAGACAGGAGATCTCCATTAACAACTTGAAGCTGCATCAGTTTTGAGACACAGAGGGTGTTAGTCATATAAAAATAGCCTAAAATTCACCAGAAAGCCAATACAAGAAATGCACTCTCTCAAGCTCTCTGTTCATTTGGAAAAGCTTCCCAGGAAATATTTGAATATTAACAACTGTACAGTAAGGAGGAATATTTTATCTTGAAGCTTTTATTCAATATATTCCTATACTCATCTCACCCACTGAGGACTAGGAAGAGGCACCAACTGCTGTCTCTATCACTAAACAGGGGCAAAGGAATATTAGACCAGATTCTCTGGTTTGCTTAGTTCATATGACACTGTGTAAGCTGCGCCCTTGCAGCTTTTACTTTCACTAGGGCTGGGTGGCTGTGAATCAGATGGCTGAGACTGACTCCTTGAGAGCACCTCCTCTTCTACACACCCCGAACACTGCTTGCGCACACTAGAGAACTGAGCCCCTATAGTTTGGCTCTAATGTTTAAGCTTTGTCCCTTTAAGTCACCCTCCACCCTCACGCCTGCAACAGCCTGACTCTTCCTATGCACCCAGTAGCCTCCCTCTCCTTCAAAATCTCTGAAAAGGTGCTTCTTTCAGTTTTCTCTTCATGACTGAGAGGCAGAGTGGTCTAGTGGATAGGGCACTGGACTGAGACTCAGGAGACTCTATTCTTAGCCCTGTCACTGGCCTGCAGGGTGATCTTGGGCAAGTCATTTCCCCTCTTTATGGTGTTTCTCCATCTGTAAAAAGGAGATAAAAATGCTTCTCTCTTTGTAAAGTCCTTTGAGATTTACCAATAAAAAGTGTTCTATAAAGAGTTAAGTACTATTATTATTATTATTAATAATCGTAACTTTAAAGCTCCTGCTTCTGGCCAGTAAAGAGTCCTTATAAACCATTGCACCGTGGTAAAATTAACAAACAGATACAGTTGAATTATTCAGGCAGCATTTGGGTGACCAGATACTAATCGGTTAAAAAAATCCCTCTCCTTCCTTTCTCTCTTAAAAAAAAACAAACAAAAACAAATACCCTAGGCTCTTGATCTTATTAGCATTACACTGTTCAATATTTCTCTTAGCCTCATCATCCAACATGTAGGTGCTCCATGCTTCATACAATGCACTGCATCCAATGCTTGCCCTAATGAGGGAAGAATCCTGCAGACCCAAATGACCAATTTCAGCAAAGAATGAAGGTTGGATCATCTGTACCCCAGTTTTAATCATTACATAACCCTGCCTCATTCACATTCAAGCCTGCCCTCTTTCCAAATAAGAGCCTTTCCTGGGCTTGGAACACACATGCCAAATTGTCAAGCTTTCCCCCTTCAGATTGAAAAGTTGTAAAGATCTGAAAATGAGCCTTTTGAATTAAAAAAAAGCTTGTATAATATAAGTAGGGCCCTACCAAATTCATGGCCATGAAAAACATGCCACGGACCATGCCATCTGGTCTCCTCCCGTGAAATCTGGTCTTGTGTGCTTTTACCCTATACTAAACAGATTTCACAGGGGGAGACCGTTTCTCAAATTGGGGGGTCCTGATCCAAAAGGGAGTTGCAAGAGGGTTGGAAGGTTATTTTGGGGGGGTCCCAGTATTGCCACCCTCACTTCTGCACTGCCTTCAGAGCTGGGCAGCCACAGAGTGGCGGCTGTTGGCTGGGTGCCCAGCTCTGAAGGCAGCGCCCCGCCAGCAGCAGCGCCGAAGTAAAGGTATTGTACGGGGTGTTGCGGTATCACTAATCTTGTGACTCCCCACCCCTCCTCAACTCAGTAGCGTAGCCAGGGGGGAAGTAGGGGGAGCGGCCGCTCCCCGTGAGCAGAAGCGGCGCTGCCCAAGCCCCGGCTGCTGGAGCCGGGCTCAGGCGGCGCTTTAAAAGACCTGCTGCTCCCCGAGGCTTCAGGAGCCGTGGGCCTTTTAAAGCACCACCTGAGCCCGGCTCCGGCAGCGGGGCTTGGGCAGTGCTTAAAAAGGCCCACAGCTCCCAGCGGCTGCAGGAGCCGCGGGCCTTTTAAAGTGCCGCCCGAGCCTGGTTCCGGCAGTGGGGCTCGGGCGGTGCTTAAAAAGGCCCGGGGCTCCTGCCACTGCGGGGAGCCACGGGCCTTTTAAAGCACCGCCCGAGTCCCGGCGGTGCTTTAAAGGGCCCGGGGCTCCCAGCAGCTGGAGCCACGGGCCCTTTAAATCACCACCGGGGATGGTCTGGCACGGCGCTGGCTCTTGCCAGTACACCGGACCGGACCGCCGGAGGTGCCGCCGGGTGAGTACAGGGGGGAGCGGGGAGGCGCCGTTTTATAGCACCGCTCCCCCTGTGCTCCGGACCCGGCTAAGCTACTGCCGCAACTACTTTTTGGGTCAGACCCCTACAATTACAACACCATGAAATTTTAAGTTTAAATGGCTGAAAACATGAAATTTATGAATTTTTAAATCCTATGACCGTGAAATTGACCAAAATGGACCATGAATTTGGTAGGGCCCTAAATATAAGCAACATGCATCACAGTGTGCTCTGGCTATAAGTCCTTTAAATTAAGCTATGTAACGAGAGGCTGCACAGTTTAATCACACAAGAGTCAAGCCAGGAAGAAGATAATGCTGCATGTCCAGTTTTAACTCAATCCCTTTGCTTACTATTTTATCACATAATATGACATCATACTTTTTTTTTCTACAATTATTCAAACCGGTCATAAGAATCATCAGTTTTTAATCACCAGGTTTTTTGTCATTCTTCCACAGCACTGCTGGACAGCGCTGAATTGGCACTCAAATTGATTCAGTACTTACAAATCAACACCTTTTTGGGAGGGAGGGGTTTCTCAGCAGAGAAGGGGACAGATTCTAAGCATTTGAGGCAGGGACTATTATTTAATAAGTGTAATGGCACGTAGCACAATGGAGTTCCAACAAAGTTGAGGCCTGTTGCTACCACATAATAAGTAACCATAAATAATGAAAAAGTGGAGAGCAGTCCCCTGCTCCCATGGGGAAATTCTTGGAATGTTTCATTCTCCCAGTGGAGAGGGAACTTTATTGTGCATCTAGTGCAACGTGCTTCCTTCCAGTATCTGATTACACAGGATTTGTTCTCAAGATGCAGCTAACAGAAAGAGCTGGCAATTAAAATGTAAAATCCTTAAGTAAAATTCTAAAGGGAGGTAGGGAAGGGAGATAAATTTCATGGGGAACCTTATTTCTGGCATTTGTAACTCCTGAGAGCTTGACTTTGTAACCTTAACACTCTTTTAAACACAGAAGTTTTCAATGTAATATCATAATAAACTACACGTGACAATAGCATTTGGATGTGTAAATTAAGATACACTTAAAAAGTGTCTTAACTGTATATTCCATTATTTCAGATGTTTGGAGGTAACCTTACCTCCAAATTTCCTGACTGATTTGTCTATTTCTTGTTTACTACAGTATTCTCATACTGATTTTTTTTGCTTATGTTTCTGTTAGATACTTTTGGTCTTAACTTCACTCACATGGAGTTCCATGCTTGGATATGTTAATAAAGAATGACAAATGAGCTACCTGTTTTGGTGTGTGTGCTTGCTTTGGAAAAAAGACAATACAAACAAAACAGAATCCAAATTAAAATTTAAAAATGCTAACATATAAATGTGTTCTATATTTGTCTTTCCCACCACTGAGGGCCTGAAGCCACACAACCTTGAGATGTGATTGCCTCAGAATCACAAGATGAGGTTCCCTTGTAGATCCAACTGGACCGTGTGTTTCCTGCTGAACCAGTCCTATAGTAATGTTGTGCATAGTTCAACAGCAGCAGCCTTTTCACCCCAGAAGTGACTGTATTTGGCAGTACATGAAGCAATTCCTGATGTATAAAATGCTTTGGGATGAAAGTTACTACCGTTAATGAATGGTACTATAAGATAAAGAAATATCACCTCAGCTGAGCTATATTAATATGCTAATTAGCTACAGCTGAAGTCCTTACTCAGCAAAACTGCCATAGATTACAATGGGAAGGAAAGGTAGTAACTCTCAGACAATATCACAAGTTTTATTAAACCAATTAAAAACACCCTATCAGAACTCAGAAAATACAAAACACAAATACAAATATAATTGAAACTCAAATACTTCACCCTGCAAAGACCCCTGCTAGTCTATTCAGCTTTTCTACTTTAACATCAAATACCTGATTGCAAAGATGGAGTAGAGAGACTGAGATGGCGAAGAGCAGGCAGGGGATGAGCAATTAAAGTTTTACTGGGACTAAAAGCCAACAACTACACAAACAAAAGAGTTGGTGACTTATTTACATCCTGTAGCAACTACTACAGGAAGTAAATAAGCCTGAGTTTATTTTTGCACTATCACCCTGATACTATTTATCACACTAAAGTAGCAGTGGTATATAGAACATTTCTCCTGGGCTCCCCACAGCTGTCACAGCTCAAAAGGTGGGCAATTGTGACAGCCGCCATCTTGACTGACATACCAGAGATTGAACCAGGGATCTTCAGAGACAAATCATGAGCTGCTACATCTCTGGCTAGGATTGTAACAGATTTTGTGGATTGGGCACAGAGGCGGACCTGTACCTTATGCTCATCAGGGGTTTACACAGTTCCCACCACCCATTTGCACTGCTACCATGCCTCCTGTAACGATATTCCTTCTGTCATGGGAGGGGGTCCATTCCTAGCCACCAGACAAAGCAATGAAGAACTGCACATCTTAATACTATTGCACATTCCCAGCACACACCTATGGCTCCTCAGGAGCTTTTGGTAACTTAGCCCCTCCAAAGGGCTAACAGAGGGGCACAGAGATGACAAACGCATTAATACTGTAATCCCAGCATGTGCTATGAGACACAGGATGAAACCACCTGGCCAAACGTCAAAACATTTTCAAAGGTCTAGATCTGGATGCATCCATTTCTGAATAATGGCGAATTATTTGTTCGGAGGTGGCTCTGTATTAAAACTCGCTTCCACTCTCAGGAGCAGCCGCTGGTCACTTGAAATTTCTAAAAAGTAATCTTGTATTTATAGATCCAAACGTAGTTCAGGATTAAAAATCAGGAAGACAACATGACAGACCAAATTACTATATTCTCTTAAAGCCAAATTGAAAACTGAGTTTCCTGAGGGATTTTTACTTCTGTGTAATTCCATTTAAAAATGAGTGAAATGCTGACTTGCTACTGAGAAAAGGGGGAGGAGAGGGAAAAAAAAATCAGTATCTGAAGCCCAGCTTGTGAAACTAATATTTAAAAGTTCCTATAGAGTTGTTCAGTCTCAGAAAAGAAGTCTAAGGGGAGGCATGGCAATATAAAAAGTACAGGCATTAATTGTTCTCATTAGACAATGAAAATATAATAAGTAGTGCTGGGTTTAAGATGCAGTAGGGAAAATTTAAGGATGTTAGGAAAAGTATTGCCTTAGTATATTTCCACTTTTGGGATGAATCCCCCGAAGCCTTTTTCACTCTAGGGAAGGTTTCATTCCCCAAAGGACAGAAGACTCATTCAGCTGAAATAAGGCAGCATCTATGGCCTGTCTCTGTAACATAACACATTTGGAAATAAATGGACTTGCCACTTGGGATTTCAATACACACTTTTATACAGCACTGCTCTCATGCCTTTGCTTCCAGATCAGATGCTTGGTTTAGCAGGGCAGTTTTACAATCACCATTTAAATAGAACTGTTCATCCCATCTTTCTGGAGGTTGTACCACTAGCCACATCCTCACAAGTAAGAATATTCTAGGTGAAAAATACTGAAGTATTTTGCAGATCCAAAATGCTACAGGTTAGACATACAAACTCTTGGGCAAATGTTTTTTAATCTCCCGACTCAAAGGGCACACCAGGAAGTGGTTAGATGTACGACTTGCAAGCTCCTCCACTTAGGACATGTTGTGAGGTTAAATCATGTAATTCAAGAAGCAGTAATATCATGTCAACAAATAGCACTCATTTTAACCTACAAATCAAATGGATGTGTATTAGCAACTGAAGTTGTGCAAAACCTATTTTCTGAAACCCAAAACTATGTGAAACTCACCAGGGTGAGGAGAAGAGAGAGAGAGCTCAAGATTTGTAAAATAATCAGAAGTTCACAGTGCAAACACTCATTCAGCTAATATTGCTAAAATATCATTACACTAGCAATAAACTTAAGTTACCTAGAACGGAAACATTTACTATATAGAATGGCAGAAAAATCTCTTATCTGCCTCACTGCCAGAGAAGGCGTTTCCACTACGCGACCCTAGGCGGTCGCCTAGGGCGGCAGGATTTGGGGGGCAGCATTTCGGCAGTGACTCCCCGGCGGTGATTCAGCAGCAAGAAAAGCAGCCGCCGGAAACGCTGCCGAGAACGAAGCTTCACAGGAGCTGCCACCGAAGCACTGAGTGCTGCTGCCTAGGGTGGCAAAAACCCTGGCGCCCTACTGAGCGGAGGTGAGCTGCTGTGGGAGCTGCTGCAGGGGGGACTGCTGCGGGCGGGGGGGTGGCTGCGGGCAGGGGGTGGGGAGGCTGCTGGGGGCAGGGGGGTTAGCTGCTGCAGGGGGGTGGGGAGCTGCCGCGGGGAGGAGTTTCCGGGCAGGGGGTGGGGTTAGCTGCCATCCCTCATAGAATCATAGAATCTCAGGGTTGGAAGGGACCTCAGGAGGTCATCTAGTCCAACCCCCTGCTCAAAGCAGGACCAACCCCAACTAAATCATCCCAGCCAGGGCTTTGTCAAGCCTGACCTTAAAAACCTCTAAGGAAGGAGATTCCACCACCTCCCTAGGTAACCCATTCCAGTTCTTCACCACCTTACTAGTGAAAAAGTTTTTCCTAATATCCAACCTAAACCTCCCCCTCTGCAACTTGAGACCATTACTCCTTGTTCTGTCATCTTCTACCACTGAGAACAGTCTAGATCCATCCTCTTTGGAACCCCCTTTTAGGTAGTTGAAAGCAGCTATCAAATCCCCGCCCCCCATTCTTCTCTTCTGCAGACTAAACAATCCCAGTTCCCTCAGCCTCTCCTCATAAGTCATGTGCTCCAGCCCCCTAATCATTTTTGTTGCCCTCCGTTGGACTCTTTCCAATTTATCCACATCCTTCTTGTAGTGTGGGGCCCAAAACTGGACACAGTACTCCAAATGAGGCCTCACCAGTGCCGAACAGAGAGGAATAATCACGTCCCTCGATCTGCTGGAAATGCCCCTACTTATACAACCCAAAATGCCGTTAGCCTTCTTGGCAACAAGGGCACATTGTTGACTCATATTCAGCTTTTCGTCCACCGTAACCCCTAGGTCCTTTTCTGCAGAACTGCTGCCCAGCCATTCGGTCCCTAGTCTGTAGCAGTGCATGGGATTCTTCCGTCCCAAGTGCAGGACTCTGCACTTGTCCTTGTTGAACCTCATCATTTTTCTTTTGGCCCAATCCTCTAATTTGTCTAGGTCCCTCTGTATCCCTATCCCTACCCTCCAGCGTATCAACCACTCCTCCCAGTTTAGTGTCATCTGCAAACTTGCTAAGGGTGCAGTCCACACCATCCTCCAGATCGTTAATGAAGATATTGAACAAAACCGGCCCCAGCACCGACCCTTGGGGCACTCCACTTGATATTGGCTGCCAACTAGACATGGAACCATTGATCACTACCCGTTGGGCCCGACCATCTAGCCAGTTTTCTATCCACCTTACCGTCCATTCATCCAGCCCATACTTCTTTAACTTGCTGGCAAGAATACTGTGGGAGACTGTATCAAAAGCTTTGCTAAAGTCAAGAAATAGCACATCCACTGCTTTCCTCTCATCCACAGAGCCAGTTATCTCATCATAGAAGGCAATTAGGTTAGTCAGGCATGACTTGCCCTTGGTGAATCCATGCTGACTGTTCCTGATCACTTTCCCCTCCTTTAAGTGGTTCAGAATTGATTCCCTGAGGACCTGTTCCATGATTTTTCCAGGGACTGAGGTGAGACTGACTGGCCTGTAGTTCCCTGGATCTTCCGTCTTCCCTTTTTTAAAGATGGGCACTACATTAGCTTTTTTCCAGTCATCCGGGACCTCCCCCGATTGCCATGATTTTTCAAAGATGATGGCCAATGGCTCTGCAATCACATCGGCCAACTCCTTTAGCACCCTCGGATGCAATGCATCCAGCCCCATGGACTTGTGCTCGTCCAGCTTTTCTAAATAGTCCCGAACTACTTCTTTCTCCACAGAGGGCTGGTCACCTCCTCCCCATACCGTGCTGCGGAGTGCAGCTGTCTGGGAGCTGACCTTGTCTGCGAAGACAGAGGCAAAAAAAGCATTGAGTACACTAGCTTTCTCCACATCCTCTGTCACTAGGTTCCCTCCCTCATTCAGCAAGGGGCCCACACTTTCCTTGACTTTCTTCTTGTCTCTAACATACCTGAAGAAACCCTCCCTGGGCAGGGTTAGCTGCAGCAGTGGGGGGGTAGTTGCCACGGGGGGCTCCCTGGGCAGCAGGCTGGATTAGGTGCTGCAGCGGGCGGGGTTAGCTGCCGCGGGGGGAGGGGGGACTCCTCTGGTGAGAGGGCGGGGGAGGGTTAGCTGCTGCGGGGGGGGGGGGGGCGGCATTAGCTGGGCGGGGGAGGGGGCACCAGGTGGAAGTTTCACCTAGGGCGTGAAACTTCCTTGCACCGGCCCTGCTCACTGCTGACAAGCCATCTCTCCATTCAGTCTCTCTGGCTCTCCTTAGCCAAATTTGTTAGCTATAATATCACATGAGTCACTCCAGCATAGGTTCCAGAGAGTTTCCTGCTTCACAGGAAAACAGATGTCTTTGTTTCCCTAACAGACCCAACTGTTGTATCCACATCAGCAATTCAGGGACCCATTACAAGACCTTCTCAAACTAGTTGTGTGGGGCCTTCTTTCACCAAGCACCCAACCCAATGAGCCATAACTCACCTCTTCTTGCACATTCCACTTCCCCTAAAAGAAACAGCTTCTCTTTCCTCCCTGTCTGGTTTTAAGGGGCCCAGAGCTCCTAATGTAACACCTATGGTATTAACCCTTGTGTTGGCAAGTCTCAGGAGGGTCTTCCCCAGAATGAAAAAAAAAAAAAAAAAAAAAAAAAAAAAAAAAAGCATATTAATTTTGCCCAGACTCATCAACCAACAAGTTATGCTACAAGAAAGTCACATGGAGTTTAAGATGCATTGGAACCATAAATTCATTTCAACATCTACATCATTTTTTTCAGGTATAGCCAAATAACTATCAAAAAGCTTATCGCTACCACAGTGTTACCAACTTTCATTATTTTATCATGAGTCTTGTGATATTTGCTGTTTTTCTTAAAGTACCAGCTCCTGGAGCCGTGTGATTACATGAGGCTCTTGCCTTTCATTAAGTTTCTAGCACTCATGGTTCCAGAGGAAAGCTTGAAAATGTGACCACTGCCATGGAGGATCGAGAACCAGAAGGTAAACGATAAGAACCCAAAATTTATTACTGTTTTACAGTCTCATGATTTTGGGGGCCTTATTCATGACCATTTGGAATTGGCAAGACTGGGATTATTAGATGGTGAATATTCAAGGTGGGCTCCCTCCTGAAACTGTGTGTCCTTTAATTAAAACAAACAATTTACAGTTGGCATCTTTTCAACCAAATGAATGCTTACTACCCAATGGTATTTACTAAACATTTGATACTTAGAAAAAGAAAAAAAAATAGCAAAAAACCTAACTATTGCAGGCGATAAATTTGATATTTTAATGGAACCCACTGAATGAGTCACCTAATACAAATACGATCACAGACTGCATGCGGCTGTATTTCTCAGGTTTAAATTAATTACATTTATTGGCATTTGCAGATAATACAAGACAATTTTTGGGTAGTAAACCCAGCAATTTTACCAATAGTCAGGACTGTACAGTTCCTTCATTGGGCACTTTTAATGTAACTAGTGAGGCTGACGGAACAATTTCTCAATATTCATAATTTCCAGATTCAATAAGCCAACAGAATCTAATGAAAAACAACAGAAGCTTTGTCTTTGAACTTTGCCAAATTACCTTTCTGCAGTTCAGTTTCTCAGCACCCTTGCCTTGAGAGTTCTCTGTTCGGCACTCCATCTAGTCTCAGTAGGCAACAGGAATGCAGGTTACCGGCATATCACATATCCCTTTTTTGAGTACTTCTGAAAACAATCCACTTTGCACGACCAACTCATAACACAGGACAATGGAAAGCAAGTAAAATTCTACCTACACAATCATAGCCTTTGAAGGACTAGCTGTGTTAACTTTGATCAAATTCATGAGTTTAGAAAGGACATTGTCACTTAATAATTTTAAAGAGACTTTTCACTCCTTAGTGGATAAACAAACTCCTACATACAGACAGACATTTGTTTCCTTCCCTACAAGATTTTCTTCCTCTGCACACAAGTTTGATTTTTGTAAAGTTGCACACAAGTGCTCTGCCACTGTCTTTTTTTTTATTTTTAAGTCACATTGTAACATGCATGAGATCCTCATCTGATGCACCAATTTACATCATCAGAAGATCTGACCTGTTATTTGTAAAATAAAAATATTAGAATATATTATCCTTGAAAACTGAAAGGGGTTATAAAGTGGGCGGGGGGGAAGGTCATGTGTGGGCCTCACAACCTCAAGAATTTATATTAATCATGGTTCTGCATATATGAGTAGTATGCACTAACAAGGAGCTTTTTAACACCTAATGGTCATGTTCTGGTGTTTTTATAGGTTTCCACTAAGCCCACATGATAACAAAAGAGAAATTATGGATCACTTTGCCACTTTTTTTTTTATAACCTTCTACTCTTGCAACAATCTTCTGCAGTGGTCCGATACACTTGTACACATCAGTATGTATCTAATGGCTTTGGAAGACTCACATAATTCCCACCACTTAACACACTGCAATCAGCTTTGTTACAAGTATGGAGGCTAGAAAAGTCATCAATGTGATATGACACCCATGCGCTGTAATCTCTCTCTCCTCCAGAGACCAGTGATTTCATTTCTATTCTACATATTCTTATGACAGTGTATTTTATTCTCTCTTTATGGTCTAGGAAACTAAACACTAGTTTCTTTTTCTCTCTTTCACTGAACCATGACACATACTACACCTCAGGGAATGATCAGCCAAGTTCCATCCTGTGGTTTTCACTCACCTCTCTATAGTTCCTTGACACTTTTCTCAATGGGAACATGATCCTATTCCCTCTCACTACTCCTGCTTCCCTGAAGACACTTGGGCATGAGGCACCCAAGAGGACTGCTGATAAATCATTCTCCTTAGCCAGAAAGCCACTTCAATAAACCACCCAGCTCCGCCATCCCCAGATCCAAGCAGCTCTCATGCAAAAAGATCATTCACAAACCAGGTCCCAGAGCAGATTGTACTGCTAGTGAAGTTAACAGGCCAGACATTATGATGAAATTTGAACCAACTTGGACGGACAAAACAGGATAAGATTTAAATTTATTTTGATGCTGTAGATAAGATTCTCCACCATTCATTGGGGCAAACCCTTCTGGATCTTGGAGTCTGGACCATCCAGAGATGTTTCAAAGAGAAAACAAGAAAATACTTAGCACCAAATAAGCTGATGCATTTGTTCCCATTACAAGGATTCTGGGCTTGTGATCAAACCTGACCACTCATCATTACATGGTCTCTGTTACCTCCTGTGCTGTAGCAACAGTTACACAGGCATTACACAATGTATTCTGTGGAGTCAGTAACAGGCTATATGAACAATAACTAAACATTTAATATTTAAGGCTCAGATTCAAATATCCCTGCTCAGGTTGAGTAGTACCTTCCTCTACCAGTAATCCTACTGAAGCAAATATTTATATTGACATTAACGACAGTGGAACTACTCATGAAGTAAGGCACTACACAGCTTGAGCAAAGCAATCAGAGTTTGCCTCTTGATAATACATCTTTAAGTCCCTGTAGTGAGGCGGTGTGGCTCCCCGCCGCACCGGATTGGGCCGAGCCCCTCCAGACACCAGAATGGGTGGAGCCAGGGAGCTCTGAGCCCGCCCCTCAGAGGGCCAGGCGGCGACCCGGAAGTAGAAAGGCACGGACCCGGCAGTATAAAGGCAGGCCCTCAGGACGGACTTGGGACCCAGCCGCTGGGGAGACCGGATGCAGCCAGCCTAGCCCGCAACTGGGAAAGCCCCGCGGCGCCGGGTGCATGCCAGGACTGGCCGGACCTGCCCTGCACCTAGGGTGACCAGACGTCCCAATAAAATCGGGACCGTCCTGATTTTTCTTCTTTCGTCCCGCGTCCCGACCGACACATGGTTGGGACGCCATTTGTCCCGATTTCCGGGCTTCTTCAGTTCTTCCGGTTTTTTACTCAACAAGTCCAGCGGGAGGGGTTCCCCCCTCAGACAAGTCCCGATTTTTGGGTCCTTGCATCTGGTCACCCTACCTGCACCCGGGATCCGGAGGAGTTGCCGGGCCTGCCGCTGGCCCACTACCCTGAGGAGCCCATGGTGGTGGACCCCCCCAGAGGACACCACCGCGACCCAGGTACCAGAAGGAGGGGAGTTAGGAAGTGGCCCGGGGACAGCCGACCCTAGTCTGGCTGTAATTTGGCCAGAACCTATGTCAGTGTGTTGCGGCCAGGATCCCCACTGACACAGCAGCTGGTCGTCTGCCGCTGCTAGGGCCCCAGGCTGGGACGCAGTGGAGTGGGTGGGCCTGCGTTCCCCCCTGCCACCCAATGTGCGGGTGGTAGTCTCCCCTCTCCAAGACCCTTGAAGGCCTGGGCTTGCTAATGCTAAAACTGTTTTGCTCAGCCCCTACCTGAGGGCCTAAGCTATTGACTCTGTTGCCCCGTCCTGATCCAGGGCTCGGGCATACAACGTGTGTTTTCAGTTACCGCAAAGGCTGCCGAGGGGGAGAGACCCCTTCGGCCAGACTAATTCCTCAACTACCCCCTGTGGGTAGTGAGCCGGTGTGACTCCCCGCCGCACCAGAGCGGGTTGAGCCCCGGCTAACCCTTTTACAGTCCCAAACAGGATCATTAGAACATTTCTACTATCCAGGTGCTTATTTGCTTCCTCTATTTATCCAGCCAGTTATGGTGCATTCAGTTACAATCCATGGTTGCTTTCTTCAATAGGTACAGCACATTTGAGCATGGACACTTTTCCCACAAAAATTACGAAGCTCAAATTTACAAATGAAATGGTCCCTGGCAGATTATTTTCTGTATGAAATCTACATGTGTGCCACCCAACATGTCAAGCTACTTTCATATCTGTCCCCTCAGTAACATAGCCAAGTCCATAATTATCCCCTTGTAAAACTATCCAACTGTTGTGACAGAGAGAGAGACATACACACCAACAGACTTTCTCAATGAAACCGCTCTAACAGCTGAATAGCCTTACAGCTAAGATGATAAGCTATAACCAATATATGAAATCCTGAGATGCAACAATGACAAATGCGTTTCTTTTCTGGTGAAAACTTCCCAGACCATCATTAGAAAAAGCGGTTTTGATATAAATCATTTTGCTGAACTGAAATATAGTTTATGGTGAATTTTTTTCAGATTTATCTAATTACCCTTGACATTAGGCTGTTCAGTTCCTCAGTAAATAGTTCTATAGATAAAAAATATAAAATAAATATATATCTTTAAGGGCAACAGCAATTTTTACAGTTATTTCTCTCCAAACCACGGAAATGTCACTATGGTGATATAAACCATAGGAAATCCACATTGACTCAAAAGGTTGTTTTTACATATTACAACTTCACCCCTGGCATACTTTACTAACAGGAAATTATAGTAGTAAACCAACAGCAAATCCCAAATTTATGAGCTAACCAAATGGGTGTAGTCTAGGAAAAGTTAATAGCTGTTACTATACTCACAGACTAAATAGCCTGAACTAGAAAATGAAAGATTACATGTCAAGTAAAGTTAATGTTTATAGACACGGATTGATCCCCAAAGCAGCTAATAATGCCAGCTACAGTTAAGGGTGCAGAGGGTAAACCAGGGTCTTCTGGTCCCAAACCACCTCACCATCAGATCCAGGAGGACTCACCCAGAGCATCAGGCCGGGCAACTTTCTGTCTCCCATGCCACACAAGGAACATCAGCAACCAAGAGGAGTCTTCACAGCAGCTGACATCATCATCATCATCCCTTCAACTGTGAAACCTAGACTCTGGATATCCCTAATTTTTCTCCTCCCGCAACATAGCATTGGTTATCGTCCCACTCCCCCCTGCCCCTCTCCTACCACTTTGACCTTTCTGATACTCAACCTAAATATCCTGGCTTTACATTTTGCATTTTACTGTCCCTCCTTCCCTCTCCCCTCTTTCTCTCACCCTCTTTTTCCACTACTTTTCTCCCTCTCCAACCCCTTATGAAAAAACCTGTAAGGCCCAGATCCTCAAAGGTATTTAGGTGCTTAATGCCCATTGAAGCTATTGAATCTGGGCCTACATTTTTATAGTACAAATAAAATATTGAATTGACTACCTTAAAAAAAACCAACCAAACAAAAAAACCACCACCACACACCTGAACTATCAAGATGGTTGGCTATCACCGCCCTGACAACTCTGTGTATCTTTCTTCCCCCCCACATTTTTTGTCCTTACAGATAATAAAATATTTGGAGTGAGGACCGTGTAGTCCTGTACATTTGTACAGCATGTAGCACATGTAAGGTGCTGCCACAAGAATTACCAATAAATAATATAGTTGTTAAGCTTAAAGCAACATGATTCAGGTTCTCATTTTTCCCATTGTATTTTAAACACGTTTTCACCAAAGACATTACATGTGCAGTTGAAAGGACACTTAGATGCTTTTAAAATTGAATTGACATTAACATAAAAATGTTGGCGCCTGAAGGGTAACAAGGTCTTGCATGTGGCAAACATTCAAGATGATATTGAGAAGCACAATGCTGCTTGAAATTGTATTTTTCAGATGAGATGTAAAATTGATGTCCTACCCATTTTGTTGTTAAAAAAATCTCATGGCAGTGACCATTGTGCACAGTAGGCATGTTATAACCCAGCTGTCCAGGCCAAAATCCATATTGGATAATCACATTCTACCTAAAAGTTTCCTTTGTATTTTTAAAGAGACAGTGTCCCACATTTCATCTCACACAGTTCCTAAGAGCTGCCATTCTAGATATTTTTTGGTTTTCTGTAAGCAATACCTGGAACAGGAATTCTCTCTCTCTTGTTCTGCAGACCACTTTCCAAAAGAAGAATCGCCTTTCCTCCAAACACCCCATTTCAAAACATTTCATTCTGAAGATCACCAGCCGCTGGTGGTCTGAAGATCAGTGTGTGATCTATCTAGTTAAAACACTGCTGCATGCAGAGGGCAGCACTGAATTAGGAAAACCTAATTCTCTACCACCAATGCACAAAATATCAGATCAGCTGGGGACCTATCTTAGGTAATTATAGGGTACCTATTAATATAGTGTCTGAGTGCCTCACAATCTTTAACGTATTTGGCCTCACAACACCCCTGTGAGGTAGGGAAGTACTAAAATTGCATTGCAGTTTACAGATGGAGATCTGAGGAAGTCTGCCATTAAGTGATCTGCCCAAAGTCACAGATGCAGAGCTTGGCTACACAGACAGCACTGCAGCTGCACCACTGTAGCACTTTAGTGAAGATGCTACTATGCCAATGGGAGAACTTCACCCATTGGCATAGCTAATCCACCTCCACAAGAGGCCATAGTTATGTCGGTGGGAGAAGCTTTCCTGTCGACATAGCACTGTCTGCTCCAGGTGTTCAGTCGATAGAACTACATCGCTCTGTTTTTTCACACCCTGAATGATGTAAGTTTGTAGTGTAGACCTGGCCATGGTCTGTGACAGAGCAGGAAACAGAACCCAAGTATGCCAAGTTCCAGGCTAGAGTTCTAAAAACTGGACCCACAACAAAGGACAAAAATACAGGACTCTTGAAATAAATGTGACACTAAAGAGTTTCAGACAATTCTTATGTCTTCCAAACAGCTGGAACAAAGAAGAAGAAGAACAATACACCACTTTTTGGCAGCTGTTCATTCCTGAACTACAGGAACAAAAACTAGAGGTTTTCACATGAGCTCTGTTAGAAAAGGATAAAAATAAAAACCAATTTCATTGGTACCAGAAATATCACATAGTGCTGTACACAGAGCCTCCACAATACATATCTGCTGGCATATAATGTATATCTGCTACATGCCACTTCATCAGAATCGACCTGAGATTTATTGAGCTTTCCAAGACAAAGGAATATGGTGGCTACTTGCTTCCGAGTCCACAGAGGGTTGTCACAGGAAGATGACCCCAGGAATTAAGTTAGTGCTGCATCAAGCCATCATCACTGACACCTTGTCTTGTACACCTAGAAATTAGGTCTTGTACACCTAACTACGTTGCTCAGGGCTGTGAAAAAATTTGCACTCTCAGCACCATAGTTAGGCTGACCTAACCCCCAGTGTAGATGCATCCAGGTTGATGGAAGAATTCTCAGTGTGGTGAACTAACTAGATCAACCGAAAAACCCCTTCTGTCAACACAGGAAATGTACTCCTGGGAGAATTCTGCTCTACTGCACAAGTGCAGAATTAATGTCCCCTAGAGATTTTTTTACCCCCGCAGAATAATTGATTCTGATGCCAAGACGAAGGGAAGCCGTGAGAGAGGACGTGCTGCAATTACACCTTTCACTAACCTCTCCCATTCAGTCAGGTACAGCTGCACATGTTCCCATGTGGCCCTGCACAGTCAACATGTGACCCTGCACCCCCATTCAGCCAGCATAGCTGCCCATGTTTCCATGTGTCTCTGCACTCCAATTCAGCCAGGCATGGCTGCACCTGTCCCCATATGTCCCTGCATCCCCCACCCTCCTGTCACAATGTGGCCTTGCACCCCCACTCCCAATTCAGCCTCTGGCTCAATGTTGTCACCCATCTAGCTCCTGTCACCCCCCCCCCACTAGCCTTTATGAACCCCAGTCTGTGTGACCCCCTCCAGCAGCCCTGTGAGCCCTGCTCGTTCCATCCCCCACCTCCATATCCTGTGTCTCGTCACATGGCCCTACAAGTAGGGCGCTATGAGGAAGGCAGCCTCTGCCCAGTCCCTCCCCACAGCTGGCTGCTCCAGCCTGTGAGCCAGCTGCCGTCTGCTTGTGCCACATCAGTCCCTGTTGGGGGGTCAGCCAGGGACTGCATGGAGGAGGTTCCCCACCTCCCTAACAATCCCTCCCCCAGAAAAAAAAAAAAACCAAAAAAAAAAAAAACCACTGTTCCATATTTCTCCCACCCACACCCAACAATACAGGTTCCTCCCAGGCTCCTTCCCATTAATTACTTCCCTCTCCCTCTGTTACCCCTGACTTACCCAAGCCTTTGCACTGCTTCTGAGGGGTGTGGGAAATTCATTTAAACTACAATACAGAAATGTATTATTACTCAGAATTCTGTATTAATATGCCTAGTAAGGAATCTATTTGTCAAAATCATTTCTGGAATCTTTTTTGTTGTCTGTATTGTTACAGACATACTTGCTGACAGGTATTTTGAAATAAATTACCATAATAATTGAAACTGGCATGATTATATTGTGTTATTTTGACAAATAAAATGCAGAAATTTGAAAATTTTTAAAATATTGTACACAGAATTTAACTTTTTGGCATAGAATTCCCACAAGAGTAACTCTGGAGATAGAGTGCTATAGCTGTGCTACTGCAGTGTAGATATACCAAGTCAGTCTTGATGGATTTCCTTCTGCCACCTTGCCATGCACGCCTACTTACAGTGAAACAGAACAAGCCATTACCACTGAAGAGAATAGTCATATATGTGTTTAACATTTCTCCTTAGAGTATCAGTTAACTTTCTGCATCCCTGCATTCATCCTCTTTCGAGACGAATGTTAATTGTTTATACTGAAGCTGAGGACACATTTGCAAAGTGGAGGCAGTTGTATACCTGTTTGCATCCTCTGTAGGAGGCACTGGTATCTTTCTGTATCTTCACAGCAGCCTGAGGTCTATCCTGCTTTTAGTAAACCTCACCTTCCTGTAGCTGTATGTATGATTATCATTTTTCTCCTCTGCTATGCTACCTCCACTACAGAGGCCCAATAATGCCCACAGTGTTATATGAATAGCAAAAGCAGAGCATAAATGATACAGAATATCTAAGTAGGATCATATAAGCCGGAAATGTAAAAAACCTACAAGATCATTGAGATCTTCAACCTGTAAGTGCAGATATAAATACCCTGACAGATGACACAATGCATCCATCCACAAGATCATGCAGGACATCTCTGGCCCATCAGAGGAACTCAAATTTTGTTCTTGTATTCATGTTTATTCAAGCGAATCTCCTAATGGAATGTTGGTGCTTCTACACAAAACACTAAATTGCACATTTTGTTGCAAACACTACTGTGAAGATGTATTTGCAGTGTACACTAAAGACATGCAATCAACAGTGATGGAAGAGGGTACAAAATCAAAGGGATTCTATTAAAAATATTGTTAGCTTACATCTGACCACCCATTCAGAGAAGACTTCTGAAGAGGCACACAGATGAAACAAAAAGGGACACTATGTTTTCTAGCTCTTATTCTTCAGTCAGGTTTCTTCTAAATCTGCCTTGAAAAAGAAAAGAAGAGCAGGTCAGGTAAATGCAATATTGTACAGATGTTTTCTTTGTGATGTTCTACATTTTATGATTTGCCATAAACAGGGAATAACTGAAAGACATCTTTGCCTAGCCACTCACATTACAGATTGATTACTCACATTACAGATTTGATGTTGACAAGCTTGCCTCTCTCTGGTCTGGTCAAATACCTTTAGACAACTATTCAGATGGGACAACGGAAGTGAATTAAATTGGAAATCTAAATCTTTCAGTGACTGTGCTGCGCTGAGAGGAGAGAGGCTATGAAGCAGGCATGGATCTTTGTCGCTACTAGTTTTCTAACAGTAAGATTTATGGGTGCCAGATTTCCTATTTGGAAGATAGGCCACTGGGTTTTATCCTTTTGGACAATGGAAATATAAAGTTACGTAAAACCCTGGATGTAGATTCTGTGCCTGATTCTCACTGCACCTTCTGCTGTCATTTACATGTGAGCAAAGTGGGTGTGAAGTGTTACCACCTATGAGAGTGGAGAATTCTGGTTTGGTTGCATTTTTACACCAATTCTGCACAGGTGCACACAAGATACAATGAAGTGGAAAAATCATGCCCTTTAGGTATCAGTTATCAAGAAAACCTTTTTCAAAGAATTCAGGGCATCTTGGATAGAAGGCACCATGTAAGAGCAATTATTATTTCAGAGATGCAGATGGGCATGGCAGAGGATTGCATTTGGCAGATACATATTTCACAAAAAGATGTACATGGAAGCATCCTATTAATCTGCAAATGCAAGGAATTATCACTACACCAACAAGTGGAATTTATAGAAAGCCTTCTAGAACATAGTGCAGTCAAGTAGCCACCCTTTGAGACAATCCTGTAGTTGTGAAGACATGTACAAAGAACTGAAGAAAAAAAAATTACATTAAAAATCCTTAAAAAACAAAAGAACATTGAAACTCGTACTGTATGCATGATGCTTAGAAGAATTCTATTTTCTGTTAGCTTGGAACAATCAAAACCCCAATCTGAAGAGCCAAAATTTACTCTCCAGCCATCCAACAAACTTCTAAACTGCACTTAAATATCCTGGGAGCTCTGACCCCTGGGACCAATTTTATTATTCAAATGATTATTTCTATAAAGGCTGTTAGTGTAAGCAGCTGTGCAATATGCAAAAAAAACCAACAACCCCACATATGTAAAGAGCAGCAAACCATATCAAAAGGCCTAACATCTAAAATCACAGAACACAAAGAGGCAAAGAACAAATTCAAAGTGAAGAGCAGCCCTTATAGTGGGATTTCTTTGCAGAGTAGCTTAACTCTCAGAAGTGAGTGGGAGGAGAAGAGAGATGAGCAAACATTAATTGGTAGTGTGATAGGCAGCAAAGTTGTCACAAAAATACTTGAATTGGTGAGGGAAACAATAAGCACAGTCGGGAGAGCTTGGGTGGCGTGTAGTGAGTGGGAGGAGATGGGAGTGTAGGGTGGATCTGTGCAGAGCCTTTAAGGTCAAGACGGAACCTGAACTGGCTATAAAGAGAGAAAGGAGGTCAGTGAGGGGATTTGAGAAGCAGGAGAGAGAGATGGTCAGGCTTGAGGCTGAAAGTGAAGAATAACCTCCTTCACTCTCAGTTTCCTCATAAATGGCACTAAAGAGCAAAAGAGGAGGAAAATTTGCCCACCAGGCTGCTACTTTGCTCAAACACCTCCTCTGACACTTAGCCAGTTAGACTCATTCTGCATTTCAGAAACATGCCCATAGCTTAATTGCACATACACTCAACTCCAAGTGCCTTTTTGGGACCCCACTTGCTGTTCGGTGGCATTTACAGGCAAAATGATGCTGAAGGCTAGTTTTTATTTTCAACTGTAGCTTTTCCATGCTTAATATTCCATGCAGCCAGGATTTTTAAGTACTGGTTAAATCAGATCAGCAGCTTTTCCGTTGAAGGAAACCACACAACATCTAGGAGTCTTCCTCCTGCCTGAACTCAAGGCAAGGTTTCAAGCACTGAGAAACAGCCGGGTAGCCAGCTCTTCTCCTACCCAGCCACTACCTTTGTTGCAACGTTGGTTCTAACTGTGCAATCTCCCTTTACTGCTCTGGGTCCCAGTGAACATTGGCTCTGCCATGTAGAACACACTGTGGCCAGGTCTCTTTAGCGATAACACACTTTAAAAAAAAAAAAACACACATAAAAAAACAAACTACCAAATTCAAACACTGCTGTGGCACTGCTAAGAAACACAAGGGGAAGTCGCAATGGCCACATAGTGCATTCCCTTCAAGTGAACTGACAACCCTGAATCCATAATGCCGAAGGTCAGCCTCCCCTCCACTCAGAGTATATCCATCAAAATAGCAAGTCTGGGAGAATCTTGCATTGAAATGAGGAACACTAGTAGGCTTCAGGGCCAGCTCTAACAAGTAAACTCAGCAGAAGGAAACATACTGTATATCCTATATGCCCCCTAAAACATCCAAGCCAGTCTTACATGTAGTACAAATTTATGAAAAAGAAAAAAATATTTTCGCTACAAAATAGTTGCAGGCACATTTTCTTGCTGACAACCAAATCAGAAATCCAGGCTGACCCTGGACAAATCATTTATGTAAAGATTTTTTTTTCTTTTAAATTATTGTGGATATTTAAACACTGGATAAGATAACAATGAGGTGGGTTCCTTTAAGAAAGGGGTCGGTATCTCACAGCTTACAGCAGCAGAAGATGCATAAGTTACCATGGAAATTAAATGTTATTGAACAGCAGAATATTTGTTTTTAAAAGGACTGCGGGTACTGTTAAATATGGAAAAATCCCAGCCTTTTTATATAATACTGGGCTATTATCAGTGCTGGGAAGACTGGTGTTTCAGAATATTTTTGGGATATTATAATTTTAAGGAAAATTTAAGGATAACTAAAAAGACACCCTAGACACTAAAGTTTTCTATTTATTCTACTTAAATGGTACAGCATAGACAGTGACAAACAGGCTTCCCTGCCTACGTGCCTTAATCCTGACCTGGGGAACTATAGCATTGGGAAAGAGATGGCCACTGAGATAAGCTATTTAAATGTTTACTAGTTACTAAAATAAAGATGGCTGTTGAAACTTCCACATCTTGTCCATATGAACTTTGCACTGCCTGAGAATTAAAGGCACACTAAACATTATTTTAAACCAACAACAAAGATAAATAATTGTTACTCTTGGTAGAGTCCAATGTCCTGGTTTTCAGGTGTCATTGTCGTATCGCCCTGAAATAGAGCTGATCTTGTCTGAGCCCAAGAAGAGTGTATGAAGTCCTCTGTACCAAGTTTGGGAGTGGCGAGTGATGCCCAATCAGGGCCTTTCAGTGGCTGTGGGAATTCTGCAAGGACTCACCCAAGTGTCCTCAGCATCAAGCTTTCAGCTGACCGAGTGAATGGTGCTGTAGCCAGCAGATCAGGAATTACTTGCATACAAGTTGTGTATCATCTGGTGAGGTTACTCAGTAGAAACACTGCTAGACCTTCAAAGACCCAAGCCATTCTGAAGCTAGTTTCTGCTCCCTGTATAGTATGCTAACTTGGCCCCTGTAATTAACAAACACTTCGGGGAATTCGATTATACATGCATATAAGAATAATACCCTTTTACCAGTCCTGCCCATGCCAAGGCAACTTAAGAATGGGGCAGCTAAATTCCCTTCCAAGCATGAAGGAGGCAAGAGAATGCATGGTAGTAGTATGCATAGCCTTATGGTAGTAGAGAAGGGTCAGTGAAGCGCCAAATAGAAGGAGTGAGTCTGTGGCTCAGATAAGAAGTCAATCCTTTTTTATGGGTGCAGTTAAACCTCTCAACTCCTCTGTCAGCCTGGGGATGGAAGAAGTGGGTGAAGGAGGTGAAATGCTGGAAGTGACAGGCAGTAAATTGGGACCACTGTCTGTAGCATTTGTGATGCACGCCATCAAGTTAACAGATCTAGGATCCTCATCATGACCTGAGACTTTATGGCCAAAACTGGAATAACTCTAGCACATTTAGGGATTGGGGGTGGGGAATGAGGGAGGGTCAGTCAGTGAGCAGGTATTTGAGGGTATGTGGAGAAATTCTCCGGAGCTTAAGGTGGGTATGGTGGCAATTTGGAGGAATTTGGGGCCACAGAGTTGACAGGCTCTGCAGAATTTGACTAAGGTGTCTATGTCAGGACAGAGCATAAATGTCCTGGTATCTCTGGTTTGAAAAAAAAACAAAACCCAAACAAACACATGCTTATTCTGGATGAAAGCAAAGACATAAGCTCAGAATGCAACAGGTTCCAAGCAAGGCAATCATCTCAGACAATCTGCCCCAGAGTAACCAGTATGGAAAAAGGCAATGAACACTTAGAGCAGATGACCTGCAGTAGATAGTCTCATCTTATGCCAGAGCCCTGACCAGACTAGAGGCTTGTTTTAATTTCTTCCTGAAGATGGCAAGCTGATGAAGTCTATGGAGAAGTGCAAGCAAATCCATAAAGGAAGAATGCATGCAGCAAAAGGCATGAAATGACAAGTAAAGTAGCCAGAATCAGATATTTCTCCCAAAGAAAACTGAAGCTGGTAATTAAGTGGTTTTGGCCAAAGGGGAATATATTGGCTCCCGCACTAGACTGCTTTGCTATCAGTGTCTGTGGTTCTGTGTGAATACCACAGAATCTGCCAGAAAAGCAAACATCCATTTTGCTGCTGCCCACAAGCCCAGAGGTAAAAGCAGTCAGGTTGCAACTGTTCTCAGCAAAGGGAAATCCGAAGGTATTCTTCTGTCACCTTCAGTTTAGAAATTTGGACAGAGACAATCAATTGAGGAATCAGGTTTCCTGTGGTAGACAAAGAGTATTCATCCAGGATGACGGCCTCATTCACTGTCTGGAGATCAACACAGCCCCAATCATTTCCTGAATGTGTTGGATAACAAAGCACTTTGGCACTTCACATCAATTACATTCAATAATGGTTCAATAACGATGAATTAGGTAGCTGAGCAGAGACTGGCTTATAAAGTGGCACTGAAAACCAACAATTCAATGCATGACCTGTGAAACTCATTGACTTATGCTTGAGTTATGTGGCTAAAAACAGTGATTCCACAGATGTCTGAACAAGTCCGGGGTGAAATCCTGGATACTGTGAAATCAATGGGAGTTTTGCCAATGACTTCAACCAAGGCAAGATTTCAACCCAGGTATTGTAAGGCCCAAGGAAGGTCAGACTGTAGGATGAGGATGCCCTCCATTTGAAATCAGGACTTGGCAGCACTAAAGAAGTCAGCCAAAAAATATTAGTCCTGTTGTAGTTTCTTAAAGGCTTGTCACAAACTGTGAAAGTGCTTCAAGTGAGATGCTTCTGAAGACTGAAACAAAACCCTCCACTACAGAATGACCTGAGATTTACAAGTGTAGCTTGGAGCAGAGCTTGGGGTGCACAATTACTGATGTTCCATCTCAAAACGGGTGGAAAGTGTGACTCGTTTTCTCCCTTCTGCCACTGCCTGAATGCCAGAAGACAATAGAAAATTAGAAACTATACTCTTTCTTATTTACATTATTGAATGTAATAATTTCCACAGGGTTGCTCGTACTTCCAAGAAACATGTGAAGGTGGGGAATTACATAGCTGGAACCAAACATGCTGGAGCAACACTTGTGACTACAGTGTCTATGGAGAACAGTTTGCTGTAATACCAACATTCACCATACCTGTGAAAAGTGCAGTCTTTTCCATTTGAATATTTATACTGCACCCATCTCCATGGTATCTGCACCTCATTGTCATCTTGTAGCATTAGTAGAGACAGCTGAAACAGCTCATTACAGTATAACTTTAAACGGGCTCCAGGTCACTAAAACAATGCTGGCTGTTAAAGCTTTCATCTCTTGCCATGTTACCATTGCAGTGCCTGATAAGTAAGGCTAACCTATTAATAATAAGCTATGCTATACTTTAAACTAGAAACAAGTACAAGAGAGTAAGAGGATAGGCATAGCTGTCATCATAGTCATTCAGCCCTTGGCTTCTTCACTAAAGTGAAGTTACAGTCAACTATAGCCCTGGATTTTGTGATATGAGTAGCTGTGCACTAGGAGAACTGAGACCAACTCATTTCACATATACCACCAAGAAGCCAGTAAATGGAATCAAATTTTGGCTACTACCAACCGAGGCTCAGTATCCCATTATTAACTCTCCGATATACTCAACTCTGCAGCCCACCATTTTATCAATTGGTGTGCTTCTGCTAACAGAGAAAGGAAAAATAGTGACCCAAGTGTCTGTGTATAATATAGGAATCTCTCTCTTGGGATTCACTAAGGAGGAGTATTGTAGGAATTAACCAAACAGCATTTCAGCAGAGGCTACAGAACTCTTTTACAGATGCTACCATGAAAGTAAAGAACCTTTCATTCCTTTTACTAAAAGGCTTTGCAATTGTGTCAAGACAGGTAAAGCAAAAGGACACTGCCAATGTAGTTGGTCCCAAATTTAACTTTGGTGTCAGATGGCATTTTACACTAATATGGATAAAAAATGTTTCATGATTTTTTAATCCAAAAATGTATCTTTCTTTTATTTCATTTTTATTATTTATAGCTCATACATCAGGGTGGGTAGCTATAATAAATTCTGTAAAAGTTCTGTGGTATACATTTGATATTAAAGACGCTATAAATTATAAAGCTGGATTGCACAACAAATTTATTAAAGAATGATAGTGGAGTTTGGTTTACCAAAAAACAGAGGCGCCAACTTACAAACCTGGGTGCTTAAAGATAGGCTTCTAAGTCGATAGTAGTCACCTAAATAAAAGTGGGCATACACCGCTGGAAATCAAGCCACTTTTATTTCAGGGTCTGAATACTGGCCAGGTTCTGACATCCTTACTCATGTTGATTGGTTCCTTATTCCTGAAATAGCCCTACTGAAGTCAACAGGACTAATCTGGAGTAAGGCCCAGATCCTCAAAGGTATTTGAAGTCAGTGGAAAGTTAGGCACCTAAATACCTTTGAGGAGCTGGACATAAGGTACTACCTCATGTAATTGAGGGTATCAGAATCTGGTTCTATAGATTTTAGCCTTGCTTCAGTAAAGCACTTAAGCCCATGCTTAACTTCAGTGTGACTTCAGCATGTGGTGAAGTGCTATGTTGAATCAGGTTCCTAACTGTAAGTACCACCCTTCCACACACTGAGTAGTACTTTATCCTGCAAGTTGTCCCATTAACTTCAAATCAGACTTCTTGAGGAATAAACTATTTCTCAGTGTACACAAGGATGACAGAATCAGGCATACATAATAAAAATGAGGTTCAATTCAGGAAAAGGCTCTAATACACTACACATCCTATGGGCCCAATTATTCCACTTTGATTCCTGGCAAGTAGAAAACAAGAAGAGTGAGGTATGACCGCACAACTTGTGGATGGGTAAGGGTGCTACTCACTGTGAGCAAGGATGGAAGAATCTAGCCTTTTGTGATTATTCACCACGTGCATTCCCGATTCTATGCATGTATATTCAGGCGATTGTATGTACAGTAGAATCTTGTGAACAAGAGAGAGAGACAGTATTATATTATGTTTGAACATGCTTGTAGTCAGATTATAGAAATTCTTGCCAAACCTTCAATAGTGCCCAAGTGTTTTAATAAAACAAACTTAGTCAATGATTAGAGAAAATAAAATAATTCCCAACACACCCATAATTACTCAATGGAAGACTAATTACATATTGTTGACTATTTACTGTGCAGAGACACAGTTAACCATGATTTTTGAAACCATGTTCTGTATAAAGACATCACCCAATAGCTATTATCTTTTCTGAAGGGTCATCAGCAATTTGGAAGCACTAATTTGAAAAAGAATCTGTTGAAAAAAGTAGAAACGGGATAAAATGCTAACTCAGATGGTGTCAGAAAAAATAGGAGTTACATGCTTGGCAAAACAGAAAAAGACTAGGGGAGGGATAATATAATAAAAGGCAGAAGATGCCTCTGTTATAAATACTGCCGGTGAAGGCCAGAGTTAGCCCTGAAGCGGCTACCGTGTATGCTAAGCCATGTTGGAATTATGCCAGAGTCCACAGCGACAGAGCCCCAGCAGCCCAAACAGCAGCTCAGGTTCCCTCACAAAGAGAGATCAGACTAAGCCAGAGTGAAAACATCACTATGATCGTGTAGCTAATTTCTAATGCCCCGATTCTTCATTCTTATGGGATAAGATACTACCAAGTGCAAGGTTGGCATCACTGGGCCAAAACCTTGGTTCTTACAGTGAGACTCCTATGGTCCTGATTCAGCATGCGTTTAAGTCCCATTGTAGATAAGCACACGCTTAGCATGTTTCTGAACTGGGTCAAAAATCCATAGAGCCAGAATGCAATACCCTCATTTACATGACATAGTGAGACTGGCAGTAACCAGAGAGAGATCAAATGACTCTATGGCCTGGTAAGGAGAGTCACATGGGTTCCAGTGAAGGTGATCAAATAGCAAGTGTGAAAAATCAGGACAGGTATGGGGGGTAATAGGTGGCTATATAAGACAAAGCCCTGAATATCAGAACTATCCCTATAAAACTGGGACCTCTGGTCACCCTAGTTCAGGGGTCGGCAACCTTTGTCACCTGGCCCGTCAGGGTAAAGCCGCTGGCGGGCCGGGCCGGTTTGTTTATCTGGAGCATCCGCCGGCACGGAGCCCTGCAGCTCCCACTGGCCGCAGTTCTCTGTTCCCAGCCAATGGGAGCAGTGGGAAGCAGTGGCTAGCACGTTCCTCAGCCCACACTGCTTCCCGTGGCTCCCATTGGCCGGGAACGGTGAACCGTGGCCAGTGGGAGTTGCGGGGCTCCGTGCCTGCGGACACTCCAGATAAACAAACCGGCCCGGCCCACCAGCGGCTTAACACTGACGGGCCGGGTGCCAAAGGTTGCTGACTCCTGCCCCGGTTCCAGTCCCTGCTCCATATCAAGGAGAGCAGGGATTTGAACCCAGGTGTCCCACATCCTGGGGGAATGTCTAACTACTGGGCTATTGGGTAAAGTAGCAGTGACATGCATAAATCCCTTTGTAGATCTAGCCCTTGAGTCTAAGGGCTGGTCCACACTAGCCCCCAAGTTCGAACTAAGATACGCGACTTCAGCTACGTGAATAATGTAGCTGAAGTCAAAGTATCTTATTTCGAACTTCAAAGTACTCACCGCTGGTCCACACGGCGGCGCGCAGGCTCCCGTCGACTCCGCCTGCTCCGTTCGTGGAGCAAGATTACCGGCGTCGACGGGGGAGCACTTCCTGGTTCGATTTATCGCGTCTAGACAAGACGCGATAAATCGAACCCAGAAGATCGATTGGACTCCTCCGACGCGGCAGGTAAGTATAGACGTACCCTAAGTGACTTTGGTGCTGTTGACAATTTTATTCACAGTGCCTAAAATGTTTAACTCTTTGGCTAATCAAAAATGTGGGTGTCCAAATTCAGACAGACAGCACAGTGAACAGAATGCAGAATATTCAACCATCTCCCTGCTGTTTCCCCCTAAGTTTAACATAGCCAAATAATATATGCACTAAAAATGCATTGTATCAAACAGATATCAGAGACTGAGTCTTTGATCCCACTACCCACCACTTCCCAGCCCCACGCGCAGAGCCCAGCTCCTTAGTCGCAGCTGGTTGCCTGGTTCCCTCACTTCCATTCCAAATAGAAAATTATCTTTCCCCTTTATTTACATGATCATTTCCTTTTATGGATCAAAATAAATGGCATTAAAGCAAATATACAAATAAAAGGGGAAAATAATTTTCAATGTGGAATGCAGGTGGAAGGCCCATATGACTAGGGAGACCAGACTGTCTGCTGCGAGCAGGGAACTGTTCTCTACAGCAGGTCTGGAGACCAGTGAGATAGTGAGGAGCTCTGCCGCTCACTCCTGCTCCCCAACTCTGCTGTAGTAACCACTTCTGTGCCTCTACCTCACATTATCCATGGCACCTTATTCATTCCCCCATATCCATACCCCTTCCTTCCCCACAACACATAGTCTTCCTCCCTCATAGTCATTAGGCCCTGCAGCTGAGTCCCAGCCAAGGGCTACCACACACCTGCCAGAACAAGACTGACCTCTGAGAAATCGCAGGAGGATTCAGCAAAGTTGTCCCTGTAGCAGAGATGCAAGTTAAAGGCCTGGTTGTCAGAGATCCACAACTCTCCTGGCCCTATCTACAAGCCTATCAGCCTCTCTAGAGATTCACCTTGACCGACTCACATATTCTCCTATCTACACAATTATTTTTTTTAAGTGTTCATTAAAACTTTTTAGCCACTGGGTTTTAAAAATACGCCTGGCTGAACTATCGTCTGAATATGCCGGAGTGTTATGTGTGGAGTTTGTGGAGAGTGTGGTTGTTTAACTAAAGGATCCCCCCCATGCCACTCCCCAATAAATATGAAGAAAACACGGCAAAATTTCCAAAAGAGAGCATTTTCAAACCTTGCTGATACAAAAATTGGTAAGTATCTTACTAAAACTTATTACATAGAACATGCAACACTGGAGAGTTATTGTGCCAATTTTTGAGACTAAATTCAATCACTAAATTATATTAGAGAGAGGATTTAGACCAGTTTTAAGTGCAAATCTCAATGTAATCTTTCCTAAAAAGATCACTATGATTACCCCTATGATAGATGAGTCCTCTCTCTATTATATAGACATAGACATACACAGAGAAGCAATTTCCCTGTTTAGTAAGCACATTGCTAGAGAGCTAAAGCAATCTATATTGGCTGCTAGCTACATTTCAGACACTATAGCTTCAGATAAAAGAGCCACAATGATATGTGCCTGTAACATAAATAATAATGTGCTCATTCACTTGGGTGGAGCTGAGGAATCCAGGATGCAGACAAACTCAGTAAATTGACTAGTCTGCAAAGGGAATATCCTAATTTGTGACTTCTGATTGAAAAAACTCCTAAAAACTCATGAATTGAGACACACCTTTTGGGTCTGTTTATACTTCAGTTCCTTTTTGTTTTAACACCAATTCAAATGTCAGAACGGGGTGTTAGAACTGGGGGGGGGGGATTTGGGGTATACAGAAAGCCTTTACAGCTGTCACAAAATTACAGTCTTAGTTATCAATGTATGTGCCTAATCTGCTCACCAAATATCCGGGATTATAAAACAATCGGATGGAGCAATAGCTGTTCAATTTATTATTACAAAGATAAGGCTGTATCTGAAAATTTCCTGCTCCTCTTCTCTAGCTAAATCCTTTAAAAGGTACAGAGGCAAATTCATTATTACTACACAAAAAGTTACAACTTTAACTGTAGCTTATCAGCATGCATCTTCAAAGTGCTATACAAACATAGCACAAAGAGATGCCTCTTATTCCTGAAAAATTGATCATCTCAGATTTAAGAACAGTTAGGACCCACATTTAAAATTGAGGATATGACTTCATATTGAAAAACCTATGCTATTTCCTGGAACTACCGTAGCTGTAATAAAATGTGAGCAGAAGTAGTGATTGTGGGAATCATAATTACACTTCCTCCCATATATTAAACATCTAAACAGTTGTGTCCACACTTTGTTTTATATGCTGTTCTTTACACTGACTGGTGGGCAGAAAAACATTAAGGGGTGGAGGGGAGAAACCTGCAAGTTTAAAAGCACCTTAAAAAGAAAACCACATTGGGTCTCCTCACTGTGCCACAAAGTCTCTATTCCTCCCCAGAGCAAATCTTAAGGTTGTGAAACAGAGCGTGAATATCCACTCATGACATTCCTGTCCTCATTCATATGTCTGCACTTCATGTTCAACTCTCCCAAGGAGAAGCCCAAGAGAGTACACGTGCGGGGGGCTGGAGATGATCACTAGCCAGCCTACGCCAGATTCGTGTGCGATGGAGAGTCAGGTACCAGCAGCACAGCCCCCGTTGCCATTGGCTTTGGCACGCCCGGCCCCTCGGTTTTAAGGCACCCTCGAGAGTCCCCAGTCCGGGAGTGTCTCTCTCTAAAGCGCTTCACTTACCCGCTATGAAAGTCAGCAGCGCCCTTGGGTTGCGTCCTTCCAGCCCTCGCTCCCAAACTGAACCCAACCCAAAGCAGCCCCACCCCAAGCCAGGCTCCCACTCCCTTCCTCCTCGCTTTCCCCGCGGCGGGGGCGAAAGGCAAAAGTCTCTGCCGGGCTGAATCCCGGGGACTGTCCCCGTTTTCCAGCGGGCTGTTACCTTCCTTGCCGTGTCCGATCAATGCCCGGCTCCAAAACGCTTCCCCCACCTCCCCGAGCACGAGCAACTCTAGGCAAGGGGGCCGGGGGGGGGGGGGGCACAAAACCTCCTCCTCTTCCAGCCGCCGATACTATATATCCGGCTTCGAGGCGGGAGGTGGGGGGAGAGTTGCCCTGCCCGTCTCTGCCTCTCGCAGGGAGCGCGGGCGGCAACCTTCGCGCGCGCCCACGCCCACGCCCCTACGCGAAGGGCAGAGCGGGACCGGCCGGCGAAGCGGCTGCAGATTAGCCCGTGTCCCGCCCCGGCTGGGCTGGGCTGGGCTCTCTCCCGTTGCTGGCCCCGGGGCTAGGATCCGGGTGCGCTGAACTGCAGCTGACACGCGCTGCAGCCGCTGAGCCGAAGAAAAGCAAAGCGGCGGAGGGGCAGCCGGGGTCCGCTCCTCGCTACGAATGAACTCTAGGCGCCCCCCCCCGAGCACACAGCGGCGGCGCCCCATGCAAAGCAGCAGCAGGGTTCCCGCCGCCGCTCCCCGTGTGTGGCCCTGAGCCGTGCCGCAGGGAGCCCAACTCGGCAGTGGCGCTTTAAGGCAAGCGCAGGATATTTGGGGCAGGGTGTTGCGATGTCTTTCCCTACCGTGAGCATGGAGCGCCTCTGCCGGGCTTCACTGGGGCCGCTGCCTGGCTCCAGGACCCCCTAGTGGAACTTAGGAAGCGAAGACAGAAGCAAGGAGCGAGCGAGAGCTGCAGCTGCGCTTGCCTCGCCTCCCTAGCTTAGCAGCGCCCCCCGGCCTCTTTTATTATCACCTCTCGCTTCGTACCCTCACACTCCAGCTTCAAATTAAAAGGGGGCAGCCACGCTTGACAGAAAGGGAGCGGTCTGGACTCCCGTACTCACACCAGGCAAAGGGAAACCACCGGGGATGGATGAGAATTTAGTAGTCTCTAAATTCATCCTGAACTGGCCCATGCAAAAGACTGTTATTAGGCCTTGGATGGCTGGCTTTCTTGCCAAGGGCACCATTTCCGATTTTTTTTTGGGGGGGGGGGCTTTAACCTTAATTCCAGGGGCTACTGCAGCACCTGGAAACTCTAGGGTTTTGTTGGGTTTTTTTTTTACAGATAACAGAAATTAGCTGACAGGAGCACTGTATCTAATTCCTATACAAAGAAAGAAAATGAAGTAAATATTAGACCCACCCAGCTCGGATACAAACATGTTAGGATATCTTATGTCAAGTCACTTAAGGGACATTGGTTAGGTTTAAAATTTTAATGTATATTCTTACTTTGTTACTAACTCTTGAATACAAGGACTGAAACAATTGTAGAAAAAATCAAGATCACTCTTTCGTGGTTCACCGAGCTTGAAATACATCCTTTAACTTTTGGAAGCATTGTACTAGGGCACTTGCCTGGGGCTCTAGGGTTGTTATCTCACTACAAATAACAGACTACAAACTGACTTTAAACAGGAGTGAAATTGACACTTTCAAGTCACTTTCACAGTATTGCCAACCCCAAATGTTCAAAAATCATGAATCGGGCTCACCCAAAACCATGAGATTATGTAAAAATAATAGATTTGGTGTCCTTTTTATTTGCCTTCTGTTTTTTTGAGCCTTTAGGGTCACATTTTGAAGCTTTCTCCACAGCCATGAGGGTTAGAAACTTCATGTTTCTTTAAGAATGCAGGTTGAAATCATCACATATCCACTTGACTCCAGGAGCTGGGGCTTTAAGGAAAACAATAATGATTGTGGAACTCATGACAAAATCATGAGAGTTGGCAACACTGTTTTCACTTTTGTTTAAAGACTAGCGGGGCCGGCCTTAGGCACAGGCGAACTGGGCAAAAGCCCAGGGCGCCATTATAAATGGGCTCAAGTATCAGAGGGGTAGCCGTGTTAGTCTGGATCTGTAGAAGCGACAAAGGGTCCTGTGGCACCTTATAGACTAACAGAGGTATTGAAGCATAAGCTTTCGTGGGTGAATACCCACTTCTTCGGATGCAAGCAGTGGAAAATTACATTCCTTCAGACTGGTGAGTGCAGCTCTCTTAAAGGGGCAGAGTGGGGTCTCTCACCCACTCCCCTAGCTCACATACGCTGTCTCTTTCACACTCACCCCCAACACATACTTATATTGTTGTTGATACTTCCTGCAATGCAGATATACTCTCTGTAATTTTATTCTTTCAAAGTGCTGTTATTTCAGTTTTTTTGACTGGTCTATGCATTTCATAATTTTATTTCTCTCTTATGCGTAAAGGTAATTCTTTTAGTAGAGAGTTCTAAAATGCCTAACCTGTTCTGACTGGAGTAATTATCATTATTACTTTTATTATCATATTGTGCTTTGTCATTCATTATTTAAAGCAGTACAATCAAATGATAGTATCCTTCTAGAATGTAACTTTAGCCTATACTAACCTTAGCAGTGCCAGTTTAAAAAACATTAGCTAAACACATAACGTTGGACACTGGGCAGATAAAGGTTGCTTATTTTCAAATTGTATTATTAGTTGTATCTGTGTAATAACTTAAAATTTGCATGAAAATAAATGCAGTTCCAACTATGACACGAATAGCAATGATGGAGTCAAATGTTAGTGAGTCACATACATGATTGGGACAGTAAACATAAATGCCAAAATAATTAGAAAAATAAATTCCCTGTCTTAATAAAAAAGAAACAATGGCAGTAACACAGTGTGTGTCTGTTAGAAGCAGGTTTTATTTATTTTTATTTGTCTCTACTAAAGATATTGTACAAAGGATCAGACGTGTGTTTCTGATATCTGTGTTAAAGCTCCGGAACTGATACCTCAAGGCTTGGGATTGGGAATATCTTGCTGTATTATCTCCTGATTGTTCTAAATTTACATGTACATTTTAAACGTGGCTTTAATTGGAGTTTGTATATATTTTGTCTTTTTTATATAACAATTAGAGTGCTCCTGTCAGCTCATTCCTAAGTTATTATCTGCAAAAACCCTACTGTTTTCAGGTGCCTAAGTAGTCCCTGGAATCATGGTTAAAGTTTCCTCCCACCCCCCAAGAATCTGACATGGTGCCCCGGTGAGCCAGGAGTGGCCAGAGGGATGCAGGAGGGCCGTGGGCTCTGGCAAGATGCAGCCCCCATGGGACAGTGTGAAGCCCACCTTGAGCCACATGCCGAGCAGCAGGCACCACAAGCCACAGCAGCAGTGCAGAAGTAAGGGTGGCAATACACCATGTACCAAAGACTAGTTACTTTCCGGAAGGCTCTTAAACACACCACTACCGTAATTGCATTGCAGTTCTCACAGGAGAATATTTAAAACCAAATACCAAGAAAATTCCACATTTTAAAGTTGAGAAAAAAATGGAGGCTTCTGAGGTATATCAGGGCCAGGGCAGGCAGGAAAGGAAAATCAACAGGCACAGGAGCTCTGGCCAGCTCTTCCTCTTGAAAGAAAGTTGGAGGGTCAAATCTTCTAGTCCTTAATCATGTAAAAATTCTATTGCCATCAGCACCTCCACTCATAGATATTAACATGTGCTCAATAACTATACACTTCATACTTAAATATTGGAGCCATCTTATTCAGGGCTACACATCTTACACACATTGGCTCAGGGACTACATTTTCTGGCATATTCTGAACAGTGCTGAGCACACAGATGGTGCCCAGTGAATAATACAAATTACAACAATAATCGTCAACTTTATGGACTCTGTGGATGCAATTTCTGTTCTCTGTTCTGGAATTGGCCTGGATACAGCAGAAACCCTAAGGCTAGGTCCACACTACCCGCCCGATTCGGCGGGTAGAGATCGATCTTCTGGGATCGATTTATCGCGTCTCATCTGGACACGGAACTCCTGCTCGGCGAGAGGAGGAAGCGCTGTCAACGGGGGAGCCTGCCTGCGCCGCGTAAGTAAATTTAGTTCGATCTATATAACGTCGACTTCAGCTACGCTATTCTCGTAGCTGAAGTTGCGTTTCCTAGATCGACCCCCCGCCCCAGTGTGGATCAGCCCTAAGAATGAAGCATAAACACATCTGATACTTATACGACACTTTCTCATGTCTTCCTTTTCTCGAACTCAGAATAAAAAATGACAAAACAAAAAGGTTTTCAATTAAAATGTAAAATTGCACAGCAGCCATTGCTCTACAACCCAGCAGGGGGTAGAACCTGCCACCCTGTGGCAGTTAAGTGATCTCATCTAACTCTCATTCTCTGTCTTTCTTCATCCTTCCTGACCTCTGTATTGCTTTTCATGCTGTCAAGGGCGACAACCTTCCCAGTCACCTCGGACTCTTTGGTGGGGTCTTAGGGTACATCTACACTACCCGCCGGGGTTTTGTCAACAAAACAGTGACTGCATACACACTGAGATGCAACTTTTGGTGGCAAAAAAATCAAACTACCCCGATACGAGACATAAGGCTTTTTGCGCACAATTTTTGTTGACAAAGTGTCAGTATAGACACCACCCTTGATTTCATCACTTTATCCTGACCACTCTGGTCAGCAGTTTGAACTCCACTGCCCTGCAGCCAGGTAAACAACCATCCACCCCTCCCCTTTGGAAGACCCATGAATTTTTGAAATTCCATCTCCTGTTGGCCTGAGCAGGGAAAGGTCTCATTGCATCTTCCCAGGTGATCATAGCAGCTTATCTCAGCTTGGACCACTGTGGAACTGCTAGATCTGATCAGTATATGGGGAGAGGAATCTGTGCAGTCCCAGCTGCGCTCCAGTCATAGGAATTTTGATACCTACAGGCAGATTTCTCAAGGCTTGTGCAAAAAGGGCTATGATGGGGACATGCTGCAGTGCAGAGTGAAGATAAAGGAGCTGAGGCAGGTGTACCATAAGGTGAGGGAGGCATACCATCGCTCCGGTGCTGCACCTCACAGAGACATACATTACTGCTTCTCATTTTCAAAGTGTTGCCTCAAAGCCTCCCTGATTCTAATTGCTCCCCTCTGGGCACCTCTGATAGCTATAGTATTTTGCTGCTCAAAATCAGCCGCCAAATGGTCTGCCTCAACACTCTGTCCCTGAGCAAACCTTTCACCATTAGCTTCACAAAGATTATGCAGAGCACGGCAGGCAGCTATGACCATGGGTCTATTATCCTTATTGAAGTCTAACCTGCCATGAAGGCTTTGCCAGTGTGCCTTGAATCTGCCAAAGGCGCATTCCACTGCCATCCGGCACCTACTCAGCCTGTTGTTGAGCTGCCCCTTACTGCTGTCCAGGTTTCCTGTGTAAGGTTTCATGAGCCATGGCTGTAAGGGATATGCCGGGTCTCCCAGGATCACTGTGGGCATTTCAACATCCCCCACTGTAATCTTCTGTTCTGGAAAGAAAGTCCCCACTTTTAGCTTTCTATACAGGCCAGTGTTCCTGAAGATGCGCGCATCATGCACTTTCTCAGACCATCCTGCATTGATGTCAATGAAACGCCCACGGTGATCCACAAGCACCTGCAACACCATGGAGAAGTACCCCATCCTACTGATTTACTCTGTCGCAAGGTGGTCTGGTGACAAAATTGGAATATGTGCGCCATCTATCGTCCCTCCACAGTTAGGGAAACCCATTTCTGCAAACCGCTCACTATTTCACGCACATTTCCCAGAGTCACGGTCCTTCATAGCAGGATGCGATTAATTGCCCTGCACACTTGCATTATTAACACAGCCCCAATGGTCGACTTCCCCACTACAAATTGATTTGCGACTGACCAGTAGCAGTCTGGAGTTGCCAGCTTCCACACAGCAATTGTCACATGCTTCTCTACCAATAGGGCAGCTCTCATTTTGGTGTCCTTGTGCCATAGTGCTGGGGCAAACTCCACAAACAGGTCCAGGGAGGTGGCTTTCCGCATCTGAAAGTTCTGCAGCCACTGCTCGTCATCCCTCACCTGCCTGATGATACGATCCCACCATTCAGTGCTTGTTTCCTGAGCCCAAAAGCGACAGTCTACCCTATGCAGCTGTTCTGTGAATGCCAAAAGCAATCTAAAGTTGCTCCTATCCATATCACACAGCATGTCAGGCAACTGGGAGTGTTCTTCAGTTAGGAACTTCGTGATTAACTGCATTGCAATCTTCATGACAGTTATCAGAGTATAGGAGAGCAGTACGGGAGCCATCCCTTCTCACAAAGATGCTGGGGTGCACAGCAAAGAAAGGCTATTGAAAAATGCCACAAAAGAAAGCCAGAAGCCCATGGAATGCTGAGACAGAAAACAATGCATCATGGGACATTGAGTCCCAAGATGCGCTGTGATCTGCTCCACCTAGGGTGACCAGATGTCCCGATTTTATAGGGACAGTCCCAATTTTTGGGTCTTTTTCTTATATTGGCTCCTATTACTCCCCACCCCCGTCCTGATTTTTCACACTTGCTGTCTGGGCACCCTAGCTCCACCTTCCCACAAGACCTAGCGACAGAAGGTGTCGAGCTGGACTGTGTGATAGGTACCCACAGTGCATTGCTCACACTGTCGATGATAGTGTCCCAACTGTGGACGTGCTCCGCTGACAGAGGGAGTGAGTGTGAACATGCAATATCGATTTTTATTATAGTGCTTTGAGTGTTGACATAACTTTTGTCGACAAAACTCTAGTGTAGACAAGGCCTGAGTCCCCTGCATTCTCTCTTCAATGACCCCCACCTATCCCCTGCAGTGGGATTCCTGTTTTCATAGAATCATAGAATATCAGGGTTGGAAGGGACCTTAGGAGGTCATCTAGTCCAACCCTCTGCTCAAAGCAGGACCAATCCCCAATTTTTGACCCAGATCCCTAAATGGCCCCCTCAAGGATTGAACTCACAACCCTGGGTTTAGCAGGCCAATGCTCAAACCACTGAGCTATCCTTTCCTCCCTCTCCGGCTCATCTTTTACAGGCTCATCTAATGACTTAATTTAATCACCTGCCCTTTCTTATCTTAATCACCCTGCCTCTGTTTGTAAACAAAATATTGACTCCCTGTCCCAGGGGCACAAGCTGGGAGCAGCACCTCTCTGCTGCAGAACTCACGTTCCACACTGATGCCGTGCTGTAGGTAAGAGCTCCACTTGGGAGGGCACCTTCCACTTGGGAGGGCACCTCCTATATGAAACTTGGAGGGCAGTGCAGAAGCCCCCCAACCATCCCTAAATGGCATCCCTGTTTCTTGCCCGCTTATTCCATCTTCACTTTACAACCAACAAATGTAGAGAGTCTTAACCAAATTTATTTTCCCCATAAAAATATTTCTTTAGGTTTTTTTGTTTAATTACAAAGGTGGTGCAAACCATGTAATTAGGTTATGTACGGTACTATAGGTAGATAAGGGAGGGAAAACCCTACTTACTGCAGCTTTGCCAGGAATATTAAGTTGTCCTACTTTGTCTGCAGCACAAGCTACACCCCTGAGATCCAGGAAAATCCTTCAAGCCATTATGTGGCCTGAGCAGTAAAAGTTAGCAATTATACAGCGCTACACACCTTCAGAGTTCCATAAAAACATCAATTAACCTTCACATTAACTTTGCATGGCAATATTAATCAAATCATTTCTCTTCAATTTACTGATGGTGAAACAGGTACAGAGAGGTAAGAACGCTGCCTATGGTTGCAAAGCGAGGCAGTGTCAGGGCCGGGATTAGAACCCTGAGACCTACCTGCAGACTGCTAGACCACAGAAGTGCCATAATAGTATAAATCAATGTTTTAAAATCAGAAAATACCAATAAATGGGCTTTGCAGTACAAGGCCAATAATTATTAGTATTTCTTGTCTAAAGACCCACAAGTGTGTCAGGCACCATGCAGTCAAATAAAGCAATCCACACAGTCTCCTCTCCAAAGGGATTACACTCTAGGGCTTTAAATTTGCAAACGTGTTCACAGAGATCAATTATTATTAGTTTATGGGTTATGGTACCACCCCCATGCTCTATGCACTGTCTACACATTCACTTTGGTCCTACACCAAAGGAGCTAACAGTCTAAAGACAGGCAATTAGCTTGCTTAACAATCTAACCCTCAATTGTCTACTTCATTTCAAGTGGTCTCCTACAGCATGTGTGAACCCCAGTGCTTAACAATCTGTCCCAATTTGTATTTAGTTTAGATACTCTGGTAATTACCTTCCCCAGACTTGAAGAAGAGCTCTGTGAAGCACTGCAGCATTTTAAATTCCCTCCATGAACAGTTTGTGTCCTCATTTTGTCTCTGTCACACACTGTGTCCCATGTTTGGGCCTTAATTGGTCAACAGTGGTATGGCTAATGCAGATGCTTAAGAGGCCCTTGCAAGAGGGACACGAGTTAGGGCTGCCCTAGTTTGTGCTGTGCTAAGACTGCACTGATTTCCACATCCCCTGAATAAGTCATGAATCTGACCTCAGTGCTTTGCACCTTGTGATGTCACTTACACATGTACAAAGTGACTGCAAACCAAATGTCAAATGCTACTAAATTAGAAGCAGCAGACTGTAGCAAGGAAAGAGGTGCATCGGTGTTTGTGGGGAGGAAGCAGGCTCCTTAGGCTGTGCAGAGCAAAGATGGAGAAGGTTCTCGAAGAACACAGGAAGAACAATACAGGGATAAAATCAGGGGCAAGAATAAAGGGTCTGGTGGGGGGGCCGTGATAGTCTGTACCCCTATGTTTACCCCTTTTACAAGACAATGATACATTTTGTACAAAGTAGGCCTGGTGAGGTATAGTTCGAAAACTCAGAATTTGCTGATCATTATTGTGCTGGTAAAATATGTATGGCAACACTGTATATAAAGTTATAAGATCCCTCTGTAAGGTGTTAATGAGATGCGTTCCAAGTCAGGGGAGCGACCACAAACTAGTTCCTCAGAGACAAAAGGAAAGCTGATGCCTCAGCCAGGTTAAGTGGCCATTCCTTGGCAGGAAAGAGGGTGTGGGCAAAAAAATCGACATCTTGACAAAGAAACATCTTGGGGTTCCCACCCACACAGACTTTCTGTCTCCTGAACCTCAGCTGGAGAGGATTCTCGAAGAAAAGAAAGAACTATAAGAAGGGAGAGCATACACCAAAATTATCTCTCCCTTCCTCTGTTCCTATGGCATCGGCAACAATGGAAGAACAAAGGAAGCAGCACTAGACTGGGGGAGAGATCCTGACTGAAAGAAATTCAGCCAGTAATACTGCTGAAATATATGGTGAGAGAGACCTTTGCTTTGAATTTACTTTAGCTTGTTATGTTAGACATTAGTTGCATTTTACGTTTATTTTCTTGTAACCAATTCTGACTTTTATGCCTCATTACTGGTAATCACTTAAAATCTATCCTTCTGTAGTTAATAAAACTTTTTTTATTGACTTATCTAAACCAGTGTGTTTGGACTGAAGTGTTTGGGAAACCCCATTGGGGATAACAGGATTTGTGTATATCATTTTCTATTAATAAAGTGATAGACTTTATATGAGTTTGTATTGTCCAGGAGAGAGCTGGGTAGTACAAGACGTACATTTCTAGGGTAGGTCTGAGACTGGGAATTTGCTGGTGTAATTCAAGAGTGGCTGGCTATAACACTCATATAATACAACTGGGAGTAACTTACATGCTGGAGGCTGTGTAAGCAAACCAGGAGTGATAGCTCTGACTCTAAAGTAGGGTAAAAGGCAGCCCAGGCTGGAGAATAGAAGGGACACTGCTATTCATCAGTCCAGATTGTAACCTGGGTAATGTCACAGAAGCAGGAAGGGAAAGGGACCAAGGAGGCAGGAGAAAACAGACCAAGCTAAACAGAAAGAGAGAATGACCAGCGGGACAAAAGGAAAGGAGTCAAAAGATGGCTTCAAAAAGGCTCTGCAAAGGTGCAGGGATCTGCCTGAGGGAACAACTTGCAATATCAGGTCCCATGTTTGTCCACTCAGCTCTCTAGAAAGACTTTCCACACTTTTTATACTTTTCAAACCTACCTGGTCTGGCTGACAAGGTGAGTGAGCAGAAGATCTCTACACAGTCATGGATGGCCCTAGATAAAGAGGTTAAGAACCTAAATACCTTTGTGTATCTGGGCCTTGGAACCTGACTCCCTCTAAATTTGTTTCAAAAAGTGAAACAAGCAAAATTTTCTTATTTTCAAAAGAAAATTGTTTGACAATGCGGATTTTCTATAGAAAACTGAAATTTTATTCAACCAGTTATAAAATCCTAGCAATGTAGGGCTAGAGAAATGGTAACTTCATCCTGCATGCTATCAAAAACATAACAGGACAGTTTACTCTAAAATGCAGAACAGAGTTTTTGCACATGCTGTGTGTTTTTGAGCAGGTTGTTGGTTCACAAAACAGGGACACGTCTAAGCGATCAAAGACAGTTGTTCCTTTGGGTGGGTCTGCCTGGGTTCCCTTGTTTGTATATCTTGGAAAGGAAGATCTCTAGAGGGTTTCATAGGGGATGAGGTTGTAGAGTCTCTCTTGGAGATGTTTGAGGAATCCTTAAATTTCTGTGTGAATTGTGGTCTGTGGTCTTCGAGTTCTTTATAGTAGATGGTGTCAGAGAGTTGTTGATTGGCCTCATTGACATAGCATTGACATAGCATGACAGTTAAGAACATAGCATCATAACCTAAAGACATATCTCCACTGTTTATCAATAACCCACTGTGATGGGATCCCTGGGGTGCATCCCTGGACTGTGGTACCACTGTGCCCCCTTAATTCATTAATCTGGGGTGTCTCTCAGAATGACTTATTGGTGCAAGCAGAAAACTCTTCCAGGTGCTATTACCACTCAGTACAACCGCATGTGGAGCCCCACACCCAGCCAGATTGCATGAATGCTCCAAGAGCCACTTACAAATCACACAGAGAAAGGCACCAGCCTAATCCCCCCAGTTCCCAGCCTTGTACCACCAGAATATACCCTCTTGCACTGCTCAAGACCCCTTTTTGAGCAGTGCAAGTTTATTAATTGGTTCACCACTTCATCAATGGAAAATGGCCATATACCAGCCTTTGTAACCTGAGCAGATTTACCAAGCAGTTCAGTCGAACTCATTGGTAAAGATAAACATTAGAATAAGTTTATTGATTACAAAAGATGGATTTTAAGTGATTATAAGTGATAGGCAAAAGTCAGAGTAGTTACCAAAGGAAAATAAAAGATAAGCACGCAGTCTACATTCTCAACTTTAATAGACTAGGCAATATCTGGACTAAGCAGTTTTTCTCACCCCACTGGATACTGTAGGTTGGTTACAATCTTTCATACATAAGCTCTCTCTGTTAGCTCCAATGTTCTTGCTGCCTTCAGCATGTGTAGGAGAGGAGAAAGGGCCAACCATGAGGCCTCTGTCCCCTATTTTATATCCTCCTATCATGTGCTTGAAGAACACAAGTCCAGGCATATTGGGTGGGCATTGCTGAGTCACCAGGCAAGGTTGAGCAATTCCCCAGGTGTGGCTGTGGCCTTGTGCAAGTGAGTCATTGAATGTGCTGGACAATGGTTGTTGATGGTTATTCAACACCCACCCAGGCATTGGTTACCTCCCTTGTAGTATCTGGGTTTCTAATATCTGAGTGATTCCCCAACTCACAGCATATTTTAGTGACAACCATACAACACAATCTCATAACTTCATATGCACTAATGATATACATATTTAGATAGAACAATGACTTTCAGCAGACCATAACTAAGGTTGTGATTCTGTCACGGAGGTCCTGGAAGTCGTGGATTCCATGACTTTCCGTAACCTTTGCAACTTCCACAGCTGCAGTGGCTGGTGTGGCTGGCCCTGGGGACCACCCGAGCAGCAGTCCCGGGGACGGCCCCCGGGAGCGCCCGAGTCGCGGTCCCAAGCAGGGCCCCTCCCCAAGCAGCAGTGCCCTGGGGCCCTCCAGTAGCTTTTTCATAACTGCTTTCTGTATCTCACCAGCCTGGGGAAAGACACCCCGCCCCATCAGTCGGGTCATTTGCATTCTCACAAACCACCACCTGACAATTTCCTGGGCTCAACTCCTCTGCTATTACAGGCGTTGGAGCTGCATCTTGATTTAAAGAGACGCAGTTAACATTCCAAAAGCCTATCGGGAACAACGTCCTGAAAAACAGGAACCTCGATTGGGGTACCCTCTGTCACCCCCTTTTCTGTCCCCAAGAAGTCAGCAGTGTGACTGATCCCCTCCAGGAGGTAAGTTACACAGTTCTTTCTCCAAACCTGGGTCACAGGCTGAATGCCTGGGTTCACAGATGCTGAATCAACCATTCTGTCCTGGGCATTCTCTCCTAAGCGACCAGTGAAGAGACATTCCTTCACTCCCCTGGTTTCCCACTCTGGACCCCCCTCTAAGACATGTCCCTCTATGTTCTCTAGTGTGGAATCTGTCCCCTGTTCAGCTGTGAAGGGCTCACAGCTAACAGGCTGGAGAGTTTTATTACTGACAGGTGCTACACCCCCGTCCTTTCCCGGGGTGGTGTTGCCTCCAGCTTCAGTGCAGGAGCTGGTTTCAACCACCCCCACACACCTAGAAGCATGCTGCTTCCCCCTGCTGTAGAGTTAAAGGAACCATCACCCACCTCAGTGGTTTCTAAGATTCCATCACCTTTCTCTGGGCTCCCTCTGGGACACATCTCCCTATGCTCTCTAGAGTGGGATCTATCTTTTGCTCATCTGCAAAACCCTGGCAGCTAACAACTGGGACAGCATCTTCAGTCACAGATGACATTTCCCCCGCCCCTGATCCCAAGGAAATTCTGTATTCCTTGGGCATGGAGGAGCTCGTTCCAGCCCTTCCACTACCCAAAACCAGGCTGCTACTTTCTACTGCTGGAGAATCAAAGAAATTTCCTTCATTCCCCTCAGCAGCTCCTGGGGCTTCAACCCCTCCCCCCGGGAACCCAATACAATATTTCTTTTTGCTATGGGTCACCACACTAACAGTCATCTTAGCATTGTGGAAGAAATCATTTCCCACTAACATGTCAGCCAGTATGCCCTCAATTGGGGGTAATAGTAACAATCAGATGACTATCCAGACCTTCCCACGCCATATGAATTTTAGCTAGTGGTACGAGGAATCTGGTTTCACCCACCCCCACAATCTCTGCCATTTGGCCATTGGGACCATGCTCTGTTTACCCAGAGAGGCCTGGGCCCCTGTATCTTTCCACCCCAAATATTCCCGGGCATGAATTCTGACAATTTTAAAGTGCTCTACATCTGGTTCACTGGAGACAGTCTCCACAAAACTTGCTAGGTAAAAAGTGGGTGTTCCTGCCTGGTTCTGCTCTGGGGCCTCTGGACTGAAGACAGACACACTAACATGGGCTAGTGGGGGCTTATTTTCCTTTAGCTTGGGGCATTTATTCTTCAGGTGCTCAGTGGAGTTACAGAGGTAGCACCTTCTGGGCTCCTCTGTTTTGACAGAAGGTTTCGGATAGGAGTTACCAGTAAGAAGATGTTTTTCGGGAAGAGAATTTCTGGGCTTCCAACCCCCTTCTTTCTTACTAGAGATGAAACAGGATCCTCTCTTGCCACCAGGTTTAAATCCCTCTTTTGATGGATTGCTGTCAATAAATGTCTGGGTCTGTTCAAAGGCATCAGATAGAGATGCCATCTCATCCAGAGTCTTTATATTTTTGTCCCATAGGCACTGCTTTACACCTGCCTTACATATGCTTAGGAAATGCTCTTGAGCAACAAGATCAAACATTCCTTCAAAGCTTGCCACTCCTTTGCCCCTCCCCCATCATATTTTCATTGTTTACATATTCCCCATTACTTGGGGGGAGGGATAGCTCAGTGGTTTGAGCATTGGCCTGCTAAACCCAGGGTTGTGAGATCAATCCTTGAGGGGGCCACCTAAGGATCTGGGGCAAAAGTCTGTCCGGGGACAGTACTTGGTCCTGCTAGTGAAGGCAGGGGACTGGACTCAATGACCTTTCAAGGTCCTTCCAGTTCTAGGAGATAGGCATATCTCCATTTATTTTTAATTTATTTTTAATACCCCTCATAAGATTCCTAAATTTAGCTCTATATGTTTCAAGGGTAATCTGAAACCTTCACAAAACAGTGTTTTTAAATTTACAAGAATCTAAAGCATCTTCAATGGGCATTTCATTGAATACATTTAGAGCTTTACCAGTAAATTTTGCAATCAGGGTAGGAACTCTCTTAGCATCAGGGATTTTGTGCGCTGCACACAGCCTTTCAAAGGTAGTCAGATATTCAGTAATATCATCTGCCTTGTTATATTCAGCACATAAATTATCCTAATTATGGATTTTTGGAGTGATGGGAATCGTTGGGTCAGTGATTTCTGGTTCTGTTTCTCTAGCAGGTCCACTTAGTGTTTTCGCACTCTCTCTCTTTCCTCCCGCTCTTTTTGAATCTCCTTTATCTCCAGTTCCTTCAGCTCCAAGATTCTCTGGTGCTCTCTCTCTTTTTCTGCCACCTGCAATCTGAACAGCTCCAGGTTCACAATGGCTTCACTGCTTTCACTCACTCTCTTTTTTTCCCCTGTCCTTACTTCCCTTTCCAAAAATAAGCAAACAGAATATAACAAACTGATAAACTCCTCTTCACCCTCCTTAGCCACTACACTGAAAGCCTCACTTAAAATCTGTATCACAGTGTATGAAGTGCCAAACTCACTCAATACAACAAGCTGTGCATTTCATCCTGCTTGCTGCACCACTGTGATAGGATCCCCAGGTGCAACCTGGGACCACTGTGTCCCTTTAACTCACTAATCTGGGGTGTCTCTCACAATGCCTTATTGGTGACAAACAGAAAACCCCTCGGCTGCTGTTACCACTCAGAACAACCGCATGTGGAGCCCCACACTCAGCCAGATTGCATGAATGCTCCCAGAGCCACTCCCGAATCACACAGAGAAAGATACCAGTCTAATCCTGCCAGCTCCCAGTCTTGTGTCACTGGAATATACCATCTTGCACTGCTCTAGACCCTTTCTTGAGCAATGCAAGTTTATTAATTCGTTCATCACATACACCAGCCTTTGTAAACTGAGAAGATTTACCAACCACTTCAGTCAAACTTACTGGTAAGGATAAGCATTAGAATAAATTTATTGATTACAAAAGATGGATTATAAGTAATAGGCAAAAGTCAGAGTAGTTACCAAAGGAAAATAAAAGGTAAGCACACAGTCTAAATTCTCAGCCTTAATAGACTAGGCATTATCTGAACTAAGCAGTTTTTCTCACCCCACTGGATACTGTAGGTTGGTTACAGTGTTTCATACGCAGGCTCTTCCTGTTAGGCTGGGGACCAGTCTACTCAGCTCCAGTGTTCTCGTTGCCTTCAGCGTGGGTAGGGGGAAGAGAAAGGACCAATCATGAAGCCTCTGTTCCCTATTTCATATCCTCATTTCATATGGCTTGGAGAACACAAATCCAGGCATGTCTGGTGGGCATTGATGAGTCACCAGGCAAGGTTGAGCAATTCCCCTGGTGTGGCCTTGTGAAAGTGGGTCATTGAATTGTAATTTCCTTGCTGGACAATGGCTGTTGATTTTTTTTTGACACCCATGCAGGCGTTGGTTACCTCCCTTGTTATTATCTCTGGGTTTCTAATATCTGTGCGATTCCCCAACTCACAGCATATTTTAGTGACAACCATACAACACAATCTTATAACTTCATATTCACTAAAGATATACATATTTAGATAGACCAATAACTTTCAGCAGATCATAACCTTTCCCATAGTACCTTACATGGCATACTTTATATGAAATATCACAATTATTATATATAAATGATTAATATTGGGGTTACAAGGCAGTCCCCCGAAGTATAGAGTATCACACCCACACAATACACCTTTGAGGATCCATAAGTCCTACACGTGCCTTCCACAACGTGTGGTGCACCTCATCCAGTGCATGAAATGCCCCCACAACAAATATGTAGGTGAAACCAAAGAATCACTATGCTCTCAAATGAACTCACACAGAAAAATGATAAGACAAAAACACCCTATCACCTGTGGGCAAATGTTTTTCACAAAATGATCACTACATATCTGACATCCCATCCTCAAAGAAAACCTGCACAAAAGACAAGCCTGGCACCTTAAATATATAACTTTGCTAGACACTGAAAATCATAGACTCAGTAGACACACTGGTTTTATGTCTCATTACAGCAATCTGTAACCCATTAACTCTCCTTTTTCCTATGACTGCAGAGGTGTTAATTGCACACTTTGTCTTGAATGGTCTCTTGCAACCTCTGCTAACTCCTTATGCTAAAAACCTGTCCCACCTGTATTTAGCTGTGCCACTCTGATTATCTTTCCCAGAACTGAAGAAGAGCTCCATGTAGCTCGAAAGCTGTCTCTTTTACCTACAGATGTTGGTCTAGTAGTGAAAGATATTACCTATCCCACCTTGTGTCTCTTATAGCCTGGGACCAACCCAGCTACAGCAACACTGCAATCAACTACAGAGTGATTGTCATTCTCTTTCTGGATGAATAAATATTTATTTAAAAGAAGAATGGCTTCAGCAAGAGAAATTGAGAAAAACCCACAAAAGAATATTCCATCGTTCAGTAGTTACATTACTCACCTGAGAGATGGCAGATTCCTGTTCAAATCCTTTCTCCATATCAGGCAGAGGGGGGACTTGAACCTTGTCTCCCACATCCTGGGGGATTTCCTCAACCACTGCTCTAAAAGTTAGGAGGGAGGCTGTTTCCTCCTCCGGGATGGTTGGTGTGGAGTTAAGCATACCCTGAGCACACCTACCAGATAAGGCCCCTCAGGGAAGGTAGGCAGAGGAACACTTATCTTTCCCTGGTTTGTGGCTCACGCTGGGGCTTAGACATAAGACAGGCATTCACATACCTAGAGTGAGGCAGCAGTTCACATCCCCAGAAGCAGAAACGTTTTACAGAAAAAGTTTAGGTGCCATGTGAGTTTAGGCACTTACAGGGTTAGGCAGCTGCCAATGGGAGTTTGAGGGAATGCTATGGTGCCTAAGACTGAGACTTAGGCACCTAAATCTGGGATCTAGGCACCTAAGTCCCTTTGAGCATCTGACCTTTTGTCTCTATTCTCACCTTCCCACTTGGAATCCCTAACCCTGCTCTTCACTAGAGCCCCAGTTCCTTTCCCCACCCATGCTGGTGGTCGCTGGTAAAAAGGACCTCTGACATCTTCTACTCCTCTGGGTAAGCTACCTAACTGCCTCTCCACAGCCAGCTGTGGCAGGGCCTACAGTGGGAGCTGGATTGGTCAGCAGATAGAGAGCTGGGCAAGCAAGCCACTTCACAGAGGAGCTATCAGCTGCTTTTCAGCTCCCAAGCAATAGTGCAAGATTTCTGCAGCAAGGGTGGAGGTTTAATAGCTTTCCCTGTTGGTTCTCCCTTCTCCCCTCCAGTGTCCCCTGCTTCTTTTCCTCCTCTGTCCCACTGCAGTAATAAGAGTGATGTTGTGGGGAAAAATAAGTGAATGATCGTGAGGTGCTCTGATACTACTGTAAAAGAGATAACAGAAGTACCTACGATAGACTGATTCTCTTTAAAGGGAGGATCAACATTTTTATAGCGACCGGTCCTCATTTATTAGAATACTTCAATCAGTGACTGAAGAATCCACCATGTACAAGATAAGAGAAAACAGAAATGGTCCTTTAACAGAGGGTTGAAGTTTTGCATCTTTTAATTTCTAATTGACCTGACTTCAATCAATTAATCAACAGTTTTTAATATGGTGTCTTTACAGCAAGCACCTGAGACACTGTACTCCAGCAAGAAGTACAGAACAGGAAGTTCATCAAAAATACAATGAAATCACCAGCTCTTTAGTTGTCTTTTAAACATGTCTTGTTAACCCTTTATAAAATTTGCATTACACTGAAGGACATAAAGCTAATATTCAGTGGCAGGCTGGAAAGACACACTTTCAAAATTGGTTGGAGCAAGATGAGACCTACTTTGGTTTCCTTATACTCAGGGCCGGCTCCAGGCACGAGCTTTCCAAGCTTGTGCTTGGGGTGGCATCAAGCATGGGGCGGCAGTCTGTGCTCACTGTGGCGGCAATTCGGCAGCAGCTCCACTGCTCTGCCTGCCACGGCGGCAATTCGGCAGCAGTTCCGCCGCTCTGCCCGCCCCGGTGGCAATTCGGCGGCAGCTGCTTGGGGCGGCCAAATTAGTAGAGCCGCCCCTGCTTATACTCAGCTGCTAAATCCAAGCAATTCTATTTCCTTTTCTCAAAACAACTGCTCCAGTCCAACCTAACCATGTGCCCCACAAGGACAAGCCTAGGGATTTGCCTCAGCATCCTGCTCTCCTCCCTCCCCTGAGATGGGAATTAGCAGCAGCAAGGATTTGGGAAAGATCTAGACCCTCACATCTCCTTCCATACATCAGCAGCTGCCAGTGAGGGTGCACAGGATAAATTCAAGGCCTTTCATCATTGTTTTGGAACATGAACATTCTGATCATTATCTGGATTGCCACTGGTTGTCAATTTCACCTTAATTATGTCCCTCTTCCACCACACTTGTGGCTGGCTAACTGGACTGTCTCGGCCTACCATACATCTGAGCCCTCTCCTCCCCTGGGCTTCTCTTTTTCTTTTTCCTCCTCTCATCTTCCCACACTTACAGCCATAGTCTCTTTTCCTTTCCCTCACCACTTCAACTCACCCCAAAATCAATAATGTTTTATAGCATATTAAAACACACTTAAAGAAACCTCTTCACTTAAAAATCAGTTCAGATGGCTCCATACCTGTCTAAGCCAAGTCTGTAACCTTTGTCCTCTTCGTTCCCTTCCTCTTTTTTCCCTTGTATCTGCTTGTTGTTTCAGCTCTTTATATAGACCATAAGTTCTCTGAGGTGAGACCTTGTCCCCTACACATTCTGTAACAGCATGTAGCACATTTCTGGTGTTAATTAATACAAATAAAATTCTTTGGGTCTGAGTATTTCAGGGATAGAAATAAAGTTGATGGTGCAGTAAGCTTAACACATGAGCTTTTTCCCATTCAGAGAAAGGATGCTTCAAATCTTATCTTGGGCACAATTAAAATGAATGTAATGTCTTATCTAGTCCCTGGTGGACAGTTTTTCATACCAGAAAACAATCAGACATTTAGGAACACTCGGCAATCTCTACTTAAGGTGAAGTTCTACTTTTCCAGAGGCGATTAAGTAAAAAAAGTGGCACTTTCTTACTTTGCAGACCTGCTCCCTGGGTACGTGTACACTACAATCAGACGTGACTGCAGCACACGTAGACCTTGTCTATATTTGTGGCAGCATGTAGAGTACATGTAGCTACACGCTGCAGTTAAAGGCAGGCTGTGTCCACGCTCACTGCAGGGTGTGTAGCTACACATGGAAGCGAAAGGCCCAGATGCGGGGAAAGGCTCAAGTAACTCCCCACCGCTGGAGCCTTTCACTGCGGCAAGGAAATGCTCGCACAACTCCCAGATCCTTTCCCCACTGCCTCTCTCACCTCCCATCAGAGCTTTCCCTCACTACCAGGGCCTTTCACTGCACTGGGGAAAGGCTCTGGCAGCAGTACACTACAGTGTAGATGTGGGAGGCCTGGCTATATAGCTATATAGGCCATATACCCTAAGGTTCAGGCATGTCTGGCACTCTACTTGCCTACGCAGTGCCTCACTGCCTACACAGATATTTATAACCAGTGCTAGCTGGATGTGCTGTGTATGCCACTGCAAGTGTAGACATACCCAACTTAGATTTGATCTAACTAGTTCAAATATCAATAGCAGTGAAGATGTAGCAGCATGGGTTAGCTGCTTGAATACAGACCCAGGGTCCTGGGTGGGGTCATACAGTCTGTGCTGCTGTGGCTTCACTGCTATTGTTATTCAAGCTAGCTGGGTCAAAGTTAGCTCAGGTATGTCTACATGTGCTGCAGTAACATATGATTACAATGGAGACATACCCTCTTGTGGGTCTGGTTACACAGCAGCAGGAGGTGTCATTTCCAGCTTGGGGAGGCATACACACATCCAAGCTTAGATACGTACTCTGATATTTTTAGTGTGCTAGCTCCATGAAAAATAGCATGTGTATGTCTTCCTGAGCTGAAAATTACACCTCCAGCTGCAGGGTAGACATACCTGGTTTGTGTTCAGGGTCAGATCCGAAAACTGTAGAGACAAAAATAAATTATTAATCATCGTGCCTCCTATTAACACCACAGAGCCAATACAGCTAAGAAGTGGGGAGGTGGATTCTATTACTTGTATGTAATCAGAATTATTTACTAAATTCACCTGGGGAAAACCCTTTGTTAGGAATGGGGTTGCACAGGTATCACTGGAGTCATAATTTGAAAACAATATGGTCACACAGGATTCACCAGTCTGGTGTACTGAGAACTGTGTTGGAATTGCAAGCTATTGCTTTAAGACCAAGATCCCTGGGTCTGCTTGCATGCCAGGGGTTCTGCAGCAATGCATGCAATCTGGGTTTAGCAGCAGCCAGTTTGCCGATAGACAGCCTGTAGGCAGGTGAGGTGAGATTTCCTTCTCTGTTTTAGGGAGCAGTCTGCTTTGTTTCTCTCTGTTTTTGGATTCTTGTATGTTCTGAATTCTAAGAAATAAAGTAATGTTATGTTGCAATCTTCTAGAAAGAGTACATTATGTTTTTATTAGGGCTGTCGATTAATTGCAGTTAACTCATGTATTTAACTCAAAAATTAATCGTGATTAAAAAATTAATCACGATTAATCACAGTTTTAATCGCACTATTAAACAATAGAATACCAATTGAAATGTATTACATGTTTTTGATGTTTTTCTACATTTTAAAATATATTGATTTCAATTACAACAAAGTATACAAACTTGACAGCGCTCACTTTATATCATTTCACTGATGGAGATTTCAAGATGATCGGAAAGTGACACTTTATTTGACTGTAGCCTCAGTAAGTGTTATATCTCAGAGACAACCAATATGCCTTTTCACAAGTGCCTCCAAGCAGAAACTGTTTCCAGTCCTAGATAGTGCTGACTAACTTATTTTCATGTGGGCTACTCATGAGAACTGGTCTGTTTGTTATATCTGCCTACCCCTTATTTGAACTCTTAGTGCCAGATCCTGAGCTGGTGTCAAAGGGCTGTTGCTCCATTAAAGTCAATGGAGCTATGATAATTTTCTCCAGCTAAGAAACTAGCCCATAGGGCTAAATGTTCTAAGAGACTCTTCTAAGCTCAAGTACATGAGCTCAAGTGCACTTGTGTCCACTTGAACACTCCCAAGACCACAAAAGTCAGATATTTCAAAAGTAAAAGATCCCCAGAGCAGTGGTCACTAACCCACTCTGCAGCTGTGACATATGCAGCATTTTCAATGACTATTTATACCTTTAACTGCACATTTTTGTTTGAGAAAATGGCTGAAGAGAGAGGTTTAGAATGAAATGCTCTTCTTAGCCTTTATGACAGCAAGGCTATTCTGATAACGTGCAAAACAAAACGACCTCTAAATACAATGTTCTTCAAAAATTCTAATGAGGCATCAGTGGCATGGTGTTGATAGACTATAATGAATGTGGCATTTTGATTTCAGAAAGCATTGGGGATTTGGGGTTTGGTTTTTTGAATAAAAAGCATTGTAAATCCATTGTCTGTGAGGCTGAATGGGAATGACACTTGGCATGTTCTTTGGCGGTCAGGGTGAACAAGAGCGAAACTTGAACATATCTGAAATTGCAGAGATCATGGAAATTCAGTTGCTTGTTTTAACGAAACAGCATTTACCCCAGCTTCCTGTGGGTGCCAAACAAAACAGTCATTCAACGCCACAGAAAATGATTGTGTGTATGCATTCCTCTGCCATGGTAGGAATGTCATTAAGAGGTGGAGGGAAGAACCTGTCTCTCACTACAGATGAAAAACTGGTTTTTTAAAAAGGCTAATAACATTCGCAGCTTGATTACAAAGTAATATTGATAAAGGTGAGGATTTTATCCCATGCTCCCCTATTTTGAGAGTGAAGAAGCAGCTTGTGCATCTCAGCCCTGGCAACAAGAATGTAAAATTCCAGTCCAAGATAAATATTTTCTTTTCATAGCCACATGGGCCTATGGTGACAAGAAGAGAAGCCAGCAGAAATACGTGGAAGGAGGGGTGGGTGGGAGACACAAGTTTGACTAGCTCATTCATATCAATTCAGCCTTTACAATAGCGAAGAAAAACGGGCTCTGAAGCAAGAGTTGTGTCAGACACCAGAACAGAAACAAACCAAATTAGTAGAATCCTTCTCCCAGTGTCTGGACTCATTTGCAACCAAAAACCGTAGCTTTGTAAATAAGCCTTTCACACAAACTGAGTCAGTAGGGGTGGTGGTAGCCATGTCCCAGCTGCAAGTCTTTCTTTATATACCTTACACTACCCATCCAGCTCTAGGTATTGATATTGTTTCATGGCAGAGTCAGCAATTAGTCTTGATAAGTGTCTTCCGATCCCTGGTGTGTTTTGCTTCACTGCAGATTCCACATGTCCTCCCTCTAGTCTGGACAAATAAGAAAGGAATATCTTCAGCTGAAAGCTCATTAACAGCTGTGGCTCATAAGCTTTTTTGAAAACACTAGTGATGCGCTAGAAGGTACACCTGTGGTTTCTCAGGAGCACCTTGTTAAAATCTGAACTCTACTTTGAAGGGATTATTATTGTTGTTATTTATTTGCATTGCAAAAGTGCTTAGAGGCCCCAGCCAGGATCCGGGCCCCGCTGTGCGAGGTGCTATTCAAACCCACAATAAAACAATCTTTGCCATTAAAAATTTACCATCTGGGATGATTTCTCTTCTCTGCCTCTACTACTGCAGTTCCCCCCTGATCTGTACTCTAATTAAGTTCTTATACCATGCCCATCACAGCAGTATCTGGATACCTTCCCGTGATGTCTAAAGCTCTATGACCAGCTTCTGTCATGTGTGGTGCCTTCCCCCTTCTTCTAGAGGGAAAAGTATAGATATATTTGTTGTTATAATGTGCTAAGTGCTTTAATTTGTGAAAGCAAAGTTGAACGAGTGCATCCAGCTTCCAGAACAGAAAGTGGTGAGGTGGCTCTTAGACTGAGCAGGAGTTCAGTCCATTCAGTTATGGACCAGCCCGTGAGGAAGTGCTCTCTTCTGCACATAGCAGCTTTATCCTTTCAGTAGAGAGTTCTACTGTGTCAGAGCAGGGGTGTGGTGAATGAAGTCCTCATCCTGGAGCATTAGATGATCTTTTATCATGGAGGCGATAAAAGATTGGGCCCAGACTGATAAGAAACGTGAAGATAAAGATGAAGACCTGGAACAATATTCTTTAGGGAGGCTGTAGGCTGGCGGGGCCATCCCTCCATGTCTGCGTCTGAGAGTGGCCACACCTCCTCACAATTTGGGTCTGCTAAAGCCTTCTCTAAGCAGAACAAGAGTGGGGGAATTAGCGATTCACAAGGGGGACCATCCTTCAAGCGGGGTGGGCCATGCACAGTCTGGGCTCTGGTGGGTGACCAGGGTGGGCTGCAGCTGTCTATTCACCCAGCCCTTAGGCAAGGTGGGGCAGCCACCAGTTAAGGCTCTGGCTTGCAATCAGGCCAATCTGTCGTACCAGCCCAGTGTAGGGGCTCAGGTTTGGGGTTGAGGGCCACATGCAGTCTATGGGGCTCAGGCAAGGGTTTGAGCTGAGGAGCACAGGCCTCCTGACCTATAGAGGGGGAATACTGCCACCCCAGAGGTGGAGTGGCGGGGGGGGAACATGGGCCCGCCCAACTCCACCATGTCCCAAGCAGAGCAGTCCACCACTGCGTCAGTGGGGATCCGCCCACAACACGCTGACCTGGTTTCAGGCTCACTCACCACCAGACTACTGCCTGGCTCCCCTGGGTTGCTTGCTTCTCTGCCCCCTCAAGCGTACCTGGATGCAGGGGTTATCCTCAATCTCCTCTGGGTACACTGCCAAAGGTAGAGGTAGCAGCTCCTCTGCCTCGAGAGCGTCAGGGCTCCTTGGAAGCTCATGCTGGACCCTGGGGCAACAGTGGTTCTCCTTGGTGCTCGCTTCCAGCAGTGGGGAAGAAGTGTCTATCGCCTCCGGCGGCCTCTTCCCAACTGAGAAGCTGGGCTGGTCTTTTATATTTCCCCTTCCTGTCCCTCCCCTCTGTTTCCGGTGTGTGGGGCATGGCCCTCCTGGCTCCTCCCACCAGGCATCGTGCCGCGTTCCCTCTGTGTCTGTGTCTGAGGGGGGCCATGCCTCCTCACCACAGAGGCAAAGTACTGAGTGGAGGATCGGTTGGTTATGCTCACAGTAAACAGTATCCTTGAGGACACAAGCTGCTGAATTCTGTAGCAGTTGTTGCTTCCCAGGCAGATTACATTGCTAAAAGTCTCTGAGAGGTGACAAAAGCATGTCCTATCAAATCCACGTTAGTGTCTGCAGGGATGAGATGCAGCCTCCTAGCCAGCTAGAAAAGTTGTGTGTTATTCATGGATGTTGTTGTGTCAGAGCTTAGTGTTATTGTGGAAATCAGAAGATTCCTAAAGTGTGTGTGTTTCTTCCATTAGTGGGGACTGCCCCATGACAACAAATTCCTCAGAGTGTTTTCCTTTGCCAATCAGCACAACCTCCAACTTGCTGGGGTTTAACTTAAACCAACTTTCCTTCTTCTCTGAGATGACCTTGGTCAGGCTCTGGGTTAGCTGGGTGACAGTGATGTGGTCTGTTGTAAAGGACTCAGAGCCACATGTCATCTGTATATTTTTTTTCTATGACAGCTATAGGAGTCTCACCAAATCTCCTGTGATGACATATCTTTCAGGTTCATAAAAATGAACTGAAGGTGTGGGGGGAAATCATTTGGGTTGCACTAGTTTAACACAGTGTTTCATTGAGCATTTTAGAATTTCCCCCCCGGACTTGGTCGAGAGCAAAATGTGGTTTAAATCCTGACCCACCCAGAAGGCCTTCCCAGCCCCATTTTAAGCTGGACAAGTTGAACACTGAGCTACACTATCATATATACTGTTCTTTCTAAGAGAAAAAGTGTAAATATTTCCAGCGTGTTGCAAAGAAATGAACATTTCTTTGCCAAGTTGTATTGCCTCTACCGTCAGTTAAGAGAATTCACTTTTCTTTAAATGGGAAAACCAATCTATAGATTTTCCTATTGCTCTTCAAGCACAGTCACCTCCCAACAGGCCCCAAGAGCCTCAATTCCCCAAGTTCTCTAACACAGCCTCTGGCTGCTTGGTAATGAATAGGTTAGACTAATTCTAAATGAGTCAGAGGAAAAGATGAAGCACAAGAAATACATGCAACCACCAATTAATGGATTGCAGCTTATCAGCATTTTTTCCAGGAGTGACTAACAAATTATGGCAAATAAATTAGGATAGGATCAAGCTACTTCTTTCCCCCCCTTGCAGCATTTGTACCTACGCTAGCACTTATTCTGAGATATGTAGTTTGTTTCTGGCACAGTTCCACTGGGAAGGAACTTTACATTGCAGATGGGACCAGTCTATATGTATTGTCCAGATGTTCTCCACACACATCGACAATTGTTAGCTCCTCTCTTGATGTCTTGTGGAATTGCATAGAGAACACCAGCTATTTGCTTCTTTTTCTAGTGTAGGAAAGGCGGGGATGAACAGCTTGAAGATGTTGCAAAATAAAAATGCCTTCAAACAGCTTCCTCAGAAGATCTTAAGCCACAAGCGGTTTCCTACAGAGCAACTCACAAACACTTTGAAGAAAAGGCAAAACTCTTGTGAGGAAGACCCTGACTCGCTCTCAGGCCGGAGTTATTTTTTGTTTTTGGCTCCTTCCCAATGCCTCTCTGCTAGATTGCACTCTCTCCAATGAACTAAATCCAGTCTTTCTGAGGTACCCCATCTCAGATCAATCAGCTTCCATTAGCTATTGTGGGGAAACAGAGAAAGAAAAGTGTTATTACAGAAGACATACAGAACAAATTAATCTTGATTCTCTTCCAGAACTTTCTACTAATCCCTAAAGGGAGTAACAGTGTGACCTATCATTTCTGGATTGCCGCATTTGACACTGGCCCATCAACTCCTGTGAAATTTTGAAAGAGGAAGGTAACTCTAGTTATTATACGGTATAATATAATTATATTACATACTATAAAATTTTACTCATTAACTGTCATTTAGCTTTATATAACTCTGCTGTGAATTTGGCTTCCTAGGGTGAAGAGAATGTGTTGTTGACACAGAACATAAACCTCACTCCAAGTGAGTAAGCAGGAGTGTATTTTCCATAGGCATATCTCTTGAGACCTTGATTTGAATATAAATTGATGGGGGTGAAAGATCAGTACAACAAACCTCACGTTGGAATTATGGTAAATCCCACCCGGGCAGAGCCCACCCTTCTTTAACAAGGATCTCAGGCCTCTCATGTGATTATAGAAAGAGAATGAAAATTTGCTTCTAATTCTGCCATGTGAATTCCCAAACATAATAAACCAGCCATTCATTTTTGCTTACACCTGCCAAGCCTCAACTGTTGTGGGAATCTATAAGAGGAATTTGGTGATTAGCTTTTGTTCTACACCTGGTAACAAATATTATATTCAAATTAAGATCTAGCAGTATTTATCTATTACCATTAATTGAGTACATGCATCTATAAATGTCAAATATAACAAGCACATCTGACACACATATCAAGGCAAGTTAAATTACAGAGTATGGTCAGATTCACCTGTACCTTCTGGCTATTTTGCACCACTCTGGCTTAATCAACTAGTTAAGTCAGATCTATGGCTGATTTACATTGTCAGACTGGCGCAAAATAGCAAGTGTTAGTACCTTCACATTCTTTTAGGGATCAGCACATGGTCACTCAACAATAATTCTGGCATACTGTTGTTTGAGGCAAAGGACAATCACAAACTGCTATTCAGGAATGAACTAACCAATAGCAAGATAATCAGTTTGCATAGTTTCATGATATTTTATTAGAAACAGAACAATAAAGCTATGTGTTGCTGGCAAAGGGAAAGTAAGGTAGCGTGTAGCTATGAATGACATCCCCAATGGGAAACAGCATAGAGCAAGCAGCAAATGGTCAAAAAACAAACAAAACAAAACACACCTTTAGAGAAACTGCAGACTGCAGCCATTAAGGAATAATAATTGATTCCTCAAACAGGTAGGAAACAATCAATCATTACAGAAAAGCACCCCAGGACAACACTGAGGGACTCTTCCTTCAAGTGTTTTTGAGCCAATTTTCCATTCCGTCTCAGCCTTTTTATGCCATTGTAGGTGAAAAGCAGAGTCATAAACCTAGTGGAAGCAGACAGAGGGGATGTGTCAGTGACAAGAGGCATTCTGTTCTCTGGCTATTCTCAGCTGTTGGATGGCTCCTAAAGGGTTGCTGCAGCCAGGTGTAAATTAGAGCAGCCGTAGGGCTACCCTAACTTATGCCAGAGACTGAATGCATGAAAGTGGCTTTAAACAACTTTTCTCTGCCCTTCCCCCCAACTCATTCATGTCCCAAGTATAGGTTGGATGAAACTGAGACTCAACCCCCTTGTGTGATGAGAAAAGTTTCTGAGCTTCAGCGCAAGTGTGAGGATAGGCTTCAAGTAAGATGAAGTGCTACATGCAGTCCTCTGCACTGACGAGTAAGTATTCAGGGTAAAAAAGAGCTGGGACAAAGGAGCATCCATAAAAATATGAACTTTAATGCCATCCTCCTCATGCTAATAAGGCTCTACTCAGCTACGTGTTCCCTTCATAAGCCTGACTTTGGCTACTAGGCAAGGCCAACTGTGTGGCACTGCCCTCATTAACCAAGGCTTGAGTTCTCCTGACCCCGTCTGCTTTTATCTGCTTTTTATCTTGCTCTCATCTATGCAACATTCCACATCCCGCACTGTTAACATCCAAGCCATAATATTCAGTGCAAAGCACCACCATGCATCTATCAAGAGCACTCTATACTCTTACACAAAGCATCACCCTGATGTGGGCCCTACACTGAACAGGGCCTGACTGTCTACAAACAACCTTATAGATGCTCTTATGTAAAGTACCAGTATATACTGTACCTAGAAAACAACACTATAGGTTGGATTATCTCCTATGCTGAGATCTGCTTAGTGCAGAAGAGGGAAGGGAGACCATCAGGAAGCTGGTTATTACTCCTTGATTGTCAAACTACCTCAGCCCCAACCCTCTCATATGCTAGTGCAGCCTTGGAGCTGTTCTAAGTTACAGAACCTATGGATCCTAAGCTGTGAATTGGCAGAGCATAGCTGTGCACCTTCATATCATACACGTTCCTCCTTCCCCTGACACACATCCCTAAACCAGAGTGAGAGGGCAATTGGTGTAGGAACTAGCTCTGCCGTCTTTATGATAACGGACAGTGCTTCCCCAAAACTGGGCAGCTGCAGACATATTCCAGCTCCTTTGTGTGATTCCAGAATCGAGGTAGAGAACCTGGCCCGATATGCAAAGTACCATCCTATGCCTTACACAGAACAGCACCATATTTCCACCCAGGCAGAGAAAAGGAATGCCAGAGCAATGTTTGCCATCAAGTAACTAAGGGTAAAAAATAAGATGCCAAAAAAATTGTGTTCAAAAACTACAAAAGAATCAAAATAAAATAGAGAGGTTCTCATTGGCTACCCAGGAAAGCAGAGTATCAGTACCCTTAATAGTCCTAAAAAACTACATAGGGAAAGTGGTACATTGTGCTGTGGTGGAACCTATAATTTTATGGTGTTAAGAACTTAGCTAAATAGGTGAAAGTCTTGCAGATCCAAAGTAGGTAGAAGGTATCAAAAAGCTGTCATGACCTGTAAATCTGTTATACAAAATTGATGATAAGCAGCAGCACAAATTGAAGTGCAAGGAACTGCATGGACTGAATTTCTTTAGGCAGAAATACAATGATGAAGGAATTACTTCAAAGGATGCTTATGATGGAAAAGGGTTCCTTGAAACTGAAAGAAACACCCACCATTGGGACATCAGAATCTTAGTGTGACGGGGTTGGGACTCATCACCCAGCGCCTCTTGCTGGTTTTCTCCGGGAATTAGCTCAGTCCAGTGGAGCGCCCTCTCCTGCTGGTATCCCTCCCGTTGTCGGCGTCTGAGCTCGTGTCCCTTTCCAGCTCGTGGCGTCCTCTTCAGGAACACTGCCCTCCAGCAGTGCCCCTTAGTCCATCCACACCCCCTTCTGGGCGGGGGGGGGGGGCAGGGAGGGAATTGATCAGCAGTCTCTCTGCACCCCAGCCACCATGTCCAACCACACCCCCAAAGTCTAATCCCTCCAGTAAGGGATCTGGCATAGTCTGTGATGACCGCTCCCCACGGCCAATGGCTGGGTGTACTGCAAGGGGGGAAGACAGGGACCCAGGCCCGCCCTCTACTCTGGGTCCCGGCCCAGGGACGCTCTGGCAGCAGCCTCACTGTCCTCCTTTGCTCCCCTCGTCTGTCCACTTCCCTGGGCCACTTCCCCTATGGCCCTTTGCACCCGCTAGGCCTTTCCCTTCAGGGCCTGCAGCCTGGCAGGCTACAGCTAGAGCTCCCTTCTGCTCCCCAAGCCTGTCCAGCACTGCGCTGTTCACAGTGCTAGTCTCCCAGCTCTGGAGACTGATTTTCCCCTGTCGAAGGCCTGGGACAGACTGACTGCGCCTCTCCTGAGCAGCCTTTATATAGGGCTGAGCCTGGCTCTGATTGGCTGCCTCCTGCTCAGCCCTGATTGGCTCTCTGCCTTGCACAGCCTCTCTGGCCTGTCTTAGCCCACTCTTGAAGGGAGGTGGGGCACTTGCCCCACCACACTTAGATTGATGGAACAGTGATGGTTAAACACATTGGAGTCAACAATTCAGAGAGGGCAGCACAGGAGCACTTCCATGCCCTCTGGATCTTTAAGGGTCACGGGCCTTGTCTCCATCGCTATAAAAAGTGTTTTATCTCAGGGAAACTAATGCACGTGAACTATCCTGAGGTAACAGCACAGTGAACATAAGGCACTTTTAGTTCATAAGGCACAAGGTGAGGTCAGCACTAGACCCTGGCTCATGGTCGACCATACCTAGTTTCTCTCACAGTAAACCTAAAATGCTTTGTCTTCACTGTGTTTTTACCTCATGCAAGTTAGAGCTTGTCTACATGGGGGGAGGAATAATGCACTCTATGGGGGCTGATTTCTAAAGTTCACTAATTTGTTGCACATTAATTGGTCCATGTAGAACTTGCTGGTGTGCACTAAAGGTTCCCTAGTGCACGTTAATGTAGCACTCTTTCAAACAGCACTACATTAAAGTGCACCAACAGGGTCTGCACGGACCAATTAATGTGCAACCCATTGGTGCACTTTAGAAATCATCCCCCTGTATAGTGCGTTACTCCCACCTTCTTAGTAGTAAAAACAAGACATTAAAGAGGTCCCAAAGGTCTTTATTTTAAAGTAGGGACAAGACTTTTGCCTGTGGTCTTTGGAAGGTTTTGTTTTGTATGATACATCCAGACGCAAAAGGTCCAGTGAGGATGTCAGGCCATCATTGCCAGATTGAATGAAGCCTAAGTACCCCTGTGATGTAATACTTAAGGGCAGGGTTTTCAAAAACATGTGGCACTGGTCAAACTACTCCCTCTGAAGTAAATGTAAAACTATTGACTTCAACTGCAGCACAATATTTTTAACAGCAAAGATGATTAACCATTGGAACAAACTGCCTAGGGAAGTGCTGGATTCTCCATCTCTTGACATCTTCAAATCCAGACTAGATGCCTTTAAGTTTCTGGAAGATCTGCTTTAGACAAACACAAATTATTGGGCTTAATACAGGAATAAAATGTGTGAAATTCTATGGCCTGTGTTGTACAGGAAATTAGAATAGATAATCTAATGGCCTCTGCTATGAAGTTAGGCCAACACCGAGGGTTTTGTAAAATTCCCTCCCGAAGTTTCCTGCTATCCACTCACTTGCGTGTCACTTCACCCTCATTCTATTTGCTCTTTCTGATTGGCATTTATCTGATCCATTCCAAGTTCAACCAGCTCTGGAATTAATTGACATCTATTGCTGTAGCCAGCACAACAGGCCAAGACATTGCAAGCAGCCTCACCCCAATGTAAAGGAGGACCAGTTAGGACAGACCAGATCATGCAAGCCAGAAGTCACCTGGGGTCCAGAGGTGAAAGCATACCCATTTGTGACTAGCCTGAGTACTACATCCTGCCTCCAGCATGTGAACGAAGAAAGCAATGGGGAGACCATTTCTTTTTTGAACTATCCTTTAAATTCCCATCTTGTGGGTGGTTTGGGGGTTTGTCTAATGAGCAGGAATACTCTGAGCACCCACAACCAACTGTTGAGCCAAAATCCAACAGTGGATTAACTATATTTTCCCCACAAGATAGAATTTTGGCACCAGCAAGAGATATTTCTAATCAACACTTTTCTTCTGGAAGACTTTACTGAATACAAACAAAAGAAAGGGGCAGTATCTCCAGAATGACTTTATTCTTTAATTTTTGAATGCCAAGTATTTTCGTGTTGCTGCCTTGTTCTTTCCTTTTCGTGTACGCTTAATAAACATTGGCAAAGATTTTTGTGGGGTGGATGAAGACGAGAGTCCCTTTACATAAGACCCTAACCCTACAATTAGCTGTTTAACTGTATGACAATAAAAAGAAGGCCTTAGTAACATCTCAACACCTGGGAGCTTGATGCCCCTTCATAACAGCAGGTGCTGATTAAAGCCCTAGTCATGCAACAGAAAGCTGACTGGAGACTTCAGACAGGTTGAATTTCTTGAGCAACATTAGTACTGCTGTTTGCAGCTTCTACATATGCTCATAATAAATACCAGCAGGCAGGAAAGATGGCAAGTTGTGAGTGTAAATAAAGAAGACAATGTCAAACTCTTCAAGGAATAAGGCTGGTGCAGGAGCTACAATGTGAAGTCATTTTAATGGTCTAATGGTTTCAAGAAGGTCAGAGAAGTGTGAGAAGGTCAGATTAACATACTGTGTTGCATTGCAATTAGCTGCTGTTTTGCACTGTTTCAGTGCCAGCGCTGAAAATCATCATCATGTACCATAAAGCAATGATGAAGCTCTTCATATCTTTCCAGGTCAAATTAGGAATAAGCAGACAATAACTAATATTGCTCTGCTCTTCTGGTATGCCTTGCATCTCAGTATCTCAAATTGCTTTACAAATGTGAATGATGTAAGCCTCAAAGAGACAGTTTGAGATACTATGTTATAGGAAAGTAATATTATTCCCATTTTACAGATGAGGAAATGGAGGCAAAAAGAGGCTTAGTAACTTGCACAAAGTTAGTCTATGCCAGAACCAGGAACAGACCCCAGATCTCATGACTCCAGCCCTGTGCTTTAATTACATAGATATTTGTAATATAAGTAAATCCTTTTAATAAGGATTTACTACTGAGGTCCTAACATGAGGAGGGTTAGGTTATCTATTAGGTATATCAGGGAGAGATATAAGTTTGAGCATTGCATTGATTTGTTATACATCTCAAAATGTGGATGTTTATCCAAGCCTATACGATTTAGAAATCACGCACAAAATCTCACAAGAATAGGTGCTCACAGCATTCCAGTAATTCCTGGGTTTCAGGTATGTCACTGAACTTTGATGAACCTAAAAACCCCCAAAAAGCCTAAATTCCATTTGGTTTCTGAGGAAAATGTTCAGGCTGTTTTTTCATATAATCTGAACTAGCTTTCCCATCAGTATATAGAAAACTATATACAGTATATGAGTAAGGTTACTAACAGAGGACACCTAGTGGTGTTTCGTAGGAAGTGATCTATCTGCCTTGGACCTTACTTGGCTGTTGTACCAGGCATTCAATAATATTCATACGGTAGTTTAGCTGATCATTTCCTCCTCTGTCCCAGAATGTAAGAGAAGATAGAGGTACCATACATCTCCAGGGAATCTTAACATTTTCTACAGTCATGGCCCCAAGGAGTGCAGTATCACCATAGTAAAATGCAATATTTGAACCATTACTGTACAATATTGTAGCATTTTGAAAAATGTGGTTTAATTTTATTTAATTTATACTTATTGAAGCATTACAAATAAAATATAGATTTCATGCTTTTTCCTCACTTTACGAGGGAAATATGCAGTTAGTACAATTCTAAATAAAGTCTATTACGCAGGTGTACAAAGTCTTAATCACAGAATTAAGAAGTGTTAATACATATATAGGAGACAATCAGGCATTTTTCAAGAAATTCTTTATGCATTGAGTATATTTCAAAATTAAGTCTATTTAACAATTGCACAAAGGCCACAAATATTCGTTATAAAGAGAAGAAAATATAACCTTAAGGTTAGCCACATTGTACAGTGTACAATTGTTTTATAGCCACCTTTCAGAGATGACCAAGAAAGAGAGCAGGAGGAAAGGAGAGAGAAATGAAACAAAGGCAAATGGAAGAGAAAATCAAGAAGATACGTCATGAAATTGGTGGTGAAAGAAGAAGAAGAAATGAAAATGCTGTTACTACTTTGGACCATCACAATATACCTGACTAGGGACTAGATAGTAGCCCAGAACAGGGACTGAAGGATGGGCCAGAGAACCAAAACTGTTTCCATGAGGGGTAGTCTGCTGCAGCCCAGTGGAGGAATGATGGTCAGGACAGAGAAGCAGTTAAGAGAATCTCAAGCTAGGCATACAGTCAGCTATGACAAAGCCAAGAATTTGAGGCCACTATGCAGAGGTGAGCAGATCTGGGTCCAACCATCAAATAGCTATATAACACAATGGCAAACGGTAACACTCAAAGCTGCAGGGGAGCACAGGTAATATGAGGCAGCTATATACTCAAGACTGTGGTGGAGACACAGTTGTGTTGTAGTGGCAGACAGACAACACACCCAGACATACAGAGCCAAGCCTAGGACTTAGAAAGAGCCTCAGCTATGAGCAACACCACAAACAAGAAACGGGAGGCTGGTTCAAAGACCAGCACTCTTGATGGACTGTGAGGCATAACAGGCCGCAACAGCCTTGTGGTAAAGCCCATGTCTGTGCAATGGGCTATGCACTAGTAAACTCTGGCCCCAATGGGTCGGCAAATGCACTAAAGACACAACATTGTTAAAAAAGGTATTAGAAGGAAAGATGTAGCACCTGCAGGAAACTTGGAGGAAGGAGCACAGACTGCAGGTGTGAAGAGTCTGGAGGAGGCACCAGGAAGTCAGTTTGCAGCATCTCTGTAAATCGGTGGTGGGCAACCTGTGGCTCATCAGGGCAATCTGATTGCGGGCCGCAAGACATCCCTGCTTCCCGCAGCTCCCACTGGCTGGGAACGGCGAACCCCAGCCACTGAGAGCTGCGGGGGGCCGTGCCTGCGGACGGTCAACGTCAGCAAAATGTCTCACGGCCAGCAATCAGATTACCCTGATGGGCTGCAGTTTGCCCACCACTGCTGTAAATAGTTCCCTTAATAAAGATCCAGTTTAGTTTTAGAAACATGGAGTTTGTCATGTTATTACCCAGCACACAGCGCATGAAACAGAGGTATATTATCATCCTAGTCCCTCAGGGTTTCTTGGGTCTCCTACCCACCTCTTCTCTGGCGACAATGTAAATTCCTCTGTGTGTGTGTGAACATTTTATCTTCTTCAGGAAGTTTGCTTGTGGATGAAGGTCCTTCAAACCTCATTCTATTCTATACAGTACCTACTCTGATGTAATTCTTGCTAGAAACTTTCTTGGCATTGTTGAGGAGTTATACTGTTTTCCTGAAACAACTGAAAAGTGACCAGATTTCTTATTAGGAGATTCAGCAGCAGATAGAGGCAGGGTCAAGTCCCACTTTTTTATCCAACTAATGATCTGAAGAAGAAATATCTACTGAGCTGCAAGAACAGAAAATGGTTGAGCTGTGTTATGGAATAAAAGACTTTTCTCTCCTCTCTTTTTTGGACTTGAAACTCTCAAGTCTGCTCTTTCAAGTAGTAGTAATATTGACATATCAAGGGCTGAGAGTAAAGCTTTTCTGTGAGGACTCAATGGACTTTGAATTTTATTTGGCTCTGATTTTCAAGTAGCCTTCTTGAGAAGCTTTGGATTGTGCCTTTAACTCTGCAACAAACAGCAGCAGGCTTTTCCTCCCTGTATTTGAGCTATCTAACTTTTTTCTCAGTAATAAAAGCAGAGGGAAAGAAAACTAATTTATCTGAGCAGTTCTGGAAAGAAACTGAGGCTGTGGATGTTGTGACTGATACAGATTCAGCTGCATCTGCAGACAGGAGTTCCAGAGTTCTGAGGAACATCCAGAAGCAATAGGAGCTTGAATAATTATCAACAGCTCTAGTTAGTGAGTGCTCTGTCTATCACTGTTGAAGTAAAATATTTTAAATACAGCCACCTCTAGAAGCTCGTGAAACTGGAGTAACATGCTGCTGCAGCAAACAGATTAAATACATTGAGCCAGATCCTCAAGTGGTGTGTAAATCACTACACAGTCTATTTACACCAGCCCGTTGATTGAGCTTATAAGAATGAAATCTCTGATGTTTGTGCAGTTAATAGTTACTACTGACTTACTAGAGAGGCATCACCTAAAGGAAAGGTGCCTTAAGAATCTAGTTATGGAGGTCTATGGAAATAATTTGCTGGGAAGAAATTAGTGTTCCCTAATTTCCATTCTTTAGAGACTTCAATTAACTCTTACTTATTTAGGCTTAAAATGAAAGGGCTTTCTCTTCTTTGAAGTCAACACAAAGCACAGTTAAAAGAACAAAAATACATCCAGGGATGCTGGAACAATTTATATAGTGGGGGTGCTGAGAGCCATTAAACCAAATTGTATACCCTGTATATGATGGAAACCACTTCAAGCGGCACCACCAGCACCCCTAGTTCCAGCACCTATGCAAGAAGTACTGATGCAATAAAATCTGCAGTTGGGACTGACAGGTCTGCAAGATGAAGTGTGAGTGACATCATAGACACTTCCATGAAAATATCTGAATATACATATTTTACAATTCTTGCAAAAGAAATGTGAAATTATTAATGGAGTTTTGCAGTTAAAAAAATTATAACCCAACCTGTTCACTTCTCCATTATCTAATCATCTTTCCTCCCTTCCACAATTTCACTCCCACGAGATCTTGGTTTGTGATCATTGCCTCTGTAGGACAGCACTGCAACAACTTTGTAACAATACTCAATTGTCTCTGCCAGAGTAATCAAAGACTTGCCATATCTAGGAACACTTGCCCCAAGATGTAAAAAGCCACGGCCAGGAGTTGAGCTCATTGAATAACAGATTTTTTCAGTTCCATGGTTGAAACTACTTTTTTTGTTTGTTTGTGTTTGTGTTTGTTTGTTTGTTTTAGGGATTTTTTTTCCCATTTCTTTTCCAACTGTTTTTTTACCCCTTTTTAAAAAAACGTTTGCCAAATTTGAAACAAACATCCTTTCAACATGAAACACCAAAATGAAACATTTTGAAAGTGTCAACATTCCCCCCCCCCCAACCCAAACTATTTTCTGAATTTAACCCAAATTTGCAAATAGTTTTGGTCGATCTGAAACTACATTTTTCAGTGAATACTCTCTTTGAAAAATTTTGCCTAGTCCTAGTAAGGGGGGTGTCAGAGAAGCAGTATGGATAGGAACATGATTGGCTGGGAAGGGCCCATTCAAGTTAATGAGCCATTAGGGAAAATAATAGCCTTAGAAGAAGTTTATCTCCCTCCCTTATCTCAGGGGCCTTCCTGAGTCCATCACCAGGTGATCTGGTCACATGTCCCTGTAGTGTCACAGCAGCCATGAGTCGGAGGCTGTCCGCAGTGTCCTCAGGAAGGCCCCTGAGATAAGGGAGGGAGTTAAGCATCTTCTAAGGCCTATTATTTTCCCTACTGGTTCATTAACTTGAATGCGCCCTTCCCAGCCAACCATCTAGACTGAGAGCCTTTTGCCTATTGGGCATTCCCAAAGTATAAACACATTTGAAATACAGATACATAGTCAATATTCCTAACTTCAGAGACAAAAATGATACATTATACAAATAGGACAATCATATTCGTAAATCTGGACTGGGACTGTGAGGAGGGATAGTTCAGTGGTTTGAGCATTGGTCTGCTAAACCCAGGGTTGTAAGTTCAATCCTTGAGGGGGCCATTTAGGAATCTGGGGCAAAAATTGGGGATTGGCCCTGCTTTGAGCAGGGGGTTGGACTAGATGATCTCCTGAGATCCCTTCCAACCCTGATATTCTATGATTCTATGAAAATGGGGGGAATTGGTCACACCCTTTATCAAATATTTGTTCCCCATATAGGTACTTATAGACTATAGTCAAATAACTCCTTAACCTTCTCTTTGTTAAACTAAATATGTAGCGTTGTGGCTCTTCTCTGAAACCCTCTCCAGTTTATCAACACACCTTCTTGAACTGTTGTCACCAGACCTGGACACAGTATTCCAGCAGTCATACCAGTTATGTTCAGTTGATTATCTACCATCACCCCCAAATCTTTTTCAGAGTCACTGCTTCCTAGGATAGAGACCCCTATCCTGTTAATATGGCCTACATTCTTTATTCCTAGGTATATACGTTCCCATTTTTCTGTATGAAAATGCATATTTTTGCTTGTACCCAGCTTATCAAGTGATCCAGATAGCTCTATATCAATGATCAGTCCTCTTCATTATTTACCATTGCCCCAATTTTTATGTAATCTACATACTTTATCAGTGATGATTTCATGTTTTCTTGTAAGTCACTGACAAAAAACTTTAAATAGCATAGGGCCAAGAACTGATTCCTGCTGGACAGTACAAGAAACATACCTGTTCAATGATTCCCTGTGTGCAGTTATATTGTGAGACCTGTTAGTTAGCCAGTTTTCAATCTATTGAATGTGCAACATATTAATTGTATTGTTCTATTCTTTCTTATTCAAAATGTTGCATGCTACCAAGGCAAATGCCATAAAGAAGTCTATGTATATTACATTTACCCTATTGCATTTATCAAACAAATTTGTAATCTCATCACAAAACATCAATTTAGTTTGACAGTATCTATTTTCCATAAACCCATGTTGACTGGCATTAATATTACCCTCCTTTAATTCTTTATTGAGTCCCATATCAGCTGCTCCATTATCTTGTCTGGGATTGATGCCAGATTTATATAGGCCTATAATTATTGGGGTCTTTCCCTTTACCCTTTCTAAATATTGGCACAACATTAGTCTTCTGCAACTTCCCCAGTGTTCCAAGACTTATTGAGAATCAACATTAATGGTCGAGCAAGTTCCTCGGCCAACTCTTTTAAAACTTCTGGAGGATAATTATCTGGATGTGCTGATTTGGACAAGATGACTTGGTTGAAACAATAAAAACTCACCAAAGAATATTCTAGGACCAAGTAAATGGACTAAGCCTGGTCTCCTCTTGCAGAGTTTCAGCAACACGTCTCTATCCAGCTGGGCCTAGAAATGCTCCATCGCCAGCTGGTCCTGGGTTTCTGGACTGGTACAGGGATAAGCCAGGGAAACCAACCTCTGCAAGTCCTCTGCCAACTCCAATGAGGTCTCCCTTTTGCCCCTCCATCTGGCCTGCAGCTGAGCCCTGGACAACTCTGACCGGTGATTATCTCCAGTCACACGTTCTAAGCTTGCAACAAATCTTTATAGCTCTGTCTCTTATCCTGGGGCAAAATCTGCAGTACTGTAAGGGCCAGCTTAGCCAGGTTAGTTCCCAGAAAACTTCCCCTATCTGCTTCTCCCCAGCCATTCATTTGACATATTATGTCAAACTGTTTTAAGTAAGCTTTCCATTGTATTTCTGCTCAAATACAATGGGCTTCCACATTATCCTTGCAGGGATGGCTTGGTTCATTCTCTCTATGAAGGGAGATGGGAGTGCAAATGTTTCTGAAAGGTTCTGGTTTACCTAGATGTCTACCCACCTCTCATCAAAAATGCTGGCTTCTAAGGTGGGCTGCAAGTTCAGAAATCTCCTTTCCAGTTCGCTCAATCCCTTTTCCAGCTCAACTCTGTTTGCCAGTTGAAGATCAGCTAAGTCTTTTTGGATCTTCATTATCTCCTAGAATAAATTCAGATTTAATGTCTTGTTGCTGGCCTCCAAGATCAGCCTAAATGCTTTGTAGCTGCTGATTCAACAGTCTTTATATCCAGCTGACTGAATAAAATCTTTACCTCTAGTGCAGCCTGATTAAATTGAATCTTTTTCACTACAGCCTCATGACAGGAACTTTCCCTCAAGCATTGCCTGGCTGGCATGGGTTGAGCAAGCATCTCAGCAACTTGCTCCATGTCAACTCATCAAGATTACCAACCCAGTGTCTCCTCTCAGAACTTCTCTATCCCACATGGGACACCAGTTGTTACTCTTCTCCTCCCCCAGGGTAAAGTTAGAGACCCCGTGTGGTGGAGTGGATGCCGATCAAGGGAAGATCCAGGTTTGATAACTAAAACCAGAGTGGGGGGAACCAGAGATCACTTACTGGGTGAAGAATGAATTAGCTTTTATTGTTAACTGCTGACTGGTATCTCTGGATGAGTCCTGGAACCAGCTTTAAACAAAAGAAAAGAGGCTGCTCACTGACAGTTACAACTGTCTCACTCCACAAACACTGCACTCAGCATCACCAAGAGCCTCTCTTATCTTGCAGCCTTTCCCTCTTGTTACCACTGCTAATGGCCACTGCCTCTCTTTCTCATTCTCCAGAGCCAGCAATTGAAAAACACTTCAGTTTGGCCAACGAGGGCCAAGACCTCTACGGGGGAAACTCCTCCCACTCTGATTGCCACAGTCAGCCACACCCTTTGTCTGCTCTGGGCCTTTCTGCGTACATGCTGGAGTTCTTCCTGCAGCCTCTGTCTCCATACCCTAGGGGTCAGTCTTGTTACACTGCCATCAATTTCTCCATAATAACAAACAGAGTATCTGCCAAAATGAGTTTTAAATGTAATACTGAAGTCTTCAGATCTATGCAAAAATTACGAGAGAGTAAAAATATCTGTCTGGGGAGAACACACAGATCCTCCTTTAAATCTGGGGCCAAATAATTAGTGTCCGCAGTGCTCTTTTTCAGCCTAATCCTGCACCTACTGCAGTCAATGGCAGCACTCCAATGTACTTCCACTGATGTGTGACAAAGTCCTCTCTCACGAGTGTGCTTTTCAATACTATCACCCATGTGAACAGGTCTATGTTTCTTCTCCCTTTCTAGGAGTCTTCTGTCACACAGAAGGAAACTTGAGGATCCTTGCATCCTCATCCCACTACCCTATTTTAATCCCACCCTCCACATGCCATTTCACAGCCAGCTGAGTAGCACAGGATAACAACTGTATTTAGCAACTGTTCCCTCCCACGTATACCTCGGTGAGGTTTCTGTTTTGTTTTGATAACTATTTTATAAGTATTACAGATTTCAATAGCCAAGACTGCTTGCATTCTTAAGGACAATAAAATGAGCTCACTAGCAACTTTTGCAGTCACATCCGTTGAATATTATTTTTGCTTTAAAAGGATTAATTGCTAGCACACAATGCTGGAGAACTGAAACCGTCATTCTAAATCAGACGTTTTATTGCTTTTTACAGCACTGTAGCCAGTTACTAAAATGTGGAACCATTTATTATAAAGCAATGAAAGATCTTGATTTTAGGTTTGAGGCTTCATTTGAAGTTGTATGGATTAAATAAGAAAAAGAGAAAATTAGGCAGGTGATTGGAAGTTGTTTTTCAAGGTAGATTCTCTCAAAATCTGCATTATTTATACTTAAAGGTGATTTTTTTTATGTGAGCTTAATTAAGCCCTACCATTCCAGATACCACGCTTGAAAGGGAAAGGGTAAATGGAAAGGGTACCGTTATTTACTAGGAGTAACGAGTGACTGTTTATCAAAGCATGAGACCAGAATAAAATGTGAGCTGTTTGCTTTAAAACTAATTCCAGTGCCTAAATTATAAATGAGCCTGGCTGTCGAAGTCCTTCCAATCTCAGGTTTATGAATCAAAGGACCAGATTCCATTCTGCCTCTAACTACTAGAAGGTATTTAAGCTTAAAGCAACAGATACAAAGGCTTACAGCAGGCTGGGTTGCAGGCATGGTCAAAACAAATAAAGATCCGTGTAATGGATGAGAGACACCCTGGGTGTTAGGGAGTAGATAGCGGCATAGCCAAGTATTAAGATGTTCTCTTTGGCACAGTTTCAGGCACTTTGGCACTGCACCTGTATTTCCACCTCAGTGGTCCCTCAAGCACAGAGGTCACATGTAACCATTGATAGTGCAGGGGGCACAATTTAATATTTTGGGAGGAGAGGGAGGGGCACATGAACGCCACATGCGTCACCTCTGGATCTAGCACAGAGGTGGGGCACAAGCGTGGAGGAAAGTTCAGGGGCGGGGAGGGCAAGCAGTGACACAGGCTGCTTGGGCCGGTGATGCCAGGCAACCCAGGTCAACCCCACATGGGGGGGCTCAGGGAGGGAGTGCCACCTCCACTCCTGATTCACCTTAGAAGCTGTTGCTAAATGGAAGGCAGGGCAAGCTGCACTGCCGTGCAAGGGGAGCAGTTTCCCCTGGGCAGAGCCCCTGCTATAGGAGTGGGAGAGCAGCCTCTGCCCTGGGACCAAGCACGGGGCATTTGTCCCAGGGCGGTCTGCAACGCACTGGGATTTCAGCAGCAGGGACGGAGAAGCAGCCCCATGTAGCAGGGGGTGGGGGACTCAGCCCGCAGCCAAGTGCCCTGCTGTTTCCTCCATCCCCACACTGCACACACACATGGTGAGTGCCACCTCCAGGAGGAGCTGCTGCCTTCTCAATACTGGGCGTCCTGGTGAAAGGCAGCCCATGGCCTTGCCCTCCCCCTCACACTGCCCTGTGGGGCACAGTCTGCAAAGGTCCCTTTGGATGGATCCTCTCATAACATTTAGCCGTTGCTAAATGGAAGGCAGAAATCCAGGGGGTGGAGGGGGGAAATCTGATCCTGCATGCCCAATGCCTCCCCCCCCACCATGCATCACCTCTGCTCAAGCACACCCACATTAAAGTTTCCAGTTCCCAGCCATCTCCTCTCTTGGGCTTAGACACATGTCTCACTCCTTCCTGACCAGGGACTTTAAGTCTGCACAATTCCTTGCCTTTCAATGCGATACCCCAGCAAACCAGTCGGCCTAAACGGGCCAGTGCCTGTGTTTTGCTTTCTCTCTGAAAGCTATAACCCGTGTATTGCCCACAGTTATAAATTACCACACAGCTCCTTCTAACCAAGCACATTTATTCTTAAAGTGAAAGCATTACAGTGAAAACATATCAAAACAATAAAAACCTACACACATGCTGAAAAGCTTACCAGAGGTCACCCCCAACGCCAGCCTAGGGTTTTGGTAGGTTTCAGTTGTTCAAAACCCACAACTGGGTTTTCCTCATGATTACAAGGTCATCCATTTTAGAACCAGAACCAGAGCCCAGATCAGCTGTTTCTTGATACACCTCGGGCCTTTGATGCACATTGGGAAAAAAAATCCCAAGTATACATACAAAATGATGAGGTTTAAATAAACTCAAGAAAGAGATCTTAGAGTCACACTGGATAGTTCTCCGAAAACATCTGTTCAATGTGCAGTCAAAATATGGCATGCAGTTCGGCTCATCTAATCAGAGAAGATATATTCTAATTGGAAAAGGCACAGAGAAAGGCAATAAAAATGATTAGGAGAATAGACCAGCTTCTATACAAGGAGAGGATAAAAAGACTGGCACTGTTCAGCTTAGAAAAGAGACAACTAAGGGGAATATGATAGAGAGGCTACAAAATCATGAATGGTATGGAGAAAGCGAATAGGAAAGTGTTATTTACCCCAGTCACATAACACAAGAACTAGGGATCACCCAATGAATAAATAAGCAGCAGGTTTAAAAAAAACAAAAGGAAGTATTTCTTCACACAACGCACAATCAACCTGTGGAACTCATTGCCATTGTATGTGGGTTAAAAAAAAAAGAATTAGATACATTCATGTCCATCAATGGCTCTTAGCCAAGATGATCAGGGATGCAACCCCATGCACTAGGTGTCCCTAAACCTCCAACTGCCAGAAGTTGGAACTGAAGGACGGGGGATAGATCATTTGAAATTGCTCTGTTCTGTTCATTGCCTCTGCAGCATTTGGCACTGGCCACCGTCAGAAGAAAGCATACTGGCCTAGATGGACCATTGGTTTGACCCAGTATGGCCGTTCTTATGTTCTTGGCCTTCTGTAACAGGTAATCAGCAGACAATGACCCTGTCCTCAGGGTGCAGCTTCAAAAGACTGGGTTTTTGTATAACCAGAGTTGAGGAATTTGTATGAACCTTTCCCTATGGATTCCCCAGGAAATCCACTTAACACTTACTGTCCCAAAAGTCCATACTTGCCTGGCACATTGTCAATATAGTCTTTTGAACTCCCAGGTATTACACCTGTCATGACTCCCCCGCTAGAGAGGTTACTTACAATCCTGGCCCACAGTAATACATCAACTTAATACAACAACATCTTTCAGGGATATTGCAGGAATTACCATGTCTGTCACACCCCTTCCCTGGCAAAAAAGGAGTGTGGCATGAACAATCCCTACCTTCTGGTACTTTCCTATAAACTTCCTGTTCTTTCAGGACATGATACTGGTACTTGCAATGGTGCGTGTGGGTTTCGCAATATTGCTGCGTGACAACTGGAGAGGGCGAGGTTAGACTTTGCCATCTAGCTTTTAAATGACATAGTCACTGAGAGTTTTGGGGCATTTTATTTGGTTATATAGCACTATATTAAAAAACTACTTCCATGCCCAACTCAAAGGAAATATACATTCAAAGGAAACAGCATTTCAGTTCTTCTGTCAGTCTGCATTTGACCTGCAGCTGAAACGCCGCACAAGTCATCAAATTATTTTGTGTATACCCCATCTCTATCCATGTAATAATAAATAATACAGTATCTGCATTTCAACAGCAGATCTCCAAGCACTTCACAGAGGGGTCAGTGCTATTATTCCCATTTTGCAAAAGGGGAAATGGAGGCACAGAGCGGGGAAGTGACTTTCCAAGGGTCACGCAACAGGCCAGGGGCAGAGCTGGGGCTAGAACCCAAGTATGATAATTTACAAAGTGGAACAGGCAAAAGGAAACAAAGACAAAAACCCAAACCTGGTCATTATTCATTTTGCTGCACTCAGTGGCAAAAAGGGAAGAAGAAGAAAAATCTGACATTTTGAAAATTCACATTTTTTCTAAATATATTTAGTGAAAAATTTTGAGAAATGGTTCCATTTTGAACCCTGCAAGTGGAAACAACTTCAAAGATTATTTAAATTTATTTGCAAAGTTGTTTTTCCATTTTTTGACTAGATCCAGAAAAAAAATTATTTCACTTATAAATGGCGCTAACTGTATATGGAAGCCATCAAGAGGCCGCTCAATTCCATTTTTAACAGTCACATTTAGAGGAGGATCTTAGTTGTGTCTGTCCTTTGGCATGTTTAAGAAGAAGAATGGGGTAAGTTAAATGATTGCAAGAAAGGAAAGAAAATTGATGTAGGAAGGAAGATGGTCACAAATTTAAAATGTACAAGTGTGCCCTAGTAAAAACAGAGTATATTATCATTATTTATATCATGTTCATGCCTAGGATCCCCAGTTATGGGCCAGGACCCCATTGTGCTACATGCTGTACAAACATAGAATAAAAAGATAGTCCTTGAACCGAAGAGGTTATAATCTGCTGCAAGACCCATGCTACATGTGTGTTAGGAGGATATCAGAACTGCTTTGCACATGAAAGCTGATGGAATTCAAAGGGCCCACAACAGGAAGGCTATCATGAGGTATTGGCTGTTGTTGCGTTGCATGTGACCTTATGCTTTCTAACTGATGTTGCTGTTTTTAGAAGCTAAGAGGAGCCCTGTTTTCCCCTGGGATGTTTGCTAAGCTGGTTCCTGCATAGATCGTAGAGTGCTAAGAGCTATCATGCACCGTACACAGAAACCATTTTGTTCCAGAACAAAGGACTATTGTAAGCAACTAGTACACAGAGGTTTTCAAGTTATCATCAAACAAGTTACATACTAATAAACAGATAAAGGATTTAGTTCTAATCCATATTAAGAATCCACGTGGAAGAAGGCTAGATAGTCCATCTGAGCACATACAAATACAATAGGGACACATTTATGAGAAAGTTTTGGGAGGGATTTTGAAAAGCACTCAGACATGGCCTAACTCTGCTTCCACGGAAGTCAATTACTCCCATTAGGGAGATCAGGAGTGAGCACTGTTGAAAACCCCACCCTGAAGCTATTAAGAGGAGGAATGATAGGGGTGTCACAATTCCCCTTCACCCGTGAGCACCATCTTGCAGCTGGCCTGCGATAACACCAGGGTTACCACCTTAGTTTCTCCTCTCGGGATACTTAAAGACTCCGCCACAACTTCTCTGGGGTCCAATATCATCCCTGCCTGGGGCCAGTTTATTATCCCATATAGGGCAAATAGTCCTTGAAAGACCTGAAACACAGTCCATTTCTCCCGTGCACCATACACATAGTCCATAAAAGTCCAAAACACAGTCCAGCGACATCATACCTCATATCCCAGCTCTGGCATCTTCTGCCACAACTGGACACTCCTCAAGTCCCTGCTTGTTCTTTTATCAAAACGACCACTATAGCCTTTCCAGCTGGAGTCCTTCCCAGGCTTTTTCCTGGCTTCCAGTCCTCTGCCTGGGAAAGGGTGCAAGCTAGCTCCTCCACTGGTTTCGTAGGCCTTTTCCCTAGGGAATTCAAGCCTCTCCCTCCAGGGACCTCCTTCCACCACAACTGTTTTCCCCTCATCTATTAGCTCCAGATTCTGCCCCACCTTTTTCATCAGATCACCCTGGGGATGCCTCTGTGCTGGCACAGGAGTGCTGGACCCACTTCACTTAAAGAGGCCAGCTACACTGTGACAAGGGGCTACTTTGTCTTAGTTTGCTGGGCACTCTAGCAAAAGAATAATATTGTTTTTAAAAGTTAAAACAAAATTCTCTGTCTCTCTCATTGTATGTTTTTATTTGTATGAGAAAGAAACCTAGAACTCAAGCAAATGAGGTGCTGAGCCCCTTCATCTTCCCAATGGGAGGTAATGCTACGTTCATGGTAAACAAAGAGAGAAGTAAGATTAAAAAACAAAATACTCTTGCTGGAAGGCTTCAACATAACACTATATTTATTCTTAGAATCCATAAGGAGAACATACAGTAATCAAAACCAGAGAGGTATGGGTCAAACCTGAGTGACCCTGTGTGTCAGATCACAACGCCACTGTGTTTGGGGGCATGTCACGGACTTTATTCAAATTCACAGCTTCTGTGACCACCATGACAAAATCGTAGCCTTACCTATGATTTCTTATGCCATTATAATTCATAGGACGTTGTCAGGAGTAGAGCTGTTCAAAACCTGGAATTTCTGTACCACAGGAAATTCCGATCTTTCAAAGAAGTTTTAATTCCATTTTGGAACAAAAAGTAAAATACTGCAAAATTTCCCATGGAAAAGAAAAGTTGAAAAATTTCATTTTGGAAACATTGAGCAGCTTCAGTTTGATTTTACTGAAATGAAATGGAGCAGTCAACTTCCCTCAACTCTAGAGGACTTCCTGGGCTGCTTCCAAGTGCCCCCAGAGTTAGGGGAGTCCTCTACCAGGAACTAGGAAGCCTAGAAACCCTGAAAGCCCCTGATCCAGCTAGGGCTTCCAGGATCCCTGCAGTGGAGTGGGGAACCTAGAAGACCTGATAGCCCCATCTTGATCATGATGGGTTTTCCCTGGAGCCATGAACCCTGGAAGCCCTGGGGTCCCCAAAAGCCTTCCGGGAGTGCTGACAGGAAACCTGTGTTTCATCAGAAGTTCATCAAATCAGATATGTTTCCACAACACATTTCAGGTTCAATGAATTGGCATTTTCTGATGAAACAGGGTATTCCAAAGACTTCTGAAAATCTTAAGTCTTAAATGGTAGCAGAAAATAATATAAACCATAGCAAGAGTCAGATCCTAAAACTAGGCTTCTAAATCCATATGTAGGTATCTGCCTGATTTACAAAAGCATTGATCACCCAACAGCTCCTAATGGGAGTTAGTTGGAAGGTTTTGTTAAAATACAAGAATAAAATTAAATAGGTGGGTTTTTAAAAAAGGCTGAACTCATGGGAGTAGAATTCTTGCTAGTGAATGAAAAGATTTTCAAAGGCACAAAGGATAGTTTGTAAACTGAAATTGAAAGTTGATGGGAGTTGAGCAGCTACCTTCTCTTTGTGCCTCTGCAGGTCTTCCTCGAATAGTCTGGACTCGAGTATTAGGTGCTGATAATTCTCCTTCCTTAAAATGTTTTTTTCTGAGGTTCATATGTGGAAAGCAGGGTTGGTCATAACTTAGCTTCCAAAAAAGCATGTGAAGATAATTGCCTGCAGCTGAGAAGGAAAAAAAATATTGTTGTGACTCAGTTTTCCTGTTTAGATGCTGAAAGAAACCTGGGCCTGGAGGCAAAGAAGCTGAACTAACTGGCAAAAGTGAAGGGCTGTTGAGTCCCTTCTGAATTATCTGATTCTCCAATGAAAAATAAGTCAAGAAAAACATGGGACATGTACAAACACATCTTGAATTTACTGGACCTCAGAAGTCCTGAAAGGCATTGTATGCATGCAAATTCTCATTACAACAGAATGGAAAGGAAGTCTTTCTGGAAGCAAAATAGCAGTTTTCCATTACCAAAAGGAAAACTACTTTCTGACAGCATGCTCTCTTCCTGGCCTCCTTCCCACACCCCCTCAATCCTCTGCCATCTGTTTTAAAGCATCAGTAAGTCTTCATTATTCACAGATTTTCTAGCAAGATATTAATGGGACTTTCTTTAAGAATGTATTTTTTGAGGTGGGGGGCGGCGTGTTTTTACTTTTTTTTTATTAACATTATTAAAGTTTTCTTAAAGGTGACCAGCAAAGGAAAACAAATTGAGCTAGTGAACTAGGTGAAAGGTTTTTGTAAGTCATTTTTTTAAAAAAACCCACCAAACATCAGAAATTTTGGTTTTGTCTACCTTGAAATATTACATAGAAATACTCTCTTAGTTTATTATATATTAACTACTATCTATTGAAACTGGAAAACTAGCAACATGTTGACATCACAAGAATCAAGAAAGTGAAAGCTAAGCATTGAGTGTGGAAGGAATTGTTAGAATGTTTAATACTGTGTTTGTTATTCTTAATACCTATTAAACTCCAATGCCTAATCAATATTTTGGTGAAAGGACGTATTTGTTAAAGGTTCAGTTTCACTACCCCTTCAGTTAAAGTATGAGGGCTCAAAATCCACATTTCTGAGATGCCTAGATCCTTTTTCTAAGGTCAAAAAACAAGCAGAATACTTCCTACCAATGCCTTAAAAAACTAAAACCATTCAGGTCGATAGATAGATAGATAGATAGATAGATAGAAAACACAATTTAATATAGGTGTGTGTATGCGTGTGTGTGTAAAACCCAAATTTAAAAAATCCTTTGCATGTCATATTTAAAGAAAAAGATACAACATTTCACAATAGAATAGGAAAAAAAGTAAGGACAAGTACATTACAGTTGTTTGTAGGTTTATTTTTATGTTATTTAGGTAATTTGTGTGGCAGAATGTGCGGGGGGGGCAAGGGTTATGCTAAAATCAATTCATTAAATAGGTGCATGTTTCAGAACTCTACTATTGTTTTCAAAGTGGCAGTTCTTGAATTCCTGCAGTGATGTGCTGCCAATGTTTTAACAAGAGGTTCCCACAATAATCATATTCTCTTTAGCATGTAATAAACTTTGCTCAAGGTGAGCATGTTTACATAATGAAGAGGTTACCACATGCCACAATCTGATTATTAGGCAGAATTTTTCTATATTTAAAATATATGTATTTAAATAATTTTACTCTGGGAGGAGGAAGTGCAGTTTTGTGATTAGAGAAGAGGACTGGAAGTCTAGACTCTGTCCTTATTTCACTGTAATGATCTAAAGTCACTTCATGTTATCTATACCTCAGTTTACCTCTCTGCAAAATGGAGATATTAAAGCTTATGGATGAGATTCACAAGAGGACTTAGGTGCTCTGCCACCTAGCAGAATTCACAACTCTGCATTAGGCAACCAGACTCCCTGTACAATATATGGAAAGTCAGGCACTTAAAAAAGGGATTACAAAAGCCAGCACCATGAGCTGGGAGCTATGTTAGCCAGTAGGAAATGTTGAAGAGAGGGATGTGGCCTAAGCCTTGCCCTTTAAAAGGAGTTGGGCCAAAGGGAGGCACCTATCTCCACTCAGGATTCACAGCCATGAACCTTCTCCTCTCAGAAAATCGTAGAAGATTAGGGTTGGAAGAGACCTCAGAAGGTCATCTACTCCAACTAAATCATCCCAGCCAGGGCTTTGTCAAGCCGGGCCTTAAAAACCTCTAAGGATAGAGATTCCAAAACCTGCCTAGGTAACCACTTCCAGTGCTTCACCACCCTCCTAGTGAAATAGTGTTTCCTAATATCCAACCTAGACTTCCCCCACTGCAACTTGAGACCATTGCTCCTTGTTCTGTCATCTGCCACCACTGAGAACGGCCTAGCTCCATCCTCTTTGGAACCTCTTCAGATAGTTGAAGGCTGCTATCAAATCCCCTCTCACTCTTCTCTTCTGCAGACTAAATAACCCCAGTTCCGTCAGCCTCTCCTCATAAGTCATGTGCTTCAGCCCCCTAATCACAACTCTCCTGGAGTTATTCACCTGTTTTTTTTAAAAAAGGAGGAGAAGCTTCCTGGCCCCCCAACCTTTAACCCAGTGCTTAGAGCACTCACATGGAATGTGGGATACCTGGCTTCAAAGCCCCACTCTATCTGATGTGGAGCAGGGACTTGAACTTAGGTCTCCAATCTCAGTCCTCCTACCCCCGCAACCACTGGGCTATTGGGTATTCTAGAATGGGGCACTCAGTCTCTTCTGATGAAACTGTTCCACTTTGCTTAAATAATTAAATATTCATTGGAGCAGGGGGACTAGAACCTGGCCCTCCCACAGTACCACCCTAACCAACAGGCTATAAAAAGTCATTCTCATATGCTCTCTGCGCCCCCCCCCCCCCCGACAAATTTAAGTGTGAGCAGAGTACATCTACTGATTGGGCCCTGAGGAACAGATAGGCAGAGGAATGCCTAGTTTGTGAATCCCATTGAGAGTTACATGCTGAGATGCTGGGCGATGTCAGGAATTAGACAGCTGTGCACACGCCCTGGCATGGAAATTTGGGAACCTCAGGGTAGAAACTTAGGTACATAGAGATTTAGGCACCTACAGGGTTACACAGCTGAGCAGAGATTTTGTGATTGTCAACGGCTTGAGGCACCCAACGTGGAAGTTTGGCACCTAAGTCTTTGTGGCTTTCACCCTACCTGTCTCACAGGTGGAACGTGAGGATTAAAATCAATTAATCTTTTTAAAGATCCTCAGAGGAAATGGGCCATACCAGTACAAAGAATAATAAGAGGATTGTTTAAATTGTTTCATCTGCTTCTATAAGTAACTGACTCTTTTCTTGTGTCACCTGTCTGCCTGCCATTTTGACACATGTTGCTCCTGCTCTAATAAAGAGACCTTTACTTTTCTTCTTATTTACAGTAGAGGAAAATTCTAAAAATACTCCCAACATATGTGTACAGTATCTCAGTGTTTATTTTCATAGCTGGCCTTACCAGTGTTACAGCCCTTTTGGGAACAGTGTATAAACATATTTAAAGACTTCCAGACATTTTTCTTCCATGCGCTCTTCCTGCCAAACACACAGAAAAATATTCAAACCTTTGCAAATGTATTCACTGCTAAGCACAACTGAGCAGGTGTCGAAGTCAGTAGAACCACTCATGAGTAAATAAGTGCTTGCAAGACCCAAATTTGTAATTTTTTTTGGATTTTCCTGGATAAAATGTGATACAAATGTAGATTATTACTATTCTGTAAGAAAACAAAGAATCCACATATAATCCCCAAGGGAACAGATGTGCTGTGTTCTGCCTGACATATGCAAGTGCTACAACAGGAAGACTGATGGGAGTAAAGTATTTGGGCCAGGTTTTATTTACACCAAAGCCCCTTTACACCATTCTAGCAGTATAAAGAGGCTGTACATTGGGTGTGTAATTTATTCCCACTTTATGGTTCCTTTACACTGCTAGAGGGATGCAAAGGGGTCTTAGGGTCAGGTCCTTTGACTTCAGAGGGATTATTCATATCAGTAAAGTTACTCATGTGCATTAGTGTTTGCAGGGTCAGGACATAAACTGATCAGGGATTCAAATAGACAAAATATGCAAATAGTCATTTCAACTGTTACTAAAACGCAGCTATCTCAGAGGTGAGACTCAGAAACTGCTTAATAGCAAAATTATCCATAAGCCCCAGTTTAAGACAGAAAGTGAAGAATACTTTAACTTTCCCTCTTGAAATTATATTGTGGATTTAGCTACTCGCTTCCTCCACAATATTTCAAAACCAAACAAAAACTCTGGGGCACCTGGCTTTGGCCACTGTCGGAAGGCAGGATACTGGGCTAGATGGACCTTTGGTCTGACCCAGTATGGCCATTTTTATGTTCTTAAGAGATCCACCAAGATATGAATGTGCATAAACTGAAGACTAAGCAATCATCACATAGTGGTTACCCTCACCATTCCTGATTCCACAGCCACCTGAACTGGTCACTTAGTTGGCTGGCACAGTGACCCTTAACATCATGCTGTGGTGTGGGTTTGGTACCAACTCTGAAAAGAAAACACCACCTTCTTTATCACCATCACTTCCCTCAGCACCTGTGTGGTCCTTAGAGGCCTCTCATCCAAATACTGACCCAGTACTGCTTATTTTGCAAGATCAGAGGGTACCACAGCCCCTCCTAAGATAGCATGAGTTAGTTAGGTTCTGTCAGTGCATTAGTTCTGAAGCTAGGGGTCATGACCCCAGGGAATCACAATCAGGTGTCAGGGGGTTGCAATCAAAGACTAGATGGGATGGAATGTATGCGTGTATGAGGGGCAGGGGGTTGCCAAAACTTTTTCTGTTGTAACACAGTGTCATAATATAGAAAAAAACAAACCCTGAGGATCACTCTCTCACCGCAGTTAAATTAGGTACAAGAAGTACAGACAAAATGGGCTTTGCAAATAGGAAGGGAATTGCTTGGCTACAGATGTTCAGTGAGGGAGATTACAAATGTTTGGAATAGAGCTTATATAATACCCCAGGCTATTCACTGAGCCAGCCATTTATCATGAATAGTGAGGGCGTGGAAAAATCTTGAAGGAAGAAAGGACACACAAAAATTGGCTTTTGAGTTTAGACAACTTAACTGAAGTTACTGTACTTGCTCTAAATTTAATAAGTCATCTCCAGTCCTCAGAGCATCAGTCTAAAAAACAACGCCTGATTCTTCTCTCATTTTCATTGGTATAATCAGGCATAACACCAATGAAGTGTTAAAGTTCCTTTTTGCTCCTGTTGTCTTTCTATTAAATCAGCGGCCTCATTGTGCTAGGGACTAACACACACCCACCCACACACCCACACCTTGCTCCAAAGAGCTTTTGATCTAAGGGCTTGTCTACCCAGTGCAGCAATGTTCACTAGAGGGGTGTGAATTCAGAAGCACACCAATGTTTCGCACTAACTGGCCTATGCAGATCCTGCTGGATGCATTAAAAGTGCCCTCGTGATAGAAAGACACTGGTAGCTATGAGGAAATAAGAAAAGAATGGTTGATGGCTGTGGGTGCATCCTGTATTATTTGTCTACCCTTTACCAATATGGTTTGGATGTGCCTTGCATTGCTGTCAAGTAAGTTGTCATAGCAGGGATTGAACCCAGGACCTCTGGATCTAAAAGCATGGATCACCACTGCCTAAGATTCAGCTCTGCCAGCTCAAAGTCTGTACAGACTCATAAAGCTCCCTGTGCCAACCCCTAGAGGTTGTCAGAGAGCCACACTGAGTAAGCATGGGGTACACATGTGTTGTGTTATTTTGGATATATCACTGACCCCAGTTTCTCAAATTATACCAGTGGAAAATAGTGCCTTTTTCCATTTATGGTTAGTGAGGAGCTGCATCCATTCCTCTCTGATGCGAATGTTGCAAGTGATCCAGGCAGGGCCGGCTCTAGGCACCAGCAAAACAAGCTGGTGCTTGGGGCGGCACATTTCTAGGAGCGGCATTCTGGCGCCAGCTATGCCACCCCTAGAAATGTGCCCCCGCTGCCCCAGCTCACCTCCGCTCTGCGCCACCACCGCTTGGCTTCTCCCCCTCCCTCCCAAGCTTGCCACGCGCGAAACACCTGTTTCGCACGCCACCGCCACTCAGCTTAAAGGTTGGGAGGGAGGGGGAGAAGCCGAGCGGCGGCGGCAGAGCAGAGGTGAGCTGGGGTGGGGGAAATGCAGCACATGCGGGGGAAGAGGCTGGGCTGGGGATTTGGGGAAGGGGTTGGGAAGGGGCGGAGTTGAGGTGAGGCCAAGAGTTGGGGAGGCAAGAAAATAACTAGGGGGGTGGCCAAAATTTTTTTTGCTTGGGGCGGCAAAAATCCTAGAGCCGGTTCTGGATCCAGGTCTATACAAACCTCATGATCAGAGTCCTACAATATGCTCCATTTGGGTATGTCTGCACAGCAAGCAGGATCCTGCAGCTTTGATTCTCCGAGCCCGCGCTACACTACGGTGTTAAAAATAGCTGTGTAGATGTTCGGGCTTGGACTATTTTTAGCACTGTAGTGCAAGCCCAAGGCTGTAGACCCAGGCTCTGAGACTCGCTGCTGTGGAATCCAGCTTGCTGTGCAGATGTACCCATTGAGGCTATTCTCTAAGGCTTCAACGGAATTAACCCTTTCCTCAAAATTATCCCACCATCATTACCACAGTTACAGCCCTACTACTGAGTAGCAGCAGGTAGAGCTAATGTAGACCTGGTGCTTGCGTCCAACCACCATGTTGTCCAGACCTCCTCTGTGCAATGTTAGATGACATGGTGGTTAAAATGCTGCTGGCCAATCTATATTAGTGCTTCCTAACAACGGAGATGCACTGGTGATACCAATGGTGAGAAAATTTAGAAATATAGGCTAATGCAGACACTGCCTAAGAACAGGTTTCAGAGTAGCAGCCGTGTTAGTCTGTGTCAGCAAAAAGAACAGGAGGTGCCACAAGTACTCCTGTTCTTTTTACTGCCTAAGAAGGTTCTGAAGCTGGAGTCAATGCAGAATGCAGCAGCTTGCCTCTTGAGTGAGATGAGCACAAACCTAGCACCTTGAAACTTTCAGTGATTATCTGTTCACTTCCAAGTGCTGCTCCAAGGTATTGGTGATGAGAATTATCCTCTCACTCCATACACACTCCCCACCCCCCACACCCACACACCCACACACCATGGCTAGGTTGTCCTTGCTGTCAGGATTTGCATGTCACTTGGCTATGAGTCCCAGGACAAATTCCTAAATAAAGGTTCCATCTAGCTCCTATTGAAAGTCAATGGGAGCAAAATTGGGATTAGTTTAAAACTCCGTGGCCAGACATGGTGGTTAAATGTACATAAATAGCATACAGCTGTACAAAAAACTACTTTTTGGTTTGGTGCCACATTGAAAAACAAATTCAGGTCAACCCACAACTAACATGTTTTCATTTTGCTGAAAAATTTGAACATAGAGAAAAGGTTCATTTCAGGTAGACCAAAATGTTTTGCTCAATCTGAAACTAAAACGTTTCATTTTGATTTTGAGTTTTTTTAAAAAACACCATAAAAGAAACTAAAATCTTTTGATTTTTTTCAATAAAATTGAGTAAAATTCCAAGGAAAAACTTCTTTCTGAAACAAGTCAACCTATTTTCTTTTGGAAATGCGAAAACAAACTGTTTTGACGTTTCTAAAATGTGTGTGTGTGTTTGTTCTCCCCCGATCAAAACAACTTACCAAAACTGACTCAAATTCTTAAATTGTTTCATTGGACCCAAATCTGCACTTTTTTTTTTGGCAAAGAAAGATTTAGCACAAATCTTTGCCCAGCTCTAATATAGTGTAACTTCACTTTTCCGGTTGCATCCTTTGCCTACACCAGCTGCAGTGAGCTTTGATGGCTCAATTTATATCTTTGGCTTTGACCTTCCCTTTTCCCTCTCTGAGCACTGAGACCTATTTTTCATGCATCAGTCAGGAAAACATGTTGCTGCTACAGATGAGTATTTTCACATCCTTTGTTTGTTTGTTTTTTGCTTGGTTGCTGTTGCTTTGCCTTGGCTGTGCTGCCATGAGTCAGATTACCTTGAAGCTAAGCCATCACGAGTCATTCATTTGTCCCTTCCAAGTGGAGTCAGGGGAAGGAAATACATATAAATAAAATAAAAAGTACAATGCTTCATCTGCTCTGCTTTAAATGTCAGATTAGTGTCTGCTTGAGTTAGTTCATTTCTTGTGCACAACCTTTCAAATAGCTTCATGAACTCTCTGGGACAAGTGGAACACAGTCTTTTCTTAACTATTGGAGTCAGAGATTCTAACCTAGATCATTACAGCCGTGACAGGAGTTTTAAGTGCTCACATACCACAAAGACCTTTCTAGGAATGGAAAATGTCAAGTGTATCTCATAAAACAAATCTATTTAACTCTGATACACCTGCCATAAACTGGAGTATGTTTTCTAGTCATTTCAAGAGCTTTTGGCATCCAAACAAAAGCTCCCTCATGGTCCATTTGTTCTTACTATTCGATTCTGCAGTGAAGGGATAACCGTGCATTTCATGGCACATGGTTACAGCTTAGGACGAAGGCGCCATCACGCATGAGTAGAGCTGGTCAAAACTTAGAATTTTCATTTCAGGGGACATTCCAGCGTTTCAAGAAATTTTTATTCTGATCAGAAATTTCAAAATTTCCTGCAGAAAAGAAATTCCAAAAAAACACCCCACAATTGCTGCAGAAAAATCAAATGTGATCAGGTGTTTTTAGCTAAAAACAAAACGGACTAGCGAGATGCCCCTACACTGCAGGACTCCCCAAGCGACTCCCCCTGGAGGTGGGAAGCCTAGAAGCTATGAGAACACAACCTCATCCCAGGGTTCCCAGGACATCCAGGCTCTGAATCAGGGAACCTGAAAGCCCTGAGACAGTCTGCACAGCAAGGCTGCCCTGGAAGCTCTGGGTCCCCAGATCTGGAACAATATGCATGGTGGGGCTGCCTTGGAGCTGCAGACCCTGTCAGACAGTACTCCCCAGGAGCCCACGAGGCGATCTGGCAGGAAAATTAGGCAGGGTTCCAATGAAAATCTGCCTGTGTTTTGGGTGAAAGTTCAGAAAAACTGAAAACTTTTCCCTATTATATTGTCATATTATGACTATGGCTACGATTTTGTCACGGAGGTCACGGAATCCATGACTTCCAGAGACCTCCCAGACTTGAGCCCGTGGCACCTAGCAGCTGCAGGGTCCCCCCACAACCTGTGGTGGCTGGGAACTCTGGTAGGATCCCGCAGCTCTGAGCCGAGGTCCCCTGGGGTGGTGTGGGACCCTACAGCTCCTCATTTTGTCATGCACATTTTTAGTAAAAGTCACAGATATATCACTTTATTGCCCGTGGCCAGTCGTAACTTTTACTAGAAATATGTATGACAAAATCTTAACCTTAATTATAGCAGGTCAATAGTAGTGGGGCATATTATGCTACCAATATGTTATGAAATAATGTAAAAATGAAAAATCATTAACATAAAATTCTAAACTAAATCTTGGAATTCCCAAACTGAAATTTTTGCAATTTCATTTTGAAGGGAATTTTGAAAATACTGGATTTTTTTTCTGATTAGAAACAAAACACATATTTCAAAATGTCAACATTTCCTGCTAAATGGAAATTCTGAGTTTCAACCAGCTCTAATTGTTACCCCTTCCCCACCTGCCTTTTTGCATTATCTCTGAATTTAGATTATACAATCTTTGGGGAAGGGGGCATGGCTACTAGTTTGTATTGGGAGGCATCTAGCAAACTGCAGAGCCAGGTTAAAAAAAGTTCATACTTTATATTATGGTTCAATTTATAAATAGTTTATCAATATAGGCTTTAAGAAATGGTTAATCAATTGTTATACAGTTCAACAAGTCAATAGACTGTTTATAAGCATGGCTTATTAATAGAGATGGCACTTCTCCTCTCCTTAAGCACATAAAGGCAACATGACACACAAGGTATCATCATCTAAAATTCTTTTCACTGTCTATGCTTTCTCCTGTATCCCTGTTTACATAAGCACATAAAAGGTAGTGACTTTCAAATCACTTCAAATACAACTGGTCGGAAAATGGAAAGTGTTTTGAAAAATTTTAATTCCACAGGTTTTGAAAAGAAACTTTGGTTTGTTTTGAATTTTTAAAATGAAAATTAACAAATTTTTAGCTTTGATATGCTTGTTTTTATTTTACAATTTTGGGACTTTTCAATTATCCTTCCCCTCTTTTCTTTTCCTTTTTCCATTTTGCCCCTGAAGAAGGCAGTGAAAAAAAAGTCGGGGGGGGGGGGGGGGGGAGGTGATGGGTGGGGGGGAGGAGGAGGAAAAACATGGTTTTTTTCATTTTTCAGTTTTGTCCAAGAAAATATGAAACATTTGGAAACAAACTTTTGGGGAGAAAATTTCTGATTTTGAAAAAAGTACATTTTTTCAAAGGCAATTTTTTTTTTAAAATTAACATTTTGACCAGCTCTGACTAAAACCCTGGGCAGGATTTGAACTGGTTTCTCAGAAGTTCCATAGCCCACTACCAATTACTCATGCCTTCTTAGTCTATTTTTAATGGGTTTATATTTTCCTTTATTTACATCTTCAGTTTGGCTTTTATCCACCATCTTCATTCTTCTGGACCAGATTACTGGCGCTCTTAGCTGGAAATACAATGTCAATATACATTGCTCCCTCTCCATTTCTGCTCCATTTGAGGCAAAAAATGCCTGGGATTAGTGGGATATCTTAGGAACATACTTGAGTCCAATTTATACTGTTTTCTTATACAATTTCTTTGGATTCAAATGACTTTTTTTCAAAAAGGAGGGAAAACAAGCTAATGAGTCCGTAATTTATTTTTAAATGCCAGAACAGCAGTAGCTGTACTGCATATTTCCTTTAACATTTCATCCCTCTTTAACTTCAGTCCCCGCTCAAAAACAAGATCCAGTGTGTGAACAGCTATGGGTGATCCACGCTACCAATAAAACTGCAGTATTACCCAGTCAGATTTCCATTATGCTTGCAAAAGTAGGCAGGGCTGCGAGAAGGGGGTTCAAATGGCCAAGACCAGTCAGGGACCCGTAAAGCCCCCCCCCCCCCACACCCCTTTTTTTTTGGTTTGGTTAGGTTAATTGATTTTTATTTATACTTGCTCTTCTGTCATGGGGCCCTAGCCTACAGAGTTCCCTGAGTTCTATTTGGGGCCCCATTTGTTGCTTTATAGCTTTCATTGATATCCTCATCAATGGGGAGGGTATAACAGAGGTTATTTTAGGGAAGATGAAAAAACAAGGCTGTTTGCAGGGTACAACACTATGACAATGTAGCTGACATAGCTGCAGCATACAAAATCAAATTCAACAGGTAACATTAGGAATATCTGCTCAGAGAGAAACAATCTTGAAGGAGGAAGGTAATGCCAGGTAAACTTGCAGAAGTCATCAGATCCCAGAACAGGTTTGGAATGCCAGGTTTTGAATCCCATCTTAGACACGACATTAACCCAATTAGATGATAGGATTCAGAAGTATGATGGATTCAGAGAACGTTTTGCTTTTTTGACAGGTGAGAAACTGAAAAGCTCAACAGTAAATACCTAATACCTAATCCTGGCAAGCAAGGATTTTAAGAGTTCTGAGAAGGAGATTGAGCTCTTCAGCAGTTATTGCAAGTAACTATTTAAGGCTGACTTGGAAATGAAAGCATCCACTGATATCCTTAGCTTCATTCTCAGAACTTCTTTAGATGTGAGGTTCCCTAACACAGAAATAGCGCAAAATATGCTGTGCTGTCTTCCTGTAACTGGGTGCGATGTTCACCGGTGGCCATGCTCCACCACCGCCACCTTCATACCTGGTGTTAGTCTGTCTTTTACTGGGGGTTGACTCGACCCTCCGGTCAGTATACCACTCGGTCCTATCTCCCTTCAGTGTGGTGCAGTTTCTAGAGAGAGATGAGGTTTGGCTATTGGCCCCTCTCTCCCGCAAGTGTCCAAGTGCAGCTGGGAGTGGCAAAAGGTATTAATCCTTTCCTTCCCTCCCTCCAGGGGTGGTTTAAATCATGAGGGTTTTCATACCCTTTTTGATGAGGTGTGAGGTTGGTAGGGGAACCCGGACCCTCCCACTTCACTTGGCTCCGGCCCTGTAATTGCCTAGTATTTAGGACGACCTTACAGGGCTGGCCCACAACATTTTGGCACCTGAGGCGCGGAGCTCAAATGAGGCCCGCATGCCCCCTTGCTTGGGCCACAACTTTGAAAGGTGTTAATTCTGCCTTCTTCCTGTTCTACTACATACCCTAATAAAGGAGAACTAACATCTTAAAATACCTTGTTCAAAAATTTTAAGTAACACTTCACTTTCAAACGCCTGAACAGCAAATGTAACTTTCCTTGTCCGCATAGTAAACACTGGCATTTTTATCTGTTTGAATAATCAAAGTGGTGCTTTCCGTGCCTTCTTGGTTGCAAAGATTTGAACAGCTTCCTGAAGGTCCACAGTCTGGGCCAGCTCATGCTCTATTGAGATGGTTGCAAGGCCGACCAGCCTCTTCTGTGTCATTGTGGAGCGTAGATGTGTTTTTATTAACTTTAGCTTGAAGAAGCTGCGTTCTCCACTGGCTACTGTTACAGGAAGCGTTAGAAGTATGCGCAGAGCAACAAAAGCATTTGGAAAGAGGGTGGTCATCTTATTTGTGCACATATATTCCAGAACAGCCTCTGGAGTTGATCCTGCTGAAATGTATCTTGAAAGGGCTTTTAGTTCATCACCTAAATCACTCGCATCATACACTGCTACCCTCAAGTCTGTCACTGAGTGATTAGGGAGGTTGAAGTGTTCTCCTACTGGTTTTTGAATGTTATGATTCCTGATGTCAGATTTATGTCCATTTATTCTTTTGCGTAGAGACTGTCCGGTTTGGCCAATGTACATGGCAGAGGGGCATTGCTGGCACATGATGGCATATATCACATTGGTAGATGTGCAGGTGAATGAGCCCCTGATGGCGTGGCGGATGTGATTAGGCCCTGTGATGGTATCACTTGAATCGATATGTGGACAGAGTTGGCATCGGGCTTTGTTGCAAGGATAGGTTCCTGGGTTAGTGTTTTTGTTGTATGGTGTGTGGTTGCTGGTGAGTATTTGCTTCAGGTTGGGGGGCTGTCTGTAAGCAAGGATTGGTCTGTCCTCCAAGATCTGTGAGAGTGAGGGATCATCTTTTAGGATAGGTTGTAGATCTTTGATGATGCGCTGGAGAGGTTTTAGTTGGGGGCTAAAGGTGACGGCTAGTGGTGTTCTGTTATTTTCTTTTTTGAGTAATACCTTGCGGACTTCAGATCTGCTACAATCTTCTGTTTGACTTTTGTTGCCAGTAACTGTATGATCTCATTTTGAATTGTTTTTCCAAGGTAGTGGTGTGTGTACATTTCTTGGGTGGTGACTCTTCTTAGATGCTCCTGGAGTACAGCATCGAACTCAGCCACCAGCTCCACAATTTTAAGGAAGTTTCCATTATTTGGCAAATACAGCTGATCTGAAGTGCCACGCAGTGCTAGGTTTTGGGTAGCAAGCATTCTCACAATGGCAATGAGCCTTTTCAGAACATTTTGCCAGTGAAGAGACTCTGATGCAATTTTCTCTTGATGTTGATTATCTACGGTGGCCTTTAACCTTAGTCCCATCTCAAGCTCTTTCCACCTATGGAATGCTCTCTGGTGATTTGCTGCCTTCTCGTGGCATGCCAGATTTCTAGGCAGATTTTTCCAGTCCTTTGTTCCTGTAGAACCCAATATGGCTGGAACATTAGACTGAAGAGTTTGCAACAAAAACAGTATGCAGCATTCTGGGTTTTTGAGTACATAAGCCATGGCCTCTCCACTTTGTCACCATTGGGGATTTCACACCAGTAATGTGTTGGATGGAAACTTCTATTTTCATTGTCTTTGGGGAACATGGAGTTTTTCACTTGCTGTGGCCCATGCAGTACAAGAAAGTCCCTCAGGCTACTGCTCAAGTGGGTCCACAGTCCTGGATCATCTAGACTTAAGGAACTAAACTCAGCAGCAGCTGTTTCTTGCGCTTCCACCACACTCTTCTCTGATCTACACTTTTCTTCAAGAATGTGCATGGTTACATCCATTTGAGATGGAGATATGGATGCTGCAGTAGCTGCCAGGTCACCTGCACTCTGACTAACTGGAAGATCAGGCATCTCCTTACCACTCACATCCTCACTGGGGCCGGAAGGCTCACCGTGAACATGTGTGTCTCTGTATCTCAAGAGAGCTCCTTCCTGCTTAGATAGAAAATCTTCCTTTGCTCTCTTTCTTTTTCTGAATGCTGCCCCAGAGGGGCGTTTTCTTCTTTCACTAATGACTGATGTTCTGTGCCAGCTATAGTGGCTCTCAACACTCAATTGAAGGGGACAAATAAGCAGGCTGGTAGCAGGGCCTGAGTGAGGGAAGATATCAGCATCTTAAGGGCCTAACTGGCTCCTACTATTTCAGTTGACTGCCTGTTCTCCTCTAGTGGTTTCAGGGAAGCATCAGGAAACAGGAAGCTCCCTGAGAAGCTGGTGTTAATCAGCCCAGGCTCCTGGGGGTGCTAGAGAGGTACATAAGAGGCTTCTCCTCCTCTCTCTCCCTACAGCTCCTGCTGCTTTCTGTTATTGCCTCTCACCTTTTCTCCTGCCTGCCTATTATATCTCTTGTGCCCTCCTTCCTCCAGCACAACACTCCACCATCTCTGTGCATCCAGGGCCAGCGCGCTCACTAGGTGACCCTAGGTGGTCGCCTAGGGTGCCGGGGGCCGCCTGGCCATGGCTGCCTCCCGCGCTCCCTGGGGGGTGGCTGGCCGTGGCTGCCAGGCTGACTCTGGGACCTTCTTCTCTCCCCTCCCAGCAACAGGCAGCAATAGCTCTTCTGCAACCCCTTCTTCACTGGGTGGGGGAGAGAAGAGGGTCCCAGAGTCAGTGCTGAGACACAGGATCACCATGTGGATCCCAGGGAAGATGGGGACTTTAGTGGCAAGCCCCTCCCCTGGTAACTGATGGAATCATTTGCGGAAACACTGTTAATGGATCCTTGCAAAGGTTTCATCCCTGGGTAATTACACACTAGGGAGCCGGGGGGAGGGGGGGGCGCCTGGCCGCGGCTGCCGCCCGCCCTCCCAGGGGGTGCCTGGCTGGGCTGCTTCCCGGCTCCGCGGCTGAGCTGGGAGGGCAATGCGGGTGGGGGGAGGCTGCCGCAGGCAGGGGCCTGAGCTGCCGGCGGAGGGGGGGCTGTGTTAGCTGGGGTGGGGGGGCGTGCAGGGCTGGTGCAAGGAAGTTTCGCCTAGGGCGCGAAACTTCCTTGCATTGGCCCTGTGTGCATCTAGAGCAGAGAGAATACATATGCACCAGCAGCAGACACAATTTTCTACACTCTGGGTCCTAGTGGTGCCCCCCACAGTCTGGCACCTGAGGCGGATGCCTCAGTTCACCTCATGGTAAGGCCAGCCCTGCAACCTTAAGGCTGCCTCCCTGCATCGCTCTCTTGTCGAAGTCTTGTAGTTTGTTGCAAAGTCGTAAAATAAAAGTGCCAATTGAATCTTCAGCCCCCCTCCCTTCCCCCTGGGCTCAGCAAGCAGGCTCTTCCCCTACTGGAGAAGGTTTATGCAGTATTCTTCCTCAGGAGCCCTCAGGGCAGGTCCTTCTCCCTCCCTTGTCAGGCCTCTTCTGAACTGTCTGGCTCCCTTCTGAGCTCCACCTCCAGCTGGAGCATGCTTGGCAGGGGCAGTTGGGCAGGGATGTCTGGGCCTACAGTTTCTCCTGAGTCCCTTCTGTTCTAGTGTGAGGTTTATACACCCTGTCACGCTAGGGTTGCTAACAAAAAGGAGTTTCAGCATGCTAAAATTAATCAAGAACCTCTCTGAGAACATCCATAAGGTAGGAAAGGTTACGCAATCTGGCAATTATTTCTATAGAGAACTCAGAAGCAAGATGGATAGAGTGGGATGAGCTAATTAATGAGATTGCTTCAGAGAAGAGTAGGAAGGTCCTTTTGTAAAATTAATTAGTGGTGATGGGGTGGTGGTTTGTAGGGGGGAGAAGGAGTATTCAAAATGAGCCTGGAACATCCTTGGTATGGCACTGAAAGCAGGAGCCTGAACTTAATTAAGTCAGGAATGGTGCTTCCATTATACCTAGACTTAGACTAGCATATTTTGAAATAGCTGCAGTGCACAGAGATTGCCTGAATAGGACTAGGGATATTGTTAGGGAAACAGGGGTGAATAAGACATTTTGGCCCCTACGAAAGGGAAGCTTGAAAGAAAATAAATGGCACATTGGAAACTAAATTAAATATATGCACTGGGTTTTCTTTCAGTGGGATAAGATGAAAGATGTGAGAGAGTAAACAGAAAAAAGAAAGAAAAATATATTTTGCCAAAAACATTCTAAAAGCTAAGACTGGAAAAAAATCTACAGCATTTCCCACCAAAGTATAGCAGACATAATGCTGTGACCCTTCCTGAGTAATCCAATGATACCTCAACTCCAAAATAAATAAAACTTTCCAGTATTTTTTGAGAGCCTAAAATTGTGCTAAGTATTTAACCAGCCAAAAACAACCGAGAAAAAACCCCCACCAGTCCTACTTCCAAAAAACTTAATCTAAATTCAACATGACCCAAGTACCATTCAACGAGATAAAACTGGGGAATGACGACAAATGCTGATGACGAGAATGCAATCATGTACGTACAGTATCTTGAAGTTTCCAGGGTTTTCTTTGTTTTGTTATTGCCTTTCCTCCCCCTCACTTCTCACAGGCAAGAGATGAAAGAGGATTTTTAGGAGCAATTTCAACAAAGTGAGGGTGGTGACTTGATGAACAAATGATACTTAGTATTTACATAATGTTTTTCATCTTCAAAGTGCTGTACATATATGTACTAGTAACCAGCAGAACCATCCCTGAGGGGTAAGCCTTGCTGTACAGAAAAATAAAGACTGTAATATACAGTATTCATTCCACAGTGAAATTCTGTGTAATTACGTGGAATGTTCTCTGTTATTGATATTCTCCTTTCCAGCTTCTATAACCCTATGATGCCTTAGTTTCATTTTGGTCTCCCTTTTAGTTCTTCTTAAAAATTGTGTATCTAATTCTCAATTACCCTCGCAGTCATTTACACCACTGCAAAGTGGTGTATCCAGTCAGAATGGTAGCATTTTACATCCACTTCAAACCAGTATAAATGATGACACCAGGTACAGGACAATGGAGAATCTGACGTTTTATCTATATTAGAGCTCATGCTAACCACCCAATAAGTCCTGAAGCCTCCCATGCAAGTAGTAAGCCAGTCGAAGGTGAGCTGCAGTTCATTTGCAAATTTGGCACCATCAGCTCAGGGTTAAACAAAGACTATGAATGGCTAGCCAACTACAAAAGCAGTTTCTCCTCCGTTGGTGTTCACACCTCAACTGCTAGAAGAGGGCCTCATCCTCCCTGATTGAACTAACTTCGTTATCTCTAGCCTGACTCTTCCCTGCATATTTATACCTGCCCCAGGACATTTCCACTGCATGCATCTGAAGAAGTGGGTATTCACCCACGAAAGCTTATGCTCCAATGTGTCTGTTAGTCTATAAGGTGCCACAGGACTCTTTGTCGCTTCTGTAGTGTGATATTGCTACTCAAGTGATGTTCAAAATACAGTATATTACTTTTTTCAGGTAGAGAAAATGACAACTATTATTCTAGGATTGATCTTCTCAGTCCTAAAGAATAAGAAAATCAGGAGGGAAGCATGATAAAAGGGGCAGCTAGCTGTTTCATACCATATACTACATTTCTTCTTTGTTAAGATCCATCCCAAATCCAAAGCAAAAAGCACCTTATGGATAAATAACCACTTATCGGGCCACTTGACTTTGCAGCATTGCCAACACTTATCTAGTGAGACAAGGTGTATACAGCAACTATTCTGACATTTTTCCTCTTTGAAGTCACTCTGGAATCCTTCCTCATTTCTCTCAGATAAAAATCATAGACTTGCAGAACCTTGAAGTGAAAGACACGTTCTGTTGGCACCTCATACAAAACACTCTTTGGGGGACCTTTTTGTTTTTTCACTTCATCTCTTCCTCCACTTTATTACCATACGCATTTTATGAAAACAGGATGTTTGCTTTTTACCAAAAGTTTGTTGCTTATTTGTCACCTGAAGTGATAATACACTGTGACATCACAAAGGGTTGCTGTGGGGAGGCATGCAGGAGCCCTGCCAATCAGGCCCTTTGTGGGCAGCGCATCCTCCGGGTCTTGGGCACACAAGAGTCACGGCCGGCAGATCACTGCTCTGTCAGAGCCTTAGGGTGGCAGCATGGCTATGGCCAGCCAGGGACCAGCAGCAGACCCAGGTCCCAGACCAGCAGATCCTCATGCACAGAGTTTAAGGCCAGAAGGGACACTAAAATCTCTAGTTTAACCTCCTACATATCACAGGCCATACAATTTCACCCCTGAATTGAGCCTAGTAACTTGTGTTTGACTAAAGGATATCTTCCAGAAAGGCATCCAGTCTTGACAAGACATCAAGATACGAAGAATCCACCTAATCCTTTGGTAGTTTGTTCCAGTGGGTAATCACCCTCACTGTTAAAAATTAGTGCCTAATTTCTAAATTGAATGTGTCCACTAAAAAGAAAGGAGGGAAAAAAACCCAGAGCTATAACCAGTCTTATTTCTAAAAAGATTATTTTTTCCAAGTTCTACAGGGGGTGTGAGCAAAGCTAAAGTTTTTAGATGGAAATAATCAGTAGAAGACCTTTGAAATTTCTCCCATTAAATTTGTAGACATACTGAAAGAATATCACTAGATAATATGTAGGCAAACATCACACTTGTGGGCACTGGAAAATAAACGGCAAGTCTTGGACTCAGAACTATTATTAGATGTTTCCATTCTTTATCTCCTGGGCAATTTCTTGAGTCATTAAAAAGGTAGCACAAGCTGCTGGTGATAAATACTTGACTCTCCTTGGTATGTGTAAAACGAGGGAAAGGAAAATAAAAAAACAGGAAAAGGCCTTCTTAGTTCTATTCTCATAAATGGATGATCCAACCAACCTGATTCCTCTGAAACCTAATTTTAGCATTTCATCACTGCCAGTAAAAAGCCCAAATTAAAAGGATTTTTACAGAAAGAAACCTGACAAGTAATTAAAGTGTCAGCAATGTCACAGCTTTTCAGAGACATAATGAAGAGCTAAACATTTAACAACACACAAGCAGCAAGGCTTGGGATAAACACTGGTGCAACAGCCTGCACTAATCAAGAGTAAAATGCTCTAATAAAAGAGGTTTCATTTTCAAACAAGTGACAATGTGCTTACCCTTTCCTGTGTTTTAACACGTGAATTTAAGGTAGAGGGGCTAGTCCTGCCAAGTGCTTTCAACTCAGCTTCAACAGAAGTTGAGAGTGCCCAACAACACAGCTCATGCTCATTACGCTGCAAGATCGTGCCCATACTTACAAGCTGAAGCAAGCCCTAAGGCAACAACATTCACCCCAAATCACTTAAATCTGTGGCTTGTTTGACCACAAATTCCCCAAGCTTTAAAGGAGGAAAGGGCAAAGGGAAGTTTTGCCGAGGGGGAAACTAATGTCATGTGATGTGAAGGCACTTTTCTGCTTCAATTATCCTCTTCCCCATAAAACCATCTCACTGTTTCTCAGTCAGTGGCATTCAGAGCCAGTTTATTCAAATACTAATCCTAACATTGGAAATGGAACATTAAATCCCCAAGGACTGTAAATAACTAGGGAGCAGTGAGTCACTGGATGTACAAAGTATTAGGTGACTTTAGTTCATTTCCTGTAAAAAAAAAAAATGGAAATTCTAGTTTAAGTGTGAACGGCTCTAGACTAATCCCCTGGCCAGAGATGACTTCTTTATATGGGGCCCTGATCCTGACTGGTGCCTCTGTGTATGTCAGTAGATCAGTTGTTTATTAATGGATAGCAATGGTGGAAATTGATGTCATTTTGGGACCAGACGTCACTGTACTGATACAACCAAAGGGAGCATAGCTAGCTTTTTGAAATGAAGGGCACAGGACTAGAATAAGGGACGAAGCAAAAGGGAAGACAGCAAGAAGCATTAACAGAAACAGAATTCACATAGTAAGCCTAAGATTTTCTAGCCTTTTTGCATCACAATCAAGGCGCTTTGGAGGAACCAGCTCGGTAGCTGTGCTTATTACTTATAAGCAAGAGATTAGTGTTTGATACTTTAAAAAAAAATTCATTTTTAATGTTTAAACATCACAAGTCTTCTTGGTCCTCATCATTCAATCTCCAATCTAGTAGAGAGTACTGCAGAATGTGCTCAGCTCACTGAAAGAGAGGACTTTGCATTATTCAGCAGAGACCTCTTTAGCTAGTACTGGGGGATGTCCTTTCTCTTATTTCTAGGATTCACTGAGAACATCCCACTTTGGCAAAGGAACCCCAGTCAGTTATACTGGGAACAGGATTTTGTTCTAGCTTTCAACATAATAGACAGCTGGCCTCTCCTCCCCACTTCTTGCAGGACTCCACTCCATATTTTAATGACAAACCGAGGACCTAGTGATGTCTTTTTATTATGTCTGTACAGCGTCTAGCGCAATGGGGTCCTTGCCCATGACGGGGGCTCCCAGGTGCTACTGTAATACAAATAATTCATAATAATACACACTGGCATGCAACAGAGTCTAAGATCTTGATCCCGGAGAATGGTGGATTGTGAGAGTCTAGGGGGACAGAGTTGACTTTACTCTAATATACGGAGTCAGAACTGCTCAAGTGTGTGTCCTATGCCCTGTACTGCTACCTGCGCCAGAAGACTTCCTTTAGCGCAATTCAAGACTTTGGGTTCAGGAGCACCCACGTTCCATCCCTGTTGCTGCCAAAAAGTTCCAAGTGGCTATTAAGTGCAGCATAGATACCACTGTGAAGCCCCTGATGATCAAGGATGTCTTGCAATAACTACTTTTAAATATAGAGATTTTTCATGTTATTTTGCTAATAAAGTTTCTCAGATCTGGACTGAGGTGTCAGCATCAATGGTGAAAGGTCAGTGGCTAGGTTGTCTCTGTCTGTGTTTTGGCCAGCATGGTTCACTGAAATTCTGGATCCGCTTGGGGAGTGTTAGTCTCTTAGTAGAATCTGATACAAAACTACTCAAGATATTAAGTCCCAGGCACAATGCGAAGAGCTACAAAATGATCTCTCAAAACTGGGTGACTCGGCAACAAAATGGCAGATGAAATTCATTGCTGATAAATGCAAATTGATGCACATTGGAAAACATAATCCCAACTATACATATAAAACGATGGGGTCTAAATTAGCCGTGACCACTCAAGAAAGAGATCTTGGAGTCATTGGGGATAGCTCTCTGAAAACATCCATTCAATGTGCAATGGCAGTCAAAAAAGCAAACAGAATGTTGGGAATCGTTAAGAAAGGGACAGATAATAAGACAGAAAATATATTGTTTCTATATAAATCTATGGTACGCCCACATATTGAATACTTCATGCAGCTGTGGTCACCCCATCTCAAAAAAGATATTTTGGAGTTGAAAAAGGTACAGAAAAGGGCAACAAAAACTATTAGAGGTATGGAATGGCATCCATATGAGGAAAGATTAATAAGACTGGGACTTTTCCGCTTGGAAAAGAGACAACTAAGGGGGCGGGATATGATTGACGTCTATAAAATCATGACAGGTATGGGGAAAGTAAATGAGGAAGTGTTATTGACTCCTCATAACAGAAGAGCTAGAGGTCACAAAATAAAATTAATAGGCAGCAGGTTTAAAACAAACAAAAGGAAGTATTTTTTCCACACAATGTACAGTCAGTCTGTGGAACTCTTTGCTAGAGGATGTTGTGAAGGCCAAGACTATAACAGGGTTCAAAAAAGAACTAGATAAATTCATGGTGGATAGGTCCATCAATGGCTATTAGCCAGGATGGGCAGGGATAGTGTCCCTAACCTCTGTTTGCCAGAAGCTGGGAAGGGTGACGGGATGGATCACTTAATGATTACCTGTTCTGTTCCTTCCCTCTGGGGCACCTGGCAGTGGCCACTGTTGGTAGACAGGATAGTGGGCTAGACGGACCTTTGGTCTGACCCAATATAGCCATTCTTATGTTCTAAATTAACGCACTCCCTCTGTGACACCCTCAAACTCAAGATAACACCCTCTGATTTACCCAGGAGGGGACTTGTGTGAGATTATTCATTAATAAGAGTTCTCGGCTATGAAACTCCTTCCCCACGATAGTCTAGCTGTATCAAGGACTTCTTGGTTGGGCATAGAGAAGCAACTAACCTCAATCTTTTGTTTACCCATCAGCTATGAGTATGAGGTATATTTACCTAACTCTGTGCAACCACCACCAGGACTAGGTTAATCCCCAGATCTGACACTGCAGTGCAATACTAGGGTCGGCACACTATTGTGTTCCTACCTCATAGTGTGGAGGAAAGAAGAATTTTGCTTAGGGATACTTAGAGTAGGAAGCCAGGAACTAATGTATGAGAGTTCCTCAGGGGCCGTCTCCTGCCTTAGCAACTCTACAACTACCGATCACTGCTGGATGCAATTCCCTCTGACTTGCTTTGTGTGTCATGCCAGCATTCCCCCACCTTGCCAATCCACTGTGCCACAATCATTCTCTGACTTCTATGGGGATTTCTACATCTGAGCAAGCCATAGAATAAATGAGAGCAAAATCCCATCTATTGGTCCCCAATGATTGCAATTGACCAAAATGTAAACTATGAACAAAACCTATTTAACAGCTCTCCCTGCCAACATAAAGCCATTGGTTAGTTATAACAAAGAAGATAGATAGGGAATTACTATAAACGAGAGCTGCGTGAAATTTTTTGTGTGAATCATTAATTTACCAAAAGTCACATATCTAGGTAAGCTGAAACAATTCATAAATTCAGGTTGCTTTCAGGAAATGGTTTGGGTTGAATAAAAAATAAACCACAAATATCGAAAGGATTCATTTTGGCACTTTAAAAACAGAACGTTTTGAAATGGAACTACTTATTTTGGAAACAATTTTTTGTTTTGGAATTTCACTCAACTTTTTAAATAAACTTTTCTAAAAGGTATAAATCCTCAGAAATGAAATGTTTTGTTCAACCCACAATGAAGTTGTTTTCACTTTCTCATTTTGCTAGAAAAATTTAAAGTTTGTGTGTTTCAGGTCAACCTGAACCAATATTTTTTTTGTTTCTTCAGTGACTAGCTCAGAAAAATTGGCTGTTCACACAGTTTTTGTATAAATATTTTAGAGACTGGGAAACTGAGGCACGGGAAGTTTAAGTGAGATGTCCCAGGTCACACACAGTGGTAGAGACAAGACTGAAACACAATAGCCCTCACACTAGCCAGCAGCTCAGATTACATCTTGATCAAGATCACTAAATAAGATTCCTTCTGCACATACTTCAAAAGACAAATGAACTACTAGAGACTGCAAAATTTGAGAAAGGTTTCACATATTGTACATAACAGAATGAATCATTATATACAGGCAGATGTCGGAACCACAGACTGAAGTATATACAGATTGCTTTATTCTGTGGCCATTAACCACATTTTAAACAGTGCGGATTTCTAGATGAAAGATGGGATCTCTGGTGTGCTCTAATAACTCATTAGTAAGGCTGTGAGTTTGTCACAGAGGTCACGGATTCCGTGGGAGGGTGCAGGGAGTTAGGGCATGGGGTGATTCCTAGCTAATGGGAGCTGTGAAGTGAGTGCTCTGGGTGCAGGCAAGCACACAGAGCTGCCTGGCCACGCCTCTACCTAGCAGCTGAACGAGGGGGATGTCACTGCTTCCGGGGAGCCCCCAGGTAAGCACCGCCCAGAGCTCGCCTCACCCCGTCCCATGCCCCAATCCCCTGCCCCCTCCCAAACTCTGCTGCTGGTGGGGTGGGGTGGCGTGGAGCCCTGCCAGCCCTGCCCACACACATCCCAGCGGGGGGGTCCTGGGCAGCCTCCCACTCCCAAGTTTTAGTCACCAGTATTTTTTAGTAAAAGTCATGGACAGGCTACGTTTTAGTCACAGGTATTTTTAGTATAAGAAGTCATGGACAGGTCACGGGCAGTAAAGAAAAATTCACGGCCTGTGACCTGTCCATGACTTTTACCAAAAATACCCGTGACTAAAAAGTAGCCTTACTCATTAGCCAACACATGTTTTAGTATCATACTCCCAAATGAAAAATATGATGAATCCCTTTAATATTTTGTCTGGTCTGTCTCAAAAAGCCATTTTTCCATTTGTTCAGTTCTGGTTTCATATGTCTACCTTTTAGGTTTGTTTGATAATCCATGGCATAGATAGATTAGGTGATATATACAGTATTTGCTCTGTTATATCAAGCTACTAATGAATTACAATAAACAGTGTATAGAGTGTTATTCATATATGTAGAATATGTGTTATGTTGTAAGCTGATTTTTCTTAAAAATACAATGAAAAGATCACCAAATGAGCTGGCAAACTGGTTAATATCTACATACAAGTTAACCATAGATCAGTTAATAAGTAAAATGGAATAGGATGACCAGATGTTCCAATTTTAGTCATGATATTTTGGGCTTTGTCCTATATAGAAGCCTATTATCTCCCCACCCTTGTCCCAATTTTTCATATTTGTTATCCGGTCACTCTAAATGGAGACACCATAACTTAATAGAAGATGAATAGACTGAAAAAAAGAAGGATCATATTGATTCTCCCTCTGTCAGATGCATCGGAATGGTAAGTGCCCATTAAAATCAGACAAGTACTTCATCAATAGCTGTTTAATTTTTAAGATGTGTTCACTCCATTGACTCAGGTCACCCAAGAGCTTGGAGAAGATCAATTACGTCCATTCACCATCTCTGGGTTTTACGTTTAATATTTCCCCTTGCACAAGATGACTCCTTGTATACTACACAGAATGATTATTAGCGTGGATCTGGCAGCAGCTTTTCTTTACAATCAATTCTTCTCAACTCCTCACTCTACCAAAGGTAGATATGTTTCAGGAAGAAAATTGATACAATCTTGCAAGAAATCTTCACCCCACCCATTCCTCACAAGCCCATCCCTTGTAAACTTTTTTCTCCCCACCGAACCACTAAGCCCTTTCATCCCAGTCATACACACTGAGGCATCTTTCAGGGGGAGGAGGGGGAATAGCTCAGTGCTTTGAGCATTGGCCTGCTAAACCCAGGGTTGTGAGTTCAATCCTTGAGGGGGCCATTTAGGGATCTGGGGCAAAAATTGGGGATTGGTCCTGCTTTGAGCAGGGGGTTGGACTAGATGACTTCCTAAGGTCCCTTCCAACCCTGATATTCTATGATTCTTTCTTAACATTGGCTCTCATAACCTGGCAATTCATCCCCATCACTCACAGTTACATTCCTTCTCTCACCTATAACCTCAAACTCTCTCACATCTGGCTCTTTTCTAACAACCTTCAGGTGAGCTCTGGTATCCGTTGTATTAAAAAAAAAAACCAAAAAAAAAAACCTACCCTCATGACTCATTCTGACTTCTGAGCTAAACCACCAGGGATGCCCGATGCTTATACAGGCAAAATATTAATTATTAGAGCTAGTTAACATTTTTGCACAGAAAGTTTCCCCATTGAAATACATCCATGGTTTTCAATCTTTCTTCATGTGTGGACCCCCAAACAATTTTGAACAGAGGTGTGGACCCCTTTGGAAATTCAACCTGTGGTCCCTTATCATAAAAGTCTTAGACTGAAAACTGACTGAACAGAATTCAACTATAAATGTTGCATGTGCTCGGCACGGCATTTGAGAAAGGATGCTAAACTGTGGGCTCCTATGGTAACAACACTTCCGGGTTTTGACCTGTAGGTGGGCGTATTCAAATCATTTTTCTGATCAATCAAAAGTGAATGCCGTTTCTGGGATCTGAAACTTTACTTTTCTAGTGACCTTTCGTGGACCCCTTAGACGTAGTCTACAGATCCCCCAGGAATCTGCAGACCAGAGGCTGAAAACCACTGAATACACTGTCTACCTGAAATAAGATTTTCCTACAAAAAAACCTGATTCCAACCAAAAATGACAACCTTTCTGTGGGAAATTGGAAACAAAATGAAAACATTCACATTCTGATTAAAAATGACATTTTCATTTTGGTTTAAAAATAAAATGGAAATGAAGAGAAATAGAACGGTATTAATTATTATGGTAGCAACCAGAGGCACTGATCAGGTTCCCACTGCACTAGGCACTATACTGACACAGCTGTTGCCTTGAAGAGCTTAAAATGCGAAAAATTTAAATTTAAAACATATCACTGCAGAGAATGAGCCAGATTCTGACCCCGCAGATGCCCCAGGAAAGCCTGATTTAATCCTGGGGAAAACAAACACTGGCTTGGTTTTTGGTGTGTGTGCATTTGTACATTTTGCAACCCTGTGAAAGACATATTCCAAGCAGCAGAGGGCAGCAATTAACATTGCTATTGGCACTGGGTGAGCCATTTGACTTTTTTGTTTAGGATGTCATTCTTATTGATTCACTTTTGACTTTGCGAGATTTGTCCCAGAGTATAAATTTCCCAGCCAATTCTTCTCAATAGCTCTTCTGTTACTGGAAATGCTTTACGGTATTTGTCTACATTGGTTTATGAAATTTATTTCCACATCTTAATACAGAAATACATTGTACCAGCTATATCATGAACAAAACCACAGAACCTACATGGAGGTAGTAGTGCTCTCTGTATGAGAGACAGATGACTGAAAAGATGTGGTGCTCAGTGTCATTGCCAACTTTGAGACATCATTGCTGGTGATGTTGCTTAATTTGCTGAACAAAAAGATTACATTACTTATTCTTGCAATAATCCAAACACTGCAAAGTGTAGATCCCTGAGAACACTTTTCCACACTTTGATTAATTGTACCCTGTGTGCACATAAAAGTCACCCGATGTACAGTTAAGCACTTTAAATTTACTCAGAGAAAGACAAAACATACAGCACTCAGTCCAACATATCTGCTATGCATACTTCATTACAGATGTTGCTAGTTTTCAAGGTCCTGAAGAAAAATTTATGTGATGTGACGCATATTATGAGATCCTTTCATCTCTATTGCTTGAAGCCCGCTAAGAATCCAAGGTATTGTATGCGCTAATTGCTTGTAAACATGGCAGCAGGCTTTCAGGTATTCTTTGCAACTGATATATTGTCTTGTAAGTGCTATAAATCTCTAGCAACCTAAATAATGGAGCTCAAGTATAGCACCAGGAAGGTTGGGGGAAAAAACCCACTGTCTGGCTCACTCACTTACTGGACATAACTGAACCGACTTCTCTACTTACCACATCAATGCATATCTAGTACATCCATCATTGAAGTATCTAGGTGTCAAATATAAAATGAAAAGTTGTACTATGCAAGTCTATAAGTGACCCTCTTCTCTCTGCCATTCAGTTCAGTCATCATTTCTAGTGTTTTCTTTTCTACTCAGAAGACATTATACAGACTGATTTTCAGCATCCAGCACTACCATCCTCCCCATCACTCCACACATCCATAGGGACATACAGTAAACCACAGTGCTACTACTCTAATATTTATATTATGGCAGCATCCAAAGGCTGCAATAATACATGGGGCCCCCGTTTTGATAAGAGGTGTACAAACATGTATAAAAGATCCTTACCCCAAAGAAACTGCAATCCAAATAACTACTTATAATGAGATCAGGAGACGCCACAATCATTAGGCAGGGGTAAACTTTGAGTTTTCAATGGCAGCCACTGTACTACATATTCTTTGTATTTTTCTCTTTGATCAATCATAATCCACACATGAAATATATACTTAAATAATGTATTCTATGGGCATATGTATGTTACCAAACTGATAAAAAAATAGGGACAACACAGGAAGTGTGGTTAAAAAAAATAATCAGTGTTTACTATTCCCCATATTTTGCGTCACAATTTTCTGCAGTTATAATACATGCACCTCACGGAGATAAATCATAGTAAAAATACTGGGCCTGACCCACTATAGTGTTACTCTAGTTTCACTGCAGGGTAACTCCAGTGATTAACAAAATGGTGAAGTAGGCCCCAAAACCTCAAGTGCACCAAGTATATTTACTTTTGCCTTTGGCAATAGGGACATTTGCTGGCAGTCTACGGACTAGGAAGTTTCAATGTTAAATTAAAAATACACCGAAAGTTGTTGTGTTGCTCCCATTACCATAGTATCTAAGCTCCTCACAATCTTTTAATGTAATTATCCTGTGAGGAAGGGAAGCACTATTATCCCCATTGTACAGATAGGAAACTGAGGCATTGTTTTAAAAAGGTCACAAAGAAAGTCTGTGGCAGAACAGGGACTGGAACTCAGGTCTCCCAAGTCCCAGATGACCAGCATGCTAACCATTGGACCACCCCTCCTCTCCAATAGTAAATAATAATACTAAGAAGAAACAATTGAGATTCTTAGACTGACAGAACTTTAGAAGCGCAAAGTGCTTTACAATAAACTGCCTTTCCCCATTTTACACAGGGAAAAGCTGAGGCACAGACGGAACAAAGGTCTGTTCAGCTACAATGTAGAGGGGGGTTATGCAGATTATATTAGACACAAATGGTAGCTATGCATGACTGGTGAAAAGGGATAGACAATAAAACAGGAAATATCACAATGCCGCTATATAAATCCATGGTATGCCCACACCTTGGATATTAGCCAAGATGGCCAGGGATGCAACCCCATGCTCTGAGTGTCCCTAGCCTCTGCTTGCCAGAAGCTGGGAGCAGATGACAGGGGATGGATCACACGATCCTCTGTTCAGTTCATTCCCTCTGAAGCACCTGGCATTGGCCACTGTTGGAAGACAGGCTACTGGGCTAGACTGTGATGGACCATTGGTCTGACCTAGCATGGCCATTCTTATGGTGAAATTCCCCCTCATGTAGAAGGCCAGCACAGTTTATGCAACACTTAAGCCTTGTAATGAGGAGTTAAGTGGGACTAAAGTGGGACATATGCCTTATACTGGACATATACGTGAATTTCACCCCTACTGAACAGGCCCAATAGCAGGATACACACCCCACAGGAATCTTCACTCAGCCTTGTAACAAAGAGTCCTGAATCTGACTTCTATAATTTAGTGTGATACAAATTTCTAACACAAACTCAAGTCAAGGGAAAGGAGAATAATGCGAGAATATGAACAGCATTTGTAATAGCCAGTAATGAATCATGTCCAATGAAAATGGTCATTGCGGTCATTGAGTTTAATAAGACCTCACAAGAATCACTTTGTCACTTTCGTTCACTACCCTAATACAGAATTTGATGGGCCAGACATTCAACTGTTTTATATGGGCGTTACCATTGAAGTCATTGGAGTGCTACAATGATTTACACCAGCTGAGAATCTGACCCATAGCTTTTAAAACAATGACATTATTTCTGGTCTTTAATTTAGTACACCATGTTCAGAGGAAGATGCAGTCAAAGAATACTAAAAACTCCTACTTTGTACTTCAAGCAGACAGCGTTGAGGACATGGCTTGGGAAGACATTGATCAATAGTCTCATTAGCCCTTAAAATATTCTTTGGCTCACTTCAGCCTCATTCTGTCCTCTCTCAAGTTACTTTTTGTTATTATTCATAACCAAAGTCCTTGGAAGCATTGTCTCGGATACACGAACAACGACGTGAAAGCATCTGTTAACTGTCTCATTGCTCTTGCAAAGTAACTTATAGCAAACAAAGCAACTGTCTGATCATTGGATGACACAGTGATGCTGTGTAAGTAACACCCATGGATGGACTAGTTTGTACAAGGCTACTTCTTCCACAAGAAGCCACAGTGTCTTGCCCTGAAAGTAAGATGAGCCAGTAGATCAATAAGCCACGAGAGGGTGTGTGATGGTATTAAATTCACTCCTGTACAGAGGATCAGCAAGGCCTACACACCACTGAGCCTCACTTAAGACCCCAAAATAGGGATTAAGTAGTACACAAGTTCTTGTGTTGGGCCCCTGTGCAGGGCTGAATTTCACCTTTGGATGCATTTCATTGGATTGCCTTCACCACACAAGAACATGCTCTGATAACCTACAATACATGCCATGGAGTGACATTTGCAGGGGATTGTGCAATGTATCCTTTCACTTGTAAAATGATCAGAGAAAATGCAGAGAAAAGGTGCAAGCGACTTTCCTGTACAATCCTCAACATATTTTACTAATTGTTAAATTTTTCATACCTATTCTCTGTTCTATGCTATCTGGACTCCCTCCTTCCCACACTGACTACCCCAGATGACCACCTCCACTTTCAGCAGCATATGGCATATCAGCCAATTATAACATCTTTTTTTATCAAAACCAAGGGCAATGTTGTATAGCCCTGAGCTATCGGTAAAGGGCTCTTTCCTGTTCAACCCCATGTTGCTGCAGCCCAACCTTTAGCAACAGCCTTGATGGCTCAGAGCACTGGCTTAGCCACTTGTCAAGCCACCCACTGGCTGCATGCAGGTCTGAGAGCAACTGAAGTAGTACTTGACTGCTCTTGGCTTGGATTGGTCCCACCACCCCACTCAGGGCAGGACCACAAGCATTCAAGGTAGTACCTGGCTGTTCTTGACCCTGCTCTGTACCCCAAAACTCCAACAGAAAAAGGTAGTTGAAGGTTACTCAGCAAGTCCACCCTTGCAGCTGCATGCCCCTAAGTAGATCTACTTACCTCCCACCATGGTTCTCCAACACCTGCTCATCTCCTCACTCACAAGGAGCAGTACTTGCACCTGGATCCTTGCTGCGTTAGATGAGGGAAGAGGGTTTGATAGGTTGATTTGGCATTAGGGCACTGGAAGAATTCCCAACTGGGCCTGAGCTATTCCCATCCTGGATCCTAGGTGGAAACGTGAGAAGGAAAATGTTAGTTCAGCTAAAATGCAACACACAAACAGACAAGAAAGAAGAAAATCTCAATGCAACAAAATTAAAATGGTAAAAATGATTGAGGAAATAAAAAGAATAAACATCAAGCTCCTAATCTCCTCCAGCACCACTTTCCAAAAGATGGTAGCACTTACCAGAAGGGACCCCAGGTAACTAGACTGAAGTAATCCAGCTGCAGAGCAGGATTGGTGGGAGACTGGCGCATAGCAGCTCCAAGTGTGAAGGTGCTTCAGGGCCTAGCCTGTGCCTAAGGTTACCAATTTTGCTTGGGCGTATTCCTGAAGGCTTCGTCACGTGACAATCTTTCATTAAAGATGAACTTTTAATTCCTGGAGACTCCAGGACAATCCTGGAGGGTTGGCAACCCTGGATGTGCCTGATTTGATAAATGCACAGCTCCTCATGGCAGGACACAGCGTCCATTAGAACAAAGAGAACGTGCACAGTTGTACACTGTAGACAGTCTGCACCTGCTCCAGGGAGATGGGTCAGGAACGGTGAGATAAGCACAACACTCTGGAGGCCCTGCAGGCAGTGGTGCGAGTGGAGGTAAGGCCTGGTGTGCACCTGTGGCAGCCAAGCTAGAGAAGAAGGTCCCGTACAGTGACTTTAACATCGGTCTTAAATATTTAATGATAACTCAAGATTTAGCTGCCCGCACCTTTAAACTAATAAACAAACACAAAAAGTGACGGCTCAGTCACAGTGTTTAAGCAAAGCACCCAACCTGGCCCTGGAGTCCTAGGCCAGTTCTGGAAAACTCTTCTCCTTTGACACACCCACTCAGCATTGACCTTCGAAGGAAGCAGGCAACCCTGCTTAACTAGCCTGCTGGCTCCCTATTGGTCAGTGGCTCCTCCTGGCGCTTCTAGGCCTCTTGAGAACCATGTCTCATTTACAGCCTGCCCTGAGTCGGTTTTCCTTCAGCAGGGGAGTGTCAGGGTGCTGAGGCCCTCCAGCAGGAGATAGAGATGGCTTGATAGACCCCAGCACAGCAGCCCAAACAGAATATAAACTGGGGACACACTGCACAACTGCAACAGCTCAGTAACACCACCATTCAGTACACGTTGCAATGATGTCAGGGCCAGCTCTACGTTTTTTGCCGCCCCAAGCAAAAAAAATTTGGTTGCCCCCCCCGGCTTTTTTGTTGGCTTTTACACATGTGGAGGGGCAGGGCAGCTAGGGGTGGCTCCCCCCTGGAGGGCAGCCGCTGCCACGGAAGAGCGGCTCCACGGGGCCCCGCTCCCCGCTCCGCCAGCTCCCTGGCCCAGCTGCGGCGGGGCAGGGCAGCCTGGGGGAGGGGGGTGGCCACTGCCACGGGAGAGCAGCACTGTGCAACCCCGCTCTCTGCTTAGCCAGGGCAGGGCAGCGTTACCGGCTCCCGGGGGGCGGCCGCTGCCCATGGGGGAGCGGCGGTGCCCCACTCCAGGCTTAACCGGCTCACTGCCCCTGTGCCGCCCCTAATAGTTTGCCGCCCCAAGCACTAGCTTGTTCTGCAGGTGCCTGGAGCCGCCCCTGAATGGTGTGATTTCCCGGGGTAAGCAAGGCTCATGGAAAGAGGTCACTTGAACTGGATGAAAGAACTACCATCAGTGTTGCTGGGCTATTTTATTCCCTTTTGCTTGTCCCACTGAACTCAACATTTATCCATTGTCTAGAACGTTGTCACTCATGGATCCTGTGAGCCATGTTTTTCCACCATTCTTCTATAGACACTAGCTGTCCCATAGACACTAGCTGTCCCATAGTGACCAGCCAAGTGTCTGTGTAGTATAAATAAAAGATGACAGATCCTAATATTTAAATGGGCTGTATATTTCTTTGGGTAGCATTCACTATTATTCTAACCTCTGTCATTCTAGGAACTCTGAGCCTAACAGAATCAGATGGACTAGAATCTACTATAGCTTACAAGGAGTTTGGCACTAAGTCTAACCTTTGAGTCTATGGAACAGGCCCAGACTATTAAATTGCTACATACATACAACCAAAACCATTTATTTTCCAAAGATAACATTTTCAATAGATTTGGATTTTAGAAACTGGGTTTTTTTTATTATTATTTATAATCAGATTTTAAAATAGTTCCCTAAAATATGCAACAACTATGATTACTGGCTTCAGTGTGTAACCTTAGTACATACTATGGATCTACCTATATTAGACAATACTGTTTCTGGTACTTCTCAAAAAGAGTTGAGGTGAGGAATTTCAGCAGTTCACAAGGTTTAACATTGCTTGGCACAGTATGATTTCACTGATTTATATTGGCCTATATTTATTGAATTCTACTGAAGAACTGAATTTTGTTTACATTCTGGCTGGAATTTTGTAATGCTGGGACCAGACACCCACAAAAACCTTAATACTTCTGAAAAGTACAGGTTGTAGAAAAAAACAAACAAAAAACAGCCATGCAACAAGTAGCCTGTCAAAACTACTCGAAAGTGAACAGGCAGTTTCTAAAATTATCATCCATGCAGCCCCAACTCACTCGAGCACAGAGGCTTTGCTGCATCTGCTGCCCCAAGATCAATTTAATGTACATTTCAGGAGAAGGCTATTCAGCTTTCTGGAATCACTGGGAATGAAGTGCTATATGGGATGAAAAAAAAATAACCCTTGCCAAGTTTACAGACAAACTACAGATGGGGCTGTGCAATCTCTGCCTATGCTCTGGTGTTTGCTACATGCAAACAGACATACACTCAATATTCAACTCACACAGAAGAAGGCAGAAAGCTGTTCACACCTCAAAAACAGCTCTCTCTCAAGGATGTCAACAAGGAAGAGAGTCCTGAAAACTTTTCCTTATTCCTTTAAATAGCTCTCTCCTCTCTCCCTTCCATTTCTGGCAGACAGCTACTGTAGCAAGTAATTAGAGAGGGACTTTCATGTTGGGACAAACAAGAAGAAATGAAAGCATTTAGGTTAAACATTTTTCTTTGCCAGTACATTGCTAAATAAATATTATTAAAAATACTTAGGGAAATCTGGATTCTGGGAGAAAAAGCTCTGATTCCGACCATTCTGTTTAATCCTTTAGTCAACAAGGTCACGATCAACCTCTGTTTGTGAAATCACAGTCTTGCCATAGGAATGCATAACCAGGCCAGCTGCCTCCCGCAGCTATACTACAAGCAACCTGCCTGTTTTCTCCCACCCACCCCTGTTTTCAGAGCCCCTTGAAAACTCATTCAATTCAGAGGTAGGCCAAACAATCCCCTCCAGAAGGTCAAATTCATTGAGTCTTCAGATACAAGCTAGGACCTAGGCTCCAGCCTGTATTACATCTCTCTAGTTCAAAATAATAAAGTCTTCCACATAGAACACAAACTCATCCACTCACCAGAATAGTTTCAGCTGGGCACATCGCCTCCCTGCTGAGGGAATGCCTTTCCACTTCCCCACCCCTCATGCCTAGAGTTTCCCCTTCTCCCCAGCCTCCTTCAGCTGTTGTCTTCATCCTATTGACTCAGGACCCTGCAGAAGCCTTCTTAATACCCCCTATAGTGTCTACAGGCACAGCGGCAGCTTCCTAAGCATCTCACCTACCCACTCTGGGTCCTGCAGGCACTCTCTTACTCCCGCAGTGCTTACAGACTTGGTGTAGTTTCTTGAATTTCCCCCTTCTTGCTCCCTTTGTACTGGAAGCATCTGATTCCTCTCAGGTGGGACTCATCCTGTAATCAGGGTTGGCTTACCTGCAGGCTCTTCAGCCAATGGGTCAAGCCACCCTGTTACAGAGTGATAACAATGTCACAAATTCAATGTTATGACTTCACTGCAGAGCTCACCATGAGAGGTGGGTTAAGGGGGAGACAACATTTATTGAATTATAAACACAGTAAGAAAGATCCCCCTCTGGTATAAATTAGAGCAGCTCACCTGGACTCAATAGAACTTTGTTGATTTGCAGTAGCTTGAGATTTGGCCCTGATATCTGATCATTTGATTAGCAAAATTGATTAAAAATGATATGAAAAACACAGGACAAAACAATGACACCATTTTAGAAGATATTTTAAAGCATTTCCTAGGGTAAAAGTCATTTTCTGCAGGAATTTTGCTTAGATATGGAGTACGGGATTGGGCCCCGACAGCACACCAATTTGCTCCCGAATTGTTTGGAACATTATTCCCCATTAATTCACTGCATTTGTATGCATCTCTCTCTCTCTCTCTCTCTCTGATATAAAATTGTTGTTGCACTACAGAGTCACACATTCCAATTTTGTAATTACAAATCTTGGCTATGCAATTAGAAGAACGTTATAGTCTATAATTAGGCTACGGTGACAAATAAGATGTGCAATTGTGTTATTAGTATGTGTGAATTTGGATTAGGAAACTATGTGAAATTTAGCTGGGGTGGGGGGTGGGGGAATGTACTATGCTGACATAGTAGGTGACAGTTAATGTGCCAGATGTTTGCCAGACCTAAATTCCAAGACCTACCATATTAGTTCACTGTGGGCGAAACACACTCCAGTGCAGCAGGCCCTCGGGAGGCCAATGCATCACTCAAGTTCCACAGAGACCTCTGAACGTAGAACATCAGGCTGTGTGTGCTCCAGGATGAAATTCACCCTTTAAAAACTGATCACATGAGGAAACGAGATCAGAAGGGGCTTGAGTTAAAAAAAACGAAAGCACTCCTGACAGGGCTGGCCCTACCTTTTTGGCCGCCCCAGACAAAAAAAAAACCAACCCACAAGCGCCGCCCCCCCTCCAACGCCGGCCAAAACACGCCCCCCCCCCCAACAACGCCCTGCCAAAACCCCGGGGCGCCAGCGGGGAGCGGAGCACGCCTGCCGCCCCGCTCCCCCGGCCGGGGCGCCGGCGGGAGCGTGGCACCGTGCACGCCAGCGGCCCCGCTCTCCCGGCAGGGGCGCCAGAGGAAGATTGGGGTTTTTTTTAAATTAAAAAAAACAAAAACCTTGAGTGCCGCCCCCCTCCAGGTGCCACCCCAAGCACGTGCTTGGTAGGCTGGTGCCTGGGGCCGGCCCTGACTCCTGAAAAATATGCTATGTTCTCCCCATCTTAAAACTGACAACAGATTTAAAAACAAAACAAAAACAGAAACCAGTTATTACCCACAGAAGGTGAAATGCTGGCTTCATTAAAGTCAATGGGAGGTTTGCCACTAACTTTTTTGGACTCAGGATTTCACCCAGAGAGAGAAAATTTTCTTATCCAACTTTATTTTACGGCTGAAATATAATTCAAACTTCTCCGTATAGAGGTTTCAATTAGAAAAGTTGTTCTACCATAGTTATTACAAATAGTGGGTGCTGCCATACAAACAAAAGAAAGTCCTTATGTCACTGAAGCCTACATGAAAGAGTGCCTCTCTTTCAGGGAAAGGACATGGAATGCAAAGCAAGCACATCCATGCAAGCACACCCTCTGCTGGCCAGCCTGCCTTCCTGCAGGTATGCCTAGCTCCTTAGGCTGCCCAGTCCCTTGGGGCAGCCAGTCCAGTGGAGAAGTTGGAAACATTGCAGAATGTTTCACAAGGATGGAAATTCCATTTCCAGGCCATTTCTACCCTTATAAAGTAGTGCTGATTTGGAGAAAGGGATATAAGTTAGTGATCATTGTTCTGTGTTTAATTTAATCATTTCACTGGTGACCCCTTTTCTACAAAGACTCTTTTCCCCCCAGAGATCATGTCATTAAGTGATTGGCTATTTTTTTTATTTTTAATGTGATTTTTTTAGTACAAGTGCAGTGCTGGGTTCATTCCATATCTTTTCCATCTCCCCTTTAGCAAAGTAGTAAGAATTAGAATAGGATCACATCAGTTGGGAAAAGAAAAAACCCCACATCCTACTAGAAATAAGGGAATTATAATGAAATTCTACTACCACAAAAACTGATGGGAAATTAAAACACTAAATTGAGGCACCATAAAGAGCCTATTCAGTTGCATGAATACACTAACAAAATTGTTAAAAAAAAGAAACATTAACATGTGCAAAATAATGATCATCATCTATGGCCTCAGTCATGCAAATGCAGATCTTTACTCACATGAATAGTCCGTCATTGATGTTTTAAGCATGGGCATAATTCTTTGCAGGATTGGGCCCTCCATCATGAAAATAGATGCTTGACATTAAAGTTGCTGGACACAAACTATCTTTATGAAAAAAATCATGGAAACTCAACCCTCTATATGCCTCAACTCTGCTTAACTAAACTCTTGCTTAACCAGGTGTGGATTAAGAATATGGCCCCATCCTTCAAACACATACACGTGTGCTTAACCTTAAGCATGTGCATGCCCGTCCGTAGGCATACGCAGCATATGCGGCTGAGTAGGGCATCCAAAAATTTGGAACACCATCAGGACCATAGGCGCCTTCTCATCTTGACACCCCCCACTCCACTCCAGGCTCTGCCCCCACTCCATCCCTTCCCCCGAACTACTGCCCTGCCTCTTCCTGCCCCTGCTCTATTCCCACCCTGCCTCTTCCCTGCCTCCTCCCCTGAGCATGCCCCATACCCGCTCTTCCCCCTCCCTCCCAGAGCTTAAATGCTATGAGTCAGCTGTTCGCAGCACTCCAGAAGCACTGGGAGGTAGAGGGAGGAGTTGGTAAGCGCGGGACCGCCAGTACGTGAGAGCAGGGGGAAAGAGGGAAGGAGCTTGGCGCTGGTGGGTTCTCTGCACCCACTAAATTTTCCCCATGGGTGCTCCAGCCCCAGAGACCGCACCTATGACCGGGACAGCAGGTAAGAGTGGGCCAGCTCCCGCAGACCCAGTGCGCACGCTGCAGTCTCCTTACTAGGCAGAAGCCCTATTCACAGAGCCGAGTGTGCTGGCATAGGGGCACTAATAATATAAATGGAGCTATGCCAATCTCCTAGAACTGGAAGGACCTTGAAAGGTCATTGAGTCCAGTCCCCTGCCTTCACTAGCAGGACCAAGTACTGTCCCCTGACAGATTTTTTTGCCCCAGATCCCTAAATGGCCCCCTCAAGGATTGAATTCATAACCCTGGGTTTAGCAGGCCAATGCTCAAACCACTGAGCTATTCCTCCCCCCGCCCCACTAGTATTCACAGAGCTGAATGCACTGGTGTAGGGGCACCAGTTGCACCGGCATAGGGGCACCAGTTTAATAATAATGTGTAGGGCCCCATAAATCCTAAGGACGGCGCTGAGCATGTGAACAGTCCAATGGACTTCAGTGGGACTGCTCCCATACTTAAATGTAAGCCTCTGCTAAAGTGACTGCAGGATCAGGTTCGCTATGTGGCCCAAATGAAATCCAGCCAAAGAGCTCTCTCGGACCAAAAGGCTCTTCATCCCAGTAAACAGGAGGCCCACACCCCACTTACATGTTTGTGACTGTGCGCACTATTTCTCCAACTCTAACATAGCCTGTCTTTTCTGACTTTCAGGGAACTGGTTTTATAAATCTCCCTAATTAGTAAACAGTTGCTTCGTTGAAAAATATTATGTTTAACAGCACGTAACTAAAGAATAAGGTGCTGCAGCTGGGAGCTATAACAAACTCACAGCCTCTGAGGATCAGGCACATAGAGGGATGGGTAACACACTGACCAGCAGATTACATCTGCTCACTTCGGAAGATTATTAGATCAGTGTTAAATCTGACTAGACCTGAGTCTGTAGTGGGAAAAATTGAGACTTCAAAAGTGAAATTCTATTTGATTGTATCCCTTTTGGACTTTGCTTTCTGTGAACACAGAAGTGCTCAAGTATTACCAACATATATATGAAGAGAAGGGAACTTTATGCTAGATTGGTTACTGAGAATGAAATTCAACTTGTATATTTGATTGTGAAGACCCAGTTTGAACTATGGGTGAAATTCATCTCTGTGCAGGGTTCCTAATCAAGGCTAAAGTAACAAGTAAACCTTCTAAGGCCAACTTCACTATGCATAACCTATGTGCTAGCCCTCTGCACAGAGGTCAAGTTAGCTTACAGTGTTCAGCCTTTGCCAAACTGGTTGGCTTGCAAACTTAAAGTGAAACTCCATGTATCCCGAGAACATGTCAATCTCTAGACAGAGTCACAATGCATATGCTTCTGGTCATCATGTCAGATTTGCAAGGATTAAAGCATACTCAACATGTAGATCAAATACTTGCTGAATCCACACAAGGGTCATCAACTTAAATTTTGTAATCTGTCCACCCAATACAAGCAATTTCCACTTGCTTTATCCTTCAGCAACAGTCTTTAATACCATGTAATCGTGATCTATATAAAAAAATTCCATAAATCTATTACATGTATTTGGATTTGAACATGTCTCTCTACCTATTCATATCTCAGTTGAAAACAGTTTTAAAACATTGCCACTGGAGGGCTCTCTGATGTAAGCTTTACAGGTGTGAAAGTGTGTGTATTTGGGTAACATTTGCAAGAGGTTTGATCCCCCCCCCCTTAAAACTGTGTACATCAGGGCATTGCTTATGAATGTGAAGGGATTAAGAGCATAGGTTTAAGACAGACATAGTGGCCACTCTATACAATCAATGTGCTAGGGCCTCCCCTGCATTCCCATACCAGGTTTCTCATTGCACCTGAGTTCTGACCTACACTTGCTTTTCTAGTCTTAAACCCCTTTGGAGGAGAGATTACCACTCCTGACAAGCTACATGACCATTTTAATTATATGGACGATGGGGACTAGAATGAGGCAACCTAACTCATTTTCTCTGGTGACTACATCTAGGCTTCTGATCCAAGCTTCCCACTGTGAAGGTGAGCACAAGATTTGACAAAAAGGGTTTCCCCACATGAGCACAGAAAAATTAAATATTCTCATTAGATGAGACCCATTATTCTTTTTAAGAAATGGGTGAAGGGCTGGAGGACAAAGAGCAAAAGCAGTTCTATTTATTAATGAAAGTTCAGTACTGAGTTATGGCTTTTTCCAAGTCTTAAGAATTAGGAATCCCCTCCCCCCCCCACACCCACTTCCCTAGATCAGCATTTCCTCAGGATGTTCAGCATCAAACCTGAGAACCATTTGTAATGCATTAGTCACATCAGACACCATAATTTCCCAATACATCAGTGAGCTAGTATAAGTCATCATAGCCCCATTCAAATCAATGGGGCTTCACTGATTTACATCAGCTGAAGATCTGACCCCTTGCATTCATGATAGTAAATTATATATACTGGTCACTGTCTTGCAGAGATTTGTGGCTGACCTCAGAGACTCTCTTGCTACAGTAAATGGAGCGTGGGAAAATTCATGCTCTTATGCCTTGGGCATTTTGAGTATTAAATATCAGCTCAACCTCAAGTATTGTTAAAATGCATGGTAGCATTTTAATAAGAGGCAGGTAGGTATATGACTATTAGTGAGATTAGAGAGACAAGACGGGTGAGGTAATATATTTTATTGGACCAACTTCTGTTGGTGAGAGAGACAAGCTTTCAAACTTACACAGATGGGCTGGGTACAATATCTAGGGGTTCCTCTTAGCAACACAAAACAGAACTGGCTCAAGCCTCAATAACCCAGAAAAACTAAACATGACCCCAGGGCACTTCTAAGAAGCAATACTTTCCCCCACCCCCCGTGAGCATTGAATCTGTATACTACAAAGGAAAAAACTATTTAAAAGGGACAGGGAACCCAGCATTAATTTGGGAGAACATCACAACAACCATTCAAGAGCAGGTAACCATAAGCAAACACCCACCACATAATATGTTGGGTAGGGCCATTTTCCCACCTTAGGATATGAGACTCCAGACAACTGTCCCTTTAACACACCACTCCCCTTTCCCGTCACAGCACCTCACTCACAGTTGGTTGTCCTTAGTCAGCAAAGGCGCACAGTTCAGAAATGCATTGACATTGACCCCACTCACTAACCTTTCAGGGGTGGGAAGATCTGTAGTTATGTTAAACAAACCAACCTCATGCTTCAGGGTATAAACTGAGCCTCCCTGTGGTCAGCCCATCTCTCATGTGCATCATTGCTCAATTACCTCGGAGTGAAATTCACCCTGTACAGCTGACTAGCACAAGGAGTATGTATCACTTATGTCTCCCTTTCTCACTAGAAATAGAGGTCTGTCTTTGCTCTCTGCATAGGGATGAATTTCACCCTACGTGAATTATTGGTTTTTGTTTTTTTTCCCCCTCCTCCATCCTCTTCTGGAGCTTCAGGTATTGGCCAAAGCCAGAGGTAGAATGCTATTTGGTAGATTCATGGTCTGATGAAATATGGCAATTCCAGTTTCTTACAGCAGAATGTTAAGTGGCATAAATTGTACATCAAGATTAATTGTTTTACACACTGATTCTATATACATACATGTAAATTGCATAAAGTTAATTCACATTACATGCAAAAAAAAAAGTAAATGCAATGGCAAACTTGTACAGTTGGAGCCTAATTCTGATCTCACTTGCTGTGCACTGATTTAAAAGTAACTCTAGTGAAAGCAATGGAATTATACCAGTATAAATCTGAAAAGTAGTATGAGGTTTTTAAAATAAAAGTTAACTGTACAAGTTAAGATTCCTAGACAGCTACATAAACAGTCCTAGTGTACACATTTGTGTTTTCTATTCTTGTTTTCTTTATTGGATGTGTATCTTAATATATTTTAAGTTGTTTATAAGAGAAAGAAAATATTTTTCCCCAGCTTTGCAGAACTCAGAAACAGCTGAATGGATTTTCCCCTCAAACTTTCCCATAAAATTCACATTTTGGCTGAGACCAATTATGGAAAATTTCAGCCTAGAAAGTAAAACCTTTCAGAAAGCTATTAGTAAGTGAAAACATTGATTTATAGCAGAAACTGTTTTGCAACCTTAACTACAATATTGTATTTGCTACCAAGCAAAGGCCTGGTATGTGTGTTGTGTTTATTTATGCACACATACATTGATGTTGATGCAGTGTTGATGCACACAGTCTTAATTATTTCATTGACCAGCAACATAGAAAGACGTGGAAAAAACCCATAGAGTCAAGACATGCCTCTGGGCTGATTTAACCTACTCTCCAGTCTTAAGGGAAAAGTTTAAGTGATTCTTTCAATAGATGCAATTGGCATGCCTGAACATGGCACACCTATGTCGTTTGATGTGGCTTCTTTTGGACTTGCACATCCTTCCATTGCATCACCAGGAGGGCCCTGCTAGTGCTCGGGGCAAAATTAAATTGGCTAAATATTAAATGGTAAGCACATGTGCTGGCACTGCACAGATAAAATGGAAATCTCTTGTACTGTAAATACTGTATCTATTCATCATCAGGACCCTGATGATGAACTTTGTTTTCACAGTTCTCAGCCTACTGTAGCCAAATTGTGGGACACGATGTGAGAAAGAGACACATAACAGACACAAAAAACTGCAGTGCAGAAAGCTTAAGTAGATGTGGGTGAAATTAATTTCTTTAAAGAATACCATTACACAAACTACATTCTCCAGGAGAGACAACCGGGTCTTCTAGGTCAGAACATTGGACCAGGAATCAGAAGATCTGAGTTCTATTCCCAGCCTGTAATGCAGGGCTTGTCTATACAAAACACTGAATTTGTGGCAAGCTGCTGTGAAAGTCTATCCTACATTAAGCTGGTGAGTACCAAGTGTCCATGTGGACCCTGCTGCTGCATACCAAATGTTCCATAGCGTGGTTTGATGTACCCCACTTTGAAAGTGGAGTAGATTGACGTATACTAAAGAATGGTTAGTGCTTGGCAGCACGTTCCACATGGACATTTTGCATTCAGAAGGCTAACGTGGGGTAGAGTTACACTGCAGCTTACCACAAACTAAGTGTTCCTACAGACAAGCCGTGACTTGCAGCAGCATCTTAGGCGAAACACCAAAACTCTGTGCCCTGGTTTCCTCCCCCTATCTGCAAAATGTGTGCAATAACGCCTAACACTCATATGTATATCTAGGCTGAATTAAGGCTAGATTATGATTTGAGCTATGCACTCACGTGAACGCTTCTTGTGGCCACGCTCCAGCTATGGAGACCTTAGGTCCAGTTGTGCAGAGGGAAGTGCACACTACATGCCAATTTCTCTTCCCCCACAGCAACTGTCCCAGCACAGAGCATGTCACAATTTGCTGCTGATCTAAAAGCCTAGCAGTAAAGTTACTAGCTTCTCAGAGATGGGATTATGCCTCAGAGGGGTGTCTCTGGGTCACGGTGCTTCCTGGGCCAATGCACTTTTTGCCCTACCCCTTGTTAGGGGCTGTGCCTAAAGGCAAAATCTTTCTCTTAATGGTTGTAAAGTGCTTTTTGATTCTGGGATGAATGGGACTATCCCAATGCAAAGTGTTATTTTTCACAAGCTTTGGTTCCTGATTTGACATTTTGTATATAAATCATTTACAGTAAAAGTGAGCTAACCCATAGTGAATGTAGGAGGTGGAAATTAACTGGGTCTAACATGAGAGTTACCTCTAGCTGTAGTGGATAGATGAGAGAACATGTTCAGCATTGTGTCCAATTTGCCTCTTTATGGCATAGCTGCTGTTTCCTCTGTCAGAGGGGTAGCCACGTTAGCCTGGATCTGTAGAAGCGACAAAGGGTCCTGTGGCACCTTATAGACTAACAGACGTATTGGAGCATAAGCTTTTGTGGGTGAATACCCACTTCTTCAGATGCTTCTTATGCTCCAATACGTCTGTTAGTCTATAAGGTGCCACAGGACTCTTTGTTGTTTCCTCTTTGTTTCCATTAGAGGGTGCTCTTGTTTCAAAAATCCCTGAATCCCATGTCTCGCCATCAAAGTATTTCCTTTAAAGCAAGTCTTCAAGTTAGGTGGTCCAGTCCAGCAACCTAAATGCTAAGCCAGGTAAGAGACAGTGTGGTTCAACAAGATAGCATTTCTTATTTTTTCCTGATCTACAAGTCAGAATCACTGTAGACATTTAAGACCAAGAAACAGCAGCTGTGCAAAAACTGTTCTCCTTGGAATCTCTCATTACACAGACCCTGCTCTGAGCCTCAGCAAATGGATTAATACTACTTTTCACAGTTTCTTTTCAAGGACGGGGAAAAGGAGCATTGCATTTTAAAGTCCATTTATACAAAAAAAACCCCACAAAAAAACAACCAGTCATTTCTGTGGTGGATTGTAAAGATAAACCCAACCCAATTGTCACAAAACTTTAAAACAGGGACATTTTAACAAAACAAACACACACACACAGGGCAGGGATTTCTACTTTATCAGGAAGGTAATGACAACAGGGTCTGCTGGTACAAGGTCAGAACTGTCCCCAACAGAACCTGCAAAGCCCAGTTCAATGGAAGCCTTCACCCATCCAGCATGCTATTACTGTGTTCAGTTTGTGTTCTTTAATGTCAGATATCACATGGCCACTTGACATGGGTTTTGTACATTTGGAAAGATTTTAGTTCTAATAACCTGAAGGACTAATGAAAAGAAGAAGTTGCATCACTTGTTACCTACCCTGCCTCCCAGGCAAACGGCAGTGTGACCAAGGTGGTAGCCTAAATCCATCACTTCCGATTGCATTGTGTTTTAAAAGTGCTCAAGCCTGAATGACTGTAAAAGAAGACGGCATCCCAACAGTTCTCATAACACCATTTTGACAGACTCCTTGAAGGACAATGGGGCTGAGCACTGTCCACATTTGGGATCTTTGCAGTTAAATATGCCTGCGTCTGCTTAGAGACAGTTGACCCTTCAGACAGTGGAGGGAAGCCCTCTTTGGCAAGATCCAGCTGTAGATAGGAAGAAGGAAATCTCCTCTCTCCCCACTTGAGTTGCAAGCTGCCGCATTTACAACCGATTCTCCTGGCCATGGTTTTTACTAGCGCTTAGCAGCAGCTGTGCCCCCAGCTGGGAGTTTTCACTTTCTATTTTTAAAATCAGTGAAATAGGGAGCATATGGGGTCTATAATTTACCATGAATTTTTAATAATAAACTCCACTCAGTGTATCAGGCTGTAATTCCAGCCTGGAGATCCTGGGGACACTGTTCCACAGCTTCAGCTTTGCTCCTTAGGCCAAACATCCTTTGCTGGAACTTTCACAGATGCCTAATGAGGCATAGCAGGCTGTGCCACGTTCTCCATGTTGTACTATTGACTATCACAGTCCAGTACATTGCCCATAGCTTTGTGCTGCTGTCTACTGTACGTTCACCAGCTTTGGGAACAGAGGTTAATATTCACGATAGCTTATTTGGTTTAAAGTTTGTGATCAGCTATAAATATTGGTTACCTTCAAGATGCTCTCGCCTCCCTAAACTGTGGGGACAGTGCTCAGCCCATGACGCACTCTGGCTTATCCACTCAAGTATATTTTGTTAATCAAGTTGCATTTAAGTAGGCAACTACCTTCAGCTAAAAGACCAAAGGGAAGAGGGAGAAGAGAGAGTTGAGACAATGCCTGGATAAGAGTTAGAGCGAGACCATGGTATAATAGGAGGTAAACTGCACTCAGAAGGAACAAAAAGTGCTGAGCTTTTGAGTTCTGTAACTGAATTTTAAATCTGTTTTCCTTCCTTGGATCTAAAATCTCAAAAATATTTTGTTGCCCAACTGCCACTTTTGGCACACAAATAGCAGAATCAGGCTCCCCTTGGATTCACAACCTCCCACCCCCATCTCACAGCTGATGCTGAATGCTGTAGGTGCTTAAACTAACTTAGCACCTAAAATTTTACAGTGAAGTTCCCTAGGCCCCTGTAGGCATGTGTGGCCATCCCTCACTGTCAATCTCTGAGAGTGGCCACGCCTCTTTGCTATAGCACCTATGTTTCTGTCTCTGGGCATGTGCACTGCAGCCCCAGCCTAGGTGTCCAGGTGCCTCTCTCCCAGTGGAACGCAAGAAGCAGGGGAGGATGGTTGTTCCTTCACCTGCAGGGCCTCTTTCGGTAAGAATGCTCAGAGCTCACCTACCGGATATCCCAATGGTTAGAGCACTCTCCTGAGAGATGGCAGATCCCTGTTCAAATCTCTTCTCCCCCTGAGGTGGAAGGGTGTGGTGTTTAGATGTTGCTTGGAATTATTAGAACTGGGAGCACTGGCTGTTGGGAGTCTGAAAGGACAGGAAACAGGAAGGAGGGGGGAGGAGTTGAGAGGCTGGGAGAGCTACAGAGGGTGCAGCAGCAGCTTGGTAAAGAGGTTTCCACTTTAAAATAAAGACCTGTTGAAGTCTGTTAGTACCTTGCCTGATTGATACAGCAAAGGGATACTTGAAGTAAGAAGTCTCTCTCATCCCAGGTGAGTACCCAAATCACTCATCCAGTAAGCATGCTCAGAGCTCACCTACCAGATTGAGGCCTGTATGTGAGGTCCTTCTCTTCCCCCTCAAGGCTGTTTTGTGAGAGTTCACATACAGGCCTCAGTCTGGTAGGTGAGCTCTGAGCACGCTTACTGGATCAGGCCCTGCAGGAGAAGGAATGCCTAATTTCCCCTGGTTTGTGCATTGCACTGGGGCTTAGGTGGGAGAGAGCCAACTGGACACCTAGAGTAGGGTGCAGTGCAGGCGCCCAAAGGCAGAAATACAGGCACCTAGGAAACTTGTTACTTCAACAACTTAGGTCCTGAGTGAGTGTAATGGCAGCTGAGTAGATGTTTTGTGAATCCCAGTGGAACCTGAACCCCAGAATAAGGCACCTTTTTTTTTTTTTTTTTTTTTTTTGCTTGGGGCGGCCAGAAAGCTGGAGTCAGCCCTGCCCATTGCCTTAGAGGCTTGAGAATTCAGTGGGAATTGATTCTGCATTCTCCTCTCAGCCTAAATCAGAGCTGAGGTATGTTGGCAGCGTAATGTGAGGAAGCTTGCACTGCTGCTGCCTAGAATGTAGATATCCTGTAGACCTACAAAGAACCCCAGAGTCTCAGTATGTGAATCCAGCACTTTCCAACAGCACTAAGTTCAGTTTTAAAAGATGAAATAGAAGCCTGAACCCTACTGATGCATGCAAGAAATGAAACGAGGCTGAAGAAAACAGTGTAAAACCAGGATGCTGAGTGAATGCACCTACCTTTTGAAGCCAGATTTGCTTTTCTTTGGTAGTTTATTAGACACACAAGTTTCCCTCATGCTGCTTGTATGACTTCAGTTGCTGACTTGATTTAACCCAGAGGTTAATTGACATAAGATAAACAAGTCTTCATGGCATCACACTTGGCTTTCCACCAAATCATAAAGTTCTGTTTGCATCCTCTTTTGCCATTTCTGACTTCATAAGATTGGGTCTTGTTTTTGTTAGTTTTTTTTTTTTTACCTTTCATGCTAAGCCAGTTATCTGCAAAATTCACGTTGGTAATTACCGCTGATTAGGGCAACACCTATTGACAAGGGTAGTGCTCATCAGCTGCAGTCTCATCATCTACCGAACAGAGCCAACAAGGCTCTTGGGAACCAAACAAATGTTTCATCTTTTAGATCATTCCCCTGCAGCAGCATCCAGTATAGATAACAATCTACACACTTAAAAGGCAGGCCTGGAAACTGCGGAACAACTTGGCTAATAGCATGACATATTTGGACTGACTTAGCAGGGGGCTGGATAAAATGACCTAATGGGGCTTTTCCATCTCTTGTTTCTATGTTGTCCTTTGCTCTCAGGAAATGGTGAGCCAGTTGGTGAGCAGAATATTTCTGTTTGTGTATTCTCCTGGTTCCTTTATTTGTTATATTTCTCTTGGTTACTTTGGGAAGAAAAATCATATGATGTAAGCTGGGAGACACAGAGAGGTCGAAACTGAACAAGGTTAAACAAACATCTGTCATAGGATTTTTTAGATAATAACATGCCATAATCTCTGAGCTGGTAGTCAGTGGGAGATCTGAACTCACAAATGGCTTCTGCTTCCTTAGACAGGTTGATAGGGTAAAGGGGTGAAACTTCCATCCGTGTCAAATCCTTCCATAGCCAGGTAGCTAGCAGACTAGCATTCAGCACACAAGGGAGATCCTGCACATAGTTGGACATCACAAGAGTTATGATCTTCTTCTTCTTTTTCCTTTATGCCGCTTTGCCTGGTGAGGATCATGGTGGCAGCATGGGGAGTAGGGAGGACCAGACCTGCCTTTCCATCCCAACAGGTTCCAGCTCTTCCTGGGGGATTCCCCAGGGTTCCCAGGCCAGCTGGGAGATATAATCCCTCCAGCATGTCCTGGGTCAGCCTCAGGGCCTCTGCCCAGTGGGACACACCCAGTAGAGTTCCAATGGAACCCTCCCAGGAGCCCTTCCATATAGCTGAGCTCCTCACCCTATCTCAGAGAGTAAACCCAGCCACCCTGCGGAGAAACCTCATTTCTGCCCCTCGTACCCGTGATCTCGTCCTTTCAGTCATTACCCAAAGTTCCTAACTATAGGTAAGAATGAGGACGCAGAGTGACCTGTAAACCGAGAGCTTCATCCGAGAACTCAGCTCCTGCTTCACCAACACCAATCAGGACAGCGCCTGCATCACTGCCACCACCCACCAATCTGCCGGTCGATCTCCCGCTCCCTCTTGCCATCACTTGTGGCAGCTGCTCCCACCTCACCTGGAGAGAGCAGTTCATGGTCTTCTGGGAGAGGACCATGACCTCTGATTTGGAGATGCTGATTCTCATCCCAGCCACTTCACACTCAGCAGCAAAACATTGGTGCACGCATAGGAGATCACAGTCTGAAGAAGCAAGAAGGAGGACATCATCTGCAAACAACTGAGACGCCACCTCCGAGTCCCCGTACTGGATGCACTCCACAGCTCAGCTGTGCCTTGATATCCTGTCCATGAAAATCACAAACAAGGGTTATATGATTTTTAATATTAATTTATGGTCACGACAATGGTGGATTAATAGCAGAGGCAAGAGCCAGGCATAGTGCTAGGATGGCCCATGTATACTCACACACTCACCTTTGTCAATGCATCAGATGCCTTAAGGTATAGCCTCTTCTACTGTTCTAAGCCTGACCTCTCCTATTCAGAGATTGCCAATTAGCTTGGTTCATATGGTGGACAAAAATCCACTAGGAATTAAGATAAGACCCACATACTCAGTTTTACTTGTGACTTGAGGTAAGATTTGAGGCCATGTCCCCTGCAGTGAAAACACAATATAGTCACCAGAGATGAGCAAAGAATTTTGGCAGAAATTTTTTTCCAGGGAAAGAAGCGTATATGATGACAGCAAAATGCTTGCAAATTCATCTTGCTTTCACCAAATTGTTTGGGTAAGAAAAAAAATCTGAAAAAAACATCAAAACATTTCATTTTGATATTTTTTGTTTTGAAACATTTACAAATTTCTCTTAGTTTTGTTGTAAAAACAATAAAAACATTTTAATCGTTGAAATAGAAACAAAACATTTCAGTTTTGTTGAAGCAAAATGTTTCATTTGACCCAACCTGATTTTTTTTCCATTTGGAAAAAAAAAAGAATTAAAAAATTGTTTTCAGTCCAACCTGAAAACTTTTTAAAAGTTACCTGCAAAATAAGAAATCATTATTTGCGCAGCTCTAGTAGTTACCCACTGCACCATATTTATGGTGGTGATCAAAGAAGATGATAGGAATGAAAACCCTTTGGCTTCATAGTTCAAAGCCTTTGGAAAATAAAACCTCTGGAGCTGCAGGGTGTGAGCTCAGACTGAATTTAGGGAGGGAGTCCCCAAGCACCCAATAAGTAAGCACAATAGAAATAAACCTATTTAACACAACTATTTTGTTTATACGGACTCCCGTTATACATCCTGACTGATGATAGGTTACCACTATGTTAAAGTACCAAAAGGTCATGGATTCAGGAAAAATATTGAGTGAAACTGTAAAAATCACTTATGCCATCACTTTTCTTTTACTTTTTCAGGCAGGGACTCCATGCATGTTCTGTAGAAGACCGGAAGTGGGCCGTTTACTATGAGGTTTCACAGCAAAACCAGCCCCCGGCATTGTGTTCTGTAGTCTGTGGCACTGATTGTCTTTCCTGAAGGAAAGGAAAAGGCTGTCTCTAGCTACACAACCATGCATGACTACAAGAGGGATGAAACAGCAAAGCTGCACCTTCTCCCAAGAAATACAGATGCTACCAATTGTGCCAATGTCAATCTGAACATACCTCAAGCAGGGAACCCCAGTAGACCAACCAATTCTATCAGCAAAGTAATCTTTGTTGTACTCTACATGTTTACTACCACTGCTACTACTGGGAAGTAGGCCTGTGTTGTCAGGTGTGGATGTCACACAGGAATAATGTAACTGCTTCCTTCACTTGCCCATAAATCACCTGAACATGCAGCCTCCATAATTCTCCAGTCCCTCTTCTCATCTAGGGCAAGAGACGAGAACTGAGCTTCAATCCTCTATGTAGCAGCACTACACTGGCCTCACCTTAAAAGACACACATGATGCTGCAACTCTTGTCCCCAAACTTTGGTGGAGGCTTGGGAGAGGAGAGCATGCTTTTTGCCATTTCTAGCACAAATGAGTTGATGAGGTGTCTTCTATTTCTTTTAGCTGTGCTCTCCAGGGGTGACGTGTGCTAGCCCATCACTACTCCAGGGCCTTCCAATGCTACTTAATGACCAGAGTAATCCCACATTCTCCTCAACCCTCTCTTAAAACAAAAAAGGCATTGTTTCTGTTCCGGTTGGACAACACGAGCCAACAGCACAGCCTCGCCAGTGAATGCTGATAATGTAACATGATGGCACTGACTGATCTTAAGCTAACAAGCCAAAAGGAATATCCCTTCCTCTCCAACCTTTACACTTCCACATATGGCTTTAATTGTGGTTCTTGGTCACATGGGAAGTGATTGTGATGGCGTCCGCTCAGAACCTAGTGGGCAGTAATCTATAGAACAGAGCTCTGATTTAGAAAGGGGAGCATGGGGGTGGGGGATGCACTGCATCAGGGCTTGTTTTGAAAGATTGAAGAGTAGGGAAGGTATACTTTACAAGGCAGACTATTTGGTTTCCCACTTCCCTTAATCAGGTAAATGAGATCTAAATGATTCCTGACAGGAGTCAGAAGACCTGAAGTTAAGCACTTGCCAGGAGGAAAGAGAAACACCCCCCAAAAGCTGCCTGTTAATGTAAATTTTCAGGAATTACCCTTTTAAGAGATAAAGGAGGGAGAAGGAACAGAGAATATAATTGTGCCCTGCAGCCAATTTGGGAGGGGAGCTAAACTGGGCTTGGCATGGTGCCAGTTTGCTGGCTCAAATTTCACCTGCAAAAGCCCTGTAGACATTAAAAAAGCATTCATTATCCACACTGACACAAAAAACTCATTATGCTCTATTTTTCCAATCCTGCTAACTATGCATGAACCGTTCCTGCTGGAGGACAGTATTACCTGCTTCCTTCAGACTCCTCGCCGATCATAGCGACTCGTGGGTTTTTATTTTTAATTACATGTAATATTCTATGCTGGACTCTTGGACAATGGGCATCAGGATGAGAGCGCCTAGTTAGTTTTTGTTTGAGTGGCACTGACAGCAAGCATGGGCACCGTGAGCCCAAAGCCCACCATCTCTCCAGCCTTCTTGGTCATTCACAGTCAGATGTCTTATTACTCAAAGCCTGATGGATTCAGCTGAAATCAACTAGCCCCTTTGTGGGCAGGCTAAAACTGTCACTTGTCTTTATATAATAAGTGGTGCATAATCTATTAAGACACCCAAGGCCTTTTGATAGCACGTTTTTGCATTTTAGTACATGTTACTTTCCCCCATGTAGGCCTATCCTGGCCTTATTGCTAAGCATGTTCAAGGGCTGGGCGGAACTCTTTAATTAGACTTCACTGGTTTTGACGTAGGCTTTCATTAGCACTTTGCCTTCAATGGCAAATCCATTGTGGCTACTCATAGCCAGAGTGTAATAGCAGCTAGAGTGGCAGTGGTTAATGTTCTCTTCCAATCTAATGCAACTGTTGTGTCTGCAACGTGGCAGGCAGACACTAAGACAAAATTAACCAGTGAATTAGCAGACTCCACTCCATGGGATGGCAGCTATCCTGAGTGTGCTTCCTGAAGTCAAGGCTGAAATCAGGACTCTTGTTTGGGCTAAAGTCAGCTCATTTCCCAGGTGAACCAAGAGAGTGAGCAAGCAGGAACCTATCTCAGCCAGCAGTCACCTTTCCCAACTCACATCAGTGAGATGGTCATCAGGGACTAAGGAGATTCCACTAAAGTTACATTATTGCAAAACACTACCCATTGTTTTGTGGCCACTATGCAAATAGCTTACATCAGCACGGTATTAACAAGGGAGGAGGAAATGGCCTCTGTGTATACATGACAATGGATTTTCTCCAAGACGAGTTGCAGCTTTTCCCTCAAGCCGAAAAGAGAATTCCTCCCATCTTGCCAAGGATGCTTTTCCCAGCATTGCAATTTGCGTGGTTTCACAACATCAGGAGCTGAGAGTTTACTTGAGACAAATGTTTAACAATAAGTCTGAATGCTATTCAGGACTCCAGGGTGGGGCAGCCTTTTTTCCCTCCCAGCTAAAGAAGCTTAAAACGTGCATGTGGTTTGGTGCATGTATGTTGTTCAAGAGACACAAGAAAAAAAAGCATTGAATTTGGTCAGCGGGGTAGAGTGCTGGAGGGTAAGGAAGATGGCACAGTGAGTGAACTAACCACCATTTGCAATCCTAGGTTCAAGTCTAAATTGTCGATCATAAGGAATTTGGCAGCCTTTATATAGTTAATGTTGACCCATGTCTATCACAAAGCATATGGACCACTGGCACACCTTAGCAAACTGGCAGCATCTGCTCAAAAAACACTAAGGACTGGAATACTAAGAGTGTTCCAGGACAGGAATGAGGTGCTGGAAGATGTGAATGGGAAAGCTTGTGCAGCTCTTGCTTGCATTGGCATTAACCAGAGAATTAGTTGCTGACTCTCATAAGTACTAGGATCACTTGAAATCTTGTCCTGTTAAAACAAACAAACAAACACCACCAGCAGCAAGGAATAATTAAGGAAACAAATTAGAGGCAGAGATGAAGCTCCTGTTCTAAAGCCCAATGAAATGAAAAGGGAAAGTCCCATTGATTTCAGTGGGCTTTGGATCAGACTCAAAGTAAAATATGTAGTTGCAGATTTTGTTGAAGAAATAACATGGTAGGTGTTTGTATGTATGTACTGCAGCATTTTACCCTAAAAAGATAGTATGAGAATTAAAACAACTGCTTTTCATCAACTCCATGTACATTTCTCGTGGTGGAGGGGGGCGGGAAGCCATTAGCATCCTTTTGTGTGAATGTCACCTCAGACAAGATCTATTGCTTCAAGTGGTCAAGGTCCATTCTGAATTTAATCCCTCTCAGACCTCTCAATGGGATCTCAGACCTCATAGGTATAGTTCTTCCATCCTTTGGCTCTTTTTGAACCTTGGTGGTTTTAGCAGACCCGAAACAAGCTCCCATGCTGCATCCACAGATGGGTCTGTAGTGTTTAATAGTTACAGCAGAGAAGTCAGGCAAATCCTATATTTAGTCCCAACTGTGGCATGCTCATCATTTTGGTCTTGGGATAGGTAGGTCACTTGGCCTCACCTGACCAAGCTAGAGAACTGGGCAAAAAGGAAGACCTTGGAAAGGAAGGATGATCTTGTATAGAGCCGTATGAATAATCATTTTTTTGGTTTGCTGATCAAACTGAGGAACTGGTGTGGGGAGGAGGGGAATCATTTTGGGTTGATCCAAAACAATTTTTTTTTTGTTTTTGGGCAAAACAAAACAAAAATTATTTGTGTAGCACAACACATTTTGTTTCATTATGGGGCATTTTAACTTATCTGTTGGGTTTTTTTAATCAATGTAGTGGCTCAGTGAGGGGGCCCTCCCTCTCCGGGTCCTTGGGAGGCCACCCCACCTCACTACGTCACTGATACGTCGGCTGCCGTGGGGAATGAAGCAGTTTCCACCCACAGCTGGGGCCCAGGCCTGTGCTCAGGCTGAGTGGCAAATAAAGTCAATTAGCCCAGGCCCTGGATCAAGGCGGGGTAGCAAAGAGTCTGAGGCTAGGCTTCTGGCCTGGGGAAGAGGAGACTGGTGGCAGGGGGAACACAGGCCCACCCACTCCACTGAGTCCCAGCCCAGGGCCCTAGCAGTGTCAAAGTGCTTTGTCACTGGGTCAGCAGGAATCCATGCTGCAAGACGCTGACTCACCCTCTATCAGCATTGTGGCCAGACAAGGGACTGCTACCCCTGGGCCACTTCCACACTCCCCTTCTTGGTGTACCTGTTGCTGTGAGGAGGGGTCGAGGTTGACGGCGGCTTCTGGGACCGCGAGCAAGTCTTTGGTCCTGTCCGTTAGCGGCCCGGGCCAGTTGTCTGCTTCCTCCAAGTCTGAATCAGCTAGTGGCCCAAGTCAGTCCTCTGCTCCATCAGCACCCTCTGCTGCTTCCCAGCTCGGGAGGCCACAGGAGGCGTCTGGTCTCTCCGGTGGTTGCCTCTCTACTGAGCTTTCTGGGCCTCCTTTTATACTTCCTGACCCTCCCACCCACTTCCTGGGGGAGGGGCAACTAGGCCCTGGCTCCGCCCACCAGGAGTCAGTGTGGGGGCCCTCCCACTCTGGGTCCTACACAAACACATCCTTAAGTCCAGCTCCCAATCTTTGGGGCTGGGCTCTTGGCTTTCCCCTACGCAGAACAGAAAGTCTGCATTAGCATTCTGTTTCTCCACACGGTTTCGGATAGTGAAGGCTTACTGCTGCAAGGTGAGGTAGCATCTCATCAGCCGAGCGTTGGCAGTTTTCATGATATCCAACCACTTTAGGGGCTCATGATCGGTTATCAGAATGAAGGGTTTCCCGAAAAGGTAGTATCTAAAAGCCTCAATCACCCATTTGATGGTGAGGGCCTCCTTTTCTATAACTGCATAGTGGCATTCTCTGGGGAAGAGCTTCCGGGTAATGTAGAGGACAGGGTGCTCTTCCTCATCCACCTCCTGGGACAAGACTGCCCCAGCCCTACCTCCGAAGCATCCATCTGGGCCAGGAACTCTTGGTCAAAATTGGGGCTGAATAGTACAGGTTCCCAACACAGGCTCTCCTTGAAGGTTTGGAATGCCTCTTGGAACTCCGCCAACCATCGTACTCGACGTGGTCTGTCCTTAATTAAAAGGGCCATGAGGGGAGCCACAATGGATGCGAACTGGGGAAATGAAGTGTCGATAGTATCCTGCTATGCCCAAAAACTGCCTTACCTGCTGCTTTGTAGTTGGCACTGGGCAGGCCTGCAGGGCTTGACCCTTCCCTACGAGGGGCTGTACGAGGCCTCGCCCGAGGTTATATCCCAGGTAGGTAGTTTCCTGCCATCCAACCTGACATTTCTTCGGGTTGGCCATGAGGCCTGCTTTCCAAATGGTCCACAGGACCACCGCTACCTGGAGTAAGTGTTCTTCCCAATGGTGCCTATATGTGAAAGTCATAATCAGTCAGCAGCCATGGTAATCAGAGACCACTAGGTGGAAGTAGACGCCTCGCCTACGCAAGACCTTGCATTTTTACAGTTGTCCTTCGCCTACACAAGAATAGTGTTTTTCAGCTCTTATAGTTATTTCTATACCAGTTTTTACTGACCAGATAGCAGACATTCGAGGTCTAGCATGCACCAATCAAATGTTAACACACCAGGGCTTTGTCTAAGTGTGTATAAAAGACCTGTAATTTCTATGTTAAGGGAAGTTCTGTCACTTGGCACAGACTTCCCTTATTTTGCAGAATAAAGTATTTCTCTTTCCTTATCCTATTAGGACTCACCTTATCGGAGCACGAACCCCAGGGGCTGCGGTGAAGTCAGAAAGAGGGGCTAAGCACCCCGTTGGCGCCGTTCCTAGTTCGCCGCAGCCGTCCGGAGTCCAATGTCTGAGCTAGGTAGTCCCTTCGTGGTCGCCAAAAACTGTTACCGAAATATCGGGTCCGCCTAGCTGAGAGCCAATAACAGCCAGACAGGGATAAGGAAAGAGAAATACTTTATTCTGCAAAATAAGGGAATGGCAGGCGAGAATTCTACCACTGAACCACCAATGCCATTTAGGTAAGCAACCACGTAGGTGATATGCAGACTCAGGAAGTGATCCATAATATGCTGAAAGGTATCCGGGGCCCCATGGAGGCCAAAAGGCAACCGGACAAATTCATACAGCCCCGTCAGAGTGGCAAATGTCGTCTTCTCTCTGGAACGCAGGTCCAGGGGGATCTTCCAATACCCCTTTGTGAGATCAAGTGTGGTGACGTAATTGGTGGTTCCAAGACGGTCGAGGAGCTCATCAATCCGGGGCATCGGATAGGTGTCAAACTTCGAGATCGCATTTACCTTCCGAAAGTTGATACAGAAGAAATGGCTCCCATCAGGTATTGGGACCAGTACAATGGGGCTGCACCATTCGCTTCACGGCCGCTTGATGACTTCCAGTTCTACCATCATTTGAATCTCCTTTTCCACGATCTCTCGCATGTGCTGTTGGTTCTCGGCCCACCTGTCCTGGGGTTGTCTGGCTCATGTGGCATACGATGGTGGTCTGACCATGCCGTGTGGTGAAAGTCTTCCAGAAGACTTCCAGGAGGCACTGAGCTTGTTTCCGCTGATCAGCTGACAGTGTGTCTCCCAAATGAGGCTCTTCCATCTTGTCCAACTCAGGCACTTGGGGCCCTAGGTCTGGTCCGGGTGGGTAGGGGGTGATTAGAAATCCTTCCCGGGCATGCCAGGGTTTCAAGAGGTTCACATGGTACACCTGTTTCTTCTTCCTCCAGTCGGGCTGGTGAACCTCATAAGTGACAGGCTCCATCTGACGGACGATTTTATATGGGCCTTGCCAGCGAGCCAGGAGCTTCGACTCTTCTGATGGGAGGAGTAGACGTACCCGGTCCCCGCAAAGCTTCTTGTTCAGGCCCCATGGTTATAGTACCCCGCCTGGATCCCTTGGGCACCTGAAGATTGCAGTGCATATTGGAGGAGCCCCTGGGAGTTTGAGGGGATGTATTCGCAGGCCTCTCTCATCAGATCCAGTACCCCAAGGTGCTGGCGTCCATACAAGAGTTCAAAGGGGGAGAACTTAGTGGACGACTGGGGTACCTTGTGTATGGCCAGGAGCAAGGGCGGAAGTAGCTGGTTCCATTGTTGCAGTTCTGGAGGAGGAAATTTCCTCAGCAATGTCTTGAGCGTTCTATTAAAGCGCTCGATGAGCCCATCCACCTGGGGATGGTATACAGACATTTGCAGCTTCCGAATGCCGAGCAGGGCACACACTTGATGGAGTAACCGGGATGTGAAATTGGTCCCCTGGTCAGTAAGGAGATTTCAGGGAAGCCCCACCTGGGTGAAAACCTTCACCAGCTCAGCCACGATGGAGCGGGCGCTGGTGTTCCGCAGCGGGATGGCTTCAGGGAAACAGGTGGCATAGTCCAGTAGGATGAGGATATGCCGGAACCCAGCCTTGCTCTTGGGGTGGGGCCTGATCAGGTCCATGGTGACTCGCTCAAAGGGCACTCCCACCGCGGGCAAGGGAACTAAGGGTGCCTTCGACACCCCAGGGTTGGCGGCCAACTGGCTGTCGGGGCATGAGCGGCAATAGTCCCTTGCCTCCTGGTGAACTCCCGGCCAATAGAAGTGGGATGAGGCCCAAACCAGGGTCTTTTCTTCTCCCAGGTGGCTGGCTGCAGGGATGTCATGAGCGAGCTTCAGAACACTTCTCCGATGGCATCGGGGAACAGCTAGCTGGGTCCAGACCGCCTGGGTTTGGGGGTCCCGCTCTACCCGATAGAGGCGATTGGCTGTAAGTTCAAACCGCGGCCACTGCAGTACTCTCTGGGGGTCTACTACGGTCCCGCTGATGTGGGACACTTGGTTATAGGCATGCTCAAGGGTGGGGTCATCCCGCTGGTCTTGAGGGAAGTTGGACAGGGAGATTCTTGCAGGGCCTTCCCCCACTGGATCTGGGGGCTTGGTTTGGGTCCAGGACTCATCGGGGTTTTCTTCTCCCTGTTCCTGTCCCTCTGGTTCACAGTGTCCTTCTTCCTTGGCCTCAGGGAGGGGCAACTAGGCCCTAGCTTCACCCACCAGGACTCTGTGCGGGGGCCCTCCCACTCCGGGTCCTCGGGAGGCCACCCCGCCTCACTACAATCAAAAACAAAGAAAATTCTGAAACCTCAGTCACAAAACCATCAAAGGAGGAGGTGGCACTGATGCAGTCCCACTTATAGCCAATAAGTATTCATTGGGCCAGAGGAGGCAACTGCGAATGACTCTATAGCTTGGTGGTTTGGGGACTCACCTTGGGAGGAGGGACACCTGGGTTAGAGTTCCTGCTCTGGTGACTATTTCAGTAGTTTATACAGAAGTGGAATATCTTCTACAGGCGAGATTGAGAGTGATTCCATTCATAGCCCAGTAGTGCAGCCATTCATGTGAGATGTGGGAGACTACTGCTCAAATCTCTTTACTGAATCAGACAGAGTGGGGAGTAGAACTTTGTTCTCCCACATTCCCAGGTGAGTAGCTGGACCACTGGGTGGCAGTACCTGTGGTGGTCTTGTGAATAATACCCAATTCCCCCTGTGGACTGAGCCCTAACACTTTTGTTTTCTCCAAAATTATGCAGCGAATTGGTGTCAAATTTGTGAATAGTTTGGTCAAATCCAAACTGTATTTATAGATGAATGAACTATTAGTCCAAAAAATGTCAACTAGCTCTAGTCTTGTTAAGGCACGCAACTGAAAATCAGGGAGATTTGGGTACTTTTTCTGGCTCTTCCTCAGACTCCTTGTGTAACCTTGGTCTAATTATGGGTTAATTCCCTCCTGTAATAGAGGGAAAATAGCAACCTTCCTCACAGGGGCGTTCTGAGGGTAAATTCCTTAATGTAGGTGAGGCACTCAGATTCTATGGTGATGAGTGCCAGTAAAAAACCTCTATATAAACAAATATCCTGTGAAAACAAGAGGCTGTATTTGAGGTGCTTTCTAAAGTACATTCCAACATCACCACCCCGACACACACCCACATAAGAGAAAAATACTATTATGTATATAGTGTCAAACGTTAAAGAGCCTCAAAACTAGCCAAAAGTGATAAGGATCCTTAATACAATCTTCATACATCATGAGGCTAATTCTCAGGAGTGCTGAGTACCCTCTGCTTTCACTGACTTCAGTTGGAGTTGTGGGTACTCAGCAATGCAAGCACCATATTGTCATATAGTTTACAGAAGAGGAGCCAATGCCAGACATTGTTATGAAACCTTAGGCCTCAATCCTCCAAATACTCATGCACATGCTTAGCATTATGAGTAGTTTCACTGATTTCAGTGGGATACTACTCATGGTAGTATCGTTAAGTATTGTCAGGGCTGGGATGCAGGCAGCCAGGCCCAGTGGTTACCACAGGGGTGGGAGGCCAGGTCCCCACACAAGTCAGTGTTCAGAACCAGGCGGTCAGGAGCTGAGATCAGGAACCACAAGTCAGATACCAGGAATTAGGCTGAGTCAGGAAACCAAGATCAGGAGACAGAAATAGGTAACACTGTGTGAACAGCTCAGAGCATGGTGAAGCCCCCTTGTGCACATGACTTTCTGTTCCTCCTTTGAGCTTAAGTAGGGCGAGTAGGCCAGTCAAGAGCTCCAGTGTTCCACCAATCAGGGACTGGGGTGGAGACTTCTGTCTGACCTGGGCTTCAAGGAGTTCTGGTTCTAACTGGTGCTAGTTAGTTGTCAGGTGGAGGGGTGATGCATGATGATGCCTGCAGACCTGGGTTCAAGAGCCATGGATCATGATAAGCACATGCATAGCATGTGCAGGATAGCAGCCTAAAGCAACCTATGGAATATTTATTTTTCTCCCTATCAGACAGCCCTCCCCAGAGGAAATGTGCTTGTGCACATCTGCCGCAGGACCACGAAGGAAATACAGGAGAGGTCTCTGTACGAGTGCAGCTACTTTCCCAGATTTCTATGGTGACCTCAGACATCAATCTCCCTCCTAGCAGCTTCACTGGATTTCAGAAATGGGAGCAGCAGCTCAACACACACCAATAAACCCGGGGGAGAAGCTTCTGTCTCAAAATCAATGGGGTTATGGTGCACTTGCTTCTTGGTGGATGGGTTGGGGAGAAGAGTGGAGTCCCGGGACCCTATTTTTCATATAGTCAAAAACAACAATGCTTCTAATGGCAGCATTTTAAGTGTTCTCAAAAAAGCATCTGGTTTGTCACTGCCTAATACATTTCAGGGCTGGGAAAGCTTATTTAACTATATTTATAACAGTACCCTGATTTGGGGGCTGGGGCTGAGCTATAGCCCCCACCTCTGAAAACCTTCCAGCTTTGAGGAATTTCATATCCAGATCTGGACTTTGGGGCTTGTGCCCCCTTTGACGGTGTAGGGAATTGGGCTTTTCTTCTAGATGGTAGGTACAGAATGAGTAGCAAGTAAGTGTGTGACGCAAAGGTGTGAATTATTAGTCAGGGAGGTGCTGTGTGACTGTATCAGGCCACACAGAGGCTAGCCAGTGTGACATCATGGCAGGGTTTGATGTGTTGCTGATCCCATCACTGACAAGTAGCGGTTTTATCAACCCCAGAAAAATCAGAATTTGGACAACAAATAAAAGTACATTCTAATCTTAATTGCACACAGAGCTCATTCCCAGGGTCCAAGCCCCCGTCCTTCACACATGCATTGTGACACATTGGCTAGTAGCAGCATCGTCTGAAAAAGAGCAGCAAACTTAAAGGAAAATACCTACGGGGTAGTCAACACTGCACTCCCTGTTTGCCAATCAGAGCACACTACTTCAGACTTGGCTGTGTCACCGCTTCCTCACCAGTGACCAACCTGCCTCAGACCCACCTCAGAGCTCTCTATTATTTTTGGCGGGGTCTACGACCCTGGGCAACCCAGCCCTGGTGTTTAAGCCTTGCCCAATGCTTTACAGACCTGAGAACACATGTTTTTTTGTTTCAAAGACATTGCTTAAAATAACTTCATCTCTAGAAAGTTGGAGCTGAAGCCCCTTTTCCCTTCCCCCCACTTTGCACAGCTGTAGCTCTTGCGAGTACCTAAAACCAGATGTAACATGAAAGTCTGGTTATCACATGCCTCCCACCCTCCACCTCTCAAACCACCTCCCCCCCCAATCCAAAAATCTTTTGGTGGGCTGCAGAAAGAAGTGTATCTGTTTGGGGGGGGGTGGAGGGGAAGGATTGGCTGAAAAACATTCCCTCCCCCCATCATCCTGTGCTTGCTTCAAACATGTTTTTAAACACAACCAGTTTTGGTCTGGTTTCCTGGATGGCACATCCTTGTGTCTAGTTAGGATTCATCAATCATCTCATGAGACAGGATAGGACCTGAGGTGACAAGACTGCTGAGAGGTTTCAAGCAAGAAACAGGGAGGATGGGCAGAAGGGATGGAAGAAAGAATTCATTTAAGCAAATTGAGCAAAATTGTATTTCTAGAGGGAAGAAGTAATTTAGATTCTAAGAGATAATTTGGCATTCACTTTAATTTGTCCTGCCTAAATGAAGAACTTTTTATTTTAATTCAGTACCTGAATTTGTCCATGCTTTCATTTCTGTGGTTTGGAGGGCGTGAATTTAAAATACCTGCCCTACCTAGAGTTCAGAAGGAACCAGCTACTTCCGATGTCTGGAGGGTCCCATATTTTATTCCAAACTGGCACAAGATCTGTTCGGATATTCTTAGCCTTGCTGACACCTTTTTGCTTTTGTTACATTAATGCATGGATGTGAAAAGGGAAGGGACTCTGAGTCCTGGATCCTGTTCCACCGAGCTGCTAATTCGCATTAAGAAAGGTCAAATCGAATAGAGCACTGCCTTATGCTGAGGCCAAGAGGAAAAAGAGTGCATTTTAAAACTCCCTTCAAGGTGTATTAACCCCTTCAAGTGCTGTGAGGTTGCGTATGTGTCAAAAATGTAGCCCCCCTCCTGTTCACTGGCCGAGTATGAGGTTGTTCAAGATAGGGGAAGCCCTCCTTGTGACTTTTTTACACAACTTTGGGAGACTGGGCCTGAGGCTCCTTTGTGTGCTCTGTGTTGTGTGTCAGTGTGTGTTCTCCTCAGACCAGACCCACTCAGACAAACCACCAGGAACAAGACTTTATTCTGCAAAGAACACAGAACAGGATTACAGTCCAGCAGCCTCCTCTCTGCTTGCCTGCTACGTGCTCTCAGCTCAGTCAGTGCTGAGACCTCCTGCTGGGAGGACAGAGGATACATCCTGGCAGGAACCAGGAAGTTCTCCAACATGCCGCCGTTTGTAGTCTACATTTTGTAGTTCCCACGGCTGCTGTTGAAGCACACTGGACCTTGGACTACACCAGCAACAGTTCTTTCATGGAGGACCTCAAACAAACTTCCTCTTTTCTGATCTTTTAGCTCCAACTGCTTCATAATTTTATTAATTCATTGTGAAGCTGAAATATCATTCCTTCTACTGTAATTCATAAAATCTCTCTTCTCTCCTTCAGCTACTTCCTTTCCCAGTAGCCAGCTGTTGCCTTCTACTTATAGTTCCCAAGTGTACAAGTCGTAAAGAGTCCTGGAGCTACTACAGTTTATACACAGCTCTTTACACATAAGGTCACACTGGGAGTGTGGGTGGAAAAAGGGTCCTCAGGCAAATATATTACAATCATTACACTAAGAGCCTTGCTTTTATAGTCAAAGGTAGGAGCAGTGCCATAGGGGAAAATGCTTTTTCTTGGAAAAAAAGATGGAGGGGGCCTGTCACATTCAATGGAGACTGTCTTACCTGATTGAAAACTGCACTGCATTCTCGGAAAGCAGAGTTCAGAGACAAATTCAGGCAGAATGAAAGTGGGAATGATGGTGGAGCTGTATATCACAGACATTAAATGCTTAGTTGCTAAAAGAGAAAATTTAAGTGGGAACAGAGAAGGCAGGCGGGCGGGCGGTGTGGGGAGAGGCTGCTTACAAAGGGTCCTTGGCAGAGCAGAAAGAAGACTTTTTTTAAAAAAATTGGAGAAATACAAGAAGTGTAATTTACTCCATGTGCCCTGTTGTTGCAAATAGCTTTCCTTAAGGAGCATAGAGAAAAATGAGATGATTACAAGAAGCAATGCAAGATCTGTGTTACAGTTAGCAAAACAGAGACTATAGGTTGAAGGGTCCTTTGCACTCAATTCAGAAAAAATATCACACAAACCTATTAAGTCATCTGAACATTTGAAAAGGGGGATATCACATATTAATCAGAAACTTGGGCTTAGACACAGGGGATAAAACAAACTATCTGCTTTGTTTCCTGTCCCAGTAAAGGCAAAGTGAAGAAATATTTCTTACCAGTAGAGATCTAAAAATAAACCAACCAAAAAACCAAAAACAAAATCTCTACCCAGGATACTCTGCATTTCTGCTCAGAGTTCAGTTTTTGTTTGGACCCTGCAAGCGAAGAGTCCCAAAGTGGTAAATTCTGCATAAGAGTTAAATGTACAGGTAACAGCAGTCTCCACCAACATACACTTGTTAAAAGAGACCACAAAATGAAATGAAAACAAAATAATATTCCTCGTGTGCACATTCTAGGTTTTCATGATACCCTCTATGCAATTTGGAATTGTTCACTATTTTATTTTGATCTCTTTTACTGTTTGAAATGTTTCCTCAGTGGTAGAAGATTTCTTTCCCATTCCTAGAAGCTTTCATTTATGTCCCCACTGGAACTTAGCTTGGGATGCAGACCAAGACCTGAAAAGAAATAATTAATCTCCCATGATCAGATATTAAGAAAAAATAGACATTGTCCCTTGTGAAGCTTTGAACCCCACACCCCTGCTGTTTCAAAATAGCAGGGGCTCATATACCACCCACAGCTATCCAGGCTAGCTTTGACAGAAAAAACAGGGATGACTGTGTCTTGCTTTTTCAGTGAGCCAAGGAAGAGACAGATGCTGCATTGGACAGGTGATGAGATGTGAGAGGATGTCATTGGATGGCAAATGGATGAGTCCACAGCCACTGACACCTGGAGCTCCGTGTTGGCACTATGCTTTTCTGGGCACTCTGTGACACCCAGTGATGCTGGCAAGCTTTCCCTCTCCAGGAGGGAAACTCCCTCAACTTTGGCTCAGGGCGGAAGTCTAGGTTTTTACCCTGTCTCCTTCCAGAAAACAAGAATCTCTTAGTTTGTGTTTACGAGCGGATTGTGTGTTTCACTCCAGCTGGAGGGAAAACTAGGGGAAAAACGTCACCCTTTTCTCAGTCAGATTGATCTTGGAGGTTCCACATACATGGAGTAGGGGGAAGAACTCATCTGCCAAGGGATAGAATATTATATTATTTCATATTAGTGTGTGTGCGCATATGCACACATCTCCCTGCCCCACTTCAGGAAAAGGATGTATTAATATGGGCTCAATCTCATGCATCAGTTAGCGCACCCATATACGTATAAGGGCTGTAAGACAGGCAAAGAGTGATTTCCAGCAAAGGCAAGCATAGTATGGCTCCTACCAGCTAGGCCAGGTGGAAGGTTACTCCTGGGTTTGAGTCACTGGCTAGAGCTGTTGCCTGCAGATCATCTTGGTGTGCATCTCAACTGGCACAATGTGCATTCCAGTGACAGCCACATCAGGACCAAGGCATTTTTACACATCAGAGCTCTTGGACTTAATAGTAAAGATGTCCTGAGATGCAAAGTTTGGTTCTGGATGCAAATTTCCTCTGTGTATGAAGATGTTGGTTTCAGGCCCTTATGGAGTTAGGGGCCAGCTGCTAAATTCAGACCCAGATCCAAGCTTCTGAAAGGTGTTCAGATCTGGGACTTTAATCTGCTCCATCTGGAGATAAGAGTCAGAGGTGATGTTCAAACTGCCTCACAGCTGGAAGGTTCTTGGATTTGAAATTCTGGTTCAGGCCTCTTTTTGCTTAAAATAGTAATCCCCGCTTGCATTGGAGCAGTACTCAGGAACTTCTCAGTTGCCGGGAACAGACATGAAAAAAATATATATCTATACAAAATCTTCATAACTTTGGATCACTGCATTTATTTTCCCTTCCCCAGCCTTAACAAGATGGAAACTGAAGGGGCACTGACCACACAAATTGAGGGGAAAGAAGGGTGAAACAAATGCTGCCCTGAGGCTCCAATTCTCTTTAATCCTCCTGAGTCAACATGCTGCTACTGAATCATTTCAGTGGGTGAAGTTGCTGGAAAGCAGCATTTGATGTTCCCCCAGGTAAAGAGAGAGTTTCTGTTACTGCAGCCTTTGCCTGCCATGGTGGGTGGGTGCAGGATTTATGCAATACCAGCCTGGGCCCCCACAGGTTTATATTTAAATACGTATCTTTTATGTTCCCTGTCTTCCATTTTGCTGAGCACTGAGGTGGGGGTGGGATAAAGAATTAGATTCAAAACAATAATAATAATAAATAATAAACACAAATGCTGAATGTAATTCCCATTTCTCATTACTATGCTACTGTAGCTATGGTTTGGCTCTCCTCCTGGACTTGGCAAACATCGTCCACTTCATCTCCTGCTTCTCCTGTTGGCTAGGTTCCCGTTCTTCTCTTGGCTCCTGCAGCTGAACTCCTGGCTGGCTGCACTAATCCCACATAATATTTCACGCAAATTTATATAAAGCCCGTTACAAAGCTTAGCAAGGAGACACTGTTTCTTTTTCTTGATACAATTAATCATTTGTAGCCCAGCTCCAAGAAGCAGCCTGTCTCACATGTAACTGTTTCTCTGTCAAAACAAGATTTGAAATGTACTGTACTGAACATGGCCAGAAAGTAGCCTCGCTTTCCCACCAACCCCAGGTGAAATCACTGCTGCTTTAAAAATCCCCCATGCCTTGCTTAGTTCTACCAAAACAAGCTGTTCTTCGGAAAATCCTCAAAGCTTATTCTGTGCCCCACTCTCCTTTCAATCATGGTTAGTCTGGAGTTTTCAGAGTGGCTTACCCTGCTAGCTGTATTAACATTCAATAAACACACTCCAGCTGCTAGGATTTCTCAGCCCTCAGGTGGGAATTCCTTACTAGTTCTCTCTAACAATTTCTCTTCTAGTCATGTTGTGCCTTTTAATTAATCCTACAGTACAGCTCCCTTTTCCCTCCCTTTTTAAACACAGTAATTTCCAGTGACATACCAGTGTTTAGTGAAACAGAAGCCTAACCCACACTATAACTATATGCCTAAAACAGAAGACTGAAGTCTTTAGGATGGACAATCCAGCACCTTTCACCAGCAAACAAAACAAACTAACAAACAGACCGACAAAAAACACCTCTATTGTGCCATGGATGGCTACATTAACATTTAAGGCTATTTTCCCACATCCACCCTTCACATCCATATGAGAATAGACCGACTTCTCTTCCTCCTTCCAGAGGAACAGCACCAGGGGACAGTTAAAAAATACCATGCCAGATAAATATATTATCCTCTCTTTAGCTTTAGAGGCAGAGCATGACCAGAGACAGCATACCAACACTAGATGGGCAAACAATCTGTCTCAATAAGACAACTCATCTATTCCCATGTCCAGACAGTGTAATCCTGGATTCATGGTAGGTCAGTTCAGATGGCAATCAACAGGGAAAAGGTAGAATATATCAACAGGGAATACAGGTATATAGGTATAGTATATAGGTATATAGGTAATATAGGTATATTCTACAGGTACAATATATCAACAGGGAAAAGGTAGAATATTGGATCAGCTGGCTTTATTTATTTACTATGCTAACTAGACCAAAAAGTACCAGCAATGTCAGCCATCTTCCCTCATGGCATAAATTTACTGCTGTGGGGTGACAGTCGGGGGGAGGGGGAAATTAAGAAGAAAGCCAGCCCATCCCTCTTCATTCTTGCTCAATAAAAAAGCAATGCAGATGTGGCCAGGTTCATTATGGGAGTTTCCTGAAGCATCACACTGAGCTACTGCTAGCAGGTCCCAGCTAGGATAAAACAGAGAAACACCAAGGCAGATAGGCAAATGGAATGCTCTGGTACTGCAAGCACAGCTCCTGTTCAGAACATATCCCCTGTTTGCCTAGGAGTTCAGTGAACTATTATAATCCACCTGCCTTTTTTTACTGTCACAATTTTTACTGCCAGATAATAATCTTTTCAATGGCATATTTGGCTCGATGGTGGCCATCAATGGATAGTTACCATTAATTGGATTTCCGGGGTGAGACACCTCAGGAGCCTGTTCCTTCAATGGTAGCTGGAAATGTAATCAAGGTATCAGGGAAAGATGACTGACACATCCCCATTAATAGATGGGCATCTCTGAATGTGAGACCCTGCATGCCCGATTTCTCATATGACCACCATTTCAAGAAGTATGGTCTCCTCGAGTAACTTCTTTACATAATGTTTCAACATCAGAATGGTGAACTGGCAAAAAACCTTAATATCAAAATGTATCCTCTTTGGTTGGTGGTACTTCTTTAAATGCTGTTGTGGGCCAGGTGATAAATGGAGGTTGTTAACACACATGGTATGATAGGTGGAAGTGTTATATAAATCAGATGTACAGTATCGGTTCATCTCCAGGTTTGGTTTGATACGGTACATTTGAGACTCTCAGTCACTGTAGCCACACTTTTTATTACTTGTCTAGTTCTGATCACAGATCCCTCCCCCCCCTTACATGGTACCCTTATTTTTGTAAATTTCACATGAACTGAGAATTATTTTATAATCATTTTTTATTCATCTCCCTGTAGGGCACTGATTTTACCACCCTCAGTAGTGGACCAGACTGAGATGATCTTTTCAATGTTAAAAGAGTAGGTAAAGGTATTAAACCTGTGAAGTTACAGAACATTATGTTGCACCTTCCCAACAACTTCATTTCCTTTAGAAGATAGTGATGGGATCACTCCTTTAGTAGAAAACATTGGAGGCCTGTACATTAGACACACATCTGAAGATAGGATTTAACCAGGGAAAAGAAAAGAATCCCCTTGTTTCTTTCTCCACTCACCAGTTTTCCCTCTTTTCAATGGTGCACTTTATATGTAACATAATTTTTTTCTCTCCCTAAGTTTCTGGCCAATGTATGTTATTCTAAATATGCAGATCTTGGCAGGATAACTGCATGGACATTTTTTATATGCAGAGAAATGTTTAAGTGAGGAAACTCCATCAGGAACTGTGGCCACCTTTCTGATGGCAGATGACAAATTGAAACAACATGCTACAGCGTGGTGCTTTCCAAAATCCAAGCTGGTGAGCCTACATCACGCTCCCAGGAAGGTGAGTCATGAGAAGTCTGATCCTCAGGAAAGGAGGTCTAAAGTCTTTGGGAGGGTTGTTGTTATAATATTCGCTTTTGCTTCTTGTGTGGTAAGACAAGGAAGACAGCGCTGCACACGAAGCTGTTGATCTCTCAGCTGGGTGGAAGCAGCAATCGTCTTTGATCGTCATGGACATGGCTGCATATTCCCGGAGAGTGAGTGCCGCCGGATGTGCATAACCTCGAAGATGCAGAGAGAGGGAGAGGAGGAGGCTTCTTTCTGTAAACCATCCTGAGGGAGAGAAGTTAGCCCAGCTTCTAGATTTGAGCGGACTATGCGTCTTCACTGCTCACCTGGAGATTTACACTAGGTGCTGTATTTTGTATTTCAAAGATGTGAAAGCTGCCTGGATTATAGAAAAGCACTGCCTGCAGTACAACGGAAGCCACACTCCAGGCATGCTGGAAGGCCCATACGTTTACCTAGGCTTTTTATGAGGGACTAGATTTGGTGGAGTGTGTTGCGGGGACCAATACTTTGGTATTGGAGTTATTTTGTTTACATTATTGATTTGTTCATATTTTATTAAAAATATGTACAAAATAGGTGAAAAAGTTAACAAAACAATGTTAACAAAACATTACTCATCTAAACCCAGTAAGTAACAACCAGTAGCTTCAGCAACACTACTAAGAGCTTACGAAACTTGATACCCTCCCAATAACTCCCAATTAAAGAAAGCCCCCACCCACAAATTGCATCCCCACCACCAAGCCTCTCCCTCCTCAAGAGCCTGAGTAAAAATACACCCCTTGCAATACATCTGGAAGGTCACTAAAAATGGTATTTGGGACCACAGGAAGGAGTAATGCTAGAGCTCAGGGACCTCCTCACATAATGCTTTACCTTAAGCCCCCTCTTTTAAATCAGTGAGACTCCAATTCAGATGTCTGCACTGATCACAATGGCAACAATTATGGCATGAGGAAGCAGGCAGGTCTTGAGTCACTTATGGCTTTCTAGGTTAAAACTAACACCATAAGCTCCATCCAGGAACTGAAAGACAGCCAATGAAGATCACAGTGCCCTAGGGTCAGGTACTTCCACTAAGAAAAATTGTACCAAATTAGGATTCAAGTTGGGCTTAAAGTATAGCTAGATAAGTTTATGGAGGGGATGGTTTGATGGGATAACATGATCTTAGTCAAAGGTCAATTAATTGCCATCAGTGGTAAATAGGACCAATGGTCAATGATGGGATGTTAGAAGTTACTACAGAGAACTTTTTCCTGGGTGTCTGGCTGGTGAGTCTTGCCCACATGCTCAGGGTTCAGCTGATCGCCATATTTGGGGTTGGGAAGGAATTTTCCTCCAGGGTAGATTGGCAGAGGCCCTGGAGGTTTTTTGCCTTCCTCTGCAGCATGGGGCACGGGTCACTTACTGGAGGATTCTCTGCATCTTGAAGTCTTTAAACCATGATTTGAGGACTTCAATAGTTCAGACATAGGTTAGGGATTTATTACAGGAGTGGGTGGGTGAGATTCTGTGGCCTGCATTGTGCAGGAGGTCAGACTAGATGATCATAATGGTCCCTTCTGACCTTAAAGTCTATGAGTCTATAGCTCTATATTAGCTAATGATACATTTTAAAAAAAATTCTAAATGATCATGGAAATTGGGGCTAGGCGCATTTTGTTAATGGAAAGGTGTTCCGGATAGCTGGTCTCTGTGGATAGACTGAGCCCAGCTCCCCTGGACTGGAGCAGGTGAGCTGAATCCAGCTAATTAAAAAGGGCTGGGCTACACCTGGGTCTATAAAGGGCTGCTAATAGGCAGCTGGGAGGAAGAACAGGGGCAGGCTGAGTCCTGGGAGTAAGGACTGGGACAAGCTGAGCCCTGCGCAGCAAAGGGCACACAGGAGGGAAGCTAACTCCTGTGGTGACTCCCTGGAGCAAGAGGGGCTCAGGGAAGCAAGCCTGTGGCTGCTGCTACAAGGGTGGGAGCAGGGCTGGCTGAGGCTAGGAACCTGCCAGGAGCTGGAGTGTCAGACACCCGGGTGAGGCGGCCCCAAAGCCTGGGGGTCAAGTACTGACTTAAGACTGCATTCTGGTTCTTTGTTTATCCTTTGTCACAAAAGAATCAACCTCTTTAACTGGGACGGGGCATGACAGCATGTGTTTGGGAGCCGGGATGCAGTGGTGGCCATCCTGGTGACAAAAGGATAACGTCCTTATTTTAAAATATTATGCAAAATGGAACATTAATACCAGCTGGCCAAAATCCACAAGCAACTCTAAGGTGACATAGAAATGTCTGTAGACCAGCGCTGCTAAAAAACGTACAATAACTAATCACTATGTGGAGGCCACTACTTGTGAGCTGCAACAAACTAGCATGCCCAGCCCAGCATTGATGAGCAGCCCTACTTGCAGAAAGGATGTTATCCAACTATTTTGTGTGTTAGGAGGTAGGTGGGGAGCCAGAGTTCAAATCCTACCCGAGAGAGTAGTCCGGGTGGCCCACGCCACTTCCCGCAGCTCCTATTGTCCGGGAACGGTGAGTCATGGCCATTGAGAGCTGCGGGCGGCCGTGCGTAAACAAACTGTCTTGCGGCCCACCAGCAGATTACCCTGATGGGTCATGTGCGGCCCGCGGGCTGCAGGTTGCCCACCACTGCATTAGAGAGATTGCACCCAGAGCAGTTGACAATGTAGGACCAGAAGTGGGGTGAAATTTAACTGTCCCTGCAGAAAAGGGAAGCTTTAAAAAACACCACCTTTTTATTCTCTATACACAAGAGAGCTATGGAGGTGAATCAGTTCCTGCAGTGGCAGGCTGACACACAGGCACAACAGCAACAAAGACAGCAACAACTGTTCGAACAGATGGGATCACATCAGCAACAGTTGTTACAATGGATGGCAGAACTGGTACCGGCTGCTTCTCCTCTGGGTCCCACCCCTAGGAGGAATGAATGCATCATGCATCCGAAGAAGTGGGTATTCACCCACGAAAGCTTATGCTCCAATATGTCTGTTAGTCTATAAGGTGCCACAGAACTCTTTGTTGCTTCTACAGATCCAGACTAACACAGCTACCCCTCGGATATTAGGAGGAATGAGTCTCTCATCATTCAGGGAACCACTCTGACCCTGATGCTTCCCAAGATAACACCAGATGATGACCCAGAGTCATTCTTGGTAACTTTTGAAAGGGTGGTGAGGCCTCTCAATGGCCTCCAGCCCAATGGGCAATCCGGCTTGCTCCACTCCTCATTGGGGAAGCCCAGGCAGCATACCAGGGACTTGATGATGCAGCAGCTCAGGACTATGAACAAGTGAAGGTGGCCACATTGGACCAGCTTAGTCTGAATGAAGAAACCTATTATCAATGCTTTCACCATGAGTGCAAACCCCCAAAGCACAACCACCATCTGTAGGTTGAGACTGGGTTTGCAACATTTACCAGTAAGCCTAGTTGATGCCACCTGCCTCATGGAGACCATCCAGGGACCCTCTGCTAAGGAAGTAACTACTCCATATACATTGGAGAAGGAAACAGACAAGTATCCAAGGGAAGTGGTAAACCCAAAAAGAACACAGGCAGCTGACTGGCTGGCGGCAGGATAGGTGACAGGTGGCCCTCTCAGGGTCCCTGGGTAAGATTTCCCTGAGACAGCAGGCCCATGACTTGAAGCACTTCACCCACCCCACTCCCCACACCTACACAGGACATGACAATGCCCCCATTTTGCCCTTAAGATGGACTTACTACATCACATAGACCAGGACAAGCAGATACAAGAGATACAGACACAACTACTAGTACCCTGGGTATATCATCATGAGTTCCTACATCTAGCACATGTAATCCCATGTGCAGGGCATTTGGGAAAGGACAAGACACAGCCAAAGTTCCTGGCCAATACCAACACCTTAAAGAAGTCAAGAATTTCTGTGCATCATGCGCTGAATGCCAATTAGTAGCCCCTAAATGAGTCCCATAGGCCCCACTAGTACCCCTTACCTTGGTGGAGACCCCTTTGAATGAATAGGAATTGACCTTATAGCCCCCCTAGAGAAAGTTCCTCCAGACACCAGCCTATACTTGTTATTGTGAACTATGACACCCGATGCCCAGAAGCCATACCACTCTGGTCTACAAATGCCTAGGCTATTGCTAATGAGCTGCTGAAGGTCATCACATGGGTAGGGATTCCCAAACTCATCCTCACAGACCAGGGAACAAATTTCACATCTCATCTGATGAGAAAGGTCTGGCAACTATTGAAAGTCAAAGTATTATGCACATCCATGTACCATCCGCAGGTGCATGGCCTAGTGGAAAGATTCAATCAGACGCTCAAGAGAATGCTCAAGCAATTCATTGCCCAGGACCATCGACATTGGGACCAACTACTCCCGTCCCTGCTCTCCACCATCAGAGAATTATTGCAAGCCTCAACAGATTTTTCACCATTTGAACTGCTATATGGGTAACAGCCAAGAGGCATTCTAGACCTGGTATGGGAAACATAGGAAAGCCTGGTACCAAGAGCTGAAAACATAGTACAATATGTTTTAAAGTTACATGAGAGACTGGAGGCTATGGGGGCATATGCTAGAAAAAACCTTTAAAAAGCACAGGAACAACACTAAAAATGTTATAATAAAGGGGAAAGAATATGTGTCTTCTAGCCAGGTGACAGAGTTATACTACTTCTTCCAAGCTCTTAATCAAAGCTAATGACCAAGTAGGAAGGCTCTTATGAGGTGGTAAAGAAAGTAGGAACTGTGGACTACTTAATCAGACAATTGTGAAAAATACCCAACAAATTATCATATCGATTTGCTGAAGCCCTGGAAGGCAAGGGAAAGCTTCTTCTTAATGCCGTATCCTGAGGAACCAGAACTGGGACCCCAAATTAATGACTGCCTGAAAGAGAGCACAGGGCCCCTTGGAGAGAACCTAAACAAGAAACAAAAGCAATAGGCACTCCAACTAGTGGCCACTTTTCCAAAGGTATTCTCAGCTTTCCCCAGGAAGATGTCCGTGACTGCCCACCATCACATCAATATGGAATCCGGTAAAATAATATGAGAAGGGCTCTGATCAATCCAGAACAAATTGAGTGGAACTATTGAGAAACAGCTCAGGACCATGTGAGAACTTGGTGTAATAGGGGAATGCCAAATGACTGGAAGAATTCTATAGTGCTGGTTCCAAACCCGGCTGGCTCACTGTGTTTCTAGATAGACTCCAGAAAGGTGAATGCAGTTTCAAAATTTAATGCCTACCCCATGTTGCAGGTGGATGAACTCTTAGACTGGTTGGGAGAAGCCCAGTGAATTGCCACTTTGGATTTGATGAAGGAATTCTGACACATCCCCTTAACACCAGATTCCCAAGAGAAGACAACTTTTTCTATAAAAACAACGAGGAGTCCTTGTGGCACCTTAGAGACTAACAAATTTATTTGGGCATAAGCTTTCGTGGGCTAGAACCCACTTCATCAGATGCATAGAGTGGAAAATACAGTAGCAGGTATATTTATACATAGTACATGAAAACCAGTAGGAGAACACTTCAACCTCCCTGGTCACTCAATAACAGACTTAAAAGTGGCAATTCTTCAACAAAAAAAACTTCAAAAACAGACTCCAATGTGAAACTGCAGTACTGGAATTAATTTGCAAACTGGACACCATCAAATTAGGCCTGAATAAAGACTGGGAGTGGATGAGTCATTACAAAACCTAATTTTACCATACTAATTTCCCCCCACTGTTACTCACACCTTCTTGTCAACTGTTTGAAATGGGCCACCCTGATTACCACTACAAAAGTGATTTTTCCTCCCTTGGTATCCTACTGTTAATTGACTTGTCTCATTAGACTGACCCCCCACCTAGTAAGGCAACTCCCATCTTTTCATGTACTATCTCTAAATATACAGTAACTCCTCACTTAAAGTCATCCCAGTTAATGTTGTTTTGTTGTTACGTTGCTGATCAATTAGAGAACGTGCTCATTTAAAGTTGCGCAATGCTCCCTTATAATGTTGTTTGGCAGCCGCCTGCTTTCTCCACCGCTTGCAGAAAGAGAAGCATGTTGCAGCTAGCTGGTGGGGGCTTGGAACCAGGGTGGATTGGCAGCCCCCCTATCAGCTCCCCGCTCCCCTAAGTTCCCTGTGCAGGCAGCCACCCAGCAGGCTATCAATTGCCGGCAGTTCAGCCATCCCTCCCCCCACTGCCATGTGCTGCTCCTGCCTTCTGCCTTGGAGCTGCTCCTGGAAACCACCTGGTTGCTGTGCAGGGATGGGGGAAAGAGGGAGCTAATGTCAGGGTGTCCCCCTCCCCCCTGCTCCTGTACCCCGCTTACCCTGTCTCCAGAGAGCAGGGGGAACACGACAGGACTCAGGATGGAGGCAGCTTGTAGGCAGCAGCTGCTGTCTCAACTTCCTGATCTACTTAAAAAGGTGGTGTACTTAAAGTGGGGTCAGTGTACTTAAAGGGGCAATGCACATCTCTCTCTCTCTCTCTCTCTCTCACACACACACACAGGTTGTATGTCTCTGTCTGCCACGCTGTCTCCCCTCCCTCCACTCGTGCTGCCTTGTACAGTGTGAGGCTATATTAACAAAGTGTTAACCCGTGAGGGCTCAGCCAAGTGCTAGTTCATCATTTAGCAGTAAGGCATTCCCTGGGAAATATCCCACCCTCTTCCACCCTCTCCCTTCACCATCTCAACCAAGCTTCACGATCATCATTGCTGCGCACAGTATTAAATTGTTTTAAAATTAATTATAATTTATAAAATATTAATTATAATTATAAAATTATATATATATAATATAGTCTTTTGTCTGGTGAAAAAAATTTCCCTGGAACCTAACCCCCACCCTCCATTTACATTAATTCTTATGGGGAAATTGGATTTGCTCAACATCATTTCGCTTAAAGTCACATTTTTCAGGAACATAACTACAACGTTAAGCAAGGAGTTACTGTACCTTCTACTGTATTTTCCACTCTATGCATCTGATGAAGTGGGTTCTAGCCCACGAAAGTTTATGCCCAATTAAATTTGTTAGTCTCTAATGTGCCACAAGGACTCCTCATTGTTTTTGCTGATACTGACTAACACGGCTACCACTCTGAAACTTTTTCTATGTCACTCAGCCTATTTCATTTCAAGGTTATGCCTATTGGGTTACATGGGGTGGCAGCTACTTTTCAATGTTTAATGGACTAATAACTCCAGCAGCATAATCAATATGTGGCGGCATACTTGGGTGATGTAGTCATCTATAGCAAGGATTGGGAAAAATTAGCTACCATTAGTCAATCACTGGGGGAAGCTGGGTAATGACAAACTGTGCAAAATGCATGATAAGAAAAGAGAAAACCTGTTACCTGGGCCACACAGTCAGTGGAGGCCAAGTCTGCCCCTTGTAGATAAAGTCCATGCCTTACAGGCATACAAGACTCCAACCACCAAAAGGGAAGTGCATCCCTTCCTAGGCCTAGCCAGCTACTAACACTGGTTCATACCACATTTCGCCACCATAGCAGCCCTGTGAACTGACCTAACTAGAGAGACAGCCCTAAGATGGGTGTTGTAGCCTCCCATCTGCGAAAGGGCCTTTCAAGAGCTTAAGTGTATACTCTGCAGACGCTCAGTGTTGTATAGTCCAAACTTCAAGAAGGAATTCATATTGCAAACAGATACATCAGAGGTAGGGCTAGGGACAGTCCTTTCTCAAGAAGAAGATGGAGAAGAACATCCGATAGTGGACATCAACCAGAAACTCTTTCCTCTCAAGAGGGTATATTCGATGACAGAAAAGGAATGCTTGGCTGCCAACTAGGCAATAGAGAGCCTATGGACTACCTCCTTGGGGGTGAATTCACATTAGTTACCAATTATGCCCCATTGAGCTGGCTGAGTGTAATGAAAGAGACGATCCCAAGGATCATGAGATGGTACTTGTCACTACAATCATATGCCTTCCAGACACCCCACCACACAGGAAGTTTGCATTGCAATGCTCATATTTTGTCAAGAGAAGTAACCTTTGCCAGCCCAGGCCAGACCTCAGCCTTGGGGTGGGGAATATGTACTGAGATTTACAAACCCCATAATGAGCACAGGCAGAAGGGAGAGGAGAGGCTTCCCTGCTTACAGGCAGATCACACCCCCATGCAGCTGCCAGAACTCCCAATCGTGGAGACATACACCCACAGCTGTGACCAATAAAGAAAACAAGGAGGGAGAACAGAGAGGGAAAGGGGGGCAGAAAGGCCTGGGATAGCAGAGGGACAACAGCCCCATGCTAGGCTGCCTCTGAGGAACCAACAAGGAGACAAAAGCAGACTGTAAATCCTGGAGTTTTAGGGCTGATAGACTCAATTTACGTTAATTACATTACAGGTCCTCCTATAATACAAATACTTAATAATGAGGAAAGATATATTTTGGGTAACAAAAGAAAAGATAGTTCTGTGGTTCTGAAAGTTTATTGTACATTGGATAACAAAGGGCAGTATGCTGGCTACAGTGCTGAACAGGCTGTGACAATGATGCACCTTTTAAGGAAACAATGTGCTTTTCTTTATAGGGTACTAATTCTAAAATAGCTCAGGAACTGAAGCATGCTACCACCCTTTCCAATAAGAAAAAAATGTGTCCACCAGTTGTGAGGCAGCAGAACTTTGGCTAAGAAAGAGGCTGTAGCTATTTGCACTATTTTACTGGTATAGACACCCAGGTACAGATGATTTCATGGAAATTCTGGCTAGATACCTGTATTAACTTTGGCTGAGACTTGGGACTATTTTCAGAAGCCTTCAGAAATATACAGGAAGTGCCTTTCCTTATATACAGTATTATTGTTATTTTTATGTGTTAAATAAACAAACAAACAGAAAGGCTTTTACTTAGCGCCCACCGTGGTAAGAAGGCAGCGGGGGGTAGGGGAATCTTGGCTGAGCCAGTTCAAAAAACTAGCCCAGTGGCAAACCGAGAGTTGAATGCTCTTTCTAGAAAAGCCTGGTCATGAAAGCAGTGGTCTCGTCTGAAACTCCCTGGCCTGCATCATGAGATGTGGCCAAATAAACAAACAAACAAACAGAGTAAAGTCAAGATGAGAGGGTCCACTGAGATTTGGGTCTCGCTGTCTCTTTCATGAGCAATGAATGGGGCGACCGCACAGACTTGGAAAGCTCTGTGATGCTCAGATCCACTGCAGACTTTCAAGTAGGCAGAGCACAGGATTATAGGGATTCGCTGGCAGGATTAGCAAATCAATTAGAGGGCCTTCAAAGTAGACCAGTAGTTTTTATTACCTAAACCCACACAGGGGAAATCTAACAAACACTCTTTACTCTAGCCAGCGGTATATAAGCAAGAACTTGAACTATGCAACTGAGTCCTAAAAAGCTTCTGTAAAAGGTGTTTCTCCATCTTGGGTGTCCAGGTCAGATGTCATGGGACCCTTTTATGCATATGAATCCAATGCCCATCAGAAGCAGGGAAACTCATGCTCAGCAGGCCCACCTGAGGTGACCACCCATCCCAGGACATTTTCACATTAACTTGGGTGGTCTCAGGCCCCTGAAAGCAAGTGTCTTTCTGCTCAGAAATGACACACAAGGTAAACAGAATGTATACCAGTGAGTATAATACTTTAAAGTCCCCCTCACAAACTAACACATTAAGTTAACCTGATCACAGCTCTTTTCTCTCTGTTGTTTTCTCCTCCAGCTCCCCTCCCCATTTTTCATAGCTCTTTAAATCAGGCTTTTAAGGTCACATTGGAGCAGAAACTTTCTTCAGCTCTACAAATCAGCAGTTAGAAGAGTTGGCTGAAATTATACTGTTTCACTTAGTCCTATGTGGTGTAATTTCACCATCTGTACCAATAAAGTCATATTTGCCTTTTGTAATGAAAACAACAAACTTTAGTCCCCATCCAGTGACAAACTCCGAATGCTCCCCCAATAGAAATGTACCATTTGATTAAAAAAAAAACAACAGCTTTTTGTAAATAATGTAGCCTGTCTCTGCCTGTGAAAACACTTCTTTTTTGCCAGTGAAATGAAACGATTTCAAAAATCCGGTAAAACAAGGTTTTGCTGCTGACTAGCAACACCTGTAACATAATTGTGATTCATTAGATGGCTCTTTTAAAAATGCTTTTGGAAGCTCTGTTTAACTACATGCATGTAAGCAGTTAGCTTTTGAGAGAAATACTTACTGGCAATTGTGGTGCAGTTCTATTTAGATGCTGAGCATAATCAGAAGGAAAGTTTGTTCACTTCCTTAATCTCTCTTGCTTTAGCCTCACTCTTGGATATTCATTTTCACATGGGGCAGGGGCAGGGAGGGGAGGAGTTTCCCCTTACAAGTTGTTCTGTTCTGTATAGGTTCTTATACTGTGCTGATCACTATAATATCCGAGTACCTATACACACACACACACAAACCCACATGATTTGGTGTCAAAACACTACCCGAACTTAGAAACCTTCTTCAGAAGGGGAAGAACCACTTCAAATCTGCAATGGGATCTCACTGGACATACAAAACAATGAAGTGTATCTGCTTTTGTGCTGGCAGGGCTCAGACCCATCCTTGTATTTGCTCCCTACCAGTTAGTATATTGCCGAGCAGGGACAGTTACCCCCACTTGCCCACAATATTAAATTCATTTAAAAAGAAAAGAGGTCTCAGTCAATTTATTGTTGGTGAAAGGTGCTTCATTGACAGCTCTAAAGGATGAAGCCCTCTATTTATTCCCAAGAGAGGGAGAGAATTGCGGCCACAGCACAGGAATGGGGGGAAAAAGGGAATCTCCTGACTGCATATCTGAGCTATGACACTGACTCCCCCTCTGTTGCATTGGGCAAGTTTACTTTACTTCCCTGCCTCAGTTTCTTCCATCTGCAAAAGTAAGAGGATAATGCTGCCCTACCTTCCTCAAAAGGATACGGAGCCACATATCAGCAAAACTTTAAGGACCATGCATGGAATATGCATGCTTATCCTTAATTATAGGCATGATCTTTGCACAATCCTTATATTAAACCTTGATTAAAAGATCTTTGCCCTTTTGCCAGTGTGGAAAGATTAGTTAATGTTTGTAGCATTCTTTGAAGATGGAATGCATTATTTAGGTGCTAAGTGCTGTATTATTAGAACAGGTTCAGCATGGGCAGTGGATAGAGAAAACTTCAGTCTCCAGTTCTATGATGATCTAGTACCTTTCATTAACACCAAATTCACTTTCAAGTCCTCATAAAGAATAAAATGTTAAAGCCTATAAAAATTTTTAAAACACACCATTAAAGAAAGCCAGCTGTCTGAGAGAAAACAGTGTTGGAGTTAACTGGGCCTGCAGCTGCAACAGCAGCAGAAAAGATTTGCAAGGGAAAAGAGAATCCATACATTTTAATTTTGATGTTCCTTTTGAAATGGGCCACAAAGAGGGGGAAAGGAAAAGAAATCTGGAGACAGCTAGGCTGAGTAATTAACAACAACAACAAAAAACGTTAAAACAAAAAGGGGACTGAATGAGGAAAACTGTCCTTATTCAAAAGAAAACAATGAGCAAGGGAAAGAAAAACAAAATCCAGATGAAAAAACAGGGCCTAATTCTGCAATCTTTCTCCCAACCCCAGCACAGAACTTGCAGTGACCACAATGGACGTTCCATTCCTTGTGTGGATGTGTAACCCATACACCTGCTGGGTGTGGTGTTCTGTCCCATCTAGTGGCACCAAGACCACTTAGAGAGAGATAAAATGAGTCAACACTTTAACTTTCCAGTTAAAATCCCAGGCAAGCCCCCACTTGTAACATAGACAGACCCCAGTCATTGGCGGGCAGGATCAATCATGGGACCTCTGGAGCTTAGTGCATGAGCCTCTCCCGCATGAGCTAAAAGCCAACTGGCTGTAGAGCAAACTCATTAATCTCTCTCAAAGTGGTCTCAGTGCCACTGGATGGGAAAGAAAACCACACCCAGGAGGTGCATGGGTTACATACTTCCCTTAGCTGAGGAAGCACATCCTGAGTTTCAGAGACTTCCCAGCTGAAATCCTGGACAAGCCTCCACTTGTAACACCAACAGACCATGGTTGTCAGCAGGCAGGATTGAACCTGGGACCTCTAGAGCTTAAAGCATAAATCTCTATAGCTTTAGCTAAGAGCCATGTCTGTCAGAGTTACAGATGCACAGCAAGGCTAAACAGGGAGAAGCACCATGGTGGGTTTTAAAGATTCATAGATTTTTAAGGCCAGAAAGGACCATTATAGTCATGTTGGCTGACTTCTGTGTAACAAAGGCCATGGGATCCCACCCAGTAATTCCTGCATCATGCCCATAACTCGAAGACTGAAACCTCAGCTTTGCTATATTCTCAACCAACCATAGCTTTTTTTAAAGCTGAGAGCTTCATAACCACGATAGAAAGTTACTGTTATCAGCTCATGAATAAGCAAATCACAATGGGTAAGCCTGAATCTGAGAGGATTGACTCCATCTTTTTTCCCAGATGGAGACGGAAAGGGATATTTTTTGTGGTCATAACTATCAATCCAGCAGACTATCAGGGTGGCAGGCTGTCTTAACAGCCTGAGATCAGATGCCTTCAGTGGAGGATAATATTATAGTGGAGGAGAGTTCTTTGAACTACTTCCTTCTCCCCACCTGATTCATCTCAGCCTTTCCAAGATTTCCAGCTGTGCTTCATCCAGTTGCTGGTCTCGGCTAAATCCTTAAACATCTGGGAGATCGTGCTGTTTAGGCCTGGCCTGAAGGTGATATAGACCAGAGTATCTTCTGCATACTAGTGGCATTTTCAAGTCCACGCTGTTTTACAGTCTCTCCTAGTGGTTCCATATAACTGTAGAACACAATGAAGGACAAAATCGATCCCTGTGGGACTCATCAGATGAGGGTCTTGGGGGCAGAGGAGCCTATCACAACTCTGCGTGCGCCTGAGAGGAAAAAACTGAAGCCATTTTTCAGCATGATAAATTAAACCTTGCTACTTCTCAGAGGCAGGACAACAGATCAACTACATCAGACACTGAGGAGAGATTTGGCAGCATGGATACAGATGTGAGGCTCTTGACCACAGCTAAGAGGCGGTCACCCCTTTGTTGCCATCTTTGCAGAACCCTGATTGGGGGATGGGTTCTAGGATACTGGCTGTATTAGGTTATGGTTGGAGGCATTCCTTGTCGAGCTTCTCAATAATTTGCTCAGAAATGGCAGATCAGATACTAGATGGTAGTTAGAGAGGTCGTTTGCATATAGAAGTGGCTTGGGAAGGCCATATGATTGTTGTTCTGGGGATTTGTAGTAGGCTTCCCTCTGAGGAGGTGTTCACATTCACAGTTAGCATGAGTCCCTGTTTCTCTCAGGTCTCTGTCACTAGCCAAGTGCATGAATCAGAGTCAGTTTCTCTGCAGTACTTCTAAAATTTCCTGCCAGGTGAATTGGCTGAATTCAGAAAGGGAAGGTAATTGCACATACACCTGTTGTACGGCTCCTGGGTTTCAGGCCATCTCAGATGTGGGTGATTTTCTTTGAGAAGTGGGCTGTCAATTTTATTCTGAAACAAATGCATAAGTCTGGGGCCTGCTATCCACAACAATGCCACAACCTGGAGAGGAAATCAAATTATTTCTTAGTTTTAGGTACATAATGTGCAATGACATTTCAGTCTGCTGGGTACCATAATATCTTGACTTGTTCTATAAATCCCCTACGGCAGAGGTTCTCAAACTGTGCTCCTTGGACCACCAGTGGTCCGTGAGCTCCATTCAGGTGGTCCGTGGACAGTTCCCTCTAAGGTGTGACCTGGGCAGCCGCACACAAGAGAATGAAGGGCCACACATCTAATTAGCGGAGCTGTGCAGGCGTGGTTCCACTAGTTAGGTGCTTAGACCCTAGAGAAGATGCACATGTAAGGTGAGGTCGTGGCCTTGGGGGGAATATGGGGTAGGTGGGAGGGGACAGTGGTGTGAGAATAGGGGGTGGGGTAAATTTGGGATGTGCGGCTGCCAGAGAAAGAGGAGACTTTCCCCAGCTCCAGGACTGTGGCTGCTGGGGAGAGATGGCCCTCCTTCCCAGCCTCAGCTCTGTGGCTGCTGTGGCGGGGGAGAGAGGGCATGTCCATCGCATTGGAAAGGTAAGACTACTGATATTAAAATATGAGTTGTGTGATTTTATTTGTAGAACCAAAAAATGTTAATTATGGCGGATTTTATATAGCACTTTTATCCAAAGCACTTTACAATAGTTAGCTAACGGTACAAACAACATTTGGAAAGATCATTAAGTGATGTGCTGAGACCCTCGGCAATTTCCAAGTGGTCCACGAAAAGAAAAGCTTGAGAACCACTGCCCTATGGTATATGTTTAGAGCCCTGTGTAACATGACATAGTATCTCCCCTGAGGGAAAGAACCTCCATAAAATACATTGGTTAACTGTAGCTAGAGGTCATGGGTAAGATTTATAATCCAGGTCTCTAATGCCTCTTAAACAGGAAGGGCATGTCCATACTACAAAATTAAATCAACTTAAGTTACATGCCACCACAGTAATTAAATCGGTTTTGTATGTCCACTCTAGCACCTTCTGTCGGTGGTGTGCATCCTCACCAGTGTGGGGCATTGTGTGGCACTGATACCCTGAGCCCTGCTGCCTGGGGCTGACAGATGGAGATGAATGGTGGGGCTCCTGCCTTGGGCATCAGCCTAGCAGGGCTCCGGCTATCAGCCCCGGGGCAGTGAGGCTCTGGGGCTCTGATGTCAGCGTCGGGCGGCTGACAGCTGGAACAGTCAACACAGTGTCCACCTAACTACATCAACCTAAGTACTATGCCTCTCACGGAGGTGGAGTTATTAAGTCGACGTAGTGGGTGACTTACGTTGATGGGAGCAACATTGTAGTGTAGACACTTACAGAGTTAGGTCAACATAAGCTGCCTTACATCACCCTAACTCTACAGTGTAGACAAGGGTGAAGATCCCCACAGCTTTCCCTGCAAAATACAAAAAAAGCAATTCCCCTATTATCTCCACAGACATGCCAGCATAGTGGGCATTACTGGGAGGGGAAATCTCATCCAACATACTACGATTAGGTAATGATTTATGGCTTACCTTAAGGCTTAAGCTCTGAAACAACTTTTTAAATTTTCATATAAGTAATTTTGGCTGAGCTAATTAAAGTAAAAGTTGACTGATTTATGCTTTAATTTACTAAACCTTTTGCCACACCTTTAACGACAAGCCTCTTTCTTTCTTTTCCTGCTGAGGCAGATTTTTCACTACCACCAGGCCGCTATTGCATGAAGAAAGAGTTGCCATTCCAAACATCATTGGAAGGTTCCACTTCTTCCTGGAAGCTGTTTAAATTACATATTTAAACCCTTCTCTTTTTCTTAACATTAAAATCAAAACCAACCAAACAAAACAAAATAAGCCCTCACAATGCCCTCTAAAAACATTTACTTTCTCTCATTTTTTCTCTGCATGAAAGAAAGCCAATTAGATTGAGGAATGTATTACCACCCTGTTGCTTATTAAAAATGTTGACTGCTCTTCATACATTGATAGGTTCATCAAGGAGGCCCTATATTGTATTACCCGTCCCTTCAATAAACCAGTTCAGACCGTTTTAAAAGTGTAACAGGAGACTTTCACTTTCAGGTCCCTGGTTGAAATCCAGCTCAACTTGACAGTGACTAAGGTCACAAAGGGACTTATGTATTGCTTTGAGCATGCCTACTGGATTGGGTCCCAGAGGTGAGAAATGTACCTATCTTGCCCAGGTTTGAGGGTTGCTCTGGGGCTTAGGCAGGAGACAGACATCCAGAAACCTGTCTCAGGCAACAGTGCACATGCCCAGAGACAGAAACTTTGGTGCCTAGGGCACTGTTACAGCAAATTTTTTGGTGCTTAAAGGGTTGGTCTGTAGCTAGGTGGGGGTTTTGTGGAGTGCAGTGGTGCCTCACACTGGGCCTTCCCTAAATCTGGGATTTAGCTATCTATGTCCCTATGTGGACCCAATCCTAAATCATTGTCAGCTGATAGCTGTCTGCTCAGTGATTTCTCTACAGTGAGAACTAGGCCCTGATTTGAAGCCCACTGAAGTCAATAGGAATCTTTAGATTGACTTCAATCAGCTGTGGATCACTCCCTTGATGATCAGAATCACTTTCTTGCACAGCAAGCACACTACTAAAAATGGTCATTTCACTTGGCCCTAATCAGCTCCTTTCCTGGAAGATGGAACCAGGAAGCCCTTGAATGAATGGTATGAAGAATGAAGTATATTTATCCACTCCTTGGTAGTCCCTTGTAAATAGATCTATCTGTATTAGGCAGTGCTGGTAGTCCTACCTATTATAAGGTTACACAAGCTTTCCCACGATATAACTCTGTTTTCAGTTGCTCGTAACTTTGACAATCTTTAACCATCTGGGATGAAATTTTCCTTATCGGGTGCCTGCCTCAGGCTGAATTTTGTTGGAAATTTTCAGCCAAGACAGTTCAGCCGCACCTGAGAACAAGGGTAGGGAACCATACAATGTTTTGCCCATGTTAAAAAATTCTGGTGATCTTTTCTTTGAAGAGCTCTAATACCTTCATGCTTTGGAGCAGGAACTTGAAATTTGGCAGGAGTCAGGGGCCACGGGACTTTTTTGTGTGTATCAGGGATGTGCCTTTTGCTTTTCCTGTGACAATTTTGGCCAAGTTACAAGTTCACATATGCTCAGCAGAGACATGTTACATCACAGTTCACATATGCTCAGCAGAGACTTCTTTGATTTTAGCAGCTAAAATCTCTGAAAATTCCATCCTCACTGAGCGTGCTTGAGCCTCTCAGAGCTCCAAGTGCTCACCAGACTGTGAATGTGCTATCGCCACAGATTGACTGAGCATGCCCCCTGCAGACCAGGGCTACTGGGGTGAAGCAGGACTTTTCCTGTAATGGCTACTCCCATCTGGGGTCAGGCACCAGAGCTGAGGTCTGGGAGCCTTTTCTCCTGTGCTCTCAAAGACACCCCTGCCTCCCCCATCACCCAAGCAGCATGGAGGAGGAAGCTGTCTGATTCAAATGCAGAGAGGACAGAAGCTGGAAAAGGGGGAAGGGAAAGAAGCAGATTTAGACACACAGTCTGGTGAAGCTAGGAATGGAGTAGGGGGAGATAAAATGTGACAGGGCAAAGAGGATGGGACTTGGAACTGGGGGGAAGGAGAGGCTGGTACTGGATGCTGGTGAAGGGGGGAGAGGGGAGATTGGGAGCCAGCTGGCTGGGAGGGTGTGACGTTCTGTACCTTGAGGGAACACCCTGCACCCCTATGTTCATCCTTATAATATGATTGTGTGGTATCCAGTGCAAAGTTTATCATGTCGGGTGTCTTTGGAAGGCTCATGATGCACTGAGCATTGTTGTTATAGTAATGTTATAGGTTGTAATTTCATGTATATAGTTATGAGGCTAAAAATGTATCCTCATGGCTTAAAACAAGCCCAGGCAAAAAAACTCCAAGAGCAGAGGGGCAGTTCACACCTCATCAGGGCATGTATGGGACAAACCCAGCCCAGCCTCACAGGAACAAAGGACACTGGCCTAGGCAGCAGAAAAGGATCTGTTGGACTCTCGAGTGAGCCACCCCACTTTCTTTGGTCAGTTTGGGACTACGATGAGGTAATGCTCACCTGACCCTGAAGGACGGGGTGGGGTGGGGCGGGCGCGAGGGGCAAAGCCAAGAAGGAAGAAAGAACATGATAAAAAGGAGAGACGTTTGCCATGCTCTTCCTCTCTCTTCCACCTCCACCTACAGACATCACCACCAAGTGCTGATCAAAGGGGAGAGCCTGGCTGAACGGCAACCAGACAGCCTGTGGTGAGAAGCATCTAAGTTTGTAAGGGCACTGAAAGTGTTAAGATCAGCTTAGAATGCATTTTGCTTTTATTTCATTTGACCAAATCCGACTTCTTGTGCTTTGACTTATAATAACTTAAAATCTATCTTTCATAGTTAATAAATTTGTTTGTTTATTCTACCTTATGCAGTGCATTTGGTTTGAAGCGTGTCAGAGGCTCCTCTTGGGATAAGAAGCCTGCTGCATATAATTTCTGTGTTAAATTGACAAACTCATATAAGCTTGCAGCATCCAGCGGGCATAACTGGACACTGCAAGACAAAGGTTCCTAGGGATATGTCTGGGACTGGAGATATTGGCTAGTGTTATTTGGTTGCACAATCCAAGCAGCTTACATGCCAAAGGCTGTGCATGAACAGCCCAGGAGTGGGGGTTCCCACAGCAGAGCAGGGTAAGGCTGGATCCCAGAGTCAAGGATTGGAGTGACCTAACAGATCACTGGTTCAGATAACACCAGAGGGGAACATCACAGAGGGGTGGGGGAACACTCAGATTGGATGAGGAGCTGTGGCTAAGGAGGGAGACTGGGATTGATTAGACAGGGACACTGGGACTAGAAATCAGTGGGGAAGATCAGATGGGAAGGGTAGACAGATCTGACAAGGATCTAGGCTGTGAGGGAGAGAACTGGGACTGGCTGCATAAAGAGACTGGGACAAGGAGCCTGGGAGAGCTGTTGAGGGGAAACTGAAATTAGATGAAGAGCCTGGGGTAGGAGACAAGAATTGAGAGTGAGTGGGAGGGGAGAGACAAATCAGAGGAGGAGCCAGGACGGAAGAACTTGAACTGGCTTGGCAAGTAGACTGTGGACAAGGAGTTGGGGTGGGAGAAGGGAACTGGGACTGGGCAGGCCAGGAGACAGGGACTGGGTGTGAGGAAAGGGAGAGGGGAACTTGGACAGTGAGCCTGGAGGAGGAGACTAGGAATGGCAGGATTAACAGAATTGGACTGGAAGCAGAAGCCTGAGGAGTGGGGACTGGGACACAACTCAAACAGGGTCACGTTGGAACGGATAGGGCAGAAGAGGCCAAGCATGGAATTAATGATCAGAAGAGGCTTTCCTAACACGTGTGAACTCCCCTCAAGAGCCTGGAATGGAATCCGAGATTCCGGAGTCTCATCATTCTTCTGCTGTCAGCAAATATCTGTGAAATCCAAAGATAAATTGGGTGCCTGTGCAACCTTAATTTGGCACCCTTATGAGAGTATCCTTTATGATATAGTCTTTAATTATATGCTAATATTTCTGTAGGACACTTGCCTCATTTAGTGCACAGAATGGACCTGCTCTGGAGAGGAATCAGGAGGCTACTGTTTGTAGGACTCCTGCCTTATTTCTTGCAGAATTGAGGGTGTGTGGTGAATCAGGCAGGGGATTGCAGAAAGAGAAAGGAGGGTCTCCTCATTAATGCAGTTGAATGCTGCCCTAGAGAATTGGATTTGATCCCTGAGTCTGCCACAGAGTTCCTATATGATGTTAAGCAAGTCACTTAAACCAAACTTTTCAGCGCTGGTCACTAATTGTTGTGTTCCTCATTTCCTGGGTGCCCAGCTTGAGACCCTGGGGACTGATTTGCAGAAATGCTGAGCACTCACAACTGCAACCAATGGGAGCTATGCTTGAATATATAAGGAGCTATATCATGATAGGTACTCTGAAAAATCAGGTCCTAGGTATCTCAAATTGGGTACCCAAAATTTCTGAATACTTCTGGCCTTAATCACTCTGCGCATCAACCCCCCATATGTAACATGAGGATAATGTCACCCCTTACCTCACAGAGACTTTGTGAAGATAAATTAATGTTTGTGTAGTACTCAGATACCATAGTGATGAACACCATAGAAAAGCCCATGAAGAAATTAATAATTCTATCTTCAGAGCACAGTTTGAATAGAGTGATGTCAATAAGGCCTGCAGCCACACATTGAATAATGAGGATAATTCAAAACATTGAATGGCTGCTCCTTAACTGAGCACTGTCCATCCTGTGCACTGAATGAGGCAGGAGTCCTGTGGGGAAAAGATTATGTGATCATGTAATTAAAGACTGTATCATAATGCTTACATACAAGGAGTCTGAATTAACGTTGCACGGGCAACCTTACTTCTGTTATTTCCTAACTTTGGAGTGCTTGACTTCTCAACCTTAATGTAATCTTTGTGTGCGTAATATTTACACAGACAGAGAATGAGAGAAAGGGACAGAGAGAGAGAGAAAACGAGAGGGGTATATTGAGTGCAAGCATTCAAATGATCTAGTTCATAGGTTCAGATCAGGATTGGTACCAGTTAGTCCAGTGTTAGTGCTGGAGGCATAAGAACATAAAAATGGCCATACTGGGTCACCCAGTATCCTGTCATCCAGCAGTGGCCAATGCCAGATGCTTCAAAGGGAATGAACAGGGCAATCATCAAGTGATCCCGTCATTCAGTTAGAGGCTTAGGAACACCCAAAGCATGGGGCTGCATCCTTGACTATCTTGGCTAACAGCCATTGGGGGACCTATCCTCCATGAATTTAACTAATCCCTTTTAAAATACAGTTATCTATCCATGATGACTACAAGATCTCTTTCTTGAGTGGTAACAGCAAATTTATGTATAGTTCGGATTATGTTTTCCAATGTGCATTACTTTATATTTATCAACATTGAATTTCATCTGCCATTTTGTTGTCTAGTCATTCAGTTTTGTGAGAGGCAGAATATAGGCCTGGGCTCAGATTTGTGATAATTAGTGGGGTTGGGCTAGAATGAGGTTTTGGGGCCAGTTCATACACCAAAGCACTGGGGTAGAATCGTGGGTTCGGGCAATGACTATAGTTGGGTCTGTTTTATGGTCAGCTCCTGAACCCTGCCTTCCTTAATGCAGAGTGGTAAACTCAAAACCAGCTGAATGTCGACATTTACAATGTGGCTATTTTATAGATGTCATTGAGACTTAGACCTGGTCTATGCTAAAAAGTTAGATTTACCCAGCTACGTTGCTCGGGTGTGAAAAATCCACACCCCTGAGAGACATAGCTATTCCGACCTAACTCCTGGTGCAGACAGTGCTAAGTCGATGAAATAATTCTTCCATCAACCTAGCTACCGCCTCGCAGGGATATGGATTAACTACAGAGACAGGGGAGCCCCTTCTGTCTCTGTAGTGAGTGTCTATGCTGGACTGTTGCTCCATGCAGAGGCTATTCTGTGCCTCTAAGGCATTTGGATGGAATAGGAATCAGGGAGGTACTAAATACTGGCATAGCCAATGGAAGTCAGAAGGAGGCTTCATAGCTCAAGGCATTTCTTGTGCTTTGAATAAAACAACATCTATAATAACCCACTAAAGCCTCAAGGAAAATTGTAAATACATTGGGTAAAATCTTGACTGAAGTCAATGGCAAAATTCCCACCAACTTCAATGACATAAGGATCTCACTGTTTAGACAATCTGTCCATGCCTCATATTTTCAGTGTCACCCTGGACTTTTTTGAGGCTGGTGATTTCTAAGGAGAGTTGAAAAGAGATGAGATCGTTGATGCTTAGAAAATCTGCTTCTTATTCCAACCTTGAAGTCATAATTCCCTTTTTGTGATCTCACAACTAATGGTTGTAGGGATGGATGCAAAGCCACACGCAGACTTCTGATGGGAATAAGCAACAGAATCGACTAAGCTTCCAAGGAACAAAGATCCTTTTTTCATGCAGATGTCCTTGAGAAATGAGGTAAAGCCCAGCCAATACAGAATATGAAAGAATTATTTTTACATAGGATGTTTTCCGGGAGGCGTGTGGGACAGTCGCCTGCCCTGATGCAGAAAACAAAGGTGAGAAGATGGAGAGGGGCGAGGGGGAATGTTAAAAACACAAAATTTACAGTGTGTTGTGGAGAGCAGGAGGGATGCTAATTTCTTACTAGGGTTTTTCAGCTAAATGAAAATCACCTGGATCACCTGGATCGATCGGACTTCAGCTGTCGTTAAGACTGCGCCGATCACAACACGTCTGCCATTCTTCTCGCACTCTTGCCTTTCTTCTCCACGTTCGTCTGAAATGTTTAACGTTGTCATCTTCCGATCTTCTTGGAGGCCGACCGGGGGGTCTTTTCTGTTCTCGTGGGTACCACTCAGCAATGATTGTGGTCCACCTGTTATCCGTGAGCCGTGCTGTGTGGCCCGCCCATCACATCTTGTTATGTCTGCTTTCCACGACAATGTATTTCACACCGCTGCGTTCTCTGATGATTTCATTTGGTATACGATCCAGAAGGGAGATTCCCAACATAGCTCGTTCCATTGCCCTTTCAGCTACCAACAGCCGTTGCTCTTCTCTCTTCGTCAGTGCCCACGTTTCACTGCCATACAGCATGGCTGGCAGCACTGCTGAATTGAAAATATTTTTACGTGTGGTCTTGTCAATTTTTCCTTTGAGGACGTCCTTGATGGAATTAAACGCACACCATCCTGCCCGAATCCTTCGCGAGAGTTCTCCGTTCAGGTCTTGGCGCATATTAACTTCTTGGCCCAAATATATGTACTGTTCCACTTCTTCGATGTCTTCTCCTGTTACCGTTATTCGGGCTTTTCGTAAGACATCTGATCGCATATATTTCGTTTTGCAGCGGTTCATTTTCAGGCCGACCTGACTACTTTTCTTGTCGAGTCTTCGTAGCATGCGCTGCAGTTGGTTGGTGCTTTCGGCAATTAGTACAATGTCGTCTGCAAATCTGAGATGAGATAATCTCTCTCCGTTTATGTTGACACCACTCCTCCAATTGATCTTGTTCATAACCATTTCGAGGCAGGTGGTGAATAGTTTCGGTGAAATTGTATCTCCTTGCTTTACGCCTTTCTCGATTGGGATGCGGAGGGGAGTTTCAAGGAGAGTAATGTCTGTTGTACATCCAGTATTCGCTTCCTTCAACAAATTAATGTACTGCGTGTTAATGCCCTGCTCTGCGAGCGCCTTTAATATTGCGTTAAACTCAATGCTATCGAAGGCCTTTTCATAGTCGACAAAAGCAATGCACAGCGGGAGTTTGTATTCCCTCGCTCTTTCTAGGAGCTGGCTAAGGGTAAATATATGGTCGATTGTACTGAAATTTCTTCAAAACCCTGCCTGCTCTCTCGGCTGTTGTTCATCCAGACTCTGCGAAAGTCGATTCGTTATCACCTTTGTGAAGAGCTTGTAGATGTGAGAGAGCAGGCATATAGGGCGGTAGTTCTTAAGATTTCTCAATCACCCTTCTTGTGCAGCAAGATGGTATTCGACTCCTTCCAGCTTGATGGTATTTTTCCTTCTTCAAGATATTGACTGTATCTTAAAGCGAGGGCCTTCCAAAGTTTTTCGCCTCCTACATAAATCATTTCTGATGTTATTCCATCTTTGCCTGGAGCTTTTCCCTTCTTCATCTGGTGTAGTGCGCTTCAGACTTCGCTGACAATTATTGGGGGGACGCGTTCTTCTGACTCTTTGAGGGTTGGGAGGGGGACGTTGATTCTTGATTTGAACAGTTCTGTATAGAAGTCCTTGCAGACCTCCTCCATCCCTGCTCTGTCGATTACTGTCTCTCCATCCTTGTTCTTCAATGCTGTTATGCTCAATCTATACTGCGTCAATTCCCGCTTGCATGTCCTGAGGCTCTTGCGTGATTCAGCTGTTTTAAGGAGCTTTTCTTTCCGGAAATTCTCAAAGTCATCCTTCAGTTTTCGCCGTATAAGCTTGCACAGAATGGAGTACTCGAGGTTGTTATCCGAGCTCCTTTTCATGTTTCTCCGCTTCTCCAACAAGCTTTTCGTTTCAATCGAGATTCTTCCCTTCGCCTTCTTCAGCTTTTTAATTTCAGCTGCTTTTATGCAACATCTCAACTTGTCAGCAAAGATACTATAGTCCTCATCACACTTTTCCATCTGGCTCCAGTCAAACCCAGAAATCGCTTTTTTCAGCTTTGCTTCATCGAATGTCTTCGGCTGCTGTTTCCTGTTTGCCATCTGTAACGCCTTCTTTTCCACCGCTTCGTCGAAAATCAACTTCGCTCTAAGCAGGCGATGGTCACTGCCGGTGTTGAATGGCTGCACCACAGAGACATCTTGAATGATGCGCCTTTTATTGACTAAAATATAGTCAATTTCATTCTTACTCTTTGCATTTGGTGCGATCCATGTCCACCTTCTTGAGATCTTCTTTTTGTACCAGGTGTTTGCCACGTACAGTTCTTTCATTTGTGCCATCACTACCAGCCTCTCTCCTCTTTCATTCCTTTCGCCGCTGCCGTATCTCCCTATGAACTTTTTGCCAGCTTTCCCTCGCCCGACCTTGGCGTTGAAATCTCCCATCGTGACAGTGTAAGTGGACTTTTGCGCGAGAGCTCTTTCAAGCTCTCGGTAGAATTCTTCCACTTCTTCGTCCTCACTTGCACTTGTGGAAGCGTAGGCCTGGATGACCTTGAGGGTAGCTTTTGACTCCATCTGAAGATGCAGCACACTGATACGTGATGATGTTAGCTGGCATGATATGACTTTCAAAGACCAATCTTTACTGACGATAAATTCAACTCCTCCAACATTTCTAGCGCCATCTCCCTTTCCGAGCCTCACAGCACTTCCATCCTTCCAGTTGACTTCCAACTCCTTCTTTCGTCGGGTTTCGCAGACACCGAGAATATCGCATTTTATCCTTTTCTTCTCCTCCATCAGATGGTCCAAAGTTTCCTCCTTTGCCAGTGACCTACAATTGTAAGTACACTCAGCGAGGATTGTCCTTTTCCATGTTGGCCTAGCACCTGACATTTTTAGCAACCTCTTGTCGCTCAATTTCCGCTCCGCCACCGTAGAACATGCATTTACTCGTGTTGTTTTAGCCGTTAACTTCAAGCCATCCCACTGGCTAGGTGGGCAGGCATGCGTACCTCCTCAAGCTTAGCTAGCCTTCAACCTCTAAGGAGAAGGAAAAGTGCTCTTTCCTCTGAGAGAGCAACCCTCCTCCCTGGATTGGATAGTCTGACACCTCCCCCCCCCCCCCGAAAATGAAAATATTCACCAAAAATTCAATTTATCAAAAATGTTTGGGTTTTTGTTGACATGGTACTCAAAAACTGAAAGCTTTGTAAGGTTTTGATGAAAACCCAAAACTGTAGATGAAAATGAAAATAATTTCTTTTCCATCAACTTTTTTTTCCACAAGAAAATAAATCACTTCCCAAGAGCTCCTCTACTATTGAGATTTTTTTTTTTTGCACTGATATAGTTACATGGCTTGCACTGGTAAGTTCCACTGGTGCAGTGTGTTTGCACCAGGGTAACTAAATGAATGTAGTTACACCAGTGTAAATTTCCATAGTTTAAACTAGGTTTCCTTTGGCCTGAATTTATCACATCACCACCCGCCTTTCTTGAGTGCAGTGTCCGACCTGGATTGTTGAAACCAGTTTGTCCAGACCCTTATGAAAAAGATGTGCAATGAAAAGAAAAGCAAATAGGTAGTGACAATAGAAAGTGATCTCTGTTCATGGTCAAGGAACTGAAATCTTTTCAAAGGAGATCTTAAAAATTGTCTCTAGATAGCTGCAGGGAAGGAATTCACAGCCTTCTGTATATACAGCTGCTCTGTACAGACGTTTAGAGTTTTCCAAAAGAGAGTTCATTTAACAACAGTTGTGATTCAGGCTGCCTACAGTTTTTGCTATTGTTGGTTGTATGGATTTGCTAGAAATGTAGGGCTTATCTTTACCAGGAGAAAATAAAAGTTAGCTGAATCCATCTTATAAAAAATGGCTTTATACTGAAATGGATTAAAGACATATTCCATGGGCAGCATGGAGGTGTCCAAAACTAATTAACTCCATTTCAGAAAGCTGTTTTCTAGTCTAGAGCTGGAGGTGCAACCCTAACTAAGGACATAATCCAGCCATTTTAATGTGCTGTGGTTCTGTGAACAGCCGTCTGGGACTGTGTGCTTTAGCCATCTGAGCTGAACCTGATTGTATATAAACAGGGTCAGTTAACATGCATTTCCCACCCCCACTCCCCACCCCAGTGTAGAGATGCAAAGCACAAGAGAAGGGATGTTCTCAGTAATAGAATTGAGCTTAATGTGGTTCAGTTTGGAGACTCCTACCTGAAATGGGAAGGATGGTGTGATGGGATGGTCTGTTCTTAAAGGCAGCTGTACCTAGTGGTCACCCGACCTCACCATCTGGCATGGCCCTTTAAGGATTTTGAAAGGTCCAGCAAAGATATACAAGGACCTAAGAAGGAACAGGGATAGAGAAGAAGTGGTTCCAGGAATAAGTAGTGGTTGGGAGAAAAATAGGCACTGTTTCTTTAAAGGCCTGGGCCCTGGCAGAGTGGGCAGGGGAAGGTTCTTCTTTCCCACCCAGCTGTAGGATGAAATGGGAGAAGGGAGTCAATATAAAGGCTGCCTCCTCCCTCTGAAGCTGGGCAGACACTGACAGGAGAAGTCAATTGCCTTGCTGTTCCAAAGCAAGAGGCTTGAGGAAGAGAGCTGAGGGGGAAATCCTGTTTGACGGAGGAAAGGAAGGACGGGTGGCTGAGCTAACCTACGGCAAGAAGCCTGAGACACAAACCGTCAGCGCCAGAGAGAGGGTTGACGGGAAACTCCTGTCTATGTGGAGTTGAGCTGAACTAGGTTCAGAAACAAACAAATCTCTATGGAGACTCATTCCCACCCCCTTCACAACGTGTAGGTGATTGCCTCCACACATCCCACCTCTCTGCCTGGAGGAATGATTGGGATCACCCAACTCAGAAAGAACCTAGAGGTGTTTCACTTTATGTAAAAGCTTCCCTTACCTCTCCATCCTCCGAAGCTGCTCCTCCTTTGATGCAAGCTCTCTGTGATTTCTCAGCGCTAACTGTCCATCTTCAATAATTACGTGGCCCCCTTACCATAGTGTCTGAGCACTTCACAAGCTTTCGGCTTGGAAGGATTAGATTTTTATCGGTAAATGTTGTTTTCTCCATACACGCACAAACCAATGAAATAATATTTCCATTTAAATTTACAGGTGGCAAAGTAATAAATATGCTGCCTGAGAATTTATTAGAGTTCAAATCCAGTCATTTAGACTTTTGAATTAAGCTGGTTGCAAATGGATTACCGAATGAAGAGTAAAAACAGGTATAATTTGTTTATTTAAGGATGTTTAGTTGTGTGTGTATACATAAACTACATTGCATACAACATTTGTATATTTTGACATGTGATGTTGACAATTTTGTATTTTACAAAGTTTTAACTTTTTCAATTTCAGCCTCCAGTATCATTAAATAATGGTCTGCCCACCCTGTAACTTCCCACAACTATGAAAATATAAATGGATAAAAATCTTTAATAATGCTTTAAAACATATATATTCTCCATCAAAATTATAACAAATAAAAATTGAATTTTGCCAAGCCTAACAATCTTTAATGCATTTATCCTCACAACACCCCAATGAGGCAAGGAAGCACTAGTATCCCCATTTTCCAGGACAGAGTCCCCAAGAGACTAAGGTCCACATTTTTAAAGGTATTTAGCCACCTGAAGAGGCAGATTGTCACCTAATGGGATTTTCAAAAGCACCGAGTCTTTAGGTGACTAGGGAGTTAGGTGCCTAGGCACTTCTGAAAATCTCAGTAGTGATAATCTGCATTTTAAGGCATAAAAATACTTTTAAAAATCTAGCCTTAAGTGGCTCACCTAAGGTCACACAGAAAGTCTGGGGAAGAGCAGGGAATGGAATGCAGGTCTCCAGCATCCCCCGGTCATTGGAATAGCTTCCTTTCTGTTGGCATTTGTTTCATGTTGCCTCTGAGGCAACGTCTACACTATGAGCTAGAGGTGTGAGTCCTCATCGAGCTAGTGCAAGTATAAATAGCAGCCTGGCTGCAGTAGCACTGGTAGTGGCAGCAGAGGCGTGGCTGAGCCAAGCCGAGTACAAACCTGCTTAAAACGGATGGGAACATCCTCAGCACAGCTAAACTGTGTGTCCGCTACCAGTGCTACCGTGGCTACGCTGCTCTTTATATTTGAGCTAGCGCAATGAGAGCTAGCAGGATTAGATGTATAAGAGCAGGGGAATCACATCCCTCACTCATAATGTAGACACAGCCTGCCTAAATGGCAAAATAAATCAATGTATAAAAACTTGCTCAGAATATATTGGAGCAAATCTGTCCCGACTCCCTGAATTCAAAGATTTACACGAGAAATGAATTTGACCTAATAAACCTCAAAAATGTATTGTATTTTTAAAAGCCTTTTGCATGATTTCATATGATCTGAATATGTGTCATCATATTCTGTTTGTGGTTGGGTTTTTTTAAGACTTGAAACTTCTAGGATTCTCAGGTGCTCCCAGCTAGGTCAGAGCAAGTTATTATGTGTCAGATCTGAAGCAGTAATTGCTGAGCCCTGACTGCATCCTGTCTATGCTCTGGGCGGTTGCGGGTGTGCGTACGTGTATTATTTTTATGCATGTCTATCGTAACTTGCTTCAGGGATTCATCCAACCATTTGTCCACAGCTTGGCTAAGCAATTACTAATGGGGAACAAGGTAACAGTCAACAAATGCTGGAAAGGTGTAAACAACAATGAGAACGGACAGAAATTATTTCAAGGGGTTTTAATGAGGTGCCATAGGATTACTTTAAGAAGGGAAACATTTAGGAGGAATCAGGAAAAGTGTTCTTGTCAGTAAAGCGACATTAACAAACTGCTCTGGACAAAGCACTAGCAAGTGTACAGTAGGGAACAACTTGGACACATAGCCTGATGTCAGGGCTGGTCCACACTGGGGCGGGGGATCGATTTAGGAAACGCAACTTCAGCTACGAGAATAGCGTAGCTGAAGTCGACGTTTCCTAGATCGAACTAAGTTTACTTACTGCAGGTCCACGCGGTGCAGGCAGGCTCCCCCATCGACAGCGCTTCCTCCTCTCGCCGAGCAGGAGTTCCGCAGTCGACAGGGAAGCACTTCTGGGATCGATTTATCGCGTCCAGATGCGACGCGATAAATCGATCCCAGAAGATCGATCTCTACCCTCCGAATTGGGCGGGTAGTTCATTCAGACTTCACCTGACGCAGATTTCATTGTTATTGTGGACTGTTGTTTTGAACCCCAGAGACACTGGCCCTCTCTTTTATCTGGGCTAAGGGCTGGCCCTCCATCCCTGCACACACAAAAAAGACTTTGCAGATGATCAAGACGAAGGTTAAGGAAGGAATCCTTCCCGCCCCCATAGTTTGATATAGGGCAATTGTGCTGTTGCTTCACCTGCAACTCCTACTGGAAAGCTGAGGAGGCAGTACGCGGGCTGTACACTTATCTGCTCACTCAAACATGCTCCTGTTAAAACATTTATTAGCCCATCTGGACAGCTACTATGGAGTGGGCCAATGCAGATTAGAACAATGATCAAAACTAATATGGGCTGTCTCTGTCTACACTGGCTGCTCAAAATCTGTTTGAAAACCATGTTGAATCATTTTCTATCACAGCTCTATTCTGAGCATAAATGGATTCAGACTGGAAGCTCTATGGGGAAAGGGACTGTCTTCCTATTTGTACAGTGTCACGCATATTTTGGGTGATACCATGATACAAGTAATATCAATCAGGGCCTAAGACTTCCTGACAAAACACTTGTGGAAAAATTGGACCCACGCAAAACACTGCTGCTGGACTATACTGGTGGCTCTCCCTGATAAGAAATCTTAGGGTTGGATAATCTGGTCAGCCAAGTCCACTTTGCATTTAGGATCAGAGAGCAGCAACCGGCTCCTTTATTACCCCCATCCCATCCAAGCAGAGCTCAGATACATTCAAGAATCTGACCCCAACATCTTCCCATTGCACTGTGATGTGTAGACATGTATGACCCACTAATGGTTTTCTGAGTAAGACAGAGGGTGCTCGCCCTCTTAAATCTCTCTCAAAGGGGAAAGTTGAGCAAGTAAGAGGTAGCCGAGTGGATTAGTGTGGCTTCCTTCCTGGAATACAAATAGGTCATAAAGCCACATTTACCACTTTATCAGGTCTCCTGTTTCATGAGCTGAGTAAGCCACCATTATACAAGACACTGTCTTTACAGAAGCTAAAACAGTAAAGTATACCAAATGAAGTAGCACCCTTATTAAAGTCTCTAATATAATAGTCAAAGAGGAATTACCAGACATTGCGTCTTGGCCTTGGTATTTGTTGGTTAAACTTTCATAACAAAGATAATTTATTGGTGTCCTACCTCCATAACCAGATGCATTAACTAAAATTATTGCCATTACAAGTCAATGTTAGCCAACAATTGCTACACAATGGTATCTGAGATATAACTGTGGGGGAAATGGTGGTATGTCCCAAATTATTCAGAGATTCTTAAATCAAAGCTCAGACATTCAGTAGTGGGTAAATCATTATGAGCATCAGTAATCATGCATGCACTGCATCAATTTTCATATAACACTGACTAAACTTCCAAAGTCCTATCCCACCATGCATTGATCTTACCCAAGGTAAATTATTTTGGGATGCAAACACTTATTTCGCTGTTTCAAGGTCCCAGTCACAAATTATGTGATATCTCCAGAACATTACACTTAAAATAGGAAATATCTATTCATGCAAACATTGTAATATTGGTAGGCATCAGAATTCAGAGGTATGTCCATATTGGGATAGGATAGAGGATATGCCACATATTAAGTTCTGCCACTCCAGCTGTGGTATCATTGGTAGCTTTTTAGGGTCAGAACATGCTGCATCAGTTTGCAATCAGTTTTGTGTAAAGGAGGTCAAGAATTTCCTGAAGAAATTTTAAAAAAAAATTTCCACAGAAAATTCAGTTTCTGCAAAACTAAAATTTTCTCCAGGAGAAATTCCAATTTTCAGCCAGCTCCATTTTTATGCTAGCATTAGTATTCATAGCTCTAGAGCACTACACATGGACAAAACACATCAAACTATCTTAGCACTTCCTCCATGGGTGCAGGTTTAAACAAGACCAAGTATCTTGCCCTTCACTGGCAAATTCTTTGCCACTCTATATATTACATCCCAGATATGCTATTGAAATAGATTAACTAGGTTCAGCAGCATCCGCAGGAAGGAGGTCACTTATTTTTTCATGCATAATTTACCACCGCAGGTATTTCTATCTACCTACACGTCCCCTGTTTAAATCTACGGTAGCACGCACATCTGCAGCTGGACGTGCTGTTGCTGTAGCAATCTCACCCCACCCGTCAATTCACTGGCAGAGTCAGAAACAGGATGTCAGCATGTGGTGACTCTATGCAGCACTACTGTCTATCAGAAAGAGACAGTCTCAAGACACCCCTCTGGGGCTCTTTTTAAAGGAAGCTGGGTAATTACTTAGGATATTTAAGTCTAATGTTAAATATTTACTTCTCCTGAGAAAACATTTAAAGTGGCAGTACTTTATAAGATTTCTGCAAACACCACAACGTTATAAGCTTTGGGTGGGACTTTTTTTTCCTGATCCTTTGTAAAAATCAGCTCCTTTCCCTCCATTTTATATCTATATTTTTAAGTCTATTTCTTTTTCTAGCTGCTTTACCAGAATATATTTTTGTATTGCAAACAAAACAGTACGGAAGCACCACATTTCATCCCGGGTTTGAACTTGGTTGTTTAACATTTGTGAGGGCTGGGGAGTTTCTCACCTCATGTGATTCAGTCTATCAACCTTTAGAAACATGTTTTTAAAGATAGACGTGTACACTACAGTTATCCACAGGCAATTAAATTTGCCTTACGGTGTCTTATAAAAGGGCAAAGAATGAAATCACAGTAATTGTATTGTAAATGAAAATGGAACTTATCTGAAACATAACTTGTATCATCGGGTACGTGTGTATATGCACACACCCCTCTGTTGCAGACATAACTCACTGTTTATTAAAAGTTGAACCAATATTCACAACCTTCTCTTCCCACACATTCCAAATACTTCCAGTCTGACATGCCATCTATTATAGCTTCAGTCCTAAAAAGCAAAAACAAAAAGTGCTTATATTATAGACTTTAATAATCGATGTCTGTTATGACAAGGTAGCTCATGAAGAGAAATGTCATAATGCAGACTAGCTATTGTGTACCTTCCTCCATCAAGGCTGTATGTGTCTGTCTCTATTTGTGTGTGTGAGTGTGTGTGTGTGTGTGTGTGTGACTAAGTTTATATTGGAAGATTAAGGGAGTGTCGAGACATGGAAAATTAAATCTCCAATTATCCAGAGGTCATGACAGTCAGCCAAATTATGTGCTTCCCTTTCCACCTCTACACCCACTGCACTGTCCTGTTGGTGACCCTGAACTGGAAAGACCACCCTCTTAAGAAATGAAATCAAATCCTCATTCTTGCTCATCCTTGGGCCTCTCCCAAACGCTCACGCTGCCAAATGTGCCTAATTCAAGCGGTGGTTTTGTAATGCGGTGGGCTACTACTCTCTAGTGTCCTGAGCTGAGGTCACTACATGCATTTTCCTTTATGAAGTCAGTTTACATTTAAATCCATGTTATCCTAGTGCAACAGCTTCTGGGATTTTCTCACTGCATATACACTAACCCTCCTCTCTCAGACGAGACTCTTTTGGCAGTCTCATCTCATGTTGTTATACTTAGAATAATTTTTTTAACGTCTCCAATCCAAAGTGCATTTTTTTCTCCCTCTCGCGTGCCCTTTCCCCGTCGCCCATTTTACTTTGTTTTTCTTGGCCTGTCTTGAGACTGGTTAAGAACTAACTTAATTTAGGTGCTTGTCTGCCGGTCTGTCAAATCCCATCAAGAGCAAAGAGAATGGCAAGTTAATAAATTTAGAATTATGTCTGGCATGAAGCATATTCCTATCCCATGCTGTCTATCTGGCAGCAGGTAAAAACCCAATAACATGGAAGAAATGTGGCCTTTCAAACACTCACATTAAAAGGAAAATGAATGACTGAAAATTATCATCAGGTGGCCTGTGTGGAATAGTTGGTGGTCTCAGTCCAGTTCCTAGTGGCTTGGTGCCCACATCAGAGAAACCACAACCCCAACTATGGATCCTCAGAGGGGGAAAAAATTATGGATCATATTGAAGCGAATCAAGAATAAACAGAGTAAGGCTTGCAATCTACAGAACACCAATATCCTGAAAAATGAAGGTATAGAGGCACTGGATGACAGTGTCCGCAAATATGCAGGTCAAACATTATGCCAAAACTAGCATGCTCACATATAATGATGAGGCTAGAGACTTTATAAAATACACAAAAAGGACTATTCAAGAGAAAAGACAAAGAAAATCTAAAAACGTTCACTGAGTACTCTGGCTTCAGAAAGCTTTTTCTCAAACATAATCTAGAAGATGCAACAGAGAAGTTTGAACCAAATACATCACCTAGACTGGACCTCATTTATGACCATCTGATAAAGCACTTTGGGAAGAAGACTAAAGCCAGATTGCTGGACATCATAAAAGAATCATAGACAACATGAAAGATATCTAAATCATGGAAGTCAGCAGTTATTGTTCCTCTTCTTAAGACTGGCAAGGATCCCTCTTTTCTGGGAAGCTACCAGCCTGTATCTTTAACCAGTAACCTTTGTAAGATAATGGGAAGAACAGTACAATCAAGGTTTCTACGGTGTCTTCTAGAAGAAGGGAAGATAGAACCTACCCAAAATGGCAGCCAGGCCTTTGCACGTACTGGTGCCCTTGTGTTAGCCTATTATTGACGGATTCTAACAAAAGTCACCATTGTCATCAGTAAGAATGGTTTCAGATCTCAGCATTTGATATTCTGACATAGTAGGCCGTTAGTGAAACTCAGTGAGGTGGGAATCTGTGGCAAAATATACCCCTGGACCAGAGATTTCCTGCAGGAAAATAACAGCAAGACTAAACGGTACTTTTTTAAAAGACAATGTCATTCAGGGAAGGAATTCCTCAGGGATTGGGTTTAAATCCTCTTCTTTTCCTGCTGTACTTCTCTGTACTGTCAGGGCGTCTTAAGTCATCTATCTGTATACTCATATCCACATGATGATGTGCTTTGTATTATGTGAAACAGATGTATTGGAGAATGAATTGAATAAGGACTTGTAAATTGTAACTAGATGGGCAATGGAATATAAATTTCATCTGAATCCAGCAAAAATAGAGTCAACCTACTTTACCACAAACCGTAAGAGGTTCAACTACAGTCTGAAATTGACATTGGATGGAGACGGTATTGCTTCTGAGAGGAACCCGGTATATTGCAGAGTGACATTGGATACAGAGCTAAGAACTTGGACCACAAGAGAAAGATGGCAGCCAAAGCAAAGTAGAGACTGAATCGTCTATGATGTATTGTCGGTGCCAATTGGGGTTCATGTGTTAGGACACTGAAAACATACTGCTCGATAGCTCACCCAAGACTTGACTATATCTCACCTGTCTGGTCACATACTGCTCCAATTAATCTTGCCAAGACCAATGTTGTACAGTCAGTCTCAGTTCTCATCATACCTAGCGTTGTAAGATCCATTCCAACAGCAATGTGTGTACAACAGTCTGATGTTCAACATCTTGAGTATTGTAGAAAACAACAGCTAATTGGGTGTGGAAATCGTCTTTGTTTCCTACCTGAATGTTGTCACTGTTTGGTCTGTTCAGGAATTGGAAAAGAAGATCAAGGTAGAAATGATTATCTTGTTTCAAAAAGTGTGTGAAGGTTACTGAGAAACTGAAAACATTTGATAATGTTAGGAAGGTAGCATATGTGAAGAAGTTTGTATGCCCAGTAAGTCCCTGACATGAACCTATGTACTTTTGCAAACGTCTCTCCCTTTTGGAACCTTGCTCGAAGGAATACACAGACTTAGCTATAATAAGGCAAACTGCAGAAACAACCATCCAATTGTATCAGTCACAAGATAAACAAATTAATGTGTACACTGATGGCACATCAGACAAATACTCCAAGAATGGTGATTATGGTGTCTTCATCCAGTGGCCTAGTGGAAAATGTAAAAGAAATATCCCAAACTAATGCTCTCTCAACTCAAATTATATGGCTGAAATGAAAGCTGTTCTGATTGCACTACAAGGCAGAAATAGAGGTGGATGTTATGATGTTTGCTTCATGGGTGGTGATCTTTGGCTCCTTTAGAAGAAACCAGATCACTGTAATGAATGCAGTTCATAAGGCGACTCAGAGGATCAGACAGCAAGGCAATACATTGACTTTTCAGTGGATTCCACCACATGTTGATATATACAGGAGTGAGGTAATTGATGTTCTGGCCAAAGTTGGAAGATCAGAAACTCATGTAGGAATGACAACAGTCAAGGATATTGATGCCCTATGAAGGAAAATATTCGCTGAAATGGTCAAAAGATTAAAAATCCTCTTATAGCTATCAAAAGCATCTCAGAAAATAACATCCACTATTGTGAGATGGTGGAGAGAGCACACCGCAGGAATGACAATCAATAGAGATGGGATCAAGATGTATCCATTCTGCAAGGTGTGTTGGGAGCAGGCTTGAACACCAGCCTTCATGGCCTGATAAGTGTATTGTAGGACAAGATGACAACAACATCAACAAGAAGCACAGCTGGCATCCTTGTTGCAAAACCACTGAACTGCCTCCTCACTTACTTAGGCTGGGTGGGACTATTCCTATTTGGGGATGGGGGACAATGTGGGGAAAGTTGCCCTACTGTTCAGGTAGTATTTGTTCTATAGATAAAGGACTTAAAGCCTTTAGAGCCGTTAGTCTGGCACCTGTTGGGACAGTGGGTCCATCTGAGTTAACCTACCACTAGGAGGGAACCTGTAATAGATCTGAGGCCTTTAGCCATGTACTGTTGCCCTGTAACTTTGCGCGGGGGCGGGGGGTGGGAGGGGGAGGGAGACGACAAAAATCCCACGACCAAAGTAATTCTAATGAGAGTCTGGTGCATGCTGGGAATTTTGCTGAACTTTGCTTAAAAAGTCTGTAACTATATCAACAAAAGTGCAGCTTTTGGAACAATTAGTATTCCAGGACTGTTAACACTGAAGATGTTCTTGCCTTGTTTGTGAGTTGAAATCATTTGGCTTTAAAGTAGTGCAGGCACACTCTAAAAAAAAGACCACCAGGGACAGCCAGGTATTTTTCTATGGACTAAGAAGTATAATACCCAGAAGTAATCCTGTAATCTGGTAAAGGTGGGAGGAAGGAGATGCCTAGCTTTGTTTTTGGCTGGGTGTGGTTTTCTTCTCTGTATCTGTCACGTTTCTTTACTTTCTGCTGAAAGAGACAGGTCTAATGGATGTCAAGACTATTGAGCCTCAGGCCATGGCATTTCTCAGGTTTAATAACATACCCTATGAGAGGCCTAGATTAGGTCTTCGCCCATCTAACACTGCTTCTCCTGATTCCTGTTAATGGAAGAAAGAGGAAAATTTCATCAGCCACTGGGCCATTGATCCAGCTTCCAACCTGACCTCAGATGGGCCAAGGACTTTGCCTGTCCAAAGAAATATCCATGATTTCAGCCTGAAGCTGACAACAAAGACCAACCACTTACCAACACATCAAAGTAGCAGCACTTTGTTTAAAATCCTCTCCTTTTCCCTTCTGCTGTCTTCTCTTTTATCACACTCCTAGCTCCAAGTGTAGACGTAGCCCTAGAGTGCCCACATGGAGCGTTAGTGAGGAGTAACCAGTGCACTGTAAATTCAAACCCCAGCTTGCTGAGCACTAACTTCCCATATAGACAAACCCTGTAACCAGGAGAAAAGGTCCTTAAATAGTTTGGCAATGACCATGGGGTCCAAAAAAAACCACCCTCTAATTAATTCATAAACTATGACATGCCTTTCACCAGCCGTGAATTCACCTGGAAAAATGTGAAGGAGAGGGGTCTTCAGTTCTCAGTAAATTCTTTGGAGTTTTTAGCAGAATCATATTTCTCCAGCAGGTTTTAGATAGCTAATGACAAGAAGTAGGAGCTTAATAGGAACAATTCCGAGACTTACACCCTCTTCACATTCTGCATCAAGATGTACACTGCATACTGAGTGGAACTGGAAGGTATTATATGGATCCCTCTGCTGTCTAAGTCAGGGATATTCTTCGATTCCAGTGACAAAGAACTGAAGCTTTTGTTTGTTTTGCAATGAATTTGTTTGGCAGTTGTTGTTTTTTGGAAAGGCAGCAAAGGTTAAAGATCATTCCGAGTGCTCCTTCCCTTTGCTGATGGCCTTGGCTATACCTTAGAGGAGTGGCATTGCTGGATCGTGGCCTAAAGCTGAATAAAATTTGGTGTCATGTAGAGCTGCAGTGTACCATGTAAAGCCTAGTAACAGCTGAACACTTGTAGAGATGCACAGTGCATCTTGCACTGGATACCACTGTTATTTGATATATCATTTACAGTGACAGACTTCTTCCCTGAAATGCTATTTTCTTTCCCACTTGACATGATCCTAATTAATATAAGAGAATGACATACAGAAATAGTGCCATAAAAAGGATGATGAATGCTCAGTGAATCAGCTACAGATTAGGAGAAAAGGAAGATGACTACTGAATTTTGGTTTAGATGAAGGATTTTACAACTAACAGACTAAGGCCCCAATCCTGCAATTAGGTCCAGCATGGAATACATTTCCAGTGATCTTATGTCATGCCCCTCACAGCCTGCAATACATGGATTTGCTAAAGGGATGTTGGCAGAGGGATTGTGGTTTGGTCACAGAGCTCCAGCAAATTCCAGCTGTCAAATGGCCTCCAGGAGTCTGAGGTGGCTCTGATTTAAATTAGGGACTGTTCAGTCCCTGGAAGCCGAGAAACACAAAGGTGGCATAACTTGGCTCAACCCAAAGATAGGGGCCTAAGTATTAAAGTAGAAAATATTTGTTAAGCGTTACTTTGGGCTAGCACTAGGGCAGGGTACTGTGAGCCAGGAATTCCTTGGGAAAGACATCTAAGCCAACAGCTCCCACTGATGAGTGCTCAACAGCTCTCCTTACTGTAAGACCCCCTATTCTAGCCCATAGGCCACCTGTTTGTTCATACTAGATTCTGGGGGGAGAAAGATAGAAGAGCTTTGAAATAATCAACCTGCACTCACTGTTGGTGGGATTTTTAGCCCAGAGTACTTGTATGTCGGTAGCTTCCCTTCAGCACATGCATTTATCTTAGACTGGGCTGACTCAGTCTAGCATGGGACAACTTTACAGCTTCAACCAGATAGTGGGTGAATGTAAGTTTTCCTCCTATTTGCAGCTGGTGAGGAGTTAATGAGTTCTTGCATCACTTTCTGAACAAAAGTATAGCAGGCAACAAAAGTCCTTGAATAATCTACAAGTGATTCTGATTCTATCATGAAGGGACCTTGATATTCATGTTTGTTTTCAACCAGAACTAGCTTTTAATATTAGAAGGAGGCTCAGAATGCCATTTTGAGAACAGGAATTAAATATGTTGGGGTGGGATGGAAATAATAAAAAGGGTTCCCTTAACGAGCTGTGCCCAGGTATTCAGCGGTATTTCCTAAAAGGTATTTACTGTGTGTGTGTATGGGCTCATAGACTCAGGAAGGCGGTATGCCATGGTGTTCCAACTGCGGTCTTCCTACAGTTCTACCTGTGTTGCATTTTGCTTTTCTGGTATTTCATTAAACTGCTGTAAGGATGCAGGATGTTTCCCATGAACTACAACATGTGATATAGTCACCTTGCTGTACAATGTTGTGGCTGCCCTGTAACTGTGTTGGAGATAATGGTAACATTTTCAGCAACACTTTTGCCTTATTCTATCCATATCACTGTGACCAAAGTGACCCAAAGTTAATGGCATGCTACAGGTGAAACGGATAGGGGTGTGTGTGCAACTGCACAAAATAGACAGAAAATGGAGAGGAATGCAATTCACATTCAAGAAAGGGACACTGTCAGAGCTGAGTGACCTCAATTTTTTTAAGAAGTGAATTTAGCACTTGTGAAAGATGTTGGATGAATGGCCCCAGAAATAGAGGTTTTATTTAGCCAATGGAGCAATTTATCATAGTGCTGCTGCAAACGTTGCCCCTCTGAACCCTGAGGTGCACCTGGAGCCATTGTGACTGACCAGTGACCCACAGAGGGCTACCTCCCATGGTGAGAGCATAGCTAAATATCTGTGGCCCATTTAGTCTTTGGACTCTCTGCTGAGCCCACCACCCATGGTGCCAATTATTACAAATTGTACTAGTACTCTTCCTGATAAGGAGGAAGCCTCTCTATAAGGACATGTAATGAGATTACTCATTTCAGATAGTCCATTGAACAGCTATCAGATGTTGATGACTTCTAGTCACTAACTTATCCGAGTATAAGACTTGTGAAAATTCCAATCCCTTGGAACGAACTAGTCTCTACAGCTAGCCCTATATTGGACATGCAGGATTTCTTTCTTACGTTAGCTTACAAAATTTCCATAGTTCCTAATCAGTTCTCTAAACCCTTAAGGCACTCCTACAATTTTTAAGAATTATGGTGCATGACACAACACTCATAACCAACCCCTAAAATGAACCAGTGTTCACATCCCAACACCCATGAACAATCTCACAAGAGCCAACCAGTATGCAACCCTTCAGCAGCATACCAGCTGTGAACCACTCACCTTTTAGTAGCGACAAAGAGTCCAGGGCACCTTATAGACTAACAGACGTATTGGAGCATAAGCTTTCGTGGGTGAATATCCGCTTCGTCGGATGCATGCAGTGGAAATATCCAGAGGCAGGTATAAATATGCAGGCAAGAGTCAGGCTAGAGATAACAGAAGGGCTAGAGCCCATTAATACTAAGCATCCTATATACAGTCTGTCTTAAAATTCCATTTGTTCTGCATGGTGGATTCCGTGGAGTTCTTATAAAAAAGGCACTCTGGGCCAGATCTACCAAGGGACTTTAGCACCTAAATCTAGGGTTTAGATGTCTATGTGACCCACAAGACCCACACTCAGCTGCCATGTAACCCTGTAGGGGCCTAAATCCAGCACCTAATTTTTTTTGTAAACGTCTCCTAGGATTCAAAGTTTCTGCTTCTGGGAATGTGGCTCAAGGCACTCTAGGCAGCGGGGCATCAGTCTCACACCTAAGCTCCAGCATGCCTAACTCCACACAAAATGCAGGAGGAGGAGAGTGGGGGAAGATGACTACTCCCTTGTAACTTTCAGCTTAGTGGTCAGGGTACTCACCTGGGATGTGGGAGATCCCAGTTCAACTTCCCCCTCTGCCTGATGAGGCAAAGGGATTTGAACAGAGTTCCCCCACCTCTCAGATGAGTACCCTAGCCACAGAGACAGTCTCACTCTTTCTCTGGCCAAATTCATATTGAATTATGTATACAGAGTGGAATAGCTTCAACGAGAGACATTGAGAGAGATGTCAGAATATCCCATAGCTCAGTGTTAGAGCTCTCACCTGAGTGGTAGAATTAAAATTCGAGCAGTGATTTCCTTTCTCCTCTTCAACTAGAGGGGGAAATAGAAACTGGGTCTCCCAAATCCTGGGTGAGTGCCCCAACAACTCGATTATAAGGAAAAGGCATAAGGTTATAAGGAAAGCTACCCCCTCCTCCACACAGTCTTCTCCTCCAGCCCTTTTCTGTGGTGTGAGGCAGGCACCTAAGCCATACTTGCAAGAAATGGCTTAGGTGCCTAAACTGGAACTGAAAGCAGAAATAGGTGTCTCCCTGCTGTCTGGACTTGGGCACCCAACTCTATGAGAGGAGCAGTGCTGAAGACATACCCCTCTCGTCTGCATGTCCCACTGGCCACCTCTTTTCTGTGCTGACATTTGTGTATCCCATTCTTAGGCACTTGTCTCACTCCATGTATTATTGTACAGGGAATGTAGGTACCTAACCCGAGGTTTGTGGATTCCAGGGATTTTCAAGGCACCTAAAAGTTGGGCGTTGTGACACGTAAGTCCTTTTGTGGATCCAGTTGTCTAATATTTCCAGTAAGACAGGTGGAATTTTAGGGCTCCTGGGCCAACATTTTCAAAGAACTGGAGGCTAAAGTTAAGCTCCTAAATCTAGGTATCTGCCACCTGTCTGGTTTTCAAAAGTGCCAAGCACCCAATTGGTCTGACTGAGTTCAATGGGTGTGGTTGGGTGCTCAGCACATTGGTAAGTCAGGCAGGTGTTTTGCGAAGGACTTTGGAATCTAATTCTAGGCTCCTAAGCTCTGTCTACACTTAAAATGCTACAGCAGCACAGTTGTAGCACTGCATCTGCTCCGCTGTAGGGCCTCAATGGAGACACTACCTACAACAGGGCCGGCCCACAACATTTTGGCACATGAGATGGGGAGCTCAAATGACGCCTCCATTCCCCCTCGCTTGGGCCAAAACTTTGAAAGGTCTCAATTCTTCCTTCTTCCTGTTCTACTCCTCTCATGGTACCGCTCTGCTACCTACCCCAAAAAAGGAGAACTAACAACTTAAAATGCGTCAATCAAAAATCTTAAGTAACACTTAACTTTCAAACGCCTGAACAGCAAATGTAACTTTTCTTGTCTGCATAGTAAACACTGGCATTTTTATCTGTTTGAATAATCAAAGTGGTGCTTTCCGTGCCTTCTTGGTTGCAAAGATTTGAACTGCTTCCTGAAGGTCCACAGTCTGGGCCAGCTCATGCTCTATTGAGATGGTTGCAAGGCCGACCAGCCTCTCCTGTGTCATTGTGGGGCATACATGTGTTTTTATTAACTTCAGCTTGGAGAAGCTGCGTTCTCCACTGGAAACTGTTACAGGAAGTGTTAGAAGTATGCGCAGAGCAACAAAAGCATTTGGAAAGAGGGTGGTCATCTTATTTGTGCACATATATTCCAGAACAGCCTTTGAAGTTGATCCTGCTGAAATGTATCTTGAAAGGGCTTTCAGTTCATCACCTAAATCACTCGCATCAATATCGCGCATGTCATCATGTGTCAACACTGTCTCTAGTGCCCTGCATTGCTGGTGTAGGTCTTCTTCAGGTATAGTGAGGAGTTTGGGAATATAATACAACATCCCAAATATACTGCTGTGTTCCTTGAGCTGCATGAAACGTTCTTCAACTGACTGTATTGCACAATCTAGCACCTGGTTAAAGAATTCAACTTTGAATTGTTGTTTGAGGTCTCTTATGGGATTATCCTGTGCCTCATAATCAAAATGTCTTCTTCGGTTACTCTTGTATTCTTGAATGGGTGGGAAAATAGCTTCAGTGTGAAGTTCCTCTGCAAATTTCTGTGCACTCCTCAGAACGTTTTGAAATCCCTCATATGACCAGTAAGACCTTAGGTATGACTTTGCTTTCTCCAGTTGTTCCATTGCTCCAGATATATCAAGGTCAACACCTTGGAGTCTCTTGCTTATAACGTTTATTTCAAACAGTATGTCATTCCACAACACTAAGCCGCACAGAAATTTGAAGTTTGTATGTTTCTGGTGATTCCATTTCCCTCTGCCACTGTTCTCCCAAGAACAGTTCCTGTCATAGCATTATCCTCCATAATGGCAACTATGGCATCATTTTTCTTCCCAATTTGGTGTTTGATAGGCTTCATCACCTCCACTCGACTTTCCCATCGTGTGGCACTCAGTGGTTTCAGTGTCAGAGAGGATGTTCCCAGATGTTGCTTCAAAATTTGCCATTGATGAGTTGATGCAGAGAAAAATACATAGATGCTTTGAATTACATTAAAAAATTCAGCAGCTTCACTAGAAGCTGATGCTGCATCACTGACCACCAAGTTCAATGAATGAGAACTGTATGGGACAAAAAAAGCTCAAGGGTTTAACTCTCAGATCCGTGTCTGCACTCCTCTGTTCTTTCCTCTCATGTTGGCACCATTATCGTAGCCCTGACCTCTCATGTCAGCTATCGCAATTCCCATATCTTCCAGCTTTTTAAGAAGCAAATTTGTCATACTAGCTCCTGTAGTATCATCAATGTCAATAAATTCTAGAAAATTCTGTCTGACAGTCACCGTTGCAGGGACATTTTCACTAGGTTCTGTTGTTGTTACAAAATGCACCATTAAAGTCATTTGTTCCATATGGCTGATGTCAGGTGTGCAGTCCAGAGTAACAGAGTAATATCTTGCTGACTTCAGATCTGCCACAATCTTCTGTTTGACTTTTGTTGCCAGTAACTGTATGATCTCATTTTGAATTGTTTTTCCAAGCTAGTGGTGTGTGTACATTTCTTGGGTGGTGACTCTTCTTAGATGCTCCTGGAGCACAGCATCAAACTCAGCCATCAGTGCCACAATTTTAAGGACGTTTCCATTGTTTGGCACATACAGCTGATCTGAAGTGCCCCGCAATGCTAGGTGTTGGGTAGCAAGCATTCTCACAATGGCAATGAGCCTCTTCAGAACATTTTGCCAGTAAAGAGACTCTGATGCAATCGTCTCTTGATGCTGATCATCTATGGTGGCCTTTAACCTTAGTCCCATCTCAAGCTCTTTCCACCTATGGAATGCTCTCTGGTGATTTGCTGCCTTCTCATGGCATGCCAGATTTCTAGGCAGATTTTTCCAGTCCTTTGTTCCCATAGAACCCAATGTGGCTGGAACATTAGACTGGAAGAGTTTGCAACAAAAACAGTATGCAGCATTCTGGGTTTTTGAGTACATAAGCCATGGCCTCTCCACTTTGTCACCATTGGGGATTTCACACCAGTAATGTGTTGGATGGAAACTTCTAATTTCATTGTCTTTGGGGAACATGGAGTTTTTCACTTGCTGTGGCCCATGAAGTACAAGGAAGTCCTTCAGGCTACTGCTCAAGTGGGTCCACAGTCCTGGATCATCTACTTAAGGAACTAAACTCAGCAGCAGCTGTTTCTTGCCCCTCCACCACACTCTTCTCTGAGCTACACTTTTCTTCAGGAATGTGCATGGTTACATCCATTTGAGATGGAGATATGGACGCTACAGTAGCTGCCAGGTCACCTGCCCTCTGACTAACTGGAAGATCAGGCATCTCCTCACCACTCACATCCTCACTGGGGCCGGAAGGCTCACCTTGAACATTTGTGTCTATGTATCTCAGGAGAGCTCCTTCCTTCTTAGATAGAAAAGCTTCCTTTGCTTTCTTTCTTTTTCTGAATGCTGCCCCAGAGGGGTGTTTTCTTCTTTCACTCATGACTGCTGTTCTGTGCCAGCTATAGTGGCTCTCAAAACTCAATTGAAGGGGACAAATAAGCAGGCTGGTAGCAGGGCCTGAGTGAGGGAAGATATCAGCGTCTTAAGGGCCTAACTGGCTCCTACTACTTCAGTTGACTGCCTGTTCTCCTCAAGTGGGTTCAGGGAAGTACCAGGAAACAGGAAGCTCCCTGAGAAGCTGGTGTTAATCAGTCCAGGCTGCTGGGGGTGCTAGAGAGGTACATAAGAGGCTCCTCCTCCTCTCCCTGCAGCTCCTGCTGCTTTCTGTTATTCCCTCTCACCTTTTCTCCTGCCTGCCTGTTATGTCTCTTGTGCCCTCCTTCCTCCAGCACAGCACTCCACCATCTCTGTGCATCTAGAGCAGAGAGAATACATATGCACCAGCAGCAGACACAATTTTCTACACTCTGGGTCCTAGTGGCGCTCCCCTCTGCCACAGTCTGGCACAGTCACGGCTGCCTCAGTTCGCCTCATAGTAAGGCCAGCCCTGATCTACAGCAACAGGAGGGGTTCTCCCATTGTTGGAGTTATCCCTCCTCCCTGAGAGGTAGTAGCTAGGTTGATGGACAAATTCTTCCATTGACCTACTGCTGTCTACACCCGGGATTAGGTCAGCATCCATGGATTTTTCACACCCCTGAGAGACATAGCTATGTCAATGTAAGTTTCCAGTGTAGACCAACCCCTACTTTTGAATGTCTTGGCCAACGTCTACAGGCAAAAGTTAGACATTTTCAAAGAGGTCATAATTTGGTCATAAACATTTGCTACAGCCCAAAAGAGGACATAAAAAGGTCTCGCACCAGGAGAAGTGTTGTTGTTGGCTGCCCTTATCCTCAAATGTGATTGAAATGGATTCAACACTTTAGGAGTGAAAATGAAAATGTAAAATTATTAGTGCCCTTGGGTGTTTTTTGTTTTGTTTTTTAAATGATAAACTACTGTGATTTTTCAAGTTCAAGATGAGGCTGCTTTAACCACTCAGTCACTTTGGATATTTGCCAGAGAGATTTTCTTGTAAAAGCCCTTGTCTATAGGTATTTAGATTTAAATAAAAACAGATTAAATAAAACCCCTATACTCAGCTCTAGACTCCCTGACAATAAATTAGAGTCGGAGTGCATACGGGAATAATCCCTGAGCAACTCAGCAACCAAGAATTCAAAGCAGCAGAACAATCCCTCCCACCCTAAATTCCATAACCTCGGCCATTTTCTTGCTTGTCTGTACGGTGCTTTGAGCAGATCGATGGTGCTGTGTAAATTCAATACATAATGTAACATCTATTATTTTAATTATTGACAACATTATTTCTTTGATGTCTCTTTACAAGTTAATTTACTGCTGATTAAAGACGCCAGACTAAGAGCAACTGGGCACCTCAATTCATCCACTGAACAGACACGGGACAGCCTGAGGCAGTTCTCTCTCACCTAGGACTATGATTTTATGATTTTGAGGAAGATCTCTCTCATGTCCGCTTCATGAATCACCTTAAGCTCTTAATTTCCTTTCCCTGTCCCCTAAGCAAGTGTGCTCAGACAGCAGTAGATTGCAGACACCGTCATTATATTTGGGCCTATCACACAAATTAGGGATCCTCTCAGCCAATGGCTGTGCAGATCCCAAAAGTTGGTTTTGCACATGCACCCCTGTCAATGTGCCTCAACCCTGATCTGCCAAGAGCTCTTCATGGGGGAGGGAGGACTTCAGTCTCTGCTCATTCAGCCTTTGGTCACTTTTCTAAATCTTCCCATTAGCATGCCAATTAATGCCAGCCATAATGGTGGTTTTGGGACATGTACATTTGTCCATTTGCAACCAGATTGACATCATCAATTCATTTCCCATAGGCCAAACCATCTTCAGATAGGCAATGACTTTGGCTGCTACCAGTCTAGACTGGATTTGAAACGGGCAACCAGAGTGAAAAACTCTGCAGCACTGTGATAATCTGCTGGTCTCCTTTATGCCACCGATTAATCTGACTGCAGCATGCTGCAGCTTGTATACAATGTTTGAGTCCCTTGGGTTGGATTATAGGTGAGGAGGCTATGTTGGACTGGAACAGTGCAGGGTGTTCACTGTCTCTCTTATTTGAGGCTGATACAACTCTGAATAGGAAGGTGTAAGCGAACTGTCTATGTCTCATTTGTTCTCTCCAAGCAGCCAGACATCTGGAGTAGAAACTATGTACCGCTCTCCTTGTGAGTATTTCAAATAAGCAGTCATACAAGTCAGTTTGGCTCACAGAAACTCAGCAATCAGAAGACCATCAGGAGGTAGCAAAAGGCATTACAAGCCTATTCTATGTTGCCTGTAGAAATGTAGGATGATTGATGCATTTTTCAGGAGGAAAACATGATTATGTTTGCTCCTTTAAATATTCCAATGAATATGTTGGCTTCACAGATTACTTAATTTATCTTTGAATAGGGAATTGTGGGGAATGAGTGAAAAAGATTGGAAAAAGCCACACCCCACAACTCTGGCGAGCACACAGAGGGCAGTAAATGGGAAGTTTGAGAGGGAGCTCCCCTGTGTAAGAAGGAGAAAGCACTAACTCTTGTGGTGAGTGGGAGAGCTTGTTTGTCTGTTTGGTTTTTTCCTTTTAGTTTGCTTAAAGTTTACACGTGTGGCCTGTTGGGGATTGTGTGTTTGTTTGGGGACTGTTTGGGACTGGGGGCCAGATGCCCAATTACCAGTTGAGTCAGTGCTAGCGAGGCTCTAGCCCTCTATCTATTGCTCCTTTGATCTTGTGATCACCCTCTTCCCCTGTGTGTTAAAGAGGTGGCAGGGCTGTACTAGGAGAGAAGGGCTTAAAAGGCAGATGCTAAACAAACAAGGAGAGCAAGTGAACAGGAGGCAGTGTACGGGAATTTAAGAGGGAGATTGCAGGAAGGAGAAAGAATAAAATCAGCCTGATTCAGAAAGGGTGAGTTGTCAGTACCAACATTGCTCCTGTCTCTTCCATCCACATCTGTGTCCAGACAGAGACCTTGATCATGGATGCCTCTACCCAGGTCCTGATATAGATTTGCAAAGACTGTGGCCTGCATTTTCTTGTCATAGAAAAACAGGCTCGGGAGACCATCCACTGTGAGAGGTGCCTGCTGGTAGAATCTCTCAGGAGGCTGATGGGAGAGCTTCATGAGGAGGTGGCTAGGCTGAGGCGTATCCCTGCACAGGAGGAATTAATTGAAAGCATGCATAAGGAGACTTCCAAGTTTGAGGAAGAAATCCAGCTCAAGAGGATTGCTGTGGCAACTCCACGGGTTGAGGAAACTGCTCCTTCACAGGAAGGAACCTGTAGACCATCTAGCCAGAAAGAAGAGGCGGATGAGACTTTTTTTTTTTTTAAGAACTAACAAAATCATCCAAAGCACAGGCCTTAGTGATGATGGGGGACTTCAACTACCCAGACATCTCTTGGGAAAATAACAGAGCAGGGCACAGATTATCCAACAATTCTTGGAATGCATCGGAGACAACTTTTTATTACAGAAGGTGGAGAAAGCGACTAGGAGAGAGGCTATGCTGGATTTGATTCTGTCAAAAAGGGAGGAACTATTTGCGAATCTGAAGGTGGAAATCAGCTTGGGTGAAAGTGATCATGGGATGATAGAGTTCACGGTTCTAAGGAATGTTAGGAGGGAAAACAGCACAGTAAACATAATGGATTTCAAGAAGGCAGACTTTAGCAAACTCAGGAAGTTGGTAGGTAAGATCCCATGGGAAAATAGTTCAAGAGGGTTGGCAGTTTTTCAAGGAGACATTATTAAGGGCACAAGAGCAAACTGTCCTACTGCATAGGAAAGATAGGTAGTATCGCAAAAGACCACCCTGGCTTAACCAGGAGATCTTCAATGATCTGAAACTCAAAAAAGAGTCCTATAAAAAGTGGAAACTAGGTCACATTATAAAGTATAAATATAAACAAACAACACAAGCATGTAGGAACAAAATTAGAAAGGCCAAGGCACAAAACAAGAGTAAACTAGCTAGGAATATATAGGCTAACAAGAAAGCATTTAAAAAATACATTGGAAGCAAGAGGAAGACTAAGGAGAGGGTAGGCCCATTATTAAATGAGGAGGGAAAGACAATAACAGAAAACACAGCAATGGCTGAAGTGAAACAAAAAAGGCATTTAACAGTTTTCACCAAAAAAAGTAGCAGTAATTGGATGACTAATATTGAGAACATCAGTGTAAGTGAGGTAGGATCTGATGCTAAAATAGGAAAAGAACAAGTTAAGAATTATTTAGACAGTTAAATGTCTTCAAGTCGGCAGGACCTGATGAATTACATCCTGGAATACTTACGAAACTGGCTGAAGAGATCTCTGAGCCATTAGCGATTATCTTTGAGAACCCGTGGAGGATGGGAGAAATATCTGAGGACTGGAAAAGGGCAAATGTAGAACCTATCTATGAAAAGACGAATAAGGACTGTAGTAGGAAGACAGCCTGAGACATAAGCCCTTGTATTAGATGCCTGGTATGGGGCAGGACCTGCTCACAGAATCTGGCAAGAACAGGACTGATATTTCTGAAATACACATTTCTAAGAAGTGCTAAGTACAGAGTATTCACACAAACACATCCCGATACAAGTGGTACTAGAACATCCCAATATCAAGGATGGTACAAAAACATTCCCCAAGGATAACAGAAACACACTGACCTCTCCTAAAAGATAAGGTCAGGATGACAGTATGTAACTTGTTTATATCAGAGTATAAAAATGCATCTCAGAGGGAGTATCTTTGGCCATCCTAGGGGGCAGTGGAAAGTCCCACCACTGACTGAGCTGCATCCATTGTCGTGGGCATACATGTCTTAGTATCCTCATAGAATCTGCCAGGTGATATTTCCATGCTTCATCTACAGTAAACCTGAATGGGTGCCTTCGTACCATAACAGATCTTGTGGTCACTCGAGGTCTGCTGTGCCAACTGTCTGCGCAGAGCTGGGACAGCACACAGGGAAAACACACCCATGCAGCCAAACATCTGACCACAAGGACAACCCAGGAAATTTTAGACAAGTCAGCTTAACTTTGGTACCCGGAAAGATAATGAAGCAAATAATCAAACAATCAATTTGTTAGCACCCAGAAGAAAATAAGGTAATGAGTAACAGTCAACATGGATTTGTCAAGAACAAATCATGTCAAATCAACCTAATATCCTTCTTTGTCAGGGTAACAAGCCTTGTGGATGGGGGGAAGCAGTAGATGTCACATATCTCAAGTTTAATAAGGCTTTTGATACTGTCTCACATGACTTTCTCATTAACAGACTAGAGAAATATGGCCTAGATGAACGTACTATAAGGTTGGTGCACAACTGGCTGGAAAACCATACTCAGATTTATCAATGGCTCACAATTGAGCTGGAAGGGCATATCAAGTGGGGTCCTGCAGGAATGTGTCCTTGGTCTGGTTCTATTCAATATCTTCATCAATGATTTAGATAATAGCATAGAGAGTACACTAAAAGTTTGCAGACGATACCAAGCTGGGAGTGGTTGCAAGTGCTTTGGAATACAGGATTAAAATTCAAAATGAGGATAGGACAAGAAGCAATGGGTTTAAATTGCAGCAAGGGTGGTTCAGGTTGGACATTAGGAAACAATTCCTAACTGTCAGGGTAGTTAAGCACTGGAACAAACTGTCTAGGGAGGCTGTGGAATCTGTCAGTGGAGGTTTTTAAGAAGAGGGCAGACAAACACCTGTCAGGGGTGGTCTAGGTAATATTTAGTTCTGCCTCAGTGTAGGGGACCTGACTAGATGACCTATCAATGTCCCTTCCCGTCCTACATTTCTATGACATCTTTCATGTAATGGCTTGCCTTCTGAAGGGTCCCACACGGCTCTATGAAGTATATCACATGACCTACTTCTAAAATTCACCCAGTGTAAAGTGGAATAGCAAATGCACATAAAAGAGAATGTCAGGAATGAGCCACTTGGGAAACTTTGGCTTGGATTCACTAAAACAAAATACCTTGACGTTGGAAGTACTATATATGCAGTAAAGATATGGAGATATCACTTCCTCCCATCCCTTGCGTACAGTAGATCATTCTCATTTGCTGCTAGCTCAAATTATGTTGCTTACATCAGAGCAGAGGAGTTGGGAGAGCAGCTGAGGATATGGGCAGAAGTTTGGAAGTACAGGATTTGGATCAGCCTTTCCCAGAGCCCTTTTGAGGTATTTAACCGAAATACACTGATCCATTTGATTCTTTCTTAAGCTACCACTGCCTGCATTTGAATGTTCTGCCTGTGATAGTGAAGTTCAGTTATTCCCCTTCTCTGACCATCTTTCATTCTACCATGATGTTTCCCTTATCGCCTACCCTTTCCTTCCCATCCCATGTCACTGTTGGAAACCGACACTTCCAAAGATCCAAGGTAGCACAGCATAGCAGAACTCTAGAGCTGCAGCTGAGCATTGTGTGTTTATACTGCACTGTCTCACATGACTTTCTCATTAACAGACTAGAGAAATATAGCCTACTCAGTACTGCTTGCTGGAGCATGCCAGACAGACAGACTCAGTATCCCGAAGGACTTACAATCAGAAGTGGAGGGCAGCTGCAAAACGACATCAATAGTGGCAAGCAGCATGAAAATATATCTGTTCTGTATACTCTCATAGCAATCGCACAGGCGGTAGGTAACCTCACATTTTGCGGTGCCAATATCTTTACAGGATGATTGCTACCACTGGAGGAGCATACCCAGGAACGATGGGTGAAACCTCTCACCCAGTGAAGTCAATAGTGAAATTCCTGCTAACTACACTAGGGTCAGAGGTTCACCCAGTCTTTCTAGGAAGGATTAAGGAGCAGTGGATGTCATCTAAAATTACTGTCATTTTCTGCCCCCCTCCCCTTTTTAGTATGTTGCTTGTTTAAAGAATATGAAGGCCTTTAAAAATCAGCTGGAAGCAATTTCTCAATATTAAAAACAAACAGAAACTCTGAAATTAATCCCAAGACAGCAGCAGGCTACAAACTGAGATCTAGTTCAAAGCCGGATCTCTATCTACTGATACGCCAGCTAAGCCAAAGTAAATCTTTATCTTCACCAGATACTGCTTTAGTATTCCCACACATATGCATTAGAATAATTTGCAGAGAGAAGATAATTCCCCCTTGAATATACATATTTAACTCTTGTCAGCTATGCTTAAACTGATCCGTGTCCTTTCCCTGTCATAGGTTGCTTCCCACCCCACCTATCAGGCTGTGTTTGCAATTGTGTCCAGCTCATGTTAATCCTTGCCCAGAAGAGGTTACCATTTAGAGTGAAGACAGGAGGTGGTAAACACAGCAGATGGGGTTGAAGGAGGAAAGCCTGAATGACAGAAGTAAAACTATGGTCATTTTGGTATGTGATACATGTGTTTGAAGAGATTTATGTGGGGGGGGATTATTTTTCTGTCTAGTTATTATTATAAAAGGGGAAAGGCTCTGGTTTACAAGCCCTCTCTGGAGAAGTGTATTTTGAGGAGGGATTCAAAAGAGGAGAGTGTGGACATACGGCTGATTGGGTCAGGCTGAGGGTTAGTCTCATAGGGGTTGTATTGGGGAGCGTGGATGAAGGAGGTGACCAGGTGAGTAGCTTGGGCTGAGCAAAGCAACCACTGTAAAGTTGCCAGCTCTTACAATTTTATTGCAGATGTCACGATAGCTGGTGTTTTATTTGACTCCCCAGCTCCTGGAGACCTCTGATGATACAATAATCTCAACTTTCATTTAAAAAGTAACTTTCTAGACCTCATGGTTACAGAGAAAACTTGGAAATATAACTTCTGTGTTCTCTTAACTGCCCCAAAACTGAACAACTCAAAAGGTATGTGGTTTTTGTTGAATAAAAATCATGATTTTTAAGATAATCTCAAAACTTTGGGGAGGGCCTAAATCCTAATGTTTACACCGAGTGGGAAAAGAGCAGGGTCAGGGTGGGAATGGAAAATGATGTTTGGCAATACTTATATTGGGAGGAGATGAGAGCATAATGGAAAGTACATTGTTCTTTGCATTAAGGTAGGGAGAGCTTTAACAATTCTATTTTCATTTAAACACAGTAGAACATAGTAACCAGTTCCTTTCCCTGCAGCCCAAAATGGAGGATGATCTTTGGCCTCTGCAGCTACACCTCAGATCTTTACACAACAGTGATAGCCGCTCCATCCAGAGGGAAGGAGCTAAATTGCTCAGGGCCTTAACGGAGAGGACTAGGATCTTTAATTTGGTGTGGGAGGCAGTGAAGAGATTTGAAGGGATAAACATGGTCTGACCATTGGTTGATAATTTTGGCAGCTGAGTTTCTGATAGGTTAGAGGAAGAGGTGAGAGTCATGGAGGCTGCACAGGAAAAAGATGCAGTATTTGTACTGTGAATTTCTCAAGGCTTGGGCAAGAGTTTTGGTGATGAGAGGAGAGGACAGATTTGAGAGATGTTTTAATAAGAAAATTGGCAATATGACAGCTTCAATGTGGAGTGTGGAGAAGGAGTGAAAAAACAGCAAGGTTGTGAACTGTTGCGACAGGAGCTGTCAACGCTAATGGAAAAAGGAGGTGGAAGGGAAGATTTTGAGGGAAAATGAGGAGTTTGTCACCTGCCCAAAATGTCTATTAAGTATATAGAAAATCTGAGTTTCAGAGTCCCCAAGAGGGACCTACTGGCTTCTAGAACTGCCCTAGCCATGTGACTGTTAAGGAAGTATACAAAGACACTGTTCTTCTTTGGATCATTCACCGCAAGTCATTAAAGCTTCCTGGTCAAAGAAAAAGAAACTTCTAAAGAGGAGTCGGGAAAAATAGCTACTTGGAACTGGTATCACCCATTATTCCCTACGCAATAGCGTTGCCCAGCCCCCAAAGAAACAATGAAAATTAACTTTGTTAATAAAAAGTTCAAGTTGAAAGTGTCTTTCACTGGAATCCAGGTAACAAGCACAAAAAAATACTGCACTTTTTACGAATGTTCTACACCTTTAAAAAACAAAAACACTTTTTAGAAAGACTGGAAATAAACATTTAAGCAATCCACCCTTTTCCCCACTGTTATGTAACCCTTCATCACTCACTCTTACCCCACCTGATTTATACCTTGCTCTGTCTAAACACGAAGACAATGCTGTACAAGTGTGGCCAAAGCTGTAACTACAGGCAACAGAAAAGAGGAAAAAACAAGGAAATAAGAAATAAAATGCCACATCCTGCTACATTAAGAAACACACACCTTTGCACAGACATTGCTCCGCCACAGCCTAATGTACAATGAATCAGGGAAGGAGTTGCTTCAGCCTGGTACAAAAAAACCCAATAAACAAAACAGAAGGAAAATACATAGATGGGCAAATTTACCAGTTCACTAAGCCACTTTGCTCTAAATAGCCCAAGGTAGCCCTCTTTTCTCCACTCCACCCAGGCAGAGTTCAGCGAACGCAGAGAATCACGATCACAATTTAATGTATAAAGTCCCTTTGAAATGTCTGTTTCCTGTTTCTCGGTCCCACCGTACTTCCTGTCCTGTACCCATAGAATGGCCGAACAAGCTCTTCTTTGCCCTCACAGCCTCTCTCTCAGCTTTGCACTGGCAACTTTTATAGCACTGCTTTAATGCACTCCCAAGTTAACCCCTTCCCTGCCTCCCTTAGTATGGGCTGCTTAGAGGTCTATTTCAAGCGCTATACACTAGAAACCATTTGCAGTGCATAACAACAAGTTTTATTGGCCCTACAACATTTGGGAACAATGTTCCATATTCCTGAGTCCCATCTACTGGCACCGATCTATTCATTATTTACCTGTATACAGACACCTCTCAGAACATGGACTTCAATGTTTTTATTATACATTTTGGTAATTTCCCCTCTTAACTCTCCCAAAGGTACTAAAAGGCAACATACTCAATGAAGCCAACAAAACAAAATAAATTGGGAGTTTTGGGACCAAACTATTTAAGAAATATTATGAGTTCTTCACCCCTCCTCCTTCCCCCCCTCCCCCCCATACCCTTTAAAAAAACATATCCACAAATGTTCAAAAGTGAACCTCAGGTAAATTTTCAAACCCGAACTAACTTTAAAAGTCTTTTTCTGCATTTAACCACACTGCCCAGAAAAAGTCTACCTTGGGTGAGAAGTGTCATGTGGAATTTCTGGAATATTGGTTTTCTGTTGGAGGAATTGTGTGAAGATCAGGTTTGAAATGAGAAGCTAGTTTCACTGATAATTATGACATGGCTACCTCATTCCATAACCCACCACTCTTCCCTGAAGAGGAAATACTTCACCAGCAGTGAGAAGCCAAGTGTATACTGACCTTTAATCAAACTTTTCACCTTTACAATTGTATCCCCTCCTCATCTGAAATTCCTGTTCAGATTTTTTTTAATACCTCATTACTTTGCAGTGAATATTGTATTGCTCTTAAAAATGCTAATCGCATGCTGGCAAACCAAAGGATTGGAGCAGATTTATTTAGTTGTAATTTATTAAAGTGCTCTGGATATAAATTAAATGTCTTTACTCAATATTTGTTATTGCTTCACTTGCTGCAAAGTTGGAATTGCAAGCTGTAAGGGCCTGAATGGTAGTCTAATTTCACTTTAGCTGCTTGAAGTTCTTCAGTATCCTCAGATGAAATATTATCATTGGACCATCCGATAGCAATTCAAGGGAAACAGTACCTCGTGGAAAACCCTATACTCCACCTAGGTTCTGTGACTTGCTGGAGATGCAAGTTGGTAGTTCCCCCATAAGGCCATGAGCTCTAGCATCTTATTGATGTCCTTCACCAATTCCTCTAACAATTGCCCCTTGTCACATCCTGTCACCAATGTGCCATTTTGGAGTTCCTGTTCTGTTTCTTCCAGAACCTCCTACCGAGGTTCTGACTGCACCTTTCCCCACGCCTATTTATTTTTGACTACCCTGTCCACAATCCACTATGTTCAGGGACTTCCTTGTAAACCTGGGCCTGGCCATTGGTCATTGTAAGGTCCAGAAGGAAGAAGCTCAACTATGGGGGTGGGGCCTATATGGGGCTGTTTTCCTTTGCTTCATATGTGCAACCATCCAGGCCAGTGCAATGTCCACTGACTCCCTGGATTTCTTCTTGGAGTATCAGGCACACGCTGGAGTTCTCTGCTCAGCGACCCCTACTGGCACACCTTTATATCTATCGTACTACTCACCATCTCTGCCCTTTTGATTCGTCCCCTGTAGTCAGATGACCACAGTACCTTCCTGAGAATGCAGCCAATTTTATTTATCTGGGATGAGCTCTTCTATCCTGATGCTGGAGATCAGATGGGCCATACGTTCATTAGTCGCCTCTGAAGCATCACAGTCTCTACTGTATCTTTCGTAAGGTGGGGTGACCAAAATGGGACATATTGCTTCAGATGGGGGTGTTCTGTTTTCAGGATATTATAGATTTTTATTTTTAAATGCACACAAGCATCCTGTTTGCTTTTGTGAATTGAAGCTGTGCACAAAAGGCAGCCAGATTAATCTCTCTCTCCATAATGACTCCCACATCTTCTCCCCCAAAAGCATTCTACAAATGCCCATCAGCATGTATGAAAAATCTAGACTATTTTTGCCTCTTTGTTGTGAGAGCTGACTGTCACCAGGTAACTGACCTTGAGGCTCGCTGTACATTCCTGCCTTTGTCTGGAGAGAGATAAGTCATGTCATGATTAAGCCTCAAATAGCCAGGAGTGTTTCCTTATGAGAACAAGAAAAAGTCTGTAATTAAAATCCCAAGGCCTCATTTCTGTAAGGAAAAGAGCAAACGCTTGCATCACTGATAGAATGAACTCACAGTTTCTATTAGAAGCTAAACCCCATGTGCACCGTGACTACAGGATCTTATATGAGACAAGTGAGCTATGCAGAAAATAATTTAAAACTATATCACTAAAACTGAAGAAATGTTGCTTTTATGTTCAGTGAGTTCCATTGCATCAAATTAATCTACAGAATGGCTGGCCCAGCCGGGGAATTGTTTTTTTCTATTATTATTATTTAAAATACAACCAAAAAAATTATGAACTTTTGAACCTTTAAACTTTTTTTTCCATGAAATATCCAAGTTAACAGGGGAAAAGTAAAGTTTCTAAATAAAGTCTTCCCCTAGGACTGCATTTTTGACTTGCCAACCTAAACTAACCAAAACTTTTGTTTCTCTAGCAATCTTGCTTCCCAAGAAAAATACACCTGCAGCTATCAGGAGCTTTGCTTGAATGTGCAGCCTTTCCTTTCGACAAGTAACATTAGAGGGCACTTCTGCATTGTGACTAGCTTAACGTGGGGAAAGAGACAGAGAGCTTGTAAACCAGTCGAATTGCTCTTCTTTTTGAGACATTCTGAGTGCAAATCTCCCAATTTATATTGATTGGTACTTCATCCTGCAGTTAGCCCCACTGGTGTCACTGGGACTGACCCTGGAGTAAGGTGTTACTCATTGTAAGTAAGGGTGGCAGCTCAAGTCTCCTGAAGCAGAATGATCTAGTGGTTAGGGTGCTAGCCTCAGACCCCAGGAAACCTACATTTAAGTCCTGGCTCCCCTACAGACTTCCTAAAGTGAATCACTGAGTCTCTCTAGCCAATATACAGAAAGGTGCCTAGGTCCCAGTTTTGGCTCCACTGGGATCCACAAAATTTCCTGCCGAATCCTGTAGGCACCAACAAATTTATTTGGCACCTACGTTTTCATGGTAAAAGTTCCGTAGGTTTCTGCCACCTCTCTCCAGACATACGGACCCCTATTTCCCCACCTAAGCCCCAGAGTGATTCACAAATTGGGAAAGATAGGCATTCATTTATGTGCAGGGCCCAGTCCTGTAGGCAACCTCTGAGCAAGCCTACCAGATCGGGACCCATTCAAAATCTGGCTGGAGGAGATGGTAGTGCCCACCTTACAACTTTTAGCACAGTGGTTAGTCCACTTCGCTGGGATGTCGGAGCCCCAGGTTCAATTCTCCCTCTACTTGATGAGGAGAAAGGATATGAACAGGGGTCTCCCACCTCTCAGGAGAGTGCTCTAACCAGTGGGCTTCTGGCATGGAGGAAGGGTCCCTCAGTCTTTCCTGTTGAAACTGTTCCACTGTGGGGTAAATAACAAAAGCGTGATTGGAGCAGGGATACTGGACCCACAGTCTCCCACCTCCCAAGTGGGTGCTCTAACCATTGGACTACAGGGTCATTCTCTCTCACGCTGGCTCTTTCTTCTGGCCCAATGACTGTTCCTCTGTGGATAAATACTTAAATGGTCATCAGGCCAGAGAGAAAGAGCATGGGAGAGTGATCCTGTAGTCAGGACACCCAGGTGAGAGGTAGGAGACCCTGGGTCCAATCCCCGTATTCCAGTCACTCTTTCATTATTTAGCCACAGTGTAACAAATTCAACAGGAGAGATGGAGGGAAACTCGCACCATACCAGAATATCCCATAGCTCCGTGGTTAGAGCACTCCCCTGAGACCTCTTTTCTCCCCCTCGGGGCGGGGGGGGGAGAGGAGGGAGGCAGGGAAGTTGAGCCTGAGTCGCCCATAGCCCAGCTGAGTGCTCTAATCACTGAAACATTTTGTGTGGAGCGAAACAGGCACTTAACTTATTCCCAGGGCCGGCGCTACCATTAGGCAACCCTAGGCAGTCGCCTAGGGCTCCAGGATTTGGGGGGCAGCATCTCAGGTCCCTCGGCCGCCGCCGGCAGGAGAGGCTGCCGCCGAAATGCTCCCGAGGTCCCCGGCGGCTGAAGAAGCTGCTGCCGAGGACTCCGGCGGCACTTCAGCAACAGCTTCTTTGGCCGCCGGCGACCTCAGGAGCATTTCGTCGGCAGCCTCTCCCGCCACCGCCTAGGGCGGCAAAAAAGCTGGCACCCTCCCTGCTTATTCCTGAAAGAAACACCTCAGGCGCCTAAACTGCCTGACTCCAGGGGAGATTTTCCAGATCATGGATCACTAGCAGAGATAGGTGCCGCCCCACAACCTGAACCTATGTGCCTATATCTGAGAGAGGGTTGGGGCTTAGGACACATCCCTTGCCCTGGCATCTCCCATTGGGTAGTTTAGGCAGCTCCCTGCCTAGCATACTGGCTTTTGTGGCTTGCCATCTAAGGCGCCTCTCTCTCCCCAGTTATTGTATAGGTTGCCTAGGCACCTAACTTGGCTTTGTGGATCATAGTGTTGTTCCTGTGATTTTCTAGGCACCTAAAAGTTAGGCACCGTGATGCTCAGAGTTGCAATCCCTCCGTCCCTTTGTGAATCTCACCCTCTGTGCCTCAGTTCCTCATCTGTAAAATGGGTCTACTAGCATTTCACTACCGAGGCACATTCTGAGGCTATATGCATTTAAAGTTTGTGAGTTTCTCATATGCTATGGTAGTAGAGATGCAACAGATTAATGTCACAGTGTTGCCAAATCTTGGATTTTATTGTGAAACTCACACCACTTGGTGATTTTGTTAAGTCCCCGGCATCCAGAGGCATGCGATGAGAGGGGAATGTCAGTTTTCATTTTAAAAAAATAAGTTTCTAGCCCTCATGATTGCACAGAAGAGCTTGAAAATATACTCTGAGTGGACTCTAAAGACTTAGTAACCAGCAGGCAAATAAAAACAACCTAAAATTCATATTTTTTTGTAAAACAATCCTCATGATTTTTAAGCCAATTTCATTATTCTGAAGGGCTTGACTCATGATTTTTGAATGTTGCAGGTTAGAAATACTGACATCAGGAAGAAGACAACCAACATAGTTATAGACTCCATTTATACCAAAGCCTCTAAATATGTAGTTTTATTTAATGAAGTGACCGCTTCTAAACATCTCACCATTCCTATGAATCATCCAAATAGCTTTGCTCACCTCTCCAGATCATGCAATAATATTTCAGCATGCATCCTGTGCTGGTGCACTTGAAGTACAATACCAGCTCCTTCATTAACTCACGTTTCAAGGACAGATGGGCCCAATCCATGAATTTTAGCGCCAAATCTAAGCTTTCCCAACGTTTAGGGTGTCTGGACCCAAGGTCTTGGTTTGTGCCCTTCTGTACTTTGACCATGTTACACCCGTAAGGGCTAGACTGTGCTATTGGCACACTGCCTATAATAAGGGGCAAAGCACCAGGCGACATTGTGCCCAGAGACACACAATCACAGGTTGGGTCCCAAATGCCTCTCGGCACCCCCCATTGGACAGGAAAGGGTTGAAATTGTAACAGCCCTTTATGGGGTGCAAGCATATGCCCCTCCATGGCCCAGCAGCTACAATGGCTTGAGTGTGTGTATGTGGAGCCGAGAGTAAAGCCATGGCTCCACCTATACCCTGCCCTTCCTTTCTCTCTCTCCATATCTAGTTGGTCCTGGAATAACACCTCAGGATCTGCCCTTATTCTCCCACAAGTGCCTGGAGTTGCTTTGCAGGTTGCCCTAATGCAAGCCATGTAAGGTAGAGGAAAGGGAATCCTTAGTCATTCCTCTGGCCAGCCCTGCAGGCCTTCCTACGTGGCTTTGGTTATGTTAAGTGGTGGTGTAAAGCCTGGGCAGGAGTCAGAATGTCTGTTACATTGGACATGATGGGCCACAAATGTGCCACAGTTAGGTGGGAAAGAATTCTCCTGGCACGAGCAGCATAGCACAGGTCCTACACTATCCCCCCCATAAACCCCCATGCAAAGGAAATACTGGGGGCAAGGCTGGGGTTACAGGCAAGAAGGGGAGGAGGGTCTCCATAGTTCACAGTGCTACAGAGATTACGAGCTGCTCCAGATCATGTGGCAGCCTGTAGGCAAACCTCAGGAGGCTTCCATAAGTTAGAGTGCCTCCAGGACTGTAATAATTTATGGTGAGGTCCATTTCAGCCCCCAGAGCAGCCCAGAAGCCCAGGGGTACAAATCTGGTTTAAATCTACTTTTGCCCCCCACTTCCTCTTTGCGCTGTGCAATGGAATCTTAACTTGCACCTGGGTTGCAATCTTCAGTATTAAGAAGATACTCATTTTTATTCCAAGACTATCACTACACTATCTGTCTGGCTTATGTCTCCAATTGCCTTTCGCCTGCTCCTCCATTACTCACACATGACACCGGAAAATGGGACTGTTTGAGAATTTCCTCCTAGTCTCACACCAGCAATGAAGAGCTAAACAATACAGAGGGAGCAGCAGGGATGGCTCATGCTGTTTGTAAGGATGTCGGCTATTTACCCTTCAATAAGTACTTTCTTTTAAAGATCCGAGTTAGATCAATATGTGGCCAGCAAGCAGCTTTCTCTAGTTTGTGCAGCCCTGTTCAAGAATATGCATCTTTTTATTTCAAATGATTTGTTTCTTATTCATTCCCAAATTCATTCTTAGCATTTTCTCCAACATGTCAGGGATGCCAGCAAACCAGAAACTGACCTGCACTCCCAGCTAATATAGGTTTTTCCCAATCACTAGCTTATTTGTTGTTGAGGTTTACGCACGTCTTAAGGATGTACCCCACCTTGTTTTGCTTCTACCATGAGTATTGCATAAATGAAGATTGCCACCTAATAATGAGATCATTGTTTCCTTGGGATAAGCTTGCAACATATAACTGAATTCCCTATGCTTCTTGCTGGCCAAAGGTCCACTGTGGCAAGAGGCAATTGGCACCAGATCAAAGGTTCTTGCTTTCCTAGTGTCATCTGCACCTCCCACCTCACTGTGCATCACACACTGGTGCTCAGGTACTATCGGGAGGGGCAACTAAAAACCTACATGGAGACAGACTGATTCTAAAGATCCTGCTATCCCATTGACCATTGGATCCACATGTACGGTAGAGCCAACCCCATGATAAAAGGAGACTTGGCAGTCTCAATAGTAAGGTTTCAGCCATCTGATTCATGCAGCTAAAATCCCCCCACAGAAAACACACTGACTGCACAGCTTTGTTTTTTAACAGAGCAGTGTAAACAGATATTGCAGGGGGAATTTAAGAAAGATTGTGCCTGGCAACAAAAGGTTACAAAATAAACACATGATGTTAACTGCCCTTTGTATATTTCCTCTGAGCATTTCAAACTGCTTTGCAAGCTATTAATTAGGGGTTGATATCTCCGTGAGACAGTTCAGTATTATTTACACAGTTTTACAGATGGTGAAACCGTGGCCCAAAGAAGTTACATGACTTGGTCAAAGTCAGTCACTGTCAGACCTGGGAGCAAAACCCAGGAATCTCGACTCACTATTTCCTTGTTTCATTAGCGATGAAATTCTCAAAAGTGATGGTGACTGGGGGTGGGTTTGGGGGGGAAATGGGATGAATACGTGAAATCTTACACTTCAAACACAAACTGGTTTTTGTGTTACATGCAAAATCCAAATGCAGCTTTGAGGTCACAAGAGAAGTGACTCACCCCATTGTGCTATAGGAGAGTTCTCTTGTTATGCTTCCCCCACACCTGGAGCAGCTCCAGGCAAGTGGGTTGGAGCAATAGCCTCTAAAATAGTAAACTATGGCTCTGATTCTGCAGTGAGCTCTCCATGGCTGGACTCTTGCTAACATCCTGGGTAAGAAATTTAACAACTGAGCAGGGCAGTTACATCTGTTCCTATTTTCTACTCCCAGTAGCAATCTTTTTGTTTTAATTGGTCTCTGAAATTGCTCTACCTGTTTCAGCTCTCTCACATGATTCTCACTTTCCATTCCCTTTTCTGTCTTCCTGTTAACTCCTTGTGTACAGTGTAGTTGTAGCCAGGTTGGTCTCGTGTGGCTCAAAAGCTTGTCTTTCTGGTTCAATAAAAGATATTACCTCACCCACCTTCTCTCTAGTAACCCTTGAACCATTAAAGTGATACATCAGAACTGCTCTTAATCAAAGGGCTTGCTGTGATCCAGGCACTGCAGCGCTGGGGATTAGCATAGAGCGCTGCTCCTATAACTTTATGTGCCCCCACTTAAAATGTTATACAGTTAGCAGAGAAACCTTTTCACTTAAGGCAGCAGGAGACCTGGTGGCATGAAAGAAATCTGAATATCTACTGTGCTGGTTAAAATGCCTTCTGCCAGGGGAAAACGGTTTTTCAAAGGGAACTCATATAATACCATTATTTTACCAGCTTCCCCATCAGCTTCATGCCTCAGCCCTTCAGCAAGTCTTCAGATCCTGCTCCAAGCCCCCAGGTCCCAACCATACTCAAGAGCTCCAGCTTACCAGAACCAAGCCCTCTCCCCACCAGACCCCATCTCCTTTCTCTGGTTTACCCAGTCTTGTTACCCTTCACCGCCCCATCTCCAGACTTGATTCTAACAGCCACTTTGACCTGACTCAATGCAAAGACCAGGGGGAGCCAGGGAAAGGAACAAGGCACATCAAAGCCGGGTAGTGAGACTGAGGCCCAGGATTTAGAGCTTGAGTTGTCCCTAGAAATCAAGGGCTGGCTAGAGGCCTGAATCAGAAGAGCAGGAGCTGGTTGAAAGAGCTGGAGCCAGAGATCAGGGCCTAGCTGGGATCAGTGGCATAGCCAGGTTTAGAGCACAGGGGGAGTGGAGCTAAAGCACAGGGGGAGCGGAGCAAAAGGTGCCGGGAGCAAAAAGCGCCGGGAGCAAAAACAAATGCTCCGCTCCAGCTGCAGCACAGGATCAAAAGGCACTGGAGCACAAAAAAGGCGCCGCTTCTGCTCAGTGGGGGAGCGGCCGCTCCCCCTGCTGCCCCCCTGGCTACGCTACTCTCTGGGATTGTGGGGAGCTAGAGAGAGGGTAAAATTTTACCACTCATTCATTAGTGTGGTGTGTTCGTTTGGTTGCCTGGTTTGTTTTTGCACTGGCCGTAGGTGACAAATTTGGTGAGGATTCATACTGACTTTCATACTTTAGGACTTAATCCCTATTATAATTTCACATCTCAACACACATTTAACTACTTAGCTATTCACAACATATTGGGTGCCATACCTTCAAGAGGTCAGCCTAAATAAGGGCCAGATTATGTAGAATGCTTTTGAAAATCTAGCCCATACTATTTCTCTCTCTCTCTCTCTCTTTCTCTCTCTGTGTAGACATATTTCCATTTGCACGTTTCATATATAATTTACATATTACTCACATATATATATGTAAATATACAGGAGAGAGGTACCGCTGAGCCACTAGATGGGGCTATAGGAGGAGGATACTGTAGTAGGGAACACAGGGAATTTACCACAATAAGACAGATTTGCTTGTTTGGTATCCTGGGCTATGTGGAATCTTTATTTTTAAAAAAATCAACCATAATAGCAGTGTGTAGCACCTGTAAGCTGACCACTGGATTGGAAGCAGGCATGCTTTCCAAGCCAAAATGCACAGTATTTTACCAGGAAAAAAAACATTGTATCCCTTCAATTGTAAACTCTGGGTGAATGTGCTTATACATTCAGAGCATGAGGCAGATGGTAACAAACCACATGCTTGTGGATTATCCCACTTTTTCCACATTTGCATACTCAAAACCACTCTTGGTGCCGTGGTTTAACCTCTGTTTCCCTAACTCCTATTTATGAGTTGAGTGGTCACATGTCATCATGTTGAGTGGGAAAGTGTGTGCAGGGGATAAGGAGGTAGAAGTGGTTCCATATGGTGAAAGAGGTCAGTGTGCCAAAGTATAAAAAAAGAAAAAGAGTTCAGTTTTTGAGATGATTGAGAACCTGTTGTAGGCTGTCTTATATTAAGGAAATGTTCCTCTATGTGTTAAAAGGGACTGTGATTTGGAATATTAATAATAAAGGTTTCAATGCTTGGGGTGAATGAGGATAGGAAATGCATGGAGGTACAAAAATTCTCTAGCGTCCATTCTGAAAGAGATGCAGGTTGAAGGCTGCAGGCAGAGTTCCGATTAGGGATAGGAGGGCTTTGACATGTTAGAAAGGAGCTGGTGTCAGTTGTGCTTCTAATTTTAACAACTGTCTTAGAGTTATAGAACCATGTAAAAGTCTTTTACTTGATGCTTCTTTCTCTGTGGCATTATGAAGTAGATGGAGAGAGGTAATACGTAAGGGTTATGGCTCATGCTCAGACCATTTACCCACCAAGTCTAGTATCCTCATGCTTCAGAGAAAGGTAAAACAAAACCAAACCACAAACCCCCATAATATAAGCAGTAAACAAGTGTCAGACTTGTTATAGTGTTAGTGAATACATGAAGTATTACAAAGTTACAGGACAGGCAATGGGAAACAGTCTTTCATCTCACTAGTTTAAATCCAATGCAGATAAACATTAATCAAAATTAATGACTGTTTGGTGGCCTATGTACTGGTTACCTTAGTGCCTGAAGCCAACACAACAGTTCTCACTGTTTCTGGAAGTTTCAGTTAGGAGGTCAAGCAACGAATAATCAATGGAATCTCAGCAATTCCATCATCCCTAGAGCATGCTCCTCCAGTTCAGAGGTGAGAAATATTGGTACAGGCTTGCATTATTGCTGTCATACTGCACAGCATCATGGATACAAGATGATTCAGTTTTCAAAAATGACTAGTGATTTTTAGATGCACTACATGAGACATCTTGAAGAGGCCTGATTTTCAAGGATGGGGACTCACAACTTTCTGAAAATCAAGGCCCTTGAAGATGTCTCCAGAGGGGCACCCAAAAACATGAGTCACTTTTGAATACTTAGGCCAAAGGTCTTTGTTTTCTGATAGTGAATTGTGTAAACCTGACCCAATCTCAAACAACAGTTCAAAGGTCAGACTAACTGATATTCATAGATTCTGATGGCCCCAAGGATTACACACTAGAGAGAAGAAATTCTTTGAAAGCTGTCTTGAGACAGTCCACAAGTATCTAAAAAGCAATTAGCTCTGCGTCCAGCTGGAAGTGGCCTTTGGGCTACCCTTCGCCAGCATCAGCTGATGCAAAGACACCAGGGGTGAAATCCTGGCTCCACTCTGAGTTTTGCCGTTGACTCCAATGTGGATAGGATTTCAGCCCAGCAGTTTTAGGGCTAGATCAAATCTCAAGTAATGAAAAGACTCCCATTGAATTTAGGGGGAGCTGGATCATGCCCTGAGAGAGAGATTTGTTTTCTCATATTCGCAGCATTGGATGTCAGCACTCATATTCATCCACTGGAAAAAGCACTGGTTGTTATTAGTTCAGATGCGGAAGAGAAGGGATGTGACTGGGTGGAGGAGGAGACAGAAAGAGGGTCACCAGTCAAAGACTAATCCAGCTAGTGCCAGGGTGGTACAAGTTAGCATACCTCATCCTGTGAAAGAGGATTGGGTTTCTTACAGCAGGTCTGACATTTTTCCTAAACCAGGTTTAAACCCACAAATTGTGCAGAAAACTTTCCATCTTGCTCGATATCCTATCACAAACCTGTTCTATATTCTAAGGGCTGGTGGTGGGTGGCTTTCAGTTTACTTCCTCCCCACATACACTCACACTCCCCTTCACTGCCAAGTCAGAGGGAAGAAAAATCGTGTATGCTCACATTTACCAAGTGATCTTCAAAGCAACGTAATACCGGTTCAAGTCTTCCATGTCTTATAAATCGGTTTCGTTCTGTGGATTGTTTACCCACCACTTCTAGTGTGTCTCCAATAAATTAAAATTTGCTGAAGTGGTAAAATGTACGAAAGATATAGTGAATGGTCTGCAGACTGCACAGAGGAGTCATTATTTTAAGAGGAAGTAGGAAAGGCAATCATAAAATTTTGAAAAATTATGCAATAACTTTGTAGTCATTGCCCATCTGTATTCATTACAATGATCTACTTCACAGGCATATAAATAGAACTGGCAAGTAACAGATATGCTGTAGCCTCCAGACGTGGCACTAGGCTTCAGCAAATGAAATTCAATTAGAGATTTAAAAAAAAAATAGTGTCGTAAGCATCTATCAATATATCGTATAAATTACTCCCATCTCTCTTATTTTACTTTCCCCTGTGCCTTGCTTTTTTTCAGAAGACACCTTTGAAGGAAAGATGGCAAAGTTTAATTGCTTCATTTGCAGGGCAATCCTGATACACTATATGACTTCATTCTCACTTGGCAGTAAGTCCCATAAATCACACCCACTAGGACTCCAGTCAGACAACTTTGTGCCTAATGCTCTCCAAGCGAGGACCACACAAAAATAAGACTGTAAAATTGTCATTGACTCAGAGTGGCATTTACAGCATGCAGTCAGCTCAAAATGACTTAACGTAGAGGGATTTTAATCGTGTTTGGGCATAGGTCATCTCTCACTGATTCAAGATGACATGCATTCAAGAAAAGCAGTATATATTTGGCAAAGCTCTTTTCCCCTCCAGCTCCCACAGAAAAAGTAAATGCCAGTGTAATGGAACAAGGAACAGGGAACATTTTATTTTGTAATGGAAGGAAGGGACCTAGAGGAGTGCATCCTTCTCACATAAAAAACCTGTGCTTTGTAGGGTAGGTGCTCTTGTTTTAGGAGATGGTTGATGGAATGAAGAAGTAGTGAAAGAAGAGGATGTTAGATCAGATCTTCAGCTGACGTATAGCAGCACAGTAGCGTAGCCGGGGGGGAGCAGGGGGAGCGGCCGCTCCCCCATTGAGCAGAAGCAGCACCTTTTTTGTGCTCCGACGCCTTTTGCTCCTGCGCTGCAGCTGGAGCGGAGCATTTTCTTTTGCTCCCGGCGCCTTTTTTGCTCCCGGCGCCTTTTTATAGCTCTGCTCCCCCGTGCTCTAAACCTGGCTACGCCACTGGCGCAACGCCACTGAAGTCGATAGAGCTACACCAATTTGAATTAGGGCCTGAGTTCTGTGAGGTTCTCAGCCCCTGGGCTCAATGCAGCAAAACACTTGAGAACATATTTAACTTTAAGTTTGTAAGCAGTCCTACTGACTTCTCTGAAATTATTCACATCCTTAAATGTTAAGCACGTACTGAAGTGCTTTGGGGCCAGGCCAGCACCTTGCCTGATTGAGCCCCAGCTGAGGATCTAACCCATATTATGCACAGAGAAAGTTAGATGGACAGTAATAATGATGGATATTCAAAAAAATATCCCAGCCGATGTCCAAAACTGATCTGCAAAGCTCAGACTCAGAAACGACCACCACCGGCTTCTGAGTCACTGATATAAAGGTCTCAGAGACTGATTCAAAGATTTGGTTTTTAACAGGCTTTAGATCAGGCTCTCATTGCTTCCCTCCAACAATGTGACAAACGTCACTCTGTTTCATGGAGAATCTTCCTTGCACAATAGCTGTTCTCCCCCCGCCCCCAGAGCTGCAAGACCAAGGGGGTGAATCTTACATGCTTCCTAAATGACTTCCTTGCATTTAAAAGGGAAAACAAGGGATATACATACCCAGGCTAACATGTGGACCAGTTGAAATTACAAGGGTATGTTATAGAACATTCCTTAAGCATTTAAACCACAATGAAAAAAAACTCCAATAAATGATAAGGGTCTGACTGAAATCCACAGACGCCTGGAACCACAGTTATATTTGACAAACTCTGATCTTAATGCACCCCTAGAAAAAGGGTACAGTAAATACACACCATCAGCTGCTGTTTGGGGAACTCTCTCATACTTAGCTACCAAGAGAGGAGCAAGAAAACAGTGCCAGCCTAGACTTGTTTTCCCAGTGTTAGTGGGTTTAAGTGAGACATGCCCCCATACCCCACCAGCTGTCCTGGGAACTGCAGCAGGGAAACGAGCAGAACGTGGTGCCACCTAGCAGCCCCACGCCGGCAGGTCCTCCAGCACGGCTTCTGTACTGCCCCAGCCCTGACCTCTGGCAGGGCTGGCTGCTGTACAGACAGAGGAGACCCCACGTGGAAGGGCTGGGGTGGTACAGAAGCCACGCTGGGAGGAGGACAGAGCCCCCCCCTCCTTCCCAGGTAAGGGGAGTGGATCGTGGGGAGGGGACAGGGAGGGCGTGGGGGCCCTGGGATTGGGGCAAGGTGGGGAGGAGTCACATGGAGGGTCATGTAAGGAGGGGGGGGTGGGCATACCAATAAGAAATGGATTCCACTTGCACCACTGATTTATTCTCATAACACCTCTGTGAGGCAGGGCAGTGCTATTATCCCCATTTTACAGACAGGAAACAGAAGCACAAAGAGACTAAAGTTACTTGCCCAAGGTCACACAGGAAATCTGAGGTAAAGCAGGGAATTGATCATGAGTCTCTCAAATCCTAAACTAGTGCCCTAACCACCAGACCATCCTTCCTCTTAGCATGCTATGAATTTAGCTTATAACTCAGGACAAGAACAATCAAGGTTACAGTAAAATATGTATGGGGAAAAGAGGGAAAGATTTTCATTTTATATATCCTGTAGATTCTTACAGAGGTTTGGAGCCTTGCATTTGAACACTTGATGGGTCCCATTCTCATTTACATTAAGGCCCTCTACAGTGCACTGGCAGTACAAAGAGGCCTTAAAGAAGGCGTAGATGTATTTTATGCTCAATTTAAGGCTCTCATTACACTGCCAGAGTGGCATAAAGGCGCCTTAGCATAAATGAGCATCAGATCCTATAACTCGAATAACAGATTAACACAACTGAAGTGGGGCAGGATTTTGCTATACCAATATATTCTGGAGGGAAATCATAGAGCTGTAAGTGTGGCAGCAGCAGACGTTCAGGATCTGCTTGAAGTTAGGGAATAAAGGTTTCTTTTAAAATGGAATTAAGGTAAATTAATATTTTTTAGAAGCACAGCTTCACTTTCTTTATGGGTTAGTCTGAATCTGCAGGATAACTGCTGTGGGATACTTAGGCCATCAACGTACCTCATGAAATAATGGCCAAAAGTTCTGACACCAGAAGCATATCAAGATTATGTAAATATCCTGTCTGTTCGGTCAGTTTTTAAAAGGGTGGATGTGGATTGGTTTTTCTTCAGGGAAGAGGGGGTGTTGTCTAGGTGTTAGACAACACAACTGGGTGATGTTACGAATGTGATGGAGTATTATGCAGAAAATATTATAATGCCTTCATAAACTGATGGTACAAATCATCTAGAATGTGTGCGTAGCCCCATTTCTAAAAAGATATTACTTCATTAGAAGCGAGTTCAGAGAAGACTGACAAGAATGATCAAGGGCATGTAAAAACTCTTATTTGAAGAGAGAATGAAAGGACTGGGACTGTTACCTGAGAAAGAACACAAATAAGAGGAGACAGGATAAAAATCTACACAATAAAGAATGTTCTAGAGAAGGTAGATTGGGAGCTTCTGTTCTCCCTGCCTCATAACACAAGAACAAGGGGACATTCAATGAAATTAAAAGGTAGGCTATTCAAATCTGATAAAAAGAAGTACTTTTCCACACAATGTGTAATTAGACTACAGAACTCATTACCACAGCATGTGCTGGAGACCAACAATTTAGCAAGATTTAAATAGGGATTAGACACATATGGATACCAATAATATTTATGAGTATAATAGTTAATGCTAACAAAATGTTGGAAGAGATAGTAAACCACATGCAGGATTCTTGCATCTTCCACTGAGGCATTTGGTCCTGGCCACTGTCAGAGACAAGATACAAGACTAGATGGATCTTGGGTCTGATCCATTTTGGCCATTTCTACGTTTCAAAGCTGGGAAGCCTAGTTCTATTCCTGGCTTTGCCAGCTCTCACAATTCTGTGATGGGTCTCATGGTATTTGGTGTTTTTCTTAAAGCCCCAGTTCATGGAGATATGTGACTACATAAGAATATCAGCTTTCATTTTTTTAAAAAACAGAGTTTCCAGCCCTCTGGGTTGCAAAGAAAGCTCAAAAATGTAAATCCTAAAGGCTCAAAACTCAGAAGACAAATAAAAAGAACCCAAAATGTATCATTTGTTAAAATCTAATGATTTTAAGACAATCTCATGATTTTCATGAGGCCTGACTCATTTTTTTGAACATTTGGAATTGGCAATACTGGGAGTCCATTTTGTGTGACTATTCAATCTGTGACCTGTGTGCTAAGACTGTTAATAAAAATGCCAATTGTGGGGTAGTTTTGTATCATGGACACATGTACAGCAACGTCTCATAAAGCATGTGTGCCCCTCAAGTAATAACAAAACTATAACAACGAAGATATTTCTTTTTCTATTACTGGTAACCTGGATTGGATTTTAATGGTACAAATTCAAGCACAAGCGATAGGTTCCATATTCCATTACCACTGAGTCACGGAGTATCCTATATGCTTTTGTTTAGAGCAGACCAAAAAATGGAATTTCCATCCCTCAGGAAATTCTGAGATTTCAAAATTTGGTTTAGTCCCAAATCAGGATGAAAAATTGAAAATACTGGCTTTTTGTGACACAGAATATTCTGAAACATTTCATTTTGATTGAGTCAAACTGTTTTGTTTTGGCTTCATTGTTTTGACTATTATATTATATTAAAACTATAAAGTTGAAACAAAGCATTTTGATAATTTTCAACAAAACTGGTATGCTCCCGCACAACAGTTCAATGTGGTTAAATCAGCATTTTCCTATGGAAAACTGTTTTATTGGAAACATTTACACCAGCTCTGCTTTTGATTTTGAGAGTGTCCCTTTAAAGAAAAAACTGTCTTATCTATTTCACACATTGCATTGTTTTCACATGGTGATCAATGATTAGTCACCACTCATATGCTGTGCATTTGTTTCAAAATCAAGTTTCAGTAATATTATTTATTGTGATTTATGACTATTCATTAATTATTTATTATAGTACACCCTCACTATAAGACCCTTCATAATAATGAACCTTCAGCTATGATGAACCCGATCCCTGGATCCCACCTCGAGCCCTGTGGCTGGAGCTGGAGAAGTTGTCAGCTGTGCCCCGAAACCACCCCTCCCTGTTGGCGGGGCTTTTTCCACTATAACGAACCCCTGGCTATAACGAACAATTGACGTGGATCCCAACAGGTTTGTTACAGCGAGGGTGTACTGTAGTATTTATCATTCATATTGTAGTAGCACCCAGAAGCCACAGTTAGGATTCATAGAGTCCAAGGCCAGGGAGGATCATAGAATCATAGAATATCAGGGTTGGAAGGGACCTTAGGAGGTCATCTAGTCCAACCCCCTGCTCAAAGCAGGACCAATCCCCAATTGTTGCCCCAGATCCCTAAATGGCCCCCTCAAGGATTGAACTCGCAACCTTGGGTTTAGCAGGCCAATGCTCAAACCACTGAGCTATCCCCCCACAGGATCACTGTGATCACCTAGTCTGATCTGCTATATACAGGCAAGTCTCATTTTAAGCGGGGGTTCCGTTCCGCGGTTCACGCATAAAGCGAAAAACTGCGTATAGTGAAACGCCATTGAGTTGAATGGCGGACGGAATCGTCCGCAGTACCGATTCAGTTTTTAAATAGTTATTTTTCTTTTTTTTCTGGTTTTGCCGACCACGCAAAGCTGAATTCGCGCATGTTAAATGCACCTAAGATGCGACTCGCCTGTAATACAGACCATAGAACTTCCCCCAGAATAATTCTTAATGCAGATATTTTAGAAAAACATCCAATCATAATATAAAAATTGCCAGTGGTGGGGACCCCACCACAACCCTTTGTAAATTGTTCTAATGGTTAATTACTTTCACTGCTAAAAATTTGTGCTTTATTTCCAGTTTGATTTTGTCTAGCTTCAACTTCTACCCATTGGATCATGCTATTCCTTTCTCCACTACATTGAAGAGCCCATTATCAAATATTTGTTTCCAGTATAGGTACTTATAAACTGTAATCAAGTCACCCTTTAACTTTCTCTTTGTCAAGCTAAATAAATTGAGCTCCTTGAGTCTATCATGATAAGCCATGTTTTCTAATCCTTTAATCATTCTCATGGCTCTACTGTGTACCCTCTCCAATTTATCAACAACTCCCTTGAATTGTTGACTCCAGAAGTTGACACAGGATTCCAGCAGCAGTCACACTAGTGCAAAATACAGAGGTAAAATAATCTCTCTACTCATACTCAAGATTTCCCTGTTTATGCATCCAAGGATTGCATTAGCCCTTTTTGTCACAGCATTGCACTGGGAGCTCATGTTTATCTGTTTACCCACCATGACCCCCAAACAGGGTCACTGCTTCCCAGGATAGACTCCCTCATCCTGTAAATATGGCCTACATTCTTTGTTTCTAGATGTATACATTCTAGCTGCTATTTAACATCCTCCTGATATATCAGTAGAGTAGAAATATTATCATCATATAATGAGATTACATCATCTGTGTTTCCCTAAATATAGAACAGAAATATTTATTGAGCACTTCTGTGATTTCTGCATTATTAATCATTCTAATTTTCATCTAGTAATGGACCACATTATTGTTATGATTTGTTCCTAATAAATTTAAAAAGCTCCACCTTTTTGGCCTTAACCCTGCTGGCCATAGATTTAGTCTTGTGTCCCTTTGCTTTCCTTATCAATTTTCTACAATTCCTAGCTACTGATTTATATTCAGGATCAGGGTCCTGTTATGCTAGTCACAACCCTAGTTGTGCTAGTCACTACACAAAGAAAAAACAGTCCCACTGTTGCCAACCCCAAGCACTCAAAAATCATTAGTCAGCTACTCCTCCCCACCTCAAGTCATGAAAATGGCTTAAAATCATAAGATTTAAAAAAATTGAGGGAGGTGACATTATTACCTTTGGTGTTTGAGCCATTGGAGTTCATGTTTTCAAGATATTTTCTGACTCATAAGTAAGGCTACGTTTTAGTCACAGGTATTTTTAGTAAAAGTCATGGACAGGTCAAGAGCAGTAAACAGAAATTCACAGCCCATGACCAGTCCATGACTTTTACCATATACCCCTGACTAAAACTTGCGGGGGCGGCTCAGGGGAGCGGCCCTGGGAGCACCACAGATACACGGGTGGGATGCGGCCCGGGGGGGCCGCAGGTGCTCAGATGGGGCATGGCTTGGGGGGGGGGCACCACGGGAGGTTTGCGGGGCTGGGGCAGATTCCTTACCCAGCTTCTGGGAAGCGGCAACCTCCAGCTGCCAGCTCCACATGCTGCCTCCGCTCCATCCCAAGTCCCAGTTCTGCAGCTCCCATTGGCTGGGAACCACGGCCAATGGGAGCTGCGGAGGCAGAGGCAGTATGTGGAGCTAGGAGCTGAGGGAGGGGAGTTCCTGTCCCCCCCCCAATGATTAGTACCTCCCCATAACTCTTCCAAAACATATAATACAACCAGCTATTTTCCAGGTGTCAGCTTCTAAGACACTCCAGTAGGACTGGTCAAAAAATACCAATTATTTTTCATGGGAAATTTTAAAAAAATCTTTTCCCACATTTGTTTAATTAAAAAACCAATCCAACAACCCACCGCCACTCCCCAAATTAAGTTTTAGAACACAGGTTTCATTTTAAAAAAAATACTGAAAACAAAACAAAAATATTACTTTTTTTTCCTCATCAAAACCCAGAAAATTTCAACCAAAATAAAAAAATTCCCACTGAAAACTCATTTTTCCATCAAAGAAATGTGCAGATGAATTTTTTTAAAACCTGCTCTAGTTTTAAGGGCTAAAAGACATAACTGTGACCATGGTTATGTATAGAACAACTTGTATTTCGCTTTATGAGGTGAATGCCTGGCTATGAAGAGGGTGTCGCCAGGAGGGCTTTGGCTTCTTTGACCATGGGAGGCTGTTCCAGGAAGGAGGACTGCTAAGCAGAGATGAGAGGAGTAGCCATGTTAGTCTGTAGCCACAAAAACAACGGAGAGTCTGGTGGCACCTTAAAAACTAACAGATTTATTTGGCTCCTCAGCCATGTAAATTGGCCAAACCGGACCGTCTCTACATAAAAGGATAAATGGACACAAATCAGACATCAGGAATGGTAACATACAAAAGCCAATAGGAGAACACTTCAATCTCCCTGGACACTCAGTAACAGATTTAAAAGTAGCCATTCTTCAACCAAAAAACTTCAAAAACAGACTTCAAAGAGAAACTTTGCAAAGTTAACACCATTAATTTGGGCTTGAATAGGGACTGGCTGGCTCATTACAAAAGCCATTTTCCCTCTCTTGGTATTGACACCTCCTCAGCAATTATTGGGAGTGGACCACATACACGCTGACTAAATTGGCCTTCAACATTGGTTCTCCACTTGTAAGGTAACTCTTTTCTCTTCATGTGCCAATATATATTTATGCCTGTATCTGTAATTTTCACTGCATGCATCTGAAGAAGTGGGTTTTTTACCCACAGAAGCTTATGCCCAAATAAATCTGTTAGTCTTTAAGGTGCCACCAGACTCCTTATTGTTTTTAAGCAGAGATGAGGTCCACCTTGTGACAGTGTATCCCATAAGGCTTTATGGGGAGATGCTTATAAATGTATATATGATATAACTGGAATATGTTTTATGCTACATGTGCCATGTAACATATCTCTGTAAAACTTATGATCTACTGAATCTATTCCTACTGTTTGTATGCATGTATCATTTTAGTAGTTGAAGTTATGAATATTGATTGTATTTCTTGAGAAAGGAATGTGCAGGTTAAGTGCCCAATCAAGAAGCACTTAACAGACAACAAGAGCTTGCAGACACCAATCCACATCTGAGCTTTGCCAGGAATGTGGCTTGGCTGGTATAGGAACTGAGTTGTGCATGGACATGTGACTTGCCCATGTGACCCCAAAACTCCATTTGGTAACTGGATGCTACACAGGGAGAGGGAGGGGTATCCACCTAGAGGAGAAAGTCTATTTAAACCCCTGGTATACCCCTCCATGTTGTCTTTAGCCAGCTAAAGAGAGAGTCTCTCCACCCCCCAATGACACACCTGAAAGAGACTGGAATAAAGGACAAGAACAATATGGGGTGTGAGTGATTGCTGGACCCAGGCTAGGAGGACCATAGCCTGTAAAAGGAAGTTTACTGGAACTGGTGAGGTGTTTATCTGTATTCAGTGTGATTAGACATAGACTTGCGTGTTTCATTTTATTTTACTTGGTAATTCACTTTGTTCTGCCTGTTATTACTTGGAACCACTTAAATCCTACTTTCTGTACTTATTAAAATAACTTTTTATGTGTTAAGTAACCTGGAGTACATGTTAGTACCTGGAGGGGGGGCAAACAGCTGTGCATATCTCTCTATCTCTGCTATAGAGGGTGAACTATTTATGAGTTTACCCTGTATAAGCTTTATACAGGGTAAAACGGATTTATTCATGGTTTGAACCCCATTGGGAGTTGGGTACCTGGGTGTCAAAGGCAAGAACACTTCCTAAGCTGCTTCCAGGCAAGCCTACAGCTGTTAGGGGACGTGGTTCAGACCTGGGTCTGGGTTTGCAGCAGGCTAGCGGGTCTGACTCAAACCAGACAGGATTCTGGAGTCCCAAGCTGGAAAAGGCAGGAAAGCAGGGGCAGGAGTAGTCTTGGCACACCAGGTGGCAGCTCCAAGGGGGTTTCTGTGATACCAACCCCTCACACACCAATTGAGGAAGGGGAAGAGCATATTTGGATACTCACTGGCTAGTGAGGAGGGCTTTAAACTAGGTTTGAAGGAGGCAGGTGACCAAAGGCAACAGTAAGTCAAATACATGGAGACCTGGGAGAAGATTCTGAATTTGGGGAGAGCATGTGCTGTTGTAGCAGGGATAAAGGAAAGACAAGACAGAACTGGGAGGGGATGGGGGCAAATCAAATCAGTATCTTAGATGTCTGTATACTAATGTGAAAAGTATGGGGAATAAGTAGGAAAAACTCGAAATCCTAGTAAATAAACACAACTATGACATAGTTGGCATCACAGAGACATGGTGGGATAATACACATGACTGGAATATTGGTATAGAAGGGTACAGATTGCTCAGGAAAGACAGGCTGGGGAAAAAGGGAGGAGGTGTTGCATTATATATTAAAAATGTATACACTTGGACTGAGGTTGAGATGGAAATAGGAGACAGACTTGTTGAAAGTCTCTGGGTAAGGATAAAAGGGGTAAACAACAAGGATGATGTCATGGTAGGGGTCTATTACAGTCCACTTAACCAGGAAAAAGAGGTGGATGAGACTTTTTTAAAAACAACTAACAAAATCATCTAAAGCACAGGACTTGGTGATGATGGGGGACTTCAACTACTCAGACATCTGTTGAGAAAATAACACAGCAGGGCACAGATTATCCAACAAGTTCTTGGAATGTATTGGAGACATTTTTTTTATTTCAGAAGGTGGAGAAAGCTACTAGGGGAGAGGCTGTTCTTGATTTGATTTTGACAAATAGGGAGCAACTGGTTGAGAATTTGAAAGTACATGGATTGTACATGAATTTGACATTTGAAAGTACATGGAAGGCAGCCTGGGTGAAAGTAATCATGAAATGATGGAGTTTATGATTCTAAGGAATGGTAGGAGTGAGAAGAGGACAATAAAGATAACGGATTTCAAGAAGGCAGAATTTAGCAAACTCAGGGAGTTGGTAGGTAAGATCCCCTGGGAAGCAAGTCTAAGGGGGAAAATAATTTAAGACAGTTGTCAGATTTTCAAACAGACATTATTAAGGGCACAAGAGCAAACTATCCCACCGTGTAGAACATATAGGAAGTATGGCAAGAGACCATCCTGGCTAAACCAGGAGATATTCAATTATCAAAATATCAAAAAAGAGTCCTACAAAAAGTGGAAACTATGTCAAATTACAAGGGATGAATATAAACAAATACACAGATATGTAGGGACAAAATTAGAAAGGTCAAGGCACAAAACGAGATCAAACTAGCTAGAGACATAAAGGGTAACAAGAAAACATTCTACAAATACATTAGAAGCAAGAGGAAGACCAAGGACAGGGTAGTCCTGTTACTCAATGAGGGGGGGGGAAATAATAACAGAAAATGTGGAAATGACAGAAGTGCTTAATGACTTTGTTTTAGTTTTCACCAAGAAGGTTGGTGGTGACTGGATGTCTAAAATAGTAAATACCAGTGAAAATGAGGTAGGATCAGAAGAGGCTAAAATAGGGAAAGAACAAGTTAAATATTACTTAGACAAATTAGATATCTTCAAGTCACCAGGGCATTATGAAATGCATCCTAGAATACTCAAGGAGCCGACTGAGGAGATAGTGATTATCTTTGAAAAGTCATGGAAGACAGGAAAGATTCCAGAAGATGGGAAAAGGGCAAATATAGTGCCAATCTATAAAAAGGGAAATAAGGACAACCTAGGGAATTACAGACCAGTCATCTTAACTTCTGTACCCAGAAAGATAATGGAGCAAATAATTAAGCAATCAATTTTCAAACATCTAGAAGATAATAAGGTGATAAGTAACCGTCAGCATGGCTTTGTCAAGAATAAATCGTGTCAAGCCAACCTGATAGCTTTCTTTGACAGGGTAACAAGCCATGTGGATGGGGGGAAGCGGTAGACGTGATATATCTTGACTTTAGTAAAGCTTTTGATACTGTCTCGCATGACCTTCTCATGAACAAACTAGGGAAATGCAACCTAGATGGCGCCACTATAAGGTGGGTGCAAAACTGATTGGAAAACTGTTCTCAGAGAGTAGTTATCAGTGGTTCTCAGTCATGCAAAAAGACATAACGAGTGGGGTCCTGCAGGGATCAGTTCTGGGTCCAGTTTTGTTCAATATCTTCATCAATGATTTAGATAATGGCATAGAGAGTACACTTATAAAGTTTGCGGATGACACCAAGCTGCAAAGGGTTGCAAGTGCTTTGGAGGATAGGATTAAAATTCAAAATGATCTGGACAAACTGGAAAAATGGACTGAAGTAAATAAAATGAAATTCAATCTGGACAAATGCAAGGTACTCCACTTAGGAAGGAACAATCAGTTGCACACATACAAAATTGGAAAATGACTGCCTAGGAAAGAGTACTCCAGAAAGGGATCTGGGGGTCATAGTGGACCACAAACTAAATATGAGTCAACAGTGTAATGCTGTTGCAAAAAAAAAAAAGCGAACATCATTCTAGGATGTATTAGCAGGAGTGTTGTAAGCAAGACACAAGAAGTAATTCTGCCACTCTATGCTATTAGGCCTCAACTGGAGTATTGTGTCCAGTTCTGGGCATCACATTTCAGGAAGGATGTGGACAAATTGGAGAGAGTCCAGAGAAGAGCAACAACAATGATTAAAGTTCTAGAAACATGACCTCTGAGGAAAGATTGAAAAAATTGGGTTTGTTTAGCGTGGAAAAGAGAAGACTGAGAGGGGACATGATAACAGTTTTCAAGTACATAAAAGGTTGTTACAAGGAGGAGGGAGAAAAATTGTTTTTCTTAACCTCTGAGGATAAAACAAGCAATGGGCTTAAATTGCAGCAAGGGAGGTTTAGGTTGAACATTGGGAAAAACTTCCTAACTGTGAGGGTGGTTAAACACTGGAATAAATTGCCTAGGGGAGGTTGTGGAATCTCCGTCATTGGAAATTTTATGAGCAGGTTAGACAAACACCCGTCAGGAATGGTCTAGATAATACTTAATCCTGCCATGAGTGCAGGGGACTGGACTAGGTGACCTCTCAAGGTTTCTTCCAGTCCTATGATTGGGTTTAACAATAAGAGGAATTTTCTTCTTTAATTGAAATGATGAATTTGTTTTCAAATCAGTCCCAGGTTTTATGGATGGTAACAAGCATACCTATGACCTTCCAAAGGTTTTCTACATTGAACAGCCTCCTTAGAAGAAAAGAAGTCATAAAAGAATGCAGGGAATCCTACAGCGTTTCTTGAAAAATCTTTTCCAACTTAAGTATTGTAAACAAATGTGCATATAAAACCTAGGCTGAGTTTTTCAAAGCTGCTTGGGAGGTTTAGGCACACAATTCACATTAATATTAATGAAAGTTGTGCATGTAAATAAAGTGGCTTTGAAAGACTCAAACCGAAATCTTACTCCGGTCCTGGTTATCTCTGCAGGCACAGCTCCTTGTGTTGTGTGTGGGATATTGCAAGTTGTTTCTGTGTGGATATCTGTGTGTTTAGGGCTTGTTTACACATGGAGCTATTCCAGAATAACTATTCCTGAATAAATCCATATGAGGACACACTTATTCTGAAAAGAAAGTGTCCATACATGGAGTTATTTGGGAATAACAATTGTTCTACCGTCACCTGAATTAACTTTCAGGCATAGAAAAAGCCCTATAATAAACAGAACACTATTACAGCCTGATTGGATGCACAAGACAAGACAGAAGATAATAATAATCAGAGGGAAGCACATCACACAGAACAATCAGTATTTTAGAGGACATTTGACTAGACAGAACTAAGATGCAGATATGTGATTTTTTTTCTTTAAGTGTTTACATTAAAGCTCTTCTTTAAACTGAAGAGGGGGAAATAATTAAGCCAACTAATTGCCAGACTGATTTAACTGACTATGTATATTGTGTGTCTCCTAAAAAGGATAAAATTCTTTTATCTAGACTGCTTAGGGCAGCTTTTTACTGGCACATGATTTCATATCTAGTAATGCAATGAATTAGACGGGAGCCAAAGCTAAATAGGAGATGAAAGTATACGAGTGACAATGTCAGCCACACAGACTTCATTCTCGCATTTTTTCAACCATTCCCTCTGTATTTGGAACATTCCTTTTGTGATGCACAGAGCTGTGTATTATCCAGTCTGGGAAGGGTGTTGTCTCATTGTATATAATAAACCATTTATACTAAGAGTTCCCCATCTCTCCCCCCTTCTCCCCACTTATGATTTCAAGGCAACGTGGGATGGCCTTTCTTGGAGAATCAGCCTAGCCAGTTTTGTAGAGTACAAGGGTGTTGTTGTTCCCTGTTGAGCCCTGGGATTAGGAAATGTTGCTTCTTCTATGGTCAGTCAAGTAATGACTTGCGGATGGGGGCCCAATGCCAAGCGCTACCTCACTTCTGGCACGTTCCACCCATAGCGTCCATCCTAACCCTACCCTCTTCCTGGGCTGCCGTATCTTCAGTCAGGCAGAGAAAAAGCCTTCTCCTTGCTTTCCTCTAGTGGCTCCTAGAATGCTGTAGGGTTTCTTGTCTGAATGGTAATAACTGATAGGGTGTGCTAGAAAGAGTCACACTGTAGTGGCTGCTGAACAACTGAGGGGCAGCTAGGAGAGAGCTGGGAAGTACTTTTGCTGCTGCTATGGTATGATAAGGCATTAGCAAACTCAGGGACAAACCCCCATCCTCCTATTTGCTGCAGGAGAGGTGCTCTTTCAGTTCTGCAGAGTGGTGAAAGGCAGCTATAAACTGGGCCAACCAGCATCGTGGGAGCTGCCCGGATGTAAGTTGCATATCTGTAACTATCTCTTTTGCTGCTAGGCTATGGAAAAGGGTATAAAATGATGTTAAAAGGAAGGCAGCCACAACAACATAGGTTATAGAATGGACAAGAATATATTAGGCTTAAAATCTCACCAGTGACTCAGAGAATCATTTTTGACCAATTGGTTAATATTGTTGATTAGACTAAAATGAGCCATCTGCATGTTAGATGACAAAACATTATTATGGTGGTCTTTCAGCACTTGAACACTGTTTATTATTACACAGTGTTCTGTCTGACATGCTGTCTATCCTCCCCCCACTGAGCTAGTGAATGCTAGAAAGAAATCTCTTTAAATCCTTATTATTTTTATAGGGTCACTTTATTAATTCTCCTCCCACATCCCCTCCTTTCTACTACTTTGAATGTACAAAGTACCTGCAGGATGGGGAGGGAGCATGCTCATGCTACTAAACTAATGTGACAATGTCCTTGGGCAAACAAGTGCACTTTCTTGTAGACAAAACCCTGCAACCTGCCCCAGATAAAGCACACAAGAGATCCCTCAGAATAATAAACAACTATGCATATCTGTACAGACAATTAAAAACAACAAAAGCCAACTTGCCTTGAAGCACTAGGATATGTGACAGTACTGCTAGGCAGACCTCCATAGCCCATACTAAGTACCAGCAGACAAGATAGCTTAGAAGATTAGAATGCCTTGAGCTAGACTGATTCCTAGGGATACAGGGAGGTGCAAATTGGGGATTCACTCAGTGCTTAATTTGTGCCAGGGCTGAGCCCCGGCACTTCTGGGCTTGGCAGTTCATAGCCCCAGCACCTCTGGGGTTGCCCAGTCAGTTATGAAAGTTACAAAATTGCTTGAGCCAACGCACCTCTTTCATTACAAATTAAGCACTGGATTCACTGCAGGGAGAGCAGGTGGTGTCATTTGAGAGAGAAGGGCAGTTTTAACTCTCTGCGGGTGGCTCCAGCCAGCAGAGGCTACAGAATGGATACACTGAATTAGCCCATCCCTGGCTGACTTGCCCATAACCCTTCTCTAGCCCAGAATGCCCTATATTAGCTGTGTGAAGTTCCACCCCTAGCCCCAGTGGAGAGGAAGTGGACTGACCCTTACATTAGCTATATTAGCTGTGTGAAGCTCCACCCCTAGCCCCAGTGGATCTCTTGCATGACCTCAGCTCCTCTTAGAGTGGCTTTTCTGCTGTTAAGGGCTATTATCAGGGTCTGCTCTGCCTTTTGACAGTGCAGGCCCTGAATGAATCTGACCCATAGGAGTATAAGGACATCAGTTACATAGTCCGTAGATTAATAGCAGTAGCCTAGAACTCAGCCAACAGTTAGTACCTGAGAAGTATTCACTCACCTCTGAGGTAGGCGAGATTCACCCACTGGAAGGGAGAAGTGAAAGGGAATAAATGGCATCTCAGCTAAAGCCTCCCCAAAAGACATTGCCCGTGCATTGAGTGAGCAGGATTTCTAAACAAAAAAATAGGATGCCTGTCACAGGACGAGGTGGAGCTCAGACGTGCAGGGTGGTGATGCTGGTTTGCTGGGCATCAGCAGATTGTGTGTATGAAAGGATGAAAGAAAAGGGGACCCTATCTTCTCTCCCAAGCCAAGCAAGCCTGCTTCCCCTGCTCTCGTCTACTGCTGTGCTGTACGTAGGACTGGTTCAAGGGCTTGTTCAGCGTGTGTGGAGGGGAGGGGTCTCACTGGAAACGCTGGCAGGGTGTTAACGTGTGAGAGGCCTGGTAAGGTGAGATCCTTGAGGCACAGGTGTGCCTGTTGTCAATTTCACCAGATCAGTGGCCTGCAGCCCCTCTGAGCCACCAGTCTGGGAGGGGCTACAAAACAGCACTGGTTATTCATATTGGCTTTGGGACCAAGATTTGATAAAGTCCAAATGCTTACAATAGTAGGGGTTTGGGGGGGCATCAGTGGGAATAAGGCCTGCAGGATTTGGCCCTAAGTGGGTAAATATCCTTTAAAATTGGGTATTAAATGGGTTGATCTCATCTACCCCTCTGTGAAAACCTGTGATCTGTTCATCATGTCAATAGCATCGTATTCATAAATGTACCACCGTGTCAGGGCTGCCTGGTGTTTTCCACTGAAATTGGCATATCTACTTAGGAATCAGTAAAACGAAAATGTCAGGAATTTCAGACTGGGTTTCAGCAAGTAGTGAAAGGAGGGTGATGACTGCCATAGGTCTGAAGAGTTATGAACTGCCTGAATCTCCTGTTTTATGGAACAGCTTAGCCATAGAGCATATTACTCCACTGCCGTTGTGGCCTGATCCTGGCTATGGCCTTAAATTCTCTGAGGATGTTATTCATAAATGCTCAGTTAATCAAACTCAGGCCCTCGCTTCAGAATTCTACTGTGCGGGCCAAACTAATTGCCAGGATAAGTGAGGTGCCAAACCCTAGAAGGTAAGCTAAAATTTGTGTGTCCTGGCTCGGAGAGCCACTATGTTTCAAACTTGAAATTAAAAAAAAAAAAGTGTTTTTTAACATTTATTAAATAGTTGATTTTCCAGCCCAACAATTAGAACTTTGTGCTTCTGAAAGGATTTACCCTGTGAATCAGTAGATCGCCTTTATTTTTTTTTTAATTTTACCAAAACAAAAAAAGGTTTCTCTTTCTAGAAGTAAGGATCTATTTCAAAATCATCCCTGGCTAGTGTCACCATGCTGAAACAGAAGACAGTTTTCTTGGTGAAATGGCAGTGCCCCAGATGCCAGACCCGCACGGAAGGTGTGCCAGGGTCTGTGAAGATTTGTGTGTCTCCCCTGCCATCACAAACAGGAATGTTATATCTTGCAACAGGGGAACTGGCATATTCCCCATTGATTACACCCTCTTTCTGAGAGAGAGAAAGAGAGAGAGAGAGAGATGAATGATTTTCTTTATTCTTTTCACATGGAAAAATGCTACAAAATCAGTGACACTTGGTTTTTAACCATGGAAGGCAAAGAATCCAACACAAAATGCTAAGGAAGCCCCTAATAATCTTTCCCCCTCCCCCGCCACAACTTTCCATTAAGATGCTGCAATGGACTCAATAGACAACAACACAGGACTTTGGGCCTTCTGACTTCAAATCCGTTCCACTCCCTTAGCCCACACTGCTATGAACACATTGCAGAGTATTTTATCTCATCCGCTCTTTACCACCCCAGAGTGCATGAAATTCTGTGACTCTGAAGGAATGAACATTAATGAGATTCAAGTGGCAAAGGACAATTATTCAGACATCAGTGATCCCTCAGGATATTAGATTGGATACCTAACCAGGGCAATTTCTTCCCATACACAAACAGTTAATATTTTGAATCCAAAGAGGAACCCCTCCCTCCCACCTCATCTCCCCACAGCATGTCAGCATATGCCCTAGGGTAAGTTTCACCTATTTTCTGGGCACCTGATCAAGGATCATCTGTTAGATGAGGTAGCTATATCACTCATGACTCCGCAGGCAAGGCGCATATAAGAGGACACTGGTGGACTTTGGTCAACGAAGTGAGAACTTGTGACCAAAAGGCCTCTTCCTTCTCCATTAAACTCAAAGTCAATGGGAATTTTGCCATTGACTTCAGCGGGAGCTGGGTCAGGCTGAAAGTATTGTCTCCTTATTAAAATAAAATAAAATAAAAATAAAAAGGACTGCTTTTGCATAGCCTACATCCTAGTGAACTTATCTGATATTCTTATACTAGATATAGGAGCTGATATAACTAGGTTTAACAATGGAGTTGTACTTATTTATACTTAGAATGAACTGAACCTATTCGGTGCCAGAAATGGAATGTGCTGGCTTAGATTCTGATACTCACACTGAAAACTACTTTCCTCCACAAGCAGCCTTATTTACTTCAGTGCCAGTATTTGTGAAGTAAGGTGCTATTCAACATGAGAAGAGGTGTCAGAATCTGATCCTGTGTAAGTATTCTGCTAATTTTATCACAGAGCTTAAATAGAGTTGGGACAATATTTTCAAAAACACCTAAGTGCTTTTGGATCCTAAGTCCCATTTGCAAAAGAAACTTAGGCACTTAGGAACCTAAATCTCATTGACTTTCAAGGCTCCAAAGTCACTTTTGAAAATGGGACTTAGGATCCCACGTTACTCAGGCCCAAGGAAGTTAGGTACCTAAATATATTTAAGGGTGAATAATTTGCAATGAATAATTTAGTCAATACACTTTGCCTCTTTCTGTTTTTCAGACTTTCCATGAACAGATTATAAAATTCTCAGATTCATTTTTTATTCAAAATGATTCATGAATTTCTTCAGCAAATTATTATTGCTCTGCAGAGCTACATAAATTGCACATACAGAATTGCTTCTGTTCCCTAACTGTAAAACCTATGTAGCAACAGCATAGACTCCATATCACACATTTAAACATCATATTCTAAATTCACACTGTTGTAGGTTAATCACTATATGCAATTCAAGATTTTGCCTTTGGCAAATAGTTGAGCATTCAGGTGGGAAAAAAGAAAAGCTTTTCATGAGTATTCATGCTAGCAAAGCTTAAGAGCTTAAATGTTCATAGAAAGTGAACAGGGAAGAGTCACATGTATGGTTGAATTGAAATATGTTTTCAAATTTGAATAAATATCCATAAGAGAGACCTTTTTTTTGGCATTATTCACCTGATTCCAGTAAATATACACTGTAAATGCTAGGGATTAATGAGTATCAAGTGATTTGGAGTTGGTTTTGGAGAAGCACCTCAAAGTCTGTGTTCTTATCCAAACTATCTGAACACTTGAGTATGCAAAACTGGACAGAGAATTCCTTGAGATCAGAGATGAAGATTGGGAATCGGATGAGAACAAATCTATGAGAATTTTGGCACTTTTTTCAACCCAGAAATATAGAAGCACATGAAAAAATAGCAATAATAAATAATAGGATTTATGTTTTCTCATTGCCGCTATCAACAAAGCCAAACCCCAGGAAAGGATAAGCTTGGACATTTGTGTAGTCGCTTCAGATCAGTGTGGGAATTTTAGCTGGTTTTAAACACTTTTCTGAACTGGTTCACCTATCTCTAATAAATATATGAATCATTTGGATTGGATGGGCCTTCTTCGTCATCTACCCCATCCTTCTACATCATGCCAGCACTGATTTCACTGTATCTGATTCACTGTTGCCCTGCCCCTTGCTCAATCATTTACATCAGTGCAAAGCAGGTGTAAAATGCCAACATTCTGATCTGGTGGTGGTTGACACTAATTTTGCACTGATTTTTAATGACTACGCAAAGTGCAGGATGAAGCTGAATTGGGCCCAGAATTCCAAAATTAGCCCCAACAAGTGGGTGTCTAGTCTAGCCGCCAGTATCTCCTGTGAAGGGGATTCCTCAGCATCCTTTACAAGGGCTTTCTTTGCATTTGACATCTGATAAATCTTTCCTGTGTTGGGTCAGAGTCTTTGCTGGTATAAATTGGCATAACTCCAATGACTTCAATGGAGTTGCACTGATTTACACTGATCTAGCCAATGATGTTTTTACTGATTTACACTGACCTAGCCAATCATGTTTTTAAAAGTACATTAAAGACCAGCCACTATCAGGTATACGCTCATAAGCTTGTAGCAGTACATCATAAAGGATCTGTAACACCAACTAAGTTGAAATGAATCTGAACAAATCCCTATATGCTCCTAATTGCTGGTAAATCCATACACACATGGTACAACTTTATTAACAGAGCTCCATCGGTCTGCTAGGGTCTCTTCCACTAATCATCAACAATATGGGAGCCTTTCCCCCATTACAAACCTAAAAAAGCAAGCAAAACTAAGCTTCAGAGGGAGTGAGAAATTTCATTCTCAAGTCTGAGATAATGCTTGAGGTTTGGAAATAGCTCACACAAAACCTGGCTCATTTGAAATTTGTGTGCTGAAAGCACTTGAGTTTCAAGGGGTTCCAGGTTTTGCACAACTCTGCCTAACAAAATCACTTTAAAATCTGCAAGGAACAATGCACACAAACCATGTTCATTTGCTCTGAGCAATTAAGGCTTGGTAATTTTCTTTTATCTTTATAAAGTACTAAGAGGTTTACCTGATCACACAGGCGTAACTTCCAATCTGGAATAAAAAGACTTCTCATGCTCCAAATGCATCAATATCAAAAACAATAATCCTTGCTGAAGAACTACTACACTTTCTGTAAGCAATGGAATAAAGGGCTTATTTTTTAGATTCAAAGGCATAAAAGCAATAAGCTGTTAATTTTTTATTAAATAAAATGGATTTTCAGGACTTCCCTTTCAGTTCTGTGGTTAACTTGTCATTTTCCACAATCGCTGCCCTGGAGATTCACTTGGATTTGAATTAGAGCAGGGCTTTTCAACCTTTTTTCATTTGTGGACCCCTAAAAAATTTCTAATGGAAGTGCCGACCCCTTTGGAAATCTTAGACACAGTCTGTGGACTTCCAGGGCTCTGCGGACCACAGGTTGTAAGCCACTGTTTTCTGGTAACAGCAACCTTTTGCGGATCCCTTAGACATAGCCTGAAGACCGCCAGGGGTCCATGGACCACAGGTTGAAAACCATTGAATTAGAGGGAGTATGCTTAGATCTACATCAAGGACAGAACCACTATAATACATAGTTGAGAACATGATGGGGACCTCATTGGCAAAGAATTTCTTATTGAAGTTTATTATCCATCAGACTGTCATGCCTTTTGAGACACCGATAAAGACAAAGCTTCCAGGAAAGGTCTGGGGAAGCATTTGGGGACAAGGAACGGTGTTATCTTATTAATACAGCATTATAAGTATGCATCACACAACAGTGGCCAATAAAATGGGAAGTCCCTTCCTTTAGATGTTACTACATGGAAGGAACAGATCCTGCAAACTCTTGCTCAGGTGAGTAGCACTTATTCGCATAACCAGTCTCAAATAAATGGTACTCCTCATGTGAGTCAGGATTTACATGACTGGGATTCAAGGCCCTAAACCTGCTAGCAAATCCATGCAACTGGGCCTCTGCCTCCATGTGGTACGCTATTGAAATATTTATTTGATGTTATATGGAAATACAAACTTGGCCCTGGTCTACATTGGGGCGGGAGGTCAACGTATCTTAGGTCGACTTACCTCACGTCCTCACGGCGCGGGGTCGACTGCCACCGCTTCCGCCTCTCACCATGGTGGAGTACAGGAGTCGATGGCAGAGCGATCGGGGCTTGATTTAACGTGTCTACACTAGACACGATAAATTGATCCCCGATAGACGTACCCTTGGCCAAACTAGAGACATTTAAGTCTGCTGAAGTGAATCAAAATTGTGCAGCTTCAGTAGAGGAGTTTGTGACCTCACGTTGTTGAATTACCACATCATAATTTCATGCTGCAATATAAGTTTCACAATGTCATAGTACACAATACCCTGGGAACCCATCCCCAGAGCCAAGGTGGCAGGAGAGGACTGGTTGCATTTGGAAATAGTCCAGAATGGCCTCCTTTCTGGGACACCTTGCCAAGAATGCAGGCTTCAGAAGACCATCTGTTTCCTGTGAAGCCAGACAAGAATACTTTACGATTTGTGAATCTACCTCCAGAATACTGGTGGAAGACGGTATGTTAGTACAGCCCACATTGTGGGACCCCACCGTGTGGCGCACACGGTCTCAGAGTCCTTGCCATTTCCAACCAACAAGAGCACCAGGCTTCAGGAGACAGCAAGATTTTCCAAGCTTCTTTGTGACTAAGAGAAATGTGACCGCCTCTGGGTTCTCTCACACTCCATGTCTCCTTTATCTATGTTCATCATTTTGAAATTACTAAGCCCTAGTCTCTGTAGTACCTCACAATACTCTTATAATGACAGGGGGTCACATTGTAAATGAGAGCTGGTTTTATATGGGTATTGTACAATTAGAAAATATCACCAGTGCTGAGGTCCATGTTTTTGGAAGGATTTTTCAATAGATATTATGCAATTTAATTTACCACACGCTAACAACCAGTCTTACAGAGAGATTAGAGCAAGCCTATTACTCCTTATTGGAGAGTTTGTTTTTAAAAACAAAGATCTTGCTTTTGACTGTAACTATATATAAATACATCTACATATGTCATGGGTGAAATCTTGCCTGTGATACATTCATGCAGTTCACATTGATTTCAGTGGCACTTATACATTCATCGAAGCATAATATTTGGCCCTATGACTCTTAACATTTTATTTGCAAGGCACAGCGGGCACAGTGTTCTGAGGATTCAGAGCAGGCTACGCAGCGGGGACAGAAGGCCAGTGAGGACAATTGGCGGCATGTGACCTCCAGAAGAGGAAAGAGTATGAGACAAGTCCATGTACCAGAAACGCATATTCAGATGAGCAACCGTTTTCATGTTCTCTCCACAGGTACTAGTGCAGAGAGTGGAGTGAATGATACATCTGAGGGAACAGAGCAGAAGGAGACTCCGCTGACTGGAAGGCATGAGATGCACAGTCCTAGGGATGGGGGTTCCACGACCACCACTCCCAAGAGGAGGAGGAGGGTGGTGGTGGTCGGGGACTCTCTCCTCAGGGGGACTGAGTCATCTATCTGCCGCCCTGACCGGGAAAACCGAGAGGTGTGCTGCTTGCCAGGGGCTAGGATTCATGATGTGACGGAGAGACTGCCGAGACTCATCAAGCCCTCAGATCGCTACCCCTTCCTGCTTCTCCACGTGGGCACCAATGATACTGCCAAGAATGACCTTGAGCGTATTACTGCAGACTACGTGGCTCTGGGAAGAAGGATAAAGGAGTTTGAGGCGCAAGTGGTGTTCTCGTCCATTCTCCCTGTGGCAGGAAAAGGCCGGGGTAGAGACCGTCGAATCGTGGAAGTCAACGAATGGCTACGCAGATGGTGTCGGAGAGAAGGGTTCGGATTCTTTGACCATGGGATGGTGTTCCAAGAAGAAGGAGTGCTAGGCAGAGATGGGCTCCACCTGACGAAGAGAGGGAAGAGCATCTTTGGAAGCAGGCTGGCTAACCTAGTGAGGAGGGCTTTAAACTAGGTTCACCGGGGGAAGGAGACCAAAGCCCCGAGGTAAGTGGGGAAGTGGGATACTGGGAGGAAGCACAAGTAGGTGAGTGCAAGAGGGGAGGGCTCCTGCCCCATACTGGGACAGCAGGACGATTGGTGAGTTATCTTAAATGCCTATACACAAATGCAAGAAGCCTGGGGAACAAGCAGGGAGAACTGGAAGTCCTGGCACAGTCAAGGAATTATGATGTAATTGGAATAACAGAGACTTGGTGGGATAACTCACATGATTGGAGTACTGTCATGGACGGATATAAACTGTTCAGGAAGGATAGGCAGGGCAGAAAAGGTGGGGGAGTTGCGTTGTATGTAGGAGAGCAGTATGACTGCTCAGAGCTCCAGTATGAAACTGCAGAAAAACCTGAGAGTCTCTGGATTAAATTTAGAAGTGGGAGCAACAAGGGTAATGTCGTGGTGGGAGTCTGCTACAGACCACCAGACCAGGGGGATGAGGTGGACGAGGCTTTCTTCCAGCAACTAACAGAAGTTACTAGATCACAGGCCCTGGTTCTCATGGGTGACTTTAATCACCCTGATATCTGCTGGGAGAGCAATACAGCGGTGCACAGACAATCCAGGAAGTTTTTGGAAAGTGTAGGGGACAATTTCCTGGTGCAAGTGCTGGAGGAACCAACTAGGGGAAAAGCTCTTCTTGACCTGCTGCTCACAAACAGGGAGGAAATAGTAGAGGAAGCAATAGTGGATGGGAACCTGGGAGGCAGTGACCATGAGATGGTTGAGTTCAGGATCCTGACACAAGGAAGAAAGGAGAGCAGTAGAACAGAGACCCTGGACTTCAGAAAAGCAGACTTTGACTCCCTCAGGGAACTGATGGGCAAGGTCCCCTGGGAGAATAACATGAGGGGGAAAGGAGTCGAGGAAAGCTGGCTGTATTTTAAAGAATCCTTATTGAGGTTGCAGGAACAAACCATCCCGATGTGTAGAAAGAAAAGTAAATATGGCAGGCGACCAGCTTGGCTTAACAGTGAAATCCTTGCTCATCTTAAACACAAAAAAGCAGCTTACAAGAAGTGGAAGATTGGACAAATGACCAGGGAGGAGTATATAAATATTGTTCAGGCATGCAGGAGTGAAATTAGGAAGGCCAAATCACACTTGGAGTTGCAGCTAGCCGGAGATGTTAGGAGTAACAAGAAGGGTTTCTTCAGGTATGTGAGCAACAAGAAGAAAGTCAAGGAAAGTGTGGGCCCCTTGCTGAATGAGGGAGGGAACCTAGTGACAGAGGATGTGGAGAAAGCTAGTGTACTCAATGCTTTTTTTGCCTCTGTCTTCACAGACAAGGTCAGCTCCCAGGCGGCTGCACTCCGCAGCACGGTATGGGGAGGAGGTGACCAGCCGTCTGTGGAGGAAGAAATAGTTCGGGACTATTTAGAAAAGCTGGACGAACACAAGTCCATGGGGCCGGATGCACTGCATCCGAGGGTGCTAAAGGAGTTGGCCGATGTGATTGCAGAGCCATTGGCCATTATCTTTGACAAATCATGGCAATCGGGGGAGGTCCCAGATGACTGGAAAAAAGCTAATGTAGTGCCCATCTTTAAAAAATGGAAGAAGGAAGATCCGGGGAACTACAGGCCAGTCAGTCTCACCTCAGTCCCTGGAAAAATCATGGAACAGGTCCTCAAGGAATCAATTCTGAACCACTTAAAGGAGGGGAAAGTGATCAGGAACAGTCAGCATGGATTCACCAAGGGCAAGTCATGCCTGACTAACCTAATTGCCTTCTATGATGAGATAACTGGCTCTGTGGATGAGGGGAAAGCAGTGGATGTGCTATTTCTTGACTTTAGCAAAGCTTTTGATACAGTCTCCCACAGTGTTCTTGCCAGCAAGTTAAGGAAGTATGGGCTGGATGAATGGACGGTAAGGTGGATAGAAAACTGGCTGGATGGTCGGGCTCAACGGGTAGTGATCAATGGCTCCATGTCTAGTTGGCAGCCGGTATCAAGTGGAGTGCCCCAAGGGTCGGTGCTGGGGCCGGTTTTGTTCAATATCTTCATCAACGATCTGGAGGATGGTGTGGACTGCACCCTTAGCAAGTTTGCAGATGACACTAAACTGGGAGGAGTGGTTGATACGCTGGAGGGTAGGGACAGGATACAGAGGGACCTAGACAAATTAGAGGATTGGGCCAAAAGAAATCTGATGAGGTTCAACAAGGACAAGTGCAGAGTCCTGCACTTAGGACGGAAGAATCCCATGCACTGCTACAGACTAGGGACCGAATGGCTGGGCAGCAGTTCTGCAGAAAAGGACCTAGGGGTTACGGTGGACGAAAAGCTGAATATGAGTCAACAGTGTGCCCTTGTTGCCAAGAAGGCTAACGGCATTTTGGGCTGTATAAGTAGGGGCATTTCCAGCAGATCGAGGGACGTGATTATTCCCCTCTATTCGGCACTGGTGAGGCCTCATTTGGAGTACTGTGTCCAGTTTTGGGCCCCACGCTACAAGAAGGATGTGGATAAATTGGAAAGAGTCCAACGGAGGGCAACAAAAATGATTAGGGGGCTCGAGCACATGACTTATGAGGAGAGGCTGAGGGAACTGGGATTGTTTAGCCTGCAGAAGAGAAGAATGAGGGGGGATTTGATAGCTGCTTTCAACTACCTAAAAGGGGGTTCCAAAGAGGATGGATCTAGACTGTTCTCAGTGGTAGAAGATGACAGAACAAGGAGTAATGGTCTCAAGTTGCAGAGGGGGAGGTTTAGGTTGGATATTAGGAAAAACTTTTTCACTAGTAGGGTGGTGAAGCACTGGAATGGGTTACCTAGGGAGGTGGTGGAATCTCCTTCCTTAGATGTTTTTAAGGTCAGGCTTGACAAAGCCCTGGCTGGGATGATCTAATTGGGTTTGGTCCTGCTTTGAGCAGGGGGTTGGACTAGATGACCTCCTGAGGTCCCTTCCAACCCTGAGATTCTATGATTCTATGATATCTGTGAGGCAAATGGCACGGGACTCTAACCTTTCTTGTTTAAACTTAACCAAATTTTTCTATTAAAAACAAGATAGCACGGCCGTTTCCAGCCAACAAGACCATCAGGCTTCTCTACACTTAAAATCTGGATGTTTCCAATGAATACAGCATCACTTAAGAACTGAGGCCACCATATTCAAATGTAGGTGCCTAAAGTTAGGTATCTAAATTTACATGCTTTCGTATGGATGTGGGCACCCAAATTTTAAAAATGTTGTCACACACTCTGTCTGTAGAAACCGTGTGTGCAAAATGGCAACAGAGAACTCCATTTCTGAGGTGATTGTAACTGGCAGGTAGTTATGTGACTATGAGGTGATTTGGCTCATGTCCTGTACTGTAGCTACTGTTATAATGAGGATAATGGCATTGATATGTTTTATTACTGTAATATCATTTCCTCTAATGAGCTCTTGGAATACTTGCAGCTGTTCAAAGTTTGTGTCACTTCAGTTGAAACTATGGGCACCCAGAATGTTTATTGTTCTGTGGCCAGAGCTAATCTACCTTTAGGAGCTGTATTGTACAGTACAGTACATTCTGCCAATGTGCCTTGTGCCTTCAGGTCATTTAATACAATAGTACTCACAGGTCCTTCTGTGGCAATGCTCCAGAGGAAAAATTGATGCTTCTTTTGTGCTCTTGACCCATACATGGGCTGTCACTGCCTTCCTTGAGGTGAGAGGACAAGGTGGGTGAGGTAATATATTTTATTGGACCAACTTCTGCTGGTGAGAGAAACATGCTTTCGAGCTACACAGAGCTCTTCTTCAAGTTTCTAATATCCTGGGATGAAAACAGCTACAACAGCACTGCATACATCCCTTGAGGGGAGAAAAATACATTTCCTCCAAGCAAATCAAGTAGTATTTCCTCCCAGGATAGAATTGTCTACATAAATTCAGCCTAGATTCAACAAAAATACATGTTTATTGAGCAATTCGCAGGAGAAGAATCAGAAAACAAGGCATCAATTATACTGAAATGGAAGTCACACAGCCTGACAGAATGCAGAGATGCTGTACGGTTACCAATGCTTGATCATGCAATAATTCCTATCCCCACACCACCAGATACGCAATTCCCTGCACTTCAGCTGGTGGATGGCCTTGTACGATTTCCAGAGTCTTTGTATGGTTCTCAGTCATGGTTCTGGGGATATGCAAAGGAAGAGCAAAGCGAGAAGTCTGTGGAGAAAGACGTAATGAAAAGATGAACTAGGGAAGGAAGAGATTGCTGGAGGGAGATCCAGGGAAAGTATACAGATGGTGAGGGAAGAAATATAGAGGGAGACTGTAGAAGGGAAAGAAAGCATGGCAGCTACATGCAAAGAGAAGGAGGGATGTGGGGAAAGGCCGACATGGGGAAACAATAGGAGAAAGTACAAAGGAAACAGTGCAGATAAGAGAAAAGAGTGAATGTGGACAATAAGAGGGGATCATGAAATGGGAAAAGGGAAGGAAAAAGCAATAACTACACTCAACATTAGAGTGAACTATTTCTCTCAAACTTGGTCTACACTAGCAACTTATGTCGCTATAACTACGTCACCTGAGCGACACAGTTATTCCAGGTGTAGACAGCGCTTTGTCAACAGTGGATTACCTATGCTGATGGGAGCAGCGTAGGTAGCGTCTTCACTGAAGCACTGCAACTGTGCCTGCTGCAGCCTTTTAAGTGTACGCAAGCCCTTGGTCACCTTAGTACATTCTGGCCAGTATCTCGGGGCAAGGTCTTAATGGGTGATGTATAGATTTTTTTCTATAAAACAGGTTTATTATAGACCCTCTTTTATATTTCCCCCTCTGACCTTGAGAGGAGCCAAATGTGTTTTGCTTAGAGCACTGATATACGCGTGGCCAGCCCTTGCAATTTAAGACTGTTCTGCTCTGCCTCACCGCTAGTCATTGCACCTGGCCGGGTACTGGGCTCCTTCTGAATGCCAGGCCAAGATCCCAAAGATCCACTGTTATTCCTCCCCTGAGTGGAGTGCAGTTAATTACTGGGTCTGCAGAATAACAGGAAACCCACAGAATTTCTCACAATGAGAAACAATAATAATAATATTACCATCTACAGAAGTTTTTTGAGCAGCAGTGGTCCACATGCAGTATTTCTTAAGTAAGTTCATCAGGTATTCACATTTTTTAAAATTAAACACTGTAAAACCTTCCTTCACTGGATCTGGGCACACGAAAAGCTAAATTACCCATGCTTTCAAAACATGAAAAGATCAAATACATTTCAAGTTGTCATGGAAGCAGATTGTTGTGCCAATAGTGGAGCTCTGTAGTTGAGGATAATTAACCTTAATTACCCTGACGTACTGATACCAAAAATATTTGGTTACAAATGATGCTTACAGTGCATAAGATTGACAAACGTGCTCACTTTGGGCTGTGTGGTTTGATTTCATTAGTGGAGTTGACACAGAAATTTGGTCGTAGCATGATACCACTTTTAACAGCCGTGTTGAACCCAACGGCACACCTTCTAATACCCCTACATTTGGACAGACTGGCTGTATGTGCTAAAGGCAAAAAAGTCAGAAAAAGTGGTAAAGTTTCATTTAATATTCTGGAGATATGTTGCCAACAAATATACGGTACTCATCACCTAATCCCTCTTCTTTACTAGCCTGGCAGAATGAGGAACACATTTTTTCCAAGTTCAGAACCCTGACATGGAAAGCCTGACAATCAAAACCCTGTTCTGTACAATATGGGAAAAAAACAAAACCTTTACATTTAAATAACATTAAGGTTGTGACACACAGCAACAAAAAAGAGGAAATTCCCTTTAAGGCTAACCGTCCATCCATCCATCACAACTGTGTGTCTTTTTTTTTTTTGGACAACACAATGATTTGAAGGCTGACATATCAGCCTTAACTCTGAATTTCCTGGTTTTTGTAGGATTGTGGCACAACTTGAATGTGAAGTGCAGTTTGGGGGTATTTAATTTACTTGTTTTCTAATTATTATTTTTTAAAAGAAACAGTTATTAGGGCAAGGTGTGGTCCAGCAATTTAAAGGATGAGATTTAAGACTCTGGGTTCTAAACCAGCACTGCAGTGTTAATATGCAATTGCTTTTTTGACATCAGGGAAATTTCTAGTTGAAAGCTTCACGGTTGTAATAAATAATAACAGTTAATAAAAAGCATAGCCCTGTAAATAAACAGCACACAGACAGAGCAGGACAACTAGACTTTGACTATGTCTCTTTCTCTAAAGAACCAGGGCCTTAGATTGCACGCTCCATCATAGGGCAGGGATCACATCATTACTTATGGTTGCACAGAAATAGGCATGTGGGTACTCAAATTATAATAATAAAATAGTAATAAAATAAATAATTATTATGATTGGAGACTGGCAAATTTATAGCAAAAATTGTTTTGGATGTGATCATGTTCATTTTCCACAAATATTCTTATGAACACATTTGCTGTCGGGAACACCTGCATGCGAATTTTAAGTGACTATTATGGAATATTCACAGACACTAATACAGAAATGCAAACAATCACAACAGAAACCTGATTCTTAATGTTGGTGGTATTGATCCCATCAGGGTCAGAAACAATATCATGTGACCCATGTGTCCAACCAAAACCAACAAGTACAACTCAAATGTCAGTTGCTTACAAAGAGCTGCTTGCAGATCATCTGCAGTTCAACAGTATTTCACGGGAATTATTCTATGAGTAATTAAACAAATACATTCAAGAAAATCATGAATTGTGTATAAAAAGTTGCAACTAGAAAAGAAGCTAAATTAGTTTGTTATGAATTTGTTGTTCAGCCCTGATAAAAGGGAGAAGAAGGGGAAGAGTGGCATGCATTAAGTGATGTTCCTCTCAGAGATGCTTGGGATCAAAGCAGAGATCAGCTGTCCTGCATGTGTTTAAACCTGCTGTTCTCAGTTGTGCTGACACAGAGTAAGGCATGAAGCCTCTTATGTAACTTCAGTTTCTTTTTTGACAAGTATGACCAGTTCTCAGAAATAGCTGAACTAATATGTAAAAAAAAAAAAGTGTATTTCAAACAGATAAAATAAATTTATGCCTCTGAACTGGGAGTTAGCACACTGACTCCACAAGCCCGGGGCTGAAATATTACTGCTCTGGGGAGAGACAGAGTGTTGATTTTCCATGGTATATTTCTAAGCATTAACATGCCAGGCCAGGGAGTCTTTCACAGTTACTCATTAGATTGGTTGCTTCTTGGGAGGGCAGTTGAGTCTTCCCTCTCTGCCCACCCTCCCCTATTCCGCCTCCCATAGAGTTGTCTCAGGCCAACATGACTTTTCTGACTGGTATTAGCAGGGTGCTGCCAGAGGAAAACTTCTGGAACTCTTATGCTTGTCGTCGTAAGTGGAGGGAAAAGGAGCGAGGGCTATGGAAAGTTATAAGGTTGTAGATGTAGAGAGAGGGAAAGCCGTGCCAGAGTGATTTATTTTTTGGAGCGGGTGAGAGCATGTTTCGTACCCCCTGCAAGAGCTATGCTGGGACTGAGAAAAGTAGTATCCTGTCAGGCAGGTTCCATTTTCCTAACGTGTGCTGCCTTAATAAGTTTATGAGGGCCACCAGAGGCCTGTAAGCTGGGAACAAATCTCAAACCTTGATGATGCTACACCTATTCACACTTTATTACGGAAATAAATCAAAAGCAGACTTTCAGTGAAAAAACTCACTGCTGGAGCAACCACTGCCAGGTTCCTGAAGATGCCAATGTCCAAATGTCTTTTAGTATTTCAGTGTATGTTTTGGCCACCGGAGGCTCAATTTTTCAATTAAGGATAAAAAAAAAATAGCTTCGGGTAAATTTGCCAGCCCAGACAATGAGACTCTTGTTCTTGACGAAGAATTTTATTTATTTAAGTTTTACATTTGTGTTTGTATTTACTTTTTAAAAGAGTGCTGGATCTGGAGCTAGGCCATATCGTGTTTACACAAAAATGAAGTTGACCTTTCTGAAAATGGAGCAAAAGGCTCACATGAAGATGCTGAAGAATGTATGTCACAAGGCACTACCCACTCTACACAGAGGTAGCTTTTGAGAGCTGGGAAGAGAGAGGGAGGTTCAGCTCAGCTGGTCTGGCTTTTCTTTTCTGCAGTCCTGTCTGTTGGGCAAAGGAAATAGCTTCCTTGGCCTTTCCTTAGCACTAGCTATTAATTACCAACAATTCATGGGGCGTGTCACTCCTTTTCTTTGTTTCTGGCAAAACAGAGAGGATACTGGGATTTATTTGTCTGCACCAGGTGAATGGAATTATGGAAAAAGATGTCTCACCAAGAGGAAAAATACTCAGAAATCTATTAATGTGAAAAACTGCTCATTAGACCAATATGTTGTGTTCAGGAATAGAAAGGCATCACTGTACTCAATGTCATAGGTGCCAACTCCATAAGTGCCCCCAGGCACCCACCAGACCTAGCTGATTGGTGGGGCCCCGCATGAAAAACTGATCAGCGGGGCTGCCGATGAGCTGTTTGACAGCTGGGGCATAGGCTCGAGGGAGGGTGGAGAGCAGCAGGTGGGGGCCTAAGGGAGGGGGCAGAGTGGGGTGGGAAGAGGTGGAGCGGGAGCAGGGCCTCAGGGAAAGAGGTGAAGTGGAGGCAGGGCCTCAGGGCGGAGTGGGGGTGGAGCACCCCTGGGGAAAAATAAAAGTCAGCACCTTTGGTCAACATAGCTTCTACTGACACTAGCCAGATTTCACTTAATGTTCCTATTAGGAATACAAGCCACCTCCTTTTAGAGGAATAGTAGTAGTGCTGGGTGAACAGCAAGAGATTCAGTTTAGATAATTCTTAGGGTTGGGCTAGATGAAAAACTCCCAGAACCAACACCAATTCTCAAAATCAAACTAACCCTCTTCCTTTTTCTGAAGGCCTGGAATTTTTGCATAAATATATTTTCACTTCCAGTTTCCAGAAGTACTGAAATGCGAAGAAAAGAGTTCTCTCTCTGCATCTCTACCCAAAAGCACCGGTAGAAGAGACAGATGAAGCATTGTTTGGGCCCATGGAAGTTAATGGGAGCAGGAGCATACCCTTAATGTCTAGGCGCCATGATTACCAGCCCAATTTTGCAGACTCAAGATATTCTGATAAGCATCTGAACTTTTGGAGGTATATCTAAAACAAATTCAAACTCAAGTACTGTCAATTCTTATAGAAACCTCTCTGACCCTTCCCAATCCCTCAACTAACAGATTCAAAAAGTACTATAATCTACAACACTGGTTGCAAATCTTGTGAGACACACGCTCTCATGAGATTTCCAGCACCTCCTGTTTTGGGCAGTTCGCGATAACAAGAGTTGCCTAGCATATAAATAATATTTTGCATTTCTGTCCATTGCTTCATTTCATCCAAGGATTCCAAAGTTCTTCATAAACATTAATTAATTAAATATCACAGCAGCCATGCCAGGTAGGATAAAGAAGAGCCTGTGGAGGCATTATGGTAAGACAACATTTTCAAGCCAGGTTGCCTGAAGTTAGGCAATTATCTTATTATTCATACTTTGGAACCAAAATAAAAATAGTCTGATTTCCTGCATGATTCAATGCACACTAACTCATACAGTGAAAGAGGCAAGGGATTCTGCCTCATCCATCCTATACACTGTGAGACAAGGGCTCTTCAGAAAAAAAAACGGTTACTCACCTCTTGTAACGTTGTTCTTCGAGATGTTATTCATGTCCATTCCAATCATCCCATCTTCCAAAGGTGGGGATTTCCCTAGGTCGACCTATTCACCACCCGAAGCAACAAGAAGTGCCCAATGTTCTGCTCCTTCCAGAAACGCGCCACATGCATGGTCATAGGAAAGTTTTCCCTTAGCAGCTCCCACTGGGTCGGCTGTGGAACCCCCTGGAGTGGCTCCTTCATGGCACTCAATACATGACCCTGCCGATCCGTCCCCTTTCAGTTCCTTCTTGCCGGTTACTCCGTCAGAGGGGAAGAAGGATGGGTATTGGAATGAACGTGGACAACACAGCTCAAAGAACAAAAGTTATGAGAAGGTGAGTAACCTTTTTTATTCTTCGAGTGCTTGTTCATGTTGATTCTAATCAGGTGACTCCCACATTCTATCCCAGAGGAGGAGTCAGAGTCAAGGAATTGCTGATTGGCACACCGCCCTGCCGAATGCAGCATCATCTCCGGAGTGTTGTGTGTTAGCATAGTGAGAGGTAAACGTAGGCACCGATGACCAAGTTGCTGCCCTGCAGATCTCTTGTATTGGGACCTGGGCCAGGAACGCAGCTGACGAGGCTTGTGCCATTGTGGAATGTGCCATAAGAGTTGGGGCTGGGACCTTGGCCAGCTCGTAACATGCGCGGATGCAGGATGTGATATTCTTTGAGATGAGACTGGGAGTGCTTTCATCCGGTCTGCTACCAACAAACAGTTGGTTCGACTTCCTGAACAGTTTCGCATGCTTCAGGTAGAATGCTAGCGCTCTCCGAACATCCAGTGAGTACAACCTCTGCTCTTGGGTACTGGTGTGAGGCTTAGGATAGAAGATGGGTAGAAAAATATCTTGACCAGTGTAGAATTGAGAGACTACTTTGGGAAGGAAGGCTGGGTGAGGCCTGAGCTGCACCTTGTCCTTGTGAAAGACCATATAGGGTGGGCCGGAGGTCAGAGCATTTAATTCGGACACCCGCCTGGCTGATGTGATGGCTACCAGGAAGGCCACCTTCCGTGACAAATAGAGCAGGGAACAAGTTGCCAGCGGTTCAACAGGGGGCCCCATTAGCCTGGTGAGGACCAGGTTAAGGTCCCATGTGGGAACCGGTCACCTAATCTGTGAATATAGGCGTTCCAAGCCCTTGAGGAAACGTCCTACCATGGGGTTAGCAAACACAGAGCATCCAGACGTTCCTGGGTGGAAGGCTGAGATAGCAGCAAGGTGCACCTTGACGGATGCCGCAGCTAGGCCCTGCTGTTTGAGATGCAGAAGATACTCCAGGATGAGTGGTATAGATGCCTGGAGTGGAGGTGTGTGTTGCTGGACACACCAGCAAGTGAATCTCTTCCATTTGGCTAAATAAGTAGCCTTGATGGAAGGTTTCCTGCTGCCAAGTTGAACCTCCCTTACTGGCTCCAAACATAGGAGCTCCATGGGGTTTACCCATGAAGCTTCCAGGCCTTGAGCTGGAGGGACTGGAAGTCTGGGTGGTGGAGGCGACCATGGTTCTGAGTGATCGAATCGGGTCACAATGGTAGTACGATCGGGGTGTCCACAGACAGCTCCAGAAGCATGGTGTACCAGTGTTGACGGCGCCATGCCAGGGCCAGCAGAATCACCTCCGCTTGTCCCTGAGGATCTTGAACAGCACCTTGTGTATGAGTGGGACTGGTGGGAAGGCATACATGAGGCAGTCTCCGCAAGGTAGCAGAAATGCATCTGTGATTGAACCCAGGCTGTGTTTCTGGAAGGAGCAGAACATTGGGCACTTCTTGTTACTCTGTGTGGTGAATAGGTCAACCTGGGGAAATCCCCACCTTTGGAAGATGGGATGAAGAACATCTGGATGGACGGACCATTGGTGGTTGCAGAACAATCTGCTGAGGTGATCTGCTAGTTCATTCTGTGCTCCTGGGAGATAGGACACCTCCAGGTGAATGGAGTGGGCTATACAGAATTCCCATATCCAGAGGGCTTCTCAACATAGGGGGGAAGAACAGGCTCCACCCTGTTTGTTGATGTAGAACATAGCAGTGGTGTTGTCCACCATGACTGCCACACTTTGGCCTTGCATCCAGGACTGGAAAGTTTGGCATGCCAGTCACACTGCTCTGAGCGCCCTGATATTGATATGAAGGGAGAACTCATCCTGCAAACACAGGCCCTGTGTTCGGAGATCTCCCAGGTGTGCCCCCCAACCCAGAGCTGACATGTCCGTTACTAGGGATAAAGAGGATAGTGCTCTGTTGAAGGGGACACCTTCGCATACCATCTGAGGGTTAAGCCACCACTGTAAGGACTCGAGTATGTGTCCTGGCACCATCCCTACTGAGTCCAGCCTGTCACGCCAGGTGATATACCAGGTGTTGGTATATCTGGGTGAGCCATGCTTGAAGGGGTCTGAGCCTCATTCTGGCATGCCTAACTGTGTACACGCAGGCCACCATGTGTCCCAGGAAACTGAGGAATCCCCTTGCGGTGGTGGTCAGGTACCACCTGAGGCTTTGAATAATGTCAGTCATGGCTTGGAAATGGGTCTCTGGCAGAAACGCCCCTGCCTGTACCGAGTCCAGCACCACTCTGATTAATTCTGTTCTTTGGGTCGGTGATACGGTTGACTTGTTCACATTGAGGGGAAGTCCCAATCTCTGGAAAGTGGACCTGAAAAATTGTCCATGAGACTCTACCTGCTCCCTGGTACAGCCCCTGAGCAGGCAGTTATCTAGATATGGGTATACCCACACCTGCTTCCTCTGGAGGAAGGCTGCTACGACCGACATGCATGTGGTGAATACTTGGGGGTGCTGTTGACAGACCAAATGGGAGGACTGTGAACTGATAGTGTTTGTGGTTGAGCACAAACCAGAGAAAACGTCTGTGCGCAGGTCGAATGGTTATGTGAAAGTATGCGTCTTTCATGTTGAAGGTGGCGTACCAGTCTCCTGGATCCCGGGAAGGGATAATAGTGCTTAGGAAGACCATGCGGAACTTCAAATTCACCATGAACTGGTTGAGTCCTCGCATGTCTAAAATGGGTCTGAGACCCCCCTTTGCCTTGGGGATTAGGAAATAGCGGGAGTAGAAACCCTTATCCCATAGCTCCTGAGGAACCTCCTCCACTGCCCCTATGGATAAGGAGTTACTCATGAGAGGGGTCCCTGAACAGGGATGAGGAAGGGGGGATGGGAGGGAGGGAAGGAGCAGAATTGGTGAGAATATCCCTACTCTACCATGCGAAGAACCCAGCGGTCCAATGTTATTTGGGACCAAGCATGAAAGAAGTGGGATAGATGATTCAGAAAACATGGATAAGGATCCGGTGGTGTAGCAGGTGCGCTGTCCTTGGGATCATCTTCAAAAGGCCTGTTTAGAACCTGATGAAGGCTTAGAATGGCCATGACCATGCCCTGAGGGGGGGTTGTAAGGTTTCTGCCTGCCGTTCCTGTCCCTTTGTCAATAAAAATCCTGCTTCAGCCGAGGAGGATATGAGTGTTGTTGTTATGATTGGGGATTAAAGGGCTTGCATTGGGTTGCCAGTGTATGCATTCCCAACGACTTCATGGTCACCCTGGAGTCTTCAAGCTGTGCAGCTTGAAGCCTGTCTGCTCCAAAAAGAGCCCCGCGCCCTCGAAGGGAAGGTCCTGCAGGGTTTGCTGCACTTCTGGGGGTTGCCCGAGTGCTTGAAGCCATGATGTTCTCCTCATGGCTATGCCTGAGGAGAGGGTACAGGCGGCCGAATCCACCAAGTCTAAGGATGCCTGCTGAGAGGTCTGTGCTACCACCTTCCCTTCCTCTACAATGGCAGAGAATTCAGCTCTTTGAATTTCAACATGGAGGACCATGAATTGAAGTTATACCTATTGAGGATAGCTTGCTGGTTAGCTATCCTCAGCTGGAGGCCCCCAATGGCATAGACCTTTCTACTGAATAGGTGCATCCTTTTTGCCGTCTTAGATTTGGGGGCTGGTCCTAGCTGTCCCTGATGCTCTTTCTCGTTAGCTGCCGACACGACCAGAGAGCATGGCTGCGGGTGTGAGAATAAGTATTCATAGCCCTTGGAAGGGACAAAGTATTTGCGCTCCACACCCCCGGCAGTCGGCGGAATTGAGGCCAGGGTCTGCCATAGGGTCTTTATATTGTTTTGAACAGTTTTGATCAAAGGCAGGACCTTTGATCGAAACTGATGGACCTTCAGGAGTGAGAATATCCACCATGGGGTCCTCAGCCTCGACCACCTCCTCCGCTTGAAACCCCATGTTGTGGGCAGTCCACCTAAGGAAGTCCTGATGTGCCTTATGGTCAATTGGAGGAGGGTCCGAAGCTGACGCTCCTGCCACAGCTTCATCAGGGAAAGAGGACGAAGTGACCAGAGGGGGTACTGGGTCCTCCATGCCCCTCCGGCTCCCTAATCTCCTCTTGGTAAGTGCACATCCCTATGGCAGTTACAGCCTGGGATGCTGTAGCCTGACTCTGAGTCTGGTCCCGTGTTGGGGTCGCCTCTGTCGCGACTCGAACCTAAAGGGGCAGTTGGGACAGAGTGGCCTCGGATCCCTGAGGCGTAGGCCTGTCCCTAGGAGAGTGGGGTGGCCGGAGTTCTAATGCTACTGATCTTGATCCTCTTGAAAAGGTATTCTGGGCCTGATGGTAAGCCCAGGGAGTCCAAAGGGGCCACCGAACCAGGGGCTGCCATTGCGGCTTCTAGGCCAGCGGTGCCCTCTTTTGTTGCCTCTCAGACCTATGTCGACTGCACCTCGAGTAGTATGAGTCAGCATCAGATTCCGAGGAAGCGGATCCCGATCGTGAGGACCATGGCGGTGACAAGGACCCTAGCACCGATGACCAGTGCCGCGATGCAGCAGGTGACTGGTGCCGGGATGATCTCACTGGGGATCAGTGCCTAGGATCCAACGATAGGGACAGGTAGCAGGTATCTGGTGCCGGCGATCAAGCATGAAGGTCCTGTGTCGTGGGTCAGTGCCGGTCCTCTGACGTCACCATGGGTCAGTGCCAGTCCTCTGCTGGTGCTGGAGATTGGTGCCTGTCTGGCCTCAGTGCCGGGGAGGGGAAACATCATGTCCCCGGTGCCGGAGGTGCTCTCATGAGGCTTGGTGCTGGGGAATGGTGCCATGGCGAAGGTGACCGAGAGTGGTGCCGGGTATGGTGCCGAGCCGGGGACTGTGAGTGCCACATCATAGTGGGCTTTGCCTCTAGATGGTACCAGGGGCTGTGCAGCTGTCATCTCGATGAGGTCTCTGGTGGCTTCAAAAATGTCCGGGGTGGAGGGTGGCTCTAACACCTCCACCTGGCACTGCCCTGCCGGAGAGTCGCTTCGTGCTGGACTTGACGGTCCCCTGTGGGGCACCGAAGTCAAAGGCACCGACTCGTGCTGACTTGGCGCTAGGTCCTTTCTGGGGTGCGCCCGTGCATCCCCTGATGGTCCCGCACATATTGGGGCCAGTGAGCGCCCTATTTCGGCCTTCTTGTGTCTCTTGTGCGGCATCGGGGAAGTCGAGCGGTGCTGGGCCACTATCCCTGGGTGCAGTGCTGAGGAGTGCTGGTGTCGAGGGTCTCTTGTGGTAGAGTCCTTCCTCTGCACCGTGTTGCATACGGATGCCAGACACTCTGTATGGACACGCCCGGGGTGTGGGATCCTGATGATCCACAGCCAGCTGTGGGCAGAGAGCAGATTCCATTAACAGTTGTTTTAGTCAGAAATCACACTTTTTTGGTTCTTGGCCAAAAAGCCCTGCAGATTTTGCACCTTTCTGTTTGGTGCGCTTCCCCCAGACACTTTAGACAAGAGTCGTGTGGGTCACTGATGGACATATTACAAGTACTGCAGGGCTTAAAGCCTTGGGCTTGCGGCATGCCCCGGAGTCCAAGGGGGGTTAGGGATTGGGGAGAGACCCCGCTCCCAACCTACTAGCTAAACTAACTATACTAAATTAACTTTAACACTAACTATAAACTGTAATGACTAACAGAAGAACGGTAAGGGAGCTCTTGCTGAGCAAGTGAGCACTATTCCAAAGGCCGTCACCGACAGTAAGAAGGAACCGAAGGGGGGTCGGGTCAGCAGGGTTATATCCCGAGACCCACGAAGGCACCACTCCTGGGGGCTCCACAGCTGATCGGACGGGAGCTGCTAAGGGAAAACTTTCTGATGACCATGCACGCAGAGCGCACACACCTGACTGGAATCGACGTGAACAAGCCCTCAAAGAAGAATATAGTATTTAATCATGCTATTAAAGAAGCCGATTGTAAAGCACGTGCATAAGAGGGCTTAGTTCAGGCAACCTTAACATTGGTACTTTTAGCTTTTCTTTGCAATTTTTTTCTGTGAATTAATTATTATTATTATTTGGCATTGAATTTCCTAGGTTTTTAAAGAAGAAACATGCTGAAACAGAAACTTCATCATGTAAAACTAGTTGCTAGACAGCCACAGAATGCTTTGACCTGAACAAAATGTGTACTTCTCATTCCAGACTTACCCTTCACAGACCATATTTCACATGTACGCTGTTGCTCATGCCACCATCTCGTTACACTTGTACTAGCACTGCTAGTGAGAGTACGTGCACGCAAGCTGGGTAGCACACCCTCGCGCATACTGTGGATGTAGCCTTCAATGCCCAGAAATCTCAGCCTTAATTTTCAAATTGGTGAGCCACGTTTATATAGCATATACCATAAGGGACTGTGATAGGCTACCTTGTCTTCATCTGCTCTAATTTCCTAAATGTAGAGTCAAAGGGCTTTATTTCTCCATAGTCCTAATTGCCACTAGGGTCTTTTTATCAATGAATCAATCTAGGGACATCTGTAAGTGTTGTAAATACACCCTGCTTTTGATGGTGTTTAATATAATTACTTATTTCTTTTTAAAATAGTCTTGTACTGTATTTCTACCTGTCTTAGGTACTAATAGGGCACCCACCATGGTTATATCAGAGCACATCATAATCTTTAATGTATTTATCCACTCAACACCCCTGGAGGTAGCTAAGTGCTATTATCCTCATTTTACAGAGCGGGAACTGAAGCACCAAGGGCTTAAGTGACTTGCCCAAGGTCACACAGGCAGTCTATGGCAGAGCAGGCACTTGAACCCAGGTCTGCCAAGTCATAGAATCATAGAATATCAGGGCTGGAAGAGACCTTAGGAGGTCATCTAGTCCAACCCCCTGCTCAAAGCAGGACCAATCCCCAATTTTTGCCACAGATCCCTAAATGGCCCCCTCAAGGATTGAACTCACAACCCTGGGTTTAGCAGGCCAATGCTCAAACCACTGAGCTATCCCTCCCCCCCAAAGTCCTAAGTGTGCGCCCTAACCACTCAGCCATCATTAAATAATCTGAATGTTTGGCTTGCATTAAACGTTCACTGATTATTTTATCATTTTTTAAAATCAATGATAATTGTAATAAAACCAGAAGAAGGCGGGAGGGCTGATTTCCCAGCTAGGATCCTGCCTGCTTGGAAGCAGTGGAGCAGATAGAGGAAGCACCAAGAGTCCGGTTAGGATGAATGCATTTTCTAGCCATGCCCCCTATTGCACCCAGTAACTTTCTGACTGTGGACACTGTCACAGGGTTCGCTGATTGGCTAGTTCCTTGTTGCTCTGGATAATGTAACTGCATATGTTCCATAACCCTTGGAAAAGAAGGAAGAAGAGCCAGGAAATGGGAGTGAAAAATCTGATTTACTGTCAAGGGAATGAGCTAATGACAGGGGCAGTGTCATACCAACCATTTAAAAAAAATAGGGTGATAGAAATGGGGAAGGAGGCAATAGGGGAGGGTAAAAAGGGGGGAAATATTTCATACACTCCACCAAGTAATCCAAAGCCAAGCTTCCCAGCTGTGACAGGCCTCCATGGGCTATGCTAGTGGATCCAATTTGGGGTTTCCATTGCATCCTTTGCCTGCCTTAGCTGGCATTGGGGAAAAGAGTAGAAAGATGTCAACCTCCAGGATCAGCCAAGTTAGCAGAAAATTTATTGTGTAACCTTGGAGTCCAGCAAATAATTACCCCAAATTTAATTTTGTTTAAACAGAAAAAAAATTACAACTTTAAAAAAAACAAAACCAACCCGCCTGAATGTTAAAAAGTCTGGAAATGAACAATTAAGGGCTCCAGCAAGACATAGATGCCTTCTTAATTTCTTAGTAGTTGTAGTAAATATTTATATTATGGTAGAACACAATCAGAGCCCCATTGTGCAAGGCACTGTACACAAACAGGAGGCAGTCTCACTGTCACTCACTGGACATACACTACCCAGCCAAATGTAGCATTGTCTCTCATTCTCTTCTGGGATGGAAATATGCTGCTGGATACATACTGCTGATTTTATATAATGTCTATTCAAATTAAGGTACAGCTTTGAAAAGCAATATGATCACTGGGTCCACTGGGTTATGGGAGTCAGATTTCTATATATTTTCCTCAGTGTAATGTGATGGTAGAACATTAGAATCATTTTTATGAAAAGAAATTGAACTACTGATCTGCTTGGTCTTATACAGTGCATGAATTACATCGTGTTGTAGGTCCGTGTAAACAGACCTTGGAAGTTCATATTTTTAATGAGTGATCAGGTTAGATCAGAATGTGGGGGCAACTCTCCTGATTTTATCATGAGTTCACAAGATTTTTCTTAAAGGCCCAGCTCTGACTATAATGTGAGAATCTCAGGATTTATTTTTTAAGCCCTCATGGTTGAAGCTTGAACACTTGAACCCTAAAAGATCAAGAACTAGAAAGCAAATGAAAAGGCCACTGCATTATTTTTAAAATATCACAAATTTCAAAACCAATCTTATACATTTGCGGTTGGAGGGGTTACTCATGATTTTGAATATTAGGGGTTGGTCATCCTCAGAATAGGAGAGGGAAGCTTATCAGTGCTGGTGGCTGTGTCACCATGGGTGGTAATGTCATGTGTCAAAAGGACATTGCATCTTCTCATGTGATGGGGCATGGCTCAGTAAAGAGGAATGCTAACAAAGTTAGGTCTCAGGTTTCAGAGTGGTAGCCGTGTTAAACTGTACCAGCAAAAACAACGAGGAGTCCTTGTGGCACCTTAGAGACTAACAAATTTATTTGGGCATAAGCTTTCGTGGGCTAGAACCCACTTCATCACATGCATGGAGTGGAAAATACAGTAGCAGGTATAAATACACAACACATGAAAAGATGGGAGTTCCCTTACCAAGTGTGAGGTCAGTCTAACAAGACAATTCACTTAACAGTAGGATACCAAGGGAGGAAAAATCACTTTTGTAGTAGTAATGAGAGTGGCCCATTTCAAACAGATGACAGGAAGGTATGAGTAACAGTAGGGGGAAATTAGTATGGGGGAAATTAGATTTAGGTTTTGTAATGACCCAACCACTCCCAGTCTTTATTCAGGCCTAATTTGATGGTGTCCAGTTTGTAAATTAATTCCAGTTCTGCAGTTTCATTTTGAAGTCTGTTTTTGAAGTTTTTTTGTTGAATAATTGCCACTTTTAGGTCTGTTAAAGTTAGATCTGTATCTGAAAGGAATCCATATCCACAAGCGGGTTCATAGTCAGCTACACGGAAGCACATACATGTATGTATGTGTATAGAACATGGAACTGCAAAGTAACAACCCTCTGACCAGGCACACATCCCTCTTTGCTGTGCCTGGAGGATGGAAGGAAATAACAAGGCTATTCTGGCTCAGCAAGGGAAGTGACAGGCTTTTTCCCTAGGAGGGGAGGGAAACCTGGGAGCAACGGATCCTCTGCCCCCTGGATGGAAGGGGGGATCCAGCATCAGGAAGGATCTTCCTCCAGAAGAGAGAAGTCAGATACTGTACAGCAATCCCTGTTCTTTTTCCATCTGATACTGGTGCAGCTCCACCTACTGGCAAGAGAGTTTGGAGCCCCATAAACTACCACCATCTCCTCCTGCTACTCCTGCCCAGGGCTGATGAGAGGGGGGAAGTGGGGACAATTGTACCAGGACCCCAAGCTAAGGGTTCCCCACCCAAAACATCTGTGCAAATAAAGTGAAATGGGATGGGATGGAGCCCCAATGCACATAATGTACCAGGGCCCCAAATTTCTTTTGACATGCCTGCTCCTGCCTCAGACTCTCCTGCCTGATAAGTCCACCAGCCACTGAAGAGCCAGGAGGAGGGAGAGCTCTGGGAGACTCAAGTTCCCTAGACGCTCAGGAAAGGAAGAGGAGGAGGAGGAGGAACTTTCCCATCGCTTTTAGTGCCAAAAGGTTAAATCAGATTGGCAGATGGAGCTCCTCTCCTGCAGAACCTAACATATTTTATGAAGTCCATCAAAGCAGGGCTTCCCTCTTCCAGATGCTAGTAATCTCATAGAGGGTTTACGTATCCTTGGAAGGATATGTAGGTGATGGAGGGGAACAGAAAGAGTGTTTTATCCAATATGAGAAACGTAATATTAAACCTAAGTGTGACACTGATCTCCATATGATTTTATGAAAATATGCTAATTAGTGTGAATATAATGTAACTGGAAGATGCTTAATGCAAAAGGTCTCTTGTAAGGTATCTTTACAAAGCTTATAATCTACTGAGTGTGGTAATCCAATTTGTAAAAATGCATCATTCTTGGATCTGAAACTAGGAATATGAAATATAACTCTGAGGTCCTATTGTAATTATGCAAAGTGTGGGACATTAATGGTGGTTTGGAATCTCGATGGCTCCCATCAACCAGGACAATTGGTTGTAAATAGCTCTGTTTACTTGCAAGCCTTCCTGTGAGTCAGGCCAGGAAGAATGAAGGACATGTGACCATGTCACCTGGTACTGGAATCCATCTTAAACCTGGTGCTTTTCCATTTAGAAGGAGGGGTGCGGACCCAGAGAGACAAAAGATTCCTGCCTTATGCCAAAGCTATATAAGAGGGTAGAACAGAACAAAGGGGCTGCAGTCATGAGAAATCCCCTAGCTACCACCTGAGCTGAAGCAAGGACTGTACCAGGGGAAAGGATTGGGCCCAGACTAGAAAGGAGTCTATTCTACAGATCCAGACTAACACAGCTACCCCTCTGATACTAGTCTGTGAAAGAAGCTTATTGGAACATCTCTGAGGGTGAGATTTATCTGTAATCAGTTTCTTAATGTATTAGACTTAGACTTGGGGAATTTTGTTTTATTTTGCTTGGTAACTTACTTTGTTCTGTCAGATATTACTTGGAACTACTTAAATCCTACTTTTTATATTTAATAAAATCACTTTTGCTTATTATTGAACCCAGAGTTAGTGACCAATACCTGGGGGAGCAAACAGCTGTGCATATCTCTCTATCAGCATTATAGAGGGCAGACAATTTATGAGTTTACCCTGTATAAGCTTTATACACAGAAAAACTGATTTATTTGGGGTTTGGATCCCATTGGGAGCTGGGTGTCTGGGTGCTAGAGACAGGAGCACTTCTTAAGCTGTTTTCAGTTTAGTCTGCAGCTTTTGGGGGACATGGTTGAGACCTGGGTCTGTGTACTGAAGTCCCAAGCTGGCAGGGAAAACAGACTTAGAGGTAGTCTCAGCACATCAGGCAGCAGTTCCAAGGGGGCTTCTGTGACCCAACCCATCACATCAAGTTTTAACTAGAAAATATTAAGAGTGTATATATATAATGGATAAAAGTCTCATTTATCTGTTCTCTGTGTCCCTCATCCATGTCTCCTCCATCCCCTGAACCACATCTTTCATTTCTATGACACTTACTTCCATTCCCCTCTTTCTCCTGCCCCTACCTTCAAGCCCCTCTAGTACTATGTCTTTCTACCCTTTTCCCTCCTCTTCTCTGCATCCCTTTATGAACCCTGGTATTCAGGTAAACAGGGATGTAATTATCCCCAGAGCCATCGTTACAAGCCTGGGAAACTCAGAGTTAAGATTAAACTTAAAATAAATCTAAACATGCTCGGATCTGGAAACACAGCTAGGGCATCCAAACAACCTTAACTCTGTCCTGCAGTGACATCACGAGTGAGGGAAAAATCTAACGTCTTTAAAAATCAATTTAATCAAATCTGAGACCACAAACACTAAAAATGCCTCAATCTTAATAGTTGTTTGCAGTGTTGTTGTAACCATGTTGGTCCTAGGATATGAGAGAGACAAGGTCAGTGACACAATATATTTTATTTGACCAACTTCTGGTAGTGGAAGAGACCAGTTATTACGTGGTGTCACCATAAGGCAGAGTAAGTTTGTTTAAATTCCTTAACTGGGTATTTCTGTATTTTGACAAGTTTGGCTTTCTTTTAAGTTTAACCTTAACTGTGAATTTCCTGGTTTTATAATTTTTGGGTTTGGATAATTACATCTGTGTAATGTATTTTACCTTAAATTACTGATATGTACTCTCAATTCTGTATTCCCTCTTCACTTAGTTTTTTGTCTCAGATAATTAGAGTACTGACGTGATAATTGACCCAACACATTTATTCTAAATTTAATTGTAGAAAATATGTGAAAGTTGATAAGATGATACAATAACCTATAACAAGAAATGTTAATGGAAAATAGGTCAAGTTGTTTTCAATCTCTCTCTCTCTCTCTCTCTCTCTCTAATTAATTAATTATATAAATAGTTGCAAGAAAACCAGCAGAAAAACTGGATTAGTCCAAATAAAAAGAGCTTACTGATATGGTTCAAGGACTGTTGAAATCATGCTTGGTAAAAACAGAAGACATTGCACTGGACATTAATTAACCAAAACTGGTGTGTAAGATATTAGATCTAATTGGTGGACAAAATAATGAGGGGATAAACAATTCCACCCATCGCTCCCTTTTTGGGTCCTTAAAGCATTCTTCCCTTCAGCAAAAGAGAGCTGGACTTAACTCTTCTCTAGATCCTGGCAGTGCCATACCTCAATCAGCTGGAGAGCCCCCTGTTGAGTAACACAAGGCAGGCCTCCCCGCAGGCACTGCGGCCCAGATCCTCAAAGGTGTTTAGACATCTAATTCCCATTGATTTCAGGATCTGGGCCTCAGTGCTTTGACGTCTCAGGACTCCCAACCCCTGCAGGTGGCTTGGTACTCATATTGATGAATGAAGTTCTAATCTAAAGAAACTGTAAAGTTCTCAGACAAGACATCTCCTTATCCCAAATGATATACATGCAACAATCATTTGACCACTGAAATGCAGCCTCCTCCAGAGCGGGAGGGCAGCAGCCAGGTAGACAATCAACAAAGTGAAGTATAGCACACACCCATAGGAAAGCTTTTGAAACAGACACGGGAGCAAATGCCTTGGGATCTTTAACGCCTGTTCGCAGTGATTGGGGATCTTTACTGTCCATACAGAGCAGAAGAGGCCTCAGTTTTATTCAAAACATGCAGTAAACTGCATGGAACTAATTTTTTTTCTCCGTGTAAAGGATGAAGGGCTGAGTCAGCCCAGCTGGGGTTCACACTGATTTGTTCAGAGAAACGCTGTATCTCAAATTAGATGTTTAGATGACAGAAGTCAGCCCCCCGGGTGCTCACTCTGGTTCACTCTTCACTCATGCTTTCCTCGAGCAACCCACCCTCAATCTAGAGCCATCAGCACTCTGCCCAACCATTTTATTTATGCACTTGGAGAAATGCAGATTATTCCTGGAACCATCCTCCCCTGATCCCACTTTCAGTTTAATTGCTCTCAAGAAACAAAATGGTTTAAAACGGACCCATTGCCTTGCCAAACTACTAGCCAATTCAATATGGCAGCGAGATATATACTTAAAGTCAAATTTGGCCAAATGTGAATAATGAATTCAGACCTGGTTTTGGTTTAGTGCTGTGTTTTGTTTGTTGCGTATGGATTTTTTTTAATGTATTGGCTGTAAATCCAACATAGAATTTCTTTGGCGTTTTCCTAAATTAGTCATTTGTTATGGACAAAGGAGCCAACCCTGCAGGCTGACGAGGGAGCATTGCTAGATGTGCCAGTTCACAGTGCACAGTATACCGGGTCTCTTTTCTTGGCCACGAAGCCAGGGCATGACACAAAGCAGACCTTATTTTTGCAATCTAGAGGGACATGTTAATTATTTATATCTTTCCTTAATGGACCACCACCATGGCCAAGCTATGAACCAAGCTGTGAAAACACCTTTGACTTATATTAAACTCATGTTTAGACAGTGGAAGATGTAATTTTTAATAAGCCTCACCCTGCCCATGTTGTTTTATTTATTAATGTCACTTCAGCAGCCATAAGTCTATCACCTGGCGCTTTAGAAGCGGTGCTCTGTGTAACTTCAATTAAAACACTGCCTCCACTATCTGCATTTCTCCAACTCCAGTTTCCGAGGTAATAAAGTATTTCCGAGAAAATACAAAACACAGTTGGTTATCATCTAAAAAAAGGTTTCCCTTCTGAGTTTATGGCTTATTCTGAGCACGAAACGGTGCTGGCACAGGCAATCCACAAGAAAAGGGCAGGATGTGAAAACCCTTTGCTTTTATTATTAACACGCTAGTCTGCCATTTATTTGTGGAATGCCAATAACTAAAACAATCAGGGGTCCCCCAGCTGGTTTTCAGACAGAGACAGACGAATGGGAGCAGTGAGGAATTTCCTGAGTTGGGACGAATGGTGCAGTTCACGGCTGTGTCAGAAATTGAGAATTTGGATCTGGCAGTGGGGAGGGCTGAGCACCTGTTTTGGAGACCTAAATACTGTTAAGAATGGAAGCCAGAGGAAAGAGATGCAATAAGCAAACAGGGACAAAATTCTTAGCTGCAAAACAGCTTAGAGTGCAAGGCTAGGAACGTGGAACACTCAGGGTGAAATCCTGGCTCCTCTGATGTCCACAGTAAAACCCCCTTTGACTTCATTCAGGCAGGAACTCAATGTTGGAATTTTGCCTCCAAAGCCTTTAACAATGGTAGTGGGGACAGGAGAAGGCACCATAAGTAAAGCTGATGCACAGATTTCATAGCAGCATGATAGAGACATCAGCAGCATGATTCTGTAACACCTAATAGACCTGTACCCCTCAGGAAGTTTAAATTAATCTGCCTTGCTGCAGTACCTGCAGCAAAACTCACATGTTGCAATGGAAAATTCCCTTCCCTTCACTGCAGCTGCAATGACAGAACAGCCTTAACAGAGCTGGCACCATAAAAGTCTGATTGACACAGGGGATAGCCAATTGGCTCCAAGATTTGATTTAAAGAAAGCAGCCTTGTTTTACTCAGTGCAACAGTCTTAATTGATTGGTTTCATTTGGAGACGTGTGAACTAGTTTGGTTAATAGAGGAATTGACTTGAACCATTGCCTAATATTCAAACTAAATATTTCTGTGGTCTCTCTGCATTTCCTGGCTCCGGCAGGAAGCCAAAGTGCCAAAAACTCCCTGAGAAAGCCCTTCTCCAGAGGATCTTTACAGTATTTTCAACCCAGCCAGAAACAAACAGCACCATAAATTTGCCCTCCAGACAGGAAGTTCTCGTGGGGTTTCCAGACATATTCTTAGACTTGGGAGGTTCATAAAAGCTTTTGATTAAGCACCTCAGTGGTTGGGTGCTCATCAGAAGCAGGCCTCAACTCTTGGGTGGCTTGCTCCTCACAGCTTTCAACACTAAGCTATCAGGTTAAGCTGCTCAGATACCTTAGTGATGAGTGCTGTATAAATACCTACATTAGCTTAGGCAGAGGTTCTTCCGCTGGTGAATCCAGTAATAGGCTGGAAACTGCTTCAGAGTCTTGTGCAGCACTGGTGCCATAAGTATTATCACCGCTAAGCAGGATGGAGACAGCACCAAGAGGTGGCTCAGAAATGGCAATTTGCAATATAAATATCTTTACTTTACAACAATTTGGGGGCAATGTTGACAAGTTTTTCTCTGAGAAAAGAGCTTCTTTCCATTTGACTGTTCACCACACTGCACTGACAAAAGGTGCAATACTTTCATTCAAATCTGGGAGCCTTACCTTTTTTGAGGTGTCCCAAGGTGCACTTATCTTTAGAAGCCGGCCTTCCTGCATATCACAGGCATCAGTGTGACACTCATTTGCATATCTCTGGGTTAGAAGCTTCTATGTTCTGTTCCCACACTAGGGACCATTATTCACCCCTCATAGTCACCTGTATAAATCAGTAGTGACTCCACTGGAATTACACCAAAGTAAAACTGGTGCAAGGGAGAAGAAAATCAAGTTCTGGGACTCTAATTCTTGCCCAAGACTACCATAGAGTAGAATTGATGTTGCACTATTAAAGGCGTCAGCTTTCAGGTGAGACATTCAAGTGCTTTTGGACCATTTCTGGCTGCTGACCATAGGGAACGTTTTGAAACACAGTAGAGGATAACGATTCCCTCTCTCAATCAAACAGAATCTAGTGTCTAATCTGCACACAAGCTACTGTGGAAAGCAAAAGGGCACGGCTGTCTGCCTGCACTTGTGCCGTGCTGCCAATATTTAACTCTTTAGTTTGTAAAGCCTTGAGAGACACTATGCACACGAAAGACCCTGGGCCAAACTCTACTATCATTCACACCCATGCAATCCTATTGCTGTAAATAGGATTGCAGAGATATAATACTGAGGGCAGAGTTAGGCCTAGTATATATGGAATGGAATGGAGTTAACAGACGTGAAATGCAGAACCATTTGGAAGTCCAGGATTGCATCGCTTTATGGCCAGTTAACGGGTACATTTTCCCCAAGTTCAGATTTCCTAAATGAGATTTTGTTTGTTTCTTTTTCATATTTCATTATTTTTTCCAGATCACTCAGTGCTAGTGAAAGGTGTCAGTTTGAAAACCCTGGAGTGTGACATCCTCTTTTTTTTACCACAGAACTGACATCGCAAGGTCCCCCACACCCTATATGCCTTAATTCCTGAACTGGAAGAAGGAGAAGGTAAGTCTACATGTCCACTTGGTCACTAGGCCAAAGGGCCCCAGGAGTCCCCATTGTGTTAGCTTTTGTCATGCGGAGGAGGGTACACTAGCAAATGAGCTGAAATGACCAAGTCATTTCACACAGAGTTGGCCAACAAATTGGTCATTGTATGGAAATAACTTTCTGTCACTCCCTATCTGGGCTGGGTTTGAACTGGGAGGCTCCATACTCCACAATCAGTGCCAAGAGACGTACAGTCCCATTCTCATGGTGTTTTAAACCCTTTTGATAAGAGCAGTATCAACAACTTGCTCCCCTCTTTAAATCGTTTTTTTAAAGATTTAGAACAAAAAATTATCCCCTCACCGCACAGCCCACACGTGCCAGCAGTGGATAAGACATGTGCCAAAGTCTACAGGCTCCTGGCACTGGAGCACTGTTTCTTCCAGCTGAGGAGTAATAATTTGACACCTCTGAAGCAGCAGGACCTCATACCCTGACAACTGCAGCCTTGTTCTACATCTCTAAGCCATTCAAGCACATTACAAAAATCACAGTCAGCAACATCCATACTGGATTTTTTTCCCATCTTAGCAGTTCTTTCTCCCCTCTGATGTGGGATTGGAGATATACTCTGTGGTATCACTGTTAAGTTTTTCATTTATTTTTCCACTCTTACCTACACAGAATGTAACACTCCCTTTTAGACGCCAGTCCAAATTATTCAAGAATACTTTTGACAGCTGCCAAGTAATTTAGAACGATACCTTCTTAACACCTTCTCAAAACAGACCTGACAACCCAGAGGAGTAAAGCTTCCCCCACTTTTAACCATTCTATACATTTCATTGAAATGCTGGTTTTTCTTCCTAGACCTATGAAGGGACTTCACGTTACTTTGGTTCAGGATGCACATTGCCACTTACAAAGTTTCTCCATTTCCCCTCTTCAACCTCACCAATCCTTGGCTGATAACTCCTTAACAGAGTGCTCGGTGTTTTAAAGGACATGATGATTTTCATTTCCTTTTGAAATGATCCTTCACAATGGTTGATGGGTTCTGCAAAACACATGCAATCTACTGAATTGGTCAAAATCACTATCCTACATTCTAGATCTTCCTTGTAATTGTTTTGTTTACATTCTAGCATACAAAAACCAAAAGGAGATAACTTGACCCTGGCACGAATCAAATGCTGAAACCCCTTGGCTGCCCTGTTTTGCATGCTATTTTGAAAACCACATTTTTCTTGAACCAATGCAAAGCATTACAGCAGATAAAACACCTTGCCCCGCTCTTGTTTAAGTCAAGGGAACATCTGGAGACCAACTAATTTTAAGACAGCTCCTTTTTTTGTTTGTTTGTTTGCTTATTTGTGACACGTACGTAGAATCTGTAATTTTTATTTAGAAAAGGGATTCTCAAAGCTTGTCATAGTCTGGGCCACATCATAATAGAGAGGGAATCTTGTGGACACCAGCTCTAATTTCCTTGGACATGTTGACCTCCTCCATTTCTGATCACATTCGTAAGCATAGGTGCTGGAACTAGGGGTGCTGGGAATTCTGCAGCACCCCGTGGCTTGAAGTGGTTTCCATCATATACAGGGTTTACAGTTTGGTTCAATGGCTCTCAGCACCCCCACTATACAAATTGTTCCAGCACCCCTGTTCTCAAGGCAATCTTGTGTCAATTTTAGCAGTAGCTTGCATGAAAAGTTAATATTAGGGAAATATTCCATGCATTTCAGCCCCTTTTCATACAGCCAGAATGGAGGGCAGAGGAGGGCAGCACCATGTCAAAACCCAGCTCACTACGGAGCACCAACAAATGCGCCACAGACCCACAGCTGGGGAAGTGCTGATTTACAACAGTGAGCCCTTGAAAGCCTCTCTAGGATAAAGGTCTAGATCACAAAAAGTGCCCCATAGCCATCAAACCACAAAATCAGCATTCCTGATTTGATTTAATCCCTGGGACAAACGTCGTGAGGTACCGCCATGAGCCATCGATCACTCACGAGATCCCCTTGTGAACAAAGGTATTCGAGTCAGGAAACTCTCCTTGCTTCAAGTAAAGACGTGACAAAACTTACCCCAAACAATATGTCCCTGTGAAATGTACAGATATATAACACTGAGGCAGTCTAAGCCATGTGTTGGTCATTATGAATAAACACATCTCTCAGCAGCAACCTTTTTAGCACATAGATCTTCCTGCATGGAAACAGAATGCCCCAGGCAATATCAAAAAAAGACACAGGAAGAACCAGTCATTGCAATAGGAATAAGCACCTCCGCACCAGTCCTGAGTCCCAACCCCAGATGAATACAGAGGTCTAACAGGTAAAAGAAGCAGGAACAGGGAGATTTAGGTTTCATTTTTGGCAGAGTCAGAGCGAGTGCATTTGAAAAGCTAGCAGGAATAAAGATTAACGAGAATACCACTTTTTGGAAGGATGCTGACTGTTAACCCTTCTGAACAGAAGGCCTGACACATCCATTTGAATCTCTTGCTCCTAATATAGGCGACCTGAAGGACCTGAGATTGATGGGCACCATGTCTCTTTACCTTGTCAGTGGACAGCTAAGAAATTTTCCCTCAATCTCTACTGAGGTAACACTTTGGTAGAGATGCTAGGAATTACACAATATTTTTGGTTTCACATGTACCACCTAAGGCTGTGACCTCTTTCAGAGCTATGCAGCCAGGGTGGGCTGGGTTGGTACTTGGCCAACGAACATCTAGGTGCTGCAAGGAGCGGTCTTGGTAAAACAGTATCCTTCATCCCAAAGGATCCCAATTATTTACAAATTAATAGACCTGATGACTACTCAGAATGCTACAGTGAGTCTCCTCAGCAACATGGCCTACTGTGAGCACATCAAACCTGTCCTCCGCTCTATACACTGGCTTCCCATCTTGTATGTGTGTCTTGGGATAAAGTGGGAATAGGACTGGTTTTGGTGTCCAGCTGGCCACTAGGGACCTATCCCAGGGTTTCTGGCAGGGTTTAATAGGCTAGTTGTGACTTACTAAGCCCTAAATGGCCTGGGATCTGGCCACTTGAGAGGCTGCCTCTCCTTGTGATATATACTGCTGCTGTTGAGACCCACATAAATGACCATAGTGATCTTCCTCCACATAGAAGAGATGGTGCTGGAATCAGAGTGCTCTCCACAATGACTCCTCTTTGACCTACTGGACTTACTGAAAGTCTTATCTTGTTAGTGAGGCTTTTGGGGAGGAGGACGAAGATGTTACCTGAGGGATACATTTTAGGGGAGTCTACTTTTTTCCCCTCACTTTTCTTTTACTAAAAGGAGTGACTGGTTGCCATGGCATATGGTAGAAATTGCTGCTGGGGGGTTATGCTCATCAGTGCTTTCAAATAATTGTCAAAGACACCTAGAGTCTGGGATAGGCATCTTTTTTGTCTGTATGTCAAAGTGAAATAAATGTATTTTGAAAGAGTGTATAAAGAAAATTCTATTTAGGTACTTAGTTCCATTACCATAGTACCGGAGCACCTCACATTCATAGGTGCTGGAACTAGAAGTATAAGGGGTGCTGCTGCACCCCATGGCTTGAAGTGGTTTCCATCACTTACAGGGTTTACAGTTTGGTTCAATGGCTCTCAGCACCCCCGCTATAAAAACTGTTCCAATGCCATTGATCACATTCTATATATCCTCACATCCCTCTGAGGTAAAGAAGTGCTATTTTACAGATGGGGAACCCAGGCATAGTAATATTAAGTGACTTACCAGAAGTCACACAGGAAGTCTGAGGCAGAACAGGGAGTTGAACTTTGGTCTCTCAAGTCTTAGGCTAGTGCCTTAACCCCTGAACCACCCTTCCTCTAAAGATAATCAGATATAAACTTGCTACTGGTGCACTTCTAGTCTTTCACTGACTGCAGCTCTATCTTATGGCACCCTGCCACTTTGAATGCCTTTCAAAAGGAATTGGTGTGTGGAAATAGAAAATAGACCGTTTATATAACTGTGTTAAGTGACAGATTAGGAAGGTGCCAAATCTTTCAACGAAAGTGGATTTCCTTTGTGTGTTCTGTCTTATGAAGCCTGTCTCTTTCAGGTTAGAAATCAAATTGTCATACCTTCAAAACAGCAGAAGAAGCCAACGCCAACAATTCAGGTCTCCTTTGTCTGTGAATGATCTTGACCAGTCTCTAGAAAAGAAGAGTGTATATACAGATCAGCTCCCATTGCTACATATCAGTGACGTTATCTCTTTGATGTAGGTGCCTGTCGTAGCCTGTTATAAAGCCTTTTCCCACCTAAAGTGAGAATGTGCTCGTGGTAAAAGGTGCTAGACTAACAGCCCTAGAGACTGAAGTCATTTATTTATCAACATAAAGGGCAGTGGCAGCACAAACTTCGTTAAGTGGCCCCACCACTGCACGTGAGCTCTATTGGGAAGACACCATTTCTAGTGGAGAACAAGAGAGTTCATCCCTCTTTCCAGTCAGTTTTGGCCTTTGAGGTGAGACTACCAACAAGGGTGCCAATTTGCGCCAAAAGCAATAGTTACTTTTGTGATCCACTTGGAATTGAACTAAACCCTACCAATACACAGAGCATTGAATAGACATCAGAATGACAGCTTTCTGTCACTGCCAATCTGCTGCCTTTGAACTGGTGGCTTAGAATGACACTGCATACCATTAAAATCCCCTGAATCAGGCAGCCCCATAAAATAGTCACACGAGACAGGCTATTGGTGTAAATCCAAAGCAAACTATGAGTGATTATAAACCTTCCATCAAGACGATGCCAGACTAGAATCGTTACTGAAGACAGAAACCTTGGATGGTTATGCTAATGTGCAAATGATCACAATTGGATTAAAATAAAACTCTTCACACAATATTCTGATTTATTTACTTTGGCCTTTTAATTTATTTTGGGATCAGGAATATAAAAGAAATGAAAAGTAGGACATTTGGTGGGTGTAGTGGGTTTTTTTTAAACTAGCCATGCCTGGCACTGAGAAATGTCAGCTCAGTGATGTACAGAGAGTATGGTGAAGAAAATAGATTTTGTAAGGGATTGTGTGAAAAACACAGATTCTAACTTAACATGGTTCCACTTCAGGTCTCTAGTCCCAGTGCAGGAGGAAGATGAAGGAGGGTTGATCAGATTATCGAGGAAACAAAGCCAAGACATGCAAGGTCTTTTGATGCTGATATAATGACTGAAGTGACAATTAGATCACAAAAGTGAGGGCCTGATTCAAGTCAAAGATTCCTGTAGATCATCTTTGTGGTGCAGACACCAGAAACTATGCAATTCTAAGGCATAGCTGAGGTGTGTGCACATGGGTGGTGGGTGGGGGAAGTGAATTGTCCTGCTGGACTGTTAGAGTAGGGGCTAGGGATATCCAATTTGTTAACATATCTTTTCAGTGACTGCTGTGCATTCTCACAGATGTGTTCAAACTACTAAAGATCACCAAATGGGTCCAAACCAGCCAATCAGTACATGAACGTAAGAAGGGTCATACTGGGTCAGACTAATGGCCCATCTAGCCCAGTATCCTGTCTTTCCACAGTGGCCAATGCCAGGTGCTTCAGAGGGAATGAACAGAACAACCAATCACCAAGTGATCCATCCCCTGTCATCCAGCCCCAGCTTCTAACAGTCAAGGGCTAGGGACACCCAGAGCATGGGGCTCCATCCCTGACCGTTTTGGCTAATAGACTTTGATGGACCTATCATCCAGGAATTTATCTACTTCTTTTTTGAACCCAGTTATACTTTTGGTCTTCACAACCTACCCTGGCAATGAGTTCCACAGGTTGACTGCATTGTGCGAAGTAGTAATTCCTTTTGTTTGTTTTAAAGGCGCTTCCTATTAATTTAATCAGGTGACCCCTAATTCTTGTGTTATGTGGAGGGGTTAATAATGCTTCCTTATTCACTTTCTCTACACCATTCATGATTTTATAAACTTTTATCAAATCCCACCTCAGTTGTCTCTTTTCCCAGCTGAATAGTCCATTTTATTAATCGCTCTTCATATGAAGGCTCTTCCATACCCCTAATCATTTTTGTTGCCATTCTCTGTACCTTTTCCAATTCTAACTTCTTCTTTTTTGAGATGGGGAGACCAGAACTGCACTCAGTATTCAAGGAGTGGGTGTATCATGGATTTATATAGTGGCATTATGATATTTTCTGTCTTATTATCGATCCCTTTCCTAATGGCTCCTAACAATTTGTTAGCCTTTTTGACAGCCGATTCACACTGAGTGGATGTTTTCAGAGAACTATCCAGAATGACTCCAAGATCTCTTTCTTGAGTGGTAACAGTTAATTTAGACCCACCTCATTTGTATGTATAGTTGGGATTATGTTTTCCAATGTGCATTATTTTGCATTTATCAACATTGAATTTTATCTGCCATTTCGTTGCCCAGACAAGGTGGATGAGGTAATATCTTTTATTAGACCAACTTTTGTTGGTGAGAAAGACACGCTTTTGAGCAACACAGAGCTTTTCTTTTGTTGCCCAGTCACCCAATTTTGAGAGATCTCTTTGTAACTTTTCACCGTCTGCTTTGGACTTCACTATCTTGAGTATGGCTATGAACAGGAAATGTCCAAGGGAATACTAGAGAGCTATATATATGGTCAAGCATTTCAGAGGTAAAAACTACATTACCTGTACATTTGGTGGTAGAGGGGAGTATTCTATCACCCTATTAGATATCAGCTAGATTTACCCTGAACATATTTGTATGAAAGAACACTATCTTAATAATCAAATTGTTTTCCAAACATATTTCAACTTATCTGCAGCTCTAAATACAGAAGAACCTCAGAGTTACGAACATCTAGGGAATTGAGGTTGTTCGTATCTCTGAAATATGTTTGTAACTGAACAAAATGTTATGGTTGTTCTTTCAAAAGTTTACAACTGAACATGGACTTAATACAGTTTTGAAACTTTATTGTGCAGAATTAAACAAGCACAGAAACAGTTTCCTTACCTTGTCAAATCTTTTTTTAAATCTTTCCCTTTATTTTTTAGTAGTTGACATTTAACACAATACTAATGTGCCTGATTGTGTACTTCCAGTTCCAAATGAGGTGTATGGTTGACTGGTCAGTTTGTAACTCTGGTGTTCGTAACTCTAATGTTCCACTGCATTGCCTTAAAAACTTTAACCTGAAATCCATATCAGGGCTTTTCCCAGTCTTAGGTCCAGGGAATGAAGACATAGTACTCATCATACATAGAAATCTAAAGATGTCAAGGTAGAAAAGAACAAAATGAGATTCAACTAGAAAACTGTAAACCAGTATATGCTGGGGGTGGGGTGGAGAATCCAATGGGAAGGGAGATATTTGGAAAGCAGAAATACTAAGGGCTGGTCTACACTGGGGCGGGGGATTGATCTAGGAAACGCAACTTCAGCTACGAGAATAGCGTAGCTGAAGTCGACGTTTCCTAGATCGAACTAAGTTTACTTACTGCGGGTCCACGCGGCGCAGGCAGGCTCCCCCGTCGACAGCGCTTCCTCCTCTCGGCGAGCAGGAGTTCCGCAGTCGACGGGGGAGCGCTTCTGGGATCGATTGATCGCGTCCAGCTGAGACGCGATAAATCGATCCCAGAAGATCGATCTCTACCCGCCAAATCGGGCGGGTAGTGTAGACCTCCCCTAAGAGACCCCAAAGGGTGAGCATTAATTCACATGAGATTGCGATATGACAGGGGTGGCCAAACTGCAGCTCGCGAGCAACATGTGGCCTTTTTACAGTGAAACTGCGGCTTGCAGAGCCCCCCCATCTGCCCCATTCTCCATCTACCAGACTGAGGAGGAGCGAAGGGAGCTCTGCCTTGCAGCTGGGTGGTGGGGTAGAGGCTTCTGCCCAGTGGGGAGGGGGGGTTTCAGGGTTTCTGCATTGGGGGGCACACCTGTTGGGGCTCAGGGTTTCAGCAGGAGTGGGGCTAATGTCCCGAGGCCGGGCAGTCACCTCCTGTTGGGCTGAAGCCCCAAGCCCCTGCAGGTGCGCCCTAAATCTCAAACCTCTGAAGATTGTTGTAGGCGGCTCGGAGGGTCAGTAAGTTTGGCCACCCCTGTAATATAACACAGTCTAAAAGGCCAGTACAATTTTGTGCTGTATATGCAGAAGTATTAGTTCATGTAGCGTTCTATAGTCCCTGTCCATTTAGCTCTCATATGACCACACTAGAAACATCTCATTCCTGATCAGAAAAAGCTTTTAAACATATGCTTAACTATAAGTATGAAAATAGTCTCATTAAAGCTAATGGAATTGCTACATGCTTAAGGTATGTATGTGGTTAGGTGCTTTGCTACATCAAAGCCTTTAAGATGTAGCATCGTTTGAGGCAATTCAAAGAAGATCATCAGTATTATTCAGGGACTGGAGGAACTGATTTCTGAAGAAAGAAACTGTTTGCAGTAAGGCTAAATAGAGGGGACATAATTGCTTAAGGCAATTGGAAGGCAGTATACAGCCATGCTGGAGTGGAATTATTTAAAGTGCAATGAGGGATGGTAACTAGGATTCAGAAAAGGAATAATTTAGGCTTGATAGCTGGAACTTTTTGCCTACTTGAAGATCTATAACTCTTAAGTGTTTGGCCATTTAGAACTGCATTGAACAAAGCACTACAGCATATAATGTAAAAAACCTGCAGCACTAGGTGGGGCATGGATTATAGGGCTAGATTATTCCTTTCCACCTTTCTTCTGTGATCCTTGGGAATTTTCAAGCTTTAAAAAAAATTAGAATCTGTGTAAATAGAGGCATTTTGTATATATCCTGCGATGCGCACCAGACCACAGATACCATCATTCTTCAAGCTTGTGCACTGCTCAGGAAGCCCTACTCTATATGCCCCATTGAAGTTAATGTAGTTACACTGATTTACACCAACTAAATGTCTGGCTGATCCTATTTACCATGACTGAATACCAGGAACTATATTTGCAACATGATGCTGTGGTGTGACACCAACAGTGAGGATCAAACGCAGGATCTCTGGATCTAAAAGCATGAGCCTCTAGACCCTGAGCTAAAAGACACTACCGAAGCTATGTCTACACTACCACCGTAAGTTGACCTATGCTACGCAAGTCCAGCTATGTCAATAACGTAGCTGGAGTTGACATACCTTAGGTCAAGTTACTGCGGGTCTACACTGCGGGAGGTCAATGGGAGAAATTCTCCCGTCGATTTACCTTACTCTTCTCGTTGGGGGTAGAGTACAGGGGTTGACTGGAGAGTGATCTGCTGTCGATTTGGCGGGTCTTTGCTAGATGCGCTAAATCGACTGCCGGTGGATCGATCTCAGAGCGTCGATCCTGGCTGTAGTGTAGACCTGCCCTCAGTTGACCAAAGGTGTAGCAGGGTTATCAGCTACTATCTGTGGCTCAGCCACTAGAAGGGGACAGAGCACCATACAGAATAAGCACTGGTTGCATATGATAGTAATGATAGTATTTTTCTACTCAGCTTTCACATTACCTTGTTTTCATTAGTTCTAATGAACACATGCACTATGGTGCATGGTTTTCTCCCTCCCTTCCAAGCACCAGTGACCTTTTCCTCCACCTTGGGCTGCTCCAGTCACAAGGCTGTCAATTCAACTGCATCTGATAGGTGAGATCTGCAAATGGGCGCAGAGAACAGGCAGGTGACTAATATTATTTGGTAAAACAAATGCTTTAATCAGATGCTTTAATCAGAATTTAAAGTATTAAAGAATCAGATGCTTTAATCAAATGCTTTAATCAAATGCTTTAATCAGAATTTCTGTGACTCAGATGAAGATGAGACATCTTCAGTTTTCTCATACAATGGGCAAGTGCCTGATAAAATCAGATAAAACAATAAACCACTTCAACTTACACTCAGACCAGTCCCCTTCCTGAGAAGCCTGAGTTTTGTAAAGCCGCTGCCCCTCAGGTGCTCCTGCTTTTCACTTCCTTCCTTTACTGACAAAAGACCAGCCTTGCATATCCTTTGATCACAGTAACAAAGGCCACCTGCTTCTGCTGACCTCTTTCAGGCCAAACAATCTGAGAAGAGAGGGACATAGTTGCTCCTAACTGTGCTTTGTGGCAATACAGCCTGTCTTTGTTCTATAGCTGCTATGATTTGCCATGGTGCATAAAACAGCTGGATGTTGCTGGCCCATCAGAACATTATCATCAAGAGGCTTGCTGGATGGGGAGCTCCAGGGATATAGGCAGCTAGCAGGAGTGAACAGAACTAGGTACCAGATTAAGAGGAATCAGTTGGCTGTGCTTGGCTTAGAAGAACTGAGTTAGGATGAATAACTAAATGTTTTCATTTACTTTACATAACATCTTTTGAACCTTGACCTGACTTGATCTCTTGTTAATTGCTCATTTGGTACAACTTTCACTTAAGGATCTTTTTCCATAGTAAGGTCAGAGAGGAGAATATTTGTACAGTGCCTAGCCAAATTGTGCCGTGATATTTCTTGGGGTCCTTGGGTGCCATCATAATACAAATAATGAACAACAACAACATGGAAATAAGGGACTAGAGTCTTCTCTCATTAGGCTGGTGTAAATCAGGGTTAACTCCACTCAAGTCACGAGCACTATACTGGTATAGAAGTGGCATAAATGAGGGGAGAATCAGGCTCTGAATGTGTGTGACTGAAAAAAAAGTTTTCTGAACTGAAAATCACTTATTTATGATAATCAGTATAATATAATTAGTGATATTCAACTACCTGAAGGGTGGGGGTTCCAAAGAGGATGGAGCTAGGCTGTTCTCCGTGGTGGCAGATGACAGAACAAGGAGCAATGGTCTCAAGTTGCAGTGGGGGAGGTCTAGGTTGGATATTAGGAAACACTATTTCACTAGGAGGGTGGTGAAGCACTGGAATGGGTTACCTACGGAGGTGGTAGAGTCTCCATCCTTAGTGGTTTTTAAGGCCCAGCTTGACAAAGCCCTGGCTGGTATGATTTAGTTGGGGTTGGTCCTGCTTTGATCAGGACCTCCTGAGGTCTCTTCCAACCCTAATCTTCTCTGATTCTATGATTATTTAAATATATAACAAACAAAATTGATCGACCACACTTGTTACGCTAAAAGCTTAAGTGTTGCAAAACCAGAATTCCATTTTGGTCATGTGGCACCCATCACCTCATCCCTGCTTGGACACTGCCTTGAAAGTTCCCAGGTTTTCCTAGGGACTCCAGGTCAAATTCATCCCAGGGTAGCTGCACTGAAAATGTATAAGGGTGAATTTGACTCTCCAAGACTAATTGCCAGAGAGTACAGAAAAGCTTATAGGTAATAGGGAATAACTATATTGTTATGTGTGCCCAGGAATATAGTTTATTATCTACTATATGCATACTTGTGAAGGCTTCTCCACCTATCAGTTCTTTTATTCCTGTGCCCACTGAGACCTCTTTCCCCCTATCATTTACCTTGCCTATAGCCTCCGACCTATTCCTTTACCTCCCAATGGGGTTGGTGCGGATGTTGGAGTTTGATCAGCTGCAGTAGCTGTCAGAGACTTTCTCTGATGTGCTCAGCCTCTGCCAGGTCATTAGACCCAGCATGTGCTCTGGCCTCAGGTTTCCCAGTTGGCAGTACAAGAGCTGAACCTGGGCCATTGGGCAGGACTCCGTCAATAATCAAAATAGAAAGCCTGTTTAAAATAGGAGTGACATTGAGACCGTGTGGATATTATTTTTAATGTTCATGATGTCCATGTAAGTGAGGGGATAAAATAACTGGTTAGAGTCATGTGGTGTTTGTGGGTGGGTCCTCCACATAGCTGTGTCAATGCAGCTCACCCATGATCTGCAGAACCTTTTGCTACTCCAGTCTTGGGCCTTCTTTCAATTCCACAGTTCACATGAATCTTCAACTATAGGCATTTCTGCCATTCCAGGCCTTGGATTGCTACACAGTTCTACCAATGTACCTCAAGCCTGACCTGCAGCACCTCCCTGAGCCAGGCTGTCTACTTTTTCCTATCAGGCACCTACTGCTGCTCCAGTCTTGGGCAATTTTATCAGAGCATTTCCTATCCCTGGGCCATTCTTGAGTAAATTGCATCCACTTATTTGTTTTTCCAGTGTGGAGAGTCATTCAGAGATTAAACCGAAGCCTTCAAATACTTCTGATACTAAACAAGAATGGTAAAATTATCAGTCATGGTGCAGAAAAGGCAAAAGTATTCAATAAATATTTCTCTTCTGTATTCAGAAAGCAGCAGAATCATGTTTTCATATTTTACAGCAACAACATACTTTCTATTCCATCAGTAGCCAGGGAAGACGTTAGACAGCAACTACTGAAATTTAAATCCGCAGGACCAGATAACTAGCTATCAAGAGTTTTAAAACAACTGGCCCAGAAGCTCTCTGATCTATTAATATTGATTTTTAGCAAATCTGGGAACACAGCGGACATTCTGGAGGGTTGGGAAAGAAGCTAACTTTGTGTTAATATTTGAAAAGGTCAGTGAGGTGACCTGGCTAACACTAGGCATGTTAGCCTGACACTGATCCCAGGCAAACTCATGGAAGGTGTCACAGTTAGAGGCAACTGCCCCCATATTTCCTCTCAGTGGCCTAGCTAAGGCAGCCACTCTCATGCTTCTAGCTACCCCGCCATTGCCTTTCTGGGTGGAAACTGGACTGGGTATTTCCAGGCTGCACAGTTCCCAGCCTTCACTGTGTTATTCTCGGCTGAGATAGACCACCCAAGCACACCTGTTTGCTTCCTCTTCGAAGACAGTTAAGTGTATTGCTACTGTTCTAAATTACCACACAGCACTTGCTATGCAAGCCTGCTAAACTCCTAAGATAAAAAGCATCACGGAGAAAACATTAAAAACACTAACAGAACCTACATGTATACGAATAAGCTTCCCAGATATCACCTTAATTTTATCCTGGGCTCTGGCAGGAGCAGTCCTTCAATCCCCAGTCCCTGGGACTTCCTTCTGTTAGTCTATAAGGTGCCACAGGACTCTTTGTTGCTTCTACAGATCCAGACTAACACAGCTACCCCTCTGATACTTGAAGTTCATCACAGCGTCAGCTCAGAACTAGCACCCTCATGGCATGTTTAGTTCACCCTTTATAGAGGTCAGGGGTCTTTGATCTGGAGTTTCCAGGAACAGGTAATTAGTCAACAATGAGTTTACCTCCCCAGGCCATAGCTTCAATAAGGATGGATTCAAAGTGGGTCATTTGCATTCTGTTTCATGGGTATTGGTCCCAAAAGTCATTTGAAGTCCCTAACTCCTTCCAGAAATTGCATTAGTCAATCTCCTAAAGAAGATGCATAGGTACCATTCCACAGTAACACATACACAATTGTATTATTAATACAATGGATCCCAAAGATGTTAAACTTAATTCAATAAAGTACATTCAGGATATTGTCAGTCTGTCACAGTAGGCTGGTCTGGGATGCAATCAGTAAAGAATTAAAAGATGGTAGCATAATAAGACAATCAACATGGTTTTATGGAAAACAGGTCTTGTCAAACAAATAATAATACCCAGCTCTTATACAGAGCTTTTCATCAGCAGATCACAAAGCATTTAACAAAAGAAGTCAGTGACATTATCCCCATTTTACAGGTAGGGAAGCTAAGGCATAGGGAACTCTGGGCAAGGTCACCCAGATGGCCAATGGCGGAGCTGGGAATAGAATGCAGGATTCCAGAATGCCAGTACAGTACTCTATCCACTAGGTCATGCTGCTTCTTCGAACTTGTTTTTTTATGAGATCACAAATTTGGCGATAAAGGTAAATATTTCACCATAATATACTTGTATTTCAGTCTGATGTTTCATTTAGTTCCACATGAAGTTCTGATAAGAAAAGAAAATTAGCACTATGCAAAATCAACGTAGGCCAAGTTAAATGGATTATAAATTAGTTAACCGATAGACCACAAATTAATTATGAATGGGGAATTGTCATACAATGGGAGTGTTTCTACTAGAATCCCACAGGAGTGGGACCCAATGCTATTCAGTATCTTTTTCTGGAAGAAAATAGAACATGATTGCTACTAATATTTGCAGATGTTACAAAATTGTTACAGTGATAAATGACGATGGTAGGGTGACCAGACAGCAAGTGTGAAAAATCGGGATGGGCGTGGGGGGTAATAGGAGCCTATATAAGAAAAAGACCCAAAAATCGAGACTGTCCCTATAAAATCGGGACATCTGGTCACCCTAGATGACGGGGAGCGGGGGAAGAAGAAGAACAGCTATATAGACCAACCTGAATCACTTGATAAGGTGGGCCTATTTGATCAACAGACCTTATAACACAGCCAAATGAAAGGTCACAAGTCTAGGAACAAAGAATGAAGGTCACACTTGTAATATGTGAGGGGTAGGGTATTCTGTATCCTGGAAAGCAATGACTCTGAAAAGGACATAGGGGTCATGGTAGGATAACCAGTTGAACATGAACTTCCAATGTGTGATGCTGTAGCTGAGACTTGGTCTATACTAGGAGGGGAGATCAATCTAAGTTACGCAGCTTCAGCTATATGAATAACGTAGCTGAAGTCGACGTACTTAGATCTACTTACCACGGTGTCTTCACTGCGGTAAGTTGACTCCTGACGCTCCCGTCGACTCCGCCTGTGCCTCTAGCTCCAGTGGAGTACCAGAGTCGACAGGAGAGCGCTCGGCGGTCAATTTATCGCGTCTTCACTAAACATGATAAATTGACCCCTGCTGGATCGATCGCTCCGGAGGTAAGTGTAGATATGCCCTAAGAGAATGAAAGTGATCCTTGGATGCAAAAACAGGAGACTATCATATGGGAGTGGGAACATGGTATTACTGCTGTATATGGCATTGGTTAGACCATTACACAAACTTCACAAAGGATGTGAATAATTGGAAAAGAATGATTTGCAGTCTGGAAAACGCGTCTTCTACAGAGAGACGACAGAAACTTAATCTCCTCAGTTTATCCAAAAGAAAATTAAGAAGTGACTTAATCACAGGCTACCCATTCCTACCTACATGATGGTAGATGGCTCTTTAATCTAGCAGGAAAAAGGATAATGAGATCTCATGTTTGGAAGGTGATGCTAGGCAAATTCAGACTAGAAATAAGACACACGATTTTAGCAGTGAGGAAAATTAACCATTGGAACAGTTATAAATTACTAGAGGCGAGATGGGTTTTCTATCACATGAAGTCTTGAAGTCAAGCCTGGATGTCTTTTTAAAAGGTGTGCTATTGATCAAAGAGAAGTAATGGCTTGATGCAAGAATTACTGGGTGAGGTTCTGTGGCTTGTTTTATACAGGAGTCAGACTAGTTGATCACAATGATCCCTTCCGATCTCTGAATATATGAAAAACTCATTAAACTCATTTTGCTTGTGGTTAAAACAAGGGTTTTTATCTGTGTCCCCTCAGAGGGGATAGGCTCATGCACTAAAGCATTATTTGCAATAGCGAGTCACCACAGATAGAAAAAAGAGGTGCAGTTTGGCCAACTGAGAGAGAGGGTACCCCACTAGATTGTTTACATTTGCTGTATCTGCGGCAGACTTGAACAAAATTTTCATGTGTTTTAAAACGATCCCATAGACATTTACATACCTGCTGCGCCAAAAGGCCCCTCTGTCCCCCTTCCAGGGTTCCATTTACTATAGAAAAATGGAACTGGTAAACCTATACTGCTCCATAAACAGTGCAGCACAGTGTCTGTTGCAATTCTGTGCAATTTACTGTAATCATATATACTTAAGTGAAATTTACATTATCATTATGAACTGCTCTTTGGAACTGGTCCTTTTTCAACCGATAGCTATTAGTGCATTGGTGCTGCCAGGATAAAGTTGTCAGCACCAGTAGAAGCAATTTCATCGGGTTTCTTTTTACATAGACCCCCGGCTCATATTAGCCCAACTGCCTCCTGGATTTTTAATATTTTTTCCTTTCTCTAGCCATGCAGTTTGACTCTTCTGATGAAATTAAAATAATGTCAAGAATGAAGAGTTTTAGCCTGTGCTAAAAATAGCGCTGATCATCAGCAGGGGACACGATTCGTCAGCCATGTGCAACAAAGATGACCTCTTTGTCAGGTCTAGCCTGCAGCAGGCGGTGTCTGCTCATGGTCTACTTTTACATTGGCTCAAAAATAAACAGCAAGTTCCTCTGGCTGGCCTCCCTTCCCAAACGCAGGCATGGAACATTCTGTACAAGGAAGCACTCACAATCGGCCGAGGGGCCAACTCTAATGAAGTTAATTGATGCATCAACGACGTGTGTTAAACATGAATGCTTTTCTAATATGGCCATGAGTTGCACAGATATGCATTATATTATTGCATGGTAAACACGGTACAGTACATTTGGGATATCCTACGGACGTGAGTTGAGAGAGAATGCATTTATTTTCACAAAATAGGGTCTTTGTGCTCAGATCTGGAACTTATGTAACATGCCAGGGACACCAGAATATATCACCTACTTTTATACCAACAGTTGAGTAAACCAGAAATGTGTGTGATGTTTTACAGAAAAAATTAACCCAAATAAACAAAAAGTCACTTTCCTATGTGGATTACATCTTTTAAATAAATAAAAAGGGGGCTGGGGAGAGGGGAAGGGGGAAAGTTAAAGCTGAAGCAACATGAAAGTTGTTAGAATAGAGTTATTTGCTAAACCAACCCCTGCCTTAACCCTCCCCTAAATCCACAAATTAAGAAAAGACTACACAGAGTAGGGGTGTAAGGAAAGTGGGACACGGTGCAAAGAGTATGGATCTGATTCATATGTATGCTAAGACGACTGTATACTATTCGATGGTGCGAAAGGGCCTGAACATGGGAGCAAATTATATTTATACCCACTTTAAGACCCCTTTTCACGGTCAGAATGGTGTAAAGTGGCATTAGTGTAAACAAGAATCAAACTCTATTCCTTGCCTTGAAGCAGTAGGTATGATTCAGAAGTGACCTTGGTGCAGGCAGCATAGATGTTCCCACTGTCCCAGCTCTATCAGCATGTTGGGATTAATGTCTTCATAGACAAAAGATAATGTTGTTGATAACATCCCGGCTGGAGGGAAATCATTTGGGTTTGGGAGAGAAGTACTGGAGGAGATACACAAAGTCTCTCTATTATAGCCTTCCTTAAGCACAAATAATCATTAGTTTAGCTAAGGACGGTAGGATGACCTCCTGTACTCCAACATACCCTGGTTGGAAAAACAAAGCTTCATGGGAGGAACGAACATGATCCAAAGTCAGATCAAAAGGCACATGTAACAAGTTGTGTAAGCAGGCAACACCCTTCAGACACAGTATATATTACAAATGCTTTTCAGTTTGGTGCTTATGATCTGCGCTATGCCAGTCTGCTGGGGCAAAGGGAGAGACAGTGTTCAGTGCTGTCTCAAAAAAGATACAGCAGAAACAGAACGAATCCAGAGATAGGTAATGTAACTGATTAGAGGCATGGAAAGACCTTCATAAGAGGAGAGATTAAAAAGAGAGGGGCTATACAAAGTAATGAATGGTCTAGAGAGGTTATATTGTGTGCTCCTGTTTTCCCCTCTCTCATAACATGGGAACAAGGAGGCATTCAAGGAAATTTAAAGGCAACCTTTTAAAAATAATACAATTAACCTTGAGTGCCACAAGATCACCAAAGCCAAGAGTTTAGCAGGAGTCAAAAAAGGATTAGATTATTCATATGAATAATGGGAACATCCAATTACATTAGGTAAGATAAATGTATATCTATAAATATTTGGGATATAGATAGTAAAGATTCAAGTCATAAAACCAACCTCTAACTTCCTATGGGTAGGAAGAAATTTCCCCCATGGACAGATTATTTCATAATTATACAGTATGGAATTTTCTGCACTGTTCTAAGACCCATCTGGTACAGATCATTGTGAAAGACAGGATATTGAGCTAGATGGTCCCACTGGCCTGATTGGTACATGGCAATTGCTATTTTCCTTTAAAAACTGAAATAAGAATCATGCCATCTCTGTACTCTCTACAGTCCTGATTCATCAAAGCACTTGAACATGTGTTTAACTTTAAGGCTGTTCAAAAGTTCCATTGAATTTAATGGGACTTATACACATGGTTAAGTGCTTTGATGAATAAGGATGGATTTAGGCATGTGCTTAAATGATTTGTTGAATCAGGATCTAATCTCTCTTCTTAAAAAAAAAAAGGCGTGGGTGACTGGAAACTGCACATTGCTGGGGCTACACAAGGCCCCCTAATGCTATAGGGCTCCAAGCAGTAACTTGTCCTACTTGGAATTAAATTTGGTCTTATTACAATGAGAAACAATGGGAGCTAAAGGATGGTTTTGTAGTTAAGCCATTGAATAGACTCAGGAGACCTGGATTCAATCCCATCCTCTGCCACAGACTTCCAGTGTGACCTTGGGTCAGTCACATCATCATTCTGTTCCTCAGTTTCCCCAGCTATAAAATGAGGGTTTATAGTACTTCCCTTCCTCACAGGGGCGTTGTGAGGATAAATTCATTAATGTTTGTGAGATGCTCAGACACTGTGGTTGTGGGAACCACATAAGCAGATATAAGCTAAAGAAAAAAGGAAGGCTTTAAAGAACAGTCACAGTGGGAGTATTTTAAGTGACGCAGAATAAGCCTAAATGCTTTACTTTCATTGCTTGTTTCCTCATTTTTCTTACCATTTTTGCCAATTTCTGGCATTCTTTATCTCTGTATAGCCCATCTTCTCCTCTCCATTTGCTCTGGCAAAGGAATCATACATAGGCTGCACTTATGGCGGCATGTGCAGCACAGACACTGCATGCTCCCCTGCCGCAGGTATGAACAGCAGTGTAAACAGTGAGGCACTGCTTAGGTGAGTAGAGTAAAACACACCAGAACCTTAAGGCACGTACCCTACACGGCTCTCTACATGCCCAAGCAATGCCCCTTTGTCTACACTGCTGTTTTTAGCAGCATAGCGTCCGGTTGCCTCTCCACTGCCGGAGCCTTTCCCCACTGCCTCCCCGTGCCAGAACTTTTCACTGCTCTGTGTAGCTACATACTGCAGTGTGCACGCAGCCTACTTTTCACTGGCCATGTAGTTATGCATACTCTACATACTATCACCACTGAAGGCAAGGGCTGAGAGATGGATTTGAGCTATGAAATCCAGATCCATTTTTTTTTAAATGTGGCGGGGTTTAGAAAGCAGGGTTTTGGTTCAGCCCATTACAGAAAAAGCACCAGTCACAAAGTTCAGGTGTGGATTCAAACTTCCATGTGATTTGGGAGCGTTTGGATGTGGGAGTTCAGTTCAGGCTCATCGCTCTGGTCATAACGCTGAATTCATGACACTGAAATCCTTTCCACAGCACCAAGTCTATGTCATCATAAACACAACACTATGATTTCCCTGCAGGCTGAAGCAGAAGGGGAAGCTAGGCAGAAAACAGCAGAAAACTTGTTTGAAAAACAACAACAAAATCCTTCAATAACATCAAACTGTAAAACATGGGAGAATCCTGGTCTTAGAAAAATGTTCTTTTAATTCTGGTTTGCCTGTGTGCAAATCTCTGCTTTAGCAAATATTTAGGGGCAGAATTTCAGTGCTGGCCTCCTTCATCACAGACACAATTTTGTGTACACAAATCCTACCACCGAGACACACAAATACCCACAGATCAGGCATTAAGATTTCCAAAGGGTAAGATTTAAATATGCAATGAATTGTAAGGGCGAAAATGCAGGTACAATTAATTATAGTCTCAAAATAAATTGCATCTGAAAAAGCAAAGGCCAGGTTGAGACCCTTTCAAAAACAGGTCCTTAAAGAGAACGAGTCACTGAATCACCAGGGAGGACATTCCAGATGGGTGGTGTAGCAGTAAGTACCAAGGGCTGGTCCCCCTATATCTGGGAAAGGGCAGAGAGGTGAGCACTTTGGGGGAATGGGAAGTAGTTGCATGCATGTGAGGTCTGTATTACAACAGGTTGGAGTTTTAGGTCATGTCACTGTTACAGGGTGAGCTGCACTTTAGACCACTGTTAGTCCCTCTCGAGTGTACCCCGGAGGCAACAGGCGTGGATTCCTGCACCTCTCTCAAAGGGTGGAGCCCCCTGTTTCCCAACCAGATTAACCTGACAGGCCTAACCATGTTTCCCACCTGTAAACTGTTTACCTCAGTGGACCAGTGACAATGGCTGATTAAAGGTGACTTGAAACAGCTTCTTCAAAACAAAGCATTGTTTATTCCCTCAAAGGTCTGTAGTAACAGAACAAAGATAAAACATACTAAAGGCCTCTACACACCTATTTCGCCTTACCTAAACCTTAACTTTCCCTGCAAGCTTTTGTGAAATCCCTTCAGCCCAGTTACTTCCATCTCTGGGGTGGTAGGTGCAGTCTATCCTGCTGCATTCTCTCGTCCTCTGTGGTGTTGTCTCTGCCCATGTCTCACTCTGGGCAGCTGCTGACCACTCACTTAACTCCCCCTTTTCTGTAGGTGCACATCTTTACTGTTCAGCATTCCCTTTGATCCGAGGTTCAGGCCTGGGAAGAATAAACCTTGCCAGCCTTGCTAGAGCCAGCCAGGGGGCATTCTCCGATTAATAGCTTCCCCATTGTTTCCTCAAGGACCTCCGGAATTCTCTTGGACTGTACCTTATCTTTGCCATTGTTGTTTCCTGTTTCCTCTGCCTCCCCCCAAACTTTGATTTAACTCCGTACAGTCAAGCAGGATGATATCGAACACGTAAACTGAGGCAAAATAATAATACATATAACTTCTTCAATTCAACAACTGCTAGTTCTAGAACAACAAGCCCAACACATTGAGAAGTGATACCCCCTGCTTGCACGCACACACCCCTCTATTCTGACGGGCTCGTATTACCACCTACTGGCCTCAGCCGCCACATGGGAGAAGATGTTATAAAACGTTTCAGAAACAAAATCAGGAAGGATGAAATTCACCCCAGTGTGTAGGGAACCAGAGCAAGACCCTACAAACCTTTCACATCCTACCTTATAGATTCAGATTGTATAGAGGGGCCTTATACCGATGCTCTGCAATGGAGTGAATTAAAGGATAGTAAAATCCTGAGGTAAAGCATGGGGGAATCGAACGTATCCTCATTGTTTATATGTGAAATCTTCTATTGCTTTTACTGGACTACTCACTTCAGTACAGTCCCCAAAGAACCAGTAGCTTCATACAACAGGCAGTGTAACCCTGTACGCCACTTCTGAGAGACAGACATTAAACAACCCCTCTCTGATGTGCAGCTCCTGGGCGGCTCAAGAGCAGCTTGCACATCAGAGGTGGCCCATGGAACATACTCCACAGTCAGCACCTGCCTTCATCCTTCACATGGGGGGGATGCTCCATTCAGAGTGCCAGCCTGCAGGGCTCTGTTTCAATCTGAGGGCTCACTCCAGGGCTCACTGCAGTGATTTAGATTTCTTTTCCGGTCGCCACCACAGCTGTGGCTGCTCTTGCAAGAAGGCAGCGCCTGCTACTTCGCTGAAAGACAATCCCTGCAACTTCCAGCTGTGAGCATGTGTGGTCAGGCTTTTGTGGGCAAAAAGTGGTGGTTTCCTATTTCCACAGTTGATTTCAGCTTGTAAGCACAGTACCAAAAGGACTAAAGCCCACGGTGACTCACTCCAGTTACGTTAAGCAAAACATCCTAACTGTTTTGTGTGAGTCAGGTGCATTGATCCAGTACCCGCTCTTTTCTTTCACACATACAAAGAGATAAGCCACAGGCAGATAACCATGCCATCTCCCTTTATTTCCCTGCGCCCCAGTCTTTCCCCTTTCTTGTGCAATGTGTCCTAGCTTTTCAGCGTTAGAGTAGGGTCTGGAATGCATTTGACTTCTGATGGAGGATTTGCAACAGAAGTTGAATGAACCCAGCAAATGAGGATCCAGTTGGCTTGAAGATTATGCTTCTTTATCTGTTTAAAAACTGATATCAAATGATAGACATCAGAAAGGGGGATGCCTGACAAGGTTCCTAGATGTTGGAGTGTCCAGAGCTCTGCAGAATTAGGCTTACCTGGGTATAAACCACAGATATCAGGGAGCTTGTGGGCCTGGATCCAATCCCCATTAAAGTCAGTGGAAGTCTTTCCATTCACTTGAATGGGTTTTTTAATCAGGCCCTGTGAAATTTCGATCTAGAGGTATCCTGGTCTCCAATCACCCTGAATCGGACAAGTAAATCCCTGGAAAGTCATTTTCATGTAAAGGGATTGGCAGGTAGAATATTCATGTGCCTTGATAGATGCCTCTCAATAAATTGTGTGCTTTCCCCAGGGTGGTACCCAGTGCACCACTGCTATAGAGAAAGCTATGTGCAGTAAAGGGAGAAAAGCCCTTTCCCAGTAGGGTTTCTCATTTAACATAGTGTTCTGTGCTTTTATAATATGAAACACTCTTTTCTATTTTTCTTTCAAGCTCTGGAATCTTGGATTTCCCTCCAAACTTTTGATTAACAGCTGACCCTAACTCAGACCTGTCTGGGGTGTCCCCTGCCTCGCTGATATATAGTCAGATTTTTGCTGTCTATTTCCAAGCCAGATCCTTCTTCTCTCAAGCAGCTAGCTCTCTAGGAGTGAGCACGCAGATTACTCTGCTTTCTGGTACTGCATTACTGAGCTGTTTAAAGGCAGATAGGGAAACCCCATTGCTTGAGAGATTTAAAACTGAACTGGAAAAGGCACTGACCAAATCTACTTTAGGGATGAATCTTTCTTCAGCAGGAAGAGAAATTAACACTGCAGGTTTTGTCCACCTCTGGCAACAAGGTCTGTCCCGGGCAACTGGGGCTATACTGATCCCTAGAGCATCCCCTGGTAAGTGCTCCTAAAGATCCCACTTGCTTCCCTTGAAATAAACTGGAAAGGAAAAGCCATGGTAATATTGCCTGACCTCCTTCAGGGTAAGAATCCAGGATTGCTAGGGAGACAGTGTAATTAACACCACCCAGTGGCTGCCTGGTTGAATCTAACTCCATTTGCCCACCTGGAGTGAGTTAACCTTGCCATTTGAAACCTTTTAGATTGCCTATTTTTGTTTTAACTTTGAAAACCGAACACTGTTTTTATACTATTATTTTGCATGGGATTTCCTATATTTTAGGCTTGTGTAATCTCTTTGAATTGAAGCTCTTTAGTTCTTCGAACCAACCAGTGTGCACTTAACGATCTATGCACTTTTGACCTGAGTGTTTGCAGAGATATAATTTCAGGATGTGCACACATGTCCAGTACATATGGCTTTAATTGCACATACCTGCAGTCTTCAAAGGGCCATAACTTTGTTAAATCAAACCAAGTTTTAATCACACTAAGCAAAGATGTTAGTCCTCAACGAGGACTATGCCAAACTTAACAATTCTGTTATTCTTTCTGCAGCCATGTTTAAAAAAGCCATGGTTATTATGGGGAAGGAGATTCTAAACACACAGCCATTATTCAACAAATCGCTGCTGAGATTTTACTCCCACTTGCCAAAAAAAAAAAAAAATTGCATCTTCAGGCAGACCAAGAACAAAATATTTAGCTCCAAAGGTGAAGTTTTCAGAAAGTTACAGTCATAGATCCAGTGAAATAGAGGGTTACAACAGAAAGTGTTCTACAGCCTTAACAATTGTGTTTGCTTCTAGCAGCCTGAGCACGGAAGCTGAAAACATATTTATACAAGAGAACCGTATTAGCGGGAAAGCCAGGGATTCCTCTGGTGTAAAACCAGCATAGGTGATTTTATCATTTCCCCTCTCTACCCTCTGCATAGGAGGAGTCTGTGGATGAGGAGAGGCAAGAAGAGAACATGGCTAGAAGTGGGAGGAGGCAGCCGAAGTACATTGCACTCTGGTGATCCTCAGTCAACTGAGCAATACCAAGGGCCCCACGTTAGCCAGAGTAACTTGGGGCAGCATTTAGGCTGCTCTAAATTTCACCTAGGGACTGCTTGATTCCCAATTGGGCCAAGGATCAGGGGAGCCTAAAGGTGGCTTAAAGCCACCTTTCACCCACCCCAACATGACAATCCAAGTCATGCCACAAGCAAAGCTCAGCCAGACCCAGGGTTGTTATCTCCCTATCTTATTTTTCCAAAACATCAGATTTATGTTTTAAATGATTGAAGCAATTTTTTATTTATATTTATTTATTTCAAAATATGCACAAGCTGATAAATGCACTGTAGCATGGGTAGGATGTTCATTTCATCCTGCCTGCTAATGGCTTTTGGAAGCTTTAGTAGCATCTTTTCATTAATAAAACTATTATTTATTCCGTACCTTCATTTCTAAACAAGAAACAATGAGGTAATTGTCTTGGACATTCTGCTAGTCGAAATTAACCAGAACGTAAGCAATACAGAAACGAGACAAAATTGCGGAAAGGAAAAGATGAGTAGGACACTGCACAATGCTAAACTTCATCTGGGTATGTAAACAAAAATCATAGTTTTAAGAAAAAATTATGACTTCTCACAGCCCATCTAATAATTCCATTACAAGACATCAACATGTCAAAATAGCTCTGGATTCCTTTGCACTGAAAAATAGGTTATTCTTAAATATAATCTGTGTGTGTCCTTCCCTGGCAGTTAGCAATTACATGTTGCCATTTTAAACTCTAGTTTAGACCCAAATATTATACCCAAGGCTGTCAAGGGATACATGTTCAGTATGAACTGTTAGAGACGTTTCTGAACTGCAGGATTACTTGGCACACATCTTTTTTTGTTTATAAAGAGAAGTAAGGGGGGGCAATGGGAGGGGAGAGCTAATATGATATGGAGATGTCCTCCGGAAGGTCACTAGGCTTAATTCAGCTCAGGTGAAATTCACTGGTCTATCTCAAATTAGGTATTGATCTCTGTCCAATTTCAAGTTCAAAAGGGAAAACAACACAAAAACCACCACCATTCTTGCTAGCCGTTTATGCTGAGAAGACAAGGGTTGACTGAGCATGGAGATTTAACTTCCCCTCACCTTTTGAAGTAGTCCCTCCAACATGAGACCAACACTTCAGATGCTACATCTAAGAGCCTCACATACACATGGAGGAATGGGAATGACAACAAAGAAGCTTGTGCTTCCAGAGGAGATAAGAGATATATACCCAACAATGCCTTCTGGGATCTCTCCACCAGAAAGGAATGGAGCCTCCTGTGGGCAACTCTGTTCACTCTCAGCCGGGACCACAACTGAACCAACAACATCTCATGACCCACCGTAATGAAAGCAGCTGATCGATATAACATCATCAGAAATGGACCCCTGATCATCAGTCATCATCAGGAAGAGATCATCTATTGACCCAACACCCAGAGCAGACTTTCTGTGTCATACCCTGGTTATAACCCTGATTTTCAAGGGTCAAGGAAGTCCTAGGCATCCATATATGGCAAGAGTTGTCACAACCCTTTTAATATTCTTAACCACTAAAGGCAGATTAAATACAAGTCAACGGTCGCATAGACTGCCCATGTCAAGAGATGGATTTTTGAACTGATGCCAGATACATGCTTCCTTTAAAGCAATCATCACCCTTTTCTCCAAAAAGGAGTCATTGTTAAACTCTACCAGCAAAGGAGCCAGTACCATTGGTCCAGCATGAAAGGACACCACCACCAAACCAGCCAGCTTTGCAACAGGGAGTCTCATGCAGAGAGGAGACTCCACTCTCCACCCGCCCCCACTGAGAAACCCCAGGCCACCTGCCCCTCAAACGCAGGTTTTGCTGGGGTAGTCACTGCGGGACTGGGAGACGGTGGCGGTATAACGGGTGCTGTAATTGGTGCTCTTCTAACCTTTGGACACTGGCGGGTTGTAGAAGTCCTGAATGATGGTGTTGGCCGACTACCGGATGGGGATGAGGCAGAGGATGCCGGAGAGACAAAGACAGCTCTGGTGACAATCATGATCCACGCCTTGGAGCCTTCGTCCTCCATGCCGTTGGTGCACTTGGTGCCCACAACGCTCGCCAGCACCGACAGCAGCACCGAGATGACCATGAGGGCGCGGGTGGCCTGCAGGCCCTGGGGCAGCACCAGCCTGGAGTCGTAGACCTTGCACTGCATCTGACATGTGCGCTGCATGTGCTCTGCAGTTCATCCACAGCCCCTCCCAGATGATCTGTGCCACCATGATGTTGTTGCTGATGAAGGCCATCTCCTTCCACATGGGCAGGGCGCAGGAGATGATGGAGCCCAGCCATCCCAGCACCTAGAGCACCATGCCCAAGATCTGGAGACCTGCTGAGGCCATGATTGGGTGGGAAGGTGCCTGTCTCTCTGCAGTAACTTTCCCTCCAAGGTATGGCTTCCCCGCGCCCCCAGCACACAGGCTCCGTGTCGTAGCCCAGCAAATTGCAACAGGCAATAACAGGCAGCCTGCCCAAGTCCCCCATCACTACCAAGTCCTATGTTTTGGATGATTTTGTTAGTTGTTTTTAAAAAGTCTCATCCACCTTTTCTTCCTGATTGCATCGTCTATAATAAACCCCTATCATGACATCACCCTTGCTTTTTACCCCTTTTATCCTTAGCCAGAGATTTTCTACAGGTCTGCCACCCACTTCCATCTCAACCTCAGTCCAAGTGTGTACAACTTTGATATACAAAGCAACACCTCCCCCCTTTTTCTCTGCCTGTCCCTCCTGAACAAGCTGTACCCTTCTATACCAATATTCCAGTCATGTGAATTATTCCACAAATTTCTGTAATGCCAACTATGTCATATTTGTGATTATTCACTAGTATTTCTAGTTCTTGCTGTTTATTCCACATACTTCTTGCATTAGTATACAAATAGCTAAGATGTTTATTAGATTTTCCCTCTATATTTCCTCTTGTCTCTCCTTTGTCCAGGCTGTGATTTCCCATGTTCCCCCACAGATTCTGACTCTACACCCAGGTCTCCATGTTTTCGGACTTATCTTGGGCTTTCTGTCTTCTGCCAAATCATTCTTGTTTTATTTTGGCATCACATTACAATCATTTTAGTCAAAAGAGTAGCCAGTTTTAAAAAGATGCAATGAGGGTTGCCATACTGAAAAAGACCACGGTCATGTAGTTCAATATCCTGGCTTATAGTTGGTGTTTCAAAGGAAGGTGAAACAAACACTATTACTGCATTGGCCTAATAATGCTAATTCTCTCTGACCCCTGCTGGTGATCAGCTGATGCACTTGCAATTTTTATCCTAGCTAGTACAATAGGTGTCATTGTTAGTCATGGAAGCAAATCTCTTTTCAGATGTATTAATCTTAATCTTGTTTGGCAATGTAAAGGTTAATTATAGTCTACATCTAAAATATGTCCTTATAGCTATTGTAAATACCTTGTGGGGTGGGGGGGGTTTTTGGTTTCCTCTTGTTCTCATAATAACCCATCACTCCCTCCCCTCATGGGTTTCTGATTGATGCTGTAGCCAGCTCTGCATCTGCTTTTGCCCAATAGTGAGTAGGAAATGAGAGGTGATTTTACTGCTGCGGACAGCACTGGTGACACCAGTACTGGAATACTGTGTACAGTTCTGCTGTCCAAGTTTTTAAAAAGAAAGTTAAAAACCTGGAGAGGTGCAAGAAGAGTCACAAAAATGATTTGAGGGCTGGAAGTTAAAGCCAGACAAATTCAATTTAAAAATAAGGCACAAATGTTAACAGTGAGGTTAACAGTGGTCATGGAACAAACCACCAAGGAAAGTGGCAATTCTCCATCTCTGAGTCTTCAAATCAAGACTGGATGCCTTTCTGGAAGATAAGTTATCGGCAGGGCTGGTGCAAGGAAGTTCCCTAGGCGAAACTTCCTTGCACCAGCCCTGCTCCCCCGCCAAATAACGCCGCCCCCGCCCCAGCCAGCTCCCCCACCCACGGTAGGCGGCTCCCCATCCTGCCAGCGGCAGCTCAGCCCCCACTCCCGTGGGCCGCGGCAGCTCCGCCCTGCGGACCGCGGCAGCTCCCCACCCGCCCGCTCACTCGCGGCAGCTGAGCGTGGAGCCGGGAGGCAGGGAGCGGCTCGCCTTGGCTGCCTCCTGCCTCCAAGCTCAGCGGCTCCCATACACAAATCCATTACAAACAAAATATTAGAATCCTTATGAAGCACAGGGTGTTAAGGCAAACTTAGGGCTTATCCAAAGCCCACTGAAGCCAATGAGTGTCTAAGCATGCACTGAAAATGTAGATTGATTGAAACACCATATTGATTCTGACAATTGCTGCATATGAATAAAAACATAGTAACAATTAGTCCTTCTTAAAAATGAGAGGCGTGAGCAGTCGGTCTCTCTCTTGGGACAGCCCTACAGAGTATACAGTTTGGAATACCACAGAGGCATTTAGCTAGAGAGTAAGCACAGTTACAGCCATCTATCATATTGCAAATAAAGTGACTCAAGGAAAAAAGGTCCAAACAGGCACCTTTGAGCATTTCACTCATCCCATGCAATCCCTTAGCTAATGCTGCACAACACAGAACATAGTTGACGTCTGAGAGCCATTCACAGGCAGCCACTTTTGAATAGATGTCTAGTTTGCTTTGCTATTTTTTTCTCTGTTTCTAAAGGGAAGAGCCATTGTTTCCTATGGGTGTTTAGTGCCAGCTTCAAATAAACTGTCTTATTTATTGTAAGCACCATTTCCCCCCAGTAACATTGATTGGTTTTTTTTGGTCCAGTGAAATTATAAATATTATTTTTAGTTTAAATATAAATAATACTGTGAATGAGCTGTCTGACTATTCTAAAAATAGTTTCTCTGTTCTAAACCATTCCAGAGAGAGAGAGAGAGAGAGAGAGAGAGAGAGAGAGACTGTGTCTGTCTGTCTGTAGGAGACAGGGCACCTCAACTGTGTTGCTTGCCTTTGTTTGAGAGAAGAGGGTTATTTCTGAGATACCAGTGGCTTATCTGGAAGTGTATTTACCATACTTCAGTACCAGCACGTCTCTCTTCAGAATGTGGTTCAGAAGTCACTAAAGGAAACCACACACTGTTAAGACTAAACATTCTTGAGTAAGCTTCAGTTATGGCAAGTTCAACTGCAGAGGCTGTCGAGAGTGCAGTTACTGACATTTTCCAAATAAATAAAGCAAACAAGTTACTTCAGGAAGAAAATCACATCTATATGATTTATAATAGTGGGAGTTAGTCCATCAAGGCAGGATGAACCCCGTGAACCAGGAGTAGCAGGCCACCCATGGACTTCAGCTTGGCCTCCAATGCCTTAGCTCATTCTATCTGGTCCATAACAACTGGTGTGGACCTGCTTTTTTAGTGCTGTGCAGGCTTCCAGCAATGCTCAGCCAGGTCTCTGAGTTTCAATATGGGTTCATATTAATAGGGAAAAAATATAGGGATCCTATTTACAGCCTTCTGGCAGCTGGTAGGTAGAAAACCCCCCACCAAAATCAATGTTTGCTTTACTGAGGGCCTCCTTAGGTGTACATTGGAAACAATTCCGTCTGTCTGCCACAGTTAAGTCACACTGCAGCCTGGTGTGCCAGCCAGTAGTAGTCAGTGGTCCAGAATCAACAGATTGCTGCTGCTGAGCAGTACCAGACCACATGGCCAAAAAGGGATGGAAAACGTTAGATGTGACACAGCACCTGATGAATGATGATAATGAACAAAAAGCATAATGGGGGCAAATGGGCATCTCAGCTCCTTTTCCTCCAAACTGTGACACGACATAGCCGCTGGCACCACTAAGGTAAGGGATATTTTTAGCAGTCTGGGCTCCTCCTATCTACTATAAGCCAACCTCCCATCTTTCTTCTTCCCATCATTGGCTCCCAGCTCAAAGGAGTGCACATTATTTACATCATGGGCTTGATTCTCCACTGCCTTGCACTTTGTGTAGTCACACTGGAGGTCTCACTTTATATCCACTTGACACAGTTCTAGATGACTCACTAGCATGTGAGGTGGTGAGAAATCAGGCTCTGTGCACTTGATTATAGAACATACGGATTTGCAGCTCTCTCGCTATCACGCCTACTTTTGTGCATGCCTGGACACATGCACGTAAGTATCTTACTACTAGGTTCCTCCAAGTTCAATGATTTTTGTTTTACTACAGAGATTTCTCTTGAAATTCTTATTAAAAATCAAAATAATTCGATTTCTCCAGCTCACTTCAGGCTACCTGATGAGACTCAAAACTTCCATATTCCAAATCCATTCCATTCTATATGCTAATAGATGAGCATTGTCGCAGTTCCCCACTGGAACATGTATGCTTCATTAATTCAGAACCATTAATTCAGAAATTCAGAACCACGAGCTCCATTGTATTACAGGCACCATGTGAAATTCTTATCAGACAATGTTCCCTAGGCATTACTGGGTGACAAGATACACCAGGCAGGAAGTGCATTTCTTGGTGATCACCATGTCTCACCTAGTGTTATACCAGGAGATACCTGAAAGCCAAGTGAATTTAACCACTTGAGAAGTGCCATTACCTTCCACTACTGCATGGTCTGAGGTGCTATTATGAACTAGAAATTATACATACAAATACAGAGCTATTGGATCCGCACAGGTGCTGGGCCATGTAGACTGGAGAACAACACCAGCACAAGCAAGCTCCAGTTTTCCTGAAAACTATTTCTTGAAAAGAAGCTTACGTACTCCCTAAAAGCATTCGCCGCCAATCCTGTGATCACATCTGTGGTGGGCAGACCTTTCAGCCCTATTGAAGTCAGTGGGACTCCAGATGGGTGCAAGGTTCTCCCCACACAGATCTGATTGCAGTGCACCACCAAAGCACGATTACTACAGCACAGATGTGCTGCGTTGCTTACTATCAGTCTATTACGCTGCAAATGGTTATTTTGTCCTTTGCTCAACACCTGCAGCGCACAGCACCATTTACTACCCTGGCCCCGTCTTCTGCTAGAGTGGCTACTCACAAACAATATGCACTTTGGGGTTTGACCTTCTGTACTGCGGCGGGCCTGGCACCGCCCCGCCCCTTTGAGTCAGGGGTGGGATGGGGTGTCGGAACCTTGCCACTCCCAATTTCGTGTGCTTGCCTCTCTGTGGGCAGCTCGACGTGGCCTAATGGCCTCTCTCTCCACGCAATCACCCCTTGGGCGGGGTAGTGTGCCCCTAATGGCCAGAGTCCATATAAATCGCTCCCAGCATTGGAGCTGTGCGGCCCAATGGCCAGAGTCCATATCACTCATGCCTCGCAGTGGGGGTAGTGCGGCCTAGTGGCCCGAGTCCACCTAACTCACCTAAAGTGTCAGGGCAGTATGTCCCAATGGCCAGAGTCCCTATAACTCCCCCCTTGCAGGCGGGGTAGTGCAGCCTAGCGGCCCAAGTCTGTCTGATTCCTGTGGCGTGGGTGGGTGGGGGTGGGAGGAGGACCCGGGCCTGCCCCCTCCACAGGGTCCCAACCAAGGGCCCTGGTAGTGGCACATTTCCCTCGGGGATCTGCCCAAAACATGCCCAGCGTTTGTGTGGCTCTAATGCTGTTTTCCTCTAAAGTTCCCCTGGGTCACTTCCTACCATAAACTCTGGGTTCTCCACTTCGGGGGGTCCTCCAGTCTGTTCTCCTACTGTGATGTACTCCGTCTGGGCATCAGGGTGCATCAGGCTTGGCTGGCCTCCAGATCCTGGAGCGCAGGCAGGGCCGGTGTAACCACTAGGCGAACTAGGCAGCCGCCTAGGGCGCCAAGATTTGGGGGCACCAAAAAGTGGTGTCCAGCGTCATGGGAGTCAGCTGAGCGGGGCAGGGCGGGGAGCGAGGCCTCCATAACAAACCCACCCCCGCAGCGAGGGGCGCCGCGCAGGGCGGTCAGTGGGAGCCTGCGGCGGAGCAAGGAGGAGACGGCTGGCTGGGCGTGGCGACCAGCGCGGCCAAGGGACGGAGCCGTTGGGGGAGGCAGGACGTGGTCCTGAGCTCAGGTGAGCTTCGCCCTCCAAAGTGCCGCACCTGGGGCCGGGCACAGCCGCCTCCTGGGGCGAGGGAAAGTGAAACTAAACCCCGCAGCACAACGGAGGGGAAAGGGCTGGTGCACTGACCCCACCCCCCAGGTGGCACTGTGTCAATGTGGGGAGCCGGCCCTGATCCCCAGGGAGATCCTCACCTGCTCCCTGGGAGAGCCCAGCTCTGCCGTCCTTGCCCCTGGGTCCCCCCTGAAGGCGAAGTACTCAGAGCCTGGGAACGTTTAGAGACCCTGCGAGCTGGGGGCATTCTCAGCCTCCTCCTTGCTCATAGGTTCCCCCGGGCCAGAAGGGACCATTGTGATCATCTCCTCTGACCCCCTTGTATACCACAGGCCAGATAATTGCCCCCAAATCATTCCTATTTGAACTGGAATATAGCGTGGTGCCTGTTTGTTTGTTTTAAACCACAGCCACTGCACAGTTGCCAACTTTCATGCGGTAAATAAGCACCCCGACTTTCACAATAAGCCACAAATCAAGCTAATCTCATTTCAAAACAAGGCCAAAACAAGCCAGTCCCTAAGAACCCCAACACTCTATGTGACTAGATCCCCCTGGCATGCAGTCTGGGATGTCCCACAGACATCGGGGGAACCACAGGGGCGCAGCATCTGCTCAGCATCTCTGAAAATCAGGCCCAGAATGACACTGATGCCTCTGCCCTGTGGCAGAGCTCTCTGAGTAAGGGGCTTCAGCAGCGATTGGAGTGGGGCAGAGTAAAGCAACCAGGACGGTCATGACGGAGGCTGGAATTCTGTCCTTACCTCACACCTGTGGGGAAGACAGGCCTTCAGACACCCCCTCCTGCCTGCATTGCACTTTCCAGCCTAGGAGCAAGGAACCATTTCACACCTTAGCGCTGGGGGGAGATGAAGCCCAGAACGGGGAAGTAACTTGCCTGAAGTCATGCAGTGAATTGGTGCCAGGGTGAAGAATAGAAGCCAGATCCCGACTCCCAGCTCTGTGCTCTGATCCCCAAAACAGCCCTTTCCAGATCCATGGGGGGCTGGGGTGGGCAGGAGGGACTCTAGCCATGTGCAGGAGACCCAAGGCCATTTATTTTCATTAAATATGTAGACTAAATAATGAAATTAATACATTTTCAAGCCAAACATGTATTAATTCTAATGAACAATGCCACATTATGCAGTATTCATTTTTGAAAGTTTATAATAAGCGATGCTCCGGGGGGAGGGAAGGGGGAAAGGGGGCGCAAGGTGGAAGTTTTGCCTAAGGCACAAAATATCCTTGCGCCGTCCCTGAGCGCAGGCTGTCCCTCCTCGGCCGCTGGCAGCATGCCTCCTTCCCCTTCGGCAGTCCGCCCAGACTGAGCAGCTCTGCAGGCTTTTATACCTGTTTTCCAGTTGGAGCATGCCCAGCAGAGCCTCGGGGCGTGGCTTCCTCTGCTAGGAAGGAAGGGTTAACCCCTGCGGTACCAGTACGGGGCCGCTCTGCCCCGTCACATGTACGCTTGCCAGTTCTTCCAGGGCTTTGTTTATGCACTGTGATACAGGATGGCCAGAAGTCAGCAGGAGAGTGATCTAGGATGAGGAGAAGCCTTATTCCCTGTAGATTAATTAAAAGCACCTGAAAGCAATTAGAGCACCTGAAGCCAGTCACCTGATAAAATCCCCCTGCTTCAATCAGCCAGAGGAGGAGCTGGAGCAGAGTGAGGAGGAGTTGGAGCAGAGTGGTTTGGTGGTGGAGCAGAGAGCAGTTTGGAGGAGCTGAATCAGAGTGGTTTGGTGGTGGAGCAGAGAGCAGTTTGGAGGAGTGAAGCAGAGTGGATTGGTGGTGGAACAAAGAGCAGTTCGAAGGAAAGTGGAGGAGAGTTTTGAGAAGTGCTGCAGCGGGCTAAGAAGACCAAGATCCTAGGTAAAGGGACACCTGGCTTGTGCAGAGGGAAGGCAGGAAGCCCCATAAGCTGAAGGTCAGGAGAGGGAAGTAGCCCAGGGAAAAGAATCACTGGTACAAGTGGTTCACCTACTATCATAGGGCCCCTGGGCTGGGACCCGGAGTAGAGGGCAGGCCTGGGTCCCTCCCTCTCCACTCCCCTTCCCTGGGATACTAGTAGGATACTGTTACCCCAGTTCAGGGGCAAGAAATGGCACCCTGAAACCCCCCGACAAGAAGAGAAAGTGCGGGACCCATCATAGTAGTGCTGGCAATTTGCCACACATGGTGTCAGGGGTGGGATCTCCGCACTGGGGACTTAAACCAGGGTTAGCCAAAACAATCCAGTCCTTAAGATGGACGACGTAATCAAGGCCCTAATACAAGCCACCGCGGCCCAGCAGGAGGCTACCCGGGTCCAAGCAACCGCCCAACAGGAGGCGACTAGGGTACAGCAAGAGACTAATCGTCTGTTGATGAGTCAGGCTGCCCAGGACCGAGCCCTGCTGCAGGAGCTGGTGTACCAGATGAAGGCCCTTATGGAGCGAAGCCAGAACGGCGATGGGACCCGGACTATACGGGCCAGCCACTGCCTACAGAAAATGACACGGGAGGATGATGTGGAGGCATACCTCCTGGCTTTTGAGAGAGCAGCCCTGCGGGAGGCCTGGCCCCAAGACCAGTGGTCTGGTATCCTTGCCCCGTTCCTGTGTGGGGAGGCCCAGAAGGTATACTACGATATGGCCGCAGAGACTGCAGCAGACTACCCTCAGCTGAAGGCAGAGATCCTGGCCAGATCCGGAGTAACTACGGCATTGCGAGCCCAGAGGTTCCATGAGTGGCAGTATACAGAGGACAAGACACCCAGATCGCAATTGTTTGACCTGATCCACCTGACCCGGAAATGGCTGCGCCCTGAGGCCCTCAGCTCTGAGAAGATGATGGAGCTCCTAGTACTGGACCGGTATATGAGGGGGCTACCACCAGGCCTCCGGGCTTGGGTTGGCCAGAATGACCCCTCCACCTATGATGAGTTGGTCTCCCTCGTGGAAAGACAGCTAGCAGCCCGTGAACTGTTCCAGACCCCAGAGGGTGAAACACGGCAATCCAGGAAGCCAGCCCCAAACCCAAGGTCCCGGACCGCCGAGAACTACAGGAGAACTATAACTGGGAGGAAAGACATTGAGGAATGGCCCGAGTCCAAGAAGGGACCTGGGGGTTTGGGAAGAGAGGGCTGGGGGGGCCGACCAAATAGCCCCAGGCAGAGGGCGGCAACCGGGATAAGGGGTCGGTGTTACGAGTGTGGGGAATTGGGGCATATAGCAGCCCAATGCCCCAACAGGGAAGAGCCTATGCAGTGCAATCTGGGGGACCCTGGAGAACAATGTGGCCTAATTGGCCTGGTAGGGGTTGCAACGACCCCACATGGGTATACAAGGTCAGTAAAAATGAATGGTATTGTGACCACAGCATTAGTAGATTCCGGGAGTGCTGTCACGCTGGTCTCGGGGAAGTTGGTGGGGCAAGACCAACTAACCCAGGCCAAAACCACAGGGGTAACGTGCATTCATGGCACCGTAAATTTCTACCCCACAATCCCAGTACGGATTGAGATCCAGGGGAACACTACCAGGGTAACTGCAGCGGTGGTCCCTAGGCTCCCCTACCCGGTCTTAATTGGTAGGGACTTCCCTGGGTTTGAGAACTTACTCCCCCCAGTAGAGCCAAGGGAGGGTAGCAACCCCCGGGCTGAAATGGAGGCACCTACAGATAGCTTCACCCCAACCTTTGCTGAATTTGCCCCAGAGCTATTCTCATCCCCTGGGAAACCCCAAAAGTCTAGGCGGGAAAGGAGGGCAGATAAAAGGCTAGGGACCAGGATTCTAGCAGAGAACCAGAAAGCCTCCCTTGTTGGTAAGCGAACCCGTTCAGGAGGCCAGGAGACAATTCAGGCCAGTGAGGACTCAGAGGCAGTTCCTAGCCCAAGTAGGGGCAACCCAGGGGGTGGAGTAGAAATAGGACCCCTGGAATTAGGTCAGATCGGTACCGCCCGTGAGAATTTCAGGCAGGACCAAGCCAATGACCCGCTATATGCGAATGTGAGGGAGGAGGTAGTGGAAGTAAATGGCGTACCGGTGGAAGAAAAGACCAAAGGCCCGGGGCCGTATTATGTGATCAAACATGATCTGTTGTACCGAATAGTGCAGATCCGAGGGGAAGACGTAGAGCAGCTCTTAGTCCCACGGAAACACACAAGGGCAGTACTAGAGCTAGCTCACAGTCATTTATTTGGGGGACATCTAGGAATAGACAAGATACTGGATACAGTCCTAAGAAGGTTTTATTGGCCAGGAATACGTGCGGAGGTCCAACGCTATTGTGCCTCCTGCCCAGAATGCCAGTTGCATAGCCCTCGACCTCACTTGCGGGCCCCATTAGTACCTTTGCCTATTATTGAAGTCCCGTTGGAAAGGATAGCCATGGGCCTTGTGGGCGCGCTGGAAAGATCAGCACGGGGTCACCGAAACGTACTAGTCATCCTTGACTATGCCACATGGTATCCAGAAGCCATTCCTTTAAGAAACCCCACATCCAAGGCAATAGCAAAAGAACTACTCCAGGTTTTTGCCAGAGTGGGCATCCCTAAGGAGATCCTGACTGACCAAGGAACCCCTTTCATGTCGAAATTAATGAAGGACTTATGTACCCTGCTCCGCATCCATGCCATAAGGACCTCAGTCTACCATCCTCAAACAGACGGCCTGGTCGAGTGGTTTAACCGCACCCTTAAAGGTATGATCCGGAAGGTGGTAGCACAGGATGGAAAAGACTGGGATACCCTTCTACCATACCTAATGTTTGCAATACGGGAAGTCCCCCAGGCGTCCACCGGTTTCTCTCCCTTTGAGCTACTATACGGACACCACCCATGTGGAATATTAGACATCTCCAAGGAGGACTGGGAAGAACAACCCAACCCAGGAAAGAATGTCATTGAGCACGTGACACAGATGAGAGAGCGAATAGCTCGAGTAACCCCTATAGTACGGGAACATTTGGAAAAAGCACAAGAGACCCAGCAGACATATTACAACCGCCAGGCGAAAGTATGGAAATTTCAGCCAGGAGAACGGGTGATGGTGCTAGTGCCGACAGCAGAAAGCAAACTCCTAGCCAGCTGGCATGGGCCGTATGAAATAGTGGAAGCCATTGGGGAAGTGGACTATAAGGTCAGACAACCAGACCGCCGAAGACCAGAGCAGATCTACCATGTAAACTTGCTGAAGCCCTGGCGTGACCGAGAGACGTGACTGGTCATTCGGAAAGCTCCATCCCAGACGGACGACCGACAGGGGCAGGTGAGGATATCCCCTGAGTTAGCCCCAGAACAATGAACAGAGGTCATTGATATGATCCAACAGAACCAAGATGTGTTCTGTACACAGCCGGGCCGTACGACACTGGTCCAACATCATATCGTCACCAAGCCCGGAATAAGGGTGACGATAAGACCATACCGGATACCGGAAGCTAAAAGAGAGGAAATTAGGACAGAAGTGAAGATGATGTTGGAACTTGGGGTTATTGAAGAATCCCACAGCCAGTGGTCCAGTCCTATCGTCTTAGTACCCAAGCCTGACGGCACCTGGAGGTTTTGTAATGACTTCCGGAAGTTGAATGAAGTATCCCAATTCGATGCCTATCCAATACCACGTGTTGACGAGCTAGTTGATCAGTTAGGCAAGGCCCGATACCTAACCACTCTGGACCTGACCAAAGGATATTGGCAAATTCCCCTGGCCAAGAACGCCAAGAAGAAGACAGCTTTCTCTACACCTGATGGCCTGTTCCAATACACCGTCCTCCCTTTCGGACTCCATGGGGCCCCAGCAACATTCCAACGACTTATGGATAAATTGTTGCGACCCCATGCCAGGTATGCTGCCGCCTATTTAGACGATATAGTCATCCATAGCCCTGACTGGGAAACACACCTAGTAAAAGTAGAAGCGGTACTAGACACCCTGAGGAAGGCTGGCCTCACTGCCAACCCTCTCAAGTGCGTGATAGGACTAGCTGAAGCCAGATACCTTGGGTATGTAGTAGGGAGAGGTTTGGTAAAACCCCAATGGAACAAAGTGGAGGCAATACAAGATTGGCCTCGGCCAATCCGTAAAAAGCAGGTCGGAGCATTTCTTGGGTTAGTAGGGTACTATCGGAGATTCATCCCTCATTTTGCCACAAGAGCAGGGCCATTGACTGACCTGATAAAGGCTCGGGGCCCCGAGATAGTAAAGGGGTCTGATGCAGCAGAAGGGGCATTCGCAGATTTAAGGACAGCCCTTTGCTGCCATCCTGTACTTATAGCCCCAGACTTCAAGAAAGAATTCGTTCTACAAACAGATGCCTCGGAGGTAGGGCTAGGAGCCGTCCTTTCGCAGATGGTAGGGGAGGAGGAACACCCGATCCTGTACCTCAGCCGGAAGCTCCTCCCCAGGGAACAAAAGTATGCCATCGTTGAAAAGGAATGTCTGGCGATAAAATGGGCCATGGAAACTCTCCGTTACTACCTACTGGGGCGGCGATTTACCCTGGTGACAGACCATGCCCCGCTCCAGTGGATGCACAGAAACAAGGAGAAGAATGCAAGAGTGACTAGATGGTTCCTATCTCTGCAACCTTTTCATTTCCGAGTACAGCATAGGGCCGGAAGCCAACACGGCAACGCAGATGGCTTGTCACGAAAGCATTGCCTCTCGTCCCAAGTTGCCCAACCCCATGGTGTTGAGTGGGGGGGAGGATATATGATACAGCATGGCCAGAAGGCAGCAGGAGAGTGATCTAGGGTGAGGAGAAGCCTTATTCCCTGTAGATTAATTAAAAGCACCTGAAAGCAATTAGAGCACCTGAAAGCAATTAGAGTACCTGAAACCAGTCACCTGATAAAATCCCCCTGCTTCAATCAGCCAGAGGAGGAGCTGGAGCAGAGTGAAGAGGAGCTGAATCAGAGTGGTTTGATGGTGGAGCAGAGAGCAGTTTGGAGGAGTGAAGCAGAGTGGATTGGTGGTGGAACAAAGAGCAGTTCGAAGGAAAGTGGAGGAGAGTTTTGAGAAGTGCTGCAGCGGGCTAAGAAGACCAAGATCCTAGGTAAAGGAACACCTGGCTTGTGCAGAGGGAAGGCAGGAAGCCCCATAAGCTGAAGGTCAGGAGAGGGAAGTAGCCCAGGGAAAAGAATCACTGGTACAAGTGGTTCACCTGCTATCATAGGGCCCCTGGGCTGGGACCCAGAGTAGAGGGCAGGCCTGGGTCCCTCCCTCTCCACTCCCCTTCCCTGGGATACTAGTAGGATAGCTGTTACCCCAGTTCAGGGGCAAGAAATGGCACCCTGAAACCCCCCCACAAGAAGAGAAAGTGCGGGACCCATCATAGTAGTGCCGGCAATTTGCCACAGCACCTGGCACTCTCTTCAATGAGCCACACTGGAGCAAGTGTTCTTTCTCCTGGAAAATATTAGAGGGCTTTGTTGCAACTCTTCAGAATACTATCTCAGCACTCACCACACCCAACCCGCTCACTAAAACTCATCAGTGCATGGCAATCTGGATTTCGCAGGTAGTGATTATATCCCCACCAGAGTGTGAAATAGGTTTTTCCACATCATTTACTGTTTTCCTATAATTCACTAAACCTCTTTTTGCCGTGCATAAATGGCCATCTCTTGTTTATACATCACTGTGGCGCATAACTCCTAATGGACCAACAAAAAACAAACAAACAAAAAATTACAAATCTATCATTTACTCACTACATCCACATATTTTGTACAAAAAAAAAAAAAACCCTGCCGCTCCATCCCCCCGCCAAAATTTTGATGGGGGAAAAGGCTTTCTAAAAAGGTTTATGTATTTATACCTGTCTTAATGATACTCATTATCAAGTTATTTCACTCCACACTCATTTGGTGTGACTATGAATGAACCCAAACAGATGATAGAGAAGGAGCATACTATTCATGCAGGTGGCAACCTTAAAAAACCCATTTTGTTTACTTCTCTGGCGGACAGCCTGGAAATGCTGCTTATCGATAGTATTTGACTGAGTAAGCACCACAGTGTGTTCTCAAAACACCATTTCAACCTCAAAACACTCTTGTGAGGTACAGTAGATAATTTATGCACTTTTTACAGATAGGTAAACTGAGTCAGAAAAATGGTTTTAAGCAGTCACACATTCACTCACTGGCAGAGTGACGCTGGAACAAAACCTCAGGCTCCTGGAACTCCTAATCCCCCTGCATTAGACAGCACAGCCTCTCAGTTAGATTGCATGGTTAGCTGAATGCCATAAAGCCTCTGATGTAAATATACTCATTCTTCCTGTCATTAAACGTGTGGGTACCTTGTGAGTAGCGGTGACACTGGATTAGAATCAAACATTATTATTTATGGTCGAGATGATTTTGCCATGGCAATCCAAAAAAGGAAAAAGACGCTAGCAGTGCATATTTAGGAACATAAGAATTGCCATACTGGATCAGACCCAGTATCCATCTTGTCCAATATCCTGTGTCTGACAGTGGCCAGAAACAGATGCAAAAGAAAAGAAAAAGAAAAATATAACTTCTGTTGAAGAGCCTACATAAGGACACTATGCTCTTCACCACCACAACCCCAAAGGGACATCAGGTCATAAGACTGAGGCAAAGTTGGGAGGGTTTTAATCACATATAGACACCAATCAAAACTGAAGCCAGAAATCTGAGTTTTTTGGGTGGATGGGAAGAAGGAAAACAACAATGCAGAGTTTAATCCCATGATCCAAATACAGCTCCGGGTATTGGTTATGAGGGAGATTCAAAACAAGAAGCAATTCTGGAAGGCAGAAATATGGCAATTGTAGCTGGGCCACAATACCTAGAGAGGAGCTTGTGAGATTTTGATCCCATCAATCCTGAACTAGAATCTTAAACTTGATTCAGGCCAGAACTAGAGCTGGTCAGGAAACCGTATATTTTTCCAGGGAAAAATTCAACTATTTGTCCCAAAAAAGAAAAAAAAGAAAAAGATTTTCAACCTAAAACTAAAAGTTTTCAGCCAAAAATTTTTCAATGAAAACTCAACATTTTCCCTGGAAAGCAGACACTTTTTACAAAGTAATTTATTTAATTGAAACCTCAGTTTTCTATCCAAAACCAATTCTAACCAGCCTTCCTCTTAACCCAAATCCTGAACAACAAACTGGATGAACACAGACTCAAACCCTGCCTCCTCAGCCAATTTCTAACAAATTAACATGATAGAGGTGACAGATGCATGTAGAACATCATGGACTCATTAAAAGAAGCCTCCGAAATCAATTCCTTTTCAATCTTATTTGAACGACTTCTCTCTTCAAGTTTAATAAAATGGAACCATCTTCTGCTGGTGAAAGTGACTGTTACACAGAAGCTCATCTTTTTGGTCTCTCTGTTTTCTCTACGCCTGAGTGACCACTATGTTCTCTTTCTGATCTGCCTCCGAATTTCCCCTTGCTGACCATGACCACCATCTTGTTTTCTTTTATCCCACTTTCCCACTCCTCTCTCCTTTTGTGATCTCCATTCAATCAGCCTTTCTTACTTCACTGCTACTTGTAACACTCCCACTTTCACTGACTTCCATAAGCATCTGCTTCCAAAGCTAGCCTCTCCTTTCCTACCATTCTGTTGTCCCTTCTATCCATCTAAGCATTTATACTATGCTCATAACTTTAGTAGTTGAACACCTACACTAGTTCTCCCCTGCCACACACTGCTTTAGGCTGGAGGCAGCTAATTAGAGAGACGCTCACCTGCAAGGGACAGGCGGGGCTTCTCCAAAACACAGGCAATTGGAAGCAGAGAAGGTGGCATGCAGAAGTCTACAGTCACTCCCTGGGAGAAGGGAGGAGTGTTTGGCTGGCTGCAGAGATGAGTTGCCTAAACTTACTCCCCGGGGAGGAGGCAGTGAGGAGACTGACAAACCCAGAAATGGGGAGGGCCGGGAGGTATGGAAGTGGCTCAGGGAAAGGCAGCAAGGTGCAGGGAATGGGCCTTGGCTGCTGTGGAGAGGGTCCCTGAGCTGGAACCTGGAGTAAAAGTGGATCTGGAATTTCCTGCCAGCCACTGCTGGAGTGGCCCTGTGAGGCAGTGAAGCAGAAGACTGACTCAGACTGCTGGAGAGCAGGAACCTTGATACACTTCCCCCGGAAGGGGAAACCACAGTAGTGACCTAGCCAGCTGAGTTACAAAGAGGCCGCTACAGTTCCTGGAGTGACAGAAGGGCTGCAGAGGAGAAACTGACAGGGTGTAACCACTGGAAGAGGCATCAGCCTGATCAAGCTAATCCCCAGAACTGCCAGGAGGCAGCGCCATCCAGCGGTGAGTAGAGCAACCCCACCACAGAAGTCCATGAGCTAAATCCCACTTCCTCCATATTAAATACATCCTTTCATCACTTGGCTCTCTCTCTTTCCGTTTCTAAACAACTTTATTTCTCTTAGTTTATTTAGTCTTATGCTTTCAACGCCTGCTGACTGTAACAAAAGTTATGACACAAAGGACTACTAATAAGAGACTGACATTAATTTTCTGGCCCAACCCACGTCAGTGGGATCAGTATCCGCTGAAACATGCTCAGGCATTGTCTCTCTGATTTCAATGGTAAAAGGTCACTAATCAATTTGTATGCACTTACCAGTGATGACATTTTCAGCTCCAGTATCTGTCTGGAAATTCACTTTATATCTGTATCACCAGCAGTGGTTTTTGCCCTCCACCTCTATGTTCATTAAATGTTCTTCTTTGCAATTTGTCATGACAGCAATACAGCTGCAAAATGGTTGTTTTCATTGAAAGCATAACAGTGCATATCTTGGGCTGGCCACCTTTTGCATAGTCTTGGTATTACCTCCACTTCTATTGCAAAATCTGGACTCTGCCATTTGTTTACCTTTGTATTCTATTTTTGTACCTCAGTGAACATTTTTAATTGGATACACTTCATTTATTTCATTACATGACAGCGCTTTCATTTGGGAAGCACAGTTTTCACTTGCTCTGCTAATATCTACAGCTCTTTGCGAAGTCAAGCCCATTTCAGGCAACAGCCTTGTTTTTGTCTTGATTGCTAATTATATCATACACAAATGATTCAGGAGTCCATCTGATAGCTGTTCAAATTCACATGACTTAGCTTTATCACACAGGCCTGAAACAAATGGTCAATGGTCTCACCTGGCAGCTAGTTTCTTGTGAAGAAATTGTCCCTTTCCCAAGAGAAAGTCTTTGTGAATCTCTGTATTCTTGACTTTTCTGAATGGATTGGTCTAATTGTTTGCAGTCCCCTTTGTGGTCCCACTGGAATATATTGTAGATGCCCAACACCACTGGGCCGCCTGCCACTTGTATCATTGTGGAAGGTTTCACCGCCTATGGTTTCACTGCAATGCCACTTGCTTAAGAGAACATTTGAAAGCAGAGTTGAGCTTTCAGACTCTCAAAGGGCAAGACTAATGTTTGGGGATTTTTTTAGTGCTGTAAGTTGTATTTTATTTTACTATTAGGAATAACATTCATGGTGTTGGAGTAAACAGTCTCCATGGTTAGCAACACTCAATTTTGCTTCAGCATTTCATTGAACAGCATTTCCTAATTTGGAATATTTCAGCCAAAGTGTAGAGTTGTATAGTTACTGATACATAACTGCATAGATTTTTCCCTTTTCCATTGATTTCCTCACAGATTTTTTTTGATCGCAAGTGCCTGTTTTGCATAATCACTAGATAATTATTTATTGTTAGCTGCACAGTCTGGGAATCCCTGTATTCTGATTGGCTAAAATTGGACATCAGCCCATGAAAGCACAGCGACCTAGATGTAGCACCTATTTCCATGGAAGTAAATGATTACACCTATGTAATCATACTGTGAGTATGCAAAACTTTCTACTCTGGTCACTCTGCTCTGATTGGTTCCTTGAATTTTGCCAGCAATCAAGATATTGCCTCAGTGCCTCAAACTCTTCAGCTGAGACAGAAGAAAATGTGTATGGAACAGAAGGTGGGGGAGCAATGAAAATGGGTCTGTGAAATTTCTGAAAGGGAAAATTACTTTAAAAAAAAAGCAGAAGGGGGGAATGCTTCTCTAATTTCAAAAGATTTCTCTCCTTTATAGATTCTTCTCCCTAAAATAATGGTCAGATCTTTTGACCAAATTCTGATGACCGTACTCAAACCAAATAGAACCTTAATCCCCAAGAGTGGATCAGTGAATCAGAACTGCTCCATTGTAAACACAAGTATGTTACAGCTGTTCTGGGGAGACGAGCCCTGCTGGCCTGTAGAGAGGGAACGAGAAGAGGCAAAGGGTATAACAGATAGGAATGCAATGAAATGGTGGAAAAGAAGAAAGGGAGATGACAGAAAGAGTGGAAAGAATGGCCCCAAACAGACTGTTTTTATAAACAATTTATCTTTCAGTAGTTTGACAGCCCAGCAAAATGATTGTGTATATTTATAATCTGTGAATAGGACTGGATCCTCATGTTTTCATATTATCACTGTTTATGGCCTTGATAAGGCAAGCTGCTCCATCTATGCGGACTCCTACACCTGAAGTCAGTGGGGCTCTGGGTTCTGTCCACATGGAATAACTTGTAGGATTGGGGCCTACAGTGGTTGTTGAAAGACAGTGGTATCCCTACCAATGTATGTCACATCCTCATTAACCGCTTGAGTGATCCTACAGTATAGTTTCCATTTCACAAAAACATGTGGGTGGCACTGAAGTTCAGCATATCATCCTTAGTCCAGAGGAAACCCTGGATAGGCTCCACCGTCCCAGAACACAGCTGTCTACCACCCTAGTAAACTACTCACCACGTTAACGACCACTATTAAGTGTTAGTTAATTATGTGTGTTTGATGTTTAACCTTTGTTAGTTATTAGATTTGCAAGTATTTCTGCAGTCTGCATAGTCCTAAAGAAATAGCAAAATGGCATTTCTCTATTGAACCCAAATGCCAAGTGCTCTGCTAAGGTCATTAGAAATCTCCTGTTAACTAATCCTGCCAAATTTTACAAGACAGTTACCACAAATATTTTCTTCTCTGTTTGGTCATATCATCTCTAGACATGTCTCTTCTGTTTTGATGTGAACTACAAATATGTAAGGCTTGGACTTCCAAGTGTGAAGAATCCTTTACATAAACAGGATAGTCAATAATATTTTGGCACGCCGTGTGCAGTACTTGTTTTCCACATTTTTGTCTTATCTGTGTCTGAGCTGTCTAATCACCGGCCACTTCACTATTCAAGAGGTCTGCGTCTTCAAATTATTGGAAGATGGGGGGAAATGATTAATAGAGGGTTGCTGGATTTTTACAGGAACCGGTGAGAATTGTGCACTCTGTTTAAAGGCAGAGGCAACTGCACTTCTGGATTCACTGGGCTGCCCAGTGAATCCAGAATTATCAGTAAGTCACTTCCTACTTAAGACTGCAGAGATTTACACTTCAAACAGAACTAAAATCCCTCTGTTTCCCAGCTGTATCATGGTGCAGTGGAGTGCATGTGTGAGAACGAGACACACACTCCTGAATAATGCAAAAAATCATCAATCTCTTCAAGAAGTTAAAGCTCCGAAAGCAGGAAAATCTGCACATCAAGCTTCACTTTGCACTCACATCAATCAGGAGTAACTTCACAGTTAGTAACATCAGTGTAAGATCAGAAGTAAGTCACTAGAAGCCAATACCAAGGTAAAACTGGCATGAGATCAGAACCAAGTTCTTATTCTCTGTGGGCCAATTCCTTGTTCCACTGAAGTCAATAGCACAGTGACACAGGCAGACAGCCCTAACTTTCTGCAGTGTGCCATTCTCTGTCAGATGAGCCACTGATCCAAACTAGTCTTTCGAGGATGATTTTATCAAGCGTCTTGTGCTTTTGGGTGTTTTTCTTAAAGCCCCATCTCCTGGAATCCCATGAAAAGTCTTTAACAAAAAAAGTAAGTTTCCTGCTTTCATTGTTACACAGGAAAACATGAATCCTAAAGGGTCAAATACCAGAAGGCAAAAAGAAGCAGCCCACAGTTATTAAATCTCATGATTTTTAAGCCAATTTCATTATTTTTGAATGCCTGGGGTTGGTAATACTGCCAAGCTTATAGAGAGGGCATTAGTATGATGGAGGCATACCAAAAGATAGCAAGGGCATCCCAAAATGAAGAGATGGGCAAAAACACAGTAGGGAAGGAGACAGGTATCATTTGGACTTGAAGTACCAATAGTAATTAAAGGGAAGAGGTGAAGTGAATTCACTAATAATGCAGAATGAGAGAAGGGGAGGAAACTAATAATGTGTCACTTCTTTCAGTTTTTAACTTGAAAAAAACCCCCTTCCTTTTAATTTCTTTTTACATTCACAGTGTTTTCTATTGGAGAATTGTGTTACATTTGCCATATTTTAATGGGATTTTAGACCTGAATTTTCCCACTTTTTCATGCTAATCAACTGTAAAAATGTCACAAGACTGAATGGAGAGAGTGATTTTTATACCGCTGACAGCTCAAGGCTGAATGACAGACGGTGACTTGCCTGTCTGATATTACTTCTATATGTTGGATAAAAACGATTGGAGTTAATATTTGGTGGTCTGGAAGTGGGATTTGAAGTGATGGTGTCCAACACTTAACTTCCCTGGGAATAGGTGCTAGTTCTGTCTTCATAGTAATGAAGATATTCTAGTCCAAGCACCATTGGAGAAAAATGCACTGAGTTCTTATGCAATTACTCAATCAAACTTAGCCAATGAAATCATTATTGGTGTTTGCTTGTAAGTGCATTTCTTGGTCTCCTTAGTATGACACAGGTGTTTGGAGTTGGAGAGGAGCCTGAAATGCTGAAATCAAGAGGAAAGATAGGTCAAAAACCAGAGCACAATTCAGATTGTAGTTTATCAGTGCATAGCGAGATAATCTACAGACCCTCCAGGCTGCTTCTCCAGCTGTCTATGCTACCACTTGGACCCTCTGGCTCTCCCCATAAACAAGCCACTCAGCTGCTCCTTCCTCTTCTACCTGAATCCTCCCCCACCACCACACCACACCACCTTTGCCTGACACAGAGAAATGCATTCACCCAGACTCATCAGCCATTCCCAATGGATCTCACTCAGAGCTGTAAGAACCATGCCTTAGGCAGAGAAAAGACAAAGTGAGACTGTCACATCCCAGTGGGAACTACTAAAATTACAGCCTGTCTCCTATAGAGTGGAGCTTTCCTCGCAGCCCTGAGGGAATGGAACCAGCTAACGAGCTCCATGACAGGGAGCGACTGACCAGGCAGGTTTCCAGAGGACACCGTGCTGATATTGCTTGAGAGGGATTCCAGCTGGAACAGCTGCTGGGATTCCCCTTATGTATTATGTAGACGCCTTGAACCCAACCCCTTATAAGTCAGGAAATCATAATTCAAAGAGGTAAGGGGATCGTTTGCGATGCTGGATGGAGAAGGGCAGAACGCTGAGGAAGGGCCTCAGTGGAATTTGCGGAAGAAAATCAAAGGCTATTTCCTTAACTGATGGGAATGGCTACAGCCTTCATCACTGGATACTTGCCAGCCACCAGAGTGCGGGCTCTGGCAGGAACTCCTGTACTTTGGGGGCCTCAGAATTATTGAGAGCTTTGGATCCCAGAACAAAGTTCTTTCCTGATACAGCTTGATCAAGTTAAGGCAGCTCCACAGAAATGTATCCTGTGTGGGGAAAGGGAAAAGGAGAGGACAGATGAGACTACAGTGGATATGAAGCCATGGTACAGTGAAATCGCCTGTAAATGTGGATGAGGATGGGGCCGTTATCCATTATATTTCCTGGGCTTGAGATGGGAGCTGCGCTGTACTGCACCTCTAACACCATCCAGTACAACTAATGGGGATGGACTGATTTGTCCCTCAAGTTACCCCAGAACTTGATAATGGAACTGCCCTACTTTACCCTTCATACCCTCCCGCTCTGCATGGTACATGCAGTCACGCAACAGTTACTTGTTACTACAGAACATTTCCTAGGAGAGGATATTCCCATTGCCCATCACATCAGTGCTTGGGAAGGAGGATGTTCTATTACACCTCAAATGCGCACCCAGAACAGGGGCTGAGGGCACACCAAATTACCCTTGAGGTTAATCCTAAGGCTGATCCCAAGCCCTGGAAACTGGGCTGCCCTATATTGAACTTCCCTCCTGCCCAGCTCAACACAGGCCTGATGAAGAAGGAAACCTCCATAGGCCACTTACCAGATGCAACAATTGTATGTTGCAAGGACACAGTGACACTATTCATGGTAGGAGTCCTCAGGATGTGGCTCACCCTGTTGCAATTTTCCTACAAACATGCAAAACAAAGGACATGTATGCACACTTTGAGCTGGGGGCATGATTCTGAGCTTGAGGAGACACACCTATGCTAGCTCCGACTGAGCTAGGGCACTGAAAATAGAGCATAACTGCGGCAGCGCGCATGGTGGGAGGGGCTAGTCACCCTGAGTACGTGTCTATGGCCTCAGCAGTACGTACACGGGGTGGCTAGCACCTCCCACCATGCGCTGCCATGGCTACATTCTATTTTTGGTGCTCTAGCTCAATAAGAGCTAGCATGTGTATGTCTTCTCGAGCTGGGAATCGCATCGCCAGATTGAGGAGCAACATGTGCCTACCGGTAGGGATCCCACAAATTGACACAGTTGGAATGTATGGCCCAAATATGATCAATCTTCAGTCAGGAAGAAAGGGAGACCAGCAGGCCCATTCCTAAGGTGTCAGCACCTCTCAGATCCAGCTGGGGAAGAAGAACCTTGATGGGCCACTGGGTATCTTCAGTCTGGTCTTCCATTTGTGGAGGCAGGGCCATAGAGCCTTGGGCCTGGTCTCTAGCATCCCTTCACTACTTTGAAAGTAGCCACAATAATTTAGTCATCACACAAGCTGCACTGTGAGGACTGGGAGCTGTATCGTCCTCCAGCTCTGAGAAGGAAACACCTCAGGGAGAGAGGGTGAGGTCACTTTCTTCATTTTCCAAGAAACCCCTTGTGACAGGTTGGTATCACAGAAACCCCCTTGGGGCTGCCACCTGATGTGCCAAGACTATTTCTGACCCTGCTTTCCTGCCTTTTCCAGCTTGGGACTCCAGAATCCTGTCTGGTTTGAGTCAGACCCGCTAGCCTGCTGCAAACCCAGACCCAGGTCTGAACCACATTCCCTAACAGCTGTAGGCTTGCCTGGAAGCAGCTTAGGAAGTGTTCTTGCCTTTGACACCCAGGTGCCCAACTCCCAATGGGGTTCAAACCCTGACTAAATCTGTTTTACCCTGTATAAAGCTTATACAGGGTAAACTCATAAATTGTTCGCCCTCTATCACAGATAGAGAGGTATGCACAGCTGTTTGCCCCCCTCCAGATACTAACATGTACTCCAGGTTAATTAATAAGTAAAAAGTTATTTTAATAAGTACAGAAAGTAGGATTTAAGTGGTTCCAAGTAGTAACAGACAGAACAAAGTGAATTACCAAGTAAAATAAAACAAAACACGCAAGTCTATGTCTAATCACACTGAATACAGATAAAAACCTCACCAGTTCCAGTAAATTTCCTTTTAAAGGCTATGGTCCTCCTAGCCTGGGTCCATCAATCACTCACACCCCCTATAGTTATTGTCCTTTGATCCAGTTTCCTTCAGGTATATCCTTGGGGGGGTGGGGGTGGAGAGGCTCTCTCTTTAGCCAGCTGAAGATAAAATGGAGGGGTCTCCCAGGGGTTTAAATAGACTTTCTCCTCTGGGTGGACACCCCTTCCTCTCCCTGTGTAGCATCCAGTTACAAAATGGAGTTTTGGGGTCACATGGGCAAGTCACTTGTCCATGCACAACTCAGTTCCTTACCAGCCAAGCCACATTCCTGGCAAAGCTCAGATGTGGATTGGTGTCTCCAAGATCTATTGTCTATTAAGTGTTTCTTGATTGGGCACTTAACCTGCACATTCCTTTCTCCAGACACTGATCAAATGCTCTTACTAAGGCTATGTAGAAAACAAGCAAATATACAACCATTATTCATAACTTCAACTACAAAAATGATACATGCATACAAACAGGAGGAATAGATTCAGTAGATCATAAGTTTTACGGAGATATGTTACATGTAGCATAAAACATATTCCAGTTATATCATATATACATTTATAAGCATGTCCCCATAAAGCCTTATGGGGTACACCGTCACATCACTCCCCAGGCCCAGTTAGTGCCCTTGGTGCTGGTGAAACAACAAGAATGGGGGGACTTACCCCCAACTGCCGTGGAGTGCTCCTCTTCCAGGTACAAGAGAAATATCGGGAGTCTGCTACATATGGCAGTATGCCAGGTAGGGCCTGAGCTTCCCAGCGCAGTGCTGGGGTCTCTCACTTTGCCATTGATTCTCAGATCAGTAATTGCAACACAGAGCAGAGCCGGATAGTCCAAAACAAAGTAGGGGGCAGGTCACAGACTAGAGCACAGATTACATTGGATCCTTTTGAAACCCAGAGAAAGCCCATTGAGATGCTACAGGCCTGCTGCCTTCCCCACCTCCTTCTCCCTCTCCCACCCAAGGAAGCCTCTTCATCCCTGCCATAACCAAGACATGTCGCTATGCTCTGCCAGTTCCCTGTTCCCCCTGAGACAGCCCTGACATTCTCTGCTTCCTCCCCATCTGCTCCTAGTCTCGCTCTCCTCAGTTCTCACACCTCTGCATTCCAGTCAGGCTGCTGCTCCACCTCCATGCTGCCTGGGGGCCAGCAGTGGAAGCATATGGGCACAAGAGAGAGTCTCCCTGCTCTCAGTTCCTGTAGCTAGCACCGCAGCAACTCCTGGCAGATGGAAGGAGCGATGGCCACGAAAGTCCGGCTCAGCCACTGCAGCACAGGGATAGAGAATGGAGCACGCTCAGCAGTTCTGTGGGGAGACGTGCTGAAACTCAAAGGTAACATGCTGAGGGACACTCAGCCATGGGTGTTCAACATTCAGCTATTAAGTCCATTTTGAAGCACCTATTTGTATACAAGTGTCCTGGTTTTCAAGAGAGCTGAGCATCCACCAGCTCCTATTGAAGTCACGTGAATCCTGAATGTATTGTCTAGAAGAAATACAGATAAGACATCCTACACTACATAACTAAATAAAATGCTGGTCAGGCAAAGAAGGTCATTAAAAAAGGCAGGAGGTGTGGGCGGAGGGCGGGGGGATCTCACTGGCCTAGACCAATATCAGTAGATAATAGCTCTAAAAATGATTCCAATAGTTTTTTAAAGTGAGGAAGGGTGGGCCCAAGCGGATGGACTTCCATGCCATAGGGGCCATCACAGCAAAGGATCGCTCACCCATCAAACTAAGCTGCAATGATGGGACCCCAAAAGGGCATCAGAGCAGAGATTCCCAAGGCTCAAGAAGGAGGCCTCGAAACAGCCAGGTTCCTCCTAATTAAGAACTAGAACAGGCCTATTAGAGGCAGGGACAATACAGAGGCTAACCCCCTGAAGGGAGCCCTGGACTCCCTGACTTGCCCACTACTAGACACTTGCTTTTGGGGTGTATCTGTCCTCGCATGTTTGAGCCAGCTCAAAGGGAGAAGCAGGCCCATGGCACAGGGACTGTACGAACATGGGTGAATGGTTCCTTTTCCCCTACGGGCCTGGCAGAACCTGTCCCCTAGAACATCCATCAAAGAATGTTAGTCTGTTTCATGTTCTCCAATCTGAGAACCCTGAACGGTTGTTTTTGGAGTTTCCTATTTGTAATTATTAATGAATAATTGCTTAGCATTCCCCAGAGCTAATTAACCTAGTTTTTGAAACCAAAAAAATCCCTAAATTGAGAGGGATGATGAAAGTCATTCTTTTGTATAATTTAGACTCATCAACCAACTCTAGGTGTTCAGGGTACCAATCTCTTTCTTAAAAGTGCATAGCGAGAAGCAACAATAGCTGTATGATAAAAAAAAATACAGGAAGTCCTATTTTATTAGCCATTTTCCCACAGGCAGGATCATAAAAACAGTTGTTTTCACTAATGAAATAAGTGATCATTTAAAGTCTTTCTGTATAGCACTCTCCCCTCAATATAATATTATGATATGAGCAGCTACTTTGACACAGTATGTAAAAGGATAGTTATGGAAAATCCAATATTAATAGGCCAAGATAAAAATAAAATATGCTAAGAAATGACTAAAAGCTTGGAATGTGTCTTAGGGTATAAAGGATGAATTTCGCTCATGGTGCAAACAGTCCTAGTAAGGTCTCTTGCATCCCTTAACCCAGGGGTTCTCAAACTTCATTGCACTGCAGTGCCCTTATGACAACAAATTACTACATGACCCCAGGGGAATGGGAGCTGAAGCCCAGACCTGCCACCCCGGGTTGGGAGAGAGCGGGGCCGGAGCCCAAGCCCTGCTGCCCCAGGTAGTAGTGGAACTAGGGCTTCAGCTTCAGCCCTGGGTCCCAGCAAGTCTAATGCTGGCCCTGGCAATTCCATTTAAATGGGGTTGCAACCCACTTTAGGGTCCCTGCCCCACAGTTTGTGAACCGCTGCCTTAATCCTTGCGATTGGGTGTGTGTGGTGGAACTCCATGCAATCCTTGAATAGGCTGTTGAATGGGGGAGGTTGGAGGAGCGAACAGGATGGGGGTTTGTGGTGGGAAGGACATTATCCTCACTCTGACTCCAGGCTGCAGTGTCTTTCTCTGGTTCCCCCCTCTGTGATGGGGCTCTTCTTTAAAAGGCAGTCTCTGGTGCAGCCCAAAGGCTCTCTTTGGAGAGAGAGATATGCTAGGGAAGTGCCACTATAGCCACAGTACTATAGGGTTTGGAGGGCTTGGAAACACTAGGGGGCTTGGAAACACATGATGGCATTCTGGCCCCATTGAGGTCAATAAAAAACTCACGTGATTTCAATAGAGCCAGCATTCCACCCAGAGCCTCCCAATGTGGATAGTCCTGGCCTCCTGCTGATGTCTTGGGATCCATGTGGAACCCTGCGGATCTGTACAGTTTGGGAGCCAGGCCAAGAAACTGTACTGATGGGGTGGGGGAGGGGAAATATCTCCTCTCCCAACAGTATTAACAGAGAGAAATCACTGCAAGGAGAATGTTATACAGATTTTCTCCTCCTTAGTCCCTTTCCTTTGGGTTTGCCACATGAGAGGGTGATGTTGATCTCTGTTAATAATTCTGTTGGTGATGTGTGAGCCAGAATAGAACCCAGCTCACTCTGTCTGAGCTCTGCAGGAGCAAAAAGCAGTAAAATCTTTAAGACTTCAAAGTCAGCAGTGAACCAATCTGCTGGGTTAGATGCAGCCATTTTATTGAGAGTCATTTTTCATAGAAGAGCAACCATATTAGACAGACAGACCGACAACTAGACCATTTTTGTTATAAGAAAGAAACCTGTTTAGGTCTCCAGTTGTGTCTTATTTGAAGGAAAACAGCACCTATTTTGCTCAGCACATCAAGGAAAAGTCCACAAAGTCAGAATCAGTTCTCATCATGAGTAATCTATGAAATCTATTTTTAAGTTTTAATTGACATTTCTGAGCCTAGTGCTGGAGGCAGCTGTAATGAAGTCATTTATGACACTGGAAGAGCCAAATGAAAGACTATAAACCAGATTCCAACTTGCTTTAATAATGGTTAGCCAGCAAGAGAAGTAATATTTAAACAAAACATTTTCATTTAAAACATTTTTTTTTGAACTGTTAAACTAAGCAGGTTGGAAACTGGTTTGCTACATCTCTTCTGTATGAAGATTGTGTAAATTTCAAGACAAAGTTAGAAATCCTGTTCCTGTTAAATCAATGGAATAAAAATTTGGCCTTAGATCTTCAACAGACAAAACAACCATTGTTTGGGTCCTTGGTAAACTGGATGTACTGTAACATTGCTGAGTGGTCCCCCTAACTTACATTGTGTCATGTGAGATACTGTGGGAAAATTTGTTTAAGAAAGGTTTTACAATGGTCAGAAAAATGTATATGCCTACATATATAATCACATTGAGTGCAAGTTAATGTTGATCCTGGCTGCAGTTATTAGTGCTCTTTAGAAGCTATACATGTCACTAGAGAATTGTATGATTACTTGTGCTTTGTAAACTTTCTCACCTGCTATCTCTCACATTAGTCATTGGTGATAGAGTTTCGGTTACATAGTGACATGGAAAGTTATTCTGTCCTTAGCCATTAGACTTTTTCGTTCCTGTGGAGATGAACTGGTCATACGTCAACTGTGACACAATATCAGGATCACTTTACCTAGAAGACATCACTATCCATTTCTCTTTCAAGCAGATCAAGGTTTTTAACACATATAGCTACCGAAAAAGAATGTGTCCACTATCATAACATATCACTATTTTTATGTATCACTAGCAAGCTGTCCATGCAATACTCTTCCAAACAAGCTCCCAGCACCAACATTCTCAAAGGACGAAATTTAGTCCTGCTAGAATAGGGTAAAACTCCCATTGAAGCCAATTTGACCCATTCCTCACAATCCACTGAACACACAAGAGCATTTCTGCTCTCATTTACACCTCTGTGACACTGATTAACTCAATGGGGAACACTGTGGTTTAACTAAGACAGGAATGGCCAACCTGAGCCTGAGAAGGAGCCAGAATTTATCAAAGTACATTGCCAAAGAGACACAGTAATAGGTCAGCAGTCCCCCTCAGCTCCCGCCCTCCCACTCCCAGTGCCTCCCGCCCACCGGCAGCCCTGCCGATCAGCGCCTTCCCCTCCCTCCGGCTCATCTGTTTCGTGGCGTGCAGGAGGCTTGGCGGGGGAAGGAGCAAATGCAACAAACTACATATGTGTAAGAAAACCTCACTATAGTCATTGCTTGGTGAGACTGTTAATCAGGATGGGATAGATAACTAACTGCCATACTTTATGTTTTTTCTACATGCACTTTCTATCATCATCACGCTCATTACTAGGATGGAGTTGTTCATATGTCTTGTGATCAGGGCTGACGAGAGGCGGGGGAAGCCGGTACATACCGGGGCCCGGCGGTCCAGAAGGGGGCCCGGGGCCCGACTATCCGGGGCCCGGCGGTTTGAAAGGGGGCCCGACTATGTAAAGAATTTTACCTGGTCTGCCCTTGCTGGGGGGCCCGAAAAATTTTTTTCACCGGGGCCCGAACCTGCTCTCGGCGGCCCTGCTTGTGATACCGGCTCCTTTTGGATGTTGTCATAAATATAAAGGGAAGGGTAACAACCTTTACGTATGCAGTAATATAAAATCCCTCCTGGCCAGAGGTACAGAATCACTACCTGTAAGGGGTTAATCAGTTCAATTAACCTAGTTGGCACCTGACCAGAAGGACCAACGGGGAAAGAAGATACTTTCAAATCTGGGGGGTGTGCAGGGGAAGGTTTTGTTTGTGCTCTCTTTGTGTGTTCTCTCTTGGACAGAGAGAGAGAGACCAGGGCAGGAAAAAACATCTCCTAACAAGATCCTGAAATGATACAGTTAAAGTTACAGAAATTGTAAGTAATGGCAAGGAAATGCATTAGATTATATTTTGTTTTAGCTTGTGAATTTTCCCTATGCTAAGAGGGAGTTTTATTCCTGTGTTTTGTAACTTTGAAGCTAAGCCTAGAGGGGAATCCTCTGTGTTTTAAATCTTTTTATTTGCCCTGTAAAGTTACCTTTCATCCTGATTTTACAGGTGTGAGTCTTATTTTTTTTAAATAAAATTCTTCTTTTAAGAACCTGATTGATTTTCAGTGTCCTAAAGACCCAGGGGTTTGATCTGTGCTCACTTTTTAACCAATTGGTTAGTATATTATTCTTAAGCCTCCCCAGGAAAGGGGGTGAAGGGGCTTGGGGGGATATTTAGGGGGAGATAGGGCTCCAAGTGGCCCCTCCCTGAATATTTGTTTAAATCACTTCATGCTGGCAGCAATACTGTCCAAGGACAAGGAAAGGAATTTGTGCCTTGGGGAAGTTTTTAACCTAAGATGGTGGAATGTAAGCTTAGGGGGTCTTTCATACAGGTCCCCACATCTGTACCCCAGAGTTCAGAGTGGGGAGGGAACCATGACATGGTGGCAGCACGGTGGAATCATTTTGAACCAGAAGTACAGAGCTCAGGATATTATAAGGACTCTTTTTTCCTTTTGGGCTAAAGGACACCCTTTTTTTTTTTTTTTAGCTGAGAGCAGCTGAAGGTTTTTTTCTTTGCCTGAGGGCAGAGTAGATACGTTCCTGCAAGGGAATTCACAAGCTGGGTTTTTTTTTTTTCCCCTAGCTCTTGGGCTAGGCTAGGCTACGCACAGGAAGGCTAGGATGATGGAAAATGAGGTCCAAAAGAACCTAGAATTAGCCAGATTGGAAGCTGAAGAGAGACAGAAAGAACATGAAAGACAGATGGCCTTAAAATGCCTGGAGATGGAAATGGAGACAAAACGCTTGGAGGCAGAAACAGTCAGGGAGGAGGCTGCCCATAAAAGAGCCCTGGAATTAAAAGACAGAGAAATACAGGCCCAGATTGAGGCCCAGAATCATGAACCGGCTGTTATGAAGTTGAAAAGACGGAACCCTTCAGCAGCTGGCTCCACTTCCCCAAAAATCCACAAATGGGAGCGACTATGTCCACAGTATGATGAATCCAGTGACATTGCTGAATCCACCAATCCTCTCATCACCTTTGAGAGACTGTGCACCCTCCATGCAATTCCTGAAGATCACAAGATTCCCACATTGGTAGCAAAATTGACTAGAAGAGCTCTGGACATATTCAAAAAGATGCCTATTGAGGATGCTTCTGACTATCATAAATTTAAGGATTTGGTTTTGGAACAATTTCAAATTACACCTGAAATTTACAGAGTAAAATTAAGAGCCCTTAAGAGAGGGGCTGGACTAAGTAATGTGACTTATGTAAACCAGATGAAGGATCTGATACATAAATGGGTCAAAGGAAGGAGTGTAACTAGCTTTGAAGGAATGTGTGATTTGGTTGTACAGGAGCAGTTCCTGACTATGACCAATGATGATGTAAAACAGTGTTTATGGGATAAGAAAATGGACTCAGCAGAAAGTCTTACTTCTTATGCTGATCAATACAAGCAGTCCCAGACCGTCAGAGAGGCGGGGCAAATCGGAACAAAGCGGGTGGAGGTAGCAGAGAGGAATAACCCTGGTTGCAGTTTGGGCGGATACCAGAAGGGGCACCCCGTACCAACGGGGGCAGCCCAAGGCCCCACCTACACCCCAAGGAAAACCCCATACACCTTATCATCCCACCACACCATTCTCCAGCAACCCACCTTGCCCCAGTGACCAGTCAGCTGAGCGGTGTTTTAAATGTAACGATCTGGGGTGAGTAAAGGCCAACCGTCCCAAGAACCCCAATGGATTACAGTTCATTGCACCGGGGTCACACCAAAGGTCCTCAGGCCCAGATGCCTCCCAGATACCCTCAGAGCGAAGGGAAACTGTGAGTATGGGCGGGAAGGTTATCGCGTGGAGGGACACTGGAGCACAGGTGTCAGCTATCCACCAATCCTTAGTGGACCCCAAATTCATCAACCCAGAGGCACAAGTGATGATTCAACCCTTCAAGTCCAACTCTTTTGACATGCCTACAGACAAGTTGCCTGTCCAGTACAAGGGCTGGTCAGGAACGTGGACTTTTGCAGTCTATGATGATTATCCCATTTCCATGCTGCTGGGGGAAGACTTGGCCAACCATGTGAAGCTAGCCAACAGGTTGGAAATGGTCACCCGCAGCCAGGCTAAGAAAGCCTTCACACCTAGCTCTGTTCCTGAGCCTTCTACAATGGCCCAGTCTGTGTTACCAGAAACCCAGATTGAGGTGGTGGAACTGGACCTCATGCCAATGTCTGCGACAGCAGTAGTGGATGTAGTCCCAGAACTGGAGTGGGTGGAGCAACCAGCACCAGAACCATTGCCAGCACTGAATCCAGCGCTTGCAACCCCGTCTACAACTCCAACGCCAGAGGGCACCACTGAGCCTGCACTGGTAGCAGCAGATAAACCAATGCAAGAGCCTGAAATACAACATAGTACACCAGTAGAGAGCGGTTCACAGTCAACGGAAACAGCCCCATCATCTACATAGCTTTCAGAGGGACCAAGCCCAAGTCCACAATCCAGTGAGGAACTGACGTCTCCAGCATCAAGGGAACAGTACCAGGCCAAGCAGGAAGCAGATGAAAGCCTCCAGGGAGCTTAGACAGCAGCACGGAGCAACCCACCACCTCTCAGCTCTTCTAATCGATCCCGGTTTGTTGTAGAAAGAGGACTTTTATACAAGGAAACTCTTTCTGGTGGGCACCAGGAAGACTGGCATCCACAAAGACAGTTGGTAGTTCCAACTAAGTATCGGGTAAAGCTCTTGAGCTTAGCCCACAATCATCCCAGTGGCCATGCTGGGGTAAACAGGACCAAAGACCGTTTGGGGAAGTCCTTCCATTGGAAGGGAATGGGCAAGGACGTTTCTACTTATGTCCGGTCTTATGAGGTGTGCCAAAGAGTGGGAAAACCCCAAGACCAGGTCAAAGCCCCTCTCCAGCCACTCCCCATAATTGAGGTTCCATTTCAGTGAGTAGTTGTGGATATTCTGGGTCCTTTCCCGAAAAAGACACCCAGAGGAAAGCAGTGCATACTGACTTTCATGGATTTTGCCACCCGATGGCCGGAAGCAGTGGCTCTAAGCAACACCAGGGCTAAAAGCGTGTGCCAGGCATTAACAGACATTTTTGCCAGGGTAGGTTGGCCCTCGGACATCCTTACTGATTCAGGAACTAATTTCCTGGCAGGAACCATGAAAAGCCTTTGGGAAGCTCATAGGGGTGAACCACTTGGTTGCCACCCCTTACCACCATCAAACAAATGGTCTGGTGGAAAAGTTGAATGGAACTTCAGGGGCCATGATACAGAAATTCATAAATGAGCACTGCAACGACTGGGGCCTAGTGTTGCAGCAGTTGCTCTTTGCCTACAGGACTGTACCACATCCCAGTTTAGGGTTTTCATCATTTGAACTTGTGTATGGCCGCGAGGTTAAGGGGCCATTACAGTTGGTGAAGCAGCAATGGGAGGATTTTACACTTTCTCCAGGAACTAACATTATGGACTTTGTAAACAATCTACAAAACACCCTCCGAAACTCTTTAGCCCTTGCTAGAGAAAACTTAAAAGATGCTCAGGAAGAGCAAAAGACCTGGTATGATAAACATGCCAGAGAGTGTTCCTTCAAAGTAGGGGATCAGGTCATGGTCTTGAAGGCGCTCCAGGCCCATAAGATGGAAGCGTCATGGGAAGGGCCATTTATGGTCCAAGAGCACCAGGGAGCAGTTAACTATCTCATAGCATCCCTCACCTCAAACCTCAAACCTAAAGCCTAAAGTGTACCATGTTAATTCTCTAAAGCCCTTTTATTCCAGAGAATTAAAGGTTTGTCAGTTTACAGCCCGGGGAGGAGATGACGCTGAGGGGCCTGAAGGTGTCTACTATGAAGGAAAAAGTGACGGTCGCGTGGAAGAGGTGAACCTCTCAATGACCCTCGGACGAATGCAGTGATAGCAGATCAAGGAGCTATGCACTAGCTTCATGCCGATGTTCTCAGCCACCCCAGGACGGACCAAACGGGCATACCCTCCATTGACACAGGTAATGCTCGCCCAATTAGAGCCCAACCTTACTGGATGGCTCCTCAAGCCAAAACCAATATAGAATGGGAGATCCAGGACACGCTACAGATGGGTGCAAGAAAGTGCAAGCATATCCCCATCATTATTGTTAATGAAACATTTATACTGCAGTAGTGCCTGGATGCCTCTACCAGGTGGGGGCCTGATTATGCTAGCGACTATACAAATGACAGTTCCTGCTCCAAAGAGCTTAATGTAGGGCCTGATCTTCAAGGGACCTCAACCTAGCCTCTCTTCCCCCCCCCCCGCCCCGCCAAATATATTTGCAGCCACAAAAAACTTTCCACGTTTAACTGTAGGTACAAGTGCTTAGCACTTGGGGTAAAATCCTGGCTCCACTGAAGTCAATGGTAAAACTTTCATTGACTTCACTGGCGCCTGGATTTTACTATAAAAGGTCTCAATATGCTAGTTGTGGGCATAATCAGCTGGTAAAAGGTCTGTGTGCTGGTATTTATGAAATTATGTCCACCAAAACAGAGCCTCTCATATCACAGTGACAGGCAGCTGTCATAGGGTGTGGCTGCCCCACAGCATCTCCTATTGGTAGAGGATAGCATAGCCAGCAATCCCTGCCTCAGATTTCCTCCCTGAGGTTGGTTTTCTCAGCTTTCCAGACACCGGCCTTTACTGGAGATGTGGCTTAGCCCTCCAGCCAAGTTATAGACAGACATAACCCCTTTTGGGGTAGCAAACTTCTCAAACAAATAAAAAGGTTCTTCTGCCCTTCGGGATTTCTCTGCAGCCCACCCTCTGAGCCCGGTTCGCAGCCCCTTTCTGGGCTACCTTTAAGACTCTCTTTCTCTGCTCTAGGCTGCCTGCTCCCTGTGGTTCCAAGTCCAGACTGAACTCACTCTCAGTTCTTTTATTAGGTCCAAGGGTCCATTCAGGTATCACCCGACCTTCTTTAGTCCTGTGCCCTCAGGCTGGGAAGCAGCTAATGAATTAGTGTCAGGTGGGCCTGACCCCATCTCCCCTTAAAGGGGATAGTGACACTGTGATGGCAATCTTACAAAAAGCTATATAGGCAGACAGCCGGATAGGCTGTTTTAAAAAATTACTTGACAGATAGATGGCCTTATTTGGTAGCAGCATGACACTCTGGAAACCTTGCTGAGAGTGAAATCAGAAAACACAAATCTTTGCTTTTCATTTGTTCAGAAGCTCTGCTGCCATTATTATTGTAGGGAGGTGCAGAGGGGTACGATATGACCCTTTATATGTGTGGGGAGAAGGGGAAATATTTTAGTAACTCTAGGAAAAGACAGGGAGAGTCATTGACCTGGGATTTGAAGGCAAACTACAGATAAAGTAACACTGGAAGCTTGGAACAAATATGAGAAAAAAAATTATAGCAAACAATTATCAATGACATGCTAAGAAATGTTCATTATAAAACTTTTTCTTACCTTTTTACTAGGATTAACTGTCAAACTGTTTAAAAATACGATTGGAAAAAAATGGAATAGCACAAGTGTTTATTCATTCATGCTTCCTTTGTGTATCTGATTAATCACGAAGGACAATGGAAAGAATCTAAAAAATGCTGGTTTTATAAGTTAGTCAGAAATGTGAAAAATTATAGACTATGTAAACAAATATGAATCTCTGACATATTAAAATAGCTATAATTTCACAGGCATTATGTAAGACATTAAAAAATACAGATGTCACATCTATCACAGGAAATGATTCTTCTGAAAAATTATGCAGCAAGTTTAAAATACCCACCCTGGAACAGACAAGATCAAAAGAAAAAATGAATCATCTCTACTTTGGGTTGCCAAATACCACAATGTCTCTAGCACCTTCAGCTGAGTGTCAGTGCTCCCAGGAAGCTACTGTACGCCTTTATAAAGTAATGTTAGTGATTCTTCCCATAGAAATGTAGTAATCATAAAAACATACCGTGTGGATATGTGACAAATGGTATAAAACAAGACTGACCTTTTGCGCCACATCTTAGTGAGATGGTGAGGGCATTTTATTTATTTATTTTTAGATACTGCATCATCATGGCAAATGAACTGATTAGGTAATGTCTACTACAAAAAGTCTACACATCCCCTCCCCTTAGCTAACGAAGTATACACACTCTAAGGGCAAACTCAGACTTGGTGTATGTGGGTGCAACTCCATTGACTTCAATGAATTTATACCATATCTGAATATGGCTTAAAATCGCTATTCATAGTACTGGCAATTTTCTTGTAATCTGTGCTCTAGCTTTATTAATGTCCCTCTTTCTTGGAGCCTTAGACCAATACCCCTGGCCTAATCAAAGGAGAGGAAACATTATTAAACCTATTCCTATAAGTGAACTGAATACTAAAGGCTATAATTATACCCAGGGAAAAATGCCTCCCAGACTGTGTAATATTCTGTACCACTGCTATAAACCATACTGAATTCCTGGTGAAAAAGGAATGCTGAAGTCATAATTTTCTGATCAATTTTCATTACTGCCATGCTGTCCTCTTCCTTCTTAAAGACTTGAAGGGCCTACTTCTTACTTACACTAAAGCCACTTGACACTGCTCTAGCAGCATGAAGTGGCCGTAAAGTGGGAGTAAATTTTGCTTGTGCACACATTAAGGACACTTTATATTTTCATGGTGCATCTACCTTAATAAAAGAGGTGCATTTTTCAACATGTGTTAGCTAATGTGGACAAAGTGGTTGACAGTTTTCATGTTAGCAGGTCAAACTGAACACTGGGGGAGCTTAGGGTGGTATAAAGGAGCAGTAAAGTCCGTGAGAATCAGGACATCAAAGTCTCAAAACAATTAACATTATCTTCATCCTCTGAAAGTAACCAACATGTTCTCTCTGTTTGGAATTGCTTAAAAAAAAAAACCAACAGTGATGGAACCTAAATGCCACGCTAACCTCCCAGAGCAGAACTATATTCAAACTTTTTCTCATCGCTACTGTAGTTGGAGATAGCATACAGAATTCCTGTGGAAAATATAATCTTTTATAAGCCTCTAGCCCCTTTGCTAGAGGCTTCTATATGCACGATCCAGTAGCTGATCTAGAAACTTGCATTGGGATCCTGGGTTGGGTGAGGGTAGCAGTATGCACATACACATTATATAAATGAGCTATGAAAATGAAGTAGCACAGCATGATACCTAACACTAATTGATGCAAAGATTAAATTAATGTACTAAGATTTCATTAGTGTGCTGTTTAATGATCTAAAAAGAAGAAGTAATGAAGGTGTTAAATAAGAATTGGCCTAACATTGATCCCCTGCAGTACCCAACTAGACACACTCCAGTTTAACATTACCCTTTGCTTATGGTCATTTAGCCAGTTTTCATTACACATGAGAGCATTCTTAACACTTACAATGTGTAACAAGTATTACAGATTATTAGCAATAAAAATGATAAATCAATGTTTTAAGCGGGAAACTCACTGACATGGAGATTTTTGTTCCCTGTGCCACTCTTAAGAGTCCGGTTAACATCCTATTTTTCAATGGTTGATTGCCAAAATTACTGTACATAACCAAGAGTATTGGCCTGACCATAAAAGTGTACATTGTATCAAGATGACGGCAGTTTCTCAAAGAGGCAGACAAAGTTCCACCCAGCAGGCCTTTAATCTGTTTTATATTTACACAGAACTTGCCATTCTTCAGTATGTCAGAACAAAAAAAGGATTGTGATCTCCCATGCCTAGAGTTGGCAAAAAAACAAAAATGAAATGCCATTATAGACCACTCTGTTCTACTGCAGTTACACAGAAGAGATGAAAAATAATAATTAAAAAAAACCCCTACAGCAGATGAGGGTTTACTATAGTTACATGCTGCAGAGTTTGAATGTTGGGTGGCTCTTTTTCTGCAAGATAATGTAGTTTTCCCCCCAAGATTTGGGGTTTTGAATGCAATCCAAATCCTCAATCTGATTTTACATGACTGTGGTCTAATTCTGATTTGTATTTGTCACCACTTTCAGCAGCAGACATTAATTCAGCAGTTTTGCTTGGAGCGGGAGATTAAAAGGACTAAATCTGTCAAAGGTAAAAGTACCTGCAGCTGACTTGAGATAATCACAATATTCAAGTGTTGAGATTAAATCGCAGATGATGGTTACAACTGATGGAAAGAGCATACAGTGGTTGCCAGTGAAATCTTTGCATTGTAAACTTCTCCAGCAAACATTTTATCACTTTCTTCCATTCTGCCTCCTCCTGCATGGAAAAAGTGCCCTCCTGGATCTAATTAGTAAGGTCACTACCCTCCACCCTTTCAAATCCCTCATTAAGACCCACCTCTGCTGCAATAACTGCAGTACCTACAAGACTCCATGCCACTAACGGTGTGTTACGTTAGGTAAAGTCAGGAATAAATGTAAGTTGTGCACATCACCAGTCTATGTAACACATGATGTTCTTACTGTTACTTTCATCCCTTCTTCCCTCCTATTGCTTGTTAAGCTCACTTTTTGCATCTTGCTTCTAATTAGAATGTATACTCTTTGGGACCATGTTTCTAAAGCAATGGGCCTCTAATCCTGATTGGAGCCACTGTAACATCTAGTGTCCAAATAAAAATAATAATCAAATAATAATAATCAATTTACAACTCTGTAGGGTAAAATGAATATGTTAAGGCAACAAAGGGTCCTGTGGGACCTTATAGACTAACAGAGGTATTGGAGCATAAGCTTTCGTGTTAAGTGCACCTGGAAAGAGCCTATGCAGATCATGAGGACAGGTGAAAGGTGCTGTCTGTGAGAAATGGCACTAAAAAAGTAAGCAGCTCTACTTTGTATAACTGTACTTTCCAAATGATTAAGATGTAGCCCCATGGAATCCAAGTTGGAGCTAACAAATACATGAATTACTGTGTCCGGGGGCCATATGCAAAGAAGAAGATTGTAAACTGTTGACCTGGGGGGGCGTTCATGTTGCGTTCCCAGTCAATACCCGGCCTGGGCAAGCTAATGATCCAACCAGTGGATCAAATTCAGTGATGAATCCTTGTCACAAGACACGTTGTGAATACGCTAAGAAGAATGTTGACTTGGCACAGGTGGTAAAAAGTGCTCCAACCACTGATGCTATTGAATCCTTCTGATGACTCCGAAAAAAACCCTGTATTGTGACCTGAGTAACAAAAGTGGGCAGACAGTCAAAACTGAATGCGCCAGTTTCATTCCTTTTGACTATTTCCACTAGCTAACCAGCATTATTTTGACCCGTTAGGATCTGTAACTCCGTACCAAAAGGTACAGACAAATCTCAAGGAATCAGCATGGACACTGGATTTTCATCAGCTGGCAGGTAGAGAACATCAACCAATAAAATCAGCAATGTTTATTTCTTAAGGGACATTTGTGTCCATAAAGGAGATGAATAATTTTGGGTTTAAATACAAAATAAAACAGAGAAAAATTAAATAAAAATGTGTCTAACATGTCAGAAAATTCTTCCTTCATCAGATTTGTATTTTTTATGCGCCACCATTTAAGGTTTTATTGCAGGAAGAAAGCCCATTATATATGAAAAAGGAAGCATTTGCAGTTAGAACTAGGTGAAAGTTATTGGATGAATAGTTTCTTCATCAAAAAATGCAGTTTCAGGTTGATCAAAACAACTAATTAATTCAGCAAATAGTTTTGGCTGAAAAATAAAAATGACTTTAAAAAAAAACACCTCAAAATGTTTTGAATCAACATTTTCAAAACAAAACGTTTCCACTTCATTTCAGAATGAGGCTTTGGCTTGAAATTCATAAATTCCAAGGCCAGAAAGTACTATTATGATCATCTAGTCTGACCTCCTGTATAATACAGGGCATAGAATGTTCCCAAAATAATTTGTTGAGCAGATCTTTTAGAAAAACATCCAATGTTGATTTTGAAATTTTCAGTGATGGAGAATCCACCATGACCCTTGGTAAGTAATTCCAACAGTTAATTACGCTCACTCTTCAAAATGTACACCTTATTTCCAGTCTGAATTTGTCTAGCTTCAACTTCTAGCCATTGGATCAAGTTACACCTTTCTCTGCAGACAGAAAAGCCCATTATTAAATATTTGTTCCCCATGAGGTACTTATGAACTGTAATCAAGTCACCCCTTAACATTCTTTTTGTTAAGCTAAATAGATATAGTGATAGACTCATGGAGTTCAAAGGCATGTTTTCTAATCTTTTAATCATTCTTGTGGCTCTTCTATGAATCCTCTCCAATTTATCAACATCCTTCTTGAATCGTGGGCACCAGGACTGGAAACAATATTCCAGAAGCAGTTGCACCAGTGCCAAGTACAGAGATAAAATAAAGTTTTGCCAGGTTTATTTAAAAACAACAATAGGTTAAAAAAACACCCCCCAAACGAAGCAAAATGAAAAAAAAAATCATTTGGGGCCAAACAAAATATTTTGTTCAATCTGAAACTATTGCTTTTTCCCCTTTTTACTTGTTTCAACAAACACAATTTTTCCTCTTCAGGTGAACTCAAAATGAAATTATTTTTGGATTTTTCGGTTCACACTCAGCTCTACTTATAGTAAAATCAAATTAATTAATTTCAATGGCAAAATATGTCTACTTACAATTAAAATTGCACTGAATAAATGTCCATGATTCCCCACAAAGGCACTGACTTGTTATATGAGATATCACTCATCATTTATTTACATTCATAATTATGAGCAGCATTCTAATTTTTCGTTACTTGATTCTGAAATCTTATAAACTAAGGCCCCAATTCTACAATCAATAGTGCACAGGCACAGCAGTCCACCTTCATGCTCTCCACTGCAGGGTCAGAGCCTAAAGGCCTGATCCAAAGCACTCTGAAGTCTATGGGCAAATTTTCATTGACTTTAAATAGGCTTTGAATCAGCACTTTAAGGGCACCATCTTGCATTCCTTACTCAGGTAGGGCTTCCACCGGGGTCAATGGGAATTCTCCCTGAGTAAGTGCAGCACTGGACCCTAGATATTTAAATGTATCCTTTCCTATAACTGAAGTAAATTACAGAAGTTCCACTTTAATGAGAAAAAGTGATTTTTGGAATCACAGTATCTTTCAAGAACAGAAATGAGAAATATACACCACAGATTAGTTTTTACAATACAAGTGACTTCTAGACCTTTTTTGTCTCAGTGTAAAAAGATGCAGTTTGTTTTTTTTAAAACATTCCTCTTCCATTGCTGGAGACTGATCTTCAGAAACAATTTTTTTTAAATGTTCAGCAGCATTCTTATGACTCAGTATTGATAATGGTGATAAATAAACGTGATAAGATTCTAAGGCCCCCAGTGCAGCAATGCATTGATCATGTACCGGGGGATACAGATAGACTTTCATATGTGCTTAAGTGCCTTGCTGAGTCAGGGGCCAAATCACAGCCTTCTTCTGTGTCAAAAATACTAATAAATTATATGGACACATGCTGACATCTCCTGTAAAAGCCATAACAAGGCACTCACCACTGCATTTGCCTAAGTTATCAATAGGCCACTGAAGGCTTTAAATATGACAACATGTGCACAGTTTAATATTGAGAATTTCATCCAATGATTTTCTTATTTCTAATATTGCAAACCAGCAATAATAATTTTAAAAAAATCAAATGAAGTCACCGGCGGATAGTTTCTATTAAACATTGTTTCAGATCAGTCTTGACAAATGATAGAGTCCCATGTTTTAAAAAGAGAGATTTTGTAATTTGCAGCATACAGATTTGTAGTATCATGAATCAAACGTTTTCATTGCTGTTTAGATTTTCAGTTTCTCTCTTTTGCTCTAAAGTGACTGGTTCTTCCTTCAATAAAGTGCTTAATTGCTTCTGTGCACATGAGAGGAACAGTTCCAAACTACACAGGCTACGTTGGCGGACAACTTGATCGAGCTGTTGGAAAAAAGAAGAAAAAATTAATTAGCAAAAAAACTAGAAATAAATACCAAATTGTAAATAAAACCATTTTGAAATTAAATGCATTGAGTACATGCAGGATTTTAATGATACAATGAAATTTAATCACATGCCCATATATCTGATTTTCCTCTAGCTAAAATGAATACATGGCTACCCATAGTTATTCAACAGCTGCCGGTGTTTGTTAGATAATATTGAAATGTCCAGATTATTAAATACTTTGGGGAAACTTACACAAACATAGTACTGTAAATGCTAGATGGTTAGTGTCTTGGTCTGGGCACTTTTAAGTTGTCAGCCTAGCCGCAGGGTATACACAACGATACTACTGGGCTTGGTCCCTTGTAATAGAACATCCAGTCTTTGACAGACCTCCAACACATCACTTTATTCCCTTTTCCCCGCACTGTTAGCAGTTCCTAAAACAATAATAAATGATGCATTCTCAGAAGTGACTAGTCAGTATTTCCTCCAAAAGATCAATCAGATTCCAGCCAAATTACATGACAGTAAAGATGTTTTTTACAGTACAGTCAGATAATTTAAAATACTAAATACTGCTTAAACAATCAGTAAAAGTGTTATGAAAGTTTACTGCACCCTGAATGAACTCTGAAAGAAACAGAGGTTACCAAACTACAATCAAATAGTTCTGATATTCCAGGCTGGATTTGGTTTCCAGAGCTGCATAGTGGATAACTCCTTCCACTCCTTCCATTGCTCCTTCCTGATTTGAGAATATACTAATGGCAATATTTGTGTCCTTGATGTAGTATTCTAGGTTCCTTGAAATATCTCTTCCTTGACAATAATGTGCCAGATCCTCAAGTGGTATCAATCAGCGGAGCTTCTTTGAGTTCAATGGGGCTCTATCAGTTTATGACAGCTGGGAATCTGAACTCAGATGTTTCACTTAAAAATTCCATTCTGAGTTTCCACCTTTTCTTTAAAATGTATTCTTCTATTGGATACTCAACTGTGCATAAAATCCCAAACCAGTGTAAATGGGTAGAACTTGATGGGTAAAAATCTTGGCTCCACTTAAGTCAATTGAAAACAAACGCAAAACTTCCATGAAGCCAGGATTTCACTCTATAGTCCAAAAAGAGGTTTATTAAGAGATTGTATATGGTAGAAGAGTGATACTTGTACTGGTTTGGTGCTCAGTGGATGTGCAAAACCAGTGCAACTTAAAGGAGCAGAAAAGGGTGGAAGGAGCAGGCACTTAACAGAAAGATGTGAAATAAAGCATCACCATTTATATCACTGTATACTTTTCCCCTTAAACAGTTTTAGCCATTCTATTTACTGAATCCACTAAAATTATTATTTGGGTTGTTTGTGTAAAATAATTTCTTTATATTTATTGCAAAGAGGTGAGGACGTTCCAGACACTAGCCAAACTGCTCATCTGGGTTTGACGGTTAAAACCACTGGACCCAGAAACAACTACAGTTTCTTAAAGATTTCTCCTCTTATGTAGAAAATGTTTCCCAAAAATGTTAAAAGACAGTTGGGCCCACCGGCAATTGCTCATTGTTACTTGCAATTTGGAAGTCAGTGTTTCCTTCTAGGTAAAACAGAAAAACAATTGGCTAATTTCAAAATGATAAAATACAAACTTTAAAAAATTATAGGTACAGTTAAATCTATTTATAACAATGAGTATATTGACAAAACTCAAAATTTTCAGCTAGGAGACTGATTTTTGGGAAAGGCCAACAAGTATGGCCCCATAACGAATAACCCAATTACCATTCCAGATGAAAGGCTTGTTCTAATGATCCCAGAGTCTTTGAAAATTCCCACTGGTTTTGATATAAAAGACACCACTTCTACAACAAATTGAACACTACATCTAAATGCAACTGAAACCAACTAAGAACACTTCACTTTGAATTTGCTTGATGATGTATTTTTGTTGGTCAACACAGCAAAAGTGGTAAGCTAACCATTTTTTATTCACTCACTGTCTCTCTTCTGCATATTGCTGGATTCCCCTCCATCCAGGCTGTGGGGAACTCAATAATTCATTCCACTGAGGGCAGGGCCCACTGTGATAAAGAGGGTGGGGCAACGTGACAGGATTTGTCCCGTTGTGTTGCATTTGCCAGGTCATAAATGAATGACACGGTAACATGGTTTACAAAAATATTTTTGGAACTTCTGAATGTTATATTATAAGTGAACAAAATGAATAGCAGAAACCCTATCATTTAAATCTTAATTTTTTTAATATGAAGCAAATAATATAATAGCAGAGCAATGCTTTCAACACAACCTTCTTTTGGGCAGTCATATTTCAATTGAATTTATGTATAATAAACTCCTGGGGCTAGCATGAGAAGTAGTGGTATAAGTCTAATGAGACGTGTAAAGTTATGCCACTCAAGAGAAGTAGGTAATGAAATTCAGAAAAAAATCTAATTTTGTACCACATCTGGCAAACTGTGGTGCGCCAGTGAGTAAGCAAGGTTTTGAACTGTAATCAGCTTTCTAACAGTCATCCAGATTGCTCATCCAGCTGTAATACTAGCAAAATACCAATATGAGGCCATGTGGCCCTGGCAGATCTTAAGTGGTTAGCATCTGCAAATGGCCACGGTTTATGAAAATATATTATACGCACCACACATCTAGCACTCATGGATTTAATTATAGCTTTCAACAAAAACCTCAGATCCTGTGGTATGTTTCAGAGTAAGTATTTAGACAGTTTGCTACCCATCGGTTGCCATAATGCTATCACAAAGGTTTGCATGAGGGCTATTCTAATAGATAACAGCTTTTCTATTTTAATACATAGTGCTATTCCAGCCCAATGGTACCGCCTCACTTGTCTTTGAAAAATACCTTTATGGTTTAGTTACAACTGTGACTGAATGAACTATGATAGATGTACAGGTTGTCATGAATCTGTTCACTGCAATTCCTTATACTCTCTTGCAGTGCAAATGAGTCTCTTGCTGAAGTACTAAAAAGAAAACAAGAAAAATACCTGTGGCACCTTAGAGACTAACAAATTTATTTCAGCATAAGCTTTCGTGGGTTAAGAACCCACTTCATCGGATGCATGGAATGGAACATACAGTAATCAGATATTTATACATTCAGAGAAACATGAAAAGGTGGGAGTGTCTATATCAATGTTAAGAGGCTAATTAATTGAAAGGAACTGTTATCAGTAGAAACTTTTGAAGTGATAATCAACATGGCCCATTACATTACAGACAGTTGACACAAAGATGTTAAGAGTTTTGTAAGGAGGGGAAATAAATTCAATTAACGTAATGACCGAACCACTCACAGTCAATATTCAAGCCTAAGGTAATGGTATCTAGTTTGCATATTAATTCCAAGTCAGCAGTTTCTCATTGGAGCCTCCTTAGCTCTCGCTCCCTAATGCCCCTACTCTACTTGCGCTACATTGATGACATCTTCATCATCTGGACCCACGGAAAAGAAGCCCTTGATGAATTCCACCATGATTTCAACAATTTCCACCCCACCATCAACCTTAGCCTAGACCAGTCCACACAAGCGGTCCATTTCCTAGACACTACTGTGCAAATAAGCGATGCTATCAATGCACTTTTGATAGTTTGTATAGTTGGAACGTCTTGGTTCCCCTCTCTTCTGAAGTCTCCCCCAAGCCTTCAAGAAGATTTGTAGAGCACTCTTCCTGGGGAAACTTGCAGAAGTTTTTTATGCCTCTTATCTTCTCCCTTGGTTTCTCCATAGGAAGGGGAGATTAGCTCAATGTACATAGGATCATCTGGTATGGCTAGCAAAGAACATTTGGGACCCATTTCTCTAGAATTATCACTAGGTCCTCATATTCTGCTCCCTCTGGTAGACATATCAGTTGGACACGCTTAGTACGAAACCCATTTTTAATAGTTTTTCCTTTACTCCACATTATAGCATGTACACTTTTAGCCTATCCTTTAATAAGGTATTCAGCTAAACTCCCCCTCGCATCTTTTCTTTCAGCCTGATTGTGCAGATTCTGTTTCATGTAAATCAAAGCAGCCCTCTAGATATGTGGTCTGTGACACAGTGGTGTTACCTTTCTTATCCAAGGCAATAATCTCAAACTGTGTACTTGAAAATGTATTTATTTCACGAATTATTAATGTAAACACTTCCTGCATGGAATGGTTTGGGTGTATCTGAACAAACTCAGAATTCTTTGGCTTTTGAGATAGAGGCTTTGGATTTTAAAAGTCTCAAGTGAATTAGCAATACGTTTGGGGATTTTTTGTTGGGTTCAATTGGTTAGTCACCATTTTTCATAAGGAAAGTTCATTGCTTGTTAAAAGTTTTAAAGTTTATGTAATCTCTGTAAAATAAGAGATCAGAAACTCAGTTGTCTCCTGTCTGCTCAGTTTATGTATTAGCTTTGCCTTCCCATTAAACATTACGTTTTAAAACTCTTTCATGCTACAGTAAATGACAAAGCACTGTGTATAAACACTTAGCTTCCTCTTATAACATGAGAAGCATAATGAAATGACGCTGGCTTTGAAAATGGTATATATTTCAAGTACATTCAAGAGGAGAATATTTCCTTTAATGTAGAAGTAGGCCAGGAAGAAAAAAAACAAGCAGCTCTGTTACGCAATATATTGCTTAATGAAATGTTATCCACAGTCAAACAAATTTTAATAAATAGTGCTTTCAACATCACTGCGCCTCTGCTAGCGAAATATATATGAAATGTGAAAATATGTAAGTAGATCATTTTCAATGTTGTTTTTCTAAACAGTCTTTCCTCTATATTTTTAGATTATGTTCACTTCACGGAATGATCTCATTATTTAAATAAAAATAAATGGACATCTGGCAAATTCACAGACTGAATGTGACTCATATGCAAATATGATCAGTATGAATAACACCTATTTGGGCTTGAGTGTTCATCCACCCAAGAAAGCCCCAGAGTTCTAATTCTGCAGACCCTGAAAAACACACGAGCTTGATGATCTGGAACTACAACAGCATGGAGAGATTTTTCCACCCATTGCCACCATGGTTAATACTAAAGTCTCCTGGTTCTGTACAGGGCTGCCTTCTTTTAACATAGAGCTATTAATTAGGTACAGTTTGCACAAAATCTCTCTCACACTCCTTGCATTATAGTTTTGTCTGAGCATATTTTTTTTGACTCTCACCACCACCATTTAACTTTTACCAAGTTATTTTTTCTTGAACTTCTGTGACCATATGACAATCACTTAAGAGCTAAATTCTTCTCTCTGATATGCATACGTGGCACTCTTTGAGAATTTGGCTGTAATTGTTAATAGCCATAGCAACATTGTGTCCTGACTCATTAGGTGCCATTTGCCATTGGAGTTTCCACAACAAACCACAGCCCTTCAGTTTCCAAAAATTAGCTGACTCTAACAGCACATTCCAAAAACATTCAGCTGCTGTTTTTTCCCTTCTGTTTTAACCTTCACCCCAACTTTGAGGCCCCAATATGATTCCACATCCTGCTGGCCAAAGATGACTGGATGGAACTCCCTGTGGAGCCATCTACATCACTCATTGACCACACACAAGGATTTGCTTTTGAGCAATGCGAGGCATGCCCAGAGGATGAGCATGATGCCTCGGCAGAAATCCTGGCCTTGAAACCAAGCGATTGAGTCAGGAAATCAAACCTGGGACCCACAGATGGCAGCATACAATACTGCCACTAAGTGATTGTTCTGGTTCCAGCTGCTCTATTTTATTTGGTGTTGATCCATCTTACTATTTTGCATCACTTAAAATACATAGCTTAAACCAAACTCTAAAGTTATTCTTAGCACAAAATTCTTCTTAGTGTATCTGCTTGTCATTCACTTCAAATTTACCATAAAACTGTGTGAAAATCCACATGGCTGATGTCCCATGATGAAAATATTTTCTACTGCTTTACATAAAAATCACAGATACTTTTAACGCTGAGATCCTCCTCCCCGTTTAATACAGTTCCTGACAGGAAATATTCTCCATTGCTTTCTCTATTGAAGGCCTCCCTATCTGATTAAGAATTTCAGATTACTAAAGAACAGGAAGAACCTCCTATTATAGCACATACATGTTGTGCGTAACTAGTTTGTAGTAGGTTATATATATCAAATGCAAAATAAAATGTTAAGTCTGAACCAAACATTACAGGTGAAATTCTGGTCCCATTGAAGTCAATGGGACCAATTTTGCCATAGACTTCAGTTGGGACAGGATTTCACCCTCAGTGGTCAACTCTATCTTTTGCAGATAATCATTTTGACAGTCTTCAAACATAACCTAAGAGATGTGGATAAAACATCCCCTTTCTCTTGGGGGAAGGGAGGAGAAGTAGTATTCACATGCATGCAAAGATGAAGCATGGAAAATTTCAGCCCCCACAATGAATGTTATGAGCATGTGAAAATGAAAATGTTTCCCAACCTTAACAAGACAAGTTGATAATGGAGGGGAACATATATAGACCTTATTTACTATTTGTAGGTGGCTTCTCATTAGCTTTTGAGTTACATTCCTTACCAACTTAATTCTGTTAAATCAAACATTAATTAACCAGAAACAATTACTTATGAATTTGTTCATCACCAGTACTCAGTTTTTAAAAAAAATTGGTCTCAGACAAGCCAATTATATTCAGAACACAAAATTCTGGACTAGATGGCCCATTAGTCTGACCCCATGTCTCCGTTCTTATGTTTGCAGATTTTGCCTTGTTTCTTTCTTCTTTACAAGTACGAGTGATTATTTTCATTGGTAACAAGACATTTCAATAGTTTAGCTACAGCTGGTTGAATTTGTGCTGTGAATAATACTCACTGCAAATTTAGCTCCTCCAGGTCACGCACATTTTGCAAACTAATCTCAATTTCTCCAAATATATGTTATTGGTAAAAATATCCAAGTAGTTTATATGAACAAATATCACTATACTGGATGTCCATAAACTGTTCACTTTTTAACTATTAACCATTTGTTCATGATGTGTGATTGGTTACATGGTATTGTTTCTGCTCCTTGACTAGGTTAAAGATAATTAATGATGCACTTCCAATATGGACTTTCAAATAATTGCAAAACATTTTCATGAATACTTAGCAGCTGCCCAATTTCTTGGGAACACTATTGTAACCCCACAAGAAACAGTAAGCTAAATTACCACTTTTATGTGTGAAAGTACTTCGGAATTACTTTTCATATTAATCAACTAGTTTTAACTTTACAGAGATTGGTCAGTTCTTGGATGGCATACCTTCAAGGAAAATAGAGTACTACTGGAAATGGGTGGGGGATTAAAGCCTTGATTCAGCAAAATACTTAAGCGCTTAAGTCCATCCCTATGCATCAAAGCATTTAGCATGTGCTTAATTTCCCCTGAAATCAGTGGGACGTAGACACACGCTTAAAGTTAAACATATTCCCAAGTGCTTTGCTGCACATGGATTCATTTAAGATCATTCTTAAAGTTCAACATGCACATAAAGGGTTTGCTAAACTGGGGTAGGTGGGGCTCGTCAGCCTTGGAAGGCAGCCCACCTAGGAGAAGGAAAACTCTGATTTAAAACCTCCGCTGCCTTGTGGCAATACCCACTCATGGGAAAGGCTAAGGGAGTCAACCCTGAAACCAAATCCGGTGTCGGAGTCCCGATGGCGGTCTGACATTGTCCTCAACGTCATTCTGGCAACTCCTGCGACGCCACTGGTGCCAAGTTGTATCGACATTGTCTTTCCCTTGGATCCATCAGTTGCGTGGAGAGGGGGGTTCTGCTGCACGGGCAACAGCTGTTCCTCCATATCACCTTGCCCTGGCTTGCGCCCTGGAGAGGGCACTCCAGTCATTCCCCATAGGCGCATATCCATCGTCTCTCGAGACTAACGGACGCCAACAGAGAAACTGGGGTGTAAGTGGCATTCTTCATTCTGAGCAAGTATTCAATCTCCATGGCCCACCACTGGATAGTGATAAAAGGACATTGTGCAGCTTGAGGTGCAATTGCTCAGATATAATGAAAAACTGATTGCTTGTAGTCTTTAGAGATCACATCAGACTTTTTGGCAACAGGAAGGATGTCACCACTAATATGCTGACCAAATTCCAAATTAGGTAATCACATTCTGCCTTCCTAAATTTCTCCTGTAGTTTCTATTGTATATAATAGTCTTCACATCTTGAGCTAAACTGTTCTAGTGTCACTCTTCACTGTGAAAACGGGTCACATACTACCCAGACGTGTCTACATTTCAGTGCCGAGTGGAGTAATAGCTGTTTCTAATGTTGGCAAAGGGCTCGGAGAAAGTTTGGGATGAAAGGCACTATTTAAATACAGGCACTGAAATCTTTGACGTCAGTGGGTTTTGAATTGCACACAGGATGGTGTTATTAAACTGTTATAATCTTTGTTTATTGAATTTTATCTATTTTATTGTAATATGGATAAGCCATTTTTGTTGTAAGTAATGCCATATTTTGACTGTACAGTTTTGTATGAATTCATCCATCATAGCAATAATATTTGGCTTTTATCTAAAATATATTTTTCAACCTCTCTGCTACCTATACACTGCTGTTAATTTTTTAAAAGTTGCAATTTTTAATCATTTTCCTTATTTGCTATGTAGTTTCCATTATTTGAATAGTAATAAAATCCAGGCAGTGCATTTCTGAGACATTATGATTCTTCTTGGGTGGTTGAAGTCTTTGCCCTTCAGCCTTGTGCCTCACAATTCACAAAGTGTGCAGTAATCCCTTGGAAATGCACTGTCTGACACATCTTACTGCTTAAGATTCTTTGCATGTACTGTACTGTGAATTGGCTATAGATGCCAAACTGTTCAGCAGAACACTATACTGTAATTGTGGATTTATAAGCACCTTTTCATATTTTGAGTTGGAGGAATCATTCCTTAACTACAAAATCAATTATAGTTGAGCAGCTTGGTACAATTTTTATAATTGTACAGTTTTTCATCACTATCCCACACTAGTGAATGAGTCTGTCATGGTGCTGAAAAGCCCTGTAGTTGGGAAAGTTCAACCATATAATTATATTCTCTACTAAAATTGTGGGCTCAGAAAGCTTTCCCACTGCATTAACATATGAACTGCTCCCCACTGATTCAACAGAAGGGCTTTTAAACAAAACCCAACAACCTAGCACATTTAATAGAGCATATGAAAAATTACTACCTTGAGGAACCTGCAAATCTATGAGTTGGATGAGAAAACAATGGACTACTTCCTCCCTTTTCTATAATGTGCAAGAACGAAAATAGATCCAGATGGCACATGTGTGTAGCAGAGTTTACTTTGCAGTTAATCCCAGAACAGGACATTTTTGTCTGTCCACCTGTGAATTTCCACTATTGATAACACTTTCTAAGTATATAAAAACAAGGTTCTTCATGGCTGTAATTCATACTGTATCTGCTACACATTAGAAAACCATCAGTGTTCAGGACTGAACCGCTTGGAAAAAAAATTATGTTTAACAAATTATATTGCCATCTGAAAATGTTTCTTTCTCCTTAAATAAATAATGCTGCAACTTCTAAACCTTAAGGATTTTATGCTCTGCACTTGATCAGGGAGGCCATTAAAAATAATACCATATGTTGGAGACATCTTTAAAACAGATTTGCCTAGACTGTGAAGGTGGTGGGAAAACACCCTGTGTCAAACCTCTCAGAAACTTTTCTGTCTCCCAGTTGAACACAGGAATGTAAGAAAACACTAATTTTCCTTCTTCATATAAAGAGGAAAATTTGCTTTCAATTAAGGAAGCTACATTGGGTGCACAAAAGGAACTACAAATGGTAACAGTCCAGCCCAGAAGAATGCAAAAAGAGAAGAATGGGATTTACAAAAATAAACAAAAATATCCAAGCAATCTAGTTGGGGAAACATATTTGCCAGCTGTGAGACAACCTTTTTATTTTCCATGTATAATACTGCAACTGAACCAACTATATTTTATTTTCTAGACACTAGTTCAGGAACATGGGCATTCTACAGATGGGGCAGGATTTTGACTTAGCAACTTAGTTTTCGTACAGTGCAATTTGGAAGAGTTACCATAGTTTATTTTAGTAACCTGATCTGGTTATAAAGAGAAACATAAAAATAATAAATAGAACATAAATATTTAGGCATCTCTGACATTCTATTTATAAGAGTGACAAGGCAGGTGAGGTAATATCTTTTACTGAACCAACTTCTGTTGGTGGAAGGTACAAGCTTTTGAACTACACAGAGCTCTTCTTCAGGTGTGGGGACGGAAGCAGTGTCTCAGGCCTTGGCTACACTCACGAGTTACAGCGCAATAAAACTGCCTGCAGCGCTGTAACTCACTAACTGTCTACACTCGCAAGGCACGTGCAGCGCTGCATCTCCTCAGGTACAGCGCTGCATGTACTCCACCTCCCCGAGAGGAATAACGTTTGTTGCGCTGCTGCTGGTGCGCTGCGGCTACAGTGTGGCCACCCAATGCGCTGTTATTGGCCTCCAGAAGTATTTAGAAGTATCCCACAATGCCTGTTCTAGCCACTCTGGTCATCAATTAGAACTCTACTGCCCTGGCCTCAGGTGACCAAGCACCACTCCGACCCTTTACATTCCCTTGGAATTTTAAATATCCCCTTCCTGTTTGCTCAGCCAGGCGTGGAGTGCTCTCAGCGCATCTTTCCAGGTAACCATGCCTCCACGTGCCAGACGAGCCCCAGTATGGCACAATACCGAGTTGCTGGACCTCATCGCTGTTTGGGGGGAGGAAGCTGTCTAGTCCCAGCTGTGCTCCAGCCGGAGGAATTTCGATACTTTCGGCCAGATATCAAGGGCCATGATTGAAAGGGGCCATGACCGGGACGCAATGCAGTGCAGGATAAAAGTAAAGGAGCTGCGGAGTGCGTACCGCAAAGCCCGCGAGGCAAACAGCCGCTCGGGTGCTCCCCACAAAACCTGCCAATTCTATAAAGAGCTGGATGCAATACTTGGGGGTGACCCCACTACTGTTCCGAGCACCACCGTGGACACGGGGAGCGGGAGGAGGAGGAGGAGGAGGAGGGGGTTGAAGAAAACAGGAGCGAGGGTGCTGTGGCTGGGGGAGACACCCCTGACTCCCTGGGTGCATGCAGCCAGGAGCTGTTCTCGAGCCAGGAGGAAGGGAGCCAGTCGCAGCGGCCGGTACACGTTGGGGGAGAAAGAGAAGAGCAGGTTCGCGGTAAGCAGCTTTTATTTTCGGGAAGGAGTTTTTTTGGTGTGGGGTCCTTGGGCGAGGAGGGTTTGGGCTGCATGCATGCCTAGATGCGGAAGAGCGCATTGATGTGGTCTATCACATCGGAGAAATCGGCCACTGTAATCTCTTCGAAAGTCTCAGCCAGAACGTGGGCAATGTGCTTGGGCAGGTTTATTGGGAGAGCCGCCGTGGTCCTTGTCCCATTCAGGGTAACGTGTCCGTGCCACAGTGCCGCGAGGGGCGGGGGGACCATTGCTGCACACAGGCAAGCTGCATATGGGCCAGGGCGGAAGCCGCATTGCAGTAGAAGACCCTCCCTTGCTTCCCCGGACACCCTCAGCAGCGAGATATCTTCCAAGACGAACTCCTGTGGAAAATGTGGGGATAGTGTTCAGTGTAGGTTCCCCCTGCAGCTGTTGGCTCTCCCCAAGGCACAGAAACCCATCGGACAGTACATCAGTGAAACAATCAGTCCCCCTTTACCCTGTGCTTACTCACCATTTTGGGGCTCCAGTGGGTTCTGTGCACTCTGTTTGGGATGGGAAAATTGTGCTGTTTTGGAGACTGTGTGCCCTCCTTAAGTGTGGGGGAATCATTGCTCTGTCTGGCATAAAACAATGATGCCTCTGTTAAATGTTGCATTTTGCCTTCAAGATGCAACCTTGAGATCTCCGCCGTCCGTCTTATCACCGGCTGAGAGACTCCACAGGCTCAGGAGGAGGCCCAGAAGAACGAAAGAAGACATGCTGCAGAAAGTTATGAAACAGTCTCTTAAAGAGAATCAAAAGGCTCGGGAGTGGAGGGAGAGTGAAAGCAGGCTCCGCCAGGAAAACGCAGTGCAGCAGTGGCAAAGCACGCAGCTCCGGCACGAAAGCACAAAGGAACTGATTAGCATCATGGCGCGCCAAGCGGACTCTATCCAGGCACTCGTCGCCATGCAGGCGGAGCAGTACCGCACCCGCCCCCCCCTGCAGCCAGTGTCCCAAAACACTTGTGCCCCCATGTCACCACCTGCCCACTTCACCCAACATCCAGGTTCTTATCGCCCACACCAGATGCCCCCAACACCTGTAGCTTCACCAGACAGCCCTGGAAACTATGACCTTTACTCACTGCACTCAACTCCCATCCCGAATTATAGACATTCTGAAGTGCAGCACTCACTGCACAGCACTCCAGACAGGAAGCCTGAGTATGAAAGCAGGACATACCATACCCTGTGATTGAACCCTTCCCCACACCACCCACCACCCCCTTGCCCTTTCTGTCTCACAAGCAGTTGTGTTTCTTTTTAATACATGTATTTTCTCTGTAATAAACGGATTCTTTGGATGTGCAAACAGTCTTTATTATTGCATAAGGAAAAAAGATACCTTAGCCCAGGAAAGAAACAGACAACACAAGTGAGCTGAGCAAACACAAATCAGCTTAGCAAAGACAGATTACTAATAACATTGGAACCACTTCACTTCAGGGTCGTGAAGGGCAGCACATATTACTGGTGGTTTTCAGCCTCAAATTTCTCCCTCAAGGCATCGCTAATCCTTGCAGCCCCACGCCGGGTCCCCTCTAATAGCCCTGCTCTCTGGCTGTGCAAATACAGCCTCCAGGTGTTGAACCTCTGAGGTCCACACCTGAGTGAACATTTCACCCTTCCCTTCACAAATATTATGGAGGGTACAGCACGCAGATATAACCGCGGGGATGCTGTGTTCGGCCAAGTCCAGCTTCCCATATAGAGATCGCCAGCGGCCCTTCAAACGGCCAAAAGCACACTCCACAGTCATTCTGCACCGGCTCAGCCTGTAGTTGAACCGTTCCTTGCTGGTGTCAAGGCTCCCTGTGTAGGGTTTCACGAGCCACGGCATTAAAGGGTACGCGGGGTCTCCAAAGATCACAGTGGGCATTTCAATTTCCCCTACCGTGATCTTCCGGTCTGGGAAAAAAGTCCCGGACTGCATCTTCTGGAACAGGGCAGTGTTCCAAAAGATGCGTGCGTCATGCACCTTTCTGGGCTAGCCTGCGTTGATGTCAATGAAACGCCCATGGTGATCCACAAGCACCTGGAGAACCATGGAGAAATACCCCTTCTGATTAATTTACTCGGATGCTAGGTGGTGTGGTGCCAGTATAGGAATATGCATCCCATCTATCGCCCCGCCGCAGTTAGGGAAACCCATTTGTTCAAAGCCAGCCACAATGTCCTGCACGTTACCCGGAGTCACGGTTCTTCTGAGCAGGATGCGATTAATGGCCTTGCCAACTTGCATCAGCATGATTCCAACGATCGACTTTCCCACTCCAAACTGGTTCGCTACTGATAGATAGCAGTCCGGAGTTGCGAGCTTCCAGATTGCAATAGCCACCAGCTTCTCCACCGCCAGGGCAGCTCTCAATCTCGTGTCCTTGCACCGCAAGGCGGGGGCGAGCTCCTCACACAGTCCCATGAAAGTAGCTTTTCTCATCTGAAAGTTCTGCACCCACTGCTCGTCATCCCAAACTTGCATGACAATGTGATCCCACCACTCTGTGCTGGTTTCCCGAGCCCAAAAGCGGCTTTCTACGGTGCATAGCATGTCCGTGAATGCCACAAGCAAGTTCGTGTCATACGCGTTTCGCGTGACAATTTCATCGTCATCGTTGGACTCCTCGCTGTCACTGTGGACCTTAAGGAAGAGCTCGACTGCCAAACGTGAGACTCGTCAGTATTTTGCTCAACAGGTCGGGATCCATTTTCCCACTGACCGAAACGGAGCACAGATCGCGCTACAAAGAAACCATTGAAAGATGGCGCCAAATGTGGCCGGAAACACAGGGATTACTGGGATGCGAAGCGATGCATCACGGGGCGTTGGGACAGGACCCAGAATGCACCATACCCCACGCCCCCTTCCCACAACCCATGGCGCCAGAATTGGAAGAGGTGTTCTGTGGGATACCTGCCCATAATGCACCTCTCCCAAAACCGCTGCAAGTGCCGCAAATGTAGCCACGTTAGTGCTCGTTACTGCGCTGGCAGCTGCCAGTGTGGACAGGCTGCAGCGCTTTCCCTACTCAGCTGTACGAAGATGGGTTTAACTCACAGCGCTGTACATCTGCAAGTGTAGCCAAGGCCTCAGCTAAATGAGTTGAGACAGACTGTTAAGCATAAGAGCTAAGGCATGTTGTAGGAGTCCACTTGAAATGAAATGGACAATAAGAGTTAGATTGGTATGCAAAAGGGGTTTAAAGTGGGCCATTGAGGGTTAGCAGGCAGGTGTGTGTTACAAAATGTTGTAATGAGCCAAGAAACCAGTGTTCCTGATGAGTCCATGATTTTTAGCGTCTCTCAGCATTATGAATTTACGCTCCCAAGCTTGCCCTTTGAAGGTGCTGTGCAGGTTTCCTTTGAGGACTAATACTGAAAGATCAGATATGAAATGATCGCTTTGTGAAAAAATATTAGCCCACGGGTGATAAGCATTTCCTTACAAATTAAGGCCTTGACCCTGCAAACATTTATGCATGCATTCACCTTCACTCATAATCAAAAGGGACTATTCACCTGATTAAAGTTACTAATGTGTACAGTGAACACTTAAAAACTTCACTGATTTTTGAGATAGTCCATATAACTTAAAACAGGAAATAGCACTGGAACCAGTAATACCTATACTATAGAACTGCAGTGTGTGCCCCACTGTTGGTTTTTAAAGGATCATGGTCTAATGTCCAACACAGAAGTTGCTTGGTGTCCGATTTTTGACTAGAATGCCCAGTCAAAAAGGGACCCTGGTGGCTCCATTAAAAGTACGGTTGGCGGTGCAGCAGAGCTAAGGCAGGCTCCCTGCCTGCCCTGGTTCCGTGCAGCTCCTGAAAGTGGCCAGCATGTCCGGCTCCTAGGTGCAGGGACAGCCACGGGGGCTCTATGTGCTTCCCCCGCCCTGAATGCCGGCTCCACAGCTCCCATTGGCCAGGAACCGCAGCCAATGGAATTTGCAGGGATGGTGCCTGAGGGCACAGGCAGCAGACAGAGTCCCCTGACCCCTTGCCTAGTGGGTGTAGGGACAAGCCAGCCGCTTCCGGGAGCCGCATGAACACAAGGCAGGCAGGGAGCCTGCCTTAGCCCCACTGTGCCGCTGACTGGGAGCTGCCTGAGGTGAGCGTCGCCCAGAAGGAGCCCGCACCCCAACCTGATGCCCCAGGTCGGAACTCCATCCTGCACCTTAACTCCCTCCCAGACCCTGCACCTTCCTGCCCCAGCCCTGAGCCCCCTTCCGCACCCAAACTCCCTCCCAGAACCTGCAACCCGCAGCTCCTCCCAAACCCCAACATTCCCACCCCAGGCCTGAGCCCCTCCTGCACCCCAAACCCCTCATCCCCAGCCCCACCCCAGAGCCCTCACCCCCTCCTGCACCCTAACCCCTAGCCCCACCTGGTGAAAATGAGTGCGGGTGGGGGAGAGTGAGCGATGCAGGGAGAGGGGATGGCGTGAGCGGGGTGGGGCCTTGGAGAAGGGGCAGGGCATGGGCAGGGCTTCGGGGAAGGGGATGGGACAAAGATGTTCGGTTTTGCGATTAGAAAGTTGGCAACCTTACCACACATGAAAATGTTGACCAAAAGTAGAATTATCTTGCATCAATTTTCTTTAATGTCAGTCCCTGAATTTTAAATCAGACATTAAAGCTCTGATTGCATGAGGTAAATTAACATAGAAGAAATAAATGATCATGCATTTTAAGAGTTTTTGTTGCTACAAATCAGAAGCAACACGTTGGTTTTCTAATAGGTCAATGTACTTTCCTTTCCAGTTGTTATTCAAATTCGTATCTATCCTTTCCTTTATCAATGTTGCAAATCCAGCCAATTTTCTCTACAATAAATGACTGTAATGAAGTGTTTTTTCACCCTCCTACGATATATAAACAAAATTATTTAGCTTGACTGTGACTGTTCTGAGAAAATATTATTTTCTAGGGCCCTGATCCTACACCACTGAAGTCAACGGGAGCTTTGACATTGACTTCAAGGGGACAGGATCAGGCCTTACATAATCCTTGAAAATGCGATCCAGCAAGCATTGGCAAAGATAGAGTTCCTGTGCATAGGAAGTTATACATACTGTAGCTTTTACATACACATAGGGCAATTCTGTTTCATGTCTATACAAGACATTTGTGTAACTTCTAAAAAGCAGGATTCATACAACAATCTACAGTATTCTCAAGCTTTCAGAGAGCTAGACCATCCTTGGATATTCAGGTGTTTTGGAGAATGGCACAAGAAAGACAGGGACTTCATTATTGTAATTTATACTGAAAATAGCAAAACCAAGTGCTAGAAACATACCACTAGGATTGCCAGCCATTAGCCCTGCCTCCTCAATTATTTTAGTCATAAAACATAAGGTAAAGATGAAAACCAACAAATAGAGAACACTATAATATTATCTTAAGATACTGCTGTACAAATTTTCTGTAAGGTAAATGGAGCAAAAAGGAAACATATGAACAATATGATGGCCTGATGACATATATCCTAGAATGCTCAAGGCGCTGACTAAGGCAATATCTGATCCATTAACGATTATCTTCAAAAAGTCATGGGAGACGGGAGAGATTCCAGAAGACTGGAAAAGGGTAAAGATAGTGCCCATTAATAAAAAGGGGAATGAGGACAATCCAGGGAATTACAGACCAGTCAGCTTAACTTCAATACCTGGAGAGATAATGGAGCAAATAATTAAACAATCAATTTGCAAACACCTAGAAGATAATAAGGTGATAAGTAATAGTCAGCATGGATTTGTCAAGAACAAATCATGTCAAATCAACCTAATAGTTTTCTTTGACAGGATAACAAGGTTTGTGAATACGGGGGAAGCTGTAGATGTAGTATATCTTGACTTTAGTAAGGCCTTCGATACTAAAGGTCGCATGTCCTTCTCATAAACATACTAGGGAAATACAACTTAGATGCAGCTGCTATACGGTGGGTACATAACTACTCTCTGGGAACGAGAGTATGTTATCAGTGGTTCATAGAATCATAGAACTGTAAGGGACCTCGAGAGCTCATCTAGTCCAGTCCCCTGCACTGAGGGCAGGACTAAGTATTATCTAGATCATCCCCGACAGGTGTTTGTCCAACCTGCTCTTAAAAATCCCCAATGATGGTGATTCCACAACCTCCCTATGCAATTTATTCCACTGCTTAATCATTCTGACAGTTAGGAAGTGTTTCCTAATGTCCGACCTAAACCATCCTTGCTGCAATTTAAACCCATTGCTTCTTGTCCTATCCTCAGAGGTAAAAGAGAACAATTTTTCTCCCTCCTCCTTGTAACAACCTTTTATGTACTTGAAAACTATTATCCTGTCTCCTCTCAGTCTTCTCTTCTCCAGACTAAATAACCCCAATTTTTTCAATCTTCCCTTATAGATCGTGTTTTTGATACTTTTAATCATTTTGATTACTCTTCTCTGGACTTTCTCCAATTTGTCCACATCTCCTTCCTAGGCAGTCATTTCCCATGTTGTACGTGTGGAACTGATTGTTTCTTCTTAAGTGGAGTACTTTGTATTTGTCCTTATTAAATTTCATCCAATTTACTTCAGATCATTTCTCCAGTTTGTCCAGATCATTTTGAATTTTAATCCTATCCTCCAAAGCAACCCCTCCCAGCTTGGTATTGGTCCGCAAACTTTATAAGTATACTCGAGATACTATTATCTAAATCATTGATGAAAATATTGAACAGAACCGGAGTGGAACCGGAAGGAGTACTGTGGAAAGGGATCTGGGGGTCATAGTGGATCACAAGCTAAATATGAGTCAACAGTGTAACACTGCTGCAAAAAAAGCAAACATCATGCTGGGATGTATTAGCAGGAGTGTTGTAAGCAAGACACAAGAAGTACTTCTGCTCTACTCCGTGCTGATATGGCCTCAACTGCAGTATTGTGTCCAGTTCTGAGCGCCCCATTTCGGGAAAGATGTGGACAAATTGGAGAAAGTCCAGAGAAGAGCAACAAAAATTATTAAAGGTCTAGAAAACATGACCTATGAGGAAAGAGTGGAAGAAGTTGGTTTGTTTAGTCTGGAGAAGAGAAGGCTGAGGAGGGACATTTTAACAGTTTTCAAGTACATAAATGTTTGCTACGAGGAGGTGGGAGAAAAATTGCTCTCATCAAACTCTGAGGATAGGACAAGAAGCAAAGGGGCTTAAATTGCAGCAAAGGAGATTTAGGTTGGACATTAGAAAAACTTCCTAACTGTTACAGTGGTTAAACAATGGAATAAATTGCCTAGGAAGGTTGTGGAATCTCTATCACTGGAGGTTTTAAAGAGCAGGCTAGACAAACACCGGTCAGGGATGGTCCAGATAATACTTTGTCCTGCCTTGAGTGCAGGGGACTGGACTAGACCTCTCGAGGTCCCTTCCAGTCCTATCATTCTAATATCCACCTGTAGTGGGGTGGCTGCCCCACTCCTGGAGAAAAAGAGTAAAAGCAGCCAAGCTAGGCTGATTGAGGAAGCAGCCACAGCTGTGGCCAGCTCAATTAGGGCCCAGTTGGCCCTGATAAGAGGGCTGTGGGGCCAGGAGACAGAAGAGTCTCTCTCCAGCCCTGGAGGGAGAAGGCCTAGCTGCTAGGGAACATACTGTACCTGAAGCGGAGCAGTGCTGGGGCAAAGGGCAAGAGGAGCTGGGAAGCTCCAGTCTGGCGACTCCCCAGGCTGAGGCCTTGGTCAAGGCCTAAACAGGTACTGGGGCTGCGGAGGTGCAGCCCGGGGACAGGCAGAGGCAGCAGGTCCTATCCCCTTTCCAATGATGAGTGGCCTTTAGACACTGCAGACTGCCCCAGTGAGAGGCAGCTTGATGATGACTAGCAGTAGCTACTGAGGCAAGTTGGGTTTAGAGGGTTGGGGGTTCCCTGGGGAGGGAAGACCCAGTGCAGGTGGGGGGTACTGCTGGGGGCAGAACCCCGAGGTAAAGAGGTGCCAGGGTCTGGGAGGGACACGGGGCCAGCGGCAGGCGAGACACTGGCCTGCAGAGGGCATTCCATATGCTAGGAAAGAGCTAATTCCCAGACAACCAGCAGCAGGCGCCACACCGGTGAGTCCTCGCTTCGCCACACCACCATATTCTTGTGATATAATAAATGCACAGAGCTGGCATGAACACTCATTTTACTACTTTTGAACAGTTTGTAGTAGATCCTGTGGGTGTATCCTGACCCCATTTAAGTCAATGGCAAAGCTCTGACCAACTTAAATGGATTCAGGACTTCATCCTTTGTGTATAGTTGTACTCTCCAATATTCTATATTCTGGAAAATTAGCTACTGTGATGTGTATACACAGTAGCAAACTTTCCAAGATACACAACATCTTATGCTCAACAATGGAGGGCAGCACTGAGACATGTATGTCCTGATGTGCACCTTTACTGTAATGAATATGCATGTAGACACATGTAGAGGTGACAAAGTATTGATGAAGAGAGTTGTAACCATATTCAGCATTTCATACTCTACTGCACACCACCTACAGCTATGCATGCAAAGCAGAATCCAGCCACGAATCTATTAAGAGTTGGAAAACCAGAAGTATTTCTGGGTCAGGCTACCGTAACTGCAATATAATGACAATTGTGATTCTACATCATGATGTTGCAGTGTCAGCATGTAAGAGCCCAACCCACACTCTATAGCTGAAATCCTGGGCCCATTGAAGTTAATGGGAATTTTACCATTGGTTTTAATGATGCCACAAATTTACCCCATATGGTCATTCCTAGAGCAAGGGTGGCAGGAAAGGGAACACTGCGCAGAGAACTGGCTGGCCCTTCCCTTCTCTCTGGTATATGGGGAGTATGATCCTAAAGTGTAGCAACTGACCTGTCAACTATGTTCATAGGATGAGTTTTTAGAGCATGGGATTTTCTGAGTTGGCACATGAGATGATATTTAAAAAATATACTGACACAAAAGCTGCTGAACTAGAACAGGTAAAAGTTCAGGTTTCTTCATAGGTACTCCAAACAGGGCTGGAACTGGCAGCGTTGGATTTCTACCAGGACCAGTCATCCTAGCCTTAAAACACCCCCCTCCCTGCCCTCAGTGTCATTTAAATATTTCCTGCTTCCTTCCCACTTCAAGAAGAAGAAAAACACAAATACTAGTAATAGGCTATTAAGAATAACACTACCTAGATTATACAAGTTCCAGTAAAAATGACTTCTCACACTTTAGTCCGAGTAAAACTAATTCTATTTTTTTCTTTTGGACACAAGTAAATAAAGTTCCAATGGTTATTTACTACCACAATAAAATAAATTTCAAAAAAACATTGTTGCCATTTCGGAATTGCATTATATATTATATATTGCAACAGACACAAATTAAGGGGATGAGCAACTCCTGTCTATCTATCTAAGGTACTTATGTAGCTCCAATCACTATAGTATCTGAGCTCCTCACACTGCCTAATGTATTTATTCTCACAGCACCCCTGTGAGATAGGGCAGTGCTATTTACCTCCATTGTACAGATAGGGAACTAAGTGACTTACCCAAGGTCATAGAGGACGTCCCTGGAGCATCCTTCCTACAAAATACTGAGGGCCCTGAACTATTGAGGCAGTTAATGGGACTTGAGTGTTGTCAGCACCTTGCAGGATTGGGTGCTAAATCATCTGCAAAACCTCCTGAAGGCTTTTATTGCTCTGTTGATCAGTGTCAATTTACAATCCAAATACAGTCAGGGCAGGGTAATGCATTCAGGGTACTGCATCTGCATTTTCCTTGAGTATATTTAAACAAATAAATTACATTAGCAAATGAAATGGAGAAAGCGTAATGACAACATCTTATTTAAATAATAGGAATCACTATTCCTGACTGAAAAGCAAATAGCAAAGATTGATTTATAATGATTTATTTTATTATTGTGTAAATGAGAGTTATCAGGAAATACACTAAGCTAAAAGGTACAAGTTACTTTATAGTTATATTATTTACTTCCAATGGAGCTGTATACTAAGTAAAGGAACCATGAAATATCATACAGGATTTGGCAATCACAACGTAAATCATATCACCATTGTACAATGCTACTACTCCTTTTTACCTGGTCTCAAAGTGGTTTACAAGTATTACCTAAAAATCACATGAATCCTCCGATGTACATAAGGTATTTATTGTTCTCACAGTTCACCTGTCTCGGAGATAAAATGTGGCAGGTGTCAACAGTTTCACAGCAAAACAGCATCATCAGTTCAGATTAGGAAGTGAAGTGAGGAAGAATGTTATATTCAACTGAAACTGCAAGGATGATGGCATAATTTAGTTACCTAAGTCAGAATACAGCCATGACATTGGTGTTAACACCCTGCTTTCACAAAAAGTGTCATGGCATCTTCGCTTGACCACATTATCATAGAAATACAGGGGTGGAAGGCCCCTTGAGAGATTATCTAGGCCAGATCTCTGGGCTGAGGCATATCTAGAACATCCCTGACAGTGACTGTCTAACCAGTAGTTAAAAACCTCCCACGGTGGCGATTCCATAACCTCCTTTGGAAGCCTAGTTCAGTGTCCTTATACTCAAAGTTTTTCCTAATATCTAACCGAAATCTCCCTTACTGCAGGTTAAGCCTGTTACTTCTTGTCTTACCTTCAGTGGACATGGAGAACAACTGATCACTGTCCTCTTTATAACAGCACTTATATTTGTAAACTTATCGGGTGCCCCTTCAGTTTTCTCAACCATTCCTCACAGGGCAGGTTTTCCTAAAGCTTTTATCATATATATGGCTCTCCTCTGGACTCTCTCCAATTTGTCCACATCTTTCTTAAAGTATGGTGCCGAGAACTGGACACAGTATTCCAGTTGAGGCCTCACCAGTGCCAAGTAGATGTTATGTCGTACCAAAAAACAAACAGCAAAATAACCCCTAACACCATATCGGGGCATTGTTTCAGTACTGCCTTAACTTAGAAGGAAGAACACCTAAATGAACAGCATCATTTTGAGAGTTCTAGGTGTTTCCTATGGGCTTTGGAATGACCATGCTTAACTTGTAAGATCTGACAGGATCATAGCACAAGATAATATACTTTCAGGCATAGGATTGCATGAGACCACAGAAAATGCCTAAACCATCTCTTTACATATTAGATCCCTTCAAAGAATAAAAGTGGGTTGGGTTCACATTGGGTTCCAGGCCCGGCCAAAAAAACAAAATCTCATTGCTGCAGTGAATCTATGGTCAGCCAGCCTTTGCAAAGGGGGAATTGCATGTGTATTAAAACAAGATGTCCGAGCCCTAAAATTTGGATAACAGCAAAAGAAATTCTATTATTTATCTATGAGACACTTGTATTTTTGAGAACACTTTGAGCTTTGGATTCCTCTCTCAGCACTGGTGAGACTGTAGCCACAAGCAAAAGCAGCACCATTTTATTGTAATATTTACTTTTTATTGAAAAAGCAAGATTGGGAGTGTTTCATGCCAAAGTGAAACAAAGTTCAGTGCAGCTGTGGGGGAAGCACTCTATAAAGCTGCAGCTGCAACAATGTCATCAAAGAAAAGACCTCCTAGTTTTAAAACAAACAGATAGAGTGCCTGTGGCTCTCAGCAGGTCATCATTCATGACACCACAGGAGAGGTTTCCAGAGCAGGAGGAAAGATCCATAAGCAAAAAATAATAATCTACAGGCTTTAGACTCTAAGGACTCTAATCAACTCCAAATTGCTTCTGAGGATGCCAGCCAGCAGAGACTCCTGAACTACACAACTATAGCATATTCTTAGAGAAAGCTTTCCTTTGGTATTACTAGACTGATCAAACCTGCACCTTTCCAAGAATCAGCTTGGCCCAGGGCTACACTAGGGAGGGGGGTCGATCTACGATACGCAGCTTCAGCTACGTGAATAGCGTAGCTGAAGTCGGCGTATCGTAATCGACTTACTTGGCCATGAGGACGGTGGTGAATCGATCGCTGCCGCTCCCCCGTCGACTCCGCTTCCACCTTTCGATGAGGTGGATTTCCGGAGCCGACGGGGAGCGCTTTCGGGGATCGATTAATCGCGTCTAAACGAGACGCGAAAAACCAATCCCCGAAAGATCGATTGCTACCCGCCAATCTGGCGGGTAGTGAAGACAAGCCCTTGGACTCAAAGCAACACCACCAGGTGACATTCATCCTCAAAAGGAAGGCAGTTCTTTACCTGGATGAAGTATCATGTTTGAAGTAGTTTTCCATAGGAAAAAAAATCCAGTTAAGGAAAAAAAATACACTTGGAATTTAGAGTGCTCTGTCAGGTAGTTTAGATCAGAAACTAAATGGTGTAAAAAAAAGATTTAATGAATCATAATATCAAGACACTCAAGCATTAAGCTAAGTGCTTAATTGGAAAAAAACCAACTAGTTTTTGAAGAGTCAAGTTCAAAAAGTAAATAAGCAGCATAAATAGGGAAAAGGATATAAGATTTTTTAAAATGTTCAGTTCAATCATCTATTTAATACTATTATTGACGCAGATAAAGACATTTGCTTCTTAAAAAAGGTATATACATTTTTAAATACAACAGCTCTCTCTAGTTTTAAAGCGAGCTTGATAAAGCCTCTGTTCCTGCTCCCATGGACTTCACGTGAGCAGCATCCTATTGCAGAAAATAAAAGGAGGAAAAATAAATTAGAAGATATCTGAATGAGACCACGCTTTCCATTTCCATTTTTAAACAACAGGGCAATGGAAGAGTAAAATGAATAAAAATAATTGGAGGATATCGTCCATGAACCAAAAAGATTTGATTAGAAATTTATTTCAAAATTTGCAAATAAAAAGTTATAAAATGCTTCTTTGCTTTCACTTGTTCCAAGTTGATCAGCTTGGGCATATCTCTCAAACAAAACTTTGTCAAACATGGAAAAGCAGGTGAAAGGTAAGGTATTTTTGTAACCGTCAAAGTTGAAAAAACAAGAAATTTAAATAGCTGACAATACTGAGGTGAAAGTTATGTGGCCCTGGCAGAGTAAAGGGGTGAAGTGTACATGAGAATCAGGCTCGTGAGTCTAAATGTACAAGAACACTGTAACAATAGATTTTGGCCTAAATTCTCTCTTCCAGTGTGCAGCCTGTGCATAGGGCTATGTGCTAGGTAGTTGTGCAGTAGATGAGAGAAGATGAAAAAAACAAACAAACCTCTCCTTAGCCCCCAGGCTAGAACCCTGAGGTTGCAATAGCTACAGGGTTGCCAATTTGGGTTGGACGTATTCCTGGAGGTTTCGTCACATGACATAATCCTTAATTAAAGATTAATCTTTAATTCCTGGAGGCTCCAGGACAATCCTGGAGGGTTGGCAACCCCATGTAGCTACAGTGACCTTTATACCTCCTTCTCTGCAAGTGCAGGATATTATAGTAGTGGATCTTCTGATCCCACTCCTTGCCCATCCACACGCTGCCCTGTACCCTGATTTATAGGAAACTCCACAAAGCAGGGCTCTGTGCTGTGCAGCAGGGTGAATGAACCTCCTGCATGGCTCGGTACATCCTATTCCCCCACCAAGTGGTGGAAATGTAGCATTTCCACGTATAAGGGGCTCCTCTGCACCTGTACAGGAAGTAACTGGATTTGCCTCTTTGGGACCAATCTTGCAAGCACTTACTACTGGATGTACTCGTACCGAAGTCCCACATCTGAGCACAGAAAATGCCTATTTATTTCTATTCAATGGAACTACATACAGCAGTATGGATTACTTCTGGACTCAATTCAATTTATAAAACTAATTTTATAGTGTACTTTGCAAGCAAACAATAACTTAAAACAGAAACAAATCTACAGCTGGTAAGTTGAGTATAGCTTTAGATACAAGTGAACATAACTGTACTTTGGACATGAGTGATAAATTAAGAGCACAATAACAGTCACGCTGGGTCAGACCAGTGGTCCATCTAGCCCAGTATCCTGTCTTCCGACAGTGACCAAATGCCAGATGCTTCAGAGGGAATGAACAGAACAGGGCAATTATTGAGTGATCCATCTCCCATAACTGATAACTTATAACTAATAGCAAAGATAAAACATTAAAAATATGAAAACAAAACCAAGGAACTCAAAAAGACAGAAAGAGGATTGCATTTTACCTTTACACCAAATATAACCAATAAATAAGTAATCTTTAGTATAAGGTGTAAAGATGTCATACAATTTATGTTCTGTACAGAAGTCCCTTTATTAGCTGACTAATAGGAATGGAATAGTCTTATGATTCATAAATCAGAAGGGATCACTAGTGAGCAGAGGGAAAAAACCACATACAGTAAAACTTTTTTCTCATTTTTAAATATATGAAAATGAACCCAATTCCAACCTTTTTGGGTGCTTGTATGTTTAAGGAAAGAGGATTTTATTCATAGACTCAACAGTCCAACCCTCAAAAAGTTAAATACCCACCCATAATCCCTGCTGTAGGCCATCCAAACCCATCCTCTTCAAGTGAACGATAGAGATATTTTATTGCATAAATTAGACACATATTGTGGAAGTATTTATTTTAACTATTTTAGTAACTAGAAACTTTTTTTTGTTGGAAATACATACATGAAATTGGCTCTTGAAAGAGTAACTCTCAAAGCTTTCAGTGAAATTCAGATGAATATACTTTTTATATCATCTTTGTAAGTCTCATGTTTTCTGCTGTAGAAGAAAACAATCAATTTTGGAGTCATACAGCAAACAAGTTAGTATAAAGAGACCATCTGTTACAAAATTACACATAATGCACCAGATCCCCAGATATGCCAGAGTATGCTTGATTTGTGTGGGGGGAGGGGGAGAAGGGAGTGATGCATAGGTAGCTTTATGTTGGTCTCCAGTTATGTCTGACACATACCCTTCCTGTCTCCAATAACTCATTATGTCCAGGGGGGGGGGGCAGAGTGGGTAAAATCAGATAGAGGATTCCCCATTTGCTAAGGGAATCCTCAGCTGAAGCTTTAGCTCAATTTTTAAATCCCCTCCGTGCCACTGGATGGTGCAAAGAGAACTTAAAAAGAGGATCTGCCCTATGACTGAGAAAAGAGAAAACTATAGACAGTTTACGCAAAAGTAATTAATCCAAGTTGATCATGCTGGACTGATTAAACTTTGCAATGATTTATGTAGTAATGTGGATTACATCACATTAAATAAAACATTTTACAATTACTGTCATACCTGCCAATATATCTATTTTTATGTACTCAAAATAAAGTCTGAGTGAAGGAATGTCAATGGTTTAGTTTGAATTATATGAACTGCTGGAATACATTACTGATCAGGATATGCAAGAGAACAAAAAAGACACAGAGATAGATTTAAAGTGGAAGCCTTCAACTTTACTAATGTTTACTTTAATAGCAGAGGGCAGCATCTAATTCTCCCCACCCTACCCCCCAATACTAGGCATTTAACTTGAGTCCAGTGCAGTGCTAACTTGCCTCATGCTATATAACCAATAGTGATAGGTGGATTCAGCCCACCTCTTAATGCTCTTGCCCTCATTCTGCAAGGGGGAAATGAGGGTACTCATGAGGGATTCCTCAGTTTTCAAAGACTTACAGTCTCCACCAACCAACTATGACATCTCTTACTCATGTATGCCTCTGAGAGTTGCATTGCACAACAGCCACGAGTTGTGAGGAAATTAGCAATTCCTCTTACTAAATTTACAACTTTAAATGTTTGCTTTTTCCTTTATTAACCTAAAAATGGGCTTCCAGGATGTGAGGGGAAACCCCCGCCCCGCTCCGCCAGACACCATGTCAATCCTGCCTCGAGGGAAAAATTCCTTCCTGATCTCCCAAAAAACCAAACTCCCAGCGTATGACTCCCTGGTCATACTCCCAGCGTATGAGAAACTTAGTTCAAAGTATATCACAGTCACAGGGCAGGCAGGGTGGGGAAACAACGGCAGGAAAATGGCTACTATTTGCTTATAATGGCTTTAAATACAAAAGTGGAGAAGGGCAGAAGAGCCCATTAGGTCTCTCTTCCCCACATGGCCTGGTAAACAGCCAACAGGGTGGTGGTGAGGTAACCTCTTCCATTCCCTCATCTCTCCCCTCTCAACCCAGGCACAGTCTCCAGGTGCATTCTGGTTGAAGGGGAAGGAAGGGAGCCAGAAAAAACAAGGCTCCAGAACTGCTCAGCTTACCCCTTCTTTCCCTGATGCAAGGGGCTACCTATCCCATGCTAGTCCGATAAGCAATCCCCCCCGTACGGAAATATGGGTGAGGGGAATTGGAAGAGCATTACCTGAAAACCCTTATTCATATGAACAGTTTACGTCGGTGCATGTTACATGATTTCAGGTTGGCAATCCTAAATCCACAGTTTGTGGATCTATCACAGTAATTTTCTTGATGCATGTAAAGGTTATAAATACAACACAGCTACATCAGAATGAACATAGCTTTGACACACCATAATATCCAACAGTCATCTTACTACTGAAGGTTGTAATTTAGGCTGCCATTCCCCCCCCCTATTTTGATTGGTTCTGCAGTCTTTTTTCAGCAAAAACTCACTTTCAATCAGAATTTAGCCTGAATAATGAGTGCAAAATCAGCCTAATTCTTTGTAGATAAATACAGCAGAGAAAGACAAAAGAATAAATGGAACAGTTTTTACTTGTTTTAAGGACAGAATTTCATATTCTTGTAACTTTATTCTAGGGCAGTTGTAATACACACACACACGCATGCACAAACTTAGGTTTTCTCGTATAGTTTCAACTAAATTACTCAAGTCAGCATGATTTTTCTACATTATGTAGTTAAAAATTAAAATAAAATTCCATGCCTGTCTGAGGCTTGCACTTTGGCCATGTTCCTGCCCCCTTGCTTTCTGATTTAAAACACAAAAATAAAGATCCGGTAGTACAGCTTGGAGATTTATCATACGGTATGGAATTGTGGTAGATAATGAAATGAAAGAGAAGCCCACAAACAGATGCTCACGTTAGCAGCTGTATATGCTGAAATATGTCTCCACCTAGCAGGGCCTAGCAATTCAAATACTGTACTCTCCCAGCATTATGAGAGTGATCAATTTCAATTTCATATTTGAAAATGATCATGATAATATCAAAAGTTTTATGGACTAAAGGCATTTCCTAAGCATAGAAAATCTTAAACTCATTTCTCTATCATACATGCACACACAGCACACTGCTTCAGCATGCCTTGTTCAATGTGGAGAAAACAGGGAGAGCCAGGTGCACCAACTCATTTTACACTACAACGTTACATAAATCCCCTACTTAATGCTTTGGGTTTATATTGCTCTTTGAGCTGGGTAAAGGAGCAGTGTGAAAATGCTCCTAAAGCCTCAATGTAAATGTTTCTTTAATCCCATTAAAGCCACAAAACAGGCCCAGCTGAATGAGCAGGAAACTGAGCTAAAGAACTCTCAGTGACCCCATCACCACTGTCGCTCTTGGCACTAACCTATTGGTCAGAAGTTCACCCTGACCATGGCATGGGTGATGTAGCATAGTCCAGTTCCAGAACCCCAATTACTGGGCCCTTTTCACTCTTGTGTACATACTGACTAATAACAATTTTTTGTATCGCACCATGTTTCATATTGTTACCTCAAAGCTGAATGATCAAAACACTGTTGATATGGAAATAATAGATGTGAATGAGCAGTCTTAAATGCATCTTTGTGGCACAGATTACACATCTCTTTGTGAAAAATGTTTTCCCCAAATATGGCAGTGCATTCAGCCAAAAATGATACAGCTTTATTACTTTTCTTTTAAAATCAGAAGAGGGGGGAAAAAAAGAAAAATACTCAAGGTGACACCACATTTTAAAAACTGGGAAACTGGTACATTAAAATGTGTTGGTGGTAACATTTAGGGCTTGGATTCTCATTAATGTGGCCCCTGGGAAAATATAAACACTCTTTCTGAAATTAAATCTTGAGTTTGCCCACCACAGTCTTGTTTTCGGCTTCAGCTGCTGGCACTTTGGTCTGCAATTGAGGCCTTGGATCAAATGCCAAACCAAACATTTGGGAACAAGAATGGTAATGACACCCTATTTTGTTCTAAGTCACATTAAAACATGTAAAGTAAAGCAAAACAAAATACAAGAAAACACTGATTTTGAGAGTTTTTTAAATTAATCAATCTGATTTTCTACACCTCTCCCACTTGCCTTTAAATAATAAATTATCAAAAGAAAATAGTACTGAATTCTTGAAATAAAAAAAACACACTTATGAACAACAAAGGGTTCCTAGTTTCAAATGAAACTGATGATCAATGAATGATACTGAACAGTATGGATTATATCTCAAGGCACACTGAAATCACTTAATTTACATAGTGGTTTCTGATATAGGATTTTTTGCTTAAAGAATATAAATATTACAATAACTATCATACTGTAACTCATGAGGACTGCATTTACAAGATTAATTTTGTATACAGTACAAAGACAGGATCAATATCCAGCATGGATTTTGGGGAGGGGCAAACAATTAACTTAATTGATCTGCATGTGGATCAATAAATGAAAGTTACTCACCTGTAACTGTAGTTCTTTGAAATAGACTCTGCGTATTCATCCTCATGGGACGTAGAAACAGAGCAGCTCTGATGGTGCAATGTTTCATAGGAATGTCCACTGGAGTGCTTGCACCCCCTTCTGCCATCTCTCCCTCCCCTCACTGATCCTCAGTGCTATAGTCACAGAATTCAGGGCTCTATCTTGGGAAGCAGTGACTCTGAGAAGGATTTTGGGGTTATAGTAGATAATAGCTGCACGAGTTCCCAGTGCAACGCTGTGGCGAAAAGGGCCAATGCAATACTTGGATGTATAAACAGGCCAATATCAAGTAGGAGTATGGAGGTTATATTATCTCTGTGTTTGGCCCTAGTGCAACCGCTACTGATCAATTGTGGACATCAGAATGTCCACAATTCAAGAAGGATAAATTGGAGAGGGATCAGTAAAGAGCCACAAGAATGACTAAAGGATTAGAAAACATGCCTTATAGTGAAAGACTGATGGTATGGAGCGCCATCTGTTTAGCTTAACAAAGACAAGGTGAAGGGGTGACTCGATCACAATCCATAAGTACCTTACATGGGAAACAAAGTTGATATTGGAGGGCTCTTCAATCTCGAAGACAAAGGTATAACAGTATCTAATGGTTGTAAGTTGAAGCATGCACTAATGACCAAGTGACACCTTTGCAGATGTCTGCAATAAGTATGTTCTTAAAACAGAACTACAGAGGTGGACTGAGCTCTGGTGGAAAGAACAGCCACACGAGGTAGAAGGTGCACCGTAGAAGTTTCATAAGATTAGGATGCAACCTGAGACTCATTTAGATAGGCTTTGTAAGGAAAGAGGAGTTAGCAATGGAGGCCTAGAGTCTGGGAGAGGATCAAAAAGTTTTAGTCCTGTCATGAGAGAAAGTGAGGGCTCATCAATCAACTCGAGTATGCAAACTGCCCTCTTCCCTTGAAGCATAAGGTGTGGGATAAAATATAGTAGTTGGATGCCCTATCTGATGTGGAAGCCTGTGGAGACTTTAGGTACGAAACAAGGATGGGGATAAAGAGTCATCTTATTTTGGTAGAACACCGTGTAAGGTGGATCAGTTATAGGAGACCCAGTTTGCTCATTCTTATGGCTCAGATAAGGAGGAATGCAGTTTTAAGGGACAAGGCAGAAGAGAGGAACTCCCCATGGGACCAAATGATGTTTTTTCTCAAAGTTCTGAGGACAAAATTAACATTCCACAGTAGAGTGGGCTGTCTTACATGATGAGAGAGGTTGGTTAAACCCTTCAGGAATCTTGTAGTGATAGAGTGAGCGAAAACTGAAACCCCCCTCCAATGGTTGGTGGAAGGCTTAATGGCAGCCAGGTGGACCTGGATAGAGCAGAAAGATAATCTCAGGGGTTTTTAATTCAACAGATAGTCCAGTACAGTAGCGAGAGAAGACTCAGATGGAGACAACAACTGCTGTGTGCACCAAAGCTGGAAATGCTTCCATATCTGCAGGTAGGTTTTTCTTAGGACGGGCTTCCTACTGTTCAGCAGCACAGACTACATCTCAGGACAATAGTCCTGTTATACGCTCAAGAGCCATCAAGGAACCATGCCTGGAGGTGTAGCGATGAGAGATTGGGGTGGGTTATATGACCTGACTCCTGGGTCAGAAGGTCTCTTGACAAAGAGAAAAAAAGAGATCATCTCAATGCTAGATGAATCAGTTGTTGAAACCATACTGGCCTCAACCATGTTGGAGCTATAAGGCTAGCCATTGCCTTTTCCTGTTTCAGTAGGTTTAAGACTTTGAAAAATAGAGGCATTGGAGAATAGGCATCTAGCAGCCTGCCCTCAAGAAGAAGTGATGGCATTTCATTTTGGATGGTGTTGTGAAAATTTTTGGGGACCCTAGGTGAGGCAGATCTTCCAAAAGATTTCAGTTCCCATTAACGATCCTGATGGAAATACCCAATCAATCAGAGCATCTGCATGGTGTTCTGCATAGCTGGTAGGTATGCCACAGATATGTCAATTTGGTGGGTTAAACACAAATTCCAGAGGTTAATTGGTTCTGTGCATAGGGATGGGGATTTTGCTCCCTCTTGGCTGTTGATGTCGTACATTACCGCCCTGTTGTCAATCACGAGCCTCACGGAGTGACTCTTGATCTTGGGTAAAAATTGATGGCATGTATAGTGGACTACCCATAGTTCAAAAATGTTGATGTGGAGCAATGATTCCTGGAGGGTCCACTTGCCCTGTGCTGTGAAGTCCTGAAGGTGAGCTCCCTAACCTAATATGGATACTTCTGTGGTGATAATCCTTGTGGGATTGTAGATGCAAATAAGATATCCTGAGGAAGGGCTTGAAGAGGTTCTTCCATCAGTTGAGAGTTGAAGACCTTCTGGGGAATGGACACTCATTTGGACAGGCGGTGTCTGATGGGTTTATAAACAGTTCTGCGAAAGTTAGAGGCATCTTGAGTGAAGCCTAATATGGTGTGTTACAAATGTGCAAGCCGCCATATGGTTGAAGAGTTGTAGGCAGGACCTCACTGTAGTCTCAGGACTCTGCTGCATAGTAGATGAGAGAGTAGACATTATGTTGAACCAATCTGTGGGTAGGTATCTACTGTCAATTATGGAGTCCAGTGTGGCTCTGATGCAGTCTATCGGTTGAGCAGGTAATAGGTTAGATTTCTCTGCACTGAGGCGGAGGTCCAAGGAATGAAGAAGAGCCAAGGCCTTGGAGAAGGAGCTGTCCTTGAGAAGCCAGTCATCAAGGTATGGGAAGATGACTATTTTCATCTGGTGGAGATGGGAGGTAACCACCTACAGAACTTTTGTAAAGACTCTCAGTGTGGTTGAGAGACTGAAGGGGGGGACTCAATATTGGTAGTGGTAATCTCCAACAATGAAACATGGGAAGTGTCTGTGAGCAGGATGTATAGTTATATGCAAGTATGCATACTGGAAGTCAAGGGACACTAAACAGTCCCCTGGATATAATGATGTTTTATAATCACTGCAAGAGATCCTGAATTTCTGTATCAGGATGACAACGTTCAGAGTCTTGAGATTCAGGATCAGTCGTCATCCCCCTTTTTCTTGGGAACCAGGAAGTACCTGGAGTAGAACCCTCTTCCAGTGAATCTGGAAGGAACCAGTTCAATGGCTCCCCAAAGCAGGTGAGAATGGACTTCCTGACTCAAGAGACCTTCATGAGACGAGTCACTGAAGAGGGACAGGGAGGGTGAGTGAGAGTGTTGAAGGGAATGATAAAGTTTGATGAAATTATTTCCAATATCCATCCAGGAAGGTGTGAAATGGCAGAGATGATCCTCATATGATGGATGGTGGATAAGTTGGTGCAGCACAGGATCCAAAGAATGAGATGACTCGTGGCCCTCGAGCATAGGCTCAAACTGGCTTGGATGAGGTTGCTGACTGGGTAGTGGCAATAGAAGATGTGAAAAATTGAGCAGGGTGTCTACAACTTACTATATGTATATACTATACTATAATTGATTTTCTTTTATTTATATGTATGTACTATATTATACTTTATTATATTTATATACAATAATTTACTTGGGACATAAATACCCAAGGAATGCAGGATCACCCTGGAGTCCTTGAGAGGGTGCAGGGACTTGTCTGTTGCATTGCTGAAGAGCTTAGGTCCTTCAAATGAGAAGTCATCTATGGTATTCTGCACTTCTTGGGGAAGAGTGGAGGACTGCAGCCATGAAGTAAACATATAACTATGGTAGTGGTTCTCAACTGTGGTCCACCGCTTCTTTAGGGAAAGCCCCTGGCACGCCCGTCGCGGTTCCCACTGGCCGCGGTTCGCCACTCCGGGCCAATGGGGGCTGCAGGACGTGGCGTGGGCCGAGGGATGTGCTGTCCACTGCGTCCCGCAGCCCCCATTGGCTTAGAGCGGCGAACCACAACCAGTGGGAGCCGCGATCAGCCGAACCTGCGGACGTGGCAGGTAAACAAACCGGCCTGGCACACCAGGGGCTTTCCCTGAAGAAGCGGTGGACCACAGCTGAGAACCACTGAACTATGGGGATAGCCATAGAACAAGCTGCTGTGTCAGCTGCAATGAGAGGCTTTCAAAAATACTATTGTGTTGGTCTGTCCCTTGGAGATAAGATCTTGACATTGATTCTTCTGGTCTTGTTGCAGATGTTTAATACATTGTGAAAATCTTGAGAAGTTGGTGTAAAAATCATACTTTGGCAACAGGGAATGATAGCTGGATACTCCGAATTGTAACGTGGTCAAGGAGTAGCTCTTGTGAGCCTAAAGATCTAGGCACCTGAGCTCTTTGTCATAAGGAGTAGATATCTGCCAGTATTGCCTATTATTTTCATTGACTGCATAGACCATCAAGGAATCTATGGTGCAAAGGTATTTGGATCCCTTGGCCAGAACATTGTATTTTTCGTCAGCCCTTTTGCACATGGGTGGAATGGTGGCAGATGTCTGCCAGATGGTATGGACTGGAGACAAGAGGGCACCATTAACAGGCAGTGCTAGCTTGCCTTGAGATGAAGTGTGGAGAATACTCAGAAGGGAATGCTGGAGCACATGAACCTCCTCAAGGGGAATTTGTAGGGTCTCTGCCACACTCTTTATTAGATCCTGAAAACCTTAAAGTCATCCAAACAGGATGGTAGAGGGTGCATGACTTCGTAATCTGGGAACAATGAGGATTCATTGGAAGGGAGTGCTTACCACTCAGTTCTTGGCTCCTGATCCTCTGCAAGGTCTCCCTGAGAAGATGAAGCTTTCTGGGGATGATGTTCCCTGGATATTAGAGGCTGCTCATCTTAGTGGGCCTTTCTAATGTGAAGGCACTCTTTATAACTAGTCTTCACAGGGGATCCGAGGGTTTCAGAACTCCCAATTTGGTGGGGTGTAGGGAAAGAGAGCAGGATCGAAAGGGTGTTCCTGTCCAGGTTGGCAGGGAGGGTGATGATTAATTCCCGGAGTCTCCTCAACAGGGTACATTGAGAGGATGGAGACTGGAAGGTAAAGACAGCTGAATGCTGGACAGGGATGTCCAACTCTAAAGATGTATCATCATGTGTGATCAATGGAGGGGTTAGAGGTATCTGTACTGGCAGTCAAATAGGTGCCTTGATCCAAGTGGGATTTGGTCTCCAAGTCTGTACCAGTTGCCCAGTTTTTGTGGGGAGATGTGGTAGGACTTACCGGTAGGTAGGTGCAGGTGGGCACCCAGAAGGGCATCCTCTCTGAGCCTCTCAGAAAAGGGGAATCAGGTTCCCCTGCCATGGGGAAGTCCTCATGGGAGAGGAATGATGCTGGTTCCAGCAACCCGGTGCAGCAATCTCAAGATAAGGTGAGTCATGAGGTACTGGGAATACTGGATGAGTGATCTGTATGCTTCTTATGCCTGTGACATTCAGAGGATGCTGAAGCTGGGGCAGGTGGTTTATTGGAGGAATCCCTGTATCTAGAAGACTCCAAAGGTATTGAGGCAAATGGGGTTGTTTGTTGAAAGACTTCTCACTATGCTGAGTGTTAGAAGGCCTTTTTGGCTGTACTGGGTCCTCAGTGCTGGAAGACGTAGGAGCCTCACTGGTACTCGGAGTGGGAGGTGAGGTTTCCTTAGACACTGGTCTCTGGGAAGATTTGATCCTAGTACTTAGATTATTTTTCAGGTGACTGAGAACTCTTCTTTTGAGAGACTTCTCTTGGTCTTTGACACTGGAGCCTGAGCCAAAGCAGAAGAGCTCACTAGAAGACTCAGAGTCTGAGGTGAATGTACAGGCGGGGGGGGGGGGGGGGGAATGATTGGGCAGAAATCAGACTCTGCAGGTTTCAGTGAGCACTCCATAAGGACCACCTTAAGTCTATCCTCCCTCAGCTTCTTCGATCTGCTCTTGTACCTGGCGCAGACCTTGCACTTAGATGAGATGTGGGACTCTCCAAGGCAGTGAAGGCAGCTGGAGGAGAAAAAGATCTGTGGCAGGTCTAGCAGGGTTTGAAGCCTGGGATTTTGGGAATAACCAGCAGAGGAAAGTCCACAGCTGAGGAAAGCCTAAAGGTAATGGAGGCCCTAGCCACAGCCACCCAAAAAAGAAGGAATGCGAGGGAATAAAGGCACAAACTTTAAAGAGTATTAAGATAAAATAAGGAAAAAATACATGAACAAAGCAGCACTGATAGCTAGAAGATAAGCTAGTGGACACTGTAACTCTCCAGTTGCAGGCAGTTGAGAAGGAACCAGAGTGGCAACAGGTCTGCCTCTCCCTATATTCCCCTGGTATGGAGCATAAGGATGTATAGGGTGCAGGGACTGACTCTCCAACACTGTTGAAGAAAAATCTCCAGAAGCATGAATGAGCATGGGTGGGGGTGCACACATTAATGTGGAGCACCCATAGGGCCAATAACTAGAGGAAGAATTAAAACTAATGAAATACTTTTATAAAGAAAATAAGAAAATTTGTAACACTAATCCCACCAAGCTAAGAAATCTACCTAAAGCACTGAGTCTTCAAAGAGGTTGGTTTGTCTGCTGCCACAGTTGTGAGGAACTAAGGCAGCTGACTCACCACACCCGCTTTTATAGTCTCGCCCTCAGAATGTCCAATAACAGAGAGGGAAGAGACAGGAGAAGATGCGAGAGCACTCCAATGGGCACTTGTCTGAAAGATTCCACCATCAGGGCTATATACCTATGGTGCAAAGACCACTCAAAGAACGGGATAATAAAACACTCTATACTGCTTATTCCTACATACTTCGTGTGACTGACAATTTCTGTTGACCACGTTTTTTTTACTTCCAGGAGTAAACCTTAAAAGCACCATTGGAATATGTAAGTTTAAGTGTTGTCAAATAACTAAAGGCAAGGTTGTGACCCAGCCTACATGGCCATGGAGTGGCCCTTCACTCCGATTTGCTGACTCCCCAGAACTTTGGCCTGGGCCGATGGGATAAACAGCTGCTGCATGCCTGCTACTCCCTCCCTCAAGCAAGCAGATGAGCAGAGAGCATAGGATCCAGAGCACTGCCCAACACTGCACTGGTCAGCAAAGCTGACCAGGACTCGTAGCAAATTTTTACCCACCCTGGGGCAAAGAAGATGTAGGGAAGGAATCATGTCTGTACTTATCTTAGGGCAGTGCAGCAACAGGTCTTACACTGGGCAGACTGTACATGCAGAGTTTAGCCCTTAAAAGGTTATTTTACTAACTTTTAGTAGCCCTATGCTAACAGAAATTTACGATTCATACTAATACATTAGTAACTATTTATCATTCTAGTTCCTCATTATACAGAGTAATTTTTTGAAAGGTGAGCAAAATATCTTTAGTTTTTTTCATTATCAATGATCTGATCAGCATCATGCTAATAAGCAGGTAAGACTATTTTGTGCTTGGGCTGGTAATTTTTATAATAATTTTGCAAGGTTTAACTAAGTAATAATAAAGACAGATCAAACAGATCAAGAAGTCTATCAAAATGTCAAAATTAAACAGAAAAATGTACAACCTAAATTTAAGCACATCCACACCACAGTCAGAGCCCTGCATACTTTAAATCCATGAATATTAAACACACAGTAGCATTAGAAATAGAGTTTACTTGATGCTTTTCACCACATTTGTGCACAAACAGATTTATCTCAAAAGATGATATGTAATGGCCAGGAACACAGAAAGTAAAGTATAAAGAAAAGTAAAGGTACAGTTGATAATTGGTCAAGAAATGCCTACAGGGATAAAAATAACAAATTTAAAGTACAGTAAGTTATCTAATGGGCAGCCAATTTCATGATTTCAGAACAGATGAAATGTAGATAATTTTCGTGTAAGTCGGGTTTGCAACAGTTGAACTTATGTCAAACCTTATTTGGCTAGAAAGCCAGTAGGGATTTAAAAATCACCTAATCACAATGTGGCAAAACTATGGACAACAAATTTGAAGGCTTAAGTATGGGTGTGATAAATATGGTTCCAACCTAGTAACTTTCCCTATGTATGAGATTCACCAACCAGGAAATCTAGAGGGTTTTTTTTTGGAAGATAAAAAGGGATTATAAAATAAATTCTGAAATAGAGAATCTGAGTGTTACTAAAAGGAACAGTGTGAACAAAATATAAGTGATATTTAGGGCCAACAAGCAACTTTCAACTCCTATTAAGGTGATGTTTGAATAGGTTTTTTGATCTTTATCTTGTTTTACAAGTACATTATATAGCTATAGCCAGTCTTAGTTGGCAGACAGACATCTTTTGTTTTTCTTTTCCTGAGCCATTTTTTCTCCATAAATTTGATATAAGCCTAAACATAAAAGGGTTTTCAAAGTAGAATATGCTTATGAAGATGACGATCTATTGTACATTAAGGAACTTCCCAATACTCCTGCCAATATCAGAAATTAAAGAACTGAAAAAATATGCCTACTATAATAAAAATAAGTAAGGGAGAACTTGTCGTCAGATTTGTTTGAGAGACTTTATTGACCTCCTTTTCTAATGATTTAGATGGAAGAATAGCAATGCAGCTATGTAAGGGTACGGATATCTTCTAATTTGGCCGACCTTTATGAGTGAATTACATTCAGTTCCTCAGACAATTTCAGCAACCAGATGGAATTTGCTGCCTCTCCTCAAGAGGGTGGATAAATGGAATTAAAAAAAGACTCTCTGAGTTGTGTTTCTCTTTCAAGCAGTCTCACAATCTTCATCCTTAGTGATTCAAAATCAAAGACACTGTACTCCATTTAAAAATCTCTCTAAATATTAAAGAATGATATAACCTGTAGATAAGTGTGGTGACAGTCTCTCTCCCCGTCTAGCAAAATTATCTCTTTAAGGAAAGGTTTTGGATATCATATCAGAAAACTTTGGCATTTTCATTAACTGTGATGCGGCACTTTCACTGATGAGCATCATTCCAGAAGACTTAGCAATTCTCAGCGCATAAAAATACTTCCTAACCAATCTTGCTCTATGCTAACGTTAGCATAATGTGCAGATAGGAAGACCCACTCCTCCCCAGGGAACATGGACTGAGATATGATATAACTAAATCTGAAAATCTAATTTATGAATGAAGAATGAATAAACATTTATATATACACCTCCCTTGGGACTTCCTTTAGGAATTACTTATATAGAAGTTATCTTTTGATTAACATTAGAGGAAATGCATGAATGCTTTTCTTTATTTCAAACATTTGTTTTCAGCCCTGTAATAATTTACTCCTCCTTTTTTTTCTTGTATATTATTTCACTTCATTCTTAGGAAAAAATAACTAATTCATGATAGTTGATTCCCAGGTATTTCTATTATGCATAACTCATGTTTGCCTGTTTATTCTATTAAGTGTGCAGTATACCAAAATGTAGAACAATCTATATATATGATCCCCCCAAAAGGAAGAGATTGAGAAATAAAGCTTAGCAGTGAGAAACTGACTTGACAAAAATCACTAGGTTGAATATGTAGCGCTTAAGGAACAGGTCTATTCACATCTGAATTATGTGAAAATAATCCTCCAAATGCCATAAATTCACAAGTATTGTATATGAATTAAAACCAACATTCTGCCACAATGCTTTAGCCTGTGTGACACCCATGCTTTACAACAAGATTTTCACTGTAAATGAGTAGATCTTTCTGAAATTCCATACTCCCACTTTATAAATGAGACCTGAATCCTGTAACCTCTCACCTATGCAGAACTCCTTGTAGAATTGGGGCCTTGAACAATACTCCAAGGCTTCTATCAAGTGCTAAAGCCTCTTGTATTCTCCATGAAGCTGTAAAGCCTTTCAAATCAGAATAAGTAGACAAAGCTGAATTTTTTTAGGACACTCTAATGCTACTACTCCAAGTAAAGTCCAAAACAAGGGTACAACCTCACATCCCTAAAGAGGATAAACATCCAGAGTGACACCTATCCTGGCTTTGCACAATCTCCAATGCTATTCTCACACTGGCTACAACAGAACTACTGGACAAGAGAATAGCAAACAGAGTCAACAGGAAGATATGGATAGAGCACTAAATTCTATCTCCCAGATTTGCCCATAAAGGCAGAAAATGCGGGGGGTGGGAATGGGCCTAGGAAGTAAAAGAAAGTGATAAGCATGGAGAGGGTATTCTGAAGAGGTCGAGAGAAAGAGAGAAACCAGATATAAACAACAAGATGGAAGATCCTAAACCTGGATACACCCCGGTGAAGAGGCTGTGAAACTAAATTCTTAAAAATGCTTAATGCACAATCTGTTCAACAATTCACTTAGGGACACTTAAAAGACAGCTGTGAAAAACTTGGTAGCTTCAGGTTGCATACTTCTGGCAATTGCAATTCTTTTACCACCTGCTTTGAGTTCATGTGAGTTTAGAACCCCTGGACTGAGTCTGCAACCGAATCTTTACTATGCAAATAGACCTATTGCAGAACGGATTGTAGGGTTGAGACTCCTCAGTTTTAGATTCAAACGAAGGCCAAAATGCAAAGGTAAGCATATTTGGAAACACTAAGTTAAATCTTATTTCACATTAAAATATTCAAATCCACAAGCTTTACATAGTTTGGATATGCAAATACAAATTGGTCCAGGTTTGTTTGAAAGCTTATGAAATGTACTAAGGACTGTTTTGATATCCTTGCTCACACCAAGTAGTAACTTACTTTGAGTACTCCGATTGAAGTCAATGGACAAGTGTGAAGTAAGCTGATGTTCAGTGTAAGGATATCAGAATATGGCTCTGAACATTTTTATCATTATATCTAGGTAATTTTTGAGACTCCCTCATCATAGTAGGCCAATTTTTCGGAAGTGACTGGTGTCCTGAGTGACTCAGTTTTTAAGGGTCCAACCTGAGACATTTTTTAAAGGGGTCTGGTTTTCTGTTTTGCATACTCAGCACTTAATGAAAATCAATCTCTTTAAAAGGCTCTGAAGTTGGGCATCCAAATCACCACTTCTGAATATCTTGGTCTAGGCAATAAATATATAATAATTTATCTTTAGGGACTGAGCTTCCTCTCCCAACTCTATGATAGCCACTGTTATTTAGTTGGTTTCCTTTTTTGTTTTCTTTAAAGAAACCCTACTTCTCTTTTTTCTTTCTCTTCTTCCTCATTGTTAGTCCATCACCTATTTACTGGAGAAAGGTGTATGTTAAAAAGTGAGTCTGAGGAATGTTGGAATCAGACTTGGACTGATATTTGCTGGTATGAAGTTTTAAGCACAGGTTGAATATTCAAGAATGTGGGTTGAATATTGAGTTTGCAATGTAACTCACAAAGTCTCAAGTGGTCTTGTGTTTTGTTGACTCATTACTAATGGCAAATAATTTATGTAAAAATCAACTAGATTTTTTTTTTTTTTTACAAAATATTAGACATTAAACTCCTCTAGAACTGAGAACCTTTAAGATTTCTCCTATTTGCCAGTAACCAATGGCTTTGGTGACAGAAGTACTCTAGCACGAAACAGTGTTTAACTGAAAAAACTATTGCCTAACTATATTTCTTTTCAATATAAACATGTTACTCAACTGATATACAATAAGAGTGAATGGCAGCAGAGAATGCACAGAACTTTTCAGGATAATCAGCATCTCATAGGGTTGGATTTTGAAAGAAAGAGATTCTCTACTGAATACTGTATTAAAAAAACCCTGTTCCCAAAGGAAGGAACAGGTCTAAAGTGGGGGGTGGGGGGGGAGAAAGATATGACAAGATATAATATGGGCCTCAAGAGAAATTTATTGGCAAGCAGAATCTCAAAGACAGGTTATATTTTACATAAACTGGATTTGATCTAGAATAACGAAGACACAAAGAAAATGATAAATACTAGAACGGTGGTAATGGTAGTCAAATCTAAGATTGCAAGGTTCAATTGTGTAAATATGGTTGGAAGAGCTTTCAAGTAAATTGGAATGTAAGATGACATCAGATCCAAAAACAAGAACAAAAAGCACTTTCTGTAATGGATAAAAGGCTTTAACTATCTGCAACCCCAAAGGGGGAAAACAACACCTGGTAAAAGTTAAGTTATGAAAAAGTTGCACTAATATGAGAGGGGGTCACTGAACTGGAAGCCATCACATCCTGAGTTCTAAACCTGCGTCTGGCAGATACTCTCTATAGCCTTGAGCAAGTCACAATCTTTGTGTTCTCATGAATTAATTTATAATCACAACACTATGAAAGATATGTTTGTAAAGAACTAAAGGTATGATTCTGTGGCCCATGTCCATGTTAATGAGTACCTTACTTCCTCTCCAAGTAATTCCACTGAAATTAGTAATGGAACTGTTTGTACACTAAGGCTACATCCACGCTACCCACCCGATTCGGTGGGTAGCGATCCATGTTCTGGGATCGATTTATCGCGTCTCATCTAGACGCAATAAATCGATCCCAGAAGCGCTCCCCGTCGACACCGGAACTCCAGCGCCGCGCGAGGAGTAAGCAGAGTCAACGGGGGAGCCTGCCTGCTGCCGTGTGGACTGTGGTAAGTACTTTTAAAAATCAATCTAAGATATTCGACTTCAGCTACGTTATTCATGTAGCTGAAGTTGCGTATCTTAGATCGACCCGCCCCCCCCCCCAAGTGTGGACCAGGCCTAAGTTACTACTCCATATGAGTAAAGATGGAAGAATGTATCCTCTAGAGATGCTTGTTAGGATGGCAAACTGTGAATTTTTCCAAATGTGCTCATCTAAAATATAAGGGGATATAATCACAATTCTTAGAGTTACATAGCATAAAATTAATCTTATTGCAGTAGCATATACCGGACATCAATATGTATTCCTACACACACCTCTCTAGATAAATAGCATCATGCATAAAGCCATACATTTATTGAAATGAGGGCGGAATGAGACCCTCTAGAAAAAGCACCTTGTCACAGAACTAAAGGAGTAATTCCTCTACTTATGGGTGGAAGAAAGTCATCTTGAGCCAAAGTTCTTCAGTTTACAATATGAAAGACATGGTTAATGTCAGATTACGGAGATTCTTAAAAATAAATAAAATAAATACTTTTTTTAAAAAAAAAACGTGTCCTTCACTTGCTACAATACTGGAAAAAATTATCTATTAAATACCAAAATAAAAAAAAAGTCCTCTGGACATTCATACTTTTGAAGTGTGCATTTTTATTTTGGCAAATATTAGTCAGATAGAGACAATGTTTGGTTATGTTCTCCAGTAAAGGTTATGAGGCACAGCTGCACAAATCATATGGGAGCACAAATCTTCTGCTTACAATGGACACGTTCTTGTTCCCAGCTTTTGTCGTTTAAATCTAGATGGTATGGATATATGACAAGGGTGTGTCTGTCAGAGAAATGGGGACAGAATAAGTAAGAAACTTTTATGCAATTTAATGATTACTCAATCTTGACTAGGCATTCTGTTTCTCACGTTGTAGACCAAATTATGCCCTCTGAAGTCAATGGGAATTGCACATGCATATCAGCAAAGAATTTGACTCTGTTTATTGAAATTCATTTTGTCAGGAAACAGGCAGTAAATTTTTTTAAAGGAAGACAAATGTCAAAGTCAACAGGGAAAACTTAAGTTTGTGGCCGTCTGTTGTGGGCCCTGAAATATGAGACCATAAGAAATGGTTACTGTGCAGCATTTCCCTTACAGAGTAAATTATTTTTCATTCAGAAGATTTGTTTAAATAGCCTACTCAGCATGAGATTTATTTGGTAGAAAATTGAATCTTTGGTAGCTCCATTTTATTTCTGCATGTGCCAGCTCTCCCCACCAGTAATCCCCTTTTCTATACACTGCTAATGCCCACAGAACTTCAAAAAGTGTGTAACATGCACTGTGTGAAATATGGCTAGAAAAATATATTTTATACAATGTTTAGCACTGGGTTCTTTGTGTGCTATAAAACCTGCTCCTATGTAGAATATATATTTTATTATGCTTTCATAACAATAGGCAGTTAGACTTCTGACTGGTTCTCAGACAATTAGCTCTATTGATGACACAGTGATTGGAACTTGACAGCAGAAAATTTTACATATCTTCATTTCCTGAAGCTTTCCCACTCTTTCTTCTCTTAGGAGCTCACAATGTCTAATTTTTAAGAGAGGGCAAAACTTATTTTAATCAACAAAAAAATATACAGTTTTTATAGTAGAGGCTTAAATATAGTGGATTTCAAGCTTTAAAAATATGAACTAGAAAACAGAATTGCACTGACTTTGATTAATGACAAAAAACTGGAAGCAGTTCTTAGTTTCAAGTGCTTTAGTGATCAATTAGTTGCTTTGGTGATTAGGGTTTTTATAAGACATTTGGAAGCATTTTGTTTTTATTTTTATTGAGTTTAACCTGAGTCAGTTTCTGGATAATTTACAAGGACACTGTCAACATGAAAACTCATATTCGTGTCTGAAAATTTCATATACCTATTTTAGTTACAAGAAACCCCTAATGTTATATTATTAAAATTGAAGGCTGCTAGCAAAACACATTTTGCCTTCAGTTTGTTTACTTTGTGCATATGGACAGCACATTACATAAAATTCACTGTTTTGTTGGTCACTTGCACTTGTCTCTTCATGAAGTAGCATGTTTATATTAGTTGGTCTGTGGCAAGCAGATGAGCACCCTCTTCACCAAACTCTTGAAGAAGGCATTTACTTTTAATAAAAGCAGCAGCACTATTTATGTTTCCGAGTTTGGGGACCCCTGCACAGACCTGAGAGCACGAGGCACACAGGAAGTCTTCCCTTTCTTCATTCTCTATAACCCTACATGAGGATGGGAACAATGGGAGCCTGGGAAGTGGGTACTTTTTTTCATTTCCTGGATCCAGCATGGGACTGGGGAGTGACAGAAAACTGCATGACCCTGGTACCTGCTTTTCCCTCCCCAGCCCCATACATGTAGCTCGGGGCAATGAGAGTATAGAAGTTGGGAGGCCTTATCCTCAATGCTGCTGATTCTGTCACAGCAAGTGGAAGACAGATAGACATGGACACAAAGGTAGGAGGCACGGTGTCATTCTTGGACCTAATCACTTTTCATCGCTGCAAAAGACACAAACATTAGCAGATATGCAATATATATTAAATTCCACATATACTATTTATACTTGATTTTTTAAAACTAATCAATTCAAAATATTCAAGTTGACAACGTCCCTTTAAGGCTTTACTGAGAGCAAAACACCCTTCATTGGTGGCACTGTCCTGAATAGGTGTCACCCGTTGACAAGTGGACACAAATGCCAAAGTCAACATTACACATTAATACAAAATTGCCATCTTTCCAGGGTCACAAACTTCAACAAGCTTAATAGCTATATACAGCATCTGGGTAAGTGTGAATACTTAGCATCTCTTCTGACGTTCTAAGGCGTGAAACTGGAGGAACGGGTTATTTTAAACAATATCACTTAGCTAGAGAAGAAATTCAGAGGGCAGTCTAGCCTGAAGCAATTCTCTTTCAAAAGAAGAGTCATGGAAACTAAAAGATAATTCAATCAAACTCTACAATGATTTTTTATGGTGGTTGGGTGGAAGAGAGTGCTCCCCAGATAGAAGATATTCATTTGGAGCACATGACTCTGCACAGGGAGACAGTCTTCTCTCCACTGTGGTCTTTATAGAAGAGTTGCCAAATGATTTTCTGTCTCCAGAAGGGTCTATGCAGCATCCTGCCCTTTTCACTGGAAGGGCTGGCCTTTGTGCATCCCAGAAAACTGTAGACATTTTGCTGAATAGACCTCTAAGAGTTTATTTTCTGAAATGGTTGTTTATGGATTAAAAATTATTCACCTCGGTATTTTCCAATGAAAGTGAAGAAAGTGTGGTATAATATGTCTGACAGATACTTGTACTGTAAAAATATAGATGGCAGACTAACATTTCAACTTATAATAAAGATTTATGAGCAATGGCACTGAATACAGATTCAAAATGATGTTCAGAAGATGGTGTCCTCTGTGCAAAGCTCATTAATAATGGATTGCATGACCAGATATTCTCTACTTCATGATAAATTCAGGAAGAACACAATTTAAAAAGCAGGCTGTCAACATGTTAAAAACTTAAGTTGTTTGTTTTAATCCAAAAACATTTATAGAAATGCTTAAAAATAACATTATTTTGGCAGCCTATGTGACATGTAGAAAGCATACGCTTTTAACATGGCTTTTTACTTTTAAGTATCAGGTTGTAATTTCATAAACTTTAATTAAAATGCATCCCTTATTAATGGACTAAAGGAATGAAGTTCATCTGTTTGTTACTTTGTGATCAAATTACAATGCATTTATTACGAGCCTGATTTTCCAAGTGTACCAAAGCGAGTGAGAGCTGAACCTTTTAGAATTAAACCACAGATATTAACATTTAATTTATATCATCCTACTACTTTCTCCAAATCCCTTATTAAGCCTGTTAATGTAAAAGGACTGGCTATACCCACAAGAAACAATTACAGTCCAAGTTACTTAGCCGGTCAACAGCTAATGTTGTCATGACCAGATCTGGATGTAGAACAGTGAAGTATGGATCAACCAGGTATGTGGACCTTTGCTACTATCTGGTAGTTTTCTTTGGACATTATATCTGAACTTTATTTGCCACTGATGCAAACCAGTCAAACTAAGGTTATCCTAACTGGGAAGTTAACAGTGTGAACATCACTGGGTTCAATCAGCCATTTCCCAGACTGAATGATCATTTATGTAAATGATCTGGAGTAACAACAGGTGTGCTTCAGGAGTCCGGGATTGTATCCATAAGGTACAAATAGGATATTCACTCGTTTCAACTTCACTAAGTTGCAAAGATTGAATTTCCTGCAGTTGCCACTTGGATCAACAGTGGATCTATATTGCTTAGCCTCTCTGTCAAAAAAAACTTAGTACGTCCCTGATTTTGGCTGGTCCCTTTGCAAATACCTTGTTGATGGCTGCCTGATGCTTGTACCCTTGGTCTTATTCATTTCTTGTGAGGCTGCCAATTTGCTCTTTTGAGAGTTGATGATAAAACCATGTTTCTGGGAGTTTTACTGTTATCCCCATAGAGAGTTTTACTGGAATTTCTGGCAATTGATGTTCCAAACCAGAATATCAAAAATAGTTATAACTCAACTCCTCTGTTGCAGATTATCTCTATCAAGGTGATAGGAACATTTATTAATATCCATGTGTAGTGGGGTGGCTGCCCCACTCCTGGAGAAGAGGGGTTAAAAGCAGCCCTGGAGAGGGCTGCGGCGGGGAAAAGTTAGACTGATTGGGGAAGCAGCCACAGCTGGGGCCAGCCCAACCAGGGCCCAACTGGCCCTGATAAGAAGGCTGTGGGCCAGGTGCTGAAAGAAGTCTCACTCCAGCCCTGGAGGGAGAAGGGCTAGCTGCCTGGGAGCAAGGTACCTGAGCTGGAGTAGTGTTGGGGAAGGATAAAGGGAGCTGGGGAGCTCCAGCCTGGTAAAACCCCAGGCTGCAGGTCTTGTTGAAGGCCTACAAAAGGTACTGGGGCTGCAGAGGGGCAGCCTGGGGATAGGCAAAGTCAGCAAGTCCTAACCCCTTGCCAACGATGAGTGGCCGTTACACACTGCAGTCTGCCCCAGTGAGTGGGGGCTAGATGCTGACTGGCAGTAGCCACTGAGGCAAGGTAGGTTTAGAGGGTTGAGGGATCCCCTGGAAGGGGAGACCCAGAGCATGGGGGTACTGCTGGGGGCACAGCCCCGAGGTAAAGAGGCACCGGGGTCCGGGAGGGACATGAGGCCAGTGGTAGGTGATACACCGTCCAGCAGAGGGCGCTCGAAAGCTGGAGTTGAGATAATTCCCTGGACAACAAGCAGGAGGCGCCGCCGCACTGGTGAGTCTTCACTTCGCTATATCGTGGCACCGTTGACAGCCTAACAGGAGAACCTAATATCTGTACCAAGAGGGTCCAAAACTAAATCTGAAAAATTTCCATTCATTTTGCAAAACAGGAATGTGAGATACAATTCTTTAAGAGCTACATCCCCTTGATGCATGCTGGATAGGGAGGATTCATCCTGAACTTTCAAAATCTTATAAATTTGTTGGAGGGCTTATTGTATAAGACTGCTCTGACTGCTCCAGCTTCTTCAGGACCACAAAATACTACCTTACCTCCTTCCATCAACCAACGACAAGGGGCATCCCAGAGATTGGGATCACCAGGCATGCAGTCAAAGGAGAATTACATTTTTTGTATAATCTCTGTTTTATTCATTCTTGTTGCAGAGCCTGTAACCAAACTGCACACATATCTATGCAGCACTGAAAGCATTTGCCCATAAAGCTCAGCATACATTTTCTTTAGTTAATTAGTTTCTTTAGTTCACTACATTGCTACTTTTGATGTTCAACTACTCACCTCTGATTCTCAAGCTGTCCCCTGAACACTAATCCCTCCTCCCTCCAACAGCAGCAGCATGCAACATATATCAATTACATGTAAAAACATGTGGATAATTTATGTAACAATGTTTTTTCTGCTCAACCCAAATTAAGTTTTACAAGAACTCCATATGCATATCTTTATTTTGGGTTTAAAATATTATACTCACATAATTAATACCTAGCAAAAGTATATGCAGCAATACATACAACACTTGGATACAGTATAACTATTTTAATGGATCTTAAGTAAATCTGATCATCTGGACAATTCCTCATCTAAATACACTTTTTTTTTTTTGTGGTAAACTCAGTGGAGAGACACACAAGCTTACCAAAAGTGACTTTCATTTGAAGAGAGTTAGAAAGTTCTAAACTATCACTGGAAAGTTAGAGGGAATTGATAAGTCCTGTAGCTATTTTATTGCTCAGATGTTCCTAAAAAAATCTGTCTCCAGAGATCTCTGAATATAATTGAGAGAAAAATTATATTATAGTGACAATATGAGATTTACAAATAAATAAAGTGAATCCTGATCTGATGAAAAGTATCAAAGTGCCAGCCCTGGAAACTGAAGCCTTCTATTAATCCAGAAATAAGTACAGCATTGGCAGCATCAATGCGAGATAACTCTACACCACCCAATCATTGGGTCTCAGCTCTGAACTGTGAAGATCACCTTAAAGGGAAAGAGGATAGTTTAGTCTCCAGGACTCATTTCACGCATGGTCCCTCTTACTGAGACTTTCAATCAGTATATCCATTTATAGTAGTAGGCACACATTCATGTTTCACCACTGCTACTCTAGGTTTATTGGAGGACCCTAGTGAGTTAATTAGCGTTGAGCAAATGTAAATCTGTCTAGGAGATCTGAGTCCTAGAGCAGGTAGATACCAACTTGAGGCTCATTCAGTTCATATAACAGTCTCTCTTTAGAAGAGTAAATAGAATTCATAATTAAAGATAGCTTAAGTCTTCCTTTTACAATTACCTGGGGAGACACTTATTCTTCCTTCTGGGTGAAGTCCTCTCACATACACAGAGCCCAACTGATCAGAGACTGTCTGAGATAAGTCGAAGTAGAAGTTCATATCCCCAAACTATACACAGGTTAAGTAGCAACCACGCTACTGAGCAGCACCCCACATGCTCCATACCCCTTTACAAACCACTGGACTTGCACAGTAGTGCATCCTGTGTACTCTCCCTGCCTCTAACCTCTGTAAGTGCCAATTTGTTAGACGGAGAGTCCCCTTCCACAATGGACAGTCACCCCGACACACAGGTTTGTACCACTCACATGTCAAGTTAAAAGTAATTTAATACAAATATTTGGACTTTGTAACAAACATCAGCTTGGATTTTTTAAAAAAAATCTTAAGACATTATTTTTCACTACTTATGTACTTTGCCCAACATTTAAAAAACCCTTTACACTTTTCACTTTGCAAAAAAGGAACAAACTCTAGCTTGTGTGGTTCACCTCCAAGCCCATCTTGCTTTCATTTATACTCCTTTGCGGTTGGCCATATTAACTCAGATGATACCCCAGGTATCCGAAAGAAAGCAAATTGAGGCTGAATATGTGAGATAGCTTCTGCAGCTGAATCAGGATATTCCTGCACCAGTAATTATAAGATACATACAAACAGCATTCAAAGAAACAAACAAACCTACCTTTTCAGGAGTGCAAAAACTATTTAGGTGTATCAGTATAACCTTGATGTGGAGGTGAGGAGAATAGGTGGTCAGAATCTGAGTGCTGCACTTAATTGATTATCTTTATTAACATATTCTATTCAGGACATTCTCTGAAAAGCAGCTTTGTCCATTTAATTGGACTCTGTAGGGATATCTGAGTTTAGTTACTAGGGTCTGTTGATATTTCTAAGCTTCATTTTGACTATAATGAATACTTTTCATTGTTATGTTAGCACATAGTTCAAGTCCTGTAAAGCAAGAAAGTTACTAATAGTTCTCGGTTAAAAGATGTGGATTATATACATACTTGCATTTTAAGTCTCAGGTAAGAGATTCAGAAACTGGCTACCAAGCAGAAAGAATTTAGAACTCTCAGCATTTAACAGGTTATGTGACCAAAACAGTCTATAGAATGGTATAATCCCCAGTTCTCTCTTTCTTTTCAAATGAAAACTAGAAATATGACAAAATAACTTTCTATACAAAAGTACTCAAAATGGAAGAATATTTCATAAAATACAAGAGAATTAATATAATTTTCTCTGAATTACTCTTAGCAGAAGACATGACAGTGTCAGACAGGAACTCTCTGCTAACATACGTATCTATTTGTAATAAACCTGGAGAAAAAATAATCAAGATTTCTCAATTCTAAGAAGAAATAAAAATTATTGGCTTGATTCTCAACTGCTCATAAACAGAGCTCAGATGCAGTTCAGTGTGGTCAATGACAGGGACACAATCATGACTCCCTGCCAGTGGAGAAGTGGGCATAGTGGAGCCTCACTCTGCCATAGCCCACCTCCTTGCTCCAATTTATCCTTATGCCAGTTGCAGGGTGATTTCCAGGGCAGGTGGTTCTGGATCCAGCAGAACTTTACACCTGCAGAGATTCCCTCTATGCATTTGGAATTCTCCAAAGCAAATCCATGGCAGCTTTATTTTCACTTTATGCCTTCGTAAGTTGTGCAAGATAAACTTGGGGGACCAGAGAATCCAACCCTACAGAGTCTTAATTCAGGTACTGATTTTTTTTCCCCACTGACTTTTTCACTGATTTGGCTATATGTGAAACACATAAGTAAGCTCTATTGCTCTGACAGAAGATAAAGAAAAGTCATAATATATATTGTATAGGCAGATACGATGGGAAAGACCCCTTAGGAAAGAAGACAAAGTTTTTGCACTAAGAAATTATTTCAACAAGTGGAAATACTGTTCTGTGCTAAGTATTGTGAGGAGAACCTCTCAAAACCCACTTCAATTATTTACTCCACAGTACTGGAAAGAATTGTTTTAAAACACATGATGGGCTGCATGTAAAAGTAAAAACAGAACCACAGGAATGGAGTAAAAATTAAGCACAAAGGGAAAGCACTTAGTGTATAAATGTCTTACACAGAATCATGTGTGAACAAGTATCCATAAATATAAAAGAAAATAAAACAAGTAATTAAATTATTTAAAATGTCAAATGTCCCCACATTCAAAGACCCCAGATGAATATAATTAAAAGATTTTAATAACTCCTGTAAAATAACAAGGAAAATTTAATTAAAGTTCTCTGTTCCAGGATAACATTATTCTCACTGAGTCAATGGGAGCTTTGCCATTGACTTCACTGGGAAATGGATCAGGCTCATGTACAAAAAGGATAATAAAATCTCTTCAATGGTCACAGAACAAAGAATCTGCACAATTCCTCATGCACTGATAAAATACACCCATACTCCAAAGATAGTGGATTGTGCTTTTCACTGAATAACCAGAACCAACATATTAGAACTGATGACTCATTTACACTGGGTTACATTTACTGGTTGCCTTCAAAGGGAAAACTGGCCATGAGAGCCCACCCCTGGTCTCCTCTCTCTCTGCACCGATCACCCACACGGGTTGGCACTGCTCCTTCCTGGTTCCCAGGAGGGGACTCTTCAGAGATGGACTCAGAGGTAGAGATCATATACCTCCCACAGGAGCAGCCAGCTGTCCTTATCCTGCCATGGACCCAAGCCAAGGCATCCCACCCACAGTGTGGCCCCTAGGACAGTGGCAGATGCCAGTACAATGGCCATTTTGGAACCCCTGGGCCATTCCAACAATGCAGGGACCACAATCCAGAAGGTCATGTTCTGTGGCATCCGTATTCTCATGAAACTGACACCATTTGGACACAGTTATCACGGTTCTCTTGTTGGTGATTGCCTTCCTCAATTGGTGGCTAGACCTGTTGAGGGTGTGCATGGGAGTCTCATTCTCAAGACTCCAACCATCAGTGTCTCTCATTACAGACACTTCAGCAACAGTCTAGAGCCCAAGGAGCTGCCCTTTCCCCCCTGCCTGGGAAAGCAGGAGAGGAGATCCCACTGCAGCCACCTAAGTCTTGGAGGGGGAGTGAAGAACCCTAGGAGGAGCAGAGGTGAGGCAGGGGCAGGGAGCTAAACTGATGGTGGGTTTAGGAGGCTGCCAGATTTAGGGATGGGGAGAAGGGAGGCTACAAGAGGGAAGAATAAAACGAACGAATTATTTTAGCCATTTGGACAATTAATTATGAGGTGTAATCATCAAAAATATACAAAGAAAAATGTTAAATTATTTTAAAATACTTTGGGACTGAATTGATTATTTACAAATATTTAGGGATTATAAATATAATTACTGCACTGAAAAATAGAAAGCTCTGAAAGGTTGCTCATGTTGTCAAGATATTCTGGTATGTAAAGATCTTTGCAGTTCAGATAAACTTTTGTTGAAAAACTTGATACATAGAGAGAGTGCTTTGTCTTTCTTGGATAGTCACTGTTCATTTTCCAGCTCCATTTTATCGGTTCTATATAATTTATTTCTAAATGTGTTAATTAGGTTTTTCATCATATGTTAACTTTTTCAGACTATAATGCTCTCCACTGAATACTTGTTATACTTGTATACAAGAACTTAAGTATAAGTACTCGCCCTTTCCCCCCCACCAGAGTGGATTATTTCCTTCCACTCATCTCCCTACTTCTGAAGGGATATTGTTGAGGGACATCCATGCTATTAACAGAAGCATAACAATTATATTGAAATGAGTCGCTTGCTACTAAGGACTAGCCCAAATTAAACTATTTTTCATCTTCTACAGTCTAATTTTCCTTAAATATGTTTGTGTATTGCTAGCAAGTCTCCATATGAGCAGCCAGGGAGAGACACATGTGCATTAAATGTTTGCTTTTCAACCTGAAATTATAGCAAGTATTGCCAGAAAAGAAGAGAAGAGTTAAAATGTCAAGAGACAGACTAAAAACATAGTTTGATGATTTTTGTAAAAATCTCATGATTTATGGGACCAATCGCATGATATTTTAGCATCTGACTCATGATTTTTTCATCTCTTCAGTTGGCAAAAATGCATCTGGAGCCATGGAAATAAAGACTTCAATAAACTTGACTTTTCAGACCACGCCTGAGAGGCCAAGCTGGTAAACTGAGGGGAGTGCTGATAGTGTTTTGCTTTAGGGAAGGCAAGAAAAGACGGTTACTCACTGCTGTAACTGTTGTTCTTTGAGATGTGTTGCTCATATCTATTCCAATTAGGTGTGCGCGTGTGGTGTGCATGATCGTCGGAAGATTTTTACCCTAGCAACACTCGGTGGGCCGGCTGGCGCCCTCTGGAGTGGCGCCGTTGCGGCACTGAATAAATACCCCAGCCGGCCCAGTGCCCTCTCAGTTCCTTCTTGCCAGCTATTCCGACAGTGGGGATGGAGGGCGGGTTTGGAATAGATATGAGCAACACATCTTGAAGAACAACAGTTACAACGGTGAGTAACCGTCTTTTCTTCTTCGAGTGGTTGCTCATATGTATTCCAATTAGGTGACTCCAAGCCTTGCCTAGGAGGTGGGGTCGGAGTGAGATACTGCAGAGTGTAGGACTGCTGAACCAAATGCAGCGTCCACTCTGGAATGCTGGACTATGGCATAGTGAGTGGCAAAGGTGTGCACTGATGACCAGGTTGCTGCCCTACATATCTCCTGTATAGGTATATGCGCCAGAAACGCAGAGGACGAGGCTTGAGCTCGGGTGGAGTGGGCAGTAAGGTGCGTGGTGGGAACACCAGCCAAGTCATAAAACGCCTGGATGCACGACGTGATCCAGGACGAGATGCGTTGGGAGGAGACCGGGAGGCCCTTCATCCGGTCTGCCACGGCAATGAAGAGTTGAGTCGTTTTCCTAAAGGGCTTCGTCCGCTCAATGTAGAAGGCGAGGGCCCTACGGACGTCCAAGGAGTGGAGTTGTTGCTCCCTTGGAGAGGGATGCTGCTTCAGGTAGAAGACCGGCAGAAAAATGTCTTGGTTAATATGAAAGGTGACACTACTTTGGGAAGGAAGGCCGGGTGTGGTCGCAGCTGTACCTTGTCCTTGTGTAAGGGGGTTCCGAAGTGAGCGCTCTGAGTTCAGATACGCGCCTCACTGAGGTGATGGCTACAAGGAAGGCCGTCTTCCAGGAGAGGTACAGGAGCGAGCAGGTGGCCATAGGCTTGAATGGGGCCCCCATGAGCCTGGTTGTGACAAGGTTGAGGTCCCAAGTGGGGACCGGATGGCGAACCAACGGATACTGTCGCTCTAACCCCTTGAGGAACCTGCTGACCATGGGGTTGGAAAAGATCGAGCGTCCATTCTCGCCCGGGTGAAAGGCCGAGATTGCCGCCAGGTGGACCTTTAACGAAGAAAGTGCTAGACCCTGCTCCTTCAAAGACAGGAGGTAGTCCAGAATGGTATGACACCCCGAGGGCCGCACCAGCTGGAAAAACGTCTCCACTTGGCCAAGTAGGTGGACCTGGTAGAGGGCTTCCTGCTACTTAGCAAAACTTGTTGAACCGGGTCGGAACAATGTAACTCGGACTGGTTCAGCCATGCAGCAGCCACGCTGTGAGGTGGAGAGACTGCAGGTCGGGATGATGGAGCCTGCCGTGCTCCTGAGTAATCAGGTCCGGCCACAACGGGAGAGTGATTGGAGCGGTCACCGAGAACTCTAGGAGAGTGATGTACCAGTGCTGTCTGGGCCACGCCGGGGCGATCAGGATCAGGCGGGCCCTGTCCCTGCATAACTTGAGCAGGACCCTGTGGACCAGCGGCACGGGTGGAAAGGCATAGGACAGGTGGCCTGTCCAAGGCAGGAGAAAAGCGTCCATCAGGGAGCCTGGGGAGTGTCCCTGGAGTGAGCAGAACGCGTGGCACTTCCGGTTCTCGCAAGTCGCGAACAGGTCTATGTGGGGAAATCCCCACCTCCGGAAAACAGAGTGGATAACATCCGGGCAAATGGACCACTCGTGCGCCTGGAATGATCTGCTGAGGCGGTCCGCCAAGGTGTTCTGAGCCCCTGGGAGAAAGGAGGCCACCAGGTGGATGGAATGGGCTATGCAGAACTCCCACAACCGCATGGCTTCTTGGCAGAGCGGGGACGAACGTGCCCGTCCTTGCCTGTTGATGTAATTAATACATGGCTGTTGTGTTGTCCGTGAGGACTGCGACACAATGACCCTGAAGGTGCTTGGAGAAAGCTTGGCAGGCAAGACGCACTGCCCACAGTTCCCTGACGTTGATGTGGAGGGCTAATTCCTGCCCTGCGCCGACCACAAGCCCTGTGTCTGAAGGTCTTTCAGGTGGGCCCCCCAACCGAGCGATGATGCATCTGTGGTTAGGGCTAGGGAGGGCTGTAACGGATGGAATGGCACCCCTTCCAGCACATTCTTGGGATCCAGCCACCAATCTAGGGAGGCTAGGACCTGCGGTGGTACCTTCAACACCAAGTCCATGCTGTCTCTGCGTGGACGATATGCGGACGAGAGCCATGCCTGGAGTGGACGGAGGCGTAATTTGGCATGAGCGGTCACGAATGTGCAGGACACCATGTGACCGAGGAGGCTGAGGCAACTTCGAGCTGTCGAGGTTGGGAAGCTCTGAAGGCCACGTATGATGGTTACGAGGGCCTGAAAGCGTGCCTCTGGCAAAAATGCCCAGACGAGAGTCGAGTCTAGCACTGCCCCTATGAAGTCCAACCTTTGGGTCGGCTCCAAAGTGGACTTTTCTACATTCAGGAGCAGGCTGAGCTGATTGAACATGCTCAAGGCCGTGAGAATCTGCGACTGGACTTGGCTGCTGGAGTTGCCGTGGATAAGCCAGTCGTCGAGGTAAGGGAACACTTGAATCCGCCGTCGACGAAGGGCAGCCGCCACAACGGCCATGCACTTCGTGAACACCCTTGGTGCCGTGGATAGGCCGAAGGGAAGGATAGCGAACTGAAAGCGTCTTTGGTCTACCACAAAGCAGAGGAAGCGTCTGTGTGGCGGGTAGATTGCGATATGGAAATACGCGTCCTTCATGTCGAGGGCAGCGTACCAGTCTCCAGGATCCAGAGAAGGGATAATAGTACCCAGGGAAACCATGCGGAACTTCAACTTTACCATAAACTTGTTGAGTCCGTGCAAGTCCAAGATAGGACGAAGCCTCCCTTTTGATTTGGGGATTAGGAAATAGCGGGAGTAAAACCCCTTGCCCCTGAACTCCCTTGGAACCTCCTCTATTGCCCCTATGGTGAGGTGCGTTTGCACCTCCTGAATTAGGAGTTGCTCGTGAGAAGGGTCCCTGAAGAGGGACAGGGAGGGAGGGGGAGAGACAAATTGTAGGTGGTATCCGCTTTCCACAGTGCGCAAGACCCAATAGTCTGTGGTGATATTCGACCACGCACGGAAGAAATGGGAAAGGCGATCTCTGAAAGGAGGGGACGGGTCCTGTGATGAGACTAGTGCTCCGCCCTCGGGCGTCACTTCAAAAGTTTTGCTTGGGCCCCGGCGATGGTTTAGGGGGGTCCTGGCTCTGGCCAGTCTGGTGACCCGGTTGCCGCCTTCTACTGCCCCGGCAGTGTGGTCTCCTTGAGAAGTCCTGTCGAGGCCTGGGCATGGTGTAGGGGCGCTGCACGAAGGGCCGGAAGGGTCTGCGCTGCGTGGCTGTGGTACGCATCCCCAGAGTACGAATGATGGTACGACCATCTTTCAGCGTCTGCAACCTCAAGTCTGTTTTCTCTGAAAACAGGCCCCGCCCATCGAAAGGCAGGTCCTGAATGGTATACTGCACCTCCGGAGGGAGGGTGGAGGACTGAAGCCAGGAGATACGCCGCATGGTGACTCCTGAAGCTATTGTTCTGGCCGCTGAGTCGGCTATGTTCAAGGAGGCCTGCAATGATGTTCTGGCCACCTTCTTGCCCTCCTCTATCAAGACTGAGTACTCCTGCTTGGACTCCTGGGGTACAAATTCTTTGAATTTTTGCATCGAGTTCCAGGTGTTGTAATTGTACCGGCTCAGGAGGGCTTGTTGGTTAGCCGCTCTGAGCTGAAGGCCACCCCCGGAGTAGATTTTCCTGCCAAACAAATCCAGGCGTTTGGCGTCTTTGGACTTAGGCGTGGGTGCCTGTTGCCCATGCCGCTCCCTCTCGTTCACAGATTGAACGACCAAGGAGCACGGTTGTGGGTGAGTGTACAGGTACTGAAAGTCTTTCGGGGGCGCCATGTATTTTCTCTCCACCCCCCTGGCAGTGGGGGGGTATCGAAGCTGGAGATTGCCAAATTGAAGTGGCATTGGTATGAATGGTCCGTACAAACGGTAAGGCTACCAGGGTGGGGTCACCGGCTGTCAGGATGTCCACCACCGGGTCCTCGAGTTCCCCCACCTCCTCCACCTGCAGGTTCATATTGAGAGCCAATCTGCGAAGCAGGTCTTGGTGGTCCCGGAGATCAATAGGAGGCGGGCCCGAGGATGATGCTCCTGCCACTGCCTTGTCCGGGGAGGAGAAGGACGATAAGCCCGGGACTAGAGGGTCCTGGGGTAGGTCCTGTTGAGGAAACTCTGTTGTCTCCAAGCCCGTGGCCTCCGGGTCTGGAACCTCGGCAGATGATTGGGCCGGTGGATCTGAGGCCTCCGGGGGAGGGTGGGACACCGTTGCTTCTGGTGCCCGGGACTCCGAATGAGCCGATTGGGAGGCTCTAGAGGGGGCCCCTTGGGACTGATGGAACGCCATCGGAGTCCAGAAAGGCCACTGTTGTGGACCTTGGGTCGGGTCCTGTACCTCGTCTTGCCAGCGGTTATGGCCCTCTACCACGTGGCTCTGGTCCATATAGTAGCCACTGCCAGCCCTAGAGGACCGAGAGGCCGAGCGAGAGGGCCAAGGCGGAGCGGAGTGACCTTGTAGTCCAGTCTGCGGAGCTGTGCTGTGCCGTGGTGATGGGGATCGGTACTGGGATCTGGATCGGTACCGATGGCTGTCTCGGTACCGGGAGCCCGACCTGGATTGCGTACGTCTTGGTGAGCGGTAGCGAGGTCGGTCGTCCGGGGATCTGCGCTGCGACTGGCCGCAGGACCGGGAGCGGTACCGGGAGCCATAATAGTGCCGACCGTGCCTGGAGGTCGACCTAGAGCGGCGCCGCGAGTATGACTGGTGCCGAGAAGATGATCGGTGCTGGGACTGCGAACGGCGCTGAGGGGGAGATCTGGACTGACGTTGGCCGATCTCCGCATGTGGCACCAGACGTAGCCTGGCTGGCTTGCCTCAGGACGGGATGACTCCCAACGGCGGTATCGAAGATTGATACGGTGCCGGATCCGTCATCGAAATCAGGTCCCGTGCCGCCGAGAAGGTGTCTGGAGTGGACGGCAGCATGAGCTCTACCTCGGTGCGCACCGGGGAGCTGGCAGTCACCGAGCTCAATGGACCTTGCGGTACCGGAGTCGTCGGTACCGGAGTCTTAGCTGGCGGCCCCGAGCTCAACGGTCTCTGCGGTACCGGAGTCGACGGGGCTGGTGCCGGCATCATCGGTGGCACCGAACTCGACGGCCCCTGCGGAGTCGGAGTCGACGGTGCGGGCGTCTTAGCCAAGGGCACTGAGCTCAACGGACCTTGCGGTACCGGAGTCATCGGTGCGGGCACCGGGCCGGGAGGCTTGGTCGCATGGTCTTGAACTGGCTGCGGTTGCAGTGGCGCCGGGGTTGGTGCCGGTCCCGGTCCCGACTTTCTCACTGTTGGAGACATTGAACGGTGCCTCTGAGGGATTGCGGCCTGAGTTGTCCGGTGCCGGGGTTCTTTGCTCGAACTTGGGCGCTCCGGGGCCACTGCCGCCGCACCTGCCGCCGAAGTCGGTACCGGGTTGCGGTGTGGGGCTGACATCGGGCTAAGTGCCGCTTCTAACAGGAGCTGCTTCAAGCGAAAGTCCCACTCCTTCTTGGTTCGAGGCTTGAAAGCCTTGCAGATATGGCACTTATCTGGAAGATGGGACTCCCCGAGGCACTTCAGGCAGGAATCGTGGGGGTCCCCCGTGGGCATTGGCTTCAAGCAGGCCGAGCACGGTTTGAATCCCGGAGAGCCAGGCATCGGCCCGTTACTGGGAGGGAGACGGGAGAAACCCCTCATCTCCCACTACTATTTACACTAACTTCAAACAAACAACTATTAGAAACTATTAACAACTACTTAAAAGGTACTCAAAACTATCAACAATGGTAAACGAGTGCTAACTAAGCTAGGGAGGTGGAGATCAGCTACGCTGCGCTCCACAGTTCCAACGACCGTCACAGGCGGTAAGAAGGAACTGAGAGGGCGCTGGGCCAGCTGGGGTATTTATTCAGCGCTGCAACGGCACCACTCCAGAGGGCGCCAGCCGGCCCACCGAGTGTTGCTAGGGTAAAAATCTTCTGACGATCGTGCACGCCGCGCGCGCACACCTAATTGGAATACATATGAGCAACCACTCAAAGAAGAACTGGATGCTACTGCCCTGCTGGGAACAGATAAGGGGAGAACACAGCTAGAAAAGCTAGTCTCAACTTGGATCAGTGAATTCTTCAAAGCCAACCCCTAAACTGCAGCAGATCTGTCAGCATCAAGACACTGATATTCAGTTTGTCTCCAAGCATTTCATTCTCCCAGACCATCAGGAAGACCTACGGGGAAACGATGGGAAGCTCCTCCAACTCTCAATAGCATCAGAGTTTTAAAACTCAGCAGAGATTACATGCTTTAGAGAGCTTTTTTTTCAAAAGCAGAGAAATAAAACAATTTACTGGTAAGAATACGGCTTTTTTTTTTTGCAGGATCATTCACCATGGCAACTTTCCTATTGTTTAGGTCCAAATGTATAAAGCCACCTGAAAACTTATATTTCTACAATCTCTTTGTGAGAAAAAGAAAGATTAATTTAAAGACAAATACATTTTTTTCCCAGGGTCACCTTTGCAGCATACACACATATACAGCATGAAGTGGAATAAACCTCACTATCATGTTGGTGGCCTCCATCACTCAAATTTTCCTCAAAACATCCATGCTAGACATAGGGAAGTATCTCTTTTTTACAGATGGAGAACTGAAGCACGGCAAGATTAAGTGATTTGCCCAAGGTCATCATACAGGAAACCTGTAGTAGTCAGAAACTTATATCATCCTTCTTTGCCGGTAATCAAAGTGAGCCATTGAAGATCCAAGTGCCCTCCTCTAGCACTCAGAATGGCCACATGTAGCCGATCATCCCCCGCTAGTTAGTTACAAATTTCTAAACAGCATTGTTTCTAAAACATTGTTTTGCAGAAGCATCAGAGTATGACAAGGTTTCTCAGTGTGACACTATCAGTGCTTTTAATGACAGATATCCAAAGCATAATGTAACCATATTAAATAAATAAAGAGTGTAAAGGAAAGAATGCATATATATTTCTCTCTGTCTATCCACATACGTATATGGCTTTCATCACTGTAATGTCTCAGAATCTCACAATCATTAATGGGGTTACACTCAATTCCACTGTGTGGTAGGGAAGTATTATTTCCATATTATAGATGGTAAATGGAAGCAAAGGGTACATGCAGTGATTTGACCAAGGTCACAGAGGGAACCTGTGTCTAAGCTGGGAATAGAACTCAGGTCTTCCAAGTCCCAGTGCCTTATCCACTAGACTATATTTTCTGTTCCACTGATTTTTAGACATCGTCTCAGCATGACAATATTACCATACAAGCAAAAGTGAATTTTCTTTATTATTATACTGTAGGTTACAATTTCTGGTGTTAACTAGCTGATTGGGATTATTGGTGCAATTTTTACTATTGTCTGATTAGGACAAATTACTTGCAATTCTTCTTTGGGAATATCACATCCCACAGGATTTATGCTCTTAGCATCTGTTTTTGTAGCACAATAAAAGGAAACTCCTGTTCCTATAAGTGTTTTGGCTACTGAGGTTCCAGAAGGGTGGGCATGAGCCCACTACTCTTATGTACTTGCTCCAGCTGTTGATACCTCAAAGTCTCAGAACCTTCCATCCAATTTGTTTCAAAATGGGAGGAGAGAATTACTCCAAAAAGCTACTCAAACTACAGAAAAAAGGCACAAGAAAATTGTTACAATTTCCAAAATGAACTCTCCCTCAAGACAGAAAAAATATACGTCAATAGGCAAAACTTACCACCCTAAGAGAAATCCCCAAGTTCTGCAGCTAGCGGATGAGAACCCTGAGAGATGATGTGTTCAAAGACGTAAAATTACATGTACACAGTTTTCCCTTTGTTCTTTCTCTTACATTCATTCTCACGAAGTTCTCACATGCTTTGAGAATCAGCTTAAGGGACATCTCAAAATAAAAAGCAGAACTATTACTGTAACAGGCATTGCATAAAGATAGACCAATGCCCAACATTAATAAATAGGAAAGTGTGATTTTATTTTTATAGCTATAAAAAGGAGCGATGTGATACCTCCAAAAACAGATCTTCAAAAGGACTTACCCTCAAAAAAACCTTTCAAAAACTGGCTAAGTTAAATAAAAATCATTCAAAAGAGAGTTTGGGGATCCCTATTGCAGAAACCTGGTATGCACAGTGACCAAACTGGACCTCTTTCCTAGAAGTTGAATTTAAAATCATAGCAGCTTTTCGTCAGCATTATCAAGACCATATTAACATTCATAACATTGAGGATAGGGTCAAATGTGTAAAGTCTCACACAAACATGATGACAAAGGACTGCAGAGACAACAGTCTAAATTCAGCTGATTCATGGGAGACTGAAAGATCTGCTAAATAAATTGGACTGGAGCTAGTCTTTAAACTCAATTAACACAAATAAGAAAAGCAGTTGTCATGGATATACAGAATCTGTGCTATGCCCGGGTCTTTAAACAGTCTCCTGGGAGTAACCCCTTTAGTGTGCCAGACCCCAAGGGTCCACACTTTTCCACAAGAGCAGACAACATGGCCTCAATGACTCCTATACTGAGCCTTCTGGCTTCCATATCCCATTTCTTTCGATGGCTCTCAACAAGTCCAACTGAGAGCAGACATCTGAGAAAAGCTTTGTCTTCTAGGGAATCAAGAGTATTTGCCATGAAACAGCACGGTCTTTTCAAAACAAGTTATCATTTATTAATCACATGGAATACACCATGCGAAAGACCTCAGGTTAGCATAGAAAAAAGGTCAGCTTAAGATAGAATCCACATTGGCAGAAGTAATGGCTTTGCCATGCTATGATTCTCTGAGGTCCCTCTTAGCTCTCTGCCCGTGTGTATCCCTGTATGACCCCCATTTATTCAACCTTAGGAGCAGCCTGCTCACACCTGTCCTTCCTTTGTTTCCAACTGTGGTCTTTTCACTCTGCTTCTCTACATAGTGTTAGAGGAAGTAACCGCCTCTTGGCTGTCCCAGTAGCCCAGTGCTAACAGTCCAGTTCTTGGCTCTTGCATTGTCAACACAGGGTCTTCCATTCATGTTTATAGATTCCTTTCAGTTCATGTTAATGTATCTTGTCTCTAACCAGATGGCTTACTTGGCATTGTGACATCCCTCATTCCCTTATACACTAAATATATAGAATTACAAAGCACACTGGGAATCTAACACATGCAAATGGATCATAAATTTATTACCAAAATGTCCACATTAAACACAGCAGTATTTTAACAGTTTTTGTGTGGACACTGCAAAAGATTCCTCTGGGCTTGTTTGCATCAAGCCACAAACATTTCCATTTACAATGATGACTTCTTTTTGTAGATTCCTTCCAAGATGAAAGAAGGAACACCGTGTCTCTGGAACCAGGCTGTCAAGGAGCAGCTTATGCCTTTGGAGGTTCTGAATGATCATCTGTGACCAGTGATAAGAACATAAGAACAGCCATACTGTGTCAGACCAACAGTCCATCTAGCCCAGTATCTTCCAACAGTGGCCAATGCCAGGTGCCCCAGAGGGAATGAACAGAACAGGTAATCATCAAGTGATCCATGCTCTGTCATCTATTCCCAGCTTCTGGCAAACAGAGGCTAGGGACACCATCCCTGCCCATCCTCCATGAACTTATGGTGTTCTTTTTTGAACCCTGTTATATTCTTGGCCTTCACAACATCCTCTGGCAAGGAGTTCAACAGGTTGACTGTGAGTTGTGTAAAAAATACTTCCATTTGTTTGTTTTAAACCTACTGCCTATTAATTTCATTTGGTGACCACTAGTTCTTATGTTATGAGAAGGAGTAAATAACACTTCCTTATTTACTCCATGACTCCCCACCAGTCATGATTTTATAGACCTCTATCATACCTTCCCTTAGTCGACTCTTTTCCGAAGCTGAAAAGGTGCAGTCTTATTAATCTCTCCTCATACGGAAGCTGTTCCATACCCCTAATCATTTTTGTTGTCCTTCTCTGTATCTTTCCAAATTCCAATATATCTTTTTTGAGATGGTGTGATCACATCTGCTTGCAGTATTCAAGATGTGGGCATAGAAGCAATGTGATATTTTCTATCCCTTTCTTAATGATTCCCAACATTCTGTTCGCCTTTTTGACTGCTGCTGCACACCGAGTGGATGTTTTCAGAAAACTATCCACAGTGACCCCAAGATCTCTTGAGTGGTAACAGCTAACTTAGAGCCCATCATTTCATATGTATAGTTGGGATTATGTTTTCCAATGTATCTTGAGTAATTTTGTATCATCTGCAAATTTTGCCACTTCACTGTTTACCCCTTTTTCCAGATCATTTATGAATATGTTGAATAGGACCAGGCCCAGTACAGACCCCTGGGGGACACCACTATTTACCACTCACCATTTATTTCTACCCTTTGTTTCCTATCTTTTAACCAGTTACCAATCCATGAGAGGATCTTCCCTCCTAATCATGACAGCTTACTTTGCTTAAGAGCCTTTGGTGAGGAACCTTGTCAAAGGCTTTCTGAAAATCTTAAGTACACTATATCCACTGGATCCCCCTTGTCCACATGCTTGTTGACACCCCCCCACACCTCAAAGAATTCTAGTAGATTGGTGATGCATGATTTCCCTTTACAAAAACCATGTAGACTCTCTTCCCCAACAAATTATGTTCATCTATCTGACAATTTTGTTCTTTACTATAGTTTCAACCAGTTTGCCTGGTACTGAAGTCAGGCTTACCGGCCTGTAATTGCCGGGATCACCTCTGGAGCCCTTTTTAAAAATTGGCATCACAATAGTTATCATCCAGTTATTTGGTACAGAAGCTGATTTAAATGATAGGTTACAAACTACAGTTAGTAGTTTCGCAATTTCACATTTGAGTTCCCTCAGAAGTCTTGGGTGAATACCATCTGGTCCTAGTGACTTCTTATTGTTTAGTTTATCAATTTGTTCCAAAACCTCCTTTGATGATACCTCAATCTGGGACAGTTTCTCAGATCTGGCACCTAAAAAAAGAATAGCTCGGGTTTGGGAATCTCCCTCACATCCTCAACCGTGAAGACTGATGCAAAGAATTCATTTAGTTTTTCCACAATGGCCTTATCGTCTAGTGCTCCTTAGCATCTCGATGATCTAGTGGCCCCACTGGTTGTTTAGCAGGCTTCCTGCTTCTGATGTACTTACAGTTTTTTGTTGCTATTATTTTTGAGTCTTTGGCTTGCTGTTCTTCAAATTCCTTTTTGGCCTTCCTAATTATATTTTTACACTTCACTTGCCAGATTTTATGCTCTTTTCTATTTTCACTAGGATTTAACTTCCACTTTTTAAAGGATGCTTTTTGTCTCTCACTGCTTCTTTTACTTTGTTGTTTAGACATGGTGGCACTTTTTTGGTTCTCTCTGTTTTTTAATTTGGAGTGTACGTTTAAGTTAAGCCTATACGATGGTGTCTTTAAAAAGTTTTCACGCAGCTTGCAGGGATTTCACTTTTGGCACTGTACCTTTTAATTTCTGTTTAACTAACTTTCTCATTTTTGTTTAGTCCCCCTTTCTGAATTTAAATGCTACATTGTTGGGCTTCTGCAGTTTTTCCCCCGCCACAGGGATGTTAAATTTAATGAGACTGGCCACCAACATCTGAAGTAGGAGGGAGAACCAAACCTTTCCAGGCCAGTCGGATGCTATTAACATTATTGAACGCTATCCCACTTTGGTCAAGATATTTGTTACCAGAAATAATAGAGAATAGGTACACAGGAACCTCCCTTCCAAGCAGATGGAGAAGATGAACATTTGTTAGAGTGGTCTTTTCCCCGTGCTAAAAGCACACCATCAGTATTTGCTTCTTCAAGTGAGTGGCAAAGACATCAGCTTTCAGTTTCTTCCATAGGTAGGTTACTATAAATATTGTTTCAATATCAAACCAAATATCTGTAACATGGTCTGAACTGTCACTGTCTAGCTCTGACAAATCCTCTTCACTAGACTTCTGCCCTGAAGCTTGATCTGGGACTGGAAAGTTTTGAACTGAGACATTTCAAGCTGTGTGCGAACCCTATGTATCACAATAGTCTCCCTGGACAATCTAGGAATTTAGAAAGTTTATTATGAATCACAGTGACTGTACCATCCAATTGGAGACAGAGAAGGATTCTTGGATTTCTACCCCTGAGGTCTTTGATTGGTCAATCATCCCAATAGGGAAACACACACACTTCCATCTGTGAAAGTAGATCACGGATCTTGACAACCATTTTATAATTTCCCAAGCTGCTAATGCCAGCTCAAAAGGCAAGAATGAAAATAAAGTCAATGCTGTTCCACTAACACAAATGTAGAATACTTGCTTTCACATTCGCTGGATGTACCTTTGCATGAACGTCAGTGTCCACACTCGCGGGACATCAGCTTTGATATCAGCATACATTGTGAAGTTAACCTAACAGGTAGAAGTTCTTGTGCACATGCAGCAAGCACAGAGCACCAAGTCAGGGCTTCTAGTGGAGTAATTTGACTAAGACTTCTGGTTCAAAGACAAATTCTCTGAGACACTACGAGCCAGTTTTCTCACTGGATTTAGGGTCCTTTAGGGATGTCTCTGTGAGGGTTTTCAGATGCTTCCATCAAAGGTTAATGGCTCTAATATGACAGTTCAAAGCAGATCTGACAGCCATATTAATTAAGAATCAGCTCCCCCTCCCCCACCACCTCCCACCCGCCGGCGGCCCCCGCGGTCAGCAACCCCCTCATCCTTCCCTGCGCCTCCCACCAGCAGCAATGAGTTGTTTTATGGTGTTCAGGGGGCTCTGAGGGAGAGGGGGAGGAGTGAGGATGTGGCGTGCAGCTTCCTCTCTTCCCCCAGAGCCTCCTGAACACCGCGAAACAGCTTATTGCTGCGGGCGGGCGTCACAGGGAGAGAGGGGGAGGAGGCTGCATGCCGCATCCTTGCTCCTCCCCCCACGCCTCCTGAATGCCATGGAACAGCTCATTGTTGCGGGCAGGAGGCGCAGGGAGGCTGCGTGCCACGTCCTCGCTCCTCCCGCCTCCCCCCCCCCCCCCCCCCCCGAGTCTCCTGAATGCCGCAAAATAGCTGATTGCTGCGGGCGGGAGGTGCGCAGCCTCCCTCCCCGTAACTCCTGCCCGCAGCAATAAGCTGTTTCGCAGCACTCAGGAGGCTCGGCGGGGAAGGGGAGGAGCGAGGACGCAGCGCGCTCGGGGGAGGGGGTGCAGTGGGGGCAAGCCTGGGGCAGGGCCGGGTATTGAGCACCCCCTGGCACTTTGGAAAGTCAGTGCCTGTGCAGCCATGTGTGTGCTGTCTGGAGGAGGGAGTGGTGCGCTCTAGTGGGATAACGTGGGTTCATCATCACGTTCAGTTTCCGCAGGGAAATGTTTGTAGCTGCTGCCATGCATCTATTGTGTCTCCTCCCTCCTGCCTCCCTCGGTGCCTCCTTGTAGAGTGTGAGGCTACATTAACAACAATGTGTTAACTCTTGAGGGCTCAGCCGAGTGCTAGTTCATCATTTAGCAGCAAGGCATTCCCTGGGAAATATCCCACCTGATATCAACACGGTTGCTTTAGGAGACGCTCAGGTCCCCAGACAATCCTCTGATTAGAATGTGTTTAAAACGTATACTGTGTATGTATATAATGTCTTTTGTCTGGCGAAAAAAATTTCCCTGGAACCTAACCCTCCCCCCCCCGCCATTTACATTAACTCTTATGGGGAAATTGGATTCGCTTAACATCATTTCGTGTAAAGCCGTGTTTTTCAAGAACATAATTACAACGTTAAGCGAGGAGTTACTGTAAATCAAATCTGAAGAACTAAATGACTAAATCAACTTGTCCACTGGCTCTCTATGTTATGCTTATCTTGAATAATGAATGATTTATTATTTCTGATATTCACTTCTCCAATAACTATGAAGTCTACATTATAATGTCTACAACAGACGGAAACAGTCTTACAGAAATCATTCTATACCACTTGCTGATGCTAAATTCTCATGGAAAAAATGAAGTGATGAGTTTTCCTGAGTACAGCAACCAGGAACTGATGTAGATAATGAGACTTGGCTAATCCCTTAAACATAAAATGCACCCAGGGCTTCGGATGCCACTTGTAAAGAGAAATTTCATCTATTTTTCTCTTAAACAGAAAATTTGTTACCTGATTATTTCCTTTCTGGGCTGACCTCTCTCTTTACCCAGACTATTTGGACTGTGGCTTTGTGCAACTGCCAGAGGCAGCTCATACATGACCCAAGGCTCTGAGGCTTACTCATGGCCCTTCCACCCACTGATCCAAAAGAAAAGAACTTCCAATGTGATATTAAATCACTGAAAATGTAAATGGACTAATTTAAACTTGTAATTACAATCTTTTACCTATAACTACTGTGGACTCTACATATGACTCAGGATCTGAGCTTATTTGAAGTAATCCCTTGAGAACTTATCCAGTGTGTGGCAGGGTATGGGAAACAGGTTAGTGTCCAACAGGAAATCTATTTAGGTAATAAATGTTTCAGTCTGATGCACTCTCTCCTCCAATCCAGGATATCTGTGCAAGCAGTAAGGCTGCAAGCAGTAAGGAAAATGTAGTAGAGAGGAAGTGATAAAAAAAGTGTTTTCCTTTCTCTACAGCTAAGCAACTGATTACCCAGGGATCACTGGTGGCAGCACCTTCCTGCAAAGAGTTTTTCTGTGGAGGACTGTAGTTCACCACAGTAGTATTTGATACAGACATTCACGGAAGTTCAGGTGGCACGTTTGCAGATTTCTTCTTTCATGGATGCTGCTCTTTTCCCCTGAGAAAGCAGCCACAGGTCATGTTGACTGGGCTCTGATTTACAGTAGAACAGGTTACCCTCTGTGATGCAGTACTTGTTACAGAGAATCTAGATGTCTTAGGATAAAAACATTTTGGATGACAACAACAAACAATGAGGATGATTTCATACCTTGGTCTGTTCACTTGAGATATGTGTACTGCCCTTGTCACAAGAAGCTTATGCTGTGCTCTGTCTTTCTGACATTGCGGCTTTTGGCAGAACAGCATATTATCCCCCTTGGAGATATGGAAAAGTCAGCTTTATATTGGAATGATTTGGGAGTACAATGCACAATCTTGCCCTTATGAAATATGCAAGTAGGGTTTGTGTCTTTCTAGGGCAAAGTCTCTGAGCCTCACCTTGATAGTGAAATGCTGCTAAGAAGCACGCTTGGATACAAATATGGGGAATTTAAAGAGACAGATGTCATTGCCTCAAAGGGGAGGGATACAAGGGGTTGTAGCACCATATTTAGATGACAGGTAGGAAAGACAGATATGCCTATAGGCGGGCTGCCCTAAAGAACCATGAAGGGAGTGGTTCCATTGTGTAATTATATCTATATTATACTTTTTACTCTTATGACTTGAGTAAATGGTGCACAGTTCAAAGTCTAAGTCTAGACCTCCTCAAGAAAGTCTGTCACGTGATGAGGAGGATGCAGATGAGTACAGCTCTTCCGAGGGAGATGCAGATCCTTGGGGAGTTGAAGTAGGCTGAGAAGAACCAGACACAAACCTTTGGGGGATGAATGTAAAGGTATTTTTTCATTACAGGTATCTTGGGTTCTAATACCAGAAAATATTTGGATACTGCAGACAACAGTGAAACATCCAAGGAGAAGATATGGGCGTTGGAGTGACTATTTAATCTGCATGAGCTGTAATGGTAGCCAGAGCTGAAGATCCCTGTACTGAGGAAGTCTGTACCCACTGAAGATAGTACTAGGCACAATAGTAGTGATGCAGAAACGTCATGCTACCAAATATCATGGTACCAGTCAGATTTAGCAGGGACAGGCTTGGACAAGTCAGAAGAATGACTGACACTGACTTTTTCTTAGCTGGTACTGTGGATGGTGACCGTTGTCAAGCCCCTGCTGAAGATCTCTGCTTCTTTCTGCCTCTGGCAGCAGGAATTTTTTTCGAGGAGGAACCTCAGGGTCAGAAGCACTCCTCATGGATGTCTCCATAAAAATAACTTGAAAGGGGCACTATAGACTTTTTTGCATGCGTTTGGAAAAATATCTACAAACTGAATATTTGCCTGGGATGTGACTTTCCCCTAGCCAAAAGAAGCACTTATATACTCACCATTTAAAGGAATAGCTGCCTCAAAGGCAGGGCAGGTTTTAAAATAAGAACCTGAGAAAAGTAACTATTAAAACACTAAACCTATAATAAGAAAGGCTACTGGGAAGCAACTGGGCACTATGGGAAATCCACCTGACTGTCATAATGGTAAGATGGAACTGAGTGCTGCACCATCTCTTATGACATGGGGGGATGAGGAGCAGGCACATAAGGTCATCAGGGCACATGAATGACCTCAATGGACATTGCTGACCAAAAAAAATCCCAGCTTGCATGCAAGGGACACATGCACACTTACAGCGAGATCTGTGTGAACAAATACTTGAACAACATTGAGATTTGAGCTGGACAGGGAATCCATAGACTTCTTTTGTCTACCAATGAAGCAAGTCAACCACTTGGGTTAATATTTTCACTCCCCCCCCACCACCCAGAATTACCTCTGGGAATAGTTCCACGAATGTAGCAGGAATCTCTGAAGTTCCCCTGGGATTAGTTCTGTGCACGGAGTCTAGAAATTCCAGTAGTTACAATCAACAATGAATAGATGGCAACTGGTTCTCAGCTATTTTGGAAAATAGGATTTGAAACTTGATGATTTTTCTTCCGCATAGGAGACTAGCTACTGACTGCGGTTAAGGAGACAACTATGACTATCTGAACCTATAAATGATCACAGTCTGTGAAGGGATCAGAAATCTGTTCTGTACATTAATTCATAGGTGCTGGAACTAAGGGTGCTGGCTTGAAGCACCCCTTGGCTTGAAGCTGTTTCCATCATAGACAGGGTTTACAGTTTGGGTCAATGGCTCTCAGCACTGCCACTACATAAATTATTCCAGCACCCCTCCATTAATTACAAATCTATAATCTTGGGGAAATAAGATTTTCTGTGTTGTGAGGACCTGCAGGATGTGGCTCTGATTAGCATATCCACACCTGTGTCTAACTGGTAAAAAAAGAACATCTGTATGCTTGCTGTACCTAACAGTTCTCCTTTACTACTAAATTTTAGGATTGCTTTTATTGTGTATTATTTGTTTATTGTTTACTTGTTATACTGACACGTGATTAGTGCTATATGAATTATTAATAAAATATTACCAAGCTCATCTACTTTTTAAAGAAATGGGCCCATTCATAATCAGGATATTCTAACTTAGAGCCATCAAACAAGAAATTTTTAAAAATTGCAATTATTGTTTAAATTTAAGACTCTACTTAGATTAAAATAAGCACATATGGTTATGCTGATAATGGCATGTAGAAAATTTTTGTAGTATTTATAATTCAACCACAAAGAAGGAAGACTTCTGCCGCAAGTGGCTTCCTTTTGTAAATCTGTTTGTTTCTATAAAACTTAACTTTGAAGACAATTTTCCAGCACGCTAGCCCATTACCTTCTAATGTACAAAATTTAGGGTCCTTTAAAATCTGGGTCCCAATGCAGAAGATTAATTCTTGAGATTTAAGGAAAAAAACTTATTACATGGTTTTAGAAATCATTCCTTGGATGTGAGAATTTGTTGCTTCTTGGATGCTTCCTTCCTTCTTCATAGCCTGCTCATTTGTGGGATGGGTTGGAACACTTTATTCTAATCCAAGGCCATAGGTCTTTATAAACCAAAATCTCTTCCTCCCTCAGGGATATGTCATGGGATGTGGTCTTTCCTGTCTCCTCTTTCTAAAAGCCTCAAAGCTTGTGGTATCTTTTATTAATTTCAGCATGTTATATGTGATATTACACTTGCTATACATATGAAAAGGAAGTTATTTTCAGGATTTTATTTTTTAAATTTTTAAAGCAGTTAAAATTGGTGTCTTAGATAGATTCCAGAGGTATTTGGAAAGATTCTAGCTCATACAATTTTAAAAAGAGAAAGATCTCTTTTTAAAAAGGTGATTATATAGAGTACGCTGAAAGTGAGTAAGGACAGTTGTAACAGTTCTTAATATTGTATATTATTATACAAATTTAACATATAAAGGATTCTTAATATTATTCTAAATTAGAACCAGATTTATGACTCTTCAATAAGTTGTAACATTTTGCTAATCATAACAAGACTAGTTTTCTCTCAGGCTTTTCTGTCATACCTTTCTTTTCCTTTTTTGGGTAATGATTATAATATTGGGATTTTCAAGATCTCTAGACAAGTTTTCGCTGAGAATTAAGTGCAGAGTATATTAAGCCTTCCTCAGTTTTACTTACTAGCAAAAATTATTTTGCAACATTAAAACTTCAAGTTGACACACAATTCTGGGCTGCTACTACTACCACTTTGTGAACTGACAAACTTTTTCAAGAATTCATGTATGAGGATATCGGTAAATGTTAGATTTTTTAGCTGCTTATCACAAACTACACTAGTTGATAAAACAGATATTAGACAAACAAAAATTTAAAAAAATCATTGAGTTATAAAAAAATCAGCAGTGAGTTATAAGTTACTTTGAACATTGGTTATACAGAACGTTTATTGTAAGGAAAGAAATGTATTTTATACAATTTCAAAATAAACTGACACTTCTGAACAAGATTCTGTTTATGGATCTTTTCCTGAAGCACTTAATCATTGCTAACCAGGTGGAAATACTCCTCTGCCCACGTCCTCTGCTTTGAAGGATTTTAAACATTTTTTTTTAAACAGCAAGGAAGTGTACTCTTACACAGTGTATGCTACCCATTAGTGGGTGGAACCGGATCTTCCTCTGATATTCAAAGAAAAATGGGAATATGATCTCTCTGAACTTCAGCCAGTAAATGGAAGTAAAACCTGTGCTTTCTCTGAGGGTCCTTCTAGGAATCCCTCCCAAAGTTATTGCCATTTAGTATAGTTCATAAGGTATATTTCTCATTCTGACAGGTGCTCCAGCTTTGACCAGAGATCCGTTCAAACTGCCTTTGACGTAGCCATCTCAAAAGCTACTTTTGCCAAATGATTTGGGGGTTATACACATTTTCCAATCTGAATGGCAATGCAGACAGACTTCACAAATCTTGCACCAGGAATAGCTAGCCCTCCTTAGCTGTATCCTTTCTGTACAGGCACGTGAGGCAATTGATCAATAAGTAAAACAAAAAAACCCACTTATATTCAGCATTTTGACATTCAAGACTGGAATTCATTATGGAATGAATGGAAACTCCTCTTACAAGGTACACTGAAGGAAAGATTGATTCTGTCAAGGATATAATTTTCACTGTCTCCTTGATAAGTATTTCAAGGATTAGATGCATTTGAATTTTCTTGTCTTATACTTAAAACTCTGCTTTGATTCAGAAACACTATTGTCCAGCTACTTTAGTTTATAAATAGCATCTTTCTCATGATTTCTTCTTTTTTCATCCAAATCTAATATGATGTGAAATTATATACAAAATGTGCATTACCAACCATAAACTATACGTGTATATCTTTTATGCACTTAAAAATGACTGCATTCTATATGGTACATTGTATACATGTTGATACAATTACTAATGCATCATCTTTCAAAACTGATAGGCATTATCAGCTACAGTTGCATCACAACTAATGTAAACTGACAATACATCAGGCTGAATGATTCCTAAAATGCACGAGAGAACCCTTTCTTCACAACTGTGTTCAGAGTACATATAATTAAATATCAGTGATAACCTAAAGTCAAAAACATGTTTCAACAAAATGATTTTAGATTTTCTGTAATAATTGGATGAATTAACTTTCTTTGTTTCTGTTCTACAACAAACTACTTTCTCAAGCATTGAAAAATATAAGAAAGAACAAGCATGTTTTTTGATGGAAGGAAGAAGGAGTACACTGACAAAGGAAAGATGAGAGACTCTCCATTTATTTCAATAACCTGGGATCCTTGCAAGATCTAGCAAAGATAAAGAAACGGAAAATATGTAGAAGAAAAGATAGCAAAAAAGACAAGAAAAGACAGAAAAACAATTATGCCCTGATTTACAGCCTTTGCAATCTCATTGTCTTCGATGGGGATGAACAATGTATAAATAAGGGAGAATTTGGGACAAGATTTTAATATGAATTTTCTACTGATTTCTGTAAGTCTCACAAGAGGTGAGATAGCTTTATAGTAGTAAGACAATAAAACAATGGGAAGAGGTCTCCATGAAGCAACTATGTCTATAAATTAATTTTTTGGGGGAAAAAACCCATTCTTTCTGATGCAAATGGAAATCCATCTACTAAGGGATGAAATGGAGATGAGCTGCTCTAGATTTGCCAGATAAAAAAATTCAAGGGATGTGTTAGTTTGCCAAAAACCTTTCTTCATTCTAAATATCTTTTTATGATGTCCATTTTGTGGTGACTAGCTTCCAAATAAAAAAGTAATAATACTTTTCACATGAAACTTTTAAATGACTTATGGAAAATAAAGTTCAGAAGGCAGTTTAGATCTTAAAAATGTGAAGAAAGGAAGAGTAATAAATGATGTTTGGAGCGCACAGACTTTTGCAGATGTTATGGCTAATAGGCTGTTTTCTCAGGGTAGGTTTTTAAGTTCGATGTCTTTACTGATCATAGTGAGTGCACAGTAAATGTTAACACAAGCAATAAATACTAAACTAACAATGGCTTACCATTGGGTCAACATCTTTTGAGCCTTTTGTAAAGGATGTAGTTAGTTGATTAATATTCTGTTTTTTGTAAAGTGGGAAAATTGCTGATACTATACGGATTCTTACAATATTTACTTGTAAACCTCAGTGTAAAAAATATTTTAGTACTGAATGAGCACAACACTATGATAGCTGATGAGAATTACATAGTGTTTACTTCTTGCAAAAGTTACTGTAGCAAATCTTTTGCACAGATGTAGTAAACAGAATTTGTGGAATCCATTCTGGTAGCTGAGATGGTGCTTATGACTACTGGGGAAAGTTATTATTTTAAATATCTTTTTCTAAGCAGCCAAGTCATTATCTTGAAAGTTTGATTGGATGGAGGAACCATCTGATTTTTTAAAATTGTTTTTTGTATTTTCAAGATGGAAATGAAGATCTGTGGATGAATAATGAAAGCCATGGTATTCTTGGTGTCTAGGAAACTATTAGGATTATTTTGCTAGCCAAATTTTTGGCCAGATACTTATCTCAATACTTTTAAAATAAACTAATGTACCTGTGATAAAATAACTTTTGCACCTGCAAATGAGATGGAAATGGAGCCCTTGAGTCTCTTCAGGTAGAACAGGCAAATATCATGAGGACTCAATAGAAGACATATGTGAGATCTTTAGTAGACTTTCACTTTTGATCCAGACATTCAACTATTTTATGCAAATTTCTGAATTTTTCTGCTGGATACAGCTTTGACTACATTTGTTTTGGGAAAGCCATATTTTCTAAACAACCAAGAACTGTTGCTGACAGGGAGGATTTTGTACTAGACAGCTTAGTTGGTGGTCCAGGTAGTTTGTTTATCTGAGATGTGAATTATTTTAACATAGACTGATATTTTATGTGGTATCATTTATTCCGTAATTGGCCCTTTGTGATTGATCAACTTAGTCAAGATACAGATGAGCTATGTTTACCTCAGGCATCAGTCTCACCTTCCCTGTCAACAAACCCAATATTGCTAAAATTAACCTCCAGCCATAAGATAATGACAGAGAACTCATCCAGTACTGCTCTTGGACTGATCAGCAAGTAATACTCTTGAAGTTAAATGAATCTCTCTGAATTCCCACACTACTCCCAGCCTCTGCTGGCCAGGGAAGTAAGAGACCAAACACATGCTTTCTTTCACAAGACAATATACGACTTTTTTACCAGTTATGTTCAAGCATAATTTTATATTTATATTTTCAGAGTTCTAAAATTACTGGGTTTGATTCAGATGGAGCCTCAGATTATGCTAGGTCTCCAAATGGCTTGCAGATATCAAGCAAAACCCTAAAACTAGACTGTGCTGGCTGAGAGGGAAGGGGTGTGGTCAGAGAACACATTGTCTCTGGACATCCAAAGGGTAGCTTCTGCTGGCATGGTTCCTCTGAGCCACCACTGAAACTCAAAACTATCTTTCCTAACTGGTACCCCGGAGGGAGAGTGGTGGTGCAAATATCTGCCTCCCCCGGAAGTGAATCAAGTGAGTATATACCATTCTAGAATGGACTTCTGTCCAGTTGGGTCCTAATTTTGCTCCTATTGAAATCAATGGCAAACTCCCGCTGACTTCAATAGGAGCAGGCCTTTAAATGTTTGCAGTCTTGGTACATCAACTTTCTGAACAAGATGAAAATACCTTTTCAGACAATGTGGACATAATACTTGACATTTATTAGTGTGTACACAAGAGAATAAGTAACTCAACAGTTAGGGAGTGTGTTGCATACACAGTCTGCAGAACAATGATTTTATGTATAGAGATAAAATTGAATATGCTACACCTATTGAACTCACTAATGAATTGAACTCAACTGCCAACAGTGGGCTATGATTGTCTGCATTTTTGTCCAAACTTTATAATTTGTGTAATAAGAAATACTGCATATTTTAACCAAGTTATTTATTTCTGTACTTCTCCTTGGCTTCTGATAGAATTGAAATTTTTCAGATGTGCATAATTGGACATAGTATTATGCCAGACAAATTATCCAAAGTAGATGTGTAAAATCAAAGGTATAAAAATTGAACTGAAACATTACAATTTAAAACTATTTTCATGCTTAATAAACTTAATTAATATAGTTCTAGCCACATGAATTTAAACCTTCAGCCACTATTATGCAAGAGTGACACTTACCCTCTTTTGTTCTTTGATATATTCCATCAGTTCCTCTCTTGTTCTTTTCACAGCTTCTTCCACAGCCTTTTCACTTCGTTTTTGTTCCTCCATCATTGCTGCCTTAACAACTTCCTGAAACAGAAAAGTAAATCTGATAACAGTAAACTGGATACATGTACATATCTATATTTCAAGTATTTCAGGGGCATAGGAAAAAGTTTCTCAGAATTCATCCCATTCTTTCTCCCAAAGAGTTTGTTAGCTGCCTGCACACTTCCTACAATAATAGTTATCTCCAATATAAATATCTATACATATGTCTAACAATACCTTCAATATTGTAATCCCTACATTATGCAAAGGAGAGAGCTAGACCTAATCTAAAGCTGCATTTGTAGAAGTAAGTTTCTCACCTGTCAGCAAAAGGAAAGTATAATAAGCAATTTTCAGGCATTAAATTTCAACCACAGGTAGGAGTACACTGCTTCCTACTGAGGTCAATTAGGGTATGGCTACATTGCAGTTAAACACCTTTAACGGGCTCATGTCAGCTGACTCAGGCTTGTGGGGTTCAGGCTGCAGGGCTATAAAAGTGCAGTGGAGACATCTGGGCTTGGGCTGAAGTCTGGGCTCTGGGACCCAGAACTTAGAACTAGGTATGTTCTGACACAATCGTGTATAAACCCCAAAATCAGAAACTAGTTTCCAAACCCTGTGGTGTGCTAGAGTATTCCAGGAGATTGCAAAAGAAGAAGAAGAAGAATTGAAGTTGGGTTTGGGAGAAAATTGTATGATCCTGGATCAACTCTGATACACCACTGCAAATGTACTAATGTGGATAAAGCCATGGGCATCCTTTTCAAACAGATCTTTCCTTTCTAATACATCTTCTGTGTACAGGTTACAGGCTTAGGCAGCAGTACATTCGCCCAAGCTTTCTCTCTTCACTCAAAACACACAGGCTACATCCCAACCCAAGGGAGTTAACCATAAAAATGTTAATAGTGAAACTCAGTTGGACAGGAGTTCTGGTTAACAGCAGTTCAGGAGCACAAGGATGTACTGTACAGCACCTTGTACATGGAGAAGAAAGATGCTAGCAAAAGAGTAATTTTGGATTTGCACTTTTTGACCTTATTACAAAACTATACAATAAGGTTCACTAGATGCAATACTGAACTATGTTTTAGGATTTGGAACAAACTAATTATTTAGTACTGTGCATTTGTTAAGCAACTGGCCAGACAAAGCTACAGATAAACTCACAGTATATTATGCACTGAACACAAGCATGTTATAAAAAGTTATGGACTAGGTTCAGCCAGATTTTAAGCCAGCTTCAAGCAGTGTAAGGCCTGGTATAGGGCCCTGGAAGATGAAAGTCCATCATGAAGACTGTGCATTGATCAGAAGCAGCTTTACATGTCATCACAGCTCAAAAACTGGGTAGTGCACACTGTGAAAAGGATGTCTCAGAAGAGACACACAGGGCTCTCTCCATGAACTAAAGATACCCTCTCCTCCGTCCTTCCTGGCAAAAACCCAAATGAAAAGGGCAACAGAAATACCACCTGTGCTCCTTCAGTGTGAATTTCTACTTAGGGGCAAGGGAGCTAGTTGGAGCAGGATGGTGCAACTTGATCTCTAAGAACCACCTTGGTGAATCTGACCCTATCTTTTGTATTTTACTCTAGAGAGAACCCAGTAATGTAAAGAGCAAACTATGTCACAAACTTCTTGCAGGATATCCCTTACAAAAAGAGAATATAAAAATGTGTGTACTAACAAGAGAGCTGGTTGAAAATATTAATTTTCCGTGGGAAAATTTTGACTTTTTTGAAAGAAGAAACGCCCCCCCCCCCCAACACTCCCCCACAGCCCAAATTTTAAAAAAACCCACACCAAAATCTTTGGGTTGAAAACCAAAATTTTTGATTCAGAAATGCCACTGTAGGACCAAACGAGAGCTGTAGTTTGGGTGCCTTATTCCTCCATTCTCTTCTATGGGCTAGCCTTCCTGGCCAGATTACATCTCCCACGAAGCACCTAAATAAAAGTCTGGATTTTCAAATCTGCTAAGCACCCAGAAGCTCCCAATGAAGACAACAGGAAATGCAAGTGCCCGCACCTTTGAAAAACAGACTACTTAATTAAGTGCCTAAATATGAATTTAGGAGCCTTTTATGCATCTATTTTTGAAAATCTTGGCCGGTTTCTCTCTCTGTGCACATGGACACAGACACAACAAAGTGAAAGTCATTGGGAGTTAGGCACCTAACTGCTACTTCTTCCTTTGAAAATTTCACCCATTATAATCCATGCAGTGCATTTGAAGACAAATGTAAAGGTATAAGTGAAGAAGTTCTAAGCAGAACCTGAGAAGTCATTTCTGTACCTACCTATTAATGTTATTCTGAGACCTTGAAATTACCTCATCCTATAAATTCAATTTCATATTAACTGCCATATGGACACTGTCCCTCTAGTTGCTCTGTTGAAATGTATTTGCCTTGAAATTCTGCTGGCAAATATAACAGTGAATTATTTAAAAGAATATCATGGCAGAGGAAAAAATATGAAAAAATGTATCCTGAGGCACATGGCTTCATAGTGCCCATTTATTTTAGGTTACTGGATAATGCATAGCAAGGGGCAGTGCTTGATTTTGGTAGAGAATCACAATCACTTAGTGTTGCTGAGGGCATGGATACAAAAAAGTTAGGATAATATTTAGTTTTGTGGGGACTTCCCAAGGCTGTTGAAGTAGCTACAGTAATGCTTTATATATAAGCATTATATTTTAAAGTAACTTCTATCTGAGAAATTTGTTATTTTAAAATATAAACCGGAGGAGCAAACCAATTACTTTTTCAGACTGAAAAGTGATGGATTATTTTCTGTTATTTCTCTTGCCATTCCTACTCTGATCATGAGTGAAAGTCAGAGCATTCAGGGCACCCATTCAACACAGATTCAATATGCATTGTGTAACTTGCATGCACAAGCAAAAATAATCTAGAAGTAAAGAACACATTTGACACTTCTATCAGAAAAGAATCACAAATAGGTAACTAATTTTTCAGATGAAGTTATCCATGGTTTCTGGACTCATGTCACAATGTATGTATTCACCTGGCTCTCAAATAAATTTAAGATTGTCTTGCAATTAGGCTTCATTTGTAGCTACAGACACAACATTTCAGCCTGCCATCTACTAAGGGAAACTGACTTGGAGGATCCTAGGATCATTGACAGTTTCCCTTTTTGGCTGGCTCTATGTACAAAGAGCTAGATTCAAAGGCAAACTAACTATATTCTGTGTTTATAGTTTCAGCAAGTGCAGAAGCTCTTTACACACAGAGTTGGCTGAAAGGGAAACTGACTAGAATCACACCATTCTAGTCGTTTTCCCTTTGCAGCCGACTCACTGGAGCACTGTTTCAGTTACTGTGGCTGGCAGGACCAAATATAAGTGTAATCTTAAATTACTGGGAGGGCTGCATTAATACCTCCAAGCAGCACAGAATCTGGGAGAGACAAGCAGAGAAAGGCTGAGAGGGAAGAAACGTGATGGCAGAAACAGTGGTGGTCCTAATGGTGTTTCACACAGTATTTTCCACTGAGTGATGATAAATGCAACAGTTTAAACTTACTAACTACAACATAAAATCATTACACAAGGGCTATACTCTACCCTTGAACTTGGCTATATTTTACCCTGAATATGGGAGGTCCACAGTAAACAGAGGCCTCTTATTTTGAAGACTAATTAAAAATGTAATTCAGCCTTCATCACAAAATGAGTTTGACACACCTGCAGTAACGAATAATTTGTAGTAGACTTTTTTATAACCTCATACAAATGTAATGATAGTGAAAGGTGCCGGATTGAGTATGCTGGAGACAGAAGTTCTCTATTTAGCCACAAAACAGGCACAGTGTCACAGTAGTAGTGACAACATCCCCACACTGTCTTGTCAGTGTGTCTCAACCCTGCTCTGGAAGGATCACCTAAAGGGATGACTGGGTAATTCAGATATCTCTGCTTCTCTTCTATTAAGTATTGTAATTGGATTTAAGTATTGGAGAGATGTCTCCTCTGAATCCTCTCTCCACTGTAAATCCCCGATACCATTCAAGGTAGAAAAATACTCATGGCTGACATATTCAGAAAGCCATTCAAATAGGTCCCGATACAGAAAAGCACATGCTTAACTTCATCCCTACTGAGGAAAGCACTGAGGCATGTGCTTAAATCCCATCTTGACTTGAATGAGCTCTAAACATGTGTTTAAGTACTTCCCTGCAGGGCGATGGGAACAATAATGGGAAACCATCAATTCTGAAAGTGATACACTAGGACTCAAACTGATTTGCAAAACTCACGTTGTATTTTAATCAAAAGACTAGATAACCACTGAAGAACCTAAAGTTAGTTATTGTTTCACCACTCCTATATTTTGTAATATAGAGTAAGCATGCTATTGCAGCTAAACTGTTTATGAGAAACAAAAATCTGAAGCAACTCACCGTTTGCCTGTGGGTTATAAGACACCACATATCTTTATTGCATATGAGAAATAAATATAACTTTATATCTTGTCTTTATGAGATACCTGGCCATTATCTCATTACAGACTGACTAAACAACAGCTCTTTCCTCCAGAAAAATAAATCTATTTTGAAATGGTATGGGTGATATACTGGAATGATTCATCTATATCCGAAAAGTTCTGACAATCTAAGTTATTCAAAGTTAAGAAAAACTCCAGCCTTCTTCTGGAAATCATTCAAGATGTAAATATTTTTTCCCTTTTCACAATTGTACAGAATTATGTTTCTAAAATTAGAATCAAATAATACCAGAGGGAACACCACTAAATGGTGTGCTGAATATTGTCAGGCAAAAAAACCCAAAACCAACACACTTTATTGTAGTACTTAAAATGTATTCATTTAAAGCATACTGGTCATTCATATATGAACGAAGACAAAAGAATCAATATAAGAAGAGATAATCCAGTTCTAAAGCTTTTTGTGAGCTCTGTTCATGGCCACCTCTAAACATTTGCTTGCTTTGTTTGACTATATATTTAAGCAAATGTTTTGCAATGCTATTAACTTTTTTCAACTATACAGTGATATTTTCTTTAAGAACAGTATCTCACACTTCCCACTTACTTACAAAGTCTCAAAGCCCTAAAATTCCAACTGTCCTGCAGTAAATATTTTTTAAGGGAACTCAGTGCTTTTAAATGGAGTTCACCCTGTTGGACAGGTGGAATTTTAAGACTCCAGGAAGATATTAGGTAGAATTAGATCATACTGCATCCTCAAGTATAGTGGGACTATCACACCTCCATAATGTAAAATATTGATGAAGCAAAAAATTGTGTGTTCTTGGGCCAAATCCCGATTCTATTAAACGTCAATGGGAGTTTTTCCATGGATTTAAATAGGATATTCTTTTCCCCTCTCACTATAAGCAAATTAGTTACTTCTCATCAAACACCACCAAGTAACCTTTGCAACATAGTGCCATTTTTATTATCCACATAGCAGAAGTAGCAGAAAAACTCCATAATCACAAATTCACAATGCCCACCTCCACAATCTTCTCAGTTCTGGAGCCTAGCAAATATGAACATCTTAGTTGTGAAGGCTGATTACTATTTTATTCTATTTTAATTTAGTTTACCAGGGAGCAAACCCTGAGACAAAAGGTCTCTTTGACTAGAGAGCCCTGGCAAGACTGACCACAGATGTAGCAGAAAGTTACACATTATAGAAATATGCTGCTCACATAACTATATTCACATGCCAATTTAATTTGTGAAAAAGACCAAAATACCATGTTTGGCATTATAATGGAAAGAAAGCTGATCAAACTCCATAATAAATTCCTTAAAACAGAACACAGATGTGGCAAGGCAGCATTTGTCTTGAAGATGCAAAAAATGTTGTATTGATCAACTGTTTGCAAACACTAAAGGATGTACAGAAGACTCCAGTCAAGAATGAACTTAAGTATCTTGGTGCCATGTTATTGCAAACTTTATAAAGCAAGCTAGACAAGTAAAGGATGAAGTCATAGACCAATGAAATTCTACCATGTTTCTATAGAGTTCACACACATTAACACAAACAACTGAACAGTATTTATGAAAAGCTATTTTTGTAAAATTATGATCACAACAGAAAAAAAGTAGGGTGAGGAACCGTTTTGCATTGTCACTGAAAAAATCATTAAGAACTGTATTAATTGTCTTTATCTTGTATAAGAAAGAATAAATGTTGGCAAAGTTAAGTGGTATAATATCACAATTATATGGGGAGGATTTAAGTACATAACTCAATTAATGCCATAGCATAAACATGCTGGAGTTTTACTCTACATTGTCAAGACTTTGATACTGCTCAATTTTTTCCCCCACAAAGGGCTGCTGGTAAAAACAAACATTATTACCTAGCTTTGTATATTCATATCTGATTTGCTCAACAAAACAAAAAATTACAAATTAGTTTCCACTGTTCATTTCCATGCTTTTAAAGGCTTTAGTTTCCTTATTTTTAGTATTAATTCCCCCCCTTTAATTCTCTACGGTACACAGTTACATAGAAGCAACCACACCTTCAAGTTTTTTGTAAATTTCCATGTGTATGTGCGTCTTTAAATGGGGCCTACTAGTAGCTCTTCAATTCCAAAGGATCCTCAGCTGTCCTAGCAACTCCTGAAATGTAAGTCTTAGCCCTGGTCTACACTACGAGTTTTGGACAAATTTATTAGCATTATATCGATTGACCCATGCACCCGTCCACACGACGAAGCCCTTAACATCGAATTCTAGGGCTCTTAAAATCGATCTCGCCACTCCACCCCCAACGAGGGGATTAGCGCTTAAAGCGTTATTGCTGAATCGATGTAGGCTTAATGAGGACGCAATTTGACGGTATTGGCCTCCTGGATCTATCCCACAGTGCAACATTTGACCGCTCTGGACAGCAGTCTGAGCTCGAATGCTCTGCCCAGGTACACAGGAAAAGCCCTGCAAACTTTTGAATTTAATTTCCTGTTTGGCCAGCGTGGTGAGCTGCAGGTGAGTGCAGATCTCATCAGCAGAGGTGACCATGATGGAGTCCCAGAACCAAAGACGAGCTCCAGCATGGACCGAGCGTGAGGTACGCGATCTGATCACTGTATGGGTAGATGAAACCGTGCTAGCAGAACTATGGTCCAAAAGGCGAAATGCCAATACATATGCCAAAGTCTCCAAGGGCATGCAGGACAGAGGCTACAACAGGGACGCGCAACAGTGCCGCGTTAAAATTAAGGAGCTCAGGCAAGCCTACCAAAAAACCAGAGATGCAAACAGACGCTCTGGGTCAGAGCCCCAGACATGCCGCTTCTATGATGAGCTGCATGCCATTCTAGGGGGTGCAGCCAGCACTGACCCACCCATGTGGTATGACTCCGTATGTGGATCATCAGAAACCACCAAGGAGCATTTTCGGGAAGAGGAAGATGATGATAATCATGCTCAAAATAGCGCACAGACACAGCAAGGAAGCGGAGAAGCCCTTTTCCCCGACAGCCAGGAACTTTTTGTCACCCTGGAGCCAGTACCCTACGAACCCACCCAAGGCGTGCTTGATGCAGGAGAAGGGACCTCTGGTGAGTGTACCTCTGTGAAAGTAATACGTTTTATAAACAAGAGTGTTTAATGATTAATTCGCGGCCAGTACAGCTACAGCTACTGGAAAAGTCTGTTAACATGTTCGGGGATGGAGCGGAAATCCTCCGGGGACATCTCCAGAAAGAGCTCCTGGATGTACTCCCAAAGCCTGTGCAAAAGGTTTCTGGGGAGGGCAGCCTTATCCTGTGCTCCGTGGTAACACACTCTACCACGCCAGGCCAGTAGCACGTAGTCTGGAATCATGGCATTGCAAAGCATGGCGGCGTATGGTCCCGGTGTTTGCTGGCATTCAAGCAACATCCGTTCTTTATCTGTCTGTGTTATCCTCAGAAGAGTGATATCATTTATGGTCACCTGTTTGAAATAGGGGGATTTTATTAAGGGGGTATTCAGAGGGGTCTGTCCCTGCTGGGCTGTTTGCCTGTGGCTGAACGGAAATCTTCCCCGCTGTGACCCATGCGGTGAGGGGAGGGGGAACAGCGAACATCTTGGATGTGTGTGTGCATGTGTGTGGGGGGGCCGCGAGGGTGTTGATTAGGTTCATGATGCACGTTAACCCAAAAACCGCCGCCCCTCCCTTTTCAATTGCCAACCCTTTTTAAATTGCCATCCCAAAGGCTGTTTGTTATGGGAAATGAGGGGATTGCTGTTTGAAACCATTCCCACAGGCTATAGACTGTGGCTTACCATGGCTGCCTGCAAGCCGAATTCTGTTGCCCGCCGGACCTGCTTGTGTGATCTCTCACACCAAACCGGCAGACCCTCAATATAACAGGCAAAGTGCAACCTTGGACCAAATGCACATGTGCTATGTAATGTTTGGAGCATTCTCCTCTAATATGTGTCTTTTAAACTACTCCTCTCCCGTTTGTTTCCTCCCGCAGCTGCAAATGTTTCAACGCCACCCCTTTCATCACCGTCCCAGAGGCTAGCGAAGATTAGAAGTAAAAAAAAAAAGGAATCGTGACGATATGTTCTCAGAGCTCATGCAATCCTCCCACACTGAAACTGCCCAGCAGAATGCGTGGAGGCAGACACTGTCGGAGTCCAGGAAGACAGAATTTGATCGTGCGGACAGGTGGTGTGCTGAAGACAATGACTGGAGGGATGAAAAGAGACAGCGGCGGGATGAAGAGAGTAGGTGGCGTCAGCGTGCAGAGAGAAGGCAGGATGCAATTCTGAGGCTACTGGAGGATCAAACGGAAATCCTCCGGCTTATGGCTGAGGAAAGGCGTATGGTTCAGGAAAGGCCGCCTGAGCCCAGACCGCCGCTACAGCCCCTGTGTAACCAACAGCCCTCCTTCCCGAGTCCCATAACCTCATCCCCGAGACGCCCAAGAACGCGTTTGGGCAGCCTCCGTGCACCCAACCACTCAAGCCAAGAGACCAGTCCAAGCAACAAAAGGCTGGCATTCAATAAGTTTTAAAGTGCTGTGTGTCCTTGTCCTTCCCTCATCCCCTCCTCCACCACCCATCCTGGTGCTTCCCTTCCTTCACCACCCATCCTGGTGCTTCCCTTCCTCCACCACCCATCCCGGGCGACCGTGGCAGTTACCCCCATAGCTCCCCCTCTTTGTTTTACGAATTAATAAAGAATGCATGATTTTAAAGCAACAATGACTTTATTGCCTCTGCAAGCGGTGACCGAGGGGGGGAGGGCAGGGCGGTTTGGTTAAAGGGAAGTAGAGTGAATGAAGGGGCGGGGCCTTTCATTAATGGGGAAAAACAGAACTTTCACACAGCATCCTGGCCATTCATGAAACTGATTTTCAAAGCTTCCCTGATGCACAACGCACCCTGCTGTAGTCTTGTAATAGCCCTGGTGTCTGGCTGCGCATAACCAGTGGCCAGGCGATTTGCCTCAACCTCCCACCCCGCCATAAACGTCTCCCCCTTACTCTCACAGATACTGTGGAGCGCACAGCAAGCAGTAATAATAATGGGAATATTGGTTTCGCTGAGATCTAACCTAGTCAATAAACTTCGCCAGCGAGCTTTTAAACGCCCAAATGCACATTCCACCACCATTCTGCACTTGCTCAGCCTATAGTTGAAAAGGTCCTGACTACTGTCCAGGCTACCTGTGTATGGCTTCATGAGCCATGGCATTAAGGGGTAGGCTGGGTCCCCAAGGATAACTATAGGCATCTCAACATCCCCAACGGTTATTTTCTGATCTGGGAAGAAAGTCCCTTGCTGCAGCAGCTGAAACAGACCAGAGTTCCTGAAGATGCGAGCGTCATGTACCTTTCCTGGCCATCCCACGTTGATGTTGGTGAAACGTCCCTTATGATCCACCAGTGCTTGCAGCACTATTGAAAAGTAACCCTTTCGGTTTATGTACTCGCTGGCTTGGTGGTCCGGTGCCAAGATAGGGATATGGGTTCCGTCTATCGCCCCACCACAGTTCGGGAACTCCATTGCTGCAAAGCCATCCAGTATGAGCTGCACATTTCCCAGACTCACAACCCTTGGTACCAGCAGCTCGGTGATCGCCTTGGCTACTTGCATCACAACAGCCCCCACTGTAGATTTTCCCACTCCGAATTGATTCGCAACTGACCGGTAGCTGTCTGGCGTTGCAAGCTTCCACAGGGCTATCGCCAGTTGCTTCTCTACTGTGAGGGCTGCTCTCATCTTGGTGTTCTGGCGCTTCAGGGCAGGGGAAAGCAACTCAAAGTTCCATGAAAGTGCCCTTACGCATGCGAAAGTTTCGCAGTCACTGGGATTCATCCCAGACCTGTAGCACTATGTGGTCCCACCAGTCTGTGCTTGTTTTCTGGGCCCAGAATCGGCGTTCCACTGTATCAACAAGCCCCATTACCACCATGATGTCCACCTTGCGGGGGGGCCTTTTTTGAGAGAGGTCTGTGTCCATGTCCTCATCACTGTCCTCAGGGCGCTGCTGTAGCCTCCTCGCCTGCTGTAGCTGTAGCAGCTCCTGGTTCTCGTTCTCCATATACTCCTGGACAATGCGTGTGGTGTTCATAACGGCGATAACAGCCGCGGTGATCTGATCGGGCTCCATGCTTTCCCTGGTATGGTGTCTGTAGGACAGCAGAGTGGGAGCAGAAGCGGCGGGTGGATAACAATGGTGTCAGCAATATGGTGCCCGCATGAAAAAAGGCGCGAAAGGATTTTGGGCTCCCCCCTCCGCTGCTTTCTCGGAGGGAGGCGGGAGCAAGGGTTAGGTTCCTTTCCTTCTAACAGCAGATGGTACAATATGCCGGGAAGCAAGGGTTAGGCGCCTTCCCTTCTAGCTGCAGATGGTTCAATAGGCTTGATATCCATCATCATATCCTGGCCCCCTCAAGGATTGAACTCGCAACCCTGGGTTTAGCGTGCCAACGCTCAGACCGCTGAGCTATCCCTCTGGCCCGTATTACAGCGCGACTGAATCCCCACTAGACCTAATGTCCAGGCATACGCTGGAGATGTACGGTAATTGTGAGCTGAGCAGGCTTCCGTAGCAAACCCGTAAACCCCAGAAAAAAGGCGCGAAAAAGATTGCTTTCACGGAGGGAGGGAGGGACGTTTGATGGCTTGACGACATGTACCCAGAACCACCAGCGACAATGTTTTCTGCCCCATCAGGCTTTGGGATCGCAACCCAGAATTCCAATGGGCGGCGGATACTGCGGGAACTGTGGGATAGCTACCCGCAATGCAACGCTCCGAAAGTCGACGCTAGCCCCGATACTGTGGACACAGTCCGTCGACCTCATGGTCTTAATGCTCTTTAGTGGGGACACACACAATCGATTCCATAAAATCGGGTTTTAAAATATCGACTTCTATAATTTCGACCTAATTCTGTAGTGTAGACGTACCCTTAGGAAGTCAGAAGTACAGCTGGTCCCTCTGCCTCATTACAATGTACAGCTTAGGTTTTCTACAGAGAGCCTGGAGCCCACTGGCTCACAATGTTCTACATCACTCAAAGGCGGCTGGTTCCTCCAAGAGACTTCTACCTTGTAGAGCTACAGGTCTTTCATTATTTCCATTCATCATAAGTTTATCTTTGCCCCTAAACAGACTTCAAATAATGTGCACAATGGACTACACAAACTCTAATAAAACAAAAAATACTATGCCAAATGATGATAAAAGAAATTTTACATGTGTTTTTTTAGCTTTTTTAAATAACCTTTACAATAGATTTTAACACTATGAAAGATTACATTTTTTTTAAGGCAGAGGACCCTGAGTACAAATTTTAAAAGTTTAATTTGTAAGCATCCATAACTTATTCTTGTCTTGTTAACTGCCTTCCAGTTATCCAATGAAAGTACTGTGTACACTGAAAGTAATAATATAAACATTCTCCTCTACAGAATTATAAAGGGAACTAATATAGGGCTCCTAATGGAACTCGAGCTAGAACCTTAACTATGATGGAGTTCATTATCCAAGGTAATATTTAATGACATGAAAACAGCATGACTCTTCATGCTCTGCCATGACTCTAATGTCACAGTGTGGTCATCTAGCCATAAGAACATAAGAATATAAGAATGGCCGTACTGGGTCAGACCAAAGGTCCATCCAGCCCAGGATCTCGTTCACCGACAGTGGCCAATGCCAGGAGCCCCGGAGTGAGTGGACCTAACAGGTACTGATCAAGTGCTCTCTCCTGCCATCCATCACCCGCCTCTGACAAACTAAGGCTAAGGACACCATTCCTTACCCATTCTGGTTAATAGCCATTAATGGACTTCATCTCCATGAATTTATCCAGTTCTCTTTTAAACCCTGTTATAGTCCTAGCCTTCACAGCCTCCTCAGGCAAGGAGTTCCACAGGTTGACTGTGCGCTGTGTGAAGAACAACTTCCTTTTATTTGTTTTAAACTTGCTGCCCACTAATTTCATTGGGTGGCCCTTAGTTCTTCTATTATGGGAACAAGTAAATATTTTTCCTTATTCACTTCCTCCACACCACTCATAATTTTATATGCCTCTATCATATCCCCCCCATCAAGTGTGATACCTTGGCACACTTATGTGTACCTTGACTTACACGCAGCACTTTGATTCTTAACTGGGTTTCATTCAGTGAGTCCCATTTACCAGATTTATGGTCGTGTTTTAGAGTTTTTCTTTCTTATCAGAAGACCAACTGTATCAGATACTTTCCAAAGAACTGTCCTTAAAACATGGCCCTAACTTCACAAAATTTTGAATTTATAGTTTTCAATTAAACTTAAAGAATCTCACCTCTAAATTTAGTGTTCTGAGAAACTCCAAAAAAGGGATAACAGAACACACTCCATTTCCTAACCAGTATTAGGCTGCAGAAGACTGTCATTAGTAGTTTGGAGAGAGATATAACTGATTTCATCTGAGTAGTCCACATGCTCATGATTTGCACTGGAAAAGGTGGGTCTTCTTGTAGCCTAATCTAGGCTGTCAGGAGATAGTTTTGCTGTACTGTCAGAGTTGAGAGATGTAGCCTGTTTCATCTCTCCATTCATTATTCAGCAAGCTGCAAGGGGTCAGAGGTTCTCCAAAGACACCTATGCCAGAGTAACAGGCTTCAGTGAGACAGCTTGCACTGCTAGTGAGGTCCTGCTTGATGGAAATGACATGCCAGGTAACAGGGGCAGGAAAAGAATCAAATAGTGGATGGGCATTGGGAGTTGAGGCCTTTATATCAGAGAATTACAGTGCTTCCTGAAAATAAGGTTCACTCTGAGGTGCCAACAGTAAGGAAGTAACCCTACCTCTCTGGAATTTACCACCTACCACACTCCTGAACTGACAGGAGGTGGTGGGGTGAACAAGTAGGCCATCATCCAATAAGGCAGCAGCATCTCCCGACACTATCCTGCCAGAAGCACTATCACTACCCTGCCAGATATACACAAACACACACAGAGATACACACACGCACACACACACTGTAGCTGTTCTCCAAATTGTGGCCAAAGATGGACCCCAAAGCAAATATGAACTACTCTGAGATATGTAGGCCGTACATTTCAGCAAATGTACAATCCAACCCCCTCCCTACTTTTCTACTCTTGTATCATATGTGCACTCCTGCTCATTTTATTCCTATAATGATGCTAACTTCTATTCCTTCTTTATCCCACAAGCATCTTCATGCTTTCTTCCATATTGCCCATTCTGCATGTAACATTGTCCTTTGACTACTCATGAAAACATTACCCGCTCTTCAAGACCACCTTCAGCCACAATGCTTACAGTAAATTACCAATTGATAATGGTTTGGATGAAGACTAGAAGGGACTTATGATATTAAGGTGTTTATATCTTAGTGTATAAAAATCAATCAATCAAACTTTAGATGCATGTATATCTTATGTCAGTACATGCTCTTATCTCTCCCCCCCACCATCTCCCTCTTTACGCCTTGCTAATGTTTGTTATGCTCTCTATTAGACTTAGTCCTAAATTAGATTGTGAGCTCACTGCTGTAAAAGCTGTCCCCTCTTCTGTGTCTAGTTAAACAGGGACCTGGCTCTGTTGAGGCCCCAGGTGCTGCAGTAATAAAAATAATAAAATTATTATTCGAGAAAATTGACAAGGCAAACAAAGTCCGAGGAAGAAACGAGCCACAGGTTGCATCTGAGAGGAGCAACTTCTCCTTACAACTTTCAGGGACATCAGTTGAAGGGAAAAAAAGACTCAGCCATGAACAGAAGGTAGCCCCATTTATAGGGAAGTGCTGCTGAAAACTTCTGACCATTACGATCTCAGAAAACACTCACCCAACATCATTTAAAAGGCTAAGATGATAAATTAAGAGAAAAATAATACGTTATACCCTGATTGACAAACCCCATTCCAGTGAAGCATTAAGCCATTTTCAAACAGAAATAAGGAGAATTCTGGATAAGTAAATTAAAAAAGTGTGCACGCGCGCGCACACACACACACACGCAGGACAGAAGGCAAAACATACTATACTTTACATACTGGAACATTCTGGTTAATAATCTAAAATGAAAACCATAAACCATACCATACTTTGCAACTTCACAGGAAAATTCTCTCTTTCCCTGAAAGGATCAGGTGGTAATAGTAAATTTTATCTTAAAAAAATAAATGCAACCACTGACTGTAATGTTTGTGGTTATTCAGAAAAAGTAATCCTCAAATTATAATGTCTGTGGTGGTAAACTACTACACAAAGTGCTTCCAAGATCAGACATGGTTAAAGCCTGTATGCAGTGGAGTACTACTTTTCCATAACTTTGCCAGTACAGCAAAAATAAACGTATCTAGTGACAGGCATCTCTTCTGACCCAGGAAGATCAGCACTTTTCTTTCTTACGCAGTCATCATTCAGAGAACATCAGATAAATGCAATATGTCCATCAACGTACTTATGGACTCATAAGACTCACTTGTTAATCATATGCAATATAAGGTTTCTGGAAGAAAGTTAAACTTAATATTTTTCAAATATGTCCTGTTTCTTTCCCACTTTTTTTCTTTGTATTTTCCTACTGATATTCCAAGCTTTCTGTTCAGTAAACCTCTAGTGCTATATAACACCTCCCCGCGCCCACACCCCTCCACACACACCAAACATTACAAGTTTATTATCTACCTAGCTAAAGGCCAAATTAATCACTTAAGGTAATCTAAGAATCACTTCCCCACTACTACATTTTATATATGACACTTTAGGTCAAATTTTTAAATCTGGTTGTCGAACGTACAGCACTCAAAATTGTATTTAGCTACCTGAGTAGAGATAGTTATCTATTCATCAGGTTACTTAGGTACCTAAATCTATATGTAGGTACCAACTCTTGGCAACTACGTTTGGAAGTGTGATTATGCCATCAATATTTATCTTTAATTATTTACTTATCAGCATTTCTATGGTGTTCATCATCATCTTATCTGAACACCTAAAATAAATGAATAATTTAGGACAGGATTCTAGATTCCAAGGCCAAAAAGTACCATTGTGATCATCTAGCCTGACTCCTGTATAATACAGCCCATAGAATTTCTTCAAAATAATTTATACAGCGTATATATTTTAGAAAAACATCCAGTCTTGATTTAAAAATTGCCAGTGAAGAAGAATCCACCAGAACCCTTGATAAATTGTTCCCCTGGTTAATTACCATCACTGTTCAAAATTTACACCTTATTGCTAGTCTGAATTTGTCTAGCTTCAACTTCTAGCCACTGGATCATGTTGTATCTTTTTCTACTAGACTGAGGATCCCATTATAAAATATTTGTTTCCCATGTAGGTACTTATAGGCTGAATCAAGTCACTCCTTATCCTTAAGACAGGTTTTCTAATCTTTTGTTCACTCTCTTGGCTCTTCTCTAACCCGTCTCCAATTTATCAGCATCCTTTCTGAACTGTGGGCACGAGAACTGGACACAATATTCCACAGGGATTGCACCAGTGCCAAATATAAAACAAAAATTACCTCTCTACTCCTACTGAAGATTTCCGTCTTCTCTTCATGTCATTTGCTTCCTTGATTCATTTTGTTCTCAGCATCTTGATTCTATGCTAAATGAGTGCTCAGATCTTTCCTCTTTTTGCCCTCCTTTTTGTTATTAGTTTAATGTGCTCCAGATTACTCTGGCCAGCTTGTCCCAGAAGAGATTGGTCCTCCTCCTCCTCGAGGTGTAGACCATCCAAACTCTACTACCCTCTTTCCCCATAGAAGATGGACCAATGTTTCACAAAACCCTTACTTAGCCATCAGTTGACTTCCAGAAGCTTCTGCCTTTCTTTTGCTCGCAGCACAGGAAGGATCTCAGAGAAGATTCTCTGGACATTTCTCTTCTGCATGCTTTGACTTCCCTGAAGTCATCTATTATCTGTGAAATCTACAACACTGTAGTGTTATTAGTGTCAATATGAATTCCCTGCAAGGACTGTGTTTTCCTTGGATGGCTGGAGAACTCTATGTGCAAGCTTGCTTTTCTTAGAGGTTGGACTGAGCTGCCATCCATGGATATGTCCTGTACATCTCTCTGTTCACTTGAACCAGCTGGATCTTTAGAAGTATCTTCCACAATTTCAGAATTGAAGACCTGGTATCAATTGGAAAATTCTAGCTGTGTGGAATTCCTCCTGGTCCTCTTCTCTCTGGTGGCCACAACCTGCCCAACCTCATCTGTCTTCAGCCTTGAAGAATGCCAGTGTGATTTCTTGCTTTTGGTGGTTATGAACTGCTAGATCCCTTCTCTGACTTCCTGTCTCTCTGTCTCCTTGGTGGTGAGCTCCTTTCTTCTTTTAACCTGGGGTACTGGTGTTCCCTGTACTTGGCTGTCAAAGAACTCCTCAGCTTCTCTGATTCTCAACAGCCTCTCTACTTGTACCTCCCATCCAAGAATCTTTTTACTCCATCAAAGCCACCAACTTACACTTCATGCACAGGAAGTCCCTTCTAGTTTCAGACAGGACAGAAAACATGATACATCCATTGCAGTCACCTCTACTGTTTCAACACTGGCTGAATCTGGAAGGAAAGCCCCTCACACTCTCTCCAAATTCCCTCCAAAACTCCTCAGTTATCTGCCTCCGTTTGAACCTCTTGAGCTCACCTAGCAAGTGACTTTTTATACCAAGTCTCCATGCTAAACTCAGCTCAGCTCCACCCCTCACCACCAGAGAGCAATTAACCACCCAGAGACTTCTAATGGCAGGGCTGATCAAAGCTCTAATGGGTCATAACCTCGTAGTCTTTACCAAGGCACCAACAACAGACCTGTCTTAGCTGCTTACTCAGGGGCACACGTACACAGAGAGCAAGCAGTCAAAGAAACAACCCACAGATGGCCCAAACACACCACTCACCGAGCCTCACTATCTCTAAGCACAGAGTCTGCAGTTATGATCTCCCAAACTCTCCCATTAGCGATCTCTGCATGCAGCTATTCTGAAGTTGTAGGTCAACTTATACTTAGTTATTTCTCGCACCAAACTCCCATTGACCTCCATGAGAATTTGACTAGAGGAAGGAGTAGAAAAAAAAGCGTAAACACCTCAGGATTTGGCCTACATAAGAAAAGCATGGTAATAGTGGAGTTTTGTTTCCATCCAGTGCAAATCTCTCTATCCTGACAGATAATTATCAAAAAGTTCACAAAAAGTCTACCAAGAACACTATATGAAGGGCCCAAATCTGTGTTCTTAGAAACCTATAGTAAAAGTCCAACTGATATGACAGAGAGTATATTTGTCCCCTCATCTGGGATCCGGTTCAAATGCCTATGCCATTTAATCTGCTTTTCCTCTCTTTATTCTTCTTCCTTTTTTGAGCAGCAAGAACCAATGGATTGCAAAAAGATAATAAGAAATAAGAAAGAAGGCTGGGCTGGGCAGCTTTTTTACCGGAAAATAGCATGTTGCCTCTGCACGCACACTGGTGTTGTAAGCTCTAGATCTATCTAGAAGGCAGTATCTATTGCAGCCATGTCCAAATTTCCTCCTGGCTCTGAACATTTGTTGTAAAACTATATTTAGGTCAAAGCCCTCAGTTAATTTTTATGGTTTTTTAAAAATACAATCCAAGAATCATGAACAAAACAAAACAAACAATGGAGGAAGGCAGTGAGTGTTGCTCTGTAGAGGCAGTGTACTTTGACAACTTCAGTAACACGTGAGTAATTTTTCCTTCTCCATTGGGAATCATCTCTTCAGAGGCCCAATCCAGGGAGGCAGAATGGCAGTAACAAACCTTAGATGAGGACTTGGGAATAGTTAAAGATTAAAAATACAGTGGGGAACCAGTTTGGAGTACTTCAGGTCCAGGTAGGATGGAACCAAAGACTCCAGCATAATAAAAGTTGGATGGATTTGTAAGACATCCTCTACTAGTCGACGTTTCAGTAAACTCTCACAGTCAAAGTGGGCTAAAGTTTAAAGCAGATAGAAAGTGGAAATGTCCCTTAAGGAGTGAGTTTTTCTCAAGCACTTTATGAAGTGTGTAGTGGCACTGACATACCATTTTGCTAGGAAATGCTGCCAAAAACCAGAACTACTTGTCTGGATCCATATGATTGTGGACTTGAACAACAAGACACCATAATGATGCAGGCCTATCATAAAACAATGCTATGTACTGGACTATTTTTTTCAAAAAAGCTTAAAATTAACTAAAGAGTGACTACTGAAAACCTACTGCATCTAACAAATACTGTGGAGAGGGGCATCAAAAGGTGCAATGGATGGCTCAAAAGACTGCTGCCTGAACCAAAACGAAAGGAAGCGAGAGCAGACTTCCAGGGTTTTACAGTGTGAAATTCACACCAAATGTCAAGATCTTAGAGTGTGCACTTGGACCCAATAGTTACTGATTTCTCAATGATTTTGGGAACTGTGGTGCCAATGAATGAACTCCCAAGAGTGGGGGGTGTGCAGAAGCAATTCTCGATGGAGAACTATCCGCTAGAGCAATTATATTTGGCAATACAAAAGAAAAAAGAGTGACACCCACACATTTTCCTCTCCCTCATATTAGCTTCCTTAATCTCCTATAGAGACCTACTGATCCTGAGCAATTAAGAAAATGGGAAGAGATGGGTGAAATTGAGCTATTTTAAATCTAGGGATCAGAAAAGGCCATTGTGTTTGTAATAAACAAGACTGGAAATTTGATTAATAAATCCATAATAATTTTTTGACAAACTTTTAATTTATTGTGTTTTCAACCTTATCCACATGTAGGGCAATGAGGAAAAATATGACAAGACTAATATTACCATTCAGTCAAGACATTTAGAGCAGACTTAAACAATAACAAAAAAAGGCGGGGTACTCTTTAGTCCATGTTCAGTTCTTTATGCATTTCACTATATAGCCTTCATTCATTTATATGGATGGAGGATTGGGGAGAGGGAAGGAGAAGGGGAGGGGGAGGGGAGTAGAGGTCCTTCCAGAGATTCAGTCCAAAATTGATTCAGGCTTGCCAAGTCCATTGAAGGAAGCACTCCCTCAAGCACAAGTATAAATACCAATTAAAAAAAAAAAAAACATTTAGCAGCAGGGAGGTAGCCACTCATTTTTCAGGACTAAGTACCGTATGTCCTAGCCATTTAGTTTTACCTTCTGAGCAACAATATCACACTGGTATTTGTAAACTGATGAAATACTTTCAAGCACAGGGAGTACCATCTTAAGAATTTCTAATTACTCAAGTTGTTTCAACCCTTAAGACATTTACTGGTTTGCCAATAAAATTATATGGGACTTTCCAAAATAATAAACTATAAATCATAGTTTGCAAGGAGCTACACTACATGAACCCTCAGTAATCTGAACATATTCAGTTGTCTTGATTGCTCAGAGGCTTACTGGGGACAGACTACAGAGAAGTTCACATTTTTTCCATAAGTTATTTGGCTAAATATGTGTTCCAAAATATATTTTCTTCGTATATTTCAGTATATCTCACTTGTGGCTTGGCTGAGTGAAGTACTGCAGCCTCAATTTTCCTGAAATACTTTCCCAGTGCAATGATCTTTACATTTTGGTCCTTTTGCTCATGTCCAAGAGGAAGCAGATTTTATATTGGTTCTTTTAATAAATGGGAGGTTTTTTTAGTTATTTGCAGACATCAAAACGCTCTTCTCGTCCCTAAATTACCTGCTGTGAGGAATATGGTTGCGGCAGATTTAGGTTCTTTCCCTTAATATTCAGGGTAAACTACTGTAAATTATCCACAATGCAGTATTGCAAATTTGACCTTAAAATTTTAGAAAATGATAGGAGGAGATACTTTGCCTTCAGCTCCTGGGAGGGCTACTAAACTCAAACTATAACCTAGACCTGACTTTCCAGGGCTTCAACTTCAATTTTATTTCTATTAATTTCTCCACTACTGTCTTTTATTGGTGTAAGAAAAGTTTTGCTCAATTGTTTAATCTATTTCTCTTGTGTTTTTCAAGTCTTAATATCTGAAGTTTCTATGTCCACCTTGCTTGTAATTAGGTTTGCAAATTTGTAAATTCATGGCACTACTCTGCTTATATTACCAACTGTCACACAACTAAAAGACTGTCACACCCTCTGTACTTTATCCAGAATATTTTGTTTAGCCTCATCCTATGTCCTCATGATTTTTTCTGGCCTTCCAAAGGTTCAAGGAGAGACACAGAGGATACTCCCCATCTTCTTCCTGGCTTGGGGGAGAAACACCCTTTCCACAGCTTCAATACACCATTGAATTGTGTGGTGAGAGCTCCCCCTCCAGTTTCAATCAATTTTAACTACCATAGGATCCATAACAGCCCCATTGCTTTTGAATTAAAAAACGTAATTTTGAAAAAAAATTGCAGTGGGATAGTTTTCCTGTTCCTTTAGGCATTCTTTTCTGTATTGACACCTACTAGAAATATAGTAAACCCTGTTTGCATGGAAGTTGCCACTGTAAGATGCATATAGTGTACCAAAAATAGAACAAAAATACTGGAGTTATGCCAGCATACATCAAGCCTACTGAGCATATGACTTCCTTACCCATAATGACTTTTCAATGTGTGGTACAAAGACCAGGAGGCCACTGTGAAAACACTACAGTATCTTTGTAATCAAGACTCTACTTATTTTAGGAAGTAGAGCGTCTTCTCCCCATACTGCATTCCAAAAATAAAAATGATACAGAGAAACCCTCTCCTGAATAAAACAGGTCTCTTTTATAAATCTGACTGTCCACCTGGATAACACATGTTTGAAAACTGAAAATCTCAGGATACTTTACTAAAAGGAAACAAACAGTCTCTTGGACTTACTAATACCTTACATCCTCTTGAGATACTTCTACAGAAAAAGCCTAACATTCCCTTGGTGATGTAATATATCTCATTTATCCCTGTCAGACTTATGAGGCCTCAAGGTACAGTATCTCCAGTTTAATATAAAAATCTCAGTTGTCCAGGTGAGTCAATATGTTCGTGAATATGTTAATGAAAACAAAGCGAGTGTTGATGATGTTTTAATGGTACCCACCCTCCCCAAAAAGGTCCTTTATCGTGCTGAAACTGGGTTACATTTTAATAGTTGACTTAATTGTGGAGAACTTTTACTTTAATTTACTATTTTTTAATTGGACACCAAATGATGCTGGACACCCCAACCAGCTTCCGAGACTGTTGTCAGAGCTATTAGCTGACAAGAATACATACATTAAAAAAACACCATACAAACTGAGAAGCAGACTCTGTTTTCGACTACAGATTCTACACTTCTCTCAAGGTCTGAAACATGGAGAGTAACAGTTTAATATGAGTGAGTTGTGTTAAATAAATTTGCTTTTATTCAGTTGGTGTTCAATTTGCATAAAATTATTTAACCCCCCCCCACAAAAAAGACGGTTACTCACCTTTGTAACTGTTGTTCTTCGAGATGTGTTGCTCATATCCATTCCAATTAGGTGTGCGTGCGCCGTGTGCACGATCATCGGAAGATTTTTACCCTAGCAACACCAAGTGGGTCGGCTGAGGCGTCCCCTGGAGGGGCGCCTTTACGGTGCCGGATATATGCCCCAGCCAACCCAGCGCCCCCTCAGTCCCTTCCTGCCAGCTGCTCTGATAGAGGGGAAGGAAGGCGGGTTTGGAATGGATATGAGCAACACATATGGAAGAACAACAGTTACAAAGGTGAGTAACCATCTTTTCTTCGAGTGCTTGCTCACATCGATTCCATTTAGGTGACTCCCAAGCCTTACCTAGGCAGTGGTGTCAGAGTGAGATGTCGCGAAGTGCAGAATTGCTGAGCCAAATGCCGCGTCACCTCTTGACTGCTGGACTATCGCATAGTGGGAGCAAAGGTATGTACCGATGACCAAGTTGCTGCTCTATATATTTCCTGTATTGGTACATGAGCCAGGAAAGCAGATGACAAAGCTTGAGCCCGGGTGGAGTGGGCAGTAAGGTGTGTAGTTGGGACACCAGCGAAGTCATAGCACTCACCGATGCATGATGTGATCCAGTACGAGATGCGTTGGGAGGAGATCGGGAGGCCCTTCATCCGGTCTGCCACGGCAACAAACAGCTGAGTTGTTTTCCTAAAAGGTTTCGTTCGCTCGATGTAGAAGGCAAGGGCCCTGCGAATGTCCAGGGAGTGTAGCTGTTGGTCGCGTTGAGAGGCATGCGGCTTCGGGTAGAAGACAGGGAAGATGATGTCCTGGTTGACATGGAAGGATGACACTACTTTAGGAAGGAAGGCTTGGTGTGGTCGCAGCTGTACCTTGTCCTTGTGGAACACCGTATATGGTGGTTCCGATGTGAGTGCCCTAAGCTCAGACACATGCCTCGCCGAGGTAATAGCTACGAGGAAGGCTGTCTTCCAAAAAGGCACAGGAGCGAGCAGGTGGCCATCGGCTCGAACGGAGGCCCCATGAGTTTGGAGAGGACCAGGTTAAGATCCCACGTAGGGACCGGTTGCCGAATTCATGGGAACAGGCGCTCCAACCCCTTGAGAAATCTGCTGACCATGGGATTGGAGAAGACCGAACGGCCGTTTTCGCCTGGGTGAAAAGCCGAAATAGCTGTCACATGCACTCTGATGGATATCGCCAAGCCTTGATGTTTTAAGGACAGGAGGTAGTCCAAGATTATAGGTATGGATGCCTGTAGGGGGGCCATGTGACTCTGAGTGCACCAGTAGGAAAAATGTTTCCACTTGGCTAAGTACGTGGTCCTGGTAGAGGGTTTCCTACTATCCAAAAGGACCTGCTGTACCAAGCGAGAGCAGCACAGCTCCAATTGAGTTAGCCATGCAGCATCCATGCTGTGAGGTGGAGAGATTGCAGGTCGGGATGACAGAGTCGTCCATGGTCCTGGGTGATCAGGTCTGGCCACAGCGGGAGCGGGATTGGAGTGTCCACCGACAGCTCTAGGAGAGTGGTGTACCAGTGCTGTCTGAGCCACACTGGGGTGACCAAAATCAGACAGGCTCTGTCCCTGCGCAGCTTGAGCAGGACCTTGTGGACTAGCGGGAATGGGGGAAAGGCGTAGCACAGGTGATCCTTCCACTGTAGCAGGAAGGCATCCAACAGGGAACCCGAGGAGCATCCTTGGAGAGAGCAGAACACCTGGCATTTCAGATTCTCGCGGGAGGCGAATAGGTCTATCCGGGGAAAGCCCCACTTCAGGAAGATAGAGTGGATGATGTCTGGGCGAACTGACCACTGGTGGGCCTGGAATGATCTGCTGAGGTGGTCCGCTAAGGTGTTCTGGACTCCTGGGAGAAACGACACCACCAGATGGATTGAGTAGGCTATGCAGAATTCCCACAGCCGAGTGGTCTCCTGACAGAGGGGGGAAGACCGGGCTCCCCCTTGCTTGTTCATGTAAAACATGGCTGTTGTGTTGTCTATGAGGACTGCAACACACGGCCTTTGATGCACTCTCGGAATGCTTGACATGCCAGGCACACTGCTCTGAGCTCCCGCACATTGATGTGCGGGGATAACTCTTCTGCCGACCAGAGCCCCTGTGTGCAGAAGTTCCCGAGGTGGGCTCCCCATCCCAGGGATGACGCGTCCGTGACTAGGGACACCGAGGGCTGTGGGGCGTGAAATGGCACCCCTTCGCACACTGATTTGGGGTCCAGCCACCAGTCCAGAGAGGCTAATATCCCTGGCGGGATGGTAACCACCGTGTTCAAACTGTCCCGACCTGGGCGGTATACTGTTGATAGCCAGGCTTGGAGCGGACAAAGTTGTAGCCTGGCGTGCCTGGTCACATACTTGTAAGAGGCCATGTGTCCCAGAAGGCATAGGCATGTTCTCACGGTCAAGGTTGGGAAGCTTTGGAGACTGTGGACGATGTTTGCCAGGGATTGGAAGCATGCTTCCAGCAGAAGTGTCCAGGCTAGGCCTGAATCTAAGACTGCTCCTATGAATTCTAATCTCTAGGGAAGGACAGTGAATTGGAAGTGCTGTTGATTTACCACAAAGCAAAGGAAGCGTCTGTGTGCTGGGTAGATCACAATGTGGAAGTACGGGTCCTTCATGTCGAGGGCGGCGTACCAGTCTCCCGGATCTAGGGAAGGGATAATGGTCCCTAGTGAGACCGCGGAACTTCAACTTTACCTTTAATTTGTTGAGTCCGCGTAGGTCCAGGATGGGCCAAAGCCCACCCTTGGCCTTGGGGGTTAGGAAGTAGCAGGAGTAAAAACCCCTGCCCCTTGACTCTCTTGGAACTTCCTCTATCGCCCCCACAGCTAGGAGTGCCTGGACCTCCTGTAGAAGGAGGTGCTTGTGAGAAGGGCTCCTGAAGAGGGACGGGGAGGTGTTCTGGACTCCTGGGAGAATGGGTGGGGGGGTGGGAGGGGGAAAGCAAATTGGAAGAAGTATCCCCTTTCCACCGTGCGTAGGACCCAACGGTCTGATGTTATGTGAGACCACGCACAGAGGAAATGGGAGAGAGAATTTTGGAAAGGTGAGGAAGGATCCTGAATGGAGACTAGTGCTCCGTCCTCGGGTGCACCTTAAAAAGTTCTGCTTAGGCCCTGCCAATGGCTTGGGAGGGCCCTGGCCTTGGCGCCCAGTTTGGTTTTCTTTTACCACCTCGGCCGCGCCATCTAAAGAAGTCCTGCCGTGGCCGAGGGTAGGATCTCTGAGGCTGCGATCTAAAGGGCCTTCTCTGCATCATTGGTGTATGCATTCCCAGGGAGCACATGATAATCTTTGAGTCCTCCAGACTCTGCAGCCTTGAGTCTGTCTTTTCAGAGAACAGACCCTGGCCGTCAAAGGGCAGGTCCTGGAGGGTCTGCTGCAACTCTGGTGGTAATCCAGAGACCTGCAGCCACGAGATGCGGCACATGGCTATGCCCGATGCCAGGGTCCTAGCCGCCGAGTCCACCGCATCCAGGGAAGCTTGTAGGGAGGTTCTAGCCACCTTCTTACCCTCCTCTACTAGAGCCCCAAATTCCTCCCTGGAATCCTGTGGGACCAACTCCTTGAATTTCTCCATGGAGTGCCATGAGTTATAGTCATACCGGCTCAGGAGTGCCTATTAGTTGGTCACCCTGAGCTGCAAGCCTCCGGCCGAGTACACCTTGCGCCGAAACAAGTCTAGGCATCTAGCATCCTTCGATTTAGGCACAGGGGCCTGCTGACCGTGCCGTTCCTTCTCATTAACCGAAGCCACAACAAGGGAGCACGGTTGGAGGTGGGTGTAGAGGTACTCATATTCCTTCGAGGGAACAAAGTACTTCCTCTCCACCCCCTTAGCCGAAGGTGGAATAGAGGCTGGCGATTGCCAGATTGTCTTGGCATTCGCCTGTATCATCCGTACGATGGGGAGGGCCACTCTGGACGGTGCTTCTGCCGACTGGATGTCAACCTCCACTACCTCCTCTACCTGCAGGTTCATAGTGCGCCACCCTGTGGAGCAGTTCCTGGTGGGGCGAAGGTCCATAGGGGGAGGGCCCAAAACCATGGTTCCCGCTAGGGGCGAGGGCCTGTATTGGCGCTGGAGCAGTCGGCTCAGAATCCCCCCACCCCCGAGGGGGCACGAGACACAGTGGCCTTCGGTACTCGGGGCGCCGAAGGGGCGGAAGGAGAAGCCCACGAAGGAACCCGTTGGGCCTGATGGTATGCCCAGGGGGTCCATAAAGACCACTGCGGAGGCCCTTGGCTCGGGTCCTGTCCATCCGGCCACTGGTCTGCAATGCCCTCTCCTTGGTCCTGGACACAGTGACCACCTTGTGAGCATGACGGACAATGGACAAGAGGCAGTCGGCATCTACTTGGGTTGCTTCCTCTTCTGGCCCGGAGATAGGGACCGGCGCCGTGGAGGCAGAGGTGCCAGGGAGGCCTGGCGTCGTGAGTAGCAGAGTCCAAATACGGTGCCGGACCAGTCGGTGCTGCAGGGGCACTCCGTACCGAGGACGATGGCGCAGAGTCCCAGAACACGGAGGAAGGGACTAGGCTAAGTGCTGCCTCCATGAGGAGCTGCTTCAGTCTAAAGTCCCGCTCCTTTTTGATCCTCGGCTTGAAGGCTTTGCAAATGCGGCACTTGTCCGGTTGGTGGGATTTCCCCAGACACTTGAGGCAAGAGTCGTGAGGGTCTCCTGTTGGCATCGGCTTCAGGCAAGCCGAGCCGGGTTTGAATCCCAGAGACCCAGGCATGGGCCCGGGTGCTGGGGTAGGAGAGCGGGGAGAAGACCCTGTTCCCCCCCACTAATTAAACTAACTATCCTAAGTAACTATTAACAACTACTAACAACTAATCACAAACTATTAACAGGTACTAAGCGAATGCTAGGGAGAGTGGAGACCAGCTAAGCTGCGCTCCCCAGTTCCAACGACTGTCACGGGTGGTAAGAAGGAACTGAGGGGGTGCTGGGTCAGCTGGGGGATATATCCGGCGCCATAAAGGCGCCACTCCAGGGGGCGCCTCAGCCGACCCACCGAGTGTTGCTAGGGTAAAAATCTTCCGACGATCGTGCACGCAGTGCACGCACACCTAATTGGAATGGATATGAGCAAGCACTTGAAGAACTTACTTTATGAATCCACAAAGATTACTTTATTAACGGATCATTTGATGGTGTTGCCTGTGATAGCAGGGGACTGGGCTTGATGAGGTCCCTGCCAGTCTTATGTTCCTTTCTGTCATTACCATTCAATAAATGTGCACTTTTGTTTTCTTTTAGGTAACCTGCTTAGAAAATAAAGTGAGAATTCATACTATATGATTCAGCATAAGAACATAAGAATGATCATACTGGGTCAGATCAATGGTACATTTAGACCAACATTCTGTCTTCCAATAGGGACTGGTTTCCAGATGCTTCAGAGGGAATAAACAGAACAGAGCATTTACTGAATGATCCATCCCATTGTCCAGTCCCACCTTCTCGAAGTCTGAGGTTTACAGACACCCAGTGCATGGGGTCAGCTACCTGACTATCCTGGCTAATAGCCACTGATGGACCCATCCTTCATAAATTTACCTAATTCTTTTTTGAACCCAGTTATACTTTTGGCCTCCACAACATACCAGGGCAATAAGTTCAACAGGTTGACTGTGCTTGTGGGAAGAAGTACTACTTTATGTTTGTTTTAAACTTGCTGCCTATTAATTTCATTGGGTGAACCCTCATTCTTGAGTTATGTGAAGGGATAAACACTTCAATATTCACTTTCCCCACACCATTCATGGTTTTACAGACCTCTATATAATCCTCACTTCGTCATCTCTTTTCTATACTGAACAATCCCAGTCTTTTAAATCAGTCCTAATACGGAAGATGTTCCATACACCTAATAATTTTTGTTGCCTTTTTCTGTACTTTTTATTCCCAACTCTAATATATCTTTTTTAAAATGGGGCCACCAGAACTGCATGCAGTATTCAAGGGGTGGGCATACCATGGATTTATATAATGGCATTATGATATTTTCTGTAGTATTATCTATCCCCTTTCTAATGGTTTCTAACATTGTTAGCTTTTTTGACTGCCAATGGATATTGAGTAGATTTCTTTCAGAGAACTATCCACAATGACTCCAAGAACTCTTTCTTGAGTGGTAACAGCTAATTTAGACCCCATCATTTTATATCTATAGTTGGGATTATGTTTTCCAATGTGCATTACTTTGCACTTATCAGCACTGAAGTTAATCTGCCATTCTGTTGACAATTGACCCCATTTTGTGAGATCCCTTTGTAACTCTTCACAGTCAGCTTTGGACATAACTATCTTGAGTCCAGCAGAACTGGAATCCTAAGTGCTTTATTATTGCTATGTGAAAACTGCAGTGACATTGTAGCAGAGTTTGGTTTTAGGATACGAGAGAGACAAGATAGGTGGGTGAGGAAATATCTTTTATTGAACCTACTTCTGTTGGTGGAAGGGACAAGCTTTCGAGCTAGACAGAGCTCTTCTTTAAGTGAAAATTAGCAGTTTGAATAAATACTGTAAATGACTGATTTTATTTTAGGCTTTCTATGAATTCCTTGAACTTTTGCAACTTCCTCCGAATTCTCTGAATACAATACTTCACACACTTTCAAAATAAAAACTTTTTGATTTCCTATGTAATAAACTATTTAATCTTCAGTTCCCCATTCAAAACAAAGACAGACAGATACAAGGATTCAGGGCCCTGGTATATTTTTTCCTGAAGCCAGTAGTACAACCTCATCAACACAATTGTACTCTTAAGACTTGGGGTTTATACCCATACTGTATGATCCTCACCACTCAAATTGTATCATTAGATTTTCTGGAATTTTACAGATACTGCATAGAGCTACTCCCCATCATATACAATCTAATAAATCTCTCTTATATAGTTTCTACTCCAGTACTATTGGATTTTTGAAGCATTCAAACATATTTCAGAAATGTCTTATGACAAGGTTCTTTTCCTTTGCCAGACATTCTAGTTAATCTATTTTTGCTTCTAAGCATTTCACATTTGTATAGATCTTCTCAGCTTTTAACTTGCATGGCATTGACTGAAGTTCTTTTTCTTGGTCCTGGGTAGTTTTAAGATAAAACTGAATTCCTGTTTTTCCACTGTTAATCCTGTGTCTACGCCCAACTGCACAATCTCCATGGTCTTCATGGTTAGTTGTGGATTTTGTCTTGCTCTGGGTTAACTTTCTGACATCAAAATTTGTTTCAGCTGTCCTCTACTTCTAGGTGGATTTTTATCCCATGGGAAGTTTGAGAGTTTTACTAGTGTCTTCAGCTTCTCATGTTGTTTTCAATCATCACTGCTAGGGTCATGCTGCCATGCCATAGAGAGTCTCATTGCCACTCACTGTAAAAACGGGAGATGTCTATAGTGGCTCTTTTTCTTCTATTTTTGCAGACTATGGTACTAGGGCAGAAATGCTCCACCTCCTTAACACTGACATGCTTCATTTCTCTTCCTTGTTGTAGTTTGGACCATTTCTTCATATTAAATTACAACAAGATAAAAATCTCTATGGCTATATGTATCTAGGTTTTTCACATCATATTCACCACCATGATATTCGAACACCTTCCAAATTTATGAAAAAGTGTACTCAAATATATTTGTATTTCTCAAAAGATAGGTTATTTTATTTCTTTCCCTTGCTGTTAATTTCAGAAAGCTAAGCAAAATAAGTGGTTTTGTCAGTGATATTCATGCTGATCTTTCCTAGTATTGAGTTCTAGATATATGTGCCAGTCACAGAGAAAGTTCTGTCTCCTGCACTTACAAGTCTCACTCTTGAGGCTGACAGTTCCATTGTTCCAAAGGATGGTAGATACTGGGGGAAGTCATCATCACACCAAGTGAGGCAGTATCTAAGGTAACTTAGATGAATCCTTGGTGGGCTTTGAAGAGAAGGAGGAAAACTTTTAATTTGACCCAGTATTCATTAGGAATGAAAAGAGGCAGAGTGCTTGGGTACTATACTCTGAGCAGCCTGTAATCAAATAGAGGTGATGTTTTTTGTTTATTTTATTAAACTCAGCAGTTTCTTTCCATGATACAAAGCATAATATAAAATCAAGCCTGGAGGTGATGACCCTGAATCAGTGAGGACTGAAGTGTGTGAAGCAACGTTCAACATAAATGTTCTCTCTGTATTGAAAAGGTTTAAGGATGCTCTTACTTTATAACAGAGTGTAAACAATTAAATCATATGTCAGTTTCATTTGGCATGTTACCATATTTTTACATTTCTTTATCTAGATGCTCAGAGATTGTTTACATGTTTTATTTTTAACCATCTTGGAAATTACTTAAGTGTGGTTATCCTTTGTACACAGAAATTGCAAGAAAATAAAATTTAGCTTGTGTCTGTCGAAGGAATAAAGCACAATGATGGAATAACTTGAAACTCAAATATGGTTCTGCTTCGTAAGCTTATGCTCAGACACATAATGTTAGCAGACTAATTGCCTGTCCTAATCGGTAATCTGCAAGATGTGCCAGATGTACCACTTGACTTTCAGTTAACCGATATGATAAACTAAAGGCTTCATCTAACATCTACTGATTATAAGATGTCAATTTATATGTAACACGCCCAGATTAGTTCAGCAGGAAAAACGTTTTTGTTTGACTTCCAGAATTTTATTATAGTGATATCTTATTTACTAGTGTCGTTTATCCAAACACATACAAATTATGTACATATAATACAGGAATCACTTTATTTACCAGTTTATTTAATAGCATGACACATAATTTTGCACAACTTTAGGGCAGGAAATGAAGAAGAATACGGTATCCAGTTAAACTGAAAAAGGAGAATGTATGTAGGGAAAATGCAGCCTGTTTCTTAACAGATGTTCTGCAGACTTGCTGTGACTTGCTAAGTATGTCTATTACACTTTAAATGCTAATGTTTTTGTTTTTGCTTATGTAGGGTTTACAAAATCATGGTAAAAAGTTAGAAACTCAACATCTGAATTAAATTCATTTTGCTCAAATGAATGAATGTCTTTGGACATTTTGGACCAATATCAAAATAGGATGCCAACAATCCAGTGGATTTCTTGGCTGCTTACTGAAAAAAAGAGGCTGTTATAATGGACGAGACAACACGGTTTTTGGAAGAATGTATAATAATTATTGCAACATATTTAATTTGTAGTTGCTATTATTTCCTTTAAAGCATGGTTGGGAAAGACTCTGTTTCAACTCGTATAAGTAACACATACTCAACCCTCATCGGAGCATTAATATCGCTTAAGAATTTCTCTAGAAAATTCTCACTATTCAGTTTTTTTCATTCATCCAATCTCCATTGCTTTTCTCTGTCTTCATTCTATATGGTATCTTAGAATAATTAGTGTATAAATAACGAGACACTGGAATTCTAGCCGACTGTAAAAGAAAGAAATTTGATGTTGAATTCTAAATATAAATAAAAGATACTTCATGTCCTGAGAATACAAAAGACAGACATATTTATGGTAATTAATATGCTGTTAAAGTGCCTAGAACCCTTTACATGTTTTGATAAAAACTGAATGTTTACATTTTTTAAAGGATCTAACTAAACATTATGTAGTCATTCAGAGGAGTTTAAACCTGGCTTTTGAAACAAAAAACACAAACAGCTCTATGCAAAAGTAAAATGTACTCACTTGACTGGTTTGTCTTTGCTCTTGCACAGCCTCCTGAACAACCTGAGCAATCTTTTCTTTGTCTTTGGCACATTTGGCCTGCCATATTTCTCTTTCTTCTGCATGAATTTTCTCCATGTTTCTCCTTTCCTCTTCGACTGCTTTTAAAATGGCCTCTTGCATTACTTCTTTTTCAATCTTTCAAACAAGTAAAGCAAAAGTGAATGACAAAAAATACTGAATGCCTGAATCGTTAGAATCACTTCATTTAGAAGGATTGGCAGGCTTACGCGATATAAGAACAGACATTTTCACTTCTATATCACTAGTGCATATCTGGGCCTAGGACAGTAATGCCCCCCAAAATATTATCATGGCTATTTGTTAGTTAATAAAACATGAGTTGCTGATTGGAGAACTTTGGCAGCAGTGTCCGTTCAGCGTGCGCATGCGCTGCTCTCCGTGCTCTGCCATGAGGCTAACCAGCATGCACAGGAGAACCCTCCTCAATTCCTTCTCAACTGCAGAGTCAATGACAAGAAACTCTGAAATAGAGGGGAGGAGAGTGGGGAGGAGCACCCATAGGGACACACATCTCGAAGAACCATAATTACTGCACAAGGTGAGTAACTTCCTCTTCTTTGAGTAGTGTCCCTATAGGTGTTCCGCTGTAGGTGACTCCTGAGCAGTGCCCCCAACGGCAGGTTGGGGCTTCGGAGTTGAGTCTGTGATAGGTGATAGTACTGAAACTGTCATCTATGGTAGAGTCTCCCAGGATGGCATAGTGTTCTATGAAGGTATGCGCAGACGCTCAGGTAGCTGCTCTGCAGATTTCTGATATAGGGATACCCTTGGAGAAGACGACTGCCGAGGAGACCAATCTCATAGAATGAGTGCATATTTAAGATGGGAGTGTTGCGCTGTGAACTGCGTAATCGAGTTTGATACAGTTAGATACCCATTTGGAGAGTCTTTAAGCTGAAATCGATGTTCCTTTTAACCTATCTGCACTGGAGCGGAAGAGTCTCAGAGATTTTCTAAAAATTCTTGTCCTGTCCTCACGTCAAGTGTATGGAGGATGGCTTCCCTATTATCCTGATGAAGTTTGGGATAAACAGTAGGAAGGTGAATGGTTCATGTGAAATGCATAAGTCACCTTGGGAGTGAACTTCGGATGTAGTCTAAGCATGACTTTGTCAGGGAAGAACGTAGGGCTCACTGTGGGGACTCATGGCCCTTTTCTTAGTGGCCTTACATGAGTGGCTCATGGACATCTACTTGGGCTCACCTCCCTTTGAAGTAGAAGGTTGTGGTGAGATTTCTCACTGTCCAGGGGACCGCTGAAGGGCTGTCTCCATGAGTAGGACTTTAAGCATCAGTTCTCTGTCTTTTCTGGATCTGGGCTTCAGTTGCTGGACCAAACCACACTTCTGTTGGATGTTTCTCTCTCCCAGGCAGTAGTAACACAATGTCCATAAGTCACTGGGATAAATTCCTTGCAACCGAGACACTTATTGAAGCCCAAGGAGCCGGGCCCTGTCCGGGTGGCTTCCCTGACAGGGGGTTGAAGAAAGAACCAAGTCCTTTTCTCCCCCTGCCCCACAGACACACCTTTTTTTTTTTTTTTAAAGGCAACAGCCAAATAAAAGATAGATGAAGAAAAGAAAAAAGCTTCCAGCGTAGCTAACGGTTAACAATTCTAAAGAGGTTAACAATCTGCTAACGAACAGCTAAAGCACTGTCTCTAGCCAGGAGAGATTGAGAAGGAACTGAGGAGGGTTCGCCCACGCACGCTGGCTAATCTCGTGGCAGAGCCCAGGGAACAGCACATGCACAGGCTGGAGGGACATTGCTACCAAACTTCTCCAATCAGCAGCAGAGGGATGGACACACACCTACAGTGGAGCACCCACTACTCGAAGAAGGATACTACTCGAAGAAGAATGGGGCCTAAGCAAGCCTCTCAACCCCAGAGGCCGTGTCTCCAGGCCAGGGTTGAGGCATATTAGTAGGGCAATGTGGAAGAAGTTTGCATATGCATGTTTGTTCTGTGGTTAAATATAGAACTTCAGTCTTTTCCAATTATTAACTTAAAATAATTTAATGATAAAATAAATATATCTTTCCCTATAAGTATGAAGAAAAAGAAGTGGCCTAAGAGTGGCTAAAGGCACAGGTGTTCAAGAAAGTCTTATTAACCTTGCAGACCCAAATATTAAGTTCCACAGCCTTGAGATTCAAGAGAGTTGACAACTAGCCACAGGTATACCACTATCAACCAGCAGGCAAATTACATATGTGGATCACAGTTTTCATTGGAGAAAACCAGATGTTTTTGATCCTGTAATAGAGTGGGGCCAAATCAATTGTGTCTGTTTCTCGACATATGGTGTTACAGATTTTCCCAGAGTCTTAAAAGATAGGCAATTATTTTGTCCATAATGTTACCTGACTTTTGTGCTGGATTATATACCAAGATTTGATATGAAAATATAGCCTAGAAATTATCACCTAATTCCCTTATCTAATAATAATTTTACTGTGTCCAAGGCACTCATGAATGAAAAGCACTAAACAAATCAGACAGAAAAGGTGAAATGTAAACATTTTATTAAAAACAATATACATTGAATCACATAGGACAGTTTAAATGGATTACATTTAATTGAATGAAATATTTTGTCAATACTTTTACAATTTTCTACTAAGGATATATGATACGTATTAGACTATTAACTCACACATACTTAGGTTTTTCTTCTGGAAATGACTTTTCTGTTGTAAAATATTAAATAAAACACAAAGTGTCTTGACAAATGCAATGACGACTCTGGTATCTGTTCTTGAAATAAAAAACAAAACACCAGTGCTGTCAGCTGGAGACTATGAAAACAGACTGTTTTGTTTAGATACCACAAATAACTACACTGTAATAACCCAAGGACTCAACATCATAAAAAAGGCAAATTAATACTGGTGCTATTTTCATTAGCAGAATATAAGAAATTATATTTTGCATCAGCAGTTAGCAGATTTCCATGATAGCCTCTAAATCTCGTAGGAGTCCTCATGATTTGTATAAGTATGACCCTTTTTAAACATAGTTGAAATCGTACATATTTAGTGGACCTGGACTTTCATGGATCTAGTCTTAGAATCACAGCCCAATTCCTGAACATGACACTCCTGAATGAAACACGTGGTATTTATGTTGTATATCTACTATTTAACTAGAATTACCTTAGCAGCAGCTGCCAAAGCCTCTTTACTTCTATTCTGTTGTTCCTCCAAACATTTTTCCAGGGCTTCCTGCAAATATGTAAAATAAAGTTGTAACACAGCATATGAGGAGTGGGTAGAATTTGGTTCACACACTCAAAATATTTATAACTTGATCCCACTCCCATTAAAGTAAATGGCAAAGCGCCTACTGACTTCAGTAGTATAGGATCAAGCACTTGGTGTACTCAAAGCATTACCTTATGGTTCTGTGATTGTTGCATCATAGCTTCTTCTACTTTTTGTGCTAACACTTCTTTCTCTGTATCCAACATATCAAGAAGTCTCTGATGCTATAAGAGAAAATCGTATTATTGCAACTATAGCCTCGTAGTACCCACAAGGATAAGGAGTTGGTGAAACACTGTTAACTAGACATACATTTTGCTTATATGACCAGTGGAAAAACTAGAATTGTCTAAATTGGTTGTATAGATACGAGTATTTATAGTTGCTCTCTTTCACATAGATTTATATTCAGATTAAAGTTAGTATATCCACACTTTATGTTAAATTCCACATACGTATTTAAATGAATACTCATTAAGTAATTTTGCCATGGCTATGTTCATAGGTTTTGTAAGAATAATTATCTGGGTGACATAACCCAATTTATTAATATAATCTTTTATTTTATTTTGTGTACATAAGATTGAGGGAAAATAATAGAAAATTATTAATTTATCAGATATATCTCATGTTACTTTCAGTTCCCTTCATTGCTGCTGGTATTTAGGAACTAATCTAGATAAATTGGGTTATGCCACACAGATAATCTAGATTAGTTCCTAAATACCAGCAGTAATGAAGGGAACTAAAAGTAACATGAGATATGGCTGATAAATTAATAATTTTCTATTATTTTTCCTCAATCTTATGTACACAAAATAAAATAAAAGTTATATTAATAAGTTGGGTTATGCCACCCAGATAATTATTCTTACAAAACCTATGAACATAGCCATGGCAAAATTATTTAATGAGTATTCATTTAAATACATATGTGGAATTTAACATAAAGTGTGGATGTACTAACTTTAATCTGAATATAAATCTATGTGAAAGAGAGCAACTATAAATACTCATATCTATACAACCAGTTTAGACACCATACTGTTTTAAGGGCAGACAATGAGAGCAAAAATTGCTGCTTTATTTCAATTTTCTTGTAATTTAAAACATTTTTCAAGGAGACAGTGAATGCTGACAATAAGTGACCAAGTAGTTTATGTCTGCTTATATAATCTGTCATCACTGTTTCTAATTATAATCCTTTCATCTATGTTTTTTCAAGAAACCAAGTAAAGCATGCACAAGATGTGGTTTGCCTTTTAAAAAGTCTGAGCTGTGATGGAAATCTAAAAGTTATTAATGGAAAGTATTGATGCCATGTGTATTTGTCAAGACAACTGGTTAGCAAATCAGTAAACCTTAGCACATGCTGGTTAAGTGATGATTACAGTAACTTGAAATCACATGTACAGTATCAGTAAAAAAGAACATTTCATAAGATCAAAAACAAACACATGAAATAAATTTATAACAATATACTAGTTAAAAATATATTGACTATAAAGCCCTCACTTTGCAAACACATAAGCACATGCTTACCTTTAAGCATGAATAGTCCTTTTGACTACATATTCTAAAATATATTATTCTACAGTATGAAATCTACTATGCTTTATTTATGAGTTTCTCTAATACCAGCATGAAATCTATTATCAAACTGCAATGGTATTACGAGACATTTTTATATCTGAAGAAGAGAACAGAAAAATGAAGACTGCTTTATAAAACAAAATAAAATGCAATTAATAAATGCAAAATAAAATGCAGCTCAAACATTCAAGAAGACATTTCTTTGTGAACTTACTTAAAACAGTTCTTTTGGTGGAGCAGACACACTTAAAAGGGAAACACCTGTCCCAGCAGTGAAACTCGCATAAAGATTATACTTAAATTATAGAATCATAAAAATGTAGGACCAGAAGGGACTCAAATGGTCATCTAGTCCAGTCACCTGCACAGAGGCAGGATTACATACTATCTGGACCATCCCTGACAGGTATTTTTCTAACCTGTTCTTTAAAACCTCCAATGACAGAGATTCTACAACCTCCCTCTGTAATTTATAGATTTATGATGTGTTTTCTAACTGTCATTGCAGGGTCATATTTTCAGATATTAGCCTTCATCGCCAGGCCATCTTAAAATATCAATTTTTATTTTTTCCAATAACAAATGCTCAGTATTCAAAATGAAACAATAAGCAGATTTTGTTTATTAGTGTGATGGGGTATACAAACTCCAGCCTGGGTTACAAGGGATTAAGGAGCTTCTCTGGGCTGGATTCTGCACTGCCCTGCCACACCTGCAAGAGATGTACAGATAAGAGGACGAGTAAAAGGGAGTAGAACAGCTCACTTGTAGGAAGGCCAGGGAAAAGATAGGAACTTTACCTTGCGGCTGCTGAGGAAAGGCCTGAGGGAGAGCAAGACCATCCCCATCAGCGACTATCTGAAGGTCCGTCTCTGATTGCCTTCCTCTTTGGGTCTTTTTCCCCTTTCCACATATTAACCCAGTTTATTTGTGTTGATTCCCCAAGTTTTGTTTATGGATTTCTGCTGAAGGGGACAGAGTTGGAATTGACCTGGCTGGAAGGCCAAGGCCTGAGAGGATGCAAGCACCACCCCTAGGTGGAGAGAGCACAGCATGCCCAGCCACAAAGAAGTGCCAAGTGGTGAGCTGATCCCCTCCACTCTTTTCTGGTACAGATTGCAAGCTTTGGACAATGGCAGGGTGGTGGGAAGTGGCCCAGTGAAGGCAGCCTTAAGGCACTCCTGGGTGTCAGACCCTTTTGTCATTCTAACAGGGCCCTGGGCTGGAGCCCAGTGGAGTGGGAGGGCCTGGGCTCCTCTACCAAAAGGCCCCTTCTGCAGGTCCAAGTGCCTATGTCCCTGACCACTAGGAAAAACTGCCCCACAAGTGAAGACCATTTAACAATCTGCTTTATGCTTCCTTAGTTAACTGACTACTAATAAGACAAAAATAAGTCTTATGTCCCCTCCTCCGCCCAAGATGAACATCTGTCAGTCTGAGTTCATTTAAAATGATATATATTGGTGCAAAAAGGACCTAGACATACATGCAGATACTGACTCAAATATAGGGCATGAATCAAAGCCCACTGAAGCCAATGGAAAGACCCTCATTGACTTCAGTGAGCTTATGATCAGATCCATATGGAAAATTTTCTTGGATACATAAGTCAACTGAGGAAACAACCTCTGATTCATATAATATATACTGTATATAGAATGGCAAAATTCTTTCTTCTAGATGATAATCTCTCTGACAGAATTAAAATCTAAGACAGTTATTTACTGTTTGGCACCAACTGTCATGTTTCAAATACAGAAATACCACAAGTTTTTCTTACAGCATCAGACTGGTCCCAAATACACAGAATGTTAAAAAAAACCCACAGATTTCTATTAAAATTCCTTTAAAATGATACTGAAGTATGCATTAATTCAATTCACTGTATGAGAATTGGAATTTATTGTTCAGAAAACAGTTCCAGGATTACAATCATGCAGGATACCAAAAGAGAAAATAAGAATGGATCTCTATCAAAAGGGCAACTTGCAAGATGCTGATCCTTGAGATGATCTCTGAAAACTAACAACTTTTTTTCCCCAAAAGACAGTGCACAATTTATCCCTAGAGTGTTCAGTTTGTTACTACCCTGAATTGCTAGTGATTGGCTATTACAGTGACAGGTGGTTTAAAAATACCCATACAGATTTACAAAATTCCACCAATTCTTGTAAATAAAGAATACCAATCTACCTAATAATTAAGAGAGATTAAACCATGAATATAAAAAGCTATTGCTCACACGACTTATAATCTTTGATTACAGTAACTGTCTGCCAGTAGCTGGAACTGGACAACAGGGTTGGATCATTCTATATTTGTCCTATTCTGTTCATTCCCTCTGAAGCATCTGGCACTGGCCAGTGTTGGAAGACAGGATACTGGGCTAGATGGACCATTGGTCTGACCCACTATGGCCATTCTTATATGCTTATAATTCTATGAAATTCCTGTAAAGTTGGTAAGCTTGGGGGGGCTTTTTATGTTGAACATTATTTTTCTCTCCATGTATAAAACACTTTTTAAAAAATCATTATCAATCTTTTGTGAATACAACACTGTGGGGATCATTTTGTAAATTAACTTGTCTATATATTGGAAATAAACACATTACTTTTCTGTATGTACTTGGCGTTCTTTCAATACGCAGATTAATGTCTGACAGATTTCACTGAGACTTCATCCAATACATTATAAATAGAATATTTTTTAAAAATCCCAAAATATTTACATGATAAATAGATCATAACTTCGACAAGGCCAGAAGCTTCTTGTGAATAACTTGGCACATCATAGAATATCACGGTTGGAAGGGACCTCAGGAGATCATCTAGTCCAACCCCCAACTAAACCATCCCAGCCAGGGCTTTGTCAAGCCTGACCTTAAAAACCTCTAAGGAAGGAGGTTCCACCACCTCCGTAGGTAACCCATTCCAGTGCTTCACCACCCTCCTAATGAAAATGTTTTTCCTAATATCCAACCTAAACCTCCCCCATTACAATTTGTGACTCCTTGTCATGACACTCTCATGTCACTCCTTGTTCTGTTATCTGGTACCATTGAGAACAGTCTAGATCCATCCTCTTTAGAACCCCCTTTCAGGTAGTTGAAAGCAGCTATCAAATCCCCCCTCATTCTTCTCTTCTGAAGACTAAATGATCCCAGTTCCCTCAGCCTCTCCTCATAAATCATGTGCTCCAGCCCCCTAATCATTTTTGTTACCCTCTGCTGGACTCTCTCCAATTTTTCCACATGCTTCTTTCCTATTATAATGTCCTTTCCTATTATAATGTAAATGTTTATTCATGTGGAATAATCCTTCCATAAAAGGTTACCTTCATATCTGAACTTCCAGAAGTTCATAGATCACCAAAAATGTTGCAACAGCTGTCCATACAACCCAGGAAAGCACATTCTCTTGTATTAGAGCTAGAGAAATACCTTGCAGAACTGTTTATTTGGCTTCAATGTTTACACTCAGCCAACTAGTTTTCTTTTTCAGGGTAGAAAGAATTTCCAGCTATTAAATTACATAAATCATTTGAAGAGAAATAAGTAACTGGGAAAGGGTTTGCAGAATAAAATACAGCAGATTCGCTCTCTCTCTGAATTGGGTCTTGAAGCCACAGAGCTTATATTTCATAATGAGGGTGTATATAATAAAGAGGATCAATATAACAGATTTAATGGAATTAAGGAGAGAGATTAGTAAACAATAGCTATTCTTCTTTGAGAGTCACCTTCATGTCTTCACTTTAGTGGAATATGTCACCATGGATGTCAAACTGTGGAACTGCCTTGAAAGCTGTGTCTGCTGGGAAGTGCAAAAAATCTGTCATGCAAGGGTGATGTCGTTACCCTACTCTATAAAAAGGAGTGCATCTCCCAACCACCTCGGTTCTCCCCCCCCCCCCCCCCCCGCAAAGCACAACATTCTGATACTATATAGAACTCAGAGATATAGGGGATGGTGGGTGGGTGGTGTGAATACATAGAAGTGATGCTCAAAGAACAGTTCCTGGTAAGTAATCTCTCTTTCTTCTTTGCATTCCCACCCTTAGGAGATTAGTAAGCAGAGCTCTACCAGAAGGACAGGGAGCAAGGAGTTCTTAGCTAAATATGGAGTATAGCACAGCTGTCCAAAACTGGGCATTAAAATGCAATGCTAAATAAAAGTAGTAGTGATTATTGAAAGGGTGCACCCAGGGGGAGGGATAGCTCAGTGGTTTGAGCATTGGCCTGCTAAACCCAGAGTTGTGAGTTCAATCCTTGAGGGGGCCATTTAGGGTTCTGGGGCAAAAATCTGTCAGGGGACAGTACCTGGTCCTGCTAGTGAAGGCAGGGGACTGGACTCAATGACCTTTCAAGGTCCTTCCAGCTCTATGAGATAGGCATATCTCCATATTATTATTATTAATCCAAGTTACTGCTTTGCAAATCTCCACCAGGGGCTTGGGCATGTCGCTGATGCTCCAGTGGCATTACCAGTCTCTATTCCTGGCTTTGAAACAGCTACTGTATGAATTTTGCAAACATTTTTTTATTCCAGTTTATCTATCTTTAAAATAACATATACTAATATTTACCTACTCTAAAGTGGTTTTATGCAGGGCCATGAATGTAGCGCTGGGGCAGGGGGTTGGGGTGCGGAAGGAAGTGCGAGGTGTGGGAGGCGGTGTGGTATGCAGGAAGGGGCTTGGGGTGCAGGAGGGGTGCAAGGTACGGCAGGGGGCTCAGGGCAGGGGGCTGGGGTGCAGGAGGAGTGCAGCAGGGGGCTCAGGGCAGGGAGTTGGGGTGCAGGGTACAGGACGGGTTTGGGATGCGGGCTCCGGCCTGGCGCCACTTACCTGGAGCAGTTCCGGGGTGGCAGCGGTGCCTGCCCTGGCCCCGCCCCACTCCCAGAAGTGGCCAGCACCACGTCCCTGCAGCCCCTGGGAGAGGGGATGGCAGAGGGCTCCGCGCACTGCCCTCACCTGTGGGAACCTCCCCTGAAGTGACCATTAGCCGTGGTTCCCCGTTGCCGGCCAATGGGAGCTGCAGGAGGCGGTGCCTGCAGATGAGGGCAGCGCACAGAGCTCTCTGTCCCCTCTCCCCCAGAGGCCGCAGCAACATGGTGCAGGCCGCTTTCGCGAGCGACGCCACGGAGGTGACAGTCCCGCAGGACGGATCTGATGGGCCAGATCCAGCCCATGGACCATAGTTTTCCCACCCCTGGTCTAAATAGTTAACCTTCACATTATCAGTTAATAACAGCTAATAAAATCAATGCATCCATGTTGGAATATGTGAGGGGTGTATGAATAGTAAACTGTGGGAGAACCCAGGAGGTGACTCTCAAACAGCACCAATGTCACCTCTTCTCCACACTTCTCTGAACCAGACATCCCAGCATTGACTAACTTGGACTCTTCTCCATTTCAAATCCTGGTAATACCTTTAATCCTTCTGCTGGAGTGGGTGTCCACCATTGAAGCAGCTAGTCACCCCACTACATTTTTTTCCACAGCTCAACTCTGTGCCTGTATCAACTTTTCTGGTTTTAATCCAGGAGTGCCCCTGGCATATCTTCAACCCCTTCATTGTAACTAAACAATGATTACTTTTCAATTCCATCAGAGGAAGCATTTTACAAACACTCATGAATTGAGCCTCAATATCCCTATGAATAGTACAGATGTAGTAAAAGCCTCATTTTGAAGAGGTGGGTGAACACTTTTCACAAAGCAATGACTCTATATCTCAAAGAAAACCTATACAACCCTTTCAAAAGATGAGTATGGGAGCTTAAATTCATAACTATGCCAGACACAAAAAATCATGGTCTTAATAAAGACATTGGGATTTACATCTTATGACAACCTGTAATTCACTAACCCCCCTTTTCGTTCTATGATTACAGGCGTGTTAAACGGGCCACTTCACTTTGAACAGTCCTTGGAATGTGCGCTAATTACTTATGCTAAATCTGTTCAATCTTGTATTTAGTTGTGACATTCCTAGTACCTTTCCCAGACCTGAAGAGGAGACTGTGTAGCTTGAAAGCTTGTTTCTCCCACCAACAGAAGTTGGTCCAATGAAAGATATTACCTCACCCACCTTCTCTCTCTAATATTCTGGGACCAGCACAGCCACAACAATACTGCATACAACTATCAAAGACATTTAAATACTAGGCATTTCAGTAGGGAATCACCAAACCTTCCCTGTAATAAGTCAACTGAATGTCTTCATCTCAAGGACCAGGTTTCAGTCAATAACCGACCAGGAAAACTCAGGCACAGCAGTATTTATTCTTTTTAACCTGTGGATAATTTAGATTCTCTACTTTTCCTGGAAATAAAGATACAACCACCCCTACACTTTCCAATGACAAGACCCAGGAAAAACGTTTTTTTGGAAATGGTCTTCAGTATTTAACAATTCAGTCTTTCATTCATCAGCAGAAATAATATACCACTGGACTCAGCTTTTCAAGGATTCTTTAATTAAAATGTGTTCTTCTGTCTTAATGAAATTCTCCTTTTCATTTCAGTTTCTCATAGAAGAATCCAACTGTAGGAGGAAATAACACAGGTCCTGGGAAAAGGCTCATTATTCCTATTACAGAGAGAACTGACTGAGATTATAAAAATACACAGTTACAGGTCTGAGGACTCCCTCTGGTTAAATATAAAATAGGTCATTTCAGGACACTCACTTTCAGTCATACTAAACATACCAAACCAAATTAATTGCAATTTACCAATTGTAGAACTGTATTTATGAAAATAGGTCTCTTTTTGTGCACTATTCAAAAATCTTATTAAGAGAATTTTCTTACCTTAAAATAAGTTATTTTTCCTTATAGGAGTATCTGTATGCCCAGTCCTGCACTGATACATATTACAGTGACTCCTGGCCAACTTCAACATGTGCTTGAATGAAGTGACTGAGGATCAGGGAACTAAAACTGACTCCCCGTTCTGCCCCCACCATCGGCAACACCACAGTTCTATTCGGGCAAGGTAGAGAATCTGCTCCTGTAGGTTCTTTTAAAAAGAAAGCATTTCCACCCCTGCAAATTCCTCAAATGATGACCCCTTGCTGCACAGCTGAAGTTCAACTTCTCCATTGCCAGAGGGGCCTCTAAACCAAGGCTGCAAGATTTATCCCTCGGAGAAAACTCAAAAAAAAGCATCAGTATAAGTTTTCTCAAAAGATAAAAGCTCACTTCATTCAATTTAAATAGAACAGAATTCATAACAAAATGACAACTGGAGTAACAAAACAATTAACATATAATACTGTGATGGTATACCCCATAAGGCTTTATGGCGAGATGTTTATAAATGTAAATATGATATAACTGGAATATGTTTTATGCTACATGTGCCGTGTAACATGTCTCTGTAAAAGTTATGATATACTGAATCTATTCTTCCTGTTTGTATGCATGTATCATTTTTGTAGTTGAAGTTATGAATATTGGTTGTATATTTGCTTGTTTTCTACATAGCCTTAGTAAGAACATTTGATCAGTGTCTGGAGAAAGGAATGTGCAGGTTAAGTGTCCACTCAAGAAACACTTAAGAGACAATAGAACTTGGAGACACCAATCCACATCTGAGCTTTGCCAGGAATGTGGCTTGGCTGGTAAGGAAATGAGTTGTGCATGGACATGTGACTTGCCCATGTGACCCCAAAACTCCATTTTGTAACTGGATGCTACACAGGGAGAGGAAGGGGTGTCAGCCCAGAGGAGAAAGTCTATTTAAACCCCTGGGAGACCCCTCCATTTTATCTTCAGCTGGCTAAAGAGAGCGCCTCTCCACCCCTACCCCCAAGGATATACCTGAAGGAAACTGGATCAAAGGACAATAACTATAGGGGGTGTGAGTGATTGATGGACCTAGGCTAGGAGGACCATAGCCTGTAAAAGGAAGTTTACTGGAACTGGTGAGGTTTTTATCAGTGTGATTAGACATAGACTTGCGTGTTTTATTTTATTCTACTTGGTAATTCACTCTATTTTGTCTGTTACTACTTGGAACCACTTAAATCCTACTTTCTGTACTTATTAAAATAACTTTTTACTTATTAATTAACCTGGAGTACGTGTTAGTACCGGGAGGGGGGCAAACAGCTGTGCATATCTCTCTATCAATGATATAGAGGGCAAACAATTTGAGCTTACCCTGTATAAGCTTTATACAGGGTAAAACGGATTTAGTCAGGGTTTGAACCCCATTGAGAGTTGGGCACCTGAGTGTCAAAGGCAAGAACACTTCCTAAGCTGCTTCCAGGCAGGCCTACAGCTGTTAGGGGACGAGGTTCAGACCTGGTCTGGGTTTGCAGCAGGCTAGTGGGTCTGACTCAAACCAGACAGGATGCTGGAGTCCCAAGATGGAAAAGGCAGGAAAGCAGGGGCAGTAGTAGTCTTGGCACATCAGGTGGCAGCCCCAAGGGGGTTTCTGTGATACCAACCCATCACAAATACTTCTACTCATGTAGACTGCAATTCAGCAATTATTTCGGCATGTGTGTAATTTGAATCATGGTAGTTCCAACTATGTTAATAGGACTACTCACATGCTTAAAAGTAGTTCACTGAATGTTGCCTTATATGCAGAGCACCAGCTGTACACAATATTCTGCAGAACACACAAAGGAAGACTCAGTTTTCACAGATCGTCCATTCTAATTCAGAAAGATATACACATACAATGTGGGGGAGTTTACAGGAAGGCTTGGAGGACTCATGGATGCAGACATGAGTTAAGGATTTCTTTAGTAAAGAATGAAAAAATACCTACCGGCAGTTCTCTTAGCAATATTTTTCCTTGTCTCCCACCCTACAACCAAGTTCTTAAGGCTCCACTTAACAGTAAAGCAGCGAGACAAAAAATGAAAATTAAGGGCAGTATAAAAAGCCTACTGTTCAGTAATGCAACATAAAACACAAAAGGAGAAAAATCTCACCACTTGTACTACAGTTCTTGACGGTTGTGTGAGAGAAGAATAGGGAAGAAGAAAGTCACAATATTATTGTGATGGGCAAATTAGGAATAACTAGATAGGTAAGATCATATAAATACACTTACACAAGTTATAAAACTGAAGAGGAAGGTTGCTATAGAACCTCTGGAAGCTAAAGAGCTATTTCCAACAGAGGTTGGCAAATCCAGAAAAGATTTAATTTGACTTAGCTAATGTGAGTGTCCAAGAATACTCAGGTTTCAGTGTAGTAGCCGTGTTAGTCTGTGTCAGCAAAAATAAAATAAGAAAGAAATACTTGTGGCACCTTAGAGACTAACAAATGTATTTCAGCATAAGCTTTCGTGGACTACAGTCCGCTTCGCCGGATGCATGGAATGGAACAGTCAGTGAGCAGATATTTATACAATCAGAGAAACATGAATACTCATATCAAATTCTGAAAGATTCCTAGCTGAACCCATTTAAGCTAAAAGGCGAAGGAACTGCAACACCAGTTTGTGGTTGTGGACTGGTCTAAGCATTAGTGGTCTAGAAAATCATACGACCAAGATCGGCGAAGTCTTAGTAGCAAAGAAAACTTGGATGTATGTTTTCAGCATGTAGAAATGCAACTTTTTAGGAGAGGAGAAATGCACTGAAAACTAGCACAAGAAAAGTCATAAATACAAGTCCTAAACCTAGACCTAGGTTTTCTCTTCAGGAAAGTAAAAATCTTCAAAACTCAGGGAAGGCAGACCCTTAACATAAGAACACTCAGAAAGGAAAAGAGTATTCTGAATTTATAAGTAAATGCAAATTGCAATTGCTATACTATAATGAGAACTACAAAAAGAAGGGTAGGGAAGTCAACCGACTCATGTCCATATAATACACTTTATCTCCAAAAGTGATAAATGTGACTGATCATTTTACAATTATCTGAAGAACTCACATCTATGTTGTTATCCGTAGACTAATATTTATCCTTCATATTTGTGTTATCTCATAAGAACATAAGAATGGCCCTACTGGGTCAGACCAAAGGTCCATCTAGCCTAGTATCCTGTCTTTCAACAGTGGCCAGTGCCAGGTGCCCCAGAGAGAATGAACAGAACAGGTAATCATCAAGTGATTCATGCTATCGCTCATTCCCAGCTTCTGATCAAACAGAGGCTAGTGACACCATTCCTGCCCATCCTGGCTAATAGCTATTAATAATGCTAATAATAATGACCTATCCTCCATGAATTTATCTAGTTTTTTTTTGAACCCTGTTATAGTCTTGGCCTTCACAACTTCCTCTGGCAAGGAGTTCCACAGGTTGACTGTGCATTGTGTGAAGAAATACTTCCTTTTGTTTGTTTTAAACCTGATGCCTATTAATTTCATTTGGTGACCCCTAGTTCGTGTTATGGAAGTGTTGTTTACTACTCATATCTACTTTCTCTACAACAGTCATGATTTTATAGACCTCAATCATATCTCCCCTTAGCCGTCTCTTTTCCAAGCTGAAAAGTCCCAGTCTTATTAATCTCTCCTCATACAGAAGCCGTTCCATACCCCTAATAATTTTTGTTGCCCTTTTCTGAACCTTTTCTAATTCCAATATCTCTTTTTTGAGATGGGGCGACCACATCTGCACACAGTATTCAAGATGTGGGCATACCATGGATTTATATAGAGGCAACATAATATTTTCTGTCTGATATTCTATCCCTTTCTTAATTATTCCCAGCATTCTGTTCATTTTTTTAACTGCTGCTGCACATGAGTGGATGTTTTCAGAGAACTATCCACAATGACTCCAAGAACTTTCTTGAGTGGTAACAGCTAATTTAGACCCCATCATTTTATATGTATAGTTGGGATTATGCTTTCCAATGTGCATTACTTTGCATTTAACAACATTAAATTTCATCTGCCATTTTGTTGCCCAGTCACCCAGTTTTGAGAGATCCGTTTGTAGCTCTTCACAGTCTGCTTGGGACTATCTTGAGTAGTTTTGAATCATCTGCAAATTTTGCCACCTCATGGTTTACCCCTTTTTCCAGATCATTTATGAATATGTTGAATACGACTGGGCCCAGAACAGACCCCTGGGGGACACCACTATTTACCTCTCTCCATTCTGAATACTGACCATTTATACCTACCTTTTGTTTTCTATCTTTTGACCAGTTACCAATCCATGAGAGAACCTTCCCTCTTATCCAGTGGCAGCTTACTTTGCGTAAGAGCCTTTGGTGAGGGACCTTGTCAAAGGCTTTCTGCAACTCTAAGTACACTATATCCACTGGATCCCCCTAGTCCACAGGCTTGTTAACCCACTCAAAGAATTCTAGTAGATTGGTGAGGCATGATTTCCCTTTACTAAAACTATGTTGACTCTTCCTCAACAAATTATGTTCATCTATATGTCTGACAATATTGTTCTTTATTATAGTTTCAACCAGTTTGCCCGGTACTGAAAACAGGTTTACAGCCCTGTAATTGCCAGGATCACCTCTGGAGCCCTTTTAAAAAATTGGCGTCACATTAGCTATTCTCCAGTCATCTGGTACAGAAGCTTTTTTAAACGATAGGTTACAAACCACAGTTAGTAGTTTTCAATTTCACATTTGAGTTCCTTCAGAACTCTTGGTGAATACCATCTGGTCCTGGTGACTTATTGCTGTTTAATTTATCAATTTGTTCCAAAACTTCCTCTAATGATTCCTCAGATCTGTCACCTAAAAAGAATGGCTCAGGTTTGGGAATCTCCCTCACATCCTCAGCCATGAAGACCGAAGCAAAGAATTCATTTAGTTTCTCCGCAATTGCCTTATCGTCCTTGAGTGCTCCTTTAGCACATCTATCGTCCAGTGGCCCCACTGGTTGTTTAGCAGGCTTCCTCCTTCTGATGTACTTAAAAAAAAATTATTACTTTTTGAGTCTTTGGCTAACTCAGGGATCTCAAACTCGAATCACCAGGAGGGCCACATGAGGACTAGTACATTGGCCTGAGGGCCGCATCACTGACACCCACCCCAGTCCTGCACCCCTTCCACGAGGCTCCGCTTCTTCCCACCCCTTCCACGCCCCCATTCCAACCCCTTCCCCAAATCCCCGCCCCTGCCCCACCTCTTCTCCGCCTCCTCCCCTAAGCGTGTGGCTCCCCGCTCCTCCCCCTCCCTTCTGGAAAGCGCTAAGCACCGCCAAACAGCTGTTTGGAAGCAGGAAGCCTCTGGAGGTAAGCAGAGGAACGGGGACGCAGCGTGCTGGGAGGAGGGGGAGTAGAGGAAGGGGAGCTTGGTGGGCTGCAGGAAATAACTCTGTGGGGGCGGGGAGCTTGGCGGGCCGCAGGAAATAACCCTGTGGGCCGCCCGCGGGCCGCGTGTTTGAGACCCCTGGGCTAAGTGTTCCTCAAGTTCTTGTTTGGCCTTCCTAATTGTATTTTTACATTTCATTTGCCAGTGTTTACGCTCCTTTCTATTTTCCTCACTAGGATTTAACTTCCACTTTTTCAAGGATGCCTTTTTGCCCCACACTGCTTCTTTTTCTTTCTTGTTTAGCCATGGTGGCACTTTTTTGGTTCTCTTACTATGTTTTTTAATTTGGGGTATACATTTAAGTTGAGCCTCTATTATGGTGTCTTTAAAAAGTTTCCATGCAGCTTGCAGAGATTTCACTTTTGGCACTGCACCCTTTAATTTCTGTTTAACTTTCTCATATTTGTGTAGTTCCCCTTTCTGAAATTAAATGCTACAATGCTGGGCCACTATGGTGTTTTTCCTGACACAGGAATATTAAATTTAATTATTTTATGGTCACTATCACCAAGTGGTCTAGCTATATTCACCTCTTTGACCAGATCCTGCGCTCTACTTAGGACTAAATCAAGAATTGCCTCTCCTCTGGTAGGTTCCAGGACCAGCTGCTCCAAGAAGCAGTCATTTAAGGTGTCAAGAAACTTTATCTCTGCAGCCCGTCCTGAGGTGATTGAAATCCCCCATTATTATTAATTATTATTTTTACTGAGTTTTTTTATTTTAAAAGCCTCTCTAATCTCCCTGAACATTTCACAGTCACTATCATCATCCTGGTCAGGTGGTCGGTAATATACTCCTACTGCTATATTCTTATCATTAGCGCATGGAATTTCTATCCATAGAGATTCTATGGTACAGTCTGATTCATTTACGATTTTTACGTCATTTGATTGTACGCTTTCTTTCCCATATAATGCCACTCCCCCACCAGCATGACCTCTTCTGTCCTTCCGAAATATTTTGTACCCTGGGTATAACTGTATCCCATTGATTATCCTCATTCCACCAAGTTTCTGTTATGCCTATTATATCAATATCCTCATTTAATACGAGGCACTCTAGTTCACCCACTTTATTATTTCGACTTCTAGCATTGGTATATAAGCACTTTAAAACTTGTCTCCTTTTAGCTATTTGCCATTACACAATGTAATTGAATGGGACTCTCTTTTATTTGACTCTTTGTAATCAGACCTGCCTGTGTTTTATCATTTTCCATCCTCTCATCCTCACTAGGACATAGAAATTCTCTATTAACAGATCCTCCCCTAAGGGATGTCCGAACCATGTGCTCCTCCACACCTGTCGGCTTTCCCTCAGCCCTTAGTTTAAAACCTGCTCTACAACCTTTTTAATGTTAGGTGCCAGTAATCTGGTTCCATTTTGGTTTAGGTGGAGCCCATCATTCCTGTATAGGCTCCCCCTTTTCCAAAAGTTTCCCCAGTTCCTAACAAATCTAAACCCCTCCTCCCTACACCATTGTTTCATCCACGCATTGAGACTCTGCAGTTCTGCCTGTCTCACTGACCCTGTGCATGGAACTGGGAACATCTCGGAAAATGCTACCATGGAGGTCCTGGACATCAATCTCTTACCTAGCAGCCTTAATTTGGCCTGCAGGAGCTCTCTCGTATCCTTCCCTATGTCATTGATACCTGCATGTGCCACGACCACCGGCTCCTCCCCAGCACTACACATAAGTCTATCTAGATGTCTCAAGAGATCTGCAACCTTCGTACTAAGCAGGCAAGTCACCATGTGGTTCTCCTGGTCATCGCAAACCCATCTATGTTTCCAGTGATCAAATCGCCCATTACTAATACCTGTCTCTTTCGAATAGCTGGAGTTCCCTCCCCCGGAGAGGTATCCTCAGTGTGAGAGGATACCACATCATCATCTAGAAGGAGGGTCCCACTATGGGATTGTTTCCCTCTTCTCCAGTTGATGCTCTCCTTCCCTGGGACTTTCATCCTCCTCAACAGCATAGAGCCTGATAGATTGGGGGTGGGGCCATTCTACTGTGTCCTGAAAAGTCTTATCTATGTACCTCTCTGTCTCCCTCAGCTCCTCCAGTTCAGCCACTCTGGTCTCCAAAGCCCGTACATGGTCTCTGAGGGCCAGGAGCTCCTTGCAGCGAATGCACACATATGCCACCTGCACATAGGCCAGATAATCATGCATGCTGCATTGGGTGCAATAAACTGGGTAGCCCACACTCTGTTGCTGGACTTCTGCCGGCATTCTCTTTTTACTCCTGCAGCTGGTTCCTTTGTTGTTGTTTTAGACTCATAGACTTTAAGGTCAGAAGGGACCATTATGATCATCTAGTCTGACCTCCTGCACAATGTAGGCCACAGAATCTCACCCGCCCACTCCTGTAATAATCCTCTCACCTATGTCTCAGCTATTGAAGTCCTCAAATCATGGTTTAAAGACTTCAAGATGCAGAGAATCCTCCAGCAACTGACCCGTGCCCCATGCTGCAGAGGAAGGCAAAAAAACCCCAGGGCCTCTGCCAATCTGCCCTGGAGGAAAATTCCTTCCGACCCCAAATATGGCGATCAGCTGAACCCTGAGCATGTGGGCAAGACTCACCAGCCAGACATCCAGGAAAAAATTCTTTGTTTATATCAAGGGGATAGAGGGTTTTTAAGTTTAAAGAACGCTGAGTTCTAGTCTAGCCCCTGCTCACATTCCCCCTGTAAACTTCTCACAAAACTCTCGTTAGTTGCTCCTGTTCGCTAACTCCTTTGGTCGCTTAGGAGAGGGCTTTTTAAAGCTCTGGTTTTCCTGAGTAGCCCTGAATAGCCCCACCCCCGGTTAATGGTTGATGGGTGCTAAAAGATTTAGGGATCTCAATTAGTTCTTCATTACTGCAATTTAGTTCCTTGACAGTTTTTATTTCCTCCCTAAAAAAGGCAAAATAACCAACTGAAAAAAGCTAAGGACCGTAATCATAAATTCCCCCTCACCAACACCCAAGCAGAAGAACATTTATCAAACTGTCAAGATGCACCCCTTTTATTTACTATTGCTCTCTCAGCAGATTAGGGAAACAGGAGTAATATTAAGTCAAGTCAAAGTTTTAAAATAAAAATTAGGGTGGTAGGGGATCCTGGCCTGGCACTCCCTCTTTCATCCTCACCTCTGCAGCAACCAGGCTAAGTTTCTGCTCCAAGGATTCTCATCTTGCCCCGGGAGATGGGAGAGTTCCCTTTTGGGAGGAAAAGAGTGAGATGCAAACAGAGGGACAAAAGTAGAAAATGTTTTGTTGAAGGAAGAAGATTCTTTTCAATTTTGATGGACAGTCCATTGGTTGGTTTTCTTTTCAAATAGGTGATGTGACCCAATCAGGTTATAATCCATTTTTTGGAGCTGTTCTTCATGAATCATCTTTTCCACGGTGTACAGACAAAACAGGGTCTCTCTTCTGTGGTTTCCTATTTGTAAAATGCACATCATTATTGGAAGTTTGTTTTCAGAGGCCAAAGCCTGTAAAACTGTGCAAATGGCTTGGGACCTCCCAATTCCACTTGCAAAATATCAATATAAAGCAACCAGTGTATACCTGCTTGGAACATCTTTCTAGGGTCTCTGGTGTTTACATCCATAGTTTGATTGGATTTTGTTTTTGTTTTGTTTCTTTTTAAAGGTACTGTACAGACCCTTCTGTTTGCTGAAGGTTAACTACGGTTAATCTCATTGGTTAGCTTTACAGAGATGGGTGTTCCTTCCCAGGTTGAAATTTCTGTATCAGCCACTTTTTTCTTCTTCCACCCAAATGTCTATTTTGTAATTTGCTTTGCTACATGCAAAAATCTCTCCACATTATCTGATATATTTTAAAACATATTCAATCATCCAGCCCATCACACAGCTATATAAATGTTACTTGCGCTATTTGTTCCCTAACGGCCTTCGCTTGGCTCAACACCAGAAGGATGCAACAGCTGTATAAATCTTTAACCGCTACATTAGCACCTGTTTATTCTTTCTTCAATTACGAGGTTAGAATTGCTTGTGCTTATTTTTGTTGTGTGCCTTGGTGCACTTTTAAACAATCACTTACGTTTTTGGCTATTCAGGTTTATATTTTAGTTATGTTTGCCTTGAAGATATCACTTGACTTTAGCTTCTCAACACAACTTAAATGTTTTACAGTTTTGATACAATATACAAACACCTTTGATAACTCTGATGCTTATATGTTAAGTATGTTAATTAAATTAACATTTCTTATTTAAAATAAGAAATATATTTTGTGACTATGGTCCCCTCACAAAGGATCAGTAATGAGGGATAGCTCAGTGGTTTGAGCATTGGCCTGCTAAACCCAGGGTTGTGAGTTCAATCCTTGAGGGGGCCACTTAGGGATCTGGGGCAAAAAAATCTGTCAGGGGACAGTACTTGGTCCTGCTAGTGAAGGTAGGGGACTGGACTCGCTGACCTTTCAAGGTTCTTCCAGTTCTAGGAGACTGGCATATCTCCATTTTAAATTTAAACAAAACAAACAAAAAAAAGGTATGTGGGTGCCAATGTATTATCAATAACCTTTATATGCAATAAAGTTTTTCATACTAATCTTTTTCCTTATATAAATGGGAACTCCAATAAAAAAAGATTTGTATGTCTTAAGTCTTGATTAGTCTATCAAATGATAACTATCTTTACATATTACAATGTAAGCCAAATCAAAAAGGAAAAAAAATCTTCATCCATTAATATAGATGTTTGTAGCAATTAGTTTGATTCTGCCCAGTGTGGTGGCGCGTGCCTGTAATCCCAGCTGCTTGGGAGGCTGCGGTTGGCGGATCGCTCAGGAGTTCTAGGCTGCTGTGCGCTACGTCAATCGGGTGTCCGGTGCTACTGACAGCCTGGCCAGCGGGTAGTTGGAGGACTGGCTAGAACAACACATCTGACGTGTTGTGATCGGCGCTTTCTCTGTGAAGGCTGATAGACCGATCGATGACAGTGACAGTTTGATTCTTTCTCAGTTTGAAAATCATCATCTACAAAGCACAGAAAACAACGTATGCATGCTTTACCAGGTTTTCAGGCCTAAAATTCATAGATATGAATAACTATTATTAATAAAATTAATATTACATATTTTGACACCGCAAAACAGTGTCAATTAGAGGACTGGGTTGTGTTGTCGAGACGCATCAACCAGGAATTAGACTAACACAAATTCATTTCACATAATACACCAAACAACAGGGTTCTTTTGCTCAAATAAGTTTATCTGTTTCCAGTATTTCACTTTATTCAATTGCTTATTTCCTACCGCTGCTTCCAATTTTAAGCATTTTTAGTGAAATATATTCATACACTGATGTTTGGTAACATTAAACAGTAACCACCACTTAGAAGTAATGATGAGCAGTTCTCACATTTTCTACAGCAGAGAATGAGAAACCTAATAACATTAACACAGTTGAGACTGTAGACTGTAAAATAAGATGAGCTAGCCAGCTTTATATAGGACCATATTATCAGATACCCTTCCCACTTTCCAGAAATTTTCTGACTCTAACAAACTGATTTTCAACTCACAATGACAGTTGATTCTACTCATTAGCTATGCAACTTTCACCAATCATTAGGGATTCCAGCCACTCCCCTTTTCTTCTAGGCTTCCAGACAATGCTATATATTTGTTTCTTAACAGGTATAAAAATAAGAATGATGTTCTATCACTTCTCAACTATATTAAATACTTAATATTTTCATTCAGGGATTGAGAGTCTAATGGAACCAGTAAGCTCTTGAAAACCAGACTGAACTTTTAGTTTGCCCACCACTATGCTGCAATGCACTGTTTTTATAATTCTATTCTTTCAGAAAGATCAGAAACATGCACTGAAGTATTATATATACTATACCAGCAATACAAATAAAAATGTAACAAACAATAAGGATATTTGTCATCATTTCTATGTAATGATGCATGTTCCTCACCCCCTCGTTTTTCCTTTCCTCACTCTTCTCCAAAACTTTTTGTTACAACCATCTGACATTCAGTTCTCAGTCTAGCTCCTTATGAATGGATTTTGGAAGGAGCACCTCTAAGACAACCTTCACTTTATCAGAGGCACTACCTTCCTAGCACACTGTTGTTGCAATATAAATAATAAAATAAATAATTAATCATAATTAGATCTTACATAGCACTTTTGATCCACAGATCACAAAGTGCTTTACAAAGCGGGTAAGCACTCTCATTGCCATTATCATCACCAGATGGAAAAACAAACACAGGGAGGTGAAGTGTCTTGCCCACGGTCTGTGTGTATAATTGAAAGACTTAAGGGGAAAAAAAGGATGTGTTCTTTTTTAGAGTCTAATCCTGCTCTTATTGAAGTCAATGTTAAAATTTCCAGTGACTTCAGTTGGAGCTGTTTCAGGCCTTTCCTAATGCATATGTAAGTATGTTTCTTGCATGCTTTGAGAGAATATAACCATGCTGTATAAATATGTAGTCGTGTTAATTATGCTTGCTGGGCACAAACGCATGTACAGGAAATACTATACACACAAATAAAAAAATTAAAACAAATATCTAAGTAGAGGATAAACTTGATAACAGATAGAAACAACAGACACTCATGTCTCCCACAGGTCTTGAAAAAAACTGATGAGTCAACAGCATTAGTGAATGTAAACAGTGTTTTACTAAACCTAACATTTAATGGATTCCAAGGCAGAAAAGACAACTATGATCTTCTGTGGTCTGTGTTATGCAGGAGGACGGACTAGAACTCCCCCAAAATAATTCCTAGAGTGTTATCTTTTATAAAAACATCCAATCTTGATTTAAAAATTGTCTGTGATGGAGAATCCATGATAACTCGTTAAGTCATCCCAACCGTTAATTACTCTCACCATTAAAATAATTATGCCTTATTTCCAGTTTGAATTCTAGCTTCAACTTTCAACCATTGGACTCTGTTGCATATTTCTCTGCCAGACTGCAGAGTGCATTGTTAAATATTTGTTCCCCATGTAGATACTTATAGACTCAAATCAAATAACCCATTAACCTTTTCTTTGTTAAGATAAATAGACTGAGTTCTTTGAGACTATCACTCTAAGGCAAGGGTTCTCACAACAAATTTTTTAGTGGCCTCAGAGGGCAGCCACCAACTCTTGCTGGTGGCCACACTGACACTTTCCCTCCTAAAATACTTAATTAACTTTAGGGAAAACAAATAAATATGCATGTATACACACCCAGATCATTGTAATTTATTTATGTAGGGCTTTTTATGCAGACTCAATACAAATAATTCTGTGAAAAGTGATATTTGTATGTCTGACTTAGAACAACGCTTCCTTAGCTCTCGTTCCCTAATGCCCCTACTCTACTTGCGCTACATTGATGACATCTTCATCATCTGGACCCACGGAAAAGAAACCCTTGAGGAATTCCACCACGATTTCAACAATTTCCATACCACCATCAACCTTAGCCTAGACCAGTCCACACAAGCGGTCCATTTCCTAGACACTACTGTGCTAATAAGCGATGGTCACATAAACACCACCCTATACCGGAAACCTACTGACCGCTATACTTACCTACATGCCTCCAGCTTTCATCCTGAACACACCACATGATCCATTGTCTACAGCCAAGCTCTAAGATACAACCGCATTTGCTCCAATCCCTCAGACAGAGACAAACACCTACAAGATCTCTACCAAGCATTCTTAAAACTACAATACCCACCTGCTGAAGTGAAAAAACAGATTGACAGAGCCAGAAGAGTACCCAGAAGTCACCTACTACAGGACAGGCCCAACAAAGAAAATAACAGAACGCCACTAGCCGTCACCTTCAGCCCCCAACTAAAACCTCTCCAGCGCATCATCAAAGATCTACAACCTATCCTGAAAGATGATCCCTCACTCTCACAGATCTTGGGAAACAGACCAGTCCTCGCTTACAGACAGCCCCCCAACCTGAAGCAAATACTCACCAGCAACCACACACCATACAACAAAAACAAAATCCCAGGAACCTATCCTTGCAACAAAGCCCGTTGCCAACTCTGTCCACATATCTATTCAAGTGACACCATCATAGGACCTAATCACATCAGCCACACCATCGGGGGATCATTCACCTGCACATCTACCAATGTGATATATGCCATCATGTGCCAGCAATGCCCCTCTGCAATGTACATTGGCCAAACTGGACAGTCTCTACACAAAAGAATAAATGGACACAAATCTGACATCAGGAATCATCACATTCAAAAGCCAGTAGGTGAACACTTCAACCTCCCTGACCACGCAATGACAGATTTAAAGGTAGCAATTTTGCAACAGAAAAACTTCAAAAACAGACTCCAACGCGAAGTTGCTGAACTGGAATTAATATGCAAACTAGATACCATTACCTTAGATCTGAATATTGACTGTGAATGGCTCGGTCATTACGTTAATTGAATTTATTCTCTCCCCCTCCCCACCCCGTTAAATACCCTTAAATCCTTTGTGTCAACTGTCTGTAATGGGCCATGTTGATTACCACTTCAAAAGTTTCTTTCCTACTCATAACAGTTCCTTTCAATTAATTAGCCTTTTACAGTTGATATGGTTACTTCCACCTTTTCATGTTTCTCTGACTGTATAAATATCCTCTCACTGAGTGTTCCATTCCATGCATCCGATGAAGCGGACTGTAGTCCACGAAAGCTTATGCTGAAATAAATTTGTTAGTCTCTAGGTGCCACAAGTATTTCTTTCTTATTTTCTTTTTGCTGACACAGACTAACACGGCTACTACACTGAAATCTGTATGTTTGTTAATATCATTTTTCACAGCAAGTCCTGGCAAATTAAGACCTGGACGGAGGGGTGGGAGGTGAAGCAGCAGAGGCCAGCGGCAATGGATGGGGGGCCCCACCACTGCGTGGTCAGAGATGTGGGTTGGCGCCGGTGCCCTGGGCCAGCACCCACGAGAGCTCAGGGTCGGTGCCTGCAGTTGCGTGGCCAGGCCCGGGGATCGGCACCCAGGGCAGGGGATCAGCACCCGCTGTCATGCAGCCGGGGATTAGCACCTAGAGCTGGCACCTGCTGCTATGCAACTGGGGCTGGGGGTCGGCACCCAGAGTTAACGCTTGGGGTCTGCGCCGGCTGCTGCACAGCCGGGGCTAGGAGTCAAGTGTCCTGGGCCAGCACCCGCCGAAACCTGGGGTTGGTGCCCGCTGCTGCATGACCGGGGGGTGGGGATCTGCACCCAGGGCTGGCGCCTGGGGCTGGGGATCGGCACCCCTGGCCAGCACCTGCCGGAATCCAGGGTCAACATCAAGGAGCAGTGTCTGGGGTCAGTGGCCAGGGCTGGTGGTCGGAGTGTGCGGCCGGGCTTGGCTGCCGCTGGAGTTTGGAGCTGGCACTAGGGGCCTGCGCCTGCTGCTGCACAGTCAGGGCTAAGGGTTGGCATCCAAAGCCAGCACCCGCCAGAACCCAAGGCCAGCGCCGGGGATCTGCACCCAGAACTGGCAGCCGCTGGAGCTCAGGGTTGGTGCTTGGGGTTGGAGCACACGAACGGGGATCAGCCCCTGGGGCCAGTGGCCACTGGCTGGATTGGGGGTTGGCACCACGTGGCCAGAGCCCGCCGCAATGTGGCCAGGGGTTGAAGTCTGGAGCCCCATGGCTGGACCCTAGTCTGCAGCCAGGCTCCCTAAGTTTCTTCTGCCCAACCACCCCAGGACTGAAGTCCAGGACTCACTGAGCCCCCCGTCCTCTGGTAGAGAACTCACCTTGTTTCTTCAGCATTGTGCCCCACCTGTCTCCGGAGACGGGCAGAGTGGCGCATCCTGGAGCAAGAGGAAAGGAGCAGGAGGGACTGACGCTTTGCCGCCACCCCCCCATCACCGCATAGGAAGCTGTTGTGGCCGCATGGGAAACCCCCTGCTGGCCGCATTTAAGAAATGATGCTCTAAGGCAAGTTTTCTCAATTTCCATCACAGAATGTCAGTGTTTGCTTTCATCCCCTCACTTTAGTACTTATTCTGCATGCTCTACCATTAGGGATGGTAAAAACATGCTTGAATAAGAACTGATGCAGACTGTCACAACAAACTAGAGGTGATCCTTTTCTAAGGTTCAAGAAACACACACACAAAAACTTCCTGTCCCCCAAGATTTGATGCTTCTTTCCACGTGCTGGTTTGAGATGGAAACATCAGATATGATAGCAATATTTCTGACCCAACTAGAATCAAGAAGTATCAACAATGTTACAAGAAAGCCTATTCTCACAGAATTTCCAGCTTTTCTGAGGTTCATCTAGCCCTAATAGTCAACAATAATATATTAAATCAGCAGTGCAACTATTGTGGATACTGTAACAGAAAAAGGGAAAACATTTCATAAAAAGTTTCAATCCATTTTAGTATATTTTTAGGCATAGCTGTAGGGCATGCATTCAATAGCGCTGTAGTTTTGTGCAATATGCCCCTTGTCCAAGGATGAATTACTTTTTCCAAAATGCTGTGTACCTTTCCATTATACTATTTACACAGATGACTACATACTTGTAGCAAACTCTTCAGCTGATATGATCATAACAGGGAGACGGTTGTAAAATACCTCAGAGAATGCTGAAATTAATCAACTAAATAGCCAATTATCTTTACCTTTCTATAGTATACTGTGAAATAATATTTTAAGTGTACATTAGCTGTATTTAGGTCTAATTTACCATCACACAAAAAGGAAAAACAAAACTTCAACTAGTCATTTTAGAAGAATTGTTCCTAGCCGTACTTAAAAGTAACTGCAATACAAACAACCTTAGAAACCCTTTTCAAGATTAGCCAACAGAAAATGTTATATTTAAACCTTATGTTTGGCGCTTATTTGGTTAATAATTTAAATTGTATTTAAATAAACTCAAGCACGACTTTGCCAATAATAAAACAAGTTCCAAAAGTTTAAACAGTCATTAGATCATTAACATGGACCAGCAGCTTTAAATACTTGTTGTATAACCTACTTTTTTTTTTATCATCAATGTCATATTAATTGCAGTGGTTTCACTGAAATAAAAATAGATTTGGACGGTAGCTGTTAGAATGACCATTTTATAAGTTGCATCACACATTTATTTGTGTCTGTTCCATAGAAATCTGATCTTTGCTTGAAGTCCATTGTAGTAAATCAATATTTCTTAAACCTGAATTTTAATCTTTTCTCTGCAACTATATAAAATTATACAGTTAATAAAGGAATAGATCTTACACTCCAGGCTTCCTTCTCTTTGGTGCTGTGTCACTCTGGGATCTTGGTTAGACAGTTTAGAAAGTCATAATGCACATTTAGGCCCTAATAAGTTAGGAGGTATGGCTAGGTTCCCATCTCTTTTTGCCTGTAATTATTGTTATCCCAAGGATATTATAGCGAAGACTGATGTTTTGTTATGTTTTTTTAAAAACAAACAAAACAGAAAAATAAATGCTCTGAAACCATAGCGCAAAATACATTCATATAGTCTATGTGTATATGTGTGGACAAGTGCTTGTATTACCTGAGCATTCAGCAGTTCCTCACACTTGTATGAGTGTTTTTCAATTGCAGCTACGTACTGTTTTTCAATGGCTTCTTCTTGCTTCTGAACTGTAGACTGCAGTAGTGCCTGGAAACAAATACAGCAGACCAGTTTCAAAACAGAAGACCCATTTGAGTGTTTTTGACACACTGAAAATTAACTAACTTTTCTATATAACTGAAATCTGATATTCAGCTGCACTCACAGAACAGAAATGTGCAACTACAGAAGTGCTTTTCTATATAACACTACTTTTCATTTTTAGATATATATCTTTCTTTAGCCAGGATTATATTTTTTGGCTCTCATATTTCCTACACACACCTTTTGCATAAAAGAAGGCAACTCATAGAAGAAGATAGAGAGGATGAGTAGTCCTGTTAAACATACTCAGTTTAGTGGGACCACACAAGATGAGAAGCATATGAAAGCTGCTGAGGAAAAAAAAAAAAAGCCAGACATATTTCACTGGCCGACAAAACTCCACATCCTCTCGGCACACTGTAAGATCCCATGGGCCAAGCATGATCTTCACAACCACAAGTCAACTAAAAGCAGATGGAAATTCTGAGTAGTTTAAAACATAAAAGCATTGCCCTCCCAGGAAGTTCACACTCTGATGTGAAGAGGTGGAAGTTAAAGTGTGGAAAAGTCAAAGTGCCAAGACAATATTAAAAAGATAATAAAATTAGGGACATTATACAGATATTTGATCTTAGGGTCAAAGATTAAAGAATCTGTATGCAAAGAGAAAAAACTAAAACAGATCACACGAGAAGCCAATTCACCATTTGTAGTGATTACATCCACCTACTTCCTTTAGATGATGCTGGTATTTTTACCTTCACTTCACGTACTCCTGTGCTATACATGTTTTCAATAATATATGCTATTTACATGTCCCTTCTATCTAGAATATGTACTATACTATTTATACTCACAACAGCAAATTCTATTTTTAAATAGTAATCTGTGTATTAAACTACTTGCAATTACAATATAAGTTAAAACAGACTTAAGATTTATAGAAAACAGATTTTTGGCACACATATGCAGAGAAGCAAAAAAAAGGTAATTTTTGTTTTGAAAATAAGTTTGCTTGGTGGGAAACAATACACATTAAATAAGATGTTGAGTAAATGTAAAAAACCCTGGGACAAAAATATTTGTACAGCTTTTGGTCTATCTTCCAACATTTTCCAATAATTAGCTTTGTTTTGCAAACATTACTGTTCTTCAGGATGACTACTGCTGTAACTCAGTAGCAGTTTTACTGAAGCAAAAGAAAAAAAATCTAGTAAATTAGAAAAAATGACAGATGGTGCTCGACATGATGTTTAATCAAAATGCAAGAATAAGTTTAGTGGCTTTTTCACTGGCTCACGCCTGTCTTTAAATGTAAAGCTTGTTTTGTAGATTGTATCAGTGCAGAAGATGAACAAACAAATTCAGACAATCACAAAAACTTAATTCTCAAAAGACTCCAATTTTTGCCTGAAAAACCTCACAAAAGAGTACTTTATTTGGGGTTAAATCCCATAAATAATATATTCAAATGGATATAAACCAATGAGAAACCTTATTCAAGGGCTTACTACAGGAACAGAATGTCAGTTTTAACATTCTGCTTTTTATCCTCTGGACTAATGTTATAAGAATTGTTATAATTAATTTAAGAAGTACATTAAAACATAAAAGGCATAAAAGCAAAGATAAATATAAAGGGTCAAATTCTTCTCTGACTGAAGTCAACAGGAAAGACCCAATTACTTCAAGAAGTGCAGTATGTTGTCCTAAATAAGGTTCCTCCCTTACCCCCAAACCATGCCTTCTAGTACAGGTTCAGCTGAACCACTTGATACTCTTGAGTATGTAGGAGCTAACAAAGTTCCCCTGTAAATTATTTAACCAGTGGTCTAAGTCAATTTTCAGTAGCTTTCACTGAAAGCAAAAATAGAAGTATTAGACTGAAAAAGTAACAACCCGCCATGTGTTTTTTTTTTATAATGGAAAGTTATTTTATATTCTGATAAAGTAACTTTGCCTCTTTTAGGGCTGATTTTATCAAAAATCTCAAGCATGTGATTTTAAACACATACAGGGAGTCAAAATATAATTTCTAAATATAATTTGGAAAAATGATTTTGGGGGATGTGTTCTACTCATGAGAGAATACACTAGCATTGCATCACACTCAATTTAGCCTAGTGGAGAATGATCACAATTGTCAGTATCAGTAGATAAGGAAGTTTATTCAATAAAATATTAATTCTACTCTTCTTTAAATTTAAAAGATGGCACAGAAATATGGCATTATACCACATACTATAGTTGTATCTTGCCCTGTCCCCAAATTATATAGGCTGTTTTAAGACATCCTTCCCCATAGTATGTAGAGTGCAGTCTTCTACTTTGTAATTTATCTCTCTTAAAGAAGTTGCATAAAGATAAAAAGTGCCAGGAAATAGTATGAATTCTGTGAGGAGACTTAAAACTTTATAAAAATTAGATGTTTCTCATCGTATATTAGTTTATAGACAGAGATAGACATATAGATATAGTAGGCACTCAGATACTACAGTGTTCACTATCTATGTTGTCATAAAGTGGAAAGAATATGCCCCCTCTGTATGCTCCTGAAAAGCCCAAAGTTTAAACATTTTGACATCATACTCTTTGCCGGACCATCTTACATAAATATATAGAAACTTGCGAAAATGATCCTTTAAGGCTTGCATGATCTTGGAATGGTAGCCTTTTCTACTAAAAGTATTCATTGGCTTGGTGAGATGAGTATAGAGTGGACATATAGAACTGTCTATAACTCCAACACATTAACACGAATATACTTCCTGAAATCACTAAAAGAACTCAAGCACAATTCAATCATAAATCACAGTAACACTTGATATTAGAGCTGTTAAGTGATTAAAAAAATTAATTGTGATTAATGGCACAATTAATTTTTTTATCACAATTAATCAAGTTGTTAAACAATAATAGAATACAATTTAAATATTTTTGGATGTATTCTACATTTTCAAATATATTGATTTAAATTACAACACACAATACCAAGTGTACAGTACTCACTTTACTTTTATTGAAAATATTTACACTGTAAAAAACAAAAGTAGTAATATTTTTCAATTCACTTAAGTACTGTTGTGCAATCTCTTTATTATGAAAGTTGAACTTACAAATGTAGAATTATGTACAAAAAAACTGCATTCAAAAATAAAACAATGTAAAACTTTAGAGCCTACAAATCCACTCAGTCCTACTTCTTGTTCAGCCAATTGCTCAAACAAACAAGTCTGTTTACATTTGCAAGAGATAATGCCGCCCACTTCTTGTTTACAATGTCACCTGAAAGCGAGAACAGGCATTCGCATGGCATTGTTGTAGCCGGTGTCACAAGATATCTACGTGCCAGATGCGCTAAAGATTCATATGTCCTTTCATGCTTCAACCACCATTCCAGAGAACATGCATCCATGCTGATTGACGGGTTCTGATCAATAATGATCCAAAGCAGTGCAGACGATGCATGTTTATTTTCATCATCTGAGTCAGATGCCACCAGCAGAATGTTGATTTTCTTGTTTGGTGGTTCGGTTCTGTAGTTTCTGCATCATAGCGTTGCTCTTTTAAGACTTCTGAAAGCTTGCTCCACACCTTGTCCCTCAGGTTTTGGAAGGCATTTCAGATTCTTAAAACTTGGATCGAGTGCTGTAGCTATCTTTAAAAATCTCACATTGGTACCTTCTTTGCATTTTGTCAAATCTGCACTCAAAGTGTTCTTAAAACAAACAACATGTGCTAGGCCATCATCCAAGACTGCTATAACATGAAATATATGGCAGAATGTGGGTAAAACAGAGCAAGAGACATACAATTATCTCCTAAGAAGTTCAGTCACAAATTTAATTAACACTTTTTTTAAAATGAGAATCATCAGCATGGAAGCATGTCCTCTGGAATGGTGGCAGAAGCATGAAGGGGCATACAAATGTTTATTATATCTGGCACATAAATACCTTGCAATGCTTGATACAAAAGTGCCATGCTGTTCTCACTTTCAAGTGACACTGTAAATAAGAATCGGGCAGCATTATCTCCTGTAAATGTAAACAAATGTGTTTGTCTTAATGACTGGCTGACCAAGAAGTAGAACTGAGTGTTTTGGTTTTGAGTGCAGTAATGTAACGAAAAAAAAAAAAAAAAATCTACATTTGTAAGTTGCACTTTCACGATAAAGAGATTGCACTACAGTTGTTGTATGAAGTGAATTGAAAAATACTATTTCTTTTGGTTATCATTTTTACAGTGCAAATATTTGTAATAAAAATAATATAAAGTAAGCACTGTATACTTTATATTCTGTGCTGTAATTAAAATCAATACATTTGAAAATGTAGAAGAATATCCAAAAATATTTAATAAATTTGAATTGGTATTCTATTGTTTAACAGTGTAATTAAAACTGCGATTAATCACGATTAATTTTTTTGAGTTAGTTGGGTTAAGTTAACTGCAATTAATTGATATCAAGCCCTGCTTGTTATATTTAAATGCATACTTGCAGCACAATAGCACCAACCTCAAATTTGTGCCCCATTGACCAAAAATAATTTGGGGCAGCCAGCTTCGATAGTCTAAACTCCCGTTTTGCACAATGGATGAAGCTCTCATCCTGGTGGCCTGACACTGATGGTGTGGACAGCCGTCCACTTTGACTCATCTCAAGTCTCAAGGACAACTGTTTCATCAATCTGTTGTCACTATCTTGATGTAAAAGTGGCACTCCACTAGTAATATTTTTCTTCCAATAGCTCACAGTCAGTTAGGCCATGGGTAGAGGAGAATGGAGCCCCACACAGCTGCAGCATGCAGTACTGGTCTCAGTTTCTGGGTCTCCACATGTATTGTCAGACCACCTTCTAGTGCCTCTCCTAGGCTGCATGAGATCCTGAAAACTAATCTTCAAGTGCCTTTAGTAGAATTTTTTTTTTAAACCAAAACTGAACTCTGGCTGTTTAGCCTGGTCTTCATTAGGAGAATATGCCACAGAAATAGCTTCCCAGTGAGTTATAAGAGCTTTTCTTTTCCTCTCATAATTTCCTCGGACTCCCAAAATCTTTTCCAACTCTCCCACAAGTCACTGCTTCAGGGAACTGTAAGAAGGACTGTGGGTTATGTATCTAAGGGCAGTGTGCCTGCATTTAAAATAGATAGCCACGCATGAACATGGGGAAGAAATGGACCCAGAAAAGAATAGCTAGAATTGACAAAATTACACCACTATTTGTGCTGGTGTAATCCCACTAGTTCATTAGGCAACTGTATGGTTCTCTAGGGTAGAGACACTGTAAAATATATTCATTCTTAGCATTAAATGAAAATAAACCTTTATTTGTATCTTCTCATATTCCCGAAAACAAAAACTATTAAATCACAGTACCGACTAATTGGCAAACAGCTATATTTCCTTAAACTATATCCTGTACACTTGGCTTTGTAACATTTACTTCTTCCACTGTATTCATATGCTCCATTTTATCATGACTAGACTGGGAAAAAAATAATGACAGAGAAAACTAAGAATTAATGTCCAAACTGATTTTAACTGACTAGATTTGGCTCACGAGACAGCTCTTAGTTTCCAGCTTGGCATAATCTTCAATAACTTTGCTGGCTAATCTAAGAGACAATTTCGCCAAGTTTTAAGTCTCAGACTTCAATCTATAGCTATGTTGGCTTATAGATCATAAAAAGAAAGTGATCGTTGGATTTGTTGTTTGATTTAAAAAAAAAAAAAAAAAAAACCACCCAAAACCATCTGATCAACATGCCAGTGCTATGACTGAGGTAGAAAATGCAGCTAATTTGGTGCACTCGGGAAAGGACACAATAAACTGGCTGTCTGAGATGCCTTTCCATTGGTCCATCTTAGAGAAAAAAAACGGGTTGAAAGATTGTTATGTAGGATTTCAAATAGAACACAAAGTTGTAATTTAAAGTCAACCACGGAGGGGGTGGGGATGACAACAATGAATTAAGATAAATTTGGGATGCAGTATGCAAGGTGTTACCATCACCAGATTTGTTAAAAAAAATTGATAAAAACCAACGTAAAAATTGGCTTTTTGACAAAAATCAAAATTTCCTGCAGAAATTTCTATTAACTAAAAAAACATGTTCTCTTCCCTTTGCCCCTTATTTTCTGAACTTTTTAAAAAATTCTCCCTACACACAGATTTTTATAGTGGAAAAAATATAAAAGGGAGAAAACAGGGGAACAAACAGAAAGAAAAATATTGAGAACAAAACAATAAATTTTGAAATATTAATTAAATTTTTAAAAGTACAAATAATTCCCTTTAATATTTAAGAGATGGGTTGCCTTTATGGTATTACTCAGTCTTATTGCTCACCTTTTACACGTTGTCCTACATAGTGTGGATCGAGACACACAAGCTCCAACAGTGCTAAGGTTTCATATTTCTCAACATGCAATTTCCTGCACTAATGAACTCCAAAGGGAGCGAGCCCTTTTGTCCCATCCTCTTCAGGACCCAGGATGTGGACTCTCACTCAAACATTCAAGAATTGGAATTTTAATTTAAATGAGAGAGCACTGAAAATTTTCCTCATCTGTCTCACTCATTTTAGGTTATTCTGCTCCTCTGCTTTAACGTCTGTTTGAATTACAGTGCAGAAGTCCAATTCAAAAGAAAATATGGTGAACTATGGTGTATATCCGAAAAATGGAAATTAAATATAATCTACAGTAATGATGATATTGAGGAGGATCTAGAAGTCAAAGAAAGTATGTAGGAGTGTGGTAAGAGTTACTGCTTTCTTGTCAAAGGATTCTAGTAATGAGTTTACTTCAAACTCCAAAACCTCCTCACAGTGAAAATATATTTTGTGCCATTTACATTTATAAATTAAGAATGTATATAATCTCCATTTCTCATTGCTCATGCCAAACTGCTTCAGTCTTCCAGAACTGGATGTTCTGATCTATTTATAAGTCACAATGTTGCACTCCAAAATACATTTGAGTGATGGTCCCCCAATTGCAGTCAGGGCACCAAAAACTGTCCATGGAGAGTTGGCTTGTCTTATGATGCTGGTCCTCTTCCTTGCTTACAGCTGCTAAATTGCATTACAACAACAAAAATATATTGCCTACTTTTCTAATATTTTTCTATGTTATTGTAGTTACTACAGGAAAGCTATCTGATTGTCAGTTGGGGGTAAGGGGTCTGTGCTATCAGGATTAGGAAGGGAAGTGATCCACAAGACACACTTTATTATACAGTGGTATGAACTATTTAAAAAAAAAAAAAAAGTTGAGAACTCCTGTACTGGAACATTACCAAATACTCTCCAGTTAAACACCACACAACAGAAAGACAAGAAAAGTAAGAGATATCCACTGGTCAGTGTATGTTATGCATCCTCCTCTGTGTCTGGTCCACAGGGCCCAGCTACAAAACCTGTCTCTCTTCAGCTCAGGCTGTGGACACTCACTCTTTCAAGAGCTGGAGGTCTACAGTGTTGTTCAAGATGGCTGCTACACAACTCAAGGCTCAGAATCATAAGATTAGAAGGGACCGCAAGGGTCATCTAGTCTCATCCAAGATTCCAACTGTTGTGAGCAAGAGATGCTCAAGATGAGCTTCCTCTGTCCAGGGGAAATGTGCAAGTCACAATGTTAGTGTGTGTTATGTGTCACCCCCACCTTCCAAACTACAGAGCCTGTTTGTTTTTTTAAGATGAAACTGTAGTGACTCATGCTTTTATATCTGGTGGTCCCAAGTTCAATCCCCAGTGTGGGCCATAATGGCCACCACCACAGGAGCTCTGATAAATTGAGCAAAATTGGGTTAAAAATTATTCAGGAATAATCAAAATGAAACCTCAGATCCCATTTGAGAATCACTTTTCAAATGAGAATCACACTGACTGGGCTGAAAGATCTTGTATGTTTACAATTTTTTAAAAAACTTAAGTGTGCTAGTTGTTTTGTGGCAGACATTTTTTTCCCAGTCTTTGCTTTACTTCTTGTGGCTTAATCGCCTTTTGTTTCAAATATATATAAGAAAAGATAAGGCATCCCTTCTAGATCTGTATTTGCCCAAACCTGCGCAGGGGGAGGAGAAGAAGATTAGATTTTGGATTTTGCAACTTTTTTAGAACCAGTAACAGTAGATGTTAACTGATTTGAATAATAATGAGCAGAGTTAGGGTGGTATGGGTGGCTTTTCTGATAATAATAATACATATTTACATATATTATCTATCCAAAACTTATCTCCACTACCGATAAGAGAATAATCTGTTTACATTTTTTTTGTCGACTCCTACATCTTTAGGTGACAAACATATTTCAGATAAACTTACATAGAAGCTACAACACTTGATTGTCAAAGTGCATTGAACTGGAGCAGTATACACAAAAAAACCTATCTACGTTTACAGTACACTTTCTCTACGCATTATACATACACACCACAGATATAGAGGAGATATCTATGTGATGAATTTATTTGTAATGTACTATAACAGTCTCACTTACTCTCGGTCTCCTCCCGCTAATGAGGTTTCTAAACCAATTCAAACCACAAAACAACTTCAAACCAAAGTGTTTTATTTTAAAAGGTAGCTTGCCACAAATAAATTAGGTTTTTGGTTAAAAAAAAAAAAAAAAAGGATTCAAATAACCAATGGGGAAGCAAACAAACAACAAAATTACACTCTCCATTACTGACAAAACTAAAACCCACCATCGCAGCTCAAAGAAAACAAAACGGAGAAGGGAATGCATACTCACAAAGCAACATGTCTCATGTGTTGCAGGAGATGGGGAACTATAGGAAGTTGCGGGGGCAGAGGACGTTGTTGTTTAGCTGTGGTTTATCAACTAATTCTAAGTTTTCTAATGTTGAAGCTGCCAGTGAACTTTTCAGACTATGGTTTGCTTTCTCTCAGTAGACCATAATTAGCATATTATCAACATTTACAAGTTACCACCCATCTCCTTCTAAACAAGCACATTTAGCCTACAGGTAAAAGCACTACAGAGGAAAAAACCACACACACACGTGTTCCTATGAGCATGCTAAAAGCTTCTCAGAGGTCACCCATCAGTCTTATGGGGCCTACTAGGCCAAAGTCTTTCCAACCCTTCTGCAAAGGTTGGGGTTCCCCTTTGGACAGATGGCCCTGTCCATTTGCAGAATCAGAAGAAGGCCCTGAGTCAATTTAAACGTAGCCTTTTATATGTTGGTGTCTGCAAAATTTAGTTTGAACTAACATATGCAAGTGTGACCCTTTCCTTAGTCAGGATCTCTCCCATAGGTCCAAACATGGTGGTGCCTATGTCTTCTTAGGTGAAAGAGAAAACTGGTGATTCTCTGCCTCACTCTTTTATATTTCAGTGAACCTCTGAAGTGGGTTTTTCTGAGGGTTACCGTTCGAAGTTTATTCAAACAATGAAGAAGTCTGGTAGTGAAGAAGGTTCCATGCTCTTTTTCCTCATTTTTGTTTGCTGAAATGCAAATTTGCTTTGTCTCCTGCCATTTCCTCTCCCTGCTGTCGCAAGGATACTGTTTGCCTCAATTTGCATATAAGTAGTAAACACATATTCCTTCATTTAGGATAGACCTGTTTAACAACTTTTGCCCAGGCAGGACCTGTATGGTTTTGAACATGTACTATCATCATGATACAGGAGGATTTCATAACTTTACATATAATGTGGCTGCATACATTTCACCGTGATATTATTGACCGGTGGGTTAGTTTAAAAAAGATTCCACACAAGTCACAAAATTACAAAGATCTGTAGGATGTAGATACAGGGGTGCTTTTGGTCAAAACAGTGCCACAAGTAAGCAGGAGAAACCTATCCTATATTTCTCTAGTATATGAATATAGAGCACTTTATGCTTTCTGAAGTTTGATCTTGTCTCTGGAAAGGCAAAACATAATAAATAAGGATTTGGCAAAATCAAAACACAACCACCCAAGCACATCACTAATACAAACCAGTTTGCCCAACCCTAGCACACAGTCAGACTAAATTGTACTGACAAATGGGAACCAGTTCCGTTTACTGAGGAAAGGATTTATCACATGTCCCCAAAGCTGGAATTTATGAGAACCCTCATTCAATTAAATAAAAGGAGTGGTGGGTTTTTGTGGTTTGTTTGTTTTTTTAATTTTCATTCCCTAGGAGGAGCAAAAATGGTGGAACTCCAATTCAGCAGCACTGCCAGATTTCACATACACCTCCTTTTTGGAAAGCAAATTAATTAGCAGTCAGAGAACAAGACAAAAGGAAGAGAGAACAGAACACTGTTTATCAACCTCCTTCCTCTTCTGAGAAATGTTACAAAAATAATTCTCAACCCTGGGAAAAACCAGTCTCTTAATTGTGAGAATATAGGTTTCCTGAAAACGTTAAAAAGAACACATTCAAATGAAACACCAGCAAGTGTATATACCACATTATGCTCAAGTTGGAATGTTAACTAATGGGTGTTACTGAAAAATATATCATATGAAAAATGTGAATCCAAAAGCACACCAGATTTGTAGTTTATTTCCATAGCTCAGATACTATATTATTTTTAAGTAGCTAAGAGAGCACCCTGGGCAATTATATGCTCATCAAACACTCTACTTACTTCAAAATTGCTATAAGCCAATGCTGCCAGAACAGAGTTTTTGAAATGGAATAAGATCTACCCAACTCGGTATACAATTATTGAAATCTTCACATTATAATAAATGTTAGCGCTGATTTCAGTAACAGAATTGCTATACTGGTACCCAAGTAGACATTGATCCATTTAATTCATTATTCATCAGTAGCTAGTTATTGTTACTTCAGATGAAAACAAAATGTGTTAAGTAACATGTCTAGCCAATTCTTCAATAATAAAACAGGGAGAGGTCAAAATTCCCTCCCCAGCCTCAAGAGTTGACCAACTCACTCCAAGAAGCATATCATTTGACTAATCTCCTACCATAAATTAACTATTGCCAAATAAACTAAACACCATGTAGATTAAAATATTTCAAAGCTGTCTTTTTTCAAATGTGTATATTTTATGCATTTCAGATGTAGAAGCTGCCTATTTTTCAGATTAAGTTCCTTGTTGGGGAAGCCTTCTATGAAGTACAAATAAGATGTCCCCTTTTAGGTGCCATTACAGAGGGGACTCTGTATACTTCTAAACAAGAATTTTAACCAAAAAACTTTTCAATTCCTATTTGGGTCACATTGGAATTTTGAATGAAGTGGGCTCTAAATGAGATAAAATAGAAACAACATGTTGAGGTTAATTTCTGGAACTTTTTCCACTCAGTTATAGCATGTTACTAAAGTTTTAGCAAAGTTCCTGCTTTGAACTTTCACATGCTCAGTCAACCAGTATTTCCTTTGGAAAATTCTTCTCTGAAGTTGTTCATGACAAAGAGAAAAGCCATTTTGATTTTTAATTCTCTGATGCAAATATTAGCAGCTTCAACCTAACAAGAACTAAACACTGTCTTTTCTTTTAACTGTGTGTATGCTAAATTGTACAGCCCGGTGTTTCAAAGGAATATAATTGCGACAAAAAATAACTGAGATGTTCACAAGAATAGGTTAGTTTATTTTGTAAACTGCACATTAATGAAACAATTTCAGTTTCATATTATAGCTGTCATCAGTATCGTCATTATGATCAGGAAGTTCTAGGTTCCACAATGTCATGTATTTATATTTCCATTACAAGCACCAATACAGTCTCATACGACAAAGTATATTCTTGACTTTTAGCTCTTTCTCAAAGGGCCAGGGAGGAATGGAGGTCTCCCTTTCCTGAGATCTCAACACATATTGGTCTCAATTAGCCCAAGTCCCCACATACACTTTTCTTTCTCCCTTTTACAGTGAAGTAGACCTGACTGAATAGCCACTGCCAATTATAATTCCTCAGTACTTAGTTGATATTCTCCCCCCCCACCCACATGTCTAACAATGCCTTTTCAATAATATCCCATTTCCTCAATGTTTTTACAAAATAATGTAATTTTTGTTACCTTAAGATATTCAAATTCCTCATAAAGGTTTTCCCGTTATAAAGGTTCTTCTTTATCAAAGCCCTTACATACCCATAAAAAAGATGATCAATTATTTCTTCGACCTTACAGAGCACATGCCGCATATAGTCCATTTTTGTGTGTCTATATATTTGAAAAAAGATGTTTGTTTAAGCCACAATGGCCAGTTAGTATTCTAAACAAAAGTACTTCATTAGTCCTATACAGGCTCTGAATTATGTTGTTATCCTCAACTCTAGGGCACAATTAAAAAAATCTTCTCTTTTTTCATGAATCCAAATTTTTTGCCATTCCTCTTTTAAAGTTTTCTACACTAGACTTTTGAACTCCTGTTTACTCAAAGGTATTACTATATCAATCCTTCCACTTCTTACAGAGTTTTTAACTGCTTTGTTTGACATTTCCTTCCCTTTTATTCCAATATGCACTTGGATCCAAGTTAATGCTACATATATCCCTATCTGTACTAACTCTGTTATTAGAAATATAATTACATTGATTAAATCACTTTTACATACTGAAATACCCTTTACTGCCATAACGCCTGAAACTGTATCTGAAAAAATGACTGCCGTTTCTGGGCGTACATCCCAGATCCAATTTAATGCTAGCATGATTGCTACTAGTTGAGCTGTCATGACAGCTACATAAATGGATATTCTTTCAGATGTACTCATTCCCAAACTTGGTATACAATATGCCATCCATGCTCTTCCTGGGTTCCCCCCCACCTTTTCTTGGACCCATCTGTATATATTTGACAAAACCAACTCCACTTTTCATCTATATATTGGTACACATCTTTTTTAAGATCTACTGTCTCTTCCCTCCCCGACACACACCTTACATTTATAAAATATCTAAATCCACATATGGACACGTGACTTTTCATCCAGTACACCTACTTTATACAACAAGCCTTCCCTCCACACACCATGTCACATGTCTTTTGAATATCTATGAAGACAGCCATCATGAAATCTTCATGACAAACTTTTTTGTTAAATTAGAAACTGAAATACAATGTGATCAATGGTGCATCTTCCACTCCTAAAACCACTTTGCACCTTACCTACAATACCATTGTTTTCCAAATATGTAATCAATCTTTCGTTTACCATTCCCTCCATAATTTTACCCAGACAGGACATAAGAGCAATTGGTTTATAGGCATCCATGTTTGTGGACAGTTTCCCTGGTTTTCATATTGAAATTACTACTGCCTTTTCCCACTCTACCAGTATTCTACTCTTCTCCCTCCCCCACATATCATTATATAATTCCACGAGAACCCTCAAACTGCTTTCAGACAGATATTTAAACATTATGTTTCACATATTTTCTTTACCTGGGGATGTATTCTTGCAGCTATCAATAGGTTTCTCAAGTTCCTGCATACTAAACCATTCATCCAATATGGTATCTTCATGTTACTGATATCTACATGATAGATTGTGACTCTCTTAAATGAACTGTCTTTTAATCTAGTAGAAAATGTCACTTGGATTTTCATCATTACTCACCCTCCAGAAAATTACTGCTAAAACCTCTGCTTTCTCATTGTGAGAACTTCTAACTATGTTGTCAGTCCCAATAGCACATCTTTCCTAGCCATCAAACACCGTGATACAGTGTCCACTAGGTTGCTCTCCCATCTTCTCCTCACCCTTTACCAAGATGGCTGACATTTTTCTCCACCACTCCCCCACAATCCCAGTCCAATGACAAAATTCAGCCATCCCAGAGTCCATACAGACGCAGTCTCTTCTTATATGTTCTTGTATCCCTTATTGGTAGCAGGTAATTTCCCATTTCAATGAAGGAGTTCCTCTGCTCTCCTCCCTTTTCTTTTCTACAGGCTTTACCCCTGCCAATTCTCCAACGTTCTTTCCTGGCTTGGGTTTGTTAAAATGATGCATCCCCTTTTTGGGGAAAATCTGCTTCAAACTCCTCTGTGAATTTGACCACCTTCTCTAGAATTTTGAGTAGATGCCTCCTAACCCAGACATAGGTGTTCTCAGGGAAGCCTTGTAGAAAATGCTCCAGAATTATGGAATCCATAATTTCAGCCACACTCTGTGTATCTGGCCTTAACCATCAGGTAGCCCAATCCATTCATCTTTGGGTGAATCTCCTGGGCTGCACACCAGCAGCTCATCTAGCAACCTAAACTTCTGCAGATACTTCTCCATAGGCAGGCCATTCAGTTTGCCTTGACCACCTTAACAACATCAGTCTCTGGCCTGTTGATTGCTGAAGGCCATGTAGACCACTTCAGTCTCCCCACCAAATTAGATGCTAACCGGAGGACTCACATTCCTCTGTCCTAGTTAGCTTTCATTGCTACCCCTTCAAATGTCACTAGAAATGCATCACAGGCCCCGTTTTACCCCAAGTCAGACTGCTATTCCCTGTACAAGGTTTCACCAGTTTCTGAACCAACTGCTGCTGCACTTGCATTTGTTCCCTGATAAATTCCTGCAGGCTCTCCTGCTGCTCCTCCTGCCACACCAGCAGAGATTGTCTCTCCAGTTGGTGTGATTATTGGAAGAACTGCATGGTCTGTTGCAGTTCTTGCTGATGCTCCACCAACCACTGCAGAGTCTACTCATTCACCCAGACACCAGATCCTTGCAGCGGCTTCCCCGTCTGTCTCTCAACCATCATGACTGGGGTAGACAAAATCCTAGACAAGCTCCCCAGTGGTAATGGAGTGCACTCTGTCCCCATCCTCTGATGCCCCAGAAATCTCTCAGACTCCATCCAGTAAGCTGCAACTTTGTGTGAATGTATTTACATTCCCATCACCAACACCAATGCACTCTCATGCAGCAAAGATTTAACAGTGTTTCTTGCCTTTTAGCCCTTTCCCACGGGGCCTGGAAAGAATAGACGTCTCCCTTCCTTGAGATCTCAGCACATACAGGGCTCAGATAGCCTAGGTCCTCCCCACCACTTTCTTCCCATCTTCTTTTATACCCCTCAGGTGATGGGATAATTGGTTTACAAGCACGCCCAGCCTGATCAGTTATTTAACTGCATATAGCCAGTCAACCTTCTCTAGGGGAATTGACTGGTGCCTCAATGATCATCTGTTAACTTCCAGCACACTGTCACATTCACCTCTACTCAAGTTTTTCCATCATGGTATCTGCAATTATATCATTTTCACACCTATGTTCATTGCTAAACGACACTCATACCAAAGTCTATTTCTTACTGGCAAACAAAGGAAGAAATAAAAATAACTGTTGCCATTTTCTACTCTGTAGAGGTGCTCAGATACTACAATTATCGATGCCATTAAAAGAATCTAGATGGACTTTCAACAGAATCGCAGTAAATGCAAAATAGAAAATATTCTTGCTCCTCCCATTATTATAAAAAACAAAAAGCAACTCAAGGAACATGAACTGCTAACGAGTTTTAAACTGGTTCACATGTAAAGCAAGCAATAAACCTGTGTGTAATGAGTTCAAAAGACGCTGTAATAGGAAAATACATAACCAACAATCTGTATGCTTTTAAAAAGAATTCTGTACGTCTTCTCATAAAGGGGAAGTTATCAGTAAAACAAATTTTCCTTTCTTCATGACCAATATTGCTCATCATTGAGATGTAGCAAATGATAGCCTGGGGAGAATAATTAATATGAAAAAGAAATTCTGCGTACTGTGTACCTCAGCACTCCTACTGGGGTACATAGCTTGGAAAATCCATCTTCCGAACACTGAATATAAAGACAACAGTAAGCCTAAATTGCAGTGTGTCATGATATTACACATTGGTGTTAAGGGAAGTGGCAACTTCGCAGAGATCACCTCAAGATGCCTGTGATTAGAGCCCAAGAAGTGGGGTGGACTAACAAAGCTAGTTTAAAAAAAACCAACAGCCTCTAAAGCCACCTGGTAGCTAAATCTCTGAGTTAGGTTGCAGTGTAGGATGTGGTATAGAGACAGTACTAATATTTCTGTTGAATGTTCTCCTCCTGTCCACAGAAAAAAGGAAGTTTGTTTGTCCATATACACCTGCTAGACCTCTCTCTAGCATTACATGCTGTTGACCAGGAAATGCCTCATCTAAACCCCTATATGCTTTGTTTTTACCGAAAAGAACACAAGTATCTTGTCAGTTTCTCCATCAGAAACAACATCTCTGTCTGTGCTGGAACCTGATCCATTAGTGATTTTGAAAACTGAACTGGCAGAAATAGCAGACTGGAAGAGAGTGAAGGACCCAGACGACAGGTGTGATGTGCTTATAGCAACTTAGCCTATGGTGTAAGCAGGAAGCTGCATTTTGTGCAAGTTAGAGTCTTTGTATAGTTTTCATATTTAGCTCCTTATACAGTGAATTACATCCTGCCTACAGTTTCTTTATATCAAGTATAAACAGCACTATCTCCCAGCTTTCCCAATGCCTAGCCAAATTCAGTACCTGGATGAAGAGCAGTTGGATAGAGTTGAAACTGAGAAAAGCTGATGTGATATAGGCAGCAAGAGTCATGTATTTTGAAGAACTTGCCTCCTATATAACATGTCCCCACTACTAAAGAAAACTACCCTCATATTGATAAGTTGGCCCACACTCTTGGGGTCCTTTGGTAACTCCACAGAGTAACTGAATGCCCAAATAGACACAGTGTGAAATAATGACCACTTCTGTTTACAACCGGCCAGAATATTGCTCCCCATTTTAATCAGACACAGTCATGGCCATGGTGATTCTTGAATTTGTGACTTCCAGGCTTGAGTACTGCAACCCATATCAACAAAAGAGCTCCAACTGGTACAAAACCACAGCTGCCCATTAGCAATACAGTGCTTTGCTCCCCATTTAATTCAGAATCAAATTCAAGGTCCCCATCCTGATAATGAAAAACATCCATTCAAACACTAGCTACCTGAGAGATCACCTCTCCTTCCGTGACCGTGATCTCACATGGCACCTACCGTTCCTTCAGAACAATGCAAATATCAACAAACAGAGGAAGGTCAGGAGTGCAGGAGACAGAATAGTCTCAGAACTGAACCCAGATTATACTATGAAACTCCCTTTTGCAAGTGATAAGAATGATGACAAACATCATTTACAGAGCAAAATGCAGAGCTCAATTTGTTCTGCTCATTTTTTTCCCTTAATAATGTCTTCACATACACATGCACACAGCCAAAAACACACACAATGAAAAAGGGGCGGGGGGGGGGGGGAGAGAGAAATCACTATAACCTAATCAAGCTATTTCTACAACAGTCTGGGAAGGATATATCATTTACTATTTATACTAACAGAAACTCTTTCTTAACCACAGATGCTTTTAATACTTTACTTCCTCCAATGCTTGAAAAAAGATAATATGAATAAAGCTGAATATTTTCTAAAGTATTTGGCCCTCTCTCTATAGTTCTTCACTGCTCTCCTGGTGATCATCTTTTACCATTCCTTTTCTTTTTAGGTACAAGGCCAGAGCAGTGGAAGAATGACAAAATTTTAAGGTTAGAATTGAGGTAAGTTTCAGACCACCACCCCTTCACTGATTTCAGGATACACAATAACTGTATCCCCATTCTGATCCACTACTCCAAATCTAAAACTTGTCATTCAAAGCAAAACGTGGATATGACAAGTTAAAGAGGCAACAGAACCAAGGATAACTGATTCAGCGCTATCAGTGCAATCAACCAGTGGTAGCAACCGTAGAAACTCAGTGTTAAATGACAGTGGAAAAATCATTTGAGTTCTGTCTACACGAGTCTCCATGATTGCTATTACTGACATAGCTACCCAACTGGTGAATTATGGCTATTAAGTTTGTTAGTGGAGAGGTCTGTGCATGTACAGTAGATTTAGGTGAGCAGCTGTTTTTAAAAATCTTGATACATGCCACTATCATAATATGGTACTTGGCCTATGAGAGCGTGCCAACTTCTAGACACATTGACATCATCCCTAGCATAACAGGAATTTTTGCAACATTTGGTTGTGTTCTCCTCTCTCTATACCAGTATTTAAATACTATCTATAAAAAACCCCACTTCATATGGTAGAACACCATATGGTAAACTGCACTAGTGTTTAGACTTAACCATATATCATTTATTTTCTAATCTTATTTGACTAGCCAGGATGTCATCCAAAAATAAGGAGGTTAGGACCCAAGAAAATAAATATTTTTGGATTGGGAGCCTTCATGGTCTTCTGGTTTATATGTTTATTAGCTCTAAAAACCAGAGCCTACAAGGTTGGATTTCAGCATCTGGATAACTTTTGACTGATGAAGCAGGAGGGAAGGAAACTGGCACACTGATGGCAAAAATTTAAGGCAGACGCAGACAGACTTCAACACAAGAGTATTCAAAAATCTTACTCTTTAGTCATGGCAGAATCAAAGAGAGAATACTTCTCCTCAGCCATTGCAACTGCTAAGTTCCAACCAGCAGGGAGAGGGCCAGGATGTTGATAGAAGTTAGGAGCTGCTGGAAGGGGTTTGTAACTATCTTTTTGATCAGCTTGCCCAGGATGAGAAGATTTAAGACAAGACAGCAGCTTAGTGATGTTGTTGGGGGTCCATCAATGGATTTCTGAGCATCATGGGAGGCATGGATCAGTGTTCATGTCACACTCCCTGTCAGTACCCGGCCCAGTCTGGCCTAGGCAAGCTAATGATCCAACAAGCTGACCAAATTCTGTAATGAATCCTGGTCACATGCCATCTGAGGCTCAGTGTGCACATGCTAAGAAGTCGTCTGATCATCACAGGCTTCAGGGATACTAGCAGATGGCCTTCATGAGGGATGAGTTAGTGATATGGGGAGTCAAGGTGCTCTTTATTTGCTTTCACTAGCTAAGGCGGGCTGCCTCAGATTTTGTAGCACAGATTTGCTTTAGCAAGGCCTTTTCCTGCTTCATGATGCGCTTTCAGCCTGACCAAATCTACATTACACTAACATACATTACTTTGGACTCACTGACTCAATCCACAGATAATTTATGAGAGCATGCAAGCTGCATATCAGTGCGTGCAAATCTTAGAGTAATCTACACATTGAGGGAGACAGAAGATGATGGAAGTTACATCAACACAGACTGAGATTTACCTCTGAATTTGTCCCTTACTGTGTACCAGAATTGTTTTGGTAAGCCATGAAGGAGGCTGCAGATTGATCATTGCAATTTTCCCTCAACAGTTTTTTAATACCTATCTTGCTGTCTGAATGAGGGGAGGACTTGCACAACTCTGTTTTCTTCTGGCTCTAACCTGAAGCAGAATTCTTCACATTTCCTAGACATGTGTTGAGGCCTTTCTGAGTGAGGCTGTCATCTTGGAAATGGAATAACCTAAGCTCTGATGCATCTCAGAGAAGAGCTGAAATCTTATCTAAATTCAGTTCTTCTCCTCCCATACACAGAACTGTATCCCACAAAGGTAGCCATTTTGTTGATATATCTATTGTAAGAAATTTCTGAGACACAACTGACTGGGTATTGCTACAGCCACATCACATCCCTCACCTTGCAGTTCTGTCTCCTGTTACAAGGTGGAGTTCAAATACACAATAGTGAAGATTGTCGGAAATTATCCTTAATGAAGAAAGGACTGGAAGCTTTATCATCTTAAGGTCAGATCTCCATAGAAAGAAAAAATCTGATTTATGCAAACTTTCTTTCAGAGCTAATAACTGCATAAAATAATCCAGACAAATAAACATCAAATAAATACACCTGCTTGTAATTTCATATTCTTTAAAGCTTAAATTAGAGGATACTTTAGACAGGGAGAAATACAAATAAAAAGCTTAAGAAATCTTAGCTGGTCTATTTACTGAACTATGACAATATCAGAACAAAAGCCTGATTAAACAAGCAAAGGAAAAACCCTTATGTTGCTTGTAGTAAATAATCTTAAAATGTGGCCTGATCCCATGAAAATCTTTCCAAGATCTACATTTACTTTTCTTTATTGTAGTTAATTATCAGGGATAAAAGTTTAAAAAAATATGACATGAAAGACAGAAATTAAACTAAATTATGTAAACATACGAGGGGAAACTTGGCGTACATAGCACACTAGGTTCATTTTTAATGTTTTCTCTTTTTTTTTCCTAAAAGAAATATCACATTTTCCCCCCTAGTGTGTTATAAACTGTTTATTTGTTGAAATGAACATGAGAATGTCAGATTCTTAACAATGACCAAAATCTTCTGAGGTTTTGAGCTACAAAATGTATAACAGTCTGTCCCTGGTAGATTTCCCAGCCTGCTTGTTGAGTTAATGTTCCAAAGATGACTGGTATCACACTAAGGGTATATCTACACTACGACATTAGTCCGATTTTACATAAATCGATTTTTGGGAACAGATATTATAAAGTCGCATGTGTGTGTCCACATTAAGCACATTAATTCGGCGGTGTGCATCCACAGTACCATGGCAAGCGTCGACATTCCAAGCGGTGCACTGTGGGTAGCTATCCCACAGTTCCCGCTGCACATTTGAATTCTGGGTTGAGCTCCCAATGCCTTATGGGGCAAAAAATTTGTTGCAGGTGATTATGAGTAAATGTCATCAGTCAACCCTCCCTCCCTCCCTCCCTCCCTCCGTGAAAGCAACGGCAGACAATCATTCCGCGCCCTTTTCCCTGGATTACCAGAGCAGACCCCATAGCACAGCGAGCATGGAGCCCGGTGAGATCATCGCAGCAGTTATGGCCATTGTAAACACCTCGCGCATTATCATGCACTTTATGCAGAACCAGAACTTGAAAAAGCAGGCAAGGAGGCTACGGCAGCGCGGTGACGACAGTGATGAGGACATGGACGCAGACCTCTCTCAAAGAACGGAACCCCCGCAAATTGGACATCCTGGTGGCAATGGGGCAGGCTCATGCCGTGGAACACCGATTCTGGGCCCGGGAAACGAGCACAGAATGGTGGGACCGCATATTGTTGCAGGTCTGGGATGAATCCCAGTGGCTGCGAAACTTTCGCATGTGTAAGGGCACTTTCCTGGAACTTTGTGACTTGCTGTCCCCTGCACTGAAGCGCCAGAACACCAAGATGAGAGCAGCCCTCACAGTTCAGAAGCGAGTGGCGATAGCCCTCTGGAAGCTTGCAACACCTGACAGCTACCGGTCAGTCACGAATCAATTTGGAGTGGGCAAATCTACTGTGGGGGTTGCTGTGATGCAAGTAGCCAATGCAATCGTTGAGCTGCTGCTATCAAAGGTAGTGACCCTGGAAAATGTGCAGGTGATAGTAGATGGCTTCGCTGCAATGGGATTCCCTAACTGTGGTGGGGCGATAGACGGAACGCATATCCCGGGACCGGACCACCAGGGCAGCCAGTACATAAACTGCAAGGGGTACTTTTCAATGGTGCTGCAAGCACTGGTGGATCATAAGGGACGTTTCACCAACATCAACGTCGGATGGCTGGGAAAAGTTCATGACGCTCGCGTCTTCAGGAACTCTGGTCTGTTCAGACGGCTGCAGGAAGGTATTTACTTCCCAGACCAGAAAATAACTGTTGGGGATGATGAAATGCCTATAATGATCCTTGGGGACCCAGCCTACCCCTTAATGCCATGGCTCATGAAGCCGTACACAGGCGCCCTGGACAGTAGTAAGGAGCTGTTCAACTACAGGCTGAGCAAGTGCAGAATGGTGGTAAAGTGTGCATTTGGATGTTTGAAAGGTTGCTGGCACAGTTTACTGACTCGTTCAGACCTCAGCGAAACCAATATACCCATTGTTATTGCTGCTTGCTGTGTGCTCCACAATCTCTGTGAGAGTAAGGGGGAGACGTTTATGGCGGGGTGGGAGGTTGAGGCAAATTGCCTGGCCGCTGATTACGCGCAGCCAGACACCAGGGCGATTAGAAGAGCATAGCAGGACACGCTGCGCATCAGAGAAGCTTTGAAAACCAGTTTCATGACTAGCCAGGGTACCGAGTGACTGTTCTGTTTTTTTCTCCTTGATGAGAACCTGCACCCTCTGTTTACTCTAATTCTCTCTAAGTCAACCACCCTTCCCCCTTTGAGCAGACCTTGCTTTGAAATGAAATAAAGGCACCATTGTTTAACAACCATGTATTCTTTATTCAATATTTATTAAGAAAGGGAGAGAACTGACAAGGTAGCCCGGGTGGGGTGCGGGCGGAGGGGAGGAGGGAAGGAAAAGGCAGCTTCAAAACTTGTTGAATGCCAGCCTTCTGCTGCTTGGGCAATCCGCTGGGGTGGAGTGGTTGGGTGCACGGAGCCTCCCCACCACTCACCCGAGTTTTTGGGACTCTGGGTGAGGAGGCTATGGGACTTGGGGAGGGGAGAGGGCGGTTACAGATGGGCTGCAGCGGCGGTCTGTCATCCTGCTTCCGTTCCTGCAGAACCCTCACCAGATGCTGGAGCATGTCGGTTTGCTCCCGCAGTAGCCCCAGCATTGCCTCAGTCGCCCTCTGATCTTCCTGCCGCCACCTCTCATTTCGAGCGTCCCTCCTGTCCTCACGGTCGTCCCTCCTGTCCTCACGAGTGTCCCTCCTGTCCTCACGTTCACTGCCCACTTTCCTGTATTGAGCTATTGTGTCCCTCCACACATTCTGCTGAGCTATTTGAGTGTGGGAGGAGTGCATGAGCTCAGAGAACATTTCATTGCGCATGCGTTTTTTTCGTCGCCATATCTGAGATAGCCTTTGGGACGGAGATGCTAGGGGGAGGCTGGAAACAGTTGCAGCTGCGGGAGGAAAAAAAAAAGGGAGAGAAGTTTTTAAAAAGATACATTTTACAGAACAATGAGTATACTCTTTCGCGGTGAACACCACCATTCACAGTACATAGCACACATGCTTTCAGTGCAAGGTTGCATTTTGCATCTTTATATTGAGTGCCTGCGGCTTTGGTTTACAGATCACACACGCAGGGCCGAGCAACAGAATTCGGCTTGCAGGCAGCCGTGGTAAGCCATAGACTTTTGGCTTCTGCAACCTTCGTAACAGCAGCGCCCTCCTTTCCCGTTCCAAGCAAAGCCAGTTGAGTTGGCCATTTAGTGCTACGCTTTGCGGGTTAACATGCAGCAGCAGAAACCAAACTAACCCCGGCCATCCAATTCTCTGGGATGATCGCTTTACCCTTCCCCCCACCGCGTGGCTGGTAACAGGGAAGATCCCTGCTAGCTGAATGCAAACGGCTCAGCACGAAGGGTCCTCATCCCTGCCCCCACCGCGTGGCTGGAACTGTGGGGAGCATTTCTTTTCAGGCACAGGCAAACAGCCCAGTAGAAACGGCCACCTCTGAATGTCCCCGTAATTAAATTCCCATATTTCAACCAGGTAATCATGAATGATATCACTCTGATGAGGATAACACAGACAGAGAAGGAACGGATGTTGCTTGAATGCCAGCAAACACTGGGGCCATATGCTGCCAGGCTTTGTCATGCAAGGATACCAGAGTACTTGCTACTGGCCTGGCGTGGTAAAGTCTCCTACCAGGGAGGACAGAATAAGGCTGCTCTCCCCAGAAACCTTCTGCAAAGGCTTTTAGAGTACCTCTAGGTGAGCTTCATGGAGATGTTCCTGGAGGATTTCCGCTCCATCCCCAGACATGTTAACAGACTTTTCCAGTAGCTCTACTGGCCACGAATGCATCCCAAGTCCTCAGGGAAAATTAATCATTAAAAACCACTTGCTTTTAAACCATGTCTTTTCTATTCAAAAGATACACTCACCAGATGTGCCTTCTCTGGCTTCACGGTCCGGGATACCGCCTTGGGAGGGTATTTCTATTAGGGTGATGAAAAGACCCTGGCTGTCGGGGAAATCGGTGTGCTGTGTGCTCTCCACAACCTCGTCATCATCATCATCACCATCATCTTCCCCATCCGCCAAATCCTCAGGCGTTGCGACTGATGAGAATACCCCATCGTCGGAGTCCATGGACAGGGGTGGGGTAGTGGTGGCCGCCCCCTCTAGAATGGCATGCAGCGCAGCGTAGAAGTGGCATGTCTGGGGCTGTGACCTGGAGCGTCCGTTTGACTCTTTGGTCTTCTGGTACGCGTGCCTGAGCTCCTTAATTTTCACGTGGCACTGTGTTGCATCCCTGCTGTATCCTCTGTCCGTCATGGCCTTGGAGATTTTTTCATATATTTTTGCATTACGTCTTTTCGAACGTAGTTCGGATAGCACAGATTCATCTCCCCATACAGCTATTAAATCTAATACCTCCCATTCAGTCCATGCTGGAGCCCTTTTTCGATTCTGGGATTGCATGGTTACCTCTGCTGAAGAGCTCTGCATCGTTACCTGTGCTGACGAGCTCGCCACACTGGCCAAACCGGAAGTGAAATTCAAACTGGCCAAACAGGAAATGAAATTCAAAAGTTCCCGGGGCTTTTCCGGTCTACCTGGGCAAAGCATCCGAGCTCAGGTGCACTGTGGGATAGCTCCCGGAGGCCAATACCGTCGATTTGTAACCACACTAACCCTAATTCGACAGGGCCATATAGATTTTAGCGCTAATCCCCTCGTCAGGGAGGAGTATAGAAATCGATTTTAAGAGCCCTTTATGGAGAAATAAATGGCTTCGTTGTGTGGACGGGTGCAGGGTTAATTCGATTTAACGCTGCTAAATTCGACATAAACTCTTAGTGTAGGCTAGGCCTAAAGGTTTACATGTACTTAAGTACTCAAGATTAGAGCACACAATATTCTGACATTTTACATAGACTCCAATTTCTCCAGAGTTGACACCTTAAAGAGGATAAATTAACAATGAATCCATGAACTGAAATTTCAAATGTAATATGATAAAATGCATTAACTCTTATGCTTTAGCACATCCCCTGGCCCGCGCCGCTTCCCGCAGCTCCCATTGGTCGGGGACGGCGAACCGCGGCCAGTGGGAACCACGACTGGCCGAACCGACGGACACAGCAAATAAACAAACCGGCCCAGGCTGACCCGCCAGGGGGCTTACCCTGGCGAGCCGCGTGCCGAAGGTTGCCGATGCCTGTACTATATTATACACTATACTAGGAGTTTACAATCTTTTTCTTTCTGAGGCCCCCACAACATGCTACAAAAACTCCAGGGCCCACCTGTGCCACAATAACTAATTTTCTGCATATAAAAGCCGGGCCAGTATTAGGGGGTAGCAAGCAGGGTAATTCCCTGGGGCTCCAGGCCACAGGAACCCTAGGGTTGCCAGATGTCCGGTTTTCAACCAGAACGCCCAGTCAAAAAGGGACCCTGGCGACTCCAGTCAGCACCACTGACCAGGCCACTAAAAGTCCAGTTGGTGGGGGCCAGCAGTCTCCCTACTTGGCTCTGTGCAGCTCCCTGGAAATGGTGACATCCCTTGGCTCCTAGGTGGAGGGCTGCCCCCACCCTGTCCCGAGCGCCGGCTCCACAGCTCCAATTGGCTGGGATCCACGGCCAATGGGAGCTGCAAGGGCGGTGCCTGCGGGTGGAGGCAGCATGCAGAGCCACCTGACCGCGCCTCCACCTAGGAGCCGAGGGACATGTCGCCGCTCGCGGGGAACCACCCAAGGTGGTCGCCACCCAGAGCCTGCATCCCAAAACTCCTCTTGCACCCCAACCTCCTGCCCCAGCCCTGAGCCCCCTTTCTGCACCCACACCCCCTCCCGTGCCCCAACCCCCTGCCCTGAGCCCCCTCCTGCACACAAACTCCCTCAGAAAGCCTGCACCCCAAGTCCCCTTCTGTGCCCCAACACCAAGCCTTGAGCCCCCTCACACACCCAAACTCCCTCTTGGAGCCCACACCCCGACATTCCCCCTCTGTCCCAACCCCTTGCCCCACCTCAGAATCCCCTTCCACACTCCAAACCCCTCAGCCCCATTCTGGAGCCCCCCTCCTGAACCCCAAACTCCTCAGTCCCAGCCCCGCCCCAGAATCTGCACCCCCAGCCAGAGACCTTACCCCCCCGCATACCAACTTTCTGGTCCAGCCTGGATCCCCCTCCCACACCTGAACCCCTCATTTCTGGTCCCACACCGGAGCCCGCATCCTCATCCCAGAACCCATGCCCCCTCCCTCACTCCAACCCCCTGCCTCAGCCCAGAGCCCCCCCGCTCACACGCCAAATCTCTCGGGCCCCAGCATGGAGCTGCCTTCTGCAGCCCAAATACCTCATCCCCCCAGAACCCATACCCTCTCCCTCACTCCAACCTCCTGCCTCAGCCAGGAGCCCCCTCCCACACTCTGAACCCTTCAGCCACACACCCAGCCCAGAGCTCCCTCCTGCACCCCAGTGCCCATGCCCCCAGCCGATGCTCTCAACCCCTTCCACACTCCAACCTGCTGCCCCAGCCCAGTGAAAACAAGCGAGTGAGTGACAGTGTGGGAGAGCGAGTGACAGAGGGAGGAGGGATGGAGTGAGTAGGGGTAGAACCTTAGAGAAGGGGCATCTTGGAAATGGCGGGGCAAGGGTGTTCGGTTTTGTACAATTAGAAAGTTGACAACCCTAAGGCACCCCTACGAATCTACATTGCTCAGGCTTCAGCTCAGCCACAAGTGGCGAGGCTCAGGGCCCCGGGCTTCAACCCCCTGCCGTGGGGCTTTGGCTTTCTGCCGTGGGCCCCAGGGAGTCTAATGCTGGATCTGCTTGGCAGACCCCCTGAAACCTGCTCACAGCCCCCCAGGGAGCCCCAGACCTCTGGTTGAAAACCACTGCACTATACTATTTTATCTATCAGCTATACTATCTACTCTAAAAATTTAGTAACTAGTTACACACAGAGACATGGAATCAAGTTGCACAGCACACAGATAAGGGGACACTACCAAAGGTTCCATCTCATTGCCATTGGTGGTAAGGAGAAACTCAAGAATGCCCTTTATGCCCTCAGGTGCAGGAGGGTTGGGGGTGTATGAGAGCAACCAGGGTGCAAGCATGGCCCCAAAGGACACTTCTGGACAAAAGAATCTGATCTTTGACATAAGGCTCACGTGCACGAGAAATGAAATCCATGTGGACAGTCAGTCAAAGGAGAAAAGCAAGTATTTTGAACACAAGGAGCAACAACTGAAGACTAGTAAGTTTTTGTTTTGTTTTTTTTCAATGTGCAACCAAGCATCTCAATTCATGCCTGTGGGTCTGAATCATGTTTTTCTCGTCTTAGCACTGATGATAGCAAATTCCTTTATTACACTTATGGAAAGGGTAGAAAATATCACTAGCTACACATTAGAAAAGATGTATTTCTATTATACCACCTTAGCAACAACATGAGAGGTGGTGTCACATCTCCACCATAAGGTCCAGAAGATTGCACAGAACTGCTGCAGCTCTATTGCAAATATTACTCTGGTCCATGATCCTGCTAATTTGGGTCACTGGAGTTTCCTAGTCTGGAACTAAAGAAAAGCTGGTGACTTTAATCATCCGTTCTAAGAACTGGGAAAAGATTGGGTTCTCCAGGTGTTGGGGAGTTCAGTGTCCAAGCCCGGCAGTGCTGCCCAGTGGTGAGAGTGTAAGGCCAGCGGTAGGGGAACCTGGGCCCTTCCTGCTCCACTGGGCTCCAACTCAGGACCCTGTGGCTGGCTGGTCAGATATGCAGCAGGGGGAGAGGGGGGAGACGCCACCAAGTCTGCTCCTTGGATCACTTCCTATCATGTTCTCAGTCCCCTCCAAAGTCAAAAGGGTTGGCTTATAGCTTATAACCTCACAGGGGGTGTTTCTCATTGACAGTGATCTGGAGACTCTTCTCCTTCAATCGCAGCCGTCTGTTTCTGGTCTAAATGGGGGCCATTGGCAGCTCTGCAGCAGGGTGTGGTCCAGGCAGTGTGGTGCTCCTGTGGTCTCTCGGACAGATACCAGCATAGGACTGCTCCCAGCTCTGTCTGCTGTGACTGAGCTGGGCCATTCCCTTTTGAGCTCTGCCTCCATTGTGAGCATGCACAGCAGGTGTGACTGGGCAGGGCCTTTTGGGCCCAGAGCTGCTTGTTAACCCTTTGGTTCCCCGGTGTGGGGCTTATATTCCCTTGTGTCATGTGGTAGAGTCAATTTGTCATCTCACCTTGTGGATGTATATTTGCCTTCCAAAGAATCAGCAGTCTCTTCAGAATACAAAATACAACCTCCCCTATGCTGATCCCCCGATGAGCAGTACCCTTCTGTTCCAAACACATGTCCCAAGTGTCATGCTGATTCCAACAGTGTCCTCATGATCCAGATAAGATGTGTCAGAATGCTGCCTCAATATGGAAAGCCAGCGGTGCTGAAGCATACAACATAAGTTGTGCCATAATTACCACCACAGGTAGCACCCACAGATAACGGTCTTTGAACTGAAGCCAAATTCATCAAACATGATGGAGTCAAGGACCTACATCCCAGTCAAGGTGCAGACTTTGGCCCCACAACACCAAGAATTCAGACTAGACCAAGCATCAGGAAAGAGCTTTGAGTTATTGAGTGTGGTACAAACTGTCAAAGAATCCAAGTGATCTTTTTGAACTTGATCATGACAGCAGGAAATATTCTTGGACATTACCTCCTGGAGTTCACAGGTTCAGGCACCTGTGATGGTACTATGCAGTTCCACATGGAATGATTGTCAAGCACCAAGGCCAGAGTCATTGGAAGTCAGGAGACAACTGTTCTCATCTTTGAACAGACTGGAAAGAGCATTATCTGAATTGGTGACACTTAACTGGATGAGGAAAAGATGGTGTCCAGCACAAATGAAATAGTGTAAGTCAGCACCGAGGGATTGAGCAATGCTATGAAATTTTGTCACACCTGTGCCAAAGCAGGCATTGAGAATATAATTTTAGCATTTCATTTGAGAGCTCAGCTTGGTCTATATTTAAAGTCCCTGGATAAATACTATGCCAGACTACTGCAGTTTCTGGAGGAGAACAATAGGGCTTTCAGAGCTCTTTTCAGAGCTTAATTGCACAGGAGGACATCCAAGAATAGATGGCACACAAACTATTGTGGCCCATCCCCAAACAGATAGTACATTAGTCATGAATGTCATTTTGTGCAAAAGGCATTCATACAGTTACAATCAAGCATTTCTAGAAGTCATCTGACCATCTTCCTTTACTCCTACAATGAGCAAGAACAGAAAAAGAAACAACCAATCTACCATCAGAGATAGCTGACTGCACACAAAGCTGAGCCAGGCCAATGGCTCTGGAAAAAACTCAACTGTAATAACCATTAAAAAAAATATAGTGGGTACTGGTACAGGGTTAACTCCAGTGTTGTATCTTTACAGGCATTAGAGAGCAGCACGTCTCCATGACACAATGGCTGAAGTTAAGTAATACTGCAAGTAAAAATGTAGGCACGACATCCAGAGGCATCAAAGGCAAAGACAGCATCTCAGCAAAATGTAATCCTAGGGATCATTGATGAAGAAACCAAAAATCTTAAAATTTGAGCTTTATTAGGACAATAATCACAAAAGTACTATACAAATATATAAGAAAAAGGAGGCTGAAACAGCAAAGCAATCAAGTGTCATCAAGAGCCAGCTAAATGGAGAAAAGCACAATAGTCCTGAGGAAGCTCTTACATTAACTGCACAGGAAAGGAACTAAGTAAAGAACACATGGGAAAGCCTAACTACTTGATTAAGGCATGCACAAAGCACAGCGGTAACTCCCAAAATTTAAGAGCTAAGGCTCTAAGCTCCTTCTGCACTGGTAGCATGGACCCAAGAATAGAAATACCCAGAATATGTCATCTATGGAGTAGGATTTCACATCTGCATAAGCCACTGTTGTTTACTAGTTTTGTCAAAGTCATGTCTGAAATTGCTATTAAGCCAATTACTGTTATGAGGTACATTTAGTAGTTCAATGGCATTGAATCATTGTTAGCAAACTCTGCTTTCATATTTTCAATATCCTTATTTATTTAGATTAGACCAATTCAAATACAGTCCTTACTCCTCCACATTTAATTCACTGACATAAGAAAGCTATGAAGTTACAGTAGCTTTAGAGTTGTAAATAATGTAGTCCTTACTGATAAGATTTTTTTTTAACATGTTAATTGTCCACACTAAATACTTATACATGTTCTAAGGCTGAATGTATGCAGTGGGAGAGAAAGAAGCTCTCACAGCTAGAGCACTGGAATAGCGCTCAGAAGGCTAGGTTCTATTGCTGGATCTGTCACTGGGCTACTGGGTAACCATGAGCAATACACACTGCCCTTCTCTGTGCCTCACTTTTCCTATCTGTAGAATGGTACTAAGCTCTTTAAGATCTAGGGATGAAAAATGCTATATAAGAGCTAGGTATTTTTATTATTCTGTAGAATTCTTAATCAGAAATCACAGAATTGTTGTCATTCCCTAAAAATCTGTAATTATCTTCATGTCTTCAAGAAAATACAACAGAATAGTGACAGGCTTTTGCAGATTAAGATTACTAAACTAATACGGTTATACTTGCACCTGTAATTATTGTAGTACAGATGCAATATTGTAGTTAAAAGGGTGAAGACAGTAAAAACAGTGTAGATGAGTGGTGATGAAGGTAATTCATATATTCAAAGATTTTAGGCCAGTGGGACCATTGTGGTTATCTAGTCTGATCTCCTGCATAACACAGCACATAGGTTGTCCCTGAATTAATTCCTGCTTCAAGTTTAATAGCTGTGATTGAATTAGAGCATATCTTTCAGAAAAAATATCCAATCTTGATTTAAAAATCTCCAGTGATGGAGAATCCTCAACAATTCTTGGTAATTTTTTCCAGTGACTAATTATGTTGCCTGTTATGTACACCTTTATGTTTAGTCTGAATTCAGCTAGCTTTAGTTTCCAGATACTGGTTCTTGTTATACTTTTGTCTGCTAGACTGAAGATCCCTTTATCATCAAATTTCTGTTGCTCATATAGGTACTTATACACTGTGATCAAATGACCCCTTAAATCTTTGCTACGGTAAACTCCACAGACTGAGCTCAGAAGCTCTCACTGTAGGGAATGATTTCTTCTCTGAACCTTCTCTAATTTTTGAACATCCATCCTGAAAAAACAGAAAGATGTCCTGATGCAGGATGCTATATATAATGGCTGTAATTAATTGCACCACAAAATTGGAGGTGCAGTTTTCAAGCATGAAATGAAGTTACGGTTAAATCTCGTATACTGGATAATCTTGCCCATGCCATAATCCAGTCAATTTCAGAGCAATCTAGTGGTCCCAATACAGGTCTAATGGCCTGGGATGCCTCAATTCAAATTTCACATCTGAAACCTCTCTTTGTGGCTTTCAGTAACCCACTTAAGTATTTTTTCCTCTATTTTAGAGATTAGGAAACTGAATCAGGAAGTTTAACTATCTACCTCACACAGATATAGCAATTAATTAGTTAATGCTTGTGAAGTCCTCTGAAAATGGAAAACACTTCTTTATTGTTACAAAGTCTTAAATCTAGAGAAGACATATTTCAACACAGCATTAAGAGTGGCTAAACATTAGTGAATTAAGAGATTCAATTGCTTTGACAACTCTATATTTCACCAAAAGGCGTAAACACATGTACATTACTTTTTTACATTAAACAAATATGTTATACTTTGTCTCCTTACATGGTTGTATGGCTATTAATTGAGCAGAACTGCTAACACGTCGGCAGAGTATAATCAAGTAAGTTCCCAAAGACATGAATGAGCAACAAAAATTATCTTAAAAAAGTAGAACGTACTTTACCAATTATAACACACACACACTTTTGTCTTATTTACTTGAGGGGAAAGTCATTCTTTACACTTGTTCCATACTGGAATATTAACCACTAATGTATATTTTAACATTAAATAAATTAAAAAAACAGACACAAGAAGGGTCTTGTCCTCACTGGAGTCCCCTGCAATCCAAAATTGCTCCTGTTTTGCACATGGTAAAGGGATATTAAAAAGGTATTAAAGCTATAAGGAGAAGACTGATATTTTTTCTATCTGAAATATTTTTTGATTTTCTCATGCTACTTTGAAGATTGACTCGCTGCGTGTTTGTAGAAGAGGTTGGTTGCAGTATTTTAAATGGAGGCTGGCATATCTGATGTTATTCCTCCTCCGAGTACTGTGATCTCATTGACCAAAATGTGGCAACTAACCAATGAGACAACAGGAAAACTTGTATGAGGTGTATTCATCCTAGGACTCCCTGATCTAAAAGAATGTCTTTATATAACTTGAACATAAACAGTCTACAAGAAATGATATGTTAAATATAAATATTACTCAGGGGCAGACTATTTGATTGGATCCCTAATCTTTTGTGCCAAATCAGAGTACCTGAAAGTTTGAATCCTCTTTTAAAATAGATCCGAAGTAGTAACTAAAAATTCAAATTAGTGAGACATCAGTTAAAGGGAGGATGGATTAACAGATCTCCACAACAGCAGTTTAGTAGAATGGTTTCAAAGAATGTTCTCATGCAATTTTAAGTTTATAGTGCATACTTAGAGAAATTCTTTTGGGGGAAAAACTATACTTTTCATCATAGGAAACACACTGTAGCTCATACAAAGAAACTGCAATAATCAAATACAAAATACAGAAAATTAACAAAGGCAATAGTTCACAAAACTGCTCCTACAACCCATATAAAAAACTTGTATTTTTGCAAAAGAACGTTTTTTTAAGAAATGAAAATGAATACAATTTAGCTGTAACAAGTCAGTGCACTTGTATCAATTAAGCAGATCTCAGTGTGTTTATCAAAGTAGAATTTTAAATTAAAATGACTAGATGCCTTATGGGATACAACTTTTATCACACTTGGGTAAGTGGCTCAAATATGGCTCACGTTGGAAATTTTCAATAGTTTTCAATGGCCTACCCAAAAAGTGAGCAGGTAGTCTCAATCAGGTTCCTAGTTGACAAGTGACATCACAGAAACTGTACTTTTTCTGATGGCCTCCAGAGAGCTGGCAAGGAATAAGTGGGGGAAAAGAATGCACCCCTCTTCCCCAAAGGTCATTGCTCCAAACCTGGCTTGAGGCACGTTGGTGGGGTAAGTCTGGAGAAACCTGCAGTGCCAATGCCCATGCTGTAACTACTCTGTGGACTGAAACCTCCAGTTTCCGTGCTTGCAATCTGACCATTTACATGAGATTCACATTATGGAGTAAACCTCAATATTGATGCAAAAGGTCATTAAGAAAATAATTATACTTTGTTCTTATAACATTAGGTTATTACAAAGTTGACACAGCCCTTATTGAATTCTGGGATACAATTATTTCAATTCTCATGATATTTTAGTTGGTTACTTAATTATATGGAATCTTCCTAGGAATCTGCTTTTTGTCAACCAGGGACAGACCAAAAGTGTCAAAAATGACACCTCAGTCATAAAACTTCCAAGTGTATTCACACAAACTCTGGAATGCAGCATTATAGCTTCTATTTTGCTTTAACATTCTATACGATTTTCCTTTATACTATGTTTTGAAATTATATCAGCACTAGTTATTGTGACTTTTACCTTACATAGAATATTTGACAGGAATCTAACTGCAGATGTAAATGTAATATGTAATACAAAAAGATAGGTTGTTAATGCAATCAAAAGTCAAAGAAACCTACAAGTGTGTCTTATCGAAGACCAAGACACACCCTCTTGTATAAGGTACCAGTTTGGTATAGATATGATCCTTATCTCAAGACAACTATCGAAGATACTTATGTTCCTAGGAAAAGATTGGATTATGTAAAAGAATGCAATGATGTTCTTCATTCAGGATCTTCAAAGATAAGTGATGCTTAGGATGTTATCTGAGCTATAAATTAAGTCATTAAAGTGGGGTTCTTTTCACGCTTCCCCTTTGCAAAAAAAAAACAAAAAAAACAACAGTTTAAACCCACACAAAAGGATTCTAGAATTATAAAAGAAATTAGTTTTAATATGAATAAGAACTCTGAAGTCTTCATTCTACAATTGTTAAGGAAGAACAATTATGATTGGAAAATGTTTTACAACAGATATTAATTACTTTTAACTTATTTTCAGTTGAAGGTGAAAACCCGGTTGTTCCTCAAATGTTTAAGATGGAATAACCTTCTTTGGAAGTGTATATTTGCAAATGTCTTGTATCTAAATGCAAGCCTTCATATAATTGCCTGACATCATTGTTATATAAGTAGTAACATGTTTTATGTACAAACATAGCCAGATCATTTGATGCTATAACCGATTACTAATGTAAGAAGCCATCTGTGTATAGAAATATTTATATTAACTGGGAGTTAGTTATCTGGCAATGCTTAAGTAACTCCTTAACCAAATTCAAAAGCAAAAGTTACTTTTCCAAAGAAAGGTAAGAACAAAGGACAATAACTTATTTAAAAACTATTAAAGTTTACAAAAACTCTCTAAGAACTACTTATGTTTAAAAAAAGACTATTTTGAGTGATGAAAGAATTTTACAGAGAAAATAAGGAGATTTTGGATTAATTTGAAACAGAATTTCAACTCTTATTAAACCCTGATGGAACTAAAGGGATATTTCAGAAAATGGACTAAATAAAAGAAACCATTCAAACTAACTTTAAGGATGTTCTGAGAATTTCCTGCCACAAAGATAAAAGTAATTAGATCCCTGATGCATATATGTTAGGAGACTGCATAATCAGGAGCTGAGAGATACTACCAAGACAATTCCATAAAGGTGTTTAGTCAATGAAAGGCAGTGGCTGATATTTGAATGTAGCAAACCCTGAAAGAGGCGTGCCTTCCTTCTTCAGTGAAATTATGGAAAGAGAAAAGTATAAATCTATCTGAATTGCACAAGCAAGCAGTAACACTCTCCTCACAATAGTCTTCTACGCTCAGCATCTCTACAAGCAAAAAGCAGCAGCAACCAGACAACCAAGAAGAACAAGGGAGCCACAACACAGCATCAAGAAGTAACCTCCAGCCCAACACTCCTCCCCAACATGATGATATCACTAAGACTTCAGCATCACTGATGAGATGGTGTTTGCAAAAGGACTGGCAAAGGACTAGAGTTAATTTTTTTCTTGTACTCATTTTAATGTGATATTGAAATGCTACTGTAATTTAAGGTACTAACAAGCTTTGCCTCTTAAACACCAATTGTTCAGATTCTGTATTCCTGGAATGAAGTCTTAAAATAACCGTTTTAAACAGAAAAATATTGGGAATTAAAGTGTATTTAAGATTCTTAATAGTCATTAATGTACCTGTTTCAAGACCATTCCCTGAATGGCTTTTTTCAGGTAACTGAGTTAAAACTTTCTTCAATTTTGTAAGACTTACTTATGGTTACATAACTCTGACCATTTATAAACTGTTTCAGATATTCAGAATAAAGCAAACAGGATTTACTAAATGAAAATTCAATGAAATTATGATGTCAATCTATAATAATAATAATACACTGAGACAGAACTCATTACTAATTTGCATCTGAAGTGGGTATTCACCCACAAAAGCTTATGCTCCAATACGTCTGTTAGTCTATAAGGTGCCACAGGACTCTTTGTCGCTTCTACTAATTTGGGGAACAATGTGTTTTGCTTTCAGTTTACGTACAGAAGAGCATCCTCCCAAGAACGGACCCACTCTCAGAGACGTAATCTCTGTTGAAAGCTCTTCACAGAGACATACAAAAGAGGCCATAAGTGTAGTAAGCACGGTTTATAATTTTTCTTTCATGTTTTATATTTTTTTCTTTTTCTTTAAGAAAGTCAAGAGTTAATAGATGTGATAATTTTACTTGTTTTTAACTGTGGTGTCTCCTAAGGCCAGGCAAAAAAAAACACACGACTAAAACAGTGGGAGTCACATCCCTGAATTGGGATTAAGAGAGGGAATTATTAAAATTTGGACTACCATTTTTTGTTTCTATAAATTACAAATGTTTAGAATAAAATTACTTGCCGCTCAACAACTTAAAACACCATATGTATAAAGATATTTCTAAGTTTTTAGAAAAACAAACTGATAAAACAAATTCTATCATGCGGCACCCGAGTAACATCCATATGGTGCATCAGCAGGGTTGAAACCTTTAGCTCCACCACACAGACCTCTACCAATTGAGCTAATAGAACAACCGATGGTGAGTAGTAGATTGTCATCCTTTATGTGGAGCAGCATTAGAGGGGGTGAAACACGCACTTTGCCAGTGGGTTACACAGATATTTGCTGACATCAGAGGAATGTTGTGACTCAGTAATCTTGGGTTCCACTCCAGGCTCTGGAGGGAAGTATACTCTAGTGGGTAAAAACTTCTGCCCATTCCTCACAAGCTTGACCTCCTTCTGCATTGTCCCAGCCCTGTTTCTTCCCCACCCCTGGTTCCTTGTCACAGTTTCCTTGTTCAACCAGTTCCAGTTTCCCCTCTTTTTGCTAATTCCTCATCCAATCCCAGGGTTCCCCACCCTCAGTCAATTGGCTGCCAGCCCCTCCATCTCATTTCCCTCATTATGGCTCCCAATCCCAGACTCCCCACACCCAAGTACCAGTCTTCTTATCCAACCTGACCCAGTTTCTTCCCCACCTTCACCAGATTCCTTGTTCCAATTTACTTCTTTCCCTTCCCTCTTATACAGCTTTTGTTCCTGTGCATTTGAATACAACCGCATCCTCCTCCATGCTGCCTGGGTGCCAGCATAGGGGTCATTGACAACACAGAAGAGACAGGCTCTTAGTTCCAGTGCCTTGATCCACCCTGGCCTAGAGTGGCCACTGAATGGGAGTAGCCATTAAAAGGGAAAACCCAGCTTCACCTAGCTGCAGAGATCATGCTCAGTCGCTCCATATGTGGAGATGGCACATATGCAGTCTGGTCAGCACTAGGAGCTGAGAGCTTGACCTTGATCAATGACAGCAGAATCTTCAGAGATTTTAGCTGCTATAAATGAAGTCTCGACTGAGCATGTAAGAACTACAATTTTTCAAAAGCTTATAACTTGGCCAAATTTGGGCAGATTTTTCATGCGTCAGCAAAAGGCATAGGCATCCCTGATACAAAGGCCACACCCATGTCAAGTTACAAGTCTCTGCTCCATTGCATAGGTGCACTAGAGCGGTTTAAAAAAAAAAAAAAAGATTTCCAGATGTTTTGTTTAAACAATCGGCAAAACAAGGTATTTTTCTTTAGCCGCATGGTCAGAAATGGTTGAACCATTTTGGCTGCAATGTTTAAAAAATAAATCAGCCTGGGGCAGACATGGAAAATTTTGACCAAATGGTCAAAGTTTAGCAAAGTTATAAGCGTAACCTTAATAATAGGCAGTGCTACCAGCCCCACCTATAATAAGGAATTACTGGGTGAGGTCCCAATTATATAAATATAAAACTAAAAACAGTATTAAATTAACTGCCCTGATGGGGCAATTTACCTTAAATTCTTCCACAATTATAGTCAGGGCTTCATGTCCAGCTTTCCTCATGTCTTCTAACTCAAGCTTGTGTTTCTCCTGAAGGAAAAAAAAAATGCAACAAACTTTATACAATAACTACACAGGGTTAATAGAATCATATAAATTGAGATGCAATATCCAGTCAACCAAGTACACCTCTTTCATTTCTAAATTTCTTCCTATTACTTCTCCTTGTGCCATACTAAATAATTCTCCATTCTTTACATTTATACCCTTTAAATAGCTGAATACCTATTGTATTGTTTTACCTTATTTATTTTACCTTAATGCCTTTGTAGTTTCTTGACTAAGATATTTTAAATTTTTATTCTCTTTTACCTTAAAAGGAGTTGGGGTGGTCAGTATCTCTCTGGATCAGAACTTTATAACTTTCCTCAATTCAATCCCTCAACCCCATGACCATTTTTATTACCTATATTTTAACTCACTCTACTTTATCCATATCTTTCTACTTATATGTTGCCCAGAACCTAATACAATATCCCAAATGGCTTTCTGCTAGTATCATATAGAAGAATGTGACACTGGCAGACCAACCAATCTGTGTGTGACCCACAACAATTCAACAGAAAGCATTACAATTTCTAATCAAGACAATCCACTTATGTATGGGTATCAAAAAAATGTTAATTAGGCTAGCAATCCCCAACTCATTCACTTTGTAAGATGCTAACTGTATTTGTCTGTGTTTACCTAGATCCTGTTAGAAGTTTAATAATGTAACTAGACTAGATCATAGATGCTAATCCCCTTTCATATCTTAATTGCCTTAATTATGTACGCAGTTGTGTCCAGTTAACCTTAAGATCAAAGATGTGAGATACTGCAGGAAACCAATAATATTATCTATATTGTCTTCAGCTTAACTATCTATGCTATAATGAAGTACTGGCTAATTACCTTATGTGACTAAATGTAGCTAGTTTACTCGTGTATGCATAGGAAATAGAAGACTAGCTTCAAAGCAAAGGTCCACATTTCCTATTCTTTCTCAGGGGAAGGTCTTGCTATGACAATTTCTGTGAGGAGTCATCAGCCTGCTAGAAGACTGATAAAGGAAAGCTTCAGGCCTGATTCCTTCATCTCTAATCTGCTTAAACTTTGAACAGGGAAAGTATAAGTCATTTGGAAGATCTCAGTCTTACATTCATTTGGAGTAACCTGGAAAATGCTCGGAAAGACATTAACGGACTTTACATTTAAGCTGCCTTTGAATTCTGACTTCTTGGGATGATTCCAGAGAATCTATTTATTCTATTACTGCTGTGATCCTGAACTATGAACACTGGTCTTTTAACCATTTGCAACTCTCTTTTTTCCCTATTATTATTAAACCGTTCGTTTTAGTTTAGCATCAGCATGATTACTGGGTAAGATCCAAGACTCATATTTACCTGGCGATAAGTGTCTAGTCCTTTGGGATTGGTGAACCTCACATATGGTGAATCAGATTTTCAGTAACCCCTCACTATATGGGATGCCTAAAGGGGACTGTGTTTGACTTCTTGGTAACCAGTGTGGTATTACAGAGGAGCTGTTTTGTTACTGGCTTGGTGAATCTAAATATACAATAAACCACCAATTTTGGGGATTGTCTCCCCTATTTCTTGCAGTCTAACCTGAGTAAAGCATTCTCAATGCGGCCCAACTAGGCACCTAGTCACGAAGGACTATTATACGGCTCGGAAATACATTTTTTTTTTTTAAAGTACCATAATGTTCAGTGAATTCATGTTTAGTTTACTGTCCACTATCACCCCTAGAACTCTTACTATTACTGCTTCCCAATTTTCTTCCTTTAATTAATTAAACATTTCAAAGTATTATATACCACATTACTGCATTAGCTTGCATTTTTCTAAATTGAATCTTATTTTGTTATTTTCTGTACATAGTTCTGAATTCTCTAGGTTACTTTGCATTATTTCTCACTAATGACAGGTGTTCACAATTACTTTCAAATTACAATAATTTATAACGTCAGAATTTCATTCTCATGCTATTTACTACTACTACTCCTATATCATTAATTAAAATGTTAAACAGACCTGTCTGTAATCCATGTTGAACCCCTACTACACACCTCTCCCCAACTCAATACACTGTTGTTTTTTTGTTTGTTTTTTATTTTGCCAGTTTTCAGCACACAGTGTTCTCCAAGCCAATCTGAATTAATTTGCAATTAAAATTTAGAGACCATACCAAATACTTTACTTACATAGAAATATTACATCATCTGCATTCCCTTCATATACTAACAATTCTAATGAAAAGAAATGTTGGGGAATTGGGGGAAGCACTAGAAGATAAATGGAACAATATAGTGTTCACTGTATCTAAAGCATCTGTCAGCTTTCTGTAACCTGAGTTTGCAATTTGGGCATCTTGTTAGATCTTCTTTTGCTTTTTGAGATAGTAACCAGGATCAACACTTTTTTTTTCATCTGTGCCTGATAAGGAGGTTGAACCCCTTCCTCCCCTGCCCCCAAACGTGGGTGTTGTTAAAATGGTCTACTCTTGAAATTAAGCTATTACAATGTGCCATTTCACAGATCCAGTTGGGCTCTTATTAGGGTATTAAGACTCTGGAGTCTGGGGTGCGGGGGGTAATCTGTGTTCAGGAAGGCAAAGCTCCCCAGGTTCGTACATGCTTTTCCTCTCAGCTGATAAAAATGGCTGAAGAGAGACAACAAATAGAGGAGATTCTTCCCTTTTTATAACCTTGTAGTCCCCTCTGTTAGCTGACTCTTCATCATGTGACCACAGTCCCTCACCAGATGATCCATTGCCTATCTATCTCCCCCTGGAGGTCAGACTTGAAAATCTGGTGTGCTCTGGTTGGCAGCCATCTCTTTGTCTAAGGGTGCTAAATTTGAATAGGTGGTCATTAAAGTTTAACAACCTTCTATTGTCAGCCCTGTACTATTGTCCTTTGGAACTTCTATCCATCACAGAAGTAAAAGACTGCAAAAAAGGCAAAGACCTGCCTTACACACAAAACGAAGTTTGCATTCTGACACAGTGTTTATAATCTCACAGAATATAAAGTGTACAGATTCTTCAAATCATCGCAGCTGTACCTGGAGACACGTTTTAAATCCATTTGAAAACCTGATCTCCAATGCAGAAGAACACTGGTCAAACAGGATATCTTGCAGTGAGTACATGACAACCTGTGTTATATGACCTGCACTGCTACCTGTTGCTTTCTGGGTAGAATCTGAAGAGCTGGCTTCAATTTATAAAGTTCTAAATGTTTTGAGACATATTTACTTGAGATGCCAAATCATCTTATATGCAATATGCCACAGTTGCTATTAGCAAAAACATTTGATTGGGAGCCCCCATACATTAAGAGAAAAGGATCTACTGGCCAATTACTCTCCCCAGTGCCACCATAACTATGAATCTCCCTTCTTAGAATGTTTTGGTGGGGCTGTGATCTTTGGAAAGATGATGAGTGGGGATGTTTTGCTCATTTTAATTAGTTAGAAAACTTTTTTGATGTGAAAACTACTGTTGATTTTTTATTTCCTAGTTGAATTGTAATTGTAGATATTGTTTAAGCACCTAGGATTAAGTTTTCAAAGATATTTAAGTACCTAAAGATGCAGATAGTTGTCTAGTGCGATTTTCAAATGAGCCTAGGCACCTAATTCCCATTGAAGTCATATAGGCACATATATACCTTTGAAATCCTGGGCCCTAGATCCTAGAATAGGGTGTAATTTATGTATTTTTAAATTATGAAACATTTTATTGCCTAATAAATGTTTATTTCATCAGTTAGATAGGACATCATGAATGCCCAACACACACATATCATCCTCTTCCACTGCAGAATAATGTCCTATGCAACAAAATATTTTTCAAGTTAAAGAACTGTAATAAGTATGGAAATTAAAATATAATTTAATGCAGATACCCAATATGTACCCAAGTGATAACAGATTGCGCAAGTGAAAGCAGTATTCAATGAAATTTAAACATTTTATCTCTAGATTTTTCAATAAACAATGAGTTTGAATCACAGCTTTTCACATTGGGATACCTCCTGACCTATATGCAGCAAAAGTATTTGGATACTTGAAGGTAATCACCTGTAAGTATTTTAGGAGTAGTATTGAATATCAAACTCAAAGAAGAAGATTTAATTGCGGGGGGGGGGGGGGATTTAATATGTGAAGGGCCAGAAATTAATAATCAGACAGGCCCAAAGTCCAGAGTCTGGTCAAAGACTGAGGCTCAGACATGTGAACTGGACAAATATGAGGTAACCTTGTTTTTCTTTAGGATGATTAGCAGAAACCCAGGTGCAAGCAAATAATTGGGGCGTTTATCTTCAACTGCAAATAGACCACATAGCTATGTGAGGCCCAGCCTTTGAAAACTTAGGGGCACGTCTCTTCAAGAGAAGATAATCTTGTTTTCCTCGCATGAGAATTCAGGGTCTTGGATAGTCCAAGGCCAGGCACATGATCATGAGGTTCTTCTTACCACTACCCCCACAGATGTCAGTGTCTGGTTCTCAAACACAAAGCAGCTTTATAACTTTATAACTTTATGCCACATGTCTTTCAATGCTCTCTTTTTTCTATTTCCAGATATATATATATACCTAATGAACAATCAAGGGAGCTGCTCCATTCATATGGATCCCAAACCAGGATTCAACATATCTACATATTTTTATAATTAACTAACACACTTAAATCATTATACAGATTGTTTAAAGGAAAACACCTGTTTACTAATCATATGTTAACCTGAAACCATGGGCGGAGACAGATGTAACCTCTTGACCATTGGCTTCTGTGTTATCTTGTCTTGTTAGTTGAGCCTATCCGGGGCTCAGAACTGCCCCTGATTTCTTCCCTCCGCCCATGGTAAAATTCAATACAACCTGTTGTAATTAAATGATTGACAGTGTCTCTAAGCCATGAGCTAAGTGACACTCCACCAGTGCTGAGCGTAATAAACCCACGTACTTGATTCTACACGGTGTCCGTTTTCGTTCCTTCGATATGCAAATACACTACTATGTTTAGATAACATCACATTGGGACTGTAACATCTGGTTGTATAAGTCAGGTCACATCATGTGACACATATCAATGACACCACATGCTAACTCAGACATTGTAAAAAAACCCCACATTTGATATGCTGAGAACTAGCAACTTTTTTAAGTACAAAAGAATAGAATCTACTGTATGGGAAAAATACGGTCCAGAGCTTAATATCCAAAACTTCACAAGTCATTAGCAAATTAAGTTAGCTGTAAGAAGTGAACATGGGAAAGTGCAGAAAGCAGGCATTTCCATGCCACTGTATCTTTGATCATAGATATGGAGAAGGGGGTTGCGGGTAAAGATCACTTTCAGTAACAATTCTGGCAGAATAGTATTGGAGAGAAAATGTTATGCACTGAAAAATAGTTAAAGGATCAAGACAGGAAAATATTTTTTCAAAGATCATTTCAAATACATCTCAAATGTAAGTGAGCAATACCAAGATTGATGGTATCAAAAAAATGTTAGTTTCACTGTGAGAACAACATTTGATCTTAGTTTATAAGATCAGGTCCCCCCTTTGGCTCAAATGGAGGCATCTGAAAAATGCAAAACAGAAAGATGACCACCAGGGGTACCCAATAAACTTCTCTTCATAGTGAATCTTTTAAGTTTTACTATAAAATAACCTGTTCATACCCACATCTAAGCAATACATGCTAAGTATAAACTAGTAACTCATGCCCATGGGATTATTACATTCAGACTAGATTATAAATAGTAATATGAAAATGCCAGATTAAGCAGATATGAATAATTTTTTGCAAAAATCAAGGAGAGATGGATCACTGGACATGCCTTTCTTAATGAAAAGCTGGTGGGTAAACCATCAGTTTCTCTCTCTGGATTTAGTATATCTAATAATCTTAATTTACAGGATGTTGCTAGTAGTGAAGAAGAAAGGACAGTATGAATACAAGTATATAGGGGACAAGAATAGATAGAAACCACAAAGTTGAGAGAGTACCTCCTAGACAAAAGCTGTATCCAGGCATCCCTGCAGGTCAAGCTTGAAATGCTTCATTTGTGGGTGGCACCTCGCACATTTTTTCAACCAACACTTTAGATTTAGCTCACACCAGGGGCTGCAAATATGTAAGAATGTGCTTTAATTCCTTCTGATGGTAGTAGGCCTTTTATTTTTTAGGCTTCTTAAATACAATTTAATATCCTCATGGATACAGTGTTCTTTAGTGTCTTCTGACCTCACCACTTCAAATAAAAAACAGAGAAATAAGAAATTAAACTTTCTGAATTTGAGTTTTGGAAGTGTAGATCTTGAATGATCATCTAACAATCAAGTTATACCAAAGTAGTTTGTTTTTTTGTGTTGTGGACAGAAGGGTGGAATGGAAACATCCTGTGATCAATGGAATACAGGGGTTTTCTTTCATATGAATTTGTCCGAAGCCCTCAGTATGACTTTGCCCCTAGGGAAAATAGCACTTATGTTGACCCACAGTGTGGATCAGAAATACTAATTTGATTTTAAGGAAATATAGGGAAATTGGAAAGTGGGTCTGAAAATGACTCAATAATAATTCTGAGGTTTCATCTCAGGCATGTGAGGATTTTAGGTCGTTTTATATTTTCTGCCTCCCGAAGGATCTTTAAGTGTGATCAGCCTGACTTTGGGGAGCAAATTCTGTAAGTTTTGGCAAACCTCTGAGGAGACTCTTGCTGTTCCATTCCTTTATTTGATCACTACACTTCAATGGAGGGAATGATCCAAGAACGTGACATTCCAAATCTCAGTCTAACAAACAAACCTGTCTTCTGGATGCTCTCATGTGTCTCTCTTTGCTCTCTCACAGCTGGAGTCCCTTACCATGATGTTCATAAATAAGTAAATGCATAGTCTTTGAAGGCATAGGCTTGTTATGATGTTCTGACTAGAACCTTTGTAAAAGCGCTGGATGCCACAGAGCCTGAAGGGAAGGCATTCTGTACTGAAAGTTAAAACATACAGAAGCAAACTGTAGGAAGTTATTGTACAATGGCTCTTTCTCAGCATTTCTCAGCCCTTTCGGTTTAGTGACCCTTTGTTCAAAGTTTAAAAAAAAAAAAGTGATTCCCTTATATTTACTATAAATGTAATTTTAAAATGTAACAATTATAAGACTACATAAATTGTGTGTGTATTTCATGAAGTTGACATAGAATCATGACTTTGATGACCAAGTGTGCGTGGGCAGTGTGGGCACAACATTTTTTATTTTTTTTTGCTTGAGATTGCAATAAAATTTTCAATACCTTATGACCTCCTTGCTTGCCTTTCATGAGTGCCTGGGAGGGGCTGGGCGGGTTCTAACCCACTGGCTGAGAAACAATATTGTATCTTTCCAGAATGTAGAGAGGGCTTCTGAGACATCTATTGAAGTTATACCTGTTCAAGCAAGTACAGAAGAGTGTCTCAGTGCTGAATTTCTGCTCTCTCATGTGCTTATTCAGGGCCATTAGGTTGAGCACTGTTCTGATCCCCTCATACACTCTTGAGAACGGTAAACAACATCAAACAGATGCATATTACTCTCTCGTTTTGGCACTGGGTATCACTCTTTTGAATACATAAGGATATACTTAAATGTACAGAGCAGTCTAATGGTGTTCTTTTCCATTTAGTTATGGGTTCTTTTCTTATTAACCTGAGGACCTACAGACTGAAGGTGGACCTTTCCCAGGCTAGCTAGAAAAGAGAGAGATGCCCAGCAACTAGATCTTGACCCTCAGTGACGAAGTGTGCAGTTGTCATGTCAACAGAATGTCAACTGGCTGCAGCTGAGGCCTAAAAGGAAGATCCTTTTCATTGTAATATTCAAAAAATAGCTTTTCCCTTCAAAACAAGCAAAACAATTTACAAGTAGTACCATTCGTCAAACCAACATACGGGCTGGGGTCAGTCCCATTTGGGAAAAATTCCAGTCACATTTCTAGGTATTCTCTTCCCTCAAGGAGACCTGCACAATCTCTACCACTCCCAAGTAGTCAAACAGTTTCTTGATTGAGCCTTCTCTTCCCAGGGAAGTCCATAAATGCCTGTGAACCCAGTTTCCCACTAAGCCTCTAGATAGGTTTGTTCCCTAGTTAGTACAGCTGCCTCAGAAGTTTGCCTCCTACCCTTTCTATTCTGTTCCCTCCTCAATATTGAAGTTGGAGGGCCCTTCCTCCGGGCAGGTGTTGGAGATGGGGATTTAAATTAGTCTCACCTCTAAGACAAAGTGCTAACTTCTTCATGATCTGGCACAGTGTGATGTTTGTGTACCTCATCCAGGGCCGGCTCTAGGCACCAGCAAAACAAGCTGGTGCTTGGAGCAGCACATTTCTAGGGGTGGCATTCTGGTGCCAGCTATGGCGCCCCTAGAAATGTGCCCCTGGCGCCCCAGCTCCCCTCCGCTCCGCCGCCGCTCGGCTTCTCCCCCTCCCTCCCAGGCTTGCTGCGCGTGAAACAGCTGTTTCGCGCGCCACCACCGCTCAGCTTAAAGCCTGGGAGGAAGGGGGAGAAGCCGAGCGGCGGCAGCAAGGTAAGGGGATGCTTGGCTTCTCCCCCTCCCTCCCAGGCTTGAAAACCTGGGAGGGAGGGAGAGCCCAGCGGCGGCAACACGCAAAACAGCTGGGGTGGGGAAATGCAGCACATGAGGGGGAGGAGGCGGGGCTGGGGATTTGGGGAAGGGGTTGGGAAGGGGCAGAGTTGAGGCGGGGCCAGGGGGAGGCAGAAAAAAACGGGGGGGGGGGGGGGGGGAGCAGCCAAAATTTTTTTTGCTTGGGGCAGCAAAAATCCTCATCACAGGACATTGCATATAGGGAGGATCTGGGATCTCTGGAGTTCTGTAGGGAGAATGCAGAATTTAATGTATACGTTTTAAAAAGCTTTTATCTGAACTATGACTTTTTTCCTCCTTCCTTACAACGAGACTGATTCTCTGGACCTTTCCTTGGACTGCTGGAACCCACTGGCACTGGAGATTTTTTTCCCGTGGCATACAGCCAGACAGCGTTCTTTGTAACTGCAGCTGGCAGAACTGTGTGTAGGCAAGGGTGAAAGGATACCCACTGAGCTGGACTTTTCCTCTTCATCTAGTTCAAGCTGACTCCTTTTATTGTACCCAAGAGCAGAAAGGGCAACTAGAGTACCCTTGGTGGTTATGGGTAGGATGCCCTGAACATACAGTAAGTATGGGAAAACTACTGCTCCTTGATTTTGCAGCCAATGGGCTGCTATTGTCTTTGTTTAGGTTTGCACTCCACATGGAAGAAACATAGAAGCATGAAAAACTGGAAGGACCAGGAGAAGAGAATTTTAGTGAAAGGAGGATACTGATGACCATATCTGAAGAAAAAAAGGCATCTGAATGAACAAGTGGGAACTTCCTAAACTGCCTAACAGATACGTCTGAATAGAAACCTGTGGGAATGTCTATCATCCAATGGCCACCCTTCTGAACTGCAGATTCAGTTACCTCCTGTCACAACCAATGAAAGGACCAGACATACCAATTCAAAAGGGAAATGAGATTTTATTTCAAAATAGCCTTCATATGACAATGATCAGCCCACCAAAATGACTGCATCAATGTTACTACAATCCCAGCACTTAGGCTATGCAAACAACACAAACAAATCCAGAGCATTCAGTACACCCTGCACTACATAAATGAAGGAATAATTAATAATACTGCCATTAAGCTGGTGAAAGAGGCCTGGTCTCCCAACTATTTTGCTCTTGTGATCAGGCCGGGGATTGAAATTAAAGGAAGATGGAAAAATCTTTCATGAAAATATCAGTAATCATCATTTGGAAAGGAATTCAGAAAAGTAATAATGTTACAATGAACAAAGACTGGAAATCTGCAGCAGCAATCAGTATGAGGCTGCACTTATTAGGGAGAAATAATATAATGAATGGAGAAAATACTGATTAGGACAAAGTCTTTAAAATATTGCATGGTATTATTAAAATATAATGGAGTAGTAATGATCCATTACTATGTTGTTTACATAAAACTAGTCATGAAACATATTAAAAACATGTCAGTAATATATCAAACCAAAACCATGTTATAATAAGCTTAATACATGCTTCTGTAATGGCTGGGAAAAGATCAGTGTTACCATACAGAATCGCAGCTACATGTTGTTGCTGACCCTGCATACCATCTGTAAGGTAGTGCTACTCCAAAGTTAAACTGAGTTGGAAGCAGCTACTTTAGAAAGTGACATGCTTTCACCCTTCTAAGTTACAGCACGGCTGCACAAGCACAACTGCAAGTAAAAACAATTGTCTGTATCACCTTTTATCTAAGCAATTAAGTCCAATATATCAAGATTTCCACCCCCCTAAAAATTAGCATTTTTCCACAAGAAATTCAAGTAAGTTTTTTATAAACTCAATAAATGTACATCAACATCTGTATCAGTCAACATAATTATATCTCAGTTGTGTTTTGACACAGTGGTACTTTCATGTCTATACAATATAAAGTATACTGGGACTTGACTCCCCTCTCATTCCCACAGGGGTAAAGCAGGAGTAACTCCACTGAATTCAATGAAGTTAAACCAGTATGAAACGGATGTGTGAGGAGAATTAGTCCCACCATGACCAATGAACATACGCACTAGAGTATGCTATTGTATATCAGACACAGATAAGTAACTATTTTTGTTTATCATAGAATGTACATTCTGTTATTACAAGAGTTAGGGCACAAGAGTGTCTTCAGATCAACGGTTGTAAGAAAACCAAATATTTCGTGCTGCTAGAACAGAGCCGAAACAGGCGACATCACCTGTGCGCCAGGTTAAATCCTTAAAGCAGGGAATGTAGGCTAATCAGCAACCCTCCCCCACAACTGTCCAATGGGTGCCAGAGTCTCTAAGATCAGGGAGGAGCTACTCGGTGCCCCCTCAGCAAGTGTCTCCCTCCCTCGCAATCCCCTCTTCGCTGCCAGGCCCATCAAGTTCCCCGAAGAGTTGAAATAGGTATGTAGCATTTCAAGTTACCAAAACATTAGTGAAATATGCAACAGAACTGGGAAAATAAGGTGAAAAGAGATTGCTCTAGAAAGCAGCAAAAAATAAATCAATCATGTTTCTTCATGTTAATTACAAAATTTACAATGTTCACACTGCAGTGTGTCCCAAAAGCAGACTTTACTAATTCTTCCAATGATAAGGATTGCTCTGGCTATTAATGTAAGCGAAAAAGACCATTATTTTTATTCATAGTCTACTACAATAGCTGACTTTACAAAGAATAATTAAGTCAGTAAGGTAGTGAATTGACTTTCATGAGAAATTTTTTAATATACTGGTGAGGACACTTCCAACTTCTGCTGGAGCTGAGCAAGTGTGAATGTACCAGTCTGCTGGGACAGATTATGATTGATTAAATGTGAAAAACTATGTTAATGCAATGCTATGGTGAAGATTTTACATGCCCAAAAGTAAGGAAATGTAAGGTTATAATTCTCACAGCCACAGTAACTCAACCCCTTCAGCAGTTGTAGTATATTATATGGCTCTCTAATGTGTGAGCATTAATCCCTTAAAATATTACATGCAAAAAGACTATGGATTAATTCTACTCCCACATACTGTAAAGTGCTGGGAATCCAGAGAATCTCCATTGAAGAAGCAGAGCACAGAAGAGAAAGGCAAGAGATGAGTTAACTCTTCCCCTGTCCTTCACCACAGAACTCTAAGGACACGTTTTAATATTATTACTTTATATTTTGCTAGCAGCATAGTGTGGCCTGTTGGATTTGTAAGGCAATATTATCCCCTTTTTACACAGGGGGAACTGAGGCACACAGATTACCTTACTTAACTGAAGCCAAAAAAGACGCTTGTGGCACACCTGGGAACTGAACTCACGTCTCCTGAGTCCCCAGACCAGTAACTTAATCACAGGGCTATCCTCCTTCCCTCAAAGTCTTCCATCTATGTAATATTGAAAAAGTATTTGTCCTGTTTTTAAAAGAAGATATATCACTGAAAGTCACATCTCATGACATCTCAACAAGATCAGAGCAGCCTATTTCTTATTCTTAGTATTTGGTCCAGAAGCCAACTTCACCCTCCCTAGTCCAAAATTTTCTGGGTCTCTCATGGTGACTAAAACTAATGAAAGATTATAGTTGATCTGAAAATAATCTTTTGAACAATTAGTCAAAAATGCAATGGCATTCACGACTGCAGAACCACTATCCTTCCAAAATTGCATATTTCAGTGACCTATTACAGCTGTGTCACAGTAAATTTAATGCAACTGGATGGAATAATTTACATTGCATGTAACAATTCTATGAGGAATATGCTTATATTAAGCTTCATGATGCTCATAAAATGTTCCTGGTATTGACATACACTATAGCTCCTCTGGTAGGAGCATTCATGTTCAAAAGGCAAAAAAGGTCCAAAAAGAAATTTGGCTAACAGCCTAAAAAGCAGCTAGTTAAGATTTTTAACTGTCAAAGTGGCAACTTCAAAGACTGCATTTTAACTAAGCAAAAATGACATTAAATTACCATATTTTAAGTGGTGCCAATCTTAATTTCCTTATTTATATTTTAAAAGAAATACAATATATAGAAGCTACTGTATATGAGCTAGCCAACAGAAGCAACAAGCAGGGGAGTTTTGCAAGGGAGTTTTCCAGGTGAAGAAGTGACTACGTCACCTGCATTTGTTGTCTGTTAGTTTGTTATGTGCTTGTTTGGTTGAAGCTTATAGGGATGTGTGCTGAGGGATGTGTGCTGAGCCTAGACGCCTGCTAGGCATGGCTGAGAGATTCCTAACAAAACCTCTAACCTACCATCCTTTAATCCTTAAGTCCTTTCAACAAGGGAGCAGGGCTCACTTAGGGAGACCGGGGGTTTAAAAAGCTAGCTCAGAAGCAGCCACAGGAGCTAGTGAACAGGAGCAGCAAATGGGGAGTTTTGCGATGGAGCATGAGAGCCAGATACACCTAACAAACAAACAAACAAACATTCTCTAACCTTAGGCCAATAACCAACCTCTCCTCTCTCCCAAAACCACACACACACACACACACACAAAAACACCCTGCAAGAGTTAAAATAAAGCAGGCAGACGTGCAGCAGCAGACTGGGGCCTACCCAGTTTATTGCACTGAATGCAGCATGCATGATTACCTGCCTTGTGGGCAGGTAGCATATGTGTGTATTTGGCGTAAGCAGCTCATGGCTCTCAAGAAAACAAATATGGGCTTTTGAGACCAGACTGGCTGAATTAGAGGAGTTAAGGGAGACAGAGAGGTACATACATAAGACTTTCTGGGACACAGTTGAGTGGTCCCATCCTGTCTAACAGTCTTTGTGCTGTTGAGGAGGATGAAAGTCTCGGGGAAGGAAAACTTCAAGCTGGAGCAGAGGGAAATGATCCCAGTTGGGTCCCTCCTTCCAGATGATATCATGCTATCTTCTAGCACTGAGCATACCTCTCCAGGGGGTTGGACCCCCTGTTATTATTAACAGTAATCTGGGATTTGATTATGAGAAATATAGACAATTGAGTTTGTGAGGAGCGAAAGAACTGCATGGTGCATTGCCTGCCAGGTGTGAACATTTCAGATCTCTCGAGACATCTAAACAGATGTATGTACAGTACTGGGGAGGAGCCAGTGATCATGGTACATATAGGTAACAGTGACATATGGTAAAGTAGAAAAAAAGAGATCCTGGAGGCAAAATTTAGGCTGCTAGGTAAGAGATTGAAGTCCAGGACCTCATTACTAGCATTCTCTGAAATACTTCCAGTTCTATGTGCAGAGCCAGTTAGACAAGCAGAACTGCAGGGCCTCAATGCATGGATGAGTCAATGGTGTTCTGAGGAGGGATTTAAGTTTACTTGGAACTGGGAAACCTTTTGGGAAAGGAGGAGCTTATACAGGGTGGATGCGCTCCACCTAAACCAAAACAGAACCAGATTGCTGGCATGTAAAATTCAAAAGGTAGAAGAAGATCTTTTAAACCAAGGGTTGGGAGAAAACTGATAGGTGCAGAGGAACACATGGTTCAGACATCCCTTAGGGGAGGATCTGTTAATGGGGATACTCTATATCCCAGTAAAGAGGAGAGACCAGAAGTTGATAAAGTACAGATAGGAACTGAAGAGAAAGTCAAACGAAAAAGAGCCCCATTCAATTACATCACATGAAGGCAGACAACTTAATATGAACACATTTTTAATAATGCTTGTATACAAATGAAAGATGTCAAACTACTAAGACAGGGTGAACTTGTGTGCCTGGTATTAAATGAGGATATTGATATAACAGGCATCACAGAGAGTTGGTGGAACAAAATAAGCAATGGGACAGAAATAGTAAGGTGCAAAATATATACGAATGACAGAGTAGGTCGCCTCGGTGGGGAAGTGGCACTATGTGTAAAAGAATGCATAGAGTGTCAAATATAGTAAACATCTTAAATAAATCAAACAGTACCACAGAATCTCTTTGGATAGAAATTACATGGTTGAATATTAAGAAGCAGTAGGAATATACTACTTCCTATAGCAGTAGGAATATACTACCAACCACCTAACCAGGATTGTGATGGTGATTGCAAAATGATCAGGGAGAATAAAGAGGCTACAAAAGCAGAAAATACAGCAATAATGAGGGATCTCAACTATCCTCATATTGGCTGGGTACATGTCACCTCAGGGTGGGATACAGAGATAAAATTTCTAGACACAGTTAACTGCTTCTTGGAGCAGCTAGATCTGGAACCCACAAGAGGGGTAGCAATTCTTGATTCAGTCCTAAACAATGCACCGAAGCTGGTCCCCTGAAGTGAGGGGTTAGACTTTGGGTTTTGGTTGGCCCTTGTGGCAGGTGCAAGCCAAAGAACTATCATTACCCCTGGAAGGGGGATGAGAAAGAAGTAGTGGGCACTGTCGGGGGGCAGTGTCCTGAAGAGGATACCGCCGAGTGGGGGAGCAACGCGGGTCCGAAACAGCGGAGTAGAGCAGACAACGGGCAAGACACCACCCGCAGAGGGCGCTCCAGAGCTGGACTGAGCTAATTCCCAGAGCAACCAGCAGGAGGCGCTAGCGGTGGTGAGTCCGTGCCGTTACATGTAGATTTCAAAGTTTTTTTTGTGCCAGAGCCTACCCAGGACCAGATCCAAGGTTGGACTGTGATGGTGACGCTGAACCAAAGTGCTTACTTCACCAGAAGTAGAGCGCTTAGGAACCAATGAATGCCTTATCACAGCTCTGTATGAAGCTTCCACCTTGAAAGTTCTCAGAACTGGTTATGGATCTTCTCAGTGAAATCCTGTAGCGTACTCTGCCAATCCTCTCAGGCTTGGCACACTAAGTTTCAGTCTGGAGACTGAGTCTCTCCCAAGAAAATGAGACCTCGGGTGGGCACTTGATGTGGAGAATAATGAAGGGAAAGAGATGCCTCTCAAACCCTGATTTTCTGAAACCAACATTGAGCTAGACTTGACCAAAGAGTTGACAGTGTTCTTTGTGCACAGTAATTACACTATACTGTCCTCAAACTCCTGTTTGTCGAAGCAAAAAACATGTATCAATTATAAAATGAGACATTTAAATTCCTCACTATTTTGTCATATCAAACATTTCAGAAAAAAACAGTTTATTTTGACAAAAATATGGTGTTGGGCTTTTTTTTTCTGGAGAGGGTGGGGGACAGGAAAGGAGGTAAAGGAAAGACAGAGGATGATTTTCAGCACCTTTTTTGCCATGGTAAATGCATGTCCAGTTTTTCCTACCAAAACTGTTTTTGTAACATGCAATACAAAAACAGTTCCACAAAGAATTCATAAGTAAATCTTTCCCACATAACTTACTGCACCAAAACCACATGAATTATTTGTGCAATGGAATACTCTTCCAGTATGTCCTAGTAGGGTGGAGTAAAACAATGTCAAAAAGAGGCAAAGAAAGAAAAATCTAGCCTGCTTGCCCAAAGAATAATTCACAAATACAAAAATATAGTAAAAGTTTGAGAAAGTATGATAAAACAAACAAATAAAATCTTAACACAAATTATTTCAATTTGAAGGATTCTAGCTAACAGATCATGGCATCATTACAGAAATAACCTCTTCTCAAGAGGAAACCGTTTCTGAAAAGTATTCCCCAATATATAAGGAACAAATTACATTCCTTCCTTATTTGACCTGTGGACTTCACAGAAAATATATACTTGAACTTCCCTCTCAATTCCAGAATCCCAAATTATTTCCTTGGCGGGTGGGGCTTGCTATAATGTTCTAGTAGCAAATGAGCATATTAAAATTAATATGGTTTCTAATCTTCAGTGTTTCCATTGCTAGTAACTCTGCCTTTTTGTTATTTCAGTTTCAATTACATAACTTGGAATATAAAAACAGACCCAGATTCAGATACACCGCTTCAAAATTAGCTGGTCAACAGTAGTATAGCTAACAAAACTTCTGAATGATGCCATCACAGGAGGTAAAGTGTTTGTCATGTTCATTTATGGTTGTAAGATCAGTTAGGCAACAGAATTGGTTAACAGTAACATGTTTTTGCCGAACCTACACTGCCCAACTGTAGCAAGGCTCTGCATAAATCCTTTAGCAGGATAGCAAGTGCGGTTTTAAATACACCTTTCCAATACAGTGAATTGAAAACATTTGTAGTAGATGGCTTCTGCAGGTATATAGTGTGCTATGGGACCAACAACAGAGGAGGCAGAGACAGCAGCTTTTCGGGAATGAGAAGGGTCAGTAAAAGATGTAAAAGCAAAACAGATTATTGTCTGATGAAGTCCTCTCCCTCTGTTGGTGCTTAAGCAGTAAATGTACAAGCGGTCTCTTTGTTTTGGAATAATATATTTGGTATTAAAGCAGAATGTTACTGACTCCAACCTTTAGTCAAGTACATGGTAAGACAAAACCATCCTTATTCAGCATGCTGACATGTCCTTCCAAAGTGGGGGTAACGATGGTGTGTTTTTTGTTTTAATTTTAAATACTGTTCCTATCTTGACATGCAGCCATATATTCTAAATTAGAGCCCTTATCTGTTTGCATAGGAGAAAAATCCCCAAATTAAGTTTTGTTTCCTGATATGATGAAAAAAAATATTCTGAGAATTAAAACTAATCTTCAACATCCAGTTTGTGTGGGTGGGAGGAGTGAATGTTTGATGTAGTGCTGCTTAATATAACCTGCACCAACATCCTATTGCTAGAGACACCTTAGAAATGCATGCAACAGTAACAGCAAAACAGAGAGGGAAAAAAAACAACGTGACCTAAATGACTACATTTTAATTATGATTAAAACTCATCCAGAACAGAGATGTTGCATAGCATGACTCGTTTTTACAGAGCAGATATATTTCAAACACTAAAACTTTAGCAATTCAGTACAGCTGTGACTTAAATTTAAAACCACTGATATTCTGATTAGTATAATATTTCATATACTGTATGAATCAGATTTTTGGTAAAAGCATATCTTTCCTGCCCTACCCTAAATTGCTAATATGTTTCTGCTAACAGCTAATCAGGCCAGACAAGAGTAAAATATTCCAACTAGTTCATGGGAGTATCCCATGCATTGAGTTATGACCCTAGTGACTGGGAGTTGACTATTTATTTTTCTCCATTAATGGCCAAAATATTAGATTAAATGATCCAATTTATGTCTTCTTTGGTGGGTGGGAGTCTGTGGTTTGGTTGGTTGTTTTACCACAAATCGACCCTTGAAGTGGCTATAATTTCACTACTTGAGAATAAACTGATGTCCGACACTTAGATCTGAGGGAAGGAAGATTCTCTTTCTGCCTTTGCAAACCACAACACACATCAGTCAAAATTAGGTGCCGAAAGTGAAGCTCCTAAATCCTTATTTATGTTACATCAATATTACTTGATTGTCAAAGGCGACAAGAAAAAAAAAGACCCCTTTTAATTTTAGGTGCCTACATGTGGATTCAGAAGCCAAACGTAGGTGTGTTAATGTGGGCCTTTTAAATTTTGTTTTAATTATGAAAACAATCTGTAAGGAAAATAAAAGAAAAGTCAGATATAAGCCTGACAAAAGTTGTTGTTCCTAATACTTTAGGAATGAAATCCTGGCCCCACTGAAGTTAATGGGAAAACTCCCCAACTTCAATGGAGTCAGGACTTTCACCCTAACTTATTTCAGATGATTTTTTCTATCTCAATTAAGTGAAGATCAGAATAGCAGGTAATCTTTAGTTTCGTCTCTGTGTAAACAGACATCTGTTTAAGCATCTGGAGCAGGCAACAATGTTTAGCCAACAAATCTATCCCAACAAAATCTAAACATTTAATATTTTGTCCAAATGGATTGACAATCTTTAATTTACATCACAGCATGTTAGATATAAATGACAAATGTATGAAATAATTAATATATTTAAATGCACCCTAAGACACCATTTATCACATTTTATTAAAAAATCAAAATGCCCATACCAATTTTCAAGCAGCTAGATATAAGACTCAGCACCGGTACTGGTAGCTAAGTGTAAACTATTAAGGCTGTTTTTTTAAAAAAAAAAATCTTGTTAACTTGTTGCAATTTTTTAAAATGAACATAAATCTGCTACCATTTTTTAAAACTGATCATCAATAAACTTTGCACTTCTCAGTTTTGAAATGTAATCCTGTTCTAATTGTGAGATGTAACGACAAAGACACTCAAACAGGCTAATCTTCAAAATACAAAAGTTTCAATGGAAAAAAATGCAAATTCACAAGTCAGATTCCAGACAGTCAATGATTATAATAAAATGCAACGAGTTCTCAGAGTATAATAAATTAGACACCACTCACTCCCTCATATTTAAGATTTCATATCATATAATTTCATGTCAATTCAAAAATGTATTAAAGGAAGAGGATAAACATATGACAATAAAACACACAGTTAATGTCCTTTTAAATATTTACTTTTAAAAGTACCAAAAATATCTTTGTGTTCAACCATATTGTAATTAAGTTTATCCATACTTCCATTATAAATTAATATTTTTCGAGATTCATACTTTGAGTGAATTAACAGTCAATAAATGTCTGTGCCTAGGAAGTGAAGGAAACACACCTTATATTTTTTTCTGGAAAGTACCTAAAGTCTTCCAAAAAATAAACAGGAAATGAGAAGTGAAACTTCGAGGAAAAAATGACTAAGGGCTTGTCTATATGAAAATTAGATTGCAGTAAGCTGGGGTGTGAATCATACAGCCTGATGTGGTCTGTCTGTGTGCACCCTGTTGACGCACTTTAACAAGACTAGCTCGAAGTGTTCTACCAAACTGATACATGTCCGGCGCGCACACACCTGCTTGGAATGGACATGAACAATCACTCGAAGATGAACCACTGTGGTAGACTATATCAAGCGTTGGTGAAGATCCACACAACAAAACTGACTCAGAGAGGCTGGTGCTATGACAATCAGTATTGCTCTACATTATTTCAGTTTTCTGATTACTCCTGGAATTAAGGGAACTGAAGGGAAAGCATACAGGAGCTGTCTCAACCAGGAGAAGAGAAAAAGTACCTGTTATTCTGTCTGGACTGACATCTACCCCAGAACAAAATTTCCACCATTTGTTGTTCAGGTTTGTTGTAAAAAGATGTATTATGAGAGTACTTCACTTGCAAAAAAAAAAAAAACTGGGTGCAGACTCAGACTTCATAAACTACTCATGATCATCAATGAAGATTCTGCTGAGAGAGTCTACTATGGGGTTCTGACTCCTGGCACCTGAAATGCCTTTAGAGAGATTTTGTTCTTTAGGGAAAACTTCCATAAATTAATTCCTTTCTGGGATAACAGTTAAACTCATTCCACCCTGCCTATTTAGAATAAATATGACAGTGGTTGTCAGTAAATACTTGAATAACCCGATTCTTGATCATGTTGAGAAATGTTTCACGGGCATGATGAATGGCCTGAAGCTTCAGGATGTTCATATGTAGGTGAAGCCTCTTGTCCATAGTGCTTGGAGCTGTCTGAGATGCACACCCTTGATGTAGGCATCATTTACAAGAGTTATTTTTGGTTACAAAGACACTCCAAACATTCTGTGGACTCATCCACCAATCTAGGGATGCATACACTCATGGAGGTATGCAAATCAGCCTATCTAGCTATCATCTACTTGGATGGCAGAGAGGAGTTGTCATGGGTTGGTATCACAGAAACCCCCTTGGAGCTGCCACCTGGAGTTCCAAGACTACTTCTGCCCCTGCTTTCCTGCCTTTTCCAGCTTGGGATTCCAGAATCCTGTCTGTTTTGAGCCAGACCCGCTAGTCTGCTGCAAACCCAGACCCAGGTCTGAACCACGTCCCCTAACAGCTGAAGGCTTGCCTGGAAGCAGCTCAGGAAGTGTTCTTGCCTTTGACACCCAGGTACCCAACTCCCAATGGGGTTCAAACCCTGAATAAATTTGTTTTACCCTGTATAAAGTTTATACAGGGTAAACTCATAAATAACTTGCCCTCTATTTCACAGATAGAGAGGTATGCACAGCTGTTTGCCCCCTCTTCAGGTACTAACACATACTCCAGGTAACTTAAGTAAAAAGTGATTTTAATAAGTACAGAAAGTAGGATTTAAGTGATTTCAAGTAGTAACAGACAGAACAAAGTGAATTACTAAATAAAATAAAACACGCAATTCTATGTCTAATCAAACTGAATACAGATAAAAACCTCACCAGTTCCAGTAAACTTCCTTTTACAGGCTATGGTCCTCCTAGCCTGGGTCCAGCAATCGCTCACACCCCCTATTGTCCTTGTTCCGGTCTCTTTCAGGTGTGTCGGTGGGGGGTGGAGAGGCTCTCTCTTTAGCCAGCTGAAGACAAGATGGAGGGATCTCCCAGGAGTTTAAATAGACTCTCCCCCCCGGGTGGATACCCCTCCCACTCCCTGTGTAGCATCCAGTTACCAAATGGAGTTTTGGGGTCACATGGGCAAGTCACATGTCCATTCACAACTCAGCACAACCAGCCCAGCCACATTTTTGGCCGAGCTCAGATGTGGATTGGTGTCTGCAACTTCTTTTGTCTGTTTAAGAGTTTCTTGATTTGGCTCTTAACCTGCACATTCCTTTCTCCAGATATTGGTCCAATGCTCTTACAGAGGCTATGTATAAAACCAGCAAATATACAACCAATATTCATAACTTCAACTACAAAAATGATACATGCATACAACCAGAAGGAATAGATTCAGTAGATCATAACTTTTACAGAGATGTGTTACATGGCACATGTAGCATAAAACATATTCCAGTTACATCATATATACATTTATAAGCATCTCCCCATAAAGTCTTATGGGGGACACCATCACAGGAGCCATGCCTGAAAACACCCGAGGCAAAGTCTGGCATGCTGAGTCACATATGTGCACAAGATCATGTGCCCCAAGAGCTGGAGGAAAGCTGTAGTTCTTGGCTCAGCTTTGTGGTTTTCAGACAGGCTAACCACAGGAAATTATCTTACAGAAGGTAGATAGCTGCTGTCATGGCATTCAGAACTTTGCCTATAGAGTTTATTTGTTGGACCAGAAGCAAAACTGCCTTTTCCATATGCAATTTCAGTTCCAGCTGCCCAAACAATGCTAAGATTTGAATAATGCTGTCCGGATGTGCTCTTTTGAAGTACCCTGGACCAAGCAATCACGCAGGTAAGGAAAAAAATTGGATGCTGGAATGACACAGCTAGACTGCTACATTGCTATACGTTTGGTAAAAATCCTTGGAACTGAAGATAGGCAAAAGGGTAGTACTATGTGGTGCTAGTGCACACTCCAAACCACAAACCACCAATATTTTCAGTAGCCTGGATGTATAGCCACATGAAATTAAACGTTCTACAAGTCAAGGGCAGTGTACCAGTCTCCAACCTCCTAGGAAGGGATAACTGAAGAAAGGGAAACCACCCTGAATTTGAGTTTCTTGACAAACTTGTTCAGTTTCAGAATGGGTCATAACCCACGTTTGTTTGGGGGGGGATTGGAGGGGAAGGGGAAATCGGGAAGTATCAGGGATAAAAACCTTTCCCTTTGTGTTGAGAGGGAACTTCCTGTATAGTTCCCAAGTCCGGAAGAGACTGTCTCCTGAAGTAAAACATTCTCATCCCATGAGTCCCTGAATAGGGACAGGAAAGGTGGGTACAGTAGGGAAGAGAACTTGAACTAGAAGACATACCTGTCCTCCACAATGCTGAGAACCCACTTGTCAGATGTTATATATTGGCCCACACACTGTGAAAAAAAGACAAGCTATTCCCAAAGGAAAGTATAGAGTCTCCAAAAACTGTCAGGACTGGTGCACTGTCCTCGATGAAAACATCAAAAAAGCTTGTTTTGCTAAGATAATGTCTGGTGAATGGATCTCACAGCTGATGAAGTTGAAGGTCTGAGGGGTTTAGCTTTCTTTTGGTAGTGGCCTGGAATCTAGATTGATAATATAAGAATCTCAGTTGTGACTGAGGTTTGAATTGCTTTCTCTTTGGGCAGATGCAAAAACTCCTAAAGAGTGCAGTCACCCTGGAGTCTTTCAATGTGAGCACAGCATCATTTGTCTTTTCAGAAAACAATTCTGATCTTTCAAAAGGAAGGTCTTCAGTTCATGTTTTGCAGTTCTTCTGGGATCCTTGAGGCCTGAAGCCAGAAGGAAAACCTCATAGAGATTGCATAGGACATCAAATGTGAAGCAATATCTGAGAAGTCAATGGCTTATCTGCAACCTCTGAAATGGATGTTCAGTTAAGAAACATACATTGATAATAAAACTTGATAATTTGAAACTTTCGTTTGAAGACTTACTGTATTATAAGCAAAACGAAAATAAGAGAGAAAAACTTGTAGCACCTTAGAGACTAACAAATTTATTTCAGCATAAGCTTTCGTGGGTTAGTACCCACTTCATCGGATGCATGCATCCGATGAAGTGGGTACTAACCCACGAAAGCTTATGCTGAAATAAATTTGTTAGTCTCTAAGGTGCTACAAGTTTTTCTCTCTTATTTTCGTTTTGCTGACACAGACTAACACGGCTACTACACTGAGACCTACCTGTATTATAAGCCTTTCTAACATAGACTGAGTCTTTTGTGTTCCTTGTTTTTTAAGGTAGACTTGGATCAAGACAGCCTTGAACTCTCATTAGCCACTGTGAATACAAGCAAGTTCAGAGCAGGATGAGTAATGAAAAAAAATTCCTGCTGAGGCAATAGAAAGAATTGATGCCAGGGTCAGACAGTCTGTTTTAGCAGGGTCCAGAAGGGTCTCACAACTTGGAAGGACAACCCTTTCTGGAGCCACAGCCTTCAAAATATCGAAAAGTTAACATTGATTGTCTTGAACTACTTTTGACTGGATACATAATGTTCAGCTACTCTCCTCTTTAGGTCTTGGAAAATCTTAACCTCATGTGCAGGAGAGGAAGATTCTGAGGTAATAGCCTCATTTGGCAAAGTTGAGGATATTTGAGAAGGTTGAGACATGACATCCTCCCATGTGTTCTCATCTGTAATGCCTAGAGGTGGCAATTGTTCTTGAGGCAAAGGGAACGGTTCTTCCCTGAGCAGAACAGTGACTGGTGATGAAGATTTCCACCTTGAGTGAAATGCTGACAGAGATCTACAGCCTCTTGAACCAGTCCAAGGGGTCCAACATGGCCAATGTGGATAATCAAACCTACGTAATGCCCATAGTGGCGGACATGTCCTTAATTCCCCTATTTAATACCACAGGTCCTTGCAGCATATTGAGTAAACAGCAAGTGCACCAAATAATTTGGACAGTGAGGCTGGCCTGCTACCAGCAGAATCAGAAGAAGAAAAGTGTAGCATTCTTAAGGAAAGGGTGGAGGAGTTCTGATGGCAGTTAAAGATGGTCTCAGTACCAGTGATGCATGCTGTTGCACCAGTGATACCAACCTCTACATCGATGGCAACTCTGACAGTACTGATGCAGAAGCTGGTATAGATGATTAAAGAACAGACTGAAACAGATTATTCCACTGACTGCACTGACAGTACCATTGCTAAAACCTTGCCAGGTGTCAATACCAGATGATGCAGAATGTGAGAATCCAGTACTGAAAGATGCATTAAGTCCTTTGTAGTGAAAAATGCTTAAAAAACACATGTAGACGGTATCAAGATAGGAGGTAAGAGCTCAGTAGTTAAAACACTCAATACCAGTCCCTATGGTGCCAAAGTAGAAATCGTCGTGCGGATCTACTTAGGCAGCATGGATGAAGACAGTACCACCAATGTCTTAGACATCAAAGGCACTGGTCTTGATGGTCCCATAGGTGCCAGCATAAGCACTGCCTCTAACTGTACCAGCAAATATTGACACTTATGTTTGGAATCTAATCAGGATTGGGGGGATGTGTGTGTCTTACTTGAATTAAACGTCTTAGTGGGTCAAGGATGCAGCCTTCATTGGTCTCGTCTCCGTCTTCAGGACGCAGTCACAGGAGGAGAAGAGCACTTTTCCTCCCAAGGTTTTGCTTTAGATGCCAAGGTAGCTAGGGTAGCCCTTTTGTTCAATGAGCTCTTTGCAGTCTCATGAGCAGGGTGAGGTTCTGAAAAGGGACAAATAGCTTTTTCTAGCAAGGGGCCCTGAGGCACTCTAGGTTTCTTTGTCCTTTAGGGGAAAACATGCAAGCAGAGTATTTGTCCCTGAACACTTCAATCTTTCGGGTCACTTCATAACAGACTTAAAAGTGGCAATTCTTCAACAAAAAAAACTTCAAAAACAGACTCCAATGAGAAACTGCTGAACTGGAATTAATTTGCAAACTGGATATCATTAAATTAGGCTTGAATAAAGACTGGGAGTGGCTGGGTCATTACACAAAATGAAATCTATTTCCCTATGCTAGTTACTCACACCTTCTTGTGAACTGTTTGTAATGGGCCATCCTGATAATCACTACACAAGTTTTTTTCTCTCCTGATGATAATAGTTCACTTTAATTGATTAGTCTCTTAGAGCTGGTATGGCAACCCCCATCTTTTCATGTTCCCACTGAAAGCTTATGCACAAATAAATGTTACTGTCTAAGGTGCCACAAGTACTCCTCGTTCTTTTTGTCCCTCAAATGCCCATCTTCAAAATAAAATTAGCAAATGGAGTATTTATCACTTGCTGGAATCACTGCCCTGCAAGCTGAACCCTGTTTAAACACTGGAAATCCCTTATTTTGAGAGAAACCTAGAAGAATTAAGCTAAACTATACTAAACTAACAAACACTTAACACTAAGAACTATGTACAGAATGAGACAATGCTGGCTAGACAAGATAAAGAAACCTATGCTCAGAGCAGTGGGGTGCTCCAACTTTCACCCTGGGTGATAAGAAGGAACAAAGGAAATTGACAGCCAGGCCTCATTACACCCTGGGCTTCAAGCATGAGGATTGCAGGGACACACGTGCTGCCCACTGGTACTGTTAGCAAAAGATTCTGACTTGAGTGAATTGAATTGAATGCATTCATACCTGGAGTTAAATGTGTATATATACACAATCACTCGAAGGAGAAATTATGTTTTGAATGTGCTTCATTTTGTATAACCATAACTTTGCACCTTTGCACAAGGTGACATTTTTTTCTATATCTATTTAGGGGGTCAGTTAGAATACTGCCATAGCTGGTCAATACAAACTCTAGTTTTGTGGGGTTTTCCTGTTGGTTTTTAATTTGTGCATGGTTATTACAGTGAAGATACATAATCCAAGCAATTTAACAAGGGGACAGGTTTATTAATTACATGATATGTTACTTGAAGAATACTAGGCACATATAAATGTATGCCAGCACCTTAATGGGGTTTTGGGATGATGACGTAGGTTTAAATATGCTTTTTCTGTTCATATGAGAGAGCATTTCCCTTCCAAATGACTGGTTCAAATGTTACCCTGTCAATGACATCACAAAATTTCCACTTCCAGCCAGCATTTAGTGGTCTCAAAGCAGACAGAAGTCCATATCACACAAAATACCTTCACAAGAGGCATCTTTGTTGGCAGTCTCATCAAAGGACAATGACTTAATGGCAGGAAAATTGGGACATACAAAACAAGGTAGATGATACATAAGTAACTCCTCTGTCTTCCCCCCCAGCACTAAGGCATAGAGAAAGACTTCTGCCAAAATAAAGGATAGTACTGGCTAAGACCTTCACAAGATGCATCTTTGTTGGCAGTCTCATCAAAGGACAATGACTTAATGGCAGGGAAATATGAGGAAGGTTGCACTGTCACTGCCATGTTCTCTCTTTTCTGTGAGTAAACAGGATTTCAGTCAACAGATTCTGTAAACACGGCAACATTCACAAGCACTAATTTTGTTTAATTTTTCTAAAAAAAAAAAACCCATTTGATACTGGCCACTGTCAGAAATAGGACACTAATCTGATCCACTATGGCAATTCTTATGTAAAAATAAAACCATGCTTTATAATTTGAAATGATGCTTAACTATCACAGCGCAAGACATCATGCAGCTATTTCACATACCTCCATATTGTAAGCTAGATTTATGAAATTGTCAAAACAAAGGAGCAGTAAACAAAATACTATACTTTTCTCCTACCAAAATGCTTTACAATATTAACTGCACAAAAATGAGTAACCCTTGAGGTGTAACATTCACATACATTATTTTATTAGTTAATGAAGACATGAAGATAACATTTATGTTTAATCCTATTGATTAGAAGGGCTCTTCCATTTCCTTCAGTTGTGCCTCTATTTTTAAGGGTGAGACTGGCTAAACTTAAGGGGTTGAGAAAAAAAATTGTCCATTCTTTCCTCCTAGCCACGATTATTTTTTAAGCCTTTCTTTGGTTATGTGCTCTCTCTTATCAATTTGCCTTACCCTATATCTACAAGGAAAGAGTGCTTTTGCATGATACTGTCATTCCTTTCTTTAAGAATTTAAAAGCTTATAACATGCACCATGCCCAGTCTTCACAAAGCAAAGAAGAGTGGATTAGATTTCTCTGCCCAAACAGATATGAAATAAACTGCAGTTACAATAGCTACAGCCAATCACATTGAACTCATTCTTTAGGCTAAATCAAAATTTATAGCACAATATTCAAAATTTCTTTTGCACTCTCCATCATGAAATCCTGAACAGAGGTTTAAAAAAAAAAAAACATTCTGAGCACAGTTCAGAGGTTTTAAGTACAGTCTCATTATGGTATTTAGTTCTGGCAATGAAGGCTGCTCACCCTAAGTAATGTATTGCTTGAGGATACTTAAATTAGTAATTTAAATCTACACTCCATGCATTATTAATTGTAAGTATATTATTTAAAGAACTGTAATACAAGGGAAGTCTGTTTGAAAGGGCAGTTCATTTATCTCAATATCCTTTAACTTTGAGAATACATGTTCTAGTTTTGTTTAGTGTCAGTTTTCTCTAAATGAACTCAGCATGCAGACATAACTTATCTTCAGCCAAGAAAACTAAAAAATAGTTCTTAATAGTTTAAGTACATGATTATTTTAAATGTCATACAGCCCTTGGTTTAAATCAAGCAAACCTTGATTTAAATCTTCAAATTAATCATTTTTGTGAGCTTGCAAACATTTACCAAGGAAAAAAAATTATATAAATCTCAGCTACAAAATGTTTTTTTTAAAAAACAACAGTAAATGGACTAAAAGTTATTACAGCACCACTTTGGTATTATATAAACGGAATTAAAATGATTCACATACAAAAAATGAAAGTCAGTAAAACAATTTAGACATATACGAGGTAATAGCTAATTCAAGAAAAGCTTTTAGAGAAGGGTCAACAGGAGGTTGGTTGACTTTCACCTTTGATCTCCCCAACCCTCCACACACACACTGCACTGCATACCCCCTTCTTCAGGTTCTTGAAATCACCTGGTATCCATGGACTGTGGTGGGATGCCAAATTAGTGGTAATTGTGTCTTGTCTATCTTGATCATTTAATCAACCAACCTTTTCTCAAGGTAGCTGTTTTTACAGTTTATAGAGCTGACCTGTTTCTAACTTAGCATTTTTAAGTGTTTCTATGCCGTGGCAGTAAATGGTATTTAAGAAATCATCTTGAAACATGGGGGAAAAAAAGGAAAAATTAAAACAAAAAATTCTTATTATAATAATGATAAAATGATTTTAGAGAAAGGATACCGGGAATAAAAAGTGAAAAAATATAAAGGCCAAAAGGTAAACAAGTGTGAAAAGAATAATAAAGACTTTCAAAACATGTGTGTCAGGAGGAACTGTACATAGAGTAATATGAAAAAAAGACTAAAGGTGAAGAAATACACGTGAGGTCTCTGGCACAATTTTGAAAGAGAGGTGGGCAGGGGATTGTTGCCACCCACATAAATACATTTAACCATTCAGCAAAAAGCCAGGTTAGTATCTACTATGAAAGTGCTTTTTGGGATCCTGCAATTTTCATACTGTACAAAATTCACTGTGTGACCTGTGAAAGTTCCTGGAATCTGGTATATAAATTTAGTTGCAGGTACAGTAGGTAACACCTATTTTTCATTATTAGTATTCTGTCTCCTCTATGTCTGCACCTAAAACCAACCTAAATATTTTGTTAGAAGATGGTATTTAACAGGATGTAAGTCATATATTAGTTCTGTAAAAAACCATACATTTTCTAGTACTCTAGCCACAAATGGCACCTACCTCCAGGACCGGCTTCCAATCCTCTTTAAACACCTTTTTTTCAGATTCATAACGTGTACAAAAAGTAGTAAAATGTTTCACCTTATTTTATTCCAGAGTTGTTGGTTTTTTTAAGTAGCAGTTTTCAAACTAAGAGTTAGGATGAAAGGGAAGTGATAAATGGATTATAGAGTACTGAAACCTCCAGCATAACACATGACTATTCTGGTAGGCCAACCTTCTGGGACACACCTTTTTCCTTCAGTTATACCCTTTACAATGGGATCCAGCAGCTGTAGAGTTATAGTAGTATTGAGCTTCTGCATGAAAAGTGCTTCACCCGAGATGCTATAAAGTGATTCAACTCAGTATCAGTCATTGTACCACACTGAATACAATTCACTTCAGTGCAGGACCTACCACTACTATAACTCTCCAGCTTCTGGTGAGAAGAGAAGAGAAACAAAAAAGGCTGGGATTTTCAAAAGGAGCTTATGTGAGTTAGATACCAAGATGCAATTGAAAATCCCAGCTTAAATATATTAGACCTGTTTAAAACATTTCTACTATTGAATGTGGGGTAAACCTGTAACAGTTGTTTAATTCTGCACCCCAATTCTGTATACACACAGAACTATTTGTTATTGAACCAATTGACATACATACAGTTCAATTCTATAGTACAGACCTAGACTCATCCTTGGACTCCTTAAAGGATGGATGACATAGGCATTTCTTTCCCATGTTTATGACCCAAAAATGACATTCAACTCCAGGTCCCCACTGACAGATGAAGCAGAGGAGTTGTGGTTCAGATTCCGATTTCTAGTTAACAGGAGAACCAGTATTTCTCGGGTGTTTCTCTGATCAGATCTCTTAAGCCTGGTCTACAGTATGAGAAATTTCCCCAAAAAATTCAAGTCAATTTTAAAACCAGTTGGAGCTATAGTATAGACCAGGCTCCCCTGGCCTGAACTGCTTTTACTAAATGGGTTATAAAATTACAAGTATTCTTTTATTTCTGTTGTTTCTGCAGCTACTTAGAGAATCAGTTAAGATGTGGCCCGTAGTTTGCCCATCCCTGCCCTACCTCCTTAAGTTCCTTTGGTTGAGATAGCTTCTACAACTAGGATAATTCAAATCTGCTTTCCTAAATTACAGACTGTGTTAAATATATTTTGAAGACAAAAGCATTATTTATCCTACTGCAGAGCATGGTAAATTCCACCTAATCACCATAGCCCAAATCCTTGAATGTCCATTTCCATCTCCATTCTGGATGATTCTTTTGGCTACAGGATGGACTGGATCTGTGGACTTTACTATTCGAAGAAAGGAAATTTTCAGTTAAGCACAGGTACATTTTCCTTCTGTATTTTGTGCTGAGGTCCACAGATTAATTAGAATGGGATTTTCATAACAGGGTGCTTCCAGCGTAGGAAGCTGGATCATCCTTTAAATGTGGACATCCAAACAAGGTAGATGATACATAAGTAACTCCTCTGTCTTCCCCCCAGCACTAAGGCATAGAGAAAGACTTCTGCCAAAATAAAGGATATAGTACTGGCTAAGATTAGATGACCAATACGCAGAATTCAGTGAATTTATGCACTGGTGGCCATGTGGCCAACTGGCAGATCTCAATACAGGAGACATCACTACTCTGGCCTGAGAGTGTCTGTGATCTTAAGCAGTGGACTTTGATAGATAACCAAAAAAGGAATATTTCACTAATGTATGTAGGGAATGAATGCTTTGACAGAGTGAATTAAAAGTACAATTCTGGGCCTTGTCAGAGAAATCTCCCAACTTCAAATAAATTCATCTGATTGGAGATCAGAGTGGGTCTCCCTCTGCCTACTAACAGATAGGAAATAACAATATCTCATGCAAGAGTTCATTCTGGGTAGTGCTGTAAAGAGCAGAATGAGGATCCATGGTCATGCTATATGACCTTGCAGAGTAGAAATAAGATTGATGACCTAATGTTGGAATTTGTACAAAAAACTTTCTTTTCTTGAACATGCTGAAATGTTACATTACAGAGATTTGACCTTTTTGCTTGGATACTCTTGCACACCCACAATAAAATCCTCCTGGAGGAACTCAAGGCTATGTTTCACTGATTTAAAATGTGAATGTGTTGAGGAATGCACGATTGATTTGATTTACATTATATGGAAAAAAGGGAATCCTAAAAAATTCATGTTAGTTTTTCCTTGGCTTCATTGTTAACGTTTTATACGTTATAGCTCACTGGTGTTTCAAGTGTCTACAGTTACTATAAGATGTATATCTTGGACATGTGACCATGACATTTTTAATGGTCTTCATTCAACACAAGCCAGGCAGTAACCAAAGATCAGTGCATTTCTGTACTCCTACATTTTGAATCCATAAGGAAAATAAAAATGCACATGTATCTGATAAAAACACCTATAAAAGACATTACAGTATAACCACAACACCATACCTGTTTTACTCTGCTGGCATTTTTTACTATAAGTTTCAAAACAAATGAGTGAACATCTGTTTATGGGGGGGGGGGGGGGGGGAACCTGTCAAAACCATCACCAAATATGTAAACTAGGATATTCTAAGGAATAGCCTTACCACATAACCAGATGTGCATGACAGACTTCTCTAATGTACAGGTTGCTCCCCACTAGTTAGTTTCATAAACATAGTTTTATGTGACTTTGGCATTACATACAGTAGTATATTTATTTCATACCCTGAATGACATTTTGCTAAAATGATGACCAGTCACTCATAATTGAAATCTTTATGTGCTTTTCCAATGCCCTAGATTGAATATGAAATTAAAGATGACCAGAATCTTAGATAAAAGAACAAAAGGCTGAACACTACACTACAGGTGTCACTCTTTGGACAAGACACTTCTCTAGAGCTAAATGTTAAAAGAATATACATTACTTGAGCACACCAAAGAAAACCTCTGGAAGACTCAATCTGCAAAACACAACATTTGTAGGCACAAAACTGACTGTCTTCCTGAAAAAGAGGAAAAATAATAATTAAAAAAAACAACAGGACAAGCTTAAGAGCAGTGGAACTTAGCCATATATTTAAGAGTACAAGTGAATTTTCGCCTGAAGTAGAATGTGATAAAAGCATTCCCAAATTGCATATTTAAATTATTAAATATTGAAAACTATTCTGTTTGGAATGCTTTGCGTGCCATTCCCTACAAGTCAAATCAGAATCACATGATTGATTTTTAACAAATCCAGAAAATGTTTCCATTATTTAATTTCTTTTTAAAAAATTATAAAATTTAGAAAGTCAGCCACAAAACTGAAATAACTGCAATCATGTATATACAAAAATAACCTCCCAAAAAGAAAGAAACAAGCAGATACTGATCATAATAGAAACATAACCACATCAACTTGCCTCAAAGATTATATTGGCAAGAACTGCACCCACAAAATTTAGAGTTTATCATTTTCAGTTATATTGTTTCAAATGCACTTATGCAAATACAGTAATTCCATGTTTTTCTTCTCACAATTGTACACACTCTATGTCCAGAACTGTGAGTTTAACACGCATTCCTTGAATACTCTATAATATCAAACACAGCAATGTAAGAATACATATGAATTTTGTCATCTAACAGCAACAAGAACAGCATTCCTACATGAAGTGTTGGCTCCCAATTCAATCCCAATTTACGTTAAATGTTTGATAAAGTACACAGGAAATTAGATACAAGTCCCATTAATGACAATGGACTTTGTGTAACTCAAACATTCATTATGTATTGCATTGAAAATGTGTTCCTCTAAAGCACCAGTTTCCTTTTATTCTTATATCTATAAAATATTTTGATATCATGGAGTCTACCTGACCTGCTGATTACCCTCCAGTTTACACTATTGTTATGAATACAAAGAGAAAAACAATAGATGTTTCAGACTAAATGTCATCAAAATGAAATCATTTTTGCTCATGACTATTACCACAATTGGAATATTGTTAACTTAAACAGGCAGAATGAAATCAACTTTGGAAGTAAGTGAGCTGCAAAGACATTCCCTAAACAAAAGGAAAAACAATGAGAACAAGGATTTAAAAAAAAAAAAAAAGGGCAGAACACTTCCAAAACAACTATATGCTTTTTTTAAAAAATTAAAAACCAAAGTGAGCTGCCAAAAGAAAAATCTTGAAACTGTGTTTCAAAGGAAAGATCATCCCACATCCATTACATTGTTCTGTGAGGGGAAAAAAACTACTCAACTTCTAAAATGGTTGGTGATGGGGAAAATATTTATAGATGCAATTAGAATTTTCCAACAGTGAGGCTGTATCACTTCAAATAAATCTGTATGGTAAATCAAAGAAAAGGCAGAGGAAAATAACTATCCCCTTTTTAGTGAAACATTTAATGCTGTTGTCTGCAAACAAACCAAATATCAGAAGTCACATCAGATAAAGAATGTATCAAAAGAATCTGATCTAATGGGTTTTAGCCCATGACAGCTTATGCCCAAATACATTTGTTAATCTCTAAGGTGCCACAAGGACTCCTCGTTGTTTTTTCAAAAGAATTAGTTTCCACTTCATAGTTTTGGAGTCTAGTTTTACAGCATCACATGAAATGCAACGTTTTCTCCTCAAATTAAATGTTAATTGTCGGTTTTGCTTTTAATATGAGAATGTCATCTATTAATAAGGGACAACTGCCTTCAGTAGCATTGTAATATCTATCTTTATTAGAAATAGATCCTTATCGCTGAGTGCAGATCTTAGTTAATATTCAGTTCTACAGAATATCAATACAAACTATGCCATAGTTTTATTTTCAGAAGTTTAAAATGATAACTTTCATTTGCAGAGGCAGACATATGTATCCACAAAAAAAGCATTAGAAAAGGTCCAGCACAGGGCATTCAGGGGCATAGAGACAGATCATGAGAAATATGAGATGAATATACATTTGACTGATCAGGAAATCAGACACAAATACTGGCACCTGCTTCCTTTCTTTCTCTTTAAATAACCAAGGAAATTATATGGGTAAAACTGCATAAATGCAATTTTATGGTTGAGAGGTTGCATACAGAAAAGTCAGGAAATTCAAAGTTATGGTTCCCACAGCAGTTGTAACCTGGCCACATTCAATATGCAAAGAAGTTAAAGTTACAATATGTTGTTCTGTATTTTAAAATATTACAAATGCTCAAGTGAGAATGTGGGAATCATAACTCAATTTACTAGCTTGTGTATGTGAAATCTCAACCATAAATTTGCATTAAATATTGGATAAAGTATATAATATCAATTAAGAGCAATTTGTCCATTCCATTTATGAATGTTCTGCTCTGCCCTTTTTTGGCTGTTGCAGAAATATGTGAGAACAACATTAAGAATGTGGGAATAACACATGCTACGTTCACACTTGACTTTTCATACTTGAATTTTTAGAGAAACACTAGTCTGAGAAATTTTTATTTCCCTATTTTATAGATAGTACAGATGAGTGAGAGAGCACTGTATTGTCATGTTAGGTCAAGTGCTGGTATTAAAGCATACAACCTCTGAATTCTAGTCCCAGCTATAACAATAATTATCTCTCTGGCTCAATACCGTAACCTCTCCGTCTCAGCTTCTCCATTTGTATCTGTTCATAAGACCACATGTCAGCTTTGCAGTTGTGGGGGGTTCTTTTTTTGTGTGTCTTGGAAGCTCTAAGCAGCTTTTACCTCAGTAACACACACACTAATCCATTTACAGAACACAATTTTATTTGCTTTATGCGTTTTCCTTAGTCTTTCAATATATTTAAATGAACAAACTCACAAAAAATTGAAAAGCTTATACATAGTATTCAAATAGAATTTCATGACAGCTAAGGCACAGAAACAACAGTCATCCTTGTTGGAGGGAGATGTGCATAAAGAAGGCACAAAGGACAATTTCTTGAATCAGATATTCAGTGGGGTACTTGTTAGCAGTGGATGGAACCATACATAGAACTATTTTGTTTTTGTGGAAAACAAAAAACAAAAGAAGACTGTAAAAGCATGGGTATCATCTCAGAAACCTGGAGGGCAAACAACTGTCATCAAAAAGGGAACTGGAATGATTAAAACTTGTGACTTTCTTTAGTTCAAAAGGAGTACCATCATTAAGGTTGTTTAAATGAGTAACTGTGTCAAGACAGAGGAATTTCCATTACACTTATTTGCTTTTTCTGCATGCCTTGTAAAACAGGAGATTTATCATTTATTCATTCTTTGGATTTATATGCTGTACCTATCAATGTCTATGTATGTGCCTACATACTGCTGACATCCTCTCAGGCCTCAACACAGGTAGCTGCTGGCAATAAAGAAACGGTCTACTTATCCAAACATTTCCTAGCTTAAAAATAAATACATTTTACATTGTTTCAAGATTTGGCCTGCAGTTTGGCTCTATTATTACTTCCCAACAACTTTGTCCACCACTAGTTCTCCACTGAAAGTAAGTTGAGTCATCTTGAGGATTCTTTATGTTATAAGTGTTGGATAAACTCATTTTTTTATAAACAGCACAGAAGTTTGTGGATGGTAGTATTCAGGGGTATGAAAAGAATCATCTCATTGAGACGTGAGTGGTCATTACATATAGCATGAGTAGGTTTATAAAACAAATATATAAGGTCATCTGAAACAATGCATTTTCACATAAATGACCTTATATAAGGATCCTGAGATGTATTTGTACTGGCTATTATATTCAAACTTTAGAATAAACACACTTCTTAGAACAGGAGGTAAGTCAATGAAAACTATTGTTTGGGAAGACAGGATCAGTCATAGGCTTAGTCTGAGAACTCCCAAGGATATTCCAGTTTCTAATACAGTCCGTTCTTAAGCTACATAAGTCAACAGCCTAATAACCAGCTGTTTCTGCTGGAAAAAGATTTGTTGGCAAGCCAGACATCTGTACTCTGCAGCAGCCAAGTTTACTCAGTGTGTGGCCACAGGTGTTGACCTAAGTGTTATAAAGCCAAAGGAGGAAGACAAAAGGAATTGGCATTAATAGCTGTACTAACAGAAAGAGTCCAATATTCAAGTTACATGAAAGTAATTTTAGCTGTCGGCTCCTAGAAGTATGACTACTTCTCTTCTCTGATTTGATTCAGACAACACAAGAGGGAAGGAGGAAGTACATGAGTCTTTCTTCAAAGTAAGTTAAAGGCTATGACCCTTTCATTTGGCATTCTTGAAAGCTGTAGAATCTGACATAGTGAAAAGGTACAACACTAACCCAGGAACTTATCCTTGCAACAAAGCCCGATGCCAACTCTGCCACATATCTATTCAAGGGATTCCATCATAGGACCTAATCACATCAGCCACACCATCAGGGGCTCGTTCACCTGCACATCTACCAATGTGATATATGCCATCATGGGCCACCAATGCCCCTGTGCCACGTACATTGGCCAAACCGGACAGACACTATTCAAAAGAATAAATGGACACAAATCTGACATCAGGAATCATAACATTCGAAAACCAGTAGAACACTTCAACCTCTCTAATCAGTCAGTGACAGACTTAAAGGAGGCAATTTTGCAACAGAAAAGCTTCAAAAACAGACTCCAACGAGAAGCTGCTGAACTTGAATTAATATGCAAACTAGATACCATTAACTTAGGTTTGAACAGAGACTGGGAGTAGCTCGGTCATGACACTAATTGAATCTATTTCCCCCCGTTAAGTATCCTCACACCTTTGTGTCAACTGTCCGAAATGGGCCATTTTGATTATCACTTCAAAAGTTTTTTTCCAATGCTGATAATAGTTCCTCTTAATTAATTAGCCTCTTACAGTTGGTATGGGTACTTCCACCTTTTTATGTTTCTCTGTATGGATAAATATCTTCTTACTATATGTTCCATTCTATGCATCCGATGAAGTGGGCTGTAGCCCACGAAAGCTTATGCTCATATAAACGTGTTAGTCTCTAAGGTGCCACAAGTACTCCTGTTCTTTTTGCTGACACAGACTAACAAGGCTGCTACTCTGAAACCTCAATTCTTGTTAGCCTGGATTAGGAGTCCCTTTTCTTAAACTCTATTCATGCAGCAAAGGAAAGCCTCTCTCAAAGTATTAAAAAAATAAACCTGGTAGTTCAAATTTCTAGGTTTATGAACAATGTGGTGATTAACCTTATAATCAATATATACTATGACTTTGTAAATAAGAAAGGAATTTAAGCAAACTTTATTTTAAAAATGTAGTTAGCAAACTGATCCAGTATAACCAGTTCTGTCATTAGGCAAAGATTCCTGACTTCAAGAGGCTAATTGCATAGAGAGAGAGAAAAAAATATCACTATACGGCTTGAAGGTAGAGCAGCCAAGAATTCACTCCTACCTGATGGAGGATACATTTTATTGCAGCCAGCCTTAAATGTAATGGAAAACAACACAATTACCATTTAGGAATGTCAAGAGGCAAGCAATGTTGGAGCCCCAAGAGAAACCTTTGAGAGTTTTTGGGTTTTAAGTCCCTTCCAAGGTAACTAAATGATAGTGAAAACTTTTTTAAAATAAAAGAAATTAAATAACCTTTCTTGCTGGTGTCAAGGGATTCGGGCATGTATCTAAGGCAATGACTTGACGCTGATGTGATGAAAGTGGTTCTTATCCTGTTGTCCGGCAATTACCTAGTTACACTTATTTTTGATCCACATGTTTTTGATGCAACGCTCAAACTATTTTACTTCCTATTTAAGTCAGCTAACACCTTTTAAGCATAATCATTCATAAGTGTACCAATTTAATATCAAAGAAGTCTGATCATTAAGTCCATGCCCCTTCCAGTGAAGAACATCAAGCCTGCTCCAAAAAGGCCATAAAAATAAACCCAAATTCTCGTAGTGACTTTAACAGGCCAACTGAGACCTAGATACAGGACTTTTGGAATATTAAACATATATTGCACATGATCTTTGCCAGAAGGACAAGCAAAGAAAAAGAAGCAGAATTACCTGCAGCTTTTTGTAGCGATCTTGGTGTGAGATGAATTCACCTTCCTTTTCTTTCAAGAAATCTGTTTGTAGGATGCTATGCTTTTCCATCAAATCTTCTAACTCCTAACAGAAAAAGTTAAACAGATTTTTGTTTTTATTTTTAAATGTGAGAGTACAATCTTCAGGAAGTCATTGCAAACTAGCTATGCTTCTGATGGTTTTAGGACACCTGCTATTATGCAAAAATAGGCAGCATTTGGAGTCTCACGAGACACACACTGTCAAACTACCATGCAGATCACAGACCCAAGGGATCCCTGTAACCGTTATACACCCCTTTGCCAGTTGGCACAGAGGCCTCTGGGTCACACTAGGCATCTCCCAAAAATGAATAACATGTGTTGTGTTCAATAACTATGTATTAACTTCTGCTTTTCATGTAAAAAAACTGTGTGCTAGATTTCCAGGTAATCCAAAGCCACACCCATATCCTGGTGGCTTACTGAAGCCAAAATATCCCCTGACTCAAATTAAAGAGGTGTCAGGTAAGCTGGCATTATCCCCAGTATTTCTGTACCTGTTGCCTAACATGTCTCCATCTCAGTCTATGCCAAACTGCTTCTATTGCACTTCCAGCCTATCCCTGTCCTCCTCAGCCCTTAACACCCTTAGGTCTGGTCTACACTGGGAGCGGGAATCAATCTAAGATATGCAACTTCAGCTACGAGAATAGCATAGCAGAAGTCGACGTATCTTAGAGCGAATTAAATGTAATTACTTCACGTCCACGCAGCGCAGGATCGCTCCCCCGTCGACTCCGCTTCCTCCTCACATCGAGCTGGATTACCGGAGTCGACGGGGAGCGCTTCTGGGATCGATTTATCGCGTCTAGATGAGACGCGATAAATCGACCCCCAGAAGATCGATCGCTACCCGCCGAATCGGGCGGGTAGTGTAGACCAGTCCTAAGTCTGTCACTGTCCTTGCTTCTGTTCCTTAACACCTCTATATTCCAATAAAACTAAATTCCTCCTTCTTGTCCATATTGCCTGGGCATCAGGCAGGAAGGCATTAAGAGCACAGGAGCCAAAGTGTGTCCACTCAGGTCCAATACCCAGTGCCCTGGAACCCTCAATAGGTGGGAGAAGCAATTGCAAGGAAAGAACTGCTCAGCCCTGGGCAGTAGTGTATTCATTGTACATGTAATTAGAAGAATTTGACTGCCAGTCACTTACAAAGCTGTACTGAATGTGATTTCCACAGAGACAGCAAAAGGCACATGTCTGACCCCAGAGCAACCCCAATCTCAAAATGTCACGTCCCTGTTCCAGAGCAGGGAGGTGCTAGAACGTCTCAACAAAATGGTTCTAAGTATGTTTTCACACTGGAAAGACAATACTTTTCCCTAACCAAATTCTTAAAATAAGTTGAACCATTTGTTGCTTACATTAAAAAAAAAAAACAAAAAAAAAAACAAAAAAAAAAACACAAACAAAAAAAAAAAACAGCCTGAGGCAGACCCCCCACATGGCAAATTTAAGTCTGAACAGCTAACGTTTGGCAAAATTATAAGGTAACTGAAAACAAGGTCTCGCAACAGAAAGTATTAAACACCTTAGCTATGAGTGCCACTGCCAGTGCCTGCTATCATTAAATTCTGTGTGCATTTAAGAGCAGCCATACCTTTTTAATTCTATATTTTTCTTCTTCAGCATCTTTGAGTTTAATCTCTAGACTTGCAACTGTTGGTTGATGATGCTTCTTTGATCCATTTATTCCCTGCTTCTCAGAGTTACCCACGGAGATGGTTAAATTTTCTGAAGGTTTTCCTTCCGTTAAACTCAAAGAAGGAATTGAGATATCCAAGGAAGAACTGGCTGATAATTCAACCTAATTCATAAGAGAGACAAAGTATATTATTTCATGATAAATAATATATGACAGACCATATTTTGAAATTATATTTCATATAAGAGCTATGAAAACTTTACTTTCAGTAGAAGATTTAAACGTCAGTTTGCCAAAACATATACATTACATGATAGTTAGCAGACATGTGTCTGAAGCGCTACCATCAAAACATTTGCATCTGAAATACCATTAAAATAACAGTTTACCAACAGCCAGATGGTTACCCCTAATTCACTTTGGATTGTACTTTACATGATGAGTAGCCTCGCTGAGGTTAATGGGAATACTTGAAGAGTAAGATACTATTAATTGTGAGTGAGAGGGCTTGTAAATCTTAAGGTAACTGTCTAATTCGAAAACTGCTAGAAAGGACATTTTTAAGCAGTGACTATTTCTGAAAATTTCGGTAGCTTTAACTAAATACTTTTTCAAAGAATATTCCTGTCAATGCCGCCTGTATTTCAGCATTATGGTCCCAGTTTAGCAAAGCACTTAAGCATATGCTTAAAATTGAGCACATTTTAATGTACGTAGCTCAGTTGGGGACCATATAAAGTATTGCTTTAAAAAAATATTTTATTTCAGAAAGAGTACTTATATACTGAAATTACGGTTTTGAGGTTGAGAAGCATTTCAGTGTGGATATAAACTACTTTATCAAATATTATACATACGTGCTAAAACCTACATTGCTTTGCAGCTTAATTATATTCTGCCATCTCAAAGAATTCAAAGGTACTCATCTTCACAATGAATATTCAGAGACTGGTAACTGATATCTTTGTTCTGAAATTATACCTGTAGAAACTACTCAAGAGTCAACTTTTGTCCCTTAAGAAAAAAAAAATCTCTAATTTAATAAGAAAAAATACAATGCCAAGGGATAAAATACATCAACTTCCTGTAATAAAAGAAAGATTATGTGCTTACCTGTTCTTTAAGAACAGCTGGGTTTAAAATACTGTTGGCTGTTTGAATAGCTGTCAGTACATCATCACCTGATAAGATGAATGAATCAGAAGGGACAAGGCAAGCAGAAGGCAGAGAATGTTCCAGTAGAATATCTGAAGAAATATTTTGTGGTACATGGACTTCAGATACTAATGCAAGAGAGACATGAAAAAAATTTCCAATATTAGTAGATTATGTATTTGTTTCTGAAATCTACATCTAGTGAACCTAAAAGAAATCATTTTTGTTATTAAAGGAACATCATACAATACAAACAAGTAGATAAAAATATGTTGTTGTTACACTAGTGTACATTTGACTTGACTTTATAAAAGTTAAGCCTGCCATGGTTTTATATCTTTGAATAATGTTATTGACATACTCTCCATGTCTATGGTATGACATACTCTCACCTTTGCACTCAAATATATCAGCAGATAGTAATATGCCCCTTCCTCTGAAATTGCCTGAACTTGAGGACCTTTGAGGCACACTCAAAAGCCATTTATCTGACAAGATTTTCAGGGACAGACGAGAATATGCTCTTTTGTGGCAGAGATGGCGGGGGAGGACTAAAAGTGGCTCTTTTGCTTCTTTGAATTATTAACTGCCTTAGATAATTCATTATTTATATATGATTATTTTTTGCTACTAGGTAGTCATTTCTAATTGTATGCAATTGTTAGGGCACCTAGGGCATTTTGGATGATGGGTCATTTAAATCTTAAAAAGAGAAAGAAAAAAAGACAGATTTTATATAAGGACATTTAGATAAACATCTCACCAAGAAACATGGAGACAAGCAATTTTACATGTGGTAAACACGTTTTATATATTAAATCTACCATGGTGAACAAAGGAAAGAAAACAAATAAAATGACCCTATATCCAACAACAGACAGGTGTAATAATTATTGTTGCATGTATGGAGCTCTTCCATAGTCATTACATTCCAGAGGAAGGAGTTTCCTATTTTGAGCTATGATCCTGTATTTGGGTCATCATTTCTACATTACAGTGACCTAGGTAGTTTTTAAGGGAATAAACAAAAATACACTAGATAAATAATAAATTAAGAAACCACATGGGGGAAAGAGAGTGAGATTACATCAATAAAGTCTTCAAATGGGTCCTAGGAAGCCTGTACCCTAGGATACACCAGCCATAGATATGATTTTCCAGTAGAGGGAAGAAAAGGCCAGGTTACTAGCATATAGTCTACAGAGGGCCACACAAAACAAGTTAAAATGCTTCTTCATTAATAAAATAAAATAAATCCTACAGCTTTCACTCCCAAATGCAAATAATACAATATAATTTAAGAGTCGCTAGGGGATCACATATTCTGAAACAAAACCACTTGGGTCAGGACTGACAATTGAAATCGTATCACACTGCATATGAATGGTCTTTGTTTTGAGCTGCAGAAGCAATACAATAGTAGGTTTGTAAATACTAACAGAAACAAACAATCAGGATCCAGTATTACCAGTCTGACATTGCCTAGATCCATAAACTTTTTGTCAGGATTCACAGATTAATAGATTCCAAGGCCAAAAGGGACCATTGTGATCAACTAGTCTGACCTCCTGTATAAAATAAGACAGAACTTCCCCAAAATAATTCCTAGATCTTGTATTTTAGAAAGAAGATCCAGTCTTGATTTTAAAATGGTCAGTGATGGAGAATCCACTATAACCACTGGTAAATTGTTTCAATTGTTAATTACCCTCACTACTAAATATTTACCTTATTTTCACTCTGAATTTGTCTAGCTTCAACGTTCAGCCACTGAATTATTGACATTAGAATAATCCATTGAAATAAGATCAACAATTAATTATCGAGTATAATTTTATTTCAGTAGTTTGTTCCAGTCAAGCTCACTCTTTCCTTTCACATGTCAGTACTGACCAATGAAGCATGCCCAGCAAATGGATGGCCCTTCACAACTCAAGAGCCTAATGTAGAACACAGAACAGATGGAGAAATATAGACAAGTTTACCATCTTAACTATTTCTATTCAGTCAGCCCCACTGACCAAAAAGTGCTTCCACTCAGCAAAATCTCAGAATGAAGAAAGAGAATAGTTGGGGGGGGGGGATAAAATAATAAGAAGGACATGGAAAAACAGTCCTAAAAATTGTACAGTTACTTATAGACACAGAGATAGTGAAAGACTTGGGACAGACAATACTATTACAGGTTTCAGAGTGGTAGCCATGTTAGTCTGTATCAGCAAAAACAACGAGGAGTCCTTGTGGCACCTTAGAGATTAACAAATTTATTTGGGCATAAGCTTTTGTGGGCTAAAACCCACTTCATCAGATACATGGAGTGGAAAATACAGTAGCAGGTATAAATACACAGCACATGAACAGATGGGAGTTGCCTTAACAAGTAGGTGGTCAGTGTAACAAGACAATTCAATTAACAGTAGGATACAAAGGGAGGAAAAATTACTTTTGAAGTGGTAATGAGAGTGGCCCATTTCAAACAGTTAACAAGAAGGTTTGAGTAACAGTAGGGGGAAATTAGTATGGTGGAAATTAGGTTCTGTAGACCCAACCACTCCCAGTCTCTATTCAGGCCTAATTTGATGGTGTCCAGTTTGCAAATTAATTCCAGTTCTCCAGTTTCTCGTTGGAGTCTATTTTTGAAGTTTTTTTGTTGAAGAATTCCCACTTTTAGGTCTGTTATTGAGTGACCAGGGAGACTGAAGTGTTCTCCTAGTGGTCTTTGAATGTTATAATTCCTGATGTCAGATTTGTGTCCACTTATTCTTTTGCGTAGAGACTGTCCGGTTTGGCCAATGTACATGGCAGAGCGGCACTGCTGGCCCACGATGGCATATATTACATTGGTAGATGTGCAGGTGAACGAGCCCCGATGGTGTGGCTGATGTGGTTAGGTCCTATGATGGTGTCCCTTGAATAGATATGTGGACAGAGTTGGCAACGGGGTCTGTTGCAGGGTTTCGTTCTTGAGTTGGTGTTTCTGTTGCGTGGTATGTAATTGCTGGTGAGTATTTGCTTCAGGTTGGGGGGCTGTCTATAAGCGTGGACTGGCCTTTCTCCCAAGGTCTGAGAGAGTGAGGGATCACCCTTCAGGATAGATTGTAGATCCTTGACGATGCGCTGGAGAGCTTTTAGTTGGGGACTGTAGGTGAAGGCTAGTGGCATTCTGTTACTTTCTTTGTTGGGCCTGTCTTGTAGCAGGTGACTTCTGGGTACCCTTCTTGCTCTGTCAATCCGTTTCTTCACTTCACCAGGTGGGTATTGTAGTTTTAAGAACGCTTGATAGAGACCCTGTAGGTGTTTGTCTCTGTCTGAGGGATTGGAGCAAATGAGACTGTAACTTAGAGCTTGACTATAGACAATAGATCATGTGATGTGGTCTGGATGAAAGCTGGAGGCATGTAGTAAGTATAGCAGTCAGTAGGTTTCCGGTATAGGGTGGTGTTTATATGACCATCACTTATTTGCACTGTAGTATCCAGGAAGTGGACCGCTTGTTTGGACTGGTCCAGGCTGAGGTTGATGGTAGGGTGGAAATTGTTGAAATCCTGGTGAAATCCTCAAGGGCTTCCTTCCCATGGGTCCAGATGATGAAGACGTCATCAATGTAGCACAAGTAGAGTAGAGGTGTTAGGGGAGGAGAGCTGAGGAAGTGTTATAAGTCAGCCATAAAAATGTTGGCATACTGTGGCAGACAGACTGACAAAAGTATTTTCCTCCCTTGATGTCCTCCCTTGGTATCCTACTGTTAACTGAATTGTCTCGTTACACTGACCTCCTACTTCGTAAGGCAACTCCCATCTGTTCATGTGCTGTGTATTTATACCTGCTACTGTATTTTCCACTCCATGCATCTAGTGAAGTGGGTTTTATCCCACAAAAGCTTGTGCCCAAATAAATTTGTTAGTCTCTAATGTGCCACAAGAATGCTATTACAGTTATTGGCCCAAATGAATAAACTACACAGAAAATCAGCACACAGCAGAACAAAGATAAATAAAAAACAAAAAAATCACCAGCACTCAATGAACTCTATCAACTGCTGCCAGTGGAAAAATCTTTTTAAATTTATTGGAGAAAAATGGAATCTATTCAAAGTCCATTCTCTTTTCTTCCAGCTAAACAAATAGCAACAGCTAATGTGTGATTCAAAATAGAGTTAGTTTTTCCTATAACTCTTCACTGCAGTTTTCAGCTTAGTGAAATTCTATATAAAGGATGCTGATTATAAGATACTGAAATTGTTTAAAGTATGTGTTCATGGATACATTAATAGACATTCACATGACTTTCAATGTACCCATAGTAGATATTGCACAAAGCTCAGATGAAACGTACCTCCAGTTCTGAAAGGCTGATTTTTACCGATTCCCCCACCACTACTCCCCAGCACAATAAACCCCATGGTTTCTTGCAGTTTTTACATATTATAAATAATATCACTGATTCACTGGGGTAGGATAAATACCTACAATTACTTGAAGGAAATAAACAAGTAGACAATAGAGATAGCCAGACTTCAGTGTCTGAGAACAGAGGAAAACTTGCAGAAGACTGCAAGTGAGAACAGAAGACAAGATGACTTGCAGCCAGAAAGAACAGAAGAGGGAAGGCCTGAAAGTTGCACCAACACAAGGAAGAAGCATTTCCACATGAATGGGGAGTACCTGCTTTGAAAAACAGTCAGACCAGTCACCAGAGGTGATCTGGAGAACAGAAGGATGTGTTGTCTGTCAGATGCTAAGATACAGATTGTGGACACAAGGCTGAAGAGGATCCTAATGGGAGTATGAAAGAATCCACTGACTGCCGATGTGGGAACAAATGATACTGCTAGATTCTCACTGGGATGCAACAAGGAAGACTACACCAGGCTGGTAAAGATGCTTAAAGAAATGGTGGTTCAGACAATCTTCAGTGGGAGTCCAGCGGTCCCTGGAGGAGAAGGATAGTGAAGGCAGGACAGGATTATCATAGAATCTCAGGTTGGAAGGGACCTCAGGAGGTCATCTAGTCCAACCCCCTGCTCAAAGCAGAACCAACCCCCACTAAATTATCCCAGCCAGGGCTTTGTCAAGCCTGACCTTAAAAACCTCTAAGGAAGGAGATTCCACCACTTCCCTAGGTAACCCATTCCACTTCTTCACCACCCTACTGGTGAAAAAGTTTTTCCTAATATCCAACCTAAACCTCCCCCTCTGCAACTTGAGACCATTACTCCTTCTTCTGTCATCTTCTACCACTGAGAACAGTCTAGATCCATCCTCTTTGGAACCCCCTTTCAGGTAGTTGAAAGCAGCTATCAAATCCCCCCTCATTCTTCTCTTCTGCAGGCTAAACAATCCCAGTTCCCTCAGCCTCTCCTCATAAGTCATGTGCTCCAGCCCCCTAATCATTTTTGTTGCTCTCCGCTAGACTCTTTCCAATTTATCCACATCCTTCTTGTAGTGTGGGGCCCAAAACTGGACACAGTACTCCAAATGAGGCCTCACCAGTGCCGAATATAGGGGAATGATCACGTCCCTCGATCTGCTGGAAATGCCCCTACTTATACAACCCAAAATGCCGTTAACCTTCTTGGCAACAAGGGCACACTGTTGACTCATATTCAGCTTTTCGTCCACCATAACCCCTAGGTCCTTTTCTGCAGAACTGCTGCCCAGCCATTCAGTCCCTAGTCTGTAGCAGTGCATGGAATTCTTCCGTCCTAAGTGCAGGACTCTGCACTTGTCCTTGTTGAACCTCATCATATTTCTTTTGGCCCAATCCTCTAATTTGTCTAGGTCCCTCTGTATCCTCTCTCTACCCTCCATTGTATCTACCACTCCTCCCAGTTTAGTGTCATCTGCAAACTTGCTAAGGGTGCAGTCCACACCATCCTCCAGATCGTTAATGAAGATATTGAACAAAACCGGCCCCAGCACCGACCCTTGGGGCACTCCACTTGATACCGGCTGCCAACTAGACATGGAGCCATTGAGCACTACCCATTGAGCCCGACCATCTAGCCAGTTTTCTATCCACCTTACAGTCCAATCATCCAGCCCATGCTTCTTTAACTTGCTGGCAAGAATACTGTGGGAGACTGTATCAAAAGCTTTGCTAAAGTCAAGAAATAGCACATCCACTGCTTTCCCCTCATCCACAGAGCCAGTTATCTCATCATAGAAGGCAATTAGGTTAGTCAGGCATGACTTGCCCTTGGTGAATCCATGCTGACTGTTCCTGATCACTTTCCTCTCCTTTAAGTGGTTCAGAATTGATTCCTTGAGGACCTGTTCCATGATTTTTCCAGGGACTGAGGTAAGACTGACTGGCCTGTAGTTCCCCGGATCTTCCTTCTTCCCTTTTTTAAAGATGGGCACTACATTAGCTTTTTTCCAGTCATCCGGGACCTCCCCCGATTGCCATGATTTTTCAAAGATAATGGCCAATGGCTCTACAATCACATCGGCCAACTCCTTTAGCACCCTCGGATGCAGTGTTACCGGCCCCATGGACTTGTGCTCATCCAGCTTTTCTAAATAGTCCCGAACTACTTCTTTCTCCACAGAGGGCTGGTCACCTCCTCCCCATACCGTGCTGCGGAGTGCAGCCGTCTGGGAGCTGACCTTGTCTGTGAAGACAGAGGCAAAAAAAGCATTGAGTACACTAGCTTTCTCCACATCCTCTGTCACTAGGTTCCCTCCCTCATTCAGCAAGGGGCCCACACTTTCCTTGACTTTCTTCTTCTTGCTAACTTACCTGAAGAAACCCTTCTTGTTACTCCCAACATCTCCGGCTAGCTGCAACTCCAAGTGTGATTTGGCCTTCCTAATTTCACTCCTGCATGCCTGAGCAATATTTTTATACTCCTCCCCTGGTCATTTGGACAATCTTCCACTTCTTGTAAGCTGCTTTTTTGTGTTTAAGACGAGCAAGGATTTCACTGTTAAGCCAAGCTGGTCGTCTGCCCTATTTACTTTTCTTTCTACACATCGGGATGGTTTGTTCCTGCAACCTCAATAAGGATTCTTTAAAATACAGCCAGCTTTCCTCGACTCCTTTCCCACTCATGCTATTCTCCCAGAGGACCTTGCCCATCAGTCAAAGTCTGATTTTCTGAAGTCCAGGGTCTCTGTTCTACTGCTTTCCTTTCTTCCTTCTGTCAGGATCCTGAGCTCGACCATCTCATGGTTACTGCCTCCCAGGTTCCCATCCACTATTGCTTCCTCTACTATTTCTTCCCTGTTTGTGAGCAGCAGGTCAAGAAGAGCTTTTCCCCTAGTTGGTTCCTCCAGCACTTGCACCAGGAAATTGTCCCCTACACTTTCCAAAAACTTCCTGGATTGTCTATGCACCTCTGTATTGCTCTCCCAGCAGATTTTGGGGTGATTAAAGTCACCCATGAGAACCAGGGCCTGTGATCTAGTAACTTCTGTTAGTGGCTGGAAGAAAGCCTCGTCCACCTCATCCCCCTGGTCTGGTGGTCTGTAGCAGACTCCCAACACGACATTACCCTTGTTACTCACACTTCTAAATTTAATCCAGAGACTCTCAGGTTTTTCTGCAGTTTCATACTGGAGCTCTGGGCAGTCATACTGCTCTCTTACATACAATGCAACTCCCCCACCTCTTCTGCCCTGCCTATCCTTCCTGAACAGTTTATATCCATCCATGACAGTACTCCAATCATGTGAGTTATCCCACCAAGTCTCTGTTATTCCAATTACATCATAATTCCTTGACTGTGCCAGGACTTCCAGTTCTCCCTGCTTGTTCCCCAGGCTTCTTGCATTTGTGTATAGACATTTAAGGTAACTCACTGATCGTCCTGCTATCCCAGTATGGGGCAGGAGCCCTCCCCTCTGGCACTCACCTACTTGTGTTTCCTCCCGGTATCCCACTTCCCCACTTACCTCGGAGCTTTGGTCTCCTTCCCCCGGTGAACCTAATTTAAAGTACTCCTCACTAGGTTAGCCAGCCTGCTTGCAAAGATGCTCTTCCCTCTGTTCGTTAAGGAGTGCTAGGCAGAGACAGGATCCACCTCTTCTTGGAACACCATCCCATGGTCAAAGAATCCAAACTCTTCTCTCCGACACCATCTGCGTAGCCATTCATTGACTTCCACGATTCCCCGGCCTTTTCCTGCCAGAGGGAGGATAGACGAGAACATCACTTGCGCCTCAAACTCCTTTATCCTTCTTCCCAGAGCCACGTAGTCTGCAGTGATATGCTCAAGGTCATTCTTGGCAGTATCATTGGTGCCCACGTGGAGAAGCAGGAAGGGGTAGCGATCTGAGGGCTTGATGAGTCTCGGCAGTCTCTCCATCACATCATGAATCCTAGCCCCTGGCAAGCAGCACACCTCTCGGTTTTCCCGGTCAGGGCAGCAGATAGATGACTCAGTCCCCCTGAGGAGAGAGTCCCCGACGACCACCACCACCCTCCGCCTCCTCCTCTTCTTGGGAGTGGTGGTCGTGGAACCCCCATCCCTATGACTGTGCATCTCATGCCTTCCAATCAGTGGAGTCTCCTTCTGCTCAATTCCCTCAGATGTATCATCCACTCCACTCTCTGCACTAGTACCTGTGGAGAGAACATGAAAATGGTTGCTCATCTGAATCTGCGTTTCTGGTACATGGACTTTTCTGGTACTCTTTCCTCTTCTGGAGGTCACATGCCTCCAATTATCCTCACTGGCCTTCTGTCCCCACTGCGTAGCCTGCTCTGAATCTTCAGAACATTGTGCCTGCTGAAGCCTATCCTGACGTCTATCCAGGACGATCCAGGACATCTATACATTATGATGGTCAACAGATGGTTCAGGCAGTGGTGCTATAAGGAGGGCTTTGGGGTGTTCAACCACTGGGAGGCATTCCTGGACAGAGAACTGGTCTCATGGGATAGACTCCACCTGAGTAGAGATGGTAAGAGATAACTGGGATGAAGGTTGGCACAACTGATTAAAAGAGCTTTGAATTAGAATTTGGGGGAGATAGTTGGGGGATGCTCATGTAATCTCCAAACGAACATCCTAGCATTTCATTGAAGTGTAAACATGAAATCTCTCTGCATTCAACTCTCTTTGAAATGTATAGCAAATCATCCGTGAATGGTGGAGAAACAGGCGACAGTCTTATGTTAATTCGTATAGCTAAGTACTAGTGATAGACTGCCTAATGGATACATTGCCTTATATTAATCTGTGTGAATAATTAACAACGATGCTTGGGAAATAAGGGCCTATTGTTCCCTGAGGGACTCCAACTTGTCAAAGAAGACATGAAATTGTATAAGAGATCCTTGGGTCCTGATCCTTTTTATCTCAGATCTTCTTAATCTTCATCAGGGGAAGTCTGAGTTGCAAGATGAGATCACAGTTAAGCTAGTACACCCAGGATATGATATTGGACATTGGACTATAACCTATAAACTAAATTCTAAACGAACTCTTTGCAACTACAAAGCTCACCATCTCTGCTATGTATCTGAGCCTCAGGAACTGAACTCATGTCTATATGTATATTGATCATTTAACCATACTCTCTCTCTTTTTCTTTTGTAATACATTTTTGTTTAGTTAATAAGAATTGTCTGTGAGCAACTATTTGGGTAAGATCTGGAATATTCAATAACCTGGAGATAATGTGTCCAATCCTTTGGGATTGATAGAACCTTTTCTTTTATATGATGAAATAAAATTTTCAGAAATCTTCATCATATTTGTCTTGGGTACCTGGATGGAAGTCTGAGGCTGGGTTACTTTAAGTGAACTGTGGTGTTGGTTTCTGAACAACCAGTGAGGTAATAAAGAAGCTGTTTTATGATGGCTTGGTAAATCTAAGTATTGAAAATATCCACAAGCTTTGGGGATTATCTGCGCCATTATAATAATAATATAATATATGGAGATATGCCCATCTCCTAGAACTGGAAGGACCTTGAAAGGTCGAGTCCAGTCCCCTGCCTTCACTAGCAGGACCAAGTACTGTCCCCTGACAGATTTTTACCCCAGATCCCTAAATGGCCCCCTCAAGGATTGAACTCACAACCCTGGGTTTAGCAGGCCAATGCTCAAACCACTGAGCTATCCCTCCCCTTTGCAGCTCACCCTAATTGAGTGACCTCAGCTGGCCCCCACTAGGACCCTGGTCACATACAGGTTTGACTTGTTCCAAGCAGGCTAGTCCGCCATACTGGAACCATGGAGGAGCCTCACTTGATTGGGGGTGAAGAGTGTGACTGTTTTCTGAGTCAGCAGGTCCAGCCAGTGATGGAGAGCTCGAAGGGCGCATATCACCATGCACATCAGGTAAGGATACCATGCTTGCTTGGGCCAGGTCGGGAATATGAGGATGACCTTGGCCTTGTCTAGGCATATCTTGTGTATCATAGGTGGTATCAGGGGAATCGGTGGGAACATGTACATGAGTTGTGCATCCCATGTGATGAGGAAGGCGTCCTCCAGTGCTCGTAGTCCCATTTCCACTCTCGAGAAGAACATTGCTCATTTGTGGTTCATTGGGGATGTGAACAGGTCGATGAGTGGAGTGCCCCATCGGTGGAATATGGATAGCAGGACTCCCTTGTTCATTTCCCATACGTGGTCTCGAGAGAAGTACTTGCTTAGCATGTCTGCCGTCGCATTCTGACAGCCTGGAAAGTAGGAGGCCGAAATGTCTATGTTGTGGTATATACACCAGTTCTACAGTTGCATGGCTTTGGTGCATAGTGAGTGAGATCGAGTGCCCCCTTGACGACTGATGTAAAACATGCATGCAATGTTTTTGGTCATTATGTGAACTGATTTGTTCTTTATGTGAGGTAAGAAGTGTCTGCGGGTGTTGCGGCCCGCGCATAGCTCTAGTAGATTGATGTATAGCTGAGTCGCTGCAAGAGACGATTTTCCTTGAACCATGCACTGGATGCATGTGGGCCCCCCGGCCTATCAGCAAGGTATCTGTCGTGATTACTACTGATGGGGAGTGTTTCTTGTTGGAAAGGGATGCCCATGCATACATTTGCTGGTCTTGTCCACCAGTATAGACAGTCCAGGAAATGGGGTGGTACTGTAAGTCATTTATGCAGGCTGTGCTTCCTGGGTATGTATACCGAGCTCAACCAGCTCTATAAGCAATGCATATATGTAGTCTTGCGCATCATACCACAAACATTGTGGCAGCCATGTCTCCTAGCAGCTGCCGGACAGTACAAGCTGATGTTTGGGGGCTGACTCTTAGCTCCGCAATAAAGTTTGTCAGAGTTGTGAATCTGTTAAGAGGCAGGGATGCCTTGGCTTTTATGGCACCAAGATGTGCCCTGATGAAGTCCAGTTGCTGGACAGGGATTAGAGTGGATTTTCATTTATCTGTAGCCCTAGATCCCTAAACAGTGTGATCGTCGTCTGGATTGTGTCCCGTGCTTCTTGTTGAGTTGGGCCTTTGAGAAGGCAATCATCCAGTTAAGGGGAAATCATTATTCCCTGTTTGCGTATATATGCCGCTACTACCGCTAGGATTTTGGAGAAAACTCTTGGTGTAGTGAATAGGCTAAATGGTAGTACTCTGTACTGGAATGTGTATGTCGTACTGTGAATCGCAGGAATTTCCTGTGAGCGGGATGTATAGTAATATGAAAATAAGCATCTTGGCGGTTGAGGGCTGAAAACCAGTCCCCCTTTTGCAACGCTGGAAGTATCGTACCAAGTGTGACCCTCCTGAACTTTTGAGCGCGTACAAACTTGTTGAGCTTCCTGAGATCCAAGATAGGTCTCCATCCTCCCATTCTTCTTCTGGGTCAAGAAGTAGTGGGAGTAGAACCCTTTCCCCTTGTAGTGCGAAGGTATGATTGACTTCTTGTCGTAACAGGTGCTCGTGAGAAGGGTCCCTGAAGAGGGACGGGGGGTGGGGAGGATAGGTGGTCGGGAGGTAAAGGGGATGGTATATCCCGATCATACAATCTTTAACACCCATTGGTCAGTGGTAATTGCCCAGAGGTAGTAGAATGAGCGAAGGCAGTGACCAAAGCCTCGGGACAAATTGGGTGTAAGCACTGCCTGGTGAGGGAGGTTGTCCAGACCCTCCATCAAAACTTCAAAATTGTGGTTTGGGCGGAGCTGATCGAGAAATCAGTGGTTGAGATTGAGGTGGTCTCTGTTGCTGCAAATGTTGACGTTGTCTTTGGCTTTCGTATGGGCATTGCTGCTGTCGGTTAGAGTCATTGTCTCTGGGCCTCTGATAAGATTGGTACCTCTCTCTCTTTGCAGGTAGGGTGTAGACCCCCAAAATGCGCAGAGTGGCTTGGGAATCTTTCATCGAATGGAGCACCTGGTCCATCTTGATCAAGAACAACTTCTCTCAGTCAAAAGGTAAGTCCTCGACCTTGGTTTGGAGTTCTTTAGGAATGCCCGAGGATTGCAACCATGACCTCTGGTGCATCACTATGGCCGTGACCATGGTTCTGGCTGCAGTATGCACGACATCCAAAAGGCACCTGGAGGGCTGTTTTCACAATGAGTTGTCCTTTGTTTAGAAAGGTCTTGAATTATACTGGTTTCTCCTCTGGAATCTCCTCAGTGAAAGAGCTCAATTTACTATAATGATCATAATCATGTTTTGCTAATAGAGAAGAAGAATTGGCGACTCTGAAATGTCGCTGAGTAAATTTTTCGTCCAAAGAGGTCGAGCCTCTTATCTTGTTCCTTATCTTGAGGGGTCAATCTAAACTGTTGTTGTTTGCTGTGTTGATTGATGGCATCGACTACCAAGGAATTGAGAGGCAGGTGGGAGAAGAGGAAGTCTACCCCTTTGGTAGGGACGTAATATTTGCCCTTTTGCATGTCTGCAGTATTGAGGCCAGTGTCTGCCAGACTGTCTCTGCCAGTTCCAGAATCGCATAATTAATGGGCACAGCAATCTTGGAAGTGGAGAAAGGTTGCAGAATTTTTACCAGTTTGTGCTGGCTCGTCTGAACTTCCTCCAACAGCGGGGTCTTGGCTCTGGGCAACTTACTTAAACAGTTCCAGGAACTGTGTGAAGTCATCCACTGAAGTAGGCAGCAGAGGCATAATTGTTTCGTCCAGTAAGGAAGAGTTGTGCGCAGGAGAATTTGCTTCCTGATTCATGCCCATCTCAGTGTCCTCCCCGATATCCTGAGCCTCCATTGGCTGTGGGGTGGGAGATGAAGGGTGAGATCTCAGCTCTCCTCTGAGCTGTGCGTGGTTTAGAATGAGGGCTCCTGTAAGCTGCCCATGGTTCCCAATGTGCCCATTGCATTGGGAAGGGCCATCAGTGGGTACATCCATGGTGGTTCGTACCATGATTGACACATCTGATTATAAGGATGTTTGGACCCCATATGGATCCAGGGTGGTCTTTGGTATTTTGGTGAGGAGTGGTGCATTGAGAAGATGCATGGTCCCTGCACATCATCTTCGCTGGACAAATGTACAGCAGTCTGAGAAGTATGGGGATCCCCGCTGCCATGTTCAGGAGAGCACTTGGTACCAAGCAAGGGGACGAGGTAGCTAAGTCTCTCTGTTGCAGCAGGTTCAGTAGCGTTTCTAATGTTGGTACCATCAGTGCTGATGGGGGCACTCTTGTCTGTGCCAACGCTGGTGCAGTCAGATGTGATGGTGATTTAGTTGGGGCAGTCGGTACAGAGTTGGCTCTCTCTACCGGTGCCGATGCGGCAGCATGGTGCCTCAGGAGACGTTCGGTACCGAGTCCTTTACAGGCTAGTCCAGTGCCATTGAGGAGATGTTTCTCCATCTGTGCCTCAACTCGTGTCTCTTTCAATCGGGACTTGGAGGTGCTGGAGGTGTTCGGAGCATTACAGGTGGTCACCCGAGCATGTGTTGGCATCAGGGGTAGTGACCTGGCAGGGGACTGCCCATGTTTCTGCAGTGCTCTCTGCTGAGATGGCTGTGCCCTCTTCCTCAGTCTTTTAGAGGAAGGCATGTCTCCTGCCCCTGAAGGCGGGGGTGCCCAGAGAGGAGGTCCATTGGTCCATCTCTGATTGGAGAGATTTCGTCATCAAGATCATTTTGAGGCAGGGATCCCGGTGACGCTGGGCTCTCACCTTCAGGTTGCTATAGTGGGTGCATTTTTGTGGAATATGCGCCTTACCAAGACATTGGACACACCAGGAGTGCCTGTCAGAAACGGGCATTGCTTCACACCAGAAGCCACATCATTTAAAGCCTGGGGAGCCAGGCATCTTGAACAGTTAACCAACACCACTGCGGGGAAACTACAGGGAGGGTAAAACCAGGAGAAGTTATTTTAAACTAACACTAAATATAACTTTCTATCTAAACTATTATTTCTAAAGGTATGGGAAGAATGGTGAACATTGCGCTAGAGCTCCGTCTTCAGACGAGGAAGGTTGAGAAGGAACTGGAGGGCTCAGGTCATGCACATGATACACATGGCACCAACGGCACTGCGAGATGCCTACTGCGCCCATACGACCCTCGCAGACACTGCTAACAAATCTCTGATCGACGGTGCCAAAACGCACTGACACCTGAAATGAAGCACCCACTGGGACAGCACTCGAATAAGAAGCTTGGAATCTCCCCTTTATAAACCATATAAATCCTAGCTTTTTAAAATCTTCAGTGTTACATATAGAAAAGCTGTCTCTAGCCCAACACTAGTTCATGCCCATCCTAGGCCTCAGGTAGGTGTAATTTTGGTATGGAAGAGTTATTCTATATTTGTCTGGCAGATTAAACATTTCTGTGGAAGGTTAACTTTTTAACTAGAAATGCAAACTGTTTGAAATTGCTCAAGGGTTAGAATGTTAAAGCCCTGGGAACATGAATTGCCAGGTATGCCTTTCAAATTTACCATACAGATACTTTCTAGGCATATATTTATCTATCACAGGGCTCTGCAATTTCTCACATAATTCCATGATACATGTATGATGTATACAAATCCCGAGTCTTCATTTTTTTCCTTACAGTGCATCGTATCCCAATAGAGATTTGTTTCATGAACTACCCTCCACTGTCCTTCATAAGTCACGAGTCACGTGATCTTTCATTCAAAAATCACAGAACTAAAGCAATTATTAAATGGAACATTAATTAAATATTTAGTGTATTTTACTTGTTTTTGTGCAAACAATGAAGAGAGCGATCATCATGTAACTAGCCATCTCTTTTGGACCACTAGCAAATACAAAGAGTTGTGTTTATACCCCAGTTCCGAAGTACAGTACCCAAACACTTAAAAAGTACTAAGATGGAAAATAAAGACTATGCCCCAATTACAAGACACCATATCAGTGGTTTTCAACCCACAGCCCGCTTGTAGTCCAATCAGCACACAGCTGTGGCCCACGTGACATCCTCTGGCCCATACAGATGGTATGTACATATTGTGTGGACGTGGCCGACATAACACAGAGAACTGCATATGCAGCTCACAATGACAAATAGGTTGAACACCACTGGGCTATACACACTCATCAAAACAGAAAGTCTGTCAAATCATGGCAACTAGAGAGGGGATGGAAACTTCAGACTGTTCTCTTAGATCTCTGAAAAAAAATACTTCATTTTGAAAAAAAGATGGAAAATAAAAATGTTGTACTGAGCCATAATATCAGAGCTTATCAGCACCTGAAATATTTCACGAACTGATAGGAAATATGGAAAAGTTGTGTTTTTCAACTGAGAAGAGCACCTTTCAAATTAAGCAACAGTCATTTGCAAATTAATCACAAGCTTCAAAACATCTACTCTTTCAGTGCTAGCTAACTGACAGCACATCAAGAATACAGGATTCTTAACAGAATAATGAAATATCTACTTGTAATGTGTCTTGCCATATACACTGTAGTTCTGCATTCCACAGCATGAAAGAAAATAAATTAACCAGGGGAATACTCTTCTCTAGGCATTTGGAAAGCTCTGTAATTTGAGCAGGCATTGAAAATGCTCAGTATCAGGCTTGATCAGAAAATTTTGCCAAATTCTCATTACAGGTATGCCAAGGGCATCCATACTAGATATGTTCCCAACTTCCTTCATGTATAGCATGCTGAAAGGGCACTAAAATAAGCAAAGATAGCACAGGGAAGATTCTCCAAGTATCAAAATAAATGAACAAAGAGCTTCTCTGATACATCCTTGCACCAAAAGGTGCGGAAACTACATGTCACACAAAAAATAGCCCCAGACCAGTCAAGACTGAAAGGCTACAGAGAAAGGTAAATGCAGTGAGAGAATCTCTTCATCTATCCATGTGTCGGAAGGATGCCAAAAGGTGGAAGCTTAAAAAAATCTCCAACTCATCTATACATTACACAAGCAAAAGAGAATCTCATTCTTCAATACATTCATGTGTCAAAAATTTACATAAGCCAAAGAGATCCGAAAATGTCAGAGTGTACCAAGGTACCACATCCTATAGGTATATTGGCAGAGCAGCAAAAAAGTTAGGCTCACTGTGATCGGATCCCCAGGGTACAACCTGGAACTGTGGGACCGCTATGCTCCCTTACCTCTCCAATCTCACACAGTGCTACACCAGTGACAAGCAGCAAAACCCCTCCAGGAGCTGTGATCACTCAGCCATCAACATTTGGAGCCACACAATCAGCTAAATTGCATGAATGCTCCCTGAGCCACTCATGAATCATACAGATAGAGGCACCAGCCAATCACCCCAGCCCCCAGCCTTGCACCCCAGAAATATACCATCTTACACTGCTCAAGACTCCCTTGGACAGTACTACCTCCTTAATTAGTTCACCACTTTCTTCAAAGGAAAATTGACATGCAGCAGCCTTTGTAATCTGAGCTGAGATTCCTCAAGCACTTCAAGCAAAAACACACAGTTTTAAATAAAATATAAAACAGATTTATCAACTACAGAAAGACAGATATTAAGTGACTATAAGTAGTAGGCATAGAGATCAAAGTTGGTTACCTAAGAAATAAAAACAGAAACAGTCTAAATTCTAACTTTAACAAACTAAGCAAGATTTGAATCAGTCTCACCCCATTGGATGTTACAGGCAGCTTACAGTCCTCTATACTAAGACTGAACTCCTTTCCAGCCTGGGACCAATCTCCCTAGTTCAATGTCTTGGTCTTCCAAGCGATCTTCCAAGTGTTAAGATGGGGGAAAGTGACACCAAGTGATGTCGTGACTGTCTTTCTTTTATACTTTATTTCCGCTGCTAGAAAGATCCTTGTTGTGACGTGGGGGTCAGGCAGCCCCCATTGGTCAGACAGTCCCCATTGTGTGTGTCCTCTCTAAGAAGTCTCTGGGATAATGGATTCTTCTTGATGGGCAATTAACACCTGTGTGGCCAGTGATAGTTGCTCCTTTTCCCTACTGAAAGGCCAGCTCTTGGCATCTCCCAACCTCGCAATATATTTCAGTCGCACACGTAGTAATACTTCATAAATTTACATACAATGATAGTACATCCAATCCAACAGGATATTAAGGTTCAACAGATCAAGACATTTTAAATACCTCACAAGACATACTTTGTACAAAACATATCATAATCATATGACAGTGGTGAATATGGGGGTTCCAGGGTTCTACTTTGAGGTACAGAGTGTCACACTCACCATCTGGGGGGAACAGTAAAGTGTTCAAGCATCAAATTTGGGCAGGCGGCGGGAGGGCATGCCGCGGGAGGGCATGCCAGGGAACTATTGAGACTCCTCTCAAGCTCTACCCACCCATCAAGCTCCAGTCACTCCTAACACCAAAATAAGAGTGTAGACTGTGCAGATCTTTATAATATGATTGTCCCTCTTCTTTTTTGTGCTTCAGTCATTATTACTGACAGTTAAACTGCCTGTCTTAAGTAGGCTTCAGAGTCAACATCCCATTGAGATGAACACAAGCATTTCACACTTCTCAGAGCAACTGTTTCAGTCTGTTTGAAGACTGAGGCAGACATTACTGAATGAATTTATGCTTGGTTCACATACTGAAGGTTTTCTTTACAACTAGAGATTTTTTGTTTTTAAAAGGTTAGATTCTGGAGAACAAGAGGCCATCCATCACTAAAAAGAACTGACTTAAGATTCTATGAGTCAGCCCACATTCCTCCTTGAAGGTGGCTTAAGTTGTCCCATTTTCCCAAGCTTTACTGGAAGAGTGAGAATGCCATCCTAATCTTAACACAGCAGTTTGTCCAGAGGGAAAAGAAGCAAGTTAAAAACTGTCTCAATCTTGATGCATCAACATGAAGAACAGTAACAATGTGTTCAACAAGCAGTCAGTATAAAGCATCTATGTAATGGCTCCTATGGTACACCTTTTAACACTAGAACCACACAGCTTATCTCAAGGCACTGCATTCGTCAGATACATGGTGGAGGAATCTGGTCTTGGCTAACACTTATAAACAAAGCAGTTCCTAACCCACGCAGCTTAAATCAGCAATTCCTGCCCAGACTGCACCTCCACTCTCACATCCCAGAGTCAGCAGTTTCTGCTTGGATTTCATTGAGACAGCATCTATCGCTCAGCATTTCTCAAAGATCCAGTTTAGACTCTGATGGTGAAATCTACAGCAGGCCAGAATCATGCAGCCCTTCTTAGTCATCACCAAAGAGTCCTCTCCTGGCCAGCACGGATGTACACAGTTCCCCTTTCAGACGCTCCAACATGTGAGATTCTCCTGCTTTCCAAAGCTCTATTGCAGCTCCTGCCAATATGAAGCATTCATGTGCCAGGGTGAAGCCCATATATAATTCCTGCCAGTCTGAGTCACGCATTCTCAGTCTTCCATCAGGATGCATGTCATTCTGAGCCTTAGAAGAGCACAGGAAAAACCAGTCATGCACCAACATACAAGCACAGGGCACTTAAGGATGTCAGATTTTTTCCAAGATCCAGCTAAAAGGCAGAAACACCACAACTTTTTGTAAGTCTGAGACTTATAACAAAGGAATAGGGATATGATGAGCTGTAATAGCTGACCATAGGTCTCACTTACTTTGGTAGTGTTACAGGGATCTTATTTTCACATACAGGAACTCTTCTTAAATAATCTTGAGGCACAAACAGTTTTTTCTTCGGGATTCCTTCCTGTTCTCTTTTACAAACATCTACTGAATACATAGTAAAGCCCACCATTTATCAATGTTTAATTAGTTCCCCCACATCCCTCAAAAGGAACCTATATAACTTTAAAAAACCCAGTATATTGTACCATATTCCTACCTCCTTTCATTTGAAAATTTATTCTGAGGTCCAGTTATTGAGCACAGAGCAGATGCTTTTACATAAGTATTTCCATCATATGAATACGGAGGGAACAGAGAAAGGAACTGAAATCTATCACTCTTATACTGGTACCATATTGAAGAATACTCCCTGTGCCTCCCTCAATAAAACAGTCAGAAAAAGTAGTGTATGAAGAGTCAGCAGTTTTTGAGACATTATAAACAGTAGCATCAGCAAAGACAGATACAGCTGTGTACATTGCTGGCCTATGCAAATACATGCTATTATTGTTTTCCCTAGTTTTTCCTCATTCATTCCTTCATATTGCTTTTATTGCATCTTGTACTCGTATTTAAGATTTAAGGGCAAGCTCTTTCCAGCATCAGCTCTTTGTCTTTTTACTCTGTGCTTACACAGTACCTAATACAATGGGTCCCCAAATCTGATAGGAACACATTACTGTAATTTTAAAAAAGTACTGTAATTCTACCTCCTGCTACCAGTCAACATAATACAAGTATTTCTTTAGCATTACATGCTGTTGGAGGAAGACTCTGTGGGAAAATAGTGTGTACACTGACTACTGTATCTTGTCTTTTTCCCTTATACCAGCAAAAAACTCCATCATGCATATTTATATTTTTGTCCATTTCCAGATTATGGATAAATTAGTCCAAAGCTCTGTCTGAAGGGCATGGGGGAGAAGTGTTGGTATACCACCCTCCCCACAAAAAGTTCTTTTTATTTGAACCAACAGTGAAACATGGAACATAGCATTACCATCGACATACACTCCCATTTTGAGGACTCATTCTTCTAACTGAGCACTGTGTAATTGATAAGCCTATCCTTTCATGTTGTAAATACCTGGGGGGGGAAATGGTGCAGATCCAAGATCCAAAGTTGGTATAAAGTTCAAGTGAACCATCAATAGCAAAAGTCGTTAATGTAAGTTTTATAAAGGAATGTAAAACCAAATCCTGACATCTTACATTTTCATTTAAATGCATTAAGCCTAAACATTGAAGAATTAATACGCCAATTTTTTGCTTTGTCAACTTTAATTTTTATGACTAACACTTTCAAGAAATCGATGGGACCTTTAACCACCTGTTCTTTGTCCACTAAAAGTCTAACAATGAAAATGTGCTGGGACTCTTTCATGGGAATATGATGCTCCCCAAAATACTCTATTTCAACAAAACAGTGTAGCTCAGCTTTATCAACAGAAAGACTTGAGATTGCCATCGCTCAGTGTGAAGATGATGATGTAAGATCAGTTCTATCCAAAAGACCTTGACCAGGCAAAGCCACAGTTTCCCAATAAACAAAGGTAACTTACAAGGCAATGTTCATAAAACCTTGGATCAGTCCTATAAATCTTGTTTGTTGCAATAAACCACTTTATTCATGAAATATTTGCAAGGATTTAAGTGCACTGGAACTGTGTGAAATAGTAACAGAAAGAGCAGTATTACCAGTTTAAACTTGTTATATTATACCTGAATACATAGGGAGGGGTTTTTTTATTTTAAAACAGCCGGATACAAACCACTGCAGGAAAAAAAAAAAAAAAAAAAAATCAGACTTGCATATAAATCATACAAAACTTTTAAATACTCACATGTTTAAAGGATGTAACATTTGGCTTAAATCAGACTTTAGAAAATAGATACTATATAGGTAAGCCAAAATGTTTTAATTTTGTGAAAGTTACTAGCACATCTGATTTGCATTCAAGTAAATAGATTTGAAGAATTCTACGAATAACATCATGGATGTAAAATTATTTGTGAAAATACTGCGACACTAGTAAACCAGGTGCCAGCTTTTGCCAAGGCTACAGGAGTCACGTGATCACTAACAAATTCATAGCTGGAACCCAGACCAGCTCACCTGTATGTTTATATTGTTCAACATGCGTATCAAACTTGTGAGAATGTGTTTAGTCTCTATAAAATGCATGCAAGCTGCTGCATGCATTAATCTTATTTGTGATGTCTGCATCCCATGCTATAACATGTTAGTTTTGCTTTGTAATTGTTAAAATGCCTACTCTAAACGTATAAACCTAGGCAGGAAAAGTGATTCCCCTGCCCATCCAAAAGAACTATCAAGTTTAAATGGGCCATCGCGGAACATCACAACACAAAGGCTGGTTTAATGGCCCCCTTACACCATGAAGGTGCTACCTACAAGAAAGAACATCCCATCAGCTTGAATTCTGGAAGCGGCAAATAAAGATAACTAATATGAAGATTTTTCATCTCTTTTCTGTTTTAACTCTTACAAAGGCTGGAGCTAAGAAACAAAAGGTAGAGATTCCCCAGGGTCAACCTGGGTTAGCCCTAAAAATACATTCAGTGCTCGCAAATTACTATACCCAGAGACCGAACTCACTGTCTATATATGTTGCCTGCTTTAACCTGTAAAAGGCTCTATTATTTCTTTTTCCTAGTTAAATTGTTAATTATGTTACTATAGGATTGGCTGCCAGCATTGTCTTTAGTATAAGATCTAAGGTACAAACTGATCTGGGGTAAGTGACTGGCCTCTTGGGACTAGGAGCCACCTCAATATTTTGTTATATTTTGGTGACAGTGACCATTTATCACTAAGGCCTTGTCTACAATACCACTTTACAGCGCTGCAACTTTCTAGCACAGGGGTGTGAAAAAACAGTCCCCTGAGTGCTGCAAGTTTCAGCGCTGTAAAGTGGCAGTGTATACAGTGCACCAGCGCTAAGAGCCACACTCCCAGCGCTGGTAGCTACTCCCCTCGTGGAGGTGGGAGTTTTACAGAGCTGGGAGAGCTGTCTCCCGCGACTACACAGCCATGTTAAAGCACTGCCGCGGCAGCGTTTTAACATTGCTAGTGAAGACATACCTTAAGTTCAGCTTGCCTGGGTGGCAAGATAGAGGAGTGCCCAAGGGGACTGTCTGTGACTCCATGGTAAGACTGTTTCACTGATCCAGGAGCTCACATTTGTTACTGAGTTGTTGAAATCTAATTATAGACTATACCACCAGTTTGGGGTGTCTGCCCTGCTGTTGACAGTCTACTCTGAGGTTGGCACTCTCGGTCGGCAGCCACTCCAGAAAACATGTCAAATATGTTTTCCTTATTATTTGATTTTGGTTTCAATGACGCTTAACTAAAACAAATTGTAATATATACTGAGTGGAAGCCAATAGAGTAACACAAATAAACACAACATTGGAAGCAAGTTTAAGGGGGGGAACTTTTGTATAGGTACAAAAACTATGCCAACATTATGTGGGATTTTAGAGCTATAATTAGTTTATGTGATTTATTCAGTAAAATACTATAATTGATGGAAATCTTTAGTTCCTCACATAAGGATTACATCTTCATAAAAACATAGAAACATTATTTTGACTTACACTGGAAACCCAGCTCACTCCCAACAACCAAATAACCACCAAACCATAATGTGTCCTTAAAATAATGTAAGACTGATAGTTGATCTTTACCTGTGATCTACTGGTGTTTTTTTCCATATTTTATATGGAATAATAAGTGTCCAAACAGTAACCACCCAAAACACGTAAATACAAATAAAGGGTAACTCCACAGTACATTTTAGCTTCTACCTGTGGTAAAAGATGTGTAACGTGCTCAGAGACTTAAAGAACTTTTTCAAAGAAAAACTACTAAGCAGTATAGTATGTTTTCCATGGAATAGCCAAAGAAACCCTGTGGCTGCAGTGATGTGCTATGCTCCGATTTAAGAAAAGTTATCATTAATGTTAAATGTAACAGGACAGAGTGTTTTAATATGAGTTTAATTGTTATTCAGGCAACACACCCATGGGAGTTTTGCATAAGAAATACAGAATCAGAACTCCTTTCGTTTTCTATTGTCAAGTTACTCAGGCCTTCCTGACACTCCCAAATGAGGAACAGTCCCAGTATCCTAAAGGCTACTGTCACTGTTGAAGACATGGTTGGCTATTCTCTAGGTTTTAGTCAGGAGGAGAGGATGGAAAAAGGATAAAGTAGGGGCCAGATCAGACGAGAAACACACGAAAAAGAATCTGACATCAGAAAAGGGCTGACAAATAAACAGTGACAAGTTTTTAAAGTGCTTGTACACAAATGCTAGCAGTCTAAATAATAAGATAGGTGAAGTAGAGTGCCTCGTGTTAAAGGAGTTATATTGACATAAAAGGCATCACAGAAACCTGGTGGAGTGAGGACAATCAATGGGACACAATCATTCCAGGGTACAAAATATATCGGAAGGACAGAACAGATCGTGCGGAGGGGAGGGGGTAAGTGGCACTATATGTGAAAGAAAATGTAGACTCAAATGAAGTAAAAATCGTAAATGAATCCACATGTTCCATAGAATCTCTATGGATAGTAATTCCATGCTCTAATAAGAATATAACAGTCGGGATCTATTATCGACCATCTGACCAGGACAGTGATAGTGACAATGAAATGCTAAGGGAGATTAGAGAGGCTATCAAAATAAAGAACTCAGTAAGAGTGGGGGATTTCAATTATCCCCATATTGACTGGGTACATGTCACCTCAGAACGAAATTCAGAGACAATTTCTCGATACTTTAAATGACTGCTTCTTGGAGCAGCTGGTACAGGAACCCACAAGGGGAGAGGCAACTCTCGATTTAGTCCTGAATGGAGCGCAGGATCTGGTCCAAGAGGTATCTATAACAGGACCGCTTAGAAATAGTGACCATAATATAACAACATTTAACATTCCTGTGGTGGAAAGAACACCTCAGAAGCCCAACACTGTGGCATTTCATCTCAGAAAGGGGAACTATGCACAAATGAGGAGGTTAGTTAAACAGAAATTAAAAGGTAGTGACTAGAGTGAAATCCCTGCAAGCTGCATGGACACTTTTCAAAGATACACCATAATAGAGGCCCAACTTAAATGTATACCCCAAATTAAAACACAGTACAAGAACTAAGAAAGAGCCACCATGGCTTAACAACCATGTAAAAGAAGCAAGAAGAAGAGATAAAAAGGCACCTTTTAAAAAGTGGAAGTCAAATCCTAGTGAGGTAAATAGAAAGGCGTATAAACACTGTCAAATTAAGTGTAAAAACGTAATAAGAAAAGCCAAAAAGGAGTTTGAAGAACGGCTAGCCAAAAACTCAAAAAGTAATAAAATGTTTTTTAAGAACATCAGAAGCAGGAAGCCTGCTAAACAACCAGTGGGGCCCCTGGACGATCAAGATATAAAAGGAGCACTTAAAGACAATAAAGTCATTGCGGAGAAACTAAATGAATTATTTGCTTCAGTCTTCACAGCTGAGGATGTTAGGGAGATTCCCAAACCTGAGCCGTCTTTTGTAGGTGACAAATCTGAGGAATTGTCACAGATTGAAGTGTCACTACGGGAGGTTTTGCAATTAATTGATAAACTTAACTGTAACAAGTCACCGGAACCAGATGGTATTCACCCAAAGGTTCTGAAAGAACTCAAATGTGAAATTGCAGAACTATTAACTATGGTTTGTAACCTGTCCTTTAAATCAGCTTCTGTATCCAATGACTGGAAGATAGCTAATGTAACGCCAATATTTAAAAAGGGCTCTAGAGGTGATCCCGGCAATTACAGACCGGTAAGTCTAACATCAGTACCGGGCAAATTAGTTGAAACCATAGTAAAGAATAAAATTGTCAGACACATAGAACATAAATTGTTGGGCAAAAGTCAACATGGTTTCTGTAAAGGGAAATCATGTCTTACTAATCTATTTAGAGTTCTTTGAAGGCGGTCAACAAACATGTGGACAAGGGGAATCCAGTGGACATAGTATACTTAGATTTCCAGAAAGCCTTTGACAAGATCCCTCACCAAGGGCTCTTACTTAAATTAAGTTGTCATGGGATAAGAGGGAAGATCCTTTCATGGATTGAGAACTGGTTAAAAGACCGGGAACAAAGGGTAGGAATAGATGGTAACTTTTCAGAATGGAGAGGGATAACTAGTGGTGTTCCCCAGGGGTCAGTCCTAGGACCAATCATATTCAACTTATTCATAAATGATCTGGAGAAAGGCTAAACACTGAGGTGGCAAAGTTTGCAGATGATATTAAACTGCTCAAGATAGTTAAGCAGACTGTAAAGAACTTCAAAAAGATCTCACAAAACTAAGTGATTGGGCAACAAAATGGCAAATGAAATGTAAAGTGGATAAATGTAAAGTAATGCACATTGGAAAAAATAACCCCAACTATATATACACAACATGTTAGGGGCTAATTTAGCTACAACTAATCGGGAAAAAGATCTTGGAGTCATTGTGGACAGTTCTCTGAAGACATCCACGCAGTGTGCAGCAGCAGTCAAAAAAGCAAACAGGATGTTAAGAATCATTAAAAAAGTGATAGAGAATAAGACGGAGAATATTTTATTGCCCTTATATAAGAGAAGGTTACTCACCTTGTGCAGTAACTGAGGTTCTTCGAGATGTGTGCCCCTGTGGGTACTCCACTTTAGGTGTTCGTGCGCCCCTGCGCTCGTAGTCGGAGACTTTTAGTAGGAACTGAGTGAGGGTTGGGTCGCACATGTGTGGTCCCTGCCTCGCGCTGCTGCAGGCAGTTAACCGATGCTGTGCGACCAACCCTCACTCAGTTCCTTCTCTACTGCAGAGACTAATAAGGAAACTCAGAAGTAGAGGGGAGGAGGGAGGGTAGTGGAGCACCCACAGGAACACACATCTCGAAGAACCTCAGTTACTGCACAAGGTGAGTAACCTTCTCTTCTTCCTTGAGTGCTGTCCCTGTGGGTGCTCCACTTTAGGTGACTTCAGAGCAATGCCCTCCGATGAAAGGAGGGACTTCGGAGTTGAAGTCGTGACCTCCAATAGTAGAGGGCATCCGAAGGAGGTATCAGATGTTGCCTGTTGCTCTAAGGCATAGTGTTGTCTAAACGTATGGGCTGAGACCCAGGCAGCAACTCTACAAACCTCCGTGATAGGTACATTGTGCAGGGAAGCTGTGGAGGCTGATAAGGCTCTAGTGGGAGGTGAGTAAATCCCCATGAGGGATTGGCAGTCGCACTGACGATAGAGTTTTGTGCGATTATGGATCTACGGGTAAAGTCTTTGTTTAGCGATGGTGCTCCTTTTGGAGCATTCAGTGATGGATAGAAACAGTCCGGTTGATTTATGGGATGGTTTAGTCCTGTCTATGTAAGAAGCCAATGCTATATAAGAAGCCAATGCCCTCCGAACATCAAAATTATGAAGTGTGTAATGTGTTCTATCTGTGTGGGGCTTAGGGTTGTGGTCTGAGGGAGGCTTTATCCTCAAAGAAGACCATGTATGGGGGTTCCGCCATGAAAGCCCACAGTGCTTCCACACGTCTGACACATGTCATTGCCACAAAAAATGCTACTTTCATAGAACGATGTAGCATTGATTATGTCATCCTGGTTCACATGGGGAAGAGGTGATGATCCGAAGGACCAGGTTCAGGTCCCATGGTGTAGCAGACTCACATAGCTCAGGGTAGGCATTATTGAGTCCTCTGAGGAAACACTGAGTCAGTGGATGGTGTGGCAGAGCTCCGATCTTGTCCCTGTGGGTCCTGCGCTTCTAGGCAGTTTATGCTAGCCTCAGAGGATGGTGAGAGAACTCCCACAGTCCCTGTTGTCTCTCTGGGCTTTTTTTCAGAACAGTTTAGCCTCCTGTTCTGCCAGAGGCCTGTCTTCTCCTTGTAGTGGCAGGTTGGTGGGGGGAACCCAGGCCCGCCCTCTACTCTGGGTTCCAGCCCAGGGACGCTAATGGTAGCAGCTGTTGGCAGCCAACCTCTCACTGCCACAGTTGCTACAATTCCCTGGGCCACTTCCCCACAGCTCTCCTGCTTCTCACTTCTTCACCCTTACCCTTACTGATGGCACGAGCGTGTCCTCATTTACTCAGTCCTTCAATAGCAACAGCACTTCCTCTCCTCTGGCTCCCTGGCTCTCTCCTAGCCTGACTGGAGTGAGCCCTTTTATATGCTCAGAAGAGCCTTAATTAGGGTCAGGTGTTCACTTTACCTTAATGGCCTCACCTGACTCTTTGCAGGTTAATTAGAGTCAGGTGTTCTCATTAGCCTGGAGCAGTCCCTGCTCTGGTCAGTTAGGGAACAGAAAACTGTTAACCCAATGGCCAGTATATCTGCCTTCTACTATTCTGTTGTACCAAACTGGCCTGGGTCTATCACAATGGGTAAAGACGGGACGGCAATCCACCTTGGGGTGGAATGCTGTGATGGTAGGTAGATGGATTTTTATTGAGCTCAAGGATAGGTCTGATCATTTGAGTTCTAATAGGTAACGCAGTATGGAGGGTAATGTCCCTGGGATGGAAGTCATCTGTTTTAGTTGGCACTAGGCCTTAACTCGTCTCACCTTCAGGGTGTATGAGAGACAGTTCATTTCTGTTCAACTGTGTAACTATATTTTGTACCTCCTCTGAACAGGTAATCTCAAGTTCCGTGAGCCATGGAGGAGCCATGTTCTGAGATGAAGTTTCTGTGGATGCAGGACAGGGCCTGAGTCCTGGGACAGTGGGTGAGACAGAAGTGGGAGTGCGATTCATGGACGCACGGTCATGCTAAGGGGTAAGGATACCATGGTTTGGTGAGACCATGATAGTAGAATTACTGTGGCCCATCCGGACTGATCTTGTGGATCACTCAGTTCAAGAAAGGAATAGGAGGGAAGGCATATAGAAGGGGAGCGTTCCACTCGAGGAGGAATGCATTGCCTAATGACTGCACACCAAGACCTGCACCGGAACAAAAACAAGGGTGTTTGGTATTTTGGGCAGTTAATAAAAGGTCTACTGTGGGGAACCCCCAGTGTTGAAATACATGCAGGAGTACTGTGTTGTCGAGCTCCCTTCGCAGTCCTGAGGGTATCTGCTGCGGTGGTGTGGATATTGTGTCTGATGCACCATAGTCAGGGTTTTATGGATTGCACACAGAGGTACTGTGAGAGCGTGCTCCTCCTTATCTGCATTGTGACAGACCCAGACAAGTGGGGTACAGAAGTCTGATAGAAGGCAAATATACTGGCCATTGGATGAATAGTCTTCTGTTCCCTGAGTGACCAGAGCAGGGGCTGCACTAGAACAAGCAGGAACTTTCTGGAACCAATTTAAGGCAGGCAGGCTAATTAGGACACCTGGAGCCAATTAAGAAGAACCTGCTAGAATCAATTAAGACAGGCAGGCTAATCAGGGCACCTGGGTTTTAAAAAGGAGCTCACTTTAGTTTGTGGTGTGGCGGGCGAGGAGCTGGGAGCAAGAGGCATACAAGGAGTTGAGAGTGAGAAGAGTTGAAGGACTGAGGAGTACAAGCATCAGCAGACCATCAGGAGTAAGGTCCTGTAGTAAGCATAAAGAAGGTGTTGGGCGGAGGCCGTGGGGAAGTAGCCCAGGGAGTTGTAGCTGTCACGCAGCTGTTACAGGAAACCCTATAGACAACTGCAATCCACAGGGCCCTGGGCTGGAACCCGGAGTAGAGGGCGGGCCCGGGTTCCCCCCAAACCTCCCAACTCCTGATCAGACACAGGAGGAATTTGACTGTGGATTCTACCAGAGGGGAAGATCTCTGAGGCGATCAAAATCCGCCAATATGCGCAGGACTCACCAAGGTAGAGGAGGAACTTTGTCACAGTATATATAATACATACAAGCTAAGGCTTCAAATAGCCTTGTCCTTGATGAGTGGCAGGAACTGGGAGCAAGCGTTGCAGACAGCTTGAAGTTCTAATAGGTTTATATGTCGAAGGAATTCTGCAGGGGACCAGCGGCCCTATATAGAATGTGGGTGCAGGTGTGCTCCGCATCCCAGGAGTGGTCTGAATGAAGGATGCCCTCGCACATATGTTGGTTGGTTTTGCCCACCAGAGAAGGGGGTCCTTTATTTTTTCCTGATATCATGGGCTGCATGTTTATGCTGTGTGTGGAACAAAGTTAATATGTAGCCTTCCTTGTAGGAAACGGATGTTTAATCTGGTGTGTCTGACAGCAAATGTTGTGTCTGCCATGTGGTCAAGGAGTTGGGGGCAAGTCCTGGCAGATACCTGTGGGCTATTTCACGCAGTGGGTATGAGGCTGGTGAGAGTGAAAGAACGTTGTCTCAGTAGTGAGGCTATAGCCTCGATAAGAGTTGAGGTGGGCCCCAATGAAGTCCAGCTGTTACACTGTTGTTAGAGTGGGCTGGTTGGTATTGATTAGGAAGCCCAGATTCGTGAAGAGGGTTAACACCTCTTCCGTGGCTTGCAATGCTGTCTGCTGGGTTGACGCTTTTAGCAGGCAGTCGATTATAGTGTACAGTGTGACCATCTTGAATCGTGTTTCTGATGAACTTGTTGAATTATTGGAGGTCGAGCATTGGTCTCCATCCACCAGTGTTCTTGTTAGGGGAAGTGATGGTTGGGATGCAGCAACTTGAGAAGTAGATTGTTGTCCCCTCAGGATCTGTGTCTGCGACCCTGTGAGTCAAATCACCACTGTTGTTGTGAATACATTGGCCGGTGGTATCATTGGAATATAAAGTAATTCCTTTGTTTCCTCTTCGGTTTGGGGTTATATGTTTCCAAGGATCGGAGAGTCGCTCATGAGTCCGTGAGTGAGTGGAGTGAGTCATCTGTCTTTTGGCTAATAATTTGGGTTGGCAAGTCTTCCACCGTGAATTGCACCTCTTCGGGGAACCCAGAAAGGTAGAGCCATGAGGCCCTTCTCATTACAACTACCGTCGACACAGATGTTGCAGCCCTGTCCTCAGAATCAAGTGCTGCGAATTTTATTGCCCTTGTCCTTGGCAATAAAATTAATCAATTCGGACATTTTTGTGTAGTTCGTATAGTTGTATTTTGTTAGTAATGTCGCATAGTTGGCTATGCGGAGGTGAGGAGTAGACAAGGAGTAAGCTTTATTGCTAAAGCTGATCAAGTTTTTTCCAGTCCTTATCATGAGTTGTGTTTCAGGGCTGTTGTTGCATGCCACGTCGCTGGACTGCATTGATCACTAAGAAATTAGGCGCTGGACGTGAAGTCCATGCCCTTTGTTGGTACACACCTCCTGTCGGACCTCCAGCCACAGGGGTCCACAGAATGACCCTTACAGGGTCCATCAGTGCCTTCTTCATGTGAAGGGCAAATTTTTATTTTATTTATTTATTTTAAAACAAAGCGGATGTATGCAAAAAATCCACTAGCCTATGCTGTATCACGGGAACCTCCTCAAGGGAGATGTCTAGAGAGGGCCACCCTCTCAAATAAGCCATGGAACAGTTTGAAATCATCCCCTATATTAGGGGGAAGAGATATAAAGGTGTCCTCTGTGGACAATGATGGCAAGTGGGTAGGTAATGTCCCCTGCAGGGGCGGAGGTTCTTCCTCTTCTTCCCCTGGTACCACTGAGGGTGCTGGTACAGAAGTGGTGGGGAATTACTGTGTGCTGGGTCTGGCCATGACGGGCAGTCCCCCCTTGTGTGGGGCATATGACCCATGGAGTCCAGTATGCCCATTGAGATGGGAGCGGCATAGGGGGTCCCCATACCACTGTAAGTACCTGGGGACAGCATAATATGCCCCAGGAGAGACTCCTGGGTTGACTGACTCCTGATGGATAGGAGCCAATGAAGGAATAGCTCCCTGTTCTTCCTCATCTTCCTCCATCAAATAAGGAGCGAGACACTGAGTGGTGTTGGGGACGCAGAGAAACTTGGTGCCAAGGTTATTATTCTCATATCGGTACCTCGAGTAGGGGGATCAGGGGCAGAGCCGAATACCAGAACCCTCTGTCTGAGGAACTGCTGCTGTGCTGGTTTGATTGGTCCCTGGGGCTGCCTCCTTGCCAGTGCCAGGGCTGCAGAGGGGAAGGCGGCGCTGCTGGCTGCACCTCTTTGCATGTTGGGTGCGCCTTTGAAGAAGCCGCCTTTTGGAGCAGCGCGACGCCACTGTTTGTAGATTGCGGTGCAGAGGCACACGGTTATGGTTTCCCCTTAGCGCCTGTGTTGGAGCCGGCTCTTGTACAGTCTCTGGCTCTAGCGGTGCCGCGATCTTCTGCTACTTCGGCTCCCGGTGCTGACAGCATGGCCGGTGCCGGTATTGGATGCCCGCTCGTGGAATGAACATAAAACGCGGTGCGGAGGCATGGGGTTTTGATTTTCCCTTTTTGTATAAATGTCACTTTACAGTTGCCAATGTTTTTTCCCCCCCTGTACCTTACAACTCTGGCAGACTAGGGCTTAAGATAGAAAGGAACTTTAGTTTTACAAGTGAAGGGATACAAAAATAGCCACAAGAAAAACTGTTTAACTGATTCTAGTAATCTTTTCTTTGGGAAGTTCTCAACACCCTTCTATTGTTTGTAACTGATCTTTGATAGTCATCAGGAAGAACACACTCAGACAATGGAAGAGCCTTTTTGCTGTCTCATGAAATTCCACTCAGCTTTTGAACAGTTAAAAATCACCCATTTCTCAAAAAAGTTTTGGAGCATCCCAAAACAGTTCCTCAACACAAGAACATTCTAAAAGCGAGGCTCATGCTGCTGCCAAGAAAGCAACCACTACTTTACTGGGAAAATCTGGGAGCTGCCGGAGAGCTGTTGCATAGGGAGGGAGGAAAAGAGACAGACCCACATGCTGAAGAGAAGAACTGTGATTGATTACCAGTACCTGCAGGAAATGCTGCCCAAGGAATAGCAGGAGAAATAGTTTGTGTTTCACCATCTTCACCTTCAAAGGTCACTGCTGCCTAGAAAAATGCAAAATACTATTTTGTTAAACTTCTAAAAACGTATGCACAGATTTTCCAGGAGGCATTTTCTAATGATCACATTCATGACAACTTATCAAGCATTTCAAATATATTCCTTTAATAGTGACCTATACTGCACTGCACTAGCGCAAGTGGAAGAACATAATTTTTTTTTACTGTATTTGTCCAACTGCAATGATCACGCACTACAAAAAAACTACAAAAATCATTTAAGTGCATCACTAGTCAGCAAAGTACTTGAGCACTTGCTTAGGATTGGCTGCTTAGTTGGGGCTAAAATGCACAGGTAAACTTAGGAAAAAGCCCTCAATAAACTGGATATGAAGTACAGATATGATCACAGGCACAACTATGCAAACACACTGTAACATCTTTGATTTAACTTCACAATTGTTAAACTGAATACAAAAGAACTTGCACGCGATGTGCAGAGGTGTGTATTATACTTATTACTTGACCAAACAAAAAAACACCTGTCCAGAAATATTAAAACCTAAGCCAAAGTTTTTAAATTGTAATGCCCTAAATACAGAGACACTTAGTTAAGTGGCCTGATTTTCGAAGATGCTGGACATCCCTAATTTACGTTCTATCTAGAGAGAAAAATAAATTTTGTGTTATTATTAAATGTATTGGTTGGTAAATTTTGCTTTAACATTGACAACTAAGCACAATTTTCATGTTAACATCTGTACAATTACTAATCATAAAATAAAGCATGCCCCTCCAAATGATGTGATTTCAAAAGTTTCTAAAGCTAACCATTTTTCAAGGTCAGCAACATGACATACCTCAAAGCCTCCAAAATCGTCGTCATCCATTTTCCAGTTGGCACCTACAAGACAGTATACAGTAATATTGATAAAAAATCTAAGCTCTTGGCAGTCTGCTGTATCCCAAGGGTGGGCAGATGTATTCTGTATAGCAAAAGCTTTCAAGCAGCCTTCAAAGATAGCCTCAAGTAGAACACATTACAGTGGGCAAGCCTGAGGGAGACAAAGGCATGGATAACCACAGCAGACTCTGCATCTGAAAGCAATGAGTGATACCAGTCAAACAGATTCACTCAATCAAGAGAAATTAGTCTTTTGCTAGTTCATCCAAATTATCTTCTCAATCCTAGCTATTATCACTGACTTTTCATCCCGACTGAGCATAAACCCACTGAGCTTCCATAATGATCCGTATCTTCACAAGATATTTGAGAAAACCAGGAAACACGTCTATCCAGGTCAGATGAACTGGAGATTTACAGCTCCCCCACCACACTGCAGCCAACAGTGTTTCTAAAACTCTCTAAATCTTCCTTTATGTTTATTAAGAAGAATTACGAGATTGAATCATGTGGGACTCAACAGATCTCTTCAATAAAAGTAGCCATTTGAAAAGTGATTCTGTCTACCACCAGACACAGAAGCAAAGTGCACAGCACCCCTTAATCAATGTTATTAAAGGCTGCCAAATTACCTAGTCTCTTGGACATCACGGCATCACTAAATGACTTGAGATCACCTATAACAACAAATGTTTCTATACCATATCTTCATTTGACATTTGAGTGGTTGGATTTATAACATACCACCATATTATTTCTAATCTAAAATAAAATGGTTCCTTACTAGTAAAACTAGGATCTGTTCAACTTTTTCATTAAAAAAAAAAAAAAAAACCACCTAGGATTTTGTTTGTTTTACTTTCCAGTAGAACTTTCTAGCAGAATTAAAATTTTCTGTATTTCTTCATCTGCCATGTATTCTGAAGTTATGTTCATCTTCCAGGAATGGAAAAAATATTTTTACATTTTAAGTTTCTTTTCCAAATTGGAACTGTGGCTCAATTCAATAATATTTCCTGCTTTTCACATCTCTTAGCTGTCTGGCAACATCAGCACAAACTCCAACTTAGAACAGGACTGTGGTGAATTTCTGGAAGTCTCTCTGTCACCACAAAGGTTCTTCCCTAGGTTTCATGGCAGGCGTTAATTTAGATTTTCAAAACTGATCAGCATTTTTGAGTTGCAGCCATGATTTCTGTGGCATTTTGATATATTTTTAGCTAAAACTGTCTTGTTTCTCTTGAAACACGTGGAGTAAGTTACTCAGCTATTGAAGGTAAATCAAGCTATGCATGGTTGCTCCTGAAAGAGTACAGCTAAACCAGTAATATATCCCCAAAGTTCCTGATATTTGATTAAGGGTAAGGATGAACCAACAAATCTCAATAAATGTAACAAAAAGGTAAGAGAAATTTATAAAATTTATTATTTTCTAGTTAAACTAAATGGCTGGCTGTGAAGATTTCAGTAACATATGGGCAGAAATAAAAGGATGAAGGTGATTTTCAAGAAATCCTAATGAATCAGATTATAAAAGAGCAATTTCCCCAAAGTCAGAGGCAGACACGAGTGTCGATCTGCTGCTGAAAATCATTAGCGACACTGATAACTGTCTCTTCCAGGGCTTACCAATTTTGCTATTAATGAATTATTACTGATAAAGTTAAATTGAATCAGCATTGTTATGCCTAATAAGAAATTAATTCAATTAAATAAAAAATGTTGCCCAACTTCCACATAAGCTTGAAAAAGACAAATCAAATTCTCAAGGTTCGCACAGCTTTTTGCAGCGAAAATGCCAGATGTATATTTTTTGGAGCATAGGTGCCAGGTCTATGAATCCAGCCTGAAGTGACCAAACACTAGTCCTTGATTCATGCCTGCACACTCAATTAACATTAATAGCTTAAATACACTGCACCAAAAATAAAAAAAATTTTAAAAAGCAATTTAAAAAAAATTGTGATAAAGAGTTGTTTTCTTGTCACAGAAATGGGATATGAAATTATATAAATAGAAATATGTAGACAGGAACCCATTACTGAAGGAAAGGGAATCAAAATAATTCATATGACGACACACTTATCATTGCACATCATTAGCATGTATCCAAAAATAAAGGATGGCTATTCAACTACGTAAAGCATTCAAAAACATAAACCAGATTTCAGAAAGTTATGATAGTTTGAAAAGAAGTTCAAACTAAGTTAATATTTTAGGTCCTAATTCAATGCTCGTTAAAGTTAATTCGAGTCTTTCGACTGACTATAGGCTTTGGAACAGGCCCATAAAGAACATCTGAAAGAAAATGGAAGTCAATATATTAAAGGAATTTTTTTAATAATAAAATGAAGTTACATTAAAGAGCAATAAAGATACTGATAATTAAACAACTATAACTTTACACATACACACACAAAATAAACCTAGCAATCATCAAATTATTTTCAGCTTAATTAAGTGCAGTACCTAAATTAACCTATTTACTCCATAAAAGAAATTATTTTACTTTCATATACTTTTAAACTCATTCTTTAGTCACTTGATAGCATTTGTTGTAAGCCCTATTGAAATAACCGTTGTACTTCTTTAGTTTACCTATTTGATACATAGACTCTCGCATATACAACTAACAGATGGATAAGAATAATTTAGTGATTTCTACAAAGGATATTGGGGATTCTCACACTTTCTTAGGCTACTAACACTTGAAGCTGGGAGCGTGATTCCCAGCTCAAGCAGACACTGTCATGACTCACAGGTCTCAAACCTGAGCCTGCAAGGTTCATGGGAACAGCCACACAACAAACCTCCACCTAGCAGCCTGCTGACAATGGCTTACCTGAGACCCAAGAAGCCCAGTGCCAGTATGAGGCTGCACCCTATGGTCCAATTAGCAGAGTCCCACTGGTCCTACTTAAGCCAGCAGCAGGAACAGGAAGCTGTCCAAACAACTGGACTCCACCTTGCTCTAGACTGGATGCCTTGTGCTTCTCACTCATGCAACCCACTACCTGGCTCCTCCTTCCCCAGCTTGATTTCCTGGCATGTCATCCTGGTTTGACTCCTGGTATCTGATTTGCAATTCCCAACCTCCAGTTTGTCTCCTGCCTCTGAGCTTCCACCTGGTATCCTGGCCCAGTCGACTCAACTCCTGTCTCATGACTGTGGACTCTGGCTCCGACTACTAGGTCTAGTCGCCCATGACCTGGGCATAACAGCCATATTTGATCTAGCTCTGATCAAGCTACACACTAAAAACAGCGGTGTAGCCATGATAGCACAGACTGCAGCCATGATAACACAGGCGGTGGCACACAGTAGCTGCCCTGAGTACACACCCCTGGGGTGCGGGCAGGTTTGTACTTGGCAGCTACACTACTATTTTTAGTATGCTAGCTCAGACAGCTAGTGCAAGCATGTCTACTCAAGCTGGGAGCAGGAGATGATATTCCAAGTGTAGATGTAGCCATAGTGTGGACCGCATCTTACTAAAAGCCCAGTGGACAACCCTCCTCTCTCATTCGCAATTACACAGTCCACCATGCCTACACATTCACAACTCCAGAGCATCAGTCTGCCATTTACACCAATTGCTTATGTGGAAAAGTAACAGAAAAGCATGTAATGTAGTTTAGCTGTCTAATATGATGCATCAACTAGAAATAAGGAACACCAGCACCATGTGGCTAGTGGTTCCAAAGATGAACAAAAAGTGCTTCGTGGACCACTGGCAGTCCATGGCCTACAGTTTGAGAACCACTGCATTAAGCAGCTTATTCACCAAAACTAAAAAGGGAATATTTATTTCACTCTACCCAGCATTGGTTAGATCTCAGTTGGAGAACTGCACCTCACTCAGTTTTGAGCACAGGATTTTAAACAAGGCAGACAAATTGGAACAAGCTCAGAGACGGTAACAGGAACTAAAACAGGTTTGGAAAATAAACTAAAGTTTAAACTAGTCATGCCCATTTCTCTAAAGAAAAAACTAAGAAGAAACATAACTGTCTAAAATATGTAAAAGGATTTTCATTCATCACAAAGGACAGAACAAGCAGTAATTGGCATAAACTCCAGTATGAAAAAAGCATGTTTAACAGAAAGAATTTTAGAACAATAGGCAGTTTAGCAAACTACCATGAGAAGATGTACAAGCACTATCACTGAAGATATTCAAACTTTAACTAGGCACCCACCTATCAAGAATCGTTTAGGAAAAATAAAATCAAGCCTGCTGCCAGTGAAATACTTTCAGACCTAAACAATTCTACATGCATTTAGTTTTAAAAAGGTTTGAATACATCTTTACACAATTACTTAATATGAACACTGAAAAAAGTGACCCAATATAAAATGATTTAAAAGTCCTAACAGATTTATATTTTGATAACATGGAAGACCTTGTGCAGCATACATTTATACTATCATTAATCTCATTCTTTACATTGAATCAGCAATATTCTCCAGGTTTGGTTTTGGTTTTTATTAAACATGTATTCTAAAGGGCTCAAAGTTCTTCTCTCCTTACAACAAGAACATTATTTGTGGCTCCTTAGACAGAAGTAGTAATTAACTGCTTACAGTCTTCAAGAGTAACTAGGAGACTTGTCTCACCCTAACTATATGGGCTATATAACGTCAGTTACTCAAAAATAAATAATTGTAATAGAGTTGGACAACAAGTAGTTGACCTTAAATTATAGATTCATAAAAATATAGAAATTATGGATGGAAAAGATCTCTCATCTAGTCCAAGCCAATTGCAAAATATGATTGTTCTCTAAACAATACCTTATTACAGGGCTTGAGAAGTCCACACCCCCAACACCTCAATGTCAAGCAGGAAGAACTTCCCAGATTGTGGGGCTCAAAACCATCAATTTCTAAGGCTTTCGTTATTAAAAAATAAGTTTCTCTCTCTTATGATTGAGAATATAGCCTTCCAGTGTACACCAACTGTAAACCAAGGCAATGATGCCTTCCTGAGACTTCAGACACACAGTTTAGTGTTTTTGTAGATGCTTATAGCTTTGCCAAACAGCATGAAATTAATAAGGTGTCTGGTCACCTTTAACAAAGCTATTCAGAACTTTCTGGGCATACTGACAGTGATGACAGTCTGTCAATTTTACATTGAAGACCTGCCTCTGCCTCAACAAAGAGTAACTAGAAGCTAGCTATTCAAAGAGAAAAAAAGATACAAAAAAAGAAGAGTGGGGGAGGCAGACTAATGGAGTCCTTCTCCCACTGCAACCACCAGGAGTCCATGAAGGGGAAAGGAAAGAGAGAAAGTGCCTTCTTCCTTACAGCAGTTTGGGAGTACAGGGGTGGAAATTCAGATTTTTCAGACTCATTTTAGCTAGAACATGGAACCCCTAGCCTAGCAAAGTTCAGGTTGAAATCTCCGCTAGAAAGCTCAGTATCCTGTACTTTTCCAGCAGTTCAAAATGTCAGGGGAACTGAACTTCTGATCTGGTGTTGCCCCAGTCTTGTTTTATGGGTCTCAACCATTTTTTAATCTTACCTCTGGCTAGTAGATGTTCACTACATATTTTTCAAGCCCTGGTCTATTAGCTGACTGGGATATAAAAGCAGTTACTGTAAGTTTTCTGCAGTAAGACATAATTTACAACCCACTTTTTGTCAGAGACATACTAGCACATGCTTTATAGCCACCTTGTTCTATCAATTCTAGCAAGCAACTACCTTAGTTGTGGAATTGTGTGCCTTCTAAGAGAAGCACAACTTACACAGTGTATTGCTGTGTTTGTTTTGTCAGAACTGTATGTGTGGGTCTGGCTGTGGGTGGGACTGCCATATTTGTATTTCTGGCAAATACAGTAGTGGTTAGCCCCTACCTATGACAACGTATGGGTTTCTACTTATGTGTTTTTGCTTACTAAATGACTCATTCCATCTGTTCAATCTAGGACGGACTTTTTAGCTGTTTCTTTACCGGACATAACATAGACCGCATTATTTAAAGAATAAATCTTTGGCTGAAACTGCAGGCTCCAAAAAGCCTACCCTACATATGGTATGAGCAAACAGAAATAATATCTATTTATGCCACCACCTATGCGGTGCTGATATCCCTCTGATAAATTTCAATATCATGCATCCCTGACCACCTCACCTGTGCTTTGGCCCTCAAATCCATGAATCCTGACTACTTTTAACACTCCAAATCTCCGAGCAACCATTGCACCTGGCATGGTATTACAAAAATATTTCCTTTCCACTCCCAAATGTGGAATTTTCTTCCAAAATTATACTCAATTTCAGGATGGACAATATTCTGTTCTAGACAACAAGCTTTTTATAAGCTGTCAAGGTATTTTCTGAAATAAAAATATTTCTAATTTGTATTCATGAAAAATTGTATTGAGTTACTATGGGATACCTACATCTATCCATAGATAAATAATTATACACACATACATATGAATGGATTTACTCCTATTATGTCAGATAAGAATATACGTTCTATTGTCTGGTGCCACACACCTGCCTATAGAATCAGAACTGTGCTCTAAGGAAGCAGCTATGGTGTCAAATCAAAATGTAAGTAACAATTATTAAAAGTTAAGAAAAATGCTGAACTAAATAAAAATATTTGGAGCCAAAGACTTGTACTTTTGTTAAGTTTCACTTTTTATGTTAATGCCTATCTGCACTAGCTCCTTTTTTGGCACCGAAGTTCTTGCGCTAGATTTTTTCATACTACAAGAAATTACCATATACTGGTTTCAGAGTCCTAGCCGTGTTAGTCTGTATCAGCAAAAACAACGAGGAGTCCTTGTGGCACCTTAGAGACTAACAAATTTATTTGGGCATAAGCTTTCGTGGGCATCTGATGAAGTGGGTTCTAGCCCACAAAAGCTTATGCCCAAATAAATGTGTTAGTCTCTAAGGTGCCACAAGGACTCCTCGTTGTTTTTACCATATACTGTAACTGGAGTTATTTAAGATGTGTTGTCCATATGCACATTCCACTAAGGATGCACATACATCTGATGTGCCGGAGATCAGTCTTTTGGCCAGCAATGTACACATAGCGTGAATGGGCGCTTCAGTCCTTGTTCTCCGCACTCCGGGCATATATGGTGGACTTTCCCCTGCCACCATTCAGTTCCTACTCACTGTAGAATCCCAAGTTAAAGGTTCCAAGATAGAGGCAATGGAAGGATCGTGGAATATGCGTATGGACAACACATCCTGAACTCCAGTGACTGTACAAACTTCTCTCCTTCAAGTGCTTGTCCATTTGCACATTCCACTAATGGTGATTCCCAAGGAGTGGTCCTGTAAGAAGGCAGGAGCTCAGAGCATGATGGTAAATAACGACTGAAGAACCGCTTTACCAAATGCATGCATGTACTGATTCCCAGGTGACTACTTTGCAAATGTTAGACATTGGTACATTTTATAGAAATAATGATATGGCTTGAGCTCCGGTGGAATGATCTTTAAGTGTGGTCATGAGAGCTATGCTGACTACCTCATGGAAAGTTCCAATAGTCAGAAATCCAATTTGACTTTCTGAAATGATATGGAAAAGCTTTTCATTCTCTCCACAATGGAGACAAACACTCTTGGTGATGTTCTAAAAAGTTTTGTTCTGTTTAAGTTATAAGCCAGGGCTCTCCGGACGTAGAACTTCTGTAATTATCGCCTCAATTCTGGCTGCATGAGGTTTCCAGAACAATACCAGTAGCAGTAATCTGCTGGTTCGGGTGGAATTCTGTCACTACTTTGGAGAGAAATTTCAGGTGTGTTTTCATGGACACCTGGTCTGGGTAGAACACAGAGTACGATGGGACAACCACAAGTACTGGGATCTCCCCCACTCTTCTGGCAGAAGTTACAGGAATCAAAAATGTAATTTGCATTGATAGATCTAATAGAGAACTAAAGGCAAAGGGCTCCAAGGGTGGCCCCAAGAGGGCTGAGATATAAGTTTAAATCCCACAGGGGAACAGTTTCCTTGATTGGTAGGAACATCTTAATTAGACCTTCCAGGAAACTAATAGTTAGATGAGAAAAAAGCATGTAGTCCTCTACCAGCAGCTGATGAACTGGGATTGCAGACACGGGCACCTTGACCAACCTGAGGGATAGACTATTCTGTGTCTGTTCAAGCAAATAGTCAAATATCTGAGGAATCAAGAAGTGATGTGGGATCACTGATTACCAGTAGCATGAATAAGAAAATCTTGGTAATTTCACCAGATAAGTTTATCTTCTTGATTCTTTTCTGCTGTTTTTTAGGACTTCCCTAACTAGAGAGGAGCAGGCCTGCTCTATCAATGATGACATCCATCCAGCCACCATGTTGTGAGATGCATGGCTCCAATGTAGAATCTGTCCCTTGTCTCAGCATGTGGGAACAGAAGCAGGGTTTGTGTGAGGATATGAACAAGTTCAGAAAGACTGTGAACCAAAAAAAACCTGCCTTGGTCAGGCTGGAGCTATGGCTGAGTCCTGCTTGAGCTTGCAGAACACCCTGGGAATCACCAGGGTTGTGGGGAAAGCATATGCCAGGTCTCCTGACCACCATTTCAAGAACACATCTGCTATAAGCCAGGGACTCATTCCTCCCCTTGAGTAGAATTTCTGACACCACTTCTTGTGCTGAGTGGCAAACAGGTCTATCTTGGGATTTCCCTAGTCCCCAAAGATGTCTGACAGAATCTTGTCTTTGATTTACTACACACAATTTGAAAGGAAATGTCTGCTGAGGTTGTTCACCAGCAAGTTCTGCAACTTGGGAAAGTGTAAAGCTGCTAGGCAAATCTGTTGTTTGATACAACAATTCCAGAGCCTGACAGCTTCTTAGCAGAGTGAGAAAGGCCTGCCCCACCTTGTTTGTTGATATAAACCACTGTGGCCATATTGTCGGTCATATTCTGCACTGACAACCCTCTTAGGTGGAAAAAAGATTTCCATACCTTCTGTACGGCTCTGAGTACTAGGAGACTGATGTGCATTCTCTTCTTCCTTGTAGACAATAGGCCTTGTATTATCAATTTGTCTATGTGGGTGCCCCATTCCAGTAAGGATACATCTGTGATTATAGTTTTGGATGGCAGGAATACTTGCAAGGGGACCCCTTGCAGGTGTTCACGGGGTGGGTTACTCCACCACCTAAGTGAAGATACAATTAAGAATGGGATAATGAGACACATCAAGGTGATGTTTAGACGGTACATAAACAAGTTTCAACCAAGCTGCAAGTATCGGATATGAAGTCTGGCACATAGCATCACTAAGGTCCAAGAGGCCATGTGATCTAAAAGGGTGAAGCATGATCTTAAATCATTATATGGATTGTCCTCCAGTTGGAGAAACAGGGTCAACGTGTTCTCAAATCTGAGAAAAGTAAGCTATGGTAGTGGAGGAGGCTAGGATCAAGTGGATGAATTCAATCTTCTGAACTGCGGCAAAGATTGATTTCTGTTTGTTGATCCTTCAGCTTAATCTCTGGAATAGACTGTGTTGCAGATGTCTTTGGGGTACACTAAGGATATTTCCCCTGTACTAGCCAATCATCCTGATAAGGGTATATGTTGATGTTACGCTTTCTCAGGTATGCTTCCACAATAGATAGCACATTGGTGTACACTTTTGGTGAATACTCACAAATCTAAGACGGGGCACAAGCCTCCCTTTTTCTTCAGAACAAGGAAATAGTTGCTGTAGAAATCTTCCCACTGTACTGCAGAGGTATCACTTCTACTGCTCTGAGAGAAAAGTGCATGAGGACCTCTTGATTTAAGAGATCCTGATGAGAGGGGTCCCTGAAGACCCCTGTAGGTCCATCGGTGCCGCATACTTGAAAAGTACCATGAAATGAGTTAGTGAGGACAGGCAGATTGGAATTAGATTTTTGGGGGGAGGTATCACAAATTCCATTACAGTCAAAGAGGGCACCATGGAACATTGCACTGGTTGTCTCGGCTCCACTGCCAGGGCAACTAAGGTAGACGGCGCTAGGGTTGGTGCCGAGTTCTTTTCCGAAGGTCCAGTTTTCAGAGCCAAACACTTCAGTGTCAGGAGACTGGCATAGGCATGAGACGGAGCTTCAGCAGAAACCATTCAGGGCCACAAAATCTCAGAGGATAACCCATGCTGTGGATATGCTTTCCTCTTAGAGGATGCTTTGGCATGCGATCTACCTCTAGGGCTTCTGGCTCCCTGAGATCCATCCAAAGACAATGCAGTCTTCATGGTTGCAGTTTTGGCAACCACCACTAGAATTCTTCAGAGTAGAGAGCCCCCACTTACCACTTTTGGGCTCCAAAGGTCCCTGTACAGGGGAAGGTCCAGTGAGCCTGGTTCAGATGTGGGTCTCATAGATTAGGTCATCAGGAAAAACCTGAAGGCAGGATTCCCCGTCCTTCCTAGTTCAGGAGTTGAAGGACTTCTAAATCGCATGTCTGCTAGAGATGTACCATTCTCTCAAACAACAGAGGCACCTTCAGAGTGTCCATCAAGTAATTAAGGAAATCATCTGCAAACACTTGGAAGGTGGTAAGGTGATAGGGAATAACCAGCATGGATTTGTAAAGAACAAATCATGTCAAACCAATCTGATAGCTTTCTTTGATAGGATAACGAGTCTTGTGGATAAGGGAGAAGCGGTGGATGTGGTATACCTAGACTTTAGTAAGGCATTTGATATGGTCTCGCATGATATTCTTATCAATAAACTAGGGAAATACAACTTAGATGGGGCTACTATAAGCTGGGTGCGCAACTGGCTGGATAACCGTACTCAGAGAGTAGTTATAAATGGTTCCCAATCCTGCTGGAAAGGTATAACGAGTGGGGTTCCGCAAGGGTCTGTTTTGGGACCGGCTCTGTTCAATATCTTCATCAATGACTTGGATATTGGCATAGAAAGTACGCTTATTAAGTTTGCAGATGATACCAAACTGGGAGGGATTGCAACTGCTTTGGAGGATAGGGTCATAATTCAAAATGATCTGGACAAATTGGAGAAATGGTCAGAGGTAAACAGGATGAAGTTTAATAAGGACAAATGCAAAGTGCTCCACTTAGGTAGGAACAATCCGTTTCACACATACAGAATGGGAGGAGACTGTCTAGGAAGGAGTACGGCAGAAAGGGATCTAGGGGTTATAGTGGACCACAAGCTAAATATGAGTCAGCAGTGTGATGCTGTTGCAAAAAAAGCAAACATGATTCTGGGCTGCATTAACAGGTGTGTGGTGAGCAAGACACGAGAAGTCATTCTTCTGCTCTACTCTGCGCTGGTTAGGCCTCAACTGGAGTATTGTGTCCAGTTCTGGGCACCGCATTTCAAGAAAGATGTGGAGAAATTGGAGAGGGTCCAGAGAAGAGCAACAAGAATGAGTAAGGATCTAGATAACATGACCTATGAAGGAAGGCTGAAGGAATTGGGTTTGTTTAGTTTGGAAAAGAGAAGACTGAGAGGGGACATGATAGCAGTCTTCAGGTATCTAAAAGGGTGTCATAAGGAGGAGGGAGAAAACTTGTTCATCTTAGCATCTGAGGACAGAACAAGAAGCAATGGGCTTAAACTGCAGCAAGGGAGGTTTAGGTTGGACATTAGGAAAAAGTTCCTAACTGTCAGGGTGGTTAAACACTGGAATAAACTGCCCAGGGAGGTTGTGGAATCTCCATCTCTGGAGATATTTAAGAGTAGGTTAGATAAATGTCTATCAGGGATGGTCTAGACAGTAATTGGTCCTGCCATGAGGGCAGGGGGCTGGACTTGATGACCTCTCGAGGTCCCTTCCAGCCCTAGAATCTATGAATCTGAGTCTGGACAACAGAGTGTCCATCTGAGGCTGGGATCGCTCCCTCACCAGAGGGGCAACATCTGAGTCCTGGAGAGCCAGACAATTCTATCGAGGTGTCTGGAGCGGCTCAGAACCCTGATTACCAACCTCAGGGCAGACTGTTAAGAAGCAGGGCACAAACCCCAAACGGGTTGTGAGTTCTATACTTAGAACTCCTCAAGCATTAGATAGCAACCTTAACATGGAGTCACAGACAGTCCCACCTGGATTCTTCCGTCTATCGTGCCACCCAGGTAAGTTTGCTTTTGTGATGGATGGTCCCTAACACCAAAAAAATCACAGCACTATTCAGGTTACTCTCAGTTACAAAGGACCAGTCACTTACCCCAAATCAATGGCACCTTAGATCCTATCCAAAAGACAATGCTTGTAGCTAATCCTATAATAAATTAACTAAAGATTTATTAAGAAAAAGAAAGGAGTTATTTACAAGGTTTAATGCCGGTAAATATACACACAATGAGTTACAGCCATAGATTCTACAAGGTAAGAGAAGCTGCTGTAGTATGCAAGCTTTATAAGTCCTCTAGGGTTAACCCAGATCAAGTACCGGGGATCCCTTGCTTATGCTTAGAAGTCTTACGCTCTCCAAGTCGAAGCAACATAAAGATCCAATTTTTTTCTTGTCAATAATTTGTATTCCCTTCCCCCAGAGTTCAAGCTAATGTGATGAGTCCACATGTATGTCTCCTCTTCAAGGTGAGGAGGGGGGAGCAATTAAGGTCTTAGCTTTTTGATGTTTCACAATAACTCGTTTGGTTTCAATAGGCTCTCTTGGTGGGCACCTTATGTAGGAACCTAACACCTTATGTAGGAAGCCAGCATTTTACATTTCATTATTTACACAGCTACAGAGATTTACCATACAAACACTCAATACAACTTTATAACATGGGGTAAAGAAGATATAAGTGAGATTACCACATGCAGCATCTGTCATAAATGAAGGGAAGGGGGAGAGGGTCTGATGCAGTGCTATAAAATCCTCTTACCAGTAAAGGGTTAAGAAATACAGGTAGCCAGACTGACACCTGACCTGGCTGGCATCTGACCAATAAGGGGACAAGATACTTTCAAATCTTGGGAGGGGGAAAGCTTTGTGTGTGGCTTTGTCTGGGTCAGAGTGATCTTGGAAGACAGAAAGAACCTACAGAAAACCAGTCTCCTCCCCAAACCTCACTTTTCTAAAGTAAGTGTAGTAAGCACTGCGAGTAGATTTCTGTTTATTTTGCTTGGTGGTACATTCCATGTGTGAGAGGGAAGGGTTATTCCTGTTTTTCTGTAACTTTAAGGTTTTGTCCAGAGGGGGGAATCTCTCTGAGTTTGGAAATTGAGTGCCCTGTAAAATAGTTACCATCCTGATTTTACAGAGATGATTTTACCTTCTTTATTTTTAATAAAATCCTTCTTTTAAGAAGCTGACTGTTTTCTATGGTGTTAAAACCCCGGGGGTGGGGTTTTTTAGATCACTGTGTAACCAATTGGTTAAGGGATTATTCTCAAGCTTCCCAGGAAAGGGGGCTCCAAGCTTGAGGGGGCATTTGGGGGGGAAAGGAAGTTCAAGTGATTCCTTTCCTGGATTCCTGCTTAGACCCACTTGATGGTGGGAGCGAAAAAAGCATTTCTCAGGGTGCAGAGAATTTTGTACCTTGGGGGTTTTAACCTAAGCTGGTAAAACTAAGCCTAGGGGGTCTTCATGCGGGTCCCCACGTCTCTACCCTAGAGTTTAGAGTGGGGAGGGAACCCTGATAGCATCCTACAAGCATTTCATAAAGTCTAAACACATTATTTTAAACTTAACATCTATTTTAACAATGCTAATACACAGGTGAGCTAGACTGGTCTCCAGCTGTTGGTGAGTGTTCAGTTGAGGCCTAGGAGCCTTGGCATAAGTTGGCAGCAGGTTTGCCAGCATCACAAATCCCATCCCAGAGATAAGTAACAAAATCGAAAGCTAAGGGTTGCAAAAGGCAACCAGTCAATTATAAGCCATTAACTACGAACTACTGATTAAAACTATAAAAAACCACCTAGTTAAGAAAGAGCTGGCAGTCTCTTGGACAGGCTCTGTTACCAATCAAGGAGACAATGAGAGGAACTGAATGGTGGTCAACACACTTCATCCTTGTATGCCCTTAATGCAAAGCACAATGACTGAAGAATACATGTGCACTTTATGGATACTGCCAGTCAAAAAATTCCAATCTCTGGCGTGAGGCACATACGCACCATTATCAGTACATATGGACAAGTACGCCAAGGAAAAAATGACATTTTGACACTGTAGAGGTTACTCTTCAATAGTTGTCCTAAACCAGTTGTTTCCAAAATTTTTGTATTGGTGACCACTTTCACATAGCAAGCCTCTGGGCGCAACCCCCCTTACAATTAAAAATTGGGGTTTTTAATTAATTGAATTTTAATCTGATGTGGGTTCAGGGCTGTCCTGCCCCCACTCATGGTGGAGCCTGGGGCTGACAGCTCACGACTCCCATGTAACTGCCTCATGACCCCGATCCCCCGTTTAAGAACCCCTGTCCTAAACTGTTTCACAGAATTGCTGTGCACTGATAGGCCAAGATCCTGCAAAGATTTACACACATGCTTAATCTTCAATCCCATTGATTTCAACAGAAGTGCTCATAGCATGTAAAGTTAAGCATATGTATAAATCTTTACAGGATCAGAGTCCTAAACAACTGTTATGTTGCATCCCAAAGGTGTTTTCACTTGAGCTGTGAGTGATCTCTCAATTTTCAGTAGTTCACATATAAGTTTACATTTACAGCGATTTAGGATCCTATTGAATGAAAGACTTTATAAAAGTTGGTTATTAAAATCTATAGTTAAAAACACAACTAAGAAACTGCTAAAATAAAAACAGATATTGCTGCATATGTCCCTTTCTAATTTCTACTTTCCCTTTAGGGATGAGTTTGAGATTCCTGGCGGCATATCTGCCAGCTCCTCTTCTAAAAATGGTGGATGTAATGAGGCATAAAATGTAGAGACATATTAATTTTAGCTCCACAAGAGTACAATGATATATTGTAGAGACTCTCAACCCATGAAGTTGCTAGAGCGTTGAACTTCATAAAAAAAATTTAGAAGTAAAGTTTGCAGTAAAAACTTGCATGAAAAGATCTTAAATATTCCCTTTTATCAGATTTTCATCTGTGGTTTTTTTTGTCTTTTTACAAAAGGAGTAGGGTTCAAAGTCTTGTTTGAAAAGTAAAGTGTATTGTGTCAATTTTCAAAGTAAAACTTCGTTGCATTTCTAAAATACAAGTTTAACTATTCCGTATTTATCACCTAGGAAGTCATAATGTTCACCAAAGATCAGCATCACAAAATCAGGAGTGTAGGAGAAAAGACGGAAAATGAGTATTGTTTTCACAATTTGAAAAATGAGACTACATTACTAATTATAAAATGTGACCTTTTATAAAAATTGCTTTCACAGAAATTATACAAAATCTCCATTAACAACTTATGAGTTTGTGCCAAAATAGAACATATGAGGTAGGAAATGGGGATAATTATTTCCTGAGAGATAGTCTAAACTCTTCTACTATTCAGAAATATGGTACTTAAAGTTGAGTGCTCCTCACTAATGAATCTTGGATAAGCTACAGTTTTTGAATAAGATACCTGTAACATTTCTGACTAGAGCCAAAGCTAAACATTGTAAAAACCCTTTAGGAATAAACGTAGGCTTTTTATCATTTTGGAGACTTACTCAAAAGGCATTTAGACCTGGAAACTCTTCAAGTTTCAGAGGGGTTTTTTTAATCATTACACAAAAGGGTATTGTTGAAATACTGCACATTAAAATTTGCGAGAAAAAAAAATTAATTGCTGTTTTAGACACTATTGCTTTATATCTATTGGCACTTCTGGGGTCTGTGGCCTATAGTGTGTAGCATCAGCATTGCTTTAAGTAAGCTGAAGATTTCTAGAACTCCTTTTTTGACAAGACAGATATAAACTTTCGACTGGGGTTTTAAGTGGGGAGAGTATATAATAAAGCTCCAACTACAAGCTCTTTTTTGACTGAAGCTCCTTAATCCCATAGCTTTATGACTGTGCATGCCAACTCTTGTAGAAGGTGACCGTGGACCTGTATACGATACAGCTGCTGCATTCTTACTGTTGTATTTTGCTCTTTTACTTCAAGAATATTTTGCTATATTCATTGCCACTCTTGGAGAAGAAAAGAGAAAAAACTTTTTAGGGTCACATTCAGATACTCCCACCCATCTAACTTACTCCACAAGAGGTGTCAATTGAAATCAGTGTGACTCTTCATTGTGAGAGATGGTATCAGAATCTAGTCCTTAGCCCTTGTCTTCTGTGGTCCAGTTACACCAATGCAAATAATACATTCATTCCCTCTGTCCGGTGAAGTGGAAATGAGTGAATTTTGCAGCTTTTGCTCATATGTTCCCATGAGCTTTCTAATCAGTTTATCCCTGCTATAGCAGAAAAAAACAACTGGTTACACAAAATTAAAGGGAATATACCTGAGGATAATTAGCCTTTTCTGAGGAACCAACTAACAAATGAGACGGTTCTAGCTAAATGGAGGAATGAAGATGTTCAGAATTACAAATCTATTCTCATGATCTGTATGCTATCATAATTCCCATGGTGGGACACATCTGCATCAGGTTATCCAGGCAACTGCAAATAGCTAAGAGATGGTCTAGTTACTGCTGGTACATACAAAGGTGCCAAAACACAGCACTTCAATAACAGGTAGAGCAAGATGGGTAAGACGCTGGTTTCTGAGCATAAAGATGGTATTCTCAGGGACGCCAGGAAGACAGAAGTGCCATGAGGAATCTGCAGTCCAAAGCTGAAGTCCACACATTATTTTAAAAAGGTGTTATGAAATTGTGTAATGAAAATGAAGTTGCTGCCTTGCACATTTCCTCCAAAAGATTCATTAGGTATCACTCAGGAGATAACAAGAGATGTAGTCAAATAGGCTATAATTTACATGATGTTAGTGGGGTGGGGGAGAAGATAGACCCTACTGTCTTGTTAAATTCTGTATACAATCCTTAATCATCTTATCTAAGTATCAGAGGGGTAGCCGTGTTAGTCTGGATCTGTAGAAGCGACAAAGAGTCCTGTGGCACCTTATAGACTAACAGACGTATTGGAGCATAAGCTTTCGTGGGTGAATACCCACTTCATCGGATGCAACGAAAGCTTATGCTCCAATACATCTTATCTAAGGTACACGTAAAGGCTAAAGTCCTGCTTCTGGCCCTCTTACAGTACTCTTACTATCATAAAAGGGGGTGAAAAACCCTTATTCTCAGGACATAGTTTACATAAAAATAAGGGGAAAAAAACATGGGAGAGAAAAACTAATGTCCTAAGGATTATCTTACATTGTTGGAAAGCAATGAAAGGGAGACATGGTGGTCAACATAACCAACTTCCTAACCATTGGGTGAATGAAACAGCCATACAAAGACATGCTTAACAGAAAGGAAATCCAGCCCCACTCTGTAAAGAGTTAAAAGGAGAGCTTCCAGAGACTTTGTGATGTTCTGGGGTGAAAATGGGAAGTGAACAGGGGCAGGAATAGAAGGTGAACAATGAGCAATGGCATGGAGGAAATATTAAAACAGGGATGAGTACTTAACTTCATCTCTTAAGCTTTACATTTGAGGTTGCTAATAACTAAAGCTTGAACCCTGAGCAAGAGTACAGACTTTTATCCATCTATTCCAAAGGAACTCTAATGTAAAGGAGAGCTGGCTTTCTTGACACATTGTTTCCCATCCCTCCATGAGCTGTCAAAAAAAGAGCCCAGATTCTATAGTAAGCAAATGAGACTTCAATCATAATGGAAAGCAAAAGCAAATAGCAAAATCAGTATTTTAAAATGAACGTTTCAGGAGGAGCACTGTACCCTGGGATAAGAAGTGGTGGCAAAAGCAAAAGACAAGATGCTGGCATTTGTATCAGCTTCACAAACAAGGAATGTCAGAAACCAGTGCAGTTCTTCGGTGGCACACATACTCCTTGTGATTATTCTTTTTGTTTAAGAATTTATTAGAACTATGAGGCATATGACAAATTAAACTCCCACAAGTCAGTAAAGATATCATCTGTAGATATCTGCAAGGTAACTTAGGCTACGGCTACACTACCCGCCCTATTCGGCGGGTAGCTATCGATGTTCTGGGATCGATTTATCGCGTCTCATCTAGACGCAATAAATCGATCCCAGTGCTGCTCCCCGTCGACACCGGAACACCAGCTCCGCGAGTGGAGGAAGCGCTGTCGACGGGGGAGCCTGCCTGCTGTGGTGTGGACCGGGGTACCTTTTGAAATCGATCTAAGATATTCGACTTCAGCTACGTTATTCATGTAGCTGAAGTTGTGTATCTTAGATCGATTTCCCCCCCACCCCCGGCCAGTGTGGACCAGCCCTAAGATTTGCAGAAATTATACTTAGCCACAGATCCTAGAATAATAGAAGTGACCTTGAGAGCCATCAAGTCCAGCTCCCAGCGCAGAGATAGGACCAAGAAAACCAAGACCATCCCTGACAGGCATTTGTTCAACCCGTTCTTAAAAACCTCCAATGATGAGGATTCCACAAACCCCTCTGGAAGCCTATTCCAGAGGTTTAACAATCTTTATAGTTAAAAAACTTTCCTAATATCTAACCTAAATCTCCCTTGCTGCAAATTAAGCCCATTACTTCTTGTCCTACCTTCAAGAGACATTGAGAACAATTGATTACCGTCCTCTTTATGACAGCCCTTATATAAATCCCTCTCTGTCTGGTTGTCTCCATACCTGTATGACGTAAAGAAAAATATTTTTTCAGAAACCAACTCTCTTGGACGTAGGGTAACTCCAATTGAACCAACATAAGCAAAAACCCAATCCCCTCCATTCCATGCTTGCAGGCCACATGCTAGGGGACTTGCAGCTCCTGTGCTAAGCTGCAGGGACCATAAAGAGCAGAGATTGGATCTTTGATCTACTGGTTCTGTTTCTTCTCTCAGCAGTTTTGATCGGTGCTTAACAGGACTGCCGCAGGGTATGCAAACCCCATCCCGCTTTTGGGCCGGGGATGTGATGCCGCTGTTACAGTCTCCCCAGCTGCCCTTAGGCCAAAGGCGGCCAGAGTCACTTTCAGCATTCCTTATGTTCAGGGCAGCACAGCCTAGCGGCCAGAGTCAATTAAGGCGGCCCTTATATTCAGGGCAGCGCGGCCTAGAAGCTAGAGTCAATATAACCACCTCAGGCGTAGGGCAATATGGTCTAGCATCCAGGGTATGGGGTAATGCGGCACAATGGCTAGAGTCAGTCCCTAGGTGCAGGGCAGTGAGGCCAAATGGCCAGTATCAATATTGCAGCCCATAGGCACAGGGCAGTGAGGCCCAATGGCCAGTATCAATATCGTAGCCCCTGGGCGCGAGTGAGTGAGGCCCAATGGCCAGTATCTGGGGAGGAGGAAGGGGCCGCCACCACGGGGGTGGCAGCCCAGGTAGGGAGGCCCAGGCCCACCCGACTCCACCAGGCGTCGACAGTGGAGCGGTCTCCCACCTGTAGCCAGACGTGGCCACTATTCCCCCCCCCCGCATTTGCTCTTTCAAGTGCAGTTTGCATAGCTTCCTGGTTTTGCAACAGCATAAACACAAGCAGCAACAGAAAGTCCCCGATGACGTTAAATGCTTGTTTAAAGCTGCATGGCTCTATATTACCAATTGTATTCATGCTTATGAATATGTAATCAATTAATGTAAGGAATGAGTGAGATAATGTGAGTGTGAGAAACCAATCACAAGGCTTGAACCGAAATATTACCATGTAAGGATGATCAAGGTATAGACTCAGACTTTAAGGTCAGAAGAGACCATTATGATCATCTAGTCTGATCTCCTGCACAATGCAGGCCACATAATCTCACCCACCCACTCCTTCAATAATCCTCTCACCTATGTCTCAGCTACTGAAGTCCTCAAATCATGGTTTAAAGATTGCAAGATGCAGAAAATCCTCCAGCAAGTGACCCATGCCCCATGCTGCAGAGGAAGGCGAAAAACCTCCAGGGCCTCTGCCAATCTACCCTGGAGGAAAATTCCTTCCCGACCCCAAATATGCCGATCAGCTGAACCGTGAGCATGTGGGCAAGACTCACCAGCCAGACACCCAGGAAAAAGTTCTCTGTAGTAACTGCTAACATCCCATCACTGGCCATTGGGCCTATTTACCACCGATAGTCAAAGGTCAATTAATTGCCAAGATCATGTTATCCCATCAAACCATCCCCTCCATAAACTTATCTAGCTTAATCTTGAAGCTAAATAGGTCTTTTGCCCCCACTGCTTCCCTTGGAAGGCTGTTCCAGAACTTCACTCCTCTGATGGTTAGAAACCTTCGTCTAATGTCAAGTCTAAACTTCCTGATGGCGAGTTTATATCCATTTGTTCTTGTGTCCACATTGGTACTGAGCTTAAATAATTCTTCTCCCTCCCTGGTATTTATCCCTCTGATATATTTAAAGAGAGCAATCATATCTCCCCTCAGCCTTCTTTTGGTTAAGGTAAACAAACCAAGCTCCTTGAGTCTCCTTTCATACGACAGGTTTTCCATTCCTCGGATCATCCTAGTGGCCCTTCTTTGTACCTCTTCCAGTTTGAATTTATCCTTCTTAAACATGGGAGACCAGAATGGCACACAGTATTCCAAATGAGGTCTCACCAATGCCTTGTATAACGGTACTAACACCTCCTTATCTCTACTGGAAATACCTCGCCTAATGCATCCCAAGACCGCATTAGCTTTTTCACCATATCACATTGGCAGTTCATAGTCATCCTGTGATCAACCAGGACTCCAAGGTCCCTCTCCTATTCCATTACTTCCAACTGATGCGTCCCCAGCTTGTAACTAAAATTCTTGTTATTAATACTTAAATGCACAATCTTACACTTAGAATCATAGAATGTCAGGGTTGGAAGGGACCTTAGCAGGTCATCTAGTCCAACCCCCTGCTCAAAGCAGGACCAATCCCTAATTTTTACCCCAGATCCCTAAATGGCCCCCTCTTCTCACTATTAAATTTCATCCTATTACTATTACTCCAGTTTACAAGCTCATCCAGATCTTCCTGTATGATATCCCGATCCTTTTCTGAATTGGCAATACCTCCCAACTTTATCTCATCTGCAAACTTTATTAGCACACTCTCACTTTCGGTGCCGAGGTCAGTAATAAAAAGATTAAATAAGATTGGCCCCAAAACTGATCCCTGACGAACTCCACTAGTAACCTCCTTCCAGCCTGACAGTTCACCTTTCAGTATGACCCGCTGTAGTCTCCCCTTTAACCAGTTCCTTATCCACCTCTCACTTTTCATACTGATGCCCATCTTTTCCAATTTAAATCAATAATTCCCCAGGAGGTAATGTATCAAATGCCTTACTGAAATCGAGGTAGATTAGATCCACTGCATTTCCTTCATCTAAAAAATCTGTTACTTTCTCAAAGAAGGAGATCAGGTTGGTTTGGCACAATCTACATTTTGTAAAACCATGTTGTAATTTGTCCCAATTGCCATTGACCTCAATGTCCTTAACTACTTTCTCTTTCAAAAAAATTTCCAAGACCTTGCATACTACAGATGTCAAACTAACAGGCCTGTAGTTACCCGGGTCACTTTTTTTTCCCTTTCTTAAAAATAGGAACTATATTAGCAATTCTCCCGTTAAATGGTACAACCCCTGAGTTTAGAGATTCGTTACATTTTTTTGCTAATTTGCAATTTCATGTGTCAGTTCCTTTAAAATTCTTGGATGAAGATTATCTGGGCCCCCCGATTTACTCCCATTAAGCTGTTCGAGTTTGGATTCTACCTAGGATATGGTAATATCTACCTCCATATCCTTATTCCCATTTGTCATGCTGCCATTATCCCTAAACTCCTCATTAAAGACTGAGGCAAAGTATTTGTTTAGATATTGGACCATGCCTAGATTATCCTAACTCCATCCTCAGTGTTTAGCAGTCCCACTTCTTCTTTCTTTGTTTTCTTCCTATTTATATGGCTATAAAACCTTTACTATTGGTTTTAATTCCCTTTGCAAGGTCCAGCTCTACATGACTTTTAGCCTCTCACTTTATCCCTACATGCTCGGACCTCAATAAGGTAGCTTTCTGCTTTTTCTTAATCACCTCTCTGAGATGCTTGCTCATCCAGCTTGGGCCTAAACTCCTGCCTATGAATTTTTTCCCTTTTCTTGGGATACAGGCTTCTGATAGCTTCTACAACTTTAACTTGAAATAATCCCAGGCCTCCTCCACCTTTAGGTCCATAAATTCTTTAGTCCAATCCACTTCCCTAACAAATTTCCTTAATTTATTAAAGTTAGCCCTTTTGAAATCAAAAACCCTAGTCTCAGATTTATTTTTAATTATCCTGCCATTTAGTTTGAACTGAATTAGCTCATGATCACTCGAGCCAAGGTTGCCCCCTACAACCATTTCTTCTATGAGGTCCTCACTACTCACCAAAACCAAATCTAAAATGGCATCCCCCCTTGTTGGTTCAGCAACTGCTTGATGAAGGAATTCATCAGCCATCACATCTAGGAAAATCTGAGCCCTATTATTATTATTACTAGCACTAGTTCTCCAATCTATATCTGGGAAGCTGAAGTCTCCCATGATCACGCAGTTCCCATTAATATTGACTTCATTAAAAACATTAAAGAGGTCTCTATCCACATCCAAATTAGATCCCGGTGGTCTATAGCACACCAAGTACTATCCCAAGGGAGGTTCTAGTAGTTTTCTTCCCCAATGTGATTTTTGCCCAGACTCTTATCCATTCCATCACTTTTTATTTCTTTACAGTCTACCTCATCATTGATATACAATGCTACTCCACCTTTACCTTTATTTCTGTCTTTCCTAAACAGCACATACCCTTCAATACCTGTACTCCAGTCATTACTACTATTCCACCATGTCTCTGTTATTCCTATATCATCTGGTTTCACTTCCTGGACCGGTAGCTCTAGTTCCTCCATTTTGTTACCTAGGCTCCTCGCATTGGTGTACAAACATCTTAATTTTTGCCGTTTGGCCTCACTCACATTCTTTACCCAATTTGGCACGGACATTGTACCGCCAGTATGACCTATTAGACTAGTATGCACTCTGCCCTTCCTCCTTATGTCCAATCTCCTACCCCCAGCTATATCCTCTCTTACTTTGTTTTCTTCCCTCTCAATGTTAAAACCCGGCGTGGAGATTACCTGGATATCTCCCAACCATCTCCCCCAAATTCCTAGTTTAAAGCTCTCTTAATCAGTTGTGCCAGCCTCCATCCTAGAAGTCTATTTCCCTCCCTACGCAGGTGAAGTCCATCCCGAGAGAACAGTCCTCTGTCCATGAATGCCTCCCAGTGGCCATACATCCCAAAGCCCTCCTTATAGCACCACTGCCTGAGCCATCTATTGAGCATCATAATCTTGTCACACCTTTGTTGCCCTTCTCTAGGAACAGGCAGAATCCCACTGAAGATCACCTGAGCCTCGATTTCCTTAAGCGTCTTCCTTGGCATAGTCTCCCTCCATTCGTTCCAGCGAGAATCTAGCCGTATCATTTGTTCTATTCTTCCCTGCTCCCTTTAGGATCCTCTTCAACCTTAGGTCCACATCCCGTATCTTAGCACCCGGTAGACAGCACAACCTTCTGTTCTCTGGATCAGCTCTGGTTACTGGCCTGTCTGTTCTTCTCAGTAAGGAGTCCCCAATCACGTAGACCTGCCTTTTCCTGGTGACAGTGCGATTCTCTGGTCTATCCCGTTCCCTCTGGCTGCAAGTCCTTTCCATTCGTATTTTCCCTTGTAATCCTCTTCAACCCATCCTGTATCCTCCTGGGGCTCATATTTGGTGTTGTCTCCATCGACTCTTCCCCTTTTTCTATGGGACTAGCTGCTCTTCTTTTCTTCCTTGCCCTTCCACCTTCAGTGACCAACTGCTGTACCCCTTCATTCTCCAACTCCGCAAACCTGTTCTTGAGCTCAATTTCTCCTTCACTGGCCCGTCTTTTCCTCTGCCTGGTTCTCTTAGTCACATGCTTCCACTGTCCATTTTCTTCAGCCAGCAGTCCCCCCTCAGAGGCCTTTGATCCTGCTTCCATCTGCATATCTGAGCTTCCCTCTTCAGCCACCTTGTGCCTTTACTCCATCATCTGCTCGAACTCCCTTCTAAACTCGACCAGAGTTTCCACCTGCATCTCCAATCCTCAGATCTTTTCTTCCATCAGCTCTATCAGGCGGCACTTCATGCAGACGAAACTCTTTTCAGGTACCCCCTCCAGAATCATGTACATACCGCAGCTGCCACATCCAGTCATCCTCATTGTGTCCTCCACTGCTTGGATCATGGCCACGGCTGCCTCTGTATCGGTCAGCCTTCTCACCTAAATCCGGTTAGTCCGGAAAACGCAAAACAAAACAACCACCACCACCACCCACAGCAAAAACAAACCCCAAACGAACCCCGCAATACAAACTCCCCTATTTACAGCTCTGTTTGCTGGCTCCTGTGCCGCTGCAGCTGTCTGTGCTGCTGCCTGGCTGGCTACCTTTATAGGACCCATAATCAGCAAAGCCCCACCCCCTAATCAGGGACTGTATATAAACCTACAGCAGAAACGGCCAGAAAGAGATGTAACCCACGACAGCAAGAACTCGGGACCGGACTGGTAGCAGTGGAGCCCTCCCACAGATCCGAAGGGACTCTCGTCACCCCACATTCGATCTCTGGGCAGCTGGAGCCTGATCACCCCCAGTCATCTGTGAAATCAAAACTAACATCCGCGCTTGCAGCCTGCCAGCATGAATGTGATGTGTGTGAGAGTATAACTGAGCGAATAAGGAAAGCAATAAATCAACCCTCGGTACTGCTCGAGTTCACCCTTTGTGGTTATTTCCTAGCTGGTTCTAGGAATGGGCAAAACCACTGAAACACGCTGACCTCACTCAGGTGGAAGGTACACTTGCGCACTCTCCCTGGATCACTTCCTACCGTGTTTCCAGGCATCGGAGTCCATTGAGCATCGGGGTTCCCGGGCTCCTCAGTATGGGTCATTCCCTGCGGCTCCATCAGCCGCAGCCCTCTGGTCTCGCTCTCAGGGTTTCTGGCTCCTGCAGGCAAAGGCTGTGATGGCTCTTCAGCTGGATCCTCCGCCCAAGGTTCTTCCCCTCCGGTAGTCAGCCTAGAATGAGCTGGCCTGCTCTCTTTTATACTGAGTCAGTAGTTGGAGCATGCCCAGTACAATCTGAGGGGCGGGACTTCTGCCGCCCATAGTATGGGCTTAACTCCCTCTTGTCCACTGTGGGATATGCACACCCCATGCCCGCCCCCACCTTAAGAGGGACCTCAGTGAGTGGTCCATCTCCCTCTCCTCCCCTCCCAGCTTGGAGAAGAAGTCCGCATTGGCGTAAGTCTTACCTGGCTGATGACAGACACGGAAATCAGACGATAGGAGGAAGAGGTACCAATACATATTCGTATTAGCGTCTTTCATTCTGTGCAGCCATGGTGTGTGATTGGTAAGCAATGTGAAGGAGCTGCCGAGCACATAATAGTGTAAGGCGTCAAAGGCTTCTTTTTCGATCACCCTAGAGAACAACTTACGACTTAGATATAAAGTGGGGTGTTTTTCCCCATTGATTTCCTGGATAGGACGGCCTCTACTCCCACTTCCGAGGCATCCGTTTGCAATAAGAAGTCCTTTGAGAAGTCTGGATGTGCGAGGACTGGTTCCTGCACTAGTCGTTTCTTCAGGGTCTGGAATGCCTCCTCACACTTACTGGACCACCGCACCTACCGGGGCTGGGAACTTTTGGTTAGGTCAGAGAGGGGGACCGCTATTGATGCAAAGCCTGGTACAAAATGCCGATTAATATACAGCCAATCCCAGGAATTGGTGCACTTGCTTCTTCGTTGTCGGCGTATCAGCTAGAGCTTGCACCTTATCAATCAGAGGCTGTAACTTGCCTCCTCCCACTATATGCCCCAGGTATGTCACCTCTTCCTGCCAAAGACTGCATTTTGTGGGGTTGGCCATGAGGCCCGCCTCCTGAGGAGCCTTGAAATCCCTGGTTAGGTGTTGAAGGTGGTTCTCCCAACTGCCACTATAAATCACGTCATCTATATACGCTGCCATGTAGCGGTCGTGAGGCTGCAGTACTTTGTTCATCAACTGCTGAAAAGTGGCGGTTGCCCCATGTAGCCCAAAAGGTATAGTTGTGAACTGGAAGAGTCCATATGGTGTGGGAAAGGCAGTCTTTGCCCTGGAGTTTGATGTCAGGGGTATCTGCCAATACCCCTTTGTTAGATCTAATGTCGACAAATATTTGGTTCCCCCTAGTCGCTCCAGGAGTTCTTCGATACGAAACATTGAATACGCTTCGAACTGGGAGATAGCATTGACTTTTCGGAAATAAATGCAAAAGCGGATGGCGCTGTTGGGTTTCGGGACTAGAACGATCAGGCTTCGCCATTCATTCCAAAATTCCTCCACGAATCCCATCTCAAGCATCGTCTCCAATTCCTGGTGGGACGCATCCCACATCTTCCTGGGGAGGGGCCAATAATTGTCCCTCACCCTCTGTCCCGGGGTTGTCGCAATATGGTGGCTTATGACATCGGTCCATCCTGGGCACATTGACAAGACGTCCAAGAAGTCCTGTTTGAGACACTGTAGCTGTGCTCATTGTGTGGGGCTGTGGTCCTCGCGCATTAGCACTGGCCATGGTTCTAGGGGTTCTCCTACTAATGGTCCCAGTTCCAGTTCAGTGGGTGAGGGTGCGATGAATAAGACCTCTCTGTCCTTCCAGGCTCTCAACAAATGCACGTGGTACATGCGTACTTCTTTCCGTTGCCCTGGTAGCCTGATTTCATAATCTACCGGTCCTACCCAGCGATACACTTCAAAGGGGCCTTGCCACTTGGCTAATAGCTTTGATTCACTGGAGGACAATAGTAGAAGAACCCAGTCTCCGGGATCAAAATGGTGTACCTTAGTCCCTGTGTTATACTGTTGCTCCTGGGTTCACTAAGCTTGCAACAAGTTCTCTCGAGCGAAGGCACCTAAGGCCTGCAAGTGCTCCCGCAGCCGTAACACATAGTGGGTGGTTCCCAGGACCCTCGTTTCTTGTGCCTCCCAGTCCTCTTTACAGGGTCCAAGATGCCCCGAGGTTGTCTCCCATACAGAAACTCAAAGGGAGAGAACCCGGTAGAGGTTTGTGGGACCTCCCATATAGCCAACAGTAGACCCGGCAATAAGGCATCCCAATGTCAGGGGTCTTATTCTACAAACTTGTGGAGCATTAACTTGAGGGTTCCATTAAAGCGTTTGACTAACTAACTCATCAGTTTGTGGGTGGTACACCAAAGTCCCGAGAGTCTGAATGTTCATGAGGCGACAACTCCACTATTAAGTTGGAGGACACATTGGTGCCCTGATCAGTTAGGATCTCCTTGTGTATCCCGACCCAAGCAAACATCTTCAGTAGCTCCGTTGCAATTTTAGGGGTTGTAGCCGTGCATAAGGGAATGGCCTCGGGATAGTGTGTCGCATAATAGAGTATGAAGATGAACCAGTTCCCTGTCTGACTCTTTTCTAGCAGTCCCACCAGATCCATGTCAATTCGTTCAAACGGTACACCAGCCACAGGGAGAGGTATGAGGGGGGCCCTGGCCCCTGGATACCCCTTTTGGTGTGGCCCGCTGACATTCAGGGCAGGAAGCACAATATCCCCACACCTCCTGATGTATGCCACGTCAGAAAAACCAGCAGGCTAGACTCTGGAGGGTCTTCTCTCTACCCAAGTGTCCCGCCCAAGGTACTGCAAGAGCCAAATGCAGAAGGCTCCGGTGCAGGCTCTGGGGCACCAAGAGCTGTCGGATGACTTCCTGTGTTTGGGGTTCCTGCACCACTAAATAGGGGCGGTCCCCTCAAATCTCAAACCGTGGTCCTAGTGAGGGGTGTGGCGTATCAACTTTCTCAGTCTAGGGTTGCTGCCTGCTCCGAGGCTTGACTTAAAGATGGGTCTTCCCTCTGTTCCTGTACGAAGTCCCTATCACGCTCCAATTCCCACTAGGCATCTTCGACAGGGTCCTCTGTACCTGGGGGGGACTCGACGGGCAGCTCAGGCAGTTGAGACGGTCCTTCTCCGGGGTCGGGTTTCCTGGAGTGGCCAAAGAGTTCCCCCCTTGTGGATCCTGCATCTCTTCCTCCTGGAGATTGTCGGCCATAGCCTCTCAAGATTTCCCAAAATTCTGGCCAGTCTCATCCCAACACCATACGGTAGGCTAACCTGGGAACCACACCGACGTGGAGGGTTTCTTCCCAGCCATAGATCTCAAGTCTTAACCAGGCAGTGGGGTAAGGCTGTGTATCACCATGGATACACTAAAGGTGTATACTTATCCCAGAGAGATCAAGATCGGGAACGAATCCCTCCCGAATAATTGTCTGACTACAGCCCGAGTCTACTAAGACTGTTGTGGGGATTCCTTCCACTCGAACTGGTACTACGAGTTTTTCCCGGACCCTTTCTCCTGGCCCGAGGGCCAGTTATGCAGACCTGCCTATAACTATAATCCATGTAGGGGCAGTCTTGCCGAAAGTGCCCCTCTTGGCCACACTCCCAGCAACAGTCACGGGTTCCCCAAGTCCCAGGGTCCGCCTTCAGTGGACTCTGTCCCTCCTGAGGGTCTCCTTCCCCGTTGGTCTGGGTCCGGCTGATCAGTCGCCAGCGTTTGAGGGTTGGGGGCTTAGCTGGTGGTCGGGGGAGAAGTTGTGATTCCCCTGGGTCTATTTTGTGAAAGTTCCCCAAAGCTGCTCCTTCCCTCCTTCTCGGACTCCTGAGCTTCCACAACCATGTCTCCGGCCCATCAGCCATTAAGTAGTCCTCCATTAGTTCTACGGCCTCTGCCAGCGTCGTCGGCCGGTGCCGCTGTACCCACTCCTTCCCTCCACCTGGGGGGGATCTGTATAAACTGCTCAAGGACAACAGTCTCCGCTACTTGAGCCCCGACTGTTTCTCTGGCTCCAATCATCGCCAGGCAGTGTCCCTCAGATGTTGGGCTACCGCCCAGGGCCTAGCCCCCTGCAGGTACCTTTCTTGGTGGAAGCGCCGACGGTATGCATCAGGATTGATTCCTGTCTGGTCCAGGATGGCAGCTTTCACTCTCATATATACTAGGGCTTCTTGCAGGTCTAAACCCCAGTAGGCATCCTGGGCTGGCCCCATCAGGTAGGGCGCTAACAGGGTAGCCCAGTGCTCTGGTGGCCACTTGGCAGCGGTGGCTACCCGTTGGAAAGTCACCAAAAATGCCTCGGGGTCATCAATAGGTTCCGTTTTTGATAGTCGTATTGGCAGACCGGGGGAAAGAGCCCCTCGGTCCTGTCCAACTGGGCTGGGGTTCGGAACGCCGGTTGGGCACATCAATGCAGCCATTTCCTGAAATAAGCGTTCTTGTTGGGTCTGGTGCTGGATAGCCAATTCTCAAAGCAGCTGCTGCTGCTCTTGATGCTGGGTCATCTGGAGCTGGCATTGACTAGCGATCTGACTGCATCTGACTGCTGCTGCTGCTGACTTTCCAGCATCCATTTCAAAATCTTCTCAGTCTCCATCTTGGGCAAAGGGAGGATTACTCTAATAATGATCTCCTCCCCCCAAGGCCATTCAGCAGGGCCCAATCACTGCCCACATCCTCCACCACGCGTCGTGGGGTATGCACACCCCGTCCCCCTTTATTTAATAGGGGCTTTCCAAGCCTTTACTAAGAAATACCTTCCAGAGTCCAGAAGACAGGGTGTCTCCAGATCCCATCACTATAGATTTCTTTCACTAGAGACAGAAAGGATTTCTAACCAACACAGCCCACAATTGCAAGGCCCAGCAGATCTCAAACCTGGGCCCTGCAGAGCTGCTAGACAGCTAACACCTCCGCGCTCTGCCAGTCAGCAAGGTTCAACAGGCAGTAGCTTCATGGCTCCTGACTGGTTCCCTGCCCTACATAAATGAAAAGGGTATTCCAGAAAGCATCCAGGCAACATCATGGATCTTCTGTAGCTGCCACAGCCATTCCTACTTTCTGCTCTTGAGCTCCTGGCTTCGACTTCATGTTGATTTGGACTCACCTCAACCCTAAAACCTGACTAGGACTTTGATTCTTGGTGTTGACCTCTGCCTGGAAGTTCAATACAAACGCCTCTGCTACTTACTGCTTCAGGTTTAACCTGCTCTGACCACTGGTCCTGACTGCACTTGGCAGTATTCTGACAGTTTGCCTGGACCACCCTATCCCACGGGGAAGGCCTACCCTGTGGAAGCAATGAGACAGCAGGCCACTCCCTAACCGGCATGCCCCAGGGAGTACTTAATGGGCTGACGGTTCCCATGTGGAGCTCCCTACACTGCGAGGCCAAGCATCGCAGCTCACAACAGAGAACCAAGCTCTGCATAGGCAATCCACACAGCTCCATGGTGAAAATGTGGCACTGTAGGCTCAACTGGCATAGCATGCCACAGATAATCAGAGCAAGTGGTGTGGCTATGGGATGACAACACTGTGCTCCTGGCACGCACAGAAGCCACAAACCCGAACCCATGGCCACCAGTCCCCCTCCCAGAATGTTTTAATGGGGAACACCAAAAATTCAGGGAGTTTCTTAACCTGTGTTCCCTGATGTTTCTGCTCGGTCCCCGGTCCTATCCGACCAATGAAGCAAAACTCGTTATTAGTCTCCTGACAGGAGACACATTGGATTGGACCTCTTCCCCGCTCGAGTGAGATGCCCAACACTATATCTGTGTTGGAATACCTTCCTCCAGGCATTTTCCGCCATATTCAATGGCCCCCACAATACCCACTCGGTGGAGGCAGCCCTGCGCAAACTCCAGCAGGGGCAGGGAATGGCCTTCTCCACCGCTGCCCACTTTCAGCAACTAGTCTCTGGCATCAAGTGGAATGAAGCAGCCCAGCTCTACCAGTTCCAGTGGGGACTACATAAGAATATTAAGAGTGACGTAGCTCATGTGGAGGCCTCAACCAACCCAGATGCTTTTGTTAACCTCAGCAATAGCGACATGAGGAAAGGAAGGGGTCTGTACCACCACCTGATCACTGGTCTTGGGTACCCATCTCCGACCCACAACACAAAGCCATGCAGCTGATATACCTGCTACAATGTCACCACTGAGGAAAAGGAGCACAGCTCGTCTCTACTGTGGAGGGTCCAGCCATGCTGTCGCCAGTTGCCTATCATGAACTTCTGAATGACAAACTCCAGCACAACCCAATCTGGGAAAGGACCACACCCAGAGTCGGTAGAGGGGGTGAAGCCTGGGTGAATGCTGAGGTAAAGCCCCTGCCCCACTCCTCACTGAGACATTCTGCCAGGTCTGGGTCTGCCTCTGTATCCCAGAGGAGCTGTACTGAATTCCCCCACAGTGGGCACTGGTGAATTTTGGGGCAGCAGCCAACTATATACACACAGAAAAAAATGTGTGAACACCAATATAAAAGTTTATTTATATGAGTTATGTAATAACACAGAAGTTCACAAGTAAATTAACAAGTCATTCCCTTTAACAGAGCTTTACAGCTTCTGAAACAGCCAGACTTTGTTTAAAGAGAGCCACTGGAAATTACACTAAAATTACAGAGTGAAAGCAATCCCTCTTGGCAATAGTGAAAAACAGATAGAACATTCAATGTCCTGGGAATAACTACAGGTAGAGCGACATCTTCTAACCTAAGTTAATTGTAGGGCAATTCTGTAGTCTTTACTCAGCAAACTTCCCACTGAAGTCAAAGAAAGCTTTGCTTGAATAAAGACTACAAGATTAAAGCCTGAATTCTTCAACAATAAGCACTAATATCCCTTTATTTACACTTGATACGAATAATAAAAGCCATTACATATAACAATCATCAGTTGCACACACTTACTATATATAAATGAAATACATGATTCTTCTGAACAGGCTTTAATTAACAAATGTATTTTTAAAAATGACAGCACTGACATCCATTCATTTGCTAAAATACAAGACTTTTTATTAACTTTTTGAACAGGTTGCAACTGCTTTCCTTCAATCATCATATGTAATATTATGAGCTGTTTCCATAATCAAACCACTACTTTCCACGGACAAATATTGCTGACTACACAACTTACATGCAAAAATAACCTAAGTCATTAACATCTTGCTAAATTAAAAAAAAAAAAAAAAAAAACCCACTTCTCCCCCATACCCAAAGTATGTTAATTCTTTTTAAGATGTTGCCCTTTTTGAAAAAGGAATTCAAGCCCAGCCCATTTAAGAAGACCAGCTCATATTGTAGTCTGGATATCTGTCACCAGGGTACTGAATGAGAACTGTCTACCAAAAGATTAAAGCTAAATTCAACTATGCACATTGTTGGGTCTCTCTCTATTAATTTTTTATTATTATTATTTTTGTGGTTCTGTAACTCAAACCTAATGAGGGAACAAGGACTCAATTAATATGAACTACACAGTAACGTCTACTGCAATAAAGTTATGCTGGCATTCTATTCTTCATCAGTTTTACTAACTCCAGATGTTTTATAATCATTTACAGTTTAACCTGGTTAAATATAGATTTGTTTATTCTTCCATACATCAAAAATATTTTCAAGCATTTTAAAATAAAAAATGCCATTAATTATCTAAGAAATTTAAACCAGGAACTATAATTTCACTTTGTGGTATGAACAAACTTACTGTTTATGAAAAAGTAAAGTATACTGTTGGATTGCTGTTACACGATAAAGGTATTTTAATATAAAAATGAGTTTTACTTCTATAACAATCTTGTAGATTTCTTGCTATTTTTTCAAATTATTTTAAGAAAAGGATGGCTCAAGAGATTAGGCATGGGACAAACTATGTTTTATTTCTAGGTCACTGTTTTATATCCCATGTAGATCAGTAGTGACCAAAACACTTACTATTTTTTGACCACTCAGGCTTGTGAAGATGAAGATGGTGCTGTCCATTCACTTTCTCTAATGGATATTCACATTATAAAAAAACATCCTCATGACTACAATTGCAATCCACAAATTCTTTGCCAACAAAGTTATTACAGCAAAATCAATAAACAAGTCTTACAGAATAGATACTGTAAGATAGTAGAAGCGACAAAGAGTCCTGTGGCACCTGTAAGATAGTAAAACACAAGGGGATCTACATATTCTCAAATCTAAAAGGGAAACAGTCAGCTTGAAAGTAATTTTAAAAAAAATTAAAAAGATTCAGCTACTTCACTTGCCTATGAATCTGCCCACCTGTCTATTTAATTTTACAATCGTATTAATCCATTTTAAAAAGTCTCTCTCCCGTATTGCTATTTGAAATAGTCACATGAACAACAGCGGAAAGTGAAGACCCAGTCCTGCAGTTACTTAAGCATACATGGAGTTTTACTTATGTGAGTAGCTCAAATGAATCCTATGAGACTTCTGACATAAGTAAAGTTACATGGTTTTGTAGCATCAGGGGCTAAGCAACTATTCAGGGATAATAAATACACACAAAGTGCTGTCAAAAAGCCAAAAATCACAAAAGATATATTTTTCTCTAACAGTAACCTTAAATCTTAATCTTGAAAATACACTGAAATCAATTGATTTATAAACGTTTGCAGGACTGGGGTCTTGTGCATCACTTATAGAAAGTAGGTATAACATAACTCTGATTCTTAAAGGGATTATATCCCATAAATGAAGATCTTTACAAAGTCCTACACCTTTTGAAAACATGTCCATATTAACTGAGTAGCCTTACTGCAAATTAATGATAATAAAATCTGCTTAAGTGCTTCTAAATTCCGATTCAGGATAACATTCCTGATCTTAACCAAAAAGAACAAAAATATACTTGTAAAGTAGCGTAACATATTGTCTAAAGAAAAAATAATTTAAGTTTCCACTGCAACAGTTAGAAACCTGAGAAAACTATAAATAGATTGGCAATACATTTGACAAAAGCATGAGACTTCACAGAAACCAATAGCTGAGACTAAAATTCAGTGCTTTCTGCACCAATTTGTCAGAAGTGCCCAAAAACTAGGTTGCTGGGGGTTTTTTTTAAATGTACTGGATTTTTGTCATCGTCTTGGGCCAGGATACTCATTTTACCAACAGCAGCTTACAAAACCAAATGCAAGTAGACCATGGTCTGTATATCAGTACAGAAACCACTTTAGAAGCTCTGCATTATTTTCATTTTAGAAGTTGCATCCTATGGAAAGTCCATTTAAAAGCTTAACTGGCAAGAGTACGCTAAAATATTTTGTTTTCCTTCAAAAACTAAACCAGATTCCAACCCACAGAGACAGGATTTCCAGTTTATTTCTCTCTACCACATGTACTAAACCCAAAATTATAACATAGGAAAGCGTTGTTAAAAAGTTTTGCAGTAACAGTAAACCTAGAGCAAAGAAATTTACTGAAAGACTCTGTTCCTCATAAGTTAACCCCACCCCCCACAGTTCTGTATCCTACAGTAAATACCAGATATTTTAACAGAGAAATTAAGTATTTACCATATGAAGTTACCTGTGGATTTGTTTTAATATAGGTTAATACTATTCTAATTTTCTTTTCCAAAATTAATGAAATCCGTTCTAGCAATATATCCATCCTTTGAATGGAACAATCACTAGTACTATGTTTCATGAGAAAAATTCAACACCACAAAATATTATGCTGAAGCTAAGTTTCAATAACATTAGATGGAATTTTGTATTGTTTCCTGGAATGTGATGATACATTTCTTTGTTTGTTCTGTTTTCAAACATTCTAAGGAAAAATAAGAACTGGGTTTATGGTCATCTACCATTATGTAGTAGACTAACAGACGTATTGGAGCATAAGCTTTCGTGGGTGAATACCCACTTCTTCAGGTATTCACCCACGAAAGCTTATGCTCCAATACGTCTGTTAGTCTATAAGGTGCCACAGAACTCTTTGTCGCTTCTACAGATCCAGACTAACACGGCTACCTCTCTGACACTTGACATTATGTAGTAGTTATTTACTAGCCACAGTTACTTCAGAATCAACAGCGATTCGAAGCCCGTTCAAATCAATGGGAGTATTTTTCCATTCTTTCGATCAGTCCCCAAGTATCTTTTTCCCCAATAATATCTAGAAATATTTTAATATCGCAATTCTATGATAAACCAAACACTAGTTTAAAAGTGTGATTTTCAGATGATTAAAAGTATTTTACAGAAAAACATCTTCACTATACCAAACAGATTTTAAAACAAAATCAGCATTATAATTAGGGTTTTGAGGTGTATTTTTCCTAGTTAGTCTCATATTACTCACCAGTTATTCTCCTATCCCTAAAATGACTTTAATAAACTGTACTTACATTCTTTACAAGAGACTAAATTTTGGCAAAGCACTACACAAAAATCTCACCGCCAATGGGGAAGCACAGGATACAACCATCAATGGCTCTTTGTCAGGATGGGCAGGGATGGTATCCCTAGCCTCTGTTTGCCAGGAGCTGGGAATGGGTGACAAGGAATGGATCACTTGATGATTACCTGTTCTGTTCATTCCTTCTGGGGCATCTGGCATTGGCCACTGTCGGAAGACAGGATACTGGGCTAGATGGACCTTTAGTCTGACCCAATATGGCCGTTCCTATGTTCTAATGATCTACTATTCTTCTGGCTCAAACACCTACAAATAAGACATACTACAGGCCCATGCAACAGAACCATGAAAGAGGGGCTCCACAGTGGCCCAAATGCTTTCTGAATCCTGACTCAGCAATGGTATCTATACATCACATCACATCCACGCACACACAAGTTTGCCTATTAAAAACCAAACAAGTTTATATGCTCTTTTAGTGACTTCTAAATAGTATGGTGAAACAGTTAGTAATGGGCACTACAGCAAACCTTGAGACAAAACAGACTTCAGCCAATTTCTAAAACACACTAAACTTTTAAATTTTTATCATGTTGACAGGAAGACTGTGATGTAGATATGGGCCTTGGTTCTGGGTTATCAGGTGTCTATCTTAGTCAGATAGAATCTGTCACCACCAGCTAGCAAAGTACTAGCAAAGTTGAGAACCTTATCAGCCTTCTCCAATATATAGCTATTAGGCCCAAACTCTCTTAGGTTCTTCAGAAATTTTGCTGAAAAGGCACAAGTGAACTTCCTTCCCCAGTGGAGAAAGAGTTCTTCATAATTCCCTGTGTAGACCACCAACAGCTTGCTGTTCAGAAGCATAAACTCAGATCAATATTTTGAAACTACTTAGAAGCTTTAATCCGTTATCCCATGCCAGTAACCATTCACTAATTTCTTGCTGTCCATTATCATAATTTTCCTCTCTTGCCAGGTACATAGCCACTAGCAGGTTTAGAACCATTGGATTTCTGTTTGAAGAGAGTACTAGACTGCAGTCTCAAGTCCCAGTCACCTCCAGCTGAAGTAAATGCAAGCTGGATCTGGTCCTTATGTTATACTGAGCACTCCAGAAAACAGACACAGAACTGTAGGCTAGCTTCTTTGCAGATGCTTTTCCCTTGCCTAAATAAGATGGAAGTCTAGATAACATATCTGAGGGAACAAAGGGTTGAACTTTATCTTCTTTAGCCTTTGACATATTATCCTCTATCAGATTTACTATTTGATTATGGTAGCATCTATGATGGGCTAGGCAGTTTAAAGGAGAGACTGTCCAGGTTCTCACAGTCTGGGACAGACAGAGGTTAGGGAGGGAGAACAACAATTGAGGTTTACAAACAATATTTTGTGTATATATACACACAAGCCAAATGAGATTGTCTGTATTTCATGTCTCCCTCCATTATACAGCTGATCTTCAAGCTTCTGCTCAACTTCCAAAGGTATAATTCATAATCAGTGTTCTCCACTGGTGGTGGTGGTAACACTGGAAGCTATAGCATAGATAAGACTGGGGTGTTCTTACCATCATGACATCTAATCCTAAGGGTCATCCACACCATAGCGACAAACAGTGGGTCTACACGAGTGGAGAATTAAGTCTATGAAGTCTGGTACTACACATGAGGCTTTCCAACTTAATTTCCTTCTTTGACAGGATTACTGACCTAGCGGAGGGGGGAGAAGAGTAGTAGATGTGATACACGTTGGTTTTAGTATGGCTTTTGACCCAGTTCTGCATGACACTTTCATTACCAAACTAGGGAAGTGTAGTCTAGATGAAATTATTATAAGGTGGGTGCACAACTGGTTGAAAGACCATACTCAAACAGTAACTATCAATGGTTTGCTGTCAAATTGGGAGGATATATACAAGGGGGCCCTGCATGATTAATTCTGGGTCTGATACTATTCGATATTTTCACTAATGACTTGGATAATAGAGTAGAGAGTATGCTTATAAAATTTGCAGAGGACACCAAGCTGAGAAGGGTCGCAAGCACTTTGAAAGACAGGTTTAAAATTCAAAATGACAATGACAAATTAGAGAATTGGTGTGAATTCAACAAGATGAAATTCAATAAAGTGCAAAGTACACTTCGCATAGGAAGGAAAAATTCAAATGCAAAACTACAGAATGAGAAATAACTGGGTAGGCAGTAGTACTGCTAAAAAGGATGTGTGTGTCAGTGGACCACAAACTGAGTAGGAGTCATCAATGTGATGCAGCTGCAAAGAAAGGCTAATAAGACTCTAGGGTGAACAACAGGAGTGTTGTATGTTAAGACACAGAAGATAGCTGTCCTGCTCTACTCGGCACTGGTGTGATGCTGTATGATTGAAATATGACCATTTATATCAATGATATTGCACTGTTAGACAATTGCAACAAATCTTGTATAAAGTATTTAATGTAAGGTGTCACTGAAAAAGTTGTGATTTGCTAAATAAGATTGTCCTGTTTATATGCATGTAACATTTGTGTGTCTGAAGTTATAAATATTAATATTGGCTATATAACTATCACCATTGTTTGTTCCTTGGGTAACAGCCACAAAGTAGTTTACATCCAGTCTAGCCAGCACATTGTGAATGGACTTTTCGAGCTTGATAAGTCATTTCCCCCAGCTATCTCTTCCTGCTGATGCCTCAGCCTCCAAGGGGACATTGGCTACCCTCTGTGAGGCATCAAGCCATGTAAGGACATGTGATCTGCTCGTGTGACTCTGGACTTCATCTTGTGCTTGTAACTTTTCACAGACTGGGCTGTGAAGTTTGTTTGAAACAAAAAATGTCCAGGCACATGGCAAAGGGCATAAAAGAGCCCTGGAATAACTACATTTTGCCTCTTTCCTCCTTTTTTTCTCTGGACTGTGGATTTACAACTAAAAGGAGCATACTGGACTATGGACTGAAGACCTTCCAATCTTTTGGAAGTTACCAAAGACTTTACAAGCCAGCAGTCTCTAGAACATCACTACTACAAACCTGATATAAGAACATTGCCATTATTTTATGTATATGATCTATTAACCATTTTCAACTCTCTTCTTTTCTTTTATTAATAAACCTTTAGATATTAGTTACTAAAGGGATTGGCGGCGGCATGATTATTCGGTAAGGTCTGACATATTGACCTGGCTAAATGGCTGATCTCTCGAGATTAGAAGGACCCTATATTTGATTAAATTGGTTTTCATCAGAGTCCAGCGTCTGCGTGCTGAGATAAGGGCTGGGATGCCTAAGGAGACTGCTTTTCCGACTTCTTGTTAACCAGTTCGGTGAAACAGAAGTTTACTTTTGTTACTGGCTTGGTATAATCTTATGATAGAATAACCACCAGTGAGTCTGCCCTATTTCTCAGCAGTTTGTCCTAAATCTAGCATTCTCAGCTGTGACCCATTGAGGCACAAGGACAACTAGTGAGGCCCCAACTGGAGTATTGTGTCCAATTCTGGGCACCACAATTTAGGAAGGATGTGAACAAATGGGACGGAGTCTACAGCAGAGCAAAAAAAGTGATAAAAGATTTAGAAAACTTGATCTAGCAGTATAGAAGATTTAGGTTAAATATCAGGAATTTTTTTCTAACTATACGGGTAGTTAAACTCTGGCTTTCAAGGCAGGCTGCGGCGTCCGCATCATTGGAAGCTTTTAAAAAGAAGTTGGACAAATACCTGCCAGGGATGTTTACTTGGTCCTGTCACAGCAGGCTGGACGTGATGACTTCTTGAAGCCCATCCAGCACTACATTGCTATGATTCCATATTTACAAGAATACTAGTTTACTGAAAAAACTCCTCAGAAAGTCCTCTCCCTTCCTGTATTATAACCTTTTTCAATTGTTCTTGTTCTAATACAAGTCCAATCTAGCAAAGGGAATTCATACGGGCACACTGTAAACACCACAAACGCTCTATCTTCAGAATAGGGAGCTTAGATCGTAAACTCTTTGGGGCAGCCATTTCTGTATTATCAAGCAGCATGCTCAAATATAGTGGTAGACCAGTAAATCAATCATCTAATGTAATACTTAATAAAATAACTTAATTATTAACATTAAGAACTTTATTTTCTTGCCTAAAAAGGAATTATGCAGATAGTGAAAGATGCTTGACTAACAGCCCTGAAGACTGAAGTTCTTCTTGTATCCACAGAACAGGTGCAGAGTGGGAAGTAGCAGGACTAGCTTCCACACTCTATTTCAGTGTTGACCTGGAAGGACCATGCCATGCCATTGAACTCCTGGCCTACCTCTTGTGAATGTTAGCACAAATGACAATTATAGTAGTGATATCTGTAATACTATCATCTCACCATCAACCCATTTTACATGAATCCTGGCACTCCAAAATAGACAATCTGTACTGTGGAAGAAAAAAAATCTACATGAAGAGGCAGAACATTTGAATTGTAGACAGGCTCTAACCAAATCAGGAAAGCCAGTTAGAAAAATAACATTACAATCTGTTTCTCTCTTGTACCTGTAGTGTGGACTAACCTACAGAGCTCCAAGCAGGAAAGCAAACACAGACAACAACACTGAATTAACCGTGTTCCTTGAAAAACTGAACGTTTATTTTATTATACGAGGGTTTGAGGAGTTTTTGGGGTAACTCCCCCATTTATAAACAAACCAACTTCTTGAAAAATAATCAAGACCTGTAGCTCTCAAAATTTTCTGAGGCAGAAAATTCCTTTTATATTTAAAAAAAATCAAAAATGTATTTACATTAATGCCAGGAATAATCCATGCACTTCGTGGACTCCTCCTCTTAAGGAGAATCTTCACTAATGCCATACCCTACACTTTGAAGGCTTAGACAGTATAGCTATATTGCATGGACAAAGGATTCCTAGTGCGGAAAAGATTATACTGGCAAAACTTGGGTTTTGCTGGGATAGCTTACTCTAGCCCACCCCAAAACAAAAACTAGACCAACAAATGTGCAATTTTGCCAGTATAACTTCATCTACTCTATGGGCTTTTGCCAGCACAGCTATATTGATCACAAATCAATTTCACCACACCCCGACCAACATAATATGCTAGCAAAAACCTGGTAGTACAGATCCGGTCTACCCTTTTGGGACCATACACTATGCCTTGAAAAACATTTCAACTAAACGCCACAGCCGATTCTAATATTCAGGATAAAAGGTATCTGTTTATTTCTTTTAATATATAGCTCAATTAGGCTTTATACTCTGGCCCAGTTATGTTGTATTTAATTCTACAATGTTATCCTAATGATCCAGCTGTTTTAAGACACGGTCAAAAATGTGTGCAACATCCTTTATAACCCAGTACGATTCTTCAGTTCTATGTGCTGTTCGTCATATTATATACACCATATTTTATTAGGATGACCTCATCCTTCCACACAATTCTGGAACAAGTTATCATTTCTTAATTTTTCAGGAGGTAACAACTCTCTCTTTGTGTAGTTGTTTTCATTTTAGAACATCTATTAGTTAAGTTCTTATTCAAAAACTTCAGAGAGCTATTCCTTTATATATTTACACCTTTTATAACAATGTTCATAATTTTTATACTGAAAAATTTGTTTTTAATTTCAAATAAAAACACTTACTATTTTAAATCTAAAAAATACAAAATTTAGAAAATATATTTACATGGCACATGAAGGCTTATGAGCCTGATCATTCTTTTACAGAAAAGAATTACTACTGTATTCAAAAGGACTTGCCCATACATAGAATCTGCAAGATCATGCCCAGGTGTCTTCTCACTCCTCCCCACTTTGTGAAATGTAAACCAAGGCCTGAATCCTACACAAACTTGTATGAATGTTTCACTATACTTCCATGAGCTGTCCCACTGGCTTCAATGAGACCACTCATGATAGTAAGTTTAAACAAATGCAGAAGTGTTTGCAGGATCCACATCCAAGAGTATCTGATTGCAGTCAACAATACCTTTGACAATATCAGTGTGGATTTGTCTGTTTTGTTTTAAACTAAGGATTCATCTATTTTATTTTGACTGTGGGCTTCTTTTTTGTTTTAATATTTCATACTTGGCATACTTATACATTTTTGGTAATTTTACTAGAGTGACATTGAATCAAACAGAGCTAATTGCATTCACATTTTATCCAACTTTTCATCTATATAATATGGTTAATCATTCAACAGTGACTGCTTCCGATTCTGAGACCACCAACTAAAATCTTAAGATTAGCTTTCATTTCCATACTGGTAATAACAGCACCATAGGAAACAAAAAATTCCTAAGGACCATATGTGCTATAACGCCGGTGCAAGAATTGGACTCCTACTAAGGCCTTGGCTACACTTGCGAGTTACAGCGCAATAAAGCCTCCCAGAGCGCTGTACCTCACTCACTGTCTACACTGGCAAGGCACATGCAGCGCTTTATCTCCGTGGTTACAGCACTGCTGGTACTTCACCTTCCCAGGAGGAATAACAGCTGTTGCGTAGTGACTGAGACGCTGCTGCTGGAATGTAGTTGGGGAGTATGCACTCACTGACCTCCGGAAGCTCCCTTTGTTTTGAAATGGCACTTCCGGGTCGGAGTTCAGAGCTCCGTTCTGGGGCTGCTTATCAAAAAAACAAACACAGCTACTGTTTGCAGGCGGGGGGGCTCCGTTAGGAGTGCCGGCAGCAAAGTTAGCTTGGAGGGAGGCGGCGGGGGGGGAGAGGGGGGTGAGGGGTTGGGCTCCGTTTCCCCGAGTGGCTGTTTATCGGCTCTTTAAAAAAAGAACAAAGCCCCTGCTGATTGCTTTCAGTGATTGAGAGAGAGGCAGGGGAGGTGAGAGTGTGTAAACTTAGGAGATAATGAGCTGACACTCTGGATACCCCAAAAAGCCACTCTCTCCCCCCACACGCTCCCTGTCACACTCCACCTCACCACCACCACCACCCCATTTGAAAAGCACGTTGCAGCCACTTGAACGCTGGGATAGCTGCCCATTATGCACCGCTCCCAATACAGCTGCAAATGCCTCAAATGTGGCCACGATAGTGTGCGGGCAGCTGCCAGTGTGGACAGACAGCAGCTCTTTCCCTACTCAGCTGTACGAAGACGGGTTTAACTCACAGCGCTGTACAGCTGCAAGTGTAGCCTTAGCCTGAGGAGGAAGTCTCTGTAACAAAAGCATTAGTCCTAATACAACAAATGGAAAACATATGTCTAAGGACTTATCTTCACTGCAACAGTTACCTCAAATTAGTACACTCAAGCCTAGCTCAAGTGAGAGTGACTACATTGTGAAACAACATTGGAGCTACCCAGAATGATTGGATTAGCAGCCAATAGGAAGCTGTAACTAGAGTTGGGTGAATTTTTTTTTTACTGCAAATAGTTTTTTCACCCAAAAAAAAAAATGCAGATTCTGGGCAACCAAACAATTTGCAAATTCAGGTTGATTTGGCAAATTGTTTCAATCAAATAAACTGAAAACGTCAAAATGGTTCATTTTTAAATTTTTTGTTTTGGAAAGAAATTTCATTTTGGAATTCCCTTACTGTTATTAAAAAAAACATTTAACCACCCAAAACATTGTGTTCAACCCCAAACAATTTTTTCAACTTTTGTTTCACTGAGACATCTGAAAAGTTTCTGTTTTGGTTAGATCTTAAACTGAATGTTTCGGTTTTTCAGTGGCCACCACACTGAAAAATCAGTTAATTACTGGGCTCTAGTCACAACTTAGCTACTATATCCCCACTGCATTATTAGCTCCAGCATCAGCAGCACTTCATACTCCCTTACCTAGTTCAAGCTTAAAATGCTACTTAATTTGAGCTAGCAATGTGTGTGGGGACAGGAGTCAGGTTAGTAGCAAAATTCAAGTTTATAGCTTGAGCTAACAATGCAATGACAAGCCTCAAGAGTGAACAGCAGTACATGTCAGTATACGAGTAACACAGTACTGTGTAAAAGGTAGGATTGAAACTTCTTAAAAGCTATTTAACTACAAACCAACTTAAAAATTTATAAACCCTATGTGTGTTATTTCATAAAATTTATAGTGTTGAGTTAATGAGATCACAAAGCAAATTGAAATATCCTATCTGAAGGTTTGATTGCATTACTTTCCATACAGCTATCTATACATGAAAGCACAGAGGAGGACAGAAAATTTAAATTATTCTCCTTTTACTTACTTTACTGAGTGAACAGCTAGTTACGACTTGGCTATTAGATACTAGAAGAGCTGAACAAATGCTTTCTCGTATACATTGCTTTCTAATCAGAGTACAAAGACAATGGTATCAAATAAAAAAAATGGACATATAACCAAGGTGACTCGATTTCAAAGGGACTTGGGCATTTTAAAGGAGTAGACCAGTAAATGCCATTTAATGGTGACAAAAACTAAGCTAAGCTAGTATAGAAAGCAACAGACAGAAGAAACTGCAGTGTGGACGGGGCGGCGCAGCTTTATTGCCACCCTAGGCGGTGGCGGGAGAGGCTGCCGCCGAAATGCCGCCGGAGTAAGCGGCCGCCAGGGACCTCAGCAGCATTTCGGCAGCAGCCTCTCCCGCAGGTGGCCACTGAGGGACCTGAAATGCCGCCCCGCAAATCCTGGCACCCTAGGCAATCGCCTAGGGTCGCCTAATGGTAGTGCCAACCCTGCATGTGGACCCCCTCCCACCTCCATAAAAAAAAAAAAAAAAAGTTTTGGCCCAGAACCTACAAATACTTATGGACTTGCTTAACTGAAAGCAAAGGGGTAGCTGGTTACACTTCACCATGCCCATATGTTTTCGGGGGCTTAATGTGGAATAGTTGTTGAAGCTATAAAATCAACAGCGCTATCTTCAGTCCTGGTGACCTAATAATCATTACTATTCCAGTAGTATTCACCTTGAATTAAGTGCCATCCACACAATCTAACATGAAAAGTTCATAATCTAAGAAAACAAGCAATATACAAAAGGGTGAAAGAGGAATAAAACATACAATCACATATACCTTTTAAAAAATAAGGAAAATAAATAATCCTTAAGAGCCTCTCACCCTAGCCAAAATTAGTTGGGTAATTTCCTGTAAGCATCATGACAAAAGTTGGTCTTGAGAGATGTGAAGCATCTGTGTAAAATACACTATTTTAAACTTTGGGTAAATATGTTCAAACAGATGTTCCCCATTGCAATGTGGTAGAGGGCCAGCTTTCCAAAATGAACACACCCAACACATTAAGAGAAGTCCCTACATAAATCCACTGCCACCTAATGGAAGCACAGGCAATGGTCCCAATAACAGGTTACAGCTCTCAAAATTAGTATTTTTCTGACCTGATGCTTTTCCTAACTAAGAGTTTGCTTTTATGGCATCTTTTCCCACCTCAATATGCACACATGCTGTGTTTCCAATTAAGAGAATAAAACTGTTAATCTTGTTGCCTTTTTTCTAAACTGTGGTCTATGGACCACTAATGGTCTGCAGTTTGCTGGCTGATCACATGATGCTGGCTCTTCTCCATTTCTACTGGGGCTACTGTTGTATAAAAGGAAAAGGAGAGGAAACAGAAGCAACCACAGCAGCCATTACCATCTGTGGAACTGGAAATGCCAGCTAATGGTAAAAGAATATCCATGGGGAAAAGAAACAAGCAACCAGGCATGCTCTCAGAAGGGACCTGAGCAACAGAGAAGTCCATGCAGAGGGAGAAGTCCAGGTGGCAGAAGGAATGGGCAAGGGAGAAGAGGAAAGAGACAACAGGTTTTGGGACAGAAAGAAACAAAATTAAGAGCAAGAGTAGACAGTTTAATTATATGAGAGTTAAAGGACAACACAATATTGCACTAAAGACACCTAAAAATAATTTCCTAATATTACTTTCATGTATAAGCAGCTGATATATTTGCCACAGGGACATTATGGAATTGAAATTCAGAAAGGTAGTGTTCTTGGCAACAAGTTCTCTACTAAGATGTGGGCTGCAACATGGATGAATTGTCTTATATTTCACTACACCTGAAAGTCTGAATGGATTAGCCCTAAAATCACACTACATTATTAGGAATTTAAAGGTCATCAAGCCACATATCCTTGGAAAGTCGCTTTACACAGATAGGAGTCTGATTTGTCTTGTGTACCAAGTTTCATCTCACTTAAAAGCTACCTGCTTACAAAATGCTTATAAAAATACAAAAAGTGTCACTATTACTGAAAAATTGCTTACTTTCTCATTTTTACCATATAATTATAAAATAAATAAATTGGAATATTAATATTGTACTTACATTTCAGTATATAGAGCAGTATAAACAAGCAGGGTGGATAAAAATCAATGATTTTTTTAATCAAAAAAATCGGTGTTATTTAAATCTGATTTTTTTGATTAAATGCTTTTGAGGAAAAAACCCTATCTAAAGATAGTTTTAATTAAGACACACTGTAGTTCAAAGACATCTCACCATGGACTAGGGATTATAAATTCTAATTCTATAGTATGAGACAATATATGCATATAATGTTTAAGAAAAGTTTTGTAAATGAGTTCCAATAGTTCATGGATTAGGGACCCAATCTTATGGGGTTCCAGGGGCTTCTGTATATTTAAATTAATCTATCTACCCAATGGGACTGAGTGCTCAGTCTAGAAGATAGTATCAGAGATGCTTAGTTTTGCAGTTCTCAAACTGTGGATTTGTGTGTCTAGAGATAACATGCTTCTTAACAGCAAAAATGTTTTAAAATAAATAATATAAAGAGGTGAGAAATAACAGACCTCAACCTTATTGTCCCTCTGCAAATTTGTGTACACAGCGTCAATCCCTTACCTCCCTAAAAATGCAAAGTTTCAAAAAGTTCAATAAATAGAAGATTGTTGGGGGCAGAATAGATCTGGACAAGGAGAAGAAGTCTGGAGATAAATGTGAGAAAGGAGGGACAGGCAGTAGAAACAAAAGTGAAACTGTTTGAGCAGAATATTCCAGAAGTCTTGAGGTCTTTCTGAGTGTAGCCTTCATTGATTTGAGATCTGCCATACTATTCTCTCACTAGAAGGGAAAACCTATAATGGCAGCAGGCCGTAAAAGAGACCAAGTTTGGGAATAAGAACCATTCAAGAAATATATGTTTGCTGATGACATTTTAAAGAAAGTCACACCAGTGAACTGATGGAAGTCACTTAGGCACTTGGATTCAGAGACTGTTGAAGTGATAATCTCACTTTTAACAGCAGTAGCTTCTTCTGCCGGTGTAGAAAGAATATTTTCTTCCTTTGGACTAATTTATTCCAAATTCAGAAATCGTTTGGGTCCTGAAAAAAGCAGGAAAACTTGTTTTTCTTTTCCAGATTATGAACAAACAGGAAAATGAAGGCGAAGACGACTGCGTTAGCTGCAGAAGCCAATATTTTAAGTTTCTCATGTTGACCTGGCTGACATAGTCGATTGAATTTTTTTTTTTTAATTTCATTCAACTATTTAGTTTAAAACAATTTTAATAAAAACATGATTTAAAAAGAACTGTAATGTTTAAAAATTCAAAAATTCATATGCTTGTTTTGTTATATTATCGGTTTGCTGTTGAAGAAAAAAAATCCAGAATCCATAACGTTGTTGTTTTAGTTAAATAAAACAATTTAAATGTCTGTCTGGTGATGTTCTCCTCCTAATACAGCATGGCAAGAAAATCCTCCAAATATTAATGATTAACCTGTTGAATTGGAGACAGTTCACCTCCCAATGACTTCATAAATATCTGCTTCAATTACCTTTGGTAAATGAAATAACCAATCACTCATTTTCTGATATAGCTGTAAAACTAATCTGAAAAGTTTTCAAAATAAATCACTTTAAAAATGTATAGTGTGTACCTTCTAAACATGAAATCTACATCTATCCCTGAGTTCTGAAGAATATGTATTAAGGTTATAACAACCAACAAGAATGCACTTTTATGTAGAAATCCATGATTAAATCGAGTCTTCCTGACTAGTGATTTAAAATCAATTTGATTTAAATCAAATCCACCCTGTAAACAAGTAATCATCTGTATGAAATTTTAGTTTCTACTGACACTGTTAGTGCTTTTTATGTAGCTTGTTGTAAAACCAGGCAAATATCTAGATGAGTTGATGTATCCCCTGAAAGACCTCTGAGTACCCCCAGGGGTATGTGTACTCCTGGTTTAGAACCAGTGGTCTAAAAGATCTCAAACCCTGTCTCCTTGATCTGCACTAAACACATAATCAGCATTCTAACAATAGTTTTAAAGCTTCTGGATTTTATTTAGGACCTCAAAGTCAGATTTTTAATCCTTCGACTGAGAAATCAAAGGTTGTGTAGTATCAGGGGAAAGTTAATATTGCATGACTGTCATAAGGTTTTGGATTTTAGATTTCCAATTGTTACAATAATGTGGGTATGCTTGAAGATACCTCAGATTAAAACAAAAAAGATTTCCTACTTTAAAAAAAATCACATATGACCTGAAAATGCATATCTACAATGTGTTTTCTGTTAGCTGTATTTGTACTGTCTAGAAATTAACAGCTATTAGCCACTTTTTCCAGGCGGTCTCCCTCAATAGAGACAACTGAATCATCTGGGGGAAAGAAAGCATGTTATCCTTCCTGTGCTGATTTTCCTCATATGTTTTAATCACTTTCATAGACTAAGAACAAAAAATATTCTCTTAAGCTTGGCTTGACTTTTTTCGGAGGGAATGTCAGCCTGACTTTTAGAATTAAGTTGCAACCTATATCACTTAGCGTATATAGTGTCATTATGATGATCTGAAAGCCCATCTCAAAGAAATAGATAACAATAGTAATCTAAATAATACTTCTCACTTCTACATATCACTTTTTCTGAGAATCCCAAAGAGATTTATTAATATTAGGGCTCATCAGTTTCATAAGTCATTATTATTAACCCTGTTTCCATGGCTCGAAACATTTACTGAATGACACCTACTAGCCTGAGGCCAATATGAAAGATTACTCTCAGACCTACAAGCAAGGTCCTGGTAAGTAGCTCCCACATCCAGCTGCTGGGAAAGTGTAGAGTGCTAGAAATTCTACCAGAGGGCTTTCCCTAAACATTGCCTAGGAACTTTAACTGTTTAATAAGCTTCTAGCAAGTAGACGTAATGAATTATGAAGTCAAAATTCAAAATGCCCGCTCTGGTTGCTGGAAGGGAAGCGTGCAGATATTTCAGTCAGCTTCTCTGAAGATACCATTCCAATAAGATTCACACTCCTAAATCTTAATTCCCTAGGATGAGACAAGCAGAACTCCTCAAGATCTTAACATCTTTTGGTCCATAAGGCGAGCAGTAGCAGGATGGAATCTAAGTGTAAACGGGGGAATAGTCCCGCTATTGTGGGGAACTTTCCTCGTCTCTGCACTACCCCGGTGAAATGGGCTAGCGGAAGGATCTCAGTCCTCGCTCCCACCTCCTTTACCCCAGAGGCCTCCCTGCCCTCGAGGACTCCCCTTGTACTCTCCTGACTGGCAGAGTCCTCGTAACCCCAACAAAGCTGGGCCCAGGATTCCTGGGGGGCTCGACCCCCAACCTTGCTGTGGTCACCTAGGTCAGGGGCTAGGGTGTCCCCACTCCGGGGTACTCTCTCTGAACAGGATGCTTCCCTGACCCACTGATCACTGCATACAATTCAAAGCAAATGCAAATTATTTAATTAACAATTAATTTGTAACAGGAATAAGGAAAAATGGGAAAGGCTAATGAAAACACATCACCCCGCTCTGTGGCAGGGAACATCACAACAGTGTCTATGAAATGTCAGGGCAGTTCAGTCTGTTCCTTTGCAAGTCCCAGGCTCCTTCTCAGGCCCTGGCTGTGCTGCAGGGACGCTGTGGCTTGGACACTTGTTCTGGCGGTGGCCACACGCTCGCAGGCTCTGGGTGGCAGGACCCTTCTTCCCAGCGTTGCCCCCGCCCTGTCGGGGTTTAGATCCCCCTGCAAGTCTGGCCTGCAGGGCCCCTTGGCTGAGGCGTCTCCCTGTGCTGGGCCCACTGCCCAGGGTCCCCCTCGCTCTCCCCAGCTGCTCACCACACCCGGCTCCGGACTGCTCCAGCCCCAGCTCCACCGCTCTGCCTGAGCTCCAGCTCCTCTGCCTCAGCTCTGCTGCTGCTGTTCTGCCTCCAGCTGCCTGGGCTGCTGCCCTGGCCCCTCTGGCTCTGGCTGCTGCAGCCTCTCCCCGCAGGGCAGGTCTGTGTCTCTGGGCTGCACCTCTGCTCCCAGGGCAGGTCTGTCTCTGGGCTGCACCTCTGCTCCCAGGGCAGGTCTGTCTCTCTGGGCTGCACCTCTGCTCCCAGGGCAGGTCTGTCTCTCTGGGCTGCTTTTCTGGCCCCTCCAGATCTGGCCCAGCTCAGCTCTGGCCTCTGCCCTCTCCTCAGCTCAGCCCCATTCACTCTGACTCAGGCAACTTCAGTTCACACGGAGGACAGGATTCATCCTGACCTCCTGACTCCCTGATTCGCCTGCCCGCCCTGTCAATCAGAGCTGACCTGGAGCATTGGCCTCTCCCCATTGCCCCTGGGGACTGTCAGTCCCATCGACCCTTTCCCTTTTGGTACTGGGAGCTAGCAATCAAAACACCCCCACTGAATGTTAGTAAGGGGATAACAGTCCCCTTACATAAGTCAGCCCCCAACTTCTGACGGCTCTCCTCCCCATGCAACTCTCCGAGTTTAACCTTTTCTCTTCCAAGTCAGTTTCTTACTGAGGTGGAGGCACAGCATCCCTAAATAAGCCACTAAATTAAAACAAAACATTGGAAACAAAAACAAAACAAAAAACCTATTGCTTTAAACACACACACACACAAGCAAGCATCATTTTCTAGAGCGATTACTCCCAAACTCTGAGGGGACTGGGCAGGTGAATAGGAAGCCTATTGGAATGATATCTTAAAAGATAAAAATAGCATTCCTCCAAAATTCTCAATTCTGGGGATCAGGTGCACGGCTCGAGTGATGTCCAAGAGAAAAGCCAAATGAAAATAAAACTTCAACAGGCAGAAACAATAAGGCCAATGCCAATAAGATTTTCTGTATTTATTTTGCAAACACAGTGGAGGGAGAAGATACTTCCTTCACAATTCTAGATGTTGTTATGCAGGATGCCTGAAAGATGCGAGCAAATACAAAACATCCTATTAGCTATTCTAAAAGAAACAAATGTGTGACAAAGTGGATTAAGCTCATTCACTCTATAAAATGAAGATCACACATCAGGAATAAGATCCTTCAAGTAAGAAATGAGTTCAAAAGGAGTTTCATCATCACCACATTAATAATACCCAATGACTGAAGGAGCTTTTTAATATAGGCATTTGAAAAAGGATCAAACCCTGCATGAATCTGATAATAAAGGTCTACAGAAACACTTATCTACCAGTGCACAATAGGCTGAAATAGCTGTCAAATAAATTTGGATCGACTCAGTTGAAGAATGTGGCAAGAAATTTTGATGCAATATAAGTTTGGAGGCTGATGGGGGTTGGTCTGCACCACCCCACAAACTTTTTCCAGTTGCTGTTTTAAGTCCTTCTGGTAGATGACTTTCACAAAGCCTGTAGGAATCAGCCAACTCCTCAGAGACATCAAACTTAGATGTCTTAGCAGCTTCTGTAAAAGTTGGGAGAATGCTGGATCCTGCCTGGAAGGTTGTTATCCAGTTGCTTTTCTGCCTTGGTTTACATGTAGCATCAGAGGAATCCTCTGGCACTTATGACTCCATCTAGTTATCTTTTTCCTCCTGAACCTCAACTTACACCACATAAGCATCTGAAATTGTCTACTCAATGGAAGGACCTGGAACATCACAAAGGCTTCATGAAGTTCTAGCAGTCGTTGTGCCGGAATCCCAACATAAGAGGCACTAAGGGGCTGGCATCAAAGCCAGAGCTTTATGTGCCAAGAAGGAAACTCCAAGGGAGCAGGTATCAACTTTCATACAAAAAGGATTCAAACTGCTCTGAGAGCTCCAGACAAGTGGACAAGAAGAATGCCTCAAAGCTGTTATTGGAAAAATGTCAGCCTCGTAGCATATAGTAATATCATGAATCTCTGGTTTTAGCCCCAAGGTGGGAATATGGATCAGCAGGAATTCCAGAAGCGGAGCTGACTAGATTACAGGAATATGACTGCAGTGTGTTAGAAGAAAGTAGTGGGTTCTCTCTCAATACCGCGTACCTCAAGCTCTTGTGTCAAGGATCCACCTCATAAGGTACATGAGAACTCAGCATCAAAGATTTCAACACTGAGACCTGAAGTCTCAAAGTTTTGGCATATAAGAGTGACAGCACAGGGCTTTTTGTTGGTGAACCTACTCCCAAGAACATATCAGGAGGAAGCTCGGTTTGTATTGATGCAGATGGTACACACACACTGTACTCAGCAGCTTCCCTTTTGAAGCAGTCTAGGATGACTGTGTGTCAGACTTTGGTGAGTTTCCCCAGGATGCCTTGAAAAGAAGATGTTCCCCATGTTTCCTCATTACCAAAGTGGCAGATGCTTGCACACTGGACACCTCTGTACTTGCCGGTTAGACTGTAAATGCAACACAGCAGACATACTCATTCATTACTGATCTGCTTCTACCATTCAAATATCCTTTGAAGCCGCTAAACAGTCTTCTTTCTGCCTTAATAGTTACTGTTGAGTAAAAACAATGCAACCAAACACCAAAGCCACTTGTGCCAATTGGTGCTTAAGTACTTACCCATAGGCACTGATGTGATGAAGCCAACCATGGAAACATCAACAACACAGGCACCTGAGTGCAAAACATCTGGGGAAAAACTGGCATCAAAATACTCTGAAATAAGCCTGGAGACAGGCAACAAATTGCTCAAAAATAGGCGCTGAAGCACAAAGACAGGAACTGAAGTGCTGAAAACTGGTCACAAAAGCACTGAAATATGGGTGCCGACCAAAACCACACTGAATCACTGAGGCAAACTGCCAAACAATATATTACTAATCTGGACTGGGCGATAGAGACATTGGAAAGAATACCCACAAGGCAGGCAAAGTAGTCCAAAGAGAAGAGTCATGACTGAAGACAGAGTCAAAAAGAAGCGAGAGGGAAGTTCCAAGGGCAGCAGTTAAGGTCAGATATTGATATGTAAATGTAAGTAAAGGACAGGCAAATTCTGCCATTAGGGACCAGAAATCATCACCAGTCTGTTGAGATTCACTTCTCTAGGAAGCCAACACTCAGAAGTGAAAATACTGGTTGGCTGAAGCATTACAGAATTGACTTCATCATCTTCAACCAGAACCTCCTGATTATTCTGACACTCCCGTAGGCCCCGTTTGCCACTGCTTGCAAGCTTTAGGGAAGGTCTCCGCTACTGGTAGCAGTGCTAACTAGCAGCAAAGTGAAATTAACATGATCATTGGCAGTTTCACTGCTACTGTGAACAGGAACAAAACTGACCAGGATCTTGTTAGCTTCACTTTGCTGCTATGGACTGAGGTATTATAAACATCTGTCACAGACACATTGGCAAGTTATGGTTCTCTACCTTAAGCTCTAGAAATCTACGTCTTTAACACACACAAAGTCTTCATAAATTGATGGCTTTAGCACCTCCCATTCTATCCACCACATGGCAGGAAAGTTCCCTATTTGCCAAAGTAGATTTTTCACCCATTTTAGCCCCACCCATTCCACCAATCGGGAAACTGATGCCTTAAGGCCACCATCACCTTCTGCACTGAAATAATATTTCAAGGAAACAGACACTGCCAGCTATCAGTAATCTGAGTGGGGAGGAAGAAGGACCCATTACCACAGTATCTGAGCACCTCACAGCCTTTAATGTGTATCCTCACAACACCTCTGTGAAGTACATACAATTATCCCCACTTTACAGAGAGGAAACACAGGCACAAGAAAGGCAAAGGGACGCATACGGGGTCACACAGGAAAGTCTGTGGCAGAGCAGGAAATTAAACCCAGGTCTCCAGACTCCCAGGCCAACACTGTAACCACTCGACCGCGCTGAGGAACATTAATTTTAAGGCACAGGGGATGAAGGATTTCGCAGTTCCAGTGAAATACTGTCAACCTCACCGGGTAACCTCCCTTCCTCCGTGCGGTCTGTGAGAACCAGGGGGCGGGCGTGCCCTGGCGTGCGGTCGTTGGCAGCACTAGTAGGTGGGGGAGTGCGGCACCCGGTCACAGACAGGAACAGGAGACCAGCCCTTATGAGGCCATCGCCTGCAACAGCAGCTAGGCTCTTGCCCTGCAGCTGCCTCCACAACCCCTGCCCCAGGTGTGTGTGTGGGGGGGGGGGGGCAGTGAGCGAGGGTACCTCACCCCCCCCCCCCCCTTCAGGCTCAGCCAGGCTGTTCGGGGAGCTGCTGAACTCCCCCCACTGAAGCGCCTGGCAAACTGAACTCATCAGAGCCGACTCGGGGCGAACCGGTTCCCAGCCCAGGCGCAGAGACTGGCCTCACCGCCCCCCCCGCCCGACCGGCCGCCTGCCTAAGGCACAACCCTCCCCCACCTTGGGAGCCGCTGAAACCGTGGGTGTTTAGAACGCTCCGAACGTTCTATTACCTGTCGCCGAAGGTGGTTCACTCCAGTTACACCCCACCCCCCTCCCCGGGCATACGTGTCTGTGTGCGTGCGTGCGTCACTACCCAGCACAGCTGCCCCAGGCGACGCTACTGCGGCGGCAGTCACCTTCCCGGGAAATGCCTCCCCCTCCCTCTCACGCTCACGCTCACGCGGGCGGGCGACCCGCTCTCACCTTTAGGCACGCACAGGGAGAGCAGCGTCTCACCCGGATGTGGCTTTCACGCTGCTCCGCCTCCTGCCGGTCACGTGGCGTTGGGAGCGAGGCTCGCGGTCCCGCGCGCGTTCTGAGCCGGTTGGAGCTGGCGGGCCCAGGGAAGCGGCGGGCTGTACCTGGGGCGCGCGGATAGCCCCTCCCCCGCGCTTCCCCAGGCGCCGCCTGCGGGGCCCGCGAAGGCGGGGGTTCAGTCGACGCCTCGGCGCCCTCGAGGAGGCTGCCCACGAGGCCGGTGGGATGCGGCTGCTGGGGTGAAGCCCGCGCCACGCGTGTTACCTGGGCCCCTCCCCCCCCCCCCGCAGCCGTGGTTAGGCGGGACACAGGACAGCTGTAGCTGGGTACCTGGGAACATCTGTCATGGCGGCGTGAATAAAGTGAACCGGGGGCGGGGAATGATGCACCAAGCTTCTCTTGAGGGGCCTGGTTCTGAGGTGCAGGGGGCCACTGGCTGTGGAGACGACAAGGGCTGGGGTGTCAGGGAGCCGCCAAAGGTGTCAATATGTCTGCCTCTCCTGAGCTTGGCCAAGCAGCACTCTTGGCAGGAAGCCTGTGGGCCCTTGCAGAAAAGGGGTCAAGGAACCAGCAGACATGGGGGACCAACCCACCCTGGAAGAGGGGTGAGCTAAAGAATCATGCCAATGTAGTTTACATAGTGGCTGCGAGGAGCGGAGATGCCCTAGTGGTAAGCGAGACAGAGAGATACACCTCCATTAACTTCTTACTGTTGTATCCTTTTAAATTGTTTTGTTTCGTTATCGTACATTTACTTTAATAAATTACAGCAGCTGACAATAGATAAATAGAAAAGTATAAATCGCACTTTATACCACTTTTTATTAAGCATTATTCATTTTTCCATGAGATAATTACCACTCCCTGCCACAGTGAACCATCCCAGAATACCCCAAATGGTATTTTAGGGTTCTCCCCTTGAAATTAACCCAGTACTGCATCCCTCAAATAACGCCCACTTCCCCATCCCCACTCAATTACACAAATCCAATGGGACATCCCAGCTGTTCCCAAAGCCTAGGGGACTTCCTTCTCCAGCCCCCCTCTATAGCCCCAAGGATCCCACATCTGTCCTGATGTATTTTACTTCCAAAGCCCTTGTTAGTCCCAGAGACCCCTTCCTTACTGCCTTAAATAGTCCGCCTCTCCCACAGTGCTCCAGCCCTCACATTAGTCTCAGAGACCTCTCCCTTATTGCACCAAACTAACAACAACCCCTATTTTAAAATGCAGTTTTGTGTTTGTAATTCAGTTTCTGTCCAAATACGTTTTGACACACATCACAAGTAGAAAATTGATCTAGCAAATAAGAAATTTATTCGTTCGAGCTCACCAAGAAGCAACGCATCTCATACAGCAAGCTCTTTGTTAATTAATTGAAATTCATCTCAAAATGGCCACCTGTGCTTTTAATTTCCACAACAAAAATAAAGAGTTTATATCACACACTTTAACTGAAGGTGAAATGGGATTGTTAGGCTCTGACCCAGAGCTGAGCATTTGTGGTTAAGACAAGGGAGAAACTCTCCTTCCCCAGCTTCACCCAGCACTCCCCTTTAGAAGAAGGAAGCAATCCTTATCATAGGACTAGAAGGGACCTTGAGAGTTCTTCTAACTCAGGCCCCTATACTCAAGACAGGACAAAGTATTACCTAGACTATCCCTGACAGGTGTTTGTCTAACCTGCTTTTAAAAATCTCCTATGACAGAGAGTCCACAACCTCCCTGAGCAATTTATTCCAGTGCTTAACCGCCCTGGCAATTAGGCAGTTTTTCCTAATATCCAACCTAAACTGCCCTTGCCGCAGCTTACGACAATTGCTTCTCGTCCTAGCCTCAGAGGTTAAAGAGAACCTTTTCCCCGCTTCCTCCTTGAAACAACCTTTTACGTACTTGAAAACTGTTATCAAGTCCCCCCTCAGTCTTCTATTCTCCAGTCTTAGTGCTGTCTCTGCTTAGCAGATTGTCATGCACCACTGAAATCCTCAGCACCCAGTCAAATTGCTAGTGTAATGGGTTAACCCTGAGCTAGGGTTAATCCTAAACCAGAGTTTGCCTTGGCCCTTTTAGTGTGGGACCAAGGTCTTGCTAGTGCTGTAACAGCATATTTGTTGCAGAAAAAGAGATTAAGCCTTAGCTAATGTTGAATTAGTATATTTATTGCCAAAGGTATAACTTCAGTGCCTTCCACTTCTGCGCAGTAGAAGTTGTTTACTTGGTTTCTCTTTCCAGAGCTTTTCAACGCCTTTAAAAAACCGCAGCCTTAACGCAGACGTTACCTCTGAATGACAAGCTCCATCCATTTAAGTCTGGAGATTGGGTCTGGATCCGGTCCTTCCAGAAGACCTCGTCTCTGTCAGCCTCGTGGTGTGGACCGTTCCAAGTTCTGCTCACGACTCACACTGCTGTGAAGGTTGCGAAAAGAAACATGTGGATCCATCATTCGCATGTGAAACCTGCTGTTGTTAATGCTAGCCAAGACATTGAGCCGAGTGTACCTGCAGTGAGGTTGCAAAGAACCCCGGGTACTGACCAATGAACCATAGCCAGCTTGTTCAAGCTTGACTGAGAGCCATTCCAGAAACGGTTCTGGTGCAAAAAACCCAAAGAATTATAATGGTGGGCCACATGGAACCCCTTGCCGTCCAACGGCCAGGAAACCCTGGCCTGTTTAGTCTTTTGTTTTTTATGCCACATAGTATTTGCATATTTTAAAGATAATGCCTTAATCAAGCTTTCTTATCACTCAGCTAGATTGTTAAATGTTTCAGATTGTTGGGTTTGTACCCTGATGCCTTCTAATGCTAAAATGGGGTTACCAATGATTCCTGTCCCATTCAATTCCTCTATGGTAACAGGGAGCTTAAGGCCACAACCCTGCAACTGTTATCCCTTTCAGAAGTCCAGAAAATGCGCTGTAACTTAAATGCCAAATACAAGCCTCAGGGTGAGCCCATGAAGAGCGGAGCTCTCATAGGCTCAAAGGGGGGAGTGTAATGGGTTAATCCTGAGCTAGGGTTCATCCTAAGCCAGAGTTTGCCTCGGCCCTTTCAGTGTGGGACCAAGGTCTTGCTAGTGTTGTAACAGCATATTTGTTGCAGAAAAAGAGATTAAGCCTTAGCTAATGCTGAATTAGTATATTCATTGCCAAAGGTATAACTTCAGTGCCTTCCGCTCCTGCGCAGTATAAATTGTTTACTTGTGTGTATAAATATGCCCTGTAACGGTCCTTCGTTGTCTGGACCCACCCATTTCTGTTTGTAGCATGGGTGTAGAATAAAGCTTTGACCATTCTCTACCATTGTCTGCCTCCCTTTGACCAGAGCAAAGAATGAACCAGGAAAGAGTTAATTCTCTTAACACTAGTAAAAGTGGCAAGTAGCAGATGAGTTCCTAGAGGTGCCATTACTATCCCTGACCTTCCTGTAGTTAATTTTAGGCCTTGGCTACACTTGCAGCTGTACAGCACTGTGAGTTAAACCTGCCTTCGTACAGCTGAGTAGGGAAAGCGCTGCAGTCTGTCCACACTGACAACTGACGGCGCACTGTCATGGCCACATTTGCAGCTGTATTGGGAGCGGTGCATTATGGGCAGCTATCCCAGTGTTCAAGTGGCTGCAATGTGCTTTTCAAATGCGGGGGGTGAGGTGGAGTGTGACAGGGAGCGTAGGGGGAGAGAGAGTGGGTTTTTGGGGTACCCACAGACTGTCAACTCGCTATCTCCTAAGTTCACAATCCCCTCCCTCCCCCACTTCTCTCTCACTCACTGAAAGCAAACAGCAGCTGTTTGTTTTTTTCTCATAGACCAGATAAGCAGCCGCTCGCCGAAACGGACCCCAACCTCCCCCTCTCCCCCCCCGCCGCCGCCTCTCTCTTCAAGCAAACGTTTGCTGTCGGCACTCCAAACAGAGCCCCCTGCCTGCTAAAACGCAACAGCTGTTATTCCTCTTGGGTAGATGGAGTACCAGCAGCGCTGTAAGTGCCTTGCCAGTGTGGACGGGGAGTGAGGTACAGCGCTCTGGGAGGCTTTATTGTGCTGTAACTCGCAAGTGTAGCCAAGGCCTTAAACCACTTGACTTGCTTTATGCACTGATAGGCAGTCTGGAAAATCCTCAGCATCTCAGTTTTATTTAAAATGTCTTTGTACACATGATCATTTCTTGCACTCTTACTGAAGTCGGATGTCTTGCTCATCTTGAACCAAGATATTTATCAGAATTCAGTTGTGTTCCTTTGGCCAGCTACCAAAATGCTCGATGCAAGGCTTCTTCCTATCGGTGGCCATAGCTGACACAGAATGTTAAATATGCTTCCAGATGAGCAGTCAGTGTGGAATGCAAATGCCAAGCAGCTGCATTTGAGCTATATTTGAAAAAAGTGGGGTTGCATCTGGTTTCTGAGAATTGCTTGAGAAGTTTTGGGGTAGAGGGGCCGAGAAACACAGGCCTAAGGGATTTTGGGGTAGTGTTGGCAGAATCTCCAGATACAAGTCTGGGGACCCAGACTTGAGCCACATGCACACTGCAAAATGACGGGGCTTGGACCCAAGTTCTAGGGGGACTCGGCTCACCCTGCCCCCATCCCAGTTGGGTCCTAGGACCCAGCTCCTGAGGACTTGTTGACCCAAGTCAGATTTGTGTGTGGAGGGTATAGCGTGTTGGGTTCAAATCTGAGTCTGAGTCCAAATTTACAGTGTAGTGCAGATGTACCCTGGATGCCTTCTCTAGGCAGTGCTTGCAGGTCAAAATTCACTGCCCCTCTTCCCAAATGACACTTCCTTCAGTTGGGTGTGTCAGGGTGGCAGTGCCTCATAAGCAAGGATAGCCTGGTACATCCTGTCACAGAATAAATCACAATTTTCTAATCTTAATAAATGTATGTTAAGCTCTATGATTGCTTAAAACGTGTACAAATGTATCCTTCTAGAAACCCGAAAGTACCACATTCAGTGTAACGGCTGTGTTTAGTTGCAAATCAACATGTTTTAATGTTTTCCAGCCAACGAGTATTAACTGTTCTTTAGAAAACTAACTGAAGTACAAATGCAAAACAAAATTAAAATCTATTATTTAAATCAAGGTTTCGTGCTTGATTATTTAAATCATTTTGATTTAAATCTATCCATCCCACCCACTTACAGAACCATTCACTCCTGGGTGACCAGTTCAACTCTGACCCAGAATGGTAATAAGCAAAAATAGTTACTAGGTAACGGCTGTGATGTGGCCTTGGAAATGAGCTGTATTTTCTGTCCATAAGTACTTTGCAACATGGAGGCCTTGAGGTGGTCCCTTCCAGATCAGCGCAGGGACACCTGTTACTGTGTTAACCCCTTGCACACTATTGTAATAATCTTTTTTACAAAGTATGCCTTGTGAGGTATTTTTTGAAAACTCATAATTAGCTGATCATTATTGTCCTGGTAAAATGTGTGTGCCAACATTGTATGTAAAGTATACGATTCCAATGTATGGTGTTATTAAGACGTATTCCAAGTCTAGGGAGTTGCCAAACCAGTTCCTCAGAGACAAAGGGCAAGCTGAAGCCTCAGCCAAGTGTAAATAAGGTCAAATGAGCCATCACCTGCTAAGTGGCAGCAAAAAAGGGACAGAAGCAAAAAAAAAATCTACATTTTAGCAAGAAAACAGCATGAGGTTCCCATCCACACAGTCTGCCTGTCACCATGTTGCCTGCCTGAAGAGACGTCTCAAAGAAGAAGGACTATAAAAAGGAAGAGCAGACACCCCAAATATTCTCTTCTTTTCTTTCTCTTTTTGGTATTCACAACACCTGACAAAAGAAGCAGTGTTGGACTGGGGGAGGGAGCCTCACTGAAAGAAGTTCAGCCAGTAGTAGTGCTTAAACATGTGGTGAGAGAGACTTTGCTTTGAATCTACCCTAGTTGGTTAAGTTGGGCACTAGTTGCATTTTACTTTTAATTTTTCTTGTAACCAATTCTGACTTTTATGCCTCGTTACTTACGTTCACTTAAAATCTGTGTAGTTAATAAACTTGTTTCATTGTTTTATCTAATCCACTGTGTTAGGAGGGAGAAACAGTAACAGGAAACTTGGAAATGGCAGAGATGCTTAATGACTTCTTTGTTTCGGTCTTCACCGAGAAGTCTGAGGGAATGCCTAACATAGTGAATGCAAATGGGAAGGGGGAAGGTTTAGAAGATAAAATTAAAAAAAGAACAAGTTAAAAATCACTTAGATAAGTTAGATGCCTGCAAGTCACCAGGACCTGATGAAATGCATCCTAGAATACTCAAGGAGCTAATAGAGGAGGTATCTGAGCCTCTAGCTATTATCTTTGGTAAATCATGGGAGACAGGAGAGATTCCAGAAGACTGGAAAAGGGCAAATATAGTGCCCATCTATAAAAAGGGAAATAAAAACAACCCAGGAAACTACAGACCAGTTAGTTTAACTTCTGTGCCAGGGAAAATAATGGAGCAAGTAATTAAGGAAATCATCTGCAAACACTTGGAAGGTGGTAAGGTGATAGGGAATAACCAGCATGGATTTGTAAAGAACAAATCATGTCAAACCAATCTGATAGCTTTCTTTGATAGGATAACGAGTCTTGTGGATAAGGGAGAAGCGGTGGATGTGGTATACCTAGACTTTAGTAAGGCATTTGATACGGTCTCACGTGATATTCTTATCAATAAACTAGGGAAATACAACTTAGATGGGGCTACTATAAGGTGGGTGCGCAACTGGCTGGATAACCGTACTCAGAGAGTAGTTATAAATGGTTCCCAATCCTGCTGGAAAGGTATAACAAGTGGGGTTCCGCAAGGGTCTGTTTTGGGACCGGCTCTGTTCAATATCTTCATCAACTACTTGGATATTGGCATAGAAAGTACGCTTATTAAGTTTGCAGATGATACCAAACTGGGAGGGATTGCAACTGCTTTGGAGGATAGGGTCATAATTCAAAATGATCTGGACAAATTGGAGAAATGGTCAGAGGTAAACAGGATGAAGTTTAATAAGGACAAATGCAAAGTGCTCCACTTAGGTAGGAACAATCCGTTTCACACGTACAGAATGGGAGGAGACTGTCTAGGAAGGAGTACGGCAGAAAAGGATCTAGGGGTATAGTGGACCACAAGCTAAATATGAGTCAACAGTGTGATGCTGTTGCAAAAAAAGCAAACATGATTCTGGGCTGCATTAACAGGTGTGTGGTGAGCAAGACACGAGAAGTCATTCTTCCGCTCTACTCTGCGCTGGTTAGGCCTCAGCTGGAGTATTGTGTCCAGTTCTGGGCACCGCATTTCAAGAAAGATGTGGAGAAATTGGAGAGGGTCCAGAGAAGAGCAACAAGAATGATTAAGGGTCTAGAGAACATGACCTATGAAGGAAGGCTGAAGGACTTGGGTTTGTTTAGTTTGGAAAAGAGAAGACTGAGAGGGGACATGATAGCGGTGTTCAGGTATCTAAAAGGGTGTCATAAGGAGGAGGGAGAAAACTTGTTCATCTTAGCATCTGAGGATAGAACAAGAAGCAATGGGCTTAAACTGCAGCAAGGGAGGTTTAGGTTGGACATTAGGAAAAAGTTCCTAACTGTCAGGGTGGTTAAACACTGGAATAAACTGCCCAGGGAGGTTGTGGAATCTCCATCTCTGGAGATATTTAAGAGTAGGTTAGATAAATGTCTATCAGGGATGGTCTAGACAGTAATTGGTCCTGCCATGAGGGCAGGGGGCTGGACTCGATGACCTCTCGAGGTCCCTTCCAGCCCTAGAATCTATGAATTGCAGTGTTTGGGAAACTCCATTTTGGATCAGTAAGGATGTGCATATCATTTTTATTAATCAAATGACAAACTTTATATAAGCACGTATTGTCCATGGAAGGGCTGGGCAGTACAAGATACACATTTCTGGGGGGAAATCTGGGACTGGGAGTGTTGGGGTGACCCTGCAGAGTAATTCAAGAGTGGCAGGCTGCAGCACTTCCACAATATAGCTGAGAGTGACTGCATGCTGCAGGCTGTGAGTGAGCAGACCAGGAATAGTGGCTACAGCAGCAAAGCTGTGAATAGGCATCCAGGTTAGAGGGCAGGGAGATACAACTAACTCTGGATCTTACCCTGGGTTTGTCACAGTTACTATTCTCTAGGTAAACTGAAGAAGACATTCATTAGGACTGTCGAGCTGGCCTCTTTGTAAGGCTCAAAAATTCACTTTAAAAAGTGTTTGTGTTAATGTCAGAAACTTTATTTTTCAGGTGGATTAAAAGTAAAGTTCTATTATTGGCGGGTAAGTACAGTATACTTAAAAGTATAAAGTGTGTTGGGTTTTGCATCTTTACAAATGTGTTTTTTTTATTTCTTTAGAGGTTACCATGTTGTTTTTGCAGATGGAATAAGCAAGTTCTAGGCAAAAGTCCAAGAAAAAGTAGCTACTACCAAGCTAAATTAGATTTTCACTTACATTTTAAAGCAGTAGTGTAACTATTGGTGCATCACAAAATTTTATATTTTTCATATCTGAAAACTTTGCAGAACTCTGTTTCTTTAGTCTATTTGTATCATTTTGAAGATCTGCATAAATAAAGTCCTGCTCATTACAATTTAAAAACACTTTCCAGACTGTCCAAGACCTAAATGAAAACTTTATTGTGAAGATGTTTTAGGCTGTATGTTATGGGAAGGGGGCTATGTCAGAACTTGGTACAGCAGAAAATAATGTAATCATTTTTGTTTTATATATTACATCATTATCAGAGCTAGAAATATTCCATTCATGTTGCTGTAGGAAATTTTGTGTGTGTCAATGCTTGTTGAATATTGAGAACATAAACAATTTCCACATGCAAATAAAAGCCAGTGTATAATTCTTCTGTATTCCAAATGTAAAGAGAGTTAATACCCTGGATGAATACCTGACAGAAGTAGACATAGGTGTTGGAACCAGGGGTGCTGGGTGTGGTGCCGCACTCTCTGGTTTGAAGTGGTTTCCATTCTATACAGGGTTTATGGCTTGATTAAATGGCTCTCAGCACCTCCACTATAAAAATGGTTGCAGCACCCCTAGAAGTAGATGAAAATATTTTATAGGTAGTTTTAGATAGACTAAGACCATGGTAATTAATGGAGTGTCATGAAAGATTACATTCTAAATAGTCACTTTATATTGACTAATGTAAACTGTACAAAGAAATAAAAGACATGCAAATTCATTCTATGTACACTAAACTATGATAGATTAACCTAAAAAACAACTTCATAAACCATGCAGTCCATATTTCTTTAACTTGAAGTGCCCCAAAATCCCTTCTTAGATACAATATTTAGCAACTATCCTCTTTACAGAAATATCTTCAATTTCTATATCTACATCCTGAAGACAAGGAGTTGTCTCACTCCACTAACCAAAAGCTGTTCACTTAAATCTAATACTTCACAATTTCATGAATGACCCTGAGAGCCTGGCTGGGCAGAAAGTTTCAGTTTCGACATCAATCCTTTAAAATTTAGATTTTAGTAATACAAACCTTTACTTCTGATTAAGTCAAGAAAAAGCTCTCTATTTATATCTGGTGCTTTTAAAAAGATCTGTAGTTGATAGTCCTTCTAGCGTATGAGGTGGTGTTGCTTTGACACTTCTATTCCTTGCTGACTTGCTCTACTTCGTCTGAAAATGATTCTGCTACGACATTTCCATTGCAACTTTTATTTAAAGTTCTTTTAGGAATCCTGTCTCAAGATACTGATTAAATCATCTTGAAAATTTCATTGAGAATATCCCCAATAATGTTCAGAATATTTTCAATTAGAATGAATTCCAAACAAAGATGAGGGAACAAAAATTCACCCCCAAATATTTCCACCATTGCAGTTTTACTGGATGTCTTACATCTATCCTTAATGGACCATCAGCACAAATCATGAGTACTTATTCTTAGCTGCTGCCTCAATTCTGGGTAACTAGAGGAAAGAAAGGAACAAACATCAAAATTCATTTGCCCCTCCTCAGACTGGCTCACCAAGGCCACAACAGGTCCATTTGTGAAATGCAACTGCCGGAAAATGGGAGGAAGCACTGTACAACTTATTTGCTGATTGTGATAAGAAATTGATGTTAAGAGAAATACCTTTTGGAATAAGGTTGGGCAAAACAATTCGCAAAAGATTAATTTTATTGTTTGGCGTCAATATTGCAGGTGCAAATTACTTGTGCTTAGAGTAGAATTTTAGCAACAAGAATGAAAGTGTAACTTTTATAATACATGGTTTATGAAAACTAGGCAGTCCAATAATTACTCAAAGAAGGTATTTGTCAATGATATTTAATTATAGAAACAAATGAACGTCTTCATTTATCTGAATGTTATTGCTGTCTCTCTCCGGGAGCGAAATTTACAGACCATGTCTGCTCTGGCACTTTTCATTACTGATTCAGCCACAGATGGTATTAAGTCAGGTAGTTATGAATGCGGGTAATATCACCCAGCAATATAACTGTCAGGTATGTAGCCACTCATATTTGCAGGTCTACCAAATAAAACTCTACTTCTAATGTTATTGGATTGCTTGATATTTAGGTTTTGACTTTTTAAAGAATAATGAGAACGCTCCGTGGAATAAATATCAGCAATGACTTGCTTATGTTGCTATAGGTTAATTCAGCACATCTAAATGCTAATATAATAAAGAAAGAGTATCATTTCCCTAAGGGCTGGTCTACACTGGGGGGGCGGGATCGATCTAGGATATGCAACTTCAGCTACGAGAATAGCGTAGCTGAAGTCGACGTTTCCTAGATCGAAGTAATTTTACTTACATCGGGTCCACGCAGCGCAGGCTCGCTCCCCCGTCAACTCCGCTTCCTCCTCTCGCCGTGCTGGAGTTCCAGAGTCGACGGGGAGCGCTTCTGGGATCAATTTATCGCGTCTAGATGAGACGTGATAAATCGATCCCCAATAGATCGATTAATACCCGCCGATTTGGCGAGTAGTATAGACGTACCCTAAGACTGACAAAGAAGTGGCTATGCTGATAAGGTGGCTGATAAGGTAGCAAGTATTTCCATTCCATATTTTGAAGTATCTGGAAACAATGGGAGGTCTGAGGGTAATCCTCTTTATTAAAGGTTACTACACTCTTAGTAAGATCAGATCATTTTGCTTCCGTATTATATCTTCGAAACCAGCCCAAGTCAAAAACAATGGAAAGTTTAACCATCTGGCTTCTTTTCAGTGACCAATGGGAAATAAATTGATGGACACAGTCCACTTTGTGGAAGGCAAGTGTCTGTGTCACAAAAAACATAACTGGCACTACCTTGTACTCTTGTGGTCAGTTTCAAGGCAGAGATGAGTAGATATAGATTTAATGGACAAAGACTGAAATACCATCTCACCCCTGAAAACCTCGCAGGAATTTGCAGGGTTGGTGTATAGAAATAAATGGAGCGCAGTTTTTACTGGCCCACAGGAAAAAAATTAGAGGAGGGGAGCCAAGATATTCTATGAATAAATGTTAGTTATCTCCTTCGTGTATACTTTTATTAAGCACAGTGGCATTGGAAAAAGAATTATAGTGGGGGTGCTGAAAGCCATTGGACAAAACTGTAAACCTTGTATATGATGGAAACTACTTCAAGACAGGGGGTGCTGCCGCATCCCTAGTTCCAGCATCCCGATTAAGCACAAAGAACAATATTCAGAGTAAATAAGTTTGTACTGTCTTTGGGGATAAGACCAGAAGATAATCTTTTATAGATCCACAGCAATATCTGAATCCATTTCAAAAGCCACTTGAGGACTTGGAGGTAGCATGCCAACAAATAGCCTGTCTGTCACCTCAGAGACTTTCAATTAGGTTAACAAATAGCTTGTCTGTTACCTCATACCCTTTCAGTTAGGCTGACGTTATGTTTCCCATCTAAACTAATAGCAAGACTTCTGACTTAATTATTTAAATATTATACCATCTAGGAGCCCTAATCGGTCACTAGGATCTCATTGCGTGAGACGATGTAAAAGCACAGAACAAAGTTGGTTCTATTATATTCTATATAGGGTCTTATTCCAAACTCATCACCCTAATATCTAAGTGCCTTCCAGTAGTGTGTTAGCAATGTTACTTCACATCTCTAACAGGTTGTTCTCTCATCCTTTCCCTAGAGGGAGAAGTATCTGCAGTGGATACTATTTTGCTGTGTGTTTATATTAAAAAAGGCAGAGTCAAAGAAATGCACCTTGTACTTGATGTGAAAAGTGGTGAGGTTTATGATGGTCCTTAGTTCCTGGGAAAGTTTATTTCAGTCTCAGACTACCGCTCTGATGAGCCTCACTTTTCCTGACAAGCCTCACTCTTCCTATTGAGAGTTTAATTGTGCCAGATGAATGTAGTTGTTGACCCTGATCTTCATCCTGGAGCTTTACATGAACTTTTCAGTATCCTGGGCCCAGGCCATGGAGCACTTGTAGATAAGGATTGAGACCTTGAACATGATTCAAAATTCTATGGGAAATGAGTTTAGTGAGCGGAGGACGGGTCTGATGTATTCATGGTAGCCTGTGTTGCTAAGGAGATGTGCTATAGCATTCTTCACTTGAAGTTTTCTAAGTGCTGAAAGCTTCATGCCCAGGTATATTGAATTGTTGTAATCCAGCGGAGCGTAGACAATGGTATGAATAACTGAGGCTAGATCTTTGTCTGCCAGGATGGGACGCATTCCCCTAGACAAGTGGCGATGAGAGAAAGCATTACTCATGGATGCTGCTATGTAAGGGCTTAGTATCAGTGAGGAATCTAAGAGTACTTCTAGAATACAGACCGAAGGACTAATTGTGGGTGTGTATCTTCAACCAACAGAGGCTTGAAAAAGTCCCTGTCCCAAAGAGCTTACAATTTAAGTATCAGAAAAGAGACAATGGATGGTATAATGGGGTCTACAAACCCCATAGTGAACATGGAGAGGTGAGGGAGGAAAGTTTCTCCTGTTTACAAGCAAGCAGCTTGATCACACTTGTAGATGCCAGAGCTGCCAAGCATGGAGGTAGGCACCCATAGCTGCAATCAATATAGAAATCAAGACCTGTTATTAAGGGAAGAGTACAGAGTGGAAGAGGGAGGCAGAAAGGCCTGGGATAACAAGGTGGTAACAACCCTGCACCAGGCTGCCTCCAAGAAAACAACCAGGAAACTGAAAGAGACAGCAAGCCCAAAAAGAGAAGGGCTGACAGGCTTAATTGAAGGTGAGAGTCCAGGAAGTGACCTGACTGAGAGCAAACTAAGGAGGGTCAATCAGAAGCTGAGACCCCTTGAGAGAGCACCCCAAGGGGTGGTGACATGGACACAGACAGATGGGATAGGATAAGGAAACAATGAGACAGTATTAGCATAATAGACTATGGTCTCAGCACACCAGCAGCTTTACTGTTGTCTAGTTTTTTGTAGACATCACAACAAGGAGAGTTTTAAGGAGGAATATGTAGAACAATGAAGTGGCTTTGCAGATGTTTACAGGGGGGAGCTCTTCCCAAGTGTGAGGGGCAGCATGAGAGAAAGCATGAAGGTTCTTGTTTGAAAACGTTATTATTACTTTTTTACTGCCGGCATAAATTAAGAGGCTGCTTTTGAAAACCTGGCCCAAAATGACTAAAGCTACAAAATCTCTCCCCCGTGGATCGTTCCATTGATTTAGAACAGTGGTGGGCCCATCGAGGTAATCTGATTGTGGGCCGCGAGACATTTCCCCCGCAGCTCCCAGTGACGGCGGTTTGCCATTCCCGGCCAATGGGAGCTGGGGGAAGCAGCGGGCCACAGGGACGTGCTGGCCGCCCCTTCCCACAGCTCCCATTGGCTGGGAACAGAGAACTGTGGCTACTGGGAGCTGCAAGAGGCTGTGTCTGCGGATGGTCAACGTCAGCAAAATGTCTCGTGGCCCTCAGATTACCCTGATGGGCCGCCTGTGGGTCTCAGGTTGCCCACCACTGATCTGGAAGGTCTTTAGATTACATTAAGTAAAGTAAAAGCCTCTAGAGTCATAAGATTTCAAAACTAGATATAGCAGCGCTTCCTAGTTTTAAGTGGTTTCTGTTCAGTCTTCTTTTCTTCCCCTATGAAGGCTGTTTGGGAGAGATGTTGGCTTGTACATGCTGATATTTGGAGCATTAACTCCACCATTTTTCTCTTTGTTAGAGCACTGATCCTGTCATCTCCCATCTCACCCCATCTTTGTATTATTGGGGTGTTAGCAACCATGCTGCAGTTTAATAATTATGGCCTCTAAGAAATTTCTGTGACCCTCTGTTTTTCTCACCTATGAAGCCCCCTTTGTTCACTTTGCTATGGTTGCAGTAGTGCAAAATGCATACCTGTTGCCAGATTGGTTTTTTGCTAAGCAAGAACATTGCAATCAAACAGCCCTTTCCTCTCCCCGACTGCACCCCAAAAAAAAAAAAAAAAATCACACACGCATGATCAAACCATTGCTCTAAAAAGCAAGCTAATTGACATTTTCCCTCTTTCATGAGAAAAATGCATTTCAGTATTTAGAAATACTACAGGAAACAGTTTTAATTACAAATAAACCAAATTTTAAACTTTTTGTTAACCAAAACAGGCTCTGAGAGCCATTTACACCAACACATTGTAATGTTTTCTTCCCCTTTAGGATGGCAGTTACAAAACCGAGAGGCCAAACTGTGAGTGACATTGTTCTAGTTGGAGCTGTTGGCGAGCTATGAAGTTGCCTCTCGGCTCATCAAGTAGGTATTCTGCTAGAATGATGTACTGTACATGGTATTGAGGGTCATGGATTCCCTTGCGTCCCATGAAAAATTAGTAATATTCCTTGTTACACTACTACGGCCATTACAGCTCTCATGCATCTATCTGGACTAAGCTTGCTGATAAACCAACTTGGTGACTTTGGTGTAAAACCATTGTAAAGAATACACAAGTATTCTGTGGATTTGTAAATATTTTGTGTGTCAGCCAAGGGTTTATTTTTAGTTTCAATTAATCTGCATGTTGGTAAATATCCACGTAAGCAGTAATGTTGTACAGGAGGCTTCTTTGTGAAAACATGTTGAAAATCAGAAGTTTAAGGCTTAGAGTTTTTTGATTTGCAAGACCAGTTCTTTTTAAATGAATTTTTACATGCATCTCCAGAAGCAATTTATGGACAGGCTCATAGTAGTTAAACTGATTTTCCTACAGTATTTGAGTTTTCCTTATTTAATGTTAAAATAAATAAATCCTCAAGTTCGTAGAAATTCTACAGAAAACAATATTGTACAAAGAAATCACCTAGTTAATCATGGAAAACTGCACAAATGCTGAGACTTGGGTTGAGCTGTGAAGGAAATGTACAATTATTCCTGTTTATAGCCATTACAAGCATACTTGCAGCACTTTAAATCAATCAAATCTACTCAGCAAGAACTATGGCTGTATCGGGGAATGGGGAAGCAAACTTTAACGAACTCAGAACTGAAAGATGAAAATAAGAAAGAAAAACTTGTAGCACCTTAGAGACTAACAAATTTATTTCAGCATAAGCTTTCGTGGGTTAGTACCCACTTCATCGGATGCATTTTGCTGACACAGACTAACACGGCTACTACACTGAAACCTATCAGAACTGAAAGGCACAACTGCAAAATATCCTGATATGAAGGAAAGATAAGAAGAATAGTGAGAGGCAAATATGGCTCCATCAGGAGCTCTTTCATGACCTGAAAATCAAAAAGGAATCCCATGAAAAGTGGAAACATGGACAAATTACTAAGGAGGAGTACAAAAGAATAGCAATGAGCATGTATGAACAAAATCGGAAAGGCTAAGGCACAAAATGAGTTACACCTAGCAAGGGGCATAAAAGGCAATAAGCATAGGTTCATTAAATACATTAGGAGCAAAAGAGAGACGAAGAAAATGTAGGTCCTCTACTTAGTGGGGAAGGAGAGTTAAGTACCAGTTAAGAAAGCTAAGGAGTTTGTGCCTATTTTGCTTCAGTCTTCACTAAAAGGGTTAATAGTGAACAGATACTCAACACAATATTAACAACAAGGAGTAAGGAATGGAAGCCAAAACAGGGTAAGAACCGATTAACGAATACTTCAATAAGTTAGATGTATTAATTTGGCAGGGTCTGATTAAATACATCCTAGGACATTTAAGGAAGTAGCTAAAGCAATCTTAGAACCATTAGCAACTACCTTTCAGAACTCCTGGAGGATGGGTAAGGTCCCAGAAGACTGGAGATGGGCAAACATAGTACCTATCTTTAAAAAGGGGAACAAAATGGACCTGGAGAATTATAGACCAGTCAGCCTAACTTGAATACCTGGAAAGATACTGGAACAAATTATTAAACAATCAGTTTGTAAGTACCTGGAGTATAATAGGGAATACCCCGTACGGCTTTATCAAGAACAAATCATGCCAAACCAACCTAATTTCCTTCTTTGACAGGGTTACTGGCCTAATGGATGGAGGAAAGCAGTAGATGTGATTTGTCTAACTTTTAGTAAGGCTTTGTCATGTGGGACTGTGTCATTCTCATAAGCAAACCAGGGAAACATGGTCTACATGAAATTACTGTAAAACAGTTGCAGAACTAGTTAAAAGACCACACCCAAAAAGTAGTTATCAATGGTTTGCTGCCAAACTGAAAGAGTGGCACCCCAAAGGGGTCAGTCCTGGGTACAGTACTATTCAATATTTTTGTTGTCTTGGATATGGACTGGGGCGTATGTTTATACAATTTGCAGGTGATACCAATCTGGGAGGGGTTGCAAGCACTTTGGAGGACAAGATTAGAATTCAAAACAACTTTGAAAAAATCGGAGAATTGATCTGAATACTGTACAACAAGAAATTAAATAAAGACAAGTGCAAAGTACTACACTTAGGAAGGAAAAATCAAAGGCACAACTATAAAATGGGGAATAACTGGCTAGGTGGTAGTAGTACTGGTGAACAGGAGCTGGGGGTTATAGTGGATCACAAATTGAATGAGTCAAAAATGTGATGCAGTTATAAAAAAGGCTAATATAATTCTGGGGTATGTTAACAGGAGTGTCATATATAAGATATGGGAGGTAAATATCCTGCTCTAACTGGGACTGGTGAAACCTCCATTGGAGTACTGTGTCCAGTTCTGGGTGCTACACTTTAGGAAGGATATGGACAAAATGGAGAGAGTCCAGAGGAGAGCAACAAAAATGATAAAAAAAAAGATTTAGAAAATCTGACCTTTGAGGAACAGTTAAAAAAACTAGGGATGTTTTAGTCTTAAGAAAAGAAAACTGAGGGGAGACCTGATAAGTCTTCAGATATGTTAGGGGTTATTACAAAGAGGACAGTGATATATTGTTTTCTATGTCAATTGAAGGTAGGACAAGAAATAATGGGTTTAATCTGCAGCAAAGAAGATGTAGGTTAAATATTGGGAAAAAACTTTCTAACTATAAGGGTAGTTTAGCTGGAATAGGAAGCTGTGGAATCCCCATCACTGGAAGTTTTTAAAAACAGGATAGACAAACACCTTTCAGGGATGATCTATGTTTTCATAGTCCTGCCACAGTGCAGAGGGCTGGGCTTCATAATGTCTTATGGTGCCTTCCAGCTCTACATTTCTATGATTCTTTAAATTGTAGCTCTGTGTACACAACTTTTCTTGGACTTGAGTGAACAAAGATAGATATAAATTTTCTCCAAACCAGGCTCCAGAACTATGAATTTTTCTTAAAAATAATTATTTTGAGGACAAAACACCCCTATTTCAGCATTTCCATCTGAAATCATTGCACTTTTTCCTGTTAAGTTTTCTTAGAGTGTTAGTAGGCAAAGTTTACTTGGACTATCCTGAAATATGAATTTTGTTTTTAATATATTAAGTTATTCCTCATGAAAGATGCCAGGTTAAAATTACTGTAATTTTAGGATGATGTCCATCCTGACTCCATTGAAGTCAATGGGAGTTTTATCTTTAACTTCAGTGTGATCAGGATTTTTTCTCTTTTTTGATTTCCAGAATATCTATAAGAAGATAAGCGCATCCCACCAATTTCCTTAACACACTTTTGTAGTGACTACCATTAAGGAGTGAGGGGGTAGTTAAGGCTGTAGGGTCACTTTAACTTTAGTGTCTCAGAGTGCCATCATAAAAATCACCAGCACTGTAACTGGGATTATGTGCCTTTGTTTAGATTGTTAAAATTCCTGAGGGAATTTAGTACTACTGAAATTCAGACTAATAGCACTGGATTTTACACAAATATACACTCGTCTGTGCAGTCATGCAAACTACCCACACGCAGCTTTCTCCAGTCATTTAATTCTTGACCTGTGACATTCCTGGAAATCAGTCCTGGGCCTCTCATGAATAGACACTGACATGGCACTAAATTGTACAGTAATTTGAAACTGATATGAATACATGGGTACTATGACAAGACTGCCAAACTCAGTTTCACTAGTGATTGGAGTCACGATTTGAACTCTGGTCTCCAGGAGTGAAAAGCATGGAAAATACAATTTTGAAAACCACTCACGTCACATGGCAGAAATAGTGATTAAGATACAGAGCACTTTGAGGACTTAAGAATGTATTTATTTTTGTATGTTTATTCTTTCACGTCCACAGAAACTTTACAAGAAGCTACCATTTACCTAGTTTTTGTTGGCTGGGTTTAGATTGGTAGGATTTGGCCTCTTGCTGCCCTCTGCTAGCAGTTAAGAGAAGTGTATGGGATAGAGCTCAGAAGCATTTTTAGGTTCAACCCTGTATGTGGAAAGGGGCATGACTTGACAGAAATTATGTGTCTTGGCAAGAAGGACTATGGATGGAACAGTTTTGGCCAGCTAACTGTTTTTCTGTTCTATACAGTCAGAAGACAATGACTTTTCTCCTTTGATACCATAAATCTTAAATTTAAAACATTAAGAAATAAAAATTACCTCAGCACAACAAAATGGATTAACTATTTTCAATTATGCATCTTAGTCTGACTACTCTTCTAGCCACAATATAAGTTTTGTTGCACCAAACCAATTAGCCTCCTTAGAGGCTAGAGTTCAGAATCTATACAAGAGATTTTCAGATCTTTAATTAAAACTTTTCTAGCCCTTTTCCTTGCAAAAATTGTCTTGAAAGTTGGAACTGATATAAACTAATGACTACTGTTGAAAGTAACTTGCAGTAGGGCTCTATTTCTGCAGCAGAAGATTGAATGGATGAGCTAACAAGTGAGTTTGTGTCTATCTGAAGACTATTTTTGCCAACACTTCCCATAATCTTTGGGCCAGCCTGTATATAATAGTGGAATAATATTAGACAGGAATTGTTTATGAAAGGGGACGTGAGAAAACATTTGTTTTGTAGGCCTGATCAAAAATTCCAAGAGTAACTCTGCTTGTTAAAAATTGCATCCTCCCCTGAGGCAGGAACTAAGGCAGCCACTGCTCATTGAGGATGTTGGAGCCTTGTGAGTGTGGTCAATATTGCCATGACAACTACTAGAGAGGAACTCCATTCCTGTACCCCCACCAATACTTCTAGGTGCATACAGTGCCAACTGTTTACTTCTTCAGCAGCACACAAACAGCAGAGACAGCAGCATCACACTGCTGCACCAAGTGGGAATCCTGCAACCATTGCGGCAAACCCCTCTAGCCAGTACTGGAAATAAACTGGGAGTCCCACTCTACCCCACTGTCTTGGATGGAGATCTACACTCCTCCAGCCCCTCACACCAGCTTGGGAGACGAATAGCAGTCAAGGAGACCTGCCCACCTCATAATCTAGAAGGGCGCAATCAGTATTGGTGACAAACAATGTGCAAAAGAAAGCTCTACATAGAGTTAAAATAAAGTTCATAACATGTTAGCGTTCAGTAAGATTTATTTCCAGAAATGAGTAGCTAGAAAGTAGTAATAGTCAGCCATGTCTCTCAAGTCCTAGGTAAATTAATGTATTTTTTATTGATTTAGGAGCATTTGGTGCTTCTGGTTAAAGTGGTTTAGTGAAGAGTATATTTTTTATAAGTGGGGTGGTTGTATTTGATGGAAGGGGGAAAAGGAAACTGTGGATGGAAGGAACAGTTGAAAATGTCCACATTACCATTTAAAACAGCAAAAATCATGACATTCATTGTTGCATAGCACAAATATTGCATTATTATGTTTGTGCACCCAATGAACATGTGGTGAGTCCTGGTAGCTGTGAATGGCTAGAAATAATTTTGTGCAATTACTGTTTTTACAAATAGCAAAAACTCCAAAACCCCAGTTATATCCATGTGGGGAAGCCTGTTTTCTAATTAGACGCATTTAAATATCAGTCCAACTACTGTACAAAAATTTCATTACAATATGAAGTATTAGTATGGCTCATTATTTTTTATGGAAAATAATTACAGTCCTATGTTTGCTAACATGATAGACAGTTTAGTAGAATTTGCTGCTGCCAAGCATAAAAACACACATCAGTGAAGGAGATTTTTTTTGTTAACACATTCATAAAACATCAATCTTAAAGTTACTAATGTGGAAATAATCACAATAAACAAACCTCCCATTTGTATAAGTTTAGACCCTAAAATCTACACTCCGTTTTTACTCAGACAAAACTATCATTGGACCAAATGTCGGAAGGTGATGAGCACATACTAAGCATACACAGATCTTATTGATTTCAAGGAGTGTTCTGGCTAAGTAAGGACATCAGGATATGGGGATTAGCCTGTTTCTCAGTGGGTTGGTTTTTTTCTATTGTTTGGCTCAGTAATAGGATGTCCCTCCAGTCAAAGTCCTTATCCCCACCTAAAAAATGGTATTTGTAATATGGAATAAATGGTTAATATGAGCCAGAAAACTTAAGTATAATATTAGGCAGTTTATAAGAACACTTTTTTTCCCAAAGGTTCTTTAAGTTTTTGGCAATTAATTTTACCAAAACATGTATTTAAAAGTGCACCTTTTAGGTTTATGGTCAGATGTTTCAGTTGGCAAAATCTGATGGCCACCAATGTAGGCAAGTTTTATTAAACACTCACTGATGGAACTTTCACACTGTATACATTCATAACATCAGAAAGTTATGTCATGACCTTTTGCATCATCATAACCATTAAAATGCCAATATTAGTTGCAGAGAATTACTGGAGGTAATCATGGCGTTCAAGAGAAACTATACTGAACACCTGGTTTGGCTTGGCATCTAACAAATTCTAAGAGTTTAGTTGCCAGATGTTTGTGGAACAACTTATGCATGTATGGAAAACTTATAGTTTTCATTTGCATGAACTATTACCAAACCTTTAAAGTAGTGGAAACATCTGTCTTGTGAAAATATGAATTAAGGAAAGAGTCTACATGGGAAAAATGAGATTAAGATTGGCAGGGTCATTCATGAGAATTTTGAATTCAATCTGATCTGTACATTGGAATATTGTATGAACTGTAAACACATACTAGCTGTACACAGACTACATACCATAGAGATAATCTCAACAGTTATCTTCTTGAATGAAGAGCAGAAAAAACAGAATTACATATAAAAATGAGAAAAGATGCTGTTTTATAAAAGGCCGCTACCCTTATATAATAATTATAGATTTTACCCATTAGATAATTACAAAAAAATGTATATTTCTAAAATGAAGTAATTGGTGCTATATGTGCCTTCTTCCAAAGAGTTTGCTTACTTTTCTAGATTGCATGCTGCAACCAGTGCATTTGAAGGGACACTTTCATTGTTTCAAATGGTAAGTAAACTTTAAAGTTAATTTTCCCCACAAAACTTAATGTTACATATATTGTTAATTTATGAACAGGGATCCTTTCAAGGTATTATTTTGGAAAAAGCCTTAGGGCAGAGAGGCAACAGAAGGTGAAAGGCCAATCATTAAGAGGGACAAACTTTAAAAAATATTACTTTGAAAATTATTAAAGTAGTATAACAAATTGAGGGAAATAATTTCTGTGTATTCAGTTTGCATATAGTTGGTTTCACTGTTCCTTGAATATAATCAATTTCTCCTTTGATTTGCATGGGTATTTCACACGTCAGATGAAAGATATTTTTAAACAGGGAAACATCGTTGTAAGACCATAGACATTGGCAAGTACAGCACATGGAACTTCTGTATTCGTTTTTTTAAAAGTGGACTAATTTCAAACTCGCTGTGTTCTTGTAAGATAGATACCACTGAATCATAGCTCACTTTCTGTCTGATAAGCAAATAGGCCCTTCTGTTGGGTTTGCCTTGCCTTCCATTCCCTAAGGTGTTAGAGTTTTTTTATGTCCTTTGCATATCAAATGGAGTAGATGTTGAGAAGATATTGCTTGATGCTTATGCAACTTCACTTAAAGTCAACTAGTGTCTTTCCATTGACTTCAGTGCAAACTGGAACAGGTCCTGGACTGGGATACTTTACACAGCATATTCCCATGAGTATATCTAAACACATGGAGATGATATGATAATCTGTAACACGGATCCATTTAGGAGAACAGTGTCAAGTACTTTAAATCCTAAATTTGCTTGCTTGCTTTAAAAAAAAAAGTTATTTCTTGCTCTAAAGAGTTTTCTATCTACTTCTTGGACAAGATCTGTCAGATCGATACTGGATGCCTTTATGTCAATAGAGTCATATCGGGAAGGAATAAACACAAAGTAGTCTTTGGTTAAATTCCATCTCTAAAAACGTAGATGTGTTGGAGAAGTGGGATTGCCTGAGATTTTTAATGCTTTCTTATGGAGTAGCAGGTGGCTTATTTTAAGTTGGCAGTATGGATTTTTTTAAACAGATGGTAAATGTGTGTAATGGAGTTGGCTGTAGTTGCATTCCCAGAAATCTTGGAATTGGTACATTTTACAAATTAAAATATGAAATTTATTTTAAACAAAATTTCAGTACAAACTGGCTTTTGAAAGTGTACACTTGCTTATAATGTTTGTAATACAAAGACTACAATGCTATGCTAAATGAGAAAGAAAGTGAAAATGACTAGAAACAGAACACTGTAGTCCCAAGGTCTACACTGAGTAAAGTGAAAAATAAAAGCATGTACAGTAGCTCCTCCCCCTCCCACCTGTGGCAGATTTAGAGTTAGTGAGGCCCTGTGCTCAGCTTCATTTTTGGGGTCCCCCTGCGGGGGGAGCATTCTCTCTTATCTCCCCCCTCCCCCCGTTTTTCATTCTTTTTTTTTCCATTCTCCTCCTGGGGCTCAGGGTGGGGTGCAGGGTCTGGGAGAGAGTTAGGGTGCAGGAGGGCGCTCAGGGTGGGGGTGTGGGAGGAGGCTCAGAGCTGGGGCAGGCAGGAGGTGCAGAGCACTTACCTGGGGCAGCTCCTGTTTGGTGCAGGGGGTGTGCAGGTGGCTCTGCGCAGCGTGACACCGCCCCCATGGCCACGATTCTGGGAGCCGCGATTCTGAGAGCTGCCCCCACCCCCACCGACTGGCAGGGCCACCTGGAATGCAGATGCATTAGGGGCTGCAGGGCCCTGGGCTAAGGGGGCTCCTGGGAACAGGGGCCAACTTTGGCCAGCGCCGGTGGGTGCTCGCGCCCCCCCCCCCCGCCCCTGCCCCAACTCCTCTTCCGGCCCCGCCCCCATTCCAATCCCTTCCCCAAATCCCTGGGTGCACCACCCTCATTTCCCATCCACCCCCTCCCTCCCAGGCTTGCCGCCCGCTCAGGGAAGGAGGAGGAGGCAGAGCAGAGGTGAGCTGGGGTGGGGGGGCACAGGGAGAACTGATTCCCGTGGCAAGCCTGGGAGGGAGCGGGGAGAAGCAGAGCTTGGTGCGGCGCTCAGGGGAGCTGGGGTGGGGAGCGGTTCCTCCGTCCCCCCCCCCCAACATCCTGCGGCCACCCCCCGCAGCTCACCTCTTCTCTGCCTCCTCTTCCTTCCCTGAGCGCTCTGCCGCTTCTCCCCTCTCCCTCCCAGGCTGGGAGGGAGGTGGAGGGGAAATGCGGTCAGCGCACCCAGGGGAGGGGGCAGGGATTTGGGGAAGGGGTTGGAATGGGGGCGGAGGGGTGTGAGCACCCACCGGCGCCGGCCAAAGTCGGCGCCTGTGCCCGTGGCCCCTTTAGCTCAAGGCCCTGCAGCCCCTAAAGCCCCTGCGTTCCGGGTGGCCCTGCCTGCCGAGGGAGCAGGGGTAGCTTCCCCGCTCGCTCGCTCCCTCCATCCTTCCCAGAAAGTGCTAAGCACCGCCAAACAACTGTTTGGTGGTGGGGGAAGCCCTGGGAGGGAGGGAGGAAGGGAGGCGGAGGAGGCGGAGAAAAGGAACTTGTGCAGTGCTCCCTTGTAAAGTCAGCCAAACGACGTTATAAGGGAGCATTGCGCAACTTTAAATGAGTATGTTCCCTAATGGAGCAGCGACGTAACCTCAAAACAACGTTAACCGGGACGACATTAAGTGAGGAGTTACTGTAGTGACAAATTGTTTATTTAAAACAGTTTTAAATAAACTTAATTTAAGTAATATATATATTTAAGCATTATATATATAGCTAGCAGTTTATTTTAATATTTATTTTGATAGTCCTCTTTAGGTAATTAACTAATAGAATATGGACCAGTGATTAGTCCTGCTCCAGCTCTTTTGTGCTGCTCCATCAGTGCAAAGCAGCTGTAAAGCTGGAAGATCTGGGAATCCTTGGGCTAGAACAGTTTACACCACAAACTAAGTCAGAATATCCTTCAAGATGCCTTAATTTATGCTGGAGACTGGATCACTTTCTGGATCAGGCAAACATAAAGGTGGCTTGAAGTCAACTTTGCTCCACTCCAGTCTTTTTTATGAGTGCTCCTTGGCTGGGCCATAGGATCTGAAAGAATGGCTCTACCATAAGGTGTTTCACTAGATAATGCCAATGACACATACAGCAATGCTTAAAGGAAGTGTCATGGTAAAATACATCAGTGTTACCTTGTTCAACCCCCACGTTTGCTTCTTGTATTTACCTCTCATTTTATAGTTAAATTAGTAAGGTTTTCAGGGTAGGGACTTTATTTTTGTTATATTTGTTTAATATGATGGAACTGGTGTTCCAGGAGCTACTGCAATACAAACAATATAGCTAACTAACATGCACTGCTGAGTTTTGTTTGGACTTTGGGGTTTAAATGGAGCACCCAGAAATCAAGGTGAACCTTAGCTGAAACCACAAAGTTTGGTCTAGATTCAGGTAGAGACATTAAAACTTCACACAGTGTCCACGTGACACTATAAACCAGCACAGCTCTGATCAAAATTTGTCAGGCTCACCAAAAATGTGTAAATTTCAAATAATCTTTTGACAAACATGGCTTGTATTTTGAAACAAAATTCTAAACCAGGTGATATTTAGGTTTTGTTATAAACGTTTTGAATAACTACAATGCTACTTTCACTATTTTAAAGTCATTGCAACAGAAACTTTTATTAATGCTACTATTATTAAAATGATTTATCACAAAGGAGATTAAGCAACAAATAAATTGTTATATAGTTTTCATATTGTGTCTGACCTAAATTCATAAAAGTAAGGAATGGAGGAGGCTGAAACTGTTCTTAATCTGACTGCTGACTCTACCATCTTGTTTTGTATTATAGGAGTATATAGTACCATGTATAAGATCACCCACTACTTTGAGAGCTTTCTAATATCTAGGCACAATGGTATTTGTTAAAGATGAAGGTTGTAGTCATAATTCTAAAAGAAAATATATTGCCCTAGGTCTACTTGTGCAATTTGTAGTAATGCCGGTTGGTTTGTGCATGCTAATTTAGTCTATGGTCCTACATGTTGTTGTTTTAGGCTTAAGCAAGACCACATCACTTCTAATATATCTTTTAAAATGTCCATTAAATTTATATTTCGTTTTTTTAAAAAGCCACATGTTATTTAATTAGTTTATGTGACTAACCATTAAATGAAGTGGTTAGTGAACAAAATGGAAAAATATATGTACAAATTGTAGCTGCTGTTTAACTTTTTGATTTTGGTCTCTAAAAATACCATCTATCAGCTTTCTCAATTCTGGGTTTTAGTTCCTTAAAGTAGAACTTCCACTCGTAAAGAATTTTTACCCCTAAAGGCAGCAGTAATGAAAAAGCATGAGCCAAACACCTTACTAGCCTTTGTATGCCATTCTCTGCTGGGGATAAATATTGCTCTCTGAACATTCCAGTCAGTGTGGCTTGACCATGGCTCATGAAAGAACTCTATTGCTATCTCTCAATATGAACTCTGGGCATCCTTTACATGGAATGGTGTTAGAGTTCCTCATCTTCCATGGTTACCAGAGAGAACCAGGATGTGTTACAGCAGGGAGCTTAATAAGTGTAGGAACTTCCTGGTTAGGGAGTTCTCTGGTTGCTGCTTAAAGCACAGCTCATTATGTTTGTGTCCTCACACTACATGGTGTCAGAAGTGGGTGAATGCTCCTCCTTTAGAGAAAGGGAAAGGACAGAAAGAGAGCCCCAGACTGTCAGAGCAGTGAGTGCAGAAAGTGGACCAATAGTACAAACGGCTATGTTAGAGAAGTGTGATTTTTGGCAACTCAGGAAGCTACCCTTGCTGAATCTGTGAATGTGAACAACAATTCTGTATGGCTTCTAGTTTAGCAAAGAAAGCACATGTATACCAGGTACATGCCTGGGGTGGTGATGATGATCTCTTATTTGCCACAAACACAAAGAGCTGTGCTTTAAGCAGCAACGAGAGAATTCCCTAACTAGGAAGTTACTACACTTATCAAGTTCCCTGCTGTAACAGATCCCGGTTCTCTCTGGTAACCCTGGAGGACGAGGAACTTGCTTCAATACCTCTGTTAGTCTATAAGGTGCCACAGGACCCTTTGTCGCTTAATGAGACAGGATAATTGTTGTCAGAAGAGACACCAGTTTATCTGCACAGCTTCAGTGAGACCCGGCTCTCACACCAGCAAAAACAATAGCAAATGTGAGAATGCAAGAAACCATAAACAGAAAAACAGCATTGTGACTTGCATGCTAGCAGCATAGGGGAGACTGCATCAGACAATATTGACGCATTAAAAAGATACAAATGTGAAAGAAGCAATTAGACCAAATTTACAACATAGGAACAGTACATGACTAGTAAATGGGTGATTTAAGAACCTTAACAGGAGGGAATCTTGGAAAAGCTGTGAAAAATATGGCAAAACAGCAAGTCAGAGCTGGTAACAATATCCGGCAAAGAGGCAGAATGAGGGCGATGCCAAAACATAGGAAACTTTGCAATAGTATGCAGGTCACCAAGAGCAGTAATCCAAGAGGGAGTGTTGTTGTCGGATAACAATAAATCCATATTTCTAGGGACTATATCCTCAATATAACAGAAAACTCCTTGGTACATAAGCATGAATCTAAACAGTCTAAACCTTATATTAAAAATTGGTACTGTGGTAGCAGTCACTGGAAAAAAATCAGTTCTAGAGTGGAGATCTCCAAATACAATTTTATGTGGCACTACTAACAATCCATTTGATAGCAAAAAGAAAATAAGAAAAGGAATACTTGTGGCACCTTGGAGACTAACAAATTTATTTCAGCATAAGCTTTCATGGACACCCATAGAAAAAATTGTGGGTGCTTAGCACCCACCGGCAGTCAGCTCTTCCCCCTCCCCACAAGAGGCTCCCACCCGCCGGCGGCCTGCCAGTCAACTCCTCCTCCTCTCTCCCAGGGCCTCCCACAAACTGCGATCAGCTGCACCACAATATGCAGGAGGCACTGGGAGGAGGGGCGACTGAGGACAGGGTGCTTGGGATAGGGGGCAGAACTGGGCAGAAAGAGGCGGGGCAGAGGTGGTAAGAAGCGGGTTGTGGGTGGGGTTTGGGGGAAGGGGTGGAGTGGGGGCTAAGCACCCCCGGGTCAAGGAGGAAGCCAGCGCCTGTGCTTGCTAGGGAAAATCAAAGGAGAATTAAAGAAAATGGAAGATATGGGCATTATTTTCTAGATAGAACACCTGACTGGTGTGTGGGGATGGTTGTAGTACCAAAGCCCAATGACAAAATCCAGATGTGTAGACTTTACCCAACCTAATGAAAGTGTGTGCAGAGTAAGACACGTGCTTCCCATAGTTGACCAGACATTAGCTCAGTTATCAAATCTTTTCAAAGTTACAGCATGCTCCTGGCAAATCCCTCTTGCTAGCAGTCTATGCCACTAGCTATATTTAACACCCCATTTGGAAGTTACTGTTTAATTTGTCCTCCATTTGGCATATCGTCAGCACCAGAATGTTTCCAAAAAGAGAATCTCTCCACCATGTCAGGTTTGCCTGGCATCTTTTGCCATGCAGATGATGTGTTGGAATATGGCAGATATAAAATGATCATCATGAGCAACTACTAGAAGCTGAGACACACTTCCAAAAAGCTTGCTTCACTCTGGATGAGAAATATGAATTTGGAAAAGAACAAATAAAATTTGTAGGACACTATTAGCAAACAGGTAATTTCAGCAAGATTCAGACAAAATGAAGGCATTACTCAAAGATGTTTCTCTTATAAGAAGATTCCTGGTTACGACAAATCTGGGAAATTACCAAATTTATCTCATTTAACAAAGCCCTCTAGAGATCTCCTTAAGGGGCACAATATGTGGAGCTGGGGTAGACCACAACAAAACAACTGACATCTCCACCTGTTTCGGCACAATATTCAGTAAACTATCTGACAACAATAGCAATGGATGTTGTGATGGGTTGCCCCTCTTAGGATGCCACCTGATGAACTGAGATACCACTGAGCCCGCCTGTTCTGCCAGCCTGGGCATTCTTTTGACCTGTCTTGCTGAGCCAGGTTATTAAGCCTCCTCCAGCACACACACACAGGCAGAGCCACACCCAACTGCAGAACAACACGGGCACCGAGATCAGCTCTGGGAAGATTCAGCTTAAGGGACTTGCCCCAGCACTCAGGTGTCCACCTCCCTTGGAGTGCAGACACAAAGGTCTATTATGAAATCCGCCTCCTCCCTCAATGTGGAGAAAGGTATGCACAGCTTCTTATCCCCCCCCCCCCCCAATTATGAATTGTACAAACTGGGTTATATTATAAAAAAGAAATAAGTTTATTAACTACAAAAGGTGAATTAAAAGTGAATATAAGAGAGAGAAGAAAGCAGATTACTGAGCAAATAAAACAAAATATACAAGCTAAGCTCAATGTACTTAAGAAACAGGTTACAAAATATTGACTTTAGGCAGAATGTAGCGTTTCTGTAGCTCAGATTTCCAGTTATTTTCTTACAGACTGGACCCCTGTCTCACTCTGGACTCACCCCTGCCTTTCACTTCAGGTTGTTTTTTTTGTCTCTTCAGGTACTTTCAGCAGTCTTTCTTCTTGGGTAGGCCAAAGAGGAGAGTCTTGTTTGCCTTCCTCCCCACCCTTAAATAAGATTTACATAAGGCGGGAATCCTTTTTTCCCCAAACTTGACCCCCCTTCCCTTTCAGTGGAAAGTCCCAAGAAGTCCAAGATAATGTTTCGTGTCAGATGACAAAGCCACCTGACCTAGTAGTGTTACAGTTATGTCCCAGGACGCCTCCCAGGAGGGAGAGAGATTAGTATCTTCACAGTCTTGTTGTTTCTTCCTGATGGCTCATCAAATGTGATGGCCTGTCATCTGGTGGGTATCTTCCCAATACACACCCAGTTGTAATTGTTAAATAGTCCATATTCCTAACTTTAGATACAGAAATGACACGTGCATACAAATTGGATAATCACATTCAATAAATCATAATCTTTCCAATGATACCTTACAAGACCCATCTTGCATAAAGTACATCTCAGTTATGTCATATTCATATCATAAGCATATTTTCATAAAGAATATGGAGTGAAATGGCACACCTTCCCCCTGAAATTACTGCTAGATGACTAGACACTGACCAATGCAGAGGCAGTATACCTAAAATCCCTTTTTGGCGTTGGTTATGCAGCCTCCAAGTGTTATCAAACACTGTAAAGTTATCCATAGGTGCTTTTGCAAAGTTCTAGGTTTCCGTTCCCTGGTTGCCTGAAAACATTTTGGTGTGTAGCATTGCGAAAATAATGCAGATATCAATATCTTTTAAAGTGTAGGTGTTTTGGCATTTCACCACCAATGCCATGAGGCAGTGTGCCTCAGTTTCCCCTTCCACACAGCACTCTAGATTGGTTATGCTTTCTCTGCTGTGCCAAGTTCTAAGCCTGTTTACAGGTACTAGTTGAGAAGCAGTATTCTCATAGGACTTTCTTGTTACCACTCCTAGTCTGTACCAACGATTTTTCCAAAAATCATGCATGGCATATATTTTTAAAGTATTTACCACCAGTATCAAATTCTTTGTCTTAGCCCACAAAGTGTGCAGTAAGAGTACAGATGATGCAGTTTTCTTTCAACATTGAACACACAGCAGGGAAAACACTCAGCCACAGACACTATCTAGAGCCCCAGTTCAGCAGCCACTAAATGGAAAAAGAAAAGACATTTGAGAAAGATGTCCATGTCTACAGTGACCTTGTTCTGGCAGTAATTCCAGCATCTGCCAGCTGACTTAAGCAAATTAGAAATGAACAACTAATGGGTGAGACTTGTCAGAAACTGACTCAACTCTGTTACGTCACTGACCCATATAAAGCACTCCTGGTATATCGGTCAACACCCCTTGCATCTGGATTATCTCTAGCAGAGCTTCTGATGCAAAGACGACTAAAGACTTCTATCTGCAGCACTGATACAGCTTAAACCTAAGTTGCCCAACCTAGAGGAATTTGAAAATTCAGCAGCAACAAAAATTCACTGTGCAGCACAGAACAAAAGCACTACCTGCACTGAGGCCAGAGAACAAAGTTTGGCTCAAAAGCTCCCAGACACTTGGAAATGTTCAGAACTTGTCAGAAACTCCTCTGGGGAAGTCCATAATGTGGGATCTGGGAATCAGATTCATCTTCAGTATTTCCCAACACAACAAAGAGAGGATCTGGGACCTACAGATACTCTGTTGGGAAGTGAGCTCCCTCCACAGGAAACTCCATGCACAAACAACATGAATGAGAATACAATTGGGAAGACTGATCAGACACCCCTCACCCCCAAGAGACTTGATCTTTAGAATACTGTTCAGAACTATTTAAAAGCAATTGGAAAGAGGAAATAGTCACTAATTTAAAGGAATTTGAGGTTTTAAAATTGTGTATATATTATTGTTGTTTTATTAAAATTGTAATCCTTTATGATAAAGAAAGGGTGATGTGGAGTGGCTATGGAATCCTGGTCATCCACAGTTACCAGAGAGAACCTGGATGTGTTGCAGTGGGGAGCTTAAACATAGGAACTTCATGGTTAGGGAGTTCTCTAGTTGCTGCTTAAAGCATGGCTTTACATTACACTTCATACAACTATGATCCTATGGTCCAGTCAAATATTATGGCATATTTTGGTTGTGCTTTGGATTTTTTTTTTGTGCTGCTTCAGTACCTCATATTTAGAAGGACTCTAGCTTATTGACACTTGTTCTGTATTCTCAGTACCAGATGTTACTTCTCTCTGTCACCGGATTTTTTTTTTTTTATTTATTTTTTTACAGGTATGGTATCCATGAAGAAAGAAGACTGATCAGTGATCTCAAACCATCTGTGTGTGCTAGAATTATATCCAGGACTGCCAACCTCATTCATAGTTGTGTCCGCCCCACAGACACATGGATATGTGTCATCTGTCTGGCAAAATCCATTGCTACATTTGCTGATTTTGCAAGCTACATGCACACAACTGAGGGCAAGACTGAGCAGTGTTTGGGTATCATGACTTATCAGTCTGAAGTTTCTTAACATTCAGTTGCAGATAATGTTTGCAAACTCATTCTACATAAGTTTAGTCATTCATTATTATTTTCCTTGACAAAGGAGCAGAAATCCCCTTCCTGAAAACTCTTTACATCCTCATATGTAAAGCAAAGAAGACATGCAGCGGGAAGTAATGCAGCAGTCTGTGAGCGAGAATCTAAAGGCACAGAAGTGGAGGGAGAGTGAAAGGAGGGTCCACCAGGAGAATGAGGATCTCTGGCAGCAAAATGCAGTGCTCTGGCAGCAAAGCATGGATCAGCTGATCAGCATAATGGAGCAGCAAGCAGATTCTATCCAGGCGCTCATCGCCATGCAGGCGGAGCACTACCGTGCTCCCCACCTCCCCCCGCAGCCTTTGTCCCAAAACTCTCCCTTGTGCCCACATGTGTCCTCCAATCCATTCTCCCCAACATCCGGGTTCTTACCGCCCCCAGCTGCCTCCCACACCCATAGCTTCACCACCTAGCCATGAAAACTATGACCTTTATCCACTGCACTCAACCCCCATCACCATGCCTTATAGCCATCCTGAAGTGCAGCACTCAGTGCACAGCACTCCAGACAGGATTCCAGAGCACGGTAGGAGGACATACGCAAGTCTGTGAGTGAACCGTTCCCCAACCCACCCCCTTACCTTTTTTGTATTTCTGTATTTCTGTGTTTTTATTCAATAAATGAATTTTGTTTTCAATAAATGGATTTTTTGACTTTGAAAAGATACTTTATTAGTGCATAAAGCAAAAGATACCTTAGCCCAGGAAAGCAACAAGCACTGCAAGTCGGTGTAACAAGCACAACCACTGCACTTCACTACCCTGCAGGGCACCAGACACTACTGCTGGCTTTCAGCCACAAATTGCTCCCTCAAGGCATCCCTAATCCTTGCAGCCCCACGTTGGGCCCCTCTAATAGCCCTGCTCTCTGGCTGAAAATTCAGCCTCCAGGTGTTGAACCTCCGAGGCCCATGCCTGAGTGAAGCTTTCACCCTTCCCTTCACAAATATTATGGAGGGTACAGCACGCGGATATAACCACGGGGATGCGGTCTTCGGCCAAGTCCACGTTCCCATACAGAGAGCACCAGCGGCCCTTTAAACAGCCAAAAGCACACTCCACAGTCATTCAACACCGGCTCAGCCTGTAGTTGAACTGTTCCTTGCTGCTGTCCAGGCTCCCTGTGTAGGATTTCATGAGCCACGGCATTAAAAGGTAAGCAGGGTCTCCAAGGATCACAATGGGCCTTTCAACTTCCCCTACGGTGATCTTCTGGTCTGGGAAAAAAGTCCCCACTTGCAGCTTCTTAAACAGGCCAGTATTCCAAAAGATGCATGCATCATGCACCTTTCCGGGTCAGCCTGCATTAATGTCAATGAAACGCCCATGGTGATCCACAAGCGCCTGGAGAACCATAGAGAAATACCCCTTCCGATTAACGTACTCGGAGGCTTGGTGGGCTGGTGCCAGAATAAGAATGTGTGTCCCATCTATCGCCCCTCCACAGTTAAGGAAACCCATTTCTGCAAAGTCAGCCACAATGTCATGCACGTTACCCGGAGTCACAGTTCTTCTGAGCAGGATGCAATTAATGGCTCTGTAAACTTGCATCAACACAATTCCAACGGTCAACTTTCCCACTCCAAACTGGTTAGTGACCAATCAGTAGCTGTCTGGAGTTGCCAGCTTCCAGATTGCAATAGCCACCTGCTTCTCCACCATCAGGGCAGCTCTCAATCTCATGTCCTTGCGCCGCAGGGTGGGGGCAAACTCCTCACACCGTCCCACGAAAGTGGCTTTTCTCATCCAAAAGTTCTGCAGCCACTGCTCGTCATCCCAGACTCGCAGAACGATGTGATCCCACCACTCAGTGCTCGTTTCCTGAGCCCAAAAGCGGCGTTCCACGGTAGTGAACATATCCGTGAATGCCACAAGCAATCTCGTATCATATGCGTTACGCGAGTCGATATCATCGTCAGACTCCTCACTGTCACTGTGAATCTTAAGGAGTAGCTCGACTGCCAAACGTGACATGCTGGTGAGACTTCCTCAGCAGTTTGGGCTCTATTCCCGCAGACGGCAGGGGAAGACAGAGTGCGCCGCACAGAAACCGTTTAAAGATGCTGCCAAATGTGGACGGAAACACAGGGATTGCTGGGATGCGAAGCGATGCATCACGGGGCATTGGGACAGGATCCAGAATGCCCCGCACCTCCCGCCCCCTTCCCACAAGCCACAGCGTCAGAATGGGAAGAGGTGCTCTGTGGGATAGCTGCCCATAATGCACCACTCCCAATGCCACAAATGTGGCCACACCAGCGCACTTGCAGCTGTCAATGTGGACAGACTGCAGCTCTTTCCCTAGTGCGCTCTCTGAAGGCTGGCTTAACCCAAAGCGCTCTACATCTGCAAGTGTAGCCATGGCCTCAGTCTCCCACATTGCAGATGAGTGTCCCAGCCACTAGCTTATTGGCTATTCTAGGGTGGTGGAGGTTGCTTCTTTTCATCAAGACTTTGAAAGGACTGGATTTATTTCCAAACCAGAATGAAAGAAATGTAAAAATGTCAAACTTGTGAAACAAAATTCATGTTTTCTGGCCCACCCCTCTTCAGAGGTGGATAGGCATGGAATTTCACTCATAATGCATTGTGACAAAGTTCCTCCTCTACCTTGGTGAGTCCTGCGCTTATTGGCGGATTTTGATCGCCTCAGAGATCTTCCCCTCTGGTAGAACCCACAGTCAAATTCCTCCTGTGTCTGATCAGGAGTTGGGAGGTTTGGGGGAAACCTGGGCCCGCCCTCTACTCCGGGTTCCAGCCCAGGGCCCTGTGGATTGCAGTTGTCTATAGGGTTTCCTGTAACAGCTGCAACTCCCTGGGCTACATCCCCACGGCCTCCTCCCAACACCTTCTTTACGCTTACTGCAGGACCTTCCTCCTGATGGTCTGCTGATGCTTGTACTCCTCAATCCTTCAACTCTTCTCACTCTCAACTCCTTGTGTGCCTCTTGCTCCCAGCTCCTCGCACGCAACACCACAAACTAAAGTGAGCTCCTTTTTAAACCCAGATGCCCTGATTAGCCTGCCTGTCTTAATTGATTCTAGCAGGTTCTTCTTAATTGGCTCCAGGTGTCCTAATTAGCCTGCCTGCCTTAAATTGGTTCCAGAAAGTTCCTGCTTGTTCTAGTGCAGCCCCTGCTCTGGTCACTCCGGGAACAGAAGACTATTCATCCAATGGCCAGTATATTTGCCTTCTATCAGACTTCTGTACCCCACTTGTCTGGGTCTGTCACAGCATTTAACAGTTCTTTGTGTATAACCATTTCCTTTATTGTTTGTGCAGTCTCTCACACAGCAATAGGAGAGAAAATTGTCAAGGAAATATCTTTGTTAAGATGCAAAAATTGTCAAGGTGCCTTAAAGGCCTGTATAAGACCTCAAACGTCTTTAAAAACCAGTTTATGTTAAATGACTAAGACTTAAAATTGACTTTTAGTAGCATAATCCGTTCCATTAGATTTTACATATAGTACATTCTTCTGTAGCTCCTAATTCCTCCTGTGGTATTAGTTCATTGTTTTAAAATTAAACATTGATTTGTAGTTTCTTTTCTTGGGCCTGTTTTATATTTTTAGTGGGTATGTTAACATATTACAGTTTCACAATGGATGTGTGAAAACAAGCCTGACATTCTTGCTGAAAGGAGAAACAGCAGTAAAGTTGCTATACAATAGCCTACCCACCTCATCTTGTTATTTGCATAGATACTGGATATTAATTCTTCCGCATTTTCAGAATACAGCATTCATGTGCAAATATTTTTTCCTTTGGCTTTTTATGAAAAGACATAGTGAAATTCAGTGTTCAGGCAAAAGACTTGTGGCTATCAGTGTTTTGCTTGAGGAAAGACTACAAGAACTGGCCCAAGATGATGAAATCACTGATAAAGGAAAAGGATACTGTTTGTGGAAAAGTTTTCCAGAGAGTTGTTGGATTTCTCGGTTTCTTATTCATTGAGGACAGTATTGGCGAGCAGCTCCAACTGAGTAGCAAACCACACAACTCAAGATGAAAGGTCTGAAAAGGTGGCTTTAAGCCATCCTTGTGCTCTGCTGATCCTGGGCCATCCATACACTAGTCAAGTCCCCAAGGTTTAAGTTAGAGAAGCCCAAAGGTAACAAGTTACAGAATCTTTCTCCTCCATACTTCAAATCCAGCTCAGGGAAGAAGTGACTGAAAGTTGTGACTGTGATATTTGGTAGCCGGTAAAAGCCACTTAGTGATCCCAAGCCAGTTTCTAGTGCTCAAGTTTCCTTATTAAAACAAAACCCACCTTATCAGTGGACAGTAATGTACAGCCTTGTTGGCAGTCACAGGCCAGACCAAGAATTAATATGCACCAAGCCCAAACTACTCACCTAAAAATTATCTCTACAATGATGTGTAAGTTGTACAGCCACTGCCCATGGTGTACCTGTTCAATAGATAGTCCTGGAGAGCTAATGCCTCCCTGACAACCCAACATCTCTCACTTGCACTAAATCCATTAAAAATATTATTCAGATGAGAGTTTTTATACGGAGGCTTGTGTGGATGCACTATTGCTAAGTAATATAGGATTATAAATATGCAAGTAGTAGCAAGGTCATTTCACTCATGCTGTAACTTGGCAAGCCTATCGTTCTTTTACTTCTAACCTAGAAATTGACAGGCTGATATCTTATATCTGTTTGATCAGCTGTAAGCCATCAAAGAATTCATGCAAAGAAATACTGTTTGAATTAATATGTTATTTCCAAAGGAGTGATGTTGGCAAGGTGTACAGTAGCATGTGCTTTAGAAAAATAAGCACAAATAAAATGAAAACAGCAACAGGAGAGCCTGTGTTTGAGCCCTGCATGAACTGTAGATGGATCTTATCTAACATGAGGTAAATGGGTGAAAATTAATAGCCGTACACTAATGAAAGAAAGGCAAGACCAAAAGCAAAGCCTTTGAACACAATGGAAGCACAAAATAACTCGTACTACAGATGGAAATAAAAGTTTGGTAGCACCCAGGTGAAATAAAGATACACATCATCAGACACATTAGTTCTGACAATACCAGAAGAGGCTTTTTAAACCTATACCTCTATTTCCAAAGTCCACTGAAATCACAGAATCATAGAATCTCAGGGTTGGAAGGGACCTCAGGAGGTCATCTAGTCCAACCCCCTCCTTAAAGCAGGACCAACCCCAACTAAATCATCCCAGCCAGGGCTTTGTCAAGCCTGACCTTAAAAACCTCTAAGGAAGGAGATTCCACCACTTCCCTAGGTAACCCATTCCACTTCTTCATCACCCTACTGGTGAAAAAGTTTTTCCTAATATCCAACCTAAACCTCCCCCTCTGCAACTTGAGACCATTACTCCTTCTTCTGTCATCTTCTACCACTGAGAACAGTCTAGATCCATCCTCTTTGGAACCCCCTTTCAGGTAGTTGAAAGCAGCTATCAAATCCCCCCTCATTCGTCTCTTCTGCAGGCTAAACAATCCCAGTTCCCTCAGCCTCTCCTCATAAGTCATGTGCTCCAGCCCCCTAATAATTTCTGTTGCTCTCCGCTAGACTCTTTCCAATTTACCCACATCCTTCTTGTAGTGTGGGGCCCAAAACTGGACACAGTACTCCAAATGAGGCCTCACCAGTGCTGAATAGAGGGGAATGATCACGTCCCTCGATCTGCTGGAAATGCCCCTACTTATACAACCCAAAATGCCGTTAGCCTTCTTGGCAACAAGGGCACACTGTTGACTCATATTCAGCTTTTTGTCCACCATAACCCCTAGGTCCTTTTCTGCAGAACTGCTGCCCAGCCATTCAGTCCCTAGTCTGTAGCAGTGCATGGAATTCTTCCGTCCTAAGTGCAGGACTCTGCACTTGTCCTTGTTGAACCTCATCATATTTCTTTTGGCCCAATCCTCTAATTTGTCTAGGTCCCTCTGTATCCTCTCTCTACCCTCCATTGTATCTACCACTCCTCCCAGTTTAGTGTCATCTGCAAACTTGCTAAGGGTGCAGTCCACACCATCCTCCAGATCGTTGATGAAGATATTGAACAAAACCGGCCCCAGCACCGACCCTTGGGGCACTCCACTTGATACCGGCTGCCAACTAGACATGGAGCCATTGATCACTACCCATTGAGCCCGACCATCTAGCCAGTTTTCTATCCACCTTACAGTCCAATCATCCAGCCCATACTTCTTTAACTTGCTGGCAAGAATACTGTGGGAGACTGTATCAAAAGCTTTGCTAAAGTCAAGAAATAGCACATCCACTGCTTTCCTCTCATCCACAGAGCCAGTTATCTCATCATAGAAGGCAATTAGGTTAGTCAGGCATGACTTGCCCTTGGTGAATCCATGCTGACTGTTCCTGATCACTTTCCTCTCCTTTAAGTGGTTCAGAATTGATTCCTTGAGGACCTGTTCCATGATTTTTCCAGGGACTGCGGTGAGACTGACTGGCCTGTAGTTCCCCGGATCTTCCTTCTTCCCTTTTTTAAAGATGGGCACTACATTAGCTTTTTTCCAGTCATCTGGGACCTCCCCCAATTGCCATGATTTTTCAAAGATAATGGCCAATGGCTCTGCAATCACATCAGCCAACCCCTTTAGCACCCTCGGATGCAGTGCATCCAGCCCCATGGACTTGTGCTCGTCCAGCTTTTCTAAATAGTCCTGAACTACTTCTTTCTCCACAGAGGGCTGGTCACCTCCTCCCCATACCGTGCTGCGGAGTGCAGCCGTCTGGGAGCTGACCTTGTCTGTGAAGACAGAGGCAAAAAAAGCATTGAGTACACTAGCTTTCTCCACATCCTCTGTCACTAGGTTCCCTCCCTCATTCAGCAAGGGGCCCACACTTTCCTTGACTTTCTTCTTGTTGCTAATATACCTGAAGAAACCCTTCTTGTTACTCCTAACATCTCTGGCTAGCTGCAACTCCAAGTGTGATTTGGCCTTCCTAATTTCTCTCTTGCATGCCTGAGCAATATTTTTATACTCCTCCCTGGTCATTTGTGCAATCGTCCACTTCTTGTAAACTGCTTTTTTGTGTTTAAGACGAGCAAAGATTTCACTGTTAAGCCAAGCTGGTCGCCTGCCATATTTACTTTTTTTTCTACACATCAGGATGGTTTGTTCCTGCAACCTCAATAAGGATTCTTTAAAATACAGCCAGCTTTCCTTGACTCCTTTCCCCCTCATGTTATTCTCTCAGGGGACCTTGCCCATCAGTTCCCTGAGGTAGTCGAAGTTTGCTTTTCTGAAGTCCAGGGTCTGTATTCTACTGCTCTCCTTTCTTCCTTGTGTCAGGATCCTGAACTCGACCATCTCATGGTCACTGCCTCCCAGGTTCCCATCCACTATTGCTTCCTCTACTATTTCTTCCCTGTTTGTGAGCAGCAGGTCAAGAAGAGCTTTTCCCCTAGTTGGTTCCTCCAGCCCTTGCACCAGGAAATTGTCCCCTACACTTTCCAAAAACTTCCTGGATTGTCTGTGCACCGCTGTATTGCTCTCCCAGCAGATATCGGGGTGATTAAAGTCACCCATGAGAACCAGGGCCTGTGATCTAGTAACTTCTGTTAGTTGCTGGAAGAAAGCCTCATCCACCTCATCCCCCTGGTCTGGTGGTCTGTAGCAGACTCCCACCACGACATTACCCGTGTTGCTCACACTTCTAAATTTAATCCAGAGACTCTCAGGTTTTTCTGCAGTTTCATACTGGAGCTCTGAGCAATCATACTGCTCTCTTACATACAGCGCAACTCCCCCACCTTTTCTGCCCTGCCTATCCTTCCTGAACAGTTTATATCCATCCATGACAGTAATCCAATCATGTGAGTTATCCCACCAAGTCTCTGTTATTCCAATTACATCATAATTCCTACATAAATACATCATAATCAATGGGAGTCTTTCCATTTACTCTAATGGGCTCTGGATCAGGTCCATTATCTTTGAATGGATAGTTAGCAGAGGTGAGTGGGGAGAGGTTGGTTGTTTGCTTTAAAAAAAAAAAGAATGTAGAAGTACTTACAGAGAGAAACAGCATTGGCTAAAACCAGACAGTATGGGCACTGTCAAGTTCTGCACCCACCAACTCTACCAGTTTACTTGAATCTGACCCACAACATTATCTAGTATGCTACTTGAGCAGACAAGCATTCATGCCAATTACCTGGTGGCTTTGGGATGTGAATAAATTGGGACTACAACAATAGGAGGAAATTGTTTAGAGAGAGAGAGGGAGAGAGAGACTTTTCTAGTGAGATCACCAGAGAATCTGAGCACTTCCCACATGTAAAGGAATTATCCTCAGAACATCAGTTAAAGTATTAATCCATATTTTCCCAGATAGAAAACCAAGGCCCAGAAATAAGTGACTGATCTACATCACTCATGTAGTCTTTAGCAAAGCTGGGAACTGAACCTAGATTTCTCCTGAGTCATGGTCCAGTGCTTTAATCACTGGATCATTTATTATTTAAGGGTATTTATTTTATGCTTGTATGGCTCAGCTGGAAGCACTCTGACCTTTCAGTCTGCAAGCTGAAGTCAAACAACTCAACTTATTATTTGTATTTCACCAACAGTGTAAGGTGCTTTAGAGAGAAATATGAAAACAAGGACTCTGGCATATTGATGCTACTCCAGTGCATTACTAGAGAGGTGATGAGGCCTTAGAGGGACCCTTACTTGGTCAAGAGGTTAAACAGTGAAGCCCATTCTGCTATCTGGTATGGATATCTAAATAGAAGTTTAAAAGACTTCACATTTCTCTTTAGAGACTGATTCTCTGAGAAAATAATATACCCCAGAACAGATATTACACTTTACTTTTTAATGTATAGGGCAGTGCATGAAATCTTGTTGAATATAAAGGATGCTCTGTTTGCCTATAGATTCACATCACAAGCAATACTTAACACACTACTTTGTAAAATGCTTACAAATACTTTGAATATGAAAGGTACAATATAAAACCCAGTTCTGTTTTCTTTCCAAGAAAGCCTCAGTATTTTAACTTTATTCATTTAGTTGAGTAAGTTCTTTGGTCAATTGCCATACAACCTTTGGCATTAATATGCACTCCATGTTCATTAGCTGATAAGTATACAACAGCAAGTGTGTCAAAAACCAGACACAGCAGTGTTTTTTAATCTAATAAACCACAAGGTTTTCCTCTAAGGCTTTATGTTCTGCTCGTCAAGAAAGCATTGTTTCATGGTCATAAAAGCAGATAATGTCAGCACAACCCCCAGCTGATCTGTAAATCCCTATTCTTTGGAAAGGTTGTGTCTGATTTCTCTCAGCTCACATTCTAGTTGCAAGAGAATGAAATGACATTTGTCCTTCCTCTCACACTCCTTCAATCTAGTCTTTATCAGTCTCATACTGCAAATAAACCAAAATAATTAATGCCAGGCTATTTCTTAAGACATATGATTAGGCTCCTTGGGGAGGAAATTGTGATTGGACTTTTTAATCTATTGATTTTAAAATGCCCATTTCCAATAACCAGAAATCAAACCAGGTGAAAGTATAGTTTGTCTTGTGTATAAAATGTTGACTTAGCTGGTAAGGTCAGAAGATAATCTTTCTTGTCTAACCCTTCACTTAGAGGGACAAATCCAGAAGTGAGATGTAAAGTGGTATAAACTGGCTCCTTTGCAACTGGATAGATTTCAGTAGACTGTTGCATTCCCTTAGACCTACTTACTGGTGTAAATTTGCGTACCAAGGACTTGGAGGAATGTGTACAAAGGTGTAAGATAAGTAGGGTAGGTGCTACTTCTATTGTTTGTTTTCCTTGCTATATTACTTTCATTTGTCCCCTCAATTTAGGATCTACATCAACTCCTTTCTCTGAATTTGGGCCATTGAGACTATGTGTAAATGGATGTGCTTCTAAGACTAGGTGGAGCCTTCACTAGTTTTAGATGCTAGACTCCCTTCTTTGAATTCGACCTAGGAATATTGAATAGCCTGTGTGAAGTTAGAGACATGTCTATTCCCCTTATTTACTTCAGCATTGTTCCCTTTCTTACCCAAGAATCCAGATTAATTCAACCGAGATATATGAACACTAAACTTGTGGCAAAAAGCCCTGCTGTGGCTCTAATTTCAGTATGTCAGTTTCAAATAGGTAAGAGAAAAGCCTTCCAGCTGGCCCTCTAACTGCCCAGGTAGGATCAATAATATCTTTGCTTATTCAATCTAAAAATCCCTTACCCATTCCTACAGAGGTTTTCTGCTATTTCAGAAGCCTCTGAAGTATTTAGTAAGTTGAGCAAAAAACATCCTGCTTCATGTAATGATCAAGTAAGTTGTTTTATTGCAATGCCATAAGGGTTTTCTAGCCTTCAGAGAGGAGCTTATAAAAGACCCTTAAAATCTGGATGGATGTGTTACATTTGCAAGACTGGTTTCAGTGTAGTAGCCGTGTTAGTCTGTGTCAGCAAAAAAAAAAAAAAAGAAAGGAATACTTGTGGCACCTTAGAGACTAACAATTTATTTCAGCATAAGCTTTCGTGGACTACAGTCCGCTTCATTGGATGCATAGAATGGAACATACAGTGGGACGATATTTATACATTCAGAGAAACATGAAAAGGTGGAAGTAACCATACCAACTGTAAAAGGCTAATTCATTGAAAGGAACTGTTATCAGTAGGAAAGAAACTTTTGAAGCGGACTGTAGTCCACGAAAGCTTATGCTGAAATAAATTTGTTAGTCTTTAAGGTGCCACAAGTATTCCTTTCTTATTTTATTTGCAAGACTGTCTCTCTTGTACAGGAAGTCCATGATTACATGTAAGCCTTGAGCCATGCACAGTAGGTTCACGCAACCCCCATCCATTCTGGTACATGCTATATTTCCACCTTTATCTACTATGAGAAACATTTCAGAGAGATGGAGATGAGCCATATACCAAGTCTCTGTTAATATTTCCAGTATGTTTTCCCATCCAATAATCTCTTTTTAAGCTTTTAACACTGTTACATTTTTGTAGGCTGGTTCAGTTGGCAGGGTAAGAAAGTAGCAACAATTTCTGTGAAACTAGCCAGTGTGCTGTAGGAGTGATGCACATCTAATATTTAAGGAACAAATTCTGTCTTCCTACGCACATGCATAATTCTCACAAAAGTCACTGGAAATTGCACACATCCATGAGGGCAGAATTTTGATGCTAAATGCTTAGATGTTAGAAGTGGTATTCTTTGTTCAAGAGGAAAAGATATCCAAGAAAAATGTCCAGGGAGTCTTTATATTAAGAATGATACGTACTTGTTAAAATGCTTTTAGTCAAATTGTGTAGAAGCCTCAGTTTGAACCTTGCAATAACTATACTGAAATTCTTGAGCTCCAGAAGTCTGACTTCAGGTAATTCTCAGTTTACTTCCATAGACATCTTCAATACGTAGTATGTGAGAGTCTTTAGGTTTAATTGAGAATGATGCTGCCATCACAAATCATTTTTGTATGTCAGGATGGCCTCAATAAACCAGCATATCACATCAAGAGGAATACTGGAAGGTAAGAGGGTGCAATGTGGACAGTAGGGAAGTACTGACTCACTGAGCAGGGAACCAGATTTTAATCTAAATTCAAATTTTGACTGGAACAGCTGTCAGGAATTTGTAATTGGATGCCAGGGGATTGGAAACAATACACAAGCAAAGGGCCTCCTCAGTGATGGTCCTGTACTTTGAGGGTCAAATCCCCTGTTCATTCCACACACATCTCAATGGAGCAAATCAGAGGGAAACTTCCTCCCTGTATTCCTGTCACAGGTTTTTCTGCAAGAGGATGTAGCTTCCCTTTTAGCCAAATCACTGCCACACAAAGCTGGGAGTATAACACAGGAGCCCCGAGGCCTTATTTTAAACACCAAGCATAATGTGTTATATGAGTAATATGAGTTATTCTGTGCTATTCATACATGTCTAGATCCTGAAAACTTACTTCATCCTTAGTCAGAGAAAACTCGCATTGAGGTCAGTGGGAGTTTTGCTTGGTAAGAAATGAGTAAAAGCTGAGTAAGGACATTAGGGTTTGTCTCATATGTAGTAGTAACCATATTAGTATCTTGAATTCAACACAGGCCTTACCCCTTTTTTATTAATCCTCTACTTTCTCTCTTGTGCTGCCATCATCCATTAATATTTTTGCAATCAAGTTTTAACTTACCTTATCAATCTGAGGACTAAACTTGCTGTCTCAGGAAAAATTCCAAATGAAGCAGAAACTGCATGATAAGGCTTGCTTTCTTTTGTTTTCCTTATTTCTTCCACTGATATCACAAGCCCAGCTAACCTGCTGAACACAGCGTGACTCGAGACATCCCGTATTCATGTCCTATTGCAATAATATTTGTACAAAATATACCTTGTGAGGTATCATAACCAGCATGTTAGCTTTCATATTAATATAGTAAAATGCATGTGTTACTGTTGTGTGAAGTTATGAATTCCTGTTGTATGATGTTACTACAACATGTTTAAGACCAGACAGAATTAACATGGCTCCTGCACCCCAGAGAGAGACAGAATCCCCAGGAGGCCTTCCCTACTTCAAAGACAAAGAATATCCCTTTAGGGATAATAAGGAACAGAGAGACTCCATCTTGATCCTTCACCTTAGGAGACAAAGAAACCAAACAATTTGATCTCTGTGATCGGTCCTGGTCAATAAAGGCCAGAAAGGAGACTGGGGTGAGAGAAACCACCTTGAACAAAGACTGTATTTTGCTCAATTAAGTTCTAGACTTTTAGATGGATGTTTTCACTTATTTGCTTGAGACCATCTCTTTTCCTTGGTATCACTTGTTTTGCTTTCATTATAAATAGCAGTGCTGTGTAAGTTCAGTAAAAGTGTGTGCTTCTGGAAAGCCAACAGGTTGGAGTGTTTTACTGTCTCTGCAAAGACAGCAAACCTAACAATTTATCTCTGAGGGTCCAATGAGAGAGACTTGTTAAAATGCTTTTAGTCAAATTGAGAGAGAGACTTGTCCCTGAAGATGGATGATTTGGGGGCAAATTCATGGCTGGAAGGACACTAAGTTCAACCTGCAAGAGGTAACCAGGTTAGGCAATGCCAGGATGGGGCTTGTGGGCCGCTGGCAGGCTGTTGGGGTCAGAGCTCTGGATCATAGCTGCACAGCCAGAAGACACTCAGAGTTACAAGGCCTGGATGAATACCAAAATGTCACTCATGCACAATCAAAGAAGAAATTGTTGGTCAATAAGAAGCCATCTGAAGGCAGGAAAGAAAGACAGAAAGACAGACTTTATTTAGAAGCTTTCCTTGGACAAGATTAGCTCTGGTTCTATTAATGTGAGTTATATTTTTTTAAAATAAAGTTTAAGTTACAAGTAAAACTCAAAGTTTTATTTTCAACTTCTGCCAGTATGTTTTTAGTTGAGTAAAATTTCACATGACAAGACTTGTTCTATTTTCCTTATATCATTCAGCTTGGATTAATTTCTGCAACATACTGTTTACAATGAAAATGCTACAAGAGGTGACAAATCTATTAATATCTTCATACTAGGCTAGCTTGGAGTCAGACATAGCTTATTCATAGTTTTATATATGAGCTGTAACTACAGAGAACTTATCTTGTGATGCTGATCCTATAGTCATATGGGGGTGGGATGGGATAGGGTGCGGGGGGAGGGGAGAGAGAAGGGAGCCATGAAAAAGTAGCAGACGGAAAAGTACATCAATTAAAAGTTGTTTTAATGAGTCTGGGAAGAAAAACACTCATGGATCCTCCTCACCTCTGAGGATGAGGCAACATTCTCAGGTAAACATAACTGGCCCATCTCAACAGCAGCCAACTGTGCCTTTCAGCATGCTCTGAGGAACTCCTCAATCCATCTAAAGCCCTCTGGCAGATCCAAGCCAGTATGCCACCCACCGTTGAATAGGTAGGGAATCAATACCAGGTGTCTCAAACACGGTTTGAGTACTTCTATGCATACCCTAATCTGGGATCTCTGTGTGTGTCAACAGTACAAGAAAAATCCAAATTGAATAAGACCATCCCAAAAGACTCCACTTATTTGGGAGAAAGTCTTATCCCTCTGTCCCCTACAAAAAGAAGTGGCAAAAGACCTGGACTTACTGGCCTAACCTGGGATAGGGTGAAGTCCTTTCTTTCAACACCAACACAACAGAGGTGCACTTAGAGAATAATTAAGGAAAGCCAACTGGTGGCCAAGGCAGCCTTGCAAGTGTCTATGGATACCTGTGACACCACAGCCATGGTGGTTACAATGCACATAATGTCTTGATTCTAAGCAATGGGCAATCCTAGGGAGCTAGAGGCCATGGTTGAGGACTTGCCTTTTCATGACATGGAATAATTTAGCAAGCCACCTGACAGCAATGTGCACTCCTTGAGAGGCCAAGGCCAACACATGATCCTTAGGGATTTATGCCTTAGCACTATACCATACCCAACCCCAGTCAAGATCACAATGCTGTCCTATCATCCCAGAGGGAGGGGAAGATTGAGAAAGCAAGCAAGCGTGTCCTCCTCCACAGCAACACACGTTACTCCTTTGACAGGTCAGCACATTTGACAGGACTGTCAGGAGCTACATAAGATCCAATCCAGAGACCATGATCTTTGGAAGCCATCTCACCCCATTCTTCCAGTTGTGATCTGCCAAAACAATCAGAGGGATGGTAGAGAGCCATTACTCATGGCTACACTAGCCAATTCCACTCTTTACCCCCATTCCCCATACCACTTATGGGGTTCTTCTCACAAGAGCCTATTACAGGCAGAAGTGGCCTCATTACTTCATCTAGGAGCCATTGAGGAAGTGCCAGAAGACTTCCAGAGAAGGGGCTTCTATTCCCTCAATTTCCTCATTCCAAAGAAGAAAGGGAGCCGATATCCTATCCTAGGCCTGAGAAGACTCAGCTATATACACTATCTCAGGTTCAGGATGGTAACAAGGCCAGTTCATGGCTCGATGCATACTTCCATATAGCTATCCATCCAGCCCATAGGACATAAGATTCACAGTGAAGCCTGGTCGTTACCAATACAGAATGCTGCCCTTTGGACTTTCCATGGCATCAAGAGTATTCAGAAAATGCTTGGCAGGGTGGTAGCACATTTAGGAAGGCAGGAAATCTGTCTACTTCGCCTGGACAATTGGCTGATCTGGGGCGGGTTCCAGCAAGAGACTGCAGAGGCCCTGGAGTATGTCTTCTCTTTGTTCTCCCAATGAGGACTCCTTGTAAACTATGAGAAATAGTCTCTCAGACCATCAGACAATGCAGTTCATAGGAACAATGATCAACTCTCAGTCAGCGAGAGCTTATTTGCCAGAGGGCAGGTTCCACCCCTTCATTCACTGGCAAGGGACCTAACATCAAACCTGATAACAGTGCGCCCACGTGTGGGGCTGCTTGGCCACACATCTGCTTGCATTAGGTGACTCTGCTTGCCAGATTTAACCGGAGGCCTTTTCAGCTGTGGCTGAGATCTCTGTACTCCCTGTCCAAATAGCCACATGACCAAAGGTCAGCGTCCCACCCAGGTTCTGCAAGAACTCACCTGGTGTCTGGATCCAGAGGACTTACAAAATGGGGTTCCCTTCTCAACGCCCCCTCTCAATGAGGACTCATCACTGATGCTTCAAGGACAGGTAGGGGTGTGCACCAGGGCCATCTGCAGATGCAAGGCACCTGGTCCCAGAACAATTTGAAGCTGCATACAAAGGTCCTGGAGCTGAGGGCCATCCAGCTGGCCTTGCATGGCATTCCTGCTGGGCTCCATGGTTCAGTTTGTGATGGACAACATGTCCTCAATAGCAAGCGAGCAACAAAAAAGGCATCCCTCTCTGCCAAGAAGTCATCAGGCTATGAACTTAATGTCATCACCACAGGTAACCCCACTGGCTCTGCACTTTCCAAATATCAACAGCAACCTCGCAGACTTCCTAAGCATACATGTGGTACTCAACCACAAATGGTCACTGCAGACATCCATTCTAGAGCCAGTATTTTACCACTGGGGGACTCCCACAATAAATCTATTCACCACAGAGGACACCATCAAGTGCCTGAACTTCTGCTTCAGAGGGGGTATGAGACTAAGTTCTTTCCCAGATGTCTTTCTGCTACAGTGGTCTCCAGGCCTCCTATTCACCTTTCTACTGATCCCCAGGGTGATAGAGAGTCAGATAAGATCAGGCTACACAGATCCTGACAACTCCCTAGTGGCCAAGGCAATTTTGGCTGTCATATCTCTTGCACTCCTCCATTCTGCACCCCCATTCATCTCCCAATCTTCCTGGATATGATATCCCAGAACCAGAGTCAAATATTGCACCCAGACCCATCTGATGTCTTGGATGCCAGTTGCACCTGATGTCTTGGATGCCAGTTGGTTGAGTACCACTGACAGATTATTCTCAACAGGTTCAAGAAATACTTATACAGATCAGGAAGCTATCTACTAGAAGACTGACTCCTCCAAATGGGAATGATTCTCTGTATGGGCAGCTCAGCATGATCCGATACCACAGATCCCCAACTACATGCTGCACCTCAAACAAACTGAATTTTAGAGCTCTCAAAATGCACCTTGTAGTAATATCAGCAAGCCAAGCTCTGATACAGTTATACTCTGTCTTCTCACAGCCAGTGGTATCACATCTTCAAAGTTCTCCTGCACACTCACTCACCTATTAAAGAACCATCTACTTTGTGGATTCTCAATATGGTCCTCCTAAATCTCATGAACTCTCAGTCTGAACCACTGTTGGACTCTTTGATACATCAGCTTAGCCACCAAAAAGACTGTCTGAAGGGTATCATTTTGGGGGGAGGATTCAGCAAGCTCCAAGCCTGCATGGCTGGACCTCCCTACACTTCCTTTCACAGGACCAAGGTTGTTTTGAGACTGCACCCAAAGTTCATCTGTAAAGTAGTCTTAGAGTTGCACCTGAATCAGTTAATTAACCTATTAGTTCTTTCCCCCAAAGACACAAACACCAGGAGAGAAGAAGCTACATTCCTTGGACATTTCCAGAGCCTTGTCCTATTACTCAGACAGAACTAAACCCTTTAGACCACCTTCACATCTTTGTAGCCATAGCCAGCTGGTTGAAAGGCCAATCTTTAAGTGGACATGAAATATATCTCTGCTACTTGAACGAATGGTGTAATTGATGGCAGTAGTATGTTCTCATCTTCTATGTGGACCAGCACTAGAGGGCATAAAATATACTTTGACAGTTGGTTCCACAAATATTTCCTGACAGCAGAGAAGTGGTGAGACTTGGGAATCTTGGGTTCCATTCCAAGCTCTGAAGGGGAATGTTCTCTAGTAGGCACAGATTCTTCTGCCCAGTCCCCTCCAACATGTCCCATTCCTGCCTCTTCCCCACCCCTAGCTCCTGGTCTCAGTTCCATTATTCTCACTTAGCCAGTTCCACTCTCTACTCCTCAGACTCCTTATCCCAAGTTCTAGTCTCATCCCTCTGGACTCTCAGTCCCACGCACCACTTCACTCCCAGTCCTAGTCTTCTTGCCCAGCCATTCCCAATTCCACTCCACCCCATTCCTTTGTCCAGCTAGTCCCACTCACCCCACCTTCAGTCTCCTTATCTGATCAGTCACCCCATAGCCTACAGTCATCTTCCATGCCCACATCACCACTGGTTCCCAGTCCCAATCTCCATCCCCATCCTTCTCATCAAGTCTTAGTGTCCAACCCCAGACCTCAGCTCCTTGTTCCAGTCTCTTTGCCAACCCAGTCTCAGTTTTCTCCCCCTGTACCTTAGCTCCTTGTCAGTCTGGTTCCCCTCCCCCTCACCTCCTTTCCCAATCATTCTCTCCCAGACTCCTTGCTCAGCCAGACCCAGTCTCCCTCACTCACTCACCTCCTCATTCAATCTCAGTTTCCTCCCCCATCTGCTAGCTCGCAGTTCCTTCCTGGCTCCCAGACCCAGTCTCCTTGCTTAGCCAGTCCTAGTCTCACTTCTGTGCCCCACCAACATTCTGGCAAAGTTATAAGCAAGTGAAAGCGGGGTCTTAAAATGGGCAGTATCAGGCAACCTTAATAGTAGGCAGTTCTACAGGCCTCAGAAACATTTATAAAGGCACATATTAGCACGGCTGTAGCAGTGTATGTGTGCCCCTGTTTGGTTGCCCTTTTTGACCATTTCCAGAATTTGGGTTAGCATTTGTACCACAACTATAAAAAGAAGTTGCAATTATTTCTCTTCCTTTGTAGTTTGTATTTTGAAATCAAACAGCTCCCAAATATTTTTGTCCCTTATCAGTCTCCTATCACAGGAACTGTGATACTTGAGCAGACCTGAGATCTATCTAGTCCAGCGTTCTATCCCTGACAGTGACCACTATCAGCTGCTACAGAGGAAGATGAAAGAACACACAGTAGGCAGGTGGAGGGTAATCTGCCCTCCACATTAGATCTCATTCTAAGCTGTAATAGTTAAAGATTAATTTAAGTCCTGAAGCATAAGGTCAAATATCCCTTCCAGAAATTGTAATTAATTAGGATAACTCTGGATATGCTTTTTCTATATATACATCCAATCCCTGGTTCAATCTTGCTAAATTCTTTGCCTCTACAGCTTCATGAGACAATGCATTCCACAGTACGTGAACAAGGGGTTTTTTCTGCTTTCTTTTGAATTTCCTACCATTTAGTTTTACTGAATGTCCCCTTGTTCTTGTCTGCACCTTTGTTGTAGTCATAATGGTCCCAGGATATGAGGGAGACAAGGAAGATGAGGTAATATCTTTTATTGGACCAACTTCTATTGGTGGAAGTTTTGAGACAGGGAGAACAGAAGCTCCCAGTCTACCTTCTGTAGACAATTAATTATTTTAGAGCTTTTATCATGTCCCCTCTTTTTAGTCTCCTTTCTGAGGTAAAAAGAGTCCTTGCCTTTTCCAATCTCTCTTCATATGAAGTTTTCCAGGCCTCCAATCATTCTCATTACCCTTCTCTGAACCCCTCTAGTTCTGAAATATCCTTTTTGAGATGGGTTGATCAGCACTGCACACACTATTTTAGATGAGACCACACCACTGATTTCTATAAAGGCATTATAGTGTTCTCTGTATTATTCACTGTCCCATTCGGTGTGTTTTAACATCTTGGAGGATTTAAAAAATAACTACACACAGCAGCTACCCAGTGTACAGAGATTTTTGTTCAATTGTCTACAATGACACGTATGATAGTGGACTCACCACTTGTTGCATCCCCTTGTGTCAGGGTGAAGTGTTGCATCTCCTTGTTTCCAGCACCTCCTACAGGCTATCTGCCTCTCTCCAAATGTTCCATGGCTCAGCCCTCTAGCAAGTCGCATAAAGTTCAGTCCCCTTCCAGGGCAACAAAAAGATAAAACTGAAAGTTCACAAGACATCCCAGCACAAAAGAACCTTCTCCCTAAGCTATTCCATAGCCGATTGTGGCAGGGTGGATACCCGCCCCCCCCCCCCCGCTAATGCCCTGAGGGGCTGGAAACAGCCCTGCGAGAGGGCTGAGGCTGGAAGATGGCTGACTGGAAGCAGCCACAGCTGTGGCCAGTTTAATCAGGGCCCAGCTGGCCCCTATAAGAGGGCAGTGGGCCTGGAGCAGAGAAGGGCCTGGCTGCAGGGACCTGAGCAGGTACCTAGAGTGGAGCAGGGCTGAGGAAAGGCCAGAGGAGCTAGGGAGCTCCGTCCTGAGAAAGCCCCAGGCTGTGGTCTAGTGTTAGGCCCAATAGGTATCGGGGTTGCAGGGGACAGCCCACAGGTAGACAGAGGCAGCAGGTCCAAACCCAACCTTGCTTGTGATGAGTGGCTTATACTGCAGTCTGCCCCAGGGCGCGGGGGCTAGCTGGTGACTGGCAGTAGCCTACGACTGAGGTGAGGTGGGGATAGTGGGTTGGGGGTTCCCTGGGGAGGGGAGACCCAGATCTGGGTGGTACTGCCAGGGGGCAGCACCCCAGTTAAAGGGGCACCGGGTCCTGGGAGGGACATGGGAGCCAGAGCGGTAAGGTGGATCACTGGCCTGCAGAGGGCACCCTGGAGCTGGATGAGCTAATTCCCAGAGAAACCAGCAGGAGGTGCCGCCGGGTGAGTCCGACCCGCTTACACCCATCCTATGGGGTCAGTCTTCAGCCACATACAGGACTCAGTAATCCTTCCATTGGGCTTGCATATCCCTTCCTCAGGGGCTGGTAGCAGAACCCAGGCCCACCCTCTACTCTGGGTTCAAGAGTATTATGCAGCTAAGTCTGCTTCTCAGACATGCTACACTTTCCCTGGGCCACTTCCTACATCTACATACCCTTATACTGCTTTCCCACAGCATGTGCTTAACACAAACTCCCGTCAGTTCTCAGGAGCCTATTCCTAGCTTCTCCTTTTCTCTACTGTACTAGCCACTCTTCCACCCCTCTTAGACTCTCGTAAAGTGTTTTTACTGACCCTACTTCAGAACATCCTCCACAGGAGCCTAACCTGTGAATCCTCCTACCTGGCTTCCTACCTGTTTACACTATATCTCAGGGCTTCACTCCCTCCCAGCAGCCTGACCTGCTTTCTGTGGGTTGTACTCTACAACAAAGCCACACACCCTTTCTACAATCTCTCACCTACTCAAGTCCCTCCACTTTTCCTTATAAGGCCCAAGTGCCTAATGATCCTTAACTAAAGCAAAGGAGGCTGTCATAGAATAAAAGGGAAGGTCCTCTCATGGACAGGTAACTGGATAAAAGATAGGAAACAAAGGGTAGGAATAAATGGTCAGTTTTCAGAATGGAGAGAGGTAAATAGTGGTGCCACCCAGGGATCTGTACTGGGACCAGTCCTATTCAACATATTCATAAATGATCTGGAAAAAGGGGTAAACAGTGAGGTGGCAAAGTTTGCAGATGATACAAAACAACTCAAGATAGTTAAGTCCAAAGCAGACTGTGAAGAGTTACAAAGGGATCTCACAAAACTGGGTGACTGGGCAACAAAATGGCAGATGAATGCAATGTTGATAAATGCAAAGTAATGCACACTGGAAAATTTTATCCAAACTATGCATATAAAATGATAGGATCTAAATCAGCTGTTACCACTCAAGAAAGATCTTGGAGTCATTGTGGATAGTTCTCTGAAAACATCCACTCAATGTGCAGCAGCAGTCAAAAAAGCTAACAGAATGTTGGGAATCATTAGGAAAGGGATAGATAATAAAACAGAAAATATCATATTGTCTCTATATAAATCCATGGTACACCCACATCTTGAATACTGCATGTAGATGGTCACCCATCTCAAAAGTGATATATTAGAATTGGAAAAGGTTCAGAAAAGGGCAACAAAAATGATTGGGGTATGGAGCAGCTTCCATATGAGGAGAAATTAATAAGACTGGGACTTTTCAGCTTGGAAAAGGGATGACTAAGGGGGGATATGATAGTGACTGGTGTGGAGAAAGTAAATAAGGAAGTGTTATTTACTCCCTCTGTGATGGTCCATGCCCCTAGGGTCAGGGCAGCGTGGCCTACTGGTCACAGTCTCTGAAGCAACCCTTCAATGCAGGGCAGTGTGGCCTAGCGGCCAGAGTCTATAGCACCACCCTTTGGTATAGGTTAGCGTGGCCTAGCGGCCAGAGTCTATAGCACCACCCTTTGGTGTAGGGCAGCATGGCCTAGCAGCCTGAACAGTGACGTAGCAGCTTGCCACTGACTCAGCGGGCGGGGGGGGCGGGGGGTGTCCTGCCAAAACACGCTGAGTTTCCCCTGGGCGGGAGGTACCACTCCATCGCCCTCCCTGGGTCACTCCCTACCAGAGTCTGCGTTGGGGTATCCCACAAGATGTCAGGTCCTCCGTGTTCAGCAGGGCTGGTCATCGCCAGGGGCTCCTCCAGTCGCCAGGGTCCAGGCGGGCCATGAAAGGCTTCGGTTCCTGGTACAGTCAGCGGCTGTGACTGGCCCTCCCCAGGCAGTCCTTCCCCTGTGGCCTCCTCCCCTGAATGAGCTGGGCTCCCTCCTTTTATACTACTAGAACACTTGGAGCATGCCCAGTCTTGTCAGGGAGGCGGGACTTCCGCTGTCAATAACATGGGCTCAACCCTGTCTGGGCTAGTGCGGGGTAAGCAGGCCCTGTCACACCTTCCCATAAACACAAGAACTAGGGGCCACCAAATGAAATTAATAGGCAGCAAGTCTAAAACAAACAAAAGGAAGTATTTCTTCACACAATGCACCATCAACCTGTGGAACTCCTTGCCAGAGGATGTTGTGAAGGCCAAGACTATAACAGGGTTAAAAAAAGAACTAGATAAATTCATGGAGGATAGGTCCATCAATGGCTATTAGCCAAGATGAGGAGGGATAGTGTCCCTAGCCTCTGTTTGCCAGAAGCTGGAAACGGACAATAAGGGATGGATCACTTGATGATTACCTGTTCTGTTCATTCTGTCTGAAACACCTGGCATGGGCCACTGTCAGAAGACAGGATACTGGGCTAGGTGGACCATTGGTCTGACCCAGTATGGCCATTCTTATGTAACTAGTTCCAACCGTCTCTGGCCAGTCTCTGGTCAGTCACAATTGCACTCATTGGCTCATAAACCTTTGTCTAAAAGGTCATCTGAGTAAGCCCCATCACAGACACTCTGTTCTTTCTTGAATTGATGTACAGTTCATTTAGAACCCTCTAATCTGTAGGAGTATTTTAATTTTGTTCTTCAGATGCACATTACTTGGCATTCATCTTTTATTTTATTGTTTCTTAATTTTTTTCTATAGTTAAAGTATTTTATTGTGTTGACTTCATCTGAAGACTGTTTTTACATTTATTTTCTTGTTAGTTCAATTTCATTGAAATAGCATTTGTGCCCATACTTCTTTTATTTTATTTGTATGTTTTTATTATTTTAGTGGTGACATTAATTTTTTCATTCTGAATTTCCAAGAGAAAATACAGTGTGACAATTTTATGACCCAGGCAACTGGTACTGCAATGAGGAATCTTTCATAATGTGTGACAGATTGAAGTTTAGCACAAGTTGGTAGTAATTAGGACTGGGCAAACTAGATTAGATAAACATCCAATTCAAAACCGTAGCATATCAATCAAACTGAACCCTGACTGAGCCTTTCTGAACTTTGAAAATATGTTTAGGGCCAAGTTCTCTAGTGTAGCTGATCTGTGCTTGCCCTGAGACTTTGGGGAGTAGAGGAGTAAAGTTGGCTATAAGTCATATTTGGCTATTCTAGGTTCTAGGGCTGGTTCAGCACCTGCCTCGTTCACAATGTAGATTAGAAAAGTCTTAGGGCTTTAAGGAATTCTAGGAGCCAAGAATTTCTGGCCATTGGCCAGTGTTGTGGGAATGGGGCTCATAACCAAGGATTCCAATAGGCATGGGGAATCCTCAAGTGACTAGGAAAGCCCAGTTCAGATCTGCTTTAAGCCGTCAGATGGCCATAAAGCAAGCCCAGAGAACCTTGCCCTTAATTTTCCTTTCCATGTGTCTTTTTACTTCCTATGAGAGATTTAACAAAGAACTTCAGTTGTATTTTTACATTCCATTATTACTTTCCTATCAGACATACCCAAAGTAACTCATTCTGTCTACCTATATTCCCTATGCAATTTCAACTGAATATGGTGTTATTCAACTCCTGTCCTGAATTGCTTTAATTTTGCTATGCACATGCCTTGCCATGAGGCGAACTGAGGCAGCCACCTCAGGTGCTAGACTGTGGCGGGGCGCCACTAGGACCCAGAGTGTAGAAAATTGTGTCTGCTGCTGGTGCATATGTATTCTCTCTGCTCTAAATGAACAGAGATGGTGGAGTACTGTGCTGGAGGAAGGAGGGCACAAGAGACATAACAGGCAGGCAGGAGAAAAGGTGAGAAGGAATAACAGAAAGCAGCAGGAGAGCTACACGGAGAGAAAGGAGGAGGAGCCTCTTATGTACCTCTCTAGCACCCCCCAGGAGCCTGGACTGATTAACACCAGCTTCTCAGGGAGCTTCCTATGTGCTGCTGCTTCCCTGAACCCACTTGAGGAGAACAAGCAGTCAACTGAAGTAGTAGGAGCCAGTTAGGCCCTTAAGACGCTGATATTGTCCCTCACTCAGGCCCTGCTACCAGCCTGCTTATTTGTCCCCTTCAATTGAGTGTTGAGAGCCACTATAGCTGGCACAGAACAGCAGTCATGAGTGAAAAAAGAAAATGCCCCTCTGGGGCAGCATTCAGAAAAAGAAAGAAAGCAAAGGAAGCTTTTCTATGTAAGCAGGAAGGAGCTCTCCTGAGATACATAGACACAAATGTTCATGATGAGCCTTCCAGCCCCAGTGAGGATGTGAGTGGTGAGGAGATGCCTGATCTTCCGGTTAGTCAGAGTGCAGGTGACCTGGCAGCTACTGCAGCATCCATATCTCCATCTCAAATGGATGTAACCATGCACAATCCTGAAGAAAGCAGCAGGATCAGAGAAGAGTGTGGTGGAGGTGCAAGAAACAGCTGCTGCTGAGTTTAGTTCCTTAAGTCTAGATGATCCACGACTGTGGACCCACTTGAGCAGTAGCCTGAAGGACTTCCTTGTACTGCATGGGCCACAGCAAGTGAAAAATGTCCTGTTCCCCAAAGACAATGAAAATAGAAGTTTCCATCCAACACATTACTGGCGTGAAATCCCTAATGGTGACAAAGTGGAGAGGCCATGGCTTATGTACTCAAAAACCCAGAATGCTGCATACTGTTTTTGTTGCAAACTCTTCCAGTCTAATGTTCCAGCCACATTGGGTTCTACAGGAACAAAGGACTGGAAAAATCTGGCTGGAAATCTGGCATGCCATGCAAAGGCAGCAAATCACCAGGGAACATTCCATAGGTGGAAAGAGCTTGAGATGAGACTAAGGTTAAAGGCCACCATAGATGATCAGCATCAAGAGACGATTGCATCAGAGACTCTTTACTGGCAAAATGTTCTGAAAAGTCTCATTGCCATTGTGAGAATGCTTGCTACCCAAAACCTAGCACTGCGTGGCACTTCAGATCAGCTGTATGTGCCAAACAATGGAAACTTCCTTAAAATTGTGGAGCTGATGGCTGAGTTTGATGCTGTACTCCAGGAGCATCTAAGAAGAGTCACCACCCAAAAAATATACACACACCACTAGCTTGGAAAAACAATTCAAAATGAGATCATACAGTTACTGGGAACAAAAGTCAAACAGAATATTGTGGCAGATCTGAAGTCAGCAAGATATTACTCTTTTATTCTGGACTGCACACCTGACATCAGCCATATGGAACAAATGACTTTAATGGTGCATTTTGTAACAACAGAACTTAGTGAAAATGTCCCTGCAATGGTGACTGTCAGAGAGCATTTTCTATAATTTACTGACATTGATGATACTACAGGAGCTGGTATGACAAATGTGCTTCTTAAAAAGCTGGAAGATACGGGAATCGCAATAGCTGACATGAGAGGTCAGGGCTATGATAATGGTGCCAACATGAGAGGAAAGAACAGAGGATTGCAGACATGGATCCGAGAGTTAAACCTTGAGCTTTTTTTGTCCCATGCAGTTCTCAGTCACTGAATTTGGTGGTCAGTGATGCAGCATCAGCTTCTAGTGAGGCTGCTGAATTTTTAAATGTAATTCAAAGCATCTATGTATTTTTTTCTGCATCAACTCATCGATGGCAAATTTTGAAGCAACATCTGGGAACATCCTCTCTGACACTGAAACCACTGAGTGCCACACGATGAGAAAGTCGAGTGGAGGTGATAAAGCCTATCAAACACCAAATTGGGAAGATAGATGATGCCATAGTTGCCATTATGGAGGATAATGCCAAGACAGGAACTGTTCATGGGAGAACAGTGGCAGAGGGAAATGGAATCACCAGAAACATACACAACTTCAAATTTCTGTGCGGCTTAGTGTTGTGGCATGACATACTGTTTGAAATAAATGTTGTAAGCAAGAGATTCCAAGGTGTTGACCTTGATATATCTGGAGCAATGGAACAACTGGAGAAAGCAAAGTAACACCTACCGTCTTATTGGTCAGATAAAGGATTTCAAAACGTTCTGAAGAGTGCACAGAAGTTGGAAGAGGAAGCTATTTTCCCACCCATTCAAGAATACAAGAGTCACCGAAGAAGACATTTTGAATACGAGGCACGGGATAATCCCATAAGAGACCCCAAACAACAATTCAAAGTTGAATTCTTTAACCAGGTGCTAGATTGTGCAATACAGTCAGTTGAAGAATGTTTCATGCAGCTCAAGGAACACAGCAGTATATTTGGGAAGTTGTGTGATATTCCAAAAACTCTTCACTATACCTGAAAAAGACCTACACCAGCAATGCAGGGCACTAGAGACAGTGTTGACACATGATGACATGTGCAATATTGATGCGAGTGATTTAGGTGATGAACTGAAAGCCCTTTCAAGATACATTTCAGCAGGATCAACTTCAAAGGCTGTTTTGAAATATATGTGCACAAATAAGATGACCACCCTCTTTCCAAATGCTTTTTTGCTCTGAGCATACTTCTAACACTTCCTGTAACAGTTGCCAGTGGAGAATGCAGCTTCTCCAAGCTGAAGTTAATAAAAGCACATCTATGCTCCACAATGACACAGGAGAGGCTGGTTGGTCTTGCAACCATCTCAATAGAGCATGAGGTGGCCCAGACTGTGGACCTTCGGGAAGCAGTTCAAATCTTTGCAACCAAGAAGGCATGGAAAGCACCACTTTGATTATTCAAACAGATAAAAATGCCAGTGTTTACTACGCAAACAAGAAAAGTTACATTTGCTATTCAGGCATTTGAAAGTTAAGTGTTACTTACAATTTTTGAACAAGGCATTTTAAGTTGTTAGTTCTCCTATATTGGGATAGGTAGCAGAGCAGTACCATGAGAGGAATAGAACAGGAAGAAGGCAGAATTGAGACCTTTCAAAGTTTTGGCTCAAGTGAGGGGGAATGGGGGCGTCATTTGAGCTCTCCGCCTCTGGTGTCAAAATGTTGTGGGCCAGCCCTGGCTGTGCATTGTTAAACAGCTACACTTTGTCCTTCTCCAGAGGGACTGGGATCCAGACAGCCACCATGCCCCAAGAAGTGTGCAGTACATTGTTGGCTAGGAATAGGTGCTGATTCCCTGCCCTAGGCAGCCTGTTCTAGGTGGGGTTCCTCAGATCCCTACCTCATTCCTCACTCAACCCAACATTTTGTTTGCCTTTTTGAATGCCTGTACACTGTCACTCAGCTCTCCATAATGACACCCGGGTCTTTTTATTGAGTGTTTACTGTTAATTTAGGACCCAGCAATGTATATTTGTAATATTCCTTCCAACTCTTACTCTGAAATTGCCAACTCAGAATTTCATCTGCATTGTACTGTCTAATCACCTAGGTTTGTCTGAGGCCCCCCCAGCTCTCTTGAGTTCCTCCGTCTTCAGTAATTTCAACTAACCTAAATAATTGTATCAGCAGCAAATTTTGTCACCTTGCTGTTTAACCTCTTTTCCAGATCATTAATGAATATACTAATGAACATCCACTCTTGGCACACAACCTTAGAGCACCCTACTGTTAACCTTTTGCCATGCTGAAAATTGACCCTTTTTTATTCCTACGCACTGTTTTCTCTCTCTCATTCCAATTTGTGATCCCAGACATGACTTTACTGCTCACCCAATGATTTCTTAGTTTCCTTACTAGCTTCTATGTTGTCAAAAGCTTATGGAAAGTACAAATAAATTATGCCAGCCTGTTTCTTTTATAGTCCAGCTGAATTCCCAGTTCTTAAATGTACTTAATCTAATTCAGAGAAAAAGGCAAGAACAGTAGTAAACTATATTTGATTTATTTGTTTTTAGTAGTTTGGCAATAACAGAATTGATGCTATGTCTGGCATTTATGTCAGTAAAATCAGTAGTATTAAGTGTTGCCAGTGTTGTAACACTGATTGGTTTCCAGTACATGGTGTGTCAGAGGACAGTTAAAAATTGCTCATTGCACACCTGGCCTGTCTGGAAACTGGGTGTTCAAAAGTTTTGGAATATAGTAACGTATGAGGTGCTGGACTACTGGTCAGAGAGCATTTCTGGCCATTAGAAGAGGTATCAACTCTTTGGGAAGCGAGTCCTGTCCCATCCCCCCACTTTCCTTTTGTCAGAAAAATCTCAGTGATCACATGTACATGCTCTCACAGCTGACTAAACTTCTCCACTGCCAGTTCCTGTATGTCTGTGGGACAGGAATATTTTTGGCAGTGGGAAGGTAGTGACTATGTTGAGGGCAATAGAAAGGAACCATCAGCAGAAGAGGCTGAAACTCTATAGCTGGGATTTGGAAATGGATTAGAAAACTATGGACCTGATATAGCAAAACTCTTAAGTACATGCTTAAGTGCTTTTCTAAACAGGGTCTGTGCAAAGGTTAGGTCTCCTGGGTTGTGGAGAAATAGAACCACAGTTAAGAGGAAGTTATGGGGTGTGATTAAATGTCAAGGGAGAGTACGGTATGCACATTATGCAGTCTTCTGAGTCTTATGTTCTGAGAGGTAGGTTTAAGTTGACTTCCATTCACTCTTTAGCCTTTCATCTTGAATTTACATTGCACTTCACTGAGGCATCTGCTAAAACCTGTGTCTGCAGCAGCAATATCAGTGGCAAGGTGATCTGCACAAATGGTCACTATTTTTATCTTTCAGAATTTCAGTCGGTCATTCTACATTCTCCGCACACACACACGTGTATTTGCTTAACAACAACATTCCTAGCTATACAGAATATACTTGGTATAGCAAATCCTGGAAAGAGGACAAATTAATGTCACAGCAACAGTCCTAGTTAAGGGAGGTCATACTTTCTGCTAATACACAAAGTATTTTCAAACTTTGAGTGTTATATTTCTCCTTAAGAAAGTTTCCACCATAGAAGGACATGATAGTGTTAAAGTAGTGGACCTTTATCTTGGCTGTGTGTGAGAACAACAACAATGCTGTATTTCTGAGTTACAGTAAACAAATGTAAATACAATAAGTAATGGGGCATATCTTTTTACATACCTCTGTGTTTGGTGACCTCAGGACATGCCTAACATTTGAGGTTTGCAATTTACATCAAGTATTTCCTTAAATAAGAATCATAATCCTCTTGTCATGGGTATTATCTATGTTGCTTGGCCAAGTCTCTGTTCTTTTGGATTCCATCTCATCACTTCCATGGTGGCTATTTTCTATTGTATTATACGTAGATGATGATCTGAAGTAATTACAGGTAAGAAAGATCCATCTACAGTACATTTGCCCTATGCTGTTCATGTGTCACAGGTAAAGCTTTATCTTGTAAGCTTAGAGAAAGGTATTTACTGACAGAAGAAGCTGATGTCAGATGTTGGCTAATCTATGCAAAATAAATGAGAGGTCTCAACACAATTTTATGTGGACACGTGTCCACATGACAGAAATCCGTAACGTAACTGGTGCCCTTGCAATAACTGAGATCCTTGTTGGCAGTCACAGAAGAAAGATCAAGGATTAACTGGGCCATGATAACTAAACTAGCTCAACTCTTAGGCCTTGTCTACACTAGCATTTATGTTAGCAAAACGTATGTCGCTCAGGGGTGTGAAAAAACACCCCTCTGAGCGACATACTTTTGCTGGCATAAGCAGTAGTGTACACAGCACTATGTTGGCAGGATAGCTTCTCCCACCCACACAGCTACCGCCACTCGTTGGGGTTGGTTTAATTATGTCGACGGGAGATCTTACAGCAGCACAGCTGCATCAGTACAGCTGTGCCACTGTCAGCTCTCTAGTGTAGACATGGCCTTAGAGATGGTCCCTCTAGAGCACCATGGACCATGGCAGCAGGACAGTGTGAGAAAGTTTGCCAAAGAGGAGTGTACACTTCCAGACTATCTGGAACTTTTTATGGATACCAAAATTCACTCACATATTCTCAGACAAACCTCCCACAATGGTATTAATATATTACCTTTTATTTCAACAAGTTGTTGTACAGTTTGGTTTCCTACATTTTTATCACCTATTACAACAGTATTTGAATAGGTCATTAATGAAAGAATACATTTTGTTTTCTTGCAGTCAAGAAATGGTGACCACACAGTTCTATTATTTAACCTAAAACTTCACTATCTATGAATGAGTCAGGAAAATAATTACATACATATGGGTGAAAGCCTGCGCACAATGATGCCAAGGACAGTTTTGCCATTGACTGTAATGGACTCTAGATTTTATCCATAGCGTCTAATTCTCCACTGCCTCATGCTCTCTGTAGTCATTTACATCTGTGTAAAGTGAGTGCTGAGTAGATGTAAAATGCTACACCTATTTGACACTCACTTTGCACAGGTATAAATGGCATACACAAGGTGCAAAGGAGGAATTCAGTGGGAAAGGCTTTTCTTTAAAGTTACCTTTCAAGAATCTGGCCAAAAAGAAACCTGGTCTAAATGTTGTGTCCTTAAATTACTGGAAATGAAGGCCAAGATTTTCCTTTCAAACAAGACCCTAAAGTTAGAGTCCTAAATCTAGACCTTGTTAAAGAGTCTAATCAAACATTATTTTTAACTAAAAATGTTTATGACCAAAATGGAGAATTTTCCATTTAAAAATTCGTTTTGGTAGAAATGTTTCATAGGGGAAAAAAAGATAAACTGTTCCCCCTCCCCTCCCATGGAAATGAAAGTTTTGGTTCAGAAATATTTTTGGTGAAAAACTGAAAAAATTACACCAATTTTTTTAATGGAAACAAATGTTTCTTTAAAAAAATATACTTACCTTTTTTTATTAGCTCTGCCTAAATCTATAGACAGACACCTTAATAAGTGGCTTGGTTTTCAAAAGTGCTCAAATACCACAGCTTCTATTGATGGATTTATGAGTCCAAATTTCATTTTCAAAATATTGGCCCAAATCTTCAGTTTAGGGGTGTGTTGTTCAAACTGCTGTACATTTCAGATTTTATGGAAATCTATATTTGTGTAAAATTATTTCCTGTTTCTGCAGGAAGTGTGGTCAATTGTGGATGGACAAGCAATTGCAGTAAGTGATATGGAGAGTTATGTCCATTGCATAAAATGATCAGGCAACTGAAAATGCTTTAAAAATGTAATAACTTAATCCTACAAGATACATTGAAATATCACCTTTGCACTGCTGAATGCATATCAACTACATTACATATTCTATTAAAACTTTGGACTTGCATAGTTAAACATGTTACCTAAGAAAAAGTGTCAGCCCTTGATTCATAGCTCGCTTAAACTGATGTAAACCAGGAGTAATTCCATGGAGTTACACCAGGATAATACCAATGTAATTGAAAGACTAATCAGATCCACTGTGCTCAGCATAACACCACTTCAAAGCACAGTTGAGCCAGAGATGGCACTTCCTTTTTAAACTAAGGCTACATCTACACTACAGACCTTAGAGCGGCACAGGAGAGAGCTCTCCATAATTAAACCACCCCCAATGAGCAGTATAAGCTGTGTTGGCAGGAGAGCCTCTCCTGCCCAAAAGGCAATGTCCACACCAGCACTTTTGTCAGTGAAACTTATGTCAGTCGGGGGGGCGGAGGGGGGGGTGTTTTTCACACCCCTGAGCAACAAATGTAATTTTTTTATTTACCAACAAAAGTGCTAGTGTAGACATAGCCTTAGACTTCCATCTCTCAAATCTCTACTAGCATAGACATTTCATAGCATGCATGGCCTACAGATGGCACCTAAAATACAGTATCTGCTCCAAGATGGATTCCAGACTTACTTTTTTCTCATCTACTTCCAAGAGAAAAAAACCACACAAGTATGAGTACTTTTGTTTTATGACCTTACATAGGACACCACCCCATAGCCTCACCCTTTTTTCCCCTTTGCATGGATAATCTCTTCATAGGGTGTGGAGGGAAGGGGACAGTTGCTTTCAAGTTTTTGAGCAATGATTTCTTCTACAACTATTTCCTCCTGAACTTCCTTACTCACTGTTTATGAAATTTCTCTGTTCTTTAACAATAGCATTGTTGCTACAGCTGCACTGATTATATTTCTCTTACTTTTCTAATTTTTTGGGCTTGAAACCAGAGAGGTTTGTTTTTATACATGATAACTTGGAACAGCCTGTAATAACATTACAGAAGAGCTTGATAATATAATTGTAATGAACACACACACACCTTTTACTGCTTTTTGTCTCCCTGACTCAGTGTCTATATTTTTTTTAAGTTGCTGTATATAATAGAGACTGAAGTTCTGGTTCCAGACAGAAACACTGGGAAATTCAGCTTCTTAATAAGCATATTCATAAAAGGTCAGTGAATGTTTAAATATTTCACTGCACAGCCATGCATCATTGCACATATTTTAGACCCTGCCTTATCCGGTCTCCTATTTAAAACAAAACAAATCTCAAGGAGAAAAACTAAAATACTTAAACATATTGGTTTATTTTTATTTTAATTTACCAAAATCTTTGTATTCTTCTCATCTGGCCTCCAAATTGAGGGATTGATTCTTATTTACACTAAATCCCCTTTATATCACTTGTGAAGTGCAAAAGAGGCGTAAAGGTGGGGAATTTACATCTACTGTAAGGTCCCTTTGCAATGCCAGACTGATGCTTTAGCGGATACCAGCCCCTAAATCTTTGTAAAAATCACAATATATTAAGCCCCCTATGTAGTAAATACTTCATTTTTAAAAAATGGTTTTTATTTGCCTGATTTTCAACTGGAGCCAGATAAGTGTATGTAATGAACAGTAGCCAGTAGCAGTCAGTAGCATCCCAGCATGAAATCTGTAGTTGCTCTAGACCATTAACTTAAGCATATAAAGGAGTGTGAAGGGAATCTTTCCTTTAGATTGCATCAGATAACTGCAGATTTTAATACATAATATACTTTGCATTTTCTTTTCAAAACTGATTAGCACTAGTGGAAAATGGCAGATTGGCAGTCCTGGACACTAAAAATTCTCTGTTGATCTTCAGAAAGGTGCAGCACATGCAGTGGAAGAGCAGGATTCCCTCACTCTCCTGCTAAGGTGTGCTCACCTTTTCAGCCAGCATAGGATTATGGCTCAAGGCCTACATGGCAGTTCACACCCTCCATGTTACCCCCATTGCAAGTCAACAAATGAGACATTCCTCTAAGAGGACAGTAGCTATGGACCCCCAAAGAGGTTCTTGACTTGGCTGGCTGGAGCACCAGGCAGTTGACAGTAGCAAGCAAGGCAAAAGAGGGCACCTTCCAGCTTTGCCCTCCACCGCAGGTGTTATCCTGTTATGGAATTAATGAAGTGGCTACCACTTGGCCAAAAATCCAGATGTCTGCATCTGTCCTTATTGCTCCCTGCCATTTGCAACACACCTCCACCTGTTCGGGGGGGGGGGGGTTGGGAGGGGAGGGACGACTCTCTGTAGTGAGGAAAAGGTAGTTCAGTTCACAGCTCAGTGTTTGGTCTTTCTACTGACAATACCAACAAGGATGATAGAAAACCAAACTGTGATGTGGACACTTGGCCTTTAGGAATGGAACTGAGACTACTCAACTTATTCATGGAGTACAGCAAACAAGATTCAGATATTAATACAGTCAAACAATGACACAGGAGGTGGAGCCTGCACACTCAGGCTTCTTATGTGTTAAATTGATTTTTCTCTTTTAAAACCCAGAAGATGAGAGCTATTGTGGCAGGAAGTTGCTGAACACTAGCAATTGCTCTTTGGCAAGTTAGTTTGGAAGGAAGATCCAAAACCAACGTAAGACATAGGTTTGGAACTAGATCATGCACTTCATCATTAAATGCTCTCATGCACTGTCTGAGGGACATAGGAAGACTGTCATGGGGTGCACCACTCACTGCCCGTCAGGCACCTCCTCCTGGTCATTCTGGGAATTAGCTCTCAAGGCCAATGACCCCATCCATGGTTTGCACACCATCACTCTGACGCTGATCTGCAGCACCTCTCGCTCCAGGACCCACAACATCCTCTTCATGACTTAGCTTCCGACTAGGTCACTCAATGTTTCCCCTTCCAGGGTTCAGTCCATGAACAGTCCTAGGCAGTCTTCCCATTCACTCTCCTGGCACCACTTCCTCAGTTGCTGGTAAGGGAACCCGGGCCTGCACTCTACTCTGGGTTCCAGTCCAGGGACCCTCAGCTAAGCAGTTCTGGGATCCTCTCTCTGCATGCATTGCTCCTTCCCTGGACTGCTTCCTACACTCCGATTCCCCTTCTCTCTCTGGGTATACCAGCTCCAAGAACCCTCTTCTGTCTTCCCAGGCAGTGACTACCCTTTCTCAGCAGCCCTAGTCTGCAGCCAGCTTCCTGGCTTTATAGGCCCTGTCTGTTCCTGCACAGGTGAGCCTCTCTCTAATTAGCTGCCTCCAGCCACAAGTTCCCCTGTTTGCAGCCTAATTAGTTGATTGGGCCCACAGGGCCCAATTCTGCTCTGTGCCGGGCTAGTGTGGGGATCTTATCCCATCACAGGGGCTCAGTCTCAAGTGGAGAATTGGATTGTTTGCATTGGCCATAATATATTTGTTTTTATAATAGTAAGTGGATGGCTATAAGAGGTGTCTGATGTAGAAAGAAAGAATGTTTGCTCCAAATAAATTAGAGAAGTAGTCAAGCATGGTTCTTTCTAATGAAAGTAATATCCGTATAATAAAAATGGCAAGCAAAGTGTCTGTTGGGTTATCTGTCATGGAAGAGTCAATCAAGTTAGATCTGCCTAGATCTGTCTGTTGTAACTTGCACACCCTTCAATATGTTTCTAATAAAATTTCCACATTACTTTTTTCCCCTTATGACATGCATTGTCTCTTTCCCTTCATTCCCCATGGCCATGTCAGCCTCTGCTCACCAATGCCTCTCCTACATGGCATAACCATAACTGACTAAACACTAGATGCATGTCTGTGAAGAAAGCCATGATGATGAATGTAAATTTTATGTAAATTACACAGCAGGTGCAAGCTGCATGATTTTTGAGTACCGTTTATGCAAAAATAAAAATTAAACGTATTTAGGTTGAAGTCTGTTCAGAAATATGGCACTAGGTTCGTAAATGTCTCAGAATATGCCTGAATTTAGAGTCCAAAGGGAAAGAAAAGCACTATAACTCAGAAGTATCTTGCAATTCAAATTGTAATGTAAGTATTGTGACTTCAGAATGGGATTAGATTAATTCTGGTACTACTATTAACCTGTTGATGACGTTGGCCATGTCATTTAACCCACCTGAGCCTGACTCTCTTCCTCTGTTTGGAGGTCTTCTCTTTAGGTTGTAAGCTCTTTGAGGCAAGGACTGTCTGAAATTATCTGATTGTACAGTGCCTAGCCCAGTGGAGCTGCAGGTTTGACTAGAGCCTTCAAACTCTTCTGTAATATAAATAAATAATAAAAATAAAGAGGCTGTGTGTGTGTTTAATGATAATGTAAGACTCCTGCTACTCCACTTCATAGAATAATTATTCTCACTCAGTGTAAGAAACCAAAATGGCTTCACTCTTAGATGAAGTTTATAGCATTCAGTGATTCTATATGAAATGAGCTGAGAGGTGGATTAGTGCTCAGAACACAGACTGCTACCCTCACAACTGTATGTACCCTCCCACTAAACGGTTTTCTTAATGGCAGTCTCAGCAGAGAGCCCCAGGACTGAATGAACAAAAAGAATGAACTACTCCTTCTGGTGGATTATCTAAGGCAGACATGAAGCGCATTGGAGGAGAGAGGAGTTCAAGGTTGGGAAGCTTGCCCTGTTGCTGTCCAGGCTGCGTCTGTTCTATGGAAAAACTGAAGACTTCATTCTCTAGAGCTATAAATCCAGCACCTTCCATATATACTTAATTTCCTCCAAAGATAGTCTATTTTCCTGCTCAAAGCCATGTACATTCTTTAAACGTACTTGTATTATGGTAGGAGGCATGGACTTCTACCGTCTTTGTACAGTTCTCTGTCACAAGTGAGAGATGTATTTGAATACTTCTTTCCCTAATACTTGTAGCCAAATTAATAACATTTGCAGTATGTACCAAATTACAGTTATAACATAATACACATATATATATCAGGAAGACACTGCAAATGAGAATCTTAATATATTGTTAGTGTCAATGTATAGATGGGGACATTTTGCATTCTAATTGGAAATGCACTGTACTCAAACTCCTGGGGTCATTTTACTAAAATACCAGAAAAATTAAAAATATAATATTGTATAGTGAAACTGAAGTTACCTATTGCTGTAGACTTGCTGTGTTTTTAAAATGATTAGTGTGTTTTTAAAATGATTTTGAGAATACATACGTTGCAGAACCAATATTTGGGGGTCTTATTCATGACATATTTACTACATATTTATTGAACCCACGGCTTTCCACGGATGGATTTCAGATAAAAAGCACAATAAATGATATTGTACCAAACTTATGTGCTGCAGAAAACACATACAGTTACAGGTTCCTCATCTAATTCATGGGTCAGCCACTAGAAGGTGACATCACACACTCAAAATTCAATACATTACCTACTCCCTCACCAACTTGGACCAAAGAACATCCTGAGGCTCACAGGAGTTCAAATCCAACAGGTGGGTGCCACCTTGAACAAGTCTATATGTAGACTATATGCTGCAAGTCTATATGCTGCAGACATCCACTACACGCACCTAGAGGAGCCAGGACTTCACTTGAGCTCCAATTCACAAGCCTCTACCACTTGAATGGGGAAAAAAAATCTCTTTTAGCTATCAATAATTGAAGGTCCCTGATGTAGTGCATGGAACAGCCACTAAAGGACATCACCACATACACAAGCACATCACGTGAGACTGCAGGTGGAGAAAGCAATTTATTGGCTTGAGAATGGGTAAAATAAATACCAGCCTAAACCCTGGCTTGCAATTTATACCAAAAATGTTCTAACCCTCAAAAAGCTCAATTAAACATTTTTCTTATTGCTTTCCACTTTTGCAAACCTTTACACTTCCTGGTTGTGTTCAATACCAGAAGCAGAAATGAAAAACTTAGCAAAGAAAGCCATTTTCAGGCTTGTATGAAAATATCACTAGACCATTTTCTCATGAAATATCTAGCCTGCCTTTGGAGACCAAAGAGATTTGGAAAACATTTAATTGCTCACGTACTTATCAGAACTCAGGCCTAAATTCACAAAGGGACTTAGGCAATGTGACACTGAGCATTGTAATGCTTAACTTTTAGGAACCTAAAAAATCTCAGGTATAACACTGGGATCCACAAAAGCTTGAGTTAGCTGCCTAGCCGGTACAATGAATGGGGAGAGATAGGCACCTTAGAATTTGATCCTCAAAAACCAACACACTAGGTGGGGAGCTGCCAACAAGAAGGGGCTGTCCTAAGCCCCACCCCTCTCACAGAGATAGGCGTATAGGTGCCAAATCTGTGGGTGCTCCAGGGCTGAAGCACCCATGGAAAAAAATTAGTGGGTGCTTAGCACTCACCGGCAGCCAGTTCTCCCCCTCCCCCCTCAGTGCCTTCCGTCCACCGGTGGCCCTGCCGATCAACTCCCCCCACCCTCCATCCCAGCACCTCCCAGCCACTGCGATCAGCTGTTCCATGGTGTGCAGGAAGCACTGGAAGGAGGGGAAGAGCGGGGACAGGGTGTGCTCAGGGAGGGGGCGGAACTGGGTGGGAAAAGTTGGGGTGGGGCCTTGGGAGAAGGGGTGGGGTGGAGCGGGGCCTGGGGCAGAGCGGGGGTGGGAAGGGGCAGGATGAGGGTTTGGGAAGGGGGTGCAGTGGGGGCAGGGCCTGGGGTGGAGCAGAGGGTTGAGCACCCCAGGGCCCAGAGGAAGCTGGCACCTATGGATAGGTGCATAAGTCCAGGCTGCAGGGAGCATCAATCTCTGCTAGCAATCCACAACTAGGAGCCCCTCTCCTGGTGTCAGGTGGCTTAGATGTGAATCTTTTCTTATTAGAAGGTGTGAGGTGCTTGCCAATCCAGCTGGAGCAGGGGGAGGTGTTGGTGGTGCTGGCGCCCACCCTGTAACTTGTTCACAGTGGTTAGAGAACTCACCTGGGATGTGAGAGACTCAGATTCAATTACCCCTATGCCCAAGGAAGAGAAAGGATTTGAACAGAGGTTTCCTACACCTCACAGAAGAGTTTCTAATCACTGAGTTATGGAATATTCTAATGCGCGTCGGCTTCAATCACTCCTGTTGAAGTGCACTTGGGATAAATTGCCACTTTGGATAAATAATTAAAGAGTTATTGAAGCAGGGGGACTGGACCCTGGGTCTCCCATCTCCAAGGTGGGTGCCCTAAACATGAAGCTGCAGAGCCATTTTCACGTGCTCTCTCTCTGGCCCCATGACTCTAAGCGTTAGTGATGAGAATATAGAATTCAGGACTGTATATTTGCCTGAGATAGAATTTTGGGTCTTGTTTGCCCATTTGGTTTTTGATATTTTTATATTCTTACTAATATGGGTGAACAAAGAACAGACACTGTGTGTTACATCTCCCCACAAGCAGATGGGGGGTGGGAGAAAGAGATAAGTGATAGAGCTAAAGTGGTGCTGGGCAGAGTGGGAGTGTAATATTCGAGCGAACACTTGAAGGACAGTCCTGCTTCGATTCCTCCTCCAAGATAAGGTCAAGCAATCAGTCGGAAGGGGTGACGGGGGGGAAAACTCTAAAAGGCCAAAGAAATGCCTGTCCCTGACTGAAACACAACCTCACTCCTTACCCCTCCCATGGAATACAAAAGAGGTGGTACTGAAGCCCCCAGACCAAAGACCCTCCAAAATGGAACATGATCATAAATGACAAGGGGTGGGACCAAGGGCGTGCACTCCAGGTATAATTATGCCTGCTAAGGAAGGGGAAATTGGGACACTGAGAAAAGGCTCTGTGGCATCAGAGCTGGAGAGCGATGGCTGCTGGCTGGGTGCCCTGCATCACTTTTTGGGAGGATAGGGCCAACCTTACGGGTGTGCGGCATGGGTGACTGCCCAGGGCGGCGCCGTGGTTGTGAGGAGCTGTGGTCAGGAGGACGCTGGGGTCACCCCCTCTTCTTACACACACACACACACACACACACACACACACACACACACACTCCAAGGCCCCTTTAAACTCTGCAGCGCAGAAGTAAGGGTGGCAATACTGTGACCACAACAGTCTTGCGACCCCCGCACCACAACCTCCTTTTGGATCGGGATCCCCATGGTTACAACACCATGAAATTTCAGATTTAAATATCTGAAACCATTCAATTTAAGATATATAAAATCTTATGACCATGAAATTTAACAAAATGGACCATGAATTTGGTAGGACCCTAGTTATAAGGCAGGTGCCACCTTCATCTCCAGCTTGATTTTGAATGGGGCCTGATCCAGTAATTGGCCTCAAAGCATGCCTACAATATAGGCAGTCTTCTGTCCATCATCTCCCAGTTCATGGATTGCTTGGGGGCTTAGGTAGGAGATAGATGTTCAGATACCTAGAGGGAGGCAGCAGTGCATTTGCCTAGAAATGTAGGTGCTGAGGAAGCATTTGCCCTGAAAACATAAGCACTGAGTGAGTTTAGGTGCCTACAGTGTTAGGCAGCAGCTGAGTGGGAGTTTTGTGGATTGCAGTGGAGCCTAAAATGGGGATTTAGCACCTTTGTCTGGAGTTTAGGCACCTCAGTACCTTTGTGGATCCGGCCTAAGTGTTCAGACTTGATATTTATCCATCATAATGTAGGACAGAAATTCAGCTATGGGATATGAAGTTTTGTGGCTAAGGCACAGGACTGGGATCAGGAGATCTGGATTCTATTTCTGACTCTTCCTACCTCATATTGGGCAGCTCATATAACCTCTCTGGGCCAGATTCTAAAACCCTTCTGTTGCATAGTTAGGACAGCTACTTGCAGACTAAGGTACTACACTGTGTGAATAAGAATTCAGAAGCTGTCTCTTAGGGTCAGCTTTCTAAAGGTATTATCGACTCAATTTCAGAGGGAGTTAGGCACGCAGAGGCTTTTCAAATCCCACTAGATGCTTATTTATACCCTAAGGTAACTCCCTGTAAAAATCTAGCCCTTAGCTTTTTAGGCCATGATCCTGCAAGCACTTATGCATGTGCTTATCTTTAAGCACATGGGTTGATTTATTCAGGTCAATGGAGCTACTCATAGCTAGGCTTAAAGTTAAGCACATACATAGGTCAGGAGTCTTAGTTTCTCCATTGTTGAAAAGGGGATAATGAATACCCACCTTACAGTAGTTTTATAAGGCTTAATTTGTCAGACTTTTAAAGCATTTTGAGATCCTCGCATAGAAGGTGTTACAAGAGTATTATTATTTATGTTATAGCTTGTATGGATTTGCAGAATTGTAGAGACTTAATGGGATATTATGGATTTAACAAAAGGTAGACACTATTGCTATTCCGTTCTTTGCTTAACATGATGTAATTATGCTGTAATTGATTTTATTTATAAAGAGGTCATTTAATAAAATATATCACCGTGAAGCATATAAAATATCTCCAATTTCTTGGAAAACTAGCCGCTGCTTGCTAGTTACCCTCTCCCCCCATAAACAAACAGGGTAATATTAAAAAAGCAATAATGTACTTTCAGTAATCTGAGTGGCCCAGAAGAGATTTATCTGTTTTAGTAACTGAATGTAATGAAATTAATTCTATCACATAATAAAAGCTTGCTATTTTAGCATGAAAGTAGCCTCTACATTGTAAGGAAGGAATATCATTTTTATTCCTATTAGTGCTGAATCAGGCTCCTCTCCAGTACAAGACTATTCATAGACTCATGTAGCCGGCTTGGTTAGAGATATATCCCCTTCTTCCACATTACAAATGTCTATCAACAAGAAGACAAGCTAATTACCTAATATGGCATTTATAAATCAAGTCAAGATGTTCCAAGCACATGACTTTTTTTCCATTGAAATTGGATTCTGAGTTGCTAGATCTTTATCTTATTCTGCATTTCTGCCCCCTTTTCTGATAAACGTGTACATTTTGTTTTCTCCAGAAAATGCATTTATAAAAGTTTTAAAACTCTTTTCCTTGTATCTGTAAAATACTGTGCAACAATTTGTCCTCACGCCATAGAAAACTGGCATATCACATCTTTAGTACTTAACTTTGTACCTGAAAATATCCTCATGAATGAGAATGGTGTGGCATATCTATAATTATTGTACATTATATTTATTTGGGAAGAAATAGTCCATTGCCCATCCAAAATATACATACTACACTTTGTTAGATTATTCTGAAACAGTTACAGGAAAGTTGTAATTATTTTTTTCGAACTAGTTTGTAAAGAAAGAAACTGACACTTTCATCAAAGAAAAGGTATTTTTGATTTGCCAAAAGTACTATAAAATAAGATGGAAATTGTCAGCAAAAACTTTAACAAATTTGAATGACCAGGAAGTTACATCTTTTACTTTGCAACAAGTTAATCAATAGGCTACATTCACCCTACCTAGCTGAGAGAAATACAAATGGCACCTCACTCTATCAGGGAGGATAGCTGCATTTTTGAGGGATTTGCCCTAGAGAAGAACAGATGGTATTTCCACTGCCTACTTACTTCAGGACATGATGTTGGGGAGAGTATCTTTAGTTTATACTGAGGATCTAGAGAAGCCCTCACAATGGAGGCTGCAGAGGGGATAAACTATGTCAGTGGCCTTGGCCAATCCCTCCAGTGTCACCCAGTCTTCAGGCTTGAAAACTTCTAGCAGGCCCATTCACCATAAGGTGGCTGCTTTGGTCCATGGGAACCTCTGCCCTTCCCAGGTTTTCCACTACCAGACCATGTGCACCCTGTTTTACTCCAAAGGAAACCATAAACCAGAGGCGAGTCCAGCCACTAAAAATCTGCATTATCCATCTCTTGAGGATGGGGTATTTTGAACAGTAAGTGTTTTTCAGGAATGTTGCCATTTGGTGCATTTTGTTCATACATCCCCCTCATAGTACAGCACAGATTGGGGTTGCATACATCACAGGAGTAAGTCACTCAGAGTAGGTTAATAATACATAGGTTAATGTGTTTAGAACAAATCCTATCACAGAGATTTACACAATAATCCAACTCAGGTGTCCATTATAGGATTTTTACATGTTTGGAGTCTGGGATCAACTCCCTGTTGCCATCAGGTTTTATTGGCTCTGGACTCCATTAGTATGTCACTTGATAGTCACTTATTACTTCTCTCTTCCTCTACAACCACATAAATGAGAGTGTGTCACCCACTGCCTTTTCTATGCAGGGTGGCAGGGTGTGCATTTTTTCACAGGCCACCAAAAGCCGTGAGGCTTATTCCTACAACTAGGAAGGAGAGACAGGAGGTTGGCTGGCCTACGATATATTCTAAAATATTATTTTAAATAATAATAATTAATAACAACACTGCTCTACAGCCAAAATGCTTCTGAAATAAATGTAGTCAAACTTTACTAATTCTGGGTCACTGAGAACGAAAATGATGCTTAAAATTGTTGATTGGCTCTAGTTTTCAAGACATGCTATTGGGTCAGTATATACGACCCTTGACTTGGGAATGGTGGAGGATACGTGAGTTATAAAGGGAAGGGATCTCAATTTAAACCAGAAATGACTAAAATACATCTTTGACTGGATCTATGAATAAATCTATGACTGGGTTTGGACAGTACTTGCTTTTTAGGCAAAACAATGAATGATGCAATCTGAAGCTGGTATTGCATCATACATGATATGAATTGCATCATGTTATTCCTTGAAGTCATGGATAATGCAATCATAACGAAGCTCACATCACTCTGCTGAACAAATTGCCCTATATCAGCTCTAGAAATCATACAGTGTCATGCTCTCTTATTTGTCAGTGTTTGATTTTGCAAAGGGACACATTTCTGTTTAGCCAAAGTGAGCAGAGATGCCTCGTACTTGTGTTAACAGTGCAGATAACTTCTGCTATGTTTGTGGTGAAGTGACTTTTGCATCACAAAAGCGCAGTATAACCACTATGGTTAAGAAAGCCTATCACCTTTATTTTGGCTGCAAAATTGGAAATCAGGACAAGAGGTGGGCCCCACACATATGCTGCAATACTTGTGCAACAAATCTTCGCCAGTGGTTGAACAGGAAAAGGAAATCTATGCCTTTTGCAATCCCAATGCTTTGGAGAGAGCCAACAGATCATACCAGCAATTGTTACTTCTGCATGGTGCCTCCAGTTGCGAAAGGTGTGTCAAAGAAGAAAAAGTGGACTGTGCATTATCCAAACATTCCATCAGCTATACGCCCAGTACCCCACGGAGAAGGACTGCCGGTTCCTGATGCACCAGAATCATTCTCACTTGAGTCAGACGAGGAAGAGGAAGAGGATGAAACTTCTGGTCCTGAACCATCAATGTCACAGGACCCACATTTTCTCCCATCCTCCTCCTCTGAACCACACCTCATAACACAAGGTGAACTGAATTACCTTGTCAGGGATTTGGAACTACCAAAGAGTAAGGCAGAGCTTTTGGGCTCCAGACTACAGCAGTGGAATCTCCTGGCAGGTGATGTTAGGGTTTCCATGTTCCGTGACCGTCAAAAGGATCTTGTCCCATTCTTCTTCATGGAAGGTGATCTTGTAGCCTGCAACAACATCGATGGTGTGATGGCAGCCCTCAACATCGTTCACGATCCAGATGAGTGGAGACTGTTCATTGATTCATCGAAGACAAGTCTTAAAGCTGTTTTACTGCATAATGGCAATGTTTTGCCATCAATTCCAGTTGGTCATGCAGTCCATATGAAGGAAACCTATGACAACATGAAACAACTTTTGAGGTGCATCAACTATGACCAACATCAGTGGCAGCTTTGTGGCGATTTGAAGGTTGTTGCTCTCTTGCTTGGTCTGCAGACTGGATACACAAAGTACTGCTGTTTTCTCTGCGAATGGGATAGTCGTGCAAGAGATTCCCACTACATCAAGAAAGATTGGCCACTCCGACAGTCATTGGAGCCTGGGAGGAAAAGTGTTCAGCATCCACCACTTGTTGAATCAAGGAAGATTTTGTTACCACCCTTACACATCAAGCTGGGTCTGATGAAGAACTTTGTCAAGGCCATTGACAAAACACAAGCAGCTTTCAAGTACCTCCGTGGAAAATTTCCAAGGTTAAGTGAAGCTAAGATAAAGGAAGGTGTCTTTGTTGGTCCTGAGATTCGTGAACTTCTTTGAGATGATGCATTTGACCATGCACTGCATGGCAAGGAAAAAAAGGCATGGAAAGCCTTCCAGTTAGTGGCAATAAATTTTCTCGGAAACAACAAGGCAGACAACTACAGGTTGTTGGTGGAAAACCTCCTCAAGGCATACAAAACCCTTGGTTGCAACATGTCACTAAAGATACATTTTTTGCACTCTCATCTAGATTTTTTTCCACCGAACTGCGGAGCAGTGAGCGACGAGCACAGCAAGCGATTTCACCAGGACATTGCAACAATGGAGAAATGCTAACAGGGCAAATGGAGCCCATCAATGCTTACAGACTATTGCTGGACAGTGACAAGAGATGCTCCATTTAATGAATACAAGAGACAAGCCAAGAAGCGCCGAGTAGACACTGAATAGGACTAAACTATGTACATAATAGTTTTTTGCCTTTTGTTTCATAATAAATTTTATTTCTATAACCCCTTTACTGATTTTTAAAGTGTTACATAAACAGGACAGGTGAAATAGTATCATGTAAAGCAACCATAAACACATGAAAAGACCTAGGTTTACAATTTATGATTAAAACTCTACTATCTACACAATATATATAGACATAAAATGTAAAAACTTAAATATCTTAGAAACAGTAGCCAGTTGTTTTAATTGTCATATTTGAATTCAGCACATCAAAATACATACTAAATAGCACATTTTATCTCTGAAGCAGACGACTTCTCAAAAATTGTAGACCAGTGTAATACAACCAAAAATTCATATTGAGCTAAAACTTATCCCAACTCTCACTTTGATTTTTTTTAAACAATGTGAAGAAGAAAGAGAAAAACTCAGCCCACTCCATATTTTAAGAAGCTTTAGATTCAATCATTTCCCTATGTGAGGAAAAAACAGCAGACAGTCTGCCTCCCTGTAGAGGGCTGACTCATCATCACAAAGGGGGAGGTATAAGGGCACATTCAAAATGAAATCACCATTTGACACTACATATGCTCATGAATGCAACTCAGCATAATGGACCAGATTATTCTCTGCCACATGAACAGCTGTGTGAGGGGGCTTTTGGGGAGGAAGTCTCCGTGAGGATTTCCTGGTGCAGTTCACACCACATCACTCTTTCAGGGGAGAGAGAAATGCCACCCAGTGGAAACTCAAGTTAGATAGAGTCATCCATGTGCATTAGCCATGTCTCTGCTTCAGCTCCAGTCCTGAGCAGCCCTCCCTGCTCTACATTAGCATGGCTCCAATGGAGTCACACTGGCAGAGATCTCCCCTGCTTCCCTAAGGTCATGGTTTCTCCCTAGGCACAGGTGGGATCCACACAAAAGTGGAGCTGTACCCACCTCCTCCAATATTCTGCTAGGTTCCCTTCCAGACCCAGTGATTCTAGGGATTTTTATAGGCTCAGTTTCTGCCCAAGAACTAGTTTGCAGACTTTTCTGTAATAATGGTGTGATGCACAGGCCTGCTGGTGAGAAACTCAGCTTTATTTCCTGACCCTACCCTCACCTGACCCTACCCACCACCCCTGCCACAACAGGGGACAGTATTTATTGTTACAGATGGCACCTTCAATTTCACTTGGTAGCTGTTCTCCCTCCATGATGCTCAGCACCACCTGCAGTTAGCAAGCGAGCAGGAAATGCCCCTCGGACCATAACCCCAAAAGACCTAGATAGTGGGGAGAAATGAATAAATACCATAGATGATGAGGGGAGAGAAAGAATGGAGGAGAAAAGCTCGGACAAAATAGTAAAAAGGAGAGTGAATGCTGGAGATTAAAACAGATGGGGGAGAAAAGCTGTATCAGAACAGAAAAATATCTAAAATAAAGAGGAGGGCTTTAAAATAAACTACATGGGAACATTTTAAAAAATGATGTAATCTGATCGAAAAATTAGTCTGAAGGAAAATGATCATAATGAAAAAAAAAGTAAAAATATAGGAAGTGATAAGGGAAAGAGGACCAAAACCAAAGTGGACATAGTAAGTTATTTAAAGAAGGCATGCTGCAGACCCTATTTTGAATTTAGGATTTAAAAGGTGGTTTTGGCTGTGTCTAGCCCATAATAATTCCTTTTCTATGGATCTTAGGGTTTTACACTGCCACCCAGCACTGTAGTATCTGAGTGCTTTCCAAGAAAAACCAGTAGTGTTAGAAAAGTCCCTAGTAGACTTCATGGAGTCTCTTTCAGTTCTCTCTTTTCAGAGTCAAAACTCCATTCAGGGTAGGAGCTTTGTTTTTGATTTCCCAACTGCCTTTGAACAGGACTGAGATAGCATGACACCTCCTTCCAGACCCAACCTCCTCTGGGGCTAAAGGTCATTCAAATTTTGTTTGCAAGAAGTTGAAAGAGAGGAGAATGGGCATTATTTATTATTATTTTTGACTATTTCTATTATAGTAGCTGCCAGAGGGCTCAGTCAGGATAGGCCCCTTTCTGTGAAGCATTGTCCAAACATATATAGTCCCTGATCCAAGTAACTTCCAATAAAATGGGGGGCAGATTTTTGGGTTAAATCCAAGTGACTAGAAAATACAGTTTTCATTTAGACTTCTCATCAATTCAGCTGCTGAAATTCAGGGTGGTAGGAGGGCACACTGAAAAGGGGTGATTATCAGATCCTTTCCCCCTGTGTATATACAGTTTTGTAAAAAAAAAAATGTGATGGTTTGTGCACTACTGTCTAGAAAAATGCTTGAACCAAAAAATATGAAGTTAGGAACTCTCCCAATACTGAAACAACTAGCATGACTGTTTCTTGCCAAGTACCCCTTCTTGGCTGGTACACAAAGAGTTTTCATGTTATTCAGAACATCTGAAACAAGGGGACAATAGAAATAACATCCTGGGCTTTGCTGAGTGTTAGAGCAGAGTCCATAAACCACAGTATCTCTCCATGAGCAAATAGCCTTTTTGTATGCTGGTTTTGAGTGTGTCTAATTAAGTACAGATTTTTGGCTGCTGGAGCATTTTTCCAGAAACACCAAGAAGAAAAAACTAAAGAAGAAAATGTCTAATAAAAAGATGACCTGAGAAGACCTGTGTGATGCTTTCTTCCTCATGATATACCCAGTAGTTTCCAATTCTAGTTGAGCCCAGCTCCTCTGTTGCAGTTACTGTACATCACATCATATTTCTAATGGCCTAGCAACTAACTGCCCTGCCCCTGGAACGACATACTGAAACCAAGGAGAGTCCATTTCACAGTCTTAAGTCAGTGATGGTGGTTTCACTGGGGACTGTATATCCCCCTCACTCCTGCTCCGCTCACATAAAAATAAACAGAGGTACACAAATTAGTATCAAGCCCAATGTAATTGTTGGGCTGCATTCACTCTCCCAGTTGCTCTGGACTGGTAGAGATACAGATAAGACAGGGGCAGAATCAGAGAGCACAGCAGAAGCTCAGGATCCAAATTCTGCCCACCTACCTTGTGGATCCCTAGCCAGCGCCCCACCCCAGCAACAATAACCAAATTAGCTCTTTGCAACTGGCTACTGTGCCATGGGTTGTACTCTGTGACTCTCCAAAGAGAGCCAGAGGATGAAATTACTCCCAGTGCAGAGGGCCTACACATGGATCTGTGTGCCACATACAGGAATCCAAACTTGAGCCCAGTGTAAAGCTGAGCTTACATAATGCCATGGGCTTGCATAACCCTGTGGCATATTAATTTTGATTTGCAGCAGAGGGGGAACATGGCACTTAGAGCAGCTGTTCTGCAACTCTTTGCCTGACCAGTCCTCTGGACATGCTCCTTTATCCATACATGACCTATTGGGAGCTCAGATTTCCTGTGGAGAGAAAAAGGGCGGCTCCTCTGAAGAGAGAATGGTGAAGGTGAGGAGTGGAGGACAATATGTTAAGATCTGATGTAAAGAGCAGCCCGAGGAAGCCATTTGCGCTACACAAGTTTTACTGGTACCATAACAATCAGGAACTATGCTGCATAATCTTGAGCACCATTTACTGGCATTTTAACAATGTTATATACACCGATATAAAAGCACACAACACAGAACACAACAGATCTTTCCCAACCACCAACACCCCCGCTACCCTCCACCCCCTCCATTTTAGTGATACTTGCATGGTCTTACTCCCCTCTAATCTACACACAAGAGTTGATCATCTAGCCCAGCATTGCTCAAACTGGGGGTCCTGACCCAAAAAGGGGTTGCAAGCCTATTATGGGGGGGTGGGTCATGGTATTGCCAACCTTACTTCTGCACTGCCTTCAGAGCTAGGCAGCTGGAGAGCAGCAGCTGCTGGTCAGGCACCCAGCTCTGAAGGAAGTGCTGCTGCCAGCAGAAGCGCAGAGGTAAGGGTGGCATGGTAGGGGGAGTCGTCACTTTTTTTGAGAGGGGGAAAGCATGAGATATTTTGAAATATTTTGAAAGGGGGTCCCAGCAAAAGAAATTTGAGAACCCCTGACCTAGGCCTAAGTCAACACAGAAAATTCAGCAAACAGATTTTCAAAAGTTGAATACCATCCTTGGCTGATGCAATGATTTCTTAACAAAGGGAAGAGATGAGCAAACTGGCTCAGGAGAAATGAAAACTGTCTTGAACATCTACCAAGAACTCACACAGAACCCAAAACAAACTTATTTTGAAGTCTGAAAACTAAAATACTCAGTCAACTTTCATGCACCTTTGAACTCCTTAGTTTAAGCGGGAAGCAGATGTTCCAGAACACCTTGAAAGAGGCTATTCTTGTGGCACTTTCAGCTACACTGAAAGCTCAACATACTGGAAATCTCAGGAGAAAGCCCAATTCTGTGAGATTTTTCCTGAGGTTTCCACAATGAAGAGGCTTACACATGTTCGGGTAAGTTTGTGAAGCTGTGGATGATGATTTGAATTGATCCAAACCAAACCAAACCTAGGAATTAACACTGGGGCTGGTACTTGGTTTTGCAGAGCGATGTGTAAAGTAATAACGTAGAGAACACCAGACAGCAGGCAGATTTCCATAACCCACACAACTCACTGCGTGGGAGCAGGCTTTTTGGCAAATGGTTGAGTCAGGAACACTTAACACTGTGTTGGGACGTGTTCAAAGGGTTTGGTCATATAGAAGGGAGGGGTGAGGAGAGCTTGTGCACCTAGAAGGAGGTTAAGACCCTTCCTCCCCAGTTAGTCTTTGGAACCACTGGGCAAGGGAAGGCCTGACATAGCATTATAACATGCCACTTCCTTCAGCTAATGAAAGACTTTTGTCCACCCCCACCCCGCAAAGCAGTGATAAGTGTGCCTGACCTGCTCATCTACCAAAAAAACCCTCACCCCTGTAGAATTCTGTGAGTTATGGAAAATTTGTCTGAAGACAACAGGGCTGCATGAAGGCACAAGGGCTTACCAATGCAAATCTAGTGCCAGGATCAGGGATAAAAAATGTCAGCCATGAAAGTGCCAATACTGGCTAAAGTGCAGTTCAAGAAAAGAACTGTGCTTGATCCAAATGAAATGCACTCATTTAATTTATTACATTACTGTACAATAGAGAAATATTCATTGAATTTATTAACAACATATATCTATCTCGGTCTATATATAGATATATATATTCTTTGCAACATACTTTAGCCAAAATTGTGGGTGTTTAGGGTTTTCTTCATAAGTCATCTTTTGGAATTGTATTGTGATGTTTATAATTGATGGGGAATGCTGTTGGCATTTTGCTTGCTATTTTTGGTTCTAAGTTTTCTCAACTGGAAGGATTGTAAGTAAATAACAAAACTGATAATTTTGCGAGTGATCTTGAAATTCTACATTGAGAAGACACTCATCAGGAAGACAGCATCTGTGCCATTCATGATACTAATTTCATGTTTAAGCAGCAGGAAAAAATGGAAACTGAACAAATAAATACAAGAATTTTGAATATGTGTGGTTAGCACAAGAGTAAAACAAGATGAAAGATTCACCGTAATGGACACATAAAATGCCACAGATCATATTCTCCTAGTCTCTTAGTTTTTGAGCCATCAGGCCAAAACCTTAGATAAAAGGATATTTTTATGACATAAGAACTAAAGCATGCTCTCCAAAAATATTTGTCCACCAGTTCAAAGTTATATATTACTGTGCAAAATTAAAGATATAGCATTGCTATTTAGAATAAAAGATATGTACCTTTATGCCAACAGACAGACATCTTTAAGGAATGTGCAAAATGACAGAGAGGCAGTGTGGTCTAATAGTTATAACAAAAAGCTAGGAATCAGGGTGGTCCTCCGAGTTCAGATGTGAATTCAGCTACTGATGCATTGAATGACCCTGGACAAGTCACTTGACCCCCTTGGACTTGAGTCAGCCCAACTGTAAAACAGTGGAAAAGCATCTCACTGAAAACCAGGTGCTGCATCAAAGTTGAGACATTTTAGATAAATAAAAAGTTACACCCTCCACCACCACTCCAAAACAATAGTCCCAGCTATATACTGATATGAGTTTGATTGTGTCTGTGGTGATCAAACTTGCTGGAACTGTTATTCTTTGAAGCTGTTTGCCAAATTTTACTGAGCTGCTTTATTGCTTCTTAGTGCAGTATTTCCCTTGTAGGTTTCTTCTCCATTGCCAGCTTGAATAATAATAATAATATGCATAATGAAAAAACAAATCTGCCACAAACACGAACCTTGTGGTGATTCCATTTTTTCTAAGCTTGGGAATCAAGAAAGCTACTTCAGCGTAAGGCAATCCCTAGGTCCTGAGCTCATTCTGAGAGTTAGGAGCTGGGGGGGGGCGGGAGTGGTTGGTTTATGTTTTATGTTTTTTGGGTTGGTTTTTTTTAAGTTTCTATGAGGTGAGCCCAAGGGCAGATGGCTGATTGCATCAGGGAGATGGAAAGATGAGAGAGAGAGAGAATGGCTTCAGCCCTAAAACAGCACTGTAAAGGGCGTTTTTCTTGGAGCTTGATTTTATCTGACATCAGTCAGAGTGCTTGAAAAATTTTGGTTCAAAAGCCTAAGACTCAAACAAAACATATAGACCCTGATCCTGCACTCTGGTCCCAAGAGGCACTGGGCAGACTCAAGGATCCACCCACACAGATCAGACTGCAGGATCAGGACCTTAGGGGTCTTTTTGATTCTGGGAAATTTTGGGTCATTTTGGTACATCTGACACTGCATAAAGAGAGTGAAAGAGACAGAGGGTAAAAAATTAAAGGTATTTATGAACCATAGCCACTAATATAGGTTTTTCCATTCTCAGTGGCTTTCAAATTTCAATCAAAACCAATTTAAAGCGGTAGGATATCAGCTAGGCTGCAGCTAAGCTGTGATATTCAATGCCAGTGGAGAATAGGCCTTCCCACAGCCACTTGTATCTGACAGCCAAAGCTACCAATCTCATAATGTGACCGGTGTAAGAAGAAAGGTGTGGGGTGGTGATTTTTTTTTTAACCAGTACTACAATTTGATCAATGAAACTTTTTCAATCACATCTTGCAAGTAGAATCAAGGCTATCTGTATCCGCATTAAAAAAGAAAAAAAATAACAAGTCTGAGAACCAATGGCATCAACTATATAATGTAGGTTACATTCTTTTCTTGGATGAGTGGGATTCATTTGAGTAGTATTTCTGTCTTTTGGGACAATTGACATGGTTGCCTAAATAGCAGGGGACTGGACTCAGTGACCCAGAAGATCCTTTCCAGTCCTATGTCCTGAATATCTCTCAGTCACTACTTTCAACGAGTGCATTCTATGGCCAGGCACTCAAAAATCCAGTGATGCTATTGTTACCAAGGGCCAGTAATCCTATTTCTTCCACTGAATTATCTGTCAGATAGCTGAGGGCTGCTGTGAAGATACCTATTACTAAGGAACTTGAAGCAAGAGGTTACACCTGTACAAATATAGTGCTATTTAAAACACTCTTCCTCTCAGCTACAAGGATAGCAAATCTAATGACAACTAAGAATGAGTGGCAGGGAGAATAAAATTAGTAGCTTTGGCCAAACAGTGAGCCCATTAAGCTTGGAAGGATTGGAGGATGTGTACATTAATTAATTATTAACTCCAGTTGACTACACTTTTGCCACTCCCTCACCCTTTACTCTCTTGATGTATCTTCTCTGGTAAAGCAATTCAACATGATCTCTGTTGACTTGTTAGCTATACTAGCAAACGCAAGCTGAAACACCTACTTGTCAGATGCTTGCAGCTATATGTATGCCAATGAACACAACCCGCAACAAGCTGGTTGGATTAATTAGGATGAATTGGATGGATGGCCCATTACAAAGTGAACAGATTGATTAACAGATAACACTTTTCTCCCATTCTTACTTTATCTGTGCTCCATATTCACATCAATGTATTTTTTTTTAAAAAAAGGAAGCAACTCTGCTCACCAGAAGGGTTATTATAAGTTTACCACGCTCTTCTATTCTGGGCTCAAGGAACACTAGAAAAAAGCAAGACATAAAGTAGTGTGGAAAATTCGACTCAGATCAAGCGCCTGGCCAACACCACAAAATGGACTGGAGACAAATCTGATAATTGGAAAAAGCAGTGAATACAAAATATTTTTGACTCATGCCATATCAGACAGGCTCAAAAAATTCTTAGCAGCAACAAAAACAGTGGGATGAATTCTCCACAGATTAGTCCAGTTTGCCAGTGTAACTCCATTGATTACAATGGAGTTATGCAGGTGTAAAACTGGACAATCACAGTGCTGAATCAGGCCCAGTGCAGCTAATCCTAAAATGACAGTGCATTCTCCCATTTCTGTGAATGTATGTGGTATCAATGTAAATTTGCTGATTCCGATTGTATTTACCCCCAAGTAAACTGCTCCGAAGTCAGTGGAATTACATCTGTGTTAAATTGGTGTAAAAAAGATCAGAATTAGTGCTATTGCATTTAACCTGATTTACCAGGAGTTTATACATAGATGATGATTGAATAATGGCTTGTTTCTGATAAGCAGCTAATGAAAACCAACTCTCTCTCTCTCTCTCTCTCACACACACCCACACACACCCACACACACACCAATAGCTATTGAAATCAAATGGCTAGTGACCGTAATCACGTGACAAGAGTCTATAACTTTAGATAAATCTGACCTGGATTATGTGATTGGGGCCAGGAAATAAAGATCAATCTTTTACAAGCAGTGCTGTATGTCACACCCGTATTACATACGGGATGCTATTGTTGTTTCTCCTAACTAAACGTTGAGAGGTCATCAAAAACACCCAGTGCATTATTCACATTTCTTTTTAATTTTAGCAATAGGCACTAAAAACTAGGTTGAGAGGCAAACAAAAACCAAATGGGCCGGACTCCATGCTCCAGACAACGCTCTCCCTCCCCGACAAAAGTGCTGGGGACTGATATGCATTTCCAATCCAATTTCTGACTTTGGTGAATACTTATGAACAGTAAGTAACAATTTTGGCCAGAATTTTCAAATGTGGTTCCTAAAAGAGTGGGGCTAATGTGTGACATCCCTCTCCCTTTCCCCCACAAAGCTCCACCTTGGCCTGCCCTATCTCTGGCTCCCTCCCCATTTGAATACACCTGAAGCAATCTCAGCAGGGTCTAGAGAAGACAGGAATGGAACCTTGATAGTGACTGTGCCCTCCCACGCAGAAGGGAGATCCCCTCATGGAGCAGACTTTCCATGCACAAAGCTCAAGGGTGATAATCTAGGCCACAGTGAGGCAGCTCATATTTTCTAAATAATTGAGACTTGTCATGTCTATTAGACATGTTTATTTTGTCACTTCATTCTTCATCTGGTTTCCTTTACCTCCCTCCCTCTCTAATAATAGCTAACCTTGATAAATAAAGCATGGCTCCTCATAAAAGCGCCCATAATAGCTGGCAGCTCATTGCACTGCTCTGACTAATAGTTTAGCTAAACAAAACCAGCCCAAGCATATAAAAGCTAATGCAGTCCTTTTAGGACTCATGGACAGTATGAGGTAGAAGGAGGAAATGTGAAGTATCAGGATAGCAAACAGTACACACACAATGATGCTCTCCCATTTAAGGCTTATATGACACAATTATCACAGAAATAAAGGATAACCTCTTTCTTAAAAATGAGACATAACTAAACAGTCCCTTGCATCTCTCTTCTGCAAAGGCCTTAATCCTTACTAGTTCTTTGTAAGCGCCATTCATAAGCAGTGCATTCCAAATGAAGCAGACGCATCCATGGTCCCAGATTTCATCCGCTGTGTGCCAATTGCATTATATGAAGAAGGGAAGATGCAGTGTGTGAGTAGTTTTTTTTTACTCAGAATCTGTTGCAGAGAAGAGGAACTCGACAAGTTTGTGCAGCGTTCTTTTGTACGAACTCAGCTCCCTTTTGAATCTCCATCTCATCTGGCAATTGCGAACTCTTTCAATCAGAGCCCAACCTTCTAAAGTCAGCTCACCAGCCAGACTGCATCAGAGTCAGAGAGCCCTGGTCAGCTGTCACTTCTGAAGCTGCCTGACTCTTGGGAGTCAGGGATTCCAGCAAGCCAGCTATCCTGGGAGGTTGTGGAGCCCTGGTGCCCAAGATCCCAGCTCCCCTTCAGCTCACTAGAGTTTTGTTTCAAAGTTATCAGAACAAAACATTTTGATTTTTCAAAAGATTCGTTTCTGATTTCTGCTTCACACAGAATTTTGAATCCTTTTTGTTTTCTTTCCAGATCAGAATGAAAAGATCTAAAAATCCTCTGTGAAATGGAATTACCATTCTCCACCCAGCTGTGTGCATAAGTTTTACACATGAAAAGTGAATTTTTAAGACTGAATGCTTTCACCTTCACCAGAAGCAAATTTGAACGCCAAAGCTAGCCAACACTAATGAACCGTGAGTTTTATTCTTGATTTTGCAGTTTAGATAGCTTATGCAATTTACCAATAATGTGGTGACTTTCAATCAGATCAACAGAAGCAGTGCCACCCTCATTTTTGTAACTAATCAACAAAATGCAAATTTTTCAATAGAGGGAATGAACTATTTGTGAATGACCCACAGACCAAGAGTTATTTGCTGAAAAGAAATTATGACATATTTTGAACACTGAATAAACACAAGAATTCTTGCAAAATGTTTTGAAGAATTTGTATACAGAAAAAGGTAAAATTTGTGGAACATGAATCAGTTGCTAGTTACAGTATGAATTATTTCCGCAGATCCATGACTATCCATATACTGCAATTGTTTGCTTTATCCTCTCTTCTGGCAAATTCCCATGTAATCTAGAGGGGACAAAACTAATAGGGTATTATAAAAATTAATACAGTTCTATAGAGATTATTTAAAATCTATATAACTTAATTGAGAATTATATCTTTTTATTAATTTTTAGAATCACCCTGTAAAATTCTACATAAGGGACTGATCTAAAATGCACTGAAGTCTAAGAGAGTCTTTTCTCTTGATTCAGTGGAAGTTGGATGAAGCCCATAATGCTCTATTAAACTCTCTATAAAGTGTTACAAAATCTATAAAAAGGTTAGAATTTAATAGCAGATTATACAGAACTTTCCCACAATCCCAGAAAGACTGATATGTGAAAAGGCAATTTCCTATGTCAAGAATGGTTTTTTGAACAGATTGAATTTTTTAGAGTGGGGAGGAAGTGGAAGGGAGAGACAGGCAAAATAATTTTTACTGTTCTATAGCCAGTGAATGCAGTATTGAATAATAGCGCCAGAATCTGAGACCCTTACAATGAATAGCATTTTACTCCATGACTGAGGCCCATTGAACTGAATGGGACTAATCAAGTAGTATGGTACTGTTCATTGTGAGACATGGTGGCGGAATCTGGTTTAGGGTACTTTGTAATTTGGAGCACTTGACAGGGGTGTGTCGTGGCTGTTTGTGAGAGAGAGGGCATTTCCCTTTCTTATCCAATTAGGAAATATTATATTTTTAAAATTCGTAAAATAGAATAAGAATTTATTTTACACCCTAAGTTTTATTTTACAGATGGTTAAACTGAGGTACAGAGAGATGAAGTGACTTGCCTGAGGTTGCTCAGCAAGTCAACGGCAGTGGTGGGAATAGAATACTGAAATCCTGGTTTTCATTTCCCCACTCTAACCGCTGGATTATGCTGCCTCCAGGATGTGTGTACGTGAAGTGCAGGAAAGGGGGCAGTAGAGGTGAAGAGGCATGGGTCACTTGCAGGCAGTGGTCCCTCTGATTTTTTATGTCCAGGTGCGGAATGAATTTTGTTATGTGCACCAATATGGAGGTGATGTGTGACACAACACCTTCATATTGGTGCACATAACAAAGTTCATGTAGTGGGGGTGGAGGCGAGGGATTTGGAGTGTGGGAGGGGGCTCAGGGCTGGGGGAGAGGGTTGGGGTGCAGGAATGTGGGGGCTCTGGCTTGGGGTGTGGGCTCTGGGGAGGGGCCGGGGAGAAGGGGTTCGGGCTGTGGGAGGGGGCTCAGGGCTGGGGCAGAGGGTTGGACTGTGCGGGGGGGTGGTCTGGGGTGGGGCCGGGGCTGAGGGGTTTGGCATGCAGGCTACCCCAGGGCTGTGGAGGGGAGAGAGGACTCCCCCAGCTCTCTCTCACAGCAGCAGCTTGGGGCTGGGGGAGAGGAGGCGCCTCTGCCCGAGCGCGGCAGCTCGGGGTGGGGGGGGGGGGCGGGCTGGACTGGGCCGAGGGAGGGGCTCCTCTCCCTGGCAGCTATGGTGGGTCTGGGCCGGGCCAGGCTGGGGCTCCTCTCCCCAGGCCATGCCAAGTCCAGGACAGGTCTGCGCTGAGGCCGGCGGGGAGGGGCGCCTCTCCCCGCTGTGGCACATCTGCACTGGGGGAGAGGCATCTCTCCCCTCCGCAGCCCTAAGCCCCTGTGCGGGACTTAATAGGCAGCTGCGTGGCCATGCGGCTGCGCAGCTTAGAGGGAACCTAGCTTGCAGGTTTAAACTAGTGTAAATAGCAGATTCTCTTGAATCTTTAAAGAACTTGAAGTCTTTAAATCATGATTTGAAAATGTCAGTAACTCAGCCAGAGGTTACGGGTCTAATACAGGAGCGGGTGGACAAGGTTCTGTGGCCTGCAATGTACAGGAGGTCAGACTGGATGACCATGATAGTGTCTTCTGACTTCAAAGTCTGTGAGGCTGAGTCTATAAGAAAGCTTTTTCTGGATTTAATGGGAGAGGAAAGGTTAGAAAAATATATCAAAGAGCTTTCCGCTGGTAAAGTTTTCCATGGTAAACTGCGTTCACCACATCGCCAGTGCTGTATTAAATGTGTGTCAGCAGACAGTGAAACCTCCATATACTCTGTGTGCTCTTTTTATCAGCTATTGCAAATGTCAGATCCACGACAATGCCAGCCTGTATTCTGGAGAAGATAATACTTCTTAATCCTGGTCATTTGATTACAGACACTGAAAGGCATTGTCTGTTATAACCTCGGCAATAGTTGCTTTAAATAAACTAAGAAAAAATATTATCAGTAATCCTGCTCTGAATCTACAATTTAACAGACCAGAGTCAAAACTTTCCTAAAACATTATACTCATGTGCGTCTCTTTGGTGTCATTCACCGGTGTGGACTGTCAATCATAGAATCATAGAATCTCAGGGTTGGAAGGGACCTCAGGAGGTCATCTAGTCCAACCCCCTCCTTAAAGCAGGACCAACCCCAACTAAATCATCCCAGCCAGGGCTTTGTCAAGCCTGACCTTAAAAACCTCTAAGGAAGGGGATTCCACCACCTCCCTAGGTAACCCATTCCAGTGCTTCACCACCCTACTAGTGAAAAAGTTTTTCCTAATATCCAACCTAAACCTCTCCCTCTGCAACTTGAGACCATTACTTCTTGTTCTGTCATCTTCTACCACTGAGAACAGTCTAGATCCATCCTCTTTGGAACCCCCTTTCAGGTAGTTGAAAGCAGCTATCAAATCCCCCCTCATTCTTCTCTTCTGCAGGCTAAACAATCCCAGTTCCCTCAGCCTCTCCTCATAAGTCATGTGCTCCAGCCCCCTAATCATTTTTGTTGCCCTCTGCTGGACTCTTTCCAATTTATCCACATCCTTCTTGTAGTGTGGGGCCCAAAACTGGACACAGTACTCCAAATGAGGCCTCACCAGTGCCGAATAGAGGGGAATAATCACGTCCCTCGATCTGCTGGAAATGCCCCTACTTATACAGCCCAAAATACCGTTAGCCTTTTTGGCAACAAGGGCACATTGTTGACTCATATTCAACTTTTCGTCCACTGTAACCCCTAGGTCCTTTTCTGCAGAACTGCTGCCCAGCCATTCGGTCCCCAGCCTGTAGCAGTGCATGGGATTCTTCCGTCCTAAGTGCAGGACTCTGCACTTGTCCTTGTTGAACCGCATCATATTTCTTTTGGCCCAATCCTCTAATTTGTCTAGGTCCCTCTGTATCCTCTCTCTACCCTCCATTGTATCTACCACTCCTCCCAGTTTAGTGTCATCTGCAAACTTGCTAAGGGTGTAGTCCACACGATCCTCCAGATCATTGATGAAGATATTGAACAAAACCAGCCCCAGCACCGACCCTTGGGGCACTCCACTTGATACCGGCTGCCAACTAGACATGGAGCCATTGATCACTACCCGTTGAGCGCGACCATCCAGCCAGTTTTCTATCCACCTTACCGTCCATTCATCCAGCCCATACTTCTTTAACTTGCTGGCAAGAACACTGTAGGAGACTGTATCAAAAGCTTTGCTAAAGTCAAGAAATAGCACATCCACTGCTTTCCCCTCATCCACAGAGCCAGTTATCTCATCATAGAAGGCAATTAGGTTAGTCAGGCATGACTTGCCCTTGGTGAATCCATGCTGGTCAGATGCCTATTTACAGGTCAGACTTGTATCGGGCTAAGAACATTTTGGCTTCTCAAGCTATGTTTGGTTTATAAAAAAGCATCTTAATCCTGACCTGTGACATCTCTGCCATTCTAATTCTGAGTCCGCAATTGGCTTGGCTAGAGCATCACAGTTCTGACCCACATTCTATACTGGCTTCCATTGAAGAGTCAGAATTTGCCATATGTGGTGTGTCAGATACATCAATTTTTCCTTCTATTAAAAAAAAAAGCCACCTGCCAATTGTACACATATGTAATCTGTGTTCCTATTGCTGCTAAGCTTGTCTTCCTCCACCCCCCTGGAGAAGTGCAATCCCTGTTGCCCCTCACCCTTATCTAGACCTTGATCCTGTAAGCTGCTCCATGCAGGTGGAACTCAGCAAAGTTCTGCCTGGGCACAGAGGTCTGCCTGGCTGGAGCATTTTACAGGATATGTGATTGAAGATTACACAAGCACTTTGAGATAGTGACCTTCTTTTATTAGCTGTTTGTACAATGCCTAGTATGTTGGGTCCCTGCTACCCCAGTACTAAGAACAATGGTAGAAATTGGGTCACATGTATGCTTGAACATTTTAGATTAATTGCATATGAAATATTCTTCAATATCCAAATGTTTTTGGGAAAAAAGCCATTTTTGCTTGAAAAATTACACTTGTGAATTTTAAAAAAGCTGCTAGAGAACTGAAGGAGGAAACAGAGTTTGTTGTGTTTATGTCATGCAAAAGCTACATGGTAGGGGATTGAGTTAGGAGCAAGGCTTTCCCAAGTTCTATTACCATCTCCCCTCTCCCCGAGCTCCTTTTGCCACTGACTGGTTTTAATAATACCCTGCATTCAATGAGCATATTATAAATATATTTCGGTTGTGAAGCAGGTAAACATCACAGCCCCATTTTACAGATGGGAAAACTGAAACTCAGAAAGGTTAAGTGGCTTGTTTGGAAGACATTGCACTCTGATAGATTAGGCACATGCCTAATAAGCAGGAAACCTGTTTTTTATCCTAGTTGACACTGACTTGCTGTGTGACCTTGAGCAAGTCACTTAGTCGCTCAGTTTCTCCTTTTAGAAAAACAGGAATGTATTTATCTACTTCATAGCAAACGTGTTTAAAGTTAGAAGTATTATTAAGGCTAGTCAGAGTTAAAAATTGAATATAACCTCCCCCCCACCTCCGCTGCTTTTCGTGTAATGCAGTTGACCACATTTTTGTGGGTGGGTGCTGCCATCACCTTCTCCCTCTACCAGCAGCTTCTCCAGAATTTACTAATATGAATTTACACATGAAAAGTAGTTTTTGGAAGTTTTACATGACTCACTGCAAATAATCAATCTTTCCAATTTCACGTACACTGATATACACATTCATATGGGGGTAATGGGGCTGTACCAATGAAACCAACCAAAAGGAGTTGGTGAACATTTTTTACATACTTTTCATGCCTTTTTTCCACCACCGTTTCCCAGCTCTAGTTAAAACACCTATTTCTATTCCAACTCTAGAGTGGGCTTTGTCTAAACAGGGTTTGCCAAATGTGACAAACCATAAGCTGTTTGTCAGCAATTTAAAGTCTGGTGAGCAAGCTCCGCCAGACGGGGTTTAAGGATAAATTATGCTGACTACTTTATTAAAGCAATCTGTATTAAATCATTTGGTCAATCAAAAGTGAGACACTTAGTTTTGTTCAGATCAAGCACACTGTTACATCGGATTGACAGGAGCATTTGGCAGGCAACTCTTCCCTCTTGACAACAGTTAAATGAAAAAGCAGCAAATTTGAGACCTATTTTCCATTATACGAAGACAATGGAAACACAGAGAAATGAAGCCTGTTTCTAAAGTACAGGAGGAGATGGAGCTATGTAAGGAAATAACAAATGAGGTCTAGGTTCAGGTACAGTACTAGTCCCAGCTAAAGACTGGTAAATGTAATGTCCATTCCTGACAAGGGCTTTGGAACAATTAAATAAGATGCCAAATCCAGAGAATCCAGGCCAAATTTCATAAGTTTGGGGCAGGACTTAAGGTGAGGTTTGTGACCATTCAGTGCAGACATGATCAATAAAACTCAGAGTTCAATCTCAAGTCTCATTGAGTTGGTTTAAGGAGATCCCAGTAACTGGAACTTGTGAACAAATTCAATTAATTTACTGATACGGAACATATGTACTGTAGACTGCTACATTACATAAGTAAGTGCAGCCGTCTCACTGGAAAAGGCAAAAGATTCAGCCAGGGACTTTGGAATAAAATGTCCTGGAGCTGAAATCTTTTCATTGGTTAGTAGTTACATTTTTGTCCTGATGATTACAAAGTACTTCTGCTAACCTATAAGATTCTTCACATTGGTCAAGAGTATCTTTACAAATTTACTTTAATTTTACATTCCCAGTCATACTTTGAGGTCAGAGTCTGATTTATTGGCTTGTCCTAAATATAAATTGGAACCGTTTGGTGGCTGGAGCCTTCAGTATTTATGCCCCACGATTATGGAATCAGCTTCTTACATGTATTCGGAAATCAGAATCTGGTTTAGTTTTTGAATTAAAACTGAAGAGGCATGTGTCTGATGCTGCTTTTAATTATGTCAGAAATGTGAAGTTCACTGGGACTTTTTGTGAATGGTGCTGTAGAAAAGCATTGAATTATGAAATATATGTAGCTAATTATTATGATTAGCATGATCACAGTCGTTTGAAAATGTTACACAGTGTATACATGGTAAGCATTATTAGTATTACCATACGTGCATTTGCATATATAGAGCCAACCCACATAAACTAATCCTAACAAAAGTTTGTTCTAAATTCCTCACACCTCATTGCCACTTTGGGCCTCTACTGACTTGTCTCCAGAGAAGTTCTCCTGATCTTCTGTTTTTATCTCACCCTCCCTGCACCAATAGATGAGCAAGAAGAGGTACCATATTTTAACTGCTAGATAGACTTGCATCTAGATCTTATCCACCCAAACAATGACTTGCAATTTTAGTATAATATGTTTGTTATAATTTAGCGTAGAATATTTGGATTTTTTTTTTATTTTTGAAGAATTAACCCACCCAAATCACAATCATTTGTGTGGGGGAGAGTGACTCAATGAGTCAATAAAATGAGAGAGAGCATGCATGTGACCTTGGTGCTACCTTGAGCACTGAGCCATCGGAGGTTGGGAAGGAGACTGAATTATGTAATGCACATCCAAAGGCTAATTAAAAAGGAGCAAGTAACGACAGCTAATAATTGCCCTCTTTGCTGCAAAAGGGAATCCCTGCCCAGCTTTGCAACTATTGCCATCAAGCTCTCCACCTTGTTGTAACAGGGGAAGGTGGAGAGCCAGATGACTCATCCCTGTGACGGTTGTTACCTCCGGTTGATCACCCCAGCTTCATTCATAGTGTTAGTTAAAACCAAATCAAAATCCACCTTTAGGCTTATATGCTCATCTGCAGTTCTCCCTTTCAATGCAGTTCTTTGGTACTGAGAATATTAGAGCCAAACTTAAGAGGAAGCAAGAGCAAGCCCTGAAGAAAGGAGTTGATTATACCAGATAACGTGTGATGCCTTGTAGGGAAGGGAGACAGTGAAAGAAACAGCTATAGCTGGGACTGGACTGGAGTTAGGAAAAAAGGAAACCTCTACCCTTGGACATGGACCCCAAGCAGGCCATGATAGGGAGTGTCAGGACAAGGCTAAAGCTCACTAGACTCACTGAATTGCCTTTCCCTTTTCCTTTATGAGGCTGCCCCTCTAGCATTCTGTGGTGACTGGACAGTGAACTGGAGCAGGACACTAGGGCTGCAGAGAACATTCACTCCTGGGAAGAACACTGCCAATAAAGATTCACAAAGGAAAAGCGGACCATGGCCAAAGCAGAAGACTGAAACAGGTTGACTTTTTACTAAAATCCTGAATGCAGCAAGGCTAACCAAAGGAAGTCAGAAGAACTAAGAGTGCATGTTGCTGTTCCAATATGTCAGGAGTGGAGGCAAACTTATGTCCATGTCCTCAGAGTCCCAGACAAACATATTCTTGACAGGTGTTTATGAAAGTTTTTTTGGGCACTACTGCACACCCTGTTTCTTAGTGGCTTAGCACTGCCAGTCACTCAACACATTAGGGAGGTCAACAAAAGGGCAACGATGTCTTTTCCTAACAGACTGTAAGCTGTTGGTGCTGATGGGAAGGGTAGAGACAAAGATAGGCTTTGATTTCATCACCTGCTCATATGAAGCAATGGACACTCATTCCCCTCCAGCTTTATGGAAGCATTCCACATGACAGCAGTCACGCATGCCCTGCCACATATGTACAATGTTTCATGTATTGGAAGTTGAGGTATATTGTTTAATAACTGAGACCAAGTTTTCCAATGCAAATAACCTACCCCTTTTTAAACTACTAATAGCAAAGACCTGAAAAATAGCAGGCAGGTCTTAGATTTGGCTTGAACATCAGTCAATGGAGTACTAGAACCCAACACCTCCCTCCAGCCCTGAGCTCAGCACAGTCACAAAGCATGTGCAAACTCAGGCATATTGTGATTCATTGTGCACGTGTCATCTGGAAGAATTTAGCTGTAACTGCAGCAACTGTGGTCCAAATTATAACTCAGTCTAATGTGGCTGATCTGTTTTCCCCCGCTTCCTTGTTTCCCCTCACAGCATGCGTAACAGAAGATCCTGTGGGACTCAGGAAGATGAATGATCACCCAATCTACTAGAGGTAACTAAGTAACGTTGGGTACAAGTATTATTCTACTCAGGACTGTTTGGTAAGGTGCAGCTGCTCTGCTTGTTCCCCATCAAGGGCAGCCGAGACACATAAGCAGACCAAAGGTTGATCAGAAGAATGAATGAAGGCACAAACCTAATTCAGTACAGGAAAGTTACCTTGTCTAATGTTTACTGACTTAAAAAAAACCAACCAGTTCCCAACATCACTGGAAAACACCAGCACTTAGGGTGCCAAAGTAGAGGGCATGCATATTGGGTAAAGAGAAGAATTATTTCCCCCTAGATCCATCAAGTGTCATTTGATTCCACTTTTCTTTCTAAACTCACCATAGCCGGTGTGCAGCACGAGCTGGGATTCTTAATCACCCAGCTAGCTGAATCATTTAAAACCCAAGTAAGGCACACATAATTTCAAGTTAAAATTTGGCAAATGTGGATTGAATGGTGTAAGGAAATATTCATGGGATACTGAGCCATTAACTTCTGAGAGAATTTCACATCTGGGCCAGGATGGTAGTGCCAGTAAGTCATCATCACTATAAGCCTTATCCAATGCCGAGAGAAATCAGTAATAGTCTTTCCATTAATTCCAATTGGATTAGGCCCTTGTTTTATGGCCTATCTGTCATGACTTCAATGTGTCAGTCCAATTCCTAGGTATAGTTCTAAAGTATAGAAAGATTGCTCTCTTTTCAGTGACAGAAGTAGTCCCACCAGATCACTGTTGGAGCACTTTGGTGTAACAGCAATGGGGGGAAGTTGGCACTGTTCTAGCATGTTGTAGAACAATTTCATAGAGAAACAACGAACTTCTGTCCCTGGATGATTCAGGTGCTCCATTCAGCAGCAGTAACTTCACTAGTGAACAAAGTTTGACAAACTAAGCATTTAAGTTGCAAAGGATTATTTAATTTTTAAAAAACTAAAGTTAAGCTAATGCTGGTGAAAGGTGTCACATTGCCAAACCCTGACACGGAAGTCCTCTGTTTATCCATAGAAGAGGCACAACACCAAGAACAGCCATAAAAGTTTATCCCACAGCTTGTCAAAGCACCTCAACTTCGCTACAATATACCACCTCTGAAGGTTAAGAGAGTGACACATTACCCATGTCCATTTAGTCCTTGGTGTCTGAGACGGCCAACAGGGTTACTAGTTAGTTTCACTGGTGACAGTGTTTGTTTACGGCATGGAGAACTTTGAACTAGGAATTCAACTAAAATGGGCTATTTAATATACTAGGGCCACCAAACAACTGTCTTAACATTTTAAAAGCCTTCCTGTCTAATAATGATCAGTGAGAAAAATTAAGAGGCAAGACAAAGCTGAGTGTACCAATGTGACCACTTGATAGTTATGATAATGTATTAATTATTTCTATTATGAACCCTTTAATACTATTTTTATAGATTCACTTCCTTCTTGAGTTGTTGATTCTGTTGTTGGCATTTCTGAACTGGTTTGATATGGCTGAAAGCTTTCTTCTCTAGGGGCAGGTCTTCACTACCCGCTGGATCGGCGGGTCTCATTTAGACGCGATAAATTGATCCCCGAAAGCTCTCCCCGTCGACTCCGGTACTTCAGCTTGTGAGAGGTGCAAGCGGAGTCAACGGGGGAGCGGCAGCGGTTGACTCCCCTCTGTGAGGACGGCCAGGTAAGTTGATCTAAGATACGCCGACTTCCGCTACACTATTCGCGTAGCTGAATTTGCGTATATTAGATCGACACCCCCACTAGTGTAGACCAGATGTAGGCTAGATGTACATTGTTTAGAATCTTTGAAGTGGTTCATGCATTTCTAGAAAGCTGGGAACTTAATTGGAGGTCTCCCAGTATTTACCTGCCTTAGGGGCAGCAGACAAATTGTTTGGTGTAACTGGTCATAGCCAGTCATTTATAATTTGTTTGCAGCCAATCTGAAGTCTAGATACATCTGCATTTGGACATGATCCTGAGCATTGCCAGCTTCAGAGCACAGTGTTTATAAAAATGCCAGTTCAAATTGATACGTCAGGCAAAGCCACTCGTCTCATCATGGTGTGGTATCTTTCTGGCTAGAGTGTCAAAGAGACAAAGTGCGACATATTCCATTCCTGAAAAGTCTTTGTATACGTTCATTTCAGTAAGGAGTATCTGATACTAAGACACAATGTCTCCAGAAACCAGTTGCGTAGCTGGGGGGGGAGCAGGGGGAGCGGCCGCTCCCCTACTGAGCAGAAGCGGCGCCTTTTTTGTGCTCCGATGCCTTTTGCTCCTACGCTGCAGCCAGAGCGGAGCATTTTTTTTGCTCCCAGCGCCCTTTTTTTGCTCCCGACGCTTTTTGCTCCCGGCGCCTTTTTTTAGCTCCGCTCCCCCTGTGCTCTAAACCTGGCTAGGCCACTGCCAGAAACCATGGGGGAAGCATTCTGGCCTGCAGGACTTGTATCCCCTTTGAAAAGATGCTGTAAACAGAAAAACATCCCTCCTCCATTTAAACATCTGACACCCTACCATTCCCTGCCAAACCCCAGTTTTGGCTATATCCAGGCAAAGATTTCCTGTAGCCGTGTTCAGCTCTTGTTTTACCCAAATTGGTTTGCCCCTCCCTACTTAAGTCCTTCTCTTTAGCTTATGATCGACTCACTGTGAAGGATTTTATGATGGTATTTACAAGGATAGTATATAGAAATAAAATGCATTTTTTATTATTTTTAGCTTTAATTTGAGATGGTGCTAGAGTGATATCATGGGTTAACGCGAATAAGCAGGTCTGGTTGTAATTGTTTCTACTGTTGACAATAACTTACAGTTTACACATCCTGGAGTAAAACGGTGTGCTGTGCTGCAAGGACTCATGCCAAGCACAAAAGGAACTTGTGTTACCCCTCCAGCAGCAGTTGTTTTCAAGAAAGAGGTTTTTATGGATTTAACTTAACGTGCCTAATTAACGGAGAAGGGCCCTGCAGGGTTGTATGTTTAATAATCCCTTAGCATTCTTTTTATGAATTAAGAGTAACATAAAAACAGAATGATACCCAATACCCAGCATTAATTAAATTGAAAGAATGAAAGAACTTTCACATTAGGACATCAACCCTATGCAAAGTAATTAAAAGTGCATATTTGATATTTCTTTTGGAGCAGATGTTCTCAACAAGTTCATTCAATCTCATCTGTGTCAGAGCTTTCTGATTTGCTTGTAGTTGGGACCCTGCGCCTGCAATTCCCTGTGCCAGGGTGCCTCATTGCACCCCCATTGTACGAAGCCCTACTGAAGTCAATGGGGTTCACTCATGCAGCTCCATGGGCACAATCTAGCCCTTAATCTGTAAAGATAAACACACACACACACACACACTTGAAATCCCTCCAATTTGCTACAGATACTGGAGGGAGTTCAGACAAAAAGCAACAAGAGAGTTCAGTTGTGCCTTCTAGGCATGGTTCCACCACCCGCGAGGAGGATTCCTCCTCGAGTTGCCGAGCAAACGGAACATGCACACTCGCTACTATACCTGTCCCTGGCATGAAACTTACTGCAGGTTGATGTAAAGGAGGAGCAGAGTCAGAGCCGTACCTCTTCCACCTCTCTAGGGGAGCTCTGTGTCTGTGACAGGGAGGATGCTGTGCCTGTACTCCTTGACCCCCCCGCCCCCCGCCCCACCCTACAAGGGCTATATCTACTTATATCTACCCCAAATTGATCACAGGTCTGGAGAGACTATATGATAAAAGATTAAACAAACTGTATAGATGTTTAGTTGGGCTAAGAAACTACATGATAACAGATGACAAATATTTGGGTTCCTGGCTATTTAATGGTATAAAGCTCCTATTTCTGGCCCTGATCCCAAACCTGTCACTGATCCACAGCTAATTATTGCCTACTCCAGACCTTGGGTCGTTGTGATTTTGAGGAAGAAATTCCTAATTTGGAGAGGGAGAAGGGGAAGGAAAAACACTCCTGTGGCAAGATTGGACTTGTTGCTCTTTTAAATGGTAGGTGTTTCAATCTATTTGGAATGTGAGGCACAGTCCTATGGGAGATGGATTAGTGGGCAGAGTGCAGGTAAGAAAGTCAGAAATGCAAGATGCATGCAATTTATCATATGCCTCTGTGATGTACCACAGGAATATCCCCATGGTATTAGTGGGGTGAGTGGTATAAACACACACGCCAATATAGAACACATGAACATCTGAGCTATTTTATTGCTTAGGAAAATAAGAAATGAATAAACTTAGAACTAGGCAAAGTGGTTTCAGCTATTATTGCAGCTCTGCCAATGTACTTTCATCCTGAATTGTAACACTCCTGGTATACCTGGCGTGGATCTCACCTATCAAGCCAAATCAAATGCCTTCTATGGATTTGGTTAATATTCATAAACACATCTTGAGAGAGATCCGTTTAAACCTTAGTCTCAGGAGGTAGAAGTGAAACACATTAACCCACTTCATGTGTCTCTCCCTGCCCCACCTCTATATCTCTCCCCCCCCGCCACACTCCTCCTAACCACTCCAATAGCTGCATATGAATTACTTGCTTCAAGTCTGGTTATTTCAGCCAAGTGTAAACCTTAAATTAGAATAACTGAAGATCAGAAAAGATGATTACCTTGAGCCAGAAAAATAAACATTTCCAGCCTTTTTGTTTTCATAATTACTCTTAAAGCTTTTTAAACACAAACACAACAGCAGCTCAGAGAGGCCATATTTGATCTATAAAATAAAGGCTGTGGGGAATTAAATCTATTGGCTTTATTCTGCAGATGTTAAAAGAAACTCCCACAAAATATGACAGGTTGAGTTAGTTTTATCTTAGACAAATGTAATGAGCATCTGTTTTGATTCTTCCAGCTGTTGATCTAATTTGTGTTTAAACTTGATACTGGTTGGTTTATACATGTATGCAAAAATTGTAAACAGCCAAAGATGAAGCCATTCCAACTCTCAGGAACATTTATTTATTTATTTATGTCAAAGTTCTTTTAGTAATAATACAAAAATTAAGAGTATTGTAGGCAATACATAGCAAGGTATTTATAAATTAGTAGTCTAAATAGAAGTAGGCGTGTGAAATTATTATACGTAATGTACACACAAATATGTGAGTGGTATTATTCATGTAATACATTGCAAAATCCTAAGATAAACAGTAGAACCATGAAATAAATAATATTTATCAATAGCTCTGCAATTTACATGTGCTTATTACCAGCTCACCTGGCTTCTGCCCACTAATCTTCCTCCTCCAGGACTACTTCCAGCATTACAGACACCTCATCAGCATCAAACTGCTGTGCTTTTCTTTTTAAGCAACCTAACAGAAAAAAATATATTTCTATGAAGATACAACTCTACAAATTCTCACTCTTGGGCCTCAGCTCATTAGCGTGAAACAAGCAGAACTACTGAAACACTTGATTTTTATTTTTATTTTTTAATTTTTAAGGAAACACATGCCCTGCTGTAAACTCAGTGTCAACTCTACCTATGGAGTAACAGCCATCACTCCATAATCCATATATATACAAACACACACTACATAGAGGAGGGAGAAGATCCATTCTGCCTGTGTCCCATCCAGAGTCTGAGCTCCATGTGATATTCACTATGACACCAGGGCATTGCTTTGCATGCACGGATGTAGAATGTTGAGAGTTTTGGGTTGCTGGCAAAAAAAGCCATGCTACACAAATCACAGATTGAAGAGTGTCATTTGCCACAACTCATAATTCAGCCAAATTTGAGCTGATGTTTTTCTTGGAGCCAGCAACCAGCACCTCACTGACCCCAGGATTATCCTCCTGCCAAACTTCCATATTAGGCTGCAAACTGTGGAGACGTTATAGCTATTTGAAAACAAAACAATCAACCAAAATAAAAAAACAAACACCAGGTTGCAATATTTTTTTTATTTTATAATGGAATGTGCTAGGCAGCCTAAATATAATGCCACTCCCCCTATAATTATTAAATTGGAGTTACTCACCCCATCACAGAGCCCCAGTCATGGATCAAGACCTCATTGTGCAAGATTGATACTGCTATACCAGTAGAATTTGGCCTGACATTGCAATAGAGCAAAACATTTTATAAAATACGGTATCATCCATCATAAAAACCCACCTAAAAACCTGCACCCAATATTCAGCTGCTGGATTCAACGTCTGCTGCATTAAACATCTTCCTCTCTATAATAAAGGTGCCATTTAGCACTTTATTTCAATTTCCTTGCTAAAGCACAACAAAATATTATGAAATGTTAAGATTGTTTTTAAAATTGCCCTGCAATTTGTTTTTCTCCTTTGATGCTAATAGGCATAATTGAGACAATTTATACAGTGAAGTAGCTTTCAACATACTTTCAGTTCCCTTCAATTGAATTAGCATTTTTTCACATGTTTACTGCTTATGGCAAGAGTTTTTGTTTATTTGGGACAAGTATGATCTCGCATGGGAAGGCAATCTGAGTGATGCGTGGGTAAGAAGTATGAGACTGTGTTATATTTACCTATATATTTCTTAGGCTGAGTACATTTAAAATTACTCCCCCATATGTATGTTTTCCCTTTACACTAAATTCATTGTGTAATATTGCAGTTGATATAAGCCACAGTGCAATACAATAATTATGCTTAAGGCTATTATACAGAATATACTTGGGTCAAATGATCCTATTAAAATTAGCATAATACTTTTATTTTTGAAATGAACCAAAGCACAGGTTATGCTCTTGCGGTGTCTCACTTGCTAGTGGCACAGATTAACCAGCTACAAAGGTTGTGAGTTGGGCAAGTCTTTCAATTCAGTTGCTCCTAGGGCAGCCATAACATTAGCTAAATCCTTTCCATATAGTGTTATATAAACAGTAGGTGTTGGTATCATAGCTGGTTCACTTTTTGGGGGTGTGGGGAAAGGGGGAAACTAGTATTAGTTTCTGATTATGGCTCCAATGTTAACTCCTCAGACTTTTTTAAAAGGGAAAAGCAAAATATTTCCTCACTCCCTAGCTAACAAATTTTACTATCGTGTGTGTGTGTGTGTGTGTTAAACTAACAGTTCTAAGTAAATTAGCAAACAATAGATCCACTAAATCTCTTTTATACTCAATGCAATAGAGATATGTAAATATTAACCACCAAATCACCCCAATTTTGCAATCTGAGTCCATACAAGTCCTTGCTAAACCCTACTTAAGTAAAATGGACTCCACTATTTAAGCCAATGCAGCTGTATGTGTGGTCCACGCTAAAGGATCCAGTTGTAAGAGCAGGCCAAAGAGAACTATTCTTCTTTAGCACTGGATAGCTTTTCCGGCACTGATTTTATTTTTAACCCTCATAGTTTTCTACATATTCTATTTAAATCAACCAACATTGTCAGTTGACTAAGATTAGTGTTTAACAGTAGCCTCTTAAATATCTGTGTGTTGTAAATGCTGTCAACTGTTAACTGTGGCATGCTGAACACTGTCGAATTTTAGTGCTATTAAAGCAGACTAATGCTATTTAGGATTTTTAAATTAAAAGTATGCTATATCTTCCTTTCCCAAACCAGGCAAACAAATTCTCTTCCAATGTTTTAATGAGCTGTAGCATTAAATCTCATACTTCGGAGCGACCTGTCAAACTGAGCCTTTCTATAAATTGTACGCTCTTGGGTAGGGACTTTGACGTCTTACAATGGGCATTCATGATAGAACTACAGACCTGGTAAAGGTATTCTCCTCCCTTTCAAGACAATATTTATTTTAATTAACTAATTTGAGATAGTTTTAGTTAATAGATTCCAATCCTGTATGTCATACCTCAGAGGCTAGTGAGAATCGACACTCAAATATATTATTTTAAATATTAACTTGAAATGAGACAGCAATACCCATCTCTCTTATGTTATTTACTTTTTCTGTAAACCCATTGATGGGCACAGATAAGGAGCAATAAAGTGAGGTTGTAAAAGCTGGTGAAAGCAAAAGTTGACAATAAAAGTATATGAAATCAATAATGTCTTACTGTAGATGAAATTAGCTTCCTATTTTGGTGCATTCGGTGGGATTTAAGTGATATACAGACTTTATGCTGCTGACCCTCTGTACAGGGGTTAATTTCACCTTCTGGGGCAAATTATAGCTAACCCTGTTCAAGTGTATGTGAGGGTGAAGATACTGCTGATTGCATTTCTCAGATGGCTAGTATTAATGGTACATGTGTGCATGAATGTGATATTAATACAAAACACTATATTATATTCAGTGCAAAAGTTATGGTTGCTACAACAACATTAACATGATCATTTTGCAGTATATATGTTTTTTTATGTTAAATGTATATGAGTATAATATATCAATGTATGCCTTTAGCAAACAAAAGTGGAAAAGAAAGTACTATACATGTGCGACATAGCCCAGTTAAATGTGATGTAGGAACCTCGATTTTTGCAAATCCTGACTTATTTTGGTTTTAAAATGTGCAACTCATTGTGTTGTTGTTTTTAGAATTTAATTTCCCTACATTTTTATGAAGAGTAAGGCACAATTAGAGAAAAGGGGGACTCAAAGCTACATAAAAGTTAAGCCAATTTACATCTTTAAAGCTGGCACAAGCTTTAAAGTCATCTAAATTCCTAAAGGCAGTATAAGTACCTTAGCTGCCTTTACTCCTGAAAGCAGCATAAACTGCTGTAACGTCTTATGATGACATAAATGTTTAAAGTGCATTACAGATTAAAGACAACATAATTGCTTATTTCACCTTACCGTGTGCAAAAGATAATAAGAAGCCTGGAGGGCTAGCCAGTGCTTGAAAGAGTCCAAGATAAGACAGCAGCTGAGCTTTATTTCTTAACCTGTTCTTAAAACTGTTCTTACACTCAGCGAGTGAAATTCACCCCCATGCAGAAAGTCTGCACACAGGCTATGCACTACTTAGGTCCCAATTAAACCCTCTAGGGCAGGGGTCTCAAACACGCGGCCCACGGGCCACATGTGGCCTGCGGGGTTGTTTTCTGCAGCCTGCGAGCTCCACGTGGCCCTCCAACCCCCTCGCATTTATGTACAGTGGCTCTGATCCAGCGCGCACTCCTGGCCGCCCTGCGCCACCCCGGCAAGCTCCTGGAACCTGGGGGAGGAGGAGCACAGGGGTCTGTGTCACTGTTGCGTCCAGGCACCGCCCCCAGAAGCTCCCATTGGCCGGGAATGGGGAACGACGGCCAATGGGAGCTGCTGGGGGTGATGCCTGGACACAACAGTGGCACAGACCCCTGTGCTCCTCCTCCCCCAGGTTCCAGGACCTTGCCGGAGCCGCGCGGGGGCAGGGCAGGGCAGGGCAGGGCAGGGCAGGGCAGGGCAGGGCAGGGCAGGCAGGCAGGCAGGCAGGCAGGGAACCTGCCCCCAGTGCATGCCGGGCCAGAGCCTGCACCCTGACCTCCTCCCCTGAGCCCCCTGCCACACCCCACACCCCTCCTGCACCCCAACCCCCTTCCCTGAGCCCCTGCTGTACCCCGACCCCCCTGCCCTGAGCCCCCTGCCGCACCCTGCACCCCGACCTCCTGCCACACCCTGCACCCCGGCCCCCTGCTGCAACCTGCACCCTGCCCTGCACCCTTCCCTGAGCCCCCTGCCGCACCCTGCACTCCGACCTCCTGCCACACCCTGCACCCCGGCCCCCTGCTGCATCCTGCACCCTGCCCTGAGTCCCCTGCCGCACTCCGCACCCCTCCTGCACCCAGGCCCCCTGCTGCATCCTGCACCCTGCCCTGCACCCTTCCCTGAGCCCCCTGCCGCACCCCGCACCCCTCCTGCACCCCGGCCCCCTGCTGCATCCTGCACCTCGACCCCCTGCTCTGAGCCCCCGCCACACCCTGCACCCCGACCCCCTGCCCTGAGCCCCCTGCCGCACCCCTCCTGCACCCTGACCCCCTTCCCTGAGACCCTGCTGCACCCCACACTCCTCCTGCACCCCGACCCCCCTGCCGCACCCTGCACCCTGACCCCCTGCCGTGCCCTGCACCCCTCCTGCACCCCACACCCCAACTCCCTGCCCTGAGCCCCCACCACACCCCACACCCCTCCTGCACCCCCTTGGGGCAGAGTTGGGGTGGGGATTTTGGGGAAGGGGTGGGGCCTCATGGAAGGGGTGGAGCCTCATGGAAGGGGTGGAGTGGGGGCGGGGCCGAGGGCAGCGGGTAGGTGTCAGTAATGCGGCCCTCGGGTCAATGTACTAATCCTCATGTGGCCCTCGTGGTCATTTGAGTTTGAGACCCCTGCTCTAGGGCTTACGTGGGGCACAGACCTTGAGCTGGGCTCTCTCACAGAGTTGAATTTCATTGCATGTCTTTTCCCCCAAGTGTATACCTGACATCTTAATGAAAAATAATACACTGGTTTAGTTTGCGGTATTTAAGTATTCCTAGCTTTATCAAAGCCAGTCTTTTTTCAAAACTAACAAAGACATTACTCTTCATGGAGGACTATTTCCATGACAAGTTGCAAGTGAGACAAATTGTATTACTTGCCATTCTCACTTAACAGAAGATAAGGGAAATCCTTGGGTGACATGGAGCTCTATGCCACCCTTGCTCTTAGCTCCTGTTGCAAGCGGGATTGCCAGTGTGACCAGGGTGCCTTCTTTAGTCTATGGACAACTGAGGATAAGTTAGAGCAGCCTTCAGGATCAGGTTGGTCTCCAGCAGGTTTCTGTATCTGGAAGGCGCACATCTGGCACATAGCTACCTTTGTGCTCAGCCCCAAAACCTTTGGTCCTGTGCTGGCCTCAGTTCATTCAATCAGAAAAATCTAGCCCTGTATCTTTAAATTTAGTCTCCCTTTCTGATTATCAAGTATGTAATGGTACCTATGAATATTTTACCTTGCTCTACCCAAATACACTTGATAGGCATTTCAGTGTGATAAGGTCTATAAATTAGCTACCCAGACTGGTATTTCTCTCGCTATGCATGTATGTGGTTTATTTACAAGCATCACCACTTGTATTGCTATCTTGACTTAGCTATTATATTTATTGGAGTTTATCTTCCTTAGTTGCTAGGCTGGGTTGTGAAAGTGAATAGTTTACATGTATTTTTCAGTTGTACAATTAGACATATAATTGAGGTGTATAATATTTTTATAGCGCATATGTTTACGTTGAGGTGCATAATAAAGCACCATAAGTCTGAACACCTTTATTATTAGTGCACCATACCCTAGCTGCAGGTGCTCAACACCTTTCAGGGTTGGGAACTGAATATTTCAAAAGAAAAGACACATTTCCCTAAGTGTCAATACTATCAGTAGAGATTAAGCAAAACAAAAATTACAGCAAATTATCTTGTGGTTCTCAGCTTTGCTTCAGTAGTCTGGGCCAACTTCTATTCCCACTGAAGTTCATGTGGAGTTCTTCTAATGACTTCAGTGGGAACAAGATTAGGCCCTTCATCATGTGCAAAAGCCATTTATTTGTTTGTGTACTCTACCGCTCTCCCTTTCATTATATATTTAACTACACCTTACCCAAATATAGCTTTCCGAACTTTAGTCACGCAGGACCCATTACCTTAAAGGACTTAAAGGACATATAGTCATCAGCTGCCATGTATTTTTTACTACTAGTACAGTTTCATATTTTAACCCCTTCAGTGACTCATTAATGCATTCTAGGTGCCACACGATGCCTTTGATTTTAGTGGTATGAGGCGATATACGGCCATTGGTTCTTACATGTTCGTTGCATGTCGAATATTTATTATGCAGCAAAGGGGTTACAGATCTCAGGTCTACCCCATGCAAAACAGAAAAACCTTTATGCCTGCGAGATGGCCCAAGTTCAGTAATCTAAGTAGCATTCCTTCTCTGTTGCCCTTCCTGAGGAACGGTGATGAGATGCACTTCTACACTACAGGTTTTAGGTTACATGAGAGATGCTTGATAAGCCTTTTAAGGTTCTGTGTTTTTCATAATATAATAGGAGGGTGATGATAAATTATTATGAGGTGAGTGTGGAAAACAGGGCACTCACTGTGTGTTAAGGCAGCATGAATGACTCACTGAGTCATTTCTAAGCTATCTAAATTCATTCAAATGCAAGGTTCAGGTTTGGGGATCTGAACCAGGGAACAATTCAGATCATCCCACCATGAACCCAGAAGTTAGTTATTTTTGGAGTTAATACTTACAACAAATCTCACTGGGCACATGTGATAACCACCATCTTGGCCGAACACCAGGGGATGAATTTCAGGTGCTAAAAGCATGAGCTTCTGCAGCTTGAACAGAAGGGCCAAGCTTACAAGATGAGAGCTGTAACAGATGCATATCTCCTGTGGGCTGGGCACAGAAAGGAACATGTAACTGTGGCACAGAGACCCATTGGTATCAGCTGACAAAGGATTCACTGTTCTATAACAGCAACTCCTAACAGGCCTGACAAACTCACTATGCCTAGCACATCACCTTCATTGCATTTATCCATCAATGATGTCATATGAGCCCTCTAATAAAAGCTTATTTCAGATGGATCCTCGTAATTGTTGAAAGTTGTAAGTATTGATGATATTTAAGGACTTGGATAGATGTACTGAAAATATGTTTTAAAGTCTGTGTCCAAGGCAGAGCTGACAAACAGGTTTTGCGTCAGACAAAAGGTTTGATTCACCTGTCTCTTTGTCCGCCATGTTGTAAGCACTGTAAACCAACACATTGGAAGTTCCATTTACATATGGAGTCAAGAGGAATGGAGCACAGAGGAAAAAAACAAGCCATGGGGGGTTAGCCTGGCCATGTGCAAAATAATGAACTTTGAAGGATACATATAGGAGGCCCTTTTGCACCAAGGAAGTAAACAGACAGCATGGGTGAGATAAGGTTCTTTAGACAGATGGCTAGCCTGTTAAAGGTAAGTTTAGTCTCTAGAAATAATGTTATTATTTTGTTTTATTTGTAACCCTGCTGTTTACATTATCCTTACTCACTATCTCTTAAATCTTAATCTTTGATAATAAACGTAGGACTGTTTTTGTGATAACTATACCTCAGTGCTGCGGTATGACGCAAGGAGCTGATCCTGAGTTGAATCATCCATGCTGGTGTGCACAATGTCCTTTTTGGGGACAGCTGATCTGGTAATTCTGGGAGTGTTCAGGGATAAAGGGGCTGAATACTACAGCTGGGTGCGTCCAATGAATCTGGGGGCTGGGATGCACCTATCATTAACTTGCAAGGCCAAGTAAGGGCTGGCAGAGCCCAGGGGAGATTGTTTGAGTGGCTAACAGGCTGGTGGTGGCAGGGAGCTGACATCCAGTTGAGCATAACAATTCTCCCTCTTGCCGGAGGCGGGGTAGGGGTGGGGGTAACAAAGGGACATACAGTCCTGGGTACCCCGAGCAATGTCACAGTAACATGACCATGGGATTATAATACATTTCAGATTTTCCATCATCGGGCAGTAAACTTTTTCCAACCCTACCTCTTTGTGCTTGGAATTAATTAGAAATGAAAAGTGAACTAGGAGAGTAGCAGTATATAAAAAAGGACGCTTAAACCAACTGTGAACACTATGAACAACTGTGAACCAGCACTGGTTCTTTACAGTTCAGGGAACCAGTTTGGTGAGTATGATTCAGCATCTTCCCACTTCAAGGCTCCCCTAGCTGGTAACATAATCAGTTAAACAAGAGATAGACACGTCATATCATCAGTACAAATGAATTGATTGATCAGCGATACTGAGGACAGGACACATTCTGAAGTCACCATTAAAAAGTCAACCTTTACAACAGGCACAACTTTGGAAGCATCAGAATTATTTTATATTTTAAGCATAGGGCAGTCAACGATTTTCCCAGATACCACAGCATGGTAAGTGTTGCAAAACGTTGACTGCTTAGCAACAGTCACTGTATACTTAGCCTTTCCTGAGAGCTGATTATCCCTTTTATGGGTGTTAACTACAACATGCTTCTTAAGTGCAGTCTTAGACATTCAGCAGGCTAAGCAACAATTCTGCCTAGAGTGCCATTATGCAGTGTACTGGAATTGTATGTAGTGCTCATCAACAGGTCCTTCTTCCACTGCAGTTTTTGCCCACTCATCTTCCAATCTAACCCCCAAAAAGGGACCCTTCCTCCACTCACTTTCATGTGGCAGATGTGACTGGGCCTCATATCCACCTCATGAAAGTTTGCTTCAGCTCTTTCCTTTGGAGCACTGTTTGGAAACTAAAGATGCTCATTTCACACAAGCAAGCAGAAACGGGTGGCAGCGCTTGAAAAAGAATCTTACAAAGACAAGGAACAAAGCAAGTTTCTGAGCCGGAGCCTTTGTGGGAAGAAGGAAGCAGGGAGTAATACAAAGCAGAGGTATCAAGTCCAGACATTACCTCAGGCACTAATGCCCTGAGAGCTAGCCAGAGCCCTATTAGTATGTGTATAAAGACAGATTAAAACTGGATTTCACACACAGATATCTATTACACCTAGTGGTTATGGAAATTCTTCCTGATTGGTAGAAGGTTACTCACATGACCAGAGAAGGTTGGCACTACTTCATACCAAGAGACAATAGAGAAACCACATAATATAGTGAATAAAATATTATTTTATGGAACTGAGATCTCTTCCTTCTTGTAGAAATTCTCAGCTGAAAGTGCAGGAGGTCTAACAGTAAGTTTACACAAATAGGCCTGCTTTTCCAAATAGACCTAAATAAATTATTACTCATGAGTACAAACATTTCCACTACCCCCTGCCTTCAACAATAGGCATTAAACAAGTTGGCTCATTTGTTTTAACCATTGAGCAATCATTCACTTCTGTTACTCTCTAATGACACAGTATGGAATATAGCTTCAAAAGAAGACAGGAAAATAATTGACATATGAGTGTATGCATTGAACATGCAACTGTGGGAGACCAAAAGAGTCCTGTATCTTTGAAGAACTTAGCTAATGTGATGTGAATGAAGAAGATCTGGCTGTTTGAACAATAAATTACCTCATTAATCATGCGTTTTTTTGTTCGTACTGACTGTATTTAATTAACTCCATCAAGCAGTTTTAGGCACTCAACACTTCAGTATGTTTATGTTATGTTTTTGAAATCAGATTGCAATTTGTAACACTCATCTGATCCAGTTATAAATATGGTTGAATTGTATCCACACAGTAACTTTTTTTTTCACAAGACAAATATGGGTCAACCATGTTTACTTGTCCACACCTTCCAAGTTGTTTCTTTGTGGCTGTATAATGCCTTTGTGGAAATCTGGGCCTCAGCAGCTAATAGCGTGCCTGCAGCATAGGCACACAGAACAACACCAGCAGTACATGATGTACTGTACACCAGCACCCTGAGATGTTTTACTGCACAGAGCGCTGGGAGGAAGGTAGGTGGCCCAAACCTGTTAAATGGGCATGTTTAGAAGGCCCTGTCTAATCTGCAAAAACATAAGCAAGCAGGTAGTAGGGGGTGGAATGTGCAAAGCCAGCCTTAGCATTTTGGTGCAGGTCTGTGAAACAATTTTTTGCCATGACCCTTTCCAAACATAACCAATTTCCATTCACCAGTATCCCTTCACTGTGCACAGCACTGGCCTAAGGACCTGGGGTGGGGAAAGAGGTTCAGAGAGAGAATTATCTGGGATAGACGCTAAACTTAGCTAATTAATTTTACATAACAATTTTGAGAGCGAGAGCACACTTAAAATTTCCCCTCAGCTTTGTGCTGCAGAAGTGGAACTCGGCTGCCTGTTCCTTTCAACCTCAACAGCCAGGTAACAATTATTCACATTTTTAAAGCTCGCTCCACAAGGAAAGGAAGGGCATGAGATACTTTCATTTTTTTAAAAATGAAAGTTGACATTCTCATTTACATTTCAAGGCCACCAAAATTCAGGAGATTCCCAGGAGCATGAGCCTCACGGGGCTCTAGGTGTATCTAACTGATTACAGACAAGCACGCATGTGCCAGCTTAAGCCACTGGCAAGAGAAACACTTACTTGTAGCAATTACTGAGTATTAAGTGGTGCATGGAGCTATGTTTAGAGCCATTCATGGTGTTAGGCTCTGATTCAATAAGATGCATCAAATTTTAGGAACACGAATACTCCTGTTGACTTCAGTGGGTCTACTCACATGCTTAAAATTAGACACATGTAAGTGCCTTTGTAGGTCGTAGCCTAACTGGTTGTATACTTAATTAAAAGATGTAATGAAGATAGGACCTTAGATAAAGATCTTCCTTTCAGGTCCTACTTTTGTGCTGCACATATAGAGGTAATTAACCTAATTAAATCCCTTTCTGTAGTGTTTTATTGATGTACTTTGCACGGCAAATATTATGAAGCAACAATCAGCCTGTATGTAAAGTATGATCAAATTAAAGAAACATCTGGCTGAAGTCCCAAACAAGTTTGGCATGTTCAAAAACATCATAGAAGCTAGAAAATAGGATTATTCCTCAAATTCCCCAAACAGGACATTTGAAATCATATAATTTCATTCTTCAGAAAAAAGACAATTCGTCTCATTGTATCCTGACACATTTACTATTAGGAGGCTGATACACACACACACATGGATGTGATATCCATGTAACATACATTTAGTACTCCTCTTTAACCACATCACTTGCCCTCTGTCCACAACTCCATCTCCCTGGGACTTACTGCAAGATTCAAAACCCTGAACAACTTCCAACACACTTGCAGGGAGGTACAGTCTGGGCATGATTCAGTCCTGGATCAGTGACAACTTTTCTACAAACAAATATTTCATTATCTTAAAGTTTGATATATCAGATCCCTGCAGGGCTAGAAATGGGAGCTTTATGTCTTTGGAAAGGGGAACTCCCCAGCGGCCCAATAAGACACACAACAGCTGCTTTGAGCCATGGAAGGACCCAAGATATTAGACTTAAAAACTAAAATGAATACATGTAAAAACCTTCCAAAACATCCTAAAATATAGCTTTTCTGTGCATTAAAGTTGTGACAGTTTACCCTACTTCTGACTGTACAAGCACTTATGTAACTTTGAAATCAAAGGGAGTTAGGTGCCTAAATACCCTTTCAGGATTTGGGCCTATACATCTAAATCACTTTTAAAAATGAAACATAGGTGCTTCTGAAAATTTTACCCCAATGTGTTACTACATATGTAAACCAAAAGAGCAACTCACGTGGTAACTGATTCTCCTTGGAATAGTATACCTACATTTTTACTCTGCCTCTTGCCAGAATGTGTAAGTATAATGTTATTTTTGGCGGCACAGGTAAAGTATAGGTCCTGCATATCTGACATCTGATACCTGCTTACTTCAATCCAATATGGCCCCCGTGACATACCTGTAACTGCAATTCTTAATCAGCAAGACACAGAAAGGATTCATAACTGTTTTCCAATTTGCTCCCAATATGAGCTTGCCTTCTGAGACTTTTAAAGAGCTATTCTTTCTGCTTCTTTTCAAAGCATTTCAGCAACTAACATGGCTGAATCACAGATTTCCAGCTGCATGTTGTTAGTGTAAGTTATTGACATAAGTAAAGCATTCTTTTTACAAGCATCAAAGGATTTTGCAGAATTGTGCTGCTGTGGCCAAAATTTGCTGGTGGTATAACTCTGACTCTACCTTTGGGCAGCAAAGACTATATGAGAATGCTTTTATACTGTAAAAATGCTTCTTTACAAAAGAAAAAGGACTCTAAACTGCTGCATGCCACAAGGAACCACAAAAGTAGTTTCCTTAACCCATCCAACAATATTGTTAATCTTTCCAGCTATACTCTCAGCCCAGCAGAAGAATCTGTCCTATCTCAGGGCCTCTCCTTTTGTCCCTCCAGACCCACGAACATGATACAGTTCTGCGGTGACCTAGAATCCTACTTTCGACGTCTCCGACTCAAAGAATATTTCCGACAGACCTCTGTACAACATACTAACCCACAGAATCCTTCCTACCAAAATTACAAAAAGAAGGATTCTGCGTGGACTCCTCCTGAAGGTCGAAACAACAGACTGGACTTTTACATAGAATGCTTCCGTCGACGTGCATAGGCTGAAATTGTAGAAAAGCAGCATCACTTGCCCCATAACCTCAGCCGTGCAGAACACGATGCCATCAACAGCCTTAAGAACAACTCTGACATCATAATCAAAAAGGCTGACAAAGGAGGTGCCGTCGTCATCATGAATAAGCTGGAATATGAACAAGAGGCTGCCAGGCAGCTTTCTAACTTCACATTCTACAGGCCATTATCCTCTGATCCCACTGAGGAATACCAAAAGAAACTAGACCATTTACTCCAGAAACTCCCTGGAAAAGCACAGGAACAGATCTGTACAGACACGTGCCCTGAACCCCGACCAGGGGTATTCTATTTGCTACCCAAGATCCATAAACCTGGAAATCCTGGACGCCCCATCATCTCAGGCATCGGCACCCTAACAGCAGGATTGTCTGGCTATGTGGACTCTCTCCTCAGGCCCTATGCTACCAGCACACCCAGCTATCTTCGAGACACCACTGACTTCCTGAGAAAACTACAATCCATCGGTGATCTTCCAGACAACACCATCCTGGCCACTATGGATGCAGAAGCCCTCTACACCAACATTCCACACAAAGATGGACTACAAGCCATCAGGAACAGTATCCCTGATAATGCTATGGCTAACCTGGTTGATGAACTCTGTGATTTTGTCCTCACCCACAACTATTTCACATTTGGGGACAATATATACCTTCAAGTCAGTGGCACTGCTATGGGTACCCGCATGGCCCCACAGTATGCCAACATTTTTATGGCTGACTTAGAACAACGCTTCCTTAGCTCTCGTTCCCTAATGCCCCTACTTTACTTGCGCTACATTGATGACATCTTCATCATCTGGACCCACGGAAAAGAAATCCTTGAGGAATTCCACCACGATTTCAACAATTTCCATACCACCATCAACCTTAGCCTAGACCAGTCCACACAAGCGGTCCATTTCCTAGACACTACTGTGCTAATAAGCGATGGTCACATAAACACCACCCTATACCGGAAACCTACTGACCGCTATACTTACCTACATGCCTCCAGCTTCCATCCTGAGCACACCACACGATCCATTGTCTACAGCCAAGCTCTAAGATACAACCGCATTTGCTCCAATCCCTCTGACAGAGACAAACACCTACAAGATCTCTACCAAGCATTCTTAAAACTACAATACCCACCTGCTGAAGTGAAAAAACAGATTGACAGAGCTAGAAGAGTACCCAGAAGTCACCTACTACAAGATAGGCCCAACAAAGAAAACAACAGAACGCCACTAGCCGTCACCTTCAGCCCCCAACTAAAACCTCTCCAGCGTATCATCAAAGATCTACAACCTATCCTGAAAGATGATCCCTCACTCTCACAGATCTTGGGAAACAGACCAGTCCTCGCTTACAGACAGCCCCCCAACCTGAAGCAAATACTCACCAGCAACCACACACCATACAACAAAAACACTATCCCAGGAACCTATCCTTGCAACAAAGCCCGATGCCAACTCTGTCCACATATCTATTTAAGTGACACCATCATAGGACCTAATCACATCAGCCACACCATCAGGGGCTCGTTCACCTGCACATCTACCAATGTGATATATGCCATCATGTGCCAGCAATGCCCCTCTGCCATGTACATTGGCCAAACTGGACAGTCTCTACGCAAAAGAATAAACGGACACAAATCTGACATCAGGAATCATCACATTCAAAAGCCAGTAGGTGAACACTTCAACCTCCCTAATCACTCAATGACAGATATAAAAGTTGCAATTTTGCAACAAAATAACTTCAAAAACAGGATCCAAAGAGAAACTGAGGAATTGGAATTAATATGCAAACTAGATACCATTACCTTAGGCTTGAATATTGACCGTGGATGGCTCGGTCATTATGTTAATTGAATTTAGTTCCTTTCAATTAATTAGCCTCTTAACATTGGTATAGACACCTCCACCTTCTCATGTATCTTTGAATGTATAAATATCTGTTCACTGCATGTTCCATTCCATGCATCCGATGAAGTGGGTTCTTAACCCACGAAAGCTTATGCTGAAATAAATTTGTTAGTCTCTAAGGTGCCACAGGTATTTTTCTTGTTTTCTTTTTGCTGACACTGACTAACACGGCTACTACACTGAAACCTGTCTTTATACTAGGTTACAGTGTAGTAGCCGTGTTAGTCTGTGTCAGCAAAAAGAAAATAAGAAAGAAAGAAATTCTTGTGGCACCTTAGAGACTAACAAATTTATTTCAGCATAAGCTTTCGTGGGTTAGAACCCACTTCATCGGATGCATGGAATGAAACATACAGTAGACAGATATTTATACAGTCAGAGAAACATGATAAGGTGGAAGTGCGTCAACCAACCTTAAGAGGCTAATTAATTGAGAGGAACCATAACAGCAGGGGAAGAAAAACCTTTGAAGTGATAAACAAGATGGCCAATGTGGACAGTTGACACACAGGTGTGAATGAGGATCGTTAACTTAAGGGAAATAGATTCAATTAATGTAATGGCCAAGCCATTCCAAGTCTCTATTTAATCCTAAATTGATGGTACCTAGTTTGCATATCAATTCGAGTTCAACAGCTTCTCGTTGTAGTCTGTTTTTGGAGTTGATTTGCTGCAAAATCATTACCCTCAAGTCTGTCACTGAGTGATTAGGGAGGTTGAAATGTTCTCCTACTGGTTTTTGAATGTTATGATTCCTGATGTCAGATTTATGTCCGTTTATTCTTTTGCGTAGAGACTGTCCGGTTTGGCCAATGTACATGGCAGAGGGGCATTGCTGGCACATGATGGCATATATCACATTGGTAGATGTGCAGGTGAATGATCCCCTGATGGCGTGGCTGATATTATTAGGTCCTATGATGGTATCACTTGAATCAATATGTGGACAGAGTTGGCATCGGGCTTTGTTGCAAGGATAGGTTCCTGGGTTAGTGTTTTTGTTGTATGGTGTGTCTTTATACTGTAAGTTCACCTTGCCTGCAGATTCTGTCCACAGATTTGAATATGAAAATTAAACAAATGTCACAATAATAAAAGTATGTTTTCATGCTGTAATACATGGATATTTATTTCAGACATGGAGGGGGTGGAGGAGTAAAGGAGAGGCGAGAGTTTGATGTCCAAAGAGATCAGACCTTCCCCATGAGGAGAATTTACAAAATTGCTTGCAACTTTCAGTGAGAAAACAAAACCCAACAAAGGGAGAGTTTAGCAAATGTTCTCTAAGCTGTGCTGGCTCCATGTTCTGGGTTTGGAGTGTCAAATTCAAAACTATCACCGAACTTGTATTCATTTCACAGGGTCAAATGCTTTAGATAAGACAACAACAGGCTGAAAGGTGTAAACAGAAAACTTTTGTGAGGACATCTGAACCTCAGCATATGCAAATGGCTCAGATCAGCTTTTTGTCTTTGAAAACAATTCGTTTAATTCAGCAGTTAAATGAGTTCTAAAATAGTGTATACACAAAGGCAGTATTTTGGAGCTAGTAAAGTGAGATGTTAATCACTTTAGGTTCACTTCTGGCAAGAAGCTACACAGAGGCACCTGTAAAAAAACTCATGGGCAGTGGGGAAGCTCAGAGTAAACATTTTCAACCTTATTTCTGGCCGGCCTAAAAAAATTGCAATGACAGCATTGATTCCTAGACCCTGCAGAACAGGAGTCAGAAAGGCAATTTGGGATGGGTGCGCTATGGGCCAGATGCTTAGCTCATGCTTTTCATGTGCATTATGTTTCCTGGTGGCTAACCACTATCCAAAGATCCCCCACATATATTACACCTGTAATGTCCAAGGGGCTACTTACAGCCAGGATTCATGTATAGTATGTGTATCTGGTTTTTGGTCATTTCAGTGGGGTAGCAAAATTTGGCCTTTGAAGTTGAATGGAAAGAATTAAAAAAATCATTTTTAGCCGAGTAGGTGACTGTTTAGGACAATACATCTAAAAGGCATCATTCATATAGTATTGCTCTGATTAGGTTTGGCCTGTTGGTTAAAAAAATCTCTTCACTGTCCTCAGGATGCCTGTCCACCTGCTTGACCTCACCAGAAGGGCATCTGCTCAGTCATGTATGGGAGGCACTTTTGATCTCAGGTGCAGCCCATAATCTTTGTATTGTCTATGAAGCATCTTTGCATATGACTCCGGGGTGCTAAAAGATGACCACCACACTATTGAGGAGAAATAGCACTATTCCTCTGAAGGAAAAAATGACAGGAGACTGAGTTTGAGGAGAGGAATAGAGAACAATGGGAAGGGTACCAAATCCTAGGAAGCCCATGTATCTAGGGCCAGGGCATTTGGCATGGATTGCCTAATGTAACTGAAATAAATTCTCTATAAATTCCCTTTATTACACTGTCACAGGTTGACTAATCTCCTTAAGGGGGAACAGGTCCAGTTCATCTATGACTCATTAGCTGCCTCCCAATGAGGCCTGAAAGTAGTTAAGAAGAGGAGGGCAGCAGGAAGGAGCAGTGGGATACTGGTGGGAGTTCCCTGGGGAAAAGCTTCAGGGACCGCATGAGAGCAGAGGTTGGAAGCTGCTGTGTGGGGAGAAGAGCTCATACAGAGAAGGTATGACAGAACTGGCCCAAACAAGGGAGCCCTGCTGCATAGAAGGCTTGTGTGGAGGCCTGTGGATAAAGGGGAAGAACTGGCTCAGGCAGGAACAGGCCAAACCCAAAAGCAAGAGCGTGGCCTTGGAGGAGCTCATCAGGGATAGGGCCCACAGGAAGAGGAACTGGGGAGTGGAACGCTGAGACGAGCCTGCGTGCAGGACCCCTGAAGTGAGGGTTATGGCAGGCCAGCCATAAAAGTGTGGGGAATGGCCAGTGATGCAGAGGCCCATGAATAGGGCCATAGGAAGCACAGAACATTATTTGTTCACTCTCAGGAAGAGGGCCTGGAGTACAGGCCCTGAGTGCAACAGAACTAGAGAACTGCTGACTTTTAACTGGTTTTGTTTTGGGGTTTATAACTTGTCTCACTTCAGAACTGTATTAATAAATGTATGTTCACAGGTGGACTATGAATTGGACTTGAAGGACAGCATTTCTTTCCTGGGCATGTGAGATGGCTGCTGGACAGGTCCACAGGGAAAAGGGTAGGGAACTTGGTTATCCCTAGAGACAGCAAAGGGGAAACTGAGGCAGGACGTGCCTGTCATGTCAGTTGGCTGCTTGAGAGCACTCCGTGAGGCTGGGCCCTGTTAAATACTGAAAACAGACTGAAGTTGCATCAGCTATCAGAATCCCCTGTGCCCAATATTTTGTTCTTTTCTTTCTTTTCATTTTCTGTTTATCAAAGTGTAATGATGACTTTACCACAAAGCATTTCTTAGGGAATAAGAATAAGCTTTTCTAGAATGACTAGTGATTTCTGGCACCTCAACTTTTGGGGTGCCCAACTGGAGACACCTTAAAGAGGACTGACTGATTCTTAGAAAAATCTGAATGTCCATCCCCTGATAAATAAGTCCCCTTAAGGTGCCTCTCGTTAGGCTCCACAAAAGTTGAAGCGGATTTTTGAAAATCTTGGTCCTCATGTCAGGGCATTAGCTGCATTCACACAGTTATCAAGCCCCAAGAAATGCCAAGAGCTTGAAACATTATTACTTAGTTATCACTATTCTACATAGTTAGTTTGCTTAGCCATTTACTAGTAAAAAGAAACTACTAGGTAGCTCATCTCATATAATTAGTTGCTCACTTGACACTGGATAGAGTAAACATGAATTACTTTACCTCCATATGCAGTGATCCAGTTAGGCTAGACTATGCTATCTGTGAGGAGAGGCAGAGGTGAACCAAGGCAAAAGGGATACATTTAAATTTTTAGAACCTTATAAGGGAAAATCCAAAAATTGTACCGGGAGGATAAATAATACCAAATATTATCAAGTACTTACTACTTATAATAATTAACTATAGGTGTCCAGCACATTAACCTTTGTGAGCTTGTACACACTACTCTTCCTTACGCTGTGCAGTTAATAACAAGAACTACAGAGATTACTCAACAATATACTGCGTCACTTCAGAGTCCTCTTCTTGGCTCTAAGTCCAGCTCCACTCATACTGTCCTGTTCTTTGCTTCTCTTTAGTTTGAAGTGGTTCTTAGATTCGATGTTCCTATGGCTGTACCTCTTCTCACCGAGTTTATCCACAAGAGTGGTTTCTTCACCTAGTGGACCCTCACTTGTCCATTAGCCACCTTTGAACTGTTCACCTTCACCAGATGTTCAAACACTCAGACTCTCTGTTCATACACTTTAGGACCTTTGTGGGTGGGCTTCTCATTTACTGTTTTCAGGATCCGTTTTCATCTAACACAGCTTTTTGATCAATTCCCTTTTTCACCAATTATATTTCCTTTCAATTTTTTCCCTTGATACTCTCTCTGTGGTACATCTGTAGATATTATTTCCCTCTACTTCCCTTCTCTAACAGTGTCTCTTCACATACCCAACATTTCTGCTTCTCCTGACCTGAAACATTCCCTATTTTCTGTCTTCTCACTTCCCAGTCCCCTAATTCTATTCTCCTGTTCTTTTATTCTATCACCTCATCTCCTACCCTAGCTCCGGTTCATCCGCTAGCTCAGTACCTAGTTTCCTCTCCTTCCCGCCTTCTTCTCTAACAGCTTTGTCCAACTGCCCCCTTCAGGCAGATTCCAAGCTGCCCTCTCATGGGCTGCCCTGTGCCCCAGGACAGCATTCTGTGCTGCTGCATCACAGCTTCAGCTGGTGCTAGTGCCAGGATCAGGGTTACCCCCCTCCCACATACACACACTTCAAGAACATGGATGACAGTCTCATCCAGCTGCAGTCAAATGAAATAGAACCTTAACAAAAACAGGTTTAGAATGCTTTAACATTATTAGTATGCGGTAGATATGAACTAGAACTAAATCAAAGCGTACCTGTTATAAATCAAGACTGTTACAAAACTCAACTCACTGGCACCATTTTTCCATTGAATCTTTTGGTTTTTTCCAATCTATTGAGAGCAATGAAGGCTAAATATTTACTCTTATTTCATGAACGTGTTCTCATAGGAGAAAAGTTAGATGGTGGGAGAATCAAACCCAAACAGTATTTATATACCATTTAATCTCTGCCCTAATGTGTAATTAAAACGTTTTGCATTTTGAGAGTTTAAAAGATTAAATAGCATGTTTAATGCGTAAGGAAATAACTTATTTGATAGAGCTACCTTGAAATATGATAGCTGGTAATTACACCTTTGCTAGCCTTCAGGATGATCTGTTTTATTCATTCCATACCAAACAATGTCAGAGTTGAAAAGATATGAAAGAATACATTTTGCAAAGCAAGCACAATCCTAGGTGAACCTAATCTTTTCTAAGCACCTAACAATAAAATTCAAATCGCCTACAGTGAAGGAGTGAATAAAATGGGAGAATGCACATTATGTTTCACTAAAGAGATTAAATGTTAATAAAAAAGTCTTGATAGTGCTTTCAAAGCAACCACAAATGTAAATAAAAATTAATCACTGGAAAAGTGCATATTACAAATATATGGTACATCTCAGGTGAGGAAACTATAGGGGAAACACAATTTGAGCCCTTCAGGTGGAAACAACACTGACAATTCCCTCTTTGTAACGTGAGGGGAGATTCCAGTCGTTCACCTATTAAATGAGTCTCTCTTGGGCCCAGATGTTGGAATTTAAGATGACCGTGCTACTATTTGCAGTGAATCGAGATTTATGTACAGTTTTAATACTTGGCAAGCCAAACTCTGCTCTCTGCTATACTGGGTAACTCCCAGGGGAGCTACTTTTTGAAGGTAATCTGGACTTACACCTACATGACTGAGAGACAAATGTTGGCCTAGTGTCTATAATTCAGTATCATTTTTATATTTATCTAAAAAAACTCCAACAACATCGTACCTACGGTACTGGGAACTGTGCCTTTAAGGGCTGAGCTTCCTAGACAGAGTCTGCGTGGTGTGCTATGAAGCTCTTGTTGTTCTGCTCAGCCTTTTGGAACAGGACACTGAATAAAGCACAGCTCCTGCAAGCACCTTAAGCACCAAGGTTCAGATCCTCAAAGGGACTTAGGTGTGTAACCCTGATTGATTTCAGTGGGAATTAGGCACTTAAATCCTTTTAAGGATCTAGGTCTCAGTGATCACAGAACACCGGAGTAGCCAGCAGTCAAGTAACCTGGAGAATTTTTATGTTAAATAAGTTTCCATTTCAGCAGATAATTACAAAATAAACAAAACATTCCCAACACAATCTGGGTGAAATGCATTCTTCTGCACAAGGCCTATGTATCATGTAAGTCCTACTTAAGCCCTCAAAACAGGGCTAAAACAGAACTTAAAAGGTGCCTAGGCCTTAAATTCACTTCTCCACAGATGGCAAATATAACACTTTCAGAGTTATCTAAAAATTATCAAGAATGACAGAGAGAGAGGCTAAAGTTGACTTTTATAATCAGATACCTTTTCCTGTGGCATTTTCTACTTCTTGCCTTGTCTGAAATTTGTTTTTCATTGTGATTGGGAGGAGTGGGAGATCATTAGCACTGGATTGTGTAGCCAGATATGCCTGGGTGCTCTTTCCTATAGTCTCTGGATTCAGTGACTAATATTCCATGCTGCATTTCATGAAGCCAGATAGAACGGAACTAACACAGGAGTCAATTCCCACCCCGGCTGACTGCTTTCATAGAATGGGAAGGATGTAAGTGTTATGGTAATTATCCTTGTCTCATTTGTTATGCTGAGGTAAGAGGTAATAAGAATGGGCCACTTCTCCCTGCTTTTTGCTCAGAGGAATTCAAATTGCTCCAACATATGTCTCAGGCATCTAAAGAAGAGGTACATGAACAAAAAATAATAATTTAAAGGCTCGGTGAACTAAAACCAGAAAAACTGCACTTGGTACTTAATAAAACATTTTAACAATGGAAAAACTATCCATTAGGAGTTAATTACCATTAACAGTAGCAAACATATTGAAGTTTCTAAAGTATTTTAAAAAGAAAGTCACAAAATGAAAACCAGGTCTAGGTAGTCTTCAGTCTTTCCCAGGAAGTTTTAGTGTGGTTAACTATAGACCACTAAGACGTTCAAACACTTTCAAATAAAATTGCAGGTCCACACACACACACACACATGCGCACACACACACAGCCCTCTCTTTCTACTAAAAGTCAACAGTGACCACCAACCACCACACCACTAAAGTTACCTCCTTTTCCATGGATACCGCAGTGTGGTTACTTTACTGTTGATTTTTTAAGCGAGGTTACCATATTGTACATACACAAACATACCCTCTGCACACACTTTTCTCTAACAGTGCCACTCCCCTGCTTCACTTTCTGTACTGAAGATAGACACCATCTTTCTCAAGGAGGAAGCCTGAATGTAGTTCTCTTCCACGCTCCCCTGATACCACTCTTAATCAGTCAAAAGGGTTGCAGTTGAGCAATGCTAGACATTTCCTGCCACTGTGAAAGCCGTGCATCATGCCTTCACTGGATCCCAAAATCCTGCCAACAAAGGGCATTTAATCTCTGACCCAAGTAGGAATGGTGCCATTCCATACCCACAAGGGGCAACTAAGGTAGGGATGGTGCCTTGTGGGGTTGGGTAGAGCTGTTATACTAACTGTACACCACCAGGATTCCCCTGAGGCTGGGGAAATTCCTAGCCAGACCCACTGTTCATCTAACACCTATGCACCATTCTAGTGACAAAGATGTGGTAGCAGAGTGGGGGAATCAGGCCAGCCAGTTTGCATCAGACTTCAGAGACAAAGGCTGGACTGAAGTCAAATAAGGCTCTTTGCAACCTGAAAAAGAAGCCCTTGCATCTATCACAAGTATACGCACTTATTCTGGCTAAGGGCCCCTGCATTCACAAGATCTTAAGCTGTTTAGGGGCAACCATGGCCAGTAAGAGGAAGAAGCAGTTTGACTGTAGAAGAGACACTTATCAGAGGATGTTCTTTATAAGGACACAGAGGGCATGCAAGCACGTCTTCATCAATTTTGTTAAGGAAGGGGGTGGGGGAAGGAAAGAGTGAGGGGAAAGCAACGCAGTTCAGTAACAAACATGTGATGATGGGTCAAATCTTCAGCTGGTGTAAATTGGCATAGCTTCAGGCCGTGCATCTTTTAACACCCCCAGCTCTGCTTAACATTTGCCTGATCAGTGATGCAATCAGCAGCTATAACAACAGCAGATTCTCTTTTCCTTCACATCCCACCCCCTCATTTATTTAGATCCAAACAGAGCACAGATAGAGAACGGAGTCAGTTACCTGTGAGTAGGGTGACCAGACGTCCCGATTTTATAGGGACAGTCCCAATTTTGGGGTCTTTTTCTTATATAGGCTCCTATTACCTCCCACCCCCAGTCCTGATTTTTCACACTTGCTGTCTGGTCACTCTACCTGAGAGTGAGCAAATGCGTTTCTTTCCACTCTATAGGTAGGAGAGTTTTTCTAGCAGTGCTTGGGCCTGGAATAAAATTATTAGTAAAACTTAATAAAAGCATCCCTTGTCTCCCACCAGTCAATCGGAATACCCAGGAAAATTAGACTGTCCAAACTCCTATGCCATTTGTCTCACCTTCAGCGGTGCAAGACAATGGACTTCTTTTATGTTGTTGTATGGAAAAGGGTTGTCTTGAATGTGAAGACTCTCCACGTAATAGGAAAATCTGCAGTGAAATATAGAAAGGATTCTAATTACCCTGGTACAACTAAGTGCAATGATGAGCGGATGTTATATTTGCAGCTACGGGGTGTAAAGAAAACAAAAACAGATGCTTCCTTCAAAGATGTTCAATTTCAAGTTTATCAGTGCCCCTTCTACATCCTGCTACTGACTTTGAAGCTAGGAGGACTGGGTTTGGAAAGCACTGTACATCCTAATATGAGTTTAACTCCTCCCTCTCACATCCGTCTTTTATTACTCCATCCCCTTCTGCAAGGCTAATCTTGCTGTAGCCGCTTTGTTCCTTGACTCTTCTGTTCCAGCCCAATAAGAGTCTCCTGCCTTGGAGCCAGGATGCCACCTATGCTGTTCCTGGACCAGGGGAGGATCGCAGCACTCTCAGGTTTTACTTCACACCCCTCACTGCTTCATTCTGGGTCTAACTCTCATATTTCCCTGAGCAGACTTCAGCCCAGTGCAGGGAACACATCCAACCCTGGCCCAGCAGATGCTACTGTGCTGGCTGCCTAAGCACCAGCAATTACCTACAGAGCCAGTCAATCTGCAACCGCCACCTCCTCCTCCAGCTGCTGCCCAAGATGCTGCTTAGCCAGAGGATCCTGTTTGAAGGACTGCCCTGCACCCCACGTGACCAGGAGAAGAACATGGAGCCTACAGGACCCTGGGACCTCACTCTCCACTGGCACCCAAAACCCCCTCACGGGGCGACCCCAGGAAGGGAAACAATGAGGTTGCAGGAGTCCCAGACCCCACCAAGTGCCTGTCCCCCAAACTCCTAGCAGGAGATGTACTCAGTCCCTTTTCCCCGCACAGTGATTTCCCCTTATCATTCCCCCCTTGTCAAGAGATAGGCAACGAGAGGGGAGCAGAGACAGTAACATTTGGCCAGTGTTTGCAGTAGCATTTCCTTAATTTTAATATTTGTTATTGACCTTTCTTTTTAAAAATATTTCAAATCACTCTTTCCATCTGGTAGTTTTCATAATGGTTATGCTTTCTTTGACTCAGGTGAGGCCTCTCTTTTCTAAGTATGACGAACTGAAGATGTTTTCAGGTTCTGGACTGGGCCCGACGATTCACAGTACATAAAACTGAATGGTGTATAACTATTTGGTGCCATGATACGGCTAACACTTTTCTGTCTGTACCCCACCATCCTCTCACGGGTTCAGAAAGATCCCAAGTCCCAGGGATCCAGGGGAGGGATAGGGAAAGAGCAATTAGTATATGTGCTTACAGACAGCACTACTAGTTTACAACGAGGCAGAACTTTGTCTAAAACACAGAAAAGGCATAGGCGAACGTCTTTATGGCTTAGTTCACATGCAGAAAATCTAAACACAATTAAATACAGGTGATGGCAGCATTTGCTGCTACCCTGTGCATAAATGGCTTGTCCTCCCCTCCTCTCCTCCCCCAACACTTAACCAGGTTCAACCCTCCTAGGGATTAGTGCTCTGTAACAGCTGCTAAGTGCAATTAGCACCACCGATAATGGACGAATGGTTAAAGAATAAGAATGTCTACACGCCCCACCCCACACAAAATCTTCATAAAGTCCTTAAAAGATTGAGTGCTTCCATTAACAGGTTTGTAAGCAAGCAGGAATAGTGAAGACCAAACATTGTTCAATGACTGCATTACAACTCGGCCACAACCCTCCACTGCACAAGCCCAACCCTAAGATGATAATCCGGTGAAGATGCCCTGTTATAATTATCTTTAATGTGTGCAATGTCACAGGAGCGAATGGCTAATAACTTTTGGCTCCAGGGGAACAAAACCCTCACAAACCCATGTAGCCCCACAAGTATGTACCAATGTTCCCTCTTGTGCCTTTCCAGCAGCTGTACAGTGTGTGAAGGTGTCCATCAGCACAGCCAGCTGTCACCCTCTGCCTCCCTGATGTGCCAAGATTTGCGCACATATGGCATTCTGGATATCCCTTGTCTGCTAGGGGCCAAGACCAGTGCGCACATGTAAACCAGACTTGTCCTGAGCCCACTTGGGATGGAAGCGCTCCTTTTTACCATCCCAAAAGTTGTGGAGTGCACAATCGGCAGTGATTATACATATGGTGTTTGCCACGTTGGCGTCTAGCAGGGTGCATAGGCAGCACCAACAAGATTTCAGTCTAGCAAATGTGCACCACATGACCATTCTACAGTCACTGAGCTTTTTCCAGTGTCATCCGTGTTAGGGCAGCATTTCATGAGACAAGTTAGTAGTGGGTATGCAAGGTCCCCCAAGACAACAATTGGCACAGACACACCATACAGGCTCACAATTTCTTCGTAGAGGCACGGAGGTTGCATGACTTAACCGTTTTTAAACATCAGTTCATTGGGTTGGCCACAAAAGTACCCAGTGATGAGGTTCCAGGTTTTAAATAGGCCAAAATGTCCCATCATGGGCAAGTCATGGCACAATCTTAGCATCTGAAGCTGGGAGTTGCCCTTGGGAATGTAGAGATAATCCCGGTAATAATGGAGGTGGTCTTGTAGATGAAACCTTGAATCTGGGGAAACACCAGTGGTACTTTGTGTTTGGGAGATTGGTCCCATAAATGGGTCGCTTGAAAGTAAGGAATAGATAATGATTGTCAGGTGACCAGTGATGGTCCCACAGACAAAGTGGGAAGGTTTAAGGACAGTGGTGAGAACTTCCAGCTCCACTTCACTTCTCTGAAAAACTGAGAATACCTAAGTAGATGATCACAAATTGCTTGAGGATGCCTCTGAAGATAAAATGTAGCGAGGCTGTTACACAGACCCAATGCTGACCAAGTATTCAAAATAGCCATATCTGGTTCAAAATGTCATCTTCCATTCATCCCCCTGATGTAATCTGATCAGGTTTTATGCTTCACATTGGCTCAGGTCTTCATGAAGCTCCTAACAGGGGCTTTCCAGGAGTTCATTTATGAGAGGAAGGGGGTATTGATTGCAGATGGTAATCTTGTTGAGAGCTCATCAGTCAACACAAGGTTGGAAGAAGCCATCCTTCTTAGACACAATAAGTTAGGTGCTCTTACTGGGCAAGTTGAGGGCTGGATGCAGGGCCGGCTCTAGGCACCAGCCTAGCAAGCAGGTGCCTGGGGTGGCAAACGGGAAAGGGCAGCTTCCCAGGCGGTCTTAGGGCGGCACTACGGCGGCTTTCGGAGTCATGTCAGCAGCCACTCCTTCAGCAGCATGCCAGCAGCAGTTCCGCCGGTCCTCCCTCGCCGGCGGCACGCCGGTGGCACGCCGGTGGCAGCTCCTCCGGTTCCCTGTTTGGCAGCACACCGGTGCAGCATTGGGTTTTTTTCTTCACCACTTGGGGCAGCAAAAAAGGTAGAGCCAGCCCTGGCTGGATGAACCTTTTCCACAGATTTTCCTCAAGGTACTCCCAGAGGGCCTGCAGCTTATGTTCAGATAAGGCAGATATATTCAAAAGGAACCTCCATGCCTGAGTGAAGATTGATTGGGCAATCATAACTGCAGCAAGGTGGCAGAGTGTCTGGGTTCTGTTTTGTGAAATATCTGGGTGTATTCTAGGTACTTGACAGGATTTCCAGGCACTTCTGATGAATCTTCAGTTTGCGACTCTGAGCGCATCACAGAATGCAACCGGCCATTGACTGGAAGTGGGAAGGCATTCTAGTTGGCACTCCAGTGAACAGAATAGAATAGCTCGTGAGCACTTGCTGATTCAGGGATCATGAGTGACAAGCCAAGGGACACCAAGGATGACCGGTGAATGAGGAGAAAAGATTACCCCAATCCGCAGGATCTCTCAGTGACCACCAATGGTAACGACTTCCAGGGGTATGTCTGATGCGTGATGGGGCCTGAAGAGAGGAGTGATCCATTGATAGCCTCGACAAGCTCAGGAAAATCCATGAAGAGGATGGGAATTTGATGCACCTTACATTTTTGGTTGATGAAGTTGCTAGAAGTGCCAAAGTCAAGCATTGCTTCTAAGTGAATATCTGGCATGGCAAAATGCCAGAGTCAAAGTGGGAGATGGAGTGGGGTAGTGTGTTAGTTAGGGATTGCCAAAATTCCAGCAGATAGGCTGTAGTGTCATTCACTGTGGGGAAGGAGTGGAGCACTAGCCTCCCTACTAGGGATTGGCTTTGGCATTTCCCAACCCAGGGGTTAACTGGACCTTGGCCGGGCACCCTGCCGCAACATGCCTGGGTCTCCCACAATACAGACACAACCCTAATGCCTGATGATGGTTCTCTTTGTCAGCAGAGAGGTGGGACTGGACTCCATCGATTTGCTTCAGTTCGGGGTCTGGTAGGGCAACTGGGACCATGGAAGTTGGAAGAGTTCTAGCCGGCAGGGGTTGGGTGCTGTGCCATTTTACTTGGGCTTGCTCCGTTAGCCAATCATTAATCCAGATGCACAGAATGATTAAATCTTTCAGGTTAGACAGAGGTTCCACCTGTGCTAGTTTGCCATTGTTAGAGTTGTTGAGCCACTGCCCAAAGTGGTGTCGCTGCATGCTGAGTTCCTGATAGTCTGGATGTGGGTATACATGTGTACGCATCATAATACCTGTGTCCAGCACAGCATAGCGTGGACACTCAGCATAGATGTGGGGAGCAGGTGCAAGCATGTACATGATCCAGAGCTCAAGTATGCATGCCAACGTAGACACAACCTTAGTTACTAAATACCTACCATCAGAATTAATCAGTGCACATTTCCTTTAGTCTGTGGTAACAAAGCCAAATTTCAAAAACAATTAATTGATACAAAGATTAAGACATGAGAGGATGAAGGCAGAATTAAAAAGGTGTGGGAAAAATAAATTTGGGAAAATTATTCTCGTAGACTGTCATGTGGGTGAACCATGGCCAGAGGCACCCCATTTCCGCCTCCTCTGAAAGGGAAATAATCTCTCCTGAAAGCAAATTAATGCCTTGGCATAAATCAAGCTCAGGCGTGTATACACTGACCCGGACATGAAGACTTTTGCAATAATGTGGTTTTAAACTAAGTATATTGCATATCTTTTTTCCATTTACCAAAGCCTGATAGACTTGGTTAAAATGCGCTAATATGGGGATAAATATTCGGTGACATTTCTGGAAAATTTCTTATAAGTGAATAATATGTTAATGATCTATAGATAAAGAGGGCAGAAGAATGAAGGGAAGAACTGTGCAATTAGATGTAAAGATTCTCAACTCCCTGCTCCCACAAAATGTTTCTTTTGTTCATTCGACATAGGGTAATCCTCCAGTAGTCTGTTGTGGGGCAAGGTCTCCAAACCAAAGCTGAAGCTAGCCTGTAGTGGGAGAATGTTGTTGCTGCCTCAGCAACTTGGTCATTGGAATTAACCCTTTATTGCAACCCTATGACATAGCAAAACCACACTGTCATGGCTCACACAGAGATGTTCTGTCAGTCAAGTACTTATTCTGAGAACTTCAACTGTTGTTTTTTTTTAAATACCCGTGAGGGGTCAGAACTCCTCTGGCTATATTACGCTTATAAATCAAGATTTTTGTTAGGATACATGTCATATTTAGCAAGAATGATAGCTACAGTCACAGATGTCCATGAATGAGTACAGGGAGTCAAAACTTTCACCTACAATCACACTCACCTGGGAAAAAATACCTGCATGAAACACCATTTGCATGACATATTTTTATTACATACTCTGTGTCGGGTCTGTTTTTTCAGCATATGCTCTTATATAATGTGAAGAGGAGATGACGCACCTATCATATAAATATTTTCAAGCATTCCATCATTAGGATACCAAGAGTGCTAGTTTTCAAGTGGCTTTCCCCCTTCCTTGCCATCTATTACGGCAATATTTCTATCCACCTAAAGAATACTGTTGGAAAATTCCCCTTCTCCCCACCCCTAATAAAAGTGGGGGATTTCCCTACTTCCTGAAAAATTAAAAACAACACACTAGAAGCAGCAGCACAGGACCTCACCCTGTACATTTTGACTGGGAGTCTTGGCTGATTCATCATTGAATTACACAACACTAGTACATTCATGATGGCTGGATTTGGAGTAATATATACCTACAAATGGAAATACTAAAAGATTGTTTAGCTTATTACGGGGAAAAGCCCCATTGTTTCATCCTTCACAATATTTGACCCCAAACACAGACACCTATGTCTTACCAAGGAGGGGGGGTGCTGAAACCAATTATCTGAATAATGTGCATACTCAGACTTGAATTTCTTCCTTTTTTTACCAGCTATCATTAGACTAAATCCATTTCTAGTCCAGCCTATGTCTGTGCAATACCCATATCAGTCTATGCCTCTTCTCTACTGGATAACCTTGTCAGCCCTCCAACCAGCTCCCTAGCACTCCTTGGTTGGCCAGCTCATTTCTCCTTCTCAAGCCTACTCCTTTTCTTGGTTGCATTTCTTCTCTGTCCCCCCACCCACACATATACACACCTCTACCTTTTTCTATTAGACTTTAATAGCAAATGTAGTGATGGTGAAAGATGTCAGATTCACAGCCTTGAACAAAGAATTCTTCTACTTATTCATAGTACTGACTGGGAACTGGCAGGGAAGGTGCATCCCACTTCCCTCCCCTCCCCCATACACATCACTAGGTCAATGTGCTTCAGCACTGACCTGGAGATATCACTTCTAAAGATAGTGTGATCTCCATGCCCAGTTAGTACTCAGACTCCCTGCTAAAACTGCCAAGGAATGTTCCTGTTGTGATGATCTTTGTAACATAGCTATCTGCCACCCACTGAGAACCAGACTGCGAAGCCATCAGTTCATAAATGTATTCTATTTATTTTATGACATCACATCAGTTAAACTTCCATTCCAAAACCCCATGTTATGGCTGAAAATACCTCCAGGCAATACCTTTGCATTTAAGCTAAAAATGTCTCACTTCATCTGTGCCCTGTCTGTTCTTCCTTTCCCACCATTGTAGCTCAGAAATTACATACACCGGCTGAATGAGTATGGAAACAAACTTAAAATCGTTGCGGTAGAAGTTACCAGCAAGTTTTTCATGTTTTAACTATAAGTTATTAAAAGCAGTAAATATGGCAAACTAAGCTATGCATCTTGCAAAGAGGGTGGACCCCTGCAAAGAACCCGAACGACTTTGATGGGGCTCTGCAGGGGCACGAGGATCCACCTTGTAGCGCTCACTGCAGGATCTGGGGTGAGCTAAACCCTTGCACTATTGCCTCCTGAGGATTTCCCCTCAGAGCTGTTGAAAAGGCCATTTGAGTTTACTTACTTTTATATCTTTTTGGATGTGTGTCAGCATTTGCTGAAACAAATCCTTTGGCAAAGTATTGATATTTTCCTGTTTCAGATGTAAATCACTCAGCCCGAACAAACAAACTGTCACTACTAAACTTTACTTATTCTTTTCCCAGCCTGAAGTAAGATGACAATTGATTGCCTGGAAGTAAAATTACAAAGCTGGAGAACAGATAGCCAGCCCAATCACGCTGTCACATGGAACTCCTCCATGAGTGTAACCGAGAAGAGAATCTGGTACATCAACATTCATGTCAGGGCATTGTGGAGCTACTCAGATATTGTGGAACTCTCTCTTCCAACCTCTCTTTCTTAACCCCATGCCTCTCCAACTCCTGCCCTGGTTTTACAGCTGGTAGGAAGCACTCCCAGACAGCAGCCAAACTTGGAAAGAGGACTGAATCTGCATCCAGTGTCATGGTGAATGCAAGAGAAAGTTAAAGGCATTTTCATGAAACGCAGTATTAATCCTATATTGTGGAGGCCAGAGAGGTGTGACAAAATCAGCCTGGACAGCTGCAAGAGGGTGGTGACAGGCAGGTATATTAGCCAAAGAATGATAGAGCCCCCTTTCTCTATAAGCTGAAAAGGGGCTACCTCAAGTCAGCTAGGGACACCCGAGTCCCATTAAGAACTGCCTGAGACCTTTAACCCCTCACTCCTTTCCACCCCCCCGGTTAAAGGAGAAGGAGGAAAGAAAAGCTTCTGCAAAGGGCAAGTGGAAGCAGGGAGAAAGGTTTCTTCAATGTGGGAGGCTGTTCTTCTCCCTACAAGGGAAGGACTAGCATCCTTGGGCCAAAACCAATGCCACCCTTCCTCCCAGCCCTAGACAGGGGGTAGGAAAAGGTATTCCCTTTTGTTTTGTGTTGTGAATTTGTTTGGTGGAGGAGTACTCTTTGAGTTTGCTTCAAGGTCTACGTGGAAAATATTGAGAAATAAACCCCAAGTGGGAATAGAAACACTGTCCAGAGTGGGGTTGGTTTACTCCAGGCCACCACTGCCAGAGGGGGAAGCACTTATCTTGGTGCAGTGGAGAAAGTGTCTTACCACAGAGAGGGGAAAATTCATAGACACACCCAGCAGCTTACACTGCCAATAAAGATACTTTGCATGAAAATGCAGCTTATTCCATATGCCACACTAGTGGCCTGATCTGCAGAGGTGCTGACCTGCAAATGCCGTGCTCCTCTGAAAATCCAGCCAGCGGGTAAATAACATTAACGTTGTGACAAAAGCTAAAAGAGAAATGAAAAAATCAGACATAACGCTGACATTCCGACCTGAATTTGATCCTGTGGGACTGGGCATGGCATGACAGTGATATTGCAGTGGGAGCTGGCAGCAACCCTTATACTTAAATTGCCTAACACTTTCCATTATCAGATTATTGCAACCTATTTTCAAACAACACACCCCTCCATTGTTTGCATCAGGATTCTGAAATTTGGCAGAGGGGGTTGCCTTGGGGGCAGGGACATGCCTTTTTCTGGTCCCATGTATATCTGTTCAGATTTAGCCAAGTTATAAATGTGTTGAAAGTCACCGATTTCTTGATTGTGTTCTCACAGAGCACAGCTGTGTTTTTCTGCTTTGTCTTTTTGGCAGCATGCCAAAAGCCCTATAGATTCTAAAGACCTGAATAGGCCCCCTGCCCCCGTGCCGCACTACAGCAGCCCCACAGAGAGTTTATACTTTGGATAGGACAAAGACAAAATAGATTCACCAGCAGATCCAGGAGACAAAACATGGGAGAGATAGGGGCACCCGGAACACAGCAGGGGCACATAGCATAGTGGGAGGTTATATCGGAGGACATACTTCATGGAAAGCGTGGTTGCAGCACTGGGTTGAGAGACTTCTGTGGGATACAGAGCATGAGAGTGGGACACAGAAGCATAGGAGTGGGGGGGGGGGGCGGGAACATATGGACACAGAATGCTGCACAGGCGGCGACGGGGTGATGAGGAAGGTTTGTTACATGCCCTCCAATAGCTGGTTTGCAGATAACAGGTTTTTTTCCTGTAGCTGATAGCCAGTGAGACCTGTTGTTCAAGTGGTTGCAGTCTGTGCTGCAGTGCTGAGGGTTCAAATGCTGCAGCTGATGCAAGATAGAGTTTCATGAAGTAGAATCTGCTTTTGCCTTTGTCCTTTAAACATACCCCCTTGGAAACAACACAAAATTACACTAAAAAATTCAAGTTCCCAACCCAAGCATTCAAAAGTAAGGAAACGCCAGGTTTTCAGCTGCTTGTGCAATATCAGTTCTGCCCCCTCGTGTATACGTCTAAGTGATCACATACTATTTTCCTCCTGCAGGAATCCTGCCTCATTCTTTTACCTGGGTTTCTGTATGTTCTTTACATACTTACAGCTGCCCTGAGGAGTTTTAAATGAGACAGAATACAACAAACAAGGAAAGCAGACAAAGGAGGAAGGGGAGGGATGTAATGTGACAGGTTACATGCACCTTTTTTATTCTCTTCAGTTGACTGGTTTTAAGTTAAGTTTTAAGGGTTTGAGGAAGGCCCAAGAATAGGTATATATAGCAGTGGGAAGGAAGAGAGCAGTGGAAGGCTACCCAAGAGTAGTGAGTTTTAAGGAGTATTTGTGACTAAAAGGAGGGTGGAGGCTGTGAGGGTAGCATGGACTCACAAGTAAAATGACAAGGAGGAGTTGGCAGAGCACTGTGCATGCGTGTGAAGAGGTGGAAACAAGGGTTGAGATGTTGTCTGTATGTTGCTGTGCAGAGCCTTGAAGGGACAAGTGAGGCAGCTAAATTTTGAACTCCTTGTTGAACTTAGTTAGTAACTAGGGTGACCAGACAGCAAGTGTGAAAAATCGGGACAGAGGGTGGGGGGTAAGGAGCTTATATAAGAAAAAGACCCAAAAACCGGGACTGTCCCTATAAAATTGGGACTTCTGGTCACCCTATTAGTAATCCTATGTGTTGATCTCACATGAAGACAGACCCCAGTGGCTGACAGACATGTCTCTGAAAGGCAGGGCTCATTTGGGAAATAATGACTGGTGTGAAGATTGATGCACTTGGTGTTGCTCCTCTAGAAAACCCACCCAATAGTTACAGATGAATTTCTAAAGGTTGAGCCTCAGTTCAACTAAGCCCCACCAAAATGCAAATGTTTTACTATATGAATCTCTCCAAGTATTCTCCCTCCCATCTCACCAGTACTTAACCTATCTTTTCCCCCAACTCCTCAAACCTTACTGCTAATTCTGCCCCCTTTTAGGTGCTAACAGCAATCTAGCTGATCCTCCTAACTTGGACCCAATGACGCCCATTCCCCCATCCACATTTTCTCCAGATTTCTAACCTGCATTTCCCCAACAAGATACCTTTATCAGTTTAGATCCCACCCAGTCCGGTACACTCTGCTTGCCAACGGTTGTTTTCAAATCTTCAACACTCCAGGTTCTTCCTAGGAACAAGAACTCATTGTGACTCTGACCACAGTTACCCCAGAAGTTATGAGATTTCTGACCTAGGTTAGCTTTGCAGACTTGCTGAGACCCTGCAGTAAGACTTTGCAGGTAGCATCAAAGGTAGAGGACTTATACAAAGCAATCCAAAAACTTGAAAAAGACTAGTGGCCACTGTTTCCTCTAAGCTGTGCGTGTGTGCGCGCGCACACAGCTCCTAAACCCCGCGCACATGGCGAAACACCACGCGCACAAAAATTTGCACAGAAGCACAACAATTTGCACAGAATAATTTTTTTGCACACACGGCCTGTCAAAAATTTGCACAGAAGAAATTTTTTTGCGCACACAGCCTGTCAAAAATTAGAGGGAACATTGCCAGTGGCCTGATTTTCTGAGCAGCTAGCAATTCCCACTGTTTAATTATGGATTTAGAAGCCTAACTTTAGCCTCCTGTTTTTTTAAAATCTCAGCCCATAGTTGGTTTACTGTGGTGTTTGAGAACAGATTCAAGCAAGTCTTTAGTCCTTTCCTATGTATAACCTAATAGGTGAGAAGAATATTGTAAGAAAAGCAGTAGAAACTAGCAAATTCAGGTTCATCTCCAGCAGGGACTAATGAAATAAGTGTTTGCTTGTTTCCAAGCAATGTTTATATAAAAATTATCTCAAGATTTCAAGGGACTTTTTTACCTGAGGGCTTGTGATAATATATAATTGCTGAACTACACTTTATGTTATTGTGTACTGATCTAAAGGTTGCACAAGCTCTTCACATTTCTCCCCTGCTGTTAGGTGCATTAAGTCTTTCAGATGAAATCTAGAGGGAAGGTCTTGACTACTTGTGGCCACTTAAAATCCCATGGCATTTTGCATAAACCTGGGGAGGGAGGGAGGTTAACACCAGTGTTCCACCCAAATTCAATGTGGATAATTACATTTCAATTACTCTGCATGTTCTAATGGAATCAATATTCCTCTTCACATATTGTCCTGAGATGTGTACAGTGCTTCTGAACAATATTAAACCACTGTTGCAGTCTACCCTAGAAGGGAGTGCATTTCAGTGATGGGTGAAATGGTCATAGTACCTGAGGCAAAGACCATCAAAGTCACTGAGAGTCTTTCCAGAGACTTTGGATCAGGTCCATAGGGGAATTTGTAATTCATTTTTTAAAGTCTGCAAGGCATTTGGGGAAACCTCCTGAAAGAAGGGTGCTAGACAAGGTAAACCAAAAACATTATAACATGGGGTGAGGAAAATTACACTTATGGATCCACATCAAAGAATAACCACTTAATCATGTTTCCATAGCAGGACAAAACAAAGCCCTTTATTATTGAAAATTCATCCTTTCCATTTTGGCAACCAGAGGATTAGAGGAAAACTGAGTCAGGTATGACATAGAGCCATTGAACTCTTAATGCTCAATAAAAATATTTTAATCTTAATTTTAGAAAAAACACTTTGTTCAACTGTACATAAATCTTGATGATTAATGCTTCAGCTATGGTTTTAACACCTGAAGGGCGACAGCCACTACTTTCCCATTAATGCTAATACTTATTTAGGGTGTGGTAAAATAAAGTGCTCTTCTTTGGCTGTGTCAAGTGAAAATGGAGTCACTTCTAATTACCGTGCAACTTTGAATCCAAAATAAATGGATACAGGCATGTAGTTAGAACTTGACGATGATGGTAAAAATAATTTATTCCTGGGTGAATCTACAAACCCATTATTTGTGATTTATTTAAAAAAAAGATCTTATTGTTTAATCATACATTTTAGTCATGCTTATTATCTTCTAGTTCACTGACATAAAATGCTAGGTGTGTGGAGGCTGGGACAAATTTGAAAAACCTCAGGATGGAAGCTGTCTAGAAACAGATGTGCAGTTTAGCATTTGTGGTGGTGAATGCTAAGATTCAGATGTGGGTTTCCAACCTTCATTTTTTAGTTGCTTATAACATTCTAAAACAAATTCTTTTGGGGATGAAACTTTCCTTGCTTGGTTTCTGTCCAAAGATGTTGGGTTTTTGTTTGTTTGTTTTTTGTTAAAGTTTGAACAAATTAGCTTAGTTCTCTGAGTTACTTAAATGTGGAATTTCACCCTCACATCAAACACACACACTTCCTATATGTTTTAACTAAAATCTGGCACTTTACCTAACTAAAAACATAATTGCTGAAAAGTAGGCTCAAATCCTGCTTCTCCTACTGACATGAGTGATGACCCTGATTTAAATGAGACAGCTCATGTGAGTAAGGCAAACAAGATTTGGCCTTAACAGTCCACACTGAAGAGGAAAAAGCAGTCTAAATTTAAAGAAAACTGGGTGACTATTTGGTGCAGCACATTTTCTGTTCCATTCTGCTGGCCTATTTCAAGGCATGCACTCTACAGTGGCTGTGTGTTTATTCACTAAGTATCAGGATGAAACAACCGAACTCATGTCAGCTTCTCCAGGATTTTAGCCAAGGTCTCCAAAATTGAAAAGTAAGTGAGGGCTTAAATCCAAGGGCACTGTCTCAACTTCACAATTTATTTTTAACATAAATCTTAGTGCTGTGTTCTTTGAATTGCTATAAATTTTCAAGGATCAACATTACCCTTCAAATACAAGCAGACTAGACAAATCTTATGTTTAAACCGTGAGCGATAAATATAAAGTCATTTTTACAGTGTTTTCCTTTGAATTTTCAGAGAACATTTTTCTGTTTACATTCTTCCCATTTGCATTGTTGTTTGAAAGCTTTGGTAAATTACCTGCCAGTTTGTAATCCATAGTAGCTGCTTATATTAAAACATGTCACACTCCTGACATGTTGGGAAGTATCATAGCCCAGTATAATATTTGGCTTTCAAATTTTTGTTTTGCAACAAGAGGACCAACAGTCTAGATCGGCAAAAGCAACTTTGGTTATTAGAGTTAGGACATGAACTTGGCTTACCAATGCCAGAAGGAATACAAGTGCCTCCTTTCATGGTCTTAATGAAATCATTAATTATGTCAGCAGCTGAAGCGATAGATCTCTGAACACTTTGCACTACTTAGCAAACCAGCAGGCTTCTCAGTCACTTAGAAGTCTGAGAAAAGATCTTAAATGGACCTCTCCTAACCATAAATAGCTTTCCAGTTTCAGAGATTGCCACTTCCTCCCACCTCTTCCTCAGTCTCGTCATGGCAAAGAACTCTACTGGCGTTTAAGTAGAAAAAGCAGGCTGAATTAATCTGTCTATACAAAGCAGCATTGCTGCAACCAAGAAATATACCACACTTTTGGACAAGAAAAATATACCACACTTTTCATTCATAAGAAAGCTCTCTCAATAGGCCGCTTTCTTTTTAGTTACAGATTTACTATGCTTGAGCTCCTTACCCTATTTAAGGTCATTATTAATACCATTTTTCTTGATATACATATCCATGTTTTTACCTTCTAAGAACAGTCTTACCTAAGAAATGAACTTTTATGTAGTTATCAGAATTTAAAAGCAAAAAAAGCCATTTCTGGTGGGGGGGGGAGGGTGGGAATGTTTCCAACTGGCCAGGGAGAGAACACACTCCGTGTTTTAAGTTAGAGACCACAGTTAAAGGTGGAGACATTGCAAGTGAGAGGTAGCAGTGTATTAAAGCAGCTTTTGTTTATCCTGAATATAAAAGATGTAATCTGAAGCAGAGTTGTATTCCAAGAGGTGCTAATAGCCTGTTCTATTTCACTAAACAGTCATTCACCTATTCCCTTTTTCACGGCATTGAAAAGCGCAGCCACCCTGTTCCCTGATGGCATGAAATGAAGACAAAGTGAATGGCAGTATGATGGGACAGAGCGAAATAAATCAGACGTTACTGAACAGATCAAAGTAAGGGCATTTTGATGCCAACTTGATCATTACATTTATGTCAGCACATTGCATCAACATGCCACGTTGCCACATGATGATAATGCTGTAAAACAGACTGACAAAAGAAGTCAGCCATTTGTTGTCACTGTGGGCGTCATTGGCCCCAGAAGTGATTTCTGGTCAATCACAGCACCCACTATAACGGCGATAGCTCCTTATTTATAAAGTTTTGAGGATAGTGATGGCCATAACAGGCAGATAGAGAAGCTTATGGCTGGTCTTCACTACGGGGAGATCTCAGTGAAGGGATCGCAGTAGAGAGCAATTTAGTGGGTCTAGTGAAGACCCGCTAAATCAATAGCAGAGCGCTCTCTGGTCAACCCTGGTACTTCAGCTCTCTGAGAAGAGTAAGAGAAGTTGACCGGAGAACGTCTCCTGTCAACATGGCGCAGTGAAGACACCGGGATAAGTTGACCTAGGCTAGGTCGACTCCAACTACGTTGTTCACATAGCTGGAGTAGCATAACTGAGGTCGAATTACCCACGTAGTGAAGACAAGCACTCAGAGACCATTGTCGAGGAGGTGCCTGCTGGAGTTCTTCAATGTTCTTTGAGAATCTGCCAGTCCCAGGCACAGATGAAGCAAGCAGCAGCAGGACTATGGAGGTAAACAGATACCTGAGTGCATGGGTTCAGGTTCATAGAAAAAAGGGCTTTCCTTCTGTGCACCTTGCAGATTGGATAGCTTCCATTTGAATTGCAAAGGAACTAGTGTAATAAACCAGGAGAGCGCTAAACTAGGCATAAAAGGGGACTGGGAGGTCAAGTAAAATGGGGCAAAAGATAAAATGTGCCAGGGAAAGTCACAGCAAAGTATGTGCTTGTCTAGCACCAAAATGGATGTAGGAAGCAGAGTCCTTGTGCAGCTAGGAAATACCACAAGGGATATATGAAAATTTGAATGGGCAAAAAGACACAGAAAATGTGTTCAAACTAATGTGAAAAGTATTAGTAATAAGCACAATAAAATAAGTACAGTTCTGCCCTCAGTTACATGATCCTAACTCCCACTGAAGTTAGTGGGAGTTTAATGCATAAATTAGCTCTTATAAGAGTCTTATTATTCTAACAAAACAATACGTTTTGTTAACATTACAGGCACATGGTGAAATAAAACACAACTGGAATATCAGTATAAAAAACAAAAGATGAACTATCTGAGACAAAGAGATATAGTTTTCCCTTTCTTAAAAATAACTCCATACTTGACCACATTTCCATTATCCCCTTCACCTCCAAATTAGAGAAGTGTGCCATTTACAACTACTGCACAAGGTTCCTGTCCTCCAGCTCCATGCTCAGCTCCCTCCAGTCTGGCTACTACCCTTTCCACTCAACTCCAATTGCTCATGGCCCAAGTCTCCAACAACTTCCTCATGGCTAAATCCCAGGGCCTCTACTCCATCCACATCCTCTTTGACCGCTCAATACCTTTTCACACTGCTTCAGCTACTCCTGACTTTTGAAATTTTGTGTTCTGCTGAGTTTTGTGACTCCCTCCTCTCAGGATTTTGCTCCCATCTCTCCGATCATATCTTCAGCATCTGATTGAGTGGATCTTCCTCTTCTTCCCTTCTCCACTCTTCAGTGGGTCTCTCACAGGGGTCTGTCCTTAACCCTTGCCTTATTCACCCTCACAACCTTACACTGAAGACTCACACATCTCCTTCCGTTCCATCCCACATCTCTGTTTGGCTCTTTGACTTCTCCTCAAGGATATTTTGCTAGTATCTTAAGCTAAACACAACTAAGATCTCATCACCTCTCCCATAACCTTCCTTCTCCCCCATTCTTGGCTGCTGTTGATAACATTACAATCAGTCATTCAGGTCTATAATCTGGCCATAATTTTTGACTCTGTCCTCTCTTTGTATTCCCCCCCATCAACCATCACTCCCCTCCCCGCTTGGGCTATAATCAAATCTTGCTGCTTTTCCCATAGTTACATCTCCAAGATTCAGCCAATTCTCCCTGTTTTGAACGTGAAAGTTTTTATTCAAGCTCTTATCTCCTCTTCCCTGGCCACAGCTATAGCAACCTTGCCTCCACCAAGTCCATTCAAACAGCTCCTGTCAAAACCACCTTCCTTGTTGGTTGCTTCATTCATGTCACACACACACCTTCCAAGTCCCACTATCTTCCCCATCTCCAGTGAATACAACAACAGCTTATCATCCAGTAGCGCAGCCAGGTCCGGAGCACAGCGGGAGCGGCGCTATAAAAAGGGTCTTTGGTGGTACCTGCCACCAAAATGCCGCCGAAGACCCGGCGCGCCACTGGGTGAGTGTAAGAAGCGGCGCTTAAAAAGAAGCGGCGCCTTTTTTTAGTGCTGCTAAAAAAAGGCGCCGCTTCCACCGCTTCTGCTCAAGGGGGAGCGGCCGCTCCCCCTGCTCCCCCCCTGGCTACGCTACTGTTATCATCCTTACCTTTAAGGCCCTTCATGATTTTGCCCACCCTACCTGGCAGACATATTATTTTACTGCATTTTTGACCAACACCTTCCCTCCACCAATGATGCCAGTTATTGCCTGTTCATCCACTTTTCCATCAAGCACCTCTGTGCTTTCTCCCATTCTGTCTTTTATGTATGAAACACCACAAAAAAGGCCATAGAGCCATTACTTTATACTTCTTTAAATCCCTCCTTGAGATTCGCTTCTGCCTTGATGCCTACAAACCAGTGCCTGGTAATAATGGTTAGGGAAGATGGCGAGCCAAAGTGACACAAATCTAGTTTATGCAAAAGCATGTTGGTATTAGTTACCTCATCCTCTATCTCCCCACCTGTTTGTTTCATCCATTGTCATCAGCTAACCCTCTGCCTGGACTTGGCCATGTTCTCATCTAGGATCTTGCCTCTGGTTCCCTCATGGGAGCCCCCACTCCTGGGCAAGCTCACTCTTCCCTACAGGGGCTGAGCTCACTGTCTGGGTCCAATTACCTCCAGTCATTGGCGCTACTCCTCAGGTCCATCTACAGGGCACTGATGGAGAGCAGATGTCCAGAGCCATCTCAGGGCTGCAGTGTCTGTATACCTTAAACAAGGGAGTGGGAAAGGGAAGGCTAGTCACTGCCGTGGGCTGGGCTCTGCTGGCTACTGAGCTCACTCAGTTTTTAACAGCTTCTCATCTTAGGCAAAATACCCCCACCCCATCCTGTGGCCAGCTTCACCTTTTTAAGCTCTCCTTCTCCAGGTAGAGCTTATGCTGCAGGTGCACCCAACGGGCACTTCCTGAGTGCAGGGATGCTCGTTAGGCTTACTGTCAGTGGAAGAGGGGCATGTGCCATGACATCCATCTACTGCATCTTGTGATTAACCTCTGTTGTAAGTTTTTGGGGGGCAGGAACTGTCTCTTTTATTAAGTGGTGGCATAGCACCCACTACAATGAGGCCATGTTACTTCCTGGCAGCATCTAGATACTACTATAGTATGAAATAATATTTAAAATGTACACAAATGCTCTGAGGTGCAGATGGAGCTAGGATTTTTTGATGAAACATATGTCACGTTTTAACATTTAGAGATCTTCTAGAGAATGCCTTGTGCAACATTTGTAGGTCTACCAAAACAGGCACATTGATTTCACAATGACACTGTTCAGTAGAGCCTAATGCACAGGGTGGCTTTTGTTTTATTTTCTATTTTTTTTAGTAAATTCGTTTTGCAACATAACAAGTAAACAGCCATAAAGACAAGCCTGGACCTGAAGTTGAGCATCTGCAACTAAGATAAGATTGACATTGTGTGCGTGGGGCTTAAATAGATTTGTGCAAGCTGGCTCCCCACACAGGTGCGGATCACTACTTCTTAATGAGTCCAGGTTTCCTGAGGATTGTACAACCATCACAATGGTTTTCAGAATGCTTGTGGGTACATCCAAACAAAGTATTTCATCAACAAGCAAGTGGAACCCTTGATTAAAAATCCTGTTCTGAATTTTATACAACAGATTACATGGTACACAGCTGTATTTTATAGCACAGTTTGCTGCAATTCCTCACATCTGTAGATGTTGAAGTGAAATTTACTTCCCTCCTCCCCCTCGTGCTGGTTTTATATAGCGGCTGGTTTCTTAAGCGGAATTTATGGCTTTTCTCTGAGAGACACATGTGGGATGATGTGCACTTAAAATGATCTGCAGGATGTTTTAATTGTCAGGACTAACCTAACAAATGCTGGTTTTGTAATAGGACAGGTTTTTGTTATTCCTGCTAATCTCGTGGCTTTGTGTAGTATGTGTAGTGGTGCCTGGTGAAAACAGAATGGGACACCTTATTGGGAATGAATGGAGAGTGCCAGGTACTGCCACTTTGTCTGTTACACAATTTTTCCATATTTATGGCTGAGTGTGGGCCTCCAGGAACAGCTAATCAGAAAGCACACAATTGTAATCAAGTCTGATATTTGGATGGACGTGTTTTCTGCAAGATCCCCCTTTCTATGGCACCTGGGATTCCTGGAGTTTGGACTTCAATATTTCCAGTCTACAGGGTTGTGGGTGGTCTCATTCTGGAAATTACTGCAATGGCTAGGGTCTGAATGGGCCCTCTTTAGTACTTTGCTTGTGCGGGTTTAACTGCCTGTGCTCCCCAGAATGGCTAAATCCTCCTATGAAACACATGTCTGAGAAGTTTCTGCAGGTTGGGACATGCCATAATTTTGAGACTGATCTGCGCCTATTACAACGAGTGGGAGCTTTGTCATACTTTGTGCGCAGCTCCTAACCCCTCCCCAGCTCCTCCCAGAAGAATGCCCACTTTAGATCCAGAGCAACCCTGCAGAAATAATCAACAGCAAGTCTTGCTGAGCAGGGTGTGGCTAGTTGCACATCTGGCTCAACGACTTGCAGGATCAAGACCTAGTGTGAAAGTGTTTTGGCTGTGTGCAGGTGGAGTGCAGAGCAAATGAAGTGAAAGCCACCCCACAACACAGGGCCCAGACGGTGGCTGTATTCAAGCCTCAGAGGTGGAATGGCAGCTGTGGCCTCCCCTGTCAGTTGTGCAGGGCTTTGGTGCCAATTGGCTCAGATCTCTAGCCTCTCTTTGGAGTCAGCCCCATCCTGCCGTAAGTGTGGCCTTCAGTACCATCATACGTGGGGCTAGTGCAGAGACCATCTCTGTGGCCTGCAAGGATGCACAAACTGCTCTCATTAATTCCCTCTTACCCCAAGCTCCTGTAAGAGATCTGGAGGGCTTGCACTAGCCTTCCATAGCACAGTGAATTTCACCTTAAGTGATTTGCCTACATTTGGGAGAACCCAGGAGGTCTGACTAGCAGTGCCTTGTGCTGACCACTATCGCAATTCTCCCCACTTTCATATTTTAAGACAATGCTACCATGACTTGAGTAAAACTAAACACAGCTTTAGAGACTGCCTTACTCTTTTAACAAATTCCCTACAGAGAATCACAGGCTATTTAACCGTACACTGAGACCAGCTGACTCTGAGCCAAGCCAGTTGACTCTGAACTAACTACGTTGTTATCTGGATTATGAGATGAGATATTCTTTTTTTTTTAAACCCACACATCACAACACTTTTATACAGGAGAAACTGTTAGAAGCCACTTTAAGCTTAATCTGAGAAAACAGTTCCAGTTTCTTGTTCATTAAAGGCCCAATCCTAGATTCAAAGGCCAGAAGGGACCACTCTGATCATCTGGACTGACTTTTTCTATAACACAAGCCATAGAACTTCCTCAAAATAATTCCTAGAGCAGATTTTTTAGGAAAACAGCCCATCTTGATTTAACAATTGTCAGTGATGGAGCATCCATCATAATGACCAATGTTCCCTCTAATTTTTGACAGGCTGTGTGCGCAAAAAAATTTCTTCTGTGCAAATTTTTTGCGCGCAGTGTTTCACCATGTGCGCGGGGTTTAGGATCTCTGTGCGCGCGCAAACGCACACAGCTTAGAGGGAACAGTAATGATCCTTAGAAAATTGTTACAAATGCTGAGCATCAACCCCCCACTGACACTAGCCATTGAAACAACTGCTTTAGTGTGTGACAAGCAAGTTTCAGGTTCCTACGGGATTTAAATCTTGAACTAGAAGGGTAGCGGCAATTTCAGTTAATTATGAGAAAACACGAAGGATAGGTTGGGTCTCAGAGGGACAGAGATGGACAAATATTATACCTATTCTTATTAAAAAGGGAAACCCAGAGACAGACAGAGCAATGCACTTATCTTCCGTGTCTGGTAAAGTGTTGGAACAATTTAAGTAAACATTTTTTATCACCTAGAGAAAAAAAAACAGGTGAAAATGAGTAGATAAAAGGATGAGACCATTTAATTTGTTTCCCAAGTGAATTTAATTTCTGCCTTTGGTCTGCTAACAAACAAAGTCCAATCCTTCAAAGTCCACCTCCCTCAGGTGTATCTGCTATAACAGCTTGCCTGTGCACTACTTCTGTTGCTCAAGTAGACTATGCAGTGAACCAGTGGGAACTCTATGCACTACATTACATTACAGGTGACCTGTGTAAAACAAGTAAAGTAGTTACTCCATTTTACTTGGTACTGCTTAGGCCTCAGGGTATATATCTACACTGCAGTGTAAGCCCAGCTCAGAGTCAGGCTTGATCTCGAGTCCAACCCTCTCTTCTGTCTACACACAAATCTATCTGACTTGGGCCAGCAATCCCTCTGGATCAATGCCCAATGAGACCCAGCAAGAGGGGGGGTCCAAGTCTGAGTCCCAGTGGAACTCGGGTCCACAGTGCATCATTTCGCAGTGTGGATGCAGCTTGGGCCCAGGTCCCCCAGACTCCTGTCCTGAGAGTCCACCAGTGTTATCTCACAGGCCCATGGGTCAGTGTTCCTATTCTTTCTATCCAAAACTCTGAGGAAATGGAAGCAACCACCTGGCTCAAGTGTAGCTGCACAGCATTTAAATCTTCCATTTGACTCTGAGCGCTGAGATGCAAACAGAGTGAACCTTCTCCTGCATAAGCTATGGCCACTGACAAGAAGTCCTTTGCCAAGCGTGCTGCAGTCTGGTCATCACACTGCACTCAGATTCTGGTAAATCTGTGGTGCAGGACAAACAAGGTATTTGACTTACAGTAAGAGTACCAGAAATAGCAGATAAGATGGCAGCATAAGGGATTCAACGTACTGGTGAATGATGAAGGGAGCCAATTAATCGGCTCCAGAGTGACTACTGGAAAGCCATGGATGAGAACTGCACCTCTGGAAACTCCCCATCATCCGGCCTCTTTTACAAGGATTGTGACTGGGTGTTGAGTACTGTGCTGAGCACTGAGCCCCTAGAGGTTCACGCTAACCTGGTAATCTGGGATGGCAAACTTCTGACCCCTGGTTATAGTCTAGGACTGGGGGGAGCCAGCAGGCACCAGATCAGGCTAGTGAAGTCTGGAGGTTTTGCCACCAGAGCAGCTGCAACACATTCTGGATTCATATTTGGAGAAGTTGTTTGATAAAGAAGCAGCCTGCTGCAGAACTGGCATCAGAAACGAAAGAGGCAAAAGTAGCCTCATAGCCTGGTAATTGTTTGGTTCAGTGTTTGTTGTTGTTAATATATGAACAGGAGGGATTTCTGGTTTATAACCCAATGCAATTTGTATTACAGGCCATGGGGTAAGAGTGTGCATTCACTATAGGCAAAATTCACACCAATGCCACCCCACCATGTGGAATTCAAAATGGAGACCAGGAAGCACAAACAATAGTTAAACAATCATTTAACATTACACTTTTACTAGATACCTGCACATTTTTACAAAGATATGCTGGAGTATTAACAGTAAGAACCGCATATTGCCTTCTCTTTTTAGCAAGCCACACTGGAGAAATCAGCCACGCCACAGTGTTACAAGCTATCTGTAAACAGTAAGCTATACCAGGGGAGGGGAGTGGGAAAATATAGTGCATATATGACAAAATCAATGTCCAAAATATTGCTGGGGGGTGTTGTATGCAATCCAGAAATGTTCTAGGGCAGGGGGCACTGGCTGTGCAGTTCTTTGAGAGTCCATATTATCGTGTGTGTTTGCATTAGTCCGCAGGTAGCTGTAGTCAGAGCAGGCTGTATTATAAACCAATGGGAGGCAATAATCCATGTGGATGCTAATGCCGCACCCTTTTGATTCCACCATGAATTTTGATCCAATCCTGGGTGCTGATAGCTGCAAACTTTTCCCAAAATAGGAACTCCGAATAGTCAGTCACATTTTGGGGAAGGGCATATTTCCTAGGCTCTCTTCTGTAGGACATCAGCCAGCCCACTTGTAGATGTGGTGCTCCGTTACCATGTGCTTGAAAAACCTCGGTGGCATATACAGCTGGCTTGTAACTGGCAGCCTGGAATAGAATGTCCCTGTGGCATGTCATCCAGAATGTGGAATGCCTATGTAACCCTTCTGCCAGTCAGAGTCGGCAGCAACAAGGGCCGGGTTCCGTATCTAGGGGTTCCATTCCAATAACACAATGCAAAACCGGCTCGAGCCCCTACCCAGTGACCTGGGACAAATATATATCACGCCCCCTGGGCGCCTCTAAGAGGCAGTACTTCCCCTCTCGCAAGCACAGAGTCTGAGTGTAGAAAAACCTTTTAATGACAGAGAGAAACAATGCGGCATTTTGTTGGGGAAACACCACATCCAGGATTTGTAAACCAAACTATGAGCAACGACCCACCCCAGCAAATTGGCCATGTCCTTTCCCTTTGGTTCTTGAGTCCAGCAACCCCAAAAATCACCCAAAGTCCCAAAAGTCCAACAACCCAAAAGTCCAGACCCAGAGTTCAAAAGTTCATCTGCAGAGTGTTACACCCCCCCCCAGTCTGGGTAGACATGGGGAGGGGAGAGGTAAGGGGCACCTTACGTGGCTTGAAGCTGACTACCCCGTCCCTTCGTGGGGCTTCGCTCGGCTCTGCTCCGCTCCGCCAGCCATCCCACGAGTCACTCCGCTCAGCCGTCCCGCAAGCCGCGCCGGCTGTCCCGCCAACTGCTCCGCTAGCAGCTCCGCTCCGTCAGCTGTCCTGCAAGCCACGCCAGCTGTCCCGCCAACTGCTCCGCTCCGTCAGCAGCTCCGTTCCGTCAGCCACTCAGCAATATATCTTCCGGCTCCCCCACTACTTAACACAGTGCTCAGTGATTTCAACTCATAACAATTTCAGCTTTTTAGTGATTTCAGCTAGTAGTTAGGGGAGCCTTCGTGCTCATTTGCACACTTAGCCCAGAGTGATTCCAACTCAGCAGCCTGTGGTTAGACTCCTAAGGAACTCAAAATTAGCTCTGATATTCCACAGTGGAGAGAGAGAAGGAAGTGCAATTGACATTTAGGACCCTCAGAAGAGGCCCATGCCACCAGATAGAAATACCTGTCCCCAGCCTCTCTCCAATCACTGGGTTTTGGAATCCATGTCCCTCGCCTAGCAAGTGCTGCTTAGCTAAGGGCGAGTCCCTTCATCATAACAAAAGCCCACTGTCCTTGATTCACATAATCAGGGTAACAACACTTTGTTATTGGGGCAGGAAGAATAGAGAAGCTGGGGCTCCCACAGCAGTCAAAGTGACCATTTGGGCAAGCGGTCCATCATGCTTTGCAGGGTGGGTGTGTCCATGCAAACAAGATTAGCCCCAGACATCCCTTTCCACAACTCACCACCAGATGTCAGGGTAGAGCTCATCCTGACTCTGCTTACACCTAAAAGAATTGACAAACCTTAGGTAATAAACTATGGTACATCCACTCGCCTGCCCCCCCACTGCCTACAATGGTCTGCAATTTTTAAACATATACTGTTTGTAAATTTCAACTTTCCATTGTGCGTGCACTCTTTTCACTCTGCTTAACTCAGCTGTGTCCATGCAGCTTCTGGGCACTGAAACATTCCTCTAAGACTATACTGAAGCTGAGTTTTATAAGGTATCATTTTTCGGCCTTGAGATTCCATAGGCCCTCTTCTCTGAGGATGCACTGAACCTTTTTTGAAGTACTGAGCCAATAATGTCCAGTTTGTTGTCTGAGTCCAGACCCTTCCACCTCAGCCGCCTAGCCACGCTGCAGCAGGAGCCTGGGATTTCGAACTGTCACAGACAGTCAAATAGGAAGCATTTCTGTGATGAAATGATGGTGGACAAGCAGGTATGTGATGGGGTGTACACCTCACACTAGCCATGAAAGGGTTAACGAGGGCCTAACAAGCCAATTAGGTGACCTTGCATCACCTGAGTGAGGGAAGGTCAGGATTAATTTAGAGTAAAACCCAGCTAGGGAAAGCTGGGCCACCACTCTAAAGCCAAGAGGTTGAAAGCAAAAGGGGGCTTCCGGGAGAGAATCTGTAGTAATTGTCCAGGGGACAGAAGATGTAGGAAGTGGTCCAGAGAGACAGCAAGGAGTCTGAGGGAGTAGACTTTGGCTACCACCTATAGGGTCTCTGGGCTGGAACCCAGAGAAGAGGGTGGACTTTTGCTCCTCTTCCAACCGCCGAGGAAGGTGGGGTGAAACCTCTTGAGGGTACGGGATGTAAGGACTATGGAGATCAGAGACAGATAGAAGACCTGCTGTAAGGATGTTCACTATGGCTGACTTTGACTCTCTGTTACCCCACAAGGGGTGGACTAAAGTGTAACCTGGCCAGAGGGCCAAGGTGTGGGAAGAGAGACCACAGCAGCAATGGAGTGCCTGTAGGCAGGGGTTGCCATATGCGGAGACATCTGCTATCCCATGCTTGGCCACAAGGAAGTACTCCTGTGGTGAGTGAACCCTTTACAAGGTACAATACCAAAGGGGAAAAGATTCAGGGCAAGTGGAAAGGCACAGACAGGCAGCACGGAATGAGAAAAGAATTGCAGCGTATGAGGAGAGACTTGCAGTGGTTTCTGGAGCAGGAATGTCACTTGAAGGATGAAGACAGAGCACAGCAGAAAGACTTGTTTGAGACGCTGCTTGCACTAATGGCCGCAAGACTTCAGGCTCCTGTTTCACCCTCGAGTCCCCTCTGCAGTACCATGTCCTGCAGACCAGAAATGAAATCAACAGTCCATGGTTGGGTGGTCCATGCAACTGGGACTGAATGCTAGTTGGACAGGGCAAGCATCCCCACAAGCAATCCTCCATGCCCCTGCAGCTTTGACGGTTGCGTGCTAGGAAAGGAAAGGAGAATGGGGGCCAAGGGACATGCAAAAGTAGGGAATTTGTTTGCACTGGTTTCATTGTTTTGCACTGTTCAATGTTTGCGATATGCACTTTAGTTTATTACTGGTTTTGGTGTTGATTACTGATGTTTTGGTGTTGTTATGGCAGTTGGCCTGCCTGACAATGCTTCAGTACTGCTTTTGTTATAAGACAGCCATGTTTACAAATAAAGGCTTGTATTTTATTTTAAAAGTTTATTACCATCTCTACATCACATCAGATAATATGTATCTCAAAGAATAAAGATAAAGACATAAGCCATAAATGGGAAATTGTATCCAAACACAGTTCCTCGATACATCAATCAGATCAATGATCAATAACGGGAATCTACAATTCGTGCCACACAAGCCACTGTCTCCTCCCCACCCTGTGTATAAGCAGTCATCATATCCACAATTACCAATTCATGACAACCACTCCCCCACAGTCACAGTGTACAGTGAGAGTACTTCATTTACTGTAAAAAGTGCTGTGCAAATACATCCATAAACACACTATTCTCCCTCTTTCCTTGGCCCATGCAAGTCCATAATGTGGTGCACAAAGCAGCCCTGATTTCTGGTGCCTGTGTACATCCTGTTCCAGCTATGACAGGTGCACTTTCTGGAAATCCATTACTATCATAGATCCTTTCAGGGGCAAATGGCTCACCTTTGGATTCACAAAGCTTGTGAAGAGCACAGCAAGCCACAGTAACGTGAACAGCATTGCCGACACTGGCATCCAAATGGTTCTGTAAACAGCACCAGGAGGATTTCAATCTGCCCAACACACATTCAACCACCATTCTGCACCTACCAAGAGTGCAATTAAACCCATGACAGCACAAGGAGCCCAGGACCCGTCATGAGACTTCGGAATTGCAACAAAATGTTCAAAGCTGGAGGATCCCTGTTCATGGGCAACTTAAATTTGTGGTTCAGCATTTTGGAAGTATTTCAGTGGTGAAACGTTTTTGTTAGGACAAGGTTCTTCTTCTTCCCTAACAAGAATGCTTTCTTTCCTCATTTTCCACTCCATTACCACACACCGGAGCTGTAGATTTCTACATGTGTATCCAAAATGGCAAGCTGCTCAGTATTAAAAGTGGTTGGGAATTTTTTGACAAATGTATCTTTTTTTCCCGTGTTTGTGTGTGTGTGTTTGAGAATGTACCCATTTTGACAAAAATTTCTTCTGGAAGTTTCTCAGACTAACCCTGGAAGCCACTACAGTTTCCTGGGACTCGGGAGACTCTGTATTAATTCACTGCTCTGAATCATGCAGAACAAGGACATGACACTTGGTCTCCCACATGCCTGATGATTGCCCTACCACTGGGCTATTCGTGGGTAGGCCATGCTTGCTTGCTCAAAAAATGTCTAAAAAGCGAGTTTTGGTTCCAAAGTGGAATGAAAAAAACAGGTGAAACCTCACAATTTTATGCAAAACAGAATTCTCATTTTCCAGCCAGCCCTGCTCACTATCAGTTTTGTATGGAAGAGCCACATTCATTTCCAGGGTCTAAATTATGGTCAATTGAAACCCAAACAAAACCGGCAACAACAATAAATGCCTATCTTAAGAGAATATTTAACGGTCACGTAATGACTGGGCCTAGATAATTACAGCTAAAGGTAAAAGTATGAGAAGCTATTAATATAAGATAGCAGAGTGTCATTAAGGGAATGCTTAGATAACCTAAATATAACTGCTGCTAGCACTTCAATTATCATGACAATGGTGTGTGTGCGTATATGTTTGTAAGTCTAGTTAGAACAGGGACCTAAACTGAATTTCTTTGTTACATCATGCATTGTAAGCAATTAACCAGAAAGCAGGGACACAGGACATACTAAACCTCCAAGTCCATCACTGCTACAAAAGATGGGATTACTGAGCTATTAATACAGGATATGGACATACCTTTAAAGGGGCCTGGGGTTACACTTTTCAATGCCTTTTGTATTCAAAACTAGTGGGGAGGCACCATGGTGATGATATTAGCTGAAAAGGCACCTATGGGGAGGTGGTCTGTGACTTGCTATGACAAGAGGAAAACTTACATCAAGAAGTCCTTAACCACCATGGACAGCTCACTGGTTTTAACCAGCCAGTCCAACGCGTTCTCAAACTCCACCGGAGCCACAATATGATTTGCTTTTTATCCTCTGGAGTTTTGCCATATTCCACAGGCTATACCAACACAGAATGCCAACTACATTCACCATGAAACTATATATAGTAAGAACAGGCTTTATGAATTAATACTAACTGACTCCTTGCCCTCAAACTTAAAAATTAGTCGTTTCAGTGTCTGCTACGTTCTAAGAACCAGACAGCAGATTTGGCAAAGCATAATTCATTTCCACACAACTTTTTTTTTGCTTGAATGCACTAAATGAAATACACATTGTCTAAATAAACCGTGCATTATTTCAAAAGCTAAACTGTGGGAGCTTCCACTGCATTTTAAAGTGAGAATGGCAGTCCTGTTCGTTCGTTGTTTAATAATACGGTTGTTGTGCACAAATAGTATGCAAGGAAACGCCTGAGTCCTGCTGATAGGGAGGAGGGTTTTGTTTTTTGTTCCCCCCACCTCCCAAGTGATATCTTTACCTCATTAGAGGAATACATGAAATTAGACACTGGCTAAGGTGTGTCTCTAATCTGAGACCCTATTAGCATTGGGAGTGGGAGGAGCCAATTCCTGTGAGGAATTGCCAGGGTTTTTTAAGCACACTACTAAACTTTCTGCCTCGTAAACAACGCAGGAATGTAGTCCATGTCAAAGCGAGTATGTTTAAAGAAACACTACTTACAATCTGCGATCAGTCATGTTTGCTAGCGGGTGCGTGTCAAAGCTGCACTAAATACCATTCTGTCACAACCCGATTTCTAAAAATCCAAGACCTTACACTTTGATTCCACAGAGCTTTGGCCACAAACTTTGACACACATTACATATATATTTTTGAAAATCTCGGAGAATTCCTCTCTCTTGCGGAATGGATCCAGCAAATCCTTGGTCTAACGCTCGATTCCCTCCTCCCCCGCAAACAGCCTGTCAAACAGTCAGCATGAATAGATATTGCTGATCTTCACAATTTTCTCCACCCGGGAAAGAATAGGCAGGTTTAACTCCTCAAGCTGCAGCCCTGTATGAGTGCAACTGAGGCTATAGATTCCTGGCAGGGAAAATTGACAAAGCTGCGAATAAAATGAGAGGAAATGGGCTGAACTTCAAACCCAAAAGGTGAAGGCTGTTAAGCTTGTAATGCTCCTAATTCACCATGCTTTGTAAAGAGCGGTATCAACGCTTTTTCTTTCCTTTCTTTCTCCAAGGGTATAATTATAACTCAAATCATATTAACTAAACCTGTCCCTCCTGTTTTCTTAGGTTCTTTGAGTCTGATTGAAGTTCATTCCTGAGCTATATTAGGGGGGAAACTTACTCGAAGAGACTGTCCTCTTCCACGCTGGGGAGATGGTTCTATATCCCCCCAAAAATGCATTTAAAAAAAGAAAAAGAAGGGAAGAGACAGTCCCCTAGTAAGTGGGTTCCCTCACCCACCCTTTTCCAGGCTATGGACCTTCTCCACACCTCAGTAATTAAGTGACTAAACTGGAACAGTTAATTTTCTTCCAGGATATCAGGTTACTTAGTAATACTCGCGGGTCAACTTCTTTTTAGGATAGTTGATTTATGTCTATGTGTATGGAAAATCGAGACATAGGCAGGCAGAATTATCCAAGAGCATCTTTCCAAACGTTTGTCTTTGACATGGAAAGGGTTTTTTTGTTGTTTTTTTTTAATGTGATAAGATTTGCGCACAAAAAAGGCTTTGGCTGTCTCTGGGGCTTTAGCTAAAGACGCCTTTTCAGGATGGCTTGAATGCTCTGCGTAAAATTATCGTTTTATCTATCCTCGTTGACTGAAAAAACTGAATTGCTGCTTAGACCTGCACCACACCTTTTCCCTAGTAAGAGTCAAACAAATGAAATGTAAACGTGTGCTCTCCCCTACTGTGGTATTTCCTTCTGGAGCACAGGCATGGGTTACTCAGATGATGTCCTTTGGTCATTTTCACTGGGTCTTTGGTGGGATGCTTATAATAGCCTCTTTCATCCCTGCCTACCTCTACGCTATATCATTAGATCTTAGTGGTTATTGTGCTGAATAAACCTGGGTCCGCTGCTGTCCTAAGGCAACTAGGAAAGCCATAAAAGTGCATCCACTGTATATTGCGAAGCCACATTCTCGGAAGGGATGGATTTCGACACGAAATGCCAGTGAGATAAAGAACATTCCTGAGATCGAAAATCATTCAGTATCATAGACATTTTAATAGATGGCTTCTCACAGAAGGCAGGAACAGACGCTCAGCATAAGTTTAGAGAGGGAAGGAGGCAGAAGCCAGACATATACACTCACAACATTTCCTCTCAGCGCTGCTGCAAGACAGGGCTGATACTTGGGATGGGATGATACTGGGGGAGGTTAGAATTTGCTCACGGGCTAGGCATTCGTGTAGGTGGCACATAACTCAGCCAGAACCATGCCAGGGTCTGTAGAATAGATACCATCGACTCCCAGTCCTGCTATGTGCTGAAAGGTGCGTAGTGCGTGCCTGCCTATGCCTTGCTAAAGACCAAGCCTTCTTGGCACGCCTCCCTTCTTTGAGCATTAACAAAACTTTAGGAGCCCTAGGATTTATGTAATGTATTTCCAGCCCCATTGCAGCAGGAATGATTACTCAGTAAATGGGAAGGTAGGCTATGATGTCACGAGTTATTCTTTTCAGTACCGGGAAAAGGGTCTCTCTCTGTATATATTAAGAGGAGAAGCTCCTGTTCCTTGATAATAACAAGAGCAACAAGGGAAGGAAGCACCTGCTTTTAAAACCCTTCGTTTTACTTTAATATGTTAGGTGCAGAATAAAAGCTCCTAGGGCTGGATTTTTTTTAAGTCATTTGTATTTTGATTTATTTCATTTCTTTTTTAAAAAAAATTAAAAAAAATAGAAACTAGTTGTGGAAGCGACTGCTAAGAAGATCAACCTCTTTTTTGGCCAGGGTGATCTCTGAAAGGCACAGAAGACTGTAACTCAAGGAAAAGGTGAAGTAATAAACTGTGAGGAAATTTCAGTATTCCAAGTTTATAAAGGCTATTTATTTTTCCTGAGTTTGTACGAGGGTTTTTAAAAAAAATTTGTGGGGGAGAGGAAATTCTAAAAATAGTTGATAGATGTTTTGCCATTAACACCAGCAGTAGACTTATGCGTGTTTGGGAGGGGGTGGGGACTTGGGGTGGGTCACAATTATTGTTTAATTAATGGAAAGGGCAATGTACATCAAAGTAGCCTATTAATTATACATTTTAATTTATAGCCTACCAAGTGTATAGTGACTTTATTTACAGCATAAACTATTTAATGTTTCCAGCGTGATTTCAATTTCAGCCCTTTTCATTTTCGGTTTTATTTGCTTGTATGGTATGAAACTTGGCTAAGTAGTTTAGCTGTTTTATTGTGGAAGCAAATAACGTTTTAATGTAAAACAACCTGTAGGCATAAACTGGTCTATTTGTAATTTAACTTGCTATAGAAAAGGTATTTTTATATTTTTAAAAAAATATCTAAATATTACTTTAAGGCTTGTGAAGCAGCTTGGAAAGAATGTATAATAAATCAGTGAACTGAACAAATGACACTTCTGTGGATCGACTCCTAGTGGTGGGGACGGTAGTACAGTTTCTCTTGTTCCATGCGAGCAGGTTTAACTTGCCCGTTCAATACGTTTGTGGAAATCCTTAAACTCCAAACTAGAGGGCTTTGGTAAAAAGGTAAACTAAACAAGGAAGAAGTTTAAAGAAGCATTGAAGAACAAACCCTGAGAAGTGATGCAAAATCGAAGCCATCCTAGAGAGAGGGAGGGAGGGAGGGAGGGATGATGTTGGATGCTGTATACAAAGTTTCATGCTGCAGTGGTTTGGGGATCTGAGAAGAATGTTACGCTATCAGGGTGCTACTTAAATTCGGATGATATACCCCAAATGTTTATTTCTACAGCTTAACGCCGCCACTATGTTAAAAGGCGGAGTAAAACAGCGAGAGAGAATCCTGGCGTGCTATAAAGATCCTCAGAAGATAACTGTGTCAGATACAAATTATTTTATTCACAACATTAAGAAAAACAGATTTTTCTATATATAGTCACTGTAGTATCGATTACTTCATAATAGCCCGGGGCAGTTGCTTGCGCAACTCGGCTGTATAAAGGGATGGATTGTGTTACCTTTGGTTTTACATAAGTGTTTCTTTGTGATGGAAAATTCTGTTGTTCGCTCAGCTGGGGGTGATGTCTAATGGAAGTGAGAGACGTGTGAGACAGTTCTCCCAGGTGACTTATTTCTAACCAGTTTTTGGAACTCTCTGGCTGTAAGAAAGAGCAGTTAGGCCACCAAGGGTATAAACCCGTCAGCTGGCAGCGGGTTAGCAAGTATGTACGAGGGGTTCTGGACGGGCGCCAGCTGTTCACAGCTGTGCTGAGGACTGGAGCAAGGCGAGCGAGAACTACTGCTCCCAACCAAAGCCGTCTCTCGCAAATGAAGGTCGCACCGCGGTGCTTTTAGCCTCTCACCTCGAGGCACAGTGACACAGACACACCTTCAGCGCCCAAGCTGGGCTATTGGCTTGAAAAGGAGGGGGAGAAACGCTCCACGAGCCGCTTCCGTGTCCACAGAGTGTGTGCGACCCCCCCTCCCTTGCTGGCGTTCACTTGCGGTCTTTGGGAAGCAGCCCTCCGGGGAATAGGCTGGACGGCAGTGAACGACGGTAGGTGATGTGAAAGGAAAGGCGCCGTTAATCTCAAGCGAGGCGGCTGGGGTGGATCTGGAAGTGTCCCCCCTGGCTGGGGGAGACGCCCCCTGAGCAGCGTGGTGCAGGAGGGGAGACACGCTGCTGGCTGGTCCCGTGGTGAAAAAGGGGGAGAGGAACCAGCGCGGCTTCAGGGGATGTGACTGCACTGGGTTGGCGCGTGCGTTTTATGGGCGGGTGTTTTCTTCTCTTGATCCCGATCCCGATCCCGGGGAGGGTTGCAATCTCTCTCTCGGTCTCTTTTTGGCGGCTGGGATCCCGTCCTGGGCGCCCTCTGCCCATGTTCCGAGGGCGCCACCTCTTTGCAGTCACTGACTCCTCCAGCAGGTTTCCCAGCGGCTGCCTCCGGAGCGTGTGAACATTCCAAGCCCCAGCTCTGCTCCAACCTGCACACAGCCAAGCATGCTTTCCAGCCTCTAAGCCTCCCCTGCTGCTTCTGCTCCCATTAGACCTCTCTGGCTTTCCAGATAGACAACACACGCTTTGCCTGGAGTTCGGGTTCCTTTTCTCAGTGTGGACCCAAACTTCCCGGAAGCAGCAAGACCCGAACCTGGCTCTAGAAGAGGTATAATAGCGGGATGTATGTACAAGTCTGTCTGTCTCTCGCTCTCCCCATCTGTACAGAAAAGAAAATACTCTTGGTTTGAAGAGGGAAAAAAAAAAAAAGAGTTGAGGAACTTTTTTCCCCACTCTGAAAAGAGGGTTTGCCCTGTAACACAAACCCCCGAGATAGCAGCTTGCCAGATTAATTAAACATTGCTATGGGAGACATGTAAACACACTCCTTAGCCCGATTCATATACAAACCAGTTCATTTTTATTAGTATTTAAGAGAGGAATTGCCTCTGATTATTTTTGGAGAGAGGGAGAGAGAGAGCGCGCGGTCATAAAGTTTGGAGCAGCTGATCTCTAAGAAGTGAGAGCTGCCGAGAGTCAAGAAAGTTTGTTTTTCTTTTGCAACTTCGGAGGAGATGGTGTAGTCCTCAGCAGCTGCTATTTTAGAAAGAAGCCGGAGTATGTATCACTGGGCTCATTTTCCTTTCGTTGCAGGTTCCAAGACCGAGAGGATACAATGTTCACTAAACTGTTCCAGCATTGGAGTTTTGCAGTCTTCCTGCTGAGTTATTCTGTCCCCTGTTATGGGAGATCAGTAGAGGGGACCAGCCGCAGACTGTAAGTTTCTTTCTGACTCTGATTACTGGGGAGGGGGGCGGTGTGAGAAATCTGTGTATACATCTACCATAATGTTACAGCTTGCAACAGGGCTCCTTGTATGTTTTAAGCGCTCCAGCACTTGCACTTTTCTGTTACCTGCTGGAGTTCTTTACCGGAGTGGCTTCAGAATTACCTGCGCCAGGTATTTTACAATCAGTTTTGGTTAAGCAATAGCTAAAGAACAGTTGATATGCTCACCCACTTTAATGAATTACAAGGTATTGACAGCACTTTTCAATTCTCCCTGACTTGATAAGACACTTCGGTAGGAATGTGTGCTTTAACCTGAGGAGCCGAAGTGTATATAAGACAGCAAAACATATGGGTGGTTGTATGTAGTTCTACATCTATTCATACACCGTGACAAATGAGAGAGGTTTGGAACCATACTGTATCTAATAAGTGTAGATTATATACTGGAATGACAATATGTCTGTATTGGTGTGGATCGGTATAGGTATTGATATAGCTCATTAAAAGATATGGTAGGTGCGGAATATAATAAAATTTAAATATAGAAATATTTTCTTTGGACTTGTGCCACTTTGCAATAATTTTATCAGTCGGAGTCAAATAACTGACTTGGAGACAGAAGCATTTTGTAGATAGATGACAACCTGATTTGAGATATTTTGCCCAGAAAATGACCCCCTTATCCCTCCAGTAATCATCAACATATATATCACCGCACTGTAAGCTAAGTCCAGAAAAGAAACCACAGACGGTGATCTAGATCAATAGCCTACACATGTAGCTATGTTACTTACTTTCTGTAGACATTTAGTTGACTGATCTGTATCAGAGATTTTACGGAGGGGACACTTCAAGCTGTACGCTGAGGGGAGTGGGGGGTCGAAGGCTTAAAAGGCAGCTGACAAGACTTGACGTTTCTATCCCGTCCACAAGCAAGAGTCAGACTGGAGAGAGAGAGAGAGAGAGAGAGAGAGAACGAACCCTGTAAAGAATGTTTAGAGGAAAGTGTCACATACTGTACATATTTAATCAACTTCAGAAGGGATTCCTTATAACTGCTCATGTATGCATTTCAGGACAAGTGTTCCATACATCATGTCCTCTATTATCATTTGAAAAGCAAATAAATCCCCTAAGTGAAATGACTTGAGACATGTCTGCACTTTGGCACCAAATGGAAGTCTATTATAAACCGGACCTAATGCAAATTGTATTCATTGTACTGATCATAAAGCTACAGTGTATTCTTCCTATTAACACTGGCTAGTTTGCACTGCTGCAAACTACCCTTGAACTATTTTTTTGTCTGGAAACAATTTTATTCTCTTCAGTTGTGCAGAGAATGCATGTGTGGATTCCTGTAAATAAAAAATAAAGCCCAATCAAATACTCTATTTCCTTGGCTAAGAATCTTTGAATTGGAACTGAGCCAACTTTTGCTTAAATTAAGATTTGATAAGAAATGCCTGTTATCTTTTTGAGTACAGTACTTATATATGTCAAGATTAAACACATCCCCTCCTGTTTTCCTCCACCCTCCAAATCATGGGATGAAAAAAATAGATGCTAAGTTGTCAAAAAGCTTTTTTTGATTCCCTTTTTGTATAGCATGTGAAACGCACTCAAGAAATCATTTAGCTGTCAGTCAGTGGCATTCATGTAGTTTTGTCTGTGGGTACAGCACAAACACCAACACCACATGCAAACATACACCCTGTTTTAATATCACCACAAATCGTTCCTAGAGCTAATGGCTAATAACTCACCTCAAGTATAGACATAGGTTTCCAGCGAAGGCTTAACTCAGTAGTAGATGAAATTAGACACATTATTATAGCCAAACAGAACTAAATCATAGGCCCCATTCTGCAGTCCTTCTGCAGGCAAACCTCCCACTGAAACCAATGGGAAGTTTGCCTGAGTGCAGATTGCAGGGCCCATTAAATGTTATACAAATGTTTTAGCTGTTAAAGAAGTTTCTGGAAAACAAGCAATGACTCAAAGAGAAATTAGATATTTTTATCAGCATGCCTAGATATTGCATCACCACATCTCCAAGTCTGTTTCAAATATTTTTCCCTTAGCATAAACTGTGAGCCCACTTGTGAAATGGGCTGAGCACCCTCAACTTCCAGTGAAGCCAATGGGAGCTGAGGGCACTCAGCCCTTTGCAGGATACCTCCCTAAGGGCTAGATCCAGAGCCAATGGAAATCTTTCCACTGATTTAGATGAGCTTTGGATGAGGCCCCAAATGAACACTGAAGAACAATAATGATTCGATAATTAATTATTTAATTTTAAAAAATTGAGACAGAAAGTTGACTCTTTGCTACTGACACAAGATTTTAAAAAAGTGAACAAAACTTTCTAAGAATGAACTGGGGGAAGGAGGGGGGAGGATAGTGACCCAAAAGTAACATTTTGGAAATCAGAATGTTCACAAGTCCTGGATTCATAGTATTTAAGCCTAAGTACTTTTTTTTCCATAATGAGACATAAGACTAGTTAGCTACATATGTATATAGAACGTTCTTGTATACAATAATTCATCTGGGCACTTTGGGCAAACAGAAACCATGATCTACATCTTTCTCTCAAAAGTGCTTACCCACATATTAGCTTAACATTTACTGCATTTGGTTTGGGGTCAGACAGTTTTCCTTTCAGTGAGAAGCATATTTCATAGAAGGATGGAAGGGACCTCTAGTGGGTCATCCTAACCCTAACATCCTAATATTTCCTAACTATGTTGCTTGCTAGTACTACAAAAAATTTCCTGTAAATATATTATTTGTCATATATAACTAATCCCAGTAACTGAATACACATATTCAAGAGTCCACCACTTTCCTTACTGTGAATGATGGGGGCGGGGGAAAAGACGGGGACTTTTCATCACATTGTTGATACCTGTGTTATGGGACACTTCTCTAAAGGACTTCCGTACATGAACCTTCTTCAGCAAGTTGTTTTCCTTGGGTTTACAAACAAAGGAGTTACTTGAGCGGCAAGGTTGGGGTTGGTAATGGGGGGAGGAGATTTATATTTGCCACATATTTTTCACTTTGTATATTGTGAAACAGAAATTTCCCAAAGGAAACTGGGAGACAAAATGTAATCTTCAAGTCTGGCTGGGTAATAAAAGTCATGTGAAATATAACTCTTTGTAATATTATACAGTCGCGTGGAACAGCAGAATGTTGTTTGGGGCCAGATTTGCATGCTAAATATCAGTCAGACATTTAAACTGAAACCCACCCCCTCCTGGCACTGCATCCATTCGCATGTCAATTCATGGATTATAATGGAAATCTACACTCAAATAAGAAGTGGGTCTTGTAATGCTGTTTGATTGTATTGTGTGTACTCTAGGTTTAGACTATCTAACTTTTCAATCAAGAGTCCTTAATAACAAGATTTTAAGATTCAAGATTTTGTGACAGTGAGTAAATTGACTAAATGTACAGTAGAGGATTAAGGCAGCTTTGTGTTCTCTGTGATAAAAGCAATTTTCCCTGGTAGTTCATAAGAGGCAGTAGGAAAGCTTTTCACATGAGGCATACTATTTTAAACTCAGTAAAGACTAAGATTTTGTATGCTTTTTATAAACTAGGAGGGTGGAATGATAACTACATTTCCCATGAAAACATCCTGGGAAAACACAGTTCTTTAGTTAGGAAAGTAATGTGAGTCACAGCAGACAGATTGAGAAACACGAAGAAGTTTGCCACAGTCAGATGAGCGCAAGGTGCTGGTTTTAACATTTGACATTTGCAAGTCAGGTTGATCTAAGCAAGGAGGTAGTTAGTAGCCAACCTTTTCTGGTTATTGCTATGAAGTAAGGTGTACAAGACAGAGCATCAGAGTGACTGTGGGTATGTACATTAGAGGGATTGGAGTAGCATCACAGGAAGAGTTTTGCAGAATGGATGATTACATACCTTTTCTAATAGGCCAGATCCTGAGCCAGTGTAAATGACTGCAGCTCCACTGAAGTGAATGAAGCGGTGTCCCTTTACACCAGCTCAGTATCAGGCCATGTTATTTTTGCTTAGAGGTGTTCAATAGAAGAGTATGATCTACTTGCACAAAAATCACAAGTCCCCTGAAACTCACCTGGCTACAGGTTTCTTGAAACTCAGAGAATGGTTAGCAAAAGATTTACTCAACTCTTTTGAGTAAACCTAGGACGAGCGTTGAGCAAATATACCTAATATATAGCTTTGCAGCAAAATCATGATCAATTCACAGTGTTATTGTGAAGCCAGGGACAAGTTAGCATTTTGATGTGAATTTCACTTTGAGATTTGGGATCATTTGAACCAAAAACTCCAAGTGTGCAGATCTACATGGATATAAAGCAAAGGAGACGCTCTCATAAACTTATGCTATGTGAAGCTGCTAACTTCCAAAGAGCTCTAGTATTGACTACATTGGAAGTCCACAACATATGGCAGCCAGCTCAGAAGGGACTAAGGGTAACAAATTACAGGCCTTGCTCAATTATTTGGTGTATCGTTATACCCCACACCACATTTTGAAACTCCACAGTATAGTAGGATAGTTGGGGGGAATATTCTCTCAGTTATCGGTCTTCTCCCTGCTCATCCATATTCAGAAACTGCATCAGCTACAGACGAAATTACTGTACAACAGGCAAGGCAATTAATTCATTTTCTTTGGTTAGCGTGAGTCCAATCACAGGTAGCACCCTGAGACAATAAAAGAGGATGCATAGCCCGTCTCAGCACACTGTGGTAAAGAAATCTGGAAGGACTATGGGTTTTAGCAGTGATGGGAACATAACTATAATCCCACCTCATATGCTTTCATGGTTCACAGTGCAGGTGTGCATCCACCCTGCATTAAGGAAAAAATGTGTATTTTCTCATGGTTATTCATTGGCCAGACGGATCTTGGACCATCCTTTCTCAAAGGTTTCTGATGACCATACCTTGTTAGCCAAGTATGAACCATTGGCAAGGCTTCCAATTAAATCATCTCCTAACTCCTCAGAAACAGATATAGGTTAAGAGTTCCAATGAACCAAAATGTCAGAGTTGCAATGAGCAATAAAAGAGACAAATCTAGGAACTTTGGAAGAATGTCAGGGAAGAATCATAAGGAACAGAGTTGCAGAGAAAAGGGTGAGGTGAACCACAGCAATGGATTGGCACAATGCACGAGAGAAAATAGAGAACACCAGAAATTAAGGTCAAAATTTTCAAACTTGGGTTCCTAAATCCACTTAAATCCATATTTAGTATTGGCTGAAGTCAACGGGAGCTGCTAGGTGCTCACAATTTCTGAATGTCAAGCCACTTGTTTAGGTGTCTAAATATGGTTATAGGTTGCCTACATTTTAGGCACTCAAGTTTGAAAATTTTGACAAAGAAAATACTAGCAGTTACACTTATTGAAACTTAAAAGTAAGGTGCGTATTTTTAAAAAAATATATATGATGGTGCAGAAGAAAGTTATTAAAATGATGTTGCATAAAAAGAGGTTCAGGTTTCACTGCAGGTGTTTATTATTTCCTTTCTTATGTGACTGCACTGCTCCATCATCTGGCTCCCTTCTTTTCCTAACTTTGGCAACTCCCTTCCTTGTTTTAGTGCCTAGATAGAATGCCCTGCCCTGTACCATTAAGAAATGCTTTCCTAGAACACAGCATTGACTTGACTAATCCACCCACAGGTCCAGTGGTGTGTAATGGGTCCACAGAGAATTATTACTGGCTTAGGTTCTTTACCTCTCTGCAGGGAACAGCTACTCTGACAAGCAATTGCTCCAACGCTGACTTAGCCAGGTACACTAAGAGCTAGAAAGTTGGTTCACTGCTCACTGTGGCTACAGCTGCCAGAGGAGAGATGAGTTTTGCCAAGTTTTGGCTGATAATGAAATGATAAAATATCTTTTTCTCCCTGCTCTCTTTTTCTTTTAGCAAAAGAGCTGTATCAGAGCATCAGCTACTGCATGACAAAGGGAAGTCTATCCAAGATCTACGAAGGAGGATCTTCCTTCAAAATCTCATTGAAGGTGTTAACACAGCAGAGATCCGGGCTACTTCAGAAGTTTCTCCAAACCCCAAGCCTCCAACTAACACAAAGAACTACCCTGTCCGATGTGGCAGTGAAGATGAGGGTAAATACCTAACTCAGGAGACAAACAAAGCTCAGACATACAAAGAGCAGCCCCTGAAGACACCGGGAAAGAAGAAGAAACCAAAGCCTGGAAAACGCAAGGAACAAGAAAAGAAAAAGAGGCGAACCCGCTCGGCATGGCCAAATTCTAGAGGATCTGGTAATGGAAATGAAGGGGTCCCCCTCTTGGACATCTCTGGTACTACACATGATCACAATTTAAGGTAATCATGCTTTATCCTTACCAGGGAGAGACACCCTATATTTTGTTTATTTATTGGAATTGTTACATTTTATCTCTGCCTCACACAAATCTGGAATTTTATTATAATAATAATAAATTTTTTTAGGACATTTCAAAATGTTGTGCAACCACAAAGCACTTTACAAAGGTAAGTGTTATCCCCATTTTACAGCGGGGGAAACCAAGGTACAGAAGTTAAGCAACTTGTTCATGACTCACACAGTGATTCACCAGCAGGGCAGGGACTAGAACTCAGGTCTCATGACTCCCAGTGCCCTGCTCTAGACTCTGGACAACTCTATCCATAATAATTATGGTAAATTACTTATCACAGAGATTTGTGAAACGGAGGTTACAAAAAGTATTATTTATGCCAAAGAAATGAACCTCACATCTATTAAAATTTCCTGCGCTGCTTTTACTTTGGTATCCCTGTTTCAGATCTTTGTCTCACATTTGGGCCTCAGCAGACTGAAAGCTTTGAGCTCTACTTAAAGCTCTGCATCTATAAAATGGAGAGGTTTTCTTTTTTCCCTTTGCTCCTTGGCAACTTTCCTACCCTTACTTTACAGTTTTTCATTTTACTGTTTAACCTTAGGGGAGAACATGGAAAGTTTCTCTTTTAGCAATATCTGCAAACAGTGCAGACCAGCCTTTTGCCATAAAATTTTCCCTGCCATTAGGACTTTTTAATTCAGCTCCATCTTTCTGCCAGCTTGTGAAACAATTACGTTGCTGCTGAAAAATGTTGAGCATTGCCCTTGGAGAGAGACGTGTTTTCCTCATGTATGACAATGAAGGTTTTTAAGGGCAATGGTGAGTTGGAGGCTCTCTACTAAGTGTCCTGAGCCGCTAGCCCACTTGCACACACCTCATGTCTGGATTTGAGCTTGAACAGCTTTGTGTACAGAAGGCAAACAGAAACATTCAATTCCAAAAAGAATTTAAAAAGAAAACACATAACACTCTTCTCCCTTCACCTCTTCCCCTTCACTTTTGGCTCAATGGACACGAAAGTGCAATTTGCTTCACAGTAAATTATTTGAAGAGAGATGCCATGAACCATGGGTTTTATTAAAATGCTGCACCTTAATGTAATCTTTATGGGACCAGCCCTGCTAGGTGCCTCATGGTGCTCAACTCCCAGTCGAGGTCAGGGGAGTTCCTGGCATTCAGCACCAGGCCTTATCTAGGTCAGAAATTTGGGATGGGCCTTAGACTTAATGACAAGTCAGTAGTTAAGGAACTTTAACAAGAAGAAGTGGTGTAACTGGCACTGCTTTTGACCGTTACTGAGAGTATGGCTACGCTGCAGCTAAGAGGTGTGATTCTCAGTGAGGGCAGGCAGACTGGCGCGAGCTCTGTGCTAAAAACAGCAGCATGGCTGCAGCAACAGTAGCAGCGGCTAAGGCTGGCTGCTGGAGTCTAAGCCTGCCCAAGCCCCTGTCCAAGCTTGGGTAGCTAGTCTGAGTCTGTGCCCGTACTGCCATGTCCACAGTACTATTTTTAGCATACTAGCTCAAGCTGAGCTAGCGTGAGTCTGCCTCCCCAAACTGGGAATCACCCCTTCCCGCTGCAGTTCAGAAATAGCCTTTAAAGGCCTGTTCCAGGGCATATGTAATCAGATGTCTGATGCATCTAGAAGTTGCAATAAATGTTATAGAGCTAGGAGCTGTTTTTCAGCTACCCTATCTTCAAATGTGCACTTATACAGAAACTAAAGTAATGGGGCTAGAACTCCCAAAGCATTTGATTGTTAGATTTTATTTTAATACTACTCTTATCTCTGATGGGATCTGTAAATGAAATACAAAGACTACACTATAGATTTTATTGGTTTAAGTTTTAAATTGCTAATGTCCTTATATGCCTAAAGGAAGCTCAACTTTACAGTACATTACAGATTTGGCCTTAGCCTCTTGGCATTATTACCCTTATTGCAATGTTAGTCCAGCAGGGGAATAGAGCCTTGAAGGGATTGTATACTTGCGATACTTAATTATAAAAGCTAACTTTTTTAAAAGAAAAAGTTATAAAACGGGAGTTTGCAATTCCTCCCTTACAGCAGTTCTGGTTTCTGAGAATCGAGTACATGCTCTTTATCTGTAATTATCCAAGTGAGCTGGCAGATGTATTCATTTCTACACCTTAAATCAAAACAGCTGTCAACTTGAAATGTGAAACCTTTTGTTTAATCATTTTTAATTCAGGAAATGACATCATTCATCATCATTTTTGCTCAACAACACAAGTCAGTCTTTACAAACATATGCAAGCCCTGTGTCTGAATTGGCATCTCAAATCCAACCCCTCCCTCTCCCTACAAATTTTAGATAGGAGGGCCAGAGCCTCCAGGGCGCCAGAGTCGCTTTGCACTGCAGTGCTGGCATAATACATCTGCAAACTCAGTTTAGCTGGCTCAGGGACAATCGCCCCTGTATAAGGGTGATCCTCCAGTTGTACAGAGCTGACTGGAGGGCTCATATGCCACAAACTCTCCCTGCTGGTGGGGAAAGAAGGCATGACTGCAGTTTGGCTGAACTCGCAGGTCTGGTCCTGATTCTTCCTTGCAGTCCTGACCCCACAATTGTGTGTCCAGGTCAGAACGAAAACTGGAAGAGACCTGCTTTCTAGTTCTGGTAGGAATGTGGCCCGATATGAGAAACGTCTTGCAAAATTAGTTGATTTTGCAATATTTCTGACATTTGAGGTCAGAAACCACAGAGAGCAGTTGTAAGATTTTGGTACCACGAAACCCATACCTAACTCGTGGTTCAACTTGAACTCTAAATTCAAGGCTAAAAGCTAAATCCAGAACTAAAGCACAATCCATTAAAAAAAATACACATATATAGTATAGACATACATATATAATCGATTAATTGTGCGACTAATATACAATGTACATCAATATTAGTTTACATATAGTACAAATATATGCATGCTAACGCTTCCACTCCACTTACTTAAAAAAAAAAAATCCTTCTTACAGCACTTCCAACTATATTCCCATTCCAACTAAATTAAATTATTAGTACCTAATTTCCTAAGAAACCTTTCAAAAGTGTAACCTCCCTAACATTAGATGTAGTCTTGCTTTCATTACTCACATAAAAACCCCTTAAATTCTCACGAAGTTCCTCTCTTTTTTTGTGTCTCACACCCACACAAGTCTGCCATGTGAAATTCTACCCACAACTTTGGCAATCAGTCCGACAACACAGCCAATCAAATTCCATCCTATAGTTGTTTCCTAGGGAACCAACATACAATTACAGAAATGGACTGCACACAGTGATAGAGGAAAAACCCAGCAGTTTCACTGTTAGAAAAATATCAATATTGGAAAAAACAAAACAAAATATAAATAAGATACAGCACGGGTGGCAGGGGATACTGCTTATAGCCTCTTGAATTCAGTGTGGAGGGGGAGGATTACAGAATTAAAACCAGTCTGTCAGTGGCACCTATTAAGTACAGAAGAGCAATTCCCAACCTTAAGGCTTGATTTTGCAAGGTGCTGAATGCCTCCAGTTCCCACTGAATTTGGTACAAGCTGAATGTGCTCGGAGCCTCACAGGAAATGCTCAACATTTTCAGGGTCAGGCCTTTAGACTCCTCCTGGACTCACAAAGATGCAGTTTCAGTTTTCCCAAAGCTTTCATTCAATAACCATTTAATTGATTTGTGCTGTGAATGGAGCTAGTGTCTCTTCAGAATCAGGACCTGAACACATTGTACTAAAGTAAAATTCATGTCATATAAATATACACCTCACCATTAAATAACTCCTTGTCCAATGGTTGCTCAGAGTCCACCATCAGTGGTAAAGACAGACCAAACGACAACAGTAGAACATATCTAACAACAGTAAGCATGGTATCGCAAAGGCAGCACAGGAAACAAAGCTTAAGCAATATAATGGGCACGTTAGCTATTAGATGGGCTTGATTGTTCTTTTCAGCCTTGCCCTTAATGCCCATTTTCTCATTTCTCCAGCTTGTTTTATATGAGTTTTTTTAATCTGTTCTCTGAACTGATCTTTATGGCCCCAATTCAGCAAGCTACTTAAAACTATGCCTAACTTTCAGCTCATAAGTAGCCTTATTGACTTAAGTGGTATTTATGCACCTGCTTAAGTACCTTGCTGAATCAGTGCCTAAATGAAGCAGAACCTTCTTCCTACTTCTGTGAGTAGACAGCTACAGATGATACAGACTCAGCTGCGTGAAAGCAGTGTGCAGTTCCTTGCACCGCTAGTTTAATTGCATTGAAAGAACTGTAGAGTGGAGACTTAAAAGAAGACTCCTAATAGCTCAATGTTATTAATGAGGTCTTCCTAGAGGGGCTATTTAATAGCAAGGCACACCCTATATTACTTGTGGAACTGTTACCATCAATCTTGTGTCCATTTATTTTCAGGGAAATTTAATTTTTTTTCCCCTTTGTGTCCCCCCTCCCCTCTCTTTCTTTGCAGGAGGCGTTGAATTTTCAGTTGAGATCTTTGGAAAACATATTGCAGTATTCTGTAATAGTGAACATATGGAAAGTATTAGAAATATTTATTATCTGTAAATATTGTAAATGCATTGAAATAAAACCTCCTCCCCCATTTCTCTCTGAAACTGCACATTTGGCTATTGTGAATTTTTTTTTTTTTAATTTTTTTTTTGCTAAGGCTAAGCCAATTATTATTGTCACATTTACCATAATTTATTTTGTTGAATGGTGTATTTATTTTGTGAAAGTATCTTGGTGCTGCTGACTTTCTATACATATATACATATATATATATATATATATATATATATATATATATATATATATATATATATATATATATAGTAACATAATGCACTTTACATATACATATCAAGTACATTAATAACTGACATAAGAAAGTGTGCCTCTTTTGTGGTTGATTTTAAACGGATGCCTATGAACAATTGTTCAACTGATTTTCCTCTGTGCATGTAAAATAGCAATATTTTAAAATTTGTAAAGAATGTTTAATAAAATATAATCTTATGAAACCATGACTCAGAAAGAGAAATGTATCCTTTAGGAATTTCAGGAGAAGGAACACTGTGTGATTTTTTTCTTTACTACATTTGAAAATGGTCTTACATTTAATATGTTTACATTGGTTCAAGCTCCAACATTTTCACATTAGCTTTTAGTTAAAAATCACTTAGAACATATTTTGTTCCAGTGCTCTGTTTCAAATCAGCTAAGTGGCTGAACAACTTGAGGGCACAGAATAAAGCCAGTGGCGTTTAAGAAGTGACATGCCAACCTTAGCTCCCATTGACTTTACTAGCAGATCAGATTACTCAGCATATAGCAGGAGATATCCAGCACCTTGCAGGGTTGGGCCAATCCAGATAAGCAGCCTAATGACTGATCCATCTACACTACAAAGAGAGAGATTCCTGTGGTGGATGAGGGGATTAAGGATAAAGAACCAAAGAGTCAGGGCAACAGCAAGATGAAGGCTATTATTGCAAATTCTTTGCTCTACAAAAGTCTGTGTCAGACTCATTAGCCCAATAGTATTTGAGCTACCATGACGATCTCTGTGTATATTTATGAGTGTGGAGTGGAACCAGGGAGCCTAGGAAGGAGATAAATTAGAACAGTGGGCTGCTCCTTGTATAGGAAAAAATGAGAGCCATGATTAAATATTATTAGAGTTATAAATTGTTGTTTCACTAACCTCCAAGAGCTTGCCATTCCCTGACAGTTTGTAGCAGTTACTTTGCTATAATTGCTCTTTTGAGATAGTCTCAAGATGTTCTGCAGTGAAATCTGGGATGCCCTACAACTGAAAACAAAATGCTTTTCAAAGTGAAAAACAGGAATTTGCATCCCCTGGGATACTGCCTGTGCTTCCATTTGTGGTAAAGTAACCACATAAAGGACCAAGAAATGTTAGTAGTCTAATAGAGATGGGACTTACGAGGTCAAATAGAATTTTACTGGAAACCCTAGGGTTACTTCAAATTGTTTACTTAAGGAGAGGGTGGGCGTCTACCTGCTGCAGGTGCTCAATGCTGTTTCCTTGTATTACAGCTCCTATGTGACTGCTATAGCCAAGGTTGGCAAACAATTCCAATCAAACCACCATGTTCACTTGCTCATAGGTGTCAAAAACATTCAAAATTGTGGGGGAGGGCTGAATGTCTCTGTGTTTGATCTCCAGCCAAAATGGCCGTTGGAGCATAAACATAACACACACATAGCAATAGGTATGTTTATATTACCACAAAAAAAAAGACATCCTACCAAAACAGGACACTCCACTGCACAGGCGTCTCCAGCTGGGGAGAGGATTGGAGAACAAATAACGTGACAGTTGTGCAACATGGCTTGATGCTCTATTGGAAGGTGCTCAGATACTACAGTGATGAGTGTGATATAAAAATTATATTGACTAGAACAGAGAATAAACTATTTTTCTAGTTCTGTGAGACTACAAACCAAGGAAACCACCCAGCCCCTCAAAAGACACCTCACCTTTCTCCTATTCTGAAAAAAAATCTTGTATTATTTTTCCACCCATATGAAAATAACGGCAGATCTTCACAACTGGATGGCCATTGGTTGAATAAAGTTACAAACAATATCCAAGCTGCCATGCATCATCTGTTAAAATGTTCCTGGTTTAAGCAAAGTCTTAATGAAGCCTCACTCACTTTGTGACATCATGACATATTCTCCCTGACCACGACTGAACTGACAGTTACTAGAGCTGCTGCTGGGGCAACCTGCATATGAGGAATTGTTTCATGGACACTTCTATGCACAGCAAAAGCCTTCAGACCTCCCTCCTTGTCCCAGTCTCTTTGCCCAGCCAGTGCTGGTCCTCTCTCCTGCACCCCAGCTCCTTGTCAGACATGCATCTCCCCCACCTACCAACATACTCCCTCTGGTTCCTAGTCTGTCTCCTTGCCAGCCAGTCCCCATCTCCCTAATGGATCCCAATCCCAGCCTTCCTCTCTCACCCTGGCTCCTCCCAGCCTCTTCAGGCAATTTGTCCCAGTCTAATCCTCTCCCTTCCCCCTGGTCCAGCCTTTGTTCCTTCTGCATTTGAATGAGACAGATTCCTCCATTACACTGCCTGGGTGCCAGCAGTGGGGGGTCACAGAGTACAGGAGAGACACGCTCCCTGCTCTCAGCTCTGGTGTCCAGCCTCACCCTGATCCATGGCAGCCAGCAGAATCCGTTACAGGGAAAGTCCTGCTTCACACTTGTAGCTCTGGGCTGGAGGGAGCATGCTCAGTCACTCTGTGGGGAGGGTACACGCACTCTGGTCAGCACTAGGAGCTGTGAGAAACTTGAGCGTGTTCGGAGACGATGGAATCAGCAGAGGCCTCAGGGTACCTCCGCTCTATGCAGCAAATAAATCATCCAACAACCACCACCAAAAACAACTCTGCAGCAGTGAGTCTCAGAGCCTGGGTCAACTGACCCAGGTTTATGGAGATAAAAATAATAGTGTGGACATTTGGGCTTGGGCTGGTGCCTGGGCTCCGAGACCCTTGCCTCCTTGCGGGGTTTCAGAGCCCAGGCTCCAGCCCAAAACTGAATTTCTACATTGCTATTTTTAGCCCTAGGAAGCAAGCCCTGAGAGCCCGAGTCAGTTGACCTGGGCTCTGAGACTCTCTGTCACAGGTCTTTGTTTTTCTGTGTAGACATACCCACAGCTGCTAAAAATCAAAGAAGTCTCAATTGAGCATGTGCACACTGCAATTTTTCAAAGGCTTTTAACTTGACAAATTTGGGCACATTTTCATGGGGATGACAAAAGGCACATCCCTGATACAAAGGCCACCCACACCGCCCTAGTTCAAGTCCCTGTGCCAGAGCAAGGGGGTGCTAGAACTTTTTCTTTTAAAACCATTAAAATCTGTAACATGGACAAAACAATGTTTTTCCTCCTAGTGCCGATCTTGGAAACAACCAATCATTCTGGCTGAAGTTTTATCCCATTTGTCCCCCCACTCCTCCAAAAAAAAAAAAAAAAGAAAGAAAAGAAAAGAAAAAGAAAAAGAAAAAAGTCATCCTGAGATACATACCTGGCATGGAAAAATTCAGCCAAATGGTTAAAGTTTGGCAAAATTATAAGCAACTGAAAACAGGGTCTTATAATGGGCACTGTTGGGCAACCTTAATAGTAGGCAGAGGTACCAGCCCCATCTATAATAATCTAATACATTGTTAAAGTCCATTTCAAGACAGGGAAGGTAACATGAAAGGCCTAAAAATTCTGCAGCACTACCATCCTAATTATCAACCATATAATTTTTTAAGCACAAAACAACATTTTTTCACAACTAAATTGCCGAGAAATATTAAATGGAGAAAAATCTTCATACCATCAACAGTTAAACCCTCTATAATCAACTCTGTCAACCTCTGCACTACACACTGCAGTTTCAGATTTTCTGTTTAATGGTTCTTTGTAAATAAATAAATTATTTTTTCCTCCAAATCACATACAAACCCAGGATAGTTTACAAGTAAAATATATAACGATTGAAGCTGGACCCTATCAGCTAAGAGATCAGTCTTGTTGGCATTTCAAGGGCCAGAACTGTTCAGTTTAGTTTTAAGTATCTGACATCCCAAAACGTGGATAATGCTACCCTCTGACACAATGTACCTACAGTGTAGCACTCCTGTACATTCATTTATGAGTAAGTGGCCTTGTGCTCCAGAACTACCACAGGGAATTTGGCTGTCTTGCAGTAATCCAATAAGTAAGGGAATATTGACTATATGTAGTTACAGTATTTGAATGTTTAAACCATTTTGTTATTTAAACATAATTTGGTGCTGGTGAAAGGTGCTGGAATAGCACCTCTGGAATCTGAAGGTCTTTATTTAACTACAGGATACATACAACACAGCAGAAACAGCGCAAGCTTCTCTTACAGTACCATGCCAATGTGCCTCCGTGGTAAACTGGGGACCACCACAGCTCTACGATTCAAGTAGTTCATCCTCCATAACAGATACAATGCTTGACCTATTTGCCGAGATTGTCAGTGGACTCAGCACCTAGTGAATTAGGCATGGGGCTGGTGGTCAGGCACTGAGATGGGCAGGAAATGGTTTTCCCTGTTTTATGAAAATTTGAGATTTAAATTTTTTCCCATTCTGCACTGGGACAAACTGAGAGCATTCAAAGATTTTTCAATGAAAAAACCATAGAGAGTGACACTACCCCAGATTAACCCATAGACCAGTATTTAGGGCACTTATCTAGGATGCAGGACACCCAGGTTTGAGTCCCCGCTCTACCTGATTTGGACCTGGATCTCCCACATAGTAGGTGCGTACTTTAACTATTGGTTGCTCTGGGGTGAGTCTCTCTCTCTCTCCCATCCCTCCTCCCACTTACTGGTTTTGACCAGAAATTACATCCTCGACCTGAGAAATATTTTCCTCCAAAAGTTTTGTTAAAACTGGTATGTGTCCATTTTGACAAATCAGAATTGTCCAGTGTACACTGCTTGACCAGCTCTAGTTAGCGGACCATTGTTCAACTCTCAACTTTAACAGCAACACACTGTGACATCATGGGCAAGTCACTAATTTGTTTACACTACAGATACCACATCTATAACTGAAGTATGACTTATCCACCATGTGTGTAAAGTGTTTTGAGCTCTACCAAGGAAAAAATGCTATGTAAGTGCAAAGTATTATTATAACGACTTTTTTTTTTATTATTATTTTTTGCACTGTGGATTATCCAAGTTGTTTCACTTAGGCCACAGATACAGCCAACCGATAATAATGGCTTTTGGTCTCTACCCATCCAGGCAAAGGTGACAGAGATAAAATGGCTACCTCATCATCACTCCCCTCTAAACCATCACCACACCACTCTAAACACTGACTTTAGTGGAAGTTATGCAGTGAACATCCCACACAATGCTTTGAAAATACACCCCCTAGAGTCCTCCTTTTGATCAGTTTCCTGGACTCTTCTCAGAACTAAACTAATTTTTTCCAACAGTTAACATTAACTAATTTACTGTGGAAAGTATCTATGAGCTAACCCTCTCCATGCTCCTCCTTCCAAGAAAAGTTAATGCTCCACCATAGCGGTTTCCAATACTTGTGCCATAGATTGTCAGTTTCCAAGGGCTTGATCTTGTTCTCTGACAGGTAGGTGAGCATCCCTCTGTATCTTATTAAATAAACTGCTCTGCTAAGATGCATGTTTGTGTTTCAGAGAAACATAGGCTTAAGCCCTCGTTCTGGATGATGGGCCTGATTCCACAGTCCTTATTCAGACAAAACTCCTTAGAAATTAAAGGGAATTTTGCCCAGGGAGGAATACGGGATACGCCCGGTGCACATATTAATGGAAATCCTTGCTGAGCCACGTAAAGCTGTAGTGGCTATTTTACCCACAACATCTACAAGAGCGTGGAGGGATGGATTTATGTGGATTGCAGCTACTGAGAATAATCCATTTTGTAAATTCCGCATCTCAAATAGAGAATAAAGTTTAATGAAAAAGTTTTATAGCGTTTAAGGCCAGAAAGGACCATTATGATGATCTAGTCTGACCTCAGTCTATCATTTAAACTATAAGCTCCCAGGAGCAAAGACCCACTGTCCATGTGTTTTCTGCATACTTGTGGTGCTATAATGTATTAAGAAGATCAGATCCCAGTATTAAAGGAGCCTCAGAAAGACTAAGAACACAGAGTCATATGAGGAAGAAAACATCCCAATAGCCTGAGTTTTCAAGAATTCATCAGAATCTCCTTTATGTCACTGCACCGGAATGAAGAGGAACGACTTCGATATATTCCAGGCCAGTTTAATCATTGCCAGTTTTTATAGCCGTGTGCTCCCAGACAGGCATTCTTCTGTTCATGCTGGTTAACTTCTTCCTCACCCTTTTGTTTGTAGCTGAGGGGGTGTGGAGTTACACTAAACCCTATTGGCCAAAAACTGCTCAGTGGAAGACCCAAATGACAGGGAGCATAGGTGGCTCTACACCACCTCTGTGCTTGCCCAATCCTTGGGGCAGGAACGGGCCAGGTCAGCTTTCAGTGTAAATTAGAGCTACCTCAGGGTCCCTTTTAGCCTATGACCAGCTTCAATGGCCCTTCACATGTGACACACTTTCTATGCTGGGTTCATATGGGGCGGGGGCATCCACCATGGCTCTACGCTACTTGATGAATCTTAACAGACTAGGCCACTCCTCAGCTGACCAATTAGGTTAGCTATAAGTCTGCTTGACAACGATGAAGTGGAGCAAAGAAGACTTAGTGGTGACCAGGAGCTAGTCAAATAAAGGGATCTTTAGCTATTCATACTGACAGGTGAGCGAGTTCCTGGAGCATAAATGGACTGTTCTCTCCTCCTGAAGTACCAGCTTTGCTTCATTTCCTGTCTACTTATTAAAAAGTCTAAATGGTAACTGAAGAAAGACTGTCCAGGAAAGAACACGGCCTTCTGAATATATTTTTTCATAAAACAAAATGGTCTTAGAATGGTCTCACAGAAAATGATGAATCTTCTCACTGAGAAGTGATGAAGATCAAGTCACTCGTAATAAACTATAAGAGCTTGGACCATCAGTCCCCCTTTGACTGAATACACTGAGAAAAGCTATAGCAACTCAAGTGTGTTTTAGTTAGGCATGCTCATTTTAGGGCAAAGAAACCCAGTTTGAGTTTTAACCCACCACCGTGAGTGACACAGGTATAAGGACCGGACTGTTCATGAAAATGCCAGTGAACAAGGGTTGCACAGTCAGTCTCACTGGCATCAGCTGGACTACTCATGTAAATAAGTGTTCACTACTGTGAGTAGGGTCAGTCAGGCCTTATGTTGTAGTTTATGCTCTGGCTATGGAATTCTGCAGGTTCTGTGCGGCGACAGTTTTCTACTGCATTTGTAACAGGTGCAGTGTCAATACCAGCCATAACCGAGGGCTGTGTACAAGCAGGTCTGGGTTGAAGATATGCCACTTGGGAAACAGAAGGCAGCGCTACTAACCGCTAGTTGGATGACAGAGCCTCTACTGAGAAGCAGCACAAGTAAACAGTAAGTAAATAAGATGGGCACCAATGCGAGAATCTGAATAGAAAGTTTGTCCAAAGTTTGGACTGATGTAGCAAGAATGCCCTATAAAAAGTCTATTCTCAATTAACTCATCTAGCACACAATGGCTGGACGGAGTGCCCTACCACCGATTGTAGATTATTTACATCAAACACTGAATCACAAAACTGGTTATTTGTGTTAATGGAATGTAACCTACATTGATTACAACCTCTTCCATTGTGATTACTCTTGGTTTGGACTCCTCTTCCACATTTGGGCCTCAGCAGATTGAGAGCCCAGCCCTGCCCAGTTTCAGGGCTCTCACTACATGCACTTGATTGAGAAACTAAATGAAAAATAAATAAATATGGTAGAGCCATTACTATTTTATTTGGATTATTCCAACAGTGCTAGGGTGACAACAGATAAAGAAATTAGGTTAAGAGCTGCTCTAACAGTAGGTGAACATGCATTCATATTTAATCCCTTAATTAGATGGATTTAGCAGACAAGATCAACTCGTTGGAGTCCTCAATAGATACATTTTCTTCTGGAAAGGATAAGCAGCCAGAAAAAGAGAGAGACACACAGAGAGACAATATTTTTGCAATCCAAATTCACTATGTTCCAAGTTCACTATATGGATAGCCAGGAACAACCAGTTGTCCACATATTAGCACTATTATTGTAAGTTCATATCCACCCACAATGAGAAACAGCTCTAGGAAGGTCTAAAGAGTGTTCTCTGAACAATACCTCAGGAAGATGTGTGAATCATCCTATGTGATTTTACTTGAAAAAGTGTCGGTGGGCAGCACGAGGCTGTAAATAAGCACTCCAATGGTCTGTTATTGTTTATCAGCACTCTATATAAGATAGCATTGGAAGTTTGTTTTGTGCTGTTTACTAGGTCTGTTGAGAAGTGCTCAGGTCATTCTGAAAGGAAGACTTCTCTTGGTGCACTGTAAATAATTAGCAGAACTCTCACTAATGTTAACAGCAATTACCATCAAACATCATTGTATACCAATGTATACACACCAGACATTGCAGTGAAGACACAGGGAGGAGTGTAAAGCAGTGGTTCTCAATCTGTGGTCCGTGGACCCCTGGGGGTCTGCAGTCTATGGCTAAGATTTTCAAAGGGATCCAACACCTCAATTCAAATTTTTTTAGGGGTTCACAAATGAAAATAGATTGAGAACCACTGGTGTAAAGAACTCACCTATTGTACATACTAATACACTGGCCTCAGAAAAGTTGAATACTCCTTCAGTCTCTTAATTCAACTGGAAATAATCCATTAGCAAATTCACAGAGCAGATGATGGAGTCTCTTCCTCCATTTCACCATTCTGTTCTCTTTTCTACCCCAAAATAGCATTCAGCAAGACTCCTGAATGAATTAGATACATAATACATTCATTAGGACTGCTGGTATTTTCAAGAAGTATAAGAAGTGTACAAGTTATCCTTGATGCATTGTTTGATGACATGCTAGGAAAGTCTTTCACAATCAATTTTCTTCAAAAATCAGACTTTCATTTTTATAGGATTCAATAAAAATAAGCATACTATGGGACCAAATAAGTTAAAGCCGTCCTCATTCAGTGCACATACACAGCAAAATCTATTGGGTGTAGTAAATCTTTCTCCAAACAGTTTTAGGCCTTTTGGTTTTCTTTTAAGAGCCATATTTAGCCATCCTTAACCAGGCAAAATTCCATTAACTTCAGTGGTAACTTTGGCTGAATAAGGTGTGCTTGATAGCAGCCTAAGAGTTTCATGGTGTTTGTGACACTTATACTCCTAACACAATTTCACTTTCACCTACAGTGATCTTTCTGTAGAATATAAAAGGGTCCCAGTTTTAGCTGTTTCTGCCCTCTCTCTTTGTTGCCTTCCTCCGGGTCTCTTCCCCTCAGCCTTCCTTGAAATACAGATTTATATACTGTATACATACATAAGGTGAGCAGCCTTACAGCTTCAGAGATTCTGGCACAGGGTACAAAGCAATTGCAACAAAAACACTGACATGCAGCTATTTCTTTAAATGGTGGAAGGCAGAGCAGGAGACCCCTGCCAGCCAGGTATGAATGTATAAAGAGAACCCCTTCCAGAAAGAGGACTCACAAATTTCTTGAAAATGGGACCACCTCAGAGATGAAGTTATTCCCTCCCCAACCCCTCCCCAACCTGCTCCAAACTTCAGCAAATCAGTTTTTCCAAGAGTCTCACCCCGCTTCCCTTGAGTATACTGATTTTTCTAAGGAATATTTTGGCAGATCTCAGAACAGTTTTACTCATTCATTTCAGAGTCACAAATAATGGTTCCATTTCACCAGTTAATTATTTCACCAGTTCACAGATGCATGCCTTCTCTGCACATTCAGTTAGGAAAGGTCTAGTGCCCACACAGGGAAGAAGAAAAAAAACCCTGAATATGTTCTCATTTCTTCCCTTCAACCACTTTTGTTTCTTGATTATTAAAAAAAGTGTAACCCAATTTCTTTCAAAGGACTGGGTATGACTTGAATTGAGCCACTGGAGGTCACTGTGACAGTAAAGGAGAATGAGTCAGATTAAAGCAAGACCTCCTATGCAGTAGTCACCCGTCTGAGGTGGCGTGGAAAAGGGAGAGAGAAGAGACTACATCTCCATTCAGACTTTACTGGAACTTAAAAGAACTGGCTGCAGAACCAAGGCTTGGGACGAAGCTCTGTCCACATCAAAAGCTTGAATCCCAACCAGTTTTCCCTCCAAAGAATCTCATACTTTTATCTACTGTATATACTTGTGTGTTTACAGTCTTCAATCTAACTGTGAAGTGTCCTGGCCTGCTCAGAACTGTCTGATTCTATTTCACACTGAATAGAGCTTTTAAAAAAAAAAAAAAAACACCACAAAATTATATTATGCATTACATATATAATATCATCTTGCTTTAAAAATACTGCCTTTTGCAACACAGGGAGGGAAAGCTAAACTCAAATGAAGGCTGCACACGTTTCATCTCTGCTTTAGCTGTCAGGGAGTTTTTTATGCTCCAGTGCTGTACACAGCAAATGGAATTCTTTACTCAAAGATTAATCAAAAATTGGTCACAGTGCTGTTGACTTACTACCCTTAAAGTTTCACAGTTTAAAAATCATATTCACTATATTAATGAGGGTGGGTGGCTAAGGAAGCATCACACCTTTCAAACTTAGAATGGTTGGGGGGGGGTCTATGTTCTACTTTCCCCCCAAAACAGCTGTTGAATCCCATGTCTCTCTCTCCAGTAATGCCTGCTGCCTCTATGACATGGGTCTGCACAGCAAGAAATTGCTTGGCTGGACCCATGGGGGAGGTGGTTTGGAGGTTCATTTTGGATAAGAATCCAAGAAAGTTATACAAGGCTTTTCTGCCCCTTGGAAGACCCCCAACTTGGCCCTGCAACCTTTCCCCCATCGTCTGACATACACAGACCTCCCCACAACCCACCTCACACAGATCTCTATTAACTTCTTAGTCATTGCAGGCTATTTTATAAAAAAGCAAAAACCAAATATTTTCTATTAAATGAAATAAATATAAAGCTATAACACTACGTCTTGCAAATAAGGTTCCTTCAAGAGCAGTTTTCCTTTCTTCCTTGTTTTCTGTACATTTATATGGTTTTACAAAATATATAAGCGTGCATGCACACACATATATGGGGGGGGAAGTGAGAGAAGGGAGGGATATTTAAGGATTCTTTGGTTTTGGACACTGGTGCACAGTTGGGGGAGGTAGGTTATAAACATATAGGTAGATCCAAGAATGAATACTTTAATATTTGCAGATCTCAGGGGTTGCCAACTGCTAGCATTTCAGGGATGCAAATTCACATGCAGCTGGCTCCACACTTTGGAAGGCTGTTTATCTATTGCCAGTTAGGCTGCAGATTTTACATATCCCAGCAGACCAACACATGCATCTTAAACTGACTAGGGAACGTCTCTCCTTATTCTCCAAACTAATTAACTAAAACCACCCAAAATTACTTGGTGCGGGGAGGGAGGAAGGAGATCAACTCCCTTACCAGAAATCCTGACCTTTTACTGAAAGGCAAGTTATCCTTCCCAGGGCCTCAGTCATCCCATAACCTGATAGTTCTGTAACCTGAAGGAAGACGGCAAAGCTGATTAGGCTTAATAAAATCACTGCACAGCCACCCCCCTGTGGGAGGTCTCACCTTCAGAATACTTTCTAGGCGTTTGTGTTAAAGAGCTCATTGCAGCTGGACTTTTTATTTCATTTCATTCTCTCAATGCTATCAAGCAGCTCTAACATTCCCCAGATTGTTTACTGCAAGTCTCACCAGTATGCCGAGTGCCAGTTTAATTTAATTTGTTTTTCCAGTGGCAGCAACAATCTGTGTGGAAAATACAGAGGGGAAGACTCTGGAATCAGCAAATGGTCCACAGCTGCACACCATAATTTCTGCAAGTGAAAGTTTTAATTTAGTCCATCAGAAGAAGAGCTGAAGGATTGGAAGGGAAGAAGAGGTGGAGTAGTGGAAGAAATATAGGGAGAGGAAATATTAAAATCCAAGACAGCTGGAGAATCTTGGAGTCACTATAATTAAGGTCCAACAGGTTACAATTCCTCTGAAAAAGAAGAATGCAGGAACACAGAGCAGCCAATATAGCTTCAAGAGGGATTTCTCAAAGACCCGATGGTAAAATACATTGTACTGGAAATAGAAAAGTATGCATGCCTCCCCCACTTCATACGCAAACCAGAATAGTCAGTCTTTTGTCTGCAGACAAAAAATAAGGTCGGGGTGGGGGGGAAGGAAAGAAGTAGATTCTACAGCCAAAGGAGTTAAGGAGACTAAATAATAAATCAGGTAGAAGGTGAAATTAATTATTCTAAAAATCACTAATATAGTTTAAATCTCTCTTTAATAAGAATGCAAACCAAGCCACTGAAAGATCAAATATAGGAATTTGCGGGGGGAAACAAAGACATAGACCAACTGTTCTATCAGAAGGGAGTAAAGTGAGTTAGCTAATGAACAGGCTGAATCATTAACAATTATATTTTTAAATAAGTAGGATGGTGCCAGATGACTGGGGAAAAGGCAAATTTAGTAATGATCTTCCAAAAGAAGGAAAGAAAAGAAAAATACAAAAACAAGAAAAGCAACACAATCCTAGCAATTCACACCCAGTAAATCTAACTTCAATCCTGAATAAAACAACGGTACAAATACTCAGCGAAAACAGTCTAAGCATTTGGAGGAAAACAATGGAAGCATGAAAAATAAAAAGCCTAGGTTTAATAAATGGGTTCTGGCTAAATATCACCTGATTTCAAAATCTTCTCTTGAAGTGAAACAGCTTTTGTGAAATCTAAAATCTTCTGATTTTAATCGACCCAGTAAGTCAGAGTTAAAGAATAATAGAAGGTTTCCATTATTTTCCTTTATCAATAATCTATTCCTTGTCTTGGGCAATGGTCACTGTCCAGATGGATACTTTTAAATCCATCATTTGCCTTTTATGCCACTATCCATGAGGTGTTGTTGACTCACCTCTGGTCCCTGGCAGAGGTGGATTATTAATTATATGATTATTTATTATTAATTATTATTATGAGACTGCTCTCAAGGTGGAATCATTCTTCCCTCTCCAAGAGGTTCCGGAGAGAATTATATTGGACAATTGCTCACCCTGCCCAACAGCCCTGCCATATGAGATTCCACAGGGTTCCATTTCATCATGTATCTTGGTCAATATGCATGTGAGGCAGCTGGGGATGCTCGCAATACATACTGAGCTGCAATGTCATTGGTATGCGGATGACATCTCTCTTTTTTTTTGTTGCACATATCAGATATGGTTGGTGTTGTCTCTGTGCTTTCCTTGTGATGGCCTAAGAGTGCTGGACAAGATGGACACAATAATTATAATATCATCTAGCTCTCATACAACACTTTTGATCTCAAAGTGCTTTACACAGGAGGTCAGTATTGTTATCCCCACTTTACAGATGGGGAAACAGAGGCACAGAGGTGAAGTGACTTGCCCAAGATCATCCTGAGGTCAATGGCAGAGCTGGGACTAGAATCCAGATTTCCAGTCTAGTGTTCTAACCACTAGTCCATAGCCTCTAGAGGAACTGGTGGGAGTTGTGTCTTAACCTTATGTTGAGCTAGAGCATGCCCATCCTTTGTAAAGAAGTCTGCAAGGGGTTCTTTTATTCTTGCACTTGCTCCTGAGTTCTCAAGTAGGAATGGTGCTTGGGAATATTTTTTCCATGTGCTATTGGTTTGAATATGGTGGACTTTCTGTCTTAGAGATAGACCTCACCAGAGTTGTCCACCCCTTTGCCTTTTCTAGCTTGCATTATTCTAATTAATTCTTCTTGGAGCTTTCTTTGGAGACCACTTTGGGGATTCATTAAGTGTCAAATGCAGCAGCTTGTTTGTTTGGTGATGGTAGCCATATTGAGAACATTACACTTGTGCTCCATATGCTGCACTAGCTACTTGTTTGCTTCTGGGGGGGAAACTGCAGACATTAGCTTTAATTGAAAACCCTATAGGTCAATTCCTATCTATGTATTAAAGACCATCTCCTTTCCTATATCAGACCAACTCACACGCTGGTAGTTGAACTCAGTTGAGGTGCTTTGGTTAACACTCCAGAGATTTGAACACTCAGGGATTGGTGACATGTTATGTGTGGTAGAGGATATTTGACTGAAAACTCCTGACTAGGTGGGCCCACCTAAACCCATGTTTTAGGATCTTTAGGGTGCAGAGCCTGGCCCATCTGTACACTCTGACCTTTACCAGATTGGAGACGGCACTTGCAAGTTTCTTTAATGTGTGGTAGCTGCAATTAATCAGGGGATTCTCGATTTGCTGACAGGCGTTGGCAGTCTGTAATTTGTATTAAGTCTTGTGAACGTACCCAGAGACTTGTGTGATGGGTACACACTTTTAAATACAAATACATAAATAATAAAGACCAAGTATTGCCAGACAAACTTGACTCATTTTTAATTTCATATTTAAAGAAAGCAGTGGATTAAGGGAACACAGTAGATGCAGTGGATCTGACGTCTAGTAAAGCATTTGATACAGTGTTATGAAACCTCACTCACAACATTATTTTAAAATTGATTTGGGTCTGAGTACTGTCACAGACTGGAAACTGGCTGAAGAACAGCAAACAAAAGGGGCAATGATAAAGGCTGTGTTTTTGGGGTGCAGCTGACATGCGAGTTGAGGGTTTTCATGTGTTTTTTAAAGTATCCGTGACTTTTGATATTTGGGGATTTTGCACGTGGGCTGGTAGACGTGATGGTTAAAGGGTTGAACCAATTTCACTGAGCACTTCAACGGCTGCCAAGTTAAACCCGAGACTGCACGGGAGGCTAATAGAGAGCAGGAGCTCAGCAACAACACTGTGGTTAACAAAGGATCAGACCAATGAATTCTCACTGAGAGCTTTAATTCCTCCCTCCCCAAAACATTTGCCATTAGCATGGGTTTACACTGGAGAGCTCTGCTACAGCAATTACTAATGTTGCACTGTTCTGACAGCAAAAGTACCACTCTCTCCCCCTCTCTAGATACATATTTTTAAAAGGACAAATAAAAGATTATCTGGGGTGCAGAACAGCACCTGTGCCAACTGAATTTGCCATCATCATCTCATGACGTTTCCTAAACCTTGCCAGATTTAACCAAAACTACTAGTCATGATAAATGGGAATACAGAAAACAATGGGGAGCCCACTAGTGGGTTGCCAAAGGGGTTGCTCTTGTATTATTTAAACATTCATCATTGATACAGAAAAGGAAGAACCGCATCCAAGTGAGATGCACAGCTGATATTACACTGGGAAGGTATGCAAGCACCGACAAAGACACAGACATAAAGGGTTCTAAAGTCGGAAAGATGGATGGAAAACAACAAAAATGAGATTTTGATACATCTGGGGAAAAAATCTGGAAATACAGATGTTCAGTGCAAGCTGGCTACCCGGACAGCAGCAATGCCAGAAGAGTCCTGGGAATGACAACATACAAAATTAGATCTAAGTTAGATATCTGACATGGCAGCAAGAAACTAATGCTGTTTTAGGTGACATGTGATGCCATTGCACAACACTATATATATTAGATTGCAATACCAGGCTCATTTCTGAGAGACCTCATTACCAGAAAATTACTGACAAATATAGGCGTAAAAAGAAGAACAAGAACTATTATGGGAGGGATACCATCAATATGAACTCTAGTTCATTTTTATAAGTGAACTGCAGGTAGTTTCAGGCATAACACCTGTTACTGAGTCACCCTGCCAATTCATGTGGTTTAACAACTTTATCCCATTTTTTTTTAAAGTGTTTCTCTCTCTCCCCATTGACTGTGTGGGTCATTCACACAATCAACTGGGGAAAAGTGGCTGACTACAGAGAGGAAACAGTGAAGCTAACTTTACACAAAGTGCTGCTATAGGTACAAAGTAAACAAATTGAAAAAGTAGAAAAAAAAGATTAGTTACTATGATCTTAGGTGTTTCTTGCAGCAACAGTAGGTAAAAAGCTTTTAGACAGAAGCATGGATTTTTAAGATTGTTGCCTTTTAAGAGCCTTGACTAACGGGCAGTGATCAAACATCTTCCTTATCCGAATCCCTCCTTAAAATGCGCTTAATTCAGTTACAGACAAGTTTTCAAGAGGGATACTGATTTTGCTTGCCTCCATTGTTAGGTGCACAGTTTAATACTCCCAGTACCCTATGTCTCCAGCTGAAGCCAATGGGATCTCCAGGTCCTCAACATCACTGAAAAATAGCCTTCTGTGTTTCAAATTGTGCATCCAAGTAAACATTTACCTTAACAAACCCAAACAAAAATGCCCCCTTTCCTCCACCAAATCTCCCCCCCCCCCACACACACACACTTCAGAATAGTTCCTGGGTTAGTGTTTTTGTTGTGTGGTTGCTGGTGAGTATTTGCTTCAGGTTTGGGGGCTGTCTGTAAGCGAGGACTGGCCTGTCTCCCAAGATCTGAGAGAGTGAGGGATCGGCCTTCAGGATAGGTTGTAGACCTCTGATGATGTGCTGGAGAGGTTTTAGTTGGGGGCTTAAGGTGACGGCTAGTGGCATTCTGTTACTTTCTTTGTTGGGAACCTATCCTTGCAACAAAGCCCGTTGCCAACTCTTTCCACATATCTATTCAAGGGACACCATCATAGGACCTAATCACATCAGCCACACCATCAGGGGCTCATTCACCTGCACATCTACCAATGTGATATATGCCATCATGTGCCATCAATGCCCCTCTGCCATGTACATTGGCCAAACCAGACAGTCTCTATGCAAAAGAATAAATGGACACAAATATGACATCAGGAATCATAACATTCAAAAACCAGTAGAGAACACTTCAGTCTCTCTGGTCACTCAATAAACAGACCTAAAAGTGGCAATTCTTCAACAACAAAAACTTCAAAAACAGACTCCAACGAGAAACTGGAGAACTGGAATTAATTTGCAAACTGGATACCATTAAATTAGGCTTGAATAAAGTCTGGGAGTGGCTGGGTCATTACATAAACTGAAAACTATTTCCCCATGCTAAGTTTTCCCCTTCTGTTACTCACACCTTCTTGTCTATTGTTTGAAATGAGCCATCCTGATTATCACTACAAAAGTTTTTTTTCCTCCTGCTGATAATAGCCCACTTTAATTGATTAGTCTCTTAGAGTTGGTATGGCAACCCCCATCTTTTCATGTTCTCTGTATAGATAGATAGATAGATAGATAGATAGATCTTCCTACTGTATGTTCCACTCTATGCATCTGATGAAGTGGGTTTTAGCCCACGAAAGCTTATGCCCAAATAAATTTGTTAGTCTCTAAGGTGACACAAGTACTCCTCGTTCTTTTTGCGGATACAGACTAGCACGGCTACCACTCGGAAACCTGTACTCATATATAATAAACCTGTTTGAAACAATTCGGCCTGAGGCAGATTCCCAGCATGGAAAATGGTTAAAGACTGGCAAAGTTATAAGCAACTGAAAACAGGGTCTTATAATAAAAAGTGCTGGCATTCCTGCCTGTACTACATAAAGATAAAGGTGAAGTGGTGTGTTCCAACACGCTCTACTGCAGTAGATGTCTGGTGACCAACTTCCTTTTATCTCTAGAGCCAGCACAAGCAGAGATGTAGCTTTCTAATGAAGTAATCACATAGCCGTAAGACATCCTATACTGAGATATTAGGAGTATTGCCAACTCCAAATGTTCAAAAATTGTGGGTCAGGACCCCCCTCAGAATCATGAGATTTAAAACACAGCAGCAAGCTACATTGTGTGTTTTATATTTGGCAACAGCAAAGGGGACAAATGCCCAGTCTTGCCAAAAAACATTGGGACATGCAGAACAGGGCTTAAAAAGGGGAGTGTCCTGGCCAAAATGGGACATATGATCACCCTAGCACAAACGCACAGGGATGGCAACAGCTGCGTAGCAATCCCCTGTAGCACCAGAGTCCACTCAAGACAATCTGTGACCTTAGGCCTAGTTTGCTTACAGCTAGAGCGGCCCACTGTGTATCCCTGCTGCAGGGTAGATGGTTCCTCTGCCCCGAATAACCTCGGGCAGCCTGAGGGTCACTATGCAGCCAGGATCCCTCGGACCAGCCACAAGAGATAGGAACTGCCGGTGCCCAGGAGCAGCTGTGGGAAATCACAGGAGATGAAAGCAGGACTCACTCCCTGCTCTTGCATGGGCAGGAGCAGCTGCTGTGCAGGGTGACATGCATCACTAGTTGCTCTGAGCCAGGACATGTCATGCAGGGGATACCCACGGACCCTCCCATCCACCAGAGGGTTGACAGCCCTGGAACTCCTTCACCCAGCTAGGGTGGGACAGCTGCAGGGACCCCCAGCGGAGCCAGGCAGCGAACCAGGGACCGCTAGCCAGACCCAGGAGAGGGGCGCTCTGTGCACCGGTCCCTTGTGACCCTACTGGAGGGCCTAACCCCTGGGTACCTCACCAGACCAGTCACAATCTGGAGACCTTCCAGAGCAGCCCTGTGGACTGAGACCCCTTTGTCAGAGTGGGGGACTCACAACCGGGAATCCCTCAGAGAAGGTTCCGCTGGGGGACCAAGGAGCAGGAGCCGGTCTGGTGCAGATCCCTGGCTCCGCTGCTCCGGGGCAGCCACACCTCCTCATCCCATTGGGGGCACCAACCACCCACAGCAACACCCTCTGCCCCAGCAGCTGCACCAGTGCCAGCCAGAGCCCCATGCCAAGCGCCCACGGTTGTGCTGGACCAACCCACAGGATAGCTACCTGGAGGAGCAGCAGGGGGGCAGCGGCAGGGACAGAGGCTGCTCAAGACAATCTGCTGCCCTAGGCAAAAACTTTACCATGCCACTGAAGTCTGCTGCTGTGTTTGCCTATAGTTCAAGCGGCCCCTGTATGGTGCCTGGGTCATCACATGACTACTGGGAGCGCTGCTAGCATAGCACCTGAGTCCTGCTCTGCGTGCTGGGCCCTCAACATGGCAGCTGAGCCTCCTGCTCCTCTTGGTGCTGGGGTCGGAGAAGTGAACGGGATGGACGGACCTGAGGCTCACCGGCAGGGAGGGGCAAGGAGCAGGAACTAGGGTGGGGGAGGCATGGACTCCTGGGAGGAGATAGTAGGTGGGCTTCCTCGACAGCGGAGGCTCCTGGGAGAGAGTGGGTGTAGGTGCTCATGGTGGGGGGGGGAGAGCAAGGCAGAGGGGCTCCCTGGAGGGCTGAGGGGGGCACCTCGGAGGAGGTGGGCATAGAGGTTCCAGTGATAGTAAGAAGCAAAGAGATTTTTAACCACCCCCAGACCCCACCTGCCCCACTATCTGTGTATGAGGGCAGCTGAGGGTGGGGAAGTGGCTGGTTTTTCTGCATCTCAGAGGTGGCAGCCCTGTGTGAAAGCCCTTTACAGCCTTCTTTTCTGTTCGGCTTGGTTTGGGCTTGGTTTCAAGCACAAGGTTATTTTTTGATGAAAATAAATAAATATCAACCCTGTGCCGGTATCAACACAAATATTTTCATCTATGGTCCCCATCTGGGATGTCCCTGTTCCATGCCCCTCCCCCACTTCAAATGGCATTCCACAGCCCCTGCATCTGCCCCGGGCTCCTACCAATCCTTCTGCCCTCTGCGACAGCAGACAGACATCTTGGAACTGGGAGCCCTGTTTTGAATGGAACTGCAATCTCCCATATCTGATGTGATTAACAGGAAAACCTCTTCCTTGTTCTGTTTCAGCATTTAAAACATGAATAAGCCTTCTTCTATATTCATTCCCATTTTAATTGCACACACCCACACACAAGTTAATTTCTCTCTTTTTGGTGAGCCTCCTTTTTTCAGTCCAAGAACTTGAAGGGTTATGGGATATGAAAACACTCCTTTGTCTAGCTGCAGTGTATTTAAGCAGTAGTGATGACAGCATAACAAAGGAGTCTCTTGTGCTTTTATAGAGCAGAACCAAAAGGAGAATAATTATAAAAGCTAAGTCATCTCACATAGCACTTTACATTCGGGGATCTCAAAGTGCTTCACAAACAGCTGATTCAGCTTCACACCACCACATGAGAAGTAGATTGGTATTATAATCCCTATTTTACAGATGAGACAACTGAGGCCCAGAGCTGTGAAGTAATTTGTCTGAAGTCAGTGTCTGAGCTGGGACTAGAAATCAAATCTCTGAACTGTCAGGCATTTAAAGGAAAATAAATTAGAAGAATCTGCAGAGTTAAACCACTTCCATTCCAGGTAGGAGCCCTCTTGAATTGGGTTAATTTTTAATCCTAATATTGTTGACATCATCCTTGGCAGAAAACTATATATAGGTTTAAAATTATTTTCCCTGACTCCCCACCAACAACACACAGACAGAACCCAATTGCCCATAGGAATTCCACAGTGCCATCTGCTGCAAAGTCGTATCATCGCTGATGCTAACATCTTTCTTCAGCTTCCAATTAAGATAACTAGATGTTCTTGTTTGTCCTTGTTCTTTTGCTCGTACTCCTGACATTCCAAGCAATTTCTCCAGGTTTCCTTTGTGCTGCAGATGTGGTCCTACAGTTCCTCTGTTAGCTTCATTATACTGAATATTTCCAACCTCAATGCTACCATTCTATTTTTGGGGGGGAAGGGGTGGGGAGGAAAGGAATGTCATAGGACCGTGTTGGTTTTTGAGGCACAGGTATCCCCATTGCCTGATCACAGAAACTGCCCATGTTGGTCATTCATTGGCTAGAGAGTAAGGAGAGAAACTCAGATCACACAGGGCACTAATATTCTCCGTGGTAGAGCCCAAATACGCTGTCTGCAGCTCTTGCTGTCCTTGGATGTAAGAGATCAAGATGGAGAATCGTACTGAAAGCATTAGAGCAGAGCCTAAATTGACTGACATTCCAGCATGACCTGGCACAGCTAAATATTTAGCAAAAACCAAAGTAGCCAAAGATCACAGGAGTGTGTGTCTTGTTTCTTCCTACATCGCGAGCTGTTCTTTTAGGGTGAAATTCAGAAGCCCAGCACAAGGGCTTAAGTGGGGCATCGTCCTTGGAATGGCACAGGAATGGGCCAGAGGCCCAGGAGTGAATTTTAACCTTTAATTTTTATTTTGGAGCAACTTTATCAGTGTCAGTCAAAAGATGCATCAGCGCACAGAAAGAAATGTTAGTTCTATTACTTAGCAGAACTCTAGCAATTTAAACCAATTTAAACTAATTTAACCACAATAGATCCCTCTGCAGTATCTCAGCACCCAGTTAACTTTCATATGTTAGCATCAGCTCGTATAAAAATAATATGCTAGCAGAAAATGAACAAGAGACATCAAACCCCAGTGCACTGAAGCTACTATTACATTCTGCATGATTCCCAAATGAAGGCAAGTTTGATGGTTTCATTCCTGAGCCACGTGGAAGTTTGTCCACCTCCCCGCCCCCCTCCCCAAAGTGACAAGACTTGTGACCTCAGATCAAGAGATGCCCCAGCTGTGGAACAGCAGGATCATGGGGTAAGTCAGCACTGAGGTGCATTGATCAGGCTGTGTGAAGCTTACGTAGTGTCGGCCCACAGTACAGCCAGAGTTATCAGTCAGGAGATGTTCCAATACCTTGGTGATGGGTGTGGTATAAAAAAACTAATCAGAAGAGAAAAAACTGTAGGCAGAGTTTGCCCTACATCCCACATGCACCAAAATGACCAAACATGACATACCTTATACTAGTACCACAGTGCTAAATGGCTTCTAAAAGGGGCTCAAGTGAAATATAATTAATAATTACTTTATGATTCTCATCACACAGGATTTTTGAAGTCCCCTTGAGGAGTTCATGGTGCAGCTCCATAGCTTGCTCTAGTTGACTGAAAGACCCACTCTCCCCCACACTCAACAGAACAGTATGACTTTTCAGAGGATTGGGGGCTCCCTTCCTACGCAGGAACTGTCCCCCTGGTGTTGGGGCCATGAAATCTGGTCAATTTACAGTTACCTGATTCGTTCGAAGCCAAGCAGTTCTGACAAGCGCAGTAATTACAAGAATGTAATGTTCATTTCTGCACAAGGCACGGTGTCTGCATGTCTGGGAAGGGCCCAAGATGCTTACAGCATTTATATTTTCCATGCTGTGGTGAATTTGGAACCTTTACACAGCTTAAGACAGAATAAATTTTACTCCAGCACAAATCTCTTGATCATTTCTCCTTCAAATGTGGGAAAACAGCACTGAGAATGTGGAAAGTGTAGAGCACATCATAAATCCATGGACACAGGAACTCAGAAAGCTGTATAAGGCACATAAGGTCTACTATAAAGGAAGCACTGTGCTTTAATATTATTTTCTGTTTAAAATCTACATGTGTGGTTTGGGACAAAGGCCTTTTAGTGTGAAAGAAAGAAGGTTCAGTGTTCCCCCCACCACCACCCTGAAGAGAGGTGCGTCTCTGGAGAGACAGTAGAGAGATGTGCTCTGGCCTCCAGTGTACAACACCAAGAGAAACAACACAGGAAAACTTGGTGACTTTCAACCAGATAAAATGCGAGGGACAGCCAAGCACCCAGGACATGGCATGCGTCCAATTAATCAACAGGTGTTGTTTATCCACAGGGAGGGATTAGAATGCTGGACCTTAAATTGCTTCGTTTCTTTACATGCTACCTAACCCTGAAGGGCGGTTGCCTTATATTTACATCTAATAGAGCATGTTTATCTATAAAGGAATAGAAACATTATATAACCCTGAATTATGGATCCTCTGCTTTGGCCCTGCCAGACCAGTACGCCATTCTTCCCTCCTATGTCTCCTTTCCCCTTCAGCTCTATCACAAGAGATTCTTTCCCAGGAAGTCAGTGTAAACCCAGCAGGCCCTCCCTTTAGCTGCCTTTATGTCAGCAGTAGCACCGCAGTCTGAGTATCCCTACTATTGCTTTTGAAAATGGATCCCTGTCATTAAAGGAACCCACTGCCCAGCTAATATTTTTGTTTGAAGACAAGATGAGAGATGGCATGTTAGAGCACCTAACCCTCAGTACTTCAAACATTTTATTTTCTTCTTGTTTCTTGTGACACCCAGCTTCAATTCTGTGAACTACCACAGATTTGACCTTGTGTGACCTTGTACAAGTAACTTAGCTTCTCTGTTCCTCAATTCCCGCTCTTTAAAATGGGGATAATAGCACTGCCCTACCTCATGGGAATGTTGTAAGGATAAATACATTAAAGATTGTGAGGCACTCAGATACTATAGAGAGGAGGGCCATATAAGTACCTAAGACAGCTAGAACTCATCATGGGCTGAAAGACCAAAGACAAGGGACAAATACACATAGTTTAGAAAATTTAAAACAAGGTAGGTCAAAGGCAGCCAATCCCCCAAACCAACTGGCCTCACAAATGCTGCTGGTAATCTGGTATTTTTCTATAATTTATGTATAAACATGCTAAATGAAATGTAAGCATAAGATGTCTCTTATTATTCATGTTCTAAGTCAGGGGTTCTCAAACTGGGGGTCGAGACCCCTCAGGGAGTTGCGAGGTTATTACATGGGGGGTCATGAGCGGTCAGTCTCCACCCTAAATCCCGCTTTGCCTCCAGCATTTATAATGGTGTTAAATATATAAAGAAGTATTTTTAACGTATAAGGGGGGTCGCAATCAGAAGCTTGCTGTGTGAAAGGGGTCACTAGTACAAAAGTCTGAGAATCCCTGTTCTAAGTGGTTATTCCTGCAAGCAAATTTATTCTCAGAGACTTCCATAGCTTGAAGCTATTCTCACAACCATTAGCTAAGGCAAACTTGCAAAAGTCAACTCTCCTACTTGTTCAGTTAAGTAATATATGGATAGCCAAGTAGAATATTTGGATTTTTCATTAATCTCACACACGTTATGGCCCAAATTCTGTTCTCATTACACCAACATAAGTCTAGAGTACTCCCGGTAATGTGAGTGGACTTCTACCAGCTTGCAATTGTGTTAGCCAAAACTGTGTTAGAGATTGTTTCTCTCAGCAGGTTTGTAGGATGTTTCGCTCACAAATGTGCCCTGGGATTTTTCTTTTTCCATTTGAGAATCAAAAAATGGTTAATGGAACAGTTATAATCATAATGTGGAAAGACCAAATTTGAAGGTTTGGGGAGTTAGGGAGTCGGGTGATGGAATGACCTGAGATGTCAGCTCATTGTAGTGCGCACGCCAAAAAAAAAGAGTCTATACCAAGAAATTTTTCCTAATTTCTTTGAAAGAATCAGCTTTCACATTTGAGGCATTTTATCACCATTTCTATGAATTTCACCCTAACTTTTGTTGCATTTTCCTAGCAAAAATTGCTTTTTGCTCATACAAGGAAGTATTTTTAAAAAGGTACTCCTACAATAGATTTTCCTCACCCATATACGCAATAAAAAGGGAAATTTTATCATGAGTTTCTAGACCCACAAAAACATGCTGTACATATATTTATTTGTAAAATTTTAGGGGCAGCAATGTCTGCCTGGAGACGTTGTGCTTAGTTTCAATGAATTTCATAAGTTATCTTCTATTCTGTTAATTCTAGAGATCTTTGTGTCATTAGATAAAGCTGATGTTTGCTCATGACAAAAACATGCTGAACTACAATGGGAAAACGTGCTTTTCTGTATCTTTCACAAGACTAAAACTAATTATGGATGAAATGCAGAGAGGTTGAATAAGCCTGTTCTTTTGGTCTTTATACAGATGTTCTGAGACAGGAATGGAGTGGGGGATGGTCCAGCTGCAGACCACAGAGCTGCAATGCAACCTCTATGTGGCTGCTGCTCCAGCATATGGGCAGAAGTAGAAAAGCTATTACATCTTAGTGCCCCACAAGCAGGGGTTCCCAGCAACTGAATGCATTTAGGGACAAATCCAGCAAACCTTCTCCCAACCTGATGTCTGTGCTCTCTTTCACACCTGATTATGTTAAGGTTTTATGTCACCACCCATTACCTGAGCACTTTCCTTGTGAAATCAGTAGCAATGAAGTCCCAAATGGACTTTCTGGGAAACTATTAGGATAATCCCAATACATGTGGGCCCCAATACATGTGGGGCTTCCTCAGCCGGTCACCATAGGTGAGCTGTCTGCAGAAAATTGAATATCACCTCAACTGAAAAAAACATTTTGCACAGTTCTAAATGAGTCATTGTCCTTCTTGCTAGCTTTTGTCAGCAGCACTGGCTCTTTTCTTCGGCAACCGTACGTTTGTTGGGTAGAGAAAGACCTAGAAAGGCATGGGCTCAATCCCAAACTTCCCCAAGTCATTGTAATAGGACTCTGAAGAGGCAGCACATCAGTAGTTTGGATAGAAGAAGAAAAAAGAGCTTTATAGATTACTTTGGAAATCTGATTGGAAAGGCCTTGAAGAATTCTTAGATGAACTCTTGGAACAAGACATCCACCTACAGGCTATACAATAATTGTGGTGCAGATTATCCAGGCAAGAAAATAGCTTAATTAGAGCCTTATGGAGTTTGAAGCACCCAGGACATAAGTTCTGAGGCAAAAGTCCCCTTGCTTCTATGACAAACCAGCACAAGACTCCGTGGCAAATAAGAATGTTCACAATACTATCAGAGGCATCAAAAATATTCTAAAATGTGAGGTTTTACTGCATTACAAGGAAGATGACAATTAATAGCGCACACTAATGAGATACAATGTTATGTGGCTGCCTAGCTTTCAGTAGGCACCATAATTCTGTGTTAGCGCCACAAGTTTCAGAAATCAAGGGATTTTACTGAAGAATTTAGGTCCATTATGCAATCTAGGAAAAAGCTCTTTAAACAGAAGAAAAAATTCCTCTGGTTGCTGGAGGTCTAAGTAAGTGGGCTGAGGGCCAGATCCAAAGCCTACCGGAATCAACTGAAAGATTCCCATTGATTTCAACGAACTTTGTATCTAGCCCTAAAAGTATAAACTAGAGGTGATATTGTATTTAGAGTCAAAGGCATTGTAATGAACCACAACATAATGGTTTGTTGTGTATTCTGTGACGTTAGAGTGCATATTATGGAGATTTTACGACTAGGGCCATCTTATTTGTAACAGAAATCCTGTCCCTAGGAGAGGTGGAGGATGACTGATTTAATAACAATAATGTTTCCAATCTGAACTCGGTTATGCTTATCAGTTTGTACACACAATAGATTCTACTTGCTGAATTACCCATAAAACTCTCAAAACTAAGTGTTTTCTTATTCAAACTGTTACCAGGTTATCAGAATCCACAGTTCCCTGTGTTCTTCCAAGGAACACTGAAAGGGCTCAGACAGCTGTACAAAACAGGAGACATGAGAAAGTAGCATGATCCACTGTGAAAGGATCTATTTCCCCCCTTAGAGATATTGGATTTGTTTTACATTCTCTGACCCCAGTAAGTCCCAAATGGAAAAGAACTGTGTGTTACATACAGAATCAAGTGCTTTATCTGATAACAATGCATTGACAGTATGTACTGAGCTACAGAAACACTTCTGTGGACTTCGTCATCACAGTGAAGGTTAAGTACTTATTGTCACTAGAATAATTCTACTTTTTACAGATTCCAACTCTAGCCAGAATCTTGCCATAAACATTCATTTAGGCAGCCCCCTCTTTGGCTTGCTACATCAGCATGAACCCCACATGTGAATCCTCGAAAGAGTGAATTTTCAAATTCAGACAAGTGCCTAGAAGTAAAACCTCCATCTTGCAAGGACAGAGCGAGTTTTAATAGGTATTTTAATGCCAAAGTATGTCAGTCAAATTATTATTGGCTCTAGCTGCACTCTCACAAGCTGTTAAATTCTTTACCTGCAGCAGAGCGGCACTCTAAAAGGTGTAAAATTCTTTTCTGCCTTTGAAAACACCAAAGAAAATCAAAGAAATCACTTCCAATCTGATCCTCACAACCGAAACCCCCTTGAGCTACATAAGCGAAGGGCAAACCCACAGGCCCCAATGGGAACTGGCTTTTGAAAAATAAGAGCTGGTCCACAGAGCCAAAGTGGTCATCAGTTAAAATCAATTCCATTATAATATCTAAGTCCTGACTGAAATTGAAATAGATCTCTCTCTCTCACACACACAGTGGGAAAAAGCATAAACATATTTAGAATTGAAGTTAGATTCTCATAATAGTCTCATTATAAGTCAAATTTTTTAAAATCACCCACTGCCCTAAAAGAAAAAAAATCCCCTGAAATTTCATATGCTACAGCTACTCCCAGGATAGATATTTTCTAGAAAGTTTACTAGAAATGTGAAAAGAAGTTTCAAGATTATGTTTTGAAACGTAATTTATCCTTTACTGTAAGATTTCATAACTCCTTTTTTAAAAAAAAACCAAAGAGTCCTTGTGGCACCTTAGAGACTAAAATTTATTTGGGCATAAGCTTTCGTGGGCTAAAACCCACTTCATTAGATGCATGGAGTGGAAAATACAGTAGGCAGGTATAAATACACAGCACATGAATAGATGGGAGTTGCCTTACCAAGTGTGGGGGTCAGTGCTAAAGAGCCAATTCAATTAAGGTGGAAGTGGGCTATTCTCAACAGTTGATGAGAAGGGGTGAATACCAAGGGAGGAAAAATCACTTTTGTAGTGCTAATGAGGCCATTGCAATCAAGGTGGCCCATTTCAAACAGTTGACAAGAAGGTGTGAGCATCAGCAGGGGGAAATTAGTTTTTGTAGTGACCCATTCACTCCCAGTCTTTATTCAGGCCTAATTTGATGGTGTCCAGTTTGCAAATTAATTCCAGTTCTCCAGTTTCTCGTTGGAGACTGTGTCTGAAGTTTTTTTGTTGAAGAATTGCCACTTTTAGGTCTGTTATTGAGTGTCCAGGGAGGTTGAAGTGTTCTCCTAGTAGTTTTTGAATGTTATAATTCTTGATGTCTGATTTGGGTCCATTTATTCTTTTGTGTAGAGACTGTCCGGTTTGGCCAATGTACATGGCAGAGGGGCATTGCTGGCACATGATGGCATATATCACATTGGTAGATGTGCAGGTGAATGAGCCTCTGATGGTGTGGCTGATGTGATTAGGTCCTATGATGGTGTCCCGTGAATAGATATGTGGACAGAGTTGGCAACGGGGTCTGTTGCAGGGATTGGTTCCTGGGTTAGTATTTCTGTTGTGCGGTGTGTAGTTGCTGGTGAGTATTTGCTTCAGGTTGGGGGGCTGTCTGTAAGTGAGGACTGGTCTGTCTCCCAAGGTCTGTGAGAGTGAGGGATCATCTTTCAGAATAGGTTGTAGATCCTTGATGATGCGCTGGAGAGGTTTTAGTTGGGGTCTGTAGGTGACAGCTAGTGGCGTTCTGTTACTTTCTTTGTTGGGCCTGTCCTGTAGTAGGTGACTTCTGGGTACCCTTCTGGCTCTGTCAATGTGTTTCTTCACTTCACCAGGTGGGTATTGTAGTTTTAAGAACACTTGATAGAGATCCTATAGATGTTTGTGTCTGTCTGAGGGATTGGAGCAAATACGGTTGTAACTTAGAGCTTGGCTGTAGACAATGGATCATGTGATGTGGTCTGGATGAAAGCTGGAGGCATGTAGGTAAGTATAGCGGTCAGTAGGTTTCCGGTATAGGGTGGTGTTTATGTGACCATCGCTTATTTGCACCGTAGTGTCTAGGAAGTGGATCTCTTGGGTGGACTGGTCCAGACTGAGGTTGATGGTGGGGTGGAAATTGTTGAAATCCAGGTAGAATTCCTCAAGGACCTCCTTCCCATGGAACGAGAGCTGAGGGAGCATTGTTCTAAGTCAGCCATAAAAATGTTGCCATACTATGGGGCCATGCGGGTACCCATAGCAGTCCCGCTGACTTGAAGGTATAAATTGTCCCCAAATCTGAAATAGTTGTGGGTGAGGACAAAGTCCAGCCACCAGGCTTGCCGTGACAGTATCGGGGATACTGTTCCTGAGGCTTGTAGTCCATCTTTGAGTGGAATGTTGGTGTAGAGAGGGGATCCATAGTATCAGAGGGGTAGCTGTGTTAGTCTGGATCTGTAGAAGCGACAAAGGGTCCTATGGCACCTTATAGACTAAACAGAGGTATTGGAGCATAAGCTTTCGTGGGTGAATACTCACTTCTTCCGAAGAAGTGGGTATTCACCCACGAAAGCTTATGCTCCAATACCTCTGTTAGTGTATAAGGTGCCATAGGACCCTTTGTCGCTTCTACAGATCCAGAGTGGCTAAGATGGTGTTTTCTGGAAGATCACCAATGTATTCCACTCAGGACATCAGTGGTGTCTCGAAGATAGCCGGGAGCACTGGGAGTGTAGGGCCTGAGGAGAGAGTCCACATAGCCGGACAATCCTGCTGTGAGGGCGCCAATGCCTGAGATGATGCAGCGTCCAGGATTCCCAGGTTTTTGGATCTTGGGTAGCAGATAGAATATCCCTGGTCAGGGCTCTAGGGGTGTGTCTGTTTGCATATGTTCCTGTGCTTCTTCAGGGAGTTTCTTGAGCAGATGGTGTAGTTTCTTTTGGTAACCCTCAGCAGGATCAGAGGGTAATGGCCTGTAGAATGTGGTGTCAGAGAGTTGCCTAGCAGCCTCTCGTTCATACTTCAATCTATTCATGATGACTACAGCACCTCCTTTGTCAGCCTTTTTTATTAGAATGTCAAAGTTGTTCCAGAGGCTGTGGATGGCGTTGTGTTCTGCACGGCTGAGGTTATGGGGCAAGTGATGCTGCTTTTCCACAATTTCAGCCCGTGCACGTTGCTGGAAGCACTCTTTGTAGAAGTCCAGTCTGTTGTTTCAACCATCAGGAGGAGTCCACGCAGAATCCTTCTTTTTGTAGCATTGGTAGGAAGGTTTCTGTGGGTTAGTGTGCTGTTCAGTGGTGTGTTGGAAATATTCCTTGAGTTGGAGACATCGAAAGTAGGATTCTAGGTCACCGTAGAACTGTATCATGTTTGTGGGGGTGGTGGGGCAGAAGGAGAGGCCCCGAGATCGGACAGTCTCTTATGCCGGGCTAAGAGTATACCTGGATAGATTAACAATATTGTTGGGTGAGTTAAGGGAACCACTGTTGTGGCCCCTTGTGGCATGTAGGAGTTTAGATAGTTTAGTGTCCTTTTTCCTCATAGAGAAGCAAAGTGTGTGTTGTAAATGGCTTGTCTAGTTTTTGTAAAGTCCAGCCACGAGGAAGTTTGTGTGGAAGGTTGGTTTTTTATGAGAGTATCCAGCTCTGAGAGCTTATTCTTGATCTTCCCTGGTTTTCTGTATAGGTGTTGATCAGGTGGTTCCGCAGTTTCTTTGAGAGTGTGTGGCACAATCTCTTACCATAGTCTGTGGTATGTTGATTGTAATGGATTTTTTACCTTCAGTACTTTTGGTATGATGTCCATCTGTTTGCTTTTGGAAAGGAAGATGATGTCTAGCTGTATCTGAGCGAGTTTTTTCATGAAGTTGATGGATTTCCACTGTATACGGCTAAATTCAGCGCCTTTCATGGTGACACGTTTCAGAGTGGTAGCTGTGTCAATCTGTAGCAGCAAAAACAACGAGGAGTCCTTGTGGCACCTTAGAGACTAACAAATTTATTTGGGCATAAGCGTTCGTGGGCTAAAACCTACTTCATCAGATGCATGGAGTGGAAAATACAGTAGGCAGGTATAAACCCCAAATTTGTTTGGTTGGCCTTGCAGAGATGGGCCTTACCGATATCAGAAGGGGTTGTGAAGAGAATTAGAGAGATATATGATGCATATTAAGATAAGAAAAGCCTAGTTTGTTTGATTGCCAACAAAAATAAAGCGGAGCAAGGATATAAATAGAAAGCAAAAAGCGGTCGAGAAAGGAGCCCTGAGGGGCAAAAGAAAATGTTCTCCTTCCCCAAGGGAGAGGAGACCCTCATATGGGCTTGCTAAAAGTGGGCAAGAGGGAAGTCCCTCTTTACTGGGCCTCATAAGATTTGTCACCTTGTAAGATCCTTCCTGTAGACCTTGCAAACCCACCCAATTTAAACTTTGGATGTTCATTCAAAAAAAACAAGCAAAGGTCACAAACAGAGAGCTTTTTTTTAAAAAAAAAAAAGTAAAGGCTGCAAGTGGGTTCCAGAGAACACCCAAAAGCAATCTTAGAATTTTCTAAAAAAAAATTGTATGCCATAAAAAAAAAAAAAAGACAAAACACCTCCACACATTTTAGGCCCGATCTCTCCCACACCAAGATCCGCTCAGATGGATCCCAGCTCCCATGTAGGTGCAGTGCAGTGGCTGACAAGTAACTAGTTACAGCTCCAGCCTCAACCCAAATCCTTAACGCTGCTCTGAGCTATGCCAGCCAGCAATGATCCCCATGGGTTCCTCCACCAGTTGAGAACTGCCAGAGCACAGCTTCCCTTCAGTCACACCTCTCCCATCTCCAGCACGTCCCCTGCACTGGGCCAGCAAAGGAGTTAGCTATGTGCACGTTACACCAACCAACAGCTCCCTTCTTCCAGGGAACTTCTCAGCTGGCTGGATGTGGTCAATATCCACCCCCTTTGCCTTACATGAGCAGCCATGTCAAAGGGGCTCATCAGAGAAACAGAATCTGGCCCAGAATGTCTGGAAATGAACATCTAAAGGGATCCAGCCAGTTCCTCACTACCATATAATCCTTTGTCACTCCGTTATAACACTGGTGATGGATTCCGCCCCCCACCCAATAGATTCTCCTTCAACACGATCTCCTTTGGAAGATTGTTCCATAGCCAGATCCCCCACACCTTGGGATCTGCATTGTCCCAGAGCTGGTGCCGTAATTCACAGAACAAAATGTGATTTTTGATGTAGCTGGGGCTTGATCCATTAACTGCTTTGAAAATTAGGACTAAGGCCTTAAACTGGTATTGGAAGTTGACTGGGAGACTTGTGGAGAGACTTGGGCACAGGCCTGAAGTGCTCACAGCAGCCTGAGCCATGGAGCAGGAGAGCAGCCGCACACTGTACCAGTTGGAGTCAGCGGATTATCTCCACATTCTGCTTCAGTCATAAATGAGTTACAGTAATCCATCCTGGCGGTGACAAATCATGGATTACTGTGGGCAGGTCCTCATCATGGAGGAAGGGACAAAGTTGCCTAGCAAGAAGTGGAAAAAACACATTTTTGGAAAATTATGCTATGTGGTCAGCCAAACTTATTGGGGAGTCAACCAGCACCCTGAGGCTTTACATCACTTTTGATCAGGGGTTCTCAAACTGGGGGTCGGGACCCCTCCGGGGGTCATGAGGTTATTACATGGGGGGTTGCGAGCTGTCAACCTCCACCCCAAACCCCGCTTTCCCTCCAGCATTTATAATGGTGTTAAATATATTAAAAGTGTTTTTAATTTATAAGGGGAGGGGGTCACACTCAGAGGCTTGCTATGTGAAAGGGATCACCAGTAAAAAAAGTTTGAGAGCCACTGCTTTTGATGAATGGGGGCTCTCTGCCTTGAATAGGCATTGGAGACAATGTCTTGGCCAGCTCTTCGGAGCATTTCCCCTTCCCAACCAGCATTACTTCAGTCTTACCAGGACTCAACTTAAGGCAGTTGCTCTTCATCAGAGAGCTGATCTCCTGTTAGCATTCTGTAGGTTGCTTCAGTTGAGAATGAGATATATAGTTGAGAGTTATTAGCAGGTAAGCCCAGGTCTCTCCCAGGGGTCTCATGGAGCTATTGAAGAGAAGTGGGACTAGTATAGATCTTTATAGGTGCAGGTGAGGGGCCTTTGGCAGGGAGGAGCAGTTACCCATCACCATTCTCTGAATTCCGCTGGAGAGGCTCAACTGGTGCCACTGTAATGCTGGGCCATCTACTCCTGCTATGCCATGTAGGCATGTTAGCAGTACCTCCTGGTCCACTGTGTCAGAGGCTGTAGAGAGGTCCAGCAGCGCGAGCATGGAGATCTTACCTGTGTCCCTGGCCCTGAGGAGATTGCTCTAGTGGTACTAAGAGACGATCTGTGCTGTGCCCTGATCTGAACCCTGATTGAGGCATACAGGATGTTGACTGGTGCCAAGTGTTGCTGGATGGAGGTTGATGATTACTATTTTCTCCTCCTCCTCCTCTTTAATATCAATTATAGGTTTAATGTTAACATGAAGTAACAGGTTCCTACTAAAGCCGCTGACTAGGAGTTTTGGAGAGTTATGTTTAGTCCATATGCTCAAATATGAATTTTGTCAACATCTCTGGAGGCATGAATGTGTTTGGGTTAAACATGAGTTGGTCAGTCCCTTTTGGAAGCCCTTGTAAACAATAAGCACAGCAGGTATCCATCTACTTTGATCATCTAGGAAGTCAGTAGTGCTGTTCTTCCGTGCTTGAAGAGGTGGGGACATTATAGTGCGCCTAGACATCTCTACTTGAAGATACTTCTTTTCCTCTGACTGTGGAGAGCTGCACATAATTCTGTCCCCTAATGTAACATCTTTTGAGGTAGTAGAGGTCCGGGAGACAATGCGTTCCTGGGTGTGGGGCTGTCGTTTAAAGAAACCAAAGCCCTACTTTAGTAAGATCAGATATTTAAAGTGTTGAGGCACACAGCTTAAAAAGAACGTTCTTCCCTTAACCTCAACATTCAGGTCTGAAAACAAGAACCTCACTTTTAATTGGTGCCAACGCCAATCAGAACTACCCTGGCTGCAATGTATTCCATTTTATAAACTCCAGTCCTTGGGGGCAAACAGCTAATTGTTTAAGTGCTGCTGTGCAAATATTATTAAGGTGAACGATCCCTGAAACACCTGCTGCTGAAGTTAATGTCTGTGCATTTACTTCTAGCCATAACATGCACAGATGAATAATCTCTTTGTAAAAAAGACATTAATGGAAAACAACAAAACTCAGGAATGCTTGACCCGCCTTTTCCTACTTTATACTTACCAAGAACATGAAAAGAGAATTTGCAGAAGAACCTGACATCGGAGAAAATGGCAGTAGAGTTCATTTCGTATTAAAATTATAACAAAACAAAAGCACAAACACATGTAACTTAGCATTTCTCTTTACATGGAAATGTAGCCAGGACAGCAAAGTGGTGCCTGGCTGTTGTAGTATTTGCCCGTGTTAACACCTTGCTGCAAATAAAGTTCAACACAAGGAAGCCTATTGGCATGTACTGATTTGTCTGACTCCGACATGTACAGCAATATCTTCTAAAACCAGGAAATAAAACTGCTAAACGAATACAAATATTTTATTTGAACTGGCATGGGCTTCACAGAGGAACAGACTATTCCAATTAGTTACCCTGACTAGCAGGGGCCTATACTGGATGCTTCAGAGTAAGATACCCCACCCATCTCATAAAAGCATTCCATAGTTGGCCACGGGCATTAAGTGGGAGGAGCGGGGGAATTCTTTCTGGCAGTTTATGCCTTGAAGCAGAAGAACTGCCTGTAATGTTTTAAGCTAGCTAGTTTAGTCTAACTGCAGATATTATTCCTACTCGAGTGTGTAATCCTACTCTAACATTTACTAATCTGCTTGCCTCCCTATCCCATGGCACTGAATTCCACAAGTGGATTATATGCTATTTCGAAGCATATTCCCTTTTGTTTTCAACATGCAGACTGCAAGATCTAGGAGAAATGTGACCAACCGAAGAAGGCAAAAGGAAGTGTCCAATTAACCAGAGTCCAGCTAATGATCGAATGGAACAAGGCCAAGACTAGGAGCCAGGAACTCCAGGGAAGAAGAGTGGTTTATAGGTTAGGGCACTGGACTGGCTTCAATGCCCAGCTCTGCCCCAAGCTGCCTCAGGGGACTTTGGCTAGCAGTAGTCCCTGCGGGTATGTCTACACTGCAACTGGAAGCCTGTGGCTGGCCCATGCCAGCTGACTGGGGCTCTTAGGGCTCAAGTTTGGGACTGTTTTACTGCAGTGTAGATATTCCAGCTTGGGCTATAGCCCAAGCTCTGGGACCTCTCATCTCACAGGGAGCTGGAGCCTGGGCTCCAGCTCAAGTCCAGAAGTCTGCACCACAATTAGACAGCCTCTCAGCCCAAGTCAGCTGGCACAGGCCAGCTACGGGTGTCTAATTGCAGTGTAGACATACCCTATGTGCTCAGATGGAGGCAAGAGAGAATGGGGGGTGATAAAGGGTTTGAATGTTTGTTCTGAACTTTCAGAAGCCCTCCCTATGGTTTGTGAGAAGAGGTAGCCATGGGGTGTGCAAAGTCTACAAATGCTAGATTATATATAACAACTGTACAACACATGGTGGGATGGGAAGAGGCTTGACTGATTTAGTTTCCCTGAAATAGGGTTCACCTTTCAAAAGTTTGGGAAGCAATATCTCAAGTAATACAATACCAAATACTCAGTTATAAGGTATTTTAATTCAGCTTTAAAGGTGACGGACACATTTTTTTTAAAATCGGACTTGTATCTATCATAAAAAAACATGTAAAGAAGATTGAAAATTTTTTGTCTTCATGGATTTTTTTCACCCCGCTTACTTTTATTTACCTTAGGCTGTATCTTCACTTACACAATAGTTATTGTGTTATAAAATCCTAGCGGAGACAAGTTCCATCTTTGAGGAAGGAAATGTTTTGTATTCACTCAGTTTTTACTGATGAAGAAAACAAGCACAGGCAGGTTAAGCCACTTGTTCTTAGCCAGGTTAGTCTGCGTCAAAGCCAGCTGAGACTGGGACCATATTGTGCTAGGCTCTGTACAAATAAAAAAATAGAGTGTCCCTGACTCAAAGAATTTGCAATCTCAGTAGACAGGAAAGAAAACATCACTATTCCCATGTTAGAAACTGGGGACTCCGGCACAAAGATTAAGGTTGGGATTTTCAAATGTGCTTAGGGTTTGCCTGATAGCTCTAACTGAAGTAAAATGATAAAACTCTCATGGAAACAGGGTTAGGCCAATGGTAAGAACTTCTGAAAATCCAGCCCCACCCTAATGAATTGCAGTCACCTGTGGCAGTAGAACACTGGATTCTTCTGGCACAATGCACACTGGGGGAACATGCACTACAAAGATCTCTCAGTGCTACAGCAGAGTGCAAAACTGGGGGAGAATTAGGGGAGGGGAGTTAAGGTTAGGAAATATCGTTCCCATTTTCAGAATTGCAACATCTGAGCACATGCTGTTTTCAAAGTCAGATTCTACACACAGGCGTGGGAAGCAATCTACTACTAGATTCCACAGGCTGGAAGAGAGTGATACCCTCCAACAGGAGCAAGGAGGGACCAGGAAAAAATTGTGCTTCTCTGAGGTATGTTTCTTTTCCTTAAGGTGCTCCTGGAGCAATACACCTACAACCTGTCTGGTGTAAGAAAATATTTAAGAGGAACCATGTACAAAACACAATCTAGCCCTTAGGTTTTACTGTCAGACAATTTTAATATATTGAAAGAATTAAAAAAGCAAATACCTAGCTCCTAAGAGGGACAAGCAAGTCTGGTCACATCTGCATTCCAGTTAGTAATATTGATATTACCTTGGTCATTTTGAATAGAATAAATAAGAGGTGTTCGTTGGCATATTGTCTGTGTCATGTAGATATTCAGTAAGCCTCCCATATCAACACCCAGGGGTACACTGGAGTCTGGAAACTGGAATCCATTGCATTTAAATGTTTTCTTCTGGGGCGGGGGGGAATTGATTTACAAAATGCATTCCTCAGGCAGTCTTTCAAAGCAGGGAAGATGATGCATTTGTACAGAATACACAAGCAAAGCATCTTCTGGCATCTGGACCTTAGTGCTTTCTTGATTAGCTAGTCCAGAGGCCAGGGAGGCAGAAAAAATAAAATTGGTTCAAAGATGATGTCTGACTGAGTCTATTACATGCTGCTTCTCATCTGGCTATGAAGACACAGATTGCAGGCTACAGTAAGTGATAGGGATTGTTTAATTTACTTGGCTGCAAATTCAAAGAAAAAGAAGAGAATGGGACATGTTCTTCATAATTTTGTTCTGCAACTTCCCATTGGCTCAATTAATTGTGCCAATTGTCCTGCCAATAGCATCAAACCAATGTTTAATGCAAACTGAAACACTTATGTCTTCACTACAATTCAAAAATTGAAAAATCTTTACTTGCAAATATTTTTTTCTGAAGCAGATTTTCATTTTCTTTCCTTTCTTGCTATTTTCTACTGTTAATTTACATGTCAGCTTATTGGGCAGAAAACCTGTCAACTTTATGACAGTGTTTCCATAAAAAGCATACATTTTTAATTTTGTTGCCTCTCTTTAATGAGGAGTGGTCTCAAAAATAAAGCACTCAAGGGTAGGATTAGGTCTAACTATATCCACTAGTTTTGCTCAAGGAAAATAAATTGCTATACTCATTTGACAGGACTTAATTGCTCTTTACAACGGGATCACTTTTTCTGTCATTCTGTTTTCACTGACGGATGCATATTTTTCTACAAAAATTTGCAGAGTTTTTCCTCACCTCCAGCTATCTATCAACAGTGGTTGCAAGTGAAGAAAGCAGCAATGGGCTCAAATACAATGAAGGCAAAACATTCTGATTCCCCACCATGCCACTATATCCTCAATCCATAAAGCCACTACAAAAAAATTTATGGCACTGTTAATGTTGTTCTCTTTTAAATAATCCCAGGTGAGCACGTTGTTTAGCCTAGGGAAAGGTCATCTTTCAATACAGCTCATTTTAAAGCACGACACATTCAGTCAACCAAATTGTTCTATTGGCTGAATATTCTTGGTAGAGACAAGGCCAAACAAAGCTGTAAAGTTTGATTCCAGATCTAAGCTGATTCTAAATTCAGGGGGAGTTTGGAGCCCATCTCTAATGCCTAGTATCTAATTTACATTCGGGTATTAGAATACTGTTTGTAATAAAGAGCTTTTCCAAAGGGACTAGGGGCAGAGGCAGGCATTGCTGTTTTTCGTTGGGGAAAATGGGGAGGAGGAGAAAGGGGGGGGTAAGATGACCATATAAAAACTCACTTTGCTTTTACTCTCAAAGGCTCCGCATTGCGGTGCTCCTCAGTGCCAGCTATTGAGACTGAAATTTTGTCTGTACCCTGACACTGAAGTCTCCCTCCCTCTGTCATGGTTTGGGGTGCAATTCAGATCAATGAGAGGTTCTGTCACAGCTTGTCCTGTAACGCTGTGTGCCTTAAAATGCTGCAGTGCTGTAGCTCCCTATCTGGACACCCTCAGCTAGAATACAAGCATGCACTGAATGTCTGTATGTTGAGCAACACTGATTCCAGCAGCCTGCTTGTTACTCCACATCCACACTTTGGTCTCCAACAGGCTTGGTTACTCCTACCCAACTGGCCGCAGCACCCCAGTTCTGAATTTTCCCAAAACCATCTGCCCAGAAGCATCCAGCCCACTTTTGGAACATGCGGAGTGTTAATAAGGTCATTGCTCTTTTAAAAAGACAACAGCTCAGTTTATTATTGTAACTGGAGTTAACAATCACTTCAATTCAAACACAGCACTAAGTTAGTTTAGACTAAACATAAAAACAAACAAAAAGAGAGGTTTTAAGTGAATTCAAGTACAAGGGATACAAATAAAATAGTCACAAGCAAATAAAAGTCAAATATGCTTTCTAGTGGCTCAGACCTAACTTAACAAGCTACAGCCTTAGATCAAGGTAGATAACTTACCAATCATTTTCCTTTCCAGCCATGACTCTCTCTTAGTTGGGACCTTCTCCAGAAGTACAAGTTGCTGGATTCCCTTATCTTTACCTAAGCAGGTTTCTCACCTATATTCTGTTCCCAGAGACTTCAACTCCCTTGGTTGAAGGATCGATCTTTTGCAGCTTGTAAGAGCTCGAGCTCCTTGTGTCTGTCCAGTGATGGATGCCAAGATGACTTCTTTTTCCTTACATATTTCCAAACTCACTGTTTTATCCAGGCCTTTGGAGCAGAGTCCGGAGCTGGAGCACGGAGCAGCTCCGGAGCAATGGAGCTGCAGGTTTTTTGCCTGGAGCTGGAGCAGAGCCGGAGCACAGCTCCAAAGCCCTGGTTTTATCCCCAGACTCAGTGTGATCTCATGCTGTTCTTCCCTTCTTGTGGGCTTCCCATCCCCTGTGGATTCCTATGTTAATGGGGCTTCCATTGTTTTTGGTCACACCTTGCTTAATTTCACTGGAGACAGTAGATAGCTGCCCTCCCTCCTGGCTGGGAGAAAACCTGTTTCTCCCTGTGTTTGGTCACAGACTTTAAAGCATAATATCATTAAGTATTCATATTTCCACATATAGTGTTAATACGTTTCACAATGTCATCACAGGTGTGTCATTTCAGAAAAGATCTTACTTGATACACTTGCATACAGTATTACTATATTATAAAATCAGTGAATTCTATCACTTAGCATTTGAGGCTCAGACCCCAGAAGAAGCTATCTTCTCCACTCGGTAGGTTGATGGGCTCTGTTTACCTTTTATGTAGATGTATTTTCATTGTCTCTGCCTGATAACCAGGCTGGTCAAATAAACACACACTCCTTTGTCTAGTGCAGACGGTGCTTATGCATCGCTTGCCAAACAAACATAATTCTAGCACATATCCATAACTCTTTGTGCACACCCCACGCATACATCACACAAGAATATTAGTGATCAGTGAGTTATTAGTTTTCTAATTATATATTACAAGTCACTGTTTGGGTACATATTAGGACAACAGTGTGTTAGGGGCAGTGAGTATGTTAGGCTTGACAAGAGTTGCTGACACAGCAGTGAACCATCAAGGGCCTGCATCACACCCTCTTTGTGGCTATGTATACTAGGTAGATCCTCATTCAGTAGGTATTGCTCCACTGACTTCAATGGAGTCCCAACAAATTACATCAGCTAAAGATTTGACTCCCTGTCTACACTCTTCGCAGGCCCAACCAGACAAGGACTGGATCATGAGGCTGCTAACATGGGAGTGGTTATTCCAATAGCCTGGTTACACTTGAGCTCAACTAGCACAATATTGCTAGCCCCAAACATTCAAAAATCATGAGCTATTCCTCCCTTCCCACAAACTGTGAGATTGGACCAAAGTCATGAGATTTCTAAAAAAGACTGTGTTAGACCAAACCCCATATCTTCGGATTTCTGAACTCCAGCTGCTCATCTTCTATGTGCAAGTGAAAATTAGTTTGCCAACTCTTGCAAATTTATAGCCAGGAAAGCAGTTTTGGTCCCCATGCCCTCCATATCAATTAATTCTCCACCACCTCAACGCAATCAATTCTGAATCCCCTCCAGCCTCACAGCTGTTTGTCCTGCAACAATGGCAGTTCTTCACCTTCTCACCAGGCCTGTAATGGACAGCTCCCAGGGCTCTTCATTTCATCCCATCCAGGCCTGGGACAGGGGGATGCTTCAGCATGGGTCCTCTTCTCAATCCCACTCCCCAGATGGAGCACCGGGCGGGTGGAGCAAGCCCTTGACCCCGCTCCCCAGCTGGAGCATAGGGCAGGCAGGCGGGTGTAGTGGGGCAAGCACTGGGGCTGGAGCAGAGCCGGGGCTGAGGGTGGGTATGGGTTGGCCTGGATACTAAGTGGGTGGGACATGGCCCACCCAGGCCAACCCGTGGCTATACCCCTGGTGTGTAGACTGACCCATTTTTCACAGGAAGGGAGGGAACAGGACTGAGCAGAGCCACCCAAAGCTACTGGACTCATTCTGCTTCATCTTCTCCATATTCCTTTTGTGAAAATGGTACTATCTGCTCCTTCTCCCTGCTCCCCTACCCAAAAAAGCTTCTCTTGGCTCCCAGAGGCTGGAGGGGAGCTTTGTCCACAGCCCTGATTGGCTGCTCTTCCCCAACAGGCAAGCCATCAGAAGGGCCATCTGAAAATCCCATGAAGACTGCAGCTTCTCTCATCATCACCTGCCCATCTGCCCGCAGCAGCAGCCAAAAGAGTGTTAGTTGCAATAAAATCACTAGAGCTGGCAATTCTGCTAGCATGAACTAAATGGTTCTAGAAGCCAGAGCACTCGGAGACTGGTCTGGGTGCTGGGGCAATTAATAAGTGCTGTGCTCTCTCTCCAACCCACTGAATCCTAATTACTCTCACAAATATTACAGGCCTGATTCTGAATTCTATCCTGGCCCCTTTGCACCACTCCAGTGATATAAAGGTGTTAAGTGAGGGAAACCAGCCCCTGTGGAACACTTCTGGTATCAGAGAGTTCCCTGGATGGCATGAGGGCACAATGACTTTATGCCAGCCTCTCGAATTCTGTGCATAAGGGACCTGGCCAAGGGAGAGGGGAGGGGAATGGTGGAGATCTGCTACAATAGCTCCTTCAGGTAAATTAATTTAGTCTTGAGGCTGCTCTAGTTTGGAGTGAGAGTCAGGCAGGGCCTTTGGCTACTGGAGAATGTGAGGGGGTGGCTTAAAGCCAGCTGTGCCTCCCCTTCTGTGAGAGCCAAGCTAAGCATTCAGATTTATATACCCTGCATTGCTCTTCCACTAGGACTGCTAGGCCGTACATCTTTTTAGATATTACATTTTATATATATATATATATATATATGTTTTAAATAAATACCCTGTATTTTAGGAGCACTTAGCAATAAGTATATAAACTGTTCTGAGGTTTACCCCATTGGAATTAGAAATGAATCTAATTCATAATTCAGACATCAGGCTAGAAACAGATTAGCTTCACTCCACGGACCTATATCCTGATGTCTGAACTGCCCACGAGACGCCCTCTAATCCCAATAGCTGTAACCTAACCTCAGAGTGGTTTCTAAACTTACTGAATAAATATACTTTCTTAAAGAGGAATGCACCTTATTTATTGGCATTTTTGCTCAGTCCAGGCAGACTATCATTTTAGAGCTGTTCTCGTGAGAGGCTGTGCAGAGACAAAACACAATCCAAGAAGGACTTCATAAGACTATTTCAATTTAAAAAAAAAATAATCAAAGAAACAGTTGAGAATATAATATTTAACTAACTAAAGGGTCTATCCAAAGATTAAAGTCATCAAAGGGAAGATCCTACAAGTAATTACACATGCAAGTAACTTTACTTTACATGAATATATTTTTTTTAATGCGTGGGACTAATCATGTGAAAAAAAATTACTCCCATATGTAAGCGCATTCAGGATCAGGCCCTAACATATATGTTCTGTGTTAGTTTTTCTGTCAACACCTTGTCCACATGTTGGCCCAGTTCTGATTCATACTTGTACATAAATGCTCAAATAAAATTAAAAATCTGTCCAGTTAAAGGGTGGGGGTTAGTTTTGTTTGAATTAAAAGTGGGAATTTAGCAAGTCTGAGTGAAGGCTATCAAAATCTAGTTAGTTTCTGAGCTCAGTTTTATGAACGCCAATGCTGAATTTTCAAAGTGTGTTTTTTGCCAGAGGAAGGAGTACTGTAATAGCATAAAGGTCTGGCTGTCTGATCAGATCATGGCTGTCGGATCTGATCTCCACTGATGCTTTTTCAACTTCACTCAACACCTCATATTCGGCAAAAGGGCTGTGCAGCAGGGACATTTCTGAATACCTCAATACCACAAACTGTATCTGGTCAGTCTGTCTGCTCTCCATGTGTGCCTTGCTTCACAGCAAATAAATGCCAGAAATAGCATTCCTACAGGATTTCCAGTTCAAAAGCCACAAGAATGCTCTTTCTCATGGTATGGCACTGTGCAACAAAATGGTGTCATCTGGAAAATTATAGTCTTGGAAACAAATGTTTCCCCCCCACTTTGGTGATTTAAATCTTCTAAAAATACATAGGATGTCACAACATTTATGTTCACCAAGGGAACCCCTTATTCACTCCTGACACAAAATGAGAGGGAAAGGTTTTCCTGGGGAATACCCAGGGAGTACTTTTTAAAAAAAATTATGGGAACCCCTCAAAGATAGAAACTGGAAATGTTTCAGAAACTGGAACCATTTCATCAAAAGGTTAAGAAATCATTCACACACCATGTATGAAAATGATTTCAGAGAGTATATACTCTGTATCATAAGAATTTCGAGGCAGGGAGGGACCTCATCTCAAGACACTTAAAAAAGGTTGAGAAGTATTAGCATCAATTCCATGCTTAAAGATACATTCAGAAAGGGGCATCTCTTACAGGTAAAAAGGCCAAAGAAGAACTTAAAATAAGAAAGGGACCCCTGGAAAGTCACTTGGTTAAAGAGAAGCCTTTTTAAAAAAAATTAAATGAGCAAGGGATCAATGGGATTAAATTATTATTATTTAAAGAAACTCATCAAACTTTAACCGTTCCCAGAATCTTGTTCTTTTCCAGCTTTTATTCCTGTCTCCCCCCTCAAGCTTCCCCTAGTGTGCTCACATAGGTATGGCGTTTGCTCGATCCTTCCATCGCCAATTAGTACTATATACAAAACCAACATCAGGTAAGAAGCTTTTCAAAGAGATTCTTCACAAGAATACCCCTCACAGAGAAGGTCATAAAAGGAACTCTTGGTAACTGAGCTACAATAATCCCACTTTTGTACAGTATTTCTATATCATTTATGACCATCTCCTTGAAGGTGAGCATTTCACTGGAAGCTCAAAGTGTAACGTCCATTGCAGGGCAAGCAGACTGAGTTTGTCCAAACAGAAAGGTCTACTGATATAATTCAAGGATTGTACTAAGATCATGCCTGGTAAAGTAGAACAGCATGAGACCAGAAATCATGGAACCAAAATTGGCGTGTTGGAAACTGGGTGCATTGGTGGACAAAACAATGAGAGGATGGATGTTCCACTGGTCATTGCCTTTTTGGGGTCCTTAAAATACAAGAGACTTTGAGAGGAATATTGGTGGAGAGCAAGTGAAGGAGGCAGCTACCCCAATGCTGGCTAACTGAAAGATGAGAGAAGAGGAAGAAGTGACCCCACACCTTCTTTGTTCTAATCCGGAGAAATGTCCTGACCAAAATGGGCCAGAGAGAGAGTCCCAGATGACACCACCACCACCTTCACCAGCTAAATCCAAAACATCACCTAGGATGTGAGACTTCATCCCCTATCCCCCTCCCCCTGCCCATGTCCTTTTCCGTCCCCACCTTATTCCTTTTCTTTCCCATCTCCCTTTTTGCCTTCTGTTTTGTAAGAGTCTGGCTTAGCCAGCCAAGACCGCATATTTTGCAACACTGCTATGAGCCTGTGACCAGAGAGGCAACTACATGCAATGCCAAGATCTGATGTTGGTACAAGTTTGCCAGGTCTCGGAGTGGCTGATAAGCCTCTGGGTGCTGGGCTTGTGTTTTTCCAGCAGTGAGGTTGCAAGTGAAAGTTAAAACGAGAGACAGAAGCTGCATTTACTGTCTTTACTGTTCTTTCCTCTCTCTCTGTGTCTGTCTGTCTGGTTTTGTCTTCTTAGGCAACAGGATCAAACTTTAACAGAAGCAACAACAGCCCCAGCCCTTCTCCTCTTTTCTTTAAAAGGACAGGGGTATTACTATCTTTGATACCATCTAAAAGACTGGCAGACAAAGGGGAGGGGGGTTCTTCTAAAAACTCTCTCCAGCTAAGGGGAAAGGGAACAAGGATGTTGTTAAAATGAAAGACACACTTAATATTTCAATGCTTTAATTGGTTTTCCTTTTCTCTCTGTTTGGTAAAAGGTTGCAAGGATGTTCAATGGTATGTTTGCCATGGTACTAAGTAGGCTGAGGTCTCTATATGCCAAACCCTGAACCTTGTTTAGAACTGTTTAATGTTGGACAGTGATGGGGTTATGTTAATACTTTTGACAATTTGGGCACATTTATTCCACCTAAATTAGCACAACAGGTCCAAGCAGGACGAGTTGAAAGATTATCTGGCAACTTATTACACATTTCTCCCATGTTTCTACAGGTCTCATCATGGAATGAAGATGGGGGAAAAAAGGCAAATAAATGGAAGCTGTTTGTATCTTTCTGGTTTTAATTGACTCACTTCTTAAACGTTAATGACTGAGGAAGAAAGCAAGGTTCATAGGCAGAGAGGGGAACCATGAGTCATTCTGTTTGCTAATTATCTTTTTCAAATAATGAAACTATTAATGATATGAGAAGATAATAGTACATTTTGGAGACCACCCTCCACCACCCAACCCCTCCCTCCCCCACCTAACACACGTAGACACACTAAAAAGGCACCCAGAGTCTATTAAAAGTAACAGAAGAACACCACCACTCTCACTGTGTCTTCTGTTCCCCTTCTACATAATCTTGCTCAAGAACTGGATCGGCCAGGACAGGCACATGGCATGCTTTCACATGAGACACAAGCGTGTTAGAAATTCCCCAAACTGCAGCACTTTACTTGTCATATTACTTGGCTTCACTCCTGCACTGATGTCAGATTCGAACTCTCGTTAAGCAAAAATAGGCATCTGACATTTTGGCTCCAGGCCTCTGGTTACCCTAGTTAACAGTGGTATCCTGGCCATGTTTCAATTTGGGTAATTACATCTCTAAATTCCCCCTTCATTTCATCTGGCTGTATTATTTTTCTTTCTTGTCTCTCAGTAAGTTTTTGTGTAGGATTGCTGGGCCCTGATGTGCAGCTGCCATATCCCATCTCAAAGGTGACAGCATCTCAGTGGTTGGTGAAGAAAATCTTGTATATGTAAAAGTGCCTCAGAATCCTTATGAAAAGAAAAGCAGCTTGTGCCAGATTTTTGAAGGTAGTTGGGCACCTAAAGATGCAGATGAGTGCCTGGAGGGATTTTCAACAGCATCTGGGAGAGTTAGGTATCTAGGGTTAGATTCACAGAGGAACTTTAACCGTCATAGTTGGGCACGAATCATTATTGGCATTCACAAGTCCCCCCTCAGCTGCTACCTAACCCTAGAGGTGTCTAAAGTTCCTAAAAATCTAAATTTCAGGAGGCTGGATATGCACACAGCTGCCTAAGTCCTGACACCACCCAGCAGCTCAGCACCTAAATCTCAGCAAGATCCTCACACCAGGTGTTCCCCTGCCAGGCCCAACCTAGTAGACGTGCTCAGAGCATACATAACCCAACACAAAACACCCAGAGGAGAAGGTCTCCCTTATAATCTTCAACCCTCAGGGAGGGTTTGCAGTTAAAAAAAAATCGTTAGCACCCATGGTCAAATGTCCCATGGTAACACCTGAACATATAACACTAAGAATATCTACCACAGGTGGCTTCACCCCAACACTTTCCTCCATCTCTGAAGAGAGACAGACTTGTGCTCTCAGAGTCATTAATAAGCTACCACTGGGTGAGTGACTGTCTATTGGGAGACCTCAATGCTAGAGCTGGCTCAGATTACAAGACGTGACTGCTATGCATTTGACACCATAGGGTGGAAAAATGAAAAACAATGGGCAAAGATTACTAGAGCGCCACTAACTGTGCACCACTAACACCTACTTCAAAAGGCAGTCACTATCAGAAGCTCACATGGAGACACCCCAGATCTGGACACTGGCACCAACTGGATTTAATTGTACCAGTATAGAACACCCGCAGGATATTCTCCATGTTTTCAGAGTACAGACTGTGACACGGAACATGCATTTGTATGCTGCAAAATAAGACTTTCACTCAGGAAATTCCATCATGCCAAACAAAGCTCTTGCCCATGCATTAACAAAACCACAGAAGACCAAAGACGGTGTCTCCAATTTGCTACAAATTTCAGGGAAGTTGTGTCATTGGCTGCATCTCCCCTGAATGTTGGTGCAGCATAGGACACACTCAAAATGAATATCCATATAGCTGCAACTTTATCTTATGGTAAACAAACTGTACAAGACTGGTTTGCAGCATACTCTGAAGAAATGCTTCCAGCTTGGGAAGCAAAACGCACAGCATCTCCCTATAACAACATGAACCCCTCTCTTGAGACACGTACTAACCTCAGGTTGGCCAAGAGTGCCTTGGAACAAACAGCAAGGCAATGTGCTCAATCATACTGGCTCATTCTGTGCATGAAGATACAAACATTCTTTGAGACTAGAGGTCTAAGAGGTATGTACGATGGAATCCAAAAAAGCAACAGGTTCTTCAGCCAAGAACACTGCCCCACTTAAATCTCCTAAAAGAGACATAATCATAGACAGAAGCAAACAGACGCACTGTTAGGTGGAGCACTATCACCAACTCTATTCACATGAAACCACTGTTCCTGAAGCAGTGCTGAATGCAATCGCCAGGCTCCACATAATGAAAGAGCTTGATATAGAACTATCTATAAATGAGTTTGAAAGGGCAATCACCTCCCTAGCACCATGAAAAAGATGAAATTCCAGTAGAAATACTTAAACAAAGAGGACAGGTTGTGCTTAAAGATCTGCACAATGTCTTGCTTGCCTGCTGGAGGGAAGGATACCACAAGACAGGAGGGATGCTAAAATTGTAATGTTGTATAAAAACAAAGGAGATCAGAGTGATTGCAAAAACTACAGAGGAATCCCTCTCCTTGTTGAGGACAAGGAATTCACATGAATCATCTGAAAAGACTGCAAATTTTTGCTGACCATGTATATCCAGAGAGTCAGTGTGGCTCCTCAGTGGTAGATCAACTATAGACAGTCTTCACATGAAGGCAACTGCAAGAAAAGAGTCAAGAACAAGGAAAATCTCTCTACATGGCCTTCATAGATCTTACAGAGACTTTTGACCTGATCAGAAGAAAGGGCCCTTTCCAATTGTTTAGAGAGCTTTGTCTTCCCCCCGCCACTCCACCACCACCACTACCAATCCTCTGATTCAGTCCTTCCATGATGGCACAAAGGCTACAGCCAATATGATGGTGATGAATCTGATGATTTTGAAAACCACCGTGGTGTCAAACAGGTGTGTTTTGGCACCAACACTCTTGAGTATATTCTTCTCTGCTGTTTCGTCATGCTTTCTCATCTAGCACAAGAGAAAACTCTTCAACATTGCTTTTTTCCTCAAAGACGTGCAAAGTCAAACACCAGCTGATAAAAGAACTTCTTTTTTCTGATGTTGCAGTGTTTGTTGTACACAATGAAGAGGAGCTCCAGCAACTTTGTAATAGCTTTGTGCTAGCTTGTGATGAATTTGGATTGACCACCTGTCTAAAGAAGACAATGATTATGGCACAAGCTGTGTTGACTGCACCAGAAGTTTTAGTAGTTAGTGCCATGCTACAAGTTTTGCATCTAGGATTAGTTGTATCAGGTAACTTATTTCTAGATGATTAGCTTAATTCTTGCACTGGAAAGGTAGCCCCATGTTCAGCCAACTGACCAAGCACATGTGTGATAACAGGAAACACACTGAACACCAAGATACGGGGGTACAAGATTTGCATTCTGAGCATGCTGCGGTACAGCGGTGAGATCTGGACTACCTACAGCAGGCATGAGAGAAGGTTAAACACCTTCCACATCTACTGTTTCCACCGTATTCTAAATATCATCAGGTGGGAAACCACATTTTCAGACCCCAAAGTACTTGAGAAAGCAAAGTTACCAACTCTAACCACTATTTTCAAACACAAACATCTGTCAGCTTGATCATCTGTAGCGAATGGACAATGGACTCATTCCAAAGAATCTCCTGCATGAAGAACTTGAGAATGTACCAAGGCCATTGGGCTGACATGGGCTCAGGTTCAGGGACATTTGTAGGAGGGACTTGAAAGCTTTCAGCACTGGCATCAGAAGCTAAGATGATGCAGCTAGCAACAGGCTACATTGAAGGGCTGTGCTGCACCAGTGAGTCAAAGCGGGTGAAGAGAAGGCATTGAGTGAGAGAAAAGGAAAGAGAGCAAAGAGGAAAGCCCTCAAATGCTATTAGTACTACCCTGTACTTTACAGTGCTTTGTCTGTGGCAAGGACTGTCACTCAACAACTGGACTTTTTAGCCACTTGCGATGTTCCAGCACAACACATGGCCCCTGAATTGCTTTGACACTTACACGGTCATCTTTTGAGACAGATGGTTTCCATTCCATAGTCAGGGCATTCTCATAGGTTGTGGGAGACCCAGGTTCAATTTCTCCCTCTGCCTGATGTGGGGAAGGGATTTAAGCTTGGATTTCTCACATTAACCAGTGGACTATGGGATATTCTGATGTAGGTCTCTCTCAGTCTATCTTACTGAAGCAAGCTAGGGCACTCATCTGAGAAGTGGTAAGCCCAAGTTCAAATCCCTTCTCCACATCAGGCAAAGGGATGAAGTGAACCTGTCACATCGTGGGTGAGTGCCCTAACCACTGGTCTAAAGGTTATAAGGGAGTCCTTTCCACTCTGGCACTTCTTGCAAAAACGGCTTAGGTGCTTAACTCTAGGAGAGCATTCACACCTGAGAGTCCCAAGTGGAGATAGATGCCTGAATCCCATTGAGGAGTAGGATTTAGGACCCTCCCATCTCTGTGGCACCTCCCATGGGCTCCCTTAGACAGCTTCCCTGCTCAGTGTGCTGGCTTTTGTGGATCCCATTCTTAGGCACTCGACTCTCCCCATGCATCATATAGGGAGCCTAGGTGTCTAACTTGGGACTGTGGATTTCAGTAGGTTTCAGGGTGCCTAAAACATACGTGCAACAATGCTCAATATTGCAACGCCTACGTCCTTTTGTGAACCTAGCCCCCAACCACTTCAAAAATCCCGCTAGGCACCTATCTGCATCTTTAGGCACCTACGTCTCTTTAAATAAATGGCCTTATATAAATAAATGAAGATACTTTTAAAGAGGACATGACGAATACTACACCTGTGTTATTTTCTGTGAATCTTCATTCCAAACCCTGCCCCCCCATCCCAGAATTGCATTCAGTTCACTTTCTGCAAATAGTCTGTCCCTGTGCCTCTCCTCCCATGGACCATGACCCCACAGCTGGGGGTGAGGGAAAGCAAAACCTTGTGGTAGCTGCACACAATGGGAGTCAAGGGAGGAGCAAGTCCCTCCCTCCCTCAGGTTCCTTCACCCCTGCTCCACTTCCTCCTGTTCCCCAATCCAACAGTGTAGTCCTTTCCCTTCAATACTCCTACATTATGCCCCACTCCGGACAAGGGAAGCAGTGCTGCTCTGGAGCGGAGTGCTTGAGGGTAGGGTTGTGAGGGGAGAGGGAAGAAAAGGGAGGCACTCCAAGCCAGTACTAGCTTCCTAACTAACAGCAAGTACCCTACCAGCCCTACAGTCCCATCAACCCCTGTACCACAAACACATTCCCAGTGCCGCCCCTCCCCCACCAAATGACTCACATTCACCACCTCTCCCCTTCCTAGGTTTGGGAGAGCTTCTTTCCTCTCCTTCTGCCACTCCTGTGGCTGGTGAAATGAGGACTCAGGCAGTTGACTTTGAGGTGGTGGCAGGGTGAGCTGGTGCCTGGCTGGAAGAGTTTATGGGGTTCTGATTCTTCTTGCTAGTGGGTAGCTGCAACACCTGTTCTCCCTCACCTGCTGAGGAAACAGGAGACCTTGCCACTAAATGAGAGAGCTTTCCCTCCAGTTTTAACCACTGGAGGGAACCAGCTGGAGTAAATCCAGCAGGGTAAGTGAGTAAACCGGGGGGGGGGGGGTTCATGATAACATTATGAGGAGGGGGGAGGAGTGTGGTCAATGCCATGGCGATTATGAGTGAAGGGGAGGGGATTTGGGGGAATGTTTAATTTAAGTATTTGTACAGTGCCAATGGTGGTAGTGTAACAAAGTTGCTGCACTCACAGTGGGCGTTGGTATTTCTTGGCATGTCCACATACAGCACCTAAAGGGAGTGGCTTCTCCCAGATGGGAAGGACCCCTGTCTTAAGAAGGGACTCAGAAGTGGAGGTGCGTGCTTCCTGCCTCGTAGAGAGGGGGGAGCTTCTGTATCTTTTGAGTTGCCTCTGTTCCCTCTTTCAGTCATAAATAGACGTCCTGTTGTTAAACTGAGTTCATGCCTGTGTCCAGGCCCTTTGCATGGCTCTTTTAACCCTCCGTGGGGAGGTCACACAACAGCGATATCTAGGGACTGATAGGACCAAGGTTATTTTTAAAAACAGTGTATTCACCTTACTCAGTACAGTTCACAAAGGATGCATGAACATGTTCTGGTTCTGCCTGTGTAGGTGTTTATATTATACTCATCACTAAGGTATGTGGCATCAGTGCTGCCACGATTACACATACTCAACTGCAGATTACCGGTCATTTAAAAATGTCAGCAAATTAGTCTGGTAATGCATTTGTTTCCCCTCATTCCACAAAAATGGCTGTAATCTGGGAGGGTAGGTCATTTCATTATATAGACTGAATGCTTATATCCTCTTATTTAAAATCATTGCTATTGCTATTTCAGAAACCGCTAGATTCATTTTGTTTCCCTTTAAAGGTAAATCATAGTCTCGTCAAGTATCTATGTTACTCCGCCTCAGAATACCATAATTGTTGTCCCAATAAAACTCTGTTGAAGTATTTGTTACTTCTGTGTTTTGTACTAAGTATGTGCTCGTCTCATGACCCTGCCCTGGGACCCTGTGTGAAATATATATACATAAAGAAAAAAAGCAGTATACAAGAATAAGCAGGAAAGCAAGAAAGAAAAAGATTCATGTACCAATTTAAATATCTTGCTAGCTGGATTGCATTTTTGTTCCATTTTATTGAAAAAAGAAACAAACAGCAAAACAAAATAAAGCTTATTGGTACCCCTCTAACTTTCCATACAATTAGATCTCCTTGAAAATGCATGTTGCAGCTATATTGAAGGAAATGTTGCAATTTTAAAAGTGTTCTGAGATCTAGCAATGTAACTTCATTTGAAATTAATTAATTTCAGTGGGAGACATAATGCAATGCAACACTATTACACCGTTCGACCACCTGGCAGAACATTAAAGGGTCTTTTGATGAACACATCTGGAATGTATAAGCAAGTTCTCTGACCAGTCGATATTTGGTACAGAAGAGCATGACATGGTGTCAGGAGTAAACTAAGAACAGAAACAGAAGGAAAATAGCAGCAAAGGTTGCAAACAGAAGAAATAAAGCAACAAAAGTCACAGGAGCTCAGTAACATGCCACTCTTTGGTGTCCCAGAGAACTTCAGCCTTGAAAAACTGTCAGAATGGATAGACTGGAAACAACATTTTGCACAATCCTGCATTGCTACCAAGCTGCACAAAGAAACTAGAGGCATGCAAGTGTCTTTTTTAATTTATGCTATTGGGAAGCAAGCAGTGTGTCTCTTAGAATCCTTTGACTTTACTGAAGACAGTCACAAAAATGAGTATGAAACAGTTCTGGCTATGCTTGATGCATTCTTTATGTGGTTTATGAAAAAGCATTTTTTCCACTAGAGAATTCAAGAAGCAGGGGAAAATGTTGAATGTTTTATTAGAGTTCTGCATACACTGGCTGAAAACTGTGAGTGTGGGAAAGCAAAACATGAAAATATCAGAAACAGGATGGTTGTTGGGTTAACAGATAAAAACCTTTCACAATTGAAGAGATTTAATCCCAGCCACAGCTATACAAACTGTGAAGCAGTCAGGATTAGGGCTTGTCTACACTTACAATGCTGCAGTGGTACAGCTGGCGCCACTGTGTAGTGCTTAGCAAAGACGCTATCTACGCTGACGGGAGAGCTTCTCCTGTTGGTGTAGCTACTCCACCTCCCTGTGAGTTGGTAGCTATGTCCCAAGCTTCTCCCATTACCATAGCACTGTTTACACTGGGAGTTCAGTCAGTGTAACTGCATCACTTAGGGGTGTGGAAAGGTGTGGATTTTCCACACCCCTGAGTGATGTAGTTATACTGATGTAAATTGTAGACCAAGCCTCAGTCAAACAACAGAACAAAAGGCAGGAACAACCTGAAAAACCTGAAACTCACTTAGAAATAGTAAACAGACTCTGAAGTGCTAAATAGGTCAGTATCATCAACCCCTCAGGGTAAGGAGAAAGAACTTCCCAGCTATGAGGGACTAATTCCAGCCTACACGCTCAAGGTGTGGAAAAAGTCATATCGCAAGAGATGATGCATGTCCAGTCAGAGGCACACGGAGTAATACGTGCACAAAATACAGACATTTTGCAGATGTTTGCCACATCAAAGCAGTCAGGGAATTGACTCTTATTACAGACAATCAAAACCCATTGTTGCTGGGATCTATCACTTGTGATGACATACAGCCTGCTGGAGAGGGAAACTGAATATTCATGGCAAGACTATTGACTTTAAAATTGACTCAGGTGCTGACATCACAGTCATCTCATCTTCAACCCCTCCTAGAGCTGAAGTCACAGTTCTTACTAGTTGCAGGGGAATTCTGAACTGCATGGGCCAGTTCACCACAGAAACAACTTACAAAGACAAAAACTATGCTTCAGAGCATATGCGATCAAAGGATCAAAGACCAACAGCCTTCTCAGCTGCAGTGTGGTAGCCTTACCAAGTGAAGGCCTTACTAAGGCAACTCCCATCTTGCCTTACTAAGAGAGTTGCCTTACCAAGTGTGGGCCTAATGAGACAGAAGGAAACTTCATGGAGGGTTTCATGATATTGGACTTTTGAAAGGAGATCCAGGACAAATCAACTTAAGAGACAAAGCTGGATTGTGCAATGTACAAAACCTTGGACGAGACAAGCTGCAGGTTTACGCAAATTGAGAGGATATCACCACCTGGTCATAGTGGACTATTTCCAGGTATAATAATGTACTTGAAAGACATGCCTCAATGTTACTGAGAAACTGAAGTGCACTTCTGCTCACTTCTGTACTCCAGAACAACTAGTGATGGACAATGGACCACAATACATTGCAGCAGAATTTAAGTCATTCCAAACAAAATATGATTGATCATATATTACTAGCAGCTCACATTACCCACAAGCGAACAGAGAGGCTGAGAGAGTTGTACAGACATTCAAGAAAATCCTACAGCAGGAAGACCAATTCCTTGCGCTTCTGAGTTCTAGATCAACACCAGCAGTGGTTATTCGATATAGTCCAGCACAACTCCTGATGGGAAGGCAACTCAGGTTCTGTTCCAAAGTTGGAATGGTTATTTCATCTCCAAAGTAGCCAGAAATGAAGAGAGCAACCAAATCAAATAAACAGGCTAAAGAGCTCATGAACACGTTTACAACAAACATCATTCAGTTCGAGAAGGGATGGACAACTCCAGTTGTCGTAAAGAAAAAGAATTCCGCCACCAAATCATATGTGATTGAGACTGACAGTAGAGAGTTCAACAGAAATTGTTGACTTCTACAATCTGCTCCTCTGAAAGAACAATCAACAGAGCAAAATCTTCAGATGGCAGAACAATATGATGACAACTCAACGATTCCAAAGCAACCACAGCCAATCATTGCAACTAATGGGCAGCCAGAAGACCAAGTTGTAACACATTGTGTAGTTAGAAAAACAGTATGATCCAGAGACATTTAACAGACTGGTACGTACTGAACTTCAAAGACAGTAGGATAGCGTAAATACTGTAAATGGTAGGAATGTGGAACTTAAAGGGGAAGATGTAATGGAAAGCTAAACTGTATTATACCGATAATCCACTAGATGGCACTGTGTGTAAGAGACTCATAGACTCAAAGACTTTAAGGTCAGAAGGGACCATTATGATCATCTAGTCTGACCTCCTGCACAATGCAGGCCACAGAATCTCACCCACCCACTCCTTCAATAATCCTCTCACCTATGTCTCAGCTATTGAAGTCCTCAAATCGTGGTTTAAAGACTTCAAGATGCAGAGAATCCTCCAGCAAGTGACCCGTGCCCCATGCTGCAGAGGAAGGTGAAAAACCTCCAGGGACTCTGCCAATCTACCCTGGAGGAAAAATTCCTTCCCGACCCCAAATATGGTGATCAGCTGAACACTGAGCATGTGGGCAAGACTCACCAGCCAGACACCCAGGAAAAAGTTCTCTGTAGTAACTTCTAACATCCCATCACTGACCATTAGACCTATTTACCACTGATAGAAGGTCAATTAATTGCCAAGATCATGTTATCCCATCAAACCATCCCCTCCATAAACTTATGTAGCTTAATTTTGAAGCCAGATAGGTCTTTTGCCCCCACTGCTCCCCTTGGAAGGCTGTTCCAGAACTTCACTCCTCTGATGGTTAGAAACCTTCGTCTAATTTCAAGTCTAAACTGCCTGATGGCCAGTTTATATCCATTTGTTCTTGTGTCCACATTGGTACTGAGCTTAAATACCAGGGAGGGAGAGGAATTATTTATCCCTCTGATATATTTTTTATATCCCTCTGAGATATTTATTATTTAAACGACCCTCAGCCATATTTGGCAGAGCATCAAAATATTTTAGGATGAACACATTTGGTGCGTGTGTAAGCAAGCTCTGTGACCAGTCCATAGCTGATACAGAAGAACATAACGGATGTGTGTCTAAACCCCCTAAACTTTTCAGAAATTTCAACCAATAGTTTGTAATTAAGCTAAGTTAATTACTTTGGCTGCGAACAGCTTAAGGTCCAGTTTTGCTTCCATCAACGTCAATGGGAGATTCTTTTACAATGACTTCAGTGGAAGCAGGATGGGCATTTTGTGTAAGAGCATATTGTCTTTTTTGGGGGAGGGGGTTAGACTGGAAAAAAACAGTTGATGGGAGGGGCATTTCTTTCATACATTTTAGCCCAAGTGACAAAGGCCTGCAGTTTTGGAGCTGTGCGACCAGGTTCTAGTCCAAGCTCCACAGGTGTGTGTGGCTTATTATGGAGAGGTGGTAGCTTCTTCATAATTACAGTTGCAAATATGGCCAATTCTGTCCCCTTTGTTACTTCAAAAAGGAAAAAACCTTATGTTTTCATATTTTTACCGTTGATTTTCATCAACAATGAGAATGCAATCTTAACAGTTACAATCCATCAAGTGAGGGGTTTTTGAAAATAAAAGACTTTACAATGACTTTTGTAATTATTTATTTGGCCCCTCTTTCCGCCCAGTGAAGAAACTACAAAAATTAAGGATAGGTAGATTTAGACACTGGCTCATGCGGGAGGAAGTTTTCAAGGGCAGGAATTATAAGATGTATAAGAAATGTACATTATTTGAAAGCCAGACAATTCTGTAATTTAAGCTGGAGAAGGGGAAAAAACCACAGCAATGAAGAATATTTTCATTATCAGTCTCTGAACTGAAATTTAGTTAATTTTTAAAAAGTAGAATCTAGGAACTGGTCAAGTTGCTCCTTCTCTTGCATTCTCCAACAAAATGCCCCCTTGAATTTAGAGGAATGTGTATTGGTTCGTTTTCCAGATGAAGACACTGAGGAAGGGAAAGTTTAAATGATTTGCCAAAGGTTACATAGGAAGTTTGTAGCAGAGCGAGAAACAGAATCTTGTTCACTAAGATGTTAGATTCAGGTTTATCAAATCTCATACAAAGTTTCAAATCTGTGTATTGAATTAGGTCAAGAGTAAAATCATTGTAATAAAGCTTACCGGCTTGCCTTCCTAGAGTGGTTTTAGATCTCTAGATGAAAAGATTTATATACGTCCAATACATTACTAGCCACTTTTATTTTAAGATGGGGAAACAAAGCCAGTGACAGTAATACAAAGGGATTTAAAAAAGAACTAAGCGCTTCCAAACCTGTGTGCAACTTTAAGCCAAATATTAGCATTTAACATTAGCATTAAAAAACCTGGCATTTAGGTTGTCACTTAACTAGTTAGTAAGGAGTTCGAATTTTCATTTTAACCCTCTTTTTCTGTGGTTTGTAATTTTCTCAAATTCCATTTTGGGCTGAAATTTTCTATGCGTGACAGGGTTTTTTGTTTGTTTGTTTTTGAAAGTTCAAATGAAAATCAGTTGAATCATTTATTTATTTTAGCTCTGGGGAGAAAAAAAGCCACATAAAAAATGTCCTCTATATGTTCTAATCAGATGTTTTGTGCTCAATGAACTCAAAACCAGCCAAACTGAGAAATTTTACTTCATATATCTCATTGACATCTTAAAAAAATATCAAGTCAACTCAAGATTAGGAATTTTAAAGGTTTTAAAACTTTTTTAAAAAACATTTTCAGGATGTAATTTTCTGTAAGGACTATTATTTTCAGGATCCAGTTTTAAAAATCTATGAACATGTAGCATGTGATTTTCAACAGTACTCAACTTTTGACGAATTATATTCTCATTGAACTCATTGACTTCAATGAAAGCACACAGAGGGCAAAAACCTTTTTTAAAGGCCCACCTTGAAAATGAACAAGGCCTTCACAAATGCAATCAAAAGAGCCTGTCCTAGAAAAACTGGTACAATGTCAGTGTGCATACAGTTCAGTGCTGTCCTTATAGCTGGAAACATCTGAAAAACCAAGGGGGTTTTCAGAATTTTTTGAAAGACGAAAAAGGAGCTGTGCTCAGATTAACTTGGAGGCCTTTGTGATTGTAAGGGACTGTATGGAAGAAAATACAAAGGTGTGAAGGTGAAGAGATGCTTGGGGGGAAAATTAAGGACACGAGAGGCAAAGTAGGGCCCCTAATTCAGCAAGGTAGTTAAGCATATGCCTTACTTTAAGCACATGACTAATATTCTCACTGGCTATACTTATTAGTACGTCCATTGACTTCTGTGGGACTGCTCACAAGATTAGAGTTAAGCGTGTGCTTTCCTTGCTAAATCAGGGTTTAGGAGAAGATATCAAGACAGAATCTAGCAGAGATTTTGGCAAGGCAGCTATGGGGCCCCATAAAGCGCAACACTTCTTAGTTCAGATAGCTCTCCAAGCCAACAGGTCTTTATTAGTGCCCTATAGGCAAGGCAGAAAATCCTTTGTAGCTGACTAGCCCACACAACTGTAACAGATTATTACTGCTGCCAGCTAACTCCTTTATCTCAGGTGGTAGAGGCCAGCACAAAGAGTCCCAGGTTCAAACACTGCTGACAGCCTCAGGGGGTGGGGTGGGGGGGATAACTACCTTTGCCTAATATTTTCGACAGGAGATGTTTTATTTCTGAAGAAAAAAACCTCACCCCCATTATATTATTCTGGTAACTGATAATTACATACTTGTGTATAAAGTAGTTTGGATGGAGCACATCCCTGAGATGGATCATTATAAGCCCTATTTTACAGATGGGGATAACTGAGAAATAAAGTGACGGGCAAGCCAGTGGCAAAGCTGGGATCAGAACTCAAGGCAGGTTGACTCCCAACCTTGACCCAGTTCAGCAAGGTACTTAAACATGTGCTTAGGTTTAAGCACATGGGCAACTCCATTGACTTCAGTGGGACTACTCAAGTGTGTGAAGTTAAGAATGCACCCCAGTATCTTGCTGAATCAGGGCTCCTGTGTTCAGACCTCCAGACCATGCTGCCTCTCTGCTGGTTTGAAACTTGGAGTCTTTGCTCTTCTTCCAAAGTGCTCAATGGATAGGAGAGCGGAGCTGTCTCTGTGCAACCTGTTTTTATGGTACTTATAAGTAAGTGATGTGTGGCAAGGTTGCTCTGAGGGAAATTTATTAACATGAAATACAAAAAGCTCCTGTAAGAAATCTATATCAACAGATTTTGCTTCTTTAAGAAAATAGACAGACAGTCTGAACCACAGACTCCCCTCAGTCTCTGAAGCCCAGAGACACACACACACACTGTACAAACATATGCCGTCACATACAGACACACAGATAGTATCCCTACCCCCACACAGAGTCACAAAAAAGTGTATACAGACTGTATATTGTGTATCCAAACACTATACCACATATAGTATATTGGCACACACAATACTGTGAAGTGGCACAGGCAGGCACAAGCACATGCATGTTACTCCTGAAGCCAAGAAGTTAACAGGAGCGTTAAAAAGAAAACACTCAACACTTTACCATAACAATACTACTTGGCACGTCTAATGGAGCCTAAAGCTTTTGCTAAAATTAAGTAAGCACCACAATACCTGTGTGTTGTTGGTAAGTATTATTAGCCCCATTACAGATGGGGAAACTGAGGCTCACAGCCGTTACAAGAAGTGACTCGCCCAAGGTTACAAGTATGCCCATGGCAGAGCTGGTAATAGAATCTAAGACTCCGAGTCTCACCACCACAACACACTCCCTCGTGAAAAGCTAAATGCCTGACTAGATAGCATTACTGAGGATTTCATGCACAATGAAATATACTCTCCCCACATACTTTGCCATGAACCTGAAGCAGCAGGCTAAGTTATCCGCTTGGCTTCTCACATATTTTAATTTGAAAAATCATACAGGTTGCAGCATCTTGGCTTACACAGAGACATACAAAAGGCAATTTGTGAAAGCTGGCTACCATAGGCAACTATGTTAATCTTCATTCACCCACTACACCCGGTTAAATAAATAAATACATTTTTTAAAAGAAAAAAAGACAATTTTCTCCCCTTCCCCATTGTTTGTCCAGTTCTAGATTCAGATGGATTTATATGTAAAAGAAAACCTTACAGATATGCTCAGGTATTAAACTTGTCTCACATTCAAGAGCAGCCTCCCCCGACAACATGGATCAGTGATGGTGTTACTGTCACCGACCCAACTCCTACTCCGGTGCATTGGCACAAGCAGTGAATCAGCAACAGAGATGCCATTGTAACAGAGACAACGGGCAAACTAAGACTGTCCTTTTCTTTTCTGACTTCTTTCCTGGTTGTTGAGTAGGTAACTGGCAAAAGAGTTAGTATGGCTCGCTCATCATGGACAGGTTTTATTAATTGCCTTACATTTTTCTCTGTAATGTGCCCATTATTTCAACAAATAGTAGAAGACCATAGTAGACAACATTGGTTGTAATTCATTCTTTAATTTTGGATTAGGGAAGGTGTTTTTCCTCCTCTCCTAAATATCTGTATGTAAGTGATTGCGTGTACATTAGTGACTTCTGTACCTCCAGGCATTATACTGCCTCCTGCAAGCAGACAAGAGATATGCCAGTACAAATGCACGTTTCAAATGTTTAACTTTATGTTCTGGCTGGAGGAGACAAACATGGCAGATAACCACCAAATTCTCTTAAGAAAAACAAGTATTGCCCTGACTGAAAGTAATTGATTTCACCTGGTGTTCACTGTACTTGCAAAAAAAAAAAAAGAGTTCAAGACACAGGATACCATTTAAGGCCCCCTATCTGCAAAGACTTACACGGGTGTTTAATTTTTTTTGCGCTGTAGTAATCCTGTTAAAGTCAATGGGACTGCTCACAGTGCATCAAGTTAAGCATATGCACAAGTCTCTGCGAGATTGGGGCCTATCTGCTGCACAGCAAGGGGTGGGTGACCTAGCCAGGAACAGAGGATTTACTATACATTGGGCTTCAGAGAGAATTATTTTTATTTGGAGACAGAGGTCCAGATCCTCATTGTCTTCAGTGGACCACCACCATTTCACAGAGCTGAGAATCTGGTCCAGCAGAGGGATAAGACTAACTTCTCTAACCATCAAGTACACAAAGAGAATGCCTAAAAAGATTACTTTCTTTTCAATTTTGCAGGGATGGAAGTAAATAGCAGTGCGGTCCTTACACAGCCAAGAGCAGGGGTGTCCCTTGGTGGAACAGGTGGTTTATTCCACATTGCACTGGGTCTGTTTTATGAAGGGGTTCAAAGGGCTGTTAAAAGGATTTTGAAATTTTCTCGTAAATGCTGAATGTTTAAGTTACGATTAAGTCATGTTTACCCATTAATTATGCAGTAAATAAACCTGTGGCTTTACCCTTCCAGTCATAGCATGGCAGCATGTTAATTGGGTTTTAGAAGCTGGCGGCCTGCCCATGTTATGCCGTATGGGAGGTTGAGAGGTACAATCTCGTTATCAGTGATGCTGACATGTGCTCAGCGTTATGTGGTTGCACTGCATACCCAACGGCTCTAGCGCTAGTATTCCCTGTTATGAAAGGCCTGCTGTTTGAAAGTTTTGGCTCGCTGTCAAACTCAGAGTCTGAAGATCAAGACTCTTTTTTTTCCATTTCAATTAGTTTTTAAGAGATCCTCTTTCACACTTATTGTAGTACGGGGTCAGTGGAGGAGGGGAGGGAACAAACTCTCAATGATATAACAACCTTGGAGAAGATAAGTGGGGGATAGTAAAGATCTGGTTTGCCTTTCTCCACGCATTTATCCTTTACCGAGTACTTCTAATCCAAGACATTTACCACCACCAGGTATGGGGTGAGCCCCAGGTTTTGGACCTGGATCCGAACTTCAAACGTTTAATATATATGGATCTAGAAGTCTGGCCACATCTCTCATTAAACCTAGCTAGATTCAGACCGCCAAATGGGCAAAATAAAGATATGGAGGGAAAATGGATGGTCAGAGAAGATAGAGAAGGGAACAGAATGGTGAAGTCTTTTGCTCACATTTAAAAAAATTAAACAGATGAAAAGAAAAAAGTGTAAGGATTTACATATGGATAGAATCCTGGTTTTTGCTGCAATATCTCTCACCTTTTCAACCCCATGCACGCTTCTTCTAGACTTTCTGGAGTCTACAGGATGGAAACCTTGTTTTTTATGGACCTTATAAGATCTGTTCAAGCAGATCTTCTCCCCTTCTGCAAGTCTGACACGCCAACATGATTTAAACTTTTGGTGTTCATTCAAAACACAAGGAAATCCCTGAAGAAAGCTGAGGTGTGATAGCGAGTGAGGAAGGATTCTATGGATGGATCCTTCAACTGTTCATTTCCTGACGTTTAACACTTGGGGGCAAGGGGGTTTCTGGACATTGAACAATTTGTGTAAAGGGAATAATATTGGTTTTAGGATTTCAGCTGGATACCAGTGAAACATACAACCGTAAACCTTTTTAAAAACAGTTTATCTTTTGAGGAATAAATCGGAAAGGCAGCTATTAAGGGGCATTATGGTCTTGCGGAGAACACGTTCACCTAAGGATCTAGAGACCTTGATTCTATTCCCAGCATGCTTTCCCATGTGACTTTGTACAAGTGAGTTCACTCTCCCACTCTTCGTGTGTCTTGTCTATTTAGATGTAATCTTGTCAGGATAGGGGCTGTCTCTTACTATGTCTTTTGTACATTGGCTAGCACAATGGGGGCTCTAGGTGCTACTGTAATGATAGAGAGCCCTTGTACCACGGACACCTTGTTTACAGCAGCAATGTTAGCTGAACCCCTTCCTAAAATGGGTTTAATCTAACAGTTTATTCTCTACTTGCCTGTTTATTCTCTACCTTACTAGAGAACAGGCTAACTTTCTTATTCATCCAAAGCTCCATTTTTATCATCCGTGTTACATGCGCAACGTTGGCAGTGTAACCAGTGTATGCAGCTTATCTTCAAACAATGTGGAATCTGGGGGCAATTTGTTCTGATGCAAAGCCAGTGTGTTGCTTTCTAGGGAGATGCTGTCATAATTGATTCTCTGACAGCCTACAGAGGTGCAGGGTAAGTGCTAACATTAAAAGAACATATAGAGCATCTTACATTTGAGGATCTCCAAGAGCTCTGCAGACATTAGCTAACTAATCAGAACATGCCAGTGAGATAATACGACCTATCCCCATTTGCAAAATGGAAAACAGCCACAAAGAAAAGTTAAATGCCTCACCCAAAATAAGCCAGTGGTAGAGTCGATGAAATTTAAACTCAGGTGTTCCTGATTCGCAGTCTACTAAACTCTGCTGCCCTATTAGTAGGAAGCTGGGGTGCACAGAAGATATTTTAATAGCATTAAGAAAAATAAAATTTATAAACTGCCAGTGGGACTTTATTTTTAAAACTCAGGGTTAAACTCAGAATTGTCAAGGTACAGAAAGGACCCTCTCCTACAGTTGTGTGCCTAGAATATTATTTCTGGAAGATGGAGAATCATAGAATCTCAGGGTTGGAAGAGACCTCAGGAGGTCATCTAGGCCAATCCCCAACTAAATCATCCCAGCCAGAATATATAGAGACATGCATGAACTGTTTATATAGCACAAATTTCTGTAACATCTAGACTCCCCCAGGGTGTCTCTGCATATGGGCATGTTAGACTGAAAATCTTGGAGTGAATGGCCCTTTCTAATTAGTCTTGATGCAACTCTTCTTAGTTGAAAGAGATATTTAAAAATACCTCAAGCCTATATGCAGTTAAGCACGAGGGTTGCAGCTACAATTTTAATGGGTCCCCAGGACCCTGCTTTGAAGTGATGACTCACAAAGAATATTTTGTCAAGCCAACTGTGCCATAAAAATATTAAGCGCGGTTTCAAACAGTAAAGGTTTTATTATCCTGCTCACTTCCTGTCACGAAGCATTGCATTAAATTCTCCTTTTAAGGGATTAATGACCTATTTGCCGTGTTCCATGCTGCATTTGTGGTTATAAAAGCCACTAAAAGCCATGTTATCAACACCAGTGTTAATAAAGGTATTGGAAAGTCAGTCAAGCACAAATATATTATAAGACAAAGCATTAATCCAATCGCATTTACCCAGAATGTTCTTTACTGTTCCCTGGTGACCTCAGAGCATAGTTACCATTTTGCGGACACCGTCAAGAAAGATACACATTTGAGAGAGTACATGGCAGCAGCAATCAAAGTCTGTGTGATGTAAATCCCAAACCCTCACACACATACAAAGGGTCATGCAGAAGCATAGAGACTGAACATCAGGATGTCAACTCAACTGCCAAATACCATAACCTGCCACCACCACAATTAAAAAGTGATTAGCAACATTCACCAGTATTTTTACTGACAAATTTGCAATCACAAGACAGACGATGAATCTTGTTTACACAATAAAAGGCAATCTAAGTCTGCAAAATTACCATTGCAAAACAATGGTAAATTCATACAGCTCCTGTTTATATAAGTCTAAATAGGTCTTGTTACAATATCTACCTTTTCAACCATCAAAATGAAAAAGCCTGTAAAACTACTTAATGCATTAAAAGCTTAAGAAAGCAATAGCAACATACTGTGTCACATAGATATAGTGTCTTTCATTCCAAAGGCTCCCAAAGCACTTTACAGACTAGACATCATTTATAAATACTTTGTAGTTCATAGCAGCAGCAGCAAACATTGCAAACCAGACTAGGCCGGGGAGATTTTGGCTAAAAAGTACTGGTGCCAACCCCCGGCTTTAAATATCATGATGTGGGATAACACCAATGTACAGCACTTACTGTAGATGGTACTTTTCATCTGTCAATCCCAAAGCACTTTAAAGGAGAGCCACTCGTTCTCCCTATCATAGATAAAGAAACTGAGGTGCAGTGACTTTCCCAAAACTACATAGCAAATGAGTGACAGAACCCAGAATAGAACACGAGTCTACTGATTCCCAGTCTGATGGACCTGCTATCTGCACAATGCAGAGAAGATATCAGTTTTTAAGGTCTTATATGAAAGACTCATATACATGAAGATGCACAAATCTCGATTTATTTATCTCGGAAAGATGAGCAAACTCAATTTTCTAACTACCCAGTAATTTGCACTAGAGAAAGGAAATTATGGATTTCTTCCTCTTAGATTAATGATCTTACTATTTTTACTGGCAGTAAATACAGTTACTAATAGTGTTCTAATGTCCTGAGGTGGGATGGCATTTGACCCAGGATAAGATCACCCTTGAAAGTACAATCTTTCTATTCGGCTTTGAAAGTTTAGCCACTGATTAGCACCTGTGACATGCAACTTAGCCCTCAAACAGCAACTTATCTAGTGTCCCTGAAACTAAAGCACACGGGTCTTGGATGCTTTGTTAAATGCTCCATTAGGAGCAAGTACTAACATATATATATTATATAGATATAGATATATAAAAAAATCACAATTCTCAACATCTCTGATATAATTAACATTAAAAATGAGACAGCTCCATAGAGGTAAAATTGGGCCTTAAATAAATTGAGAATAAGGAGAATGTTGTCCACTTTTACTGAGTGATGGTTGAGAAGTGTGGCCATGTATGGTGTTGGACATTAAAAAGGGTTTAAAAAACTATACTATACTTAGCATTTCTAGCTGCGATAAAGTCTTGACATTTGCAACACCAAGAGTAGGCTGTCAGAGACTGTGAGCTCCGCCTAGACCAGGGATCTCAAACTCAAATCACCATGAGGGCCACATGAGAACCAGTAAATTGGCCCGAGGGCTGCATCACTGAAACCTTTTCATACAATGATACAAAAGTATAGTCAAAAATGAAAAAAAATGAAGAGGAATATAGTATTCTATTAAAAGTCAATGTATTAACTTTTTAAAAACTGTCAAGCAAAGAGGGGTTTTAATAAAATATAAACACTCAGTAATGTTTGGAGCTTGGCTGCCAGTGGAGTTGGCGCCTATGGCAGGCCTCAGGAAATAACTCCGCGGGCCACATGTGGCCCACAGGCCGCGTGTTTGAGACCCCTGGCCTAGACTGTCAGAAAGATTTCTAATTTAATTTCCTACTCAGAAAATCTTTCCTGTTCAAAGACTGAGACCAGTTCCTGTACCCATGGACATCTATCGGAGCTTTGCCATTGACTTTAATGGGAGCAGAATCTAACCCTGTGCAGTGGTATATTTTTTCTTGATGGTTAAAAAACACCAGCACCACAATAGGATGGAAGCTGGTTGAAATACTTGGGCATTGGGCCTCTCTACCACAGGAGTCTCCAGCAACGTCCACTTTAACACCATGATGGCTGCCAGCAAAAGGCTCTACAAAAAGGCTTATTTTAATCAAAATATTTCCTTTAAATCTAGCTTCAAGTTTACACATCGCACAAAAGTGCTTCTCGGCACTGACATTTTCAGGATGCTGTGCTGAGCCAAACACCGCGAGCACAGCTTGGTCATAAGACTGCAATCTCGTGGCCCACCTCTGAAGCTGTAATAAAGCTGCTGTGCTTTGCCTCCCACCCTTGGAGAAGCCTACTAATAACATCTGCTTTATAGCAGCCACTCCTGCAACCTGCTATTTCCTCGGTTCTGCTGCTGTCATAGAGAGGATGTGCTTTTCTATGCTGCAGGTCTGGTGGAAAGTTGTCAGACTTGAAGCCAAATGTGAAACCAGCCAGCGCTGAATAAATGACTTGAACTGCTTTCTCAAGGGACCCCTTCCAGGATCGAGAGGCCTTTACAGCCAGATTTGGCCAGTGTTTGTAGACAGCCTTCCTCAGAAGCAAATTAATAATCAAAATACAGACACCATTTCAAAAACATAGAAAGCTAGACTCAAACATCCACCAAGTGACATACTTATATAAAGATAACCACAAGGTTGCAAATTCATACTTTCCTACTTGGTGAGACCAACTGCAACCAGGAATAAACCGGGAAATGTGTGGGGTGGATTGCAGTATTGCCTTAAGAGAAAGCATAAAACTGGAGGCAGAAAGATCACAGAGAGAGAGAGGAGAAAAAAACATTTAGCTGGGCAATTTGGATACTCTCATTTAAGTAAACCAAATGGTGGGTGGCACAGTAAGTTAGGCCTCTCACCTGTACCATTTCAATCAATGGGAGCAAGAATAGAGCCTTGCTAAATATCCCAGTTGTATCTATGGAGACCAATGACGAGTTCAGTACCTGATTCAAAAATAAGGGTCTACTGAATGAAGTACACTGACCCCCTCTCCATTCTGGTTATGCAGGCAGGAATCCTAGCACGAGGGTCTCCATGCTAAATGCTGGCCTCTCCCACACGTATCACAGACAGAGCAGGGATCTGAGCAGTCTGTCATGAGAGGCCTATATGCTCTCTCCTTGCACATCATGGGATGGGAAAGGGAAGGACTTGCTGTGATTCCTACATCCTCTACCAAATAGGGGGGAAGCTAACGGCTCCCATTCAGTCAGGAGGAGGGAACAGTGTACAACCCTCCCAGCAGCCTGGAGCAAATGGATGTGATTTCCAACAGTTGTGTGGCTTGGTGAGAGGGACTAATCGGCGGCCTTGCTTTGAACTGTGCTCAGTAAAAGATGACAACTCTACTTTTTTTATTGATTTTTGTACAATTCAAGCATTAAGATTAAGCCATTCCCACCATCCTGAAACTCCCTGGGGGGCAGTGGAGGATCCTATTCAATAGAAGCAGACAAGATACAGAATGGAAGGAGAACATTCTAGTTGACCCTTTCTTTCTTCCTCCAGGAATTGCTCCTTTTCAGTAAGGTTCTATGCCCCTTCACCATCAGGGAATGAAAGTTAGTCTGGTCCAACATCTGGGATTTGCTTCAGTCCTGGAACAATGCCTAAAAAGCATGGCTAGCCTGAAGGACCATGGACAGTATTAACTGCTCTACAGTATCTCACAAACCACCAGAACTAGAAACGCCACATGTCACTAGAAAAAGAGAGGATCTCAAGTTCCCTGCAAAAAGAGAATGCAAGAACGGCCATACAGGGTCAGATCAAAGGTCCATCTAGCCCAGTATCCTGTCTTCCGACAGTGGCCAATGCCAGGTGCTTCAGAGGGAAGACCATTTGTGACATTACAGGTCACCTGCTATTTGACTTTTATGTCATCTCTCTCGCATTACTATCATTTCCTCACTCACTCCCATTTCAATTCTACACTTGATTTTTGCAGCCACTGTCTTGTTACAGCTAGACAGCAGTGTTACGAAAGCCTACCCTGAAGCTTTCAAATATAATTTAGCATGAATTTCTAACTCTGGAGATAGCAGCTAAAAATCATATCTGAACTGAATGGGTGGTGGGGAAAGGAAGATTAGAATATGGTTTTTATCTGGTCTCACAACCTACCAAGGCTGGAAATATGCTGATAAGACAAACAAGCTCTTACTACTGTTAGCCTGCCCTCTCACACATTTTGCTTTAATCTAGATTATCAATTTTTCAGGCTATTTTGCTGCCTGTACAGTACCTAGCTAAAACTTGCAATCTGAATGGGGCCTCTAGGCACTGTTGTGATACAATCAATAAGTAATACACTTTATTAAGCAGGGCTTCTCAGAGATGTGAAATAGATCCCCTCTTCTCCATCATTGTGCATGTATAAGTAATTTCTAGAGGTGCTGAGAGTTCACTCATGTATACCTGCCTTGCCCATTCCTGCCTAACTTGATTTTGGTGGACTACACCCACCTTTCTTCCTCTAGACCTAACCTTTGAGTTGATAATGTTTAGTGTGTACATTTGGTCTTAAATATTGGCAGAAGGAATCTGGCCCAAAGGCACCCTGCTGGAAAGGAGCTGCTTAAAAGCCCATTATGGCCTGTTGAGTTGAAGGAAGCATTCATGCATAGAATGCATAACGATTGCATATAGCTCATTGGTCATATAGTCCTCCTGTTACCAGAGACTGGACTTTGGTCCTTTTCTTTTCCTGTTTATTTGGGGAGGAATTTTCTGGGAGAAAGGTTCATTTTCTCCCTTTGCTAAACAAGACTGAATACTGTATAAAAATATTGACCAGAATGGGCAGAAGCAACTAGCAATATTGAGATCTGGTTTCTGAAGAAGGGAAATTGAACTAAAAGAAGTTTTAAAACCTAACACAGGCAACTTTGCTTTCATCAGCAGCTGAAGTCAGTGTGATTGGGTTTCTAAGAACAAACTGTTTGCAGAGGCTTATTGAAGACACAGAGAGAAGACCGAAGTTGTCAAGAACAAAGGCTTCATAAAGAAATAGGAGCAAGAGACATTCCGGACTTTGAACCCTACTTTCTTAAAAGACAAAGAGCCAATTGCCATTATAAAATGTACATAGATTATGTTCGAATATTTTCCAGTTCATTGGGGCTGATCTTGGTCATTGGATTTTGCGCCAATGCTTTGGTTTTCACACTCTTTGCTACATACAGTTCCATACAGAAAAGTCAGCTAGACATTCTTCTCCTGAGCATGGCTGTGGCAGACCTGCTTACTCTTACCCTGATGCCCTTCGTTCTTGCTTCTGCTGTCCATAACACCTGGTTTTTGGGAGATGTATTCTGCAAGGTTTTCCAGTTTGGCCTGGCTTTCTCCTGGGCTGCTAGCATCTATTCCTTGTGTGCTGTCTCCATCACTAGGGCTCGAATCATCATGAGACCGTACAGAGCTCCAGAGAAGACTACCATGATCGTGATGCTGATTGTGGTTTGGGCATTGAGCTTTATCATCAGCTTATCACTGCGCCTCCATGCCACAATGGAAACAAGGCTTGCAACAAACATGACGTTTTGCCTACCGGCTCTCTACCTGGAGCACTATAAGATTGTCCTTAGCCAGTTTATTCTATATTATTTGATCCCAGTCTTGGTGATTGCATTCAACTACATCCGACTTGCTCTTTTCCTGCACAAGAGTCCCATGATGTCTTTGGTGAGTTCTAGAAATACGCGAAGAGCCTCAGTAATGATTTTTTGTACAACTGCTGCCTTCTCAGCATGTTGGCTTCCAGTGTATGTTTTGGAGTTATGCATCTACTTGAGAGTCTACCACCATGGCTACGCTTGGGACACTTTCTATTTCATCTGTAATATTCTTCAGTATCTTCACCCATGCATCAACCCAGTGCTGTATGTGTTACTGTCCAAACGATATAGGAACAGCAAAACCAAAAGGATCCTGTGTTGCCAAAAAATTAAAGTGAAGCCTCAGGTCCACAGCTTAACAGAACCCTCCTAAAACACTTGCATGCCTCAGGAATGGAGACAGTAGGGCGTGTAATGTTTGTATGTCTATTATTTATAACACATCATGGATTTTGAAATAACTTCAAAGACATTAAAGACTTCAGTGAGTAAGAATACAAAAAACCTAATTTACAATTCCCCTCCCCGCAAGCAGTAGGGGAGAACATCAGTATGGTGGGTGAGTTGCTGAACTATTTAATCCAATCTTTAGAAAAATTAACAATCCCTCAGCAAGGTATTATTTCCCTTTTCTTAATTCTTATTTAGTTGAATGTGCTATTGGAGCTTTGCTTCTGGACTGAAAACCAAATTCTGCCCAATATCCCTGCGACTTCACTGAGAAGGAATGGTGTCAATAGGATTGGACTCTGGACAGAACTGGCCCAATATGATTAATTTTAGAGACTGTCTCCACTAGAAAATTGTATCTTGTTTGAACATGATTCAGTTCTTCACAATCAGGTGCCATGAAGAACAGGACTTGCCCTGGTCTACACTGCCCAGTAAGTCAGTTCTGCATTGCGTCAGCTAACTCAGCTCTTCCTATTCACATTTGACACAAGTTTTAGTGAGGACAAGCCCTTAGAAATGTTTCAACTGTACAGCAGAAATCAAAATAAGTATTTTTGTTTTACATCTAGGGATCTTAAATGGCATCCCACCCTGTGGTATCTGAACAGCTGTTAGGTCTGTTTGTGTTACTGCAGGAGTACAGATTCCATTAAACATTTGTGTGGGAGGAGGAATATTTTTTTCTTATAGCTTAAAGTCAACAGAAATACTGAACCCCCATCCCCCCATTTTTGTGGCACCAAATAATTGTGATCCACTCTGGGCTAAGCTATGGTATTTCCATCTCACTCATCTTCTAATACATGCTTGACCAAATCTGTGAGAAACTTCTACCTAGTCTGAGATATTTTAAAAACAGAATTAAAAGTCACAAACCCCTTCTTCTCATCCACCTGCCCCAAACCAAAGACTCAGACAGCACCTGAAGAGATAAGGGGAGTTTCTGAATGTTTATGTACATAGGTAGGAAAAAACTGCTTTAAGATTGTATATATTAAACTTTTCTTAAAGAAATTCTTGCAACAGAGTCTCAGTTCTGGGATAGCTTTATTACTGAAGAAGAACTGCTCATGTTTATTACTTCACATTTGCTTTTTGGCATAAACATCCTGTGTGAGTTTGATTAACTTGACTTTAAGAGACACCAACATGCAAGTGAATGAATGCGGGGAGCTAAGCATCCCAGAGGCCAGTACTCTGCTTTGGGGTCACTTTCAAATTATGTGGCATGAGAGGGGAGAGGTGAGCAAAGATAGGAGTGGGAATAAACTTAAATTAAGCTATGTGTAACCATGCAGAACAGTTGTAGGACTGTGTTATTATTGTGTCTTACTAGATTGCTTTTAATCACAAGAACATAATGACAAAGCCCCGGGAAATACAGCATATTCTTATCAGCACTCTAGTCTCGGTGAGATATTTTGACTGGAGGAGAGTGCAGTGTTGATCAGTGCTTGTTAATGAGGATGACCTTTTTTGAAGTTAAACCCTCCCCCCTAAGATTGTACAATCCCGCATGAGAGACAAAAACTGTAAAAACAGAAGTGTTCAAATCCTTCCTTAAGATAGGTTTAATTTGATACTGCTGCCTTTCATAAAGCAAGTCAGAATTTAATTTTTTTTTTAAAAAAGTCCTCAGTTTATCCCAGATACAGTCACAACATGGCTAGCAGAAACAGATCTTCATAGACACTGTGTTGGCAATGTATTTCAATCAAGAACCAGAAATAACAGGCCTAATTCTGCTCATGTACAATTCTGCTGATGCAAATGAAAAGGCACAGGTGCATGCCAATACAAAATCTGACCAATGCTTTCTTGCTGGGAAGGGATAGTTACTATGTGTATTACTGAAGTACCTAGATGCCTCAGTCACGCTAAGGGGCTGCATGTACACAGAGTAAAAAAAAACAAACACAATTTTGCTTCTATCTCTGTTCATTTACACCTTATATTCTGTACAACTAAACAGAGGCACAAAATATCTACACATTTATCCTAGATAATAGTTCTTTCCACTTTGAGCCACCACGATTGTGAAAGCAGGCTGGGCAGTCACTGTAGCAACATCTGGACTTTTAAGAGGAAGACCACAGCTGTGCTGGAACACCTTAGATAAATATTTAAGTATTTACTAGGGGAAATGTATTCTATATTGGGAGTTTCTAAAATGCATATTATGCATTTCAAAAGCACTATACTGAACCTATGGAATATTTATGTGAGTTTTATTATGGATGCATTACTGGAATGTAATGCTACTATTATGTGAATAGAATCAGACTTATTGATGTGCTACTAGACAACATGAAATGTGGTGTTTGTATGATATTCACTATGTATGAGACACTGTGTCAAAAGTTTAAGTTTGGAATTGTAAGTATTTTTGTGTAGGATGTCTAAAACATATGTATTGTTGGGTAACAGCTAATTCTGTCCAATGTAGTATTTTATTCTGTTAGAAATTTGAGATAAGATGTCTTTCTATATTTGAACTGGTGGTTTATTTGACTGGTGTATAGTTTTCTGTAGTGAAAGGGGCAAAGGTTGAATTAGCCAGCAGGCACTCTGAGTCAGCCAGGGCAATAGTGCATGAACAGTGATTATGTGGCAGTGGGAACTGGCTGTTATACTTTAACAGTTCACTTTTAGACTAACAGCTATGGCTCTTTAAAGATGAAGGTTTGCAAAGTGGTAAGGGGAAATATCTGTGTAGAATCTCTCGTGCACACACGGACATTGACTACTTCAACCAGAGAACCGGTACTTCCCTGCTGCACTTCACCATTCAGAGGTGACAAGGATCCAGTTCAGATTATGGCACAAAACACCCTTATCACCTCAGCAGGCAAAGGTGACTGAGGGCTTTGAAGGGGACTACATTAGTGGGAACTCAGGGCCTTTAAGTTCACACCTAGACAGTCCCCAGGGTGGAGTTACAGCACAGCACATTGGTCCACACTGTTATTCATACACCTCTAGTCCAAACTGCAGGGCAGCGGGGACTAGGGTGACCAGACAACAAATGTGAAAAATCGGGACAGGGGGCGGGGGGCAATAGGAGCCTATATAAGAAAAAGACCCCAAAATTGGAACTGTCCCTATAAAATTGGGACATCTGGTCACCCCAGTGGGGACACCCTGACATTCAAGCAGAAAGCAAACCAACATTCCTCATGTCACTGTTCTGCTTCCATTAAAGCAGAAAAGTAAATCCTAATCTGAGCCTACAGAGTAACAGGAAAATTCTTCACCCAGAAATGCAACTTTACATAATCCACTGGAGACAGTAAACCCACCCAAAGCTAAAGGGCTGGACGTCTCTGTAGAGATGGTGAAGGACACCATTTTGAACAGTCCTATCAGACCCTTGACAGCAATCTGTCATCTGAATAGTCTTCTGCAGAGTTGTCTGGGAACTCCTCCACCTCCTCCAAGGAGGGATCATCAAAACAGATACTTCATCCTGGAGAGAGAGTGGCAATCTGGCCTCAAATCACAGGAGTTGCTGATTGGTCTGTGACAGGGACTAATTTACATTTCCCTACCCCAAGTCCTATCCTGAATACTAGATCCAGAGTATGGCTGAGACAAAATCCACCTGGAACCATCCCGTTTGTCATGGCAACTATGAGCTGATCCAGAAGAATCACCCTTCAGAGATTCCAAGAGAAGGGACCACTGTGATCATCTAGTCTGACCTCCTGTGTAACACAGACCATAGAACTTCCCCAAAATGATTCCTGTTTGAACACGAGCATATGGGGGAGGGGGGAAAGGGTGCGAAGGGGTGAAATCTAATTTTGATTTTAAAATTGCCAGTGATGAAAATCCACTGCAACCTTTCATTCCCCTCCATGCCAGCCCCAACACAGACCTGCCCCAGACTTGCCATGGCTGGGGGAGAGGCCTGCTCCAGACTTGCTGCAGCCAGGGGGAGAGGAGCCCCTCCCTTGGCCACAACATGGACCTGCCCTAGACTTGCCACTGCCGTGGGAGTGGCGCCCCCCACTCGGCCCAACCCCGGTGGAGCTGCCACAGCCAGGGAGAGATGCCTCTCCCCGGGCCCTGAGCTGCTGTGGCAAAAGCACATCCTCTCTCCCCTCCACATCCCCTGAGCAGCCTGAACTCTTCATCCCCAGCCCCACCCAAGAGCCCTCACTCCCTGCTCCCCAACCCTCTGCCCCCACCCTGAGCCCCCTCCTGCACCCCAAACCCCTCATCTCCAGCCCCACCCCAGAGCCTGCACCCCCAGCCAGAGCCCTCATCCCCCTCCCTCTACCCCAGCCATGAGCCCCCTCCCGCACCCGCCATCCCAACAGCCCACACCCCCAGCCAGAACCCTTACCCACCTCCCCACCGCAACCCTCAGCCCCACCCCTAAACCCGTTACCACACACCAAACCCCTTGGCCCCACTGCCACCACATGAATTTTGTTACATGCACCATTATGAAGGTGATGTATGACACATCACCTCTATATTGGTGCACATAACAAAACTCATTCCACACATGCATGTAAAAAATTAGAGCAACCACGGCCTATGAGGTACTTGGAGACTGTATCAAATTCCCCATTAACTTTCTCTTTATTAAGCTAAATAGAGTGACCTACTTGAGTCTATCATGATCTGGCTACACAGAAAATGATCTTTTGATAAGACTGGGGTAAAATTTTCAAGCATGCCTAAGAGACTTAAGCCTAATTTTTCAAGGATATTTAAGCACCTAAGGATGCAGATAGGCACCTAGTGGGATTTTCAGAAGCACCTAGCCCTCTCCACCTTTTTAAAAAATCAACTATCTAGGCACCTATCTGTATCTCTAGGCATTTAAATACTTTGAAAATGGTCCCATTTTCCCCTCCTCAGGTCCCATTTTCCCCTCCTCAGGACCTCCAGGGCTCACTACAGGAGCAAACTCCAACCCCACAGACCCTCTTCTGCCTTCCCTTCACCAGGCCTTTCCCAAAGAGTAGAACTTCCTACCTCCTCTCTCTGGAGTCTCCCTCTTTCTGAGTTCTCCTCTGTGTAGCCTTCCTTGACCCTTTCACAGCTTGGGTCACTAATGGTAATTAAGCCACCAGATCACATCAGCTGTGGGGTAACTGCTAGGTGATAGGCAAGACTGAGCCCTGCTCCCCTTAAAGGGCCAGTGAGCCTGTGACACTGAATATATATATTACTTTCAGCACTTAATATTTAGTTTGGTCTGTTTACAAAAGTGACTCATTTTGGTGCGTTAATCCCTTAGGTGCCCAGTTCAAAACACCTTCAAAGGGTCCAATTTTCAGAAAGTGCCAAGCACTGCCCCTTCTGAAAACTCAGGTCCCTTTCAAGTGTCTCAGATGGGGCACCAAAAAACTGGGGCATTCCAACTCACTAGTCACTTTTGGAAATCTTGGCCTCTATTTATATGTCTATGTATGTTTATTTCACTCCACGTTCTTCCATGCATAAATCTATACACAGTGTGCTTGACATTATACCCTTTATCCCTGTTCATATTTCTGTTCCAACTGAACATTATTTTTTATTTTGCTCCTATTTTTTTTTAAGATAGACCTGTACAATTTATTCTCCTATAAGCAAAGCTAGCTAAACTCTAATGCTATTACCATATGTTAATTGAGACTATATAGGGTAGAATTTTCAAAAGCACTCAGGCCTAGATTCTCAGATATTTTGGTGAAATCCAAGGGAGTTAGGTGCCTACATATCTTTGAGGATCTGTACCCCAGCTACTTATTTTGCTTCCATTGAAGTCAATGTTAAAACTCCTATTGTTTTCAATAGGAGCAGAATTAGATCAACACTGAGTGCTTTTGACAATCCCAACCATACTTTACAACAAGCTCTGAATACTCCACTCAACAGAAACTGGTCGGTTGGTTTAATAAAATCATGATGCCAAAGAAGCCATTGTCCTAATTCTCACATATTCAGAGGAATATACTGGGCTGAGAGATTCACTTTTGTTTCATGAACTTCTTTAACAACAGGCAACAAGAAAAAAGCATTCACAATGGTTATATTTGCATGGTTTCAAAGACCACAAGAGATTCAGGGAAGAATTTGAAGGAAATAAGATGCAGGAAACATAAACTAGAAGACCCTAATACACAGCTGTGAGGACACATGCAAGATTTAGAGCTTGTCTACACTTAAAACACTACAGCAGTGCCGCAGAAGTTCTGTTGCTGTAGCGCTTCAGTGTCGACACTACCTCACCGACAGGAGGGGCTCTCCTGTCAGCATAGGTAATCCACCTCCACAAGAGGTGGTAGCTAAGTCAACGGAAGAATTATTGTGCTGTCTACATGGGGACTTTGCTTTTTCAGAGTCATGGATCAGCAGTGCTCTCTCAAAAGTTGTTCCAGTAAAATGTGTGAGCAGTCTTCACCTTTTCACAGGATACTCTTACAAAAAAAACCATTGTCCTGATCCGTTGTTCATTTATATTCAGAGACCTGAATTATGAGGGCTATCAGCTTTGCTTTGGGGGGAGGGATAGCTCAGTGGTTTGAGCATTGGCCTGCTAAACCCAGGGTTGTGAGTTCAATCCTTGAGGGAGCCATTTGGGGCAAAAATTGGGGATGGGTCCTGCTTTGAGCAGGGGGTTAGACTAGATGACCTCCTAAGGTCCCTTCCAACCCTGATATTCTATGATTCAAGTATCAACGCACACAGGGAAACTAGAAATATCATGTGGCAACAAAGTTCTCCTGAAGACTTAAGGGTGTATACTTCCCCTGTCCCAACATAATCAATGGAAGGTTAGAGTGCCAACATAAGCATCTCTTTAGATTCAATGGGAGTTTACCTGGGTAAATTCACTGCACCGTGGGCTTAATCCAAAACTCCCTGAAGACAATGGGAATCTTTCCATTAACATTAAAGGGCTTTGGATCAAGCCCTATAAATACCAGAACTCTTAGATTATGAATCTGCTAAAAAAAAATGTCTCTCCACATGCCTAATTGTACATTTGCCATGTCTTTTCTGTTATTTATACAAGTGGAAGTTTGTGACTCTTCACCTCACCTATCACCTATACATGCACCATTAGAAGCCAGCACATATCTCATTACAGAGACCTCCATGTCAGTCATTGAACTGCTGGGGAAAGTTGAAGGCAGGTTCCTTGGATTGCCAGAGATTAGCTCTGAGAGGGAAACCCCTGCTTGAGAACATCATGTTCCTGTCATACCTCTGACAGTTTCTTCCAAATGTACAGATTCCTTCCCACAAACATGTGTTGTTTCTTTGTTTGTTTTAAACTGACTGAGACATGTATGGCAAGCTCTGTTGCTACATTTGAGAACAGTTTATGCCTGGAGGATGGACAGCTGCTGTTGCTGAGCATCTGTTTTCCAACTACCTCCTTGCCTCCCCTCCTAAAACCTAGGAAAGGAAGAGGAAATGTAAAGATCAGTTTTCAAATGGGAAGCTAATTTCAACTTTAACTATGGAGCACCTATCAACACTCCCTAATACGTCTAGCTCTTCTTTACAAAGAGCTTGAACAAGAGGGAGAGAGTGCACAGATCAGCTTCAGCAGGAAGAATTGATAAGCATCAAATACATACTGCACAGAAGGGCGCAGGCAGTTCTGGGTCCACAGAAGGCCGAGTCCTGCATCAGAAATCTGACCTTGGCAATGATTTGTTCTCAATGAGAACACCAGAACAGTCAGCGTAACTGAGGAGGGTGGGAGATCCATCAGAGGAGACAGAGAGAGATGGGTTTGTGTGTATGAACAATATAGGATCACTGGACCCAGAATGACTGGTTGGGCTCTATTCACATTCTAGCACTGTTAGAAGTGAAGGGTCCGTTTTATAAATTGAAAAATATTACTTTATTACGGTGCATCTGTCTAGGCACAGTGACAAATTTTTCACACACATTGAAACAAGTCACTAGTTACAACAACAAAAAGGGAGTGCGGGGTTAGAAGAGCTCACATGTCCTTACACTAGTGAACCTCGGAGAAGTCTGGGAGCTCTGACAAACTACAAGGAGTTGAGCGCCTTTATCTGTCACTGGAGAGCATGGGACTTGAGGGCACTCAGCATCCTGCAGAACTGGACCTTCCAAAAGGCCACAGTGCCTATTCTGCAAGCAGCAAACAGCACTTCAGTTGAGTTGTGCTTTTTTTTGATAGGCAGAGTTCACATTTAAGAAATTGTGTGTGTGTAATAGTTCTAGCCACAGCAAAAAAACCAAAGCAGATTAAAAAATGCTGAAATTCTTATGGCATACTTAATACAGTACTTGTTTATTGGTAACATCAACACCATCAGGAAAAAAACAAAACACATGCACCATGATGCAGTAAGGTACCAATTTTAAAGGTGGTGAAAGAACAATCTCACAAAGGCCAGACTCCTTTTCCAGCATCTTCTCCCCCTTTTGGATAAGAAATATAATTTGCACTGAAACAGGCACCGAGCATATCAGAGAGAAAACATACAATATGTACAGAATGTCAATATTCATTAGAATATCAGGGGGAAATGTTTAAGCTCTCCCTACCTTAAGGTTTGTGTTTTGTTTCTAAAACTTACTGTGGGTGTTGGGAGCCACCCTTTGGTCATCCTTGTAAGTGCAAAATCAATAAAATCTACTACAGACACTCAAGGTTACTGCCTTCAGAAAGGAATTCTTGACAGCTGCTTATAAACTCACCATACCAATCTTTACCCTTAAAGAGCTGCCCCAGATCATAACACCATCTACTGCGTGTACCTGCCTACAAGGGAAGGTAGGGAGGATTCATCACTGTTTGTGAAGCATCTGAACATGTAAAGTGCTGAGTGTTATTACATGCTATGCCTTCCATTTTCTTTTGTGCCTCTGACACAGACCAATTTTCTCACAGCCTCAGAATAACTGTAGTGTCATTTCTCACTAAAATTAAGATTTGATAAAAGCAACATTTGTTTCTATGCAGCCCTCTCCTCTGATAGGAGTCCAAAGTTAGAGAAATAAAAATGCTCTACCGGGGCTACATATCACTCCATTGTTTCATCCTGGTTATTGGTAAGAACAGCACAGTGTGAAAGGCAGATGGTCAAGTTGTAAAGGCTGACAAACTGGTATCATGTAATTTTAGCAAAACAGGCTGGACAATGGATGTAGCAAAGCAAAAACTTCAAAGAAGGGAAAATATAGACATGGAAGGTCAACTGGCAGGGCAGGGAGGGAAAGCTATGGAAACTGGCCAGGGAGATTATGTGGAAAACAAGCTTAAATATCATCCAAATCTTATTTCCCATTGAAACCACAGACCATACCTGGAAAGGCAGAAACTATAGGTCTGATGATCTCTCTTTGCCTTCATCTCAGTGATCTTTACAAGCCCTTAGAATTGTCCTCTGTTGTATAGTCAGTTTTTACTCTTTGCAGTTTTTACTATCTAGTAGAATTGGCCCATGAGGCAAGGACAGTGTCCATGAGGGAATATGAAAGCTTGATGCCTAGATACACAACCCTGAATAACCTAGACATGAAGGGCAAGAGATACTGAGAATGGATGGCTAAAGCATGAAAGGCAGGTGGGGGCAGGGGAACGGAGATAAACTATAGCTGATTATGTGAAGAAAAGATAAAGAACCACTATGTAAACAAAAAAAAAGTTGACAAATGGAAAGACAAATCTGTTAAGAGATACAGAGAAGATTGTAAACACTTCTGAAGATAACTAATCTAGAGCAAGGTGGGATTCCTAGCTGCCTTCTGTCCTAACACCGCCCACAAGACAGTTTCAATAATGAAATAAATAATACAATGCTAAGCATGTATGTAGTTCTTTACATGTTCAAAGTGTTTAATCAATTAAACTTCAACACCCCGGTGGGGTAGATATTACTATCCATAGTCTGCAATTTGGGAAAACAGACACAAAGGAGCTAAGTGACCTGTCCAAAGCCACACAGTAAGTGAGGGGGAGACCTGGGATTAAGACTCAGGAATTCACAGTCCTGTTCAATTAAGTAGAACACACGGCCTCTCGTGTTAGTATATTTATATAGCTGCCATTCAATGTAAATTTAATTGTTCCTTAAATTAAGACTGTTTTACCCACCAAGGGAGGTAAGAGAATGTCTTGCATCCCTCAGCAACATTTCCATTGGCTGACTAAGAAACGGTTTGTTGATGAGCTATGAAAAGAGCCCCTCTGCCAGTCTGCCTTGCCTAGAAGGGCAGTAGCTGCTAAACGATACCGTATGTGGAATATTAAAGCAATGGAAAGAAAAGGAGACTGGAATGGGACAGTCATTAGGATTTCTTCTCTGAGGTGTGGAGGGCCACACACCACGAGTTTCTCCCTGAAAGAAAAAATGGTTTGTGCAATTGTTATTCCAGCCTCATTCAATACGGTCCCACATAGCATTCTCACAGCACTGCCCAGCCATTTGATTTAACGAGAACTGGGAGCTGTGGGGGGCCGTGCCTGCGGACGGTCAACATCAGCAAAATGTCTTGCGACCTGCAATCAGATTACCCTGATGGGCCGCATGCGGCCCGCAGGCCCCAGGTTGCCCACCACTGCGTTAAAGCCTGTGCCAATTCAGATGTATTTGAAGTAGAGATGCCAATGTCCAAATACTCCCAAAAATGCATCAGTCATCTACCGTCCCTGCCACCATTCCCATCTAACTCACCACTGCTGACTCACCAGACCTTGAAAATAGTCATCTGATCACAGAGCGCTGAAAAGAGGCCCTGCAGAGAGATTTTCTTCATTTGGTATAAAAGAATGATAAAGTTGACTGTGCGTTAACCCAATATAGTAGGAGGCCACCATGAAAGGAACAGTCACTCCCAAGAAACAAAACAAAGCTCTTAAAACCCCAGCTTGGGTTGGAAATCATTGGATTAATGGACACCAGATTTGAAAGTTGTCATTCAGAGATATTACTCTGGGCAGGGGGTGAATCTGGAAGCGATAGCTCTTCACAAACAATTCAGCACATAAATCACTGAGCCACAGAATGCAGACTGACTGATTCCGCTGTGAAGAGATCTCCAATATATATTGTTCTGATTGTGATCTGGGGTGCCTTTGGGAGATGCTAGGGAAAAAAAAATCTCGGACCGCAGAGAACTGAAGGAAAACAAATCATCAAATAATGTGTGTAAGGGAAAGCGGTCATGGGGTAATGGCCTCCTGCTCATATCTACCCTAAGACACTGAAACTACGTGTTTTAAAAATATAAAACAGGGATTTTATTAAACTATTCCATTCCACTCACCTCATTTCTACCCTGGAGTAGATGGGATTGCTTAGCCTGCTTGTGCTGGTGTAACAGAGGCAGCTGGGCCTTGTGTGTCACATTTTCAAAACCATGGCCACTCACGTTTGTGCGTCCAGTTGGACTGCAGGCACTACTGTTTACACCTCCTGATTGCTGTAGTCAAACTTGTGCCGGCAATTCATTGTGTGGGCACAAAACCTGCAGGCACATATTCTCTCCACCCAAAAAAGAGGCTTCTATGTTGACTGAACCACTGCAAAGGATAAGCTTGAATTCTCCATCTTCCCCTGTCATTGAACACACAAGGATAAGTGGCCCAGTCCTGGAACCAGCAGCAACTGTGCTATGTGAGAAAGCTGTGGCATGGGCTCTGCAGACGCCTAGTAGGATCCCTAAAGGAAGCTAGGTCTCCCTTAAGGCAAGAGACTGTCACGTGTAAGACTTTCATGACTGTCCAATCTCTCCCCTTTGCCTGGGGAGGAGTTGTGAACACCACCCAAGCAGACAGAGTGAACAGGCCCTTCAGAACTTGTCAACTAGCAAGAGAAGAGGATACCCCCAGGCATTAAATAAAGATCCCTCCAGGCAATTTGAGAGGGGCTGTGAGGAGAGGAAGGGAACCCTCTTCCCCAAAAGTGACTCTTCCCAAATCCCCCAAATTAGCACCTATGAAAAGTCGGAGGTCCAGGTCTCATCTCTGCCTGCCCTTTCCCTATGGGGCAGAAAAGGGATTACCATAGACCACAGGCTAGAGTAACCCATATAACACCATCTGGTCGGAAGGTAAAGGACCAGGATTCACATAGAGCTGCTCAGGCGACAGTTCATTTACATGCGTTCACCTCTCCTCACCACACCTCTGAGCTGCCCCGCACTCCTTTTGTACATGGGGCTGACCAACCCAAGGATGGAGCCAGCCTACTTAGCCTTCTGCGGCTCATGTGCATTCTACTGCCACGTAACCTGCCCCCAGAATTTGTTCCCTTGTTTCTACAATTTGATCTTAAAGGGCTGAGTATTTGGAGAAGCTAACTGAACAAGTCAAAAATACATTTAAAAATCACTTCTCCAGCTGAGCAGACGTTCCCCATTTTGAGTTTGGTGGCTCCTGACTGGTGCTTTTTTTTAAATGTAGGGAGTAGTTCAATGCCTGTCACCAACTTACATTAAAAGAACATCCAATACCCAGGGAAGCGCTTTTAAATGTTTGTGCAATTGTGCCCAGTGACTACATGGGTGTTTCATAAGAAACTATAGGGAGATTTATGTCATTTATGCCTTTTGAAAATCTCCCATATGCCATTACTGCAGAAAAGATAAAAATATTAAGGTACAAATCATCTCATACTTTGTGCATCCAGCAGGACATTGCCAGACTAAAAACTATATTTAAAAATAATTCCTTATCTTTGATACTTCTCTTAGTTTATTAAAACAGAAATAATTTTGAAAGCCTATTTTCCTTTTTGCCATGTATCCTGCTTGTTTACCTTTTGAATTTCATTAAAATGGGGCTGTAAAACCAGACTGATCAGTTTCACTTTATGATACCTATATCAGGTACCAACACAGTGCTGTTGTATCTGGATTGCATCATTTAAACTGAAGACAACAACAAAAAGTAGGTTTAACTGAAATTTTCAAAAATCCTGGAAACATCTCTATTAATATTGAGTTTTGCAACTTTGTTTTTTGGTGGTTTTTTTTAAACAGAACCAATATTTTATGCATAGGCTATGTGACCATGTCCCATTCAGAAATGAAAATAATTTATTTCTTCCAAAAATGACTCATGAAGTGAAAGGGAGAAAAACGGTGTAATTACACTTCTATCATATTGGGCAAATATACAGAGCAGACCAACATGTTTTGTCCAAAGGCTGGAAAGCGTCTAAGTGACTCCCAACTGTCTGAAAATATATTATACTTAAGAAAAATCCGGTGTTCCAAGCTTGTAGATGGCGTAATGTCTCTGCTCATTATATAGATTCCATCATTATGGAGAGTACAAGTCAAGTTGAGACCTGATTTGGACGTGTTCTCCTTGAGGTAGAGCCATTCTCTGGTAGCAATGTTGTAAGACTGCACTGTTAACATGTCCTCACTTTGGCTGGATTTTTGGTTAGGTCCCAGTTCATGAATACAACCCCCTACCAGGTAGATGGTTTCCTCGACAGAGAGCATCTGCTGTTTGCGAATGTGGACATCACACAGCTCAAAGTTGGTCCAGCAGTCAGAGATGGGACAGTATTGCAAAATGTTCATATTCCTGTCTGAAACAAAGAAGAGATGTTTATGCAAAAACCCAAACACATCAGTAGAGGACTATGGTATGTCAATCAGACAATCTGTAATACTATCTGTTGTTCACACTGGTTCTAAATAATCAATGTGTCTTCCAACCCTGCTTGTCATGTGTTAACTTATTTACAAGGAGGTGTTAAATTGACAATCTTTTCCATTTTGAGACTGGAGTCTCTGATCACTTTTTTCTTTTGCAGATGGTAAGATTTAAATCACTTTTGGCACACTGATTACATGATCCAAGTGGTATGAAGGGGGTGGAGGGCTTAGTTGAATAATTCCTACGTGTTAGTTTGTGTGTTTCTTTTAAATCTTTGGTCACTGACTGATACTTGAAAATTTCTTCACTTCCCCCTGCAGAAGATATTCTCAGGTCTCAGCCAATGCATCCTTTAACTGGGGGAAGGGAGGGAAAGCAAAAAACTCCATGAAGTCCCCTAGACCTTACCATGCAGTTTAATTTACTTGTGAAGCACTGAGACATTACAGTGAATGGTGCTGTGGAAAACTATAGTATGGACAAATAGAGAAGAGCTAAGTATATTTGTTTTCCTCCACAGTTCTAATAGAAACAACAACAAGGAATCCTTGTGGCACCTTAGAGACTAACAAATTTATTTGGGCATAAGCTTTCGTGGGCTAGAACCCACTTCATCAGATGCATGGTGGAAAATACAGTAGAGTGGTATAACACACAGCATATGAAAAGATGGGAGTTGCCTAACCAAGTGGGGGAAAAGTGCTAATGAGCCAATTCAATTAAGGTGGAAGTGGGCTATCAAAAATAGACTCCAATGAGAAACTGAAGAACTGGAATTAATTTGCAAACTGGACACCATCAAATTAGGCCTGAATAAAGACTGGGAGTGGATGGGTCACTACAAAAACTAATTTTCCCCCTGTTGATATTCACACCTTCTTGTCAACTGTTTGAAATGGGCCATCTTGATTACACTGAACTCATTAGCACTACAAAAGTGATTTTTCCTCCCTTCTTGTCAACTGTTGAGAATAGCCCACTTCTACCTTAACTGAACTGGCTTGTTAGCACTAACCCCCCACTTGGTAAGGCAACTCCAATCTTTTCATATGCTGGGTATTTATACCTCTCTATTGTATTTTTCAGTCTATACATCTGATGAAGTGGGTTTTAGCCCACGAAAGCTTACGCCCAAATAAATTTGTTAGTCTCTAAGGTGCCACAAGGACTCCTTGTTGTTTTTGCTGATACAGAATAACAATTCTAATAGAGTAGATGCAAAACAGTGTTTCCTTTTTATTTCTTTCCCCATCCATGCACCACAATCATGGATCATGTCAGCAGGAATGCACACAGCTCTGCTTTTGCCATTACAAGGTACAGGAACGCTGCACAGCAATGGGAGGCTAGAGCAGTGACGGAAGGAAGCAGGTGTCTATTTAACTGTATCACATAAAAATCATGGCTATTTCTGTTTATTTTCTTGTCAGAGCAATAGACACACCAGCTTGTAACAGTTAAAAGGTGAACTGAAGTGCTTTTATTTTATTTTTTAAATGAAAAAGCTTGTTTGCGATCTTAGATTGCTAAGACAATACATTACAATAAGAAAGCTATTTTAAAAGGAAACAAAAGGTTTTAGCTGCTGAGACCTTTGTTTCATCTGCAACCACTAAACCCCTAAAAAGGAGAAGACTGATCTGCATGCCTTGAAGTGTTTTAGGATTTGAAGAGGTGCTGAGCATATGTAATTCCTTTAGAAGTCAGGCCACTTTAACTACAGGCATCCTGGTTTGTAATTTTTGGCTGTCAATTATTTTCTACCCAAGTGTTTTCTCTTAGGTTGTTTTCAGTATTTATTTTTAGAGCTTTCCACTTCATCTTTAAAGGCAGATTAAATTTTGGTCTTGAACAAATTGGTTGTGGTCTTTAAAAACAATAGGGTTTAAAATAAATGTGTCTTACCTCTTGTAGTATATCCCCCAACAACATAAATTTTGCCCTTGCATTCACAAGCTGAGAATTCTGCAAGAGGGTTTGGCATAGATGCCACAAAATTCCACCAGTCGTGCTCTGGGCTGTAACACTCCACATTGGAAAGGGACTGACCACCAATGGCATAGAGCTTCCCATTTACAGCCAAAAGCTTAAAATTGGACCTAGAAGACACAGATTGGAGTAATGAAATAGCTAGCATGAGAAAGAAAAAACAAAGAAAGGAAAGGACATTATTTTTATGACGGTTCCAAGATATCATCATCACTTATACCATCAGCCAGTATATTATAGTCTGAACTGTTTTGTCTGTGTCCAAAATAGATTGCAAGCTCCTTGGGAGAGGAACTGTAGCCTTTATGTTTGTAGAGGGTTGAGCACACTGCGGGTATTCAGGAAAAATAATACTGATGAGCCTTTTTAACATTTTATACTCAGATTTCAAATCAATAGAGTTTAAATGTAGCTATTCAGCAGAGCAATATATTCTAGCTGTGTTGTGTTTTGTGTGTGTGTGTTCTGTTGTGAAGCACATGCGTTCACACATATGCACAGGCACAAATGTGCGCGCGCGCACACACACGCACACAAATCTTATTCCAGTCAGAGTTCCTGGAGTTTTATGCAAAAGCAGATTAATACCTGAAATTGAGTACTGTCCCTGGTCTGTGATAGTGTCTCAATAACCCATAATAAATAGGTTTTTATTTTACTACATGGTGAATGACACCCTGCAGAAGACAAAGAGGAATATCTCCTCTCTATATTTCTCTCTTTACTTTCACCACTACAATCACCCTGAAAGCAGTAGCGGTGCCAGCTTTTTTGCCGCCCTAGGTGGCAGCACCGGGAAAGGCTGCCGCCGAAGTGCCGCTGGGGTCCTCGGCGGCACTTCGGCAGCAGCCGAGGACCCCAGTGGCCAAAGAAACTGCTGCCGAAGTGCCGCTGAGGACCCCAGCGGCCGAAGAAGCAGCCGCCGAGGACCCGGCGGCCGCCGAGGGCGGTGAAATGCCACCCCCCAAATCCTGGCGCCCTAGGCGACCGCCTAGGGTTGCCTAATGGTAGTGCCGGCCCTGCCTGAAAGTAACACATTTTGGTATTCTTCCTGTCAGTCAAGGGCTAGATATTTTCACACCTTCTTCTGAAACCACACATTAACACAGAATGCTGAGCTCAATATACCAATAATCTGTTTTTGGTGTAACAGTTTCAAAGTTCTATGTTTTCCCCTCCCAATTTAATCCACTGTGTCCTGTATATTTCCCAGGCTGCAAAGGGAAACTTGCCAGTGATTGCGGTATCACTTTGTAACTTGTGCCTCTAAAAAAAAAAACACGCATGGAGAAACATTCCAAAGACCGGAAAAAAAGGGGAGATAGGAAGACACATAAAAACTGAAGCAAAGGAGCAAGATGGGAAAGAGATCCAGAATGGGATCAATGGATAATAAAATTGCTCCTTCAGCACAACTTGTTCTGAGCCAGATCCAGCAAATTTTACTCAGGCAGTTCTCCTCATAAATTCAATGGATGAAATTTATCTCTGTGCACTGGACCAGCATAAGGCCAATGCAACACCTCATTAAAGACTGTAAAACTATGTGCTGCCCTGTACATCGAAAGGTGAGTTCCACTCAGTGCGAGCATGAGGTTACAAGTCAGTAAGAATATACTGCCTAAGCAGATATGCATGGTTTTGTCTGAACAAAATGAATGCTGTCTGGCAGCAGACTACCCTGCAATTTTTTGTATTAAATATATCTGAGGAAGTGTAACGGGGGAGGAGGGAAGTCTTCCAGGTGGAATCATTTTGTTCTTGTAATCCTGAGACAGCTCTGGAAACTAAAATGCTTCTCTGAAAGAATTATTTGCTTTTGATTCTGTTTGTGCTGTCGTTTACCATTAAGTCACTCTGCACATCTTGAGTCTACAGTCATCATGTTTTCCATCTTAAATAATCTGGATTTAAGTGGCAATAATGGGTATGAAATGAGAGCAATTACTTGCAAAAACATTTGAGTTTCAAAGAGGAGTACCTATTTTAAAAGCTATAGCAGGAAGAAAAAAAATGCACACATATGCACTACTGGAGTTCCATATCTGAGGAACTGTAGGTTGACTATAAGTACATTTTAGAAATTAAGCATATCCTTTAAAATTACTAAAATGTTAGCAAGTCTACAGTGTGTTTGTCTGTGTGTTATGGAGGGGCAGGAGCAGAGTTCTGGTCTTATAAAATTAATTCACTTGGGCATATACAATGTCTTTCATCTGATGGCCACAAGGCACTTTGCAAAGTTGGGCATTAACCCCATTTTACAGATGAAGAAAGCTAAGATACAGAGAAAACAAATGAATAATCCAAGGTCACAGGGTTACAATAGAATAGAACTCAGGTCTTCTTAGTCAGACTTAGCTGCTCTAATCACAAGAAAATGTGGCCCCTTGCTGCTTTAGTTGTAGAGAGATCATTAATATCCCATTTGTCTGATGGTGTCTGTATAACTGGAGGCCTTGTTGCAAATCTCGGGAAGGTTACTTTGTGAATGATGTATGGCTCAGCCTTCAACTCCTATTAGCCTAGAAGGGGTTCCTGTCATATACTCAAGTAAAAGTGTTCAGATTGCATATCTGATTTCAGCATTGGTTAACATGATGTTCAGAGCATACCCCTCAAATACAGGAAATCTACCTACAGCACTAACTAAAATATTTATTTTACTCACAGGCACTGATCATACTTTGTCAATGCTTGGACCCTAACTTAATAGAGAGATTGCTTTGAACAACCACTTGCCTTTGTGTGCCAATCACAGCATTGCTTTTATGGAAAACTAACATTAGGAAAGTATTTAATGCCTTTTTAACCTTTTTTTAATGTGCTTCAGCAGCTAGAAACAAGGAAAGCAAGCACCATACAACAAATCACCTTCCCATAACCACTAGCCAGTGTTCCATGGACCACAGTTTGGGAACCACTGATCTCAATATTGGGTCAAATCCATTCCTGATGCAACCTCACTGACTTCAATGGAGTTACACCAGGAATCATACCTTTCAAATGCCCCTCATTTGGATGTCACTCATTTTAATCCCAAGGTTCCACACAAATTTCTTGCCCCCTTATTTTTATAGCTGAACATTATTTACATCAGCGATAGAGACTCATGAAAGTGTGATTACCGGAAGAGGTGTTTACACTACAGGAATAAATCCCACCGCATTTTAGGTTTCCTGCATGAGTACAGTATATCCCCATGTATGCCTGAAATCCTCTTATCCAATCCCTTCCTTGCCCCCCATGTCTCTCATGCTGGGGGACCAGGAAAGGATTTGGCTAATACAGAGATTTGGGTAATAGAGCAGAGATCACCCTCAGACAGGACTGCGAGGAGGAGGAGGAGGAGCAGCCCTCAGCTGTGGGGAAGGCCACCCTGCCGCTGAATGGCCCTCTGTGGTCCTGCTGTGATGGGAGTGATTGAGCAGGGCCATGATAGTGGCGCTGCAGAGGGCTCCCTGCACTACTGCAGGGCCAGTGACACCCAATCTCTGCAGGAACAAGGAAGGCTGAGGTCTAAGTGGGGCAGAGCAGAATCCTGGTGAGGGTCTCTGCTCCGCCCCGCAGCTTGCGCCTGCAGGAACCAGATGTCACTGGCCCTCCAGCAGCACAGGAAGCCCACTGTAGCCCCCCTATCATGGAAGCGAGTTAGTGGGGCAGAGCAGAAACCCCCACCCAGGACTGTGAGGAGGAGGAGGACGAGCCCCCAGCTGCAGGGGAGGCCACCCTGCTACTGAATAGTTCCTACCCTCTTGATTATCCAAACTCCCAATTATTCAAATAAAAACCATGTCCCCCATGCCATGCGGATGACTGAAAGTACACTGTAGTTTGTCTGTACCCTTTATTATGGATCTTTCTCATGTATTGCATCCCGCATTGGGGCCTGGGCAGAGCACGAGGTATGTCTGGGATGAATCTGGCCTGAAGGCTTTTAGAGTGGAAGTGTTTGCAGTAATTCCTGGCACACGGGAAGTGGGCGTGAGGGGACGGAAGTGGGGAAGAGGAGATCTCTTCAGGAGGCAGCCTGAACGTCACCTAATCCTCTATGATTTCACCAGGAGCAGCTCCTCTTGTCTCCCTGCGGAAGCCCTGCAGGTGGTAGCAGCTCAGGTAGAGACTGCTCCCATAAGCATTGCTCCATAATCCATATGCATCTGCATGCTCCCAGGCTGGTGTTTACAAGGGCCTTGCAACCCTGGGGTATTATCTACCAGGAAAAAAACACAACACATCACTCATTTTGGAGCAAAATAATAATTAAAAATACAGTCAAGGATGGCTCAGAAGGCAGGGATTCTAAAGACACAATATTTAGTGAATTTCATTTGGCAGTGTCACTAAGTAAAACAAAAGGGAAAAGGACTCTGTTTATCACTACACAATCCCTAAAGCTCCTTGTTATCTCCCTCTCTCTTTCAGAGGTAGTGCTTTTTCTCTCTAAGGGCTTCTCTACACTGCCACTTTACAGCGCTGCAACTTTCTCGCTCGGGGGTGTGAAAAAACACCCCCCTGAGCGCAGCAAGTTTCAGCGCTGTAATGTGTCAGTATAGACAGTGCTCCAGTGCTGGTAGCTACGCCCCTCGTGGAGGTGGTTTTTTTAGAGCCACAACTACACAAGCCATGTTAAAGCGCTGCACATTGTCAGTAAAGACGTGCCCTAACTCCACTGGGCCCCAAGATCATGACTTTCCATGTGACGTTACTTCCGCATAACCAGGGATCCTAGTTTTCCGTGATAAAAAAGCCAAAATTCTCTGATTAAAAAAAACACCCCCACAAAAATCCACTTTTTTCCGTGATTATAATGAAACACTTAATTTTAGTTTCCCTAGCCACAATATATATAGTTATCAATTGAACACAATGTATTACTGATATACAATAGAACCTCATTTATCCAAGTCTCCGTTGTCTGGCTCTCTGTATTAACCGAATCACTAGCTGCCTGGGGCTGACAAGAACGGCGCTTGGGCAGTCAGCTCCTCCCCATCTTAAAATAAGGGCTAGAAAGCTCTTTGCCAGTTCTCCTGATGATCTGATTTTTTGATTATTCAATCCGGCCCCGGTCCCAATTAGATCAGATAAACGGGGTTCCACTGGAAACTGAAAGCACATTCAAAAACCAACCACAAGAGGGGGCGGTTGTTCACACTGAATAAGTGACACTGATACTTTCAGTAAAATTTAATTCATATTTTTTGTATTGTTTCACAAAATGTAAAAACTAAAAATTGTCTGAAAAATGCAAATTCTGTGTTTTTCTGTGGCAAATGGATTTCTAGGATCCCTGCTCATAACACTCAAGCCAGTTCTATAAAGATGTTGTTGAACAACGTAACTACAGAGGTAGTAAGTATGATCTAGTGGACAGGGCCCAGCCCCGGACTAGCACTCAAGAGACATGGGTTAAACTCAGCCACAAACTTCCTGCATGACACTTAGCAAGCCACTTAATCTGCCCCGTGCATCAATTCCCCATCCGTAAAATGGGGATAACACTGCTCTACCACATATGGATTTTTATCTTCTCAACACCTTTTACTGATTGTGAGGCAGGTCAATACTATAGTGACAAGACATACAAGTAGCTGGCTAGATCACGGCTATAAACTGGATTGGAATTACTAGTAAATAATATTTAGGACCGGATTATAAAATCCAGGACATTTTTAAGAGCAGGACAATCCTTTTCTTAGTAGCCACTCAGCACAATGAATTACTTTACTCCTCAATTTACTTCTTTTGGCCATGAAGTATTTCAGTTCACTTGGGACCAAATGCAGGTCCCATCAGAAAGTCAATGCGTCAAACCACCAACTTCAATGGGTCCAGGAACCCTGCCTCAGTGCATGCAACATTGATCCATGGAATATTAGAGTACCAGTTGATTCAAGCTCCCTTCAACAGAGGAACATGTGACTGCCCTTCCTTGGAAGCATGCTGAGCAAATGGCCTGTTTATTGACTAAGACTCCACACACTACTCCTGGGGGGATTCTGCATCACTGCACATGTGCAGAATTCATGTCACCCACAGATTTCTTTGCTTCCCCGCAGAAAAATGACTTCTGACAGGAAAACTCAGGGAAGCTGCAGGAGCAGTCATGCGCCTCTCTCCAGCAGCACAGGCAGGTTGGCTTGGAGAAGCCGGTAGAAATGTAAATCACCACTGGGAGGGGGAAGCTGGGAAGTCATGCGAGAGAGAAAGAGAAAGACACTCTGTCCCTCTCGCTCACTAATGCAGCACACACAGCGTGGAGGGGCAGGGCTTCAGGGTGTTTCTGAGGAGGTAGGCATGGGGCAGGCTCTGTCCCCTCAGGCAGAGCAGAATGTAGCAGCCTGTCTGCGTAGTGAATTTTTCCCACTGTCTTTGTGAATTCCCCCAGGAGTATAAAACAGGTGTAAAAGTTTTAAGGCTTATGGGGGGAGGGATAGCTCAGTGGTTTGAACATGGGCCTGCTAAACCCAGGGTTGAGTTCAATCCTTTAGGGGGCCATTTAGGGATATGGGGCAAAAAAATCTGTCAAGGGACAATACTTGGTCCTGCTAGTGAAGGCAGGGGACTGGACTCGACTCAATGACCTTTCAAGGTCCTCCACATTGCCAGAGGGGTGTAAAGGACAGTATGGCCTTATAAATGTTTGTGGTGCTTTCATGATGAGAACTGGTCTAAATTTTTGGACTGAAAAAATTTCCTATAAAAATGTGTCCATGAACTGTTTGCTACTGACATTTTTGGAGATAGTCAGTAGCCATTATAAATTGTGAGTTTGATTCCCCAGCCCTCACTTTCTCTTCAGTTGCCTATGATGTAACACTGCGCTTAAATCTGCATATATTTCTTGACTAATAACTAGAAATAAAGGGTCAAACCTAGCTACATTACTATTAAGCACGGGGTTTGGGGATTTCCTGCAGTGCTCCCCACTCCCATACTCCACCCATTGTATTGTAGTTTAAATAAATTACAGAAATAATTGAAACCAGAATAATTATATTGTGTTATTTTGACAAATAAAATGCGCAGAATTTTAAAATATTGTGCGCAGAATTTTTAATTTGTTGGTGCTGAATTTTTTGCACAGATTTCCCCCAGGAGTAACACACTAAAATATCATGTACAATGAACCGTGCTCTTATTGCAGCATCTCTCTGTGTAGCATAAATGCCATGAAGTTCTATGACTGCTTTGGCTGAGGCAGTGTCTGCACCTTTGTTATACAGTCCTCCGTTTAGAAGTGGGACTATTCAACTGCTATTCCATTCTGACGCATGGCACACATCTTCAGACACGTGATTAAAAAGACAAGTGTATGGGGGATGCTGTAAAGTACACGAGACTTTAATACGACAAGCCCGATCTACTCTATGCAGGCATTAAAGACCCCAGAGCATGTTTCGTAAACCGCTATATACCCAACAGGCAGAAGCACTTCTGTAGAATTGTCTCAGGATGAAGAGAATCCAGGATCTCAAGAGAAGAGAGGCTACTGCAGGGATTACGATCTGCTGGATTACTCTTGTCGTCAGTTCCTGGGGTGAAACTCTCCACAGCTAGCAGCAAGCCATCCTCAGGAAAGGGCCCACATGTTGAGAGTCCTATGATGTGGTTTTAGTTTGCATGGCAAACGCACTGTATTTTCAGAAGGCCCCTGCCAGATTTCAATGCAGAAGTTGAATGGTGCATAGTGAATGAGGCAGAGTCCTCTGGAACAGGAAGAATGGTCTTTTGGTTAAGAACTTGATGAGACCTTGGAGATCTGGGATTTATTCCTGTTTTGGCCACTGATTTCTTCTGTGATCTTGATCAAGTCACTTACATCTATGTACTCCAGTTCCAAATTTGTAAAATAAGGATAATAATACTTCCCATTACTCACAGGGTTATTGTAAGGATAATGTCTCTGATGTGTCTCTCATTAATGCTTATAAGATGCTAAAATACTATGGCAATAAATCCCATAAAAGAGCCAAGCAAGCAAGCTACAAAGAGAGAAGAGTCAGGCTTTCAAAAGCTTGTTGGCTTGATTCATAACTAGGATGGGAGTTTTTGAGGTGGGACAGTGGATTCATTGTTGGTCCTTTTATGTTGTAATACCCGTATTTTCTTGTTTGTTTCATTGATATAAGATGTCCAAGTGTTTGGCCTTTGGCATCATAAAATATAAGCTATCAATCAATGCATTGAGATTAGAGTAGGATTGCTTCTGCAGAACCTGATAAGAGAACAGAACTAAGATTTTTTTTAAAAAAGGTGCCTAAAGTTAGGTGCCTAAATCCATTCTTAGGCACCTAAATAAGTGGCTTGAAGTCACAGGGTGCTGGGCACTTTTGAAAGCCAGGCCACTTATTTAGGAGCCTAAAGGTGGGTTTAGGACCCTAACTTTAAGCACCCTTTTAAAAAAATCTTGGCCTACATTTTTATCCAGTATCATTTCTCTCATGGAGCAAAAAAAAAAAAGAAAAATGATGTTAACACAATATTAAGATATCACCATTTCTTTTAAAGGCTCAGGAAATGCATGCTTTAGCATCCCTATGGCAATATTAACTCAGGCATGTTGCACATCCTTTATAGTTTGTGATATACATTAAACAAGAGACTAAATTACAGGTAAACTCCAACTATGCACATGACTCAGGGAACATCTGAAATTTTATCATAATATAAATTTCACAAATTAATTTGGGATAACCCAAAATTTAGATAATCAGATTGTCAGGTTTACCTGTATTATCTTACACAACAAACAAGGAAAATGGGAAGAGAAAATACACTACATATATGCAACATGTCCAACTTGCTGCTGCACGAACCTTTAATTTTGCACTTCCTGACTTTTTAAACATTTTAATTTGCACAGGCTTAATGTTTCTGCATTTAGGTGATTTAAAGAGGGAAAAGAAAGAAAGATATAGCACCAACGCATGTTTCTCAGAGGCAAATTTGTTTCTTGTAAATACTTAGAAGACTAGGGATCAACTTCTCTCTAGGTCAAGAGGATAAGGGGTTGGTCTTGGGATTAGTTCCCCACTCAAAGAGGCAAAGGAAAGAGAAAAAGGGATGCCTGCGGGGCCTGATCCATGCAGTGGTGCTGGAATTAGGGGTGCTACCGCACCCCCTGGCTTGATGTAGTAATAACAAACACCAAACACACTGTTTCCATGATCAGCACCCCTATAAAATTGTCCCAGCACCCCTGGATCCATGTAAGCATGAATGTTATATCCAGCAAGATACTAAATGCCTTCAACTCCCACTGACTATTCTCTAGTCAAGGGAGAGGTATCAGCACTTGTAGATGATTTCAAACTTCTAAGATGACCCTTTTCAGCCAGGGGCACATAGCTCAAAAAAATCTGTGTTCAAGTTACCATGCATTATTTCTACAGCACCACAGATGTATATAGCAATTTAAGGATAATAAATACATTAAATCATTTCAGATACAATGAATTTTAAAAGGGTGGGGGGAGGAGAGCTGGTCAGGAATGAAGGTGCAGGTGAAGGTGCAGGTGAAAAAACGCTAAAAGATCTTGTTTTGAAAAGCACACACTTGTCATGCAGCAGAAGCATGGGTGGGATGCAGTAAATCTCTCCTGTCATGCTCATCTTACAACTAACGGCTCCAATTCTGCAATTTGATCAATATAGGATCCATGCTCAGGTACTGACTTCAATGGCACACTGCATGGGTTGACCCTTATGCCTATACAGAATTCCACTGAAGTCAAGTGTTCTGCAGTACACAGAAGTCTACCTGCAAAGATGAGAATGCAGAATCAGGCCTATTAAAATCTTCTAGTTTTCAAACACTCATTGAGGACTATTCACGTTCCAAATTTTAGAGTTCAGCTGTTTTTGCTGTAAACTATTTTTTTTTAAAAGAAGAATGTTGAGAATGTTCATTAAATATATTCAGTTTTATAATAAGAATTTAAAAAAGAAAACCCAAACTTTCCCTTAGTTTTGTCTAGTCTTGCAGCTTTAACAACTTGTAAAATAGTGTAATTGCATAATTCTAATGATGATCCTATGAAGCATGCACCAGTTGGAAACATATACAAGCTGTAAAATGTTTACCTTTTTTCTAATTGTCATTATCAATTACTTTATGAAAAAAATCAATAAAAAACTAATCACAAAAAATACTGAGTTACATGGGGCACTTCCACTGAAATTATAATACAATTATGGTCTACTTCATCAGCTTTTAAAAACAATATAAGAAGCAGGAAGAGGGGGTGGATGATGGAAGCAACCAATTTCAGGGTGAACATTTTCCTCAGGTATACTAAACGATAAACTCTCTGGGGCAGGGACTGGTTTTATAGCATGTGTGTACAGTGCCTAGCACAACGTCTAACTGCTGCGATACAAATAATACTCTGTTTGGTAGGTCTGGACTCAGACATTCTACACTCCATACATGCATGCCATTGATGCCAACAGGATTTCTATGCGTGTAAGAAGACCAGATTACTGAGCCAAAATGCTCCATGCAGAGACTGGGAGGAGACTTTTGCCTTTGTTATTTTACCGTAGGGTGTCCAGATGCGAGGACCCGAAAATCGGGATGCCGCCGAACTTGTTGAGCAAAAAAAAAAAAAAAACCTCTCCGGCCGCCAAAGTCGTTGAGCAAAAAAACCGGAAGACCGGAAATCGGGACAAATGGCGTCCCAACCTAACATCGGTCGGGACGCGGGACAAAGGAAGAAAAATCGGGACGGCCGGGACATCTGGTCACCCTATTTTACCGAGAATTTCTGTTTTAAGCAAAGACAGATATTTGGAGACTACAAAGCCTACTGGACCCTAGAGGCTTGATTCATCACCCCCTGCTCCTTGGGTACTGTCATTAACACCAGCAAAAAGGAAGAGAAGGGGCGAGTCAAGCACTGCTTAAAGCACTGATGGAGTTGACTCCACAAGGAGCAGGGCAGTGGTGAACCAGGCCCTGCATCTTGTGTAGGTATTGACTAGACCCAGACTCAATAGGACATGTCTTGGCAATGCACCATGTGGGGGTTTACCTCTTTTGGTTCATTGAAGCCATCTGACTCCATTCATTTATGCAGGGGTTATAACAGTGGGCAGCCGATATCTCTTGACTGGTGATCCTATAGCCCCCGATGACAAACAGGTAGTTGTCCAGCATCGCCGACCCGTAGCCTCGGACGTTCATGAGATCCAGGGGCAGGTTGTTGGCCAGGGGCAGCCACCTCTGGGCCACCTCATCGTACCTCAGCATGGACCAAGGGGCTTCCTCCTGCAGGTGGCGGCACGGGGCCAGGCCCAGAGAGGAGGCCCCCATGAAGTCTCCGACAGCCAGGAGGGTGGCGGTGCCCTTCATCCGCCTCTCCATCAGCTGCTGCCGGAGGGCGCTGGGCAGGAGGAGGTGGGGGCGGGCTTCAGGTCTCCGCAGCACCTGATGGTAATGGGCAGCCATGAAGTCCAGGCAGGCATCCTGCAGGTCCTGGAGGCCATAGACCTGGGCCAGGCGGTGCAGCTCCAGGCAGTTTCCCAGCCTCACCTGGGAGAGGAGCAGGCGCAGCAGGGGGGTGACCTGCAGGTAGGAGGCGGCCTCGATCAGCTCCTCCAGCAGAGGGGGCTCCTGCTCCCCGCCCTCCTCCTGCTCCAGCCGGGCCAGGCACGAGGTGTTGATGAAGTCCAGCACCAGCTCCAGCCCCAGGGCGCTGAGCCCCCCGCGCAGCTGCTGCTCCTCCTGCCCCTGCCCTGCCTCCCGCATGCCCGAGCGGAACAGGGCGCGGAAATAGTCGCTCTGCTCGATCAGCTTCCTCTTGCAGACCGGGTAGCACCTGTCCCCGAGCCGGATCCGCACCACCTCCTCCCCGCCCGCCCCAGCCTCCCCCGCCGGCGGCTCCGCGCGGGACATGGCCCGCTCCGGCCCCGGGCTCCAACCTCCGGCTCCTTCCTGGCCCGCTGCCGGGGTTGGGAGGGGAGCGCACGCCGGGAGACGCAGCCGCTGCAAGGGCGGGGGGCTGCTTCCTCCAGCGGCGGCCTCAGCCCGGCTCCCGCTCCAGCGGCGCCCTGCAGCGCGCAGGCCTAAAAAGGCAACATTGGCGCGCGCAGGCCGGGCCGTGCACCAGGCCGGGGCCCCCGCTCAGCCGGCTGGGAACCAGCCTCTCTAGGCACCAGCTGCCGCGGCCTCCCGGCCGGGGAGGAGCCCCAAACGCTGTCCGGTTTGTGCGCCTGGCGGGAGCTCCCCCGCCCCCAGCGACGGGCCTCCCCCGCCCCCAGCGACGGGCCTCCCCAACCCAGGCCGCAGGAGCCAAGGTCAGCACTGAGCTGCCTTCCCCTGGCAGTGCCCCTCCCGGGTGTAAGTAACTCAGCAGCGCAGAGACGGGGCTGAGAGGCTTTTAAACCTGCCTGAAAAGCAATGTCAAATGAGGGAGTTTCTGGTCCAACACCCGCTGCCCTTTCTCGCTGTAAAAAGGGGACCTGGCTGCTCTGACACTCTATGGCACCTATAAAAAGTCACTGAGTAACTGAGCTGATGGAAGAGGAAGGGCGGACTTATAGTTAAGTAGAAGCGACAAAGGGTCCTGTGGCACCTTATAGACTAACAGACTCTGTTAGTCTATACGGTGCCACAGGACCCTTAGTCTGGATCTGTAGAAGCGACAAACACGGCTACCCCTCTGATACTTATAGTTAAGGTACCCTAGTGCAACTCGAGCCATCTGGGTGTAATTCATAGCAGTACCCCAGCCTTCCTGAAATTCATAGCAGTGCCCCAGCCTTCCTGTTTCATCCCCCGGGATACTAGTAGTCCATTTCTCCCACTCTGTGGCTGTCTTGGCTATATTGATTGTAAGGGCTTTGTGGCAGGGACTGTCTCTTAGCTGTGTTGTTTGTATGGTGCCTAGGACAGTGAGGCCCTGATCATTGTTGTGGCTGAGACAGCATCCACCTTTACACCTTATACACTACTGTAATAATCTTTGTACAAGGTATGCCTGGTAAGGTATCTTTTGAAAACTCATAATTTGCTGATGTATGATATTATTAACACATTTTCCAAACCACACAGCACCGCCCAGGCAAAAGTCTGTAATAAACAAAGGAATGTGTGCATGCCTTAATTTGCATTCAAGCGGTAAACAGAGTCATTAAGCAGGAAGGGAAAACAAAAGAAGCTCACAGAGGTAAAAGAACCCAGCAGGGAACATCCTTCTACACAGACTCTTTTTCTCGTAGTTCCCATGTGGTAAGAATTTTTGCTTGAATCTAATATAGTTTGTTAAGTTGGGCACTAGAAAGCATTTCATCTTTATTTTTCTTGTAACTATTACTGACTTTTATACCTCATCGCTTGTACTCACCGAAAAGCTCTTTGTTAATAAAAAATTTATTTTTTTCATCTAATCCAGTGTGTTTAAATGTCTGTGTAATTTCATTTATTATGATAAACTGGTGTAAATTATTCCCTTAAAGGAATAACAAACAATATATCTGGACTGTCTGGGAGAGGGCTGGACAGGGCAGGACATACATTTCTGGGGGATAGAATCATAGAAGATCAGGCTTGGAAGGTCATCTAGTCCAATCCCCTGCTCAAAGCAGGACCAATCCCCAGTTTTTGCCCCAGATCCCTAAATGGCCCCCTCAAGGATTGAACTCGCATCCCTGGGTTTAGCAGGCTAATGCTCAAACCACTGAGCTATTCCTTCCCCCCCCCCCCTCAAGGAGGGGACTGAGTGTGTGTTGGGGTCACTGTGAAGTATAACCAAGGCTGGCAAAAGCCAGGGTGTGACTGGCAGGCTGTAGTTACACAAACACAGCTGGGAGTGGCCAGCATGCTGGTGGCTGTTTGTGAGTAGCCCAGGTTGGAGGTTACAACAAAAAGGCACTGCAAGGCAACCCAGGTTACAGGGCAGGGATGACACAGCCCTCCCCTCCCCCCCCCCCCCCCCCCACTGGTCTGGATTATACCCTCGTATGTCACAGGGATGCATAGGCAATACTTAGGGCCCTACAAAATTTGAAGTCCCTTTTGGGCAATTTCATGGTCATAGGATTTTTAAAATGGTAAATTTCATGATTTCAGCTATTTAAATCTGAAATTTCATGGTGCTGTAATTGTAAGGGTCCTGACCCAAAAATGAGACATGGGGGGGGGGGGCAGGTCGCAAGGTTATTTTAGGGGGGTTGTGGTACTGCTACCCTTACTTCTGTGCTGCTGCTGGCAGCAGCGCTGCCTTCAGAAATGGGCAGCTGGAGAGCAGCGGCTGCTGTCCTGGGAGCCCAGCTCTGAAGGAAGCGCCGCCGCCAGCAGCAGCAGCGCAGAAGTAAGGGTGGCATAGTATGGTATTGCCACCTTTACATCTGCGCTGCTGGCGGGGCGCCGCCTTCAGAGCTGGGCTCCCAGGACAGCAACCGCCAGTCTCCAGCCTCCCAGCTCTGAAGGCAGCACAGAAGTGAGGGTGGCAATACCATGACCTTCCTAAAATAACCTTGTGACATCCCTTCCCCCCCCAACTCAGTTTGAGATCAGGACCCCCAATTTGAGAAACGCTGGTCTCCTCTGTGAAATCTGTATGGTATAGGGTAAAATCTCACAAAAGTCCAGATTTCACGGTCCGTGATGTTTTTCATGGCTGTGAATTTGGTAGGGCCCTAGCAGGATACATTACCATCTGGAAGATCACCATCTTACAACTGATAGTTTGTTTTGTTTCCTTGGTGGTTGTACTCTTTAGGATAGAAATAACAAAAAGTATTGAAAAACTATGCTACATGGCAAAAAGAGTTTAGCACTTAGAACCAGATCCTACAAACACTTATGCACATGTTTTACTTTATGCATTCGAGTAATGTCATTGATTTCAATGTGATTAGTCACAGGCATGCAGTACGTGAATATTTGCAGCAACAGACATGAAGTGAGTTTAATTCAAGTACAACCACGTGTCAAGGATACACAGTGACATAAATTGAAGATGAAAAAGACCCATCAGCTTGTGTAGTCTGTCCTCATCACTGCACTCTGAAGATGGGGGATGGGAATCATACAGAACATCATATCATTGTAATACAATACTGTTACAGCAAAATGTGATATCTCTGTGACAGACTGTACCTCTGTATTCACCTCTTGCTCACTAGGGTAATAATCTTTGTACAAAGTATGCCTTGTGGGGTATCATTTGAAAATTAATAATTTGATGGTCATCACTGTCCTGGTAAAATACACGTGGGAACATTGGATGCAGAGTTATAAGATTCCACTCCTATGGTGTTACTAACACATGTTCCAAGTCTGGGGAGCGGCCAAACCAGTTCCTCAGAGACAAAGGGCAAGCTGACACCTCAGCCAGATATAAAAAAGGCCAACGGGCTATTACCTGCTAAATGACCATTCTTTGGCAGGAAAGCATGTGTGAGAAAAATCTACATTTTAGCAAAGAAACCGCATGGAGTTCCTATCCACACAGACCACACAACGCCATGCTCTCCGCTGGAAGTGCCTCTTAAAGGGGAGAAGAGGACTGACTATAAAAAGGAATGGGATGGGAGACACCCCATGACATCCCGTTTCCTCCCTCTCTGCCTACTGGTTCACTGCACCGGAAAGAACAATGAAGTAACCACTGAACGGGGGAAGGGGACCTGGCCTCAAAAACTTGGCCAGTAAGACTGTTGAGAGCATGTGGTGAGAAAAGCTTTACTTTGAATTTAACTTTGTTTGTTAACTTAGGCATTACTTGTCTTTTATCTTTCTTTTTCCTATAACCATTTCTGATTTTCATGCCTCATTACTTGTACTTACTTAAAATCTATCTCTTTGTAGTTTTAACTGTTTTATCTAATCCAGTGTGTTTAAATTGAAGTGTTTGGTAAACTCCATTCGGGATAACAAGATAAGTGCATATAATTTCTAATAATTTAATGATGGACTTTATATAAGCTTGTATTGTCCTGGAGAGGGCTGGGCAGTACAGTACATACATTTCTGGGGGGTAATCTAAGGCTGAGAGTGTGTTGGGGTCACCCTGCCGTATAAACAAGGCTGATAAGAGGCGATGTGTGGCTGGCTGTAGCACACACACAGACACAGCTGACAGTGACTTACATGTTGGAGGCTGTGAGCAGTCCAAGACTGGAGGCTACAGCAGCAAAGCAATGTAAAGTGCACCCCACGTTAGAGGGCAGGAATCACACAGCTACTCATTAGTCTAGATTATAACCCGTATGTCACAATTTCACAGGCTTCAAAAGATACTTCGTGGCATGTTGCTATTTCCCAAGATCGAATTGCAGGGTGCTGTATTGCCCCATTAAATTTGGGATGATCACAGAAATATTTAGAGGCGCTAACCCTGCTTGACGTGCGGGAGGCATATCTGTATTTAGAATGGACAGCCATTTATTAGCTACATATTTACTATTTTCCCACTTTGTCCCTTCCAAAAACTTTCCTAGACCAATGTACTGCAATAGAATTAAAGGCATGCCCCTATTTTTCCGCCCCACATGTCTCATTAGTCAGTCAGCCAGTACCCATTACGCCTCTGGCGTTTAGGGCAGTAACAAAGCTCCTCCATGCCTGTCTGTTTCTTTCTATGGTTCCCTAGCTGTGCCCCAGATTTTTCAGCTCAGCCTCCACACTTCTTCACCATGTTGTTTGCGGGTGACTTTGTTTTTGCTTGCCTTCAGGTGTTCATCTTATTGCTATCGTGGTGATGGAATCAGTTTCCATCTGAAGCACATGGCCAATCCATCGCCTCCTGGTAATGATGGTGCTCATCTCTTCTTGGCTGCACTGTGTGAATAGGTCTTGGTTTGATACTGTTCTGGGCCAAAACATACGGAGAATTTTTCTGAGACAGGTTGTATGGAATGAAGATAGTTTGGACATGTCATTCTTTGTCATTCCCCAGCATTCTGCACTATAAAGTAGTGTTGGAAGTACGCAGCTCTGATAGATCCTGAGTTTGGTTTTGGGGTTGTATTTTGGTGATTTCCAGACTGTATTTAAGCTCCTGAAGGTGTTCCTGGCTTTATTGACTCTGTTCCGGATATCCTGGTTTGTTCCACCGTCCTGGCTGTTGGTGCTGCCCACATATGTGAATGTCTCATTAGTAGCATTTATGTATTTGTCAGGTTAGCTGCGAAATGGCTGGAGCAAAGAGCCACATACCATGGTGGCTGTGATATCACCAGCAAACTGCACAGCGAAACTTACCATAGAACAGGAACTTGTGATCTGTGACTTCAGGGGACCTGACAAAGCAAAACAACCCCAAAGCTGATTTAAAATCTCTTGAGCACTGAATACCCCACAGTTCCCATCTACTCTTGCTAGCTGAGGCATCAGTTTAAAAAAAAAACAACAGGTCACATTCACTGCTGCAAGGATGGTTCTTGTTTGGTTTGTTATTGTTATTGCCTTAAAAAAAAACAACCACAGACAAACAATCCAATGTTGTAAATTACCCCAGGGTTTCAATAGAACATATTAGCAGAGGTGCTTGTTTGTCTCCATCTTATAATATCAGCCATTGCCCTTGTTCAATGCTACAAGTGAGTAGAATCTAGCTCCAAGAATAGACAGACTAAAATGACATATTTAGAATTAAAGTCACAAGATTTTGCTTGGAATAGTAAATACATTGTGAGCTCAGCAAAATCCTCTCCTCTTTCCCTCTTCTAATACTTCAACAGACTTACAGATTTAAATCACCTATAGCAAATGCTCAAGATCTGAACATACAGTTTAAAGAAAAATATTCATAGTAGCATTTGCATTTTGATTGTTTTGTGTTCTGTTGCACCAGAAGGCACTTTAACAGGTGGAGTCGGAGGGAATCTCCAACATGTGCTTTCACTTTGATTTTGCTTACCTGGGGTTCTAAAATTGCGAACGTTTCTCCCACCTCCTTTCCTTTCCTTTCTTTTCCTTTCCCATACCAGCTCTGTCTACATAGGGAAATTTCTGTGTACTTAACAGGTTTACAAAAATCAGTTTTCAAAGCCATATTGGGTAAACCAATTGTGTCAGTTCTGCTGGTGAGGGAAAACTTTTTTTTTCTCCAAGGCTCTCTTGAGTAATTCAATAGTCATACCCCATAGACAACATTAGTCCAGGTATCAGTAACATTTGGCACCCGGCCCTGCAGGGTAAGCACCCTGGCGGGCCGGGCCAGTTTGTTTACCTGCCGCATCCGCGGGTTCGGCCAATCGCGGCTCCCACTGGCTGCAGTTTGCCGCTGCAGGCCAATGGGGGCTGTGGGAAGCAGCGGCCAGCACAGTGTTTTCCCCAGGAATTGAAATTAGGGAGGGTGCTCGAATTTACGAGGTGGGGGAGGCGTCAGGGCTGACGGGTGAGACCGTAAAGGTGAAGGTGGGCTGTATGGCACCATAGTAAAAACTGAAAAATGTTTCATGATCATTTTATTAGATTTAACTCATGTTTTAAAATCATCACGCAAATTAAAGTTGGCTACTCAAGTCTTCTATGAAGCACTACATCTACATCCTTCTTGGTTTCTTCTTATAAATTTGCACAACTCTGTTAATGAACTTCTTGAATGCAATGCGTTCATCTTTGGTGGCTTCTCATGTGTCCGGTACTTCCATTCCTTCAATTGATATGCTTATTAGTTCATTTACATGATCAGGCAGAAGGCAACTTCTTTCAGAACACAAAATTCTATTCAGTGATGAAAAAGAACGCTCAACTGTAGCTGTTGTGACTGGGTGTAGCAAGAGATGAATTCCTAGTTCTTTCATCCCAGGAAACATAGCACAAAGATCGGGTCGAGCCACTAGCGATGATAAAAAAGAAGTTGAAGTCAAATCTTCATTCATTTGTCGTATGATATTCCACTCTGTGTTCAAATTCTCTATTCTGTCCTGAGCACATGGCAGCCCCATTGCTGGTAGTGCCTCACTCCACTCAACTGTCGTGTTTTATAGGACAGGGATCTGTAAAAGCCACATAGAGGTTGAGTAGAATCTAGCAGTCGCTGTTGTAGATTTTTAAGAATCAAGTCTGTGTACTTTTTCAGTTGTCTTAACAAACACTTCTTGTCCTCTTCACTTAAGGATTCAATATAAATGCCTTCATTAGTCAACTTCTTGACTAAAGTCTTTGCTTCTTTCACTACTTTTTCAATGGATAGCTCTCTGATCCAAATGTAGCTTCTATTGCTGGACAAAGATCTACTACTGTTGTAGCAGATGCCCGGATGGCATTGTTTAATGACCTAAGTGGTTTCAACAGTAGACTTACAAGAGACAGAATGGCAATAGTTGTCTCTGAATGTAGTAGCAAAACTAATCCACCAGCCTCACTACTTAGATTCATACCATCTTGGTAGATACTTTCCAAAGCCAGTAATAACAGCTGGAGTAATTTTAAGACAACAGCCAAGGATCACTCATGAGAAAGCCAGAGGGTTTCCCCACGTTGGACTAATTTGAACTTCAGTCCCAGTGTACCTTCTATATTTTCCAAGATATTCAGTCTTTTTGGACTCTTGCTAAAAAAAGAATATAATCAAGACATTAAATCTATAGCTTTTTTAATGTCTTTTGAAGAGTCTGCATTGTCATAAAAAACAACAGCTCTATAAGGAAGCTAGTCTCTGTTCATACTTTTCAAATCTATTATACTTTTTCAGATGCACGTATTTTCTCATACACTTTATATGCTTTTAAAGTGTGTATTAATGTTTCAATTTCAATTCAAATTTCCAAACAATCACTAAATTGGCAACACTGCATGTAACTAGTTCACAAAACCGAGTGAGGGGTGGTGTTGGGGAAATTAAGGGGGGGTGTAGGGAAATCCCTGGGCCAGCACATTCCTCGGCCCGCACCGCTTCCCGCAGCCCCCATTGGCATGGAACGGTGAACCGCAGCCAGTGGGAGCTGTGATCGGCGGAAGTGGCAGGTAAACAAACCAGCCTGGCCCGCCGGGGGCTTAGCCTGGCCCGCCGGGGGCTTATCCTGGCCCGCCGGGGGGCTTAGCCTGGCGGGCCGCGGGCCAAAGGTTGCCGATCCCCGCTTTGGCCTAAACCATTTCAGAACATGGCAAATTACAATGTGGAGGGCCTTGCAACAGTACTGGCTAATTGCTAACCCTCCCAAACTCCTCTTTAAGTCAATGGGAGCTGCAGGTGCTCAGAACTTCAGAGAAATCATGCCCCAAGGAAATGGGGGCTCATTGGTGTGCTGGTTCTTGGAGTACCCAGTACTGAGAGTCACCTTGTTACCTACTGCCTCCAGCATGAGGGAGTCTTCCCTGGTTTAGTATTGTGCAAGGCTAAACAAGTAAGCCTTGCACTGCATCACCAGCTAAAAAGGGTGGAGTGACAACTCCCCCCTGCCCAAATGGGCCATCACAGAGAGACATGATCCTCTGGTGACTAATTTTTATTCCATGTCCTTAAAGTATGCTTTCAATATAAATACATTTTTTCTTAAATATTACACACATCTCACAATGATTATGAATCTTGACAAGTTACAAGCTTTCTGTAAATACCTTACATGTTGCTCTTTATGGGCAAATATCCTGTATGACATGTGCTTGGTGTAGTGAGTTTGTCAGGTCTGAGGTAAGAATTGTTCGCAAAGAAGAGGGGACCCTTTGCCAAGGGGTATCTGTGTCACAACTGGATTTTAATAGTAGTATGCAGCGGTGTAACAGCTGCTGCCTTGGCCAACATGCTAAGGACTGAATCAGGGACCTCCAGAGCTAAAAACATCAGTCTCTACAGCTTAAGCTAAAGAGGCAGACGATGTAGCTGAGAACTGTAACATATTGACATCCTCTGTGGACTTGCTACAGAGGGGGACATGTAACACACACTGTGATGAGTGGGTTACATACTTCATCTGGGAACCCAAAGGCAGAGGAAGTTTGTCCGAAGCGTCTGAGGCCCATGCTGGTTTGAATCCCAGACAAGTCCTCACTCAGAGACCAGGTCAGCTATCATCTTGGCTAACAGCAGGCACTGAACCAGGGCTCTCCAGAGCTGAAAACGTAAGCCTCTACAGCGTGAGTTGAAGAGTCAGTCTCTGTAGCTTGGGGCTGTAACAAACTCACCCATCCTCTTTGGAATGAGCACAGAAGGGGACACACCACACCCACTGACGAAGGGGATTACAAGTGGCAGCTTGAGGACTCACATGCGATCAAGGGTCTACCGTGCTAGATGCTGGACAAGCACATAGTAAGAGATGGTCTACAGGGCTTAAAATCTAAACAGACAAGACATACAAGGTGCGAAGGAAAAGTATAATTATTCCCATTTTGCAGAGGAGGAGCTGAGGCACAAAAGAGACTAAGCAACATGCCCAAGGTCATGCATTGAATCTGTGGCAGAGCAAAGAAATGAATCCAGATCTTCTGGGTACCAATCCAGTGCCCTAACCACAAGGGAACATTGAGATTTTTTAAAATGTATTTAAATAAACCTTGGATCTTGGCAATCTGAACACAACAGCACAGTGCCAGTACGTGCGAACCAGAAAGTGAGTTGTTATAAACAGAACGTAACTCTCGCCAGTCTAATATCACTGTCTAAGGTAGAGGCGGTGTAAAAAGTAAACAAGCAACGCACATGGGGAAAAGTAAGTTAGATTTTAGAAGTTCTTTCGATGTTAATAATCTAAGCTGTGAGCAGTACCAGGTGAGAGAAAATTTGAAATACATACAATTTTCAGTGTCTCCACCATAAAAAGTTAGAGCTACATTCTTCCCTAGTGTAATTCTACTGCCAGTAATTCCTAAGGAGGAATTAGACCCAGATTTAAGGTCTGTTGGAAATGATGAGTCAAATGCTGCCCCTGCTTAGCATTTTGCTTGTCATATGATACAAAACAGGTATATCTGGAACATAGGATGCACACTTTAGTATTTCAGCCTTAAGAAGATCAGAATTGCAAAAGGCCATGTCTTTTCTGAGAGAAGCTGATTGGAGCAGATTTTATTTCAACTGCAGGCTTAATGGTTCTTGAAGGATGGGCTGCTAAACAAGGATAATCCCCTCCTCAAATTCCCAGCCAAACAAAGCGCTTCTTACAGAGTTCTCTAAACATTGTTATTCAAAAAACACATTTTAAAGCAGTCGGTTACATTTCATTCCCATTATTTTCAGCTTATTTTATCTGCCGTTTGATAGGCCATTTAATATGTTCTTTGGCCTGCAGTGAAAATTGTTGTATAGCATACGCTTGAAAAGAATGCGACAGGAAAGACAAACACACTGACTTTCTTATTTGTTACCAAGCACTTGACCTGTCTTTGCTTCATTCTTTATTTGTACTTATTAGTGTTCTCAGGTGGCTGTTTCTGAAGGCAAAAACATGCCAACTGTTCTTGTCTTGGTAGGTATTCTCCATGGATCATGAGACCGTTCAGTCACTAGAGAGTAGAAAGGAAGCATGAGTGCTTGAATCACGGCCTTGACTCTTAATCTGTGGAGTATATTAGGCAAAAAACTCCAGTTTGTGACTGATTCAAGTGAAAAGTGTTTCCAAACAAATCCTGAATTGGGATCAGGCAGGTAGAGCACTATCTCTGTCTGGTCCTGCCTAGGGAATCACGTGTTAGTAGGCACTTTTGTTTAGTGGCAGTCACAGATACATCCGAAGCTGGGCTGGCGTTCTCTTGCTTGATCTATACGTCTGTCTAGACTAGGATAAATGGTGTGGTTTAAAAACAGGATGGTTAACACATTTTAAAGTCTTAGTGCAGACAGGGCAAGTTGTGTTTCAACACATGATAACTGGAGAAGGGGGACATTCAGTAAACCAGTGATTCTCAAACTTTTGTACTGGTGACCCCTTTCACATAGCAAGCCTATGAGTGCGACCCCCCCGCCCCTTATGAATTAAAAACACTTTTTAAATATATTTAACACCATTATAAATGCTGAAGGCAAAGGTTTAGATTGGAGGCTGACAGCTCACGAGCCCCCACATAATAAACTCACGACCCCCTGTGGGGTCCTGACCCCCAGTCTGAGAAACTGTAGAAAAGTATCTGAACTTTTGTGCAACTTTCTGGGGAATGTGGTTGCGGGTTTTGTGATGAAAGTTCTGGGTTCTGATACAAACTCCAGTGCATTCATTCGTGGATTTGCTAAAGTTTGTGCCCCTTTGCAATGAATTTAGGCCCAGTTTAAAGTGAATCTAGACAGATTTACGGTTTCACAAACACGAAACCAGTTAAGACTCAATGGGCTTTGATTTCAAAGTTTGTCAGGATTCATCTGAATCTCGAACTCAGAGAGACTCTCAGGGTGTGCAAACCTCCCCTCCTTCCTCCCACCCTTGGAACAATGCTGAAGGAAAGGTTCATACCTTGAGGAAGTTTGAATCCAGTTCCGGGTTTTGTGACTGAATAGTCTCTCTATGCTGGGCTGAATCCAAACCTGTGTGTACTAACATCTTCACAGAGAGCTAGGTCAAAATTTTTTCGACTGAACAGTTTTCCATCGATAGATGCAGTTTCATCAAAATCAAAATGTTTCACGGGAACGTGTTGATTTTAATGACATTTTTAATGGGAAAGAAGTCTAAATGGTTCATTTAGATAAGGTAAAATGTTTTGTTTCAACCTTCTGGTTTTGATTAATTTTGTTTTGACTTTTATAATATATTAAATATAAAACAAAGCATTTCAACATTATTGAAAAATACATTTCAACACTGTCAATGACACAATAAAAAATTATTGAAAGAAAATTATTCAACTGTCCTGAATTTAAATTATTTCTAAACTTTTGTTTCACAGGAAACTCTGAAATGTTAGCTTTTTATTGCAATTCAGAACAACAACAAAACAAACAAACAAACTCAAACCCACCAAAAAATCAGCAAAGGTAGATTTTGCTCTGAAGTTGAAATTCCAGTTTTTGACCAGCTCTCCCTCCAAACTTTGAGGAAGTTTAGTTCTGAGCTTTACAACTTGGGCTCCTCTCTACTATTTAAGGACATAGTTAACTCACTTCAACGCTAGTATATATTTCAGCTCCATAAACTTACAGAAGACCTGGCAACAAATTAAGTGTCGATGTCACTGTTGCACTAAGGGAAAGCAAAGAAACACATTCCAGAGCAATGAGATATGCAAAAACTTTTAACACAGATCCTGCAAGCAGACCACTGGGCCATTGTCTTCCCCAGGGCTCCAGATGGCTATAGGGGTCTATCCCCACAGACCTGATCGTAGGATCCAGGCATTTACTTTTTTATTCTCGCAAATGCATTCTTATTTCACACATTTCAATCCCCTCTCCAATACTTAAGTACAATTGATGCCAGAACAACACACTTTAGATTCAAGCAAACAAAGAGCTACATCAGCATGTGGAGCACTAATAGTAGCAAAGAAGTTTTATTTTCCCTTTTTGCTTGGGTTTGGCATAAAAAGAGTTAATGCATGAGAGCCATCTTCTCTAGGGAGCTCTTGGGTTGTGCCATTATCCCTGCATGCAGGTAGAAAACTTCAGGTAGCGATTTCCATTTATAACAGGTATTGCTACGAAGAACATTCCCCCCTTTGTTGTTGCTATGGGTTTACAAATCTCTCTGCACAGCAGGATTATAGAGGACCGTAATCTCAAAGAAAATAAACAATTGCCAATTTGTTTCCTAAGAGTAAATCTTAGAAGAAAGATCTATGAAATACTATTGAAAACAAGAGGACCTGATCTGACACTGACCAGGCTCTCTTTGCTCACAGAAAACAGCCCTACATCCCTCCCCCTGGAGCACATGGAACAACCAGACTTTCTGCAGGTAAGACACTGATGTTTGCTTCTTGTGAGATTTTGGGGCTATCCATATTCATTTATCATTTAAAAATCTATTCATGCATCTCCCCATAGCAGAGTCATCATTAAATGATGCAAAAAGTGGTAATAAATCTGCAACTTAATAGGCAAGTAACGTGTTTGATTTGTTGGGAATTGTCCAGAGTAGCCTCAGATACTTTGGATGGTAAAATCCATTTACATTTCTTTAAAGAAAAAAAGAAAAAAGTTAGGATTCCTTGCACTTATTCTTGCTACAGTTATTTATTCAGAATGGGGGAGGAGAGAGGAATTAAAATTAATGCAAAGGAAAATGGATGCTATTACAGTTGCCTGAATAGAGCACACGGCAGAAGATCAGAAAAATTATACAAAGGTAATGAGATGAAAAAAAACCTGTGGAAACACTTATACTTTACCAGGCTGAAAAGGTATTGAAGGTGTACATTGAAATTGAATATTTATATGCAGAAAGCTACGTGTTACACACGTGGGGCCCAATCCGGCAAACACTTATTATTCTCATGAGTAGTTTGCTTTGGACCTGTGCTCTGTATAGCATTTAGTTACAGGCTTAACAAAAGTGATAGTACTTTAGCATTTGTCACCTTATTGAAAGTATGATGCATGAAAATTAGTCATTGCCAGGTCTGAGTGACACTTCAAACCCCCAGACATGTTTAGGCCCCAGCCCTGAACCTTGTAATGTACAGAGCCACAGTGAAGTCAAAGAGGCTCTGATTGGTTACTGGGCTCCATCCACATGGAAGGAATTATAGGATTGGGGCCTTAGCTACTAATTCCTTTTATGAAAAGTGTAAAAAAATGGTTGATTGTACATCAGCTGCTGTGCAGCGCAGCAAATGTATGAGAGAAGAAAGTACAGCAGAGTTGAAGTAGTATAGCAAGGGTTTCTGGAAGTATATTTACTGTTACTATAAATGTGATGGTCTAAAAAGGAGTCTAATTCTGACTCCTTTTCTCATGTGGAGAAGTACCTTATCCTTATTCTACAAATAACCCTATTTATTTCAATTGAGAGTAAGGTACTATTCATTGTAATGAGGGGAGAATATGAATAATTTGTTTTGAACCCAGTTCATCCCACTTGCTGCATCCTTCCTCAAATGGTTCAGAATACTGTAAGTTTCCCTTCATGGAGAAAACAGCAGTGGGGGAAAAATAGGACTCAATAATTGTACATACCAGTTCTATAAAACAAAACAGGCTCAAAATTCACAATAAAATGCTGGGCAGAATGCCATGGTAGCGGGACATTCTTCACTTCTGGGATTGTCCAAAATCAAGAGACATCTGGCTAAAACTGAAAAATTGGTGCAAGAGTTATTTCAGGAGTATATACTCCCAACACTGAGTGTTATGGGGTTAGGTAAATGATTGGGTTAGGATGTACAAAAAATTGAGCACACACAGATATCTGTTTGGTATCCTTGTGACTGTAGCCAATAAAGGTATTCAGTAATTATGGCTCCCGTCCTGCCATTGGATTCCTGTGAGTGGACCTGTGCTGAGACCCATTAACGTCAAAGGAGCTCTATACAGACATAAGGGTGCACCTGCACTGACCTACTTGCAGGATCAAGGCCTGATGTTGCAAAGAATACTCAACATCAATATGTAGTTCACAAGAAAAATTCAATTATGTGCATATATCTTTGATGTTTTTAGGTGCAATCAGAGCAATTTTCTTGATGCTATCTTTGCCGAAAAATCTCATCCTCTTATAAAATACATATTAATAGCAAATGATCGCTTTTCTACTGACATCCTTCAAATCTGCACATACAATCCACTGATTATAAACTAACTAGTGTACTGTAACATCTTTAAGCTTTTTAACAGGGCTGTCACACACACACACACACACACACAAAGGAGGAAATCATGGAGCAGAGCAGTTGTTCAAAAAGCAGGGGTTACTGTTTGCAGGGCAGGTACATGACTCCAGCTGCTCCCTGTTACAATGGGAGCATGTATAATGTCAGACCTTCTACAAGATCAAGCATAAGTAAAAAAATCTATACAAACTGAATTCTTACTCTTGTGGAACTTAGAGACGGAAAAGACCAATTAACTATTCAGTCTATCTGATGATACATGCAGGATGCACCCTCCTCCAGTCACTGCCAATTGTTACTGCATCTAAACAAATAAAATAAAATGCTTTTTGAAGAAATGAAGGGAGTGGGAAGTAGAATCAACTTCCCATATTTGGCTGCTATGCAGCAGAAATAATTTAAATAGTTAAACTGTAGCTAATAAGGAAAGGAAATATATGTGTGGCCACCAATTCATTCAAAAAGTAACAGGAGACTAAACCAATCCCTTTCTTCTGTGTTAAGTGTAATAATGAACCTGAACCAGGTGGGAGACCTCTCTGCTCTCAAATGACTGAAATATTTGCTTTTTCCAGAGAGAGAACTGGAGTGATTCTGCTAGGATCACCATTATTCTATATTTATTCACACATTAAAGCTGTCTGCAGTAGTTTGATTTAACAGGACAAGCAAGGCTGACTCAGGATCATGTGGTCCAGCTTTTTGAATGATTAAAGGGAGTGTGTATCTGAGGTGCAGAAGAATAGAAATTCATAAAAGAGACGTTAAGAATTTCAACGGTCTCTCAGGGACTCATCTTGAGAGAAAAGAAAAAAAAGCAACCAACCCTACAACATGCAAGTCAGAAAATGGCTCAGTCAAGCAGAATCATGGGAACAGCTTAAAATAAACTAGTTCCTTCTCGTGGCAGTGTTGCCACTTCTCAAGAGATTCTCTCTCAAAATGTTGGCTAGTCCCCAGTGCTTTGGGCTGAAGAACAGGCGCTTACTAAGCCGATCACATTGAGGAGATGTTTCTGTTGGTGGCAGTAGCAGAAGTGCTGTTTGTTCTGGATTTGGCGTGGAAGTCAGATTCTCTTTGCTCACCCACTACTTTTTACAAAAACTGCTGGATCAGACGCTTCCCTGGTCTTCTGATTGATCTGGAGGAATCTCAGAAGAGGGGAGCCCAGGTGCTGAAGATTTATGCAGAAGTCACAGCCCAGCAGTGCAGCCGGACCTGCTGCCTTCTGAAGAATGGTACGTGTTTATTATTTGCTTCTGTGTAGAGCCTATACAGTCTATATTAAAAATATGTATTACCACACATGAAGGAAGTTAAATTTACGCTGTTTATGCATCATTTAATCATTATTCCAAACAGTAAGAATGCAAAAATTTGGCTATATGTTGAGGATGGAAAGCAAGGACACATCTAAACTATTTCCCTCCTATCTCCCTCCCTTACCCTTATAGAAGTGAACTTGGCTACTTGAACTCTTTGGAGTCGCAAACTAGAATGTTGACATTCTTAGATAAGACTAAGAGTAGGGTCTGTCTCTCCTGAACAATGGAGGAATGATATGTGTTTATTTAAAGGTTAATGAAATGGAGGAACTCTAAATTTCCACTACAACACTGGTTTATTGGGAACAACATGCCAACAACACTACTGTTTAAGTAAAGGAGACTCACAACATCCCTGGGAGTGATTCTGTCACCAGGAATCAGGCGGACAAGACAATTACTCCCTAAATAGTACTACTGATTTCAATAGGACGACACTCAAACTAAGTTCCTTCTAAACCTACGTAGGGATGGCAGAGTCAGGCCTTCACTTGAGATAAGTTAACAAGACTGTAAACTCCTTGGGGCAGGGACCATCTTTTTTGTTCTGTGTATATAGAGCACCTAGAACAATGGGGACCTGGTCCATGACTAGGGCTCCTGGTGCTCACATTTTACAAATTATGAAACAGACTCAGAGCTGTTATTTGACTTGCCAAAGATATATAAAAAGACAATATTAGAGGTGGAATTAGAACTCAGGAGCTCCTGATTCTTAGCCTCAAACCACACGATGACCATACTGCTTCTCTGTACAATTGCAGAAAGCTAAAAATTCTGTTAGGGTTTCTGCATTGGCATTAATAGGGCAGGATGCTTTGTTAGGATATTAGCCTTGAACAGGATCAAATCAGATACTGGAAAAGTTGCATAGCAATAGTAAAAACAAAGCCTTCTAGTTTAAGTTTTGAGGATATTTTGGATGACCTATTAGGGATAGGCGCCTGTGAGGAAAGTTAAGTGCCTGCATCATAAATTGGGAGGGTTTGGATATAAACAAGGGGCATTTTGGGAGCAGTTGATTTGTTACAATAGAATGACTAAATAGTTTGATATAAATGTAGGAAGATTTTATCCCAGATTAAAAAAGACATTCCATATACTTTGCTTACATTTTGTATGTCTCACCCAAGAAATTTCCACTAAAGGATACAAAATTTGGACTAGAGATTTCTGAGGAAGATAGATAATGGCATATGGAACATTACAACACAAAGTCACAGGTTCAAATGTGGCTCTGTTATGTTATAAACAAGAGTTTTTTATTTATTGATGGCATTTCAATTAACTGTCTGAAATAAGATTAAAAAACACTCTCTAGTTCCCAGTAGACAGATACACCACCAAAACTACCATTACAAACAACCATGACAATTCTCAATCTCGTCAAACAGACAAGGACTGAATGGAAATGGAGATTCAAAAACAAAAACACCGTTGGTCCATTCAAAACAGAGTTTTATGGACATTGGCAAAAGTGGCACAGGATAATTTACTCTCTCATTGTCCATGCTGTATGTACAGTACTTATTTTTGTTTCCAGGACTCTCAAAAACAGTAGGTTTAACAAGCATTAAAATTACAAGGTGAAAAGGTTAAAATAATTAGAACAAACTAACTTAAAGTTGCCTGCTAACTTTCTAAGGTAATCAAAAACATTACTATAGCATGCTCTTGCAATATTCGTTTTTTCCCTTCCAAAAAATCCCCACCCTTACCAAGAATTATAGATTGGGGCAAATTAATTAGCAAACCCATTCAAACCAGCTTCACTTACCTTATGCATAAAACAAACGGACATTTTACAGGGTATCTATTCTTTTCAAATGAATGGAGACTTCTTTTTGTACCTTTAATGAAAGAATTTAGTGAAATTTGCACATGCTGAGTAATCAGTAAAAACAATGCCGCTTTTAAAATAAAATTTTGAGATAAAAACAGACGTCTGCATTGGCTCCTGAAAATCTTCCATACATAAGAAGTATGAAAGTAAGATTTTTGGGATTGGGTCCTTGCTTTGAAATAAAATGTCCATTTAGCGCTCCTATTTGCAGGTATTTTGTGTTCTTAGATAAGACATACTTTAACCAGGAAAACTGCAAAGTATTTGATTCATAATAGTGCTAAAAGAACCAAGACATGCTATCATCACAGGCCATATTAGTGCTCTATACATTAATAATGTACACCTGCATCTGAGGGTAAGGATACAGATTGCTACTGTAATTAGTGAAAACTGAGGAGTACAGTTGTATCTAGGGTAAAATTATCAACATGAACAAAAATATAACGTTTCTAGTTTTCAAACAGCGACTCTGTACAAAGTTTGTACTCCTAGATTATTAGCATTTGTAAAGCACCTTTAGGATCCCTGAATGAAAGGTACCATGTAACTGCAAATATATTTTGCAAGCATGCATTGTTTCAGCTTCCCAAAATATTCCGGGCAATTCACTTTACCTCTATACACCCGATCTTTCATTCTTGAGCTTCTACTGAGCATAAACTGCCAAGCATATTGTACATTAACTCCTGTGATGTGGATTACTAATGTCCACTAGTGATCAAATATTGTATTAGCCATTATTCTACAACAAATATTTGAAAAGCTGTTTTCATGCTGTTTGCTTACCATTATTTATTAAAACTGAAAGAAGAAATGGAAATGCTTATTGGTGCTGAGAGCAGTTTTCTGTGTAGTCAGTCTTACAAATGGTCAGTGAATCTTAAGTTCTTTTACACATGGAGAAAACCGTTTTCTATACATGACCCATAATGATGCCTAGAGCATTCAGGGAATGGATGAAAATATTTATAGAGTGACTGAAGATAGCTATTTAACACTGTGGTATTTATGCACTAGGTCTGGTATGTGTTTGAGTCTTATTTAAAGACTGGGACAAAACAGTCAGAATTTTCTGTGAAGCCTGTAGGATTATCCTTCTGTCCTTCACACAGAATGTTTTCTGTTATTTTCATAATGACAGTGTTTATACTTCCTTGCACCTGTCTTTTATTAAAGAACACATGTATGCTAACCACAAGCATTTATCAGTCTGATAACTCATTGGAGGCTGATGACAGTTGACTAGAATTAGATATAGAATATGAAGAATGACCTCAGACAAGGAAAACTTGCTAATTATTTTCTGTTTTTGAGAAATGATCATACCTCCCTTTGACAGAATTGTCATTAGCATTTTTAAGATACTCATCTGTTATTTATTGATTTTTCTGTGTTTGTTCCAACTGGGCAAAGAAAGTTTTGGTTTAAAACCCAAAGTCTGGTCTATTTCCACTGTAACATGTTATTTGTAATAGAATTGTAATTATTTCATTCAGAAAGCTGGTGTTTTCAGATTCATCATAGACAAATCAAGTGCATATCCTGAAACTCAGAAATACTTATTTTTTAAAAAATATCACCTCTCTTTTACTGCACTAATTTTGCTTGTCTATATTGACAAGCCTATTTCCAAGTAGTATATTGATTGTGTTACTTTGATGTCGTATGCAGGCTACTAAATGAAAATAAAATTATAAAATAAGTAGAGAAAAGATTAAAAGGCTGGTTTTGGCACATTTCAGCAACAAATATTTTCCTCTTTTTTCCACTGTAGATAACTGAAAATGCTTTGTGAGAGTGTAAATACAGGGGGGGAGAGGAGTTGTGATTTTTTCCATGATTATCCATGGAAATGGTATTAACAAAATTATTCCAAAAGCTAAATTCCCTGTTGGACTAAGCATAGGGCTGATTGTTGAAATAAACATCACGATAATGCAATACATTTATTACATGCTGTTTGTTTCTGAATTATTCAGTATGGATTCAGTATAATATTAAAGTTTTTTGTTATTGCTGTAAAGGATATGCATGCACTGTAATTAAAATAAGATTATTTTACGTCAAAAACGATAGAATCATTCCAGAAATGTTTTTGTAGCAAGTGCTCAGCTCTCTTGATGCACATGTGTTCTAAGCAGAGCTATGGTGACACATACCATAAGCATCTAATCTCGAAAGCACACTACCAAAACAAACAGTCCAATTCAAATTCAAAAATATGGTCAGCATTTTCTCATATGCTCTGCTAACAGCAAGAATTAGTACTAGAAGATACCCCATTTAATTTTTAATTTCAGTCATAGCTTCTTTGCTATAGACTCTGGCTCCGATCCTGGGTCCTGTATGCAAGTAGCCCTGTTTAGCTCAGTTAAGTTTAGTTTGTGGCAGGGGAAGAGGACGGAGATGAGGTAAAGAAACTATGATGATAACAAAAGCTAACTGTAATCTTACTAGTGGTACCAAAAAGAGTAAATCAATGCAGAGAAGGAGAATTAGCTTTGGACAAGATTTTGAACACATTATAAGATATTCTCACAGGAAATCCTGCCAGTGTTCTGAACTGCACCTGACTTTAATGTAATGTAAAGTATTTTAGTGTTAGTATTGGACAAGCGCATGGGGCAAAATTTTCCGAAGTGCCTAAATGACTTAAAGCCTAAGTTTCATTTTCAAAAGTGGCTTTGATACTTAGAAGCCTAAGTCTCAAGGCAATGGGACTTGTGCTGCTAAGACATCTAGGTACTTCTTATTATTTTATCCATGGACTTCTGCTTTTTGGCCGATAGATTTGAAACCCAAATGATATTCTATCAAACCTGGAGTTGTATAGACTTAATGGGTACACACTTATTGTTTAATGCTCCCCAGAGGTACAATATTGCACTGTCAAAAAACCTAAAGATGATGGCTGGTTTAGGGGATTGTTAATGGGGTAGGACTCATGCTTGAATCAGTCCACCTCAGTAGTGACCAGAAGCAATTGCTATCTGACAGCTTTTTAATAACCTGTGTGAAATGAGTAGGTGGTCTCAGACCAGTTCCTAATGGACAGTCATCCATGTCATAACAGCTACCACCTCAAAGTCACCCTTGCTCAAAGTCAGCTTTTGAGGTCCAGAACCATCTCATCAGTAGAAGCGGACAGTCCAGAACAAGGTTGAGACGCAATGGAAGAAGCATACCTATTCTGTGAACCAAGAGAATGATCTGCAATGCAAATAACTCAGCTTTTTCTCTTAATGAAAGTTGGTAAAATGTTATGGTTTAAAAGTGCTATGTAACTGTCCATTATTATAACTCTTTTTAATGTTAAGCAATAGATATGAAAGGCTATGTGCCTGGGTCGTCATGCCCACACAAACGCCGTTTTACTCTTTTTTCATTATAGTTTCCTGTAACCTGGCAGTGTTCTACTTTGAAACTATCCATGAGAACATTAATTGCCTGCACGTTTATTGTCCAGCCTTGGAAAGCTGCATATTGAGGGCTGGAACCAATGTCATTTTGTACAACATCACAACAGGTAACAATGTATTATGCACACACAGGCTGAAACAGGCCAGTGATGGGGTAATTGACTATAATGTCGGTTCAGTCATTATGTTACAATGAGGGGTGAACATCACCTTATTTCATTTGAAGCACAGGTACACATGGTAAAAGTGTCTTGGGGGGGTTTCTTTGTCTACAACAGTTATAAACTAACTTGTAAATTGCATTTACTTACATGTATGTATATATTTTATTTCCACTCTTTCATTCAACATTTGAAAGATGAACTAAAAATGCACCAGTGTAAAAATGCTTTACACTTTCAGATGTGTATTTAATGTGTTTTTTTTCTTCTTTAACAGGGATTGATCCGGATCTTCTTGTTTTTGAAAAATTGTCTTATAAGGATCCAAATACCCGTTCCTCTTTTAACAAATGGGAAAGGCAAAACAACTCCAGGATTGCTGATTCAGAAAAATGCCGACACAATAATGTCACATTGAGGTCTCTTCTACTCCAGTCTCCATCTTCTACCACTAGCCAGGGCATTGCAGCAAATGATAGTCACAGCTACAATGCAAGTGACTTGGTCCCAAAAACCAAACCAACCACACGTTCATGGGCAAGGTCTCTACCATTGGATGACCATTTTGCTAAGGAGATGGATTTGACTTCAGAAAGTACAGGTTTGACATCTAATTCAGACAAAAAGATGTCTGTATCCACTAAGATGTTATCCCATATGCCCAGTCCTGCTCGCCTAAACATCAGTCAGCAGCACTTCAATGAAACCAAAGGGTACAGTGGCAGGAACTACACTTCGGCTAATGAGGGTCAACAACCTGCTTGGGTGGCAGTGGATATAGGTGCCTGGTTTGTCCCTGTGGTGCTTTGCTCTTCTTTCATCTTCCTTTGCTGTTGTACTGTTCTTCTGGCAGCTGGGCGCTGCAGAAAGAGGAGAGGTCACTATAAGCCAGTGCGGAGAGGAGAGGCAGGGTCCAGGCAGTACATAAAATATACTCTTGTAAAGGATAACTTGTAATAGCAGATACTGAAAAAGTAATAAGGAGCTAAATAACCTGCATCACTCATGTTGGTGGCGAAAGAGCAGCAGCCGTATTTAGTGAAATACCTCTCTCAGCTTATTTCTTGGGGGCTTCCCTTTGGAGATTTTGAACTATTTTTTGGCAGATGTCTCAGCAGCTTTTGATAACACTGTCAACTACACATCCTGTTATAATTCTCTTTTTACTACCCACTGATTCAAAGAGATATAGGGCCAAATTCTAGTCACACGTACATGCCCACAACTTCCACTGAACTCAGAGGTGTTTGTACATACCTTTGTTTATAATTTGATCTAGAGTAATTTATTTATTGCTAGAATCCTTGTCTCTCTGTAGAGACAATGGGCTTGATTCTCCACTTCCTCTGTGTGTACTCTTTACCCTGCCTTACTTTGTATAACGTGTGTAAAGCAAATGTAAAATGCAACCATATCAGAAAAGCAGCATTTTACACTTACTTTGCCTAAGTCTTAATGAAAACAAAAGGCGCAAGGTCATAGAGAATCAGACCTAGTTACTGTTAAATCATCAATATCCTGAACAAAATCCATACATTTAAAACAGTGGAAATTAGAGTTTGAAAACACACAATTATCTACTTAACCATCCAGGACAGAATTGTTGCTACTGTAATTCCTTCAGTTCTTTGTTTTAAAATTATTCTGGTGATGGGCCTTCCACAATCTTTTAGGCCTTATTATTAGGAAATATACGTTACTATTTAGCCTATATTTTCCGTTGCCTGTTGCAGCATTCTCAATTGCCAATTCCCTTCTAGGCATCTCTAGCACCATGCTCTCTGGTCCCCCTCCCATCCTAGATGCCACACCTTCTTTCATCTCCTCCCAAGCCAAGAGCCCTCCAAGTTGGTAAAGCTCTCCATATCCTACAAATGTCAAACACCCCAAAGTCCCCCCTCCCCCACAAGAAAATTGACCGAGTCTCTTGACACTATAGCAAAACACTCATTTAACTCTTACTCATCTCTGGGCTACTGTTTCCATTAAAAGGGCCTCTACTTCTGTTCTTAGAGTAAATCCCAGAGGTTGACTCTTTTGCCTTTCCCCTGGCAAAATGAGGATGAGGTATTTTAGCCAGACATTTGTCATTATCCATGAAACACTGCCCTCTTGCACCCCCTAAAACACATGTTTCTTGTCCTTATCTGTGTGACGGGGTCCCAGTGGGGCCCAGCTGTGGTCATTCAACTAGGGTGAACTGGAAAGAATGGGGCAGACAATCCCCAAAAAGCTGATGGACATTCCAATACTTAGATTTACCAAGCCAGCATAAAACAGCTTCTTTATTACCTCACTGGTTACGCACAAGTCCAAACAACACAGTTCCCTTAAAGTGATCCAGCCTCAGGCCTCCATCCAGGTACCTAAGTCAAATATGATGATTTCTGAAAATCTTATTTCATCATATAAAAGAAAAAGTTCTACCAATCCCAAAGGATTGGACACATGACCTCCCAGGTTAATGAATGTTTCAGATCTTACCCAAATGCATGCTACAGCCAATTCTTATTAACTAAACTAAAATTTATTAAAAAACAGAGAGTATAGTTAAAAGATCAATATACATGCAGACATAGAGTTCAAATCACTGAGGTTCAGATTCATAGCAGAGATGGTGAGCTTTGTAGTTGCAAAGAGTTTTTTCAGATATAGGTTATAGTCCCATGCCCAAATATCATATTCAGGGCGTACCAGCATAACTGGGACCTCAGTCTTGCGACTCAAACTTCCCCCGATGAAGCTTAAGCAGATCTAAGAAGACAGAATCAGGACCCAAGGATATTTTATACAATTTCATGTCCTCTTTGACAAGTTGGGAGTTCTTCCAGGAACAAAAGGCAATTAGGATGACTTGGAAGGAGGTCCATCACTGGTACTTAGCTATAGAATTAACAAAAGGCAATTTGCTTGTTCCTCCACCATTCACAGATTATTTGCTAAGTATCAGAGGGGTAGCCGTGTTAGTCTGGATCTGTAGAAGCGACAAAGAGTCCTGTGGCACCTTATAGACTAACAGACGTATTGGAGCATAAGCTTTCGTGGATGAATACCCATCATGAGGTTGATGGATTTCCACTCCATACAGCTAAATGCAGTGCCTTGCATGGTGTCAAGTATCAGAGGGGTAGCCGTGTTAGTCTGGATCTGTAGAAGCGACAAAGAGTCCTGTGGCACCTTATAGATTAACAGACATATTGGAGCATAAGCTTTTGTGAGTGAATATTATTTGCTGTACATTTAAAAGAGAGCTGAATACTGAGATATCCTGTGTTTACAATTCATTTAAATGCTAGGATGTTCTTTTGATCTCTGAATAATCAGAATACAGCATAGATAGGTACTATAGATTACATTGTCAACACTACTCATACATATGTAAATACACAAAAACACAAACATTATCTCCCCACATGTCTTTTGAGGATTATTTATTTTGCAGGATTTATTTATTTAACCCTTTCTAGCCTTGCGTCACAATCTGCAAAGCCCATCACAATTTAGCTGTACTCCATCCCTCCCCAAGCTATTACCCCCTGCTTCACTCTGCCAGGGAGGCCAGCCTCAATTCTCTCCCCACTTCTTTCACAAGCACCCTTGTGCTTTCTCCCTGGCTGCCTCCTTCAAGTCTTTCCCCTCCTTCAAGTCTGTCCTCAAACTCACACGCTCTGCATGAATGCTGAGAAATACAATCTCATAATGGCGCGGCAGATGGCAAACTGTGATTACTGCTCATGATTGGCTAAGATTTTTTGTGTTACTCCATGTCATCTACCCTGTTTATGTCACATCTTTTGGACTGTGAGCTCTTTGAGGAAGGGACACTTACTATATGTTTGGATAGAACATACCACAACGGGGCTCTGAAATTGTAGGCCTTTAGAAACTTCCATGATATAAATTATAAATAATTAATAAATAAAACACTTCCTGTTCTGCACTGTATACTCTATTCCTGTGGTTTTCAACCTCTTCTCATTTGCGGACCCCTAAAAAATTTCAAATAGAAGTGCGGAGCCCTTTGGAATCTTAAACATGCATATCCCCATGGGTCCACTGACCACAGGTTTAAAACCACTGCTCTGGTCATTAGAATGGCCCTTCAATGCCCAATGTAGTTTTCAAAGCAAGTTACTAGATCAGCAGGGTAGTAAGCTGCCACCTTACCTTACCCAAGAAGTTTGGTTAATGAACTTAGGCAAAGCAAATGCATTTTCAACAGTAACCTGAATTGTTCATCTTTTAAACTGGTTGATGTTTCAGAGTTCATTCATTTCTTTACTTTCTGTCAAAAGTAACTTGACCTGCTCTCTTGAACAAAGAGGGAGGTGTAAAAAGACACATTGGTTCAATTTGTGTTATTGTATTAAAATCATTTTTTAAAGTAAAGTTTCTGTTCACTATACATGTGTAAAACTATCTTAAAATTGATAAAATACACTGACTAAAGTTTAATTAATGAGCTGATGAGGGTTCAATTCCAAGTGCCTATTTCCTTACAGCAGAAGAGGTCAGTGTGAAAGACTTTAAAACTATATTTTAGCTGAATATTAATTACTACTAGAATTTAGGAAACTAGAATATAACAAGAAGTACTATTTTGGAGTGAGAAGAGATTAAAACAGATGAAATAATGTAACAGAAATGTCATCTTTTTTTTATTCAGCTAACCCTAACCTGTTTATATTTTTAGAATTAAGTTTTGAGGCTTGTTCTGGTTTTACTGATAAATTGGTAAGATCTCCAAAGGAGTTAAAACATCAACATCCATGCCTACCTTGAACAAGATGACATCAATAATTGCACCCTCACTGTCCCTCCTCCAGCTACCGCTAAGATCAAAATGGAACAACAGATCCTGGTTCTGCATGAAGTACTTTTGAATTAAAGATGAAGGCGCAGGTAATCAGTTTCATTAAAAAAAATTAGGTTTCTGGCAAGTTATGGTGATTCCTCTTTGGGCTACATTTAGATGCTCTGACTTCATATGCTATTACATTACAAATTACAGCATAACTATAACTAAATACATTAAATGAATGAAATGGTCAGCCACATCCCCACAAATCATAAACAGTTGTGGTTTTGGGTTTTTTTACCACCAAAACCATTAACTAGGACTTTTTATCCTCTGAGCTCTTTACTAAACACATTAGTAAGCCAGATTCTGATGTCTGTTTATAAAAAAAAAAACACTTAAAAAATAAGGGAAAAACTCCTAATTTTAATCACCCAGAAGCAGCATTAAAAACCCTCTTTTGTATGCAAGATGAAAAGGGAATATCAGTAACATGTAAAAAAAAAAAAGCCATTGTTAGCTTTCTCCTTGACCATCCATTACCATGTGAATAAACATTCGATTCAGTGTAATAATACAGAAATGGGTTATCAGACTCTTTCCTCGTGGTTTATCCTGACCATATGATTAGACAACAGCAAAATGCACCTTTTGCTGCCAAAAGGTGGCTGAGCAAGAACTGTACCTTAAAGAACATTGTACTTTTGTGGGATTAAGTTTTAAGGTAGCCTAAACCTAACCCCAGATAAATACTTCTAAGAAAACTAGATCTGCACCTTTGGGATGCCTTTCTTCAGGCTGAATGCAGCCTTTCTTTCCTAAAGCTCTGTTTGTGTTCATAGTCTAGCCTCCATAGCCCTCAGCCAGAAAGTAGGTGTTGTGTTACTTGAGAAACTGGACTTTCCAAATAGCGCAGACTTTAGTTTCCAGGATTTTGCAGCACAGATTTATGAATATACATTCACCCTGAAATTAGTCCCTGTCCCTTTTCTTACAGGCATAGCAGCCATATCATCTCATGCTGTGATCTCTCCACCTAAGAAAGAACTGGCTTGACCAGAAGTAGGCAGGTCACACAGTAGGTGACACTCTTCTCTACAAGTCAGTTTTGCCCAGAGCCCCGGCATGGTGATTGGGGGCAGGGTGAGGGGGAACTATATCGCAGAAGGTGGCATCTTTCGAATGAGAGTTAGGAATCTCGTTTCTTTTTGCAGATATAGAACATTCATTCTGCTATCTTGGCCCAATTGTACTTGGTAATGTCATCTTCTGCCTACCTTAAAATTCCACTGTAGTTTCAACTGGCTAACGTATTACTGATTTCTTAGGTTATAGTTTTGCTGAGGACTGTTTAACCAAGGACTGTTGTCATGTTTAACCACAGAAGCAGATGCATTTTAGCGTTAACAATCCCTATATTCAGTTTGTAAAGTACTTTGGGAGCCTTTTGCGTGACCATATGTCATTGTTTCTTCCCCAGGTTTTAAAGAAAAAGGATTGCAGAATATTTCTGCAATTTCCATGCATTATGAGAGATTAGATTTATATATGTAAAAATTTGCAATAAGTAGCTAACATAAGATTTGCACAAATGCCACAATGTTGTAAACAACATGATATCCTAATTTACTTTCAGTTTGCATCAGAATGCTCCATATATAATAGTTAACAATACTGAATAGAATGTATATTTATTTGCACAGATAGGCTCCAGTTCAGCAAGGTACTTAACCACTTGGCTAAGTTTAAGCACGTGTAGCCTCTTAAAATCAGGCGCATTCTTAAGAACCTTCCTGAATTGGGTCTACACTGAGCAAGCCCTTCTCATATTCAATGAAATAAATAGTTAATGCAACATTAATATTGCATGGTTAAACATGCAAAAGAGAGGAAGTGTCAAAAGTTAAATTGAACATGGACACTTAAATCTGCCCATTCATCAGATGCATCATAATACAGTTTGAATTGCATCTCAGATACATCATACATTTTTATGTAAAACAGCCACATTTTAGCATACTGTAATGCTTTCATTCTTGTATATTTACACTAATTTTTAATTGTCAGGATATGTTTAATGACTTTTTAGATACTAAGGTCTCTTCTCAGTAAGGCAGTGATTCACATACAAAGATCCACGGAACACTTGCTGGTAGTTTGCAGAACTGGGAGGCCACATGGTGCTGACTTTCAGCTGCTTTACGGTCCCCTCTTAATTGCAAATAGCCTATAAAAGCAGTTGCAATCAAGGAAGAGGAGCCAACATAGTTTCTTCCACTAGTAGCTCTTGCTTCTTAGAAGAGCTGCCATCAGTGACTGGAACCACTGTAACGTTATTGTGTGGAGTAACTCCACTAGTGGAATAAATAAAAACCGAACACATGGAAAAGTGATACTGAAAAAGTAAGAAGTTGCTGTGATTGCAACAGGGATGATGTATGAATAAGAATACGTCTACACAAGAGCCTCTTTCTATTAAGATATGATTTACAGAATTGTGTAGTTAGTAATATGAACCTCTGCCCTGAGGCATGCATTTTAATATTGCTGCCACTGTACTATATATTTTAAAGGATGATTAGTTTGTTGCCCCCCCATGCCGCCCTTTGCAGACAGAGATTTATATCTGGCCCCTGATAAGCTGTGTGATCTCAAAAACCTGTGTGTGCAATAGTTTCCTCATTTCCAAACTGGTGATAGTGATACTTAATCTCCTTGCAAAGTGATTTATTACATAAAGTCAAAAAGCACGATATATGTTATGGATTAATTTCTAGGAAGTAGAGAGAAAGTATTATTTTGGGAGTGAAGATCTTGGAGTTTCCTCAGGATTCATATTTCAGTAGGGTCTTTCGGGCCTAAGTGGCAGACATAGGAGAAGTTTTCTGAAGGGGAAAGGAATATATAGAATGTAAGACCACTAAAAAAGAAAAATGTTTTGGGGACTGCTTTCATACTTCTGGAGAGGATTTGTTTAGTGTTTTTTAATTACATAGGCTGGGGGATTATCAAAAAGAATGGCAGCCACATGAAGGAACAACAAAAGTTTCTCAGGTTCCTATTTGGAAACCTAGCTGAGGAAGTTGTGTCCTTAAGGGCCAACTTTGCAACATCATGCTCAGAGATATGGCAAGAGGGGGAGTGGAAGGAAGACCAAGCACATGCTTGGGGCGGCGCTCAAGGTTTTTTTTTTTTAAATTAAAAAAAACCCCTCTTCCCGGCCCGTGCTCCCTGCCAGCGCCCCGGCCGGGGCGGCGGGCATGTCGCGCTCCCCGCCGGCGCCCCGGCCGGGGCGGCGGGCATCCCCCCCTTCCCACCGGCGCCCCGGCCAGGGGAGCGGGGCCACAGGCATGCCACGCTCCCCGCCGGCGCCCCGGCCAGTGCAGCAGGGCCGCGGACATGCCGCGCTTCTGGCTGGGGGAGAGGGGCAGCCAGTGGCTTTTTTGCCTGGGGCGGCAAAAAAGCCAGAGCTGGCCCTGAAGACAGCTACTCTCCAGCTGAACTCCAGAGTTCTTTGCTACTGTGACACCCATGGGGTTACCATCGGTGCTTCCTAGCTGTGTGTGTATAGCTGGCCACACTCTGGCTCTCATGTATGAAGATGTTACTCCTCTTGATGAAGATCACCTCATCACCTCATGTGGTCTGAAGTTAAGACGCACTGATCCAGTCAGGGCACGAGACTTAATTTAATAGTCCGTATAAGAAGAGCGGTGATACTGCATAGGCTACTGACGACTATGAGGAAATACCACAGTCAATGGTCTGCCATAATACAAAAATCTTTAGTTCATGACTCTTAATACAATAGCTCTGAACTGAGCTGTTCCTTAGCTTCACCAAAAAAGATCACAATGTGCGGCAATAAATGAAAGAAGGAAATAGCTAGTATATTGATGCACAAAATTCTGATCAGAGTCTGATTGCAACATCTCGACATTTTTTAAAGCAGCTCTGTGGGAGATACAGATAAGCTTAGTTTCCACCAAAGCAATGGCAAAATTATACAGAGGAACTGTTCCAACAGGTGGATAGCTTGGCTAATCTGAGTTGCCTCTACTGGATACAGAGCTGAGTTTCTCTCACTGCAAGGAATGTACAGTTTCCTTGTGAACACTGCATGGATTTGGAATCAACCATCTGTCCTGTCCTGCAGACACAATGTCTTGAAGGGACAAATACAGTGGGCTTTTTTTTTGCTCAAGTTTCAGCTCAGGACAAGCTGAAGTGGAAGTGTTAGGAGTGCTTTGGACCATGACCTGCACACTATCCCTATATTACTGTTGGCTGATAAAGGCCAGCACTGAGATAACAGGCCCATTGTTGGTGAAGATAGTCAATGCCTCTTTGTCTGCCTGCAGGATGCCAGGAGTACTTTTCATGCCTTATTAAAGTTCAGATATTACTCCTGCCCCCACCCCACACACTAGATGCAATTTAGAATATTAACATTTAAATCAAGAAACAGTTACCAGGTGAATATAGCTAGACCGCTTGGTAATAGTGACCATAATATAATTAAATGTAACATCCCTGTGGTGGGGAAAACACCACTGCGACCCAACACTGTAGCATTTAATTTCAGAAAGAGGGACTACACAAAAATGAGGAGGTTAGTTAAACAGAAATTAAAAGGTACAACACCAAAAGTAAAATCCCTGCAAGCTGCATGGAAACTTTTAAGAGACACCATAATAGAGGCTCAACTTAAATGTATACCCCAAATTAAAAAACATAGTAAGAGAACCAAAAAAGAGCCACCATGGCTAAATAACAAAGTAAAAGAAGCAGTGAGAGGCAAAAAAGCATCCTTTAAAAGGTGAAAGTTACATTCGAATGAGGAAAATAGAAAGGAGCATAAACTCTGGCAAATGAAGTGTAAAAATATGATTAATAAGGCCAAAAAATATTTTGAAGAACAGCTAGCCAAAGACTCAAAAAGCAATAGCAAAATTTTCTTTTTAAGTACATCAGAAACAGGAAGCATGCTAAATAACCACTGGGGCCACTGGACGATCGAGATGCTAAAGGAGCACTCAAGGATGATAAGGCCACTGCAGAGAAACTAAATGAATTCTTTGCATTGGTCTTCACGGTTAAGCATGTGATGGAGATTCCCAAACCTGAGCCATTCTTTTTAGGTGACAAATCTGAGGAACTGTCCCAGATTGAGGTGTCAGTAGAGGTGGTTTTGGAACAAATTCAGAAACTAAACAGTAATATATCATCAGGACCAGATGGTATTCACCCAAGAGTTCTGAAGGAACTCAAATGTGAAATTGCAGGACTACTAACTATTGTCTGTAACCTATCATTTAAATCAGCTTCTGTACCAAATGACTGGAGGATAGCTAATGTGACATCAATTTTTAAAAAAGGCTCCAGAGGAGACCTTGGCAATTACAGGCTGGTAAGCCTGACGTCAGTACCTGGCGAATTGGTTGAAACTATAATAAAGAACAAAATTGTCAGACACATAGATGAACATAATTTGTTGGGGAATTGTCAACGTGGTTTTTGTAAAGGGAAATCATTCCTCACCACTCTACTAGAATTCTTTGAGGGCGTCAACAAGCACGTGGACAAGGGGGATCCAGTGATACAGTGTATTTAGATTTTCAGAAAGCCTTTACAAGGTCCCTCACCAAAGGCTCTTAAGCAAAGTAAGCTGTCACGGGATGAGAGAGAAGGTTCTCTCATGGATTGTTAACTGGTTAAAAGATAGGAAACAAAGGATAGGAATAAATGGTCAGTTTTCAGAATGGAGAGAGGTAAATAGGGGTGTCCCCCAGGGGTCTGTACTAGGCCCAGTCCTATTCAACATATTCATAAATGATCTGGAAAAAGGGGTAAACAATGAAGTGGCAAAATTTGCAGATGATACAAAACTACTCAAGATACTTAAGTCCCAGGCAGACTGCGAAGAGCTACAAAAGGATCTCACAAAACGGGGTGACTGGGCAACAAAATGGCAGATGCAATTCAATGTTGATAAATGCAAAGTAATGCACATTGGAAAACATAATCCCAACTGTACATATAAAATGATGGGGTCTAAATTAGTTGTTACCACTCAAGAAACAGATCTTGGAGTCATTGTGAATAGTTCTCTGAAAACATCCACTTGATGTGCAAAAAAGCAAACAGAACGTTGGGAATCATTAAGAAAGGGATAGATAAGACAGAAAGTATCATATTGCCTCTATATAAATCCATGGTACACTCACATCTTGAATACTGACTGCAGATGTGTTCGCCCCATCTCAAAAAAGATATATTGGACTTGGAAAAGGTTCAGAAAAGGGAAACAAAAATGATTAGGGGTATGGAATGGCTGCCGCATGAGGAGAGATTAATAAGACTGGGACTTTTCAGCTTGGAAAAGAGACGACTAAGTGGGGATATGATAGCGGTCTATATCATCATGACTGGTGTGGAAAAAGTGAATAAGCAAGTGTTATTTACTCTCTCTCATAACACAAGACCTAGGGGTCACCAAGTGAAATTAATAGGCAGCAGGTTTAAAACAAACAAAAGGAAGTATTTTTTCACACAACGCACAACCTGTGGAAATCCTTGCCAGAGGATATTGTGAAGGCCAAGTCTATAACAGGGTTAAAAAAAGAACTAGATGCATTCATGGAGGATAGGTCCATCAATGGCTATTAGCCAGGATAGGCAGGGATAGTGTCCCTAGCCTGTTTGCCAGAAGCTGGGAATGGGTGACAGGGGATGGATCACTTGATGATTACCTGTTCTGTTCATTCCCTCTGGGGCACCTGGCATTGGCCACTGTCAGAAGACAGGATACTGGGCTAGATGGACCTTTGGTCTGACCCAGTATTGCTGTTCTTATGTTATGTGACCGATGTATCTAGTCATAAGTAACATGGAAACAATTTAATTCTGGCATAAATATGTATGTAAAGTTCAGAGTAATAATGTACTTACAGTAGGATACATTAATAAAAGCACCACTGACAGGGATGCAGTAAGCCACTCTATAGACCTGCACATTTATTACTACTGTTACACCTCATGAGCAAGATGTTGTCTAAGGACAGGGCCCTGTCTTTCATGGACTGAGCCCTACAAGAATAATATGTAGTAGAAAATGCTTAAGATTGATTTAAGGTTATAAAAGTGTATATTATACATTAGACAACTTAATCATATTACAGCAGCCACTCAGGAGCACCAGCTGAGGTCAGGGATCCATTGTGCTACACAAAATCTTATAAGCTAAATTAGAGAAGACAGAATGAGAGAGGAGACAGAGAGAGGTAGTGAGACTTGCCCAAGACTACACAGCAAGTCAGTGACAGAGTCAGAGCTATAACTCACGTCTCCTGGGACCTAATCTAATGCCTCACCCACTGGGTCACAAAAGCTCTATACTATAATGCATAATCGCAAGAAGTAGTAATTGTTGCATATACAACTTTGGATTTGGTATTGCTTTGATGTAAGAGCTTAATGGTGCATTAGCATGTTTACATTTAAATTTTCTGTTTTCTTTTTTAAAAAAGGAGGGGGAAAAATAGAAAAGAGCAAGGTTTGATTGTCAGCTCCTTGGAGCGCTAACTTGCAAAAAAGTTACAAAGTCAAAAGCCCAGTTGTTGTAACTAGAACAGCTGCCATAGAAAACAATTATCTCTGGTTAAGGACGCCCAAATCCAGGTGTCCTCGCTAGAGGAGGATCAATTTTCACCCTGCTCTGGGTTACTAGAAACATTTGATAAGTGAAACCAAGCTAGATATAAGTACTTCACGTAGACTCAAGTTTAATGGATTTTGCATAGTTTAATGGATTTCCTATACAAGTTGTAGCACATCCCCTTAGGTGTGGAGTTAACGATACAAAAACTACTTCAGATTTTAAAATACAAATATAGTCAAATGAAAATTAATTTCCTATGCACTCCATTGCATTTGTGAAAAATATTTCCATGTCAAAGTTGTTACTTTCAAATTTCAGCAGTTTTATCTGGACATGCTCTGTTCAGGTCATAATTAGTAAAGTTTATGGCGGGTAGGAGATTAATTGCATTCATTTGTACACAGGAATAGAACTCAGGACCTCCTGTTGCCCATTCATGTGTGCACAAGGACATTTTGATTGGAAAAAGCAACAGAAGAAGAACCTTGTCAGATTCTAAGCTTCTCAAAATATGTAGAAAGTTACTCAAGTCAGTCTACAGACATTTTGCAGCTAAATTAGCTGGGCATCAGTCTCTAGATCTAAAAATCCCTCCTGTACATATTGAAAATAAATTTCCTCTAGCGTAAGGCTAGGCACTGATCTAGAATTCATAGCATTTTCCAAGCCAAATTGCAGCTTTCAATTCTCCAGTGATTTCTGCTCCATAGCTTTTCAAAAAAAGTTAACAGTATATGTACACACACATATATATATACATACACACACACACACACACTTACATTTTTATTCCCACTCAAAGCCAAACATTCAAAAACAGCTGAACCATTTTTCCCCCTTGACACTTTCAAATAAAATTCACCTTGGTGCAGAGCTGAAAGGAGGGAATGTTTAATGCAAAAAAGGTAAAGGATTGCAAAGTTTTGACAGTCTGAATGAGTTTACTAAGCAAACATTTTCAATCTTAACTATAGCAGTTACCAAAGCTATATTAATATTTTATGTGTATAGAGGTACTTATTCCTGGATGAGAAACTGTTCTACTAGACAGAACCCATTTGACAATGCCACTGCTTTTAGAAGAGGAATATACATTTCAATCTCAAAGGCTACATGTTGATGACAGAGGCTGCAGCAGCTGGAGTTCCCATAAGCCATGCAGAACGGCCCCAACAGTCCTAAACAGATGCACAAGAGTCACTTCCCTCCATTCCCCCAGTTCTGGTGCCTATGCTCTTACATTGCATCTTTTCTTCTTAGCCAGCTGTGGCTGGGGAGCAGAACATTGTGACTGATGTTAAGCTTATTTAACCTTTTATAGAATCCTTAATTCTGACGAAAAGCCACCCAAGTGAAAGGGAAATATTTGTGTAATATGAATGCCCAATTTTGCTGTTACTAGTAGTTGTATTTTTACTGTCATTGGATCTTAACCTCCTTAGTTTTTGAAGCTCGCTTCTCTTTTCTTTCTTTTAAAGAAAAGTTCTTTTTTCACATTTTTTAGCATTAAGAACTATTTTTGATAACTGGTGAGTCCTAAAATTACTAATTATTTTCAGGTTTTCAGACCAGTTCTGCTCAAAGAGCAATTAACCAAAGGTAACAACCATCCATATAATTCCTTCCTTCACTCATGGTGACAAATTGGAACCTAGATGAATTTTCTGCACCATTATTCAAGCATTTACTCTTGAGAGACAATTTAACACCCTTTCTGTATAAAGAGCAAGTCATATCCTTTTAAAAAATTAGTTTAACTTCCCATCATTTGTCACCCAAACTGTTTTTGTTCCTGTAATAAGACATGCAATTCTTACTTATTCCACATATTTATTGTACAGAGGTATGTGTTCACTTTTAGTTTGCATCCTTTCAGCCACTATTTAACCTTTCCCTCCCTTCTTTATGGTCCACTACTCCATCCATTTTCTATTTTGGGGTCTTAACTTTATCCTGTTCCCCTTTCTTCAGAGATATACACATCTATCTAAGGTACTTATGTGACCCTCATTACCACATTATGTGCCACACAATCTCCAATGCAGTTATCCTCCCAACTGCCCGCCAAGGTAGGAGGTAATGTTACTTTCATCTGGAAAAATGAAGGTAATCGAGGCAGACAGACCAAGAGTAAAATTTTCAAATGCACACTAAGGGTATGTCTACACAGCAACTAGACACCTAGGGCTGGCCTGGTTCAGTGGACTCAGGTTTGTGGGGCTCCTGTTGCAGGGCTCTTTCATAGCTGTGTAGAATTCCAGGCTCGGGCTGGAGCCCAGGCCCTGCCAGCCATGGGTTTTTCTTTGCTGTGTAGACACCCTGTGTGCCCCCTTCTTAGAAATGACTTAGGCACACAGGATTCTAGGTCTCATTGAAATTCAGTGGAACTTAACCTCCCAAGTCAAATGGGTGTTTTTGAAAATCTAACCCTATGTGATTTACCCAAGGATACATAGAAGTCTGTGGTAGAGTAAGGAATTCGATCAGGGCCTCCTAAATCCCAGGCTAGAATGGGAACAGAATGCTTAAGCCCATAAATACTCAGAAGGCTTCCCAGAAAAGACCTGATACAAATTTTATTTGTAGAGGAAAGGAATGATACTGGCAGACAGTGATTTTGTCATTGACAAGAAAATGTTTCCAATTGTATGGAAACATATGCAGTTTGTTGCTGACACTTTTTGAATCTCTATTCACTCTAAATTCCATTCAAGGTTTTTGAAATTTTAAAATTTTATTAATATTCTAAGGAAGACTTGTTTTGTTGAAGGCCCAGAAAATCATGGATAACTGCATTCACAATTTCCTACAAAGTAATATTAGCATATGTTTGTATATTGACACAAGATCAGAGATGTGCATGGAATGTCAATTTTCACTGTAATGCTTGTAAATTCAGTAGTTTCATCACAGATTCCTTGTACTGCAAAATGTTGTTTTCTGTTTCCCCTTCATTTTTAAGTGCAACTACAGAGGTTTTGTAATTCTCAACTATCCCAGAGGCAAGCAGCTCTTCCCTAGTTACTTCAGTGGTTTTCTCTGCAGCTCTTATTCGAAGAAGTGTGTCCAAAGCATTCTTCTGAGAGGGGCTGTTTTCCCAGATATACTCCTCCATGTCTGCTTCAGTCTTCTCGTTTTCCCACATTTCAGTTTTCTGAAAGAAAATAGACATCACGTTAAAAATATGTCAGTGTGATGGTGTACCCCATAAGGCTTTATGGGGAGATGCTTATAAATTTATATATGATATAACTGGAATATGTTTTATGCTACATGTGCCATGTAACATATCTCTGTAAAAGTTATGATCTACTGAATCTATTCCTCCTAGTTGTATCATTTTTGTAGTCGAAGTTATGAATATTGGTTGTATATTTGCTGGTTTTATACATAGCCTTTGTAAGAGCATGGGATCAATGTCTGGAGAAAGGAACGTGCAGGTTAAGAGCCCAATCAGGAACCTCTTGACAGACAAAAGAAGTTGCAGACACCAATCCACATCTGAGCTCGGCCAGGAATGTGGCTGGGCTGGTAACTGAGTGGTGCATGGACATGTGACTTGCCCATGTGACCCCAAAACTCCATCTTGTAACTGGATGCTACACAGGGAGAAGGAGGGGTGGCCACACAGGGGAGAAAGTCTATTTAAACCCCTGGGAGACCCCTCCATGTTGTCTTCAGCTGGCTAAAGAGAGAGCCTCTCCACCCCCAAACGACACACCTGAAAGAGACTGGAACAAAGGACAAGGACAATAGGGGGTGTGAGTGATTGCTGGACCCAGGCTAGGAGGACCATAGTCTATAAAAGGAAGTTTACTGGAACTGGTGAGGTTTTTATCTGTATTCAGTGTGATTAGACAGAGACTTGCATGTTTTGTTTTATTTTATTTTACTTAGTAATTCACTTTGTTCTGTCTGTTACTACTTGGAATCACTTAGAGTACGTTCTGTACTACTTTCTGTACTTATTAAAATAACTTTTTACGTATTAAGTAACCTGGAGTACGTGTTAGTACCTAGAGGGGGGCAAACAGCTGTGCATACCTCTCTATCTGTGAAATAGAGGGCGAACTATTTATGAGTTTACCCTGTATAAGCTTTACACAGGATAAAACTGATTTATTCAGGGTTTGAACCCCATTGGGAGTTGGGCACCTAAATGTCAAAGGCAAAAGCACTTCCTGAGCTGCTTCCAGGCAAGCCTACAGCTGTTCGGGGATGTGCCTCAGACCTGGGTCTGGGTTTGCAGCAGGCTAGCAGGTCTGGCTCAAACCAGACAGGATTCTGGAGTCCCAAGCTGGAAAAGGCAGGAAAGCAGGGGCAGGAGTAGTCTTGGCACACCAGGTGGCAGCTCCAAGGGGGGTTCTGGGATACCAACCCATCACAGTCCGTACTAAATACTGAAGTAAAAACATCTGGAAAAATCTAAACTCTCACCCTTCTCCCACAAAAAATTGTTTAAGATTTTTGTCTTGGATGAAGTTCACCCCAGTGTAGAGTCTATGCAAAAGACCCTCAACAGAGCTTAAGTGAAATTTAAGAAGTGAACAGGCTTTGTGTTTGACCTCTGCACAGGGTGAATTTAACTCTGCGATTAAAGTTCAAATGCTATTGTAAATATAAGCCTGGAAATCCATTTCAAATCTGTATCATTTGGCATAATTATTGTAATCTGGACAGAAAAAGAGCTGGTAGAAGCAATAATTAGTTTTTCAATTATGTAAAGTTACTGATTACAGTTTAAACCCCAAGAGAAAAAAAAAGCCCAAATCATCCGAAATGTTATTTTAAAATAATGGTCCAAATTCCACTGCCAACACTGGAATAGCTCTGTATTTACACCATTATTGCCAACATTGGAATCTGACCCAAAGTTTGTGAAATGAAAGGAAGTTTTCCCTTCATTACTTTGGAAGATGACACCAGCCATTAGATTATCTGGATCAATAGGGCTTACTTTTGGTGGTCCCAGCTTGTATAGTCAGACTAAGTCAAGTCACCAGATTTTTTTCTCATTCCACACCAAATTGGACTCTACCGCAACACCTTCAGGACACACTGTCATTCAAAGGATCACAATTCAATTCTCTTATGTATTTAGATTAACCAAGTTCTTTAGTCATCAGAAAATGACACAGCACCCATCCACATAACGACAACGTGGTTAGAGATTGTGTTTTGAAAGTAGTAGTGACATGCAGCTTGTCGCTCTAAACTCCTGATACACTATTTCATATTTTCCTTTTTATGATCAAATTCCTTAAGCTGAATGACCATTCATACCGGTGAAAAATGAAATCATATTTCACTGAGGTTTCGCTATAGAGTCACACAGACAGGATGCTTAGGTTCTTCCACCACTGGGGTGAAAGATTAGGAGTGGATAAATGGATCCAAAGCGTAAAAGAGGAGGGGCCTGAAGACTGACATCAGGACAAAGAGGTGAAGAATTTCCAATGCTGTTGGATTGGTATTGCCCTTTAGAGCTACAGCCATGAGAGTTACCTTCAGTACTTCCCTGATTTGTCTCACCTCCTATGCACTCAGAGAAGCAGATGAGCTGAAAGACTGAGACCCCCTCCCAACCAAAGCCCAGAAGAAGAGACTGTGTGTTTTGCAGGCATTTCCATGGCTGTAGCCTCTCTCTGTGGAGAGAGATCCTGTCACCTGTCCTGAGATGGGAGTGGGAACAGTAGTCAAAACTTGTGTAAGCAGGAGAAAGCACAAGGTGAGTTGCTGAAGGAATCCATATGCTTCTACAATGGGGGCATTTTTTGCTTTCATTCAGTGTTGTCCACAAAAAGACAAAAATAATCAGCCTGGGGTAGAGCCAGAAGACAAACCAAGGACCTGCACATGAACCAGCCTGAAGGACACACCGCCCAGCTAGATGGGGGGGAAAAATTCAAGTTTAGTGACTGGAGAACCTGCTTCCTTATGAAGGAAGCCAGTAGGTCCAAAACAGTGGTTCTCAATGCAGGTCGCTTGTGGTCCAATCAGCACATATATAGTGTGTGGATGTGGCCCACATAACAGAGAGAACTACATATGAGAATCACAGGTCCAGAACAATTGGGTAGGACTTAGACAATATTACCCTAGAGATTCAAGCTTTGGCAATTGCTAGCTAATATCTTTGTACCAATACCCCCTGGGTTTTGATCTAATCAGATAAGAAATTAAATAAGATGCGTTGTTGGTGTGTACTTATATACAAGACAGCTTTCCTCAGTGCTAAGGAACTGATTTATTTATGATTTGGGGAAAGAGCACTGCCTACCAAGTTATCTCCACTTTCTGCAGCTCACAAATTGCTCCTTAGAAGACCTTTATCCATGAAATGACAGCTAAATTCTCTTTAGTCAGTGCTGTGATCCTGTCCCATTTCAAGTTACTTGTTTTCAGCACCATTGCCTGTAAACATCTGGGAGTAAGTCTACTTGCAGGGAGTACACTATGTGTGCAGAAGGTTTTCTTATACCATAGCCCCTCATTTTGTTTCACTGACTGCACAGGAGATGGGTCAAATGGTGTGCCATCTAAACTGGCATTCTTGTGTATGTAATTACTATACTGTAAACTTCATTTAGGTCACACCATCACATGGTTTTAAATAGGTGAACATCACAACTTAAGTTATTTTGATAAACACTTATCGTAGCATATAATGAAACACCACAACTGAGAAAACCAATGTAACCATTTCAAAACTTTCATTTTTTATATGATGTTTTTGTTGCATTTAATGCTGAGGAAATCACTTCTGAAGAAAGATATTTCTGTGGAAGTAAGTTAAAACAAGTACTCTACTAAAACCTTAATGAAATCCCTTAACAGGCAACTTTTCAGTAATCCTCCAGCTTTGCTAGCCATAATTAAGTTGCATTAGCAACAAACAAATGTAAAACTTAAATAAATCCAGCAAAAAAAATTTAAAGTCTGATACCTAGTCAAAGTAGTTCTATACAAAACACATAATGCTTAATAATGACTAGTATTATGAAAGCCAATTTTTTTTACATTTCCAACATATGGATCCAAGTTATGCCTTTGTGCTTGAGCCTGAAGACCCGAATTTACAAATGCTTTAAGTGCTGCACCCAGAATAAGGTAAATGGAAGCTTTTTTTTTTTAAATCCACAAGTCCAAATGTTGTTAAATCAGAAACACAGATTAACATCATGAAAAGTCTCATGTGACTGACATTTAAAGAACCTGGGCACAATGCAAAGCAGAAATAAAAACCTTATTCAGCCATTAAAGAGGGAAAATTTAGTACTGTAATTTGCACCTGCAGAGCACCAGTAAACAAATGGTTACAATGAAGTGTTCTCTGTATGCATCATGAGATTTTTCAGCCAATGTTAACACACTTTTAAAAAATAAACTTTGTTAATAAAACGTTAACACTTATACATTCTTAAAAGTTAGCAAAGTTATCATCCTGCTTTTCATACCAGTCTCTTATCATTGCACACTGGCTCTCCAAGGCAGTTTGACCAGTTCAGAAAGAATTAAAAAAACAACCACCTCTCACAGGGATAGAGTTTCTCAAAAGTAAAGGAATGAGTGTTGCACCTGGTCTGTCCTGGACCAAACTATCGCTATTTGCCAGAGTCATGTTCTAGGTTCAACAAAAGATCATTGTGAGGCCTTTGAACACCTTTAATTCCAGCCGAGGTAATAAAAACTAATTATGGTCATTACATTTATCTCTTCAGGAAAATCCTTCTCTGACGGGATTTCAAAGATGAATGTTGATAAACAGATTAACACAGCTTCCCATCTCTCTTGAACAGTGCAATGCAAAGGGATTTTAAATTAGACCAATGAAATTGTGACGTATTACTAGTTTGTAAGCTTTGCAAACAGGTTGGAGTGTCAAAGTAATTCTTAAAATAAAACAGACTTCTTCAAGGGATGGGGTATGGGTGTGATTTCAAAATATGTTCCTTTGCTCTGTTACAAGAAGCCAGAATTGTTTGCTGAATGTTGGTGACCATCCTTCAAAATGAAATGTTATCCTAGCATACACAGATACAGAAGTATATCATAAACAGGAAACTGAACAAAAACTAGTTTTTTGCAGGCTGATTGTATTAAGTAAACTTAAAGACCCTTTCAACCATAAGATTTACTGCAAGAGTAAAAATAAATGAATCTGGAATTACACTTCCACCTGATAACACATTAGGGTAATCAAACCCATATGTGAACTCACTTATAGGAATGCTACAACAAAACATTGATGTCTCAGTTTAAAAGGTTATAAAGTGTGCCAATGAGACAGTGATGCAAAAACCAAGTACATCAATATGAAGTCTTAACTCAGAATGGTAGCTGCCCATTTCTTCTCCTGCAAAATCAAATATTTGAATTAAGGATACAGTGAGAGCTTTAACTTTGAATAAAGTTGTGACAGTTGGAATATTCAAACTGTCTGTGTTTACCATTTTTCTGGACTCTCTGCCGTATTAGGTTAAAAATCTTAAATATATGCTTACTCAATAAGCTGGACTGAAATGGCTTCTCTTTCAAACACATACAGTTTCCAAGAAGCATTAGCCAGACCCACCTAAAGGTGCATTCACCTGATAGTGCAACTGGTTCTTCAGTAAACACTTCCAATGAAAGCTACAGAACATTTTTAATATAAGTTCAGAAAATGTCTGATATAGAGACTACAAACGGGATTTTTGCACTCCACTAGAACAGATGAGACTTTTTTTTTTAAATGCCATAATGAGAATAAAGATGTATTACTGTGCAAATCTTTTATCTCAATTGTGAACCTCCCAAAATAGGAGCTTATACCTGAATTGCTGACAAAGCTTTAATACTAAAAACTGGATTCAGGACAATAGCAAAAAGCCTCATTATAAAATGACGCTATAAACATACAAAAATGAGTGATTTTTAATCACTGAAGACGACATTTAAATCACATTTTTCTTGCTTTTCTTCCAGCTTAGCAAATTGACTGCCGCAGTCATACCCAGGATTAAGGTTGCCAAATCTTCTGATGTGTCTTTTTAGAAAAGTTAAATAGTTAAAATATTTTAAAAGTCATTGTAAGTGACACACAGAAAAATTAAAGGCAATTAGAAATACTTACGAACTCACAGTCTATTTTCCTGTCAACAGCCTGGATAGCTAACACATTATTCAGAGATTTAATGCTGTTCAACAAAAATGCAAGTATTTTTTTAATAGTTTTTTTTACAGACTTGAAAATGGAAGTTTAACCTGAAGATACCCTGGAATGAGTAAACCTGTTTCTTTCTACTATGTTGAAATAGAATGCATTTTAGCTACTTCATGGACCTGCCTCACAAATTTACAAGTATTAATAAAGAGCAATGATTTGAACATACTAACTCAGTTGAGCCCCTCCAAAAACTGTCAAAACTATTTACATACCCATCACTGTGCATACACTATATCCTTGAACTGCACTTACAAGTTCTTAGCTGGCACCTTGAAAGACAAGTATACATGTAAAAACACTTAATAGGCAAAATATACTTACCACCACCTCTGTCTGGTAGAATTCACTATGGTAACTGTAAAAGCTGCTATAGGGAACTTACTCTATGTAGCCCTGAAGGTGAGCTTAAAAGCAAAATATATTTATAGCACAGAAATCGTGCTTTAAGTTTTTAAACTAAAGCATACCTGTCAAATGTCACATCTGAAGCACATTTGCCCCAGTGTCACTCTTACCCATGTCAACTGAAATGTCACTACGTGGAATCAGGGATACAACCAATGAGTGAAGTTTCCCCTTCAGCTCCCTCTCCTCCCAGGTGCTAGAGATCACTCAAGAGATTCTGAACAAGAGGCTTCCACCTGTCACTCTCTTTGTACCTCTCTGAAGAACAGTTGGAATGAATAGGTGGCTAGGACTGCTGTGTCCTGATCCTGAACTGTTAACACATTCTCCCGCCCCCAGGAAGTAGTCATGGTATGTGAGAGAGAGCACCACAGGAGTTATAAAGAAATTCAACAGGGGAAGTCTGGAGATGGGCGATAGGATCATTGCAGGAAGAAGGCAAATTAAAAGCGGAAAAAGAACAAGCCAGGTGGTAGCAAAGAGACAAGGATGAAGAAAAAACTGGTATCTGTCTCAGAAGAACAATGCAGGTTGTAAAGGAGGAAGGATGATCTTATAACTAGTGACAACTCCTGGGTTCCATGCCCAGCGCTACTACTGACTTATTAAGCGACACTATTATCTCTCTCTCTCAATTTGGCCATCTGTACAATGGGGATAATACTGATCCTGGGATGGAAGTACCTGCACCTTTTTTGCATCTATAGGTTGTGTAAAGATCTGAAAAGTTTAGTCCAAACAAAGGCTTTCAGAAAGCAGAGATCTTATGGAGACTAGAGAATGAGTGAGATAATGACATCAAAAAACTGAAAGCTAACATGAGAGGAAAAGGAATATTTTAAGGAGGCTTTAAAACTGGGTTTTTTGCTCAATACCTAGACCTGATAAACACTTGGGAGAAAGGATGTCTTTGAAGATCAATCTCCCCAGTCTTTCATCTAAGGTGAGACCCTGCACCATATATTTGAGACCCTTTCCCCAAAAAAAATTCTCCAGCAAATCCAGAAAAGATACGATTTTACATTGAAGATATTTCTAAGGGAATGGTAAAGCAAATGGAGCATCATTTTTTTTTAATTTAAAATATTTTAGACCACCTTTAACTTAGTTCCTATTTTTGCTTGAAGTTCACTTTTAGAAGAGACATGCTGACACGGTATTCCACTGGAAACAATGCATGGTTTGGCATGTACAGGGATTCACCCCAACAGAAGCCGTATGTTCACTAGTAAGAGGTATGTCCTTGACTTCACTAGTATTTTACCTTGTGTTGAGACAAGGCAGTGTGCAATTTTCAAACAAATTAGCATGTCAGCTAGTTTAACTCGACCTGCTAATTTGTATGAAAACTACAAACTACCTTGTCTTCACTATGATTTTACCACAAGTTAGTGAACTCAAGATAAGAACACACCTTTTCTCTTAGTACAGCCTTTGAGATAAGTGCTTGAACCCCAGCCTGCATAGTTTCACAGCACAGACCCACAAAGACACCCATTCAAGTGATCTGTTGTATGTAGGCTTGCTTAGGTTATTTCAAATCCCTTCCCCCCACTCCAGGGCAACTACTAAATAGAACTCCATTGTGTGATGCTGGCAGACCAGGTGCCAGCTCATGCCAAGGCCCAAGGCCTCTCCGAACACTGACAAACGCAGAGTTGGAAACCGGTCTGGCTTATCTGTGGGTTAGTATAGTTAAATTATACATTAGTGTTATAAGAATGGGCTTAGTGTTTAGACTTTATGAAATGCTTGTAGGATGTGCGTGTGTTAATCCTACTTATTGGACATATGTATCCAGTGGTATAAAGTTATATTGAGTGTTTGCATTGTCAACCTCTGTAATTGTGTAACTGACCAAAGAGGAAAAGCAGCTTTAATTAGGATAAAGAGCTCATCCTGCACACAGGATAGCCCACTGAAGGCAAATGAGGCATTGTGTAGCATCAAAGGACAGAGACTTTGTTGATGGCATTCCTAACTCCGTCAAGGAAAAGGGAAACCTGCACACGAACTCATCCCATCGCCCTGGAATCTGGGGTGAAGGGAATAAAAAAGATCTCTGACAAGGAGAAACTTGGTTTCTGGACTCTGAGGGGTAAAGTTTCCTAAACATAAACAATAGACCACCTATGCCGCTTGGCATTGGTCAGCCCTAAAGAATATACAAAGCTGATGGTAGAAGCTTACATTACCTTTATAAATCTAAGACTAACTCATTTGTGTGTATATGTTTTCTGTTTTAACATTGTAAATAACTTTTATTTTCTTCTCTTAATTAAAAAATCTTTAGTTAGTTCATTACAGGATAGGCTACAGGTGTTGTCTTTGGTTGGATCTGAGTACAACTAACCTGGGGTAAGTGACTGGTCCTTTGGGACTGTGAGTAACCTGAATATTGTGATTTTTGGTGTAAAGTGACCTTCTATCACATACTCCAGCTTGCCTGGCTGGCAAGACAGACTGGAATATCTCAGGGGACTGTATGATTCCATGATAAGACTGTTACATGCTTGTTACTGGGTTGGGGAAATGCAATTATAGAACATACAACCAGTTTGGGGTTTCTACCCTGCTTTTTGACAGTTTGCCCTGAGGTTGGCACTCACGGTCATGAGCCATTCCAGAACAATGCCATATTGGTTCCCATTTAAACATAGAAAGTTTGGAACTTTCCATTCATGGAATCACTATTCTCACTTGCATCAGTAACACCAGGAATAAAAGTGTAATATTTGAAATTAACGAAAGCCTCTAAAGAGCGGTTCTGGACTAAAGGGGAAATGCATCCGAATCTGCACATGTGATTAAGTTTAGTTACTCTTATCTAACTTATTCTCTCACTATTCCAAATAAAGTAAATGGCTAATTTTAATAGTTATCCCAGAATGGGATATCTATCCCATCGGCCAGGAACAGCAAACCGCGGCGGCCACTGGGAGCTGTGAGTGGGCGGCCATGCCTGCAGACGGTCAATGTAAACAAACTGTCTTGCGGCCCGCCAGCGGATTACCCTGACAGGCCACAGGTTGCTCACCACTGATCTAGACTGAGATCACCAAATTCTCTTCACTTTTGATAAGTATTTGAATCCAGGTTTCCAGGATGGATGGATTACTAATTCCATATTCCTGTATACTACTTAGTCCCTTGTTTTATATACATACAGAACTACCTTTTAAAATTCATTTTAATGACAGGAATACCCTTTGCAAATTAAATTGTTAATTAACAGGTGGACAATAAAAATGTATAATTCATCATAATTAAGGTTATGTTTATGTCACGGAGGTCATGGAATCTGACTCCCAGAGACCTTCTCCACTTCAGCCCCAGGGGCTGCAGGACTCTGGAGCTGGCAGCCAGCAGGGCCCCAGCAACAGTAGCGACAGGCAACAGGGGGCCCCCCTGCAAGGTTCCAGCAACAGGTGACAGATTCCTGAGGGGGCCCTCTTCAGGGTTCTAGCGAGGGGCGACAACCTCATGCCAGTGGGATGGTGCGGGGGAAGGTATGTGCGGAGGAGGGGAGAGTAGGACACCTCAGGCGAGTGGCTGGGGGTGGCCCTTTTTCTCTTTGGGAAATATGGTCACCCTGCAGCTCCCAGCCGCCGTGGGGGGAGGAGGGCCCCTGCTGCAGTTTCCAGCTGCCATGGGTGGAGGGGAAACCCCATAGCTCCCAGCCACCATGGTGGCGGGGGAAACCATGGAGCTGCAGCAACAAGTCACAGACAGCTCACAGCTTCCGTGAATTTTTGTTTATTGCCCATGACCTGTCCGTGACTTTTACTAAAAATAACCATGACAAAATCCTAGCCTTAATCATAAGACATTCAGTAGTCAAAATTAAATATTCTAGTTGTAAGTTATACAGTGCACCAGTAAATGTACTGTGACATATTTTGTACAATACCTTAGAAAATATAACTTACTATATCACTGTGTTTGAGTAGTGGAGGGAGGGAATCTTTATTGCACTGATTATAAAGCACTGATTACATAAGCAATTTTCTACTGTATTCTTACAAAGTCCCAAGAAAGTAAGGAGTAGGCGCACAATACACATTGTTCAGGAAAAAAGAAAAAATGTTGCACACATGCAGGCTTAACTTCCAAACCTTTCAACTACTGCTACAATCAAGGAATTTAGAGACAAATTTCAGAGTAGCAGCCGTGTTAGTCTCTACCCACAAAAAGAACAGGAGTACTTGTCCAATCATTTCCTCTTTAAAGTTTAACTAGGGATTGAACTACACACAGTTTTTGGACCAATTCATCTAGATTGGTTTAAGAACCAATTTAGATAAATCAATCCGATCCTAACATGGACATATATAAATTTAAAAGTGCTTTTAGCTTTGCTGATGCAAGCGTGCGCGCACACACACACACACCCAACACAACACACGCTCTCTGCCTGTCTCTCTTTGACTCATCCCCCAACACATACTTGTGTTGTTACTGTTACTTCTTGGTACTTCCTGCAATGTACATGTATTCTCTGTAATTTTATTCTTTCAAAGTGCTGTTATTTCAGGTTTTTGACTGGTCTATGCATTTCATAATTTTATTTCTCTCTTATGCTTCAATTTACTTCGACTAGTGAGTTCCAAAATGGAGACTGGGCGCTCTCTCTTTAAGCACAGCGGCACTCGGTCTGAAGACTTGTGCAGACCACAGCAGCCATGTCCAACTCCCGAGCCCTGTCCCTCCTCACCTCCACTCAGCGGAGATGGGGTACATGGGCAGGGAGGGAGGCGGGGGGAGGAAGAGAGACAGTGTGTCTGTGTGCGCACACACGTACATACGCACGCATGCACATCACAGAGAGTATGTAGGTGCTGGCTGCTGGGTAAGGGTATGAGAGACTGCGCGCTCTCTCTTTAAGCACAGCGGCACTCACCAGTCTGAAGGCTCGTTCAGACCACAGCAGCCGCCAGCAGCTCCATCTAACTCCCGAGCCCTGTCTCCCCATCTCTGTTATGTGGAGATGGGGTACATGGGGAGGGGGATACGCTGACATCAGCGCTCCCCTCCCTCCTCTGCTCTGCACAGCAAGCACGAGGGTCCTGCGAGCAGCTGGCCAGGAGCTCCAAGGCAGAGGGCAGCAGGAGCAGTGCGGCAGCACAGCAGCAGGGGGAGGGACACCTAAACATAAGTCGCGGGATGTGAGCGGCTCTACGAATGAAGTGCGCGGTACTTGATTGACTCTTGCATGGCCGCGCAGCTTAGAGGGAACACAGGAAATTTTTCCTATGTCCAGACTATAAGGGTAGTTAAGCACTCAAACAAATTACCTAGGGAGAGTGTGGAATCTCAGTCACTGGCGGTTTTTAAGAACAAGTTAGCCAAACACCTGTCAGGGATGGTCTAGATAAAACTTAGTCCTGCCTCAGTGCAGGAGACTGGACAGTCCTACATTTCTATGATTCTATGCTTCCAATCTTTTTTGTTGCCTTTTACTGACATTTTTATTTCTGCTACATAGAAGAGGCAGGGAGGAGCTCAGAAATGAGCACAATATTTTGAGAGACAAGGTGTGTGAGGTAATATCTTTTATTGGATCAACTTCTGTTGGTGAGAGAGACACATGCTTTTATTGGGGGCACTAAACTACTTGGGTGAAACCAGACAATCTCTATTCTCTAGATTAGAATGAACTCACACAGGAAAAAGATAAAAGACAAACACCACATCACCAGTGGCTGAACACTTTTCACAAAGCAATCACTTCATATCTGACCTATCAGTCCTCATCCTCAAAGGAAACCTGGACAACACTTTCAAAAAGATGAGTCTGGAAGCTTAAATTCATAGCTTTGTTACACACTAAATATCATGGTCTTAATAAAGACACTGAATTTATGTCTTATTCAACAACCTGTAACCCACTAACCTCCCCTCCTTTTGTCCTATGACTACAGGGGTTTTAATAGATCATTTCACCTTGAATGATTCCTTAGAGTATGTGCTAACTACTTATGCCAAACTATCTATTCAATCTTTAGCTGTGACATTTAGTACCTTTTCCAGACCTAACAAAGTCCTCTGGATAGCTGGAAAGCTTGTCTCTCTCATCAACAGCAGTCAGTCCAATAAAATATTATCTCACCCACCTTGTCTCTCTAATATCACAGGATCAACAGGGCTACAACACCACTGCATATTCAATAAATCAACTAATTTTTCCAGTTCACTGCTCCTCTTTTTTCCAGATGATTAATATTAAGCAGAGATCCTTACAACATTATTTATTAACCTAATTCCATCTTGAAAATTGATTTTATATTTCTACTTTGTTTTCTCTCTCACTTTCCAACCCACAACAACTTTAAATCTCAATGATTATTCCTATATAAATGAGAAATATTGGTTTATGCCTCCTTTAACCACTCGATGGCAGCAAACCACCATTCTTTTGACACACTAAGAAGATTTTTTTCTTAGTGCTATTATACTTGCATCCATCCAAAATTAATATAAGGACCACTACATGCCTATTACAATTACTGCTTTGTGCACCGCTATCAACAGTAAGACAGAGAGACACTTCATTAAAGTTCTCTCAATGCTGTCCTTTTTGTTTGGCAACGTAGACCATGTCCACCACAGGCCCTTTCCTGGGAATAATCTGCAAAGCCAAGACACAAAACACTAGGAACAGAGTCTAGACCATCCAGGCTGGGAACAGAACAAAACTGCAGTAAACTTTCTCCCCACCAATCCAAACATTACAGCATCAAATAGAGAGTACAGTAGAACAAAGCATAGGGTCATTCAGGTATTGGTTAGAAAATTGCAGTTCATATGAACAGCAAACTGCCTATTCAGACAGCTACTACAAGGTGTGTAAAAATTAATAATGTATAAGTGTTAGCTCAATTACTGATTAAGATGAAAGCTGTGAAATATAAAATGTTAAACATTACTATATATTTTAAAAATATTGTAATCCATGTTTTAAAGTTTGTATGTTGGAAATTGTCACCAAAATGTCATCACTTTTGGTGACAAAACATGAAAGCCTGCCTTCCTCCAACTCCTGTGCAAAGGCTTATATGGCAGAAAATTTGCTACAGAAAGGTAAAGTGTAGCGCATCTATCTTTAAATCTCACCACAATGTATGACCATCAGCATAACAACGATATCAAAGCTAACCAATTAAGATAACCTCAGATTTTCCAAAGTCATTGATGCAATGAAGTAGTTCATTGTTTGGGAGTACTGTCTCCTGGTTTTTGTTTGTTCTGTGAGCAGCACTTCAGAGGCAGAGTCAAGGCTGTTTGGGGGAATCTTACTTGTGCATTTTCAAACTTCATCATGTTTTATTTTTTAAATGCACTTAACTTTTAGTTTCCTGGCTAACATCTAGGCCTTCGAGAAAAGCATAGTTTTCATCTGAAGAGGGACTGTATAGAAAAAACAACAACAACAAAACCAACTCTGCGAGACTCCAATGTTATCTCAATATCTCCATATCAAATTGGATTAAAAAAAATGTGTCAGGATTGCAAACTCATAGACTCATAGACTTTAAGGTCAGAAGGGACCATTATGATCATCTAGTCTGACCTCCTGCACAATGCAGGCCACAGAATCTCACCCACCCACTCCTTCAATAATCCTCTCACCTATGTCTCAGCTACTGAAGTCCTCAAATCATGGTTTAAAGACTTCAAGATGCAGAGAATCCTCCGGTAAGTGACCCGTGCCCCATGCTGCAAAGGAAGGCAAAAAACCTCCAGGGCCTCTGCCAATCTACCCTGGAGGAAAATTCCTTCCCGACCCCAAATATGGCGATCAGCTGAACCCCGAGCATGTGGGCAAGACTCACCAGCCAGACACCCAGGAAAAAGTTCTCTGTAGTAACTTCTAACATCCCATCATTGACCATTGGTCCTATTTACCACTGATGGCAATTAATTGACCCTTGACTAAGATCATGTTATCCCATCAAACCATCCCCTCCATAAACGTATCTAGCTTAATCTTGAAGCCAGTTAGGTCTTTTGCCCCCACTGCTTCCCTTGGAAGGCTGTTCCAGAACTTCACTCCTCTGATGGTTAGAAACCTTCGTCTAATTTCAAGTCTAAACTTCCTGCTGGCCAGTTTATATCCATTTGTTCTTGTGTCCACATTGGTACTGAGCTGAAATAATTCCTCTCCCTCCCTGGTATTTATCCCTCTGATATATTTAAAGAGAGCAATCATATCTCCCCTCAGCCTTCTTTTGGTTAGGGTAAACAAACCAAGCTCCTTGAGTCTCCTTTCATACGACAGGTTTTCCATTCCTCGGATCATCCTAGTGGCCCTTCTTTGTACCTGTTCCAGTTTGAATTCATCCTTCTTAAACATGGGAGACCAGAACTGCACACAGTATTCCAAATGAGGTCTCACCAATGCCTTGTATAACGGTACTAACACCTCCTTATCTCTACTAGAAATACCTCGCCTAATGCATCCCAAGACCGCATTAGCTTTTTTCACGGCCACATCACATTGGCGACTCATAGTCATCCTGTGATCAACCAGGACTCCGAGGTCCTTCTCCTCTTCCGTTACTTCCAACTGATGCGTCCCCAGCTTATAACTAAAATTCTTGTTATTAATCCCTAAATGCATAACCTTACACTTCTCACTATTAAATTTCATCCTATTACTATTACTCCAGTTTACAAGGTCATCCAGATCTTCCTGTAGGATATCCCGATCCTTTTCTGAATTGGCAATACCTCCCAACTTTGTGTCATCTGCAAACTTTATTAGCACACTCCCACTTTTGGTGCAAACAACCTGGAATCTAAAAGTTAATATGGGCATCTGCCTTCTTATGCATCTTCACTAGCACTAGAGAGGCTGTAGACAAATTAAGTTCTGCATTAGAGCTATGCAACCCCATTAGCCATCCTACAATTTGCACAGGTGTGACCAAGGACATAATATAACTTATAGACAATTACTGGTGAAGCTGCATGAGGAAAAAAAAAATCTAACTTGGTTTCAAGATTGCAGGTTGAGTATGCAGGGCTGGCAGTTTGACTTGTGAATTGAGAAAGTCTGACACAGTGTATGTCAAACTCCTCTATGTTGTATGCAGTATAGTTGTAGCTGTGTTGGTCCCAAATCCAGTGACTCGAAGAAGAGTTCTGTGTGGTTCGAAAGCTTGCGTCTCTCACCATCACAAGTTGGTCCAATCAAAGATTACCTCACCTACCTTGTCTTTCAAAAATCCTCTATGACAGATAGTTAGTTTACTGTGTATAACCAACCACATTAAGTACAGGTACAAATATGAATTAACTGCACCTTAATTTAAAAAAATATATAAAACCGCACAGTGACATGACCTAGGGAAGTTTGCTCTTCTCTTCCTTATGTGGCTGTTTCCCCCCACCCCACAGTTCTGTCCCCAACACCACACTGCCTTGCAAATTAATCACATTTATCATCAGCTCACTGATGTGCTGCCAATATTTTAAACAGGTTCCCACAGAAAATTTTTCACTTAGCCTATGATTAGAGGATGGATGAAGGATTAGAGGATTTATTACTTTGTTTTCCCATTTAAACAAATGGATTTAATGTAACCAAGGAAGGAAGGAAGCAACACAGTTGGCAAATGAACATAAATGAAATATGATGGAAATGCTTACACTCTATTAAAGAGAAATCTATCAAATATAGGAGAGTAAGAAGTGTTCAACTTCAGTAATTTGAAAAGAGGTGGGGATGACATTTTTCAATAGGATATAATTTTCAGAAGTACCTAAGGGATTTAGGAGCTTACATCCCATAGAATTTCAATGAGATAGGGTCTTAAGTACATAATTCTCTTTTGAAAATTGTGCTTTTGAAAAATGTGCCCAAAGACTTTAGGGAGTCCAGGCATATCTTCCTTCAGGGGTTTCACCCTGCACCCAACAAATATCTAACATTTGGGGCAATCAGGTACATTTCAAAGAGAACCGGAGCCCCTCTGATTAAGAAGTCTTCTTATGCCAAGGATGGGTTAGCATTATACTGTGTGGGAATGAATGGCAGACACAGGGAAAGCATCCTAGTTCTTCCTTCAAAATGGTTGTGGAAACTTAAACTTCACACTTTGTCCCATACTTACAGATTCTCCTATGGAAACATACACTTTGGTAAACTTGGGGTGCAATCCTGGAAAAAGTGCTGAGTGTCCTCAACTTTCATAGGAGTTTGCAGGATCAAACTATTTCTGGGAACAGCATGTGGGAAGTCACTTTAAACTATGCCTACATAATGACTTCAAGTAAAACCATAAAATGTGTTAGAAGTGTTTCTATACCTTCTTTGGGTGACCTCCCCTGTTCACATGGCTCCAACTACCCACCTTTACACCAGTAACTCACAAATCTACTTCTCCCACTCCTGATTTCTCTTCGTGTGTATAATTCCTCATCTCAGCCGTCTCTCCAGCCCCTCTTTCTAGATATCTCATTGACAAAAACTTAACATGGCAGAATGTGAATTCCTGATCTCTCCTCTCAAGGTCTCATCTTCACCCCATTCTCAGTCACTGCTGAAACCACAACAATCATCTTGTCATTCATTCAGGCTCATAATCTAGGTGGTAGTCAGACTTTTTCCCTCCTCCTTGCCCCTCACATCCAGTCACATTTTCTTCCTCCATAGCATTTCCAAAATCTGACCTTCACACACTCTCCAGTGTTAAAGACTACCTAATTGCTTTATTTCTCATCTGGAGTAGTGCAACCTTTCCCTTTCTGGTCCCCCTAACTCACATTGCCTATCTACTGTCCATTCAAAAAAGTAGCTACTAAGATCATTTTCCTTTCACATTATTTTGACCACATCAATTACACTCTCTGAATTATCCACTGGCTTCACTGTGGAGTCTTCTTTTGCTCACTCTTCAAGCGCTTCCCAATTCTTTTGCTCACTCTTCAAGCGCTTCCCAATTCTGACCCTTCCTGTCTGTTCATCTCAATATATCAACCCCACTTCACTCTGCTAATGCTAGTCTCATCTGAGTATTTATCAGCTGTTCCCACATTTTTCTCCATGTCTTCAATGCTGCCTGTTATACACAAAACACACTCCCTGAATTAATCCACACTAACATTCCTACCTCCAATGATTGATTGGTTCGGTGTCAATCAGGGATAGCTGATATTTGTTTATAATTTGATAAAAATTAACCCTGTAAACACACACACAAAAGGAAACTTCATATTAAGCAATACCTTATCTATGCAATTGTTACTTTATTGGTTACTCCTGCCCTCTCCTTTCCTTCCCATTTAGTTTTTCACTGACTTGTTGCACATATAGATTGTGAACACATCAGGGTAGCGACTGTCATTGGCTATTTTTACAATATCCAGCACAATGAAGACCCAATTCTGACTGGACTCTTCAAGTGCTACTGTAATATCTATAAAATCAGAGTTCCACTACTAGAAGATCTGGTCCTTGGATTGAAGCCTCAGTTAGAAAGGAAGAAACATGCCTCAAGACCAAACTTGGACCTGGAAGACAATCTTTGGGGGGAAAAAAGGCACATGAGTATTCTGCAAAGAGTGATTCACAGGGGATTTTTTTCAAAAACCAACTAACCCAGAATGAACTATGTATGTGTTACTTAGGAAGAAAGTTATATTAGCACTTTACTACTGCAGCATAACTTTATACAGATCAATAGCATGCAATTTACCAAGCATTGGACAATCCACATAGAAATTGGAACCTCCTACCTCTCAGAAAAGGTTTAATTAGGATGTACCATAGTGAGGCTTCATATTACTAATATATAATTATTTTGACAAGTTACTTCCTAATACTAATACATATGCTGTGGCGCATCAATTAAAGCCAAGTTACACTTAAAAGATAACTACACTTCCTGACCTATATACAGCCCTTGGTTTTCATATTGTTTGTTCCCATACTTGCTAATTTGCAAGATTCAGTAATTCACAATAGTTCTTCCAGTCATTAATACAAATTAGAGAGGATCTACAACAGCAGTGGTCAAACTACCGCCTGCAAGCCGTTCTAAGCTGGCCTGCGAGCTCTTGCTGGGGAGCGGGATCTGGGGGTTGCTCTGTTTCGGCGCTCCTGCCAGGGTTCTGGGTCGGGAGCCGCACCACACAGCTCCTGGAAGCAGCAGCATGGCGCTGCTCCGGTGCTCCAATGGGAGCTGCAGGGGCAGCGCCTGCAGATGGGGCAGTGTGCAGAGCCACCTGGCCGTGCCTCTACGTAGGAGTCGGAGAAGGGACATGCCACTGCTTCCGGGAGCCGCTTAAGGTAAGCGCCACTCGGAGCCTGCATCCCTGAGCCTCTCCACACAGCCCCAACCCCCTGCCCCAGCCCTGATCCCCCTCCCACTCTCCAAACCCCTCAATCCCAGTGTAGGGATATTAAAGAAGGTAATGAAAGTGATTCCCCAAGTGAAAGTAACTCCCCATAATTTGTCCCCCACAATTTAAACCTCATAGCATTACCAAGTAAAATCTCTTGGATCCCTTTGTTAAACTTACAAGCTACTGTCTGTGTAAACCATTGATTTTATCTGTTCTCAGAAAGATACCGTATTGCTATGAGAAACTTGCAAACAAGTTATTTGACTTTGTTCTTTATGCATGCTTTGTACCTAGAAACAGCATAGAAAGACCCTCACCCTCTGTGATTAAAGGGCAGGGAGTCTCAAATAAATTAGTACATACCCCGAAAGTGGTGGAGACAGTACAGTAAAATGTGATTAAGATACAGAATGTCTGCTAATGAATGCTTGGTGTACATGAATGGTTAGGGAGGTGCCAGCCTAGGAATTCAGTGACCATGGGCTGAAGAAGGCATCAAATGACCAGACAACCCCCGGAGGGTAAACTGGGATCCACCCGACCACCTCAAAGGATGGGAAAAACAAGATAATATCTGACAACATGGAGCCATCAGGAATGTGCCACCATCTGCCGATTGAGTTAGCAACAGCAGGATGAAACAGTTCCCATAGACTGACATAGGAATAAATCCCTATAAGAACCGACTCTAAAGACTGAGGACTTTGAGTCTGGTTCTGTTACCAACCTCCAGGAGCATCAGATGCATCTGACAAGGACTCGGCTCCACCCTCATGCCCAAATTACCTGGCCAGTAACTTGGCATGAGCAACTTCTAGGCTGGTAACTATGACATCTATGCAGAACGTGTGTGTGTGTGTGTATGAATGAATGTGAAACTGAATGAATAACTGACTGCTTACTATGATTCTTTTTGTATTCACAATAAATGTGACATTTTGTCTTATCCCCTTTAATAAGATCCTGCTGGTTTTTATTTTATTGGTATAACACCAGCCCAGAGCACCCTCCTACACCCCAAACTCCTCATCCCCAATCCGCACCCCCAACCAGAGCCCGCACGCCCTCCAGCACCCCAACCCCAATTTTGTGAGCTTTCATGCCCTGTCATACAATTTCTATTCCCAATGTGGCCTTCGGGCCAAAAAGTTTGCCCACCCCTGATCTACAATAACTAGAAGAGCAAGTACTGCACTGGGTCTTTAGGACTCACATCACAACCTGCAACAAAAGCAGTAACAGTCAACATGGAAAGGAACGATTGGCCAAATTTTTTTTATTACATTCCACCAAGCACACTCATGCAAACATGCAATGTGGCACCACTCCATTGGCAAGATGACCAAATCTGGTGATTACTTTTGTCTAATGTTATTGTCTATAGGGAGGACTAATCCCCCCTAATATTTAAAGTTCACGCACATTAAAATAGATCACAGCCTGTTTGCTTATGGTTAACAAAATGCATCAAAACTACCTTTCAGCAGGTCTATTAAAAGGGATTACCACTGATCATGGAAAAAATCAAATATGTCACAGCAGACCATCAATTTTGCATGGAAATCAAAGACAATTGCAACTGATTGATGAGTTCATCAAATATTAACATGGAAGTTGAAAGGTAATAAAAGGGCGAGAGACTTGTGCGTATTCAATACACAGCAAGCACTCACATGGCAATATCGTATGGCCCTGACTTCTATCACTAAGTAATGCTAGAGCAAAGGACAGATGTGTTGTTAGCCTGGAATTAATAAAAAAGGAACAGTGTTTAGCTTCTGTTGTCACTGTTCTACTACTGGAAACTTTGATCTGTCATCAGAGTTTGAGATTTGTGTTACTGTTAAAAAGAAAATACCTAGGTTGGTAGCCTACCACTGAAGAGTAAAAGCTTATCTATAAAACTTATTCTTTAAAATATAAATTCATAAGCCAAATTTAATAGCATGTTGTCTATAATGCAACATACACATCCTTCAGGGTAGTCTCTGATTAATAACTCACTGAATGAGTTATTACATATTTGAGTAACTATAATGACTGAAGGCAGAAATATTAGACTTTTAAAGAATGTTGATTATGGGAACTTAAATACTATTGGAAAGTCAACTAAAAATAGTATTATGAAGGGAAACTAAGGGTCTTCTCATACAAAGGCAAGACTAAAAATACAATCCAATTCAACTCCACTCTGACTAAGTACTGCAAGGTTCACAGAGGAGTATATAAAAGCTGGGTAACAAATGCAGTGACACCAAGGCACAACTAAGATGATTGAGAGAGAGTGGGAAGGAAGTACCCAACTTATTTTCAGCCTAATATAATTAGTCAGATGGTTAATGTTAACTGAATGTACTATTTTTTTAAAATCAATATTTTGAGAAGTATCAGTCTGCGACATTTTACATACTCTGAAAAAATACTATACTTATAAACACACCTGCTCACATACAGTGTGAAAACATGCATGCTGCACAAATGTAGTGGCAGTGGTGGCCAAATAATGTCATATTTGTCAGCTACTTCCCTGAAACAAATAGAAGCTATCCAAAATGCAAGTATGGATTTTCAACATTCCTTTTTATGGCAGGTATGTTATGTTGCTTTTATCATTCTATATAATGTAATAGATTCCTTTTTTTTTAAATGCATTTTAATATTTGTAATCAATAGGAATGACTAGAAGTCATGGGAGAAGTGGATATACTAGGTATTAACAGGCCAGTTGAGGGATACATTTTGATAGAGAATGGATTGAAAAATTGCCTTATGTCCACTTGATGGCCTATATGAAACAGTTTTTCATTCTAATTCCTAATGTACAAGTGTTCTTGATAACACACAACAACTGATGCTCCTGTTGACAGCCTCAGCAATTGGGCAGCGGATGGGTGGGGCCAACCAAAGGGGAAAAAAGAGAGACCCCCCGAACTGGAATAAACATAAAATTATTCTCCCTCTACCCACCATAGGAGAATATTTCACTCACTACAAGGTCACTACTTTTGTGAAACTCACTAGGCACAGAACTGTTTTTAATTAAATTGTACACATTAAAATAATGTGTTTTGAATATAAAATATTCCCCAAAGGAAAAAAGCGTATTTTAAGACAAGTGTAAGATTCAAATGATCTGTAACATCTTTAAAATAACTTCATTCATTGCTTAGAAAAAATCTGATTTTATCACTTGAATATTTAACTTGTATTTTTTAACCCAAGTCTGTCCTATTATTTTGTTTCCTGCTTCTCTGTATTTTGCTTTGGGTTAAGATAATCGGGTACTATAAAACCACGTTTTTAAAAAACAAACATTTTACACTGATTTCTTATCTAATTTTCAATTGTGTGCATTTAATAGCCAGTTGAAATCTTTTAAAAAGCTGCTTCATTTCCGTTTAGCTTTTTAATACTGCATCAGGATAAATGCAATCAAAATTATTCTTAATTGCTGTCAGAAGAAAGGAATTTATTTCTAAGACCTCCTGTGAGGTGATATTTATTGTGGGCATATGAATTCAAGTAAACAATGAAATAGTGGCATCCTGGAAAGGTATTAGAAGTGCTTTCTGTGGTTCACGTTGGACAGAACAGGGTTATGCTTTTTGTAAAACTTCCAAGCATGCTGAAGCCGCAGAACGATTCCACTCACCACACAAGTCAGGATTTTTAATTAAATGTGGTCCTAGGTGAAGTGCTATCTTTTCGGAATTAAAAGTACTGTTTATTTTGCTAGATACATTCAATTGCTTACCCACGATTCATGGTACAAAACTGTGAGGAGGTACATTCCATAGTCATAGTTCTGTCTCCTTAATGGACACCTGAAATTTAAAAACAAACAAAAACAAATTTAAAAATCATTTTGAAATAGTCACTATTCTGTTTTTGGAAATTAAGAATAAGTAGCTAAGCTTTCTTTTGTTTAATCTGTCCCCCCAGACTCTGGGAAGGTTTTGTATCACTTCAGTACCTAGTTAATTGCTCATTGTAAATTTCTGAATTAAATTTGATTTATACAAATTTTTAGGCTTTTGAGGATGTCAAGGAAATATTTCCCTCAGTGACTGATCTGCATCTGCTCACTGGGAGAAAATTATGACAAACGAGAACTGAAGGGGCACGTATTCAGCAACCACTCAAGTCTCCGCACTCTTGGCCAGAGCCAGCCTTCAATGAAATTCTGCTTTCACCAAGCACAGGTAAGTGTAGACAGCATGAGACTCTGGTACTGAGAAAAGTATATTGTTCCGTTAGCGAGTGAAGAAAAACTAATAAAACTTTAAATAAAACATTAGCTTCTAATGTAAGAAAATGTAGGTCAACCTAATACCAAGTTAGAGAAAGACGACCCCCAAATGTAAATAGCCAGAAAGGGAAGGATACTGCACAGACTATGGTGTGCACTTTTTTGCCTCACGGCCAAGTGCTTTAGGTATGCATCAGGCACAGACAGGTTGTGGATCTCAGAACCCAAGTAATGCAACTTGAAGCCAGAGGTGCTGATCTGGAGGTCCAGAGGGAAACGGAATTACTTCCAGAAATAACATAAGGACACTGGGACAGGCTGTCACATGTTAAACACACTGTGCCTCCAACTCTCCTTCACACTAACTCCCCCAATGTATCTGTGGGCTTCTTTCCAGGCTGAAAGGTGGGGTGATCATCATCAGTTTCTCCCTTCTCTACTGAGTTACAATAGGGTGCAGGAAGGAGAGTCATTCTGTATTAAGAGATCTCCTGGGCTCAGGCAGGGCCAGTACAGCACCTCTTTTGCGCCAAGCTTTCAGGTAGTCCAACAGTCCAGCAAAGTAGGCAGTGCAGCAGCCAGTGACTCTTTCCCACCTCCCTCCATAAGGCAGGAGGTGATGTCAGCAGGGAAGGTAGCACCCCTCCTACTCTATTTTCCCAGTGTTGGACCCAACTATACCTAGAAGTTACCACCAACCTCTATAAAAGTTTGAATGGAAAGGGAAATACAAATGGTAACCATAAAAATCTTAATTCCCAAGCCTAAAAATGTAAACGTACTAATAAGTTTATACTACCAGACTCTGGATCGGAAAAGATATTGCATGTGCAACGTTGAGAGAGATCCTAGATACAACTAACCTTTAATAAACTAGTAATAATGCTTGATTCAAGTACCCACTTACAGAAAGTGTACCAGTGTCACATCAGGACAAGTTTAGAGGAGCTATTTCTCAATGTCTTAAAATGACTGCTTTTTTGGAAAAGCTACTTCTATGGCACACAAGAGGAGTAGCTATGCCAGATTTAGTCCTAAGTAAAACACAGGAGCTGAGTCAGTAAGTAATTGCAGTTGACCCACTAAGTAACAGTGGGAGTAGATTTAAAATAAAATAGGAGTCTACCTGTAAAGACCCTAAATTAAAAAGTGAGGAAGTTAAAATATTTTCACTCACAGCAAGGGAATTACTTAAGCATTCCCTATAAGAATCACAGAAGGTATGTATAGGTGGCACACCCCCTTACCTCCCCTAAAAAAAGCAGCAGGAAAGAAAAAACCCAAATCGCACTACGATTAAATGGCAAAGGACAAGAGAGTATTTGACCCATCACGTATCTTTCAAAAATTAAAATCCAGCTAAAGTGAAGCCAATAAAAAGGAACTAACTATGGCAGGAAAAAATGTAAGATGGGCAAGAGAAAATTTTGGAAGAAAATAACTAAAGGGAAAAAAAGAGGCAAGACGTTTTGTAAGTATTAGAAATAGGATGCCTACAAGAGAATCATGGGGATACCAGGGAGCAAGGGGGCTAACTGATAAAGGGATTGCAGAGAAACTAAAATTTCTTCATTACAAAGGATATTGTGGTCAGCCTGTTCTTTTCAGGTAACAAAGATGAGGCTTTGTCAGAGACTAAGCGTGGAGTATGTCTTCACAGTTAATGCACAGTTAATGCAGGTGACTGGCAACTGGGTCTGGGCACCGGTAGCCTTGCCTGGGTGTAAGGATCCCCACAGCAAAAGTCCTACTTGCCTTACTGTGTTTTCTGTTTCTGCACTCATCCAGGTGTGTCTGAGGGCATATCCCATGATTCCATGTGCTGAGACAACCTAGGATTATTTTCCTGTCAACTGCAGAAGAACTTGTCTGTTCTTCGGGGGAATTGCGGGACAGACACTGAGGACTACCAGCACTCGATTGACTGCCTGTATCCTCACTTAAAAATGGATAGATGATGACCTGAGTTAAACTGGAGCCTGGGCTCTAACCTTTACCCCCAACTGGTTAAGCTAGCCTGGGCTTAAAGTATCTGCAAATCCAGGTGAGAGGTTTTTAAACCAGGGCAGGATTTCTTCTGCGAGGATGGTTGTGGAACACAGTCTGTTCTTTTTGTGCATCCGGAGTCATGTCTGCTAATTGTTGCTGCTTTTAATTTCCACTAACCTTGTAGAGCAGACAGAATTAAGATTGAGAGTGTTGGTTTCTATGCCTTCTGCATGAACAGAACAGTTCATCAAGTTAAAGCAGCAAGACCTGTGCAAATTCATTAAAAGCCACGGGGTTACACAGGTGTAATTGACTCATCTGCCCCACAGAAAGGTACTATTGGTGATGCTCAACATAGGAACAACTCCTTTTGACTTAAAGAACCAGATCCTTGGACAGCCAAGGCATGAAAGATGTCATGATCATAGCATGTTAGTAATGGTCACAAAGGTAAAATCTACAATCTACAGTTTAAACTAGCTTAAATTGGATTTAAACACTTGCCAACCATTGTCCCTACTCCGCAACACTGAATCTAACTTCTCACTATTTAAAGAGTGAATATTTCTTCAAAGAACATAAATCTTGTTCGCATTATTACTTTAATAATAGCTGCAGAACCCTTCAATTTCTCTATTTCTGTCCAGGGCTTGCTTTTAGTTTAATGTAATTAAAAAATATCCAGCCTCCAAATGGGAGTTGGGCCAAACCACTCTGTCACCAAATGAAGCCTGCCTCTATTATCACCTGAGCAGCTTTGAGAACCTATAAAATCTTGCTTCACAGGATCTTTAACTGGGGATTTTTGAGGTAATATTTTTAAGAAATAACTAAGTCAAACTAAGATTGAGCACAAAGAGAACTGCACTGAAGGCAAAACTAGGCATCAGGAAAGCAATCTAAAATTTTTAAAAAAGTAATATTAAACAAATGTAAGTTTTGTGATATACCAACATAACAGATTTCTCTCCCACCTCAACAACATAATCAGCACAAAGTATTGTTTTCCTGTGTATTCCTGCACTTGGAGATTCTTTACAGCCCTCTGGTGGAAGACATTTTCATAAAAACAAATAACCTTAACAGAAATGCTTCAATCAACTAACAAATTACAACCACTAAAACTTAAAGGACATAATAGTTACACAAAATAAGCTAGAAAGCATGAGCCAAAGAATGTACTGAGGATAAAATGGGAAATAAAATTAGGAATCAGTGTTGTCACCACATATAAATATTTGAATGACAACCCTCAAAATGTTTGGACAAAGTCTGGGATATATACATAAACCAGTAACTGAAATAGTGTATCTAACTAGTGTTCCAAACGAAATACACAAAATGCAGGTGTCCATGATTAATCCTAAATTTATCATAATTTGTTTCATATTTCTAAACACAGCTAAGTCGTACTTTTACTTTCAATTAACTCGAGACTGACAAAGAAGGGCTTTGAAATTCAGTTTAATTACAGGTTGTAGCAGAAAGGCTCAAGAAATATTAAAAGCTTTTTTATTCCTCAAGCAAAAGTAAGTACTTGTGCTATGTACTTTGCTGAAGCCATGAAATTTGTCTGAAGCTCTTCTGAACACCACAAGCCATTTGGAAATTTTTAATTTGAAGCTGCCAGATTATTGGAAAAATAAATTACTTCTGCAGGTGAAATGAGATGTATCATTATTTACTATTATTTACAATTCTAATGTGAATTTCCCAAAGGCTAGTATCTAAAATTCATAACTGATAACCATGATTAGAGAGCTTAGTGTCAGCATCCCAGCTAGTAAGCTGTTGATGACAGATTGAAAAGCTATGTATGTTATAACTGAATACTGAACAAGTTGCATCATTCTTAATCAGTGAAAGAGACAGTCACTTATCTGTACTGTAACTGTTCTTCAAGATGTGGGTGCAGACATGTATTCCATTCAGATGTGCACATGGCCCAGTGCACCAAAAAGTCAGAGAACACTGCGTAGCAGTACCTGTACAGGTGGTGCTCATAACCACTGGCCTTTTAGGCCCTCTCCAAGCTATTTAAGGGCAACACAAGCCTGACCTCTCAGTTCTCCTTCATACCAAACAATAATTGAGACTTCAATGGAGAGGGGGATGAAGGTTTGGTTGTGAAATAAAGATCTGCATCCACATCTTGAAGAATAACGTGGCAGGACAGGTAAATAACCATCTTTTCTTCGAGTGACTGCAGATATGCATTCCACGCAGGTAACTCAAAAGCAGTATCAGGAGAAGATGGGGCTTGGGAGTCTACTTTAACGAGCAACTGCGAGAATGCCTTCCCAAAATTCAAATCTGATTTGGACACAGATGTGATAGCATAATGTTTGGTAAAAGTAGGAATGGAAGACCAAGTAGCAATCCTGTAAACATTAATAAAGAAACATCACTGAGAAATGCGCTCTTGGCCAAGCTGGTGTGATGAGAATCAATCTGACATGATCCATCTTCATCTGAGGAATGACTGGGGTCAGGGGAAAGCATACATCAGGACTGATCCACTATTCAGATGAAATGAATCGCTCAGGGAACACGGACTGAGATCTGCTCAGGACCCGCACTGCTTGTTGTCCTTCATTGTAAACAGATGCAAAGATGGACCTCAGCACACTGTTATTCCGAGACCACTCATGATTCTGGGAGAAATTCCTGCCAAAACAATCGGTCAAGTAATTCTGGGCCCCTGGTAAATGAGCAACTGCAGGAGTGATGTCATCTTCAGTGCAGAGCTGCCAGGGCTTTGTCAAGAGGCAATGAAATTGACTGGAATGAGCTCCCCCTTGCTTCTTCACATAATACATTGTGGTGGTGGGTACATGAACTGCTACAGCCTTGAGCTGCACTCAAAATGACTCAAAGAGCCAGGATGTTGATATGAAGAGATGCTTCCTGCTCCATCCTCAAACCTTGTACCTCCAATTCCCCCAGATGTGTCCCCCAACCTATTGTGGAAGCACTGGTAATTATGGTCCTCTCTGGGGCGGTGGGGGTGAGTGAAAGCAACATCCTGGCATACACTGCTCTGAGCTAACCACCACTGGAAGGAATCCAGACCTTCTGGAGGCACTCAAACTTGACAGTCCAATGCTTGATAATTTGGGTGATAGATCAACTTCAACCACGCATGAAGATGACAAAGGTGCAATCTTGCATGCTGGTCCAAATAAGAGTTTGGCCATATGACCTAACAGCTTCAGAAACACTCAGATTGGAACAGAAGGATGAGAGCACAGACAGGCGACTAATTGCCTGGAATCACTCATTCAGCAAAAATGCCTTTGAGTTTGTAGAATCAAAGAGCGCCCCAATGAGCTTGATTTTTTGAGGTGGTATTAATGTCAACTTTCTCTTGTTCAAGATCAGACCCAGACTATTGAAAAAGGCCTAATGTGAACTGGACATGTGAGAGGACTTGTTCTCTTCACCTGCCCTTCACTACGCAATTGTTCAAGTCCGGGAAGACATGAATTCCTCTTTTTCTGAGGTATGTTGTCACTACTGCCAAAGGGTAGCACTGTGTACTGATCATGTTGACATGCCAGAACAAATCTCAAACCTCCTGTGGCTTGGGAAAAAAAGTCACCATGTGGAAGTATCCTGAAGATCCCGGCCAGCAAGCCAGTTGTGATTTAACACAGAAGAATAGCTGCTTAGAGTGACCACTGTGATACAGCATGGCCAGAAGGCAGCAGGAGAGTGATCTAGGATGAGGAGAAGCCTTATTCGCTGTAGATTAATTAAAAGCACCTGAAACCAATTAGAGCACCTGAAACCAATTAGAGCACCTGAAACCAGTCACCTGATAAAATCCCCCTGCTTCAATCAGCCAGAGGAGGAGCTGGAGCAGAGTGGTTTGGTGGTGGAGCAGAGAGCAGTTTGGAGGAGTGAAGCAGAGTGGATTGGTGGTGGAACAAAGAGCAGTTCGAAGGAAAGTGGAGGAGAGTTTTGAGAAGTGCTGCAGCGGGCTAAGAAGACCAAGATCCTAGGTAAAGGGACACCTGGCTTGTGCAGAGGGAAGGCAGGAAGCCCCACCAGCTGAAGGTCAGGAGAGGGAAGTAGCCCAGGGGAAAGAATCACTGGTACAAGTGGTTCACCTGCTATCATAGGGCCCCTGGGCTGGGACCCGGAGTAGAGGGCGGGCCTGGGTCCCTCCCTCTCCACTCCCCTTCCCTGGGATACGAGTAGGATAGCTGTTACCCCAGTTCAGGGGCAAGAAATGGCACCCTGAAACCCCCCCACAAGAAGAGAAAGTGCGGGACCCATCATAGTAGTGCCGGCAATTTGCCACACCATACAGAGTCTCCCATATTTGATGTATTTGTTGAGAGTGGAGATTGAGAATAGGTCTCATCCCTCCTTTGAATTTGGGGACCAGGAAATATCAGGAATAGAATTCCTTTCCCCAGTGCTGCAGAGGGACCTCTTCTATAGCTCCCGAAGCACACAGAGTGTGGACCTGCTGGAAGAGCAGTAGCTTGTGAGAGGGGTTCTGGAGAGGGAAGGGGTAGGACTGTAGGGAAGAAGGATGCACAGATATTGAATGGCACAACCCGAGCTCATGGTGCTTAGGACCTATTTGTCTATTACTCTATCCCAAGCATGGATAAAGCAAGACAGCCTGTCCCCAACCTGAACAGATAGAGGCATGGAAGTCACAACTGGAATGCTGCCCTGGATCTGAAAGTCAAAATGGCTGCTTGCTCACTGAAGGATAGCCAGCTAGCTGGCTGAAATTAGACCCAGAAGGCCGATTTCTCCTCCACAATCTATGTCCTCTACTAAATAAGTTCTACTGCATAACAGGGAAGAACAACTGCCAGAAAAATAGCTGAGAGTGATATTGATGCTGTTAATGCTGACCTCTATAATGCCACCTCCTTGTGGCTGGAGTATTGTCAAGGTCTCACAGGCCCTGTGCTCTCAGCTCCATACCATCTCTCAGAGTAACCCTTTTCAGTGTGACAGCTTTCCATGAAGACTGTACTCTCTCTCTGGGGCTAGGCCTTCTGGCCCTGACACCTCCTGGAACTGTACCTCTGAGCCTTCTGCACACCCATTTTTCACCATGGGCCCCCTCAGGGAGTCCCCTCAGGGAGTCCACTCACCACATCCAAAAGCAACAATGCAACCCTGATCTCTAGACTGCAGTGACTCTCAGCCAGCCTAAAACAGAAGGGTTTATTGAATGTCTGAACCCAGTACAGGAAGTTCTTAGGGATGTTCCTTGGTGTACAAGATCATGTTCTTCAAAGTAATCCGGGGGAAGGTTGCCAATTCTGGCTAAAATTTATCTTCCTGAGCCATCTCTATTACAGGAAGGCACAATCTGAGGGCATTACCCAAGGTAACTATCTATCCTAAATAACTACTACAAACAAAACCTAGGGGTATGGCTAAACAATACTGACCAACTATTAACTATATACAATAAAATACCAGAAAGCCTGAGCTGAAGAGGTCAGGGCGGCAGAGCCCTTAAATAGTCTAGGGAAGTGAGAGGACCTTAAATAGGCTAAGTGGTGAGAAGACATGAGTACCACTCCTACAGGCAGTGCTAGGCAAAGTTCTCTGGCTTTGGTGCGAGGGGCATGAGCACACCTGGGTGGAATACATGTCTACAATCACTCAAAGGCAAAATTCCTACCAAGACGAGTCTTTTCTTTGCCGTTTCAATTTCACTCAAACACAACCCTTTACCATTAAGTTGTCTAACCGTAGAAAGTAGGAGAGATTGCTCTCAACGGAACCACTTTCAGCATCCATCTAAATGATTAAGGGTCATGATGGAACCAACAGTCACAAAAAGAAGAGGAGAAAAAAGAGCTCCAAGACTTTTTGCCCATACTCTTTCAACAGAGGAAGTGCCCTTAAGTGAACTGAGTAACTTGCTCTAGTACATTTCATGCTCAAGATACCTCTCTGCACTTTACAAACAGCAGTTTGAATAGTGTACCTTAGGCCAATGTAGAAGGCTTTGTAGATGGAACAATAGCTTTCCTTCAAAGGCTTGGACATTAGAATCTGTTTATTAAGAGGTTAAAAATTAACATTGCCTAAGATATCAAGTTTATAGTCTTATTCTTTCAAAATCCAGTATGAGATTGTTAATTTCCATTACAGAAGCCATTGCAGACTGGCAGAAGGGACCTCAAGTTAACATTTTGCTACTAATATCAAATAACCTACAAAGTCAGTTTTAGTAAAGAAGTTTACAAAACTGTATTAAATAAATGATAGTTGTAACATAGTCAGTTGTGAACAACTTCGAATGCAAAGGCCTGTGATCAAAAAGTTACACCTTGTTTATTTTAACTTCAGTTATACAGTTTTCCACTGAAAGATACATACTAACTTAAAATATATATACACACACACATATATATACACACACAGACATACACACACTTAAAAAAAAAAAAACAACGGTAACACGGTCAAGTGAACTGAACATGGGACTTGTAGCCAGAACGCCGAAGCTCTGAACTTGGCTCTAGTAACTTGCTATGGAACCTGAGCAACACTTGGTGTCTTAATTTCCCCAGCTGTAAAATGAGGTTAATACTGCTGATGTGCATAAGTGTTGTGAAGATTACCTACTTAGTGCTTTTATATTGGTAGTACTTTACAAACACTAACATGTATACATCAACAGATTTTACCCCATTACTGAATTAAATTCTGAAGTTGTAGGATATTTTGGTTTATAAACAACTTCATATTTGGATTATCCTCTTAAACGCCGCATTGAGAGAGAGAAAACAGGCTCCTCCAGGGCAACCTGCTGAAATGTAATTATAAATAACTACAATGATTAGTGACCTATAAATAGATGAGAGTTTTGAAGAGATGTTTGGATTGGAACAGAGCCCTTTTAGTTTTCTGCCTGATGCTCTTTCTAGTGTTGGTAAAATTAATATAATCCAATTGTCTCACATTTCTAAACATAATTTTAAAATAACGATTTACAAATATGCATTGCTCCAGCACCTGGTGATACTTTAGACACTTATAAGATTTGCCTTTACAAACATATAGTTGCAAACTGAATACTTGTAATTATATTTAATCAGTTGATTTTAGTTCAGAAATGGACACGAGTTTAGTAAGACATATTGATATATTAGTGAAACAGACCTTCACTACTTTCCAATAGGGCCAATGCTAGACATTTTTCTTGTGTTACCATACCTGTCTGTTGTAATGGTAAGCATATCTGTGTCCTTGCAGTACCGCTCTCCTACAAGTTTAATGAGCTTCTTCTTTGCATGGTCATCCAAGTTCAATTTGGAAAGCTTAACCTTGAAGTACAAGAGAAAACATCTTTAGTTCTTTTGCAGATCCAATCCACATACACACACAAGATGTTTTTAGAATTAGCTAGACAGTATCTTTTACTGAGGAATTAAAAGCCAGGAATTGAGATACGTGCATTTATAGAATTCTCTTCAAAAGCATTACTTGTCAAAAATATTTAAAATATAGACCAGAGACCATTTGAGAACAAAGAGTTTTGGGGTGAATTTGTCTGTCTCTGCTTTTATCCAGATGCAGAGAAAAAAACAGGTATCTTTTGCAGATCACTAGGATTACTACTCAAAGATGCTTAAGTGTCTAAAAAACAGGATGACACTAAAACAGAGGTACTCCAAAATACCACAACACTTACTGGGGGATTTTTATTACCCAACTGACAAATACAAGCATGCATCAAAAATATTCATAGCTATTAATGGCTAGAAAAGATCGTACTGACCATATAGGCTGCGTAACACAGGCCACAGTCCGTCCCCCCCATAGTTCCTGCATCAAGCCTATAGTCCTTAGATGCAGAGAAAACTTTACAATGCATAAGCAGAAGAATCCAGCTAAAAGGAAATCAACCTGAATCTACTTATTATGTACAGAACCTAAGTAAGAATGATAAACTGGTACCAGTGGCTATGACCTACCTGAATTCACTTTAGCAAATAATGGATTCACAGAATGCACCTGTACAAGGATATTAGATTTCAGGATGACAAATTTTTGTAGAGGAGCAATGGGATGACATATTGGAATCCACCAGTGTGAAAAGCAGTTGAGGAATTCTAAAAGGCATTACTGCTAACCATCAATAGACTAATTCCTCTGAAAAGGAAGAATGCAAGGAAAAAGCAGCAGCCATTGTAGCTCTTTGAGGGAGTGCTCAAAGATCAGAATTAGGGCTTGTCCATGAGGTGACTGTGTGCAGCAAGCTGGAGTATAAATCTATAGTGCTGTCTAGCCTGCTGTGCATTAACTGGCCACGTGGACTCTGCTTCTGTGCACTAAGAGTACCAGTATGTGCTCTGACAATCTAAGAAGATGCAGCGCTGTTGTAGTCATGTTGGTCCCAGGATATTAGAGAGACAAGGTGGGTGAGGTAATATCTTTTATTGGACCGACTTCTGTCTCTAACCAACAGAAGCTTTCAAGCTTACACAGAGCTCTTTTTCAGGTCTGGGAAACTTACAGAGGCTATGGGCATGGCTACACTTGCAGATGTAGAGCGCTGGGAGTTAAACCAGCCTTCGGAAACCGCAGCAGGGAAAACGCTGCCGTGTGTTTACACTGTCAGATTCAAGCGCACTGGCGCGGCCATATTAGCAGCTCTTGCAACACCACAGAGAGCAGTGCATTGTGGTAGCTATCCCAGCGTGCAAGTGGCTGCAACATGCTTTTCAAATTGAGGGCGGGGGTGGAGTGTGACAGGGAGCGTGTTGTGTGTATGTGGGGGGAGACAGTGGGTTTTTGGGGTGCTGAGAGCGTGTCAGCATGCTGTCTTGTAAGTTCAGACAGCAGCAGACCCCCCACCCCCGACCTGCCTCTCTCTCTCTCTCTCTCTCTCTCACACACACACACAGCAGCAACATTCCACAGTAACGGCTTATTTTGTCCCAGAGCAGATAAGCATGCCAGCTGTCAGAAATGGAGCTTTGAAAGGGGATATCCGCATTCCTACAGCCAATTCCAAAACAATAAGAAAAGTGGCCACTTGACTTCAGGGGATTATGGGACATTTCCGGAGGCCAATCACAGCGCAGTAATGCAACACCTCATTCACACTGACGCCCAGGCATTTCAGCCGGGACGCAGCAAGCGTTATGCTTCTCCTGGTATACCAGGAGCACTCGAGGTGCAGAGTCTGGGCGCTCTAAGTGCCTTGCCACTGTGGATAGGTCGGGAGTTAGGGCTGCGTTAATGCGCTCTAATTTGCAAGTGTAGCCAAGCCCTATGTCTACACTACAAATTACTTCTGTATAATTTACATCATTCAGACGTGTGAATAATCCACACTCCAAAGCAACAAAGTGATACCAACCTAAGCGCTGGTGTGGACAGCGCTATGTCAGTGGGGGAGCTTCTCCCACCGACATAGCTACCACCTCTTGCAGAGGCAGGCGTTATTAAGCCGAGAGGAAAGCTCTCTTGTATCAGCTTAAATCATCTTCACCAGAAGCGCTACAGTGGCACAGCAGCATCAGTACAGGTGTGCCACTAATGTAGACATAGCCTCAGTGTCACAGATAAATACTAGATGAAACAGATTGTTTAGAATAAGTAGTTGACACATATTTCAAGGGACCATTCAAGGAGAAGTGGCCTGTTAACACCCCTCCAGTCAAAGGGAAGAAGGGAAGAGAGAGGTTCGTCAACAAAAGGCAGACAAAACCCCCAGACTGAGGGCTTGTACACACTCGCTTTCTTTGGTATAACTCAAGTTGCTCCAGGATGTGAGAAAGCCACCCCCCAGGCAACATAAATTACACCGACCTAAGCACCAGTGTTGACAGTGCTATGTCGGCAGGAGAACTTCTCCCACCAACATAGCCACCACCGCTTGGGGAGGTGGAGTAATTATGCCGACAGGAGAGCTCTCTCCCGTCGGCATAGAGCGTTTGCACTAGCAGCACTACAGCTGCTTCGCTGTAGCAATTCTAGTGTAAACTAGCCCTGAGTCAATGCTAGCTAAAAGGCTAAAAGAATTAGGGAGCTTTAACAAACTTCAGGAAAAATGTATTAGATTAATAAGGAGTAGGATTAAATTAATGACTCAAAAATGGCTGAGGCACAGAAATTGGAATATATGTCTTTAACCAGCAAGAAAAAAAAAGGGACAAGAACATAACAGCCATACTGGGTCAGACCAAAGGTCCATCCAGCCCAGTATCCTGTCTGCCGACAATGGACAATGCCAGTGGCCCCAGAGGGAATGAACCTAACAGGTAAGGATCAAGTGATCTCTCTCCAGCCATCCATCACCACCCTCTGACACCATTCCTTACCCACCCTAGCTAATAGCCATGAATGGACTTAACCTCCATGAATTTACCTACTTCTCTTTTAAACCCTGTTATAGTCCTAGCCTTCACAACCTCCTCAGGCAAGGAGTTCCACAGGTTGATTGTGCACTGTGTGAAGAACGTCTTCCTTTTATTTGTTTTAAACCTGCTGCCCATTATTTCATTTAGTGGACCCTAGTTCTTATATTATGGGAACAAGTAAATAACTTTTCCTTATTCACTTTCTCCACACTACTCATGATTTTATATACCTCTATCATATCCCCCCTTAGTCTCCTCTTTTCCATGCTGAAAAGTCCTAGCCTCTAATCTCTCCTCATATCGGACCCGTTCCAAACCCCTAACCATTTTAGTTGCCCTTCTCTGAACCTTTTCTAATGCCAATATATCGTTTTTGAGATGAGAAGACCACATCTGTACGTAGTATTCAAGATGTGGGCGTACCATGGACTTATATAAGGGTAATAAGATCTTCTCCGTCTTATTCTCTATTCTTTTTCCAATGTGCATTACTTTACATTTTCCACATTAAATTTCATTTGCCATTTTTTTGCCCAATCACTTAGTTTTGTGAGATCTTTTTGAAGTTCTTCACAGTCTGCTTTGGTCTTAACTATCTTGAGCAGTTTCGTTTTTGCCACCTCACAGTTCACCCCTTTCTCCAGATCATTTATAAATAAGTTTGAATAGGATTGGTTCTAGGACTGACTCTTGGGGAACACCACTAGTTACCACCTCTTCATTCTGAAAATTTACCATCTATTCCTACCCTTTGTTCCCTGTCTTTTAACCAGTTCTCAATCCATGAAAGGATCTTCCCTCTTATCCCATGACAACTTAATTTACATAAGAGCCTTTGGTGAGGGACCTTGTCAAAGGCTTTCTGGAAATCTAAATACGCTATGTCCACTGGATCCCCCTTGTCCACATGTTTGTTCACCCCTAGAACTCTAATGGATTAGTAAGACATGATTTCCCTTTACAGAAACCATGTTGACTTTTGCCCAACAATGTATGTTCTTCTATGTGTCTGACAATTTTATTCTTTACTATTGTTTCAACTAATTTGCCCGGTACTGACGTTAGACTTACCGGTCTGTAATTGCCGGGATCACCCCTAGAGCCCTTTTAAAATATTGGCATTACATTAGCTATCTTCCAGTCATTGGGTACAGAAGCTGATTTAAAGGACAGGTTACAAACCATAGTTAATAGTTAGGAAGTAGCACTAAAAATGTCACAGCACTAACTTCATATAACCTTTTACAAATACACAAAAGCTATGTTACCTGTTCTGAAGATCTTATGATTTAAGAAAATATGGCACTGCTATTGAGGAAGATTGTTTTCCTCTATGTCTGGACTATGTAAGAATGATTTCTAGAATTTTAGCAATGTGTAGAGGAGACAGGCTTACAGAGAGAATGGATGTCTGACAGCATGTGACATCACAATCAAAATGTTTGACAAATGACCTAAATGTGGATTACCTGTATTTTGTTGCATGTCACACCACAATTTTCAGGTTTTATTTTAAACTAAGTTCTGTTTTGAACCAGTTTCTAGAAAGAAAACTAAAAAACACATCGTCGCATGCAACTGTAAATTCCCGCCACGTGAATTTGAAACCTGGACCTTCAGATCCCACTACAAATGCTGACCTCTATGTGGATTAGCCACTAGATGAGGACTCATCACATACAGTCTGTGGGTTACCCAACTACTTATTGGGCAAGCATTAGAATTTTGGAGATCAGAAATATTGAGTTCTCAACCTTGCTTTAGGAGAGAAGTGTGGTGCAGTGACTGGAGATAGGATAACCAAAGCACATATCTAGCACATTCAGTCTGAAAGGCAATTTGAGTGGAAGAGAGCTATAATCTCAGTACTGCCTGCAATTTCCTTATGCAGTCTCTGTAAAGTTATTTGTGAATTCTGTCTCTTGCTTACAGTTCAGTCCACATTACCCTATATAGGTATGGGGGAGAGGTGGGGGATGAGAACTTCCTCCTACTGTTGAACAGGCAGCCTGATTCACCCTAAATTCAGAATGTTGCACAAGATCCAGTTCACTTGAGAGGTCTGGCTCCATGCAAGACACACATCAGTGTCTGCAAGAGTGGGTTTCATGTATATTCAGCAACATTTAAAATGGAACCTCTTCCGGGGGAATGCTATACCATCACAGAGCACATTAAAAAAAGGTAATGAGTAAATACCTCTGCTCTCATGAGATTTTCCACTGGATCCTTAGGGTCTAACAAAGAGCAGACTCAATGAGATCTTAGAAACCTAAGTTCTAAGTAGTTTAACTTTCATTAAAGCTTCAACAATAAAAACCTTTCCATAAGCCACTATTTAAAACAGTTGAGAGGGTACATTTCTACTGTCAGTTTTAACACGTATTTTTGAATGACCGCCTTCAATTAGGTATTTTGTGGCTAAAATTTTGGCAAACATTCTTTGTCAAATACTTCTTTTATGACTGGGTCAGTGCTGCAGAAAGCTGTACGAACAGATTATGCTTTGAGCTCTGCAGGGTTTCAGCAACTGTGTGGCAAACACACGTTAGTCATGATTTTACAGTGCCTATGTATGCTATCTAAGCTTGCTTTAACAGAACCTCTTGGTATATAGTGAAAACCACCAACACAGATCTCAGGCATTAGCTTTTATTTACCAACAATGCAAAACACTTCCATTGTAACATAACAGTACTTTTCATATGGGGTATCAGTATCTGTTATACTCACATGTGCATAGTGTAATTATCCCAAACTCATGACAATAAACACCTTTATAGCATTCTCATATTACTGTGTTTCATAAGCAATATTTAACTGTCTGCTCAGTTTATGTTACAGGAATTTAAAAAGATTTCATTTTTATTTCTGCTCATCCAGGGCCGTGTTATTATGACAGACATTTACGCAGTTAGCTAGTTCAAGCAGGATATTAATGTCACTGTTTACAACTATCAACTAGAATGCTCCACGCTGTTTTATGACAGTTAATGTTTATAACCCATAGTATCATCAATAGTGGATGATGTAAAATGACGGCGGATTATATTTTCAGTCCTATAACACTAGGTTAGGCAAACAGCTGATGAGATTCCTATTTGAGATTAGACCCAGGCAAGTGCATTGGAGGGGGATGGAATAAAAAATTGGGGGGACAAATTAAGATCTTAAAGAGCCTCTACACAATATTTTCCTCAAAAGCAACACAATTTCTGCACTTTTGTTTTATAAAACAAATCTAAATTTCCACATCAGCAACAGAGGTTTCCTTATTCCATGGCACAATGGAGACTGTTGCAGGAAATACCTGTAAACACATTGACAGAATCTCAGTCACTGTTTGACCTAATGCCATCTGCTTTTCACCTTAAAATCCCACCCCTACCTCCCCACACACACCAGGCAGATTATGTTGTCAGAGGATTAATCAGAGAACACTAAAGACAGAATTCATTAATGAGGTCTGGGGTATGATCATTAGTGCTTGGAAGGCCATATGGCTGGCTGTTTCATTTTTACTTCCTTTTTTTGGTTGAATACTAATAATGAATATCCACATGCTGCCCTATAAACACCATAACACATGCTAATATCAGAGGACACACATTTCAGCTAGACAGGACAGTGTGTGTTTCAGGGGGAGTCACATGCATGTGTAGGTGTGTGTACACATACACCTACCTCTAAATCATTCACAATACTCCTGTTAGCTAAAAACCATCCTCTATTAGGATGTGGCTACTGGACATATGTAGCACTAGACCATTGACTTGGGTTAACTGATGGTTACATTTTCTTTGTCCTCTGAAGCTTATTTTAATTCTGAGCAACGCTCCAGTAACAAAAGTTACTGGTAAAGAAAATTTTACAAAATTGTTAATTACTGACAAGTCAAATTCAGTTCCAATTCACAAATGTAGCAACTTGTATCTAATGGGCAGGTGAAGAAAAAAAGAACAAAAGAACTGGATAGCTTGGGGAACTAGATAGCTCAGAGGTAAAATGAACCATTATTCAAAGTTAGCGTAATCTGATGGCTCCTCTATAGAATTATACAACTCGGTGGTCTTCTGAAGTTTTTTAACGGGACCAGCCCTTATCATACAACAGCCACTACAACACAGCCCACTGTTGGGGGGCTCAGACAAAGGGCTAATATCTTGGTGACAAAGGCGATTCTCAAGATTGCTCAGGCATGCAGGAGTGAAATCAGGAAGGCCAAATCACACTTGGAGTTGCAGCTAGCAAGGGATGTTTAGAGTAACAAGAAGGGTTTCTTCAGGTATGTTAGCAACAAGAATAAGGTCAAGGAAAGTGTTGACCCCTTACTGAATGGGGGAGGCAACCTAGTGACAGAGGATGTGGAAAAAGCTAATGTACTCAATGCTTTTTTCACATCTGTCTTCACGAACAAGGTCAACTCCCAGACTACTGCACTGGGCAGCACAGTATGGGGAGGAGGTGACCAGCCCTCTGCGGAAAAAGAAGAGGTTCAGGACTATTTAGAAAAGCTGGACAAGCACAAGTCCATGGGGCCGGATGCACTGCATCCGAGGGTGCTAAAGGAGTTGGCAGATGTGACTGCAGAGCTGATGGCCATTATCTTTGAAAACTCATGGCGATCGGGGGAGGTCCCGGATGACGGGAAAAAAGGCTAATGTAGTGCCCATCTTTAAAAAAGGGAAGGAGGAGGGTCCAGGGAACTACAGGCCAGTCAGCCTCACCTCAGTCCCTGGAAAAATCATGGAGCAGGTCCTCAAGGAATCTATTTTGAAGTACTTAGAGGAGAGGAAAGTGATCAGGAACAGTCAGCATGGATTCACCAAGGGCAAGTCGTGCCTGACTAACCTAATTGCCTTCTATGACGAGCTAACTGGCTCTGTGGATGAGGGGAATGCACTGGACGTGTTATTCCTTGACTTTAGCAAAGCTTTTGATACAGTCTCCCACCGTATTCTTCCTAGCAAGTTAAAGAAGTCTGGGCTGGATGAATGGACTACAAGGTGGACAGAAAGCTGGCTAGATCATCGGGCTCAACGGGTAGTAATCAATGCCTCCATGTCTAGTTGGTAGCCGGTATCAAGTGGAGTGCCCCAAGGGTCAGTCCTGGGGCTGGTTTTGTTCAATATCTTCATTAATGATCTGGAGGATGGCATGGATTGCACCCTCAGCAAGTTTGCACTAAACTGGAAGGAGCGGTAGATATGCTGGAGAGCAGGAATAAGATACAGAGGGACCTAGACAAATTAGAGCAGTGGCTCCCAAACTTTAACAACCTGTGAACCCCTTTCACTAAAAAGTCAAGTCTCGCGAACCGCCTCCTAAAAATGAATATTTCCAGGGATTTTCTCCTTTATCTGAGTATAAATTATAAAAGTAATGATCTTGGAAATATAAAATTTGTTTTTATGACATGCTTATTACACACTTATTATTTTTTATCATTACAGTATTTTATTACATTATGAAAACGGCAACACTCTTCCAAGATCTCACTTTCGTAGCTTGTATCACTTTGAATAACCCTCTTATAAGACCAGGCTCCTATGTTTCATCAAGGAATATCAGATGTGAAACAGCATGAAGATATTTAAGAACCCAGTTCAAAGAGTTCCTCCTACACAAGCATTCAGGGCTTGAGCAGTCCAGGCAAACAATGCACGTTACAACAAAGCTTAAACTTGTTCTTCTTCATAATTTTAAAAACAATACTAGCTGCCTATTTAATTTTAAAAACAGCAAAAAATATCCACCTCCCTTTCCATTTCTTATAAGGAGTCTTGAAGTTTACATCTCCTCAATGTGATAGATATGCTTGCTTTGATCTGCTTAGCTCTTGGAAGTCCAGGGGTTTTAGGCTGCTGGCCCCGTGCTGTCTGGGGTTCCTAGGGACAGCTGTCTGCCATTACGGAATTTTTTCCTGAGAACCCCCTGTAACATTTCACGAACCCCCAGGGGTTCACGAACCCCAGTTTGGGAACCACTGAATTAGAGGATTGGGCCAAAAGAAATCTGATGAGGTTCAACAAGGACAAATGCAGAGTCCTGCACTGAAATGCCTTAATCATAATCATATAGTGTTTATTGCAGGATGTCACTACAAGGTAGTGACAAGGTTATATGCATGCCTTAACAGTGCATCTCTATCTTACATATGAAAAAAATCCAAAAGTGTTAACTAATTTAATTACCTTAGTTTGTAATGCTTGATTTTTGGGATGAGAGTTACAACACCTCTAGAATATTTTTAATCCCACTCCCACCCCATTATTCACAACCTTAATTCCATTTTAATGTAGTTGTGGGCCCTGGAATATTAACAAAATCATAACTATATTAGGACCACCGAGATACTGGAACAGTTTTTTAAACACTATTGTTACCCAAAATAAAATAATAGAGGAAAAAATTACACTATTTCTGCCACCTTGGCCCCAAACAGGATTATGCTGTTTTCAAATCCCTAGGACAGGATACCTGCTTTCCATGGCTTAACTCATAAAACATAAGCGTTTTGTTTCTGTGAACTCCTGGTTATCAAACTCCCAACAGACGGGTGAATTAAAGCTCTCTGTTCAGGACTCACTTAGCTTACTCAGCTAGACCAGAAAGGGCAATCACCCAAATGCACTAGTCCTCCAAGGAGTCTTCCAGCAAAGACAGGTATGACTTTATATTCTGCCATTTCTGGGGTAAATATTAAGCAGAATTAAAATAATATTATCATAGGCCTTCTGTTTTACTATAACTTCTTTTCCCTTTGTAAGTCACCTTGAAGACAAAGAATAAAATACCTGAAATGACTGCACTCCTAGGACTAGATTTCTGTTTTTGGGAACAGTTCCAAACCAAGCTTTCGTTACTATCACATTCTAGCAAATTAATAATGAGCATCACGAGTCAGAGCACATTAACCTGATGACATTAGATTAGAAAGCATGAGAAATTAATTAGAAAGCTGTTAAACAGATCCCTGTGGCCACAACACAAGTTAACGCATTATAATAAAGTTTCTCATTATAATAAAAGTCTTACAGTTATAGCAAACAAATGAAAAAATGCGAAAGCAATAATGGGTCCTAAAAGATATCAGGCCCACAAAATGCCAGTCATTGGTCAGAGATTACTTAAATAAGATTCCTTAAACCAAGGAATAACTAAGACTTTGGCTTTATCAACCTTTATGGCATTTCTGTTTCTAAAATAAATTCATGTGACTGATAACTATATCTGTCTCTGCCTCTGGAAAGCATGCCACTTTGGCTTTACTTTAAACTGCTCCTCACTTATATCTGATTCAGGTCATACTAATATGAATGAGTTTCCACACGTTGCTCTATATTTGAAGTCATCTACTGCCTTTCACTTGAGTCTCAATTGCAACACTTCTTGAAAGAGCTTGAAAAATGCCTTTGTTGTTTACTAAAATATAATACTTACTCTTAAAGTCACCACTCTTGCTTTGGGATTACGAACAGATGGCCCTGCTGAAACATAATCTACTGTCTCAATTTCAATAGGAAAATGCTGCTCACATTTCTCATCACTGTCCAATACAGTTGGCCACTCAGTGCAGAAATCTGAGGGATAAAAAAAAGTTAAGTTTTTAAAAAATTGTCACTTATCCATATTTATAGTTTTAAAGAATTTTTTTTGTATATTTATAGGGAAACCATACTCCCTTACATAATGAAAACACAAAGCTGTTATTGGTATACAAGCACCACCACAATATTTCTGCACTTTTGAAATCAGCTCATCAACTTCATGCTGGAAGAACCCTTTCCAGATGTCCAGAAGAAAAGATGGGCTTTGCCGCTGGGTGGGAAACTTTTTTCCCATCTCACAAATATTTGAGAATGTTATGATATTTATATATCTTTCAGAAGTCTTTCCCCCCTCCCATCTCAAATCAGCAAAAAAAAAGCCAAAATTCTGAAAAACCAAAAAGCTATTTTTTTCTCCCTTTTTGGTGAAAAAAAATTTTTTTTTGAAGATTTGTCAAACTTGACCCTGTCTGGAGGTCGATTTTGGCATGTGGACATTTTTCTAAAAAATTCCTGACCAGCTCTAGTTAACGGATTGTCTGGGTAGAGGGTGAAAAATAAATTTCAAAATAGAAGACCCCTGAATTTCAAAGTAGAGAATTCCTCAAAGAGAATACACTGCCAGTAGATCCCTCTTTTCTATATGGAGGAGACTCCCACTTGAACTGTCTTTACTGATCTCAGAGGAAGGGAAGAGACAGGTGGATCTCTCAAGTAACCAGGTGTCAAGTTATTTAGGGATCTATAAATTAAAACCAACATTTTGAATCCCATCTGGAAACTTACTGGCATACAATAGTACCGTAGAACGTACCCTGGTATGAAACTCCACCTAAGAAGGGAACTGCTACTTTCTTCATTAGCTTTAATTTACAAGCCATTTCAAGTTGTAGAACCAAGCAGAACACATTACGGTAATTAATTTTGAGAGGACATGGGCGTGGATAACTATGGCAAGATCTTCACTGGAAGAAGACAGGTTGCACTTTTCAAAAGACACAGATAAAAAACTCTGTTGGCCTCAGTCACTATCTGGGCATCCAAGAGCAACCAAATATCTAATACAACTAAATTGTATCTGTTGCGCAATCTCAGCTGGAGAATTAATACGATCTTTCTCAACTCTTCCAGCTGCTTTCCTCCGGCCTTGTACTGGTATAGCTAAAATGCTACAGTTAAAGAAGTACAACCCCAGGGTGGATGCAATTACACAAGTATAAATGTATAGCAGTATAGCTTCCTCTTCTGAATGGGGTAGAAGCACATTTTTACGGATATAACTACATCCAGATTGGGGGCTGTACCAGAAAACCTATATCAGTTTTTAAAAAATGCAGTCCTAACCAATAGTTTTACCAGTACAAAACACTGTGCATAAACCAGGCCGTAGTTTTCTCTGGACTGAGTTATCTCCAAGCCCCATATTCGTCAAGACATCAGGTTATCCATTTCCCGACACTAGCTGAGCCTAACAGAAGAGCAAAGCAATCTCACCAGCACATTGAATATATCGCAACACAAAGTCACACATTAAGCCTCCCAGTGGCCTCTTTTCTGGGGGAAAAAACATAACTCCCTCAGAGTTGAAGAAACATGAATATATAGACTTATGTGAACTATGATTCCATATCAATCAATGGGACAAAAGAAAAATGGTACTGGACAATACGGAGAAAGAAGTCTGACAAGCAGCAAGCTTTGTATGTGGGTCTTATCTTACCACACTGTGGTATAATTAAATTACTTATTAAAGTGTCTTAAGAATTCCAAGGAGACTGTTTTAAAGAAAAGGCAAAAACTTACCTTTGAGAGCTGTACAGTGTTTCTTAATTGCTGGGGGAGTTAGATGCAAAAAATTGGGGATCTGAAATAAAATATTTGATTATTTTTCAGTAACCTAGTTTGCTTATAAACAAATAAACTTCTGTGTGAACTTAAAATTGAAGGCACTCTCTTGAGCAGACAATAACTTGCTCAATGAACAAAGTCTGACTACTTATTCTACTTTCTACTACTTATTCTACTTATACTACTACTTTCACTACTTATTCTCTTTAGACCAAGTGTGTGACAGGAGATGCAAATGAGAAGATTAAATAAGTGTCTCTTCTCACCTCTGACCGAGCACAAGTCTCACTAATAAGTTATGAGAGCAAGTCACCAAGACCAGACCCTGTATGCATGAAAGTTTAAGGGATCACAGTAAACTGATAGTAAAGCTGAACTGATTATCTTCATCTTCATTCGCTACTTGGTGCACAGCTGGATTATGTTAAATATATTGTGTAATAAATATATCAAGTATGAAGTGCTACCTGGAGAAAATATTTTGATCAAGCCATACTGCAAATCATTGGTCTTTGAGAGTTGGAATAAAACTAAATTATATAAAGACTATTGTGATGCACCCTACCTTTATAAGCTCCAAATTGCCTTCTTTCGGTGGAGGTACTCCTCTCTTCACAGGGTAGCCCATTCGGATGGGAAGAGGAACCGAAGAAGGATTAAATGCTGCTGCAGTTGGATAAACATTGCTCCAGTCCTGATCAACAGCCATCTTTTCAGTTCTAGGAGTTCCAGGCTAAAGAAATTAGAAGTGATACAAAATAGGTGGGGGCCAGATATTTTGAGAGATAAACCAGTAAGAGTTAAAGTGAACGGTGTTTTCAGAAACAACTGACTGGCTGGCTATAGTGGCTCTTCTTAACGCCAGTAACTTCAAGTAATGTCTTTTGCTAAGGTCATTGTTGAGTTTTAAGAAAAGATACTTTTGTAGTAAGTGTTTAAGAAATTCCTTTTCAATTGTAGAACATTTATTCTATCATATAAACATCTTATTTTAACCAAACAACTACATTCATGATGTTCTAGAAAAAACTATGTTCACAACAAGAAACTCTGTTTACCCTAAGTTAGTGTTTGTGTGTGTGTGCGCGTCCGCCCGCATGTTTCAAATCTGCAAATGTAAAAAGTGAAGATGAGTCAAACCCAAATTTTAGCCCACTATTCTGTATCACATTTCTTATTGCATTCTTGGAAAGGTTCAAAGGGGACATGCAAAGGAATTTAAGAGAGAGACTTGTGCCCTTTGTGGTTTCTTTATGTTGCATAAAGAAAGGGTTTTTCCCACCGGCTTGTATTCTAATAGTACCAGGAAAGTTAAGTCTGGTCTTCCATGGTTTTGTTATAAGTTCATAGAGATGACCAAGTAATGTTTAATTTGAGCTCTTCGGGACAGATTTTGAAAGGTATTTAGATGCCTAAAGATACAGATAGGCACCAAGTGGGATTTTTCAGAGTGCCTAAGCAGGTAAACTAAATTCCAATAGAACAAACAACAAAACAGGAGTTAAAAATTATGGTATTTTGAAAATTTAACTCGAGTTCACTTGATTTAAAAAACAACAACAAACCACACCTTTTTTAGCTCATAATATCCCCAAGGTGGCTTGGTTTAAAATTCATTATTTGTACTGAGGTAGTGCCTTAGGAGTCCCAATCATGAATCAGGACCCCATTGTGTCAGGTACTGTACAAACGCAACGAAGAGACCATACCTGCCTCAAAGAGCTTACTATTTTACTGGAAAGATGAAACACATGGACATAAACAGAATGAGGAGCATGGGATAACAATGAGAATACTAGCCACCATGAAACCCAGAGGTCACAGCTGTGTCAACCTCATGACAGAGAAGAGTTTTAGAAGATTTGAAGGCCAACAATGAAGTGACTTTGCAAATGTTTACAGGGAGCTATTTCCATGCACAAAGGGCAGCTCGGAAGAAAGCATGAAGGTACTTGTTTCAAAAATTTAAGTAGAAGTGGGTGATGTAGACTGCCATCATTGGCAGAGCATATACGAAAATCTACATCTCAACAGCATAAGAAGTGATAGGTAGGGCAGGAAAAAAGCCCATGAAAAGCCTTAAAAGTGAAGACCAAAACAATTACATTTGATGCACTACAGAAGGGAAGCAAGAAGAAGAACACAATGGGGGTGATGTGGTAAATCAAAAAAATGATCTTTGCAGCAGTATTTTGAATGGATTATTGAGGCACTGGTCACAATTCTAGTTAAGGCTGAGTCTGTCTTTGTTTTGTATGAAAAATACAATGTATTCTCCCTGATCTTAACACACTTACTCTTTGAGCATAGACTGAATTATCTGTTAAGTAATTAAAAACTGGATCATGTAACACAAGCAGGGCCAATGTGACAGAGATAACGTAAGCCATCACCACAGGAATCTACAGATAGAGTTGTAGAATGAAAACTATTGGTTGTAATGATGCAGTGGTATGAGGGAGACTGGACGTGCGTCAAACAGTCTCACTGGTAGATTATTTGGCATAACTGTCACTGTTCTTTAAAGGTTCAACGACTGCAATGTAGCTTGGGTTTTAGTGCTTGAAAGGCCCCCATGGCACTGATTCTTCATCTCCACTGCACACAGAGAGTACTGACGAGGGAGCCAAGACACAGAACTTTTAAAGCACAGCCACACTGGGCCTTGGACTGAGCTCTATCCCCCCACCGCACATACCACATATCTTACTAACACAACCCTTTAAACCAATAAATAATTTTCAAATTAAGAGCCAGATTTCACCAGTGTTTTGGCCGCTTTGCACTGCTCTGCTATTACAAAGCAGCTGTAGACTCATCTTAACTGGCTGCTGTGCTCTGGCTGCTTTGGTGTGGCACTGAATCTGCCCTTAAAATGTGTGTGTATGTATATAAAGTCTTACAAGTGAGAGAGAGAGAAAGAGATTTATTTATTTTTCAAATAATCAGAAATAATGCATTCCCTTTGGATTTCTTGTTGAGTGACCATTAAAAAAAAACAACACAAACCACAGGAGATTCCCAGACAAAAAAGCCCACTCACACAGAGTTAATGTTGAGAGCATGCATCAGTAGTTTAGTGTCAAAGCCATGACAGTTGATGTAATTATCCTAAAATCAAGTACTGCAAATGCAGAACACTCAGAGTCAAGGCCACAATTCAACATATATGGATTTCTTTTAAGTGTAACCCAGGGATCAGCAACCTTTGGCATGTGGGCCACCAGGGTAAGCCTCCTGGTGGGCCGGGCTGGTTTACCTGTCACGTCCACAGGTTCGGCCGATTGCAGCTCCCACTGGCCATGGTTCGCCGCTTCAGGCCAATGGGGGCTGTGGAAAGCTGTGGCCTGCACATCCCTCAGCCCGCGCCGCTTCCGGCAGCCCCAATTGGCCTGGAGCAGTGAACTGCAGCCAGTGGGAGCTGCGATCAGCCCAACCTGTGGACGCGGCAGGTAAACAAACAGGCCCGGCCTGCCAGGAGGCTTACCCTGGCGTGCCGCATGCCAAAGGTGGCCGATCCCTGGTGTAACCTTAACTCTGAGGACCTGGAGTTGGCAATGCTTGAACTCAGTACAATTACAACCTCTCTCTAAGTTTTTACATCCAGGCTATGTCTAAGTCTTATGGATTCCTTCCGCATAACATCTCTAAGATACATCCTTTTTCACCCATTCACACGGTTAAACCCCCATCCAGGCTCCCATCTTGACCACTGAAACCTCTTTCCCTCTGGCCTTGACAAATGCAGTCTTCCCACAATAATGGCCATTCAGAATGCTGCTGCAAATTGTATTTCCCTACCCCGTCGCTTTGACCATATCACCCCTCTTCGAAACCCTCCACTGACTGCCTTTTCTATACCGCACCAAACACCCAACACTTTCAAAGCCCTTTATGGCTTATTCCCACTACCTATTATCGCTCATTCAGGGCTTGTCTCCACTTGCCAGTGGATCAACGCTGCAACGATCAATCCACCGGTGAAGACCCACTAAATCGACCGTAGATCGCTCTCCCGTCAAAATAGCATAGTGTGGACCACACAGTAAGTAGATCTAAGCTATGTCAACTTGAGTTACCCTACTAACGTAACTGAAATTGTGTAGCTTAGACAGACTTTCCCCCATAGTGCAGACCTGGCCTCAGTATCTAAAGATCAACTCTTACCTTATAATGGTCCATGATGCCAGCCTTCATTGCCCGCTTGTTAAATTTTCAAAGCAAGCACCTACAATTTTTCTCTCATGCTGCCTTTCATGCTTGGGAGGAACTCTCCATAAGCCAGGATGGATAAAAATGTGTGTATGTGTAATATGTAAATAAATCAGTTTTTAAAAACTAAATACAGGTTTATTTTTTTAAAATCAGCTTATTTAAAATTACATTTGAAATTATAACAACCTATGTTAGGCCTAAGTTTATTATAACCTATTGAAATCATTTAATTAAATTAAACAACATTATGAGGCAGTACATGTTTTCTGACAAAGTCTTAAAGAAAGTTAAACCACTGCACTGGTGGAAGTCATGGACTAAACTGTAACCAAGAGTTAGTTGAAATGTTAAACCAGTTTTTGACAAAAGTAGCCTCTTTTGCAGATGCAAAGAAAATATTTTCTTCATTTTAGTTTATTCAACTAGTTCTGTTCAATTACTAGGTCATTCAAAGTTAAGAAACCAACTGGGAGTTCAAAATGTAGGAAAACTTGTCTTCCTCTTCCAATCTATGCATAAAAACTAAGTGTGCAAGGATGAGGTCCACTAGTTCTTAAAATTCTGAAGGAAAATGGTGACCAGAAACAATCATTCAATTCACATGTTGTTTAATAAATTGGTTAGTTTTAAATGCAAAAATCATGTTTTGATAACCTTTTTTCTTATGTATCCTGCACATTTCAGGTAGTTTTATGTAACTAAAAAACAATTTTAAAATGTTGTTTTGTGCAATTTTAATTGATTTTTCAAAAAAAGCTTGACACAAATCATAAGTAAAACATTCATCTAGTGAGTCAAAATTAAAATTCTGAATAGATGCAAGCTACATGGCTACTTAAATAAGTGTGTATTTATATGGCATATCCTCCTGGTTAACAAAAAGAAACACCAAATTTAGTTTCAAGGCTATACTTAGTTCCAAGTCAACATGTTTTAATGATTACCAACCAATGAGAATCAATCTTTCTTTAGGAAAAGAACTAAAAAGTACAGATGCAAAATAAGACTAAAAAACCAACAATTTAAATCCCAGTTTCTTGTTTGCTGATTTAAATTGTGATTAAAGCTGGTAATTTAAGTCACTGATTTAAATCAATCCACGCTGCCCTAACATACACAAAGCCATTGCATTTTTCACCTCCAAATCCCTCCCTAAAACTCTGCACAATGCCTACAAAAACCTTGACAACAGGTAGGTTGCTGGTGTGCTGAAACCGCTGCCTATCATGTTGACCAATAGCACCTCGTTTATTTGTATTCCCATGGCTGTTTGGATCCATCTGTTGTCCTATGGTTGCATTGTAAGCTTCTTGCGACAGGGAGGATTAATGGACAAATTACTAAAATATGCAGTAAACACTCTTCAAAGTCTTGCATATAAGGTAGTTGCAAACATTATTATTTCTTACCACTCTTCTACTTCTTGCAATTTGTAATGTCCTGCTTCTTCTCGATGCTGCAACTACAAAATAAAGTAGTATCTTCAGTAAGACTTAAGCAGCATTGCTAAAAACTTGCACATTCAACAATTTTTACTTTGCCTCATCATTCCATGGCATCTCAAGACAACAGTAAAACTAAATGGTAAATCCTACCTGCAGAATTAATTGTTATAGTTAGACAAAAACAGTGACGAGAACTGGCTTTCCGATCAGGACTATTAAAAAAAAAAAAAAATCACACACAAACAATCGCTTGCCAGTGGTGGGAAGGAAGCTATCTGTGGAAAAGAGCAACCTAGGCCAACAGTTTGCAGAATTGAAGCTCTCCATTGAAGAGTTAAATTTCTAGCCTTTATGCAGAGCCCATGCATTTGCAGAGATAACCTTTCAAATGTAAATTAATACAGTGCTGTCTTCCAGAGTCTGAGCACAGCTCTAGTGCTTTTGCTGTTGCTGTTCAGGAAAGCTATGAGCAACATAGTGAAATAAACAAGACACTTGAGTTTCACCTCTGGGTTGGCAATTGTGAAACTCTGAAGAATTAGAGAGACAAGATGAGTGAGGCAATATCTTTCACTTGACCAAGTTCTGCTGGTGAGAGATGAGCTTACACACGTCTCTTCCTCAGGTCTGGTGTACGCTCACCTCTCTCATGAACAGCAGCTGCTCAAGTAAGAGATATTATTTCACTCATCTTGTGTATCTAATATCCTGAGACCAACATAGCTATAACAACACTGCATACAGCAATCTAAAGCAGGGATCGGCAACCTTTGGCACTCGGTCCATCAGGGAAATTCACTGGTGGGCTGGGACGGTTTGTTTACCTGCAGCGTCCGCAGGTTTGGCCGATCGCAGCTCCCACTGGCCGTGGTTCGTCGTTCCAGGCCAATGGGGGCTGCGGGAAGAGGTGGGGGCCGAGGGATGTGCTGGCCACCACTTCCTGCAGCCCCAATTGACCTGGAATGGCAAACTGCGGTCAGTGGGAGCTGCGATCGGCCGAACCTGCGGACACTGCAGGTAAACAAACCGGCCCGGCCCACCAGCAGATTTCCCTGACGGGCCGCGTGCCAAAGGTTGCCGATCCCTGATCTAAAGAATGTAAGTTTTACACACATACACCCTATCCCACAACACAGTAATGGGGACTGGCAAGGAAAGTGGGGAAGAATAGTGGAGTTTTCACTTTGAGCTGCCAGAATGAGGAAGGAGTTTCAAACTTACCAGACACCTACCACCTCCTAGAGGATGACTTCTCAACAGGGAACTGACCTTGGACCTCACTTGTGTTGAGTCTGAACTTTTGATGAGCTTAAACTTAACCCAGACTTGATGTCTCTGTCTGAACTTTTAATCAAACCCCGCCTCCCCTTAAGTAACCATCTCCCCTTTGTCTTTTAGAATTTACATTTTAACCTGTTTTATCCTGTAGAATCTTGATTGATTATGCATGACCATTATGATCTGTTAATCACTTTGTTTACTTCTGTGTATAAATATTGATGCTCACCCCTAATAAACTTGCCACACTTACTCTGAAGCTTTTTGAGCTAAGGATAGTGTGAGCCCGTTGATCAACGAATTGGTGTCTGGTCTCTGGCAGATTGTGAGCCCCATACCAACTCCGCACGAACTCGGGTGCTGGAGAGGTGAGTAGGGACTTGCTTTTTACCTAACACTTGCTAACTTCCTCCCCAGCCCAACCATCTTTCATACTGGTGCATTTTCAGAGTCTGGTCTGAACATTTAAATTTAAAAAATGGCAAAAAGGAACACCAACCTCATGTTCCTAAGCTCGTATTTCAAGAATACAATTTTTATGAGCTAAAATTAATCTAACAAAGTCATACACTACTAGTAATTTAGCAGATCTTTAAGCACTCTAAAGATGTTAGGACAAATTCAGCTCTGGTGTATCACTAATTCGACGAAGTCAATTAATTTCTATCCACTCTTGGCAAGACTGAATTAGATCTTGTGACCTGCATCAATCCTTGTAATATGTATCTGATAAACTAGTCTTCTGTACTGCCCACTAAGACCTTGCTCTCCCAATAGTAGATATTTACATGCACAGAAGCCAACACATAGAAAGTTTGATTCATGAGTAGGAAGTCTGACCTTATTAACAACTAGTGTATCCTGATGACAATTTATGACGCAATAGTGGCAAACTATATGCAACGCTCACAGCCAAAGTAGTCAACATCAGACCAAAGATAAATGTAGAAGATATGATGACTATAACAATACCTACTTCAGAAGTGACAAAGAGTCCTGTGGCACCTTACAGACTAACAGATGTATTGGAGCATAAGCTTTCGTGGGTGAATACCCACTTCTTCAGATGCATGCAGTGGAAAGGCTTGCAGGACTGGAGCATTGGATCGCAACCGACATAGCCCAGCTCCTTACTCATGCTCAATCTAACTGGCCATTAGATTGACTTGAGCTACAACAGACTGAGACCAACACCTACAAGATCTTCACCAAGCATTCTCAAAACTTCGATACCCACATGAGGAAATAAGAAAACAGATTAACAGGGCCAGACGTGTATCCAGAAGCCTCCTGCTGCAAGACAAACCGAAGAAAGAAACCAACAGAACTCCACTGGCCATCACTTACAGTCCTCAGCTAAAACCTCTCCAACGGATCATCAGTGATCTACAACCCATCCTGAACAATGATCCCTCACTTTCACAGGCCTTGGGAGGCAGGCCAGTCCTCGCCCACAGACAACCCGCCAACCTGAAACATATTCTCACCAGCAACTACACACCGCACCATAATAACTCTAACTCAGGAACCAATCCATGCAACAAACCTCGATGCCAACTCTGCCCACATATCTACACCAGGGACACCATCACAGGACCTAACCAGATCAGCCACACCATCACCAGTTCATTCACCTGAACATCCACCAATGTAATATACGCCATCATGTGCCAGCAATGCCCCTCTGCTATGTACATCGGCCAAACTGGACAGTCCTTACGCAAAAGGATAAATGGTCACAAATCAGATATTAGGAACGGCAAAATACAAAAACCTGTAGGAGAACACTTCAATCTCCCTGGACACATAATAGCAGATTTAAAGGTAGCCATCCTGCAGCAAAAAAACTTCAGGACCAGACTTCAAAGAGAAACTGCTGAGCTCCAGTTCATTTGCAAATTTGACACCATCAGCTCAGGATTAAACAAAGACTATGAATGGCTAGCCAACTACAAAAGCAGTTTCTCCTCCCTTGGTGTTCACTCCTCAATTGCTAAAAGAGGGCCTCATCCTCCGACTGAACTAACCTCGTTATCTCTAGCCTGACTCTTCCCTGCTTATTTATACCTGCCCCTGGACATTTCCACTGCATGCATCTGAAGAAGTGGGTATTCACCCACGAAAGCTTACGCTCCAATATGTCTGTTAGTCTATAAGGTGCCACAGGACTCTTTGTCGCTTCTACAGATCCAGACTAACACGGCTACCCCTCTGAAACTTAACACCTACTTCAATAGCTTTGGACAAATTGCAAAAAGATCTTCTTAAGGTTTTTTATTGCTACCCAGGTATTGTATTGCTATAGTATTTGAGCACCTGCCAGGCAGCATCAATACCAAATGTTTAAAAATTGGGGTTTCTCTGTCTAAACCACGTAGAAGTATATTGTTAACAACTTGCCAATACTATTTCCGGATAAAAAGCTACGTTAGGATGGTGTTGAGAACACCACGTATAGTTTTGTGTGCTTACACAAAAGCGTCACAGACCCAGGGAATGCAGAGGTAAATCCTAGATGAAAGCATGTGATGCACAAACTTAACGTTATCGTAACTTACTGTATTTACGCTTCTTTCTGCATTTAATTTTTCCTTTCAAAGAACAAAACAAACCCAGCAGAGACTCCTGGACATACACGGAGATGCCACAATTAGAACCCCGGCTACCATGGAACCGGGGGGAGGGGGGGGGGGTTGGGTTCAGCGGCCCCGCCCCGAGCGCCCTTCCCGTGGGGGGGGGGGGGGGCGGGTCTCACCTTCTCTCTGGCCGGGCCCCCCGCTCCCCACAACCAGGGCGGTGGAATAAGCCGATGCCCCGAGCAGCGACCTGGGCCCCGCGGCCAGCCCCCCGCAAAGCCGGGGCAGCATCGGGCGCGCGCAGGACGAGAGGCAGCCCCTGGCGGCCGCCATCTTACTTTGCGGCTCACACACGCGCGCTTCCGCCGGCTCACGGAAGCCGCTGTAGGCCAAACAGATTAGGCGAAGCGTGAGGTTCCCCGCGTGCGCTCGGTCCGAGGGGAGGGGGCGGGGCTTCTCGCGCGCGCCCGCCCGTTTGGCAGGCGAGGCGCGCGCTGCTCTTGCCTTAGTGGCCGGGGAGCTTGTAGAGAGCAGCCCCCTCAGGCTGCGGCTGCCTCTGCTCCAGAAGCATGCGAGGGGAAAGGCATGTGGGTGTTTTGAGAGGGAGGGAGGGAGGGACTGGAGGAGTGATACATTCCCAGCAGCAAAAATGAATATTTCATAATAACCCCTGTAGAGCAGTAACCAAACAAATGGTAACTGGTATCAAAAGGATTATCTTAAAAGGAGAATAGAAAGAAAGGGAGGAAGAGGAGCAAAGTGGTGCCTTATTCAGTAAGTGGCAAGCTGCTGCTCTTTCCACACATCATTAAACACATGTAGCTGCACTGCCCCTGTTGCCAGTCTTCATGCTCTTACCACGACTCTTGCGATACTTGTTTTTCTTAAAACCCCAACTCCTGGATTCATGTGATTGCGGGAGAATCTTTGCTTTTAAGGGGTTTTTTAAAGTAACTTTTTAGGTGTCACAGTTGTGTGAAGAAGCTTGAAAACATAGCCCAAGAGTACTCTAAGAGGTTCACAATCCAGATGACAAATAAAAAGCACCTCATGGTTTTGGGTGACTTGAACTAGGGATGTCAGTAGGTGCACAAGGAATAGAAGGGTTGGCTGTCAGCTGCCTACAGGCTATGGCTCTAATTACACTTGGGTTCATCTATAGTCCTACAGATAGTCCCACATATGCAAATCATGAGATTGGCTTTAAAATCATGAGATTTTTTAAAACTAAATTTCACATCCTTTGCTTGACTTTTGGTTTCTGGGTCTTATGTTGGGTCAAGTTTTCAAACTTTTATCCACAATCATAAAAATTATAAACTTGTGATGGGGTTTTCTCCTGAGTGAAAGATGGGGTTCTCACATATTTTCATAACTCAGAAATCTGAATCTTGAGAACACCAATGACTGAGAGTTAGCAATATTGCAGATATCAGGGAACAGGCACTGTGAAGTCATTGGTTCATCACAACTAGCTAACTGGGCTCATTTCAAGGCACAGTTTTCTGAGGTCTCTGGTTGTGATGTCAAGGCATGAGCTCTGTGACAGCACTAGCAACTATTTCTAGCTCACTGAGTTAATCTCAACGCACAGGTGGTTACTGAAATTGTTGGCTTAGTAGCTCAGTTCCTGTAGCTAGTATCATATTAAAGACTCGCTGAGCAAAAGACCTCATAGAAACCAGAGGGCAGAGGCGTGCATAAGGGCTACAGGGATCCCCTGCTCCAGAATCTACATATTAGTTTGCCAAAAAATATCATGTACAAATGTCACTAATGAAAGCCTGTGTGACACGGGTCATCATAGAGTTTAAGGCCAGAAGGACCACTAGATCATCTAATCTGACCTCCTGTATATCACAGGCCACCAACACACCCCAGCATCTGCACACTAAACCCAACAACCAAAATGAGACCAAAGTATTACATCCCAGAGAAGACTAGACTGTTATGTGCCAAAGGCGGTGACTAGGAGGGATCAAAGTACACCAGTCCTCGAGGCCCCCACAATGGCAAGGAAATGATAAGTGAGATTTCTCAGATGGTCCTGGCAAATGACCCATACTTACAAACACTGCAGAGTAAGGTAAACCCTTCCCCACAATGTCACTGCTAATGTGACTACAACATCACTACATATGATAATCAGTTAGACCCTGAGCATGTAAGCAAGAACCAGCCACCCAAACACCTGAGAGAATACTCGGTACATCTCAGAGTCCTCACCCACCCTGCCCCATGTCCCATGTCCAGCCGTGGCCATCCCTGAGCTTTAGAAGGAGATTAAAAAAACCTCCCAGAATTCTTTGGGGGGGGGGGGGGGGAGATCCCTTCCTGACCGCTGCCAGTGACCAGCTGAAACCCTAAAGCATGAGCTTTAGGAACGTAAGACATAAACTGATAGTAAGCCCCAGCTTTCTCTTAAAACTCCCGACTCTTCACTGGAACCCAAGAAGGATGTGCACATGACTAGAAGCAAAAAGTCTGGAAATTGTAATGGATTATTAATTATGTGAAACACCTCAGAGAGTTGGGTCATCATAACTCCAATAAGCAGAAAGAGTTGTGCTATCCCTAAATAAATCAAACGGTACCAGAACAAAAAAGTAACCCTGAATATATTATCTACTGCTAATCAGAAAATTGTAGGCTAAGGATGAAATTCACACCTGTGCAGAAGACCTGTGCACCAAGTAGGTGTTCAAAACAGAACTAAAGTTTCACTCTAAATTGATCAGAGCCACATGGGACAACAAAGAGGAGGACGACTGGATGTTTCAACATGTTTCTATCAAAGATAGTCCCAAAAAGTGTCAATTTTTTCTACTGAAAATCTTCAATATGTTTCAGCCAGCTCTATTTCTCATTGTTTGAAAGCCCATTCATTCTGCAAGTCTCAGAGTAAACCTGGGCAGGAATCTCTTTGCTTGTTACAGAAGCTGTCAACAACAAATGGAGACTGGTAAGTATTTTCCTTTGATCTTTAATTTCTGTGTTTTCTTCTGCTCTACATTTTTAATGCTTAGATTCAGTTTGTGATATTTACATATGAACATCAGTTACATTTGTCATCTTCATAGCATTTCTACTAATATTCCATGAATGTAGACTCCTCTCTACATTCAGGCTTCCACTTCCACCTCTGAGGTTAATAATAAATTCCAAAATTTATACTTCATGTCTAGCACTTTCTTTACATCATCAGACAAAAAATTACATTAAGTTTGAGACTGCATATAAATAATTATAGGTAAAATAAATTACAGGGATGCTGTGACTATCCCAAAACAAAGAAGATGGACAGTTTATGCACCCAAACAGCCTTAACTCTGCCCAGCCACATATTCTTCAGATTTCCCATGTAGTTAAAGCTCATGGAAGTCTTGTGCAGAAGCTACATCTGAAGATTTTTATTTTTTTATTTATTTTGGATGACTGGTCATTTCCTCCCTCCCCTATTATTCTTTGTAATTTAGATTAAATTGATTTTTAAAGACTCATTAGATTCTTTCCTCTTTTGCCCCTTGCTCTCACACGCGGTCACTACAGATCAGGTAAGGTTGTTTAAGTGCCCTAGAAGTACATTTCCATGCCTTGACCTGTTTGAATTTATTTTAAGTTTAGCCTTAACTGTGAATTTTCTGGATTGAGTACATTTGGTTTTAGTATAATTACAATGTCCCTGTAATGTAGTTTACCCTAAATTACTGATATATACTCTCAAACTTAATTCCATTTTAATGATGTTTTTGTCTGGAATATAATCATAAGAATTAGATACAATAATTGATAACCGCTTACATTAACTACAACCAAATTTCTTTCCAACCAGTTTGTGCACATGAAGAGAAAAACAAGGGGGCCATTAGAATGTAGAAGTTTGAGTCATAGGTTAATTATCGACACTTATAATACTTAATATATATTCATTGTAATTTACAAATATTAATCAGTCAATCAAGTTGGCCTTTACAAGATGTCAACTTCACCAGCTTGTTACTAACTTAAGATAGCTTTATTCAGGCTCATTAAAAATTCTTGAATCCTGCTATATATTCAATAACTGATGGAAGTAATCCTAGTTAGAGGTCACTGTCAATTTTATTTCTCCTTTCCTCTGTAGGGTAACACAAGAAGGGGTTCTTTGTTGTTGATTGTTTGCACTGCCAGTAATGTAACAAGTTCCTAACTGCAGGTGTTAAATGTTATGTTGCAGTTCCTGTTTCATGAGTTTGGTGTGGGTTACTTTATATGTAGTGTTGAGAAGATTCATGTTGAATGGCAGGGCCTATAGTGTACATTTTCTTTTAAAATGACCTTAAATCATGCACATTTTTTTTGTAAAATAAATCAAAGTACTGGGTGCCTGGGATGGACCACACTAAGAATGCCATGCTCAGGGCAGACTGCAAGAATCAGGGCAGACAATTGCCCAAAACTGATGGTTTACTCTATAATTCGATTTACCAAGCCAGTAACAAAAGAGCTTCTGCAACACCACACTGGTTAACCAGAAGTCAAACACAGTCCCCCTTCGCTCCCATCCAGATGAACTGAACACTCAGATTTGAATCCACCTCCTAGTGGATACAGTCCATATCACAAAAAGCATCATCAGAACTGGCTTTGTTAGTCTAAACAGAGAGGCAGAAATGGATTGTTCATTAAGACTAAGCCATCCTATCCCTGCAATTGTCCCCTTTAGGGTTAGAATTGAGGTATTTTGACTAGTCACTGTGGAGGAAACTACAGCTTCAGACTTTGAGTAGTACCCGTGGTGCAAGCATGGAATATGGCCTCTGGAGTTGCAGGAGTTAAGTTATTTAAAAAGTAGTTTACCCTTTTTATAATTAGCTGTGCTGATTAAAATATTAAGTTACAATGCAGTTTCTTTAAAAAGAGTTATTTTGACTTTGTTGCACAGCATGTGGGAATTGAATACAGAAAAGAGCCTTATGGGAACTTTAAATCAAAAGTAGAAATTCTTATTGCCTTTTCTTTTATCATGACACATCTCAGCAAATGCGAAAGTCTCTCGTCAGTTACAGACATATAATTTTCATAAAAAAATGTGCCGAAGCAGTAAGTATATTTTGATCAATTACTTCAAATATACTTGTAATGTGTCCAGTTTTAATAACGATATTTTGTTACCACCATGGTATCAACAACAGTATACTTCTCTTCCAGTGCATCACTAATGATTTAAACAAACGCAATAAAACAATGATAGAACACTTAATATAATTGGAGTAAGGAGTCAAATTACCGTTGAGGTTCACTGTGCAAGAATTTAAATTGTCCCTTATTATTTGAAAGCGCTCTACTGCTGCCATCTGATACCTCTTCATCAATTAGAATAGATCCAATATTTCAAGCAGTAATTCTTGCCTTCCCTTTCTATAACATAGTGATATCAGAGACTTTTCCCTACACTGTACGTGAATAATTTCTTTGTTAATACATACAATTTCTTCATAATTTCTCTTATATGGATATTAAAATGATTATGGATTTTTATGAAATATCATACTATAATTACTTTAAGAATTCTATTAAACTGTCAAAGAGCATTTAAAAATAAAAATTAAGGGCCAAATCCCAAGCTTTTAATTAAGGGACATTTGGGTCCAGTTGGATTGATGTAAGGCAAGCATGATTTGGCCTTAAGAGTGCAATGGGAAATTTAGGCATATGGTACTGTAATTATTCTTACTGTTACAGTAGTTCCTAAAGTAGCAATCAAGATCAGCGCTTCATTGTGCTGGGCTCTGAACAGCAAAATGTCCATAATTAGCATGTAAGTACAAAGTTAGAAAAATGTACTGTCGTTATGAAATTTTCTTAATTTTGTATAATTTTCATATAACAAGTCACTTCCTCAAAAAGTCAAGCACCTGTTGAAATGACAATTTAAATATTGTCATCACAATACAACTATTATGTATAGAATGACACTACTTAAGAGTGGACAGAGAAGCATATATAGTCACACCACAGATCACTCACAAGGACCTTAATAATATTCACTTGATAGCAAATAATTTATCTGAAGTGTAGTTTTACTCTAGGAAAAACACCATAAAAATTGCCAGCATCTTATTCAGATTTGCTTTCTTTGGATGCAATCCACCCAGTACATGGGGCTAACACAAGACATACACACCAGTACTATGCTCTAGAAATTATCTGGAGAAAATTCTATGGCCTGTGTTGTACTGGAGGTCAGATGAGATGACCACAATGGTCCCTTCTGGCCTTGGAATCTAAAAAAGACCACAAATTAGGGGTAGTCCATAGGTCTTGTGCCAGTCCTCTGCAGAAAGGTGAATTTCACCCTGAAATACACAAGTCAAGTCAAACCACATGTGTGACTTGAGTATATGAGATAGTCAAGTCAGACCAACATATAGCCAGATCTTGAAGTACTTGGTAAAAGTATTGTGGAGGAAACAGAAAATGTCTGTAATTATTGGAAAATTGGCATAAGTTTATTTAATCATGAAGCAGAAACAGTGGATATCCCCCCTTAAAGGTGACTAACGAACGATTTTTAAGAATTTGAGCTTGTGCCCTTTAAGACAGGCCTGAAAGGTTCATTTTTTCCCTGCATGTTCTTTACTTTAGAAAAGTCAGGAATGTCAAGTTAAGTTTTTCCTGATTTTGCTGGAGAAACTGTGAGGACTTAAGGATGTTTCCTATGAGCTCTAAGATTAGAGTAACTGAAATTAATTAGTATTGTAATTTATTACTTATATTAATGAGTGTTTAATCTGTGCTTAAGCTTTCTTTATCTGAAATATGTAATCATTGAAATTTAATAGGTGTAAACAAAAAAGCAAAGGTTTCAACAGTGACTAAAAATACCTTTCCTTTAATTACTCAACTTTCACTTTATTGACTCTTCTGACATCACAATATTATTCCTGCCTAGAGAAGACCCTCATTTCTAATTTAACAGATTTTTATAAGACTTTTCAAAATGTCTTTATACATCATAAAGAAGCAAGAAGTGCATACACCTAATTTAGGTTTGTCCTAGTGTGACGGTGTACCCCATAAGGCTTTATGGGGAGAGGCTTATAAATGTATACATGATGTAACTGGAATATGTTTTATGCTACATGTGCCATGTAACATATCTCTGTGAAAGTTGTGACCTACTGAATCTATTCCTCCTGTTTGTATGCATGTATCATTGTTGTAGTTGGAGTTATGAATATTGGTTTTATATTTGCTGGTTTTGTACATAACCTTTGTGTAAGCGGGGGAATAGTCCCGCTCTTGTGGGGAACTTTCCTCGTCTCTGCACTACCCCGGTGAAATGGGCTAGCAGAAGGATCTGAGTCCTCGCTCCCACTTCCTTTACCCAGAGGCCTCCCTGTCCTCGAGGACTCCCCTTGCACTCTCCTGTCTGGCAGAGCCCTCGTAACCCCAACAAGGCTGGGCCCAGGATTCCTGGGGGGCTCGACCCCCAACCTTGCTATGGTCACCTAGGTCAGGGGCTAGGGTGTCCCCACTCCGGGGTACTCTCTCTGCATTTCCCTAACCCACAGATCATTGCACACAATTTAAAGCAAATGCAAATTATTTAATCAACAATTAATTTTAAAATGAGTAAGGAAAAAATGGGAAAGGTTAAGAAAACACATCACCCCGCTCTGTGGCAGGGAACATCACAACAGTGTCTCTGCAATGTCAGGGCAGTTCAGTCTGTTCCTGTGTAAGTCCCAGGCTCCTTCTCAGGCCCTGGCTGTGCTGCAGGGACGCTGTGGCTTGGATACTTGCTCCGGCGGTGGCCACACGCTCGCAGGCTCTGGGTGGCAGGACCCTTCTTCCCAGCGTCGCCCCCGCCCTGTCGGGGTTTAGATCCCCCTGCAAGTCTGGCCTGCAGGGCCTCTTGGCTGAGGCCTCTCCCTGTGCTGGGCCCACTGCCCAGGGTCCCCCTCGCTCTCCCCAGCTGCTCACCGCACCCGGCTCCGGACGGCTCCAGCCCCAGCTCCACCACTCTGCCTCAGCTCCAGCTCCTCTGCCTCAGCACGGCTGCTGCTGCTGCTCTGCCTCCAGCCCCCTGGGCTGCTGCAGCTTCTCCCCCCAGGGCAGGTCTGTCTCTCTGGGCTGTGCTCTGGCTCTGGGGCTGCACCTCTGCTCCCAGGGCAGGTCTGTCTCTCTGGGCTGCTTTTCTGGCCCCTCTGGATCTGGCCCAGCTCAGCTCTGGCCTCTGCCCTCTCCTTAGCTCGGCCCCACTCTGTCTGACTCAGGCAACTTCAGCTCACACGGAGGACGGGATTCACCCTGACCTCCTGACTCCGATTCGCCTGCCCGCCCTGTCAATCAGAGCTGACCTGGAGCATTGGCCTCTCCCCATTGCCCCTGGGGACTGTCAGTCCCATCGACCCTTCCCCTTTTGGTACTGGGAGCTCTGAATGTTAGTAAGGGGATAACAGTCCCCTTACATTTGTAAGAGCCTGGGATCATGTCTTGAGAAAGGTATGTGCATGTAAAGAGACCAATCAAGAAACCCTTACACAAACAATAGGAGGTGCAGACCCCAATCCACATCTGGGTCTGGCCAGGAATGCAACTGGCTGGACTGGTTAGGGTGCATGGACATGTGACTTGCCCATGTGATCCCAAAACTCCAGGGTAAGATGATGCTACACAGGGAGTGGGGAAAAAGGCTATAAAAACCCTTGGAAGACCCCTCCATGTTGTCTTCAGCTGGCTAAAGAGAGAGGCTCTCCACCCCCCAAAGACATACCTGAAAAAGACTGAACAAAGGACAAAGACAATAGGGGGTGTGAGCGATTGCTGGACCCAGGCTATGAGTTCTACAGCCTGTAAAAGGAAGAATCTGGAGCTGGTGAGGTTTTTATATCTGTGTTAAGTTTGATTAGACATAGACGTGCGTGTTTTATTTTATTTTACTTAGTAATTCACTTTGTTCTGTCTGTAACTACTTGGAATCACTTAAATCCTACTTTCTGTACTTATTAAAATCACTTTTTACTTATTAAGTTACCTGGAGTACGAGTTGGTACCTGGGGAGAGCAAACAGCTGTGCATATCTTTCTATCTTTGAAATAGAAGGCGAACTATTTATGAGTTTACCCTGTATAAGCTTTATACAGGGTAAAACGGATTTATTAAGGGTTTGAACCTCATTGGGAGTTGGGCACCTGGGTGTCAAAGGCAAGCACACTTCCTGAGCTGCTTCCAGGAGCCTTACAGTTGTTAGGGGACGTGGTTTGGACCTGGGTCTGTATTTGCAGCAGATCAGTGGATCTGGCTCAAAACAGACAGGATTCCGGAGTCCCAAGCTGGAAAGGGCAGGGAAGCAGGGGCAGAAGTAGCCTTGGCACACCAGGTAGCAGCACCAAGGTGGTTTCTGTGATCACAACCCGTCACACCTAGCAAGCCATCATTGATATTATGGGAAATAGTAGAAGAACTATATTAGACAAGTAATGAAATACTAAGTGAAATGGTGCAACAAACAGAAACAACAGACAGTTCTTGGGACCATTATGGGCCTGGAGCTTCAGGTTTTGTTGAGTATGTGACCCATCACAAATGTTTGTCTTTTCCTGGTTACTTCCCCCTACCCCCCATCACTAGAAGTATTCAGAAAGTACAAGAGAACTCAACACAAGGCAAGAATTGGTAGACAAAAGTTAAAACTTGAAGGGATAGATTGTCCCCCCCCCCCCTAAGGTTTTATCTGCTGTTTAAATCAGAGAGAGCCTTACAGCTATGTACCATGCTTAGGAATGTTCCCCTTGGAATACATTGTGTTCATTAAATTGATCCTTATATCAGGGCAGCTGCCTCCTGAGCACCCCCTCATGGCCAGAAGTGCCCCCCAGTGTCCATTTTCCCTCTGTCTCTGTTTCCCCTCTTCGGGGCCCCTTATGAGCTCCCCAGTCTTTCTTGAGGCTAACACCATCCCCTGCCTGGGTTTTTTTAAATAACTGAAACAGTTCAAAATAATCCTCAAAGCTCTAAAATACAGCCTTTTACAGCAACATAAAAGTTTATATTCAGCTCTGGCTCTTCTACTAAACACTGAACTCTTCCTCTGTCCTGGTCTGCTCTTCAGAAAGTCAACTTGCCTAGCCCTTCCTAGCTGGATCTCAGCCTTTTGGCTCTGGCTTCCTTCTCCAGCCAGCATCTTGCCTGGTATGAGGGAGAAGGCAGCATATATACTGCCCTTCTTCAAAGAGCTGCTCCCAGTTGGTTGGGAGAGAGAGGACCTGTGCCCACTCTACACTACAGGGCTCCTAATCCTGGGCCCTTAAAGGAACATGTCTTTTTTCCCATCCAACTACTAATTCCCCAGGACCGCTTCCTGTCTTCTGGCTTTGGCCATTTCCTGTATCTTTGTTCATTCTAGTGCAGAGGTGGGCAAACTACGGCCCGCGGGCCACATCTGGCCCGTGGGCCCCTCCAGCCCGACCCCTGAGCTCCTGGCCTGGGAGGCTAGCTCCCTCCCCCACAGCCTCAGCTCACTGTGCCGCCAGTGCAATGCTGTGGGCGGTGGGGCTGCGAGCTCTTGCCAGGCAGTGCAGCTGCAGAGCCACAGCCTGACCCGGTGCTCTGTGCTGCCCGGAGGCGTGGCTGGCTCCAGCCGGGCAGTGCGGCTGCCTGTCCTGGTGCTCTGGGCAGCGCAGCTGTAGTGCTGCCAGCCACCGGTGCTCCAGGCAGCGCGGTAAGGGGGCAGGGAGCGGGGGGGAGGGGTTTGGATAGAGGGCAGGGGAGCTCAGGGAGGTGGTCATGAAGGGGGGGGGTTGGATGGGGCGATGGGGGGCAGTCACTGAGAAGAGGGGGTTGGATGAGGCAAGGGTCCGGGGGGACAGTCAGGAAGGAGAGGAGGGGTTGGATGAGGCGGCGGGGGGGGCAGTCAGGGGTGAAGGGTCCGGGGGCGGTCAGGGGACAGGGAGGGTGGATGAGGAAGTGGTCCCGGGGGGGACATCTGGGGAAAGGGAACGGGGGGGGAGGGGTTGGATGGGGCAAGAGTCCTGGGTGGGCCGTCAAGGGGCGAGAAGTAGGGGGGGTGTCAGATAGGTGGCGGGGGCCAGGCCACGCCTGGCTGTTTGGGGAGGCATAACCTCCCCTACCCGGCCCTCCATACAATTTCGGAAACCCGATGTGGCCCTCAGGCCAAAAAGTTTGCTCGCCCCTGTTCTAGTGTTCCTGGAGTGGGGTCTTCTGGCCCCTTCTAGGCTTTAAGAGCCACCATACTCTGAGCCAAACAGTTTGAGACAGGTAGACTGTTTGTGCATGCTGTCTATAATCATGGAGAGTAAAAAAGCCGAGTTTTCTTATAGTTCCTAGCTATCATGTTCCTGGGTTCAGGAATAATAAGTATTTAGGCCCAGATTCTGCATCAGGACCCACTAGCACAGATCCATATTGGTAGATCCTGATGCAGGAATAGAGTCATAATAGGTTAATCTATCCTGATTCTAAAAGAGGGAATTGGAATTCCCTCCTTTTACTCAGGCTATCTAAAATAACCTCTAGAAAATGAAGAAAATAGTACTGACTCCAGTGCTGTTTAGCATCCTAGGATTAGATCCTACAGTCCTTATACTAGTCAAATTCCTTGCACGTCCCTGCAGCCTACCACTTCCCACAGCTCCCATTGGCCGGGAATGGCGAACCGTGGCCACTGGGCGCTGCGGGGGGCCGTGCCTGCGGACAATCAATGTCAGCAAAATGTCTCGCAGCCCACAATCATATCACCCTGATGGGCCGCATGCGGCCTGCGGACTGCAGGTTGCCCACCACTGATCTAGACTATCTCTGACTGTCTTACCTGCTCTTAAAAGCTTCTAATGATGGAGATTCCATAACCTCACTAGTCCATTTATTCCAGTTTTTCCTAATGTCCGACCTAAACCTCCCATGCTGCAACTTAAGCCCATTGCTTCTTGTCCTATCCTCAGAGGTTAACAAGAACATTTTTCTCCCTCCTGCTTGTAACAACCTTCTATGTACTTGAAAACTGTTATTATGTCCCCTCTCAGTCTTTTCTTCTCAAGACTAAACAAACCTAGTTTTTTCAATCTTTCCTCATAGGTCATGTTTTCTGGACCTGTAATCATTTTTGTTGCTCTCCTCTGGACTTTCTCCAATTTGTCCACATCTTTCCTGAAATGTGGCACTCAGAACTGGACACAGTATTCCAGTTGAGGCCTAATCTGTGCAGAGTAGAGTGGAAGAATTACTTCTCGTGTCTTGCTTACAACACTCCTGCTAATACATCCCAGAATGATGTTCACTTTTGTTGCAATAGTATTATACTATTGACACATATTTAGCTTGTGGTCCACTATGACCCCCAGACCCCCTTCTGCAGTACTGCTTCATAGGCAGGCATTTCCCATTTTTTATGTGTTCAAATGATTGTTCCTTCCTAAGTTGAGTACTTTGCATTTGTCCTTATTGAATTTCATCCTCTTTTCTTCAGACCATTTCTCCAGTTTGTCCAGATCATTTTGAAAATTAATCTTATCCTCCAAAGCACTTGCAATCCCTCCCAGCTTGGTATCATCCACAAACTTTATAAGTGTACTCTCTATGCCATTATCTAAATCATTGATGACGATATTGAACAAAACTGGACCTATGACTGATCCTTGCAGGACCCCATTTGATATACCCTTCCAGTTTGACTGTGAACCACTGATAACTACTCTCTGGGAATGGTTTTCCAACCAGTTATGTGCACACCTTATAGTAGCTCTATCTAGGTTGTATTTCCTAGTGTTTATGAGAAGGTCATGTGAGACAGTATCAAAAGCCCTATTAAAGTCAAGATATACCACATCTACCGCTTCCCCCCTATCCAGAAGCTTTTTTATCCTGTCAAAGAAAGCTATTAGGTTGGTTTGACACAATTTGTTCTTGACAAAGCCATGCTGTTACTTATCACCTTGTTATCTTCTAGGTGTTTGCAAATTGATTGCTTAATTATTTGCTTGGTTATCTTTCCAGGTGCTGAAATTAAGCTGACTAGTCTGTTATTTTTATAGATGGGCACTATATTTTCCTTTTCCAGTCCTCTGGAATCTCTCCCATCTGCCATGACTATTTGAAGATAATCGCTAATGGCTCAGATATCTCCTCAGTAACAAATTTGAGTATTGTCGGATGCATTTCATTAGGCCCTGGAGACTTAAAGACATCTAACTTGTCATACAATTTTTAATTTGCTCTTTCCCTATTTTAGCCTCAGATCCTACCTCATTCACCAGTGATTGCTCTGTTAGCTGTCCAATCACTATTAAACTTTTTGGTGAAAACTGAAACAAAAAAGTCATTTAGCACTTCTGCCATTTCCACATTTTGTGTTATTGTCCGTCCCCCCCATTGAGTAATGGGCCTACCCTGTCCTTGGTCTTCCTCTTGCTTCTAACGTATTTATAGAATGTTTTCTTGTCACCCTTTTTGTCTCTAGTTAGTTTAATCTCATTTTGTGCCTTGGTCTTTCTAATTTTATCCCCACATGCTTGTGTTATTAGTTTATATTTATCCTTTGTAATTTGACCTAGTTTGCACTTTTTGTAGGGTTCTTTTCTGAGTTTTAGATCATTGAATATCTTCTGGTTAAGCCAGGGTGGTCTCTTGTCATACTTCCTATCTTTCCTAAGCAGTGGGATAGTTTGCTTTTGTGCCCTTAATAATGTCTCCTGGAAAAACTTCCCATGGGATCTGACCTACCAATTCTATGAGTTTGCTAAAGTCTGCTTTCTTGAAATCCATTATATTTACTGGGCTGTTTTCCCTCCCACCATTCCTTAGAAGCATGAACTCTATCATTTCATGATCACTTTCACCCAAGCTGCCTTCCACTTTCAAATTCTCAACCAGTTCCTCCCTATTTGTCAAAATCAAGTCTAGAACTGCCTCTCTCCTAGTAGCTTTCTCCACCTTCTGAAATAAAAAATTGTCTCAAATACATTGCAAGAACTTGCTGGATAATCTGTGTCCTGCTGTTATTTTCCCAACAGATGTATGGGTAGTTGAAGTCCCCCATCGCCACCAAGTCCTGTGCTTTGGATGATTTTGTTGTTTAAAAAAAGCCTCATGTACCTCATGGTCCTGGTTAGGTGGTCTGTAGTAGAACTCTACCATGACATCATCCTTATTTTTTACCCCTTTTATCCTTACCCAGAGACTTTCAACAAGTCTGTCTCCTATTTCCATCTGAAACTCAGTCCAAGTGTATACATCTGTGATATATAAGGCAACATTTCCTCCCCTTTTTCCCTGCCTGTCCTTCCTGAGTAAGATGTACCCTTCTATACCAATATTCCAGTCATGTGTATTATCCCAACAAGTCTCTGTGATGTCAACTATGTCATAGTTGTGTTTATTAACTAGCATTTCTAGTTCTTCCTGCTTATTCTCCATACTTCTTGCATTAGTATACAGACATCTAAGATACTAATTTGATTTCCCTTCTATATTCTTTCTGGTCTCTCCCTGATCCCTGCTATAATGACCCATGCTCCCCCCAGATTCCTTCCCCACATCTCTATGTTTTTGACTTACCTGTGGGCTTTTGTCTCCAGCCCCCTTCGAACCTAGTTTAAAGCCCTCCTCACTAGGTTAACCAGTCTGTATCCAAAGATGCTTTTTCCCTTCCTCAATAGTTAGACCCCATCTCTGCTCAGAAGCTAACGTATTTATCCTCTCAGCACCCCTGTTAGGTACTGCATACTGTCAGGGTTTCAAAGCATTTGATAGACCATGAAACTATATAACACCCCTTTCAGAAAGGTAGTTCCCAACCCCATTTTACAGATGGGGGTTTGAGGTACGGATATAAGTGACTTGTCCAGTGGAACTGGAACTGACCCCATATTTCCCAACAGTCCAAGGTAGCAGTCTCACCACTGGACAATCCTTTCTCTCCCAGTCCAGGAGAATCTGGGTTCTAATGCTGCTACATATTCACTGTGAGATCTGTCATTATTTGGTGCCTTTCTCACAGGGATGTTGTGTAGTTTGTCTATAAAATGCTTTGAAATGCTCAGAGGTGTTTAAAAGTAATTATTTCCATAGCCTTGGAGACACGTTGTTCCTGCATAACTTTGCTGGACAATTTGCAAGTGGGAATAGAAATACAAGTACTTTTGAGAGGGTTTGGAGAGGAGTGCAACCATTAATAATGATTGCAGTTGGAAAACTGCCATATGAAAAGATGAGGAAGAAATCACAGAGGATGTTAATAAAGACAAATGGGAGCTTAAGGTGGAAGGGGTGAGTGAAAGCCAGTGTGGTGCAAAACTTTTGTAAGAGACCCAAGACATGGGCCAGGTTTTCTAATAGACTCAAACTTTTCATTGAAACTGGGCCACCTTTCTGGAAAAGCATGTATGGTTTCAAGCAGGTGACAATCCTTCTCTATGGTTCACATGCAGCTCTACCTGGACACTATATAACCAGAAAGAAGCAAATGAAAGAGAGCAACAAAAATTCAGTGTTCTGGAGGGATTGACTTGTGGAAAGAGGTAAATGTGTATAGATTATCTTATAGATAGCTAAGGGCTAGTTAACATGATAAATCTACAAATATTTGAAATGGTACACACCTAAGAACAAGAAGAATTCTTTCGGGTTGTACATACAGGTGTAACTAGGAGCAGTCAGATGAAATTAAGAAACTAAGAACTGCCTGAAAGTGTTTGACTGGAATATTCTTCTAAGGGAAATGATGCAAGCTTCCTTGTTTGGAACATTTAGAACTGGAGTACAAAACAAAGGAAAATGGCAACAGTCCTGCATTGCCAGGAGAGTGGATGTAATGGGCCTTTCCCACTCTAGTTTCTTTGATTCACCCTTAGGTAAGTGATCTTGCACATACTGGGCGAAAACCCGGGTCAAATTCCTGGTATTCCCCACACTAAACTATTTTCTCTTTCAAAGAAATGAGACAATTAAAAAAAATCAGAATTCACAACTCTTCTGGCATGATCACAAAGCTCAGCAACAAGCTGAGAAACATAATGCTGAGGAGTCTACATTTTGGGTGCTCTCTTCCGTCCATTGGAACAAGAAAAATTAGTGTTAGTTCAGAAAAGGCAACGAAGAAAAAGATAAGTCCATCCTGACATGGGCTAGATATAGCGCACATAATGATCCTCTGCTATTGGCTTCACCAAATTTTCAGCGAAAAAAAGATAGGCAGCCTGCTTAGACTCTAGAATATAAGAGACTGCTGCAAAGACATAGAGCCAGCTTGTACCAGTGCATAATTTAATTCAAAAGGTTGTGAAGGAAACACCATTATTAATTCTTTTAATTAGTTATAACACGGGTAGGAAAAGAAGGTGGTTGTGTCAGGGGACAGGAGGAAGAACTGAACATCTAAACTATTGCTTATGTCTGCTGCTAGTGACATAACAGCAGAGAAGCACAAATGCTCCTCTCTGACATGATAAAACCATCAGAACTGGGAGTCCCTAATTCCTTTTTTGCCTCACACCTACTTCCAAGGGAAAACAGACAAGGAAGATATAAGGGAGGTTACCCTGGATGGGTAAGGGTGGGGCTTGATAAGCTAGGGGGCAGAGTCAGACAACAGTTCTCTCTGCACCTATTAAATCTGCCATATGTAGCTGAGGAGCAGAGAAGAGGAGAAAAGGGACGTACAACAGGAGAGAGTATGCGCTGCTTGCCAGATGGTTTCAGGTTTTTCTTCATTTTATTTCTGTCTGTGTGTGGAATCTCCTTTTTTTTGATTAAGCATGCTAGTAAATGTTTTTTGTGTAGCTTTGGTTGCAAATGCTGGTTAACAGACCTTTGTTAGTAGCACTTGTCTGGTTACCCTTAAGCCCTGTAAAATGAATTGGACTGAGTGAGCATAGTTCTGATATTTGTTTAACATAGGTTCATCTTGTGAATTGGGTGGGCTGAAAGGCTTCTTGCTTTAAATTTGCAATTGCGCCCGATAGCTTTTTAGCACTGAGGGAAATGGCTAGAGAAAATTAAGACTAGAAGTATTTATCTATCAGCAGTGTGATTAACAAGGATATTTTTCTCATTGCAAAATGCATTAAGAAAAAAAATAGTTCACGTGGTAACAACTCCACTACCCCATGTAAACATTTCTTGAAATACCTTGGAAGAGAGGCTCTACTTAGAAGTATTAAAATGACAATTTATTCACTCATGCAATGAGATCTTAGCAACAAAATGAATAAATTTAATTTGACAAAAACCAGGAGATTAAGGCTGAAATTCCATTTTAAATTATTCTGTTATGCTGAGGTAATAGCAGATCATATGGTATGTTTGAGGCCCCTCTGACAGAGGAGCAAATCAACTGCAACTAATAGGCATCCTGACTTGAGTTCTAGCCATCATTTCAGCATTAATTCCAGTATTGCCTTGTTTTTGTGAGGGTAAGCAAAACCTGTAATGGTTATATTTATATTTTTATGGATGTGTGTAAGAATTGAGGCAATTTTAAAAATGTCTCTTAAGAAAACAGACTTCTAACACCTGCACAACTGTTATACTCTGATATAAAAATAAATGTAGACATGTGTTAGTACGTATTAGACTATAGCTATTCAAGTCTGTCTTATGAAATACACGTTGAGCTTTATTGGCCAAATTTTCCACACTGTTCCACCAGCAGGACTTCACTTAGATCAGTGTAATTCCCACCAATATAAAGCTGTTGTAGCAAAACAGAATCAGGCCCTAGATCTTTCATTTAACACACTGCAACAACACAGATCTACCAAAGTTGTGAGTTAATGGAGCATAATAAAGTCCCAGTCCTGCTTGTTTATTTGTTTTGTTGTTGTTGTTGTTGTTTGGGCAAAACTCTAACTGAGCACACCAGGAGTTACAATTGCAGGATCAGGCCTCTTATGTCTGAAATTGCTCATTCTCAATCTTAAAATTGTTCTACAATGTAGACATCCTAACAAAGTCTTTCAGAATGCAACATAATAATGAAGTGCCATATTTTAATCCTATGTATACTATGCTTTAGGCCACAGCGAGCTTATAGTCAATGTATAGACTCTCAAAAAACAGAAGCACTGATAAATTTGCAGCTGTAGCAGTTCTATCTGTAGTAAAGGACACTTTAATTCACTGAATTAATTTATTCACTGATTTTAAAATGATTTGATAGAATCACCTAAGAGGAAGGTAAGGTGCTTCTGTTACCTGTGTTGGGCTATTTTAGTAAACCTTAAGCCGGTTTTTGTTTAATTGTCATTACATTGAATCTAAATTTTCCACCCCCTCCAAAAGTCTTGCCATCTAGTTACTTCTTGTGTCTGCATTGTCTAATATGTTCTTCTGATTTAATTTCAGAGCCTCTGAGTGACAACAGGTGACAGGCTGGCGGCTCCCACTGTTGTGTCACAGAGGAGACCAGGATAACGGCAGAAAGACATCTTATCAGTTATTGGAGAACACCCAGGACAGAAAGGACATACAATACCTTCTTTTATGATTTTAAATATTGATCAGGGTTAGCAAGACCTGTGCTTCATTACAGAATGTCCTGTGGTAATGGTGAAACTGGTGGGCACGCTCTGTATAACCTCTGTGGTCAGGGTCAAAGCTCCAGCTCCCAGTTAGGCAGTCTGAATGGTCATAGGAAGTCTTCAGGATTGTTGGAAGTCACAGGGAACTTAAACAATAAGCAATATTCTTCAGTGGCACTAGCTCCAGATACCATGGTGAATAATGGATCAGGAATTCCCCCGAACTCTGAGGAAGACACAAAGGATTCAGCATTCCAGCTCAGCAACCAACCTCTGACAGGAAGTGAAATCCGTAGGACCTACACTACCAAGTGTTTCTATGGCCCTTATTTAACCAAAACTAGCATGCAGGGAGATGTCTACAACTTCCTGGAGAGGCCTAGTGGATGGAAGTGTTTTATTTACCATTTTACTGTGTAAGTACCTATATTTTCACATAATTTCTGATGTAAGAGCTATATGAAAATGTGCACTCATGGTCTACCGGAAACCAGAGTACTATCATAGAATCATAGAATCTCAGGGTTGGAAGGGACCTCAGGAGGTCATCTAGTCCAACCCCCTGCTCAAAGCAGGACCAACCCCAACTAGATCATCCCAGGAGGGCTTTGTCAAGCCTGACCGTAAAAACCTCTAAGGAAGGAGATTCCACCACCTCCCTAGGTAACCCATTCCAGTGCTTCACCACCCTACTAGTGAAAAAGTTTTTCCTAATATCCAACCTAAACCTCCCCCTCTGCAACTTGAGACCATTACTCCTTGTTCTGTCATCTTCTACCACTGAGAACAGTCTAGATCCATCCTCTTTGGAACCCCCTTTCAGGTAGTTGAAAGCAGCTATCAAATCCCCCCTCACTCTTCTCTTCTGCAGGCTAAACAATCCCAGTTCCCTCGGCCTCTCCTCATAAGTCATGTGCTCCAGCCCCCTAATCATTTTTGTTGCCCTCCGTTGGACTCTCTCCAATTTATCCACATCCTTCTTGTAGTGTGGGGCCCAAAACTGGACACAGTACTCCAAATGAGGCCTCACCAGTGCTGAATAGAGGGGAATAATCACGTCCCTCGATCTGCTGGAAATGCCCCTACTTATACAGCCCAAAATGCCGTTAGCCTTCTTGGCAACCAGGGCACACTGTTGACTCATATTCAGCTTTTCGTCCACCGTAACCCCTAGGTCCTTTTCTGCAGAACTGCTGCCCAGCCATTCGGTCCCTAGTCTGTAGCAGTGCATGGGATTCTTCCGTCCTAAGTGCAGGACTCTGCACTTATCCTTGTTGAACCTCATCAGATTTCTTTTGGCCCAATCCTCTAATTAGTCTAGGTCCCTCTGTATCCTATCCCTACCCTCCAGTGTATCAACCACTCCTCCCAATTTAGTGTCATCTGCAAACTTGCTAAGGGTGCAGTCCACACCATCCTCCAGATCATTGATGAAGATATTGAACAAAACCGGCCCCAGCACCGACCCTTGGGGCACTCCACTTGATACCGGCTGCCAACTAGACATGGAGCTATTGATCACTACCCGTTGAGCCCGACCATCTAGCCAGTTTTCTATCCACCTTACTGTCCATTCATCCAGCCCATACTTCTTTAACTTGCTGGCAAGAATACTGTGGGAGACTGTATCAAAAGCTTTGCTAAAGTCAAGAAATAGCACATCCACTGCTTTCCCCTCATCCACAGAGCCAGTTATCTCATCATAGAAGGCAATTAGGTTAGTCAGGCATGACTTGCCCTTGGTGAATCCATGCTGACTGTTCCTGATCACTTTCCTCTCCTCTAAGTACTTCAAAATAGATTCCTTGAGGACCTGCTCCATGATTTTTCCAGGGACTGAGGTGAGGCTGACTGGCCTGTAGTTCCCCGGATCTTCCTTCTTCCCTTTTTTAAAGATGGGCACTACATTAGCTTTTTTCCAGTCATCCGGGACCTCCCCCGATTGCCATGATTTGTCAAAGATAATGGCCAATGGCTCTGCAATCACATCGGCCAACTCCTTTAGCACCCTCGGATGCAGTGCATCCGGCCCCATGGACTTGTGTTCGTCCAGCTTTTCTAAATAGTCCCGAACTACTTCTTTCTCCACAGAGAGCTGGTCACCTCCTCCCCATACTGTGCTGCGGAGTGCAGCCGCCTGGGAGCTGACCTTGTCTGTGAAGACAGAGGCAAAAAAAGCATTGAGTACACTAGCTTTCTCCACATCCTCTGTCACTAGGTTCCCTCCCTCATTCAGCAAGGGGCCCACACTTTCCTTGACTTTCTTCTTGTTGCTCACATACCTGAAGAAACCCTTCTTGTTACTCCCAACATCTCTGGCTAGCTGCAACTCCAAGTGTGATTTGGCCTTCCTAATTTCACTCCTGCATGCCTGAACAATACTTTTATACTCCTCCCTGGTCATTTGTCCAATCTTCCACTTTTTGTAAGCTGCTTTTTTGTGTTTAAGACGAGCAAGGATTTCACTGTTAAGCCAAGCTGGTCGCCTGCCATATTTACTTTTCTTTCTACACATCGGGATGGTTTGTTCCTGCAACCTCAATAAGGATTCTTTAAAATACAGCCAGCTTTCCTCAACTCCTTTCCCCCTCATGTTATTCTCCCAGGGGACCTTGCCCATCAGTTCCCTGAGGGAGTCAAAGTCTGCTTTTCTGAAGTCCAGGCTCTGTATTCTACTGCTCTCCTTTCTTCCTTGTGTCAGGATCCTGAACTCGACCATCTCATGGTCACTGCCTCCCAGGTTCCCATCCACTATTGCTTCCTCTACTATTTCTTCCCTGTTTGTGAGCAGCAGGTCAAGAAGAGCTTTTCCCCTACTTGGTTCCTCCAGCACTTGCACCAGGAAATTGTCCCCTACACTTTCCAAAAACTTCCTGGATTGTCTGTGGACCGCTGTATTGCTCTCCCAGCAGATGTCGGGGTGATTAAAGTCACCCATGAGAACCAGGGCCTGTGATCTAGTAACTTCTGTTAGTTGCTGGAAGAAAGCCTCGTCCACCTCATCCCCCTGGTCTGGTGGTCTGTAGCAGACTCCCACCACGACGTTACCCTTGTTGCTCACACTTCTAAATTTAATCCAGAGACTCTCAGGTTTTTCTGCAGTTTCATACTGGAGCTCTGAGCAGTCATACTGCTCTCTTACATACAATGCAACTCCCCCACCTTTTCTGCCCTGCCTATCCTTCCTGAACAGTTTATATCCATCCATGACAGTACTCCAATCATGTGAGTTATCCCACCAAGTCTCTGTTATTCCAATTACATCATAATTCCTTGACTGTGCCAGGACTTCCAGTTCTCCCTGCTTGTTCCCCAGGCTTCTTGCATTTGTGTATAGGCATTTAAGATAACTCACCGATCGTCCCGCTGTCCCAGTATGGGGCAGGAGCCCTCCCCTCTTGCACTCACCTACTTGTGCTTCCTCCCGGTATCCCACTTCCCCACTTACCTCAGGGCTTTGGTCTCCTTCCCCCGGTGAACCTAGTTTAAAGCCCTCCTCACTAGGTTAGCCAGCCTGCTTCCAAAGATGCTCTTCCCTCTCTTCGTCAGGTGGAGCCCATCTCTGCCTAGCACTCCTTCTTCTTGGAACACCATCCCATGGTCAGAGAATCCAAACCCTTCTCTTCGACACCATCTGCGTAGCCATTCGTTGACTTCCACGATTCGACGGTCTCTACCCCGGCCTTTTCCTGCCACACTTACTCTGGCACCCTTACTCACATGGATGGTCTTTGCTCACATGAGTAATCCCACTGAAATGGATGGAGCTACTTGTTCCAAAAAGGATCAGGCCTTATACATGTTAACTTTTCTAGTGCGGTTCACTGGAGTCCTTCAGTGTTTTTATTTTTACTCTTTCAACTACTGTGCTTCATCCTTGCTATATCCAAGACAAAAAAGGTCCAGTACTATTACCATACTTTTTTATCTCTGTCTTAATTTATGTACATTGTTCCAGTAGACAAGGAGATGTATAAGACTTAGTTCTGGTCAGATACATCATATGACTGTAGATGCGCATTGACCAGCCTGCAGTTGCAAAACTGACTTCAAGCCATTTTTGAAGTCAACTTTTTGTACAAACACCTGAACACTACACTTCTAATTTCAGTTTGGATTAATTTACACAACTTGGATTTATCAGTATTAGATACGAACTTTTCAGCAAGTTAGTCATTTTACCACATATGCAGTACACAGTGAGAGGAAAGGAAGGCTTTAATTTATCTGTGTAGCAAATTAATACAGCTGTTAATATTTTCTTTGAGCTGCTTATAGCATCCAGCAGGACAGTACAGTTCAGTTATCACTCCACATGCTGCTTAAGGGCAGCAGCGAGCCCTGCCCCAGATTAACAGACTCGTGCTTGTGGGGCTCACGCTACCATGCTAAAAATAGCTGTGTAGACATTGCAGCTCACGCTGGAACTTGGGCTTTGAAGCCTAGGGAGAGGGGTGGGCTTCAGAGCCCAAGCTGCATCCCGAGCTGAAATTTAAAAATGCTGTGTCCACAAGGCTATTTTGAGTGTGGTAGCACAAGTCCTGCGAGCCCCGAGGCCGGCCTTAGGGGTAGGCCACCCAGGCAACTGCCCAGGGTGCCATGGTCAAGGGGGGTGCTGTACAGCAGCGCAGAACGTGCGCTGCCAATGTAGTGTCAGAAACTGCTCTTGGCTGGCAGGGGAGTGCCGCATGGGGGGGATACCCGGATTTCTCTCTGCTTCTTCCCAACGAAGGAGCATGGAGGGTGGGGGGGGGCAGTGATGACGCACAGATACTGCTTGCCTCCCCAATGTTCCTCTGTGCCCCCTAGAGGGCTGTAAGTGGGGAAGTGAGGAGCAACACCAAACGCTCCGTGCATCCAGGTCACAGCTACGATGGGGAAAGTGACCTGGATGCAGGGAGCCCTGACGTCGCTCCTCCGCTCACAGCCCCCTAGGGGCGCGCGGAGGAGCAGCATTGTAGCGGGGGAGCGAGCAGCAATGCCAGCTGCTCCGTGCATCCAGGTTAGTTTCCCCACCTGGGCGCAAAAGGGGAGTGCAGGGATTAGGAGGCGCAGGAGGGGAGTGCAGGGGCTGGGGCAAAGCGGGCAGAGTGCAGGGATTAGGGGCACAGGAGAGGGGTGGGGAATCTGGGGAACCCATGGGGGCCAAGGGAAATGGAGGGCACCCACAGGGGCCAGGGGAGCCAAAATACAAGTACACCTAGGACGTCATTTTCCCTAAGGCCGGCCCTGGCGAGTCCTAATCTGTCGACCCAGGCTGGGAGGATCGCTGCCATGGGACATACCTTAACAGTAACTATCATTTGCTTTTTGCTACAGTAAAGGGCCAGATCGTGCCCCCATTGAATCAAGTGGGAGTTTCACTGTTGACTGGAATGAGATTAGGATTGAGTCAAAAAAAAAGTCTTTGTTATGAAGCAAAGTGGAGCATATAGCTCTTGTGTTTGTCTCAGGTGCTTTCTTAGGGCCTGATCATGCATTCCTTATCCTTAGAAAACTATCACTCATTTCAAGGAAGCAAGGCAGTGTCAAATGTCTAGTTTTGAGAAAAAAGACTTAGAAAGATACAGCAATGTTTTAAAATGAGGGTAAACCATGATGCCTCTGTTAGTCATAAAGTAGATAGTCTTATTACTATTTATTTCCTTTCTGCCTCAAGATTATCTTGGCTTTTATCAAATGATGTTTTGATTCATGAAATTTTGCCAAGTAAACGGATAGGGCCTCTTTCAAGGACTATACTTATAGTATATAATCATGCCTAAGGCTTAAACAGATTTCATTTGTGTAGATTTAAATATGTGAATGGTCATGGTTTAAGCCTATTTGAGGTTGGGATTTATTTGTCTCACTAAAATGCGTTTGAGATATGAAATACTGATGATGAGAGCAAACTAAGGTTGACCTTTAATTTGTGCTTGTGGCAGTGATTTTTTTAAAAACTAGACTGCAGTTGGGGGAAACCACTGGAGTTAATAGAAAATATATATATATATATTTAGTGGCATAATGATTTTAGTAAAACTAAAAATCTAAAACTAAAAATTCCCCCGTCCACCCCACTTTTAAAAACTTTTCACGAAGAAGTGCTTATTTTGATTAAAAGAAAACTTGTAAATGATTCTTTAGACATTAGTTGCATCTAAGGCCTGGTCTACACTAAGAGTTTATATCGAATTTAGCAGCGTTAAATCGAATTAACCCTGCACCCGTCCACACAACGAAGCCCTTTATTTCGATATAAAGGGCTATTAAAATCGATTTCTGTACTCCTCCCCGATGAGGGGATTAGCGTTAAAATCGATATGGCCATTTTGAATTAGGGTTAGTGTGGACGGAATTCGATGCTAGTAGCTCCGGGAGCTATCCCACAGTGCACCACTGCGACCTCTCTGGACAGCAGTCCCAGCTCGGATGCTCTGGCCAGGTAAAGCCCCAGGTAAAGCCCTGGGAACATTTGAATTTCATTTCCTGTTTGGCCAGCGTGGTGAGCTCAGCAGCACAGGTAACGATGCAGAGCTCTTCAGCAGAGGTGACCATGCAATCCCAGAATAGAAAGAGGGCTCCAGCATGGACAGAACAGGAGGTGTTAGACCTGATAGCAGTCTGGGGTGATGAATCCGTGCTAGCAGAGCTACAATCTAAAAGACGGAATGCAAAAATCTATGAAAAAATCACCAAGGCCATGACGGAAAGAGGATATAGCAGGGATGCAACGCAGTGCCGCGTTAAAATTAAGGAGCTGAGACAAGCGTACCAGAAGACCAAAGAGTCAAACGGACGCTCTGGGTCAGATCCCCAGACATGCCGCTTCTACGCTGCGCTGCATGCCATCCTAGGGGGGGACGCCACCACTACCCCACCCATGTCCATGGACTCCGAGGATGGGGTATTCTCATCACTCGCTTCCTCTGAGGTTTTTGCGGACGGGGAAGATGATGACGGGGATGACGAGGACGAGGTAGTCGACAGCGTTCTGCAGGGCGATTTCCCCGAAAGCCAGGAACTTTTCCTCACCCTGACAGAGATCCCCTCCCAACCCTCCCAATGCGGTATCCCGGACCGTGAAGCCGGAGAAGGCACATCAGGTGAGTGTATCTTTTAAATTGAAAAGACATGGTTGTAAAGCAATTGGTTTTTAATGGTTACTTTGCCCTGAGGACTTGGGAAGAATTTGTGGCCAGTAGAGCTACTGGAAAAGTCTGTTAACATGTCTGGGGATGGAGCAGAAATCCTCCAGGGACATCTCCATGAAGCTCTCCTGTAGGTACTTTATAAGCCTTTGCAGAAGGTTTCTGGGGAGAGCAGCCTTATTGCGTCCTCCATGGTAGGAAACTTTACCACACCAGGCCAGTAGCAAGTACTCTGGTATCATTGCATGGCAGAGACTGGCAGCATACGGCCCCGGGGTTTGCTGGCATTCAAGCAACATCCGTTCTTTCTCTGTCTGTGTTATCCTCATCAGAGTGATATTATTCATGGTGACCTGTTTGAAATACGGGAATTTAATTACGGGGACTGTCAGAGGTGGCCGTTTCTACTGGGCTGTTTGCCTGTTCCGGAAAAGAAATCCTCCCCGCAGTTTCCAGCCACGCGGTGCGGGAGGGGAGGGTGATTGTTCATGCTGGGCAGTTGGCGTTCGGCTAGCAGGGAGCTTCCCTGATACCAGCCACACGGTGGGAGCGGGGAAGGGGGCCGTTCAGGCTGGGCTGTTGGCGTTCGGCTAGCAGGGGTCTTCCCTGATACCAGCCACGCGGTGGGAGTTGGGAGGGGGGCCGTTCAGGCTGGGCTGTTTGCGTTCGGCTAACAGGGATCTTCCCTGATATCAGCCACGCTTTTGGGTGATGGTGAAAGCTAGCATTCCAGAGAATGGGATGGCTGGAGTTACTTTGTTTTGAGTTACTTGGCTTTGAGCGTGAAAGGAGGGCGCTGCTGTTAATTAAGGTTTCCAAAGCTGAAAGTCTATGGCTTACCATGGCCGCCCGCTAGCCGAATTCCGTTGCCCAGCCCTGCGTGTGTGATCTGTACACCAAAGCCCCAGGCACTCAATATAAAGATGCAAAATGCGACCTTGTACTGAAAGTATATTTGGTAGGTACTGTGAATGGTGCTGTTCACCGCGAAAGAGTATATGCATTGTTCTGTAAAATGTATCTTTTAAAAAATTCACTCCCTTTTTTTCATCCCACAGCTGCAACTGTCCCTAGGCTTCCCCCGGCATCTCCCTCCCAAAGGCTGTCGCAGATAAGGCAGAGAAAGAAACGCACATGCGACGAGATGTTCTCTGAGCTAATGCAGTGCTCCCGCACTGAAGTAGGTCAGCAGAATCTGTGGAGGGAGACAATTTCCCAATACAAGCAAGAGAGCAGCGCTCGAGCTGAGGGGCGGCGTCAGGAAGACCAGAGGGTGACAGAGGCGATGCTTGGGCTACTGCGGGAGCAAACCGACACGTTCCGGCATCTGGTGGATGTTCTGCAGGAACACAGGCAGGATGACAGACCGCCGCTGCAGCACATCTGTAACCGCCCTCACCCCTCCCCAAGTCCCATAGCCTCCTCACCCAGAGTCCCCAAAACTCGTGGGGGAAGGCAACGTGTGAACAACCACTCCACCCCTGCGGATTGCTCAAGCAGCAGAAGGCTGTCATTCCCCAAGTTTTGAAACAGCCTTTCCTTCCCTCCTTCCTCCACCCCTCCGCCCGCACCCCACCCTGGCCACCGTCCCAGTTCTCTCCCTGTCTTCCCAAATCTTGAATAAAAAATTGTTGTTTGTGAAACAATGGTGCCTTTATTTCCTTTCAAAGCAAGGTGTGCTTGAAGGGGGGGAAGGGGGTTGGTAATTGGAGAGGATAGGCAATATAAACAGAGTAAACAAATGGGGGCAGGTTCTCCTCAAGGAGAAACAAACGTAAGAGTCACAGGTTACCCTGGTCAGTCTGGAAGCTAGTTTTCAAAGCTTCCCTGATGCGCACTGCGTCCTGCTGTGCTCTTCTAATCGTCCTGGTGTCTGGCTGAGCGTAAGCTGATGCCAGGCAATTTGCTTCAACCTCCCACCCCGCCATAAACGTCTCCCCCTTACTCTCACAGCGATTGTGGAGCACACAGCAAGCAGCAATAACAATGGGTATATTGGTTTCGCTGAGATCAGAGCGAGTCAGTAAGCTTCTCCAGCGCCCTTTCAAACGTCCAAATGCACACTCCACCACCATTCTGCACTTGCTCATCCTGTAGTTGAAGAGCTCCTTACTATTGTCCAGGGCGCCCGTGTATGGCTTCATGAGCCAGGGCATTAAGGGGTAGGCTGGGTCCCCAAGAATCACTATAGGCATCTCCACATCCCCAACTGTTATTTTCTGGTCCGGGAAGTAAATACCTTCCTGCAGGTGTCTAAACAGACCAGAGTTCCTGAAGACGCGCGCGTCATGAACCTTTCCCGGCCATCCAACGTTGATGTTGGTGAAACGTCCCTTGTGATCCACCAGTGCTTGCAGCACCATTGAAAAGTAGCCCTTTCGGTTAATGTACTGGCTGGCCTGGTGGTCCGGTCCCAGGATAGGGATGTGAGTTCCGTCTATAGCCCCACCACGGTTAGGGAATCCCATCGCAGCGAAGCCATCTACTATCACCTGCACATTTCCCAGGGTCACTACCTTTGACAGCAGCAGCTCAATGATTGCATTGGCTACTTGCATCACAGCAACCCCCACAGTAGATTTACCCACTGCAAATTGATTCGTGACTGACCGGTAGCTGTCAGGCGTAGCAAGCTTCCAGAGGGCTATGGCCACTCGCTTCTGGACAGTCAGGGCTGCTCTCATCCTGGTGTCCTGGCGCTTCAGGGCAGGGGACAGCAAGTCACAAAGTTCCAGGAAAGTGCCCTTATGCATGCGAAAGTTTCGCAGCCACTGGGATTCATCCCAGACCTGCAGCACTATGCAGTCCCACCAGTCTGTGCTCGTTTCCTGGGCCCAGAATTGGCGTCCCATGGCATGAGCCTGCCCCATTGCCACCAGGATGTCTAATTTGCGGGGTCCCGTTCTCTGACGCAGGTCTGTGTCCAAGTCCTTGTCACTCTTGTCACCGCGCTGACTACTCTCCTGATTTCTCAAGTTCCGGTTCTGGATAAAGCACACGATAATGTGCGAGGTGATGACAACAGCCATAACTGCTGCGATGATCTCCCTGGGCTCCATGCTCGCCGCGCTATGGCGTCCGCGCTTTCAATCCAGGGAAAAGGGCGCGAAACCATTGTCTGCCGTTGCTTTCCCGGAGGGATGGGGGGAGTGACGGTTGAATGACGACATGTACCCATAACCACCCACTACAAATTTCTTGGCCCATCAGGCATTGGGAGCTCGACCCATAATTCCAATGGTCAGCGGGGGCTGCGGGAACTGTGGGATAGCTACCCACAGTGCACCGCTTGTAATGTCGACGCTTGCCCCGATACTGTGGACTCACAACGCCGATTTAATGTACTTAGTATTGTGGAAAAATTAACCACACGTTGTGGAAGGTAAAAGCAAACAGATACTGGCTATTAGGGTGGATGGGAATAGAAAAGAAAGCAGAACATAGATTCACAACTGTAAAATAGGTTGCAGAGGGAGGTATACAAGAAAGAATAGTAGCCGGGTTTGGAACAACAGTATGGACACACATGTTCGACTTCATAATATCGGTTCACAAAAATCAGTTTTGGTAAAATCAAACTAAAGTCCGAGTGTAGACATACCCTAAATGTCCACGTAAGTGCTTTAGTTCCCTAATGATCATATAGTATATACATTTACAGTACAAAGATTTTACAAAGTGTAGATATACCATACAATAGTAAATATGATTAAAAGACATAATGACATGAATAAAAACTGAGTATCAAAAGCTGAAATGTAATTATTCATTTTATTATTAAACTAAGCTGGTGTCTTAAAAAGACACTTTAAAAGTGTTGCCCATTTCATTTATGCATTACAGGCATAATTCATTTGTAAGTGATCCACATCTTACATGGATCATTAGGATCTTAATTCCCTTCTTCCTTGCATGTAACTGAAGTTTTATGACTAAATCTATCTGTGTAGAATGTGGGGAATTGGATGCACAGCTTTCATTAACTCTTCTCAAATTCTCCACATACTACAGTGACAACATTAGTCATTTACAAACCTATGGGGGACTTATATCCAAATGGGACTGGAGTCAGATAAAAAAAGACAGGTACTTCCAGTTCAGCTATGAAAAGTGCATGTACTGTGAAAAAAGGCAAGGCAGGGTGACCACAAGTTCTGTGGATCTTGCCAACCCTCTTGTATTCTGAAATTACTATGACAACCTATTGTCTCATGTAGTGTTTATAATTCCCCTGGTACCTCAAACTTTTTTTTAAAGCCACAAATTTGATCTGATATGATTCAAAATTTACTAATTACTCCTTAAACTGTTGTAACCTGTGTGTCAGAAAATCAGAAAAGGAGACAGATTTTTTTTCTTAATTAAATCCATATTAGCTATTTTTCTGAGTGGAATTATTCCAGATTTACACTGGTGTAACTAACTTCATGATTACACCCTAAACTTAATTGATCAACAATTTTGAAGGATGGGTTTGCTTAGGAATTTTTCCATCCCTGCCCCCTATGTCTTACATATTTACTTACAAATTAAGATCCCAATCCTGCAAATCCTTAGTTACCCAAGTAGTTCTCACATTTGTTAGGACTGTTTGGGCAAGTGAACCCTGAAAGCACTCTTGTGAACAAAGTGAAAGATTACATTTGTGGGCAGAAGGAGAATAGAGGGCAGCAGAGATAGCAGTGGTGCACAGTATGTGGTATCTTGGTTCTCTTTTGTGCCAACCATTTTTCTGCTCTTATTGAAACTCCTTACAGTATTGGGGATCAATATATCTTAGAGTCCAGCTGCTGACCACATGGTCTTTAGTCCAGACACAGGAGTGCCTTGCTTGAATTTGAGTTCTAAACTATTGTATGCATTTGTTTAAATCCCACTCACCTGCCAAGATAGCACTGTATAACCCTCAGATTTTGTTTTTGAAGTAGTTGTGTGACATGTCATTTTGACCCTGGGATATTGTAGCATGGCAGACAAATTTACTTTAATAAGACATAGGTATTGTGTTTCTCCCTTTATGCACCAAAGTTTTGCTTTTTATCCCTCCAATTACTTTCTACTATGCGCATAAAAAAATGAAAGATTATATTTAATTAAAGTTACTATGCAAATCCAAACAGCTAAATCCTGTAACTATGATTGGGACATCTTATATGTTTTGTATCTTGGTGAAATATTTGGTTAGTTTGCAGATTGAATGACAAGTGGCTTGATTATAATCTAAAATACTGTTAAGGTTTCTTAAATGTCTCATTCAGCATAGGCATGCCCATTGGCTGGAAAGAGATAAGGGCAGCCAATTTCCCTCAATGACAAAATTATTCCATCCCGATTTAGGAATCAGGTAACAATAAACACAAAGCATAGTACAATCCATTTTATCTGACTAATGTTCTAGACTATGTGACAGGGTATGCTATGTGTCCAGGTCTTTAGGGACCTCCCAAGAGTTTGGTAAGAGGCATTTCATTAGGATTCAAATACAGAGTCGAGTTTTCATGCCAGATCTCAGGGGCAGAGAAGCAGACTGGGAAGGGGTTAGTGGTCAGAAAACGGATGCAGCCAAGGCTCACTAAAATGAAGTCCCAGGTGGCAAATATGAAGACACAGGAAAGTGGTTTTTGTTATATGTGCACCCTACAAAAGGAAATGACTTTGATTTAGTTGCTTGTTCATATCCTGGCAAGGAGATAAGGATTCTGTTCTGTTCTGACTGCAAGTGATAGAGAGGCCAGTCTGTGTCAGATACTGTACAGTGAGCTGAGCAGCACCTAACAACAAGTAAGATATACAATTATTTTCATTAACTGCAACTGGAATTTCTTAGCTACTACTTAATGGTGGCCACCCTGTTGGAAAGCAAGGACATTTATAGCAGCAACAGTACAGAAACCTAACACAGAGTTGAGAGTCAAACTCTGTTATCTTTATTCACTTGTGTTGTCTCATTAAACCTTTTCTGTCATTGAAACTTAAGGTAAGAGTTGACCAGAAGGAAACCTGTATGTATTCTGCTTTAGCACTGTTTGCTATTGAAAAGAGAACTTGCATATTCAATACTAAAATGTTTCTTATTCACATGATGATCTCCCTTCTGCTATTAAGCCAGTATTGTGGCAGGTTGGGAATTGCTGTAGTCTGTTACCCTTGAACCAGAGATTTTCAAAGTAAAATGAACATTGCCAGCAATCAAGATAGAAGTGCAGATATTTAATTTATTTTTTAAATATTCTAATAATTTCACAGTTTACACTTGGCAATTAGTATACCACAGATAGTCTCTTGAAGATAAGAGACTTTGATGGTGGAAAAGTGATAATCTCCAGTTTAAAGGAAAGTTAAACCAAGAGAACCACTACTTTGTAATCATATATATATATATATATGACCAAGTTCTGCCCTCACACTAGTGTCGATCAAGTGTAACTCCACTCAGTTAAAGAATGAAGGTTATTTAAAGTCAATGGAGCTGCATGCAATTTACACTAGTGTAAATCAAAGAAGAGCTTGGCCCATTAGTTTCAAACACAGAAGTTAGAAGTTGAGTACAAGTCTGAAGATAAGTGTGATGCACAGTGGTCTGTGTATCTAACAGTGCTTTTTGAAAATTGGAAAGATCCTTCACTTACAGTTAAGCTTGTTTCTATGGGCAGATCACAACTTCTCTGATCTGCACATAAAGAGGTCCTCCATGTGTGGATCTACACACTTTTGCATGGAAGAGAAACTCAGGTACTTTCAAGGTGCCATGTTCTTCCCACCACTGCATCCTGCAGACGTCTCTCTGCACTATTCTGTATCCACATGAAGGGAGCAGGCAGACTCAGGGCGGGCTGTGGGAACGCCTACTGTTTTCCCCTCTTTCCCCATCAAATGTTGTGTATATGCTCAGCAGGGGCGGCTCTATGTATCGTGCTGCCCCAAGCACGGCAGTCAGGCAGCTGTTGGCGGCATTTCTGCGGGAGGTCGCCGGTCCTGCGGATTCGGCGGCGTTCCTGCGGGTGCTCCGCCGGTCCCGTGCTATTGGTGTTTCTGCCGCCAAATTGCCGCCGAATCCGCGGGACCGGTGGACCTCCCGCAGAAACGCTGCTGAAGGCTGCTGAAGGCTGCCTGATGGCCACCCCCCTGCGGCTTGCCGCCCCAGACACGCGCTTGCTGCGCTGGTGCCTGGAGCCGGCCCTGATGCTCAGTACAGCTCATTAACCATCCTATAAGCAGGGCCGGCTCCAGGCACCAGCTTTCCAAGCTGATGCTTGGGGCGGCAGGCGAGAATGGGGCGGCAGTCTGAGTCCTGCGGCGGCAATTCAGTGGCAGGTCCGCTCTTCCCGCCGCCAAATTGCTGCCGCAGGACTCGGACTGCCGCCCCATTCTCGCCTGCCGCTCTTCCCTTGCCGCCGCAGGGCCCCGCAATGTCTGTGTGCGTCAGGGGCGGGGCCCCGCAACGTCTGGGTGCGTCGAGGGCAGGGCCGCGGTGACTGCTTGGGGCGGCAAAATGGTTAGAGCCGCTCCTGCCTACAAGACACCCAGGTGGAGCTGCCACAGGCTGGAGCTGATGTGAGGGGCGCAGGATTAACGTTAACAACTCTGGCCTCCCATGGCTCCCTGGAGGGAGGAGAGCTTAGCAAGGGCCCTGTAGCCTTTTCTACATGGAGGTAAACACCAGTTTCCCAACAACTTGCTGTGGGGTAATGTGCAGATTTCCATGGGAAGTGTTCCTTTTTTACATAGGTGAGAGAATCTGGCCCCTTTTGACTTCTAAGTCAAGGTTTATATTTGCATCAGAAACCTTTTACATTTGTATTTCTTTGTATTATGGAGCAAAGTAAAAATGTGAAGTTGATGGTACTATTAACTTATCACAGACACTGTTACTGTCCAAGATGGATGAGTTAATATTTAGTACAGTCGGCTTAGTCACTGAAAATAATTGGAGGTGCGGGGGAAGGGACATCAGGATGGCTCAGGGATTTATCATGAGAAAGTAAACCTTTCACCTGTAGGCAACTGGTTTGAATCTGCGCCAAGTCAGTAGTGAAGACAACTTAATGTCTGCTGGAGGAGATATGAAAGAAGTTTTTGGCCTCAGTCGAGTTCTGATGTTCACATTATAATCACTAGTACAGTTAGCACAGGTTGAAATCCATGTTGGCACTCAGCAGAGAAAACAAGGACTGCATGAAAAGGGAGACGAAGTTCTTGTCTATGTTCATGGCAAGCTGGGGCATGAATCTACCCTGCACTAGCCTGCCATAAACCAGCTGTCCATGTGAATCCTGCTGACATGCATTAAGAGTTCATTAATGAACTTTGATCTAGTCCTATTTGAAAGGGCACTAGATCAAAGCACATTAACAAATGGTTAACCGGCATCAGTAGGGGCCCTATGAACAGCTGGTCCATACCAGGCTAGTACAAGGTAGCTTCACACCCCAGCTTGGCCTAGTGTTTAGAGCAGAGGACTAGGTGACAGACTCCTGGGTTTTAGTCCCACCTATGCTATTTTCTTGTTATGTGACCTTGTGAATGTTGAAGGTTACTTTATACAAATGGTTAAACTACAGCATGATGATTGCAATACCTTCCTCACAAGGGTATGCTGAGGTCTAAGTAGTAATCAAAAAGGGCTTTGAGGTCCTTGAGTGAAAAATACTGTATAGTTTCTAAATAAGAAAAATCTTATTCTTAGAGCAAACATCCCAGATTACTTCACCTAGGTGTAGCCAAAAAGCAAACAAATGAACAGAGGACATGTTCATTCCTTAAGTATCTTGTCAGGTAAAAGCTACACAGCTCCTAAGGAGCACAGCAGAGGGATTTTGTACTGCAGACCTCATGTGGTGTAGGAGTGGGACATTCTAGGATTATCAAGCCATACATGATCACGTTATGGGGGTGGGGGGTGGTGGTTTCCTTTCAACCCCCTCCTCAGCTCAAACTATATATATTTTTGAAAACCTATATTAAGAGAACTTTAAGATCCCATGGTGAAGCAGTCAAGTCAGAAAGTGACCAAGACTGTATGCACAAATTTAACTGACCCCTGGCATATCTTCATTATACTTCAGTATTTCACTTTATATGATCACATATTGTTTCTCATCTAATTTATCATCAGCTTTTTTCTATTTACTTTTGAATCTGAGTTGTAAAATTGATCAGCCGTAGCAAGACCCTTGTTGGACTTAATGAAATCTCCAGCTGTTCTCTCTTTTCGGGGTATTAGAAACTCTGCTTGGGATAGGGTTTTCCACAACCTTAGACACAACCAAGCTGTGCAGTACTCCACATATGTCAGACAAACCCTTATAGTCATTTGAGAAGTATGGAATAATCAGTTGCATGTGGTGTAAAATGGTGCAAGTATAACTACAAAGAGTAATAGTGAACATTTGTTGGCATGTAGCATGGCATTTTAGGCCCTAGATTGCCACTAAATTAGCTTAGTTAACTGCCTCTTTCAGACTCTATCCAATAAATGCTGAGCTGCTGCTTGAGAAGAAATTGCAAAGTACACAGCTAGTTCCCATTTATTTCTATGGGAGCTAGGCACCTAAATGCCTTTGAGGATCTGAGGCTAAGTTATTAAAATACATGCCTTAGAGAAAAGATTTAAAAGTGTGTCAGTAAAGATACTGAATCATTTTAACTCTGAAAATAAGTACACAAAAATGAAAGTGTATCAGGGGAAAAGATATGGATGTAAATATAAGTTCTTTGTAAAACATTTTTGTGAAAAAATGTGATCCAGTAGTTGAAGGCTGTATCATAATGTATATAAATATGAAACAGAGTTAAGGTATCTAAGGCACTCTATATATATTGCCATTTCCTGATCTGGGTATTTAACTATCCATCCTTACTTTTCTCATGTTATTGTATTCCCTAAATTTAGTGTAGGAAATACTGTGGTAATGTTAATGACTAAGGCAATTGAAAAATTAAGGGCTGCTGCTACAGTTTACTTTTAAAAATATTTAGCTAAGTATTGTCATGTTTCAGAGCTCATTAGCAGGGTCTACTTAAATCGCGGCGAAATAACACTTTTTGCAGGTTGGTCATGGCATAAATAGCAAATGTCATGGATGTGTTACACATCTGCAACATTTGCTATTTATTCCGTGCCAACCCATGAAATATGTGTGATTTCTCCGCAGTGTTTCTCAAACTGGGGGGCCCTGACCCAAAAGGGGGGTCGCAAGCCTATTAGTGGGTTGTGCTATTGCCACCCTTACTTTTTTGCTGCTGCTGGCGGCGGCACTGTCTGAAGCAAGGCGACAAGTGAGCTGTGCCTGCTGGCTGGGCACCCAGATCAGAAGGCGGCGCTGCCATCAGCAGCAGGGGAGAAGTAAGGGTGGCGTGGTATTGGCACCCTTACTTTTGTGCTACTGCTCGCTGTGGTGCTGCCTTCAGAACCGGGTGCCCAGCCAGCAGCTGCCGCTCTGCCTTCAGATTTCACAGAGGAGACCATATTTCATGGTGGAGACCGGATTTCATGGTCCGTGACACAATTTTCATGGCCCCAAATTTGTTACACCCCTAAACATTAGCAGTAAATAGTTCTTACATGGAAAATTATAGAAAGCTTGAACATGTGGACTTTCTGTAGACTACCTCTAATGTAACAACTCTCATTTAGTGATACTAAAAGCAATGGATTTCAACATTTTTTTTCATTTGCAGACCCCTAAACATTTTCAAATGGAAGTGCAGACCCCTTTAGAAATCTTAGACATAGTTTGTAGATCCCCAGAGGTCCACGGACCACAAGTTGAAAACCACTGCTAAAAGCATTCAGCAAGTAAATTAGCATAGTGTTTCTCTTACTGTTATCAGTAAATGGAACTTGCAGCCCATTATTTGTAATTCTTTATCTCTAGGGCGCCCTCTAATTCCCTTTTGGATCCTTGGAACAAGTATCTCTAGAGTGCAGACAGATATTTCCCCTTAACAAGAGTCCCCAAATGATGTGAGTGCAATATGCACAACATAAATAACACCTAAAGTTCAAAGCAATAAGGAGCATATGAGTGCATGTGTGAGTCTCATGACTTCAAAATCAAAATTCAGATTTGAATGTGGCAATAGTCTCACTAAAGGTATTACATAGACAGAGTTTAATTCAGTAATTGCTGGTACTGGTAAGAAACACTATTTAGAATTTTTACACAGAAGTTGGGCTGCTAAGTGTTCTGAATTAGAAATGTGCTAGTTATATTCAGCAAACACACCAGTTGCAGACCTGTCTGTTGATAGGTTTTTCCCCCTGGTATAGCAGACTTTAGGTGCTCGGGGGTTGAGCAAAGTGTAAGCGTACTGTTCTATTTCTGGTATCTGAGAACAATACAAGAAAGAAGTGAAATCTATTATGGAAAGTTATAAAAGATTAGGAAAAAAGCTAAATAAAGTTTCATTTATTTCTTAAAGGAGATGTTCCTTTAACTGTTTAAGGTGGCGTGTTTGATTGGATGATTGTCATGGATTGGGAGGAGGTTGCTACTGGATGCATATGCTTTAACACAAAATACACTTCTCTTTGTGATTCTCTCCAGTCTTAAGGTTGTATTCTTCTTTAAATCTATGGGGACACATAACTTGTTTTGTTAGCGTTATTGATGATTGTGGTGGAATTTTTTTGTATGCCATTTACTGCACATTTTAAAAAACATGATTTTTAGTTTCATGGGAAAGAAAGTAGATACCATTAAAAACATTAACTGCACCACAGTATTTGAGTTTTTGAGTGGCATTTCATTCCCTGTTGTGAAAAAAAGACGTACAGAAGAAAACATTTTTGAAAGTCATTGGCCATTTGGTCTCCCCTAGAACTTTACACACTAATCTGCTATTGCTGCAAGTTTAAAGGATTTAGGGCCCAATGCTGTGACTTGTGCAGTGCCCACCTTGGAAATGGAGGGTATGCCACATCTTCTAGGAGTGAGCTTTAAAGGCTTGATTCTGTGAGATGCTTAACACATTGCAGGACTGAGCCCCTAAAGGTGCAATTCACAAAGCAATATAGGTGCCTAAACTCCAAAGGTAGGTGCCTAAGTTCTTGTGGATGGCACCATTGTGATCCATGAAATACCTGCTTGGCTGCCGCCTAAACTCATTTGTCACCTAACTTTCCTCTGTAAAAATTCTCTGGGTGCAAGTTTTAGATCCTGAGGCATGCACACTGCTGCCTCCCTCCAGGCATTCAGATGCCCATCTCCCACCTAAAATCTAGAGCAGCGATCCCCAAACTTTTTGCCACGCCTCCCTGGAGGCTTCCCTTGGGGTGTGCCCCACAGTTTGGGGACCTCTGATCTAGAGCAATTCACAAACCAGGGGAAGATAGATGCTCACCCGCCTCTATTGCATGCTGGGCCTGATGCAGTAGGCGGCCTCTGAGCATGCTTACTAAATAGGGTCCTATTCAAAATCCATCCAGAAAAGGAGGTGGTGCTGCCACCCAGTGTTTAGAGCACTCACCTAGGATGTAGAAGACCTAGGGTCATTCCCCTGCCCCTCCCCACCCCATCCCATCCCATCAGAGAGGGGTTGAACAGCAGTCTCCCACCACTCCCACTGAGCTATGGGATATTCTCAGGTGGGAGGCTCCCTCAGTCTCTTGTGTTGAAGCAGTCGATAAATAATGAAAGACTGAATGGAGGCGACTGGACCCTGGTCCGCTAATCATTAGACTACAGAGTCTTTCTCACCCCTGGCCATTTTGTGGGAAGCAACACAGGTGCTAAACTCATTCCTGCAAGAAATCCCCTAGACACCTAAACTGCTTGATTTCAGGCCACTGGTTCCTGATTAGGGATCACTAGCAGCAATAGGTGCTTCCATGCAGCCCAGACTTCAACACCAACTCTGCAAGAAGGGAGGGCATCACACCCCTCTGGTAGGCATCTCCCATTGGCTAGCTTAGATTGGCTCCCCTCCCCCCCGCCAGCCTGTTACCTTTTGTGGATCACATTCTTAAGTGCCTATTTCTCCCCCATTCCCTGTATAGGGAGCATGGGTGCCTAGCTCTGCTTTGTGGATCATAATGTCGTTCCTATGATTTTTTTAGGCTCCTAAAAGTTAGGCACCATGATGCTCAGTGTTGCAATGGCTAAGTCCCTTCACGAATCCTACCCTTGGAGACTAGAAGTGAAGGGTATCTTAAGACAAACAAATGGTGAAGGTTGTGGTATTTGCTGAAGGAGTCACTTAGCAGAATAAAGCTGTGTGGAGCAGGCTTGCTCTTTCTTTCAGTTTACAGAGCAGCTCTCCACACCTGAGCACAATGATAAAGATTTTAAAATCCTGACAACTGATCATTGAAGTCAGGTTTGCCACACAAATAAACACACAAGTGAAAGCTGTATGGACATTTAGAGGAATTACCAGGCCTGCAATAGAAGGTGTTGGTGTGCTGTACGTAGTGTAGAAAGAGGATGGTGTTTTGATTGCTGTGGAAAAGAGATAAAGAGGAAAACACATCCAAGTGCACATATGCCATCTAACAAGATACACTGGGAATAAAAGAAAACAACATGCAAAAAGGCACAAAAGTTAGTGGAGGATACCAAATGTTAGGTACTCAAAAGAATTACTAACATGGCTACACTTGCAGATGTAGAGCGCTGGGAATTAAACCAGCCTTGGGAGACCACAGCAGGGAGAATGCTGCCGTGTGTTTACACTGTCAGCTGCAGACCCATTGGCATGGCCATATTAGCAACTCTTGCAATGCCACAAAGAGCAGCGCATTGTAGTAGCTATCCCAGCGTGCAGGTGGCTGCAATGTGCTTTTCAAAAAAGCGGGTGGGGGTGGAGTGTGACAGGGAGTGTGTTGTGTGTATGTGGGGGGAGAGAGAGTGGGGTTTAGGGGGGCTGAGAGCGTGTTCAGCATGCTGTCTTATAAGTTCAGACAGCAGCAAACCCCCTCCCCTCTCTCACACACACTCACAGCAAGCAACATTCCACACTAATGGCTTGCTTTGTCCCGGAGCAGATAAGCATGCCGGCTGTCAGAAACGGAACTTTGAAAGGGCATATCCGCATTCCTACAGCCGAGTTCAAAACAATGAGAAGAGTGGCTACTTGACTTCAGGGGATTATGGGACGTTTCCGGAGGCTGATCATTGGGCAGTAATGCAACACTCCGTCCACACTGACGCCCAGGTGTTTCAGCTGAGACATAGCAAGCGTTATGCTTCTCTTGGACCTATTGGATACCCGGGAGGTGGGCGGGCACAAGCTTGCCCACTTCTAAAGGTCCCACCCCCAGCCTAGTGGGAGGGACCACTGGTCCCAGGGACCAAGTAATTACGGGGGACAACGAATGAAAACCAGGGATGGGAGTGAGGGTCAAAGGTTCATAACAAGGAGACCGGATGGGGAGACCGAGCAGAGAACCCCGGGCAGCGCCCACTGCTCCTCAAAGCTGTTGAGGGAGCCAGCGGACGCTGCCCATTGGAACTCTGCCCGGACCCGTGATACTAGGGAGGATCGGTATGCTTCTCTTGGAGCTGTATTACCAGGAGCGCTCCAGCTGCAGAATCCAGGCGCTCTAAGTGCCTTGCCAGCGTGGATGGGTCATGAGTTAGGGCGCCCGGGGCTGCTTTAATGCGCTCTAACTTGCAAGTGTAGCCAAGCCCTAAGGTAACAGAATTGAGTTAGAGAGTTTTAACCACAGGGAAAACAAGGTGTAGAAAAACAGATTCTCTAAGAAGTTAAGTGGATCCCCATTAAGTATTGCTATCAAACCCAGAGAATGTGTAAACATAGTCTATCAGTCCTGGATTGGTATAAACAGAGTGGGGGGCGGGGGAAAGGTCATAGTCTATATTAAAAGCTTAAGACCCTTCAAAAGGGAATTATATTAACTTGTAAAGTACTTTGAAGCTGTGAAGAGCTAAATATTAATACGGAGTGTAAAAGCTTGAAAAATAACTCGTGTGTGTGCCAGTTTCATAAAGAGTGTCTGAAATGGCAAGACATTTTATGTTTTTCTACTTGCAACTCAAAGTTATTGTGAAGGACCATTGGTCTCCTTCATCAAAACTCGTCTATGACCAGTTATACAGATATAGTTTGAAGTTGCCACAATAAGAATGCTTTTTAGTATTTATAAACTTTTTAATATAAGGTGCATTACAAGTGTTAGTTATTCCTCACATCATACCTATGAAATAAGCCGTCCCCCCCGCATTTTACAGATGGGGAAATGAGTCAGCAATTAATTTACTTGACCAGACACAAATAGATTGGATAGATCCATTCCTGAGTAGTATTCCTGACGGTGTTCATCTAGACAGGCACTATTCAAAATTAGCCTTGGCATGCATTTAGCTCATCTTCTCAACGCAGCAATGGATAAAAGTTTATTTGCAGAATGTCAAATAGTGCTATGTACTTGAGCAAATTTGAAATAGTACTGGAAATACATTTGAAACTGTTGAAATGTTTGACTTGGTTTCAGTAAGCTAGACTAAACCACATGGCAACAGAAGCGTAGGAGTTTATATCTACTGGATGCATATTTATAAGAGTTAGTGGGCTGTCATCTCTTTGCTAGGTGGTTGTTTATTACCCTGCTAAAGATAATTATGCATGTGTTAACCTAAGCAGTTTGCCCTTGAAATGTTAGTACAATGTTTAATGGAACAGTATAATTGTAATTAAATAGCTCAAAATACAATTTGAAAAGTGAGCCATTCAGTCTCAGTGAAAAATTGCTTAATCTTTTAAATAACTCATTGGCTCTAAAACTTAACTATTCTGACAACCAAGATGTAAAGGACAGGTTAATATAGGTCTAGGTTTTCAGAGTGAAACCCAAGACACATGTTGCTGGGGCAGCACAGAGGACAGTTTTGGTGTGATTAAGGCCGTGTGCATAAGAGGGTTTTACCCACTCCTCCCCCACTAGCCAGCCCTCTTTTCATAGAAAAAGTGTGTCACAAGGTGACACTAGCCCTTTAAGAAGGAAGGAGCAGGGGTAGTGCTCCTATGTCTTATCTGCTGCCTCCTAATTAGGCTTAAAAGAGGGCACCTGGGACAGGGAGGCAAGATTTGCTGAGTCAGAGCAGCCTGAGTTTGTCAGGAGATGGCAGCTACTAGATCTGTCAGACTGTATGTGGTTCCTGAGGGAAGCTGAAGTCAGGAGAGCAGGAAGAGAGGTTTGCTGGCTGGCATGTCCAACCCAGAGAACCAGGGCTGAAGGTCAGGGAGCAGCAGAGGGACATACCTGCTGGCCCTAAGCTAGAGAGGGGGAGCTAAGGGTAGGGGAGGAGCTGACATTTTCAGGGCTGGAGACCTGGACCCACGGAAACAGTGAGAGGGACTGGGGGAGTTAGGGGTGCTCTCAGCAGAGGCTGGGGGCAGTTCCTGCTGAGAAGAGCAGGGCTGCACTCCAGCTGGAAGGGCTGAGGTGGCTGTCCAGGGCCAGAAAAGGACTGATAGAGACTGGGCACGGTCATAGGTGCTTGTATGTGGGGTGTTGAGAGATGAGATGTCTTGGGATTTTTATGACTACTTCCAGTGGGTTGATGCATGGACTATGTGTTGGGACATATATTTTGGCCTGTTTGCACAATGTTGTTAATAAACCAGTCCTAAGGAGGGGTGTGATTGAGAAAGAGGAGCTTGAAGTGAAGTTGTTGGACTACAGGAGGGGAAACTGAGGCATGGTGGTGTTACCCTACACAGAAGGGGGTGCTCAGAAGTGGCTTCCCTATTACAGTAATACACTTCCATTAGGGGCAGAGGGGAAATCCCCTATAAGAATATCTACATTCCACTCTCCTTGGTTTACTTCTTTATGCTGCTTTTTGTCTCCCCCTTCTAATTTTCTCTACCACTCTTCATATTTTCCCTTCCTCTGGCCACTCTCACCACACTCTTTATCTTCCCTGTCACTGGAGACTTCTGCTTCCTTTTCACCCATTCTCCCCATTGTCATCAATTACTTCTCTCTGGTGCTTGGGAGGTGAAGAAGAGTGGAGTTGCTAGCCCAGACTGGATCAGTGGTTTCCTAAAGAAGATAGTAATGCATTTTAGCTAGCTGAAGGTATACGGCTTGCAGAACAGTCCTCTGCTTGAATCAAGCTGTAGATGTAGGAGAGGGACAGCTTGTGGACTAGGATTTAGTGAGGTGGGAGAATGTACTATTGCCCAAAATCCAACACTTAAAAAGCAGTCACAGTTTCTGGCTGCTCTATGCAACCATGAGGGCTAGGTGCTTTAGAAAAAAATGAAAGCAGAAATTCTCACTAGAGCTGTGTGGGAACCAGAATTTCCTTCCAGTGGAAAATTTCACAATTTGGAAAAACGTTCTAAATTGGAACAAAAAGTTGGATGTGTGAATTTTTCCACAGAATGGTGGGACCAGAAATGTCCCACTAGTCAGGCAGCTGAGGAGGCAGTCAGAAAACCAGCCAGGCTTCTGCCAGAAAGGTGTGTGTGGCTTTGGTCAAAAGTTTTTGTGAAAATACATTCCTCCAGAACACTTCATTTTTGACAAATCAGAACATTTTTCCATCAGAAAATGCTAGCAGAAAACTTCTGATCAGTTGTATTGAAGAGCTGGGGTTTTAAATAAAACCACTAAATATCATGAGAGTTGTAATAAAACCAAGAGAATTTGTGGTCCCTGAAGCATTCAGACAGCCTTCTGTTAATTTTACCTACTAGGTTAAGCCAGCAACTCCTTTAGCTGTCTAAAGTCTATAGGAACAAGAGTGTTTTTTGGATAAAAACTGCTGAAAGGTAAGAATGTTTTACGGGAACACATGGTTCCCAAATGTAAACCACATATTTTTAAATAATATTTTTTAAAAAGTGAGAACTTAATTCCATAGGAGTGACGATTACTTGCTTTATATAACATGTAAGGAGGATATGCCTAGGCCAAAGAGGCCCCTAAATTAGCCACTTAAAAAAAATCCCCTTTCTGCTGGGAGAACCCATTCACTCTCCAAATCAATGGCTGCATTGAATGCGATGGAAGTTGGGCAACTAGGCTGTCCGCCACCAAAACAAACCAATTCTTGGTTAGCTATAATTGCACATATGTAGTTGGACACATTACCCTTGGTGTCCTCTCTTTGCCTTGGTTACTGAAAAGCAGCTAAGATATTAGACTTCTATTCCCATGTACTGGAGTAATTTACTACATTTATGTCACTAGAGCAAAGGGAAGCAAAAAGCACAAAATCAAAAATAAATATGGATTATAGTTTCACATTGACGATAACTTTAGAAGACTAAAGCTCTATCTGCTAGACTGCCTTTTATGTAGACAAGTAGCCCACAGCAACTCAGTTCTTTCTTGGGGACTGAAAATTACCATGTGTGACTTCTTTGAATCAATCACACTTGGAGTGCCTAAACACAATATAAATTAATTTATTGGCAAGACATTGAGAACAGATTTAGTTCATTAGTCTGATTATTTATGCTAGTATTGTAATGTACTATGGTGGTAGCTCTTAACCTGGAAATCATGAGGGGGGGTGATTTTCTTTGGTGTTTTCATTAAATTTTTTTTATAATAACTTTTCCTAGCATGCCTTTTTAGGGCTGACCCATTAAATCTGGCAAACCTAAACAGCTGCAGCCCTAAACTGCCCATTTTGGATCTATCTGTTGTGGATTGTCTTTGTTTTCTGATTTGTAAATATGTTTACATTTTTCCTTGTTTCTGAAGAGATAGTGCTAGCACTTTCACTACCGTAGATGAAGAGACAGTCGTTACTACAAATAGCATGTTGTTCATATAAAACTTGAAGGAATAACTCATTTTTCTTTTAAGAGCTTCTACCTTCATTATGTTTCTTTATTAGAAAATGTGTCATTTTTGTAAAATGAGGATGAAACACATTGAATATGATTTTGTTCTCTATGTTGTTTAGCATTATACCAGCTGGTAACAGTGAATCTAGCTTCCAATAGGGTTTACTCACAGCCATTTGACATGATTGTCCTTGCTAGTGGTGTTTAATACTGTTAGCTAACATATAACAACTCAAGGCTGTGTTCTGACGTGAGGTAACATTCTAGTGGAGACCAGTCTAGGAGGAGATACTAGTCTTTATTTTTAACTTTAGTTGATTGGTCACCCCCTGCACTACTCAGTTAACTAGCTGGCAAGTGGAAAAGAAAAAAATAACTTGCTTGACTTTCAAGTTTTCCCTAAATCAGAAAGCTGCAGTGTATGGGGAAAAAACAGAAGAAAAAAAGAGAGCTTTCATCTGTTGCCCATATTAAACTCACTTGTGCACACAGAAGTACTTAGTGCAGAGAAATAACTAAATGTAAAGGGACAAGGTGGGTAAGGTCCTAATCTGAAGAAGAGCTCTGTGTAAGCTCTAAAGCTTGTCTCTTTCCACAACAGATATTGGTCAAAACAAACATACATTACCTCACCCATGTTGTGTTTCTCATATCTTGGGACAAAGGTAGCTACAACAGTACAACAGCAGTAAACATTAAAGGGTCACATAATCAGGGTCTGAAAGAGGAGGAGGAATGCTTCCACCTGCAGCATCTTTCCTGTCTGTGATTCCATAATGAAACACACATTAAAGGCCAAGCAATGTAGTTCTTTATGTAGCTACTGGAGAGACATCTGCCCCAGGTAAATTGAAAGAGCAGAAAAATATTTGTCAGGGGAGGGACAAACTATTTATTTTCCATATCTGTTTCCATATCAGGGAAGAGCTGCTGATGCAGCTTTCAGGAAAGTGAAGGTTATAATGGAGAAGGAGGAACTTGAAAGTTAAGGAATGGGAGAGCAAATAATGGTCTCAGTCTTGGGAGGTCAGTGGTGTAGAAGATCAGAGGGAAAATGTCTTCTAAAGCAAAGATTCAAGAGCTTCAGGCAGGGTACTGAAAGGAGGCGTGTAGCATCACAGTGCCCTGTAATACCATGCTGATGCTCTGTCTGAAATAGAAGGATTCTATCTGCTGAATCTCTAAGAGTTTCTGCAGCTTCTGAAAATTCAGGACAAATATTGATTTCACCTGATTAGCATCTCAGCTCTGATGGGATCACACACACAATGTTGTGGCTTAACCATTTTTTCAGTAAAGAAGAGTATATGTGGCAAGGATCAAGAGAAACAGACCACTGCTGAAGAGATGGAAAGTACCACAGAGCATGTGTTAAGGGCCAAGAGGATGCATGCTCTTATCCCCCATTTTAAACTTTTTATAATTTTTGGTTTAACTCCTATTCATCCACTTACCCGGCAGTAGCGTAAGTCAGAAATCCAATCAGAAACAGAATATGCCCATGGAGGCCGTGAATGTGGCAGTACTTGTTTGATAAACTAACACCTTTAGTGACAGATCTCTGGAGAAAATCTGGTCCTTAAACTAAGATAGGAGGTTGGACTTGGAGCATAGCCACAAATGGGTAGTGAATCATGCTAAAGTTTTAGGTGGGTGTGACATTCTGGGGTGCAGTGCAGACCAGTGCGGGGTTGCAACCCCTGCCCTGCAACTTGGGGTGCTTCACAATGCTTTCCCACTATAGCTCCCACCCTGGGCCACTCTCAAACATCATGCAGTCACACCCTGAGTGTTTGTGTAGAGTCACAGCCCTGTCCAATAATTCAGACCCCAGCACCCTGTTAGCAAACGCCAGCCATGGTCTGGCTCCCAGCAGCCTTGGTTACTACTTGCAGGGTGACCCCAATGCCCTCCAATACACTGTTAGTCCTGGACGTGGTTCAAGGTGAAATTCTTACCACAGGTTCTCAGTAACATTGCTGACCAACTTGCAGGGTTGCAAAGTCCCAAAGTCCAATGGCTGTTCCTTTTGTCATCTTGGGTGAGAAGGAGAGAGGTAAATAGGGAGAGAGAACTTGGGGTGTTTCCCCCATCACTTTTATAGTTCAGTCACCCTTTGAAATGCATTTTACTGAGGGTAACTCCTAGATAAAATTTGTTCCTGCTTGGAGTCAGGGAGTCTTATTGTGAAAGAAGTTTCATGCCGTCGTTTGCTAAGATGCAGATCTGTTTGTTCCTGCCCCCATTCCTTGCCAAAGAATTGCCACTTGGTAGGTAATTGCCCATCAGCTTTGATGACACCTAGCTAGAGGTACCATGCTGTCCTTTATTTTTGATGAACAGGTTTACCCAGTCTCCAGACTCGTCTGGTAAACACACCTAAGTCATGATTTCGACCTATGTTCACAACCTTACATATAATGTTACTACACACTTTCCACCATGTTGTTATTCACCAGTGATTTATTAGTTATCAAATGATACCTTACAAGGCACATTTTGTACAAAGATTATTACAGTAGTGTGCAGAATGTGAAAAAGGGTGCATTTTGTCAGTGTGGTACTATAAATTCAGCTATCCATATGTTCATAAGGCATTTTTGCTAACCTCAGGGCATTCATTCCCCATAGGGCCTGCTGAGTGCCCAAAACTTGTTTGCACCCCAGTTTTCAGAGAGTTCATTGGGTAGCATAAACCACAGAGATATCGCTGAATATGTAAGATGCAAATAAAACAATCTTTTTGGGTTTTGCAGTAATTAAACTGCTTCTTTAAAGTTGAACTTCTTGAAGGTGACCCAAAGCCTGTTAATGTTCCTTTGTTGCATGTCCTGTAACATGAACATGATCTGTTAATGTTATGCACATAGTAATATGACTGCAGATCTGTTTTCATTTAATAATAGAAAAAGCTTCATGGTTGCAGAGAAAAGCTTGAAAACACGAACCCGAAAGGCTAAAAAAAATCAGAAGGCAAATAACTTCAAATGTATTATTTTTAAACGTTCGTTATTTTAAAGCCCTGTTAACATGATTTTGGAGGCCTTGAACACTTGTTGTTAGCAGTACTTGATGTCTAGGGGTTTTAATTTTCAGAGGCGATGAGCACCTACAAAAGTAGCTGAAACTAATGGGTGCTGCAAGTGCTCAGCACCTTCTGAAAGTTGGGTTCAGGGGTGTCATGTTGTGCACCTAAAAAAGGAGGCACCCAAAATTAGTTACCACTCTAGGAAACATTGACCTTTTGTGTCCATATGTACACAGGGAAGCTGGTGGGGTGACTCATCAGGTACAAAACAGGGCAGCAGGAGATGTCTGTTTGACAGGCAAGAATCTCTATAGTGTAAACAAGCCAACAGAAGCTTAAAGAGTAACAAGCAAAAAATAATTACAGCATGGTGACCAATCTAGTCTTCAGAACTGCCTTTTCCCATGGCTGGTCTCCCCAGCAGCCCTTCTCCATAGGCCCTTTGCCTGAGTTCTGGTGCAAAGAAATGGGAAAATGACATTGGAGTTAATCTTTCATACTGGGGACAAAGTATTTCTCCTGCCCCTGTCATAACACATAATTAGTTGAATATTAGAATAATGTAATAAGCAACATATTTTATTCCTGAGTGAAATTTCATGCTGGAGAGAACCTTTTAATTGTGTAGCAGGAGTCCAAGAGAGATGCATCTTAAGGATACTTAAAGAAGTGTTTTGCATTGTCCGTAAATGACATTTTTCTTTCCTTTCTTTTTTTAACTTTGTTCATCTTTGATTTAATCAGTGAACTGAAGTCTAACCAGAGACCCCAGCTGCTTTCTTTAATCAGATCTCCAGGGCTGATTCCCTAAGAATCTAAAAGCTGGACTTGATTTGTGACAGGTTTGTCTAGCTAATGGCTCACACTGCAAAATAGTCTCATTTTGAATGAGTAATCACATGAGAAGTCATTCAGCAGAAGGCAAAATTAGGTCAAATGATGGGATTTCAGCTGTCTCTCACTGATAAATCAGGAAGCAAAATGATCTTTAGCAGTTGGGGTGATTTGCTGGTAATATGCCCTCTAATTCAGATCAAGAGGCTGATCTGCTGTGGTAACTTCATTGGCTATTGCATCACCTGAAAAAAGCACTACTTCTGAAGTGGTTACAATCTATTTTAGTTATCTGTCTTAATCCAGCAGTAGCTAAAGCAGGCCTGCACAACTCGTAAAGCGGCGAGGGCCATATTACTCCAAAGAAAACAGCTGAGGGCCGAAACCCCCTGGCTCCACGGAAACACCCCCTCCCCCCAGCGCCGCCCACCCCACGGAAACAACCCCTCCTTCCCCAGCGCTGGGGTGTGGAAGCCTGTAGAGGGGGAAAGAAACAGCGCGCATAGGGTGACCAGATCACAGCAGTAAAATAGGACCTGCCCCCTCCCTGCTCGGCCTCACCATCACACCCCTTCTTCACCCCCCCAGGGGTCACTATATTACTGCACACAACAGTCAATCAATGCAGTTGTAGATAAATCTCTGCATTATGCATTTTTGTATAACTTTTATATGACTTTGTATTGAACCTTGGTAATATGTTATAGCGGACCCCTAGGGTAGTATAATTAAGGTAAAAGAAAAATGTCTTTTTTCTAGAAGTAGAATAAGATCTTCCCCCACACTTTGTATTCAATTTGCCTGTTGAATGAATGAGGTGTGAATGAGGAAGGCTTGGAAGGCAGGCACCTCCAGACAGCTGCAACCCTTGGAGAGGGGATGGGAACCAGACCAAGGACAATCAAACTTGTCAAGTGGGCTGACTAGAGAAGAGCAGACATACTGACAGCCTCGGGGGTTAGAAGCAAGCACCTTCCTTTGGGAACACCCTCTTTGCAGCATTGGGACAACCCCCAACCCAGAGACAAGTAGCAAAAAGGACCGACGGACACAGTCCCAGATTTTGGGCCGCACAGTGAGCCTACCTAGTCTCTCCCCCCACCCCCCCGCCCACGTGGGCTGCATGTGGCCCCCGGGCCGCATGTTGTGCAGGCCTGAGCTAAAGAAACAGTATATTTGCAAGCTTACATGAAGCTGCCAAATGGTGTTTATTATTTTAGCCTTTTAATGCATTGTTACATTTTTAGAGTTTGTTTTATCAGTATGTATCAATGCAGTTGGTGTGATATATAAAGTATTATGATTGTTCAATAATATGGGAACTAGAATAAACTGCAGAGTTGTATGATATGATTGACTTTAGCTGAAGATACATGTTAGTACAGGCTGAAAAAGGGAAAAGGTTTCTTTTAGGCGCACAGTGAAGAATAATACCCTGTCTTGAAATTACAGGGTGGGATTTCAATTAGAGGAAATAATTGCTCAAGTTAGAATCTGGCCAGCTACTCTGAGGTTAACAAATAGTAATTCTGCCCCCTAGGAAGAGGGGGGAATTGAGCCTGGGTGTTCCACATCCCTGTTGGATAAGCAATACAGCAAAACACAAAATGCTGAATAAGTTGTTGGAATGTACTGGAGATGACTTTTTGTTTCAGAAGGTGGAACAGGTAACCAGGGGGGCAGCCATTTGTGACTTGATTCCAACTAACAGAGAGGAATTGGTTATGAATCTGAAGGTGAAAGGCAATTTGGGTGAAATTTCATGATTCTAAGGAAAGGAAGAAGTGAGAACAACAGAATCAGGACAATGGATTTCAAAAGAGCAGACTATAACAAACACATAGAACTGGTAGGTAAGGTCCCGGGGAAGAAAATCGACGGGAAAAAGGAATTCAGGAGACCTGGCAATGGATCAGAGACCATATTAAAGGTGCAACGGCAAACTATCTTGAGGTGAAGGAAAGATGGGAAGAACAATAAGGAGCTCTTTAATGACCTAAAAATCAAAAAGAATCCTACAAAAACATGGAAGCATAGGCAAATTGCTAAGTGAGTCCAAAAGAATAGCAGCAGCATATAGGAAAAAAATCAGAAAGGCTAAGGCACAAAATGAATTACACTTAAGGGTCATAAAAGGCAAGAAGACGTCCTTTAAATACATTAGGAGCAAGAGAAGGATTAAGGAAAGTGTAGGTTCTTTGTTTAGTGTGGAAGGAGAGCTAATAGTGAATGACATCAAGAAGGCTAAATTATTTAATGCCTATTTTGCGTCAGTCTTCCCTAAAAAGCTAAATTGTGACCAGATACTTAACACAATTAATATTAACAACAAAGGGGAAAGAACACAATCCACAATAGGGAAAGAATAGGTTAAAGAATATTTAGATAAATTAGATGTAGTCAAGTTGGCAGAGGCTGATGAAATTCATCCCAGGGTACTTAAGGAACTAGCTAAGCAAACTTGGAACTGTTAGTGATTATCTTTGAGAACTCATGGAAAATGGATGAGGTCCCAGTCAACCTGAGAAGGGCAAACATAGTATCTATCTTTAAAAAGGGGAACAAAGAGGATGTGGGAGTTATAGTCCAATCAGCCTAACTTCAATACCTGGAAAGATACTGGAAGAAATCATTAAACAATCAATTTGTAGGCACCTAGAGGATAATAGAAATAGTCAACATGGATTTGTCGAGAACAAATCATGCCAAACCAAACCATCTTTGACAGGGTTACTGGCCTAGTGCATGAAGAGGAAGCTGTAGATGGGATATTTATTTTTTTAATAAGGCCTTTGATGACATTTCCCACATGACATTCTCATAAGCAAACTAGTGAAATGTGGTCTAGTTCAGTGGCTCTCAAAGCCAGTCCGCTGCTTGTTCAGGGAAAGCCCTCTGGCGGGCCGGGCCGGTTTGTGTACCTGCCACGTCCGCAGGTTCAGCTGATCGTGATTCCCACTGGCCGCGGTTCGCCGCTCCAGGCCAATGGGGGCTGCGGGAAGCGGCATGGGCCGAGGGATGTGCTGGCCACCCTTCCTGCAGCCCCCATTGTCCTGGAGCGGTGAACCGCGACCAGTGGGAGCCGCAATCGGCCGAACCTGCGGACACGGCTGGTACACAAACCGGCCCGGCCCGCCAGGGGCTTTCCCTGAACAAGCGGCGGACCGGGTTTGAGAACCACTGGTCTAGTTGAAATTACTATGGTGAGTGGACAAGTGGTTGAAAGACCCTACACAAACAGTAGTTAGCAATGGTTCATTGTCAAATTGGGGAGCTATATCAAGTGGAGTCCAGTAAGGGTCTGTCCTGGGTCAGATACTAATCACTATATGCATTAATGATGTGGATAATGGAGTGGTATGTTTATCAAACTTGAAGATGACACTAAGTTGGGAGGAGTTGAAAGCACTTTGGAGGACAGGATTAGAATTCAAAACAACCTTGATAAATTGAAGAATGGATCTGAATTTAACAAGATGAAATTCAAAAAAGACAAGTGCAAAGTACTACCATTAGGAAGGAACAATCAAATGTACGACTACAAAATGGGGAATAACTGGCTAGGTGGGAGTACTGCTGAAAAGGATCTGGAGGTTATAGTGGATCACAAATTGAATGAGTCAAATGTGATGCAATTGCAAAAAATATATAATTCTGGAGTATATTAACTTGAGTGTCATATGTAAAGTGTAGACGGCAATTGTCCTGCTTTACTCAGCACTGGTGAGGGCCTAGCTGGAGTACTGTATCCAATTCTGGGTACCACACTTTAAGAAAGATGTCAGCGAATTGGAGAGAGTCTGGAGGAGAGCAACCAAAATGATTTAGAAAACAAGACGTATGAGGAAAGGTTAATAAAAATCTGGGCATGGGTTTTCTTGAGAAAAGAAGACTTGGTGGGAGGGGGAGGAACCCGATAAGTCCTCAAATATGTTGAGGGCTGTTAAAAAGAGGATGGTGATCAGTTGTTCTCCATGTCCACTGACATCAGGCCAAGTAGTTATTGGCTTAATCTGCAGCAAGGGAGATTTAAGTTAGATGTTAGGCAAAACTTTCTAACTATAAGGATAGTTAAGCACTGGATTAGGCTTCCAAGAGAGGTTGTGGAATCCTAGTCATTGGAGGTTTTTAAGAACAGGTTAAACACCTGTCAGGGATGGTATATTTGGTTCTGCCTCAGTGCAAGGTCCTCTCAAGGTCCCTCCCAGCCCTTCATTTCCATGATAATATCCTGGGTGAGTGCTCTAACCACTGAACTAAAAGTTATAAGGTGGGCACGGTGGCACCTCTGCCTCTTGCTAGATCTTGAATGGGACCCAATTTGGTAGGTGTGCTCAGAGGCTGTCCACTGGATCAGAGCCCACAGGTGAGATGAGTGTTCCTTTGTCTCTCTCTCCCTGGTTTATAGATTGCACTGGGACTGAGGTGGGAGATTAGAAATCTGGACACCTAGAGTAAAGCAGCAATGCATCTGCCTGAGGACAGAAACTTTAGGTACCATGGGAACTTTTACCTTGAAAATTTAGGTGCTGAGTGTGTTTAGGTATTTACAGGGTTAAGTAGCAGCCAGGTAGGAGTTTTGTGGATCACAGTGGAATCTAAAACTGGGACTTAGGCATATAAGTACCCTTGAGGATGGGGACCTCAGCCCCTGGCAGGATCATGCACTAAAGGATTGCTCTCAAGCAATTTTTTTGTTTGTTTTTACTCTCCAGAGTCTGTAAATATCCTCTTAAATGTGCTGTTTCCATGCAACTGGCTAAGTTTCTCAGCTTTTTTGTGATTGGTGGGGGCCACTCTTCTATGGAATAGAGACGGTTACAAGCGACTGGGAAAGCGGGGTCAAGCAAGTCCCAACCTGTGTCTCTTCTGTATGTTTCTGGCAATCTCTTCAGATTTGGCCTTCTGATATGAGCTGTCTTTGCTGTGCTGCTGGTTCCCAACTGCTCTCTTCCTCCTCAGTAGCTGTGTGAAGCTGTCAGCCCATAAGGAGTGAAGGGTGCAATGCAGGTTATTCTGGCTCTTAATAGTGGGGGCTGAGTCTCATTTTTGGTGGGTGTGGATGGAGACAGAGGCTAAGGGAGGGGATTTAAAATATATGGGATGTACTATGAAAATAAAAAATGATTGCTATCTTATACATATCAAAATCTGATGTAGTTGATACAGAATGTATATATTTACGATGATTGTATGCATCTTAATATACTAAAATTACATTAAAAATATAGCACTTTTAATAATAATTCCTTTTTTCTTATAACATAGTTTCAGTATGTTAACATAGCTAATATTTTTAGTTAAAGAAAATGTAAAAATTGCAAGTTTTTGGTTTACTATTCATGAAAGATCATAAAGGGAGACGAATGGAGTCTAAAATGGTGGAGACATTGATAGAAGCCAATGTGGCTATACTCATGAATAAAGTTATGCATAACTTTAAAGTGTGTTTGATTATCAGGTCCATGTTTCACTGAGTCTATAGCTATCAAATGAAACTGATACCTGCAGAGTGGCCCAGTGGATAAGGCCCTGGACAGGACTCAGGAGAGCTGGTTTCTGTTCTGCCTTAATACTGACCTGCAGTGAGAGATTGGGTAAATCATTTGTTAGATGCCTCTTTCCCCTCCTACCCTCTATCAGACTTGTTAATAGAAATGGCAAGTTCTCTGGGCCAGAGGCTGTCTTTTACCATATGCCCAGCACAGTGGGCCCCAATATCAGCTGGGGCTTCTGGGTGCTATGGTAATACAAATAATAATAAATCCCATATTTTTTAAAGATAAAATGGTGCAAATTAGATTAAAACACTGGCAATTTTATTTTTATATTCCTGTTGTGTTGGGGGAAGGGCTAAAGTTGTGTGTATACACCTTCAGTATGTCAGTGTTGAACACTAAGAATTTAAATGTGTTTAGTCCTTCAAACTTCTTTTTATTAGTTTGTCCTTTTTCATTCTGCAATCACTGATTTATTTTAGTTCTGTCCTTTGTTCCTTGTGAAGCATAAGCCCAAATGGCTCTGCTCTGTTCTCTTAAGTGTATATCACCATCATTAATTACAACTGCATAGCTTTAGGGGAAAAAAAATCTTTTTGTACCCTCTGCTGGCTGTCTCTTCAACAAGTGATCACAGTATAACTATTGTCACTTCTTGGCTAGTGTAGTGTAGGGCAGATTTTGCCACTCTTACTCAGATGGAATAGTATTGTACTACTTGACTAACACCATTTAAAACCAGTGGGTTTAGAGTAAGGTACTGCTTTTGTGAGCATGGGAGTTGCAGAATCTTGTTTGTAACTTTCTATAACTGGATTGAGCTAAAGCATCTATATCCTGGCCATGGCTGCTTTCCTTTATTTGGCAGTACTCGCTTCGTACATGGTGAAAAGGTACTGTTCATATTACTGAGCACTGCACGTATGTCTCTGCACAGATACTGAGGCCTTTGACTCCCCAAAATTCTCTTATCAGCTTTCAAGAAGCAGCCTGGAACTACTTGTCAGGGTCCCTTTTAAAATTAATGTAGCATTTTTAAATGGATCAGAATATATTTGGCATCTCTTCAACCAGGTTTCTGATCATGTTCTCAAACTGATTTCCACTAGATGCTAATGGCTCAAAAATGTTTGAGATCCCCATGCCAGGACACCTCTGGAGAACACCAGTTTTAGAGTGCAGAATAACTCATTGTTTTAAAAATGATTCTTGCGTTAGATGGTACAATAAAGTCTCCCTTTGCGTCTGTGTTATTCCTTTACATAATACTTTAAAGAAAGCAGAGAGAAATCCTCCTTTGTGTTAAATGTCTGGATAATGTTTTAGCATCTTGTTTTGTTGTTGTTGTTCATAAAACAGGTAAAGGGATAAATTGGCTGCATAGGGATGTGAACACAGTTTTTTAAATGAGTATTGTTATGAAAGTGAGAAATAAAGCATTGTACAGGAATAAATAGGTTAAATATTAAAAATGAACTACAGTATTCCATCTGATTCTCAGTGAGTTACAATGCATAAAACTGAAAATTATGGCAATTATAATGTGCTTGTACAGTATAGTACATTGTATAGTATGTAACATAGATGTATGTCTGGTTTTAAAGGGTCAGTGACTGAATCTGCTGTCATTAGGCCTAACCAATGGAATCAATTAATCTTAGTCACTTTCCAGTGGCGGTGGTTCCTTTTCCTGCTGCGGCCTTGCCTACGGTTGCGGCCCCCCTTATTCCTTTACCCAATGTTCCCTCCACCAGCCCTGGGGATGCTGCTTCCTCGGCCCTCAGGGCATACGCCCAGGTGGCTGCGACCCCTCCACTCGCCGCCTCACCGTCTGCTCCCACCGCCTCCCGGGATACCAATCCCGGTGGCCGGGGCCCCTTCCCCACCCTCACCAGGGAGCACAGGGTGCGTTGCCTCCTGGTGTCGGCCTCGCCCCACGTAGAAACCTACGTGCGGGCGTTGGCACGGGTGGTGGGGCCCACGGCTGTGGTGGCGGCCTCTAAGACGTTTGGGAAGGTGGTGTTCTTCCTGGCATCGGAGGCTGCCGCCCAGGAGGCAGTGGAGAGGGGCCTGGCGGTGGGGGGCGTTCATGTCCCACTGTAGCCTTTGGAGTACCTGGGCGTACGGGTGGTGTTCTCCTCTGTTCCTCCCTTCCTCCCTAATGCCGCCCTTTTGCCGCTCCTCTCCACCCTGGGGTGACCCCGGTCCGTCCTTAGCCCCCTTCCATTGGGCTGTAAGGACACCACCCTCCACCATGTTTTGTCGTTCCACCGGCAGGTGCAGATTCAAGTACCAGCGGCGGCGCGTGGCAGGGAGGCTCTGGAGGGGTCCTTTCTAGTGCCCCATCGAGGGGCCCAGTACCGGGTTTACTACTCGTCGAGGGAAGCCCGGTGCTTTCTCTGCCGGGCGGCGGGGCATGTCTGGAGGTACTGTCCCCTGGCCCGGCTTGGAGGGGCATCTGGGCCCCCCGACACCTGGAAGGGTGTCAGCCCTACCATCGCCGGTGGCCCCGATGGCGGCCCGGTCCCTGGGGCCGCCCCTCCTCTCGGGTCTCAGGGGAGGCTCCCCTGGCGTGCCCAGATGAGCGTGTGGGCTCCGCCGTTGTGGCACGTAGTGAACTGGGGCCCACGGAGGAGAGGGTGGCGGGGCCGGTAGCTGGACTCGAGTGGCACTTGCCTCAGGGGGAGTCTGTCCCTTTCCCTGTTGTCCTGCCCTCCTCCTCCCTTACCCTCCCGTCATCGCCCTCGCTCCCTGGCTCTGACCTGGCTGGCCAGTCCCCCTCAATGGGGGGGGCTGGGAGCTTGTGTGGGGGAGGCGTTGCAACTGGGGAGCACGGGCCCAGCACCCCCCCCGTCATTGAGGGAGAAGGGACCCCCCTGTAAGACCATGAAGGGGGGTGCTGGTGCCGAGTTTTCAGCTGCCTCCCCTGCTGTTGTTCCACGGTGGAGGATTGTACCACCTTTCTCATGGAGTCCCTCCCTGAGGGGGTGCTGGAAGGCACCCCCTCTGCCGTTTTGCCATCTGTGTCCCCTGTAGGCGCCAAGGCAGCTACTTCCCCGGCTGCTGTTGAGGGGGATCCTGTAGTGGCGGGTGGGGATTTTACCTACATATTCAATGAGATCGAGGCCCTGGGCTTAACCCTTACCACTGAGAGGGGGGAAATCCCCCTTTTAGAGGGCCTTGGTCAGGGCGTTTGTGATCTGTCCTCCCCCGGTTCCGTTTTGGCGCCTGTGATGCCCTGGGAGCTGACCATCTGCCCGGCCGCACTTGGCATTCTGGCGGGGGCCACCGTGCCCAATGTGGCAACTGTTCACACCGAGCAGCCGGGCTCTGAGCTCACGGGCGCCTATTCTTTAGTGGTGGGGCAGCAGCCCTCGTTCCCTCCCTCCAGTGCTGTAATCGTGGGTGCTTCATTTAGGGAGACACCTGAGCCTGACGTTGAGGGGGTTCCCAAGTCCCCTGCTGTCCCTTTGCCCACCGTGCCCTGTCATGGGCTGCCGTGTCTCAGTGGCCTAACCACTCGGGCCCCTGTTTCTGTCCGTGACCCCTGCCCTGACCTTGTTTCTATCCCTGTTCCTGACCTTGCCCCTTTTCCCCTTTCTCTTCCTGTTGCTGCTGCCCCCAGGCTGCCTCGTTTTCTTTTTATGAGGGCCACCGGGAGGCGGCTTTTGTTTTTCCTACTCCTGGCTCATCCGGGGCTGCAGTTCTGCCTCCACCATTGTCCCCAGTGCTGAGTGTTGAGTCGGGTGGCACGGTGCCGGTGGGATGGGCACCGCGGCGGGCATCTGATCCCTGCTTGCCCGTCTCGATAGGCCACAGGGCCGGTGTGGGGGCCCATTTGGGAGACGCTCCAGGGTCTGTGACCCCAGTCTCCACCGCACAGAGGGATGAGCGGCACTGTTTCTTGGAGGACACTCGTGGCTCCATGAATAGAGTGCGTCTCGCCCTTCAGCGCTGGGGCGATTTCCACCTTGTTCTCCTGCTTGTGAGGGCCGTTATGGGGAAGGGCAAAGGGACCAGGAAGCGGGACGCTGCGGCTTACCAGCGGACCTGCAGCTTCCGTGACGCCCTCATGGCTTTTGGGGTCGGTCACGGTCTGCTGCGGGGTCCAACGGGAACCGCTAGCGCCTCTGTTCGTGAGGATCATCCCCAGCCCTCATCAGGTCGCCGTCCATCTTTGCCACTTTGAACATCAGAGGCTGAAGGGTGGGTCTCTGCAGGTGCTAGGTGCTCTCCTTCCTTCGGGAGGGGGGGTATTCGGTTATTTTCCTGCAAGAGACCCACACGGACCCGGCCGCCGAAGCGAGCTGGCGGCTGGAGTGGGGGAACAGGGTCTACTTTAGCCACCTTTCGGCCCGTCAGGCCGGGGTGGTGACCCTGTTCTCCCCGCACCTACAGCCTGAGGTGCTGAGGCTTACCGAGGTTGTGCCGGGTCACCTGCTGCACCTCCGGATTCGGGTGGAAGGGCTGACGTTGAATCTCATCAATGTCTATGCCCCAGCTTCTGTCCTGGAGTGAGTGCGATTCTATCAGCAGGCATCAGCCTTCCTCGGTACACTGGATTCTCATGAGTGCCTGGTCCTGGGAGGAGATTTTAACTGCACCTTCAAGGAGCAGGACCGCACGGGGCTTGAGCCGAGCCCGGCCGCCACGGACGTCCTCAGGGAGATTGTAGCTCATCGCTCCCTGGTGAACGTCTGGTGCAACCATCACCTGGACAACACTTCTACGTTCACTTTTGTCTGGGTGGAGGAACAACGGTTGAACCACTCCCGGTTGGATCACATTTATTTTTCTCGGTCATCTTTCACAGGTCCACTCCTCCAGCGTTCGGCCAGCCCTGTTCTCGGACCACCATTTGGCGGCCATGACAGCCTCTCTTACCTCCGAGAGGCCAGGGCTGGCCTATTGACACTTCAATAACAGCCTGCTGGAGGAAGTGGGCTTTGTGGCATCCTTCCGTGAGTTTTGGTTGGCCTGGCAGGAACAGAGACGTGCCTTTCCCTCAGCGCAGCGGTAGTGGGACGTGGGGAAGGTGTGCGCCCGGCTCTTCTGCCATAACCACACCCGGGGCACCAGCCGGCGGAGGAATGTGGTGATAGAGCAGTTGGAGTGGGAGGTTTTGGAGCTGGAGAGGCGTCCGGCTGCCAGCCCCGAGGATCCACCCCTCTGTGGAGCGTACCGGGAGGAGCTCCAGGCCCTTGACGATCTTTGCGCCCGGGGTGCCTTTGTTCGATCCTGCATCTATCTCCTGCAGGAGATGGATTGCGGCTCCCGCTTTTCTATGCCCTGGAGAAGAGGAGGGGGGCGAAAAAGCATATCCTCTGCCTTTTGGCGGGGGATGGCGCCCCCCTCATGGATCTGGTGGAGATGCGCGAGAGGGCCAGGGGTTTCTATGCTGGCCTTTTCTCCCCGGATCCGACCAAAGCCACTGCCTGCGGAGTGCTTTGGGACGAACTCCCGACGGTCAGCATGCTCGACCGGGACCGGCTAGAGCTGCCTCTCACTCTGGCTGAGTTCTCGGAAGCCCTCTGCCTCATGCCCAGCAATAAATCCCCGGGCATGGACGGGCTGACCGTGGAGTTCTACCGCGTGTTCTGGGATGTCCTTGGCCCAGACCTTGTCACCATCTGGGCCGAGTCCTTGGAAAGCGGGGTACTCCCCCTGTCATGCAGGCGAGCCGTGCTCGCCTTGATGCCTAAGAAGGGGGACCTCCGCGATCTTCGGAATTGGCGTCCTGTCTCGTTCTTCAGCACGGACTGTAAGGTCGTGGTGAAGGCCATCTCGCTGCAGCTGGGGTCCGTGCTGGCGGACGTGGTCCATCCCGACCAGACCCACAGCGTCCCGGTCCGTACCATCTTCAATAATCTTTATCTGGTCTGGGATCTCTTGGAGCTTGGGTGTAGGTATGGTCTGTCATTCGCGCTCCTCTTGTTAGAGCAGGAGAAGGCGTTTGACCAAATGGACCACGGGTATCTCCTGGGCACTCTGCAGGCATTTGGCTTCGGGCCCCAGTTCGTGGGGTTTCTCCAGGTGCTGTATGCCTCCACAGAGTGTTTGGTCAGGCTCAACTGGACCCTGACCGCACCTGTCAGCTTCGGTTGGGGAGTGCGTCAAGGCTGCCCGCTGTTGGGTCAGCTGTACTCTCTGGCCATCGAGCCCTTCCTTTGTCTCCTTCGTAAGAGGTTGACTGGGTTGCTGCTCCGTGAGCCGGAGGTGTGGCTGGTCCTGGCAGCATACACCGATGATGTACTCCTCATGGTCCAGGACCTGGAAGACCTGGTGTGGGTGGAGGCTTGCCAAGCTGTCTATTCAGCATCCTCCTCTGCCCGGGTCAACCGGGTCAAGAGCTCTGGCCTGGTGGCTGGGTGACGGGTGAGCTCCCTCCCACCCGCGCTTCAGTCCATTTGGTCCGCTGCTCTATCTGGGCATTTATTTTTCTGCCATACATCCGTCTCCGCCGGAGAACTGGCACGATTTAGAGGGCAGGGTGACTGGGCAGTTGCGGGGCTGGACAGGACTGCTCCGGTGTCTCTCCCTATGCGGGAGAGCGCTGGTGCTAAACCAAATGGTCCTGTCCATGCTCTGGCACCGGCTCAACACCCTGTGCCCGCCCCCGGTGTTCCTGGCCAATCTGCAGAGGTTGATCCTGGAGTTGTTTTGGCTGGGACTGCACTGGGTCCCTGCAGGGGTTCTCCATCTTTCCCTGGAGGAGGGAGGCACACGCAAGTCCACATCTTCCGCCTCCAAGCCCTGCAGGGACTCATTTATGGTGCAGGTGGTTCAGCGTGGAGCATATTGGCGCACGCCTTCCTCTGCTGCTTGCAAGGGCTCTGATATGACCGGCAGCTCTTTTTTTCTACATCCAAGAGGTCTTCCGCGAGACCTCTCAGAGCTGCCGGGCTTCTACCAGGACTTCCTCCAGACCTGGCGGCAGGTTTCAGCAACCAGGTTCTTTGTGGCCACCGAGGGGGTAGATCTCCTTGCGGAGCCCCTGCTACACAATCCCCATATTCGTATGCAGGTGGTGGAGTCCCCTTTGGTATGCCGGAGGTTGGTCCTGGTGGGAGTCACCAGGATTAGAGACCTGCTGGACTACGACCTGGGGGCTTGGGTGGATTCACAGGCGTTCGGTCAACGCATGGGCCTCTCTGCCCTTACGACCCCCTGGTGCGTACTCCAGGAGGTGGAGGCAGCCCTGTCTCCCATGGCTCGGTTTTTCCTTGAGCGGGTGCGCCCCGCCCGCCTCTCACTCCCGGTCCTCCAGATCTTTCCATCAGCCCACTGCCCCGTGAGCCTTCCCGGCCTCCTCTTCCTTGTACCTCGAGCTGGCTGCACGTCATGCAGCCAGTTTGTTTCCAGATGGTGCCAAGGAACCATCTATACATGCTCGTGCTACACATGCTTCATTACCCCCACCCTCATGTCCCGCCCAGATACCAAGTGGCGGGACCTTTTACCAGCAGTGAAGGGTGGGGAACCCTGGTGGGCCGGTTTCTATTCCACCTTAGTCCCGCGGCCCGCTGGGGATATCAGCTGGTGGCTCCTGCATGGAGCTGTGAGCATGGGTGCGTACTTGGTGCAGTTTACCTCCATCCCTGAAGCCTGCCCCTTCTGTGGCGTGAGGGAGACCCTGGTGCACACGTACCTTCAGTGCGCCAGACTGCAGCCCCTCTTCCGGCTCCTCCAGAACCTCTTTTGAGGTTCTGGCTGCACTTTTCCCCACACTTATTTATTTATGCACACCCAATCCGAGGCCCCACAAAGTCGCGGGACCACCTCATCAGCCTCCTCCTAGCCATGGCCAAGGTGGACATTCGTAACACCAGGGAGAGGAGGTTGGCAGAGAGGGGGGCCCTGCAACTGTGGGGCTGTTTTTTGTTCTTTTATCCGTTCACATATCCGGGCAGAGTTCCTCTGTGCATCATCCTCTGGCTGTCTCGATGTCTTCAAGGAGTAGTGGGCACTGTCCAGGGTCCTCTGCTTGGTGTCCCCTTCTGGTTCTTTAGTTTTGGCCCTTTGACCCCCATGCCTATTCCTGTGTATGTATGCCTGACACTCGCCTCTTGAAGCAAGTACTCTTCTCTCAGTTAAGTCAGGGAAGAATGGCTCGCGGAGGGCAGCGGAAGCGTTTCAAAGACATGTCTCCCTTTTTAAAATGTACTTTCGGTATCAACCCAACCCTGATGTGCTCATGAGACAGAGAAGTGACAAAAGAGGAATGAAAGGGAACAATACTCCAGCCAACAACTATGTTTCCTCCAAGATTACACCTGTCACTTCTGTGGGGAAAACCTGCAGGGCAAGAATTGGGCTCCTCAGCCACTTAAAAACTCACCAATGACCTCCCGCGCTTGGCAGAAAAACTCATCCTCTTGGGAGATTTCAATGCGAGAGTCAGACAGGACTCCCAACTCTGGAGTGGCACAATAGGCAAAGAAGGGGTGGGAAATGTAAACCCCAATGGTATTTTCCTCCTCAGCAAATGTGTGGAGCATGACCTGTTCATCACACATACCATCTTCAGGCAAAGTAACAAATTTAAGACCACCTGGAATCATCCTTGGTCCAAACACTTGCACTTCCTTGACTATGTTCTAGTCAGAGCCTGAGACTATACCAACACACGTATAACACGAGCTAAGAGAGGTACTGATCACTGTTGGACAGACCATCAGTTAGTAAGATCAGTCATGTACTTACAGCTCACTCCACCACACTGCAAACACCCAAAGACTAAGCGGATGTGGTACAACGTCGAAGCACTTTAAGACCACGCCGGCTGTGAGATATTCCAGCAACATCTGTCTGAAAGAGTCTCTAACCTGCCTGACAACATCATTGACATTCAAGAGCACTGGGATCAACTTAAAGACACCATTCACAATGCATGTACTGAAACCATAGGATATTCCACTCAACTCCTGCAAGAAATAAAATTAAGATTCATTGTTGTATTTTCTTTTGAAATTCTTTCCCTTTGTCTTCAATCCCTTATTAAAAGTACAATGTAACCTCTTTAAGCCTCATTTGACTAATCCTCAAACCCAGAATTCTCACCAAAATCTGAAGCAGTCTCAAAGATTTGAGTGCTGGAAAAAAGGGGCTTCTATTAAAATGTTCTACCACAGTGAATTTACTATTATATTATATATAACCCCCAGATCCTTTATTGAGGTACTCCTTCCTAGGCAGTCATTTCCCATTTTGTATTTGTGTAGCTGATTTTTCCCTTCTGAAGTGTAGTACTTTGCATTTCATTGAATTTCATCGTATTTATTTCAGACCATTTCTGCCATTTGTCACGATCATTTTTGAATTCTAATCCTGTCTTCCCAAGTGCTTGTAACCCTGCCCAGCTTGGTATCATCTGTAAACTTTATAAGTGCGCACTCTACACCACGATCCAAATAATTTATGAAAATATTGACTAGAACCAGATCCCAAAACGATCCCAGCATGACTCCTTCCAGCTTGACTGTGTACCATTGATAATTACTCATTGAATAGGCATTTCCAACTAATTGTGCCCCAACTTACAGTAGGTTTACCTAGGCTATCTGTTTCCTCTAGTTTGCTTATAAGAAGGTCATGTGAGACAGCAACAAAAGCCTTACTAAAGTCAAGATAGATCATATCTGCTGCTCCCCCCTATCCACAAGGCTTGTTATCCTGTCAAAGCAGCATGTTAGAGTCATTTGACATGATTTGTTCTTGATAAATCCATGCTGACCATTACTTCTGACCTTACTGGCTTCTAGGTGCTTACAAATTGATTGTTTGTTTTGAGTATTTGCTCCATTATCTTTCTGGATACTGAAGTTAAGCTGACTGGTCTATAATTCCATGGGTTGTCCCTATTGCCTTTTTTATAGATAGGTACTTGTGACAGGTTCCCCCTACCTACCAATTCTCAGAGTTGGCTAAAGTTTGCCTTTCTTGAAGTCCATTGCCTTCATTTTGCTGTCTTTACTCCTACCATTCCTTTGAATCATGATCTTTTATCCTATTATGATCACTTTCATCCAAGCTGCCTTCCACCTTCAAATTCTCAAGCAGTACTTCCCTATTAGAATCAAATCTAGAACAGCTTCTCCCCTAGTCACTTTCCCCTCTTCTGTAATAAGTTTTCTCCAGAGCAGTCCAAGAACTTGTTCGATAATCTGTGCCCTGCTGTATTTTCCTAATAGATATCTGGGTAGCTGCAGTCCCCCATTGCCACCTGTACTTTGGATGATTAAGTTTTTAAAAAAACTCCTACACCTCTTCTTCTGGGTTAGGTGGTCTTTAGTAACCCCTATCATGACATCACCCATGTTTTATGGCTCTTTTAATTTACTGAGAGACATTCAATAGTTCTGCCTCCCACTTCTATCTCTCCCTCAGTGCAAGCGTGTATATCTTTTGATATACAAGGCAACATCATCTCCCTTTCCCCCCACCTTTCCTTCCTGAGCAAGCTGTACCCTTCTATGCCAGTATTCCAGTCATGTGAATCATTCCACTAAGTCTGTGATGCTAATTGTGATTATTCACCAATATTTCTAGTTCTTCCTGTTTATTCTCCATACTTCTTGCATTAGTATATAGACATCTAAGATTTCTATGGTTCAATGGACCTGCAGAGGAAGAGCAAAAATAACTCTTGTTAATTTCACTCTACTGCTGCCTGTCATTGCAAAAAATGAAAAGGTTACAAAAATGTGTTTTAGTGCGTATTCTTGATGCCCAGTGCACAAATTTAATTCATTTTAGTGGTAACAGTGTTGGTAATGCCAACAAATGTGAGGTGCTAAGGTCATTCAGCCATAACGGAATTGTCCTTTGACATTCCTTTGTTAGGCCTAATATGTTTTTTGACTTACTCAATGATGAGAGATTAGATATGAACCTGTTTTAATTTTTTTCAGACCTTAAGTAGGATTAATCTTTTAAAGAACATGCTAGTTTAACATGTACTGCCGTGGTTCAGGGATTTCTTAAAAAGGCAATGCAACTCAAGCTATCAAAATATCAGACCTGTGGAATAAAAACTGAAGTTAACAAATACCTTCCATTTTGAAATTGAATTTATTCTCATGTTGTGAAGAGGCTTCATGATATATGGGAGATCAGCCTTTTAGCTTAACTTTGAAAGCCTAACTATCAGGTGCTTAAGACATAAGGCTAACCTACCTTGAGAGCACTCCCATTTGGCAGCTGTCTCTTTAAGGATTACAGCCATTTGTTTTCAAGACTTACTGTGTGACTTTGGCTAGGTCCTCTACAGTCAAATCTTGACCTTGCTTATATGAAGCAGCGGAGGAGTGAAGTGGCACTGGTCAAGTGGAAACCTTGGGAAGATTATGGCTGCTGAACGTGACAGAAGGGCTCTGAAAACAGAATGCTGCTTGAAGAATGAGAAGCATGTTCTTATCCATTGCTGGCTGCCAACAGGTTGGATGACTGGCTGTCTCCCCCCGGAGCTGTGCAGTGCCTCTGGCAAGTACATTAGCAATGCCCCAGTGACACTGAGAGGTGTGCCACATCCATGCCTTTTTTTGTTCTGCTCAAGTGTGTACGGAGAAGTAGAGGGAGAGCAGAGGCTTCTTACACACTTTCCTTTTCTCTCTAGCCCTCATGCAAAATAAGGCAGGATTTCATCTTTATTATCCATCTGTTTTCTTCTGTAAAATGGGGATAATTCATACCTCCCTCACAAACGGTCGTGAGAGTTAATTTGTTTGCATACTGCTTTGAGATCATTGGATAAAGGCCCTGTAAATGCAGCATAGTATTAATTATTTGTTTTTATGTCCTAAGATTGCATTACTGCAGAAAACCCAGCCTAGCAAAAAGGAGAATCTCATCATAAACCAATCTAGGAAGTCACCATACATTAAAGAGACAGGCAGATGTTCAGATTCAGGACCACAGGGCTCAGACTCAGGCCATTTCACGACTATGATAGTTTAGTAAAACAAAACAAAAAAACCCCCAGGAAATTAAACTTTAATGCTCAAAGTGGAATAGAAGTTGGAATGGAAGAATTCTGGTAACTATTTTCCTCCACCGTCTGAAAGGTACCATTTATCCTATTGCCTGTGGTACTGGAAGAGTTTATCAAGGCTGACTGAGAACTGCAAAGTAAAAGTTGAAAACTTGAGCAAATAATATATACAACAATCTGGGTTGTGTCACTTTACCTCCTAAGATTTATAGAGCAGTCACTTTTGGGTCCAGAGATCCAGTCATTTTGTTAGTGATTTCTTACTTGGAGAGCTGGCAGGCTGAAAAACTGAACCTGCTGAAGGAGAACATGAGGCTTTAAGTGACAATTTTAAGACCATCTGTTTTATCTAAATTCTTGGAAGTTGTGAGGAAATATGAGCAATACTAGTCTTAAAATGTACCAACAAAGGCTCGAAGAAATGCATATTTCATATGGGAACACTGAAATCTGTTCTGGCATTAATATTCCAAAGGGATTTTCTGACGTCAATGGATCTTTTGGATCCAAGATTTTAAGAACTTCTTTTAATATAAACAAAGCTGCACAAATAAGTGGTTAAAGCTCCTCTTTATAAGAAGTGCTTTTAATACGCACAAAAATGTTTGTATCTTTCAAAATATATTGCATTAAATATTCTAAAAACCGAAGGAAGAAGAGTTGGACTGGGAGGTGTTTTGCTCCTGGTATTCCGCTTTAGTCAGCTCTTCATAGTGAAGTCTCTTCTAAATTCACAAGAAGGCTGCAAAGAGTCCCAAAGACAAGTAATACAAAGGCAATATTCTAGATCTTGTGGGTTCCCATGGGAAGCACTACCACATAGCCAATGACCATCACTGTGGGGGCTCAACCTATGAGGTTCATGGTATAAGGTCCCTCTATCATTTAAATGAGTTCTTCATTAAAATTAATTGAACAATTCCTACACTCTGCTTGAGATGTGTATGTTTTGATTCTCCGTTATTTTTTTAAAAAAAGCTGCGCATGGAATGTCAGCGGAATAATGCCGTCTCATGTGATCTGTATGTGCTAAAAGCAAACCTTCTGTCCCTCCGTACCATCTGCAACATCAGTGAATCTAGCCAATAAGACACTGATACCGACTGCTCCTGAGGTTTGCATACAATGAAAAACAGAACCAGAGCAAAATTCTACCACTTTGTTTTGGCAAAAGCTGTGGAGATTCTTTGTAGTACAGATAGCAGTGTTCTGATTAAGCAGAATATACCTTTTGCTCTGTATTTGACATTTTAATCAGAGAAACAACCTTTTTTGCTTCCTTCATCCCTGGTTATGTAATAAGCAGTGGATGTACATTTCTTTTTTCCACCTTAGAAGGTATTCTATCTGGGAGTTGTATAGTAAAAACTTTCCCCCACATATGTCTTTGACAGAAAATGCAGAAGTTAGAAGCAATTGCCATCTGAAGTGATACAATAACCACTTCAGCTAAAAATGCAATTAAGATTACTCATAGCATTTATTTTATGCATAGCAACCATGAAATGGTCACATCTTCATATGATTGAGAATACTACATATGTTTTTTCTTTCTTTATCCATACTTGAGGTATGTGGTCTCTGATGGGTGGACTGTGATGCTCGAGATGAGGGTTATGGTGAGCTGTTAGAAGCAATTGCCATCTGAAGTGAGCTGTTGGATGAAGGCAACAAAGGTTAACATTTCATCCAACAGCTTAACATTGCCCAGAAAAACAGATCTCATCGATGCAGCTGAAGAGGATGATGAGGATGAATCAAAGGTAGCAGGGCCTTGGACCATGTACTGACCGCCCCGGAAGCAGTTGCTGCATTTAAAAAGTGTTTACTCTGGATGGAGAGTTAGGAGACTATCTGTGCATCTTGCTCCTCCGAAAGTGATGCATGCAGGCAGTGGAAAAATTAAAGAGCACTAAAAAGCAGGCTGCTATAACAGAGTTCTTCGCAGTATTGTAGCTGATCACTGTGACTACCTATGATTCTGTATTTGGTGTACTTTTTGCGAGCTAGCATTCCCTAGTACCTTGATTTGTTCGTGTTTGCCTACTTTAAAATAAACCTACGTTCTTTTTATAAAATACAGTAAGTGATAGTCTCTTACTTCTGTTTCCCTGGCTGCTTATTCAATGCCCTCTCAATTATACAAACTCCCGATTATCTGAAAAAAAAAACCCATCCTCCATCCTATTTGCAGGGATGGGAGTGTATTGTATTTCAATAACCAGTTATAGTTTGTGACATCAAAGGGCAGATAAAGTGAGAGGAAAGGAAAAAGGTGAAAAATTATAGGGCCCTGTATAGAAAGAAAACAATGACTTTCACGAGCATATTTTTTAGAGTGTATGGTATTGTTCCAACTTTGCACTGTAGCTGTATGAACGGAGGTCAAGTAATCAAATTTTAAGCTGATAAGCTTGCAATTAATGTTCTGTTGCTTTACAGTGAGGACAAGCATGATTATAATGTACTGGTATTCATTATTTCACCAATGTTTTCATTCATCTCATATATTTCTGTTGTAATCTTTGTGAATCAAGATTACATGCACCCCCAAATTAAACCTGGGGAGACCCCCTGAAATGCACAAATAAAGCATATTTTTTTCAACAAAATGTTTGGCATTTATCCATATTCATCGGATTATCCCTTTAAGTGAGAGACAGCACAGCACCAGATGCCGTGTGGAGCTGTTATATAACCAGTTAGTAGATACCTTTTCTCCCTGCCTCGAGATCAAAAGGGAGTAGAAATACCTACTACCTATGGCTTGCTGCTCAATCACCAGCCAGTGATTGGGAACTCCTGTAATCCATATTAAAGAGAAACTGAGATGATTGATTTTAATAGCATGGATCAATATGGATAAATATTTAATAAACAATAAATGAAAACCTCAATTTTGAAAGTGAAATAGCTGATACTGTTGTAGTACTTCCAGCCTCGAGAAACATTTCTGTATATCTCTTAATAAGCATTGCAATTTTACTGAAACATTCTGGCCAGAAGTAACAAGTTCTGTTCTGCATCACAGAATAAAGCAAGGGGGTGTAGCAAAGGATAGGAAAGGTCCCAAATTTCACGGCTGTGTGATGAATCTGTCCTTTTATGGGTACCGAGGGAGCTCTTCAGGGCTTGTTTCTGAGCATGTCCAGTGAAGAATTGGAGAACAGGGAGTTAGCTCAGAGAGGTCTTCCTGTTTGCTTAGGTTTTGGGGGTGAGGGTGGTGTTTGTGTTCATTTTAAATAAATGTTGACAGGCTTAAATTCAAGCTCCCCTTTCTACAGTTGCATTGCTTCAGTTTCTTTTCTCAGTAATCTGTTCTCACTGACAGATGAATGTCCCAGGCATTGCGGCTGCATCATTCTGATTACTTCCCCAGAAGTATGTAGAAGCCTCACTGCATGTAGCTCACGAGATCAAAGAGCCCTGGCTTGAGGTGCTTGTTAGGACAAGGGGTGGTGGAGCCAATTAGCTGTTGCTCTACATGGTATGTGCCCCACAACTGTTAGTGGATTCCTGAGCGGTAATATGCTCAGTAATTTAGGGCTGGCAGTGTGGCCTAGTGGATAGGACACTGGTATGGAATTTAGGAGATCTGCGTTCAATTCCTGGGTTAATATTACTTTGCTGAATGACTTTGGATAAATTACTTCTCTGTTTCAGTTTTGCCATCTGTAAAATCCTTTATCAGATTAGAACAAATGCATGCCAGGGATGGTCTCGGTCAGCAGTGTCCAATACGTTCACCGCTAGCCACATGTGGCGAATAGGCTATTGAATTGTGGCTAATGCATGAGCAATGCGTTGGTGTATTGAAGACAGCAGTACTGGAAGACAGGTTGCGTGCTTTGATATACAGCTTGTTGAGGTGGCTAGGATATAGTAATTTTGTGTTAGTAGTACCTATTAATATTTTTTGTGTGTAATATCTACTTATTTTTGATATTTGAAATGTTGTTTGTAGTATGTTTTTTAATCCTTTTTTTATAATGTGGCGAATAAGAGAAATTCAAAACCACCAGTGTGGCAAGCATCGAATTTCTATTGGACACCGCTGGCTAGGTGTACTTGATCCTGCCTCAGCTCTGTGTGTGGGTGTGGGTGGGTGGGGGGACTACTGACCTCTTGAAGTCCCTCTCTGTCCTTTAGGAAAAATCGGCAATCAGCTTTCACAGCTAGCAACTAGTTTATATTGATTTATATTTTCAAGCCTGTCTTGCAAGAGGAAGAGGGCTAAACATTGCTTGGTTTTATTTTTTTTTTAATGAGAGATTGTCCTTTATATTCTTGGTCCCGAAAAATAAAGATTTGTGGTTGATGGCTTTGTGGAGCCCAAAGACAGTGTTAAGAAGTTTACCCCCTTAGAATTCACAGGATAATAGTGAGTTGATAATAAAAGCAACACTAATTGGTTTTCTAAACACCCATATAGCATTTAAGATCTTTTTTTTGAGTCTTACCAACAAATTTAATGCATTATTTATATCAGGTTTGGATGTTGCTGCATGGTAGAATAAGTGATGAGTATATCAAGACAGAATTGGTGCTTTTAAAGTATACAGCTACTTCTAGGAAAGATTTATTTCTTGAGGTACATAAAGATTTTATAAAGTAAGCTACTGAATATATGTTGGAGAAAGTGAAAACTGGTCACTGAAGCCTTGGTCCTGCACAGACTTGCATGTGAGTAGTCTCATTGACTTCAAATGGATTACTCACAGATGTAAAGCTGAGCATATGCATAAGACTTTCTTGGACCAGTACGTGGAAATAGAAACATAAATCATATCATGATACTTGGAAATGCTGGTCAATTAATTAAATTCTGCCTGAATTAAACTACTTATTTAGGTGAATTTATTTGATGATTTGATGTACCATATGAAATGTTTTTCTCCATGGCAGGTTACTTGTACAGCAACATGTTTTCAAATTTATTCTGAAATTCCACATTGATTCTACAAGTGGTTTATTTTTAAGCACAAGAAGGGCAATTTTACATTTGAATTCTAGATTATAGTTTATTCCATTATTGGGTTTCTTGCGCCTTCTTCTAAGCATCTGATGCTGGCCACTGTAGGGGAAGTGAATACTGAATTAGATGAAACTCTTTTCTGATCCATTACAGCAACTACTGTTTTCATTTCAAAAACCTCTGATGCAGAAAAGAGAGAGAGCGCACATCTCCTCCTTCAGAACTTTTGATTTTGCTGGTTTTTGGAAGGATCTGTTGCTTGAGGGGCTTCAGAGTTGAAAGAGGATATTGTAATCCATTCAGCATTAGGAGCTCTAAGAGCAGTGAAAGCACTACATGATGTTCTGAACTCCTGAGAAAAGTCTAGCACAGGGTGACAGAAGTCTGTTTGTTAGGAAGCATAAATATTGGTATCTCATGTACTAACTACAGTAAATGTTATCTAGTATATTTTTTAAGTGAGACTACTTTGAAGTGTAAACATTAAGGACAATTTTTTTGAAAACCATTAAATTTAAGGGCCAAATTCTACACTGATGTACATCCTAGGAAAATGGGATTCTACCAGATTAAGTGACCAACTAATTTGGGCCTAGATGCTTGTTTCTTTGGTATGTTGTGTCATCATTCCGTCTCTAAGGATCTGTATTCATATTTTGGGGATGACGACAATTCAGCCTGTGTCCACTGAAAAGCATTTTAGTAATTCATTTAGATTGCTGTGACAGTTGGTGAGCTTAGTAGGAGCACAGCTGATCAACTTGAAAGTATCAGCAGCTGAACTTAGCCAAAAAGCACTCTGTGGCAACAGATATTTATGGAGTTTAAAACTTTTAAGGAACTTGCAAGAGCAGTATTTCCTTATCTCTCTTTCTTGTTCAAAGTAAGAAATGTCAGGACAAAGAATTCACATGAGGACTTGAGCTGGTGGCAATTGAATTGGAATGCTGTGGATGAAAGAACCAACTATACTAGAATATTAATCTGTCCTGCTGGAACACAAATCACAGCTCTGTTTCCCTCCCCTCTGAAATTCTGAATCAATATTGGACAATAGGCAATCCTAAAGTCCCGCCCATAGAATCATAGAATATCAGGGTTGGAAGGGACCTTAGGAGGTCATCTAGTCCAACCCCCTGCTCAAAGCAGGACCAATCCCCAATTTTTGCCCCAGATCCCTAAATGGCCCCCTCAAGGATTGAACTCACAACCCTGGGTTTAGCAGGCCAATGCTCAAACCACTGAGCTATCCCTCCCCCCCCTCCAGTTTATTTTATTTTGCTTAAACCCCCACAATGTGGTTAAAAGGGACATTTGCAACCAGTTTTGAAGGTCACTGTAGCATCTGACCAAGAGTTAATATGATTAACACATGCATATTAGTTATTAGATCATACAGGAAACAGAGATTTGAGGCTGTTGGGGTTTTTAAAGCTGTAAGCTCCTACATCTCCGTTAAATGGTGATTTTCACTTTATGGATTCTAGTTAATATTGTATTCTTCCTGTTATGTTCTCCCAAATTATAAGATGCTGGGCACAACTGTTAGCAGCACCAGCGGCTGATCAGCTTGAACCATAGCGTGGACTTGGCTATGGTAGGGAAAAAATAAACCCAGCAGTAAGTACTTCTTGGCTTGAAAAGCCTTCTAGAAACTATTAAAAGGAAGGAAAGTGTATTGGTTTTCTTTTATAAGGCAAAACATATTTAGTCTGTCACTGTCCAGGAAACTTGATTATGCACTTGTGAACAACTCAGTGCAAAAAAGGCTTAGTATAAAAAACAAGACTGCAGTCAAGATCACTAAAATGTAGGAAATGCAAAAATTAAAGGTCCTAGAGCAATATTAATTCTGCTGTGCTTCTCTTCCTATATTTATCATATATATTTAATGACATAAACAATAACTAACTTAGGTACTCATTTTGACAAGAAAATCAGGAGTATAACACATGGTTACAACTCAGATGAGTTAATGTTGTTAGAATCTTTCTATCTTCATTTGCTGAATTTTGTGAATTGTAAACAGTGCAGCCAACGGAGCCTTGCAAGCTTTTTTTGCTCTGGAATTATTGGCCTAGCTGTGCCAGGTTCATGATGGAGCTTGTAAGCTCTTTGAACTAATTTGTTTCATAACCCACAGAGGTTAAGGGATGGTGGAAAGTTTGGTAGCTAGTTATATGTGGGGTTGAGGGTTTGTGGATGGCTTTGGCAGCTGTGGTGAGAGTTTAGATCCGGACCTCTAACTCTTGTCATAGAATGAAAGGATTTGACAGCTGAAGGAGTCAGTAGGTGTGGATGAATGTTTCTGGGCCACCCAAAGAAAAGGAACAGAACCTCTTGGCTTCTTTGATGTATGCAGGACCAGATGTACAGTTCAGTCCCGCATTTCTTGGGAGGCATGGAGGGGTGGTGAAAAGTGTAGTAAGAATTCATCCTGTGATACCTGTGGTAAAAGCATAAGAGTTCTCTGTGAAACATTAAGTTATACTTCTACCAACAGTTCTGCATGTTACCATTTGTGCAGAGATGAGTGATAAGATACTGCATTTATTGAAGTAACGGGTATTTCATTGATTCTTAAGCATTTAAGTGCACAGCATTCTTTCTCATTCTTTCCCCATTTTATATTTTATGGTTCCCTAACAAGTTTTTGGAATAATGCGTATACTTTCTAGAGACATTTTCTTCTTGTGCTTGAACAATGGCTATAGAAATATCACATCATCTCTGCTGGTTTGTATGTATTTTGTAGTGGTTAATTTCATTACTTCAATAATTACTTACAATGACATTAATTTAACCCTTAACTCTAGTAGTATGTCTGACCCCCCCATTAGAATTAATGTGCCAATTTGAAAGATTCCTATTTCAGAGTAAAAGTAATAGTGACTATTTCACTTAAAACCATTGTAACTGTGTGAAAAGTCTATTTTGGAAGGAGTTGATGATGTGAATTTTAGGTATTTAACTGAAGTCAGTATTTTTTTTTTTTAAATAGTCAGAAGTAATGAAAGTTCACTTTTTTTTTTTAATCTGAAACTCCCTTGGACTTAAGTGAGACTTCTGGATGTCCAGAATACTGAATTCAGCTGAAGCAGAAGAAAAGGATGATTAAATTACACGATACAAAAGCATTTTTGATGACTAACATTAGATAAATCAGTATTTGCAGTGTAGCATCTCTTTGACATGTCATTAAACACTTCCATTTTTTTATTACAGCTTTCTACTGGTGCTGATTTGTTTAATTTTCAGTGTACTCTCTACTATAGAACATTATTCAGAATTTGCCACGGGAACCCTTTTCTGGATGGTAAGTGTACTCCTTTTTTGTAAAATATAAGTGTTTATTTTGGTGACAAATCTGTTGTTCTTTTTGTAAGCTGAAAAACAAGGAAAGGAAATAGAGAAATCTATTGGCAGTCCATTAGCAAGACAAGGGAATTTAAAATACTAGCTGCTGCTTCTTATGGAAAAGAAATATAGAACTAAAGGATGAAATAAAGTTATTTAGAAATTATTCTATAAATCTACAGAATCCGAGTATTCATAGTGTAGCAGTGTTCATTTTTTTTATATTTTTAAGTCCAGAAAAAACAATGATGATGATTTAGTCTGACTTGCATAACACAAAACAAACATTCACCTAGTGATTCCTATTTAAGCCCATAACTTTTGAGCTAAAACATATCAAGGTATGCAATGTTTAATGAGGTGTCCTATCTCCAGAAAAATACTACTTTTTTGCACCTGAAAGTGCAAATTGCTAAATGATTATGATCTTCAGAAATATTTGAGTCTCAATGATAAGCATTCTCTGGCACAGTGATTTAGCAGTATCTAGGTTGAGCGTGAAACTCTACCAGAGACAGAGAAATCGCACCAATGCCTCTCATAGTTTAGTGGCAGAATTTTAACAGAGAATACTACAAGCCTATTCCACACTTCTCCCATGTGTCACTGCTGTCCTTTTCAGATTTTAGGCCAAATAAATTTTGTGCCTGTCAGGACTTATGACTGTTACTAATCTACTAATGTCTCAGGCTTTTCTTGGGGAATATATCAAGCAGCATACTTAGTATTTTTCAAAAGGACATTGTTATATGCATTGCTTATCTATAAAGTCCTTGGTCTCACTGTTGTCACTGCCGATAGGGGGTGACAATTAGATCTTGCTGTGGTGAGGAACATCTGTCCATTTGGAATTGGACTGAGGTCACTGACTCATTTCACAATGGCCACTGAATGACCCTCAGATGGTAATAGTGTTCAGTTACCACCAGTCGTAGGCTAGCTTTGAATTACTGATATTCAGATGTGAGGTTACAGAGCATACAGCGCCCCGTAGTTTTATAAACACAATGTGACTAGTATGTGCACAGCAATTACTACAAAAAGTTGTTACAATATGTATGATTTTGAACAATGTTATTTTTGAAGATGGTGGGAAGTAAAATGAGGGGAAATGTGTGTGTATGGGGATTCCAGAGAATGCCCCTTCTCACGTCACCTAAAGAAAAGTTAATAATGGGAATGTTTGATGAAGCAGCCTTTACTGAGGTGATGTGAAGTGCACCATGATAATACATAATATCTAATTCAGGGGTTTTCAACCTGTGGTCCGCAGGCCCCTGGGGGTCTGCAGACTATGCCTAAGATTTCCAAAGGAGTCCATACCTCCCTTTGTAAATGTTTAGGGGTCTGCAAATGAAAAAAGGTTGAAAATCACTGGTGTAAATTTACAGCAACTCAGAACATAGAATCATAGAAGATTCAGGTTGGAAGAAACCTCAGAGGTCATCTAGTCCAACCCCGTGCTCAAAGCAGGACCAACCCCAACTAAATCATCCCAGCCAGGGCGTTGTCAAGCCGGGCCTTAAAAATCTCTAAGGATGGAGATTCCACCACCTCCCTAGGTAACCCATTTCTGTGCTTCACCACCCTCCTAGTGAAATAGTTTTTCCTAATATCCAACCTAGATCTTCTGAGCTCAATGTATAACATCACAACAGCTATTTTGATTTTTTTTTTAATTATGATTTCCTTATGTGATGGATTTTCACTTACAGCTGGCCTGAGAATCAAAGCTAGGTAGACATTTACTTCACTGGAGTTTAAACTTCATTAGTGCATGCAGCCTTCACATGTGATTGACTAAAACCATCATTAGGTTCCCAGGGTTATTTTTAAGCATTTGTCTAATGAAAAATCTGTAGCAAATGTTACTTGGCTTTGCTCAGAGTCAAACAAAGTGCAGTTTTGTTGGTCATGTGCAAGCCTCCAAAACCCTTATAAATAAATACTGTAATGGTAAATTATATTGAGTCAGAACCTGACATAGTGATACTGAGAGAGAGTCACTGTTGACCTCTGTTCTTACACTGGTTGCGTGTGTGTGTATGTGTATATATAATATTTTTAGTGAATGTAGTGCTTGTGGAAAAACTGCCAGGTTAACATTCCTAGTGACTTCAAGTCCTGTGGTTTTTTGTTTTTTTTCTTCCCAACCAAACGGGTACAGCATGGACAGTGACAGTACTAAGACAGTCTCTATGCCAGTCTGTCAAAGTGTTGCAACCCTGACCTGAAAGGTCCACCTCTCTGGGACATGAGTAGTGTCACTTCCATGCTGTTAAATCCTTAGCTTCCCTGCTTAATTCACCTGACAAAGAGGCTAGTTGTGGTATTGGCTATTTATATGGCTACTTGTGCAGAATAGTAGCAGATCGCTGTCTTTCTAAAGATGAGACTGCATACTGTAGCTAACACTGGAGAAAATTCATTTAACTGTAACTCGTGGAAGGTTGTATTGGGCTCTACATTGAGAGTAAGCTAAATGACGATAGAGCATACTTGTTCAAGGTCTGCATTTAGTTCTACTGAAATAGCCCTTACTAAGTTGTAATCTAACTTCAAAGTTGTAATACTTACCATTTCCAAGTTGGCGACACCTGACAATGGGAATTCTATACAACACACATTCACACCTGAATGTGGCTCCCTTTTGAGGGGTTAAGATGATGGCCGAAATTCAGCCGTATTATTCTTAATGAAATTTTACCAGGGACAAATTTGGCCCATTATGCATAGCCCTTAGTGCGTGTTCATTAATGGATATTTTAACGTTATCCCTGCCTTTTCGAAGCTTATAAAAATAATAGTAAAAACCCATTAGGCTATAAAACTCAGCATTCTATTCTCTTGATGTGTGAAATCCATTGGCATTAAGGCAAATTATGTGCATGTGTCAAGGGGAGAATACAACACTACTACAACTTTTATAAGGAAAGTTTTTGTGAAGAGGGGGCTAAAGAGGCATCTGAGAGGCACTAAAACTGTCAGAGGTTTCAAATAAAAGCAGCTGAAACAATTGTAACTGTTTAACTCTGGGGTGAAATAATGTTCCTGTGCTTATGACACTTGTGTCAAATTGCTCCTAAAGCAAGTCTTCAAAGTTGAATGTAAAGCTATATCCTCAAAGATGACAGGAATATATCAGAAAAAAATGCTCACTGAGTTTTAAATAATTTCATCTCACAAGCTGATTGGCACGGCTCACAGAATGTAGTAATAGCTCTACTTGTGGTGTTTGCTTGGGCTTCGAGGGAATTTCTACTCTCTGGTAGTCAGGAAAAGACAGGCACATGCCATAATTTTCAATCTGATTAACAATGTATTAACTTCACTTCTGTGGTTTTGGGACCGGTGAGATTGCTTGTCTTGAGCTTCCATTTGCTGCCAGCAGAGGGAGATGTGCCCTCTCTTTTAAAAGGAGCTGTTTTCCAAACAACAAATATTTATTGACACATATTTGTCACTTAGCTGTTATGAGCTTGTTGCTAGCTCCTCTGCTTGATGAGATAATTTAGTTTGTGGTCATGCTATGCAAGATAAATTGCAGGACCTTAGCTGTTGATTCTTTACCCTACTCTGGCTATTTAGCAAGCCAGAACACAAGGGCAGTGACAGCAGAACAATTTAATGTTCTTGGTGAAGAGAAAAGGTATGTATAATTCATGAGTGGACTTCAAAAAGAGTTAGAGGATCACGGTTTTTTAGATAAGCACTCAAAAGTCCAGTTGCTTATCCAAATTCTCTGGACCTCTTGAGCCTACAAAATAGGCCTGGAAAACTCACAGGAGCAGTGTTTTTGGCGTGATTTCTATTTAATGCTTGTTTTGGGTCAGGCCTGGTACACTAATCCCAATTTTGGGTGGCTTGGATACCTTCAATAACGGCCCTGGAAGCACAATGGTCTACAAAAATGTAAAATAGGTGAGAGAAACAAAGCTAAATTTTTTCAACTCTGTGTAATGGTTTGGTTTATCTTAGCTTTACGTTGTGGATGAATGATTTTTTTTTGAGGACTGGGTGCGGGAAGTGGGAAAGAAGGGGTTTGCGCTTATCTGATCTCATTGGCCAATCTCTAACAGCCAATGAGAGACAATGATTCATTCACCTTTGTCTATCAAGGAGACTAGTCACAATATGGCTGACCTCAATGAGATTTGTACAGAAGCACCCGTAAAACTGAAATAGTACAGTTCCATATTTATCTCTTAAATTTCTCTGATTCACCAGATGACTTATGCCCACAGGGTATTTAGGCTGCTAGGTAAGAGATTGAAGTCCAGGACCTCTATGGTGGCATTCTCTGAAATGCTTCCACTTCCATGCGCAGGGCCAGTTAGACAGGAAGAACTGCAGGGTCTCAATGAGTGGATGAGATGATTGTGTAGGGAGGAGGGTTTTAGATTAATTAGGAATTGGGGCAATTTTTGAGAAAGGGGGAGCCTATACAGGAAGGATGGGCTCCACCTAAACCAAAATGGAACCAGATTGCTGGCATTTAAAATTTAAAAGATCATAGAGCAGTTTTTAAAGTAATGGTTGGGGGAAAGCCAGCAAGTGCGGAGGAGCACATGGTTCAGACAGAGACATCTGTTAGGGAAGGAACTATTAATGGAGATTCTCTATGTCCTAATAAGGAGGAGAGGATGAAGATGATAAAATACAGGTAGGATCTGATGAGAAACTGTCAAATGAAAAGAAGTCCCATTCAGTTACATCACATAATAGCAGACAGCTAAAAAGTGACAAGTTTTTAAAGTGCTTATATACAAATGCTAGAAGTCTAAATAATAAGATGGGTGAACTAGAGTACCTTGTATTAAATGAGGATATTGATATAATAGGCATTACAGAAACTTGGTGGAATAAGGATAATCAATGGGACACAAAAAGAAAAGAAAAATACCTGTGGCACCTTAGAGACTAACAAATTTATTTCAGCATAAGCTTTCGTGGGTTAAGAACCCACTTCATCGGATGCATGGAATGGAACATACAGTAATCAGATATTTATACATTCAGAGAAACATGAAAAGGTGGGAGTGTCTATATCAATGTTAAGAGGCTAATTAATTGAAAGGAACTGTTATCAGTAGAAACTTTTGAAGTGATAATCAACATGGCCCATTACATTACATACAGTTGACACAAAGGTGTTAAGAGTTTTGTAAGGAGGGGAAATAAATTCAATTAACATAATGACCGAGCCACCCACAGTCAATATTCAAGCCTAAGGTAATGGTATCTAGTTTGCATATTAATTCCAATTCAGAAGTTTCTCGTTGGAGCCTGTTTTTGAAGTTTATCTGTTGCAAAATAGCCACTTTAAAGTCTTTCATTGAGTGATTAGAGAGGTTGAAGTGTTCACCTACTGGCTTTTGAATGTGATGATTCTTGATGTCAGATTTATGTCCGTTTATTCTTTTGCGTAGAGACCGTCCAGTTTGGCCAATGTACATGGCAGAGGGGCATTGCTGGCACATGATGGCATATATCACATTGGTAGATGTGCAGGTGAACGAGCCCCTGATGGTGTGGCTGATGTTATTAGGTCCTATGATGGTGTCACTTGAATAGATATGTGGACAGAGTTGGCATCGGGCTTTGTTGCAAGGATAGGTTCCTGGGATAGTGGTTTTGTTGTATGGTGTGTGGTTGCTGGTGAGTATTTGCTTCAGGTTGGGGGGCTGTCTGTAAGCGAGGACTGGTCTGTCTCCCAAGATCTGTGAGAGTGAGGGATCATCTTTTAGGATAGGTTGTAGATCTTTGATGATGCGCTGGAGAGGTTTTAGTTGGGGACTGAAGGTGACGGCTAGTGGCGTTCTGTTATTTTCTTTGTTGGGCCTATCCTGTAGCAGGTGACTTCTGGGTACTCTTCTAGCTCTGTCAATCTGTTTTTTCACTTCAGCAGGTGGGTATTGTAGTTTTAAGAATGCTTGATAGAGATCTTGTAGGTGTTTGTCTCTGTCAGAGGGATTGGAGCAAATGCGGTTGTATCTTAGAGCTTGGCTGTAGACAATGGATCGTGTGGTGTGTTCAGGATGGAAGCTGGAGGCATGTAGGTAAATATAGCGGTCAGTAGGTTTCCAGTATAGGGTGGTGTTTATGTGACCATCACTTAGTAGCACAGTAGTGTCTAGGAAATGGACTGCTTGTGTGGACTGGTCTAGGCTAAGGTTGATGGTGGGGTGGAAATTGTTGAAATCGTGGTGGAATTCATCAAGGGTTTCTTTTCCGTGGGTCCAGATGATGAAGATGTAATCAATGTAGCGCAAGTAGAGTAGGGGCATTAGGGAACGAGAGCTAAGGAAGCGTTGTTCTAAGTCAGCCATAAAAATGTTGGCATACTGTGGGGCCATGCGGGTACCCATAGCAGTGCCGCTGACTTGAAGGTATATATTGTCCCCAAATGTGAAATAGTTGTGGGTGAGAACAAAATCACAAAGTTCAGCAACTAGGTTAGCCATGACATTATCAGGGATACTGTTCCTGATGGCTTGTAGTCCATCTTTGTGTGGAATGTTGGTGTAGAGGGCTTCTACATCCATAGTGGCAAGGATGGTGTTGTCTGGAAGATCACCGATGGATTGTAGTTTTCTCAGGAAGTCAGTGATGTCTCGAAGATAGCTGGGAGTGCTGGTAGCATAGGGCCTGAGGAGAGAGTCTACATAGCCAGACAATCCTGCTGTTAGGGTGCCGATGCCTGAGATGATGGGGTGTCCAGGATTTCCAGGTTTATGGATCTTGGGTAGCAAATAGAATACCCCTGGTCGGGGTTCAAGGCACATGTCTGTAGAGATCTGTTCCTGTGCTTTTCCAGGGAGTTTCTGGAGCAAATGGTCTAGTTTCTTTTGGTACTCCTCAGTGGGATCAGAGGATAATGACACAGTAATACCAGGGTACAAAATATATCGGAAGGACAGAACAAGTCGTGATGATGGGGGAGTGGCACTAGATGTGAAAGAAAGCGTTTAATCAAATGAAGTGTAAATCTTAAATGAACCAAATTGTACTATAGAATCTCTATAGATAGTAATTCCATGCTTGAATAGTAAGAATATAGCAGTAGGGATATATTACTGATCACCTGACCAGGATGGTGATAGTGACTGCGAAATGCTCAGGGAGGTTAGAGAGGCTATAAAAATAAAAAACTCAATAATAATGGGGGATTTCAGCTATCCCCATATTGACTGGGTACATGTCACCTCAGGACGGGATGCAGAGATAAAGTTTCTTGACATCTTAAATGACTGCTTCTTGGAGCAGCTAGTCCTGGAACCCACAATAGAAGAGGCAGTTCTTGATTTAGTCCTAAGTGGAGCACAGGATCTGGTCCAAGAGGTGAATATAGCTGGACCGCTTGGTAATAATGACCATAATATAATTAAATTTAAAATCCCTGTGGTGGGGAAAACACCACAGCAGCCCAACACGGTAGCATTTCATTTCAGAAAAAGGAACTAAACAAAAATGAGGAAGTTAGTTAAACAGAAATTAAAAGGTACAGTGCCAAAAGTGAAATCCCTGCAAGCGCCATGGAAACTTTTTAAAGACATCATAATAGAGACTCAACTTAAATGTATACTCCAAATTAAAAAACATAGTAAGAGAACCAGAAAAGTGCCACCGTGGCTAAACAAGAAAATAAAAGAAGCAGTGAGAGGCAAAAAGGCATCCTTTAAAAAGTGGAAGTTCAATCCTAGTGAGGAAAATAGAAAGGAGCATAAACTCTGGCAAATGAAGTGTAAAAATATAATTAGGAAGGCCAAAAAAGAATTTGAAGAACAGTTAGCCAAAGATGCAAAGTGTTAAGTACATCAGAAGCAGGGAAGCCTGCTAACCAACCAGTGTGGCTGCTGGACGGTCGAGATGCTAAAGGAATACTCAAGAATGATAAGGTCACTGCAGAGAAACTAAATGAATTCTTTGCATCGGTCTTCACAGCTGGATGAGTATGTGAGGGAGATTCCCAAACCCGAGCCATTCTTTTCAGTTGCCAAATCTGAGGAACTGTCCCAGATTGAGGTGTCATTAGAGGACGTTTTGGAACAAATTGATAAACTAAACAGTAATAAGTCACCAGGACCAGATGGTATTCACCCAAGAGTTCTGAGGGAACTAAACTGTGAAATTGCAGAGCTACTAACTGTGGTTTGTAACCATTTAAATCAGCTTCTGTACCAGATGACTGGAGGATAGCTAATGTGACGCCAATTTTTAAAAAGGACTCCAGAGGTGATCTCAGCAATTACAGGCCTGTAAGTCTGACTTCAGTACCAGGCAAACTGGTTGAAACCATACTTTAAAAACAGAATTGTCAGACACATAGATGCACATAATTTGTTGAGGAAGAGTCAACATGGTTTTTGTAAAGGGAAATAATGCCTCACCAATCTACCAGAATTCTTTGAGGGGGTCAACAAGCATGTGGACAAGGGGGATCCAGTGGATATAGTGTACTTAGATTTTCAGAAAGCCTTTGACAAGGTCCCCCACCAAAGGCTCTTAAGCAAAGTAAGCTGTCATGGGATCAGAGGGAAGTCCTCTCATGGATTGGCAACGGGTTAAAATATAGGAAACAAAGGGTAGGAATAAATGGTCAGTTTTCAGAATGGAGAGAGGTAAATAGGGGTGTCCCTCAGGGTTCTGTACTGGGACAAGTCCTATTCAACATATTCATAAATGATCTGGAAGAAAGGGGTAAACAGTGAGGTGGCAACATTTGAAGATGATCCAAAACTACTCAAGATAGTTAGGTCCCAGGCAGACTGCGAAGAGCTACAAAAGGATCTCACAAAACTGGGTGACTGCGCAACAAAATGGCAGGTGAAATTCAGTGTTCATAAATACAAAGTAATGCACATTAGAAAGCATAATCCCAACTATACATATAAAATGATGGGGTCTAAATTAGCTGTTACCACTCGAGAGAGAGATTTTGCAGTCATTGTGGATAGTTCTCTGAAAACATCCATCCATATTCTAAGTTCTGCCGACCCCCTTCATTTTCATCCGCATTCATTTCCTCTGTGTAGGGGTTTTATGTAATAAACTACCTCTGTATTTCATTTGAAGGGCAGAGAAAGAAGAGGGGAGAAGAGAGATCTCTGTGTATTCTAATAGTTTATGTAAACTGTAAATATGTAAATTGCATTTTCATCCTTTATGGACATGATATTATACAAATATAAGCTGTCAAATGGACCCAGTTTAATTTCCAAATAATCCCCCTCTGAGTGTTAATCTACTGAATGGTTTGGCTGTTGGAAACCAAGTGTCTATTTTCATATATATTTCTACCAGAAGAGGTCACCATTGTTATTTACAATGAACATATATCATCGTTTAAAAAAACCCTGATGTAATAAAGGAATATCTAGATTCCTTTTGTGTTGCTGGAGAGGGGCATATACAAAAACTGTGCTGTTTAACAAGTATTTAATTGTTTGTTTCAAAGAATAGTTTTAGGTAAATTTATTCTTTTTCGAATACAAATACAGTATTCTGACACAAGCAAATGCATCAATTCATATATTAGCTTGAGGTGAATGGTATTTTAACATCTTGACATTGAACTCTTTGGATAAATAAAAAAAATTGTTGGCTCAGAGGAGATAGATACATAATATTTGCATCTACATGCATATTTGTTCAATTAACAAAATAATTTTAGTAATATGCCATCATCTGTTTAATGCTATAATGGTTTGAATTAAAATGGGGATAGGAAATAGAATTTTGTCTTCACTGATAGCATACATTCTAGTTTGAAATGGGCAGCTGGACTTAGAAATCATTGCTACGTTCATATGCTAAGCTGGGCCCTATGACCTAACGTCCAAATGTTTGTAAACAACTTTTATTGGGTGCTTTGGAGTGGGGGGACGCCTCTATTCATGGTCAAGAGATGTTCATATTTTACCCCTATATTACTCTGTAATAACTCTTTTTGAACTTAAATGTACTTTGTTTTCAACCTGAAGATTAACGTTTATTTTTAGGAAAGGTGTTTTTTTTTTTAAATATTGAACCATTTTTGTCTGTCTTAGAGTTTTGTACTCCTGCTCATCCCTGTAGTATCTGAGCATCATCCACATAAACTTGCTTAGCTATAGCAATGTGGATTTCATGAACACTCTGGCTCTGTTGCTTTTGGGAGGTAAAAACTCCCGAGCCAGAGTGTCCATGAAATCCATTTTATGTGGAAGATGTCCAGATACTACCCAGATAATGCCCATCACTGCTGTCAACTTTGCCTACTGGAGGCAGTCTTTAGAAGTCCTGTGCTCCCCTGGAGGCTTTTCACTGCAGAGCAGCAGCAGCACCACACCGCGGTTTCCTGCATCTAGAGAGGAAGGATCATCCCATGGCTAGAGTGTGACTTTGGGCTGTGGGAGACCTGGGTTCAATTTTCTGCTCTGCCGCAGACTCTGTGATCCTTGGCAAGTCATTTAGCCTCTCTCTGCCTGTTTACCATTTGTAAATTGGGGATAATAGTACTTCACTACCTCACTGGGTATTGTGAGAATAAATACATTAGAGATTTTGAGTCACTGAGATACTTAATGGTGCTCATCACCACAGTATCTGAAGGGATAAATATATAGTCTCATTATGTTCACTTGTCTCGGCCTTCCTGGCATTGTGTTCTCTTGTCACTTGGATACTAGATGCTGATATAATTTTAGTTGTATAGACGATAACTCATTTGACTTTTTTCTTACTTTACACAACATTCAGTCTTCTTTTGTTTGATTATGTTTTAGACATGTACAGGAACTCCTCAAAGTCGTCCCGGTTAACGTTGTTTCATTGTTATGTTGCTGATCAATTAGGGAACATGCCCATTTAAAGTTGTGCAATGCTCCCTTCTAATGTTATTTGGCAGCCGCCTGCTTTGTCCACTGCTTGCAGGAAAAGCAGCCCGTTGGAGCTAGCTGGTGGGGCTTGGAACCAGGGTGGACCGGCAGCCCCTCTAGCAGCTCCCCCTATCAGCTCGCCACTCCCCTAAGTTCCCTGTGCAGCAGCTGCCCAGCAGGCTATCAGTTGCTGGCAGTTCAGCTGTACCTCCCCCCACTGCCATGTGCTGCTCCTGCCCTCTGCCTTGAAGCTGCTCCCTGAGCCTCCTCCTTGCTGTTCAAGGGAGGTGGGGGGGGGAAGAGAGGGGCTAATGTCAGGGTGTCTCCCTCCCTCCTGCACCCCATTTACCCTATCTTCCATAGAGCGGGGGGACACAGGACAGTCCCGGAGGGAGCTTCTTGGTCTCAGCTTGCTGATCTAATTAGCAAGGCAGTGTACTTAAAGGGGAAATGCATATAATCTCTCTCCCTCACACACACACAGTGTGTGTCTCTGTCTGCCCTCCCTCCTTTCCTGCTGCCTTGTAGAGTGTGAGAGTTAACCCTTGAGAGCTCAGCCAATTGCTAGTTCATCATTTAGCAGTAAGGCATTCCCTGGGAAATATCCCACCCTCTGACTTCACCACCTCAACCAAACGTCACAATCATCATTGCTGTGTACCAGAATTAAATTGTTTGTTTAAAACTTATACTGTGTGTGTGTGTGTATAATATGTAGTCTTTTGTCTGGTGAAACATTTTTCCCTGGAACCTAACCCCCCTATTTACATTAATTTTTATGGGGAAATTGGATTCATTTAACATTGTTTCGCTTAAAGTCGCATTTTTCAGGCAATAACTACAACGTTAAGTGAGGAGTTCCTGTAATTGATCGTTCCGCCTTTTGATCTTCTTCATTCATGGTTGCCAGTCCTGTCAAATTTTGGCTGCCTTTCACCATGCCATCTTAGTTTGCTGACTTACTTCTAACCTCGTCCATCAGCCTTTTACCCATTCCCATCTCTCCAAGTTTTCTTATCATCCATCCCCTCTTCATCCATTGTGCTTCAGCTTCTCATCTCACCTCTTTTATCCCTATCCATTGCTCCCCAATGCTACAAACATAAATAATAGTTCAAAATAGTAAACTTAGCCTCATAGCAGCAACCAAAATCTATAACAGTGTATATAAGTGAAATGATAAGGAAGGGTGCGTAAGAAACTGAACAGTCTTAATTTTATTTTCAAAGCTCTAAACCATCTTTTCCATGACCGACCACCCACCCCATTTGCACTGTTTGTTGCTATTCTTTCCTTGTGTCATATCTAAATTTATATGATAGATAGACATTTTGTTTGAAGAGCTTGTCTAAATTTTGCTAGAGCCAGTATATAACTTGAGGCTTCAGAGCTTCAAAGGCAACATCTTTCTAAGGTTTGCAGAGGTGGGCTCCCTGCTGTGGACAGTTTGAGGAGTGTGAGACCATGATGTCTGGTGCAGTAGTTTCACATTACAGATTTTATATCTTATGATATTTTTTCTTTAAATCATTGATTTCATACAGCTTTTCTCCAGTTAGATACATATGATGCAGCATTCTCCAGTACTGAGTTCTACTCTGTGAATATTTATCTCTGCCTCTTCTCCCTTTTTCTCAGTGACCCTCACCCACGTGCATGACTTCAACTATATAACCATGTCATTCAAGACTGTCATTGTGAATCTGTGCTAGTGAGGTCAAGTGCAACCTTTTGTTTGTCACTTCCTGAGTTCTGTGTGCTTAATGGTGCAATCTGAATTTTCTTAATGTAGCTTTTGTCAGGAATAAATTTCAAAAAGCAGCAGTTGGAGTGTTTAATATTCTGCTTTCATCAATGTCTCTCCAAATCAATGCCTTGCTACATTTTTCTGATCCCAGGGAATGGTGCATGCAATAGAGAGATGTGGGTTGTCTAGCACACTGAATTTATGGGGCCTCATCCTGCAGTCCTTACTGAGGGAACAGTAACAGTTTTGTCAGATTAAGGCATATAGGATAGCTTCCATAACCTGGAGTGCTACTTTATGGAAGGTATTTCACTTGCGTAAGGGTGTTAATTAGGTGTCCATGCCTTTTAGAAATGGACAGATGAACCTGCCCACAGGAAAAACATGTTATTTCTCTTTATGCTGGGGGAGAGATCCTATTGGCATACAAGGTATGTTTGCACTCTTTATGCAGGATAAATCTAAATAAAATACAAAGTGCTTCTATTGTCTTCTAAACTTATTTTTAATGTTCGCTACAACTTTTGTGGTGTAGGCAGAAAAAAATCATCAGACAGCTTGTTCTTGGATCTGTGTGGCTGCATTTTATGTTGGCCTTTTAGGAGAATATTAGAAAATAGACCTTAAAATAGGGTTTTTTTAAATGCATCAGACAACTTGGGAAAATATGGTATAGCAAGTTCCTCTCAGCTTTGGTGGATCCAGTCCACTAACTCAAGTCTTGCCCTGTGTTGGTTGTTTAGCAGCCACTGCCTTTATGGACACAGAATGGTCATCAAACACATGGATTTAGTACAGAACAGAATTTATTCTGTAGGCTGATTGCAATGTGTTCTACAATTCGCTCAAACAGAAAACCACCACTGTGAAATAGAAAATGTTACTAGGGGAGTTATTAACAAGGGACCAAATCATGACGTTCTTAGTCATATTCCTACTCTAGTTAACTCCCATTCAGATCAGAGGGAGTTTGCTTGCTTTAAGATCTCAAGATTTGGCCCAGGAGACTGGTTTTTTTTTACATTTAGGTGGGGAAAAAAGAGCAGAAAAAACTGAAACCCACACTGCTCTGAGCCTCCCAAATTGAGAGGTTAAGAAACAGTATATGATTATTTATAATTTAGAAGGGGGTATTCACTTTGGCTAGATGCCATTGAAAAGCAAGACTATACCCCTTCCCTTCCAGCTAGAGGTATTCCTCCCAAGTCAGGATTGAGGCATGTAGGTGGGTTAATTTGAGGAATTTTGCACTGCTGCCTGGGTCTATGAGTAAATAAAGGACTTCTGTCTCCGGGCAATACTATCTTGACCAAATTCATGATTTCTTTCAAGTTGGATTTTAAGGTTGCTCTTCAGGGTATCTTACAGTCCTTGTTGTGTTTTAAGTACTGCTATATTCACAGTAGGTCAGAATATATTCAACTGTACTCTAGATAGTGTCTCATCCACCTAAGTGTATTTAAGGAGCTAAAACTTTCTATGCAACACCCCCACAGATGAATTCCAGACTTCAATGGCAACATATCTGGATAGTGGAGCAGAGTATAGAGTTGTCACTTCCCCCATTAGCCAGATGATTAAAATTCTATCTTCTGTAGTAAATAGAATGTGTTGATAAACTAGAGGACCAGACAAGTACTTTTGGTGTGACATCAGCAAATTCTGAATATGTCACAAGTGCTCTAAAATATTTAGTCAGTGCTGTTTCTTTGTAATGGATCTGTTAAATGTGGACTGTCCATCTTTTCTATTAAACATATCAATCATATGTAAAACAAATCAATGTTATTCAAAGCAAAATGAGCTGATAGTGTAGGAAGTACAGAAAATCTGCATGGCTCTTTCTTCCATGTGATGCATATTTTCAGCCAGCTAGTTTCAGATTTAATCTCTGTTTATAACAGTGAGATTTAGGGATGAGACGTGCACATGCTCAATGCTGGTTGACTTTCATTGCCTTTGAGTAGTCATTTAAATTAAGCAGGTTGTTAACTTGACATTTTCAACTCTAAGGACAAGAAAACCTTGAAGACAGGTTATCAGATTGAATTTCGGACATAAGCACACGTGTGCAAACATTGGGACTATTAAACCACTATACTTGCTTCTGAGGCGTCATTGTTTTGAGCTGACATTCCCTGATTGAATCTTCAAGAGCACGCTATTCATTTAGCCATCCTGCTTCCTCCTTTTACCCGAGCACCTAAATATGCCAGTAAAAAGAGTGAAGAGAGCCTTGTGTATACTCTCCACCTAAAACACAGCTGCAGCTGAGAAAATACTTGCCTTTTTCATGTGTGCATTTTAATTGCTCCAGCTGCATTCATTCCCTTCAGCTGCTTCTCTGGTGCAGTGTATCTTTAACCATATTGAGAGGTATTGTGAATTCTGAGCTATAAATTTCATTTACATGCCTTCATTTACACGATGTACATCTTACTTACTGCTGCAAAGAGTCTTATATTTGGTCACAGATGATGTTCTAGCAGGACAGTCAAACCTAGTAATCCTAAAAGTTAGAAACTTTTGAGGAAGGGTCACCAATTTGGCTGAGTTTTGGACTGTAAACTGTTGAAGCTATTTGCCTTGTCTTTCCCTTTCAGTCTATCCTCATATCAGCATGTTCACCATCTCTTAAATATGTTGTATACAGATTCATAATGTTAGAGCATGAATGTTTTAATGTATTTTGATTTTTTTTTCTGGGTGTGCTTGACACAAATAGGTTAGAGAATTATTTAAGAATTGAGAAAACTGCATCTTTTAGATACAATTAATTAGAACATCCTTTGTATTGAGAAAGTATCTAAGACATACTATAATTTTGGTTTCCAAAACAAAATGATACAGACTGGTAGTTATTGTAGGTGTTGATACTGACTTCAGCAGAGAGCAGTAAGCAAGCAGACAGTACAAAGCTCATGTAAATCCTGATGATTCTATCAGTTCTTGAAAGTGAGTAAAGAGCTGTCAAACTTCCGAAATCTCTTCTAGCAAATTTGAGAACCTCGTTCTGTTTGAATCAGCAAATATATCCCATACAAACAATGAAGTGGTAAGCTAAAGGAGAGGACAGAGATTAATTGATCAGTTTGAGGGATCTGTCCTTAGGAGTTTTTGCTTTGCTAGATATGCTCTCTGTTTCCCAATAAAAGGCCTGCATGGTGATATTGCCACATTTTTCCCATCAGGGAAAAATCTCAAAACTATAAGTCCTTTGTTTCCTCAGCATTTCTCTTGTACATAGTGTTTTCTATGCTAGCAAATACTTAGCATAACTGGACACAGCAATGCTACCTCACTGTTCCTGTCAATAATTCTTCCACTGGTGTTAATGATATCCTTTAAGTCTGAGTCAGAAAAGCCTATGTTTTCATGGGGGTTGGGAGGGAAGAGACACACTTTTATGTTGCAATTATATTGCACATCTTTTCTTGTTATGAATTACTGTGACAATCCTTACCCTGGGGGTCTGATTCCAAAGTTGTTAACTCAATCATAATTAGTAGGCTTGCATAATCCCTTTTTTACTCACCTTTCATCCTCTAAAATACTTTGATTATGTGGAATTCTAAGGATGAATAGGCATTGTTCAGAGAGATGAATCCCATTCCAGGAGTGAAGATGGGGAATGCGGCTGTTCCCAAATCCTCTCCTAGTTGAGACTGCTCCTACTACCCCACCAGCTCAGCCTGTGGGGTTAGAGAAGTAGGATGCATTCCCATTATACTCAAGAGAATACGTCTGACTGGTGGTAGGGATAGCATTGGTAGGCTCTGCAAGAATCTGTTTATGGATACAGACTAACACGGCTGCTAATCAAGAATCTGTATTCATCCCTCTTCATTTGAAGGAAGGTTGCCAAGATGCACGTGCTTTAACCCAGTGGTTATCCTATTGCTCTTAATTATTTAGTAATAGTGGTCATTCTAGCATGTGATGCTAGTTGACATGTATGTAAAAGTAACACATCAAATGCAAAACTTGAGTTGCTACTCCATGGTATTTTGATAAAAAAACTAGGAAGTTACAAAATTAACATGGCACACAGTCAATGGATTAAAAGCTGGCTAATTGATAGGTCTCAACATGTAGTTGAGGAATTGGGAAATTCCTGATTCTAGTGGGATCCCGCAGGGATGGGTTCTTGGCTCTACACTATTTAACATTTTTTTTATTAAATACTTGGAAGAAAACATAAAATCATCACTGAAAGTTTGTAAATGACACAAAAATTGGGGGAGTACTAAATAATGAAGAAAACAGGTGACAAATACAAAGCGGTGTAGATGCCTTGGTAAACTGGTAGAAGCAAACAATATATGTTTTTAATATGGCTAAATGTAAATATGTACATCTAGGGAGAAAGAATGTAGACCATGCATACAGGATAAGGGGACTCTATGCTAGGAAGCTGTGACTCTGAAAAAGATTTGGGGGTTGTGGTGAATAATCAGCTGAGCATGAGATGCCGGTGAAACACTGTGGCCAAAAGGAATGGAGCGGTCCTTGGATGGATCAATGGGGGAATCTTGAGTAGGAGTAAAGAGTTTATTTTACTTATGTATTTGGTCTGGTGTGACCACTGGGGGAATACTGTGTCCAGTTATGGTGTCCATAATTCAAGGAAGATGTTGATAAATTGGAGATAGTTCAGTGAAGAACCATGAGAATAACTGAAGGATTAGAAAACATGCTTCATAGTGATAGACTGAGTTCTGTGGATCTATTTAGTTTATCAAAGAGAAGATTAGGGGTGGCTTGATTAATATCTAAGTACGCATGTGGTGAACAAATATTTGATGATGCACTCTTCAATCTAGCAAAGAAAGGTATAACACGATTCAATGAATGCAAGTTGAAGCTAGACAAATCCAGACTGGAAATATGGCATCAGTTTTTAAAGTGAGTAACTAATCACTGGAACAATTTACCAAAGGTCATGATGGATTCTCCATCACTGATGATTTTTAAATCAAGATTGGCTGTTTTTCTAAAATATATGCCCTAGGAATTATTTTGGGGAAGTTCTGTGGCTTGTGTTATACAGGATGTCAGAATAGATTATCACTATAGTTCCTTCTAACCTTGGAATCCGTGAAACTATTAACAAAACAGACCACATTCCTTTCAGTGAATGTGTAATTAGATGCAAGTGAGTTGATGGGAGAATTGTACAATTTAGGATTCTAAAAGAGGTTTCAAGTTTGTAAACTCTGATTCTGCATTTGTGCATAGCTTTGTATCCATGTAGAGGTGTGTGTGTGTGTGTGTGTGTGTGTGTGTGTGTGTGTGTGTGTGCGCTCGCACACTGTGACAGACCCAGATGAGTGGGGTACAGAAGTCTGGTAAATATACTGGCCATTGGATGAATAGTTTTCTGTTCCCTGAGTGACCAGAGCAGGGGCTGCACTAGAACAAGCAGGAACTTGCTGGAACCAATTTAAAGCAGGCAGGCTAATTAGAACACCTGGAGCCAATTAAGAAGAACCTGCTAGAATCAATTAGGTCAGGCTGGCTAATCAGGGCACCTGAGTTTAAAAAGGACCTCACTTCAGTTTGTGGTGTGCGTGCGAGGAGCTGGGAGCTAGCGGCACTAGGAGCTGAGAGTGAGAAGGCGTACTGTTGGAAGATTCTGTGGTGAGGATAAAGAAGGTGTTGGGAGGAGTCCATGGGGAAGTAGCCCAGGGTGTTGTAGCTGTCGTGCAGTTGTTCCAGGAGGCACTCTAAACAGCTGCCATTCACAGGGCCCTGGGCTGGAACCTGGAGTAGAGGGCGGGCCCGGGTTCCCCCCAAACCTCCCAACTCCTGATCAGACACAGGAGGAGTTGATCTGGACTGTGGGTTCTACCAGAGGGGAAGATCTCTGAGGCAAGCAGAAATCCGCCAATAAGCAAAGGACCCACCGAGGTAGAGGAGGAACTTTGTCACAGTACATAAGTTGTTAAGTTTATTAAAAGACATGAAAACGTGACTCATAGGTAGAATTTTGCAAGTTCCCTTAAATTTCAGGATCACATTCCTTAAATAACTGGCGATTCTTTGCTTTTATTGACCTATGTGATTAGAACCAAGAGTACCAAACTTAAAAGGAGTAATTGATTCTCTATGGAAGTCCAGGAGAACATTTCATATAATATTTTGGAGAACATTGTCTTGAATAAAACAGGTCAGCATCATAATTTTGAATGTTATCTCCCAGCCTTCTTTGTCAGCAAATTGTACTGCACATTTTCTCAGATTTCTACTAATCCTTGTTTTTTAGTTAGGATAGAAATAACATGAGAACAGCAGAAAGCTTTCTTGTGTTTGCTCCTTTTGCTTTTCATTCTAGCCAAAGCCAGGAAGTGAGGGAGGCATGGTAACCTAGCTGTGTCAAACACCAACAGTTGGGTTGGAGTTTGAATATTAGTTCAGTTAATACTTTATCTGAAGTAATTCTTTCATGCCTAGTCTCAAAATGCTTTGATCTCTACTGTGCCATTCAGAGCACCAAGTACCAGGACATATAGCTATCAGTATTTAATGAAAATTGTGATGAGATGTAAGTGTATTGGTACCTTACAATTCCTAAAATGGATTGCAGACATATTTTAGTGAAAATGTAAATATTTTCCAAAGCTCATTCTGGAACAGGAAGTTGTATAGTAAATGTATGTGTGAGTCAACTGGGGGTACAGTTTCAGATGGAAGGCATCCTGGGAATTTGTGGTCTAGTTGTTCTAAAGCACTGACATGGTAAAGGAAAGCAAGAAAGAAGCAAAGAACTCTTCAGTAACCTAAATTCAAATTCCAGAGGGGTAGCCGTGTTAGTCTGGATCTGTAGAAGCGACAAAGGGTCCTGTGGCACCTTATAGACTAACAGAGGTATTGAAGCATAAGCTTTCGTGGGTGAATACCCACTTCGGGTATTCACCCACGAAAGCTTATGCTTCAATACCTCTGTTAGTCTATAAGGTGCCACAGGACCCTTTGTCGCTTCTAAATTCAAATTGTAGTCCTCTCCCAGTCTACTTTTGTCCCAAAGCCCAGAAATAATTCCCCACAGGCTCTTTCCTGAGTGAACTAATTTTTGATTACAAGCTAGTGTATCAGAATTTTCATTAAACAGAGTAAATGTAGATAAGCAATAATAAGCTTAGATTACTAATACATTTGTGATGTACTATATTTTCCTGCGTATACCAAAATTAATGTCTGGGCTTTTCTGTTATGGTCATGTAGTCCACCCCTTGTCTTCAAAATCCTTATGTTTCTTAGCTCATGTTTTTGCTAATCTTATGAATAAATTTGTTTTCCATTTTTCATCCCTCTATTTTCAAATTTTAGGAGTAGTAACTAAACAGAGGAAGAAACTTACGGTGACTTCCCTCAGAGGACACTGCTATGGAGTTGCCTAGAGGGAGTAGGAGAATAACCCTTAGCTCTCAGTTTTCTATTTAAACAACTTATTTATGCTGACTTGTACCTTACTCCACAAATAGTTTGCTGGTAGTATACTCAATTTTTTTAAATTTGCCCTCTGAAAAATAAATAAAACAAAATCTTGTTACTGTTGGCTTTTTGGTTTTCAGGAGGTGGCTTGACAAGACTCAGGAGAGAAATGGAAAATGCAAATTGTGGGTTAATTTTTAACGTTAATCACATCTTCTTTTTTCTTTTTAATTCCAACAGGAAATTGTTCTGGTGGTGTTTTTTGGTGCTGAATATTTGGTGCGGCTATGGTCTGCTGGTTGCAGAAGTAAATATGTTGGCTTTAAGGGAAGACTACGTTTTGCCAGAAAGCCTATATCAATTATTGGTAAGGTTTATATTGTTTTTAGACAGTTCTGTTAGTATCCCGTTTAAACTGCAAATATAAAGTTATTACGAAAGAACATACTGGGGACCTGAGTTGTATCCTTGATTCTTAGCACTGACCTGTGTGTGACCTTGGGCTAGGGTGACCAGACAGCAGAGGTGAAAAATCGGGACAGGGGGTGGGGGGTGGGGGGGGGGGGTAATAGGAGCCTATATAAGAAAAAGACCCAAAAATCGGGACTGTCCCTATAAAATCGGGACATCTGGTCACCCTACTTTGGGCAAGCTGTCTGTGCTTCCCTGTGTCTGTCTTAGCTATTTAAATTGTCCTTGCCTTGAAAACTTTACAGTCTTATTATGTATTAGAAATGTGCCTAGTACAATGGGGTCTCTAGGCACTACCATGGTACAACTAATAAGCAGTAATAATATTGCATATCATGAAATAATGGTATGTAGTGGGCCCTTGCCTACAGGGAACCCTAGCTGAAGAGGGAAAATTTGAATCTCTGGAGGGTAGGGAAGACAGAGAGCAGCATCACCTACTGGTGATAACAGGGGGTGGGTGAGGCTATGTGAGCCCCAGGTTCTCAAATTTTGCTTGAATATGTACTGTAGGTTGGAAGGGAGGATACAAAGGAGCTGCTGGATGGAGAGGAAGAGGGAATAGAGAGCTAGTTGGAGGAGAGTGAGAGGGTGTTAGAGGGCTTATTCCTTCACCCGCTCACTTCCGTGGTCCTTCTCGCATGAACAGAGAGCAACAGTACCCGAAGTCCAAAGGTGCGAACAATTAGATGTGTATTGGGGTGAACTTCCAGCAAGCAGTGATTCCAATTTCCTTCCTCAGTGTCCTCCTTCCCAGCTCTGATGCCACAGAGCCTTGCCTGTGTCCCTGTTCCCATTCCCCCCCTTAGCAAAACATGATTCCCATTCCCCCACCCCTATTCCCATTCCCCACCTTACTTCCTGATTGACTGCAGACTATATAGTAAAACTTGAGTTCTGCTTAGCTATACCTTAACCAATCATTTTACTGAAATTTAACTAACCAATCCTAACATATTGTAACATGATTATCTAACCAATTATATCCCACCACCTTAATTAGTTTACACCCAACAAAATTAATTATACAGCAGACAGAAACAATCACAGAACCAGACAGAGATTATACAGACAAACAATAGGGGAAATGGGGACTACAGTGATAGAACAACACAGAAACGAGGATTTCACATCCCAGCTATTGATAAGTGAGTTCTTGCCAGACAGGATGCTATCAAACTAAGTTTCCTTTTACATCTTCTAGGCTCTTCCCTTTCTCTGGAGGTGATAGGCATTATCAGGACAGGATTGTATTCCTAACAGCCCAATAGCACCTTATTTCAGTGCGACGGGTGAGAATGTGATCTTTCGCTTCCCAACTCATGGCTACCTCTGCTGCTCGGCCACAGGCCTTAGCCTAAGAACATGGCCTCAGACTGTCACAGTAAGAGAAGGCCCTTATACCGCCAGACAGTGATTTTGATTCTTTCTTTTATACCTCTCTAACTACCTACATGATAAGAATAAACCTAAATTCTTAAAGACAGGCCTGAATATCTGTATCCTAACAGAGGGGTTTTGGGGAAAAGGCGCAATGGAAAATAGTAACTGGATTTGTACGTAACATTTCCATAAACATTCTGTTTTGTCTTGAGTGTGTTTTTCTTATTTCATTTATAAACCTTTTGGGAAAGGCTATATCTTCCTGTGGTTTTTATACAGTACCTTGATCATTTTATGTGCTACAATGATACAAATGTGTATAAAATGTCTATTAGTACCATATACAGTGCACTTTTTAATCATTAAGGGGCCTGTGTTCCCTCTCATAGGTTATTTTTATACAGGGGAATTGGAAACTGAGTTTCAGTACACTGGGTTTTGTGGTCATGCTTCTGCCAGGGTACGGGTAGGTGTGGAGCAGTGTGTGAGTTTAACCTCATCTGCAGAATCCACAGCTGATTCCCTCACTCACCACTTATGATTTGCATGACATTTTGGGTGAAAACTCAGCAAACCAAGTAGTCTGCTGAGGAGCTTAATATGCATAATTAACAATAGGGGGAAATAATGTACAACTTTCAAATCCTGGGGGAAGTTTCATAGCATGCAAAACAAACAGAAGCACAAATGCACAAAATATATAGCTGTTAGGGCTCTCAAGTGATTAAAAAAATTGTTAAACTGTTATTTATAGAATGCCATTTATTTAAATATTTCTGGATGTTTTCTACATTTTCATATATATTGATTTCAGTTACAACACAGAATAAAGTATACAGTGCTCACTTTATATTTTTGATTACAAGTATTTGCACTGTAAAAAAGAAATAGTATCTTTCAATTCACCTCATACAAGTACCGTAATGCAATCTCTTTATCATGAAAGTTGAACTTACAAATGTAGAATTATGTACAAAAAATAACTGTATTCAAAAATAAAGCAATGTAAAACTTTAGAGCCTACAAGTCCTCTCAGTCCTACTTCTTGTTCAGCCAATCACTAAGACAAACAAGTTTGTTTTCGTTTGCAGGAGATACTGCTGTCTGCTTCTAGTTTACAATGTCACCTGAAAGTGAGAACAGATGTTTGCATGGCACTGTTGTAGCCAGCATTGCAAGATATTTACGTGCCAGATGTGCTAAAGATTGATATGTCCCTTCATCTTCAACCACCATTCCAGAGGACATGTGTCCATGCTGATGACGGGTTCTGCTCGATAATGATTGAAAGCAGTGCAAACTGACACATGTTCACTTTCATCATCAAAGTCAGATGCTACATCGGAGTGTTTCTGCATCGGAGTGTTGCTCTTTTAAGACTTTTGAAAGCATGCTCCACACCTCGTCTCTCTCAGATTTTGGAAGGCACTTCAGAGTCTTAAACTTTGGGTCAAGTGGTGTAGCTATCTTTAGAAATCTCACATTGGTACCTTCTTTGTGTTTTGTCAAATATGTAGTGAAAGTGTTCTTAAAACAAACAACATGTGCTGGGTCATCATCCGAGACTGCTATAATATGAAATACATGGCAGAATGCAGGTAAAACAGAGCAGAAGACATACTATTCTCCCCCAAGGAGTTCAGTCAAAATTTAATTAACACATTTTTTTTTAACGAGTGTCATCAGCATGGAAACATCCTCTGGAATCGTAGCTGAAGCACGAAGGGGCATACAAATTTTTAGCATATCTGGAACGTAAATAGCTTGCAAGGCCTGCTACAAAAGTGCCAGCAAACACCCTGTTCTCACTTTCAGGTGACATTGTAAATAAGAAGCAGGCAGCATTATCTCCCGTAAATGTAAACAAACTTGTTTGTCTGAGTGACTGGCTGAACAAGAAGTAGGACTGAGTGGACTTGTAGGCTGTAAAGTTTTATTGTTTTGTTTTTTAGTTTTTTAGTTTTGAGTTTAAGTTTTTAACAAAAAAAATCTACATTTGTAAATTGCGCTTACACGCTAAAGAGATTGCATTATGGTACGTGTATGAGGTGAATTGAAAAATACTATTTCTATTGTTGATCATTTTTACAGTGCAAATATTTGTAATAAAAATAATATAAAGTGAACACTGTACAATTTGTATTCTGTGTTGGAATTTAAGTCAATATATTTGAAAATGTAGAAAAATATCCAAAAATAGTTTATAAATTTCAATTGGTGTTCTATTGTTTAACAGTGTGATTAAAATTGAGATTAATTTTTTTAATTGCGATTAATCTTTTTGAGTTAATCACATGAGTTAACTGTGATTAATCAACAGCCCTGATACCTGTGTTTATATATGGGCGATTGCATGTGCCATCACCTCTTGAGGGATGTGGGAACCGATTCAGTGCATGCCACTTCATTGTTTGCAGACATAATGACTTTGATGCAGACACAGTTGAAGTGGTCTGGTAAATTTGACCTTGTAAGGAAGTTGTGTGTGTTTTTGTTTGTTTGTTTGTTTTGTTTTTTTAATAAAAGCCCAAAATGTTCTGTGAGATTTTTTTGAAAACTTTAATTTTTTTTTGCAAAAAATAATCATACAGCCAATTCTATAACTGACCTAGTCTCATAGAGCATATCATGAGCCGGAACTCGAAACAATCTATGTATGCAACAACTTTTCCTCCCCCATCGCTTTCCCAGGATTATATTTAAATTAAGAAACTTCCATAAATAAATATCTGACAGAATATTCATTTGAATGCAGGATAAGCTATATAAATCCTGTTAAACTGTGTTTTCAACTTGATCTATATTCAGTATGCAGTCATATTGCATACTGCAGTAGCAGTTAGTGTTTTGTATAGCATTAGAGAGCATGCAGTGCACTTTAAATGCTAAGTGTAAATCATGAGCAGAGGGTTGCAACATTTTTGTTAGGATACTTCAGAATGTCTAAGTATAGAGAATGTGGGAGGTCATGTACAAAAGAGGTGTAAATGTAGTTTTATTCTTGTGGGAATGAAGGCTCATTGGGAAAATACATTTGGAAGTACAGCTGTTGCTGTTATGTTGTAGAAGAAACTCTGTGTACTAGTCCTATTGCTAGACTTGGCTGTGGGGCTATACATTTGCTTTGTAGATGTTCACGTTCGGGCTGGAGACTGGGCTCTGGGACCCCGCAAGGCCAGAGGGTTCCCAGAGCCTTGGCTTCAGTTGGAACCCAAACCACCTACACAGCAATTTTTAGCCCTGTGAGCCCGAGTCAGTTGGCGTGGGCCAGGCTCAAGTGTTTAATTGCTGTGTAGATGCCCCCTTAATTTTTTTCATTTTTCTTTTTGTTGTTGTTGTTTTTGTTATAGATGTGAGGATTTTGATGGTTATGAAAGAAAAGGGACTTTCATAGCCAGGGCCACTAATAACTTTATATCCTAAATCTGCTCACTGCTTCTGAATTCAGTACTGTTTATAGAAAGGAGTTACAAGTGGAAGATACCCTCAGTTGCTACTCTTCCCCCTCCTTTGTTTTCCCCTTTCTCTCTCCTTTACTTTAGTTTTGCCAAAACTTTTCTTTGGTTTGTTTTTTGGAGATGCTGGATAGAATATGTTAATGAACAAGCATTTTCAAAAGAACAAAAGCCTGGTGCGAGGTTGGGGAGAAGAAGCTGGGTGTGCCAAAGGGGAGAGAGGAGGAGTGTGAACAACATGAAAGGGGTAAAGTGAATATAATATTGAAGTGAGAGGTGGTGGGAGAAGGAAGGAAAACTACAGGGAGAAAAATGTTAGGACGGGAGGAGACAATTTATTTTTTATTTTTATTTTTGATAGAATTTAAAAGTACAATAGTTTCAACTTTGTATTGGAAGACCTGAATTCTTCAGTGTTGAGGTCTAATTTTCCAAACCCACTAGTGCAGGCCTAACTCTGCCTGTGTAGAAATCAGTGGGAGGTGAGAGTGAGGATGCTCTAGTTGTTAGGGAGCCATCTTGGGGACTTAGGAGCCACAGGTTCAGGTCTTTGCTCCACCTTTGACACCCTGCATGACCTTGGGCAAATCATTAATCTCTTTGTGCCTTAGTTTCCCATCCCCAAAATGGGGAAAATAGGGCACTGAAGATAAATACATTCAAAATTATAAGGTGCTCAGATACTACGGTGATAGGAGCCTTAGACATGCCCAAGAGAAATGGATATGGGTTTATCATTGGCTTCAGCTGGAGCAGTGTTCGGTCAACACTCAATGCTTTTGAAAATTCCACCCTGAATGTTTATAATTAGGCTTTTTGTAAAAGATAAGTATTGGGCACAGGCGAAGATAACATGAGGGATGGCAAGGTTACACGCAATCCTTTTGCTGACACATGCTATCCTTTTGCTGCATTACAGAAATGTCACTACAGATGATTTTTTGTAATTAATATTCATTCACTGGGAGCTTAGGAGCTTATGCTTTGAAATAAATATTAGGCAGGTATATGTTCAAGGGTGTTGTGTGTGCATTATTATCCCATATTGTCTGCCTTTAGCAGTGGGCCTGTATGGAATATATTCATATGCACCTTCAAAGTTTGTTATGGAATGAGACAGGGCTCTGAAGGAGCACCTGCACATTGAATGTGAAATTCCAGTCAACTTACATAAGTCTACCAGTGTCGTGCCAATAAAACACTGAGCGAATGTTAGCGAAAACCACATTATTGTAAGTCAGAACTCAAAGTATGTGCATACCGGCTGTTTATTTTAAGTCCTTACAGACAGATTTTCACTGGACCACTAAAAAGCATATATCCAGCCTAAGAGCTTATCTCCAGACCATAAACTTCATACCGTAAACTACTAGAGCTGCTAAAAATAATTCAAAGTTTTTATTAAAATGGATTTTTTTTTGCTTTTTATACTTGAAAATGGGTGAATTGTTTTTGCTCAAAATCACCAGATATTGAAAGTTGTAGACCAAATGTAAAGATATTAGAGAATTAGAAATCAAATTGTTGAGTTAAGAATGGAAATACTTAAGCAATCCTGACTGTAGGTATTACTATGTGCTCTGCCTATTACTATGTGCTCTGCCTATGTGTATAAATAAGAAATACTTGCCTAACAAGCTGATTTTTAGATATAAATGGTAGCTGTTTGAAGCTGCTGAAGGATTTGAAATAGTAGAATAAGCCCCAAGAAGGATGGACTAGAAGGCAGGGTTTTTAAAGCTGTGAGATAAATAAGTTGATCATATAGCTCTGCAATTTATCACAGTGCTATCATCTCTACACTTATGTAGTGTATATATAGTGATATAAATGCTGATGAATCATTTATAGTGCACCACACTATGTGCTTATATGGGTGCGTGTGTGTGTTTATATACATATAATAGTAGTAAAGGCATATACATTATAGTCAGGTCTGGTAGCACCAGCTGTCCTCCTACTGTTTTGGGGTCTGTCTGACCCCAACACGCACAAAAATATAAGTAATTTTTTTGTGCCAAACCTGTTCCTCTTCATACATTAAGTATTCTTAAACTAGGCCAAAGTCAATCTTTCTGCACTGGTTTTATTATCCTATCCATCATGGGTTTTTAGTAGCATAAAAGTGTCTAAAAAAGGTAATGGGGGTCAGTTTGACCTCTCCGTGTTAGTCAATGGGGAAAATGAAAGTACTACACTTCCAAGATCTTTGGGGGATCTCCAAACACATACAATTAAAAAAAAATGATAGTAAAACCATTGCTACCTCATTCTTTAAATATTCTCAAATTATAATGAGGACAACCTGTTAGCATGGATTTTGTCTGCATGCCTGTTGAGGTTTAGCATAGAAAAAAGTCACTCCAAGTTTTGGTGTTAATTAGACCTCAAATTATTTATGCAGGTGTTCTAGCATCAGATTGGGGTTTTTTTTTTTTTACTTTGAGGCAGCAATTATGATGTGATTATATGAATCTTTCAGCATTGTTTTTATCATCATCATTTCAGTGGTTTTTGTTTTTCCAAAAAATGCCCCCAAAAGACCTTGGGGAGGGGTGTGAGACCCCAGGTAACATTTGTCTCGTGTATCATCACAATGGTCCAGCAAATTGAGTTTCTTTGAAGATGATGCTGTCAAATTGACATGCTAGGAAGAGTTTCTGGGGAAGCCACAATTGTCAGATACATTTCCTGAAAAGCCCTCACTTGACAAATGCTGTAGATGAGGAAGAGGCTTGCTACTGTTGGGCAAAGACTTGCTATTGACAGGAGCAGTTCCAGTTTAACTTCTCTTGCCCTGTTACCATCAATGGCAGTGACTGTGTTTGAAAGCTCCACTGGCTGTGTGTTTCTCCTGGGAGTGGGGCAAGAGGAGCCAGGTCTTGTGGAGGGCCCCTGAGAATGTTTGCCGTGGAAATGGATGATTCTGACACCGGGCAGTCCAGTTATGCTGACGCTGACCAGGAGCTTGCTGTTGCAGTACTGGGTGATGGCATGGAAGCACTGGAAGATGAAATCACCGAGGAAAGTGACTGCAGCGATACTGCTGGGCAGTAAAATCAGGATGTGCCTGCAGACTTTTACCTCTCCAAGAACAAAGCTGAAAAATGGGGAAACATAGCACAGATGCCAGCAAATCCTCCTTCCAGAAACATCCTGCTCGTGCTCCAGGATTGACCATGCACTCCATATTGTGCATCAAGGACACTCTATTCCCCTGCTTGCAACTTCCTCTTGACTCAAGCTATGCTAGATCTTATTCTCCAGTATTTTAACAAGTATGGGGCTGAGTTGTTTGGGAGTACTTGGCCTTCGTGCCTACTTGGGACTGCATGTATTAGCAGGTGTTTATAGATCTAGCAGAGAAACATTAGAGGAGGGGTGGTCAAATGACCATGGAAGGCTGGTATTCAGAGTTACTGTCACTCCATCGATTTCCAGTCGTAACAAGAGTCCTACGCTTTGACAGAGGCATACAGAAGCTGAAGCGAGACTACCACGCTTGCTACTGTTTCAGAGTTATGGGATTTGTTTGTTAGTATTCTGACCAGGTGTTTGGTTCCCTATGAGAGTGTCACCATCGACAAACAGCTGGTGGCTTACCATGGTTGCTGTCCTTTCAGGCCTTCAAAACCAGCCAGGTCTGGCATTAAATTCTGGCTATGCTGTGACTTGACAGCTTCATATGTTTTAAATGCTGACATATACGCTGGCAGAGAGGAGAATGCAGCAGCAGCAAGAAATCTGGCAAGAAACATGGTTAACGAATTGTCACAAGATTTAGAGGCAACAAGGGACAATTTTTTCACCAGTATTGGACTTGCAAGGGACTTGCTGCCCAAAAAAACTAACTTTGGCTGGCACAATGAGAAGGAACAAGCCTGAAATTCCTGTTCAGTTCCTTCCCAACTGGCAAAACCCATCCACTCCAGTTTGTTTGGTTTCCAGGAAAATATGACCCTTGTGAGTTATGTACCCAAAAAGGGGAAAGTGGTATTACTGTTGTCATCTATGCACTCAGATGCTTCTACCTCTGGGGCTGAAGAAAACCAGATATCATTCATTTTTATAACAAAACAAAAGGACACATGTGATGGTATCCTCATCCATCGCAAAATGGATAGGCAGACACTGGCTGATGGTAGTTGTTGTGAACATTTTGGACATTGAATGCATATATTGTTTGGATTTTGTTGAATTGCACCTGGCTTAATAAATCCTTAAGTAAGAGATGGATGTTTTCCAGGGACCTGGGCATAGAAATGAAGAAACCACTGGTGCACGAAAACAACATTGCAGCCTGCCTCAGGCTTCTAGGGAAACAGTGCTTAGTGTGCTAGGTACTGGTCCGGAGCCTAAGAAACAGGCAAGATGTTGCATCTGTTCCAGAGAATGAAACAGGAAAAACACCTCTAAAATGTGCAAAATGTGAAATTGTACATTCAGAACATATGTCACTTATTTGCCCCATTTGTTCAACATAGTAGGCTATTTACTGCCATTTTGCTGTTTGGATATATTGTTTGGATTTTGTTGAATTGCACCTGGCTTAATAAATCCACTTGTCCCCTCCCACTCCTTGGTAGTATGAGGGTGAGGAAATGGATGTTGAGGAGTATGAGCATAGAGAGATGTTCATGAGGCATGGTATAAGATAGACTGGCTGGATGTTGTGCAGACCATTCTGGTGGCTTGTTGGGTGTGGCCAAGGAGGCTCATGGGGAAGAGGGGTTGATAAAAAGTTCAACTGCTGCGGTGGAAATTGACAAGTCTGGAACCAGTGCAGAATCTACTACAACCAAAGTTTGTAGCACTTTGATAGTCTGTAGTCTGATGTCTTCAGACTTTTGTATAGATCATCAAAACAGTCACCTTTGCTACCAACATCACTTCTATCTTTATGGAGAGCTTGGGTATTTTCAGAGAAGCTATGCCTCAGAATGTCTCTGATACTCCACAAACATTAATTCTGGTAATATACCACTGATCAAGTGCCCATAATGTGCATATCAGCAGTTGGACGGCATGGTGGCAAGCATCTTAAATATATCAAAGACAGCTAATCCAAGAAATGTCATAATGTCTACTTGCTGTCACCTGTTAAATTAAAGAAACCTAGGGGAGCATCTAAAAATTGTATTTGTGTCCTTTCCTTCCCCCCGCCCCCATTGGGGAGCTGTGTGAACCAGCCAGTGTTGGCATACCACATATTATGAGAATTCTCCTCTTTCAGACCTTATTTCAAAAAAATACATGTTTGCAGTTAAATTTCTAAAATGTAATACAACTGTGTAGAATAGCATATCAAAGAATAATGAAATGCCATGTATATATGCTGCCATTCAGGCTTCACAGTGTCGTGGTACAGTGTTTAGTAATGCATGTTGGGTCAAAAAGTACAAGGCTCTAGTAATTTTGATTTTTTTCTTTATGGGGATCTTAGAAAAAAGCGAACTTTAGAAAATCTAATCTCTCCTTCATTTAAAGGCAAATGCGGTACCTGTCTTTGAGGAGTAATAGGGATTGCAGGACATCATTGTGGAGAAACCTGTTGAAGTTCCTGCCTATTAATGTGGCACAAGACAGCATAACTCTAATGGGATGATAAAAAGAAAAAAACTGGTGAAATTTAGAAAAGAATACCCTAATGGTGAGACCTATTAGGCTGTGGATTTGGACAGGTCACTAGAAAGTAAACTTGAAGGACAATCTTGCAGTAGCAGATGGATAGACGAGATGATTTCTTTCCTTCTCTGGCTACTTAGATTCAGTGATAGGATTTTAATACAGTAGTTGCTATAAGCAATGGCTACGAGTGTGTGTGTGTGTGTGAGAAATAAAGAGATCATGATAAAAAGTTCCAGAGGGTCAGCGGTGGGTGGGGAGCACCCTTCCTCAGAATCCACTTGAGGAAAATAAGAGAAGCAGGAGAAAAGGCTGCCCTCGCCTCCTGGAGCACACAACAGGGTTTGTGCAGGGTGGGCAGCTCCATGCACTGGCGGAGCACTATAATCCCTCTGATTGTAATCCAGGACATCTCAGAGTCTGGTGGTACCAGCCAAGACCAACTTCCAGTGTATCAAGGGGGACTCCCTCACCTGCAAATGGAGATGGGGTTATGTAGCAGAGGTTCGGCAAGGAGGGCCTCCTCCACAGTGGCTGTTAAACCTGGCCACTGACACTAGATGCTTCCAGGTCCTGAGGAGGTCCCAGTAAAAGACCAGTAGCTCAGAGAGGTCTCGGGAGATAAGAGCTGCCTGGCATATTGGAGATGATGGAGGAAGGTGTGCACCAAAATGCTCCATGCATGACTACCTGCATTGTCACTGCAGGGCCTGAATGCAGGAGCTGTGGACTTGCCTGTGGATGGAGAGCAGGCCTGGTCTGCCCTCCCATAAGGGGAGGCTCAGGACAGCCACCGAGACCCCAGTGCCGACTGGCCAGAAAAACTCCAGGAACTTCTTCTGGAGGCTGACTAGGGTTCCTGTGGGGTGGGCTCAATGTGCTGAAGTGATGCCAGAGCATAGACCGGACAGGTTGACAACCAGTGTCTTCCCCAAAAGGACAGGAAGTGCATAGGAGGGACTTGCTCTAGGGATGCAGCAGGGCTGTGTAGTGAAGGAGATTGTCTGTAGGACCCATGCTTTATTTGTTGCAAAAGTTGGAAGATGTGTAGTGAATGAGGCAGGGGTCTGCCATAGTAAAGGCAGTTGAATGCTGCCATGGAGAATTGAATGATACCCTTGATTGTGCTACATGCCTCCTATGTGATGCGGGCAAATCACTTGAAGCAAACTTTTTCATGTGTGTTCATGAATTGAGACCCAGTTTCTGGGTGCCTGCTTTGAGACTGATGGGTCTTATGTGCAGAAGTGCTGAGGACTCGGAAGTGCGACTGAAGTCAATGGGAGAGCTATTCTTTGAACATATTAAGTGTGATATAATTCTAATGAAACATCAGGTTCTAGATGTGCCAAATTGGGCACCCAAATAGGTGGAGACTTTTTACCTTAATCTCTTTGTGCCTTAGTTCCCTAACTGTAAAATGGGGATAACACTCCTTCATCTCACAGGGGTGTTGTGGAAATAAATTTAATAACTGTGAAGCATTCCAAAACTATTATGTTCTGTACTGTAGTAAGGACCACAAGGAGGAAATAATAATTGCACCTTAGAGCAGGGTTTAAATAGTGTGCAGTGAATAAGGCATGGGCCACACACTGAATAACTATGAGGAAACAAAATACATTGAACACCATCCATCCTGTGCATTGAATGAGGTAGGAGTCCTGGGGAAAAATAGAATGTAATCATGTAATTAAAGACTGCATCATAATGCATACAGCATAATGGAGTCAAATTAAGGTATCACAAACAACCTGAATTCAGGCATTTCCTAACTTTCGAGTGCTTGAGTTTCCAACCTTAATAACGTTCTTTTAATGTGTGTATGGGGTAAGGGAGTGGGATGGGGGTGCTCATTTCCTGAAGTGGAAATAATAGGGAATTTTGATGTGATTACCAAACATGCTTTCACTTGGCCTGAACCAGATTTTAATCTTAGTTTTCCAGATGTCAAACTCCACTATGTTAACTCACTGTTCCAACAAAACTCAACTAAAGTCATTTGGTTTTTGTTTGCTCTTTTCATCTGGTGTTCAATGACTGTTTAAGTGCATAAGTCTAATGTTCAATGTGTTTTTTTTAACAGATCTTATTGTTGTGATAGCCTCAATTATTGTTCTGAGTGTAGGATCAAATGGGCAGGTGTTCGCCACATCTGCCATAAGGTACGTTTTTCTAGTGACTGTAATGTAACTAAATAAATACAAGAGCATGCATCTATAAACCCATCAATTGTTATTGCCAAAGATGATTATCAAAATGTCAAGGTAAATGGACTATGAAGAACTCAGTGTACCATTGTGCCTCAGTCACTGATTGGGAAAGGCAGTATCGAGGCAACGCATACTGCGTGGGTGTGACTGTGGAAGCAGAGAGGACACAACTAAAGAAACATTATGTCCCATACAAAACATCCAACACTCTTTCTGAGGGAAAAAAAGAATATTACAGCACGTTGGTTTATTTAAGAAGTAATCCAGACACCATTTAATTCACTTGGTACTTTTTTGGAGAATGTGTAATTACTTCACTTAAATCCATCAAAGCACAATTGCATTTTATCTGGCACAGGTAACACATACCACGCAGGAACCAGACACATTTGATTTATGCAGTGTTTGTTCAGCTTGCCCCAAGTAGCACAATCTTGTTTTGGATGGTAAACTGAGTACATACTGGAAAGGAGCGATAAGGAGTGGTAGAGGTGCATTCCCACTGTGCTTAATCCAGCAAAGGGGTGCTGCACCTCCTGTAATGTGTTAAGTGCCCTCCCTGCTGCTTGAGTCATTGGGAAGTGAGGAAGTCAGCACTTTGCAGGACTGGGCCCAACATATATACAACTCCCTTTACTATCTGTCTAAGGTATTTATAGGGCACTGACTTTTGGCATATAAAAACTGACAAGATTATGAGGACACAAGTGTCCAGAACAAATATGTACTTTCTGTTCCCACAGGTGAATGTGTATTTTAAGATTTGTTTAATTTAGGGCTGTCAATCACAGTTAACTCTCACAATGAACTCAAAAAAATTAATAGCGATTTAAAACGTTATTCAAGATTAATCGCACTGCTAAACAAAGGAATACCACTTGAAATTTATTAAATATTTTTCTACATTTTCAAATATATTGATTTCTATTAAAACACACAATACAGTGTACAGTGCTCACTTTATATTATTATTTTTGATTACAAAGATTTGCACTGTAAAAATGCTAAAAAAAATAGTATTTTTCAATTCACCTCATACAAGTATTGTAGTACAATCTCTTTATCGTGAAAGTGTAACTTACAAATGTAGAATTTTTTTTGTTACATAACTGTACTCAAAAACAAAACAATGTAAACTTTTAGAGCCTGCAAATCCACTCAGTCCTACTTCTTGTACAGCCAATTGCTAAGACAAACAAGTTTGTTTACATTTAGGGGAGATACTGCTGCCTGCTTCTTATTTACAATATTACCTGAAAGTGAGAACAGGCGTTCCCATGGCACTGTTGTAGCCAGCGTCGCAAGAGAGTCTAATCCTTCAATGGCATTGTCCTTGTGTGGAAAAACAGACTAAATTACGCAAGTCCCAATCTGTTAAAGGCAGTTTAGATTAGGGACAGGATGTTGCAGTCTGTTCTGAAGTGAATGATAGTGTTGGATTTCACAAAGCACAGCTATCATATGTTTGCCTTGGGCTTTGTTGCTTTTGCAACATGCTGCATCAACCTAGGCGTTTGCATTCAGCCCCAAGTAGTGAATTGCAATAGTCTAATCTGGAAGATACACAAACATGGATCACATTAGTTAGGCTGTTGTCTGACAGAAAAGGGCGCAAGTTCCTGACCCATCAAAGAGGAAAGGCCGTTTCTCCTGCGGTGGAAATTGACAAGTCTGGAACCAGTGCAGAATCTACTACAACCAAAGTTTGTAGCACTTTGATAGTCTGTAGTCTGATGTCTTCAGACTTTTGTATAGATCATCAAAACAGTCACCTTTGCTACCAACATCACTTCTATCTTTATGGAGAGCTTGGGTATTTTCAGAGAAGCTATGCCTCAGAATGTCTCTGATACGCCACAAACATTAATTCTGGTAATATACCACTGATCAAGTGCCCATAATGTGCATATCAGCAGTTGGACGCCATGGTGGCAAGCATCTTAAATATATCAAAGACAGCTAATCCAAGAAATGTCATAATGTCTACTTGCTGTCACCTGTTAAATTAAAGAAACCTAGGGGAGCATCTAAAAATTGTATTTGTGTCCTTTCCTTCCCCCCGCCCCCATTGGGGAGCTGTGTGAACCAGCCAGTGTTGGCATACCACATATTATGAGAATTCTCCTCTTTCAGACCTTATTTCAAAAAAATACATGTTTGCAGTTAAATTTCTAAAATGTAATACAACTGTGTAGAATAGCATATCAAAGAATAATGAAATGCCATGTATATATGCTGCCATTCAGGCTTCACAGTGTCGTGGTACAGTGTTTAGTAATGCATGTTGGGTCAAAAAGTACAAGGCTCTAGTAATTTTGATTTTTTTCTTTATGGGGATCTTAGAAAAAAGCGAACTTTAGAAAATCTAATCTCTCCTTCATTTAAAGGCAAATGCGGTACCTGTCTTTGAGGAGTAATAGGGATTGCAGGACATCATTGTGGAGAAACCTGTTGAAGTTCCTGCCTATTAATGTGGCACAAGACAGCATAACTCTAATGGGATGATAAAAAGAAAAAAACTGGTGAAATTTAGAAAAGAATACCCTAATGGTGAGACCTATTAGGCTGTGGATTTGGACAGGTCACTAGAAAGTAAACTTGAAGGACAATCTTGCAGTAGCAGATGGATAGACGAGATGATTTCTTTCCTTCTCTGGCTACTTAGATTCAGTGATAGGATTTTAATACAGTAGTTGCTATAAGCAATGGCTACGAGTGTGTGTGTGTGTGTGTGAGAAATAAAGAGATCATGATAAAAACAAACCAAACGAAACTAATGTGAAATATTTTATTTTGAATTATTTATTTAAAATTATTCATACATTTCTTCAGCACAGGGCTGCCAACTTTCTAATCACACAAAACTGAACACCTTTGCACCTCCCCTTCTCTGAGGCCTCGCCCTGCTCACTCCATCCCCCCTCCTTCTATTGCTCGCAGATTGGGGAACTGGGGAGGGTCCTTTTTCGATCGGGTGTTCCAGTTGAAAACCGGACACCTGGCAACCCTCCTTGAGTTGCAAAAGTTCCCAATTCAAAATTCATGTTCTGGTTGGTTACTTAAGTTGCATAGTATTGTCTCTACTCGACTGGATGATTTATGCAACTGAAAACATGCAAAAAACTAAGAATTGTCACTTTTACAGTTGAATGTTCAATTCAGGTTTTGCTTTTGGAAAATATAAGAGTTAAAAGTTTACTTTTTGCCAGTGTTCATGCTAGTAAAGTTTTGGTACTGAATGGTCTCAGAAAGCAAACATTTGAGAGTCACAAATAAGTAAAAATGTAATGTGCTTATGAGTATTGTGGCAAATTGCCGGCACTACTATGATGGGTCCCGCACTGTCTCTTCTTGTGGGGGGGTTTCAGGGTGCCATTTCTTGCCCCTGAACTGGGGTAACAGCTATCCTACTAGTATCCCAGGGAAGGGGAGTGGAGAGGGAGGGACCCAGGCCCACCCTCTACTCTGGGTCCCAGCCCAGGGGCCCTATGATAGTAGGTGAACCACTTGTACCAGTGATTCTTTCCCCTGGGTTACTTCCCTCTCCTGACCTTCAGCTTGTGGGGCTTCCTGCCTTCCCTCTGCACAAGCCAGGTGTCCCTTTACCTAGGATCTTGGTCTTCTTAGCCTGCTGCAGCACTTCTCAAAACTCTTCTCCACTTTCCTTCGAACTGCTCTTTGTTCCACCACCAATCCACTCTGCTTCACTCCTCCAAACTGCTCTCTGCTCCACCACCAAACCACTCTGCTCCAGCTCCTCCTCACTCTGCTCCAGCTCCTCCTCTGGCTGATTGAAGCAGGGGGATTTTATCAGGTGACTGGTTTCAGGTGCTCTAATTGCTTTCAGGTGCTCTAATTGGTTTCAGGTGCTTTTAATTAATCTACAGGGAATAAGGCTTCTCCTCACCCTAGATCACTCTCCTGCTGCCTTCTGGCTGTGCTGTATCACAGTATGAACAAATACTTGTACAATTTATTTAATTATTTGGTATATTGATATACTATACACTTAAATACAGAGTACTATACAGTATTGAAATTATGTATACACACACACAAGGTACCGAATAGCCTTAATTCCCAGGCGTATCTCTGGGAACAGAAGTTGCTCAGCATCCTGAAGCATCCAGCTTCAGGCACATGTACTTTTGTTTTTGTGGGTATTTTTTAATTACAGTATACAAATGCATCCTGAAGGTTGTGTGCAGTTTGTTTAAAAAAGAGTTTGTATCGATATTTAAGTTTTTGATTTCATTTTACATTTTCTTTCTTTCAGGGGAATCCGGTTTCTCCAGATACTTCGCATGCTTCATGTAGATCGGCAGGGTGGCACTTGGAGACTCTTAGGATCAGTTGTTTTCATACATCGTCAGGTACTGGATATTTTGAAATTCCTAACACATGGCCCATGAAACTTATACATCTCTTGGACTTCAAATCATGATCTGGTTTAAAATGAACAATTGTTGCAAGATGGAATGAATCACTTTCAAAGACAATAATGTTTCTTTTTATTTTTAAAACAGGAACACAATTAGGCTGAATGTTTCTTTCAATTTGGTGGCTACTAGGCACCAGCAGTGGTATTTTCTGGAAATTAGCGTTATAGTGGCTAATAATGGTTCTCTGTGAAGTTTGATGGAACTATTCAGGCATAATTTATTAAACACAGTTACATGGTTTGTCTCGCATATAAAAATGCTGTATTTGCAGGAAATGTCTTCTAACCCAGGTTATTTTGGCAAAAAAACAAAAACCAGTGGAAACATTTTAAGTAAACACATCAACCATTTTAACCATTCCTTTTTATTTAGCTACTTAAATATTGGGGTTTCTAATCTGTGCTATAAATAAAAATACTGAATATAGTGTTGTAACATGCAGGAAACACTATTTTATCTAAGGATATAGGCTGTGAAATAGAGGTAAATATTTCTATAAATAGCAGCCTGTTTTTGTTAAAGCTTTTACATTTTACCATTACCTCTCCTGTTCAGAAGTACTTAGGCTTAAATAATCACTTTTCGTATAGACTTTTACACAAACTTTGGCAAATGAATGATTGAAGAGCCCTTTTTTAATGGTCACTTTTGAATAGTTTTTGGTGAAAATGGTGCTTGAGGTTCACCATATCAACATATTATTGTCATCCTCTCTTACTCATCCTGTGATATTATAGTGGCTTGTTCCACGCTATAGATTTCTTCACCTTTATAGGCAGTTATTTCTCCTCTTATGACAGTCCTTCCTTCACACTCCTTCATATAAGTCTGTTCTCCAATTAGTGTAAACAACTATGAACTTCTTCCATCACATGTGCCACCTGCATTTACTTCAGCAGATCATTGTTATGTTATGTTACAGATGACTGGGAGCTGCTTAAAGCAAAACACTGAAAATCTATAGTATAGTTATTCTTGTGCTATTAACATTTCTGCTGCACCGCAGGTAACCTCAAATCCAACAGGTTGAACTCTATTGAAAAACACCGAATTCCTGTTTAAAAAAAATCCCAAAACAAACAGCAAAAATCCCTCAACACAAATCCACTTCATTCCTATATGACAGGAGGAATTTTAATGGCCCATGTCAGTGTAAGCTTCATTGTTTACCTCTACACTGCATGGCTATCCATGTAATACTGGACTAGACTCCTAAAGTATTTTCTTAGCATTCATGAGGCTTACTGTGGGGGTTTTCTGGGGGCAAATAAAAAATACCTTGGAGAAGATAAGCCCAAGAACCAAATGAATTTGAAGTTCTATTACTCCAGAGAAGTGATTATGGTGATCTATAAACAGTCTTCATATCTGTGGTGCTTGACCGAGGAGATCACACACTGACACATGAGCAGTTCAAAATCAGAAATAGTCTTTATTGACATTGGATAAGTGTAGATGAAACTGCAGTGAACGGAAGAGAAAACAAAACTTTTATTCCCTTCCAGTCTGCAATAGAAGTTTGGATTTTAAAGACAAAAGTACCTTAGCTTCTTTTTCTTTGCAGCCAGCATACAAAGCAGACTTTTATTTGTTCTTGTTGCTGAATTGAATACTTTTTCAATACAAAATAGGATCCTAAATCCCTGAAAAGTGCAAAAAAGTGAATTATTTGGGTCCCATTGAAAACAGATTCTCTTGGCTCTGTCTGTGCCCAGAAAAGCTTACTAAAGATTGAACCAATGCTTTCCATGTGTGTTTGAGTTTTACATATAGCTGTATTAGCTCACTGAAACCCAATTTGGCCAGGGCACTCGGCTATTTTCAGCAGGTTGAGCTTATACTAGTGTTTCTTGCCAAAGGCAACAGAACATGAGTCAATATCACATATGGTGATGGAAAAACTTGGAAAAAATCATGCGGCTCACTGAAAAACTATTGAGTTAACTTATCCAGCTCCACTTTGAGTCTCTAATCTCAGAGGTTCACTTATCCCTCATCTTGCTTTGTGAGCTGTCATAATGCTTCTAATAGAAGGTCAATTGATGGTTTTTCTAAGAGTTCGGAGTATTATTATTTGGGATAATTTGTCATAATTAAAAATGTGTCCAAGTTTAAAAGAACTTATTGACTTAAGCCCCTCAATACTGATCTGTCATTTTACCCTACATGCAAGTGTGATTTTGGCTTTCTTTGCACACCATCCCCCACTAAAAATTTTTTAAGTCATAACTGCAAAGTACAGCATGTTGGACTTCTGTGAGGGAAGAAAGAAAAAAATATTTTTTGTGACTCTATTGGTGTTTCACCTGATGAATAGCATCTCAGTCTGTTAGCTGTCCTAATCAAAATCATGAGAGTAAGCTTTGATGTGTGGTAAGTGCAAGGACTGCAAGACCTGGACTCTTGAGTTGTGTATCTGGCCCTTCTTCTGACTTTCTTGTATTGGGCAAGTTATTTAACTTCTGTCTGTTTCTTCAGCTATAAAATAGAGATAATAGTCTGAGCCTTGATTTCTGCAAAACATTCAGGGAACTTCAGATGTTAGATGCTATATTAGTGCAAGCCATCAAATCCTATTTCTTTATATGTACTTGAATTCACTTTTGTTGAAATCTTTATATCCTATCTTCATAGGCAGCGAGTTATATGGGCCCGTGGTGCCCGTTCTCCACCAATGTTCAGGAACGTGATGGTGCCTGGCTCCACCAATGTTTGGGCTTATATTTTCAGAGCTGTCCCGTCCATAGGACGGACCGGAGAAACCGCTCCGGGCTGGGTTGCTCCCTGCTGCTGGCGCCAGGCCCCCTGCTAACCCTGAAGGCTGCCCTGGACCCAGCATCCCCCTGAAGCGCGGGGCCCCCACCCCAGTCCATCCTATGGATGGGACGGCTCTGCTTGGACCTGTTCTGGGTACCACCAGAAATTATACAATCCTGGTGCTCATGCCTATCTTATACACATCTCCTTTGTATTAGGCTGCTGGAACAATTATTTTTAATATTTATATGTACACACTTGCCATTGCAATATTTGTTTTTAAACATGTATGTACATATTCAGAGTGGCCATTAGAGATGATCATAGGAAGTGGTGTTTGCATCCAGACTGAGTTTTGACAAGGGTTCAGGCTTTGATGAATAGGGCTATGGTTTAGAGACGCTGATGCAGAAATATCCTCAGTAGTTCTGGTGATATTTCAGCCACAGTGGTGGGAATCTCATGAGATCCTGCCCAACTCCACTAAAAATCATATTGGTCTGTCTGGTTTTTAAAGCCAACACTTCACATAGAAAATCTCTCCAACTATTGTCTGGTCTCTGACCTCCATTCCAAGGCAGTCAGTGAGGAAGTAGTTGATTCTGTGTTCCAATGACTTGTGACATCTGCCAATAGCTTGGATGTTTAGTAGTTCGGCTTTGGTTTGAAGCAAGAGAGAGACAGCTTTAGTGGCGCTAATATGGTACCTTCATTCAGCGGGAAGTGATGTCATCTCCTGGAGATGGAAGCTGTGACAAAGTTCCTCCTCTATCTTGGTGGGTCCTGCGCTTATTGGCGGATTTTGCTTGCCTCAGAGATTTTTCCCTCTGGTAGAACCCACAGTCCAGGTTAACTCCTCCTGTGTCTGATCAGGAGTTGGGAGGTTTGGGGGGAACCCGGGCCCGCCCTCTACTCCGGGTTCCAGCCCAGGGCCCTGTGGACTGCAGCTGTTTAGAGTGCCTCCTGGAACAACTGCACAACAGCTACAACTCCCTGGGCTACTTCCCCATGGACTCCTCCCAACACCTACTTTATCCTCACCACAGGATCTTCCAGCAGTACGCCCTTTCACTCTCAGCTCCTAGTGCCTCTTGCTCCCAGCTCCTCGCACGCAACCTCCTTCCACAGCTCCTGACATCCCCCACTCACTGACTAACTGGGAGGCTTTTAACTAGTTCCAGCCAGCCCTTGATTGGCTTCAGGTGTCCCAATCAATCTAGCCATCTCCATTGCTTTTTCTAGAAGGATCTTAATTGGCCCCAGGTGTCTTGATTAACCTGGAGCAACTGCCATTTGGTTAACAAGGTATCAGGGATTTGTTTAGCCTGGGGCTAACATACTGGTTCCTCACCACTTTCCTATAGCCCTCTGGCCTTGCCCCATCACAAAGCATAGGAACTTCATGCTCAGTTGGTGTCTAGAACATCCGCCTCCATTGGCTTTCTTGTCCTTTACAGCCTACTGAATTCAGGCTTTCCAAGTGTTAAATGGACACCCACAATAGAAGCTGATCAAGGCTATCTGCTGCCCTAGGCAAAACATTAGTGTGCCACCCCTCTCCTTATAAGCCTAGGATGGCAGATTTGACCCATCTGTCAAATTTGAGTGACTGGAATTGCAACCTAGTGCATGGGGTCACAGTGCCACTCACATTTGGCCCAGACACCCCTCCATCATGATAGAGGGGCAGCTGGGCCAAATCTGCTGCCCTGGGAAGCTGCCTAGTTTGTCTATACCTAGAGTAACCCATGCCTACAAACTAAACAATATCTTAGCATAATGAATGGATGATCGCTGCTGAAAAAGGAAGGACTTGGACAAGATAGCACAGAAAGTTGCCAAAACCAAGAGAAAACAATTCAAGCTGCAAATATAAAAGGAACTCCTAACAGAGTTCAAAGCAATAAGATCAGACATACCAAGTGTATTAACTGCTGTACAAAAAGAGGCAGCAGAGTTCGTGGAGGAGAGGTTGACCACAATGGAACAATGAACTAGTGAAGATTCAGCTCTGACTTCCTCGCTCAACCAACGCATCAGGCAACTAGAGCTAAGAAAAGGACTTACAGGTGAAACTGGATGCTACTAAAAACTGAGACTAGAGAGGGAACAATCGGGACTAATGGATTACCTGAAAATTTATTGAGAAGGGTAACTTTGTTTTGTGCAAAGGTTGATTAGGTGCACTGAATCTGGATTATCTCAGTGAAGTTTCAGTGGGCAGGGTTTGTAGAGTCTTGACTCCTGATGCTACAAGTAGCAGTTGTCTCGGGGAGCATTCCAAGGCTTCACCATTTCCACCAGAAAGATGCTGTAATGAAAAACCGATGGGAGCTGAAAGAAATTACAGTTTAAGGTAATAAAACCCAGATCTTCCAGGAACTCTCTTCCCTGACATTCAGATTTGGAGGCTAGTGTAAGACATGATAGAAGAACAATGGGAGAGAAACATCTATTTTAAATAGAGTGGTTCTTTGTTAGACTGGTGTTTTATTTTTAAAAACCATTCTTGCAATATTTGGGACACAAAATAAAGGAGAATTATTCTCTGGAATTCAGAATGGTGACTGGAAGAACACAATAAAGAATTGGGCAAAGATACAGATGAGGTAGATAGTAAATTTTACTATTCAGTCTTCCGGCAAGTGGCAAAGCTTAAATAAAAAGTATTACAAAAGACAAAGCAGGAATTAACCCCCAGTCTCTCAGGCAACACAAAGTAAATGTGGATGAAGTCTCAGACCCCTTTTAAAATGCTGACTAAAAAAAGTTTGAGGTGGAAGGCAATAATGTGCAGCCTTGGAAAATCCTTGTGTGTGTGTGAATAAATAGTCTGAAAAATATATTTAGAGTTAAGCATTATATATGTGCTTGTGGGTAACTTAAATTAGCTTAAGTTCCTTCAAGTTGGTTACTCCTAAGTGATTGGTATGTGTCTAAGTCTATAATGATATGATATTGCAGTTATAAACAGAGCATTCAAGGAAAGTTTTGGGTATTTTACTATGTCTAATACTGCAGTAGATTGAATTAGACTACTAATGTATTTTAGCCATTGTCCCTTTTCCAAGATACAATAAATACAAAGAAGATGATATAATTGTAAGTCCAAACTGTAGAACAAGTAAAATATTATGTGACGCTTGACCAATGCTGATGGTTGTGTCAAAGCAACAAGTGCTGCACAGTTGATGAAATTATGGACTAATAAAAACATTACATTTGGTACCAAAGTGAAAATGTATCAAACAAATGTACTGCTCTATGGTCTGGAAGCAGGTGCATTAAATGAAATAGACATCAGAAGGCTGGAGGCAGTAGTGATGGGTTCTTTGGAAGATGGCGGATGTAAAGAGGCATGACTTAAGATAAATAAAGTTAGAAGAAGAGTAGGATGAGAAATCAGGGTATGGGATTGGCTGCAATAGAAAAAAGATTACAATGGTGGGGACACTATAGAACATAGACATAATAGGACGTCACTAATGCAACCAAGGTAAGTCAGGCCTAGACGTCGACCACAGAGTAAATGGTGGGACGTCGTATGCAGGGACATGAATGGATGAACAGACCATGCACAGGAATGAATGGTGATGCTGTGCTCCCCATGTCTGTTAATATGCTGTGGGATGTGAAGAAGAGACAAATTTACTGTAAATAAATCACATACTCTAAGAGTGTACGGTAGGATTTACCTTCAGTTTTAAAAGGCGTTAATATTTGGCATATCACCAAAGTTGGCCAATGACATTGCAAAGTCTTATGTCTATTTTTACTTGTCCAAATCTACTGCCAGGGACCATTTGGCCTTGAATGACTTAGTCTTGAAGCAAATAAAAAGCTATTCACAGATTCATCTATTTTTTATGGAAGTACATTTTGCATTCTAAACATGTTGACAGTGTCTTTCTAACATTGCCATTGCACAGAATTGCCATGATAGTGCCTTTCAGAAAATATGCTAGAATGCAAAACCAAACACAGTTATTGGTTTCAAACTGTAAAGTACATAACTTAAGCTTTACATACTGTTTCCTTTCTTTTGTGATAGGAACTCATAACCACTCTGTACATTGGATTCTTGGGACTGATCTTCTCATCCTATTTTGTCTATCTTGCTGAGAAGGATGCAGTGGATGAAGATGGAAGAACAGGTTTCTCCAGCTATGCTGATGCCCTGTGGTGGGGTGTGGTAAGTCCTCTGTAGCAAAGTGTGTGCCTAGTCTTTGTCCACTCTCATGCAAGATAAACCATTGACGTTAAAAGAGACTTTTTTTTTCCTGAGTAAGGATTTATTGATTCACAAAATCAGGCCTTCTATTTGTAAATGGTACTCTAGAAGGGAAATTTTGCCGTTTGTTTTAAAGTAGACTTAATAGAACTAAAATATGTCAGTACTGAAGTATATTATGAAGGCAAAGTAGTGACTCTGTGGTAAAGTTTGCATTGCCTTTCGTACTTAAAGTAGGAATTAAATCAGAGGGGAGCAAACTACGGCCCGTGGGCCACATCCGGCCGGCAGGACCCTTCCCTCTGGCCCCCGAGCTCCTGCCAGGGAGCGGGGTCAGGACAGGCTTGCGGAGGATCCAGCCCAACTCCCCGGCAGCGCAGTGACCGGAGGGAGGCTAGCCCCTGGCCCCTCCCCTTCTACTCCCCTCCTTCCCTGCCTCCCTCACAGTCACAGTTCCCCCAGCGCCTGGGCAGCGTGGCTGCAGCTCGGGCTGGGTGGCACGTCTATAGCACTGCTAGACCTAGTGCTCCAGGGTGGTGCAGTCAGGGAGCGGGGAACAGGGGGAGTTCCTAGGAGGTGGGGACGAGGATCGGGGGATTGCGGGGGGGGGCAGTCAAGGGGCCTGGGCCCTACTGCTGGGGACAGGGACAGAGCAAGCCAGGGCTCCTCTCCACCCCCAGCATGCTTGGCTCCTGTCCCCAACAGCCAAGCCCAGACAGAGAGCAAGCCCTGCCTGACTGCCAGGGGGAGCAGCCAAACGAGCAGGGGAAATGCACAGGGAAAGGACTGAGCCCCATTTCCCCCCACCCCACAGATAATATGGGGCAGGGGGTCCCCAAGGGGATGGTCAGGGGTGGGGAGCAGGGGAGATTGGATGGGGGGGTCCCGGGGGGTCAGGGGGTAGGGAGCAGGGGGGATTGAATACGGGTGGGGGTCCTGGGGGTGGGGAGCAGGGGAGATTGGATGGGGGCGGTCCCGGGGGGGTCAGGGGGTAGGGAGCAGGGGGGATTGAATACGGGTGGGGGTCCTGGGGGTGGTCAGGGGCTGGGGAGCAGGGGGGATTGGATAGGGGATGGGCGTCCCCGGGGGATGGTCGGGGGCAGAGAGCAGGGGTGTTTGGATAGGATGCGAGAGTCCTGGGGGCAGTCAGGGGTGGGGAGCAGGGGGGGTTGGATGGGGGTGGTGGTTCTGGGGGTCTGGATGGGGGGCTGAGGCCAGACCACGCCTCGCTGTTTGGGGAGGCGTCGCCTCCTCCAGCCTTCCCTACCTGGTCCTCCATACAATTTCTGTACCCGATGTGGCCCTAGGGCCAAAAAGTTTGCCCTCCCCTGAATTAAACCCTTATTTTAAAGAGTGAGAAATTAATCTTGAAATTTTACATGCTCTTTTGAGCCCAATTTAATTTTCAGTGATTTTTCTAAAAAGAAACATTACTATAAGAATGTTCCCTCTTAAAAATTTAGGCCGGGGTGTTCCATTATTCAGATACCTTTCTCTATGTCACTGTACTGACAGCCCCCAAAGCGTGCGTATGGATGTCTGTCATATGTACCACAATGCAAACTACATATTCTAAAACATGGAATACAGAAAGTAGTAATAACATTAAATAGTTCCATTGAGAGTAGTGGACAGAGCCCTCCAGATCCATCAGCTGTTTTGGATATCTGATCGTGCTTCTCAGATTCACCAGCAGGGCTCGGTAAGGAGTCATGGTGAACTAGAGAAAAAAGTTTGGGGCTGGGGGTAACGGGGAGTTGTATAGGGGTATGAATGCCCAGCTGGGTGGAGAAGGGAATATGTGGTTATGTGGGGAGTGAAGAGAGAGAACGGGTATTGGCGAGGTGGTAGGCAATATTCCCTTTAATTACAGGCTGTGTGCGCAAAAAATTTCTTCTGTGCAAATTGTTGTGCTTCTGTGCAAATTTTTGTGCGCGCGGTGTTTTGCTGTGTGCGCGGGGTTTAGGAACTGTGCGCGTGCGCACATGCACACAGCTTAGAGGGAACAGTGGTGGTAGGGTTATGCTCCTCTAGCCATGTTCATCACATTAGTGACACATCTCTGAGAAATGTCTTTCCTCTGCTCAAGAGCAGTCTGAGTCTGATACATCACCTGTGCTCCTCAGGCAGCTTTCCCCACTGGCAAATCTCATGTGGCTCATGACCTGGGAGTGTCAGTGTGACAAACCAGCGGAGGTTGACAAATCAGGTCTAGTGATGGGGGGGTGGGGGGATGACATACTCTGAGGATATTTGTGATGATATTGTGGGTAGATGGAGAGCCACTAGCTCCCAGATATCCACAGTACTCCCCCACTTGCCCATTCTGCCTACGCATCCCTTAACTGCCTATTTTCCCTTCTTCCCAAACCGTGCTGTAAAGCAAAACCTTAATTCCTACCTCATACTTCCCATTGACAAGCTTACAGCGCATATAAGCATATATCTAACAGATGTTACATTTGCTGTATTTGTTGTAGTGCTAATAAGGGAATGTTGTGTTTTTCAAACTGTTTCTTCGTATGTGCACGGGAGTTCATAGCAGAGGTGTATAGCATGTCTGTAAGACTAATTGTGACGGGTGAGTGCTTAGGTATGCTACAGAAGTTTCTCTCTTGCTTATGTGGGTGGGTTTTGCACTTACGCAACCTTTTGCTGGCTGTGTGTGTGTGAGAATTTAGTCTGGTTTAATCCAAGACCAAAGGGATAAGCAGTTCAAGTCTTTGTAAAGAAAAGATGGAAAACTCCCTTAAGTAATATTTTACGTGCATCTAAATAATCCTTTAAATAAAGACTGGTAAGAGTTTGTGGGATGGAAAAAAATGGGACTTGAAAGTCCCAATACATAAACGTTTATAATATTTGTGTTAGGAGGGTGATGTATAAACCTTTACTAAAATTCTTTTTTAATAAAAGTTTGGTTTACCTTTTTTTTTTAATGGCTCAGTTTGAAAATTTTGTAAATCTTTAATTCCGGTGATTTGGTTATCATGTATTCAACTAATTTGTAGGGTACACAAAGCATCCAATAAATTGATCCAAAATAATGAAAAACCCTGACAAAAAACCCCCACCCTGAAATAACCAGACAGAACTAAATAGTCTGGCAGGGGGAAAACCAGTGGCCCACAAAATCAATCGTTTGTTAAACCCCTCTACAGACATATATGATAAAAAATTTATAAGGAACTTAAACCTTTGTGCATCTGGGCATAAAACAACCCCTAATCAATGGAGCTTAAGAAGAAACTTTCCACAAGAATAGATTGCTGAAAAAATATAGAATAAAAACCAAAACAGTAAAGGCCAAACAAGTCTGTGCCTTTTTAGATTGACATCACGAAAAGCCACGTCTATGCTGAGGAAACTTTAACAGCAACCAATTCCTACTTGTTCTACTACCAGTTCAGTTGAACTAGTTTTCAAAACAGTGGGGACATGGCTGCTCAGCTAGTTTTTACCACCGTTTCAGCTAAATATGATGAAAAGTAAATGTAATCAAAATGGTATTAGAAGAGAGTCTAGCTGTGGGAGTCTCAACAATATTAAGGCTCCCAGCACAGCTAGCATCAGTTCAGCTGATCTCATGGGAAGCTTGTAAATTCCCCCTGTGTAGTCAAGGTCCAAAGAGGGTAGTGGCAACCTGTGTATGTGTGTGTGTGTATCTCTCTAATAAAGTGGGATGACTGTTCAATGTAATTGTTAAAGGATGCCAATCTGTGTTCTTGTGAATTTTGTAGTATTTAGCTATGGTTTAATAAGGTTTCCCGTCACTGTAGTATTTAAACACCATCCGTGAGAAGTAAACACAAAAACATCCCTCTCTTTTAGCCGCTGGCAGGAACATGCTTAAAGAATTAAACCCAATTTTCTAACATGAGAAACTATTTTGGAATCTAAGGGCTAGATGCTGCAGCCCTGACAGAGTAAAGGCTGCAGAACCAGGGCTTAAAATAGTTAAGAGCATATTTTGCAAATATTCTTGATTATAAGTTGTTAAAAGAAAACTGAGAGAAATTTCAATAGAAATGAATAAGTTTAAAATGTAGGCTAATTGGTACTTGTTTTAAATGCTTTCTGTTGTTTAAGATAGGTACATTTAGAATTCAACCTATTTTTTAAAAGTGTTTATGTATTGCACAAAGTGCTCAGGGATTTTTCTGTAAAATTCTACTTGAGTTGTGTAATGGGTAGATAAAATCAGCGTTGTCTTTATCTGTGTGAGGCACATGAAGGAAGAACACTGTTTAAATTGTTTAAGCTTTCCAGACGTGTAGGCCTCAGCAGCATTAGTGAGTCACAGTGCAGGTGCAGTTCACAGCTGGGACCAGTGACACAGGGCGAAGTGAATCACTTAGCTTCTTTTTCTTTTAAAACATTCTATAACACAAAAACACAGATGTGGAGTTATTAGGGAGTGAAATTTGATTTCACTTTTGCTTTTCAAAACTAATCCAATAAGAAAACAAAATCTTGGTAGCAGCTTTTGAAAGTTTTTTGTCTATCTGCTAAAACCGCAGAGTCTATTATGTGTGATATTTTGCCTACTGTAGAAAGTGCAAGCTTGCAGAATTTGATACAAAGGTCCTAAAGGCTTTAAACATGAGGAAAAAGGAAAATAAAAATAAAAGGAATTTGGAACCAAATGTTAACCAGGTTCACTCACTCTAGCTGTGAATGCAAAGCTGTTTCATCTACTTTTCACAGGCATGGCAGATTTAATTGCAGAGTTCTGTCGAAGACTTTTAGTGTCTTATTTGAACCATTTTCAGCACTATTACCTTGTTAAAATATATGGAAAGACATTTCCTAAGGGATTATCAGTATGGCAAAATTATTAATCCTGCCTGATTTTAAGTTATTTTTGAGTCCTCTTTCGGGGCAGAAGTTGTTGACCTCTCATTTCCGTTCCTTTCTCTTGAGACCCTACCTGAATTTGAGTCAAATAGCTGATTGTCTACATCAGGTCACTCTGCCTATAATACCAATTTTTGAGCTATTTCACCAAATCTCCAATATCAAGTACCCATGTCCCAGCCAGAGCAGTGTCCCTTTATTTTTAATGTTTGGTCCTTTTGGTTCTAAAGCCCTGATCTTGAAAGAGCTTTAAGCATGTGAATAGTCCTATTGCTGTCAGTGAAACTACTCTCATTCTTGAAGCTATGCATGTGTATGTGTTTGTAGGATCAGAGGCTGTTAGCTAGAGCATATGCAGAAAATATGAGTGGACATGTGATGTAGTGATTCTGGTTTAGGCAACAGACTTATTTTTTCAATAGCTAATTATTAAATATATGCTGAGCGGTTCACTAGTATCTGCTAGAAATATGTTCAAAATAATTCTGGACAGGATTAAGAAAGCTGGAGAATTTACATTATCTATAATCCATTCTGCATACTTACAAGTATTAATTAGATTAGCAAGAAAGAATCCTCTTAAAGTGGCAATGGAGAAACTTCCTGAGACGTGTCCAGACACCTGCAGGAATCTGTCCGCCAAATGTCTGCTGCAGGGATGGAAAAGCCTCTCTCCCTTTTTCTGTGGTTATGGCTTTTCATGCTGTCTCCCACAGAAATGTTAGAGTAGTTCAGCATTACTGCAGTTGGTTTTTAATTCCTGTGTGCTGGGGAACTCAGAAAAGCAAGGAGCCTTTCATAGGAAAAAGAAGGGGAGAAGAAAAAACAAGACATTAAAGGATTCTCTGGGTGCTCTGAGCATCTGAATGGTCATTAAGGAATCATTGCTTTAATTTCCTCCACTCCCCAGATCTGATCGTTCTGAAACTTAACATGTGGTGTTGGTGATTATCATTATTATTCCTTTGTTTTGGGATAGTAAGCGATAGACCTAATCATTATTAGGGCCCCGTTATGCTAGGGGCTGTACAGACTCATGGGAAGATGTGGTCCTTGCTGAGGTGAGCATACAGTTTAAAGTTGCAGGGAAATAAAGATACTAAAATATTGAGTTTGCTAAACAACTGGCATTTTGTTCGGAATGAGGCACCAAGAGTGTCTAAAGTAAATGTGAGTCTAGTTTTCAGGGCTTGAAAGTCATAGTTCAATAGTATTTTCAGCCCCGTTTGTTTGTTTTTTAAATCCTCCTTCCTAGCTCATTACAGTGCTTCCCTGAGAAATTGCTCTAAAGGAAGCATATCCTCTCCAACTGTTTATAGGCTCTTCAGGAAAACCTTAAAAACTATAGATTAATGATTGTGAAGTGCTTTGAGATTCTGATGAACAGTGCTATATAACAAATAGGTATTATTATTATTATTATTATTTATTATTTATAGTATCTAACTGGGTGCAACAATTGGAGATAGCAGCGACTGGGCCCTAAATGGCATTATTCTCACTACAGCCATTCAAAAAATGTTTGCCAAAATGAAATTTTAGTGAAATATGCTATTTTGTTGAAGCCAAAAGGTTTTGTGGAGATGTATCTGTTTCCATGAAACTTTTGGTAGGAAGGTTTTTGGGTTGGGGGTGAGCACAGAGAGCAAAGACTGACTCTGTAGCTCAGTGAGAGAGTCAGGTTCAAGCCCATGCTCTGCCAGTTTTGGTGTGATATGGGATGACAAATTCTGCTCTGATTTGGAGCAGAGGAGGGGGTGGAGCCTGGTTCTTCCATGTCCCAGGCTAACATGCTAACCATGAGGCTAAACAGCCTCCCTCTCTCCTTTTCAGAAAAATTCTTTTGGAAAGATTTTGTCCAAGGAGAAACAAAAACAAATTCTGAAATACTGAAAGTTGCCACAAAATGGAATTGTCATCCTCTGGTCAACCCTAATTCCCATAACCTCCTTTGTTCCCTTTGTGAATGATTAGGAGAATGTGAATTCATCAACCTATTTTGGTCATATTTCTGGTATTATTGGTGGCAAAATGGAAGGAGTGGGGGATGGGTTTGGGGCTATGTCCTGAAACCTAATAACTCTTTATAGACGTAGCTGTTAAAATTACTTGTATCGGACAGAATGAGAAATACTCTGTAGTCAATGGCTAGAGCTTTTCATTTTGAGAAGAAGCAAACCATATTTGCAGTGTTGAAATGGGGCAGTGGGCAGGACCAATTATGGCAATATGATGAAATATTCAGCACGTATAGAACCTGGGTCTGCAGATTCCCTGGGAAGTGACTGCCTCCACACCACCTCTGACAGTGGAAACACTTACCAGAGCATGAGTCTCAGGGGCCCAAACATGGGTGTGCTGCCCAGGGAAGGCCAAATTGACAAGACATTCCTGATGGGTCCAGACATACTATTTTAGCCAGGGGAGGAAGTTTGTCTCTACAGCTAGGCAGAATCCTAGCTAGCTGCTGTTATAGACTGCTTTTTCGCACTATTCCTGACCTTAGCATTACTTCCTGGCTTTGATACCCAGTTCTTGACTTGGCTTTGTCTCCTGCTTCTGACTTCCCGTTTCTGACCCCTGGCTTTTACGTCCCAGCACTGACTCCTGACTCGGCTGGTTCCCAACCCTGGATCAACCCACAACTCCACTTCCTAGTGTCTGACTGGCTCTAGCCACTAGGCGCCTGTCCAAAACCCAGCCCTGACATATGGTATGTTAGGCATGCCTTGACATGAGCACCCCTCTCCAGATGCAACAGGATGGGGTCCCCTTGTACTTACATTGTCTCTGCTGGTGTATCTATTTGGATGGGTGCACTCCTCTCTTCCTGCTACGAGTCCTCTGCTGGGGTGGTGTTGATGGAGCCCCCCCAGTGCAGTGCCCCAAAGAGATGAATGGGGTTACTCACCCCTCTCCTGGCTATTGAGATCGAAATTCTAACATAAGCGAATTATTTCAGGAGCTGGGGGCTTTAGGCACGGGCTTATAGTGTTTATGCTAAATGGATTGTCATATGTTGTGTTGCTTTCACATCACTTTCTGGAATAGCTTGACAACTTTGCAGTGAATATTTTCTTTGTTTATGGTGCAGGTAACAGTCACAACAATTGGTTATGGAGACAAAGTACCGCAGACATGGATTGGGAAGACAATAGCTTCCTGTTTCTCAGTATTTGCTATATCTTTCTTTGCTCTTCCAGCGGTGAGTGGGAATTCAAAGTAGTTATTTAATCCTATGTGTAAATAATACAAACACTTGTTAATTGATGTCATTGTTAAGAAAATGTTTTTTTTAAATTTTGTCTCAGAATATACCACGTCGTTTATTGCACCTTTTAACATGTAATATTCCTCATGAAAGGAAGGATGATCCAATTGTTGGGGCACTAGCCTAGGACTTAGGAAACCTAGGTTCAGTTTCCTGCTCTGCTATAGACTTCCTGTGTGACCTTTGGCAAGTCACTTTTCTGTGCCTCAATTCCCCATCTGTAAAATGGGGGTAATAATTGCTACCTCATGGGAGTGTTGTGAGGATAAATACATTAAAAATTGTCAGGCGCTCAGATTAAGGTTGCCAACCCTCCAGGATTGTCCTGGAGTCTCCAGGAATTAAAGATTAATCTTTTAACTAAAGATTATTTCTTGTGCTGGAACCTCCAGGAATATGTCCAACCAAAACTGTCAACTCTAGCTCAGATAATATGGTGTTGGTGGTGTGACAAAGTTCCTCCTTTACCTTGGTGAGTCCTGCGCTTATTGGTGGATTTTGATCGCCTCAGAGATCTTCCCCTCTGGTAGAACCCACAGTCAAATTCCTCCTGTGTCTGATCAGGAGTTGGGAGGTTTGGGGGGAACCCGGGCCCGCCCTCTACTCCGGGTTCCAGCCCAGGGCCCTGTGGACTGCAGTTGTCTATAGGGTTTCCTGTAACAGCTGCGTGACAGCTACAACTCCCTGGGCTACTTCCCCACGGCCTCCGCCCAACACCTTCTTTACGCTTACTGCAGGACCTTCCTCCTGATGGTCTGCTGATGCTTGTACTCCTCAGTCCTTCAACTCTTCTCCCTCTCAACTCCTTGTGTGCCTCTTGCTCCCAGCTCCTCACACGCCACACCACAAACTAAAGTGAGCTCCTTTTTAAACCCAGGTGCCCTGATTAGCCTGCCTGTCTTAATTAATTCTAGCAGGTTCTTCTTAATTGGCTCCAGAAAGTTCCTGCTTGTTCTAGTGCAGCCCCTGCTCTGGTCACTCAGGGAGCAGAAAACTATTAATCCAATGGCCAGTATATTTGCCTTCTATGAGATTTCTGTATCCCACTTGTCTGGGCCTGTCACAGTGGCCATTTACATACGTTAGATATTGGGAATTAAATATATACCAATACCTTGTTTTTCTATAGCCCTTTTCATCCATAGATCTCAAAGCGCTTTATAAAGGAGATCATTATCCTCCTGTTATGAATGGGAACACTAAAGTACAGGTAGGTGAATTGACTTGCCCTAGGCCAACCGGCAGGCCAGTGGCAAAACTGGGAATAGAGCCCAGATCTCCTTAACTTCATGTCTGTTATGATTTAAAAAATGGAGAGATTGTGAGGAGACAACCTCGGCAACCTGGGAATCTCAATCATGTCTGCTACAAAGCACCTTTGCTAGGTTTTTTGGGGTTTTTTTTGGCTCCCCAAATAGAATATCAATGAATGTAAGGATAAACTAACTAAAAAAAATTAAGCTATAAGGCTTTTGCTGAAGTTTTGAAAATAAAATCCTTAGAATGACTTAGCATTACACATAACATAGCAACAGATAGAAGGAATGTCAGGCAGCAAGAATTGTGTGCAGCTTTCAATCTGAAGCCTGAAGACACACGCTGTTTCTTGTTAAGATAGAAACTCAACTCAGCCCAGTTCCATTGTATTTACTAAAGGTTTGTTAATATTTTGAGTAAAACTGGGCTACAGTTTTGTCAAAACCAGGTAATACTTGATTGTTCTTACTGAGTTTCATTGCACGTTTGTTCAGAGCAGAACTCGGAGGGTATGAACCCACATTACTAAAAACTAATGTAACCTCTGAGAAATTGAAACTGGATACAGCTATAGCTCTTTAATAATTTATTGCCCTAATATAGACCCATTTGAAAAGAAATGTTGCACTCTATAAAATTGTATGTATGTTTCCTTGAGTTTTTCCACAGGTGACAGGTGAAAAGAGTTGTTTATTTGTGAGGGAAGGAAATAGTAAGTGTAAAATACATCTGGAGTTCAGTTTTTCTCTCACTATCATGTGCCAATTGCTTTTAGAATATAGTGAAAGTGGCTACAGCTACTGTATTGAACAATGTTCCCCATAAATTGTAGCTGTGAATGTATGGTTGTTATAAGTCTTTTGGGGGACAGAATATTTCCTAATTTGTGTAAAAGAGTTAGTGAAGTCATGTGATGCCCAGAATACCTCCAATACACTGTATTTCATCGCTGGATAAATACATTTAGTTCTCATAAAAATGTTAAGAGTTAAGATATTCCATGACTGTAACTGAGCTTAGGTAAAATTCTTTCATTAATATTAAAGGAGGAATTGCCTAGAAGAAAATGGTTTTTATTTCATGCTTTAAATTTTTGTATAAAAAAGTTTCACCACAGACTTACCAGTATTTGATTTATTTTTAGGGGATTCTGGGTTCTGGTTTTGCCTTGAAGGTACAACAGAAGCAACGTCAGAAGCATTTCAACAGGCAGATCCCAGCAGCAGCTTCTCTCATTCAGGTAAACGCTTGAATCATAAAACAGAATAGATGCAGGAGTATAGTTTAGTGGTCACAGGACTAGGAGTTATGACTTCTAGGTTCTAGTCCATCTCTGCTGCTAATTGGCTTTTAAACCCTAAATCATTTTGCCTCGGTTTACTGATCTGTGACATGAGGATAATTACCTAGTCCACAGGCTTGTTGTGAAGTTTAATGTTTTGAAGGGTTTTGAGATTCTCAGGTGAAAGACGCTGGTCAGGTGCAGAGTCTTGTTGAACTAAAGAAGCAACTTTGTCCTTTATTTTTAATTTTCATGTAATTATTATTTACCTTGTAGTATTCCCATAAGTACTGTGTGTGTCTTAAATAATTGGGTGTGTATGTATGGATACATACACCCAACTTTGGAAAATGCTCCAATATTACATTTTATATAGTGTAAAGAGACTGTCAACTGAGAACAAAGTTACTAAAATGTGGTACAATGCATAAAAAAGTAAAGCTGGAGCATTTCTTAATGTTCTAAGAGTATTTCTTCTTATGGGGCAGATTTTCATCTGCGTGTGTAGTGGATTAGGCCACAACTCCCACTGATAATACTAAGAGGAGCATGTTTAAAAACACCACATGCTGAAGTGAACATATACCTCTTGGTGATGGTTACCTCTTAGCACAGTTACTCGTGGGAGCGACTGCATTTTATTTGACATGTAGCTATGCTGTACAGCACATAGTGGTTCAATGAAAACCTTTTGCAGCACATTTGTATAAATCAAAGAACACACTGTAGGTTTATTTTTGGCAGGGTTGTAGTTACCTTTCCTTCAGAACACAGTGCCCATTTGTTCACAGAAAGAATTGTTTAGTTTTTACTTTACAGACTCTATGGCGGTGCTATGCAGCAGAGAAATCATACAGTTCTACAGCAACATGGAAGATCTATGTTACGTCGCCTGCTCAAAATACAAAAAAAACACCAGCGCCATCTAGCCCTAGTCTGCGAAAACAGGTTAAAAGGAACTTGCTGTACTTTTGTTTTCTTCTTGGTTTTAATTTAGTTGGGTTAACAACCAGAATATAAGAAAAAGAGGTGTAGAGGTTGCAGTGAATTTGTAGAAACATTTGGGTTGGAAGAGACCTGTAATGGGACATGGAATCTATTTCCTTGCAGTGTGTCAAGATCAACTTAATTGTCCTTAAAGCAAACTTGATGGATGGATGGATATGTCTCTGTTTTGAATGTATCCATTGGTTTCTATGGGCCTGATTCTCCATTACCTTGTCCCTTATGTAGACATTTATAACTGTTCAACTAAGCATACATTGCTATCTTATATGAGCTGGTAGCATTTTATATCCATTTTACACTCAACAGAACAGTTATATATGACTGGAAAAGGGAAAGGCAGTGGAGCAGTAGGGCCTGTGCTCTCAATTTGGCTTGTAATTTAATAAAGTGCTTATCTCTATAGAAGACCTTTGAAAAGCGAGTTAGGCAAATATCCCAGTTTGGCTGAAATAAGGCCAAATTTCAGTGCATGCCTCTGTTGTTTCCAAGTGTTTTTTATTATTTTCATTACAGTAGCAGATAGAGGTGCTGTGCAAATGCATAGTAAGAGACAGGCCCTTACCTGAGGAACATACAATCTGAACAGACAATTCAGACAGAGGTGGGAGGGGCAGGGCCGATGCAAGGAAGTTTCGCGCCCTAGGCGAAACTTCCTTGCACCAGTCCTGCGCCGCCCTCCGCCCCCCACCCCCTGCCAGCTCCCCCGCTCGCGAGAGCTCAGCCTCCCTCCCCATGCCGCTGCCGCCCCCACCCCCTGCCAGGTTCCCCACCCACGGAAGCTTAGCCTCCCCCGGCCCGCGGGTGCTCAGCCCTCCTCACCACCCATGACTCGTGGAAGCTGAGCAGGGAACCCGGGGCAGTGGGGCAGCTCGCGGCGGCTGCCCTGTGGCTCTCCACTCAGGCGCTGAGCGGGGAGGGAGGGGGATGGCTCACAGCAGCTGCCCCGCGGCTCCCCACTCAAGCGTTGAGCGGGGAGGGATGGGGGCGGCTCGCGGCAGCTGCCCCGCGGCTCACAGCGGCTGCCCGCGGCTCACAGCGGCTGCCCGCGGCTCCCCGCTCAGGCGCTGAGCGGGGAGGGAGGAGGGCGGCTCGCGGCGGCTGCCCCGTGGCTCGAGGGAGGGGGGCGGCTCGCGGCGGCTGCCCCCCGGCTCCCTGCTCAGGCGCTGAGTGGGGGGACGGCGGGGCGGCAGCTGCCCCGTGGCTCCCTAGGCAACCGCCTAGGGTCGCCTAGTGGGCGCGCCGGCCCTGGGGAAGGGTAGCACAGGGCTTGGCATTGCTCTGTTCCTGTGTAATCTCATACAACAAGCTAGTGGCAGGGATAAGAAAAATAACTCAGGTCTTTGACTCCCAGGCCAGTCCCTTTCCCTCTGGATCACACTGCCTCTATTTATTTTTCTAGTTTTTCCTAATGCACTATTATACCTGGATTTCCCCTGCTATAACTTCATCCCATAATTACAGATTCTGCCCTTGTTCATTAATGGGTGAAACTCGCACTTGTGAAGAGGGCCAGCAAAGATGTCTCTGTACCACTTAAACCTACCCTGGCCCTTATGCTGAAGGTTAAAGTGGTGTATTGGCTTTGTGCAGGCCCTTGGCAGGGGGTGAATTTGACCCCGATGAGAAGATCTAGCTCTTCTCAGACACACACTGTCACTTCATGACCATCTTCAAAGCACCTACACAAGCATGTACACTTCCTTACTAATTAGGTACACTGTGTCAGGAAGTGGTCAACTGGCTGATTTAGGTTGTCAGCCAGACTAAAGTATGTGTGTTACTTATCACCAGATCTTTGCCCAGGCATCAGCTTTCAGCTCAGTTATTGGTCACAGCAGGAGCCGACACTTCATACAAAGGTGGAAAGGAGGACAGAAACAGTGATAGTCTTTTCCCAGTGCCCTAGCAACCCGAATTGCTGGAAAATAGAATCAGACTGTTAGACGTGCCTATCCAATATAGGCACTTGGTATCACCAGGAGGACTCCCAGGTGTCCAGCCCATGACGTCCGTCTTCTCCCTTCAGGGGTCCTTTGGCTTTCGGGAAGCAATGTATTGAAGGAGACAGGTTAGTCTGTGTCAGCAAAAAGAACAGGAATACTTGTGGCACCTTAGAGACTAACAAATTTATTTCAGCCTAGGCTTTCATGGGTTAGAACCCACTTCATCAGACGCATGGAATGGAACATACAGTGAGCAGATATTTATACATTCAGAGAAACATGAAAAGGTGGAAGTGCCTATACCAATTTTAAGAGGCTAATTAATTAAGAGGAACTATATCAGCAGGGGAAAAAAAACTTTTGAAGTGATAATCAAGATGGCCCATTGCGGACAGCTGACACAAAGGTGTGAGTAAGGATAGTTAACTTAAGGGAAATAGATTTCTGCTGGGTGGTTCAACGTAGTGCCTCTTCGTGGAGGTGCTGGCATGGTCACCAAATAGTGACCCATACTTTTACCGAAGAATTGAAATGTCCAACGTAAATTGGTCCAATCAGGGAACGAGACATCAGCTTTTGAGACCTTGGAATTGGGCCTGGAATTTTCCAGTCTCTCTTTGCAATACAGCTTGTCACACCAGCTCGTGTAAAGACAAGTTAGGCCATAGCTGTTGGTACAACCATTTTAGGACCTTCATTGAACTCCAGCTGTTTTGCTCTGGTCAGCAACTTATCTTCATGAATAGCTTTCTGGGAGCCTTTCTGCGGCATATCTCTTGGCCAGTTTTTCAGTTATGCTTGCTCAAGTTGTAATTTCTCTATCAAACACTCTGCTAACTGCTGAAACATCCAATTTAGAGGTCACATAATTTTAAGAAGTCCCTCCATAGTCTTGATGATGTTTAAACTCGTTTTAACAGTACATTATACAGCGCAAAGTCACTTCAGTAACTGTTGTTCTCAAACTCGAACATCTGTGTAAATTTTCCATTTCTGTTCTCCTTGTTTAACCAAAATTGGCGGGACCTCTGTACATATGACTGAGCTGAATCTGTGCTTTATTAATCAGTCATATTTCGGATTATTCCACTCTGTGGTCCAGTGTTCTTATAAACACAGTTTGGTTTCACTTCCTTTTATTTACAGCCTCTTTCAGCATAGGTGTATTTCACTAACTTGATAGAATAAGCATGCTTAATTGCAAATATTAGCCTTGCTACTTCGCTTTATCACTTAAATTAAGTGAAAAGAAATCAATAGGAACACAACCTCTTTCTTTCCTAACAGTATTGCCCACAAGGTAAAGCCTGTTATTAAAGTTTACAATATTTTGCCCAAAGCTTTATCTCTAATAGTTGACTTCCCTTTTATACACATTTTGAATTATAATATTAGATTCCATCACGTTCTCCATTTTAGTACTGTGCCTGGCACATCATATAGTATCAAGGTTTGATATTAATTTAATTTTTAATTCATTTACTTATTCACAGACACGGAAAATGGGGAAATCTCTAGCTGCACCAGTACGCTCTGGAGAGAAGCTACAGCAAGTCTGAATTTTCTCAGACTATTGAAGAAATCTAGCCATTAGATCTTGCATTTTTCGACTCTTAGCCCTCTGTTCTGCCTTTCTAAAAGGCCTTGATGCCTGTGCAATTGTTAAATAGTCACAACACATAATTCTGGGGCCTTAGTTTTATACTCAAGTTTTAGGCATCCAATTTGTGAAAAATTAAAGAGACCTTCTTTTCAGAGAGTATTGACTGCCTGCTCACTAGACGTTTGGTTTCTTTAAGGTGTTTTAAAGTTGGTCATCCAGAATGTGTCAGTTTTGAAAACCTTGGCCAAGGACTTTGGCCATGGCTTTGAATTTGACCTTGGCCATGGCTCTAAATTTCACCCTTACTTTTAAACTTAACTTAAAAGTTGTAGTATCAAATTCAAATTTACTATATAATAAATCTCAAGTGTGTTGCACTTTTCTCTGTATGCAGTTAATATCTTTGCTATTATCCCATTTCCATTGCTACAGTCCAGAAGATACAAAAGAAAAGGAAAACCTGGGCGTGATAATGGCTCGACACCAATAATAAATCCTGGAGAGACAGCCTTATCCATTCCACAAATTACTTACGATCACATCGATGAAAGAGAAGACAAAAAAGACATGGCTTTTTACCTTGATGAACCTGGAGGTAATATACTTTTATTTATGTTTAGGACTGCAAATCTTTTAAACAGACACTGTTAAAAGAACTGAACTGGCAAAGAGATACATTCTTTGTGTATGAAGTTTTAAAATAGTTGATGAAGCAAGTTATCTGAAAACAAGGACCATTAAATGACAAAGAAATATGGGCACAACATAGTAAAATTAGAGATAAATTAACACATATTGTGACCATCAAAGACCCAAAGGAGTTGCCTTTTTGTTTAACAAATGATGCATAAATTCCAAAATGCTAGTTTGGTTCTGCCTTTTAAAATTTCTGGCATGGCCCTCACTCCATAGTGAGAACTAATTGCAAAGCTCATTTTATGAGCCTAGCTTTCCCTCAGTATGTTATCAACACACACACATATACCCTCTCAACTTAATCAAGTTCCTACCAACTGGGAAGGAAGAAAGTGAGACTTGTTTTTCTTATCTGATATGCTAGCATGACATGCAGATACGACAGTGTTGGGGTGACATATACATTTTTATACCTAGGTGAATGTGATAGTTTGAATTGGAGACAGTATTTTTCTTCACTTCCTGCATTAAAGTACTGTGTTGTAAACAGTTGCTGCATTTCACCCTGGAAATGGCTGGATTCCAGTCTTAAGTGAAGAGATTCTTGTGTTTTGTACAGTGCTTTGAGACTTTTAATGATGGAAGTCACTACATAAATGTGTATATGAAATAGTATTGATATGATAATTTTTGGGGCTCCTCTTAAAGCTGATTTTTCTATCTGTAAACTACCTCCCTTTGTCTTATGGGGAAAAAACCAACCCTCTCTGTACAAATCCCGGAGCAGCAAAGCCTCTAGCTGAGGAAGTAGACTTCAGTGGAGGATGGTTTCTTCATGCTCCTATCTTGCCCTTTTGGAAGCTTGCAGATACCTGCCAGGCTAAATGAAGGATCAAAAAATGATCTGGCCAAGTACAGTAAATAAAATATTTGTTTTGGGTAACTTTGAAGAACCTCATGTCTTCTGCCATTTGACATAGGATAGAAGAAGTCTCCATAAATTTGCCAAGCATCTCTGTACTAAATGGATTTTCTTATGTGACATTTGGGCTGTCACAGGATTTGACAGCTTTTTTTCTCTATAATTTTTTGGTGTGGTGGTTTGCTTTTTAAATGTATTTGTTCTCAGAGTACATGCTGTGTACCTGCTGCTGCTGAACACAGTGTAATAAGGTGGTGACTTTTATGAATAGTTTTGACTCTTCATATTCAGGAATGAAGGTCAAGTGGTATGCTAGGTTGTATAATCCGCTAACCAACAACAGAGGCTGTTGAGTAGCAAAAATAAATCAGTTAAGAAAAGTGTAAGCACATGACATTCTGGGTTTTTTTCTCTGAGTGCCCTCTTGATGGGCTATTTATACAGTATACCTAGAGTGAGAGGCAGCTACTTAGAGGTTTCTGTAAATGAACACTGTTAAAATCTCTGTCTTTGGCTAATTCTAAAAAAAATACTAATTAAGCAATTACATTTAAAATTAGTTGCTATTTATATCCTTGGGGTGCATCCAAAGGCAGATTAAAACTAATGTATTGGTTAAAGGTTGCATTCATGTTTTTTTTATTTTTCTTATTGTTTTGAATTGATTCCTAATGTAAAGCAACATAAATTATTCATATGTTGATTAACCTCTCTACTAAATACTTGTATTACGTTGTAACATAGAGTATTATTTTTACAATTTGCTCATGACATTCTCATTTGTTCTTAATGGCTATAAAACGTGGCTTGCATGCATTCTCACTTGAAGATTTTGCTTCATCTTAGATATATAGCTATTGCAGTAATAGTCAGACAGTGACAGGCAAAAGAGAAAATAGTGTGATTGGTAATACTGGTAATAAAGTTTTATGTGGTCCTTATCATAGAAGTTAGAGAAAGAGAAAAGAACATTAAGTCCTTGTCCATTCCTCTGCCTGTTCACAGTTGTTCATTTAAAGAATATTCCTTAAATGTTCACAGTTTAAACAAGCAAACTGATCAATTTTCACAATGGAGAGGTAAATTGTGGGGTCCCCCAAGAATCTGTACTGGGACTGTGCTGTTCATATTCATAAATGATCTGGAAAAGGAGGTAAACAGGAGGTGACAAAGTTTACAGATGATACAAAATTACTCAAGAGAGATGAGTCCAAAATTGACTGCCAACTTATGAAGGGATCTCACAAAACTTGGTGACTGGGCAACAAAATGGCAGATGAAATTCAATGTTGAAAAATGCAAAGTAATGTACATTGGAAAATATAATCCAAACTATACATAGAAAATGATAGTGTCTAAATTAGATGTTACCACTCAAGAAAGAGATCTTGGAGTTTACTGTGGATAGTTCCCTGAAAAGAACTGCTCAATGTGTAGCAGCGATCAAAAAATCTAACAGAATGTTAGGAACCATAAGGAAAGGGATAGATAATATGAGAGAAAATGTAATGCCATTATATAAATCCACGGTACACCCACACCTTAAATACTGCATGCAGGTTTGGTCACCCCCATCTTAAAAAATACATTAGAATTGGAAAAAGTACAGGAAAGGACAATACAAATGATTAAGGAATATGGAATAGTTTTCATACAGTTGTGTCTGTTCAGCTTGGAAAAGTGATGACTAGGTGGGTGGGGGTGGATTTGATAGACATCTATAAAATCATGAATGGTGTGGAGAAAGTGAATAGTGAAGTGTTATTTACCCCTTCAGATAACACAAGAACCAGGAGTCACACAATAAAATGAATAGGCAGCAAGTGTTAAACAAATATAAGGAAGTGCTTCCTGACACAATGCACAGTTAACCTGTGGAACTCATTGCCAGGGAATGTTGTGAGAGCCAAAAGTATAACTGGGTTTAAAAAAAGAATTAGATAAGTTCATTGAGGATAGGTTCATCAGTGGCTATTAGCCAAGTTGGTTAGGGACCCACCCCATGCTCTGAGTATCCCTAAAACTCTGACTGCCATAAACCGAGACTGGAAGACTGATCACTTACTAATTGCCATGTTGTGTTCATTCCCTCTGAATCATCTGGCATTGGCCGCTCTCAGAAGACAGGATACGGGGCTAAATGGCTCATTGGCCTGACCCGCTATAGCTGTTCCTGTGTTCAAAGTGCTATGTCTAGCAGGAAATATTATGTTAAAAAGACTAACATATTTGTAGTGCTTTCTGCCCCTACCAGCCAGTAACAAAGGAAAATCCAGTGTTTTTTCCCCCCTTCAGATGGGTGAAGAGAGAATTGAGTTGTTTTATTTTCCAATTTGTAGAGCAGGGGTGGGCAACCTTCGGCACGTGGCCCACCAGAGTAATCCGCTGGCAGGCTGCGAGACATTTTGTTTACATTGACCGTTTGCAGGCACGGCTCCCTGCAGCTCCCCGTGGCCATGGTTCATCGTTCCCAGCCAATGGGAGCTGCGGGAAAGAGTGGCCAGCACGTCCCTGTGGCCGGCGCCGCTTCACACAGCTCCCATTGGCTGGGAACAGCAGGTGGCCGTGCCTGCGGGCGGTCAATGTAAACAAAATGTCTCACAGCCCGCCAGCGGATTACTCTGGTGGGCCACATGCCAAAGGTTGCCTGACCCCTGTTGTAGAGGCTAGAATGCATGCTATTCTAGGGCCAACTATATTTCTTTCTTATTTATCTCCTTTAGCCAAAGTGCAGTGCTAAGTTACACAGTGTTTCCTGTTCTGATTTATTCCTTCTGTAATAAAGCTTCCAAGAATGTGTTGAGCCAACTAGATTGCTTAATTGGCTAAGTATGCTTGACCTTCTTAACAGTTTTACCCTGATTTTCCTCAAAGATCCCTTGTGAGAAGTTAAAGGCTTGCAGCCTGGTGCTTCAAAGGAGGGGGGAAATTTCCCTCCCTTGAAACTGAAATGAAAATGGAAGAGTATTGGAGGAGTTTAGGAAGGGATAAAGGAATGGTAAATGACAGAGATGATACTGTCTGCCATTTCAGTCCGTAGACTGGAGTCGCTTGGCCATAGGTGTGTGGAAGCTGAGGGTTTTACAGAGACTATGACAAACTTAGGTGGGATCAGGCTGCATCATCTCTACTGATCTGTCCTCGCAATATCATATCTGTAGGTTTTGGTTTTTGGTTTTTTTTAAAAGTGCCTGCCAGCTGTTTAATTCAGATGTGAATGTAGAGTGTCACAGCAGGTGCTCATGACTAGCAAGGGGAAGAATGAGAATTTATGAACTGTGATGCTTCAAAAAAAAAAAGTATCTGTAAAAATATGGTAAATCCGTAATTTTCAGACTATACATATGTGTAAAACAATGTTAGAAAAATGTTACTTTCATAAATACTGACTTGCGGAGTCAGTTTGTGATGATCTCATGTGAAATATGGTGTATAAAATGTGGGGTGGTGTGAAATAATTGCACTGTTTTTGCACGTGTAACTGTTTCTTTACCTCTGTTAAAGAACGTGCGGTACATGACTTATGATGATGATGGAGAAGCAGTCTTAATCCTGGGAGAATTGCCCTAGATTTAATGGCCATTCAATTTTCCAGTGGGATGTTTCTCTTTTCTTTATTTCACTGTGATATCTCCCTTTATTCCTCATTCATCGTTATTAGCCTTTCATCAGCTTTTAAATGTTCCTCCTAGCAAGATTATGCTTCATATACTTTTAAAACCTTGCATTTTTATTCTCTGCCCAACACCTAGAGTACAGTATGTGAGTACATTGTGTGGGCCACATTTGCTTTACTCAGTTGCGTTTTGGGATATTAATTGTTGCCTATAATGTTTATTTTTGTTCTTGGATTTATAGACTGTGCCCTTCCAGAGAGCTCAGACTTAATTATTAGACAGAAATATATATAATTCCACATCTTCCACAGGTGGGCAAAAATGGCCATCTTCTACAAACACGCAATTCCTCCCCACACTTTGCTCCTCCCCTCTGACATGAATGCTGGGAGGAGAGGAGATGGGCCTTATGCTTGTGACTAATGGTGTTAAAAGTTGCTGATTTTTATTAATATAATATATTAAAATAGCCTGGACACCTAACAGTTGCCCATTAGCATGAGATCTTCAGCCAGTGAGAAAAATGTCATTTTTGTGTCCCTCCAGGCTTAAAGTCAAATGGAAGGATTGGGGAAGTCTGAGGGCTCCAGACAGGAACCAGTCATGACAAGACAGCTCTTTCTCAATTACTTTCTCCCCAAAAAGGGAAGCTTAGGGCAATAATTGCACAAAGCAGAGACATGAATAAGGGTTGCCAGTACCCTACCTTTCCAAAGAGAGTGCTGGCAATCTCAGCATATAGTGGACCTAACAGTTCTCTGCTTTTTCTTTACTAACCATGAGAGACAAAGAACCGTGTTGCTCACTCAAACTCCTCGAGTGCTTCCAGATTCTTGGTGAGCAATAGTTTTTGGTGTCATTCTGAAGACATTGAATTTATCCCATACAAACGTGGATCTGCTGCTACAGTGGCAGCAAACCCAGTCCATACAGATCATATCTGGAAAGGTTAAAGAAAAATTTGTCACCTCTACCTCAGTAGAGGCAGCATGGATTTACCAAGTGATGAACCACCAAGAACAAGTCTTCAGAATATGACTTTGTGAAAAAACCTAAAAGGTACTCTTTGCTGTATTATTTTCTTGCACTGCATTTCTAGTGTTCTTAATCAAGGGCTCTTATGTACTGATTTACTCTTCTCAGCATTACTATACAATTTTCTTTTTCAGTACTGAGCCCAGCTTTCTCCTCATTTCAGGTTGTTAGGACAGAAACCCTGACATTGCTTTACAGCCCAGAAATCAGGTTTTATCTTTCTCTTCCACCATTTCTGTGGTCTATATTTTCTGCTGCAAAGAAGTCTAAGTATCATAGCATCATAGTTTAAGTCCAGAAAGGACCGCCAGATCACTAGTATGACCTTCTGTATATCACAGGCCACCAACTCCACCCAGAGAGTGTGTCAGAGTGGCAAGGGAGCTCTCACCTGGACATCTGCTAGTATATCTATAGGGCTTAGATGAGACACTTGTGATTACTAGAACAAATGATGGATATGAAGAAGCAAGCCAAGCAGGAGAATAAAAGGATCACTTTAATTAATGAGACTGGCATCTTTTTCTATGCATTTGTGAAGTTTCATTTTCAAATATCAACTATCCAGTCTAGTATAAGCTTTCCAGAGCCGAGCTGAACTGAATAGCTGTTTCATAACTTTTTTCTTCAATTAGAAATTTTTTTTAGAAACAGTTTGGACGTAGAAGGCTAGTGCCTCTTGGGACTTCTCTAGCAGATGGAACGTATTACAAGCTGTCGGTTATTATAGATCATGTACACAACTCATTATTGTAAAATTTATCAAAGTCATAAGAACCTCAGAATGATAAATCGGCACTGGGATAAAAATGAGCTTTCTATCCATTGTTATGCTTTTTTAATTTGCTTTTGGGGATTTCTTGCATAGTAATTTTCCCTTGTGTGTAAATTAAAACGACACAAGACATTTTTGGGTGAAAAAACCTCAACTTCAAAAGCCCTCCTATATAAATATTGCTAATGTCAATATATACTGTACATAATGTAATTTTGACACTGATGATGGCTTCCATTATCTGGTAGTGTATAGGTTGTTCTTAGAGACTATTTGAATTGGCACAGAATGAGGGCTGCCTTCACCCTATGGGGTGGAGGGATTGCAATCTGCAATATATATAAAGAAGCAAACATTTTAAATGAAGTGGATTCATAAAGATGCCAGTGCTGATAAGTTGAGTGAAAAGTGAGAAAAAGCATGTGGCTAATATTAACTCAACCAAGCAAATGCTCAAGTTAGTGAGGGTCTGCACAGCTGTCACTAATGGGAAATAGATGGGACCAGGGTAAATATGAATATATCCTCCAATTTACTCAGAGAAAGTGGTCAGAAATCTTGGTTGTAAAGATCTTCAGATTCAATGAGGGCTGAGTTTAACAGATGCTAATTCATGGGGCTGCTTACTCTCTTTTGTTTTAAAATTCGTTGGTGACTATCATGTGCATAGTCAGACACTATTGGCATTTGCTTGAGCTAAGCATTTTGCGGGCAGGTACTATGCAGACATATTTTTACATTTCCACCAGCACATTTTAGTCCTGCAATATCTTTACTGTTTCAGATCTGGTCACCTTGATCAGAAAATGCCAGTTAGTTGAACTGTGTGGCCAATCCTGTGATGTGCAAAAGGGTTTGTGTGGGGAGGGGTAGAAAGAGAGAAACTGTGACTGCCAAATACACTCGTTTGTGACTAGAGCTGCCTAGATGATAATTCCACTGCACTGTAACTTATGACATTTTTGAAATTTGTTTTCATTTTTCATTGCTTCAAGATGTCTGCCTGACTCAAAGCAGAGTTTTTCATCCTATTCCACACAGAATCAGGTAGAGTAGGGACTTGAACCTCAGGCTAGTGTGTGAGTGTGCCTTTCTTTACATCTTTCAGAGAAAAAGTTTGATGAAACAGATACATCTCTGCAAAACATTTTAGCTTTGATGAATTTTCATTTAGTCAGAAATGGTTCAACTAGCTGTACTTGGGACTTTAGGACATGAATCCAGATCCTCAGAAATGGAAGGCCAGTGTGTTCTTATACTATCACTATGCCCCTCTTCCAGCCTTCATCACCAAATTGATAAGTGACATGTATATATAAATAACACAATTGTGTAGACTACTGCAGAATTATGATTTAGAAGTTCATTATAGTATTGTAGTATTGGTATTGTTTTAGCAAGCTTGGTTTTGCAAGACTTAAAAAGGAGTATCCCATTTAATGTTAAAAACTGAAGCCATCAATGCTTTGCCATACAAAAGAAATGTTAATTAAAAACACAGAATTGGAAAGAAATGCAAGTCCCAGAATCAGGACATTTTCCTTTTGCTGCCAAAAGTATGTATCTCAGATAGTTGTTGAAATCCTGCAATATGTAGATAAATTATATTCATGAGCCAATTTGTTACCTAATAACTCTGTAGCTTAAGAAGATGAGGCTCATATAAAAGGACAAACATTTTTACTAGTATATTGGTGTGTGAGAGACCAAGGTGAGAGTTGACTTGAGAACCTTGGGTCCTAGAAAACTGATGCTGAACATGTGCTTCATCTCAAGCACATGGATGTTGCTGGCTCCATGATTCTTGCATCATGCTCTACTTTTTAGCCCTTGAACCAAAATACCAGTTGGCTTTAGAGAAATCATGTCTTCCTTTCTATTTATGCACAAGTTGGTTTGGCTGGTATGAGAGAGAATTTAGAAAGATATCTTTACATGTATAGGCTTATCTTTGTATAGCTTATCTTTGACAAGGAGATAGACTATCCTAAAGTGGTAGCATTACTTCTAAAAAATACACAGTATATCTGATAAGGCCTCTTTGTTAGAATGGGTTGTTTGCCAACTTCCACTCACTTTATCTCTCTTAGAATTCTTATATGGTGAAGAATTTTCTATTGCATGGTAAAGAATTTCCTCCAGTTGAAATGATCTGGGTTTTTTTTTTTAAATCTTTCATTTTTTGACTGATGAAAAATGAAATGAAACAAGAAATGAGCAAAAAAGTCTACCACTTTTGCTGCAACACACAGAGAGACTTATGCAATTATTAGCAACGAGAATTTATGCCACCCATTTTTGGTGTAATACACTTTAAGTAACACACCAAAGGTCACCAATACTTGCATAAGGCTCCCAGTAAATTCAATAAAACTCTGTAGACTGAATTTGCCCCAGTGTGTGAATTCCCTCTGCTATTGTGCAGCATACAATTAACCAAGGTCCCTATCTAGGATGCTTTATTCAAGAACTCTTCACTGAAATCAATAAGTTTTCCTTGAGCAAGGCATATGGACTGAAGCCATGTGTGCGCTACAGGGACTATATCACTATAGCTATGGTGCTGGTATAATCCCATGGTGTTGATGCAGCCTATCCATCAGTGTAGGAACACCACCTGCCTGAGCAATGGTACCCAGGTCAATAGGAGTATTCTTCCATCAGCTTGGATGCATCTACAAAGGGGGCAAGTCAGCATAACTTCTTAGATCAGGGGTGTGGATTTTTCACACCCTGGAGTGATGTGCCTAGGGCATGTCTTCACTGCAACAGTTTGCTCAAGTTAATATACTTGAGTTACCCCCCTCAAGAGTGACCAGGTTGCAAAAAAATACTAGAGCTATGCAGAATGACTTCATTAGCAGTTTGAGTTGTTGTCACTTGAGCTGCTGCATCCCCGCTGCATTAGTAGCTCTAGTAATAGCAGCACTTGAGCTTCAATCCCCTCTTCCCACCTCCAGGCTAACTAATTTGAGCTTAAAGCACCACTTACTTTGAGCTGCAGACTTTTGTACGTGGGCAGGAGTTGGGGTAGGGGCAGTAGCATAGCCGGGGAGGGAGCAGGGGGAGCGGCTGCTCCCCCTTGAGCAGAAGCAGCAGAAGTGGTGCCTTTTTTTAGCAGCACTAAAAAAAGGTGCCGCTTCTTTTTAAGCGCCGCTTCTTACACTCACCCGGCGGCGCTCCGGGGTGGGGCCCCGCAACGTCACCCGGCGGCGCTCCGGGGCGGAGCCCCGCAACGTCACCCAGCGGCGCTCCGGGCGGGGCCCCGCCCCCGACGCCGGGTGTCAGCCCCCACCGGCGCCACCGGAAGCTGGCGCCTGTGCAGGGGGAGGCGCCTTTTTATAGGGCCGCTCCCCCTGCGCACCGGACCTGGCTGCGCTACTGGGTAGGGGCAAAACTTGAGTGACAACTTGACAGGGCCGGCTCTAGCTTTTTTGCCGCCCCAAGTGGCCAAAAAAAAAAAAGAAAAAAAAGCCGCGGCCAGAGTTGCCGAAGCAAAAAAACAAAACAAAAAAAATGGCCCTTGAAATGTGCCACCCCAGGAATGGCCAGAATGCCGCCCCTTCAGATGTGCCGCCCCAAACTCCTACTTCCTTTTCTGGTGCCTGGAGCCGGCCCTGCAACTTGAACAAACAATGTAGTGACAAGCCCTTCTTTGTATTTGTTTTTGAAGATTTATAGTGACTTACTAACTAAACCTGACAACATGTGTAGTGCATCTCCTCACCAACACTTGCTCCTATGGACCCATTAAATGTTCCCTCTGCTAGTTACACAGGCTGTCACTAGACTATTGAATAAAATTCAAAATCTTGGATTTTTACCTTTAAGACACTCAGGTGTGGACTCATAGTGGTACTTAGATGCCTGAGTGTTAGACTTAAGTGCTTAACTCCTGTTTTTAGGCTCCTTTATGATCCACAAAAACCCTGCTCATCTGCTGCCTAGCCCTGTAGGCGCCTAAAATCACTTGGCACTGAAGCGTTTGCAGTACAAGTTCCCTAGGTGCCTAAATGTCTGCTTCAGGGCATGCACGGGGATGCCTTGCTGTAGGTGCCGGGATGCCTAAGCCCCTGAGAAATGCACAAATGGAGGGAAGATAGGTGCTTGCCCGCTTAACAAGTGTGTGGGACCCAAACCTTGTGGTGTGCTCAGAAGTGGCTTAACTCTGCACAAAACAACTCATGGAGATGAAGACTTTCCTTATGACTTTTAGCCCCATGGTTAGGGTACCTGCCTGGGTTGTTTCCCTCTGCCTGATGAGGAGAAGGGATTTGAATAGGGATCTGCCCCTCGCAGGTGAGTGCCCTAACTGTTGTGCTAGAGGATATTCTGATGTGGGCTTCCCCCAATTGCTCCTATTTGAATTATTCCACTTTAATTAAATAACAGAATAATTAAATAGTAATTGGGCTAAAGAGAGAGTGAGAATGGTTTGTTAGTCCCATGGCAAGGGTACTCACTTGAAAGGCAGGAAATTCCTTCTCATCAGGCAGAGCAGGACTTGAACCAGTGTCTTCCACATCCTGGATGGGTACCCTATCCACTGGGCTAAAGGTTATAAGTGAGGGGCTCCCTCCCCACTCTCCAGCTGTTTTGTACAGTGTTAGGCAGCCTCTGAGCATGCCTACAACATCCAGATCCACACACAAGTTAAGTGCAGGAGTACCCACCTCCCGCTGGTTCATGGTTTGCAAACAGAGCTGGGTGTCTCCCTGAAGCCTGGATTTTGATGTCAAACTCTCAGACGTGGGGAGCTTCTCAAACACCCCTCTCTTTGCCATCTCCCATTGGCTAATTTAGGTGGCTCCTCCCCAAGTGTGCTGGCTTTATGACTCGCTTTCCAAGGTGCCTATTTCTCCCCATTCATTGTGTAGGAGAGCTGAGGTGCCTAACTCGGGCTTAATGGATTGCAGTGTTGTTCCTGTGGTTTTTCTAGGCGCTGAAAAGTTAGGCCGTGTGAAGCTCAGCATCACACTGCCAAAGTGCCCTTGTGGAACTGGTCATAGAATCATAGGGTTAGAAGGGAATCACCAAGTCTAATCTCCTGCCAAGATGCAAGATTTGTTGTGTCTAAACAATCCAAGACAGATGGCTATCCAGCCTCCTTTTGAAAACCTCCAGTGAAGGAGCCTGCACAACTTCCCTAGGCAGTCTGTTCCATTGTCCTACTGTTCTTACAGTTGGGAAGCTTTTCCTGAGATTTAATCTAAATCTGCTGGGCTGTAGTTTGAACCAATTGCCTCTTGTCATGCCCTCTGTGGCAAGAGAAAACAACTGTGTGATACAGTAAGATAAAAATGTAAAATGTGGGCCAAAAGTAATCTATGGACAATATTTGTAGACTTCCAAGTGTTTCCAGACTGCTATCATGTCTCTCCCTAATCTCCTCTTTTCCAAACGAAACATACCCAGTTCTTTCAGCCTTTGCTCATATGGTTTATATACCATTCCTTTGATCCTCTTTGTTGCTCACCTCTGGTTCCTTTCCAGTTTCTCAAAGTCCTTTCTATACATTGGTGACCAAAATTGGACACTCCAGCTGAGGTCTAACCAGCACCGAGTCGAGCAGTACTGTCACCTCCTGTGACTTCTATGCTATGCCTCTGTTAATGCAACCTAAAATTGCATTTGCTTTTTTTGCAACAGCATCAGACTGCTTGACTCATGTTGAGGCTGTGGTTCCCCAACTCCCAGATCCTTCTCAGCAGTGCTGCTGCCAAGCCAGTTATCCCCCCATTTTGTATTTGCACATTTGGTTTTTCTTCCCTAAGTGTAACGCCTTACATTTGTCTTTGTTGAATTTCATTTGTTGTCTATAGCCCAGTTCTCCACTTTATCAAGATCCTGCTGAATTTTAGCTCTAATCTCCAAAGTGTTGACAACCTCCCCACCCCTGTGCCAGCTTTGTCATCTGCGAATTTGATCAGTAGGCTCTCTATTTCTACATTCATGTCATTAATAAAGATGTGAAACAACACCAGACCAGAAAGATCTTTGTGGAACCCAACTAGACTTCTCTCCAGTCTGACATCATTCCATGAATAGTTACTCTTTTGTTTGCGGTTGTTTAACCAATTATGTATCCACTTAATGGTAGTTCCGCTGAGCCCACATTTCTCCAGCTTGCTTATCAGAATGCCATGTGGGACTGTCAAAAGTCTTGCTGAGGTCCAGGTATATTTTGTCACCACATTCCCCCCCATCCACAAAACCAGTTACCCTGTCAAAGAAGGAAATCAAGCTGGATTGGCATTATTTGTTCTTAGTTAAATCCATGCTGGCTGCTAGTGATCACCACTTCATTCTCTAGGTATTTGCAAATGGGATATTTTATACATTGCTCTAGTAGCTTCCCAGGTATTGAAGTCAGGCTGACTGGTCTATAGTTCCCCGGCTCCTCCTTTCCCCCCTTTTTAAAGATGGGTACTACTTTATCCCTTCTCCAGGACTTCTCCTGTCATCCCCGAGTTTGTAAATATTATTGCCAGTGGCTAATTCCTTCAGTACCCTGAGTGAATAGCATCAGACCCTGCTAATTTGAATTCATTCAAATTGGTCAGAAGATCTGATGTTTCTTTACTTATCCCCATCGGCATCCTTTCCCCTTTATTGTCTATGGTAACTTCGCTAATCGTCCGGTCACATGTTATTTTTTGTGAGAAGACTGAAGCTAAGTAGGCATTGAGCAGCTCTGCCTTCCTATCATCTTCTGTTCCCAGCTCACGTTTGCCATTGAGCAGTGGACCCACACCATCTCTAAGCTTTCTTTTTTGTCTGACATATTTGAAGAATCCCTTCTTGTTGTCTCTAACATTTCTCACCAGCTGTAACTCATTCTTTGCTTTGGCTTTCCTGATTTTGTCCCTACACGGTTGTGCTATTCCCATGTATGCTTCCTTGGCTACATGCCCTTCCATTCCCTGTATATATTCCGTTTGGTTTTTAGATAGCTAAAAAAGCTCCTTGTGCAGCCACATTGGCTTCCTGTGGCTCATCTTATCTTTCCTCAATAATCTGGGCCCAGGTTACTGAAATGGTTTCCCAAATCTTTGAGATGAGGCCTATGGTTGACAGCTCTGCTCCTCAGGCACAATGGAGTTATCCACCACAAAGATTAAGGTGAATCCGGTCAGGAATTAGCTTTCTCAAAGGCTGCAGTGTACTCCTGTACAATCTAAGAATAACCTCAAATCCTTCCTGCTTTTGGTTCCAAAAGCAAAGCATGCTTCTTCAACCTTGTCTTCGATGCACACATCACAAAAAAGATGTAAAATAAAGGTTTACAAGTACTAAATTCTCACATAATTTCCCCTCAGTGAGGGTAGGGGAGCAATAGACCCCTACTGGCAGATGCTAATTGTTACGTTATGCTCTTCTAGAAGATGTTCTCATATTGCAATGGTTGGGACATATAAAAACTTGACTAGAATAATAATGTCAGGATAGTCACGGTTCTTAATAATCTGAGAAGTTAATTGCCACTTAAAAAGTGAGGGTATGTAATTGCTTTATGCAAACTTCTAAAATCTATATTATATATAAAACAAAATCAATGTAGCTAATAATTCCTTACAACGGAAATATCCACATTTCAGAATGGTCACTGGAAAATTTCTTCTTTAATGTATACCATTACATTACAAACATCCCCCTTTCAGAACTGATTTGCTCTCCCAAAGAAGAAATTGCTCTGCAGTGAAAGCTGTATTAAGCAGTCATTCATAACTGGTTACCAAAAGAAGTTGGTCTCTTCTCAGTAAGTAAGAGTTGAAGTAAAATGTACCAGAAACCCAGGAGATACTTCTGAGTGGCCTACTGTAGATGGTAGGTTTCACTCTTTCTCTTAGCTCTGATATGATATCTCCAGTGGAAATTTCCTCATAGTGAAATGCATATGTTCTTGTTCAGTAGTTCTCTGCACCCCCGCATCTTGTAATACTAGCATAACTTTTGAGGCAAGAAGTATGAGTGTTTGAAGGGGCCATGTAGTTATAATCCAGATTACGTATTAGGTTACCTGTGATCAGTGCCGTCCGTGAGGAGGCATGGGACCTGGGGCAGAAGTGACTGATTCGTCTCTTCCGGGACTGACCGCACCAGCCAATCACACTGGCCAGCGGGGGCCCCCAAAGCACGGGGCCCGGAGCGGTCCCCCCGATTTGCCCTACGCAAGGGACGGCTCTACCTGTGATAACTGGGGACTGGATTTGATGACCCAGGAGCCCCAGTCCTGTGTTCCTATGGGAGGAACATATCAGAGGAAAATAGTATGAGGTTTTACCTTTGAAAACATAAAACATATAAAAAGTATGCATCTGTAGATTTTCAAAGTTACATGAGTTCTGAGCACACGACTTTCAAAAACAACAGAAGTCATACAGTTAAACACTACACAACACTTCAAAAATGCACCCTTAGACAGTGGCAGATTAGCCACTGGGCCAATGGGGCCCATGCCCCAGGACCCCACAAAAAACTGGCCACCCCTGCTTCCCCTGCCTGCCAGTGCTCCTGCCGGGGAGTGGGGTCGGGGAATGGTGGCTTGTTCCGCTCCGCCCGCCTGGTGCTCCAGCTGGGAAGTGAGGGAAACCACTATGCCCCAATCCTGCTCCCTGACCGGAGCACTGGGCGGGGGAGGGTTTGAGAGGGACTGCAGGCAGAAAGGGTAGGGAGGGACCCACACTTGCTCTGGCCTAGGGCCCCACAAAACCATAAAATGTTTTAATTGAACCAACATGTACAAGGTGATAACTAGCCACATTGGGGGCAGTAACAAACTATGTCAGAGGCAGTACTAATTTATTTGTATTAGGGTATTAAAATGTTTCTCAGAGGGACTATTTTTGTCCAGCCAAGGAGGGAATGGAAAGTCCTGCCATTCACTGAGCTGAGCCAATGTCATGGGCATACATGTCTTAGTATCCTCATAAAGTCTGCCAGGTGTTATTACTGTGCTTTGTCAACAATAAACCTGACCTGGCACTTTCGTACCTTAACGGATCTTGTGGTCAATGGGTGGTTCGCTCGAGGTCTGCTGTGCCAGCTATCTGCACAGAGCTGGGACAGCACACAGGAAAACACATACACACAACCAAACATCTAACCACACTGGTGACCCATGGCCGCTGATCTGGTAAGTAAGTGAACTTTCCTCTGTAGGAATCGTGATCTAACATGACAGAAAACCACAAGCTAGGGAACCCCCTTATCCACTTCCTGCAAATCCCCACAGAGTTGGATGAAATTTGGATCCACTGGATTGCCAGCAACGTGGGCCCATATGAATTTTTAAAAAAAGTGGGGAAACATGAACTGGAATATGTAAAGCAATGCCAGAAACTGAAGCTTTGAAAAACAATAACAAAAGTAAAAAACATAGAATATTGCAATTAATGGCCACGGCAGTAAAATGGCTTAAACAACATGTTACAATACTGGCCAGGCAAGTAATGGAAAAAAACAGGGAAATAGAAATGGTAACCCAGGCTTTGGAAGAAGCATCCCAGGCCATCAAGCACTGGAAAGCCCAAGCTCTTGCAGGAGGCAGTCCAAACACATCATATGCTGAAACAGATAAAGCAGGAAGATAAAAAATTGGAAACAGCTGTAAAAAACCTGCAAAACAAAGAGGTGCCATCCCCTGTTACCCAACAATAGACTTCAAGTCAGTGCTTTTATAATGCCTGAAGGATGGGGACAGAAATGAAAACAGGTGGCCCTAGCCAAATTAAAAGATGGAACAGAGATAATTGGAATGGATGCTGCACTGGAGACATGTGGAATGACCCAGGTCAGCCACCATCCAACACACACGCAGCCAAACTTCTAACTGCACTTCTCACTCTTAAAATAGATGTGTTTTTATTAATCAGGCAACAAATCTGTAGTCCTCACCTATATGTAGGGCCCTCCCAAATTCACGGCCATGAAAATGCATCACAGGAATTAATTAGATTCTGGTAGAACCTAGAGCTTAAAAGTATAGGCAATATGGGTGTCTTTATATTCTCTGATTTCACAGATAATACAATCTTATTAATCTTCTAGCATAGGTAATAAAGCTGTCTGGCATCCATGCTTTCTTGGTTCTTGCTACGGTCTCTAGTGGTCTTAAAAATATGGAAGTTTTATGGGCAATTACCATGGACTTTCTAAACTTTTCGTAAAAGGAGGGGAATGGATTGTAGGCCTGAGTAGGGTAATTATGGGCAGATCATCTGTGACCCAATTCTAATACTAACTCCAGGATTGCTGAAGTGCAGCCAACCAGGTTCTGATTCTGCATCATTGGTGCATCAGCTATGACCCAGTTCTAACCCTTTGGATCAGGTTGTGTTCTTTCATATATTATATCATGCTGACTTCTCAGAGCTTGATTCCAGTTTTCAAAAACACTGAACAGCAGAGTGCCAGCATTTGTTGCTAGTGGCTTTTTCCTTTCTCTTTTCAATGAGGAAAAATCATGGTCACAGACTTGGTTGCACTACCTCAAATAAGTTCCATTTCAGGTCATGCTGACCTAACTCTATCCTAAGCTGGTGTGTGCTGAGTGAGCTGGAATGAGGGTGCCTGCAACGCTAGCTGTCTTCCAGTTCCTATTGCTGTTTAGTGGAAAGGGTCAGATTGGGTGTAGTTTTCATAATGTTGCAAAGGCAGAAGGTGGGGGAGATCTTGCTTAGAATCAAAACTAGTTTGCTCACCTCTAAATAGGACATTTCCCATTGTTTGTGGAGAAATTAAATCTTAGGAGATTCAGAAAGTTGTACAATATTTCCAATAAGGCAGAAATGCTTTCATAAAACAAAAGATTAGTTCATTCTTACATACTCTGTACATGTTATTGAGTTTAGCATATAGAAATTAACTAAGCAGGTCAGTGACAGTTCTTACACTGGAATAATTTTGCCTTGTGTAGAATCCCAGTGTGCCTTGTATAACATGTCCGAGTCATGCTTAAATTTCTGCAGCAGAAAGATGTTCAAAATCTTTATTGTAAAAGTTTTAAGATCCACTTTTTTCCAAACTTTGACATGCTGAAAGGTAAATAGCTTTCCTGGACAGTTTTTACAAAGAAAGCGAGGTGAGCTGTTATATCAGAGACCATACAGTTCAAATGTTAGTAGTAGCTTCCAAATGGTAGATTTGAGAAAGTAAAGTTTTTTCTATTTTTCGAAACATTTTATGTAAACTTCCCCACTATCCTCTAGTTTGTTTTGCGTATAATTAAGCCCTTTCATTTTCAGTTTAAACCATTTTTTACTGAAAAATCCCGGGTTTTACAGAAAGTATTTTGTTTTTTTCTGATTTTTCACCCTACTTTTGTATCATTCAAATATATAAAAATAACTTGTTTTATTAGGAAAATACAATACATTACATGAGATTAATGTATTATCATAACAGATCTATCTGTGTGTGTATGCAAAGCTGCCTGTTGAAGTAAGGCTAAGTATTGGTCTAGAAGATACACAAAATAAACACAGGCAGGCACAAGTTCTGAAATGCGTGCACAGCTGAACATACGGATGAATCTCACGCCCACCACGTACACATTTCGAACTGTTAGCAGATAATGGTTTAAAGATTTGACACACTAAAATGGCAAGAAAAGGAAAATCTGTATCCAAATACATTTCAGAACACAAGAAAGCATTCAAAAGTTTAAAAAAGACAAAAACAAGAGAAAAGGATGAAGATGAGTGTATGCACTGCAAATGGTGTGGCCCAATTATTAAATGTAAATATTTATAGGCTACTAGTTCTAAGTTTACAACAGTAAACTGCTTAGTCAAATGAAAAGTTTTATTTGGGGATTAGAGATATATTGTTTTCTTAAACTCACAGGTGGCGTTGTGTTTTGAATTCTGTTTAAGGTTTTGCAACAAACTACATTGAATTCCGTTAATCAAATCATCAGTCTACTGAATACTTTTATCCCCTGTCTTTCCATCCACCAAAATAAACCTCAATATTTACCCAGAATAATTAATAGTTTTTGCACTAATTTTCACCTGTTTTTGTTGTAATAAACACTGATAAATTCCTGGGAAAAATTAAATAAAAACCAAAAATGAAGGACACTACCTATATACTTCAATAAGCATAGTTAAGGAAGAGAGTAGTAGGCTTTAAAAAAATTGAGTCTGTCTTTCCATCAGCTCCATTAGTGAGCAAAGTAATTCTTGTCCAGGTAGGAGAGGGTTAGATTTAAAGGTTCAGTTTGAGATATAGTATTGGTATTTTTCTTTCACTGACGTGCACACCAACATTTTCAGCTTTTTAAATGGACACAATTTCAGATGCTTATTGCATTTTGATTATTTGTGTATTTATCGCCAAAGGAAATTAGGAACATAGGCATGTAACGTGCATATACTGCAATGGAAAATATTGTCTTTGACATCAGTAGCTTTAAATTAAATAGTTAATAGACCTGTTGCAATAATAGTGTTGTATAAAACTATTGAATTTGTTTCTACGTTGTTAACTAGTTTAACACTTTAGAATAAAGGCAGCACAAGTATGTTACTGAGAGTGTGGATAGCCTATAATCAAGTATGACTGAATGGTGGCTTTATTTATTTTTATTGTAAAGGATTAGCTAAGATTCCAGTTGTGAAGGTTTTATCCCTCAGAATAGCATACTGAAAGTGCTAGTTAGACCTGGGTCTAGAGGAAACAGGTGCTTTGCAAGTTTCTCCCCCACAGCTCTGCTCATGGACCTCTCAAAACCTTGCATTATTTCCTAAAAAGAGACAGTCGATCATGCAGAACTGTGAGTTGGGCAACTAGATCTATTTCATCTGTGACTTCAGCCAGCTGAACTAGAGCTTACGCTTCAAGAAAAGAAAGGATACATTCCAAACAGGGAACGGATAATAAGCAGGCATTTAAAAGTCTGCTCATCAGTCTTTGCAGTTTCGTATTTCTTCTCCTTCTTTCCGTAAGCAACAGAAAAGGAGAGGAGCTTCCAGCACAAGTAAATAACCATACGATTGCTTCAATTCCAAAAAGTATTAACCTCTTTCCATCAATGAGAAGCACCCAACAGAAAGAGCAACACTGCCTGTCCCGCAAACAGGAAGCAAAGTAGGGCCCCTTTCCTGTAGCCGGGAATTCAGAAAACAGCTAGACTTTTCGGGTTTCAAAGCTTTGAAATCGTAACCCAGGAAGCACTCCCCCAGCAGGAAGAAGAGCCTGTCCTGATGTAGGGAACAGCAAAATGTCAGGCCACAGGCTTATATCTTCCATAATTTCCAAGCTGCCTAAGGTCTGTTCCTAAAATATTGAGGGTCAACACTTGACAGATTAAATCAATAACACCAGGGCCTCAAGCCACTGCTGGTGAATGCAAAGCCCCCTGATCAGGAAGTCTTTTGTTCACAAATGTTCCCTAACCTGGTCTGTATCAAAATTTCTGGCTGGATGGTGCTGTCGGCTCACAGAGGGTACTCATTGCATTTAGACCTGTATAAGACAAGGATGGAGAGAGCTTAGCCATCCTGTTCCAGTCCAGTCTGAAATGCAAGAAATGCCACCTTGCGACAAAATGCTGTGAGAAGATGCAGCTAGCCTGCAAATTCAGATATGAGGGCTACATCTATGTCATGCTAATCTGCAGCACTCAGAAAACAAAAACAAACACACAAAAACCAACCCCCCAGGGTTTTCTAAGAGAACTGAGTGACTTGCTCTCTGACATGAATTGTGAAATTCTCAAGAATTGGTGAACCAGGAGATTCCTACATCCATGTTGACAGTGCCTCTGATACAATAACCAGTAGCGTAGCCGGGGGGGAGCAGGGGGAGCGGTTGCTCCCCCTGTGAGGAGAAGCAGTGCCTTAAAAAGCACCGCCGGAGCCCCACTGACGGAGCCCCACTGCCGGAGCCGGGCTCGGGGGGCGCTTTAAAAGGCCTGCGGCTCCCCGCAGCAGCAGGAGCCACAGGCCTTTTAAAGCGCCCCCCAAGCCTGGCTCCGGCAGTGGGGCTCAGGCGGGGAGCGCTTTAAAAGGCCTGCTGCTCCTGCTGCTGCGGGGAGTCGCGGGCCTTTTAAAGCGCCCAGCCCCGCTGCCAGAGCCGGGCTGGGGAGGCGCTTTAAAAGGCCCGCGGCTCCTACCCCTGCGGTGAGCCACAGGCCTTTTAAAGCACCCCCCCCAGCCCCGCTGCTGGAGCCGGGCTCGGGCGCAGATTTAAAAGGCCCGTGGCTCCTGCAGCCAGAGGAGCCGCGGGCCTTTTAAAGTGCCGCCAGAGTCCTGCTGCCGGAGCTCCAGCAGCGCTTTAAAGGGCCCAGGGGTTCCGCAGCGGCTGGAGCCCTGGGCCCTTTAAAGCGCCGCCGGGTGAGTACAGGGGGAGTGGGGAGGTGCCTTTTTAAAGTGCCGCTCCCCCTGTGCTCCAGACCTGGCTACGCCACTGACAATAACCCAAACTTCATCTGCACATTTCCTGTTTCTGACAGGTAATCTCTGGACCTACAAAAACACTAGATCTGATTTTCAGTTTAAAATGTCACTTTATTTTAGTGTATTGGTTTTTTTTAATCCTTTCAAAATTTTCTAGGAGGGAACTGAAATTTTTTGACCAAAAATTAACTAATGATTTTTCATTCAAAATTTCTCATGGGGAAAACCCTTTTTCCCAACCACCTCTAATTATCACCTATCCCTAAATCATACTATAGTCCAGCCAGTGTTTTAGAAACATCCATTCCTGAGCAAGCTAATTCTCGAAGAGCAGTGTCTCCAGTTTCACCCAAGTAATCCAGTATCCTGGAGCTTTCCCAGTCAGTAGGGCCCTACCAAACTCATGGCCATGGAAAGTGTGTCATGGACCATGAAATCTGATCTTTTACCCTATACTATACCAAGTTGCAGGGGGGCCACAGGGTTATTTTAGGGGGGAGGGTTATGGTATTGACAGCCTTACTTCTGCACTGCTTCCTTCAGAGCTGGGCAGCCAGAGAGCAGCGGCTGTTGGCTGGATGACCAGCTCTGAAGGCAGCACCCCACCAGCAGCAGCACAAAAGTAAGGGTGGCAATGCCATACCATGCCATGCCACCCGTATTTCTACACTGCTGCCTTCAGAGCTGAGAGACCAGTGAGTGGCAGCTGCTGACTGAGGGCCCAGCTTTGCAGGCAGCACCACAGAAGTAAGGGTGGCAATACCAAAGCAGGCCCTCCTCACTTCTGCGCTGCTGCTGGCAGTGGCTCTGCCTTCAGAGCTGGGCTCCCTGCCAGCAGCCGCTGCTCTCCAGCTGCCCAGCTCTAAAGGCAGCACTGCCGTCAGCAGCAGCGCAGAAGTAAGGGTAGCAGTACCGCAACATCTCCTACAATAACCTTGTGACTACCCCACAGCTCCTTTTTGGGTCAGGCCCCCTACAATTACAACACCATGAAGTTTCAGATTTAAATAGCTGAAATCATGAAATTTATGATTTTTTAAATCCTGTGACCATAAAATTGACCAAAATGGACCGTGAATTTGTTAGGGTCCTCCCAATCAGGCTTTAGCTCAGGACATGAAAAAGATTGCACTAGTGGGACTAAAATCCGTAATTGTTAGAGCTGACCAGAAAATTGCTTTGATTTCTATTTGGCTGAAAACCTAAACAGTGCCCTGGGAATCTATGTTCCCCCACATTTTCTTCAATTTCTCAGTGAAAACACTAGAAAGGAGGAGACTCTGAAACAGCATAAACCAAAATGCCAGTGACAAAATGATAACCTCCAGCTCAAATCATTGTCACATGAGACACACAGCACCATATCCCAGGTATCCGATGGCTTTGTGGAGATCAGCAACTGGATGAAGAATAGGATAAATTTTGCTGATTCTGATGGAGAGAAGGGAGCGCTTCAGACCTCCCCACCTTTATAGTAGCACCTTTTACTGAGGACAGCTGCTCTCTGATAAAGTCAGTTTGCAGACTCTGTATTCACCTGAATTTCTTACTCCATCATGGCAGTGAAAAATACCCTTTCCATCTGCAGCTAGCAGGAAGAATCAAGACTTGATTATTGTAATTTTCTGAAACCTAGGTATGAAGCAGCCAACCTCAATGAGCTACCGTTGGTTCAGAACACACTGGCCCATCTGTTTGGCAACATCAGCGGTTGACAGCGCATCATTCCAGTGCTCTGTTCTCTTTACAGGAATTCCATGCTCATCTGCAAATCCCTTCATGGGTAGATCCAAGTTACGTGAGGGACCTCTTCACTCTGGGTGAAAGTGGCCTCTCGCAATGGCTACATTTGACTGGAGAAATGGTCCTGTCAGCCTTAAGGGTGAGACTTTCGTGTGTGTGTGTAAGGGGGAGTGCTTGTCTCAGCAACTGGCCCACAAATCAGGAGTTTGTGCCAGGAAGAGATCAAGGTGACCACAAAACTCAGCACCTAAAGAACAAAATCCAAAACTCACTTCATCTGAGCTTTCCCACAGTAATGCCACCATAAAAAAAAAACGTCCAGTCTCTGCTGACTGAGGGAGAAATAACTCTAAGTACACACTTCATAATTTTGGGAGGCTTTTACACACCAGGTGTGTTGTCATAAAAACCTAATCTTTTCCTTCACAAAGAATTAGGATCAAACTCAATTTTTTCTTGTAACAGAAAAAATAACGTAAGTGAAAAGCTCAGTTACAGGTTTGTTTCTGCCTTAATGACTCCAAGTATATCAGTATAAGCTTTAAAATTTCCATGCTGGTCTATATGGAATGCTTCTTCATAAGCCATAACGTGTAAATGTGTGTGGTGTTACACTGGATATTCATGTCTCCAGTACATAGTAAAGTACAAGGCTGAAGACCAGTGCCTTCAACTTCCAGAGAAGTGTGGTTATGTTTGATGATACCTCTAGAAAGTTAATGCATTTATAAAAAAATATTGATTTGAATATTATAAGAATCTGCTAGGTTCCAGACTTTGTAAGTAAGCTTGATATCTGCATCATTTGAAGCTCAGAGGACAATGTGCTGAACGTTTAATTAGTCCATTTTGAACTATCTCTTTTTTTTTACCTTGCAGTTACGTGTATAACTATTATTTAGACTTGAAGGTAAAATGCTATGCCATTTAAAATATTTCAAAATTAAACTTTTAATGGCTAAGTATTAAGTCATATATGTAATTTGAAAAAGAGAGAGTACCTTCCCACGAAAATTCTTTCTTTCTTTTTCTGGAATTCAATAGATAACTATAGGGATAATTAGGACTTTTAGGTAGGAATAGTTTGGTTTAATTCAATCTGTTCATAAGAAATTTTTTGTCATGACTTGCCTCAGGTTTTGAGACAAATACTATAATTATTCTGTCGGCTAATGAGATTTATTTTAATTTCCAGTCTTTTTCCAATCACTAGAGGATAAGCAGATTTGTGACTTAATAGTAACAATGGTCTTTTTTTCTTGAATTCATAATTAACTGCTAGCGAATGCTAAATTGTTCTACGAGACTTTGATTGTGTGATGCAAAAGATTGCATTAGACCTGCAAATAATTGATACATTGCACTGTAGTGCAACATAATTGGTTTTGTGTTCTTCTGAGTCACAACATTAACAAAAATTCAGATGTTGTTTCCTGTTTTAATATCATGGTAATTTGTATGCTTTGAATAATAACAGTAGTGAAAAGTGAAAACATTTTGGGGCTTATTTTCTTTAACAGATACAGTAAAACTGTCCTTCCTTTTAAAATAAAGTTTTATTATAATGACAGTTCTGAATCTCATAAGTAACTATATATTTTTATTACATGATATGTTCCCTCTGTGTAACTTAAGAGTTTGTATGTGTTAAGAAGCTCTCCCTGCAGAACCAGGAAGCTGCTGAGTGACTTTTCACTGACTGTTAATTCTTTCATTTGAGGGTCAAGTTCTTCTCCTCTTTTTCAAAAAATCAATGAAGAAGGATCAGTTTCAAAGCTAATATAGGCTGGTATTTTCCCTGAATGTGCTCACTGTACATCTTCTCTCCAGAAATGCTGAACTAACACTATCGATGCACGTTCTTTGCTAGCCTAAAAAAGTCAGCTATATTAGCATCAGTGTTTTGAACTTGGACAGCTGATCTTCTGAATGTATTCAGAAGTTGTAGATGGCATCTCCAACCCTGAAAATGTATTTTCAAATGGATTCAAAATGTCCTTGAATAATGTGATACAAAGTGAGTGAGAAGAATAGTTCAAATTGCTGAATGATGGTTGAGCGGCATTTAAATGAGCAGAGGGATACCTGTTGAAGTTGAAATGAATGAAAATGGTTCTGTGCTATGGAATACTGACAAAATGGTTATTTTGGACACAGTGTGAATGTAGTAGTCGTGTTGGGTTTTCTGCTTCTGGAGAAGTCCTGTTCAAATTCCTCTTGAGCTTCTCAGGACTGGAAAAAGATCTGTGCCAGAAAACAAATTCAGTGCTGACAAGCAGTGTCAGCAATTTATTCTGTGCAGTTTTAGCTGCACAAGGTTGAAATGCAATCATAGACTACTGTGATAGAATTGGAGCTGCTCTGTGAATACTGCACATTGGCCTGGTTATTGAGATTACTGTATAACTATATTGGGTTACATATACAGGGGGAGCGTGGGGGGGAATAGCTCAGTGGTTTGAGCATTGGCCTGCCAAACCCAGGGTTGTGAGTTCAATCCTTGAGGGGGCCATTTAGGAATCTGGGGCAAAAATCTGTCAGGGGACAGTACTTGGTCCTGCTAGTGAAGGCAGCGGACTGGACTCGATGACTTTGCAAGGTCCTTCCAGTTCTAGGAGATAGGCATATATCTCCATTAAAAAAATAAAAAATAAACAGGGCTTCAGATGCTGTTGAGGAGTCTGAAGATGTTAGGCCTGCCTAGGTTACCTAAAGATAAGAGAGACATCCTTTTATCTCATGCTTTGTTTTTACTGCTTCTGTTTCTCGGGGCTTATGATTTCATGTTGCGGCTTTTATTTTTAACACTTTTTGAGTTTATTTATGTAGCTGTCCAAAAGTCAGGTTTTCCAGGGGCTTTCTTTGTATATACTGTAATGAGTAATCTCTTTGTAATGTTCCCAAGTGCTCTTTAATGTAGTGCTGTTTGAAACAGCAGTTAAAAAGCACTAGAGAATGTTTAGTGTGCGCCAGCAGGATCTTAAACTGACCCATTAATGCGCAACTGCTCTATGTAGACAAACCCTTGGATTCAAGTAACCATTGCTGGTGTCTTCATTCTGGTGTTTTGTTGGATAAACATCTTTCTGTCTTTTGTTTCAATGTTGTTCGTTGGTTAAAACTGAAAATTAGAAGCTCTAAGAATAAGCAATTCCTTTTGTTTTATTGCTGTTGTCATTTATTGCAACTTCCCCACTGTCACGATCCCATTATTACCACCAGTATGTCATGGTTACAGGGCTAGCTCCACTTCTCTCCCTCTGAGTGTACCCCTGCAGGTATTAGGCCTTGTGCCTTTACCTATCCCATGTTGGAATCATGCAGTTCTCCCACTCTTAGACCGGGCCCTGGGCTACATTATCCTGCAAGTATACACTGCAGTTAAACACCTGTGGCTGGCCCATGTCAGCTGTCTCCAGCTCAGGCTGTGGGACTGTAATATTATGGTGTAGGCTTTCAGGCCAGGGCTGGGACCCAGGCTCTCGGATTCTCCTGCATTGCAGGGTTCCAGAGCTCAGACTCCAGCCTGAACCTGAATGTCTACACTGCAATTTTAGAACCCTGCAGCCCAAGCCCTGTGAGCCTTAGGGCTAGTCTACACTTACCCGCTGCGTTGGAGGCTTCGGATCGATCTTCTGGGTTTGATTTATCGCGTCTTGTCTAGACGCGATAAATCAAACCAGGAAGTGCTCCCCCGTCGACGCCGGTAATCCTGCTCTGCGAACGGAGCAGGCGGAGTCGACGGGGGAGCCTGCATGCCGCCGTGTGGACCAGGGGTAAGTACTTTTAAGTTCGAAATAAGATACTTCGACTTCAGCTACGTTATTCACATAGCTGAAGTTGCATATCTATCTTCGAACTTGGGGGCTAGTGTAGACCAGCCCTTAGTCAGCTGACATGAGCCAGCTGTGGGTACTTTAATTGTAGTGTAGGCATACCCTGTGTATCCACCATGCTTACCCAGCGTGTCTGAACCTGTTTTTTTCCCCCTTTGAGGAGTCTGTGGCCAGCGATATACAATGACAAAAGAGCCTTCTTAAAACCATAAGGAATTATTTATTTGTAGAAACAATGCATAAGAGAAAAGATCTTAAAACAACATGAAGTCTATCCACATCTATTTTACCTGAAGTCTTACCATTCTCTGATGGTAACCTAGGCAGGCCTAACTTCTTCAAACACCACAGCAGGTACCTGTGTCTTAGTCTGGTTCCCCCAAACAACTCCCCCCTCTTTTGAGAGAGACGCACTGTGATGGGATCCCCGGGTTGCAGCCTGGGACTGTGGGACCACCGTGCCCCCTTAACTCTCTCCAGCCTGGGCTGTCTCTCACAATGCTTTGCTAGTGCTAAGCAGCAAACCCCTCCAGGCACTGTTATCACTCAGCACAACAGCATGTGGAGCCCCACACTCTGCTAGATTGCATGAATGCTCCCAGAGCCACTCATGAATCACACAGAGAAAGTCAACAGCCAAATTCCCCCAGCTCACAGCCTTGTACTTCAGGAATATGCCATCTTGCACTGCTCAAGATGGGCAGTGCAGATTTATTAATTGGTTCACCACTTCATGAATGGAAAGTGGTTATACACCAGCCTTTGCAAAACCTGAGCAGATTTGACACATACTTCATACAAACTCACTGATAAAAATAAACAGTAAAACAAATTTATTGACTAAAAAAGTTACATTTTAAGTGATATTAAGTGATGCACAAAAAAATCAGTTAGTTACCAAAATAAATAAAATATAAGCAGAAACAGAAACAACAAGAAGTCCTTGTGGCACCTTAGAGACTAACAAATTTATTTGGGCATAATCTTTTGTGGGCTAAAACCCACTTCATCAGATGCAGTAGGAAGATATATATAACAGTACATGAAAAGATGGGAGTTGCCTTACTAAGTGAGGGGTTGAGACAATTCAATTAAAGAGGGCTATTATCAACAAGATGAAAAATCACTTTTGTAGTGGTAATCAGGGTGGCTCATTTCAAACAGTTGACAAGAAGGTGTGAGTAACAGTAGGGGAAAATTAGTTTTTAGTTCTTGTAAAAACTCACCCACTCCCAGTCTTTATTCAGTCCTAATTTGATGGTGTCTAGTTTGCAAATTAATTCCAGTTCTACACTTTCTCATTGGAGTCTGTTTTTGAAGTTTTGTTGTTGAAAAATTGCCACTTTTAAGTCTGTTATTGAGTGTCCAGGGAGATTGAAGTGTTCTCCGACTTGTTTTTAAATGTTATAATTCTTGACGTCTGATTTGTGTCCATTTATTCTTTTGAATAAAGTCTGTCCGGTTTGGCCAATGTACGTGGCATAGGGGCATTGGTGGCACATATCACATTGGTAGATGTGCAGGTGAATGAGCCCCAGATGGTGTGGCTGATGTTGTTAGGTCCTATGATGTTGTCCCTTGAATAGATATGTGGACAGAGTTGGCAACAGGGTTTGTTGCAAGGATAGGTTCTTGGTTTAGTGTTTTTATTCTGTGGTGTGTAGTTGCTGGTGAGTATTTATATCTTCCTACTGTATTTTCCACTCTGTGCATCTGATGAAGTGTGTTTTAGCCCACGAAAGCTTATGCCCAAAATATTTGTTAGTCTCTAAGGTGCCACTAGTACTCCTCGTTTTTTTTGGTTTTGCTAATACAGACTAAGATGGCTACCACTCTGAAACCTGTCAAAATATAAGCAGGCAGTCTAAACTCTCAGCCCTAGTAGATTGGGCACCATCTAGATTAAGCAGTTTTTCTCACCCCACTGGGTATGGCAGTCCTTAATACACAGGTTTGTTCCTTAGACCTAGGCCAATCTCCTCTGTTGGAGTCTTGTCTTCTCAGTGTCTTAGTTGCTTGCAACATAGTTGGGGGCAGGAGAAGGGCCCCGCATGGGGCCACTGTGTCTGATTTATACCCTCAGCCCATGTGCTTGGAAAACATAAGTCCAGGCATGGTTAAGCAATTCCCCTGGTGTGGCCTCATGTAGGTGAGTCATTGCATTTTAGCTCCCTTGCTGGGCAATGGTTGTTGATGGGTTGATTGATACCCCACTCGTGTGTTGGTTACTTTCCTTGCTGTTGCCTCTGGGGAGCTAATATCTGGCTGATTCCCCAGCTTACAGCATGTTTTAGTGATGACCATACAACATAATTCTCATAACTTCATATGCATTAATGATATACACACACACACACACACACACACACACACAAAATATGGATAGAGAAATGACTTTCAGCAGATCATAATCTTTCCCCTGATACCTTACAAGGCATGCTTTATATGTAAAATCATGACTATATAAAAAGGACGAATATGGGGGTTCCAGGACCCTCCCCCAAGGTATAGAATGTCTCACACACCCTTTTGAATTTGCCATAATCCTTTTGCTCTTCTGTGTTCCCAAACTTTGGGCCCTTCTGGACTAAACCAGTCTGGTAGGAACAGAAGGAGGTCAAGCCAGAGTCCTCAGAGCCACTGTCTCATTATAACAACCCTCAGGTATATGCTGAGGGGAGGTTTACCTTGAGTTATTCTTTTCCTTTCTTGTTTTTTCTTACAGCCCTGTTGATTTAACCCATACAGTAGAAATTCCAATAACCAGGCCAACATATAGTATTAATAAATTATTACAGAACAGCTCCAATTCCATCACAACTACAACAAGCCATGTTTAGCACCATTTCAGAAAAACATGCCTCATGGGAGCAAGTCCTAAACATACCTCTCTGACATTGGCACGGATGGCCTATGCATGCAGTTAAACTATACGTAGCTGACACCTTTTGCTAGACATGTGTAGTTTTTAATTTTGTAAACCAGTCCTTTGATGTCCCTCAACACACTGCTGCATCCATGCATTGCTGGCCTTTGGTATGAGAAGGGATACATTGAGACTCGGCATAACATAATCAGAAATCTAGAAGGTAAAGCAACTGGAATAGAGTTGCTTGTTGCTGTAGTCCATGCTCTTGTCTTTGCAGTTGTCATGCCATTATATAATCAATATGCTTGTCACTTACCTTTTTTTAAATCAGAAGGTTAATATGGGCAGGCAAAAATGACATGGAAAATCTTCCTGAAAGGTACAGCATTGATAGCATTGGAAATTTAAGTCTGCTTTCTGTGTAAATAGAGCTAGGGGACCAGCAGTGCATGCTTCATTAATGTTCCTCCATCCTCTTCTGGAGGATCATATCTGTGCAAGAGCAGATACTTAAGTCTCCATGTCCAATCAGTCCTTGACCTCTCTTCTGATTCTACAAACAAGCCTGCTTGTCAGCCACTCCCAATTCAAATGCAGTTTCAGTGATATGGACATTTAATGTTCACTGGGAACTAGAAAGAGACAACATAAATCATTTCATGTGGATTATAATTTTGTCTATGCTCGTACTGTAAAAATGTGAGGCTGATTTTGTATTTGAACACCTTTTTTACAGTAATCTTAAACTGAATGATACTACAGAAAATGACTATATATACATTGCCTCCTTCTTGCCCACTAGGTCTTACAAGGATGTTCAAGCAATCAGGTAGGTTCAAAGCATCTTCATACTAATTCCAGGGTGTATTTTATTATTTGCTCTCTGCCAATGTTCAGATGCAGCATGCCTTAATGATTTGGAGTTACATTCTGTGCTCATTTACACACCATGCCATCCCACTACATATGTGAGGAATTATGGTTCTGTAGTATGTAAGTCAGTGCGTAACTTCGTCTGTAGATTTATATGGACAAAAGATTGTAGAAAGAATAAAGTGAATAGTAGTGTCTAATTTCCTGTGTAACATGCTTTTTGAGTGTTGTTTGATTTAAATTGGCTACCAGTGATACCAGATGTTGTATCCTGTTGAAGTTTATCTCAGGGCATATCTAGATGGTGCCTTAGTCCACACAGGCTCAGGTGTAAATTCTAATGTGCACTAGTATGTTGCACACTAACTGGCCTGTTTGCACCCTGCTGGTGCACAGTACAACTTCCTTAGCGTCCATTAAAGTAGTGCTATTTGAAATGGGACTACATTAGAATGCAGTAGGGAACTTTTAATGTTTTCCAGCAGGGTCCACAAAGGCTAGTTACTGTGCAACAACAGGTGTGCAATAGAATTTAGATCTCAGTTGGTGTGGATTAAGGCACCATGTAGGCCAGGGGTGACCAACCTGAGCCTGAGAAGGAGCCAGAATTTACCACTGTACATTGCCAAAGAGCCACAGTAATACATCAGCAGCCCCGCATCAGCTCCCCTTCCAGCACCTCCTGCCCACCGGCAGCCCCGCCAATCAGCGCCTCCCCGTACCTCCCGATCAGCTGTTTCATGGCGTGGAGGAGGCTCTTGGGGTGGGGGGTGAGCGAGGGCATGGCAGGCGCGGGGGGCGGGAAGGGGTGGAGTGGGGGCAAGGCCTGTGGCAGAGTCTGGGGTTGAGCAGTGAGCATCCCATAGCACACTGGAGAGTTGGCACCTGTAACTCCAGCCCCAGAGTCGGTGCCTATGCAAGGAGCCGCATATTAACTTCTGAAGAGCCACATGTGGCTCTGGAGCTACAGGTTGGCCACCCCTGATGTAGGCAGTCCCTAAAATGTTCGCAGCAGAATGTGGTACAAAGTACCATGAATTTCTTTTTAAAAGCATACTCTTTGCATATGTCTAATATTATGCTTAGAGTGAATATGCCACTGCCTACTTGAGATTAATATTGAGCTTGTAATACTAGAACAAGGGGTTGCAAACCGTGGTGCCAATTCAGATATTTGGGCAGAGGGGTGAGGGAAGTTGAAATCCCTGCCCCTCCTGGTAGGCACCCTGTCTGTTCCAGTCCCTGCTTCTCCCTACCTCAGGAAAGTCAGGTCTTGCTTAGCTCCGCTGAGTCTACCCTCTCTCTTACCCACACAGTGCATGATCCAGTGCTACCAGGAATTGAGTTCTCGGCAACTCTCCTGTGCTCTGACTTCCCATGAGCCAAGTTGCAACATCATTTGGCCTGGCTGCCTTCTGTCTACATGGAGGGACAGTCAAGCCAAATATAAGTAGCATTCTGACCATGCAACCAGAGTGATCCTTCAGACAACTTTGGCAGCATCCGTATTGATTTAGTATGGGACTTCTGCTTAAAAGAAGCCAGGCCATGGACCTTCAAGACCTGTGGAACTTTGAGTAAGTGCAAAAACATTTGGTGGGGTGGGGAGAAAAGTGAACATTCCTCCCTTCAGCCCACTGTAATCAGCCCCATTGGTTGCCAGTGAAATTGAAAAGCAAAAAAGAAGAAACTGCTTTTTACACCACATACTTAACCTGTGGAACTCAAGATCACAATATATAATTAAGGATAAGAATTTAGAGTGCTTCAAAAAGGATTAGATGGATAATGAAAATACGTAAAATACATAAGATGAACATTTATTAGGGATATAAATCCTTATAGTTTTAGGGCACAAGCCCAACAACTGTAATTTAAACTTCTCTTACAGGCAAGTTATTCCATAATTGTATATTATGTCACTTCTTGTACTTTGCCTGACACCTTGTACTAGCCATTCTTGGTTATATATTGTTAGCTTAGATCACTGGTTCTCAATCTGTGGTCTGAACAATAACAATCCATGCAGCACTTGCTGGTGGACTGAAAAGAGCTGGCTTGTCACTTGTGCTTGCTCTCCTTCCAGCTGCTAAAATATTTTAAAAGTAGTACATTAAAGGCTTTCCTAATTGCTTTACCTTGTAAGTAAGTTGCAACCGAGTGGTGCTTTAGGTGCCAATGGGACAGCAGGTGGGTTGTGTTCTAAACAGGAAGAGAGACAATCTCATGGTATAAGTAGATTCATGAGACCATTTTTCTATTAAGATGTTGTTCTCATTAGAAGCACATCTGAGAACCCCTGGGCTAGGTAGGCCATTGGTCTGATTTTCACTGATGGCACTTTCTGTGTTCTCCAAAAAGAGAAGACTTAGAATAATTTCATTCCTGATTTTAAATAAATTAGCATCTATGCCCAGCTACATATCTTTTGAAATTGTTTTCATCACCCCAAAGATGATGTCCAAAATACTAGCCAAAGCACAAGATGGAGACAGGAAATAAAGCAAAACTTTGTGACATCACTACTTAGTGAGTGGAATTCCTAGCTTGAGAACTCCTGCCTCATTTCTATCTTCCAGCAGATGGAGATCATGTGACTCAATGAACTAAGAGAGAGTTGTGTTTTAGGGCCCAGTCTTACAGACCTTACTCAGGCAAAATTTCCATTGAATTCAATGGGAATTTCACTTGAGATCATCAGGACTGTCCCATTTCATTCTTTAACAAATACTTTTCTAAAATTGCCTGGTTATTAGGTACTAGAGTTTTATGTAACCGGTTGAGTGCTGTAGCAGAAACAGTAGGCAATGACTGAGATGTAGTCATGCATGTAACAGAAGTATGTTGGGACAAAATTAGAAAGACCAAGGCACAAAACAAGATCAAACTAGCTAGAGACATAAAGGGTAACAAGAAAACATTCTACAAATACATTAGAAGCAATAGGAAGATCAAGGACAGGGTAGGCCCGTTACTCAATGTGGGGAAGAGGGGGGAACAATAACAGAAAATGTGGAAATGGCAGAGGTGCTTAATGACTTCTTTGTTTCGGTTTTTACCAAGAAGGTTGGTGGTGGTTGGATGTCTAACATAGTGAATACCCGTGAAAATGAGGTAGGATCATAAGAGGCTAAAATAGGGAAAGAACAAATAAAAAATTACTTAGACAAGTTAGATGTCTTCAAGTCACCAAGGCCTGATGAAATGCATCCTAGAATACTCAAGGGGCTGACGGAGGAGATATCTGAGCCATTAGCAATTATCTTTGAAAAATCATGGAAGATGGGAGATATTCCAGAAGACTGGAAAAAGGCAAATATAGTGCCAATCTATAAAAAGGGAAATAAGGACAACCTGGGGAATTACAGACCAGTCAGCCTAAACTTCTGTACCCGGAAAGATAATGGAGCAAATAACTAAGCAATCAGTCTGCAAACATCTAGAAGATAATAAGGTGATAAGGAACAGTCAGCATGGATTTGTCAAGAACAAATCATGTCAAACCAACCTGATAGCTTTCTTTGACAGGGTAACAAGCCTTGTGGTTGGGGGGAAGCAGTAGACATGGTATATTTTGACTTTTCTAAAGCTTTTGATACTGTCTCGCATGACCTTCTCATAAACAAACTAGGGAAATGCAACCTAGTTGGAGCTACTTTCTAAGGTGGGTGCAAAACTGGTTGGAAAACCATTCTCGGAGAGTAATCAGTGGTTCACAGTCAAGCTGAAAGGGCATAACAAGTGGGGTCCTGCAGGGATCAGTTCTGGGTCCGGTTATGTTCAATAGCTTCATCAGTGATTTAGATAATGGCATAGAGAGTACACTTATAATTTTTTGTGGACAATACCAACCTGGGAGGGGTTGCAAGTGCTTTGGAAGATAGGATTAAAATTCAAAATGATCTGGACAAACTGGAGAAATGGTCTGAAGAAAAGAGGATGAAATTCAATAAGGACAAATGCAAAGTACTCCATTTAGGAAGGAACAATCAGTTACACGCCTACAAAATGGGAAATGACTGCTTAGGAAGGAGTACTGCGGAAAGGGATCTATGTGCAAGTACTGTGGAATGGGATCTATGGTGTCATAATGGACCACAAGCTAAATATGAGTCAACAGTGTAATCCTGTTGCAAAAAAAGAACATCATTCTGGGATATATTAGCAGGAGTGTTGTAAGCAAGACACGAGAAGTAATTCTTCCACTCTACTCTGCACTGATTAGGCCTCAAGTGAAGAATTGTGTCCAGTTCTGGGCACCACATTTCAGGAAAGGTGTGGACAAATTGGAGCGAGTCCAGAGACGAGCGACAAAAATGATTAAAGGTCTAGAAAACATGACCTATGAGAGAAGATTGAAAAAATTGGGTTCGTTTAGTGTGGAAAAGAGAAGACTGAGTGGGGACATAACAACAGTTTTCAAGTACGTAAAAGGTTGTTACAAGGAGGAGGGAGAAAAATTGTTCTTCTGAACCTCTGAGGATAGGACAAGAAGCAAATGGGCTTAAATTGCAACAAGGGACATTAGGTTGGACATTAGGAAAAACTTTCAGGGTGGTTAAGAACTGGAATAAATTGCCTAGGGAGGTTGTGGAATCTCCATCATTGGCGGTTTTTAAGAGTAGGTTAGACAAACACCTGTCAGGGATGGTCTAGATAATATTTAGCCCTGCCATGAATGCAGGGGACTGGACTAGATGACCTCTCGAGGTCCCTTCCAGTCCTATGATTCTATGTGCTGGCAGGATCCAGCCCCACACAGGGAAATTTTTTATAGTCCTGTTTTATAGATACTAGCTACAATGAGCAGTAGGTGAAATAGTATAAAAAGTTTTTAGACAGACTAACTTTTGAGCTAAATATTAGTAGACAGCATATAATATTAGCGTTTAGTCACAAACAAGGGCTTTTGCTTTAGTATTGTTTACCACAATTTATACTACCTTCATGAGATACAGTCTTAAATTAGATGGGTGTGGTGGGGGGCGGTGTTGGACCTGACACACAAGCTGCCTTGACAGTTTTCTCCTGTATAGAAGCTCTTTTAGGATCCCAGATACGTATTCTTTTAAACTGTAAATTCCAGCAGCACTAAATAATAATAATAAAACCAAAATGTACATTTTGGTTTTAACATGTTCAATAATGCCTAAGTGACTTATTCTAAATCTCAATGAAAGTCTGTGGGACTAAGGAGCCCAAGTCATGTTTAAAAATTGGTCTTAGGCTCCTAAATCAGTTTTAGGTGCTTTTGAAAATCTTGCTCACTGTAAACAAATTGCTAAACTCATTTTATCTCCTATCACTATATATGTGTAGTAGGTTATAAACCATGGAAGTTTGTTCTCAGTCTTAATACGTTTAAATAATGTGAGGAAACAGTCTGAAAAAGGGGTTAGAATCCTTACATTAAGGCTTATGAAATGGGACAATTGTCACAGTAAGCTAATGTTATGATCTACCGTACTAACTTTGACCGAGTCCAGTAAAAGGTAAAGATGCTACTATTTTAGAATATAAAGCCATAATATTTCCAGGACAAATGTAAAGAAACTGCATTTTGTTGCCATTACAACTGTGTATGTATCAGAAACCAGTTTTTTGTTGCCATTACAACTGTGTATGTATCAGAAACCATGCTTTGGCTCAAAAACCCACTGTTTATGTCAGGTCAGTCCTTGCTAAGTATTCATGCTGGTAAAAATACATCACACATTATAAAATGGTATCTTGTTACTTTTCTTTCACAGGTTATTTTGTTTCAGAACAATTTTTTATGTGCAATATTTTTTCTAGCAGCGATATAAAGCCCTTTTCCCATAGGGAGAAAATAAGCAAAAATCAAGTAGGTAAGAGTGACATGAAAACAAAAGCAGCATTGAAGGGGTGGATTGGAATTTACTGTTGGTCTTCTAGGTCCCTTTTTTATAGTGTTCTGTAATAAAATACCTGTTTTCAGCTTAACTCCTAATAGAGAAAGAGACCTTATCCTCACTACTGCTCTCTGAATGTTAATCTTCTTTGTGCTTTGACTGAGCATTGGTTTAGTTTTTTCTCTGCTTCCTGTCTGGCCTTTTCTGGCCCTGTTTTTTGCATGCAGGTCGACAGCTTTCCTGGTCATCTTTATCCATCTGTGCTGCAAGCTGTCCCCCGTCACCAGGTACAAGGCATAGTGTCTACACACATCATCATATATGTCTTGAGGGACTGATTATTGATGTGACAGTACATGTTTTGTGTGTAATTAAGCTGGCTCAGGTTTGCAGCCCATTACCATTCATGTGCCTCTGTTTCCCCTGTTCATTTCTCCAAATGTCCTCCTTCACTCAAGTTCTTTGGTCTCCATGTCTTAGATATACTTGGTACAGATGGCCTTTTACAAAACTTAAGCAGCCATTGCAAAATGACAGCAGACTTTTAACAAGTTTAATAATCTACCTGACGATGGTTCAAATTACCTTTCAGCTTGCCTCTGGTTTTTGGTGAATCTGACTTTCTTGGGAGCTGGCACAGCAAGTAGAAAAAAGTAGCAGCCAGTGAGCAGGACTGGATATATATTGGCCATTGTGAATATTTTGGCTGGAGCTGGATTCATATATTAACTGAATCTAAACAGAATATTTAATACCAAAGAATACATAATTCTACCTAAACCTAATAAGCAGATATTTTCTTTCTCCTTTTCCCTTCCTTCCCTTCTTCCCTCATTTCTCTGTGTGTGTAAATAGAAGTTCTCCTCTTTATCATCAGCCTCTTATTCCAGCCTGATTTGTTCAGTGGTGCCCCAATCCAGTGTGGGAGACATCAGATTGTCTTCAGTATTGTAAACTGTGTGATGTCATAGACACTGGATTGGGTCATCACAATAGAAGGTCTCTCCCCAACGATAGGGGAGGATTGTGAAATTTTCTTCCCTGTTGTCTCTGAAAGGGAATGGTCTAGTTACCAAGGGTCATGGAACCATATGGAACAATTTACCAAAGGTCATGGTGGATTCTCCATCACTGAAAATTTTTAAATCAAGATTGTTTTTCTAAAATATATGTTCTAAGAATCATTTTTGAGCCTTGTATGATCTGTGCTATACAGGAGGATAGACTAGATGATCTAAGTGGTCCCTTCTGGCCTTAGAATCTATGGAAAAAGCCCTCCTCTGTTTACCATTTCCTGAGAGAGGTTTTTTTTGGGAGGGATGATGTATTTAAGAATGACTCTGGCTGTTGAGTGGAGATGTTGTCTCTGTATTCAAACTTTTTATTGTGTTAGTTGTAAATTTGGGATTTGTCTTTTTTTCCAGCCTAGAAATTTGGAAGTTAATGTTTAAAGTATGATTAGTAGATTCATTTATGTTAATTGGTGTAAATGCACCTGGATTCTTAAGCAGTTGGTGATTTACTCTGATATATATAAAAAGCATGAGACCTCAGAGAGGCTTGTCCAACATATATAATATACAAACTCATTGTTTAGCGATCAGCAGTGATGGGAAAAGATGTGCAGAAAAAAAGCTCAGATTTCTACCCCCCCCCTTTTTTTTTTTTGTAAATAAAGTTTCATAGAATGTAGCAGCAGTAATTAAGGTCCACAGTTCAGACTATACATTGACATTTCTCAGAGTATGCTTGCTGCACTGGGTATTGTATGTTTTCAAATCATTATTCTTCCTAAAGTCATGCTCAGAGGAATACCTTGAACTCTTAAACTAAGCTGCTACTTCTGCTATGGTTCCTTTATACTTTTGAGAGCATTTGGAATGGAACTCAAAAAACGAACAAATCAAAATAAAACAACCCTCCTCCCCCTCCAAAAAAACCAAAACAAAAACTCCCACATGCAGTAGTTTTTGCCTGTAAGACCACTCTTGAGGAGCAAAACTGGTTAAAGTAAAATGAAATAGAGGATACAATTCCTCAGGCTTGAGTTGCAACTGTTATGAGCTATCTATATTGGGTAGTTGGAATTTACAACTTCGGATCTTATTCCTGAGTAGCATCACTATCACATGTTGAAGGTATTTTAATGTTTTATTTTTCTTCAGAATTGAAGCACTATCATGAATGATTCTGATGAGGTATTTAGTTGCTTAGAAGCTCATGACTTCTTGACACAGAAAATATTTGTATCCCTTTCTATTATGACTTTTGATATTTTGCTTTGAGTGAACACTTACTTTGAAGTGAACTTTGGAAATCCACACAATAAAAAATAGTCATCTTGCAATATAGCAAATTTATCACTTCTGAAAAGAGCATTTTTGGGCAAAAAGATAACTGTTCACAACTATTACAATGTACGATGTAAAATTTTTAATGCAGGTGATATGAAGTTTGAATTTATCACTGATAAAATTTTGATTGTATAGAATGAAAAAACTTAAGGATTAGAGGGCTAATATTTCAGAGAAAGGGGTCACTTAGGACTTAGAGTGGCAACAGTGTAAAATTGCTTTTAATGTTAGGGTTCTTCATCATCATCACTCCCATAACCGCATTGGTCGTTGGGGCACCATCATTGATGAGCAATCAACCAATTGTCTCCATCCCTGACAATTGTGAGTCAGTGCTTGAGTCTCTGCGAAGTCCATTCCTGTCCACTCTTTTATGTTGTCAATCCATCTCTTCTTCTGTCTACCTCTTCTTCTCTTCCCCTGTACTGTCCCTTGGAGGATGATCTTGGATAGGCCAGGTGATCTTGTTACATGTCACTACCACTTTAGCTTGCACTTCTTCACTGTCTTCAGGAGATCTTCATATGACCCAGTGCACTGGGTGATGATGTTGCAGACCTCATTAGTGACGTGGTCAAAGTAGGAGGTGCCCAGGATTTTAGTGAAGTATCTCATCTCTACTACTTGTATTGTCTGTTCAAGTTCTGCTGTAAGGGTCCGTGTATCGCATGCATACAGAAAAATGGAGATGACCAATGCGTGCAGCAGTTTCAGTTTGGATTCTAGGGAGATGTTCTAATTTCTCCAAATTGACTTTAGCTTTGCCACTGGGCTGCTGTTGTTTGTGCAGTTCTTGTCAGAATTTCTGCCTTTGATCCTCCATCAGTGATGATTGCCCCCAGATATTTGAACTGTTTCACTGTCTCCAGCTTTTGTCTACTGACAGTGATATGTGAACTGATCCCGTCACGTTTGTTTGTCATCAGCTTGGTTTTCTCTGCACTGATTTCCATGCCGTATTTTGCGAAGGTTTCATTCAATCATTTCACAAGGTGGGCAAGTTCATCTTCGCTGCCTACCAGGCCGTCAATGTCATCAACGAACCAAAGATTTGAGATTGTTCGCCCTCTAATGCTGACTGTGCATTTGTGATCTTCTAGGGCAAGAGTCATATGCACTCCAAGCTGATGTTGAACAGTGTAGGCGAAAGAAGGCAGCCTTGCTGGATTCCAACAGTGATGCAAACCCACTCTCTTATTGTGCCATTGATGAGACCTGCACTGCTGGCATTGGCATACAGTTGTTTAATGGTAAGAATAAGCTTACAACCAGCACTGTACTTCTTCATGGATGCCCAGAGAGCTTCGTGCCATACTCTGTCAAACGCCTTCTTGAAGTCAACAAAGACGTGGTAGATGTCCTGCTGGTATTGTAAGTACTTCTCACATAGAACACAAAGGTTGAAAATCTGTTCTGTGGTACTTCTTCCAGCACGAAAGCCAGCCTGTTCTTCAGCGGTGATATTCTCTGCTTGTGGCTTCAATTTGTTCAATATGACTTTCAACATCACTTTGCTGGGATGGCTAATTAAGCTTATTGTCCGGTAATTTTGACACAATTGCAGGTTGCCTTTCTTTGGCAGAGTGATAATTAGTGACTGTGTCCATATGGAGGGTCACTCACCGGTTTGCCAGATTTTGTTGCAGATCTTGGTGAGTACATCTTACTATTTCTCCTCTGAATTTCATTCAGTTTGGCTGGGATGTTGTCAATACCTATAGCCTTTCCGTTCTTGAGTGATTTCACAGTTGTCTCCACTTCTTCATGCAGTATTGGAAAGTCATCCTCTGTTGAATCTGGGTTGTCTAGGACACTAGGCTCTCCATTTGTCTGGTGGTTGTATAGATCAGAGCAGTAGTTTGTCCACCTATTGATGATGTCCCTTTCTTCTGTAAGACTGTTCCCTTCTTTGTCTTGAATTGCATTAGCTTTGGTCCATATTTCCTTTGTCAGATCTTTTACAACCTGGAAGGCTCGTTTGCTATTTTTATTATTGATACACACTTCAATTTTGGAGCATTGTTTTTCAATCCATATTGCCTTGGTCACCTTCATTCCTTTCTTGATCTTTCTGCCAATCACTCTGTATTTATCAGCTCCCTCATTGCTATTCTTGTCTCTTTTGAGTTCTCTTCTAATTTCACACGTTTGTAGTATTTCATTTGTGACCCATGGTTTTGTCTTCTTACGGTGTTTCCCAAGGATGTCCATTGCTGCCTCATTCATTACAGCATTGAAATTGTTGATCATTGCTTCTATGTCTTCCTCTAGAGCAAGCAGTGGGGCACATTTTCTGCCGATCATTGCTTGGAATGTCTCTGCAATGTTTCAGTCTCTGTGTCTTTCTAAGTCAAAACTGGTTCTGGTGAACTTTGGCCTGACGATTTTTCTTAGCTGCAGCCAAAAGTTTGGCATCACAAGGTCATGATCACTTCCAATATCGGCATGGGGGAAGCTCCCTGTTTTAGCTCTGTTAATCCCAGAACGAAATCAGTTTTGCACCATAAAGTAGTCGATCTGCTCTTGCAACTCCTATTTATTTGAATTGCAGGTGAAAGTCAGGCCCTATGTTTGATTGAAATGAACATTGGGTAGTAGTGCTTTTTAAAGTGTTAGCTAGTCTAAATTCTTAAAATATATTATTTTGCAGTTACAGGTTAGATGCACCTCCGTCCCCTTTGAGGTCTCTCTGCGTGCACTCCCTCTGGTGCCAGGCTTCAGACCTTTACCTATCCCAGCAAGGAGTTTTGCAATTTTCCCACTCTTAGATCTGGACATGGCCTGTAGTAGTCTGTGTATCCACCAAGCTTATCCAGTGGGTCTGACTGAGTATGGACACCTGCATTTCTTCCCTTTGGGACCAGTGGTGTATAGTGACTAAACAGCTTTCTTAAAACAAAAGATTTATATAGCAGTAGGAACAAAGCATTAGAGAAAAAGGATTTTAAAACCATCTACATGCATGTCTAATGTAGCTAGAGTACTGTCAGCTAGAGTACTGCATCATGGTGGCCTAGGCATCCCCTCTGTTCATGGGCTTTGGCCTTTCCACATCAAACCTAGCTTTGTAGGTTGACTGGAGAAGCAAAGACAGAATCATCAAAGTTCTGGCATTGCCCCTTGGAAGCTAAATGTTTGCTGGTAGGTAGCTTTGTGGGGTGATTTCTTCTTTTTCCTCCTGTTCTATTCCATTAAACTTGAACAATGTTTGTTACACATTTTCCCCCCATTGGTGGGAATGGAAACATTAGCCCAGAATTCTTAATCTTCATTAGCATTGAGTACATTTCCCGTATTCTCTTCATCTTCCTCCCTGAAGGCCTGACAATGGCAGGTCACCAAACAAGATAGTCTTTCACCATAATACTTACGTTCATAAATTCAGGTTGGGAATAAACCTATTGACAGACATCATGTTGGGGGAAAAAATGCTCTCAGGGATATCATTTAATGAGCTTGGGCAGCCTACATGCTATACAGTCTCTAATATAATTACATAGTTCTTCCCACCTACCACTGAAAAGGTCTCTGTTAATGTATATCATAGGACATGTCTTTTAGCCACAGTCTCAACTATTTGAGTGCTAAAATTAAATGTATAGCAAGAAATTGATAGTTACATGGTGCAAATGAGTCCCTATCCTTCTCAGCAACCTGTCATGCATCCTGCTACTCTAGCACCATTGATTTAATATGGGGTTGAGTGAGGGACCATGCGAAGTGGTTATAGGAGGTGGAGGGGAGAGACAAATTCTGAACTTGTTTTTCTCTTCCACATCCCTATCTTGAAATATTTGTTTTTTGTGGATAGTCTTTCTTTCCTCCTAATCCTGGTGGGAAGATTTATTCTTTGGCCCAATATCTTTGTTCTGTTTCTTGGTTCCAAGTTCTCTTTTTGAGCTGTCAGCTTGGAGCACAGAGTATCAAAGACTTTTAAGGTTCCTTTCTGATTGGCTGTCACTTTTTCTGGCAACCTGTCACCCCTCCCCACCCATACCTCAGGGAAGCACAGTGCATGCTCATGGTCTCCACAGCATCCAACGCCAACAGAGTTGAGTGGCTGTGTAAGCAGTGTGCGTTTGCCACTGAGTGATGATTCCCTCTTCACGGTTTTCATAATATTCAGTGGCTGTGAAGCCTGGCACTTGGGAGCCTCCTGGACCCAGTACTTGGCTCATAGAGAACCTGGATGCAGTGGAATACTATTTATTGCAAAATAAATCAAAGTCCTCAATTGCTTTCATTCATTGCAGTGTCCAAATGGCAATTCTTCATATAGTGAACTTTCACTTAGAGTGAAAGTTGGTCTTCTGGAAAAAACATACTTAACTGTAAGAGGGTCCCAGTGTGTTTGTTCTTGCTGTGTATGTACCATATCATATGTGTACATTTGTATTTTTGCATATGTGTGTGTAATAATTATCAAAACAATTCATTGCGTCTGCTCTAAAAACATAGTATCTTATGATGGGACTGTTTTTAAAAAAATGATCTGCTATGGAAATTCGTGGGTGAGGGGAAAGAATTTGTAGATGCTGCCTGCCTAATGTACTGTGCTCTTTCTAAATTATTTGTCTAGTGAGAAGGCGCTTAGAAGGGAACAGCAATGAAATGTCACAGGACAACAGCTTCACTGATGACATAGACCTCATATCAGAAGAGTCACCGCTGCCTGCTGTATCTGATGTGGCACAGTAAGTGGAATAATGGCTTTTACTGGATAACATAAACATCAGCTAATGGTGGGGGAAAATGCTATATACTGAATAGAAGTTTTTGATTTTTTTAAAAACACACTTGCAGTTAGTTTTAAGCTAAGAGCTGTTACTCAGTATAATGTACTAGGACAGAAAAACTGCTCTTTAAGCCATGGTTGGGAGACTTGGTGTTTTTGGTTTGTGACTTCATCTTTTGTGTCCATTAAAAATGTTTCCTGAGTGATTCTCAAGGGTAGGTTCAGCCTCTGAGACTTCTGAATGGGTTTGATCTCCAAAATCCCCTGGATGCATTGAATGTTTATTGTAGGTCATAAAGAAACACTTGTGTGTGGACATGACCTGAAAGGAAGGAAACTATTGTTGAAAGGACAATTGAAGTGAAATGTTTGCCTCCAAGAGGAAATGCACTTGTGGGATGTTACCCCAAAGGTAGTGTAGACACTTAAACAGCTATGTTCATAAAGGAATTATGTGGATATACTTAACAGGGAAACAGCGCTTTCAAGAATTAGAGGGTAGAATGAATAATGCAGTTCTAACTGTCACTGGGTAGGACCTAAAGAGCATGTCTATACTCAGCGTACATGGCAGGGGTGTTGATTTCCTGAAATTGTTTGTCATATCGCTTACCTTTTGGTGTCACAAGTGCATACATCGATACTGTTTGATAGAACCACACTGCACATTGGCAACTCTGTAGCAGTGCATTCACATTCTCCGAAACATCTGTCCTATAATGCTCAAGTCTCTTGCTGAGTGTAGCGACTTTGGGGATAACTTTCAAACCTGAGGCAGCACATTGGCGGTTGTAGCTGGCACTGACTGAACCAGTGAAACTGTGATACTTGTGGTGGCTTTGTGTTAAGCTGAAGCAAAACTAATGTAATCTATACTTCTTTAGCCAGACCTTAGCAAAAGGCCTCATCCTGGGTGCTGCAACCAATACTTGTAATTAAAAACTCCTTTGATGGCAGTGGTGTGTGGCCAAAAGGTACATAACAAGAAGTGCAATCGGAAGGCATTCTAAGCAATGTCTTTTTTAAATTACTTTTTGTCTAGTGTAGACAGAGCAGAAGGAATCTCAAATCTGGTCTGGCAGTGTGTAGTTGCTTTTACTTGTATGTCCCTCTCAGGGATAAGGATGTGTTGTTTTTTCATCTGAGAAATACACAAAGAATAAATCTTGCTTCTTAGTATGTGAATGTGTTATTAAACTAAAAACGATGGCTGTTATTAATGTCAAATGTGAAAACTAGCCTGTCTTCACATTTGGAAAGGAAAGTATGAAAGTGGCTTAGTGAGGAAGTGTGATGATTGAACCTTTGGAGTATGACAAGTAGATGGCTGGAAAATAAGGTTACATTATATTTTTTGCAGTGAAGTTGTAATTTGTTAAACTCTGGTACTCCATGTGCAAGTGACTCTTGCATTTGAGTTTTCTTCCAAGTAAGGGGGCGAAAGGGCTAAAAGCCCTATTTTTGAGTTAGATACAACGAAATTGCATTTCAGCTGTCACTGGGTGCAGAACAATGTTGTTATTCCCAGCACAATGCTGTACATATTTATCAGTCTAATGTAATGTATTGCCTAGTAAAATTCTGAAGAATGGTGAAGTACTGATGAAAGAATGATACAATGAACTAATAAGATTTGCAGTATTGTTGCTACATTGCACTCCGTAGCAGATATATATGATATAAGATGTACATAACACATCGGTTCACAGAAAAGATGAAATTCCAGTTGAAAATATTTTTCAGGGTGAGGCAGAGCTGTTAAAGGACTTTTGTTGCAAGACTGGGATTTGCCTCTTTCTAAAATACTTGGTGTGACACTACAATTAGATTTTGCTCCTTCAAGAGGAGGAATCCTTTCCCAGCAACCACCTCTAAATCTTCAGTATGAGTTGAGTATATTGCTTTCAAATTGCTAATTGTAGGAGTGTAGAACTTGATCTCTGAGCATGAGTGGCAGATGCTGGAGAAGATGGCCTTGAAATGAAATTAAATGTTTTAGGGGGAGAAAAAACCTGTTAGCTTTTTATGTTGTATACAGGTTTAAAAAAAACCCCGCTAGGATTGAATGTTTTCATATTTTTTACAAATATTTAAGTGAAAACCAGCATTGGTTAGCTAAAAATTGGCAGTTAGATAAATCCATTATGTATCTATTATAAATGAGATGGAATAAAGATATCTAAAAAAGTTTGGTATATTAGCTCTATCCATCCCACAGATAAAGGATCATGAATAACAACATCACAGTAAAAGCTGTTTTAAAGAGAGACAGGGCTGTAAGAATGCTGCTAGTTGCTGCTATTACCTGCTCTCCTTATTTGTGTACTCCCAGCTCTAGCAGCTAACTCTTGAATTTAGCACACATTTAATGAAGCCTTTACAGTTTAACTGGGGATGTTCTAAATTTTAAAAGAGGCACTCGTTATTTAAGTCAGTTTTTTTAAATAGCCATATGGAGCTCCATAGCAAACAAAAGTTTCATGGATTTAGTCAATAATAAAGATAGTGAATTGCATGGTAACTTACAGTTAAGAGGTGAGATTTGAACTCCTGGTCCCCTCTTTCCCAGTTCAGGGAATTTTTCTAAGCTTTAGCGGTATCTGGTGAAAATCTCTCCGCCTTGCCCACTGGAAGTGAATGGCATTTGCCTTGCAGCAGATTTGTCATCAGATTAAAATTGAATGGGTTTGCCTTTTGTGACTAAAAAGTTATAAAAGTCTTGGAAGACAAACACTCCCAATGTGCAACTGGTATTCTATGAAACAGCACAAGAAAAGCAACCATGTGCAAAAGAACAGGTTCCAGAGGATTTTAAATTGCTTGCAAAAGGATGCAAAGGGAGACAATCCAGTGGGGAAAAAAATCACCAAAGCAATGCATTTTTCATCGAACGACCAGGAAAATCAAAATTGCTCGGTTTCTATTCTGTGTTTTTAGTTTCTGCTGGATCAATAAGATTTGTATAAAATAAAGGTTTAAAGTACTTGTGTTACAGAGTTCAGTTTTAACAACTTTTAACTATGGTGAAACTACTGCTGATACAAGAGCCGCATGATAGTCATTAGTGTTAGAGTAGCAACTTTAGGATGTTTGCATTGTTTGGTTTAGAAAGATTTTAGTGATATTAACATTTAAAAATCAACAAGGAAGGTTGTTTAGCAAATGGAACACTTGACTAGCATAATATGCCATTTTAACAACCATGCCAGTTCATGAGTTTAGCTGGATTTGTACAATGACTGGTGCGTACTGTGAGGCTATACTGTATCAGAACGAAGCTACCCTAAAGCATCTAAATACAAATTTAATCAAGGGGCTTTTCTGTGTTTACATGAAACTTGGACTTTGAAATTCATGCATGCACTATAGCATATTTGGTATTTAGCCAAAACATTGTTAGATCTGCAAAAGAATTGTTTACGTAAGCTAACAAGGTGTTTTTTTTTTAAAAAGTAAGTAAAATATGTTTTCTTTAAACTAGAAAATGTATCAACATACATAGGGGCCTCATCTTGTTGACTCTATCCGTGTGAGTGGTCCCACTGGCTTTAAGTGGACTTATATGCATGAATGGGGCAAGAAAAACTTGCCTCACATTTACTGGAAAAGTCAGAGATGCATCTAAAGTAATATTTCAGGTAGATAATATCCTTACTGAAAAGTGTGACTCGCTGGGTGAACAAAACATTTTAAAAAGTACCGAAACATGCACTTACATGTCATAACCCTTAGTATATCTTTACAGTAGAGATCATGATGGCTAGATAAAATCATAATCACGTTCCAACCTTCTATAAGGTTTTTGTCCTTAGTATGGTTGAAACCACGACAGCCACAACCATTCATTAATGTAGATTTTCTTTTTCTGGGAAACCAAAACATGCTAAAGACCACTGGGGTCATGAACAGGAGTCAGGGGTTTATGACAACCTTTCTTTTTCTTGATAATCAAATAGGAGGAGGGACCCAGTTAGATCCCTGCTAGATGGGAAAGGATTCCTGGAGTGGGGGGAGTGTCCCAATATGAAAAATGTTGAGAAGCACTGCTTCAGGCTATGAGATTCCCTAGTAGCCTGTAGCATAGTTCTATAACTATAACTCTCTACTCAGGTGAAATAAATTCCTATCCATACTGGTCAGAGAAATTGTACGAGAATCATTAGCAACAACTCTGTTAAAACATGATCTTTGATATCTCCGTTTCAACAGTTGGAAAGCTCTAAAAGGCACAATATGGTGCCAAGCTTTTATAGACTCAAAAGAGCTAGAATGGCCAGCATGCCACTAACTTGGATTGTCCTGCTTTGATGGGCTTGTTTCCAACCTTTATATTTTCATATGTATATGTTGACTATTTTTTGCATGTTATGACCTAAACATTAGATTTAGGTGTAATGGCATGATCCCAGAATGGACCTGTGTAGCAAGAGTGCATGGGCTTCTCTTTCTAAAGTCTGGGAGACACTTCGGTATTCCATTAGTTTTGTTCATCTGGGATTTTTTGGACATCCACATATGCCATTAAAAGGTTTTGGGTAACATTTTGAAAGGTGCCCATGTTCCATTTTCAAAAGTGATATAGGCATTTAGAAGCCTAAGTCCCACTGACTTCCAATGAGACTTAGGCTCCTTAAGACTGTTCTGAAAAAGGAACTTAAGTTCCTGTGTCACTTAGGTTTTTTTTTTAAATTATCCTTTGCAATCTTCTCTTGTTAAAATTGTACTCATACAAATTTATTCAGCTGTATAATACCAAACTCTGATGAATTATCTCTGTCCATTGGGTAATTTTAAACCATGGGCCTTTGATAACTAAAATAGAAGCAAAATATATTAAATATGTCCAGTTTATGTTTAGTGAGGATTTATTTTAAAAATAGCAGCCTAATATAAACACAGACTGCACCGGGTCAATATGAGATTAAGAGCAAAATTATTTTTTGATCCACAGTATAGGTCTATATTGAACATTCTGTACTTCTTGTAGAATGTGCAAAAGAAATCTGCATTGTGTATCAGAGAATTTTACTCATAGTATATTAAGTCTATAGTAACTTTGCTTGCTAATTTGTGGAACATCAATGTGTTTGATTCCTCAACAATGTGTTTGATTCCTTTTTTCAAAACAAGAAATTAGTTTTGAACATAGTAAATTATATAGTACCATACAGTATAGAATTTGATTACACTAACTGATTGGTTCTATCATGCATTTATGTAAGAAACAATTGTTTTCCTCGCATCTTCTGTTTAGTATATGAAGAACTGTGATGTTGTTAAGTTCATTTGGTATATTATACTTTTCAAACATCGTACTTGCATTTCCAGATCATATTAAAACTTAAATGAATTTCTGTCTTGGTGGAAATTCTGGGGAGTAATTGTAGAAAACTGATACTATATAAATATAAATTAGAGCTGGATACAATTCTTAAATCTGGGCAAAAATTTTTGGCCAAAATTTTTTTTTGGCAAACAGTACAGATTTGGCAGCACTGATATGTTGTCAGTTTCACTGAATTGTTTCAGTTTTTTTTAAAAGTAACAATTTTTAAAATTAAAATGCCTCATTTTGACACTTTTAAAACAAAATATTTCTATTTTTAGTACAAAATGACTTTAAAAAATCTTTATTTTTTTAAAAATTGCTTAAAATGAGTGAAATTGAAACTAAATGTTTAGGGGTTTTAAATGAAATGTTTAGTTCAAAAAGAAAAAAGAGTTTTTTCCCTACCATTTTGATTTGCTTAACTTTTTTTATAATTCTGTTTTCTGTTCTATCCCTGAAGCATTTTTTTCTGATTTCTTAGAATTGGCAGCAAACTGAAAAATCTGTTATTTGTACAGTTTTAGTAATGATGTTATCAATCCATGCATGCCACTGAATGTCAATGTCAGATGCATTTCTGGACTGAGGGTGCAGCATGGCTTTTCATTTAAAAATGTTATGGTTATGAATTTTAAGTTGAATCAGCTTCTGTCAATAATATGTTTCGCTACAGTACATCTGTAATACATGGGAATGTACAGGGAACATGCTCAACACAACTAGGGAATAGAAATGCAGCATTTTAAAGTGTTCTGTTAAAACAATGCTATATCATTGTTCTGAGGAGTGTTTTTCATCTTCAGTGTCAAGAACATGAGTTTACCTAAAAGTGAAATTAACACTCATGATGAAAACACAATTCTACTTAATATACCATTATAGCAAATACACATTAATGTATTCAGCTTGTCTGACAACTGTAGCATATCCTTATGCAGATTGCAAATTTAAGTATTCTGCATTTGTGCAGATCATAATTATGGAGCTCCTGTTTTGACCAATATACCCAAATAATGGATATCCTTAACACGCATTATTTGTTCTGTCTTTTAGCAGAAGTATAAGCAGGTAAGTGTTCATATGTGATATACCTATCTCTTGGTGTGACCCTTCTTGAAACCTCTTCATTTTGTATATGTATTATATAAATACATACCCTACACTACTGTGTCTTGAAATTTGTGATGGGACTGCATCATTTCTTTTGTTTTGTTCTTCTTGAAAGCTACATTTTCACTCTGAGTTCTGCTTGTTTTAAATAAAATGTTTATTGTAAACATTAACTCATGTTGTATGGTAACACAACGTAAATCTCCCTTATAGTAGGTCACCTGGAATTAAAATATAGCTTTAATTTTATATGAGATGGACTACGCAATGTAATAGTTCCACTTTATTGCCTTTAAGAGTGAGATGCATTTTACCACTAATAGGACAAATTATGATCTCAGTAACACAACGAAGTCAATAGGTTTTAGGAAGGTAACACAGAGAATAGAATTCAGCCTAATACCTAAATGCAATGAAGCTTCCTAAGTCTTACATTAAATAAAAAAAGACAAAAACCCAAGGGCTTCTCATGACAGCTATAATCCCTGCAGATTTAGTATGACCTCTTGATAACAAAACTATAGAGAGAGAGCCCTATGTGGCAAAACTCTCATTGATTTCAACAGGGCTGCAGGATCATGCTTCTGGTAATTCTTTATTTCAAAGCCTTTAACTTATCTTTTTTTACACTTAGCTGTCGATGCATCCATTAAACTTGATACTTTAGATCAGTATCTTTTAAAAAAAAAATCTGAACAAAGCACACTTCTGAAATCTGGGTATCATGTAGGAGTAAATCCTTTTGTCTGTGCACAGGTTGGGTAGTAACTAGGTATGTACAGGGGGTGGTCAATTAGGTCCATTGGGGTCAGAAATCCTCTCTGCTGGGCTGTTGAGTGATAAGAGAGCTGTGTTTAATAATTCAAGTAATCCCTGCATGCTTTGTGGTTGTGTGTGCGTTAGAATTGCTTGTGTATCTGTGTTGTCGTGCATCCATTGACCATGCCACTTCATCCCCATTCTAACCCAATGCGTGTTGAGGTTCAGTTTGCCCTCACAGAACAGTTTTATGATCTGTAAGTGGGGCAGATTGTATGGGATCTTGGCATCCTGGTCATCTTCTGGTTGTGCTGTGATCAGGATACTCTTCAAGTATGAAGGTGCTGGGGGGCAAATAGGATGTGCCTATTTCAGAATATGTGTCATTAATGCCATTAGGAAAGCCAGCACAGTGGCTTGCAGCTCTGTCCAAGTTGCTGCTTTAATATGACCTTTGAATGTCATTTCCAATATCAGTGAAAGTGGATGTGTGTAATGTTGGCACTGCATGCTGGCAGAATGCTAAGAGAATGCCTGTTTTTATACTGGAAAAAATAATCTGAAGGAAGAGTCCATTTAAAATGAAAACGTGGAGGAAGCTTGCAACACTGCCGTAAGTTAATCACTTTCAGAGTACAAATGCAGCTGCCAAGGAGCCTGCCAATACACCACAATTGCCCGTGGTCCAGGTAAAATGCAGCCAAGTCTCTGTTTTCAAACATACAGGGAACAGAGGCAGCATATTCAAAAAAGAAAATGTTTTATGTGGCTGACTGAAATTTTCTATATAGATCAGCTCTCGGTCCTCAGCTGATGTTAATCACCATAGCTGACCTCAGTGGAGCTACACTAATCAGCTGAGGTTCTGGCCTATTAAAGTTATAATAGCTTCCATAAATAGGAATTAGGTTATTTTTTGGTTAGAAGTCAAATATTGTCAGACTTGGTTAACTTGAGCAAGTTACTAAACTCTAGCATTTGGAGGGTGTATTTTAAAGAACAGTAAGTATTGAGATTGGCATGTCAAATGTGATGAGCTGTAATGCTATGTACTCATCCCATTTTTCAGATAGCCAGGCATTCAGGGAAGCCAGTGTGGAGTAAACAAAGTGTGACTCCGTTAGTTAATACATAGAGTACATTTTTTTCATCTGTTGAAAACCTATAAAGAGCTGTTGTAAAGCAGGTGCAGGATGCATTTATGAACGACCTATCGTGTACACTTAGTTTATGAGAATTACACGTTACTACTGTACATTGTCTTGGTTGCTATGTAGAAGATTATCCATATCAAATTACACAATACTGAAGATTTTGTGTTCGCTGAATGAAACTCTAGATCTTGCAGTTCTTATTTCTAGTATTCAAAATTTTTTATTTTTTTTCACTCTAGTCTCTTTGTGAAATAGGTATTTGTTCCATAGCCAGTTATAGAAATGTAGGTACTTTTCTTGAAATCAATTGATTTCCTTATTCTGAAAATGTACAGTAACAGATTTTAGGGGAACTTCTCCATCAGACCACAATCCTATTGGTACCTCAAAATAATGCATAGTGTTTTATTTCTTTACCATGTTACAACACCATTAGACGAAGAGGGTTCATTGAGTTATGTGTTCGCTGGAGCTGGAGGTGTAATTTACAGCCTGAGTTAGACGTACATGCGCTAGCTTATCCATGGCAGCTTGGGTAGGTAGGAGGGGCTAGCCACTCCATATACAATCCCATCCGGGACCTTAGGCACTTACTCTGGCATCTAGCCTATCCCACTGCCCATGCCACCATGGCTACATGGCTACTTTAGCAGACTAGCTCAATCAGAGGTGCTATGCATACATGTCCCTTGGCCACAGAGTACTGAAGACTCCATTTTGCATCTTGACCTGAGAACATTAGCTGTCTACTGAGCACAGTAGACCACCCCTACACCTGGAGATGGGACAGAAAAGGCTTGTGGCCAACAGGGACTCATTGCACCTGAATGGGAGATTAGCCCTTTGCAGCAAGCTCCAAATCCGCTACCTAATAAAGCCTGCAGGGGATACTTGGGGCAAGGGTCTGTTCATTGTATTGACTTAGTTTGTAAGCTAGTGTTAGTGTTTCTTCTTGTGTGGTTGTTTGGGTCCTCTTTTATTTGACATCCTTGATTCCTTTGCCTGTTCTTTCCCCCTTCTTTTGATATACCCCTATCCTTTCAGAAGAAAAATGTTTATCCTTATCTGTTGGTCCCTGATTCCATGTCATTATAAACTGTAATATCCTAGAGGTCTTAGAGGTTATTAGATTATGCCCCTGGTGGCTAGGTGGAGGCACCTCATGCAAAGAGACCCATGCCCATTGGACCTACAGTGTGTCACTGAGCCCCTGAAGAGGGAGGAATGAGGAGATCTACAACTCTTGGGGATTGAGGTGTCCCAGGTACAAGCTACTGATCAATACATTATAGAAGAAGAATTGACACTTCTTTTTTAAATGGCCTTTCTGTCCTATGCATTTTGGATAGCAGTGTTCTTACACAGAGGTTATGCAACTGGATCTGCACAGGCAGATACTTAGGCCTGTGCCAAGACACCGTGACTTCAGTGGAACTCTTCATGGGTGTACGGGACCACTGTGCAAAGTTCAATCAAAGTTAGAGGAGCAATGCACTCGCATAAGGGTCTGCCCACATGGATCTGGGTGCAGGATTTTGGCAAAGCAGATTGTTCACCCCTAGCTAGCTTTATAGTAGAAAATTGTAAGCAAAAGATGCTTTCAATGCCTACAACCCTATTGCAATGACAAGACTATATGGTCAAGCCAACACACTTTGACATATGCCAGAGTTAACTTCTAGTAAGCAAATGCAGAGTTTGGACCATGGTTTGTACCGAAAGATTACACCAAACTGATCACAGAATATCATGTCTTAGTGAAAATATCTACAACATCAGCTCTAATAATGTATGTCCCTTTGTTGTTTTTCAGAGTTGTCCTGTGTGAGTTTAAAAATTTGCTCTATCATTTTTTATTTTTCAAAGTAATAATGAGGTGTACTGTAAGTCAGAATGGTTAGGCAACTGTGGTTGAGTATGCATGTTGTAGCTCAATAAGGTCATGTAAAGGTAAATGTCAGCTGGTCTTTCTTAACGTAAAGCAGCGTAATGCTGTGGTTTAGCAATCATCACTTTGGTTCTCTTGGGAGGAATTCTTTAGAAGGTGAGAGCCGCATACAATGAACATCATCAGTGGTAACTGCATTCAGCTGAACAGCTGTAGTAATAACTCTTTAGTGGAATGGACTGCCAGTGAAGTGATAGTACACCTGTTCCCCCATTGGAAAATGGGATCTTAATTAATTTTCATGGGTTCATAGCAAGACTAACAGTTGCTTTTCTTTGTAAGGGCCCTATGCACAGTGGGGATCAAATCAAGTTAAGGAACAATGTGTGTAAATACAGATCCAGCTAAAACAAGTTCTACACACAATTTTTAAATATGGTTCTAAGTTTTATGTGGCTTGGCTGCATTTATGCTAGCTGACCATATCATATCAGGAACAATGCTTCAAAGAAATATAAACATGCTTCCTTAATTCAGTCTGACGCCTTAAAGTTAGAAGCATAAACCAAGATCTAAATATGAAAGCAACCGCGTTGCAAAAAAAAAAAAAAAGTGGTGTTTGCATTCAATTCATACCTAGAATCAGAAGTAGCTCTTACGGTATGAAAAAGTGGTCTGATTTGCGAATTCGTGTTCAGAACGACTCAGTTTTGCTATGTGGCTGTTGCACCCACACCACTCACAAATCAACATTCTTACACCCTGTAACAGGCTTGCCATGACCCAGCACTCCTGTTCCTTTGACTCAGCCCCTTTAAACTAAGTAATCTGGGAATCACCTTTCCCAGGAAGTTTCATGTGCAAACTATTCCAATGTGAAGGAAAGATGGGAAGAATAGTTAAAGGCAAAGATGGCTTCATCAGAAGCTCTTTCATGACCTGAAAATCAAAAGGTTATCCTACAAAAAGTGGAAACATGGATGAATTGCCAGGGAGGAGTACGAAAGAATAGTACAAGCATGTGGGGACAAAATCAGAAAGGCTAAAGCACAAAATGAGTTACATTTAGCAAGAAACGTAAAAGGCAATACAAAGACGTTCTTAAAATACATTAGGAACAAGAGACTAATGAAGGGAAGTGTAGGTCCTCTGCTTGCCAGGGACGAAAAGCTAATAACTGATGACATCAAGAAGGCTGAGGTGATTAATGCCTATTTTGCTTCCATCTTCACTACAAAGTTTAATGATGACCAGATACTCAACACAATTAATATTAACAACAACGGGGAAGGAACACCAGCCAAAATAGGGGAAGAACAGGTTACAGAATATTTAGATAAGTTAGATGTATTTAAGTTGGCAGGGCCTGGTGAAATTCATACTAGGCTACCTAAGGAACTAGCTGAAGCAATCTGGGAACCATTAGCAATTATCTTCAAGAACTCATGGAGGACATGTGAGGTCCCAGAAGACTGAAGAAGGGAAAACATAGCATCTGTCTTTAAAAAGGGGACCCCAGGAGACCCAAGAAACTATAGACCAGTGAGCCTAACTTTGGTACTTGGAAAGATACTGGAACAAATTATAAAACCATCAATTAGTTATTAAAAGTTCACTGTCAAACTGGTGGGTGTATCTAGAGGGGTTTCTCAGGGGGTCAGTTCTGGGTCTGGTACTAATCAATATTTGCATTAATTACTTATAAAATGTGTGTCTGACACAAAACTGGGAGGGGTTGCTAGCACTGTGGAGGACAGGATTATAATTCAAAATGACCTTGACAATTGGGCTGAAATCAACAAGAAGAAATTCAATAAAGACAAGTGCAAAGTACTACATTTAGGAAGGAAAGATCAAATACACAACTACAAAATGAGGAATGACTGACTAGGTGGTAGTACTGCTGAGAAGGATCTGAGGTTTATAGTGGATCACATATTGAATATGTGTCAACAATGTGATGCAGTTGCAAAAAAGGCTAATATTCTGGGGTGTATTAACAGGAGAGTAGTATGTAAGAGATGGGAGGCAATTGTCCCATTGTACTTGCTGCTTGTGAGTCCTGAGCTGGAGTTCTATGTCCAGTTTTGGGTGCCATACTTTAGGAAAGATGTGGACAAATTGGAGAGTCCAGAGGACAGCAACAAAAATGATAAAAGGTTTAGAAAACCTGACCTTTTGAGGAAAGGTTAAAAAACTGGGCATGTTTAGTCTTGAGAAAAGAAGACTGAGGGGCAACCTGATAAGTCCTCAAATATGTTAAAGTCTGCTATAAAGAGGACAGTGATCAGTTGTTCTCCATGTTAATTAAAGGTAGAACATGTAGTAACAGGTTTAATCTGCAGCAAGAAAGATTTAGGTTAGATATTAGGAAAAGCTTTCAAAATACAGTAGATTCTGCTTATTAGGTTGGTGAGGCAGTAGCCAGGGAATGAAGTGCTGTGGCCCAGCAAACCTGCCTGTGGGGAGGGCAGCAGCAGGAAGAGGGGGTGCAGCCCAGATGCTGGGGCTTTCTACAGGGAGTGGAGGTACAGGGGCCTGTGGGGCTGCACCATACTTCTCCCTGACGCTTTCTAGGGGTTGGAGCTCAGCACATCCCAGCACTTCCTTCCTTGCATGCAGTGTTCCAGTGGGGCGCAGCCTGGAAAATGCAGGGAGAGGTGCCGTGCAGTTCTGACATCTGGGCAGAAGCCCCTCTCCTTGCTACTGCCCTGCCCACAGTCTGCCCTCCCAAATTGCACCCCCTTACTTCCAGTGTGGTCCCTGAACGTAGGCAGGTTTGCCGGGCTGCAGCCCCAGAAAGAAGAACTGTGACGGGCTAAGCATCGGTCGCAGGCAGGTTTGCAGGGCTGCAGCCAAGGAAGGCACATCCTAGCACTGCCTTCTCTGGCTGCAGCCTCACAAACATGCCTGCCGTTCTTCCAAAAAGGTTGCTAGTAAGAGGCATGATGCTGCAAATATCTGAATCTCATTTACATTGACGTTAATGGGATGGGATTGGTTCAGAGATATTTACTGCTTGGCTTGTACTGAACGTGCGCTCTCACAGTCTGAGCATGCTCAGTAACACTGCTGAAGCTGGCTGCTCTCACTCTGCCCCTCCACTGTCAGCAAGCAGGGTTGTCTCTGGACTGGTTCCTGCAATATGTTGCCATTAATCATAAGTTGCTAATACTAGGGTTGCTATTGAGTGAAATCTACTGTATAAGAGTAGTTAAGCTCTGGAATAGACTTCCAAGGGAAGCTGTGGAATCTCCATCATTGGAGGTTTATAAGAACAAGTTAGACAAACATCTGTAAGGGTTGGTCAAAGTTTACAGGAGGCTGGACTTGATGACCTCTCAAGGTCCCTTCCTGCCCTACATTTCTAGGATTCTGTGATGGTACTCACACGCAGGCTTCTTTCACAGGAAGAACTTTTTCCCCAGCCCTATCCATAAAAGTCCTGCGGTGATGGGTGCGTGGTGATGGGGGATAGGTGAAGTGATCACCAGGAGTCCTTGGTCACAGACCCACATGCAAGCAATGATGCAAGATGGTCGTCATGTGCTCCTGGACTGGGACGGGGGCATTTTTGGCAGCAGCGGTCATGACAGGCCTTTTTAGGAACCTCTCTGCTCACCCCATACAGGAAAGAGGCTAGAAAAGGTGCCCCAAATATAGGCTATCCCACCATACCTCACTGGATAACCATGTCCAGAGGGATCCCTCCCAATGCGATTGAAAAACAAAAATGTTTCTTGCAACTTGGAATATTCGTACCCTACTAGATGAATCAAAAAGTGAAAGACCCAAACGCAGAACAGCAATTGTTGCCCAAGAACTCTCGAAGTACAACATCAACATCGCTGCTCTCAGCGTGCAGATGAAGGCCACTTGAGGGAAGAGGGTGGCGGTTACACTTTCTTCTGGAAAGGAAAACCAGCAAGTGACAAACGAATACACAGTGTTGGCTTTGCAATCAAAAACCTTCTAGTCAACCGCCTGACTGAGCTCCCCATCGGCATCAACAGGCGAGTTATTGGCAAATTGGATGTGGAGAGTCATAAGTCATTTGCCACTGTCATCAGGGCATATGCATCAACTCTTGACGTTGAAGAACAGAAAGTATCCTTCTACACTGACTCGGGATAAAATTTTGTCATCCATTCCAAAAACAGATAAAATAATCCTTTTAGGGGATTTTAACACAAGAATTGGCTGAGATTTTAATGTATGGAGTAGCACCATTGGGAAGGAAGGAGTGGGCAAGACCAATTCCAATAGCATCCTTCTACTCAGCAAATGTGCAGAGCACAACCTTGTGATCAGAAACACAATCTTCAGACAAAGCAACAAGTACAAAACAACTTGGCAACAGCCCCGGTCAAAACAGTGGTACCTCCTAGACTATGTCATTGTAAGAACACAGGATCGAAGAGATATCCAGATCATCCGTGTCAGGAGAGAAACCAACGATTGCTGGACTGACCACCGCCTGTTGAGGTCAGTCATGTCCCTCAAGATTGCACCAAAACATAGAAAGCAATCCAAATCACACAGACGGCAATGCAACATCCAAAGACTTCAATCCTCAGTGCATCAAGAGAACTTCCAAAGACTCCTCAGTGAAAAGCTGTCCATATGCACACCTGGAAATGACAACACAAGTGTTGAAGAAGACTGGGAAGTCCTAAAGTAGACCATCCGTGAGCTTTGTGAGGAATCCATTGGCCTTGCTACCTGCCACCATCAGGACTGGTTTGACAACAACAACAACACTAAGATTACAGCCCTTTTGGACCAGAAGAGAAAAGCTTTCTGCAACTGGCAAAACCAACCATTATCCATTCAGATGCAGAGCTCTTTCCATCAGTTCAAAGCTGAAGTTCAAAGGAGGATCTGAGAAATCAAAAACAAATGGTGGGAGGACAAAGCAAAAGAAATCCAAACATTCGCTGACAGACATGGTATGCGGAGCTTTTTTTGTGAAACAAAGACCCGTATGGACCAAGCTCATGTGGCCTCACATCGCTGAGATCTGAAGATGGTAGTACCCTTCTTAAAGGTAGTTAATCCATCAAAGAGTGCTGGAAAGAACACTACGAAAAGGTTCTAAATCGAGCGTCTACTGGACTGACAACATCATCAACTCCATCCCTTAGCACCCACTCTGGGAAACTCTTGCCAACCCACCAACACCTCAGGAGGTCTGCAAAGCAATTAAACAAATGAACAATAAAGCTCCAGGTCCTGATGGCATACCAGCTGAAGCACTGAAAGTGCGGGGAGAAACACTGGCAAGCTTCACTTGCTGTGCCTCAAAATCTGGTGCACCAAAGAAATCCATGCTGACTTACATAATGCTAACATCATCACCATTTTCAAAAAGGGAGACAGGGCCAACTATGGCAACTATCGAGGCATTGCCCTCCTCTCCATCACTGGGGAGATTCTTGCTAGCATCTTATTGAATCACCTGCTCCCTCTTGCAGAGGAAGTACTTCCAGAGTCCCAGTGCAGCTTCAGACCATCACGAGGCACCACCAACATGATTTTTGTAGCCAGGCAGATCCAGGAAAAATGTCAAGAACAACACCAGAAGCTGTATATGGCCTTTATTGATCTGACCAAAGCCTTTGACTCTGTCAACTGTGAGGCTCTGTGGAAAATCATGTCAAAATTTGGCTGCCCAAGCAAATTTATCACCATTGTAAGACTCCTCCATGACGAGATGACTGCCTTCATCCTGTGCAGTGGCTCTTCTTCTGAGCCCTTTGTCATCCGAACTGGTGTAAAACAAAGTTGCGTACTGGCACCCACCCTTTTCTCCAAATTCTTAGTAGCTATGAAAACATTAACCCAAGACCATCTACCATGGGGCACTGGCATCCAATATCGGATTGACAGCAACCTCTTCAACCTTTCTCGTCTCTGTGCCAGAACCAAAGTAATATCGGCAACAATAACCGAACTCCAGTGTGCAGATGATTGTGCTGTAGTTGCACACCCGAAGGAGGATCTTCAAACAACTCTTAATTGCTTCTCTGAGGCTTACAAAAGCCTAGGGCTAACTCTGAACATTGGCAAAACAAATTTATCCACCAGCCAGTCCCTGGTCAATCATCAGACCCAGCAAGGAAGATCTATATTGACAAAGAAGAACTTGAAAATGTAGAATACTTTTCCTGTCTTGGCAGCCATCTCTCACAGAGGGCAGACATAGATGTCGAGATTCAGCACAGAATTTGCTGTGCTAGCCTTGCCTTTGGCAGACTGTCTTGCCAGGTGTTCAACAATCACAACATCAGAACACATACTACACTTTTTAGTTTATAAAGCGGTGGTAATCCCAACTCTCCTCTATGTCTGTGAGACTTGGGTAACCTACAGACAACACCTGAAAAACCTGGAATGCCAGCACCAGCACTTTCTTCAGAAGATCCTGAACATAGAGTGGGAGGGACATCACACTAATGTCAGTGTCCTCACAGAGGCCAACATCTTCAGTGTTGAGGCCCTGATTATCCAGCACCAGCTGAGGTGGAGCGGGCCCTGTGTATGCATGCCTGATGTATGCTTACCAAAACAACTGCTGTATGCCCAACTCACCAAAGGAGAAAGGAATCGGGGAGGCAAAAAAAAAAAAAAAAGCTTTAAAGACACCCTCAAGATAAACATCAAGAGATGTGGCATCAACACCACATACTGGGAGACAGCAGCCCAGGATAGGGATAACCGGAGAAGACTTGTCAGAGAGGGAACGTCCACTTTTGAGGAAAATCACCTTGCCCTGGTCACAGAAAAGAAAGGAAAAACAACTGTCATACAGCAATAGCAGCTCAACCCTGTCTTCCAAAACCTTCTGCAACGTCTGCCAATGAGCCTGCAGCTCAAGAATTGGACTCCTCAGTCACCAAAGGATCAATGAAAAATAAAACCTGTGAAAGAGATCACCCTCAAAGTCGAGGGATCGCCGATGACAACGATGGTAGGCAATAACTGGGTCTGCTGGGAAAAGTGGCAGGATATAAGGCCTGCCTTTTGCTCACAATTGAGAGGTTTGAACAAAGTGCAATCTGGAATAGGAATCTCCATTAAGAGAGTTTGAGGAGACCTACAGTCAGGATATAAAAGTACCCCAAAGAAGGGTGAAAAGTAACTGAAGGGAAAATCCAGGGACAACCTAGTAGCAGAGTGAGACAGAATCCAATAATAAAGACAGCAGCCCTTCCTAAAACAAGCTTCCCCCCATGCTCCATCAATTGGGGGAGGGCCAAGTGGACCCTGGTGAAGGATGACGGAACTGTTTAACCTGGGGCAGTCTGCTGGTATCAGTTCTGTGTCAAGAGGTGTGAAATCTGACACAAAAAAGAGGACCAAAAAATGAGTCCCTATACCAACAGGTGGCAGAGGCCTGAGGAGGGCCAAGGACATTCTTGTTTGCACTTCTGTTTATCCTGGAATGGGAAAACTTTTCCTTTGCCCAGACAGATATCGTGCTTAAAACCATGCTGAACTACCAAACCACAAGAGAGACTCCAGACATGATGGAAAACTGAGGCCTAACACACACCTATTATGGAGAAATAAGAGCTAACATATCTAGATTGCACCCCCAATGATAGGTAGTAGCTTGCACTGCTATAGTAAAAGGGAGACGTTTTCAGGTCATCTTTGATGTAAAATTTTTGTTAGAACAAGATTGAACAAAGTTATTGTTTTTAATTTCACTTGAAACATACTTTAAACAAATAATTTCCCTGTAGTGTTTGTGACATAGTCTTTGCAGCCTTGCGCATAAAACCTGAGAGCAAAGTTAGTTGGAAATTAACTGTAAACCAAAAATGAAATGGACTAGTCTGAAGTGAACTAGTCTGAAGCTGATCAGTCAAAGCTGATCTCCATTCAATGTCCGCTGAGAGAATATAAAATTAATAGTATAAATAGTGAAAAGGAGGTTGTATCTGAATGTTCTTTCAGTATGTTCTGATAAAATGACTTTAGCTGGAGTGTCCATTTTAGGTTATAAGTGAACAAACCAGAAGAACAATTTAAATTCCAACTGTCCTCTCAGTCTTTAGAGTCAGGCTGGGATATTTTACGGGTCATAAGTGAGTTTGTCATCCATGTGTGTTAGCCCAGTTTGAAAATCCTAGTCAGAGTGCACAACTCTGAGATACAACAGGAGTACATTGCTAATCTTTTTCTATATTTTTAGTATATCTGTACAAACGCCCCCCCCCTCCAGTTTATCTATTTTTAGTTTTGTTAAAGAACGGACAGATTGGTTAATGACATGCTGGATATGTCAATGAAATGATCACTGTGACGGGTTGGACCCCTCTTCTGGGATGCCACCTGATGTACTGGGGTTTCACTGAGCCCCTCTGCTCCATCAGCCTGGATTCCCTCCCTGTTTTGCTGAATTAATCTCTCTGGCCTCTTGCAGCACACGCACACAGGAAGGGCCACACCCAGCTGCAGACACAGACTGAAGTCAGCTCTGTGTGAGAGGATTCACCCAGCACTCATGTGCACACCCCTTTTGGGGAATAAACCCAAAATAATACTGTTTTACACTGTATAGAAAGATCGGCATAGAGCAAGCTCATAAAAATTTGACGTCTCCCTTAATGTGAAGAGAGAGATGCACAACTTCTTGGCCCCCAGTTAGAAATTGCCCAAACTGGGTTTAATAATAAACAAACCAAATTTATTAACTATAAAAGGCAAATTTTAAGTGATTATAAGGGATAGCAAACAGAACAAAGCAGATTACTGAGCAAATAAAACAAAACACGCATAGTAAGCTTAAATTCTTAAAGAGACTGGTTTCAAGAAGCAATTTCTCACCCTAAATGTTATTTTAGGTAAGTTGCAGAGTTTCTGTAACTCAGAGTTCCAGTTTATTTCTTCTTACATACTGGATCCCTGTCTCAGTCTGGACTCACCCCTGCTATTCCCTTCAGGTTCTTTCAGAAGTCCACCTTCTTGGGTAGGAGTCCAGATCAACCCCCTCCCCAGCCCTGAGTAATCCTTTGTTTGATCCCCATCAAAGTACCAGCAGTATCCAAGGGGGTATTTTTCATCAGGTAACATTATCACCTGACCTTATAGTGCCAATGCAGCATCCCAGGAAACACCTCAGTAAGGTGAGAGATTAGCATCTTCAGAGTTCTGTTGTCCTTCTTAAATGGATCATTCAGAAGGATTGCCTACTGTCTGGTGGGTATTTTCCCCAAGTACACACACAGTTATTGTTACAGAGTTAATATTTCTAACTTTAGATACAGAAATGATACATGCATACAAACTGGTTAATCACATTCAGTAAATCATAACCTTTCCAATGATATCTTACATGAGCCATCTTGCATAAAGTATATCTTAGTTATGCCATATTCATATCATAACCATATTTCTATGAAGGATATGGGGTGTAATGTCACAATCATATCTTGTGTAAATCAGACAATATATATTATAGTATCACCTGAATCCATAGAAAACCGTTAGGACTCACGTGCTTGTAGGCAGCAATAAAGTGAAAACCAAGATGGCTTTTGTAATGGTTGAACATCAGAATGGCCTACACGATGCTTTTGGGCACAATTTCCAGAGGTTCTGATTTTAACTGCAAGGGTGCAGCACCTCCAGAAATCAGGCATTTAGTGCAGGGTGTTTTTTGGCAGTGAGGACACCACTGGTGGTCATGGACAAATACTGTTAGAGGAGAAAGGAGAGAGAAAAGGTTGGGGAGCAATGCCTTCAATGGGTGGGTAGTAAGGACAGTGGTTATCATCATGCAAAAGGGGCTGAGAGACTGCAGGTTGGCAAGCAGAGGGACAACAGCATCAGGGGGAATTGTTAGTTGTAAGTTGGGGGCAGACTTACCTCTTTAATATATTATAGCTTGCCTACTTTTATTACATTTGTTTGTCATTTTTTAAACAAAAACGGAAAAAGCCGAAATAGGTAACCCACAAATATCTAAGGGGAGGAGAAAAGGGAAAAAAATTCATGCCTTAAGGGTATTGAACTCTGCTTTTTGGCTCTGTTACTGTTGTACAAATTCATTGTGCTACACAGGTATTTATTTTTTATTATACTTTATTATCAGAGCTCCTAGGAGCCCCAGTCATAGACTAAAACCCTATTGTGCTGAATGCTGTACAAACTCAGAACAAAAAGACAGTCCCTGTGCCAAAGAGTTTACAATTTAAGAACAAGAAAAGAGACAAGAGGGGGATACAGATATTTGGGGGAGTACAATAAGACAGTATTGGTCAGCGTGATATGCTGTGGTCTCAGCACACCAGCAGCCTAACTGTTTCCCTGTCATCCTCATCCTTGTGTGAACCTAATATGGAGGACTATAGGAAGATTTGCAGTCAGGCTAGCATGGCTGGTTCTGTACACTATATTCAATACTGGTTTTAGTTATTGTAAAAAAGCAATTTGGCTGGGTGTTTGTAAATTGAAATAAGTTAGTTAATGTCACAGGCATATGCTTCCTATAATTATGAAATCTGGATTTATCTTTAAAGTTACGTTTCATCTTAACCTTGCCCCAAAAACATTTCTGTGGGGTTTTTTTGTATTATCACCCATAACCAATGATACAATAGACTTCCTTAATAAAAAAACAATAATTCAAGCTCTTTCAGATTTTATTTCAACTTCAATCTCTTAAAAGCTCGGACTTCTTAAAAATACAGGTATCTGTGGCTGTTCTGAAGAAAATCAATTTTTATTTTTCTGACATTGCATGGAATGGATTGGTAATTTTTTTCCATATGTTAGAGGTAGAAAATACGCAGCATGCATCTAAAGAGCAAGTATCTATCTGAAGATTGGGTACCTTTGGGAAATAGCTGACTCATTTCCAAAGACAATGAGAGAAATGTAACTGAGTCAGAAACGGCCCCCTTAATTTTAAAGGTAATGGTTTCCTTGCATCTGAATTTCTTACCACTGAGGTGCAGTTCATTTGGATTTCCAGATCTGTGAATGTGGGACTTATTCATACATTTTTCCTAGTTTATTCAGGTTTAGAATTATTAGCGGGGGACCTTGAATTGGTTTTGGCCAGTATGTGTCTTTAAACTCAGTTTTACAACATATGAAATTACATGCAAATAATATGAACAAGGAAGGTGAAGTACTTTTTTTTAAAGTAGCAAAATTTGGTAAAATTATTATATAAAATATTGGCATTAATATAAAAATGTTAATATAGTAAGTGTTTCAAAGAACCTGGCATACTTCTGTTCCATTTTTAATTTTGTGTAGTTTATATTTCAACAAGAATTTTAAATTCAGAGAAAAGAGTGATGTTATTTGAACAGTAGAGGGCACTATATTATAATGGATGACAAAACTAAACAATGTTTCCATTTTGGAAATGTGATTTGTCATTTATTTTCAACAGACTTATAAACTTAACTTAAGCACCTGAATTTCCTAAATGTTAAACTGACATGCTGCTGCATTGGGGTTGATTAAGTATTTCATTAAACTGATCAAGTTTAGGATATTTTCTCAAAGACATAACTTTGTCCACCAGACAATCAACTAACAGCTTGCTTTTTGTGAGCATATAGCTTTGTAAATATGCTATAAACATGTATGTAGCAAATAAACCATTCCTAATGGAAAAGTCCTATAGCAATTATTATAAGAATAGAATATTTGTTAGAATAGAATCTTTTTTATTTGTTTTTCTAATCATCCTCTAGAAATCTAGATTGTGGGACTCGGTCTTGCAAGAAATAAGTAAGTAACAACCTTATCACTTTCAGAACAAAATATACTATTCATTTCTTTGACTTTGCTTCCCCCCATCCTCCGCCCCCCCCCCCCCCCAACTCCCGCATGACACGAAAACCTATTATCTGAACAAACACTCAGGTGGATGATGGAAGAGAGACGATGTTCCTGCTGTCTTATTTTGTTTTATGTGAAGGTCCTGTGATATATGGGCATTGGGCAATAATCTAAATAGTTTGTTTGTAGACTTGCAGTGGTGTGTGTATACAGATTATAGAGGCATTAGTAGAGACTCCATAATTCAGGTTATACTGAGAATTTCAGTTAAAGCAGGACATTCATGTGTACTCATGCACAGCAGTCTTCACCCTGCTCCATCACACTCACCAATATGTACACATCCTTCGCTACAATTACACCTAAGATTGAAGCACACAGAATAACATTGGTAACACACATTATAATCCTTTCATCAATTTCAATCTAGTTTACACAATGAAACAAATCTACCAGTCATGTTGTGGATACATTTCAAACGCCATTCAGGCACATATTTCTCTTTGTGAAGCCTGAGTTAAAGCAAGACACACATTTCCAATGTCCCACAAATGAGAGGCCAAAAAATAGCAGTAAGTGTAATATGCATCACAGTCAGAATTAGGGCTAGATGTCTGTCAGTGAGACTGGTGGAGAACATATGATAGCTATTGTGTATTGCATATGGATAAATATGACTGTGTCCTTCATATTGTGTGTGTGTGTGTTGGCAATATATATGAATTTAAGTGTGTGTTTTTTCTCTTGATTTTATGATTTTGTGTCGGGGTCAGCTTTAGTTCTTTAAAAAAATTTTGTTTGAGAGAATATATACTGTAGTAGTAGATATATAGATGTTACATGAAATTATCTGTGTGTATATCAAATATTAGAGACGTGTGTGTGTATATCTATCTATCTATCTATCTATCTATCTATCTATATATAAATAGATAGATATTTGAGAGAGAAAATACATGGTGGTGGGGTAGAAAGGCTTGTTTGGGCAAATGAGTCAGGCACATCATTCGAAACCAGTGCTGATAAAACCTTTATACCACTTTCCACCATATGCTACATTTGACAGAGAAAAAACTTTAGAAATGGTTTAGAGCAGTGCTTCCCAAACTGTGAGCCATGGCTTTCTTGGGGAGCCATAAAAGTTTCATGGGGAAGCAATGTGTGTTTGAGGAAAAAATGTAATCAACATGCCCATTTTTGTTTTTTTCCTAATTAAGAGACTATTAAAGTAGGCTTAAAAATCGCCTGTCTTATCTGTGGGTCTGTGTCTTATGATGCTGCAGCTCATTTGCCAGCACTGGGAGTCACTCTTGCCCTCACTGATTGCATGGCACCATCAGCTGAGAGGGGGAAGCATTCAGCAGGAAGGCTCTCAGCTGAAAGCCCCCTGCTGGAGCGGAGGGCAAAATGAGGCCCTTCATGGCCAACGTTAGCAGCAGAAGCACTAGCAGATTGGGGAAGGGAGCTGAGGAAGAGAAAACACTTTTATTTTGCAAAGAAATCCAACCCATGTCACCAGTGAAGAAATATTTAAGATCTTCAATACATTTGTAGTGTCTGAAGGTTAATTGCATAAAAACTCAGGCAGTGAACACGTTGTTTGGTATGCTTCATGGAGAGATAGATTGTGACCACATGCAGTGTCTGTATCGCAGAGAAGTCAGGTGGTTGTCACGTGGAAAAGTGTTATGACACATTTTTGTATTGCATGATATCAAAATTTTTCTCCTTGGGAAAACAGCTTGCAGACTACACGTGTAATGTGAACCTTCTGACTACATTAACCTACGTGGGGAACATATTTTTCAGGCTGAAAGCACTGAACCTAGCACTTCACGACAGGAATACAAATATACTAGACATGAAAGAGAAAATAGGGGGATTCATGAATAAGCTTTGTTGTTGGAGATGCCATATTGAAAAGGGAGTTACCGAGATGTGTTCTAGTGTTATCGGAATTTTTAAAAGATCAGAGTGAAAGTGATCAAAACACTATAAAGACAAAATATTCATTCGTCTGGATTGTATTCCCATTTTGATTAATATTTTTATGCAGTTGAACATAAATCACCATATACTGATTGGATTTGAAACCCGTTCCTGGTAACAGTTCACTCCATTCTAACCTTAAGTATGTTGGCTCAGGAAAATCTCTTAGAATTGTCAACTTGTTCTTCAGCATTTCAAATCTAAAACAAACCATTGTTCTGGATTTCTGTTAAAGGAGAGTACAGATAACTCAGTGGTGAAGCTTTGAAAGTGCTGCGTCCATTCACTTCCAGTTATCTCTGTGTCTGGGTTTTCAGCAGTGATTTCTGTGAAAACTAAACATAGAAATCATTTAAATTGGAAAAACAATGTACATCCTGAACTATAAGAGATTCAAACAAACATTGTGCAACTATTCAGTTTGAAGCAGGCTCATTCTTCTCAAAAAATCTCAGCCTGTCCATACATTGCATAAAATCCATATTTTCAAATTATAGTTTTTAAAATCACGATTAGATCAGGTTATATAACTAAACCATATGTAGAGTAATAAAATTGAAAATTCATCCAACCTTTAGTGTCCCTCTTGAATCAAGTGTTTTGAGTCAGAAAAAAAAACAACAATGAACAAAAACTATGTTTTGTTGTTGGGAGCCACCAAGTTTTAAAATATCCATGAAGTAACCACAATAATGAAAAGGCTTGGAATCAGATATCCTTGCTAGAGCTGGGTGAAATTTTTCAGACAAATAGTTTAAGCTAAACATTATATGTGAATTTGGGTAAAATTTAGCAAATAGTTTTGGTGGGGAAAAAATCATAAAACTTAAAATGTTTTAACACTTTCAAAATGAAACATTTTGAACTTTGTCTTAAAAATGGCTTTTTAAAGAAATTTAGCTAAAATTATTTTTTTTTTTAAAAAGTGTAATCACCCCAGACCAAAAACCAAAAAGACCCCTGTTTTGGGTTGAATGAAATGTTCAGTTCAACCCAAAATGTGGTTTTTTGTTTTGTTTGTTCCAGCAAGAAAAACTAAAACGTTTTCGGTTGACCTGAATTGAAATTTTTTCAGATTTTTTGGTTTGGCTACCAAATGGAAAAATCAGTTATTTGCTCAGTCTAATCCTTATGTCTGCAAAGCCTGAATAATTGGCATGATTAAAAAAAAAATTAGTCCCCAATCAGATGCTCCTATAATCAAGGAAGGGAATATGAACAGGAACCGCTATAAAGTCCACTAGGGTCTTCACTATGGATTTAATGTATTGGGGAGCACTTAGATACTATAGTGATACGAGAAACTTCTAAAACCTCCCTTAAATAATATTAGTGGTTTTCAAGTCCAATGTCTCAGGACTTTCCAATGCTAGAAAGAAGTGCTGCGCGTCCAGGCCTGTAGCTATGGGGAAAGTGTGTCCTCTCTGAAGCACACTCTGTGCGAGAAGGGAGTGTACTGACCTGCTGCACTCTTTTCCCTGCTGCAGTTGCTCAAGAGCATCCTGCTTGTTGCCCACTACTGTCCCACATGGTGACAGAGAGGGCTGCTCCCTGTTCCAGGCAGAGAGATCCTCAGAAAGCAGGACAGGCCGTCGCATTGTTCTTTGACTGAGCCTTTGCTAATGGAGTGTGTAGGTCAGAGAGACTGAATTCTATAGAACAACTGTGTTGCCTCAATGCTTCCTCCCCTTCTCCCTACCCAGGCAAATGAGGGGAAAGATGTGTGTAGATAAGTTGAAGGGTTGGGGAGAGAATCCATCTACTGGTGGATCAAGTTGGGGGAGTGAATGTGAGGGCGATCATATTTGAAGGGGGCGTGTTTTTTTTTAAGGTAGAAAAGCATATATTTAACACTTGGTTTATTTGTATTTAAGCCTTACACAAGTATAACACAACAGCAGCCAGAGATGTGTGGTGCCTGCAGCTCCCTGTGGTCCAGAGCCCTGTTTTCCAGAATGAAAGATGAGCTTCTGTCTCTGCTGCCACACCCATGTCCTTTATAATAATACTAGTTATTTCACTTAGGGTCTGGAGGAAGAGGTGGCACAGTTGGGATTGGGGGCAGGTGGAGGGTACGAACAAGTAGTGCATCTTGGAGCAGAGGGTTGACTGAGTGGGAAGGCTGAGGGGTTTACAAAGGATGGATTATAGGAAAGGATGGAAAACTGTGATAAGTTTGTCACAAATAGGGCAAGTTGTTGAATAACTGAAATTATTTATAAATAACATGATCTTCAACTGCATCTTACAATGAATTAAAATGTTATGAAAAACAATCGGTTTTTTTAAAAAATAAAAACAATTTATGTAAAAAGGCTTTGCAGCAAGTTTACTATGCATAAAACTAAAATCCATAATCCAAACACTGTTCTGTTATCTATGTCATTTGAATCAAAAGGTGAAAGCTTATGAATTTTTTAAACACTTCCTCTGCAAAAGTGTTTGTTTGTTTGTTCATTCGTTCTCTGGAAAATTAGCTAGAAAATTCACTTAACCAAAGATGTATAAATAAGTAGAACTGGTCAGAAATTTTTCAACAAAACTGTTTCTTTGGAAAATTATGACTCATTGAAACTTTTTGTGGGAATGAATGTTTCAGCTAAACCTGGCAGGAAGGTTTCTTAAGTCCAGGATAGAACTTGTGGTCAGAGGATAGAGGGAGACCCACCTCACAATAGTCCAGTGGTGAAGGCCCTCATCTGACATGTGGGAGACCCAGGTTCATCCCTCTTTTGCCTGATTCAGAGGAGGGACTTGAACCTGAGTACCTACATCACAGGGGAAGGTCCTGACCACTCACCAGACAGTTAGCTATTCAGGGCAGAGTGTCTCTCGGAAATGTATATATTCCACAAAACATTTCAGAAAGTCTGTTTTGTTCTGAGGCAGAATGCGATTTTTTTATTTTATTTTGAAATTTCAAAAAATGTTGTGGGATGGGAAATCTTTCCCACCCAGGTCTTAAATAACCAAATCTGTCTTTTCAAAAAAGTTCATTTGATTAAAAAGATAGTAGTACTTCTAAACTGTAAATCTCAACACAACTGGACTGTGTTTGACATGCACAAAATAGTATATAGTAGTATAGGATGTTTCATCTAAGGATGTAGTTCATTGTGCTGTGGTTCAGATAGTATGTGACTGAATTATTGTAATCTTTAGTCACAAGAGGCAGAGTTAAGGTTATGCATTGTTTCCTGAGTTCTAAAAATATTTTTTATTTAACTAAAACTTAAATTAAAAAGCTATCTTCAGTGGAATTTCCTGGAAAAAAAGATAGGAAAAAAGTTCCAAAATTGGTATGAGATCCATTAATCTCCTTGGGCACTATGAATTGTATACCATGTATATTTTGGGTTGTTTCAACAAGCCAGCATCTTCACCCCCCAAGAAACACAAAAAGCATGGGTGGGTAGTTCAAAGGCAAGTATGTGTGTGCCCCATGATTAAAAGGAATGTGTGTTAGTCTGGGATAGTGAACGCTTTTTCCTTACCTCTTGTGGATAATTTATTTGTTGGGTTACCTACCAAGAGTAACTAGTTTTGGACCAACCTATATTGCTATTTTAACCCTAGTACCTCATTGTGTTTATGTTTCATACCTAAAAATGTTTCTGATTGGTATGTGCTTTATGCCATATTTTAATCCAACTAAAGAATTATCTCAGAATTTTTTTTTTAGTTTAAATAAAATACCAGGTAACTCTTCTATTTCTGGTGCTAACAAATTGTAAACTAATGTTCTAGTTTACATATATATATTTAAATCTGGAGTCAGTTTTGATAGGTAAAGGGAGCTGACAGATAAGTGTGCTGGCTTCAAACATGGTTTTGATTGTTCTAAATCATTTTTGTTGAGGAAATCAAAGTAATTGATTAGTGATTTTTCAAAACCCAACAGTTCCTCTTAGATTTCTTGGTTCCTATGGTTATACAACTGTGCAATTTAAAATGTTAGATTATTTTTTATGGACAAAATTTGCTGTGTTGAGTCTGGGGACACTAAAAGTTACTTTTCAGGTTAGAAAAATAGGCCACACAGTACCCTTTTGCTCATCTGTTTCTTTCTTTTTTATTACATTGCCACTTGGAACAGTAATTACATGCTTTCCTTTACTTTAGATTAAAACTGCTATTTCCAGGGCTGTTCCCTCCTCCCCACCAAACAACACTTTTAGATGTTATCAGTGTATTCTCCAAAAACCTTGCCCTAATTGCTTAGCTGTTTGTTTGTATTGCTAAGACAATTTATCTCTGGTCTCTGGGTCAAAATGAATGTATCAGACCATTACAGTACAAAACGCTTAGTATGTGGGCACTGAAGCTTATAGTCATTGCACGCTATATTGAGTTCTGTGCCTCTCATTTCACATGACTGTTTTACTTTGCAGCATGCTGTAATGGCATTTTTCATAAGTTAATGATAGTTATCTCCTCTGGCTTACGTTAGTAGGCGTGCTTACACCCCAAGAATAGCAAGAATAGATCATCTTGATGGTGTTTTTATATTTAATCAGCTGTCTACAATGTATATGGTGCCCATTAGTATTAAAATATTATTGGCTAAAACGGATGTTAGCTAGCTAAACACACAGAGCTAATAAAGCCACTTTTATAATGGTTAGTTACTTCAGCAGTTTTACTCCAGAATCCTTTTCAATGAGTTCTGTAACTTGTCCTTTTACCAATGCAAATATTAGATCACTAATTTAATTTAATGATTTTTACTTGCTTTAATGGGCACCTTCACTAGAGGTTTTCATACGTTCCTGTGCTTGCTTTGATTCCCCTCCCCCTGTTTTTAAATATTTACCCACGTATTTAGTGCTCATAAAAGCAAGGGCTAGTAGCACGAGCGCAGAGGTCTTATATTTTAGATGTGCAGTGTGCAAACCTCCCATATTAGTTTTGCTCTTTCTTTCTAGGCCTTGAGAGGCAATGAATTTGCTAGCACAGTTGTGGAATCAAGTTCATGTCACTCCTGATTGGACAGTGGGAACTCTCAGTACTTTCGACACATTTCTCCATAAGGAAACCTGAAAATGAAGATTATTTCACTTCAGAGACCACCCGACACTTACTTATCTGGGCCTATGATTTTCAGTGTTGTGTATAGGATAGAATTATGATGTTTAGTTAGGAGTGGAATACATACATGCATGTAGTACACCTGGCTGTCAAGCTAGCTGGCCTAATTGACTAGTAATATAAAAATGGGTGCTCCAAGAGAAAAGGTGAAAGTAGGGGATGAAGTAAATGTACATAATTATTGTTCGTGGAAAACATAGTCATATTGGCAGCAGCCAAGTGCTTGTATATTACCTTGTGCAGTTTGAGCTCAAGGTCCTCCTTTGTGTCTCTTCGAGGATGGGAGACCTATGAGACTAATGCATCCAATAGGATGTTGAAGCTTTCTGAAAGAGAATACAGTGTAGCTGATAGACCACTCTGTTGATAACCTGGTAGGAAACGGATTATTTTGTCCTTCATCCTTATAGTGGATTGCAAGATAAATGAGTCAATAGTGTCAACACTGTTGCAAACAAAAAAAAAGCGATTATCATTCTGGGATGTATTATCAGGTCTGTTGTAAGCAAGACACGAGAAGTAATTCTTCTGCTCTGCTCTGCGCTGATAAAGCCTCAGCTGGAATATTGTATCCAGTTCTGGGAGCCACATTTCTGGAAAGATGTGGACCAACTGGAGAAAGTCCAGCGAAGAGCAACAAAAATGATTAAAGGTGTAGAAAACATGATCTATGAGGGAAAATAGAAAAAACTGGGTTTGTTTAGTCTGCAGAGGAGAAGACTGAAGGGGGACATAACAGTTTTCAAGAATATAAGAGCTTGTTACAAGGAGGAGGGAGAATTTTTTTTTCTCTTTAACCTCTGAGGATAGGTTAAGGAGCAATGGGCTTAAATTGCAGCAAGGGAGGTTTAGGTTGGACATTAGGAAAAACTTCCTAATTGTCAGGATTGTTAAACACTGGAACAACTTCCCTAGGGAGGTTGTGGAATCTCCATCAATGGAGGTTTTTAAGAGCAGGTTAGACAAACACCCATCAGGAATGGTCTAGCTATTACGTAGTCCTCTCTTGAGTGCAGGTGACTGGATTAGATGACCTCTTGAAGTCCCTTCCAGTCCTGCACTTCTATGATTCATTATCAATATGGTGGTTCTTAAATGGTACCCTCCTTTAAACATCTTCCCTACGGGTCACTTAGGTATAAAGATTAAATCAGTAGGGAGAACACTGATGATAGCATCATTCCACTTGAAATTCACTCATTTAGCACAAAAGCTAAAATTCATCCTTAACCTCTCATTTTTATATTAATGTGATTTTTCTTTCTCACTGAAGTCTTATTTTTCTGTAGTGTTAGATTATCCCTTTCGGGTTTCTCTGTTTGTTGCCCAGTAGTCAAAGCTGTAAGGTAGCTTGAACTCTCTTGCATATTTAGTTTGAATCTAAAATTAATTCTACTGTACTTTGCATAGTATTCAAAACTTAAAATTAAATTAGAATTATCCCACTGCTTGTTTTACAACAAGCCTGTGTGTGATGAGTAAGCACACTGTGAGTGGTCTAGGATAAAATAAAGTTTAAGTGCCTGTTCATGAGGGCAGCTTTCTTCACTTCCAGTAGATAAACAGCTAGCTATGGTTTAACAGATTTTACTAGTTGGTTTATTTAACATGAACAGCAAATATCCCAATGGTTAAATATAAATGTTTTTCCCCTGGTACTTTAGTGGAAATTATTTAACAGATTTGTGAATGCTCAATTGTTCCGAATGGGGGTCTCAGTAGAAATTTACTTTTGCACAGTCCAGTATTGAAGATTTTGCTGCATTCTGTGACCCAGAACTCATGAACTAAACCTCAAAAAAAGCCACTCCCTTTCTCATCCATGCAGCCTTTAGTTCAGGAGAAGTACAATAAAAAAAGACTCACAGAGGCTTAAGAAAGTACACTGAAGGCAGGAGTACTCAAAGGGAAATGCTCTTCTTATTGGATCATATTTGTCTGAGCTTTGATGGCATACATTTCTAAGCTTTGTTTCAACTCAAGCAGATGAATTGAGGCATTTTGATACATACCCTTATGTAGGTTTGGATTTGCGACCAAGTTTATTTAATCTTATCCTCGGCTGTTGCTCATTCACAGAGGCTCTTATCTCATTAACAAATAGAAGAAGCATGAGCTCATTATAGAGTTTGCTATTCAAGACATCAGCATTTCCCTCGCTTTCTCTTCTTTGATACTCTGTGATGTGGCTTTTCTTATTCTGACTGCTTGGGCGAGATAAACTTATTTTATGACAAAATTCACAGGAGGGAGTGCAATTAAGTTTTATTTTTATTTTTAGCAAATATAGTGCCATTGAAAGGTGTTTGTTAGTTCAAGTGATTTACATCCTCTATCCACAATGCAGAAATATCCCCGAAAATGGTGAGTCAGAGCTTCTCCATGGTGCCCTAGTGCCTATGTGCCTCAACCTATCCAGTGGGAACAATATTATGGGTTGAGGAGGTACTTCATTCTCCATACCCTTTCAATCGATGGCCTCTCTTTTGAGACTACTAGCAAGGGTAACACTTCTAAAAGCGGTTTCTGCATTGTTATGGTTTTGGTTCTGATTGATTGAATTGAGGCTCAGCTATCTCTCAGACTTCTTGCTCTCAGACCTCCCTCCCGCCCTGCCCCCCACCCACCCAACAGCCGCAATCAGTAGAGATGATGAAGCTGACAGAGACAAATGTGAAAATCTAGGGAGCTGGGGGAGTGCTATGGAACTCCTTGCCACAAGAGGTCAGGATGATCCTGAGTCTGTCTTCTTTTCGGGTGCAGTGCAAGGGCTTGTCTCAGCAGTATATGGAACCAAAATAAATAAATGGGTTTTAATTCCCACTTTTCAGAATATCTACACATAGATTTGCCCTGGACTAATTAGAGGGATGAATCACAACCCATTTAGTTAGTTGATTCCAATTACCATGCAGACACTTTCCAAGACTCACCTGCTTGCCCCTGCACATGCATGGCCTTTAACTGCTACTACAGAATAACTCTGTCAGCAGGCCCTTGCTGTAGAAATGCAGCCCATGCAGTGAAGTCAAAACTAAAGATGGAAAACAACTATTTAGGACATCTAGTTTTTCCCCTGCTGCTGCATGATTATTCCCATCTGTGACACTTTCACTGGAAGCCTAGCACTATTGGCCACCTTGTTACCCACCACTTGTCTCAGCAAGAGAGAGCTTTGCTGGTGCTGAAGAGGTTGACAGTTCCCTGTTACCCCAGTCTGTTAGCCACCCCAACAAACTTCTCAGGGCTGTGCCAGCCCTGATTTTGCTTTGCAGGTAACACTTGGTGCACTTCAGTACCCAAGGGCCCTGAAAGAGCCGTCCCTGGGAGCATTCAGCCCCGTCATTAGACACTTACAATGAAATTACCAAGTTAGCTATTTCCAAAAAGACAGTGTACACACCAGCTTATTTGATTCAGCCAAGAATTCATACATTGTTTAATATTAGAGCACCAAGATCTACTTATGATAAAACAAAGAGAAGTTTATTCATAAAGATATAAAAGTGATGCCAAATAAAGATAATAGAAACAGAATTGGTTATACATATAACAAAAATATAGCCTACTTCTAAGAGAATTAACAAAGTTTTAGCAAGCTATAATCCTTTGGCTAACACAGTTTTCTCACCCTCACCCTTTTGCAGAGTTTGCTGATTTCAGTTGAATCAGGGTCTAGATTTTTCATGATCACTTCCCTCCACCAGGAGTGTTTGTCAGTGAAATGGATAACCCAAATATCTTTTTGCTTTACCTTATATTTTCCCAGAACTGATTGTTTTTGCTTACAGAGTCAGGATAAACCCCTGGGGTTCAGACTCCTGTATATTCCCATGTTCATTTCAAGTCCCTGAGTCAACCTGGCTTTTCCAGTTGACTTGGGTGTAAATGGGGCTTCCTTTGTGTTGATTTCACAATGCTTAATTTACATTAGAGGCATGAAATCACATCTTTTTAGCACACAGCAGTGGTGAGCTGGAGCCAGTTTGCGGAAACTGGTTGTTAAATTTGGAAGCCCTTTAGAACCGGTTGTCCCGCGTGGGACAACTGATTCTAAATTTAACAACCGGTACCTCCGCTCCGCCTCCTCCCCTGAATGCGCTGCCCCGCTTCTCCACCCCCCCACCCCAGCTTCCTGCAAATCAGCTGTTTGCGCGGGAAGCCTGGGAGGGCTGAGAAGTAAGCGGTGGCTTCGCGCTCAGGCCCAGGGAGGTGGAGATGGAATGGAGGTGAGCTGGGCGGGGAGTGCGAGGAGGGCCACCCATGCCGCAGAAGGTAACCCGGGGGGGGGGGAGGGGGGAGAAAGGGGAACCGCTCCCTGTCCCAGCTCACCTCTGCTCTGCCTCTGCCTCCCTGGGCCTGAGTGCGAAGGGGTCGAGGCGGTCAGAGGGTGAGAAACGGGGATTGAATGGGGGCAAGGGTATCAGGGGGAAGTCAGGAAGGAGCAGGGGTTGGATGGGGTGGTGGGAAGCAGTCAGGGGACAGAGAGAAGGGGTGGTTGGATGGGGCAGGGGTCCTGGGGGGCCATCAGGAATGAGAGGAGGGGGTTGGATGGGGCGGCAGGGGGGGCAGTCGGGGGAGAGGAAAGGGGGTGGATGCGGCAGAGGTCCCAGGGGAGGGGGCGTCAAGGAATGCAGGGGGTTGGATGGGGCAGGAGTCCCGGGGGGCGGGCCATGACCCCCTCGTGGAGTGAGGAGGGAACCGGTTGTTAAGATTTTGGCAGCTCATCACTGCCACATAGTCTTCCCTGCTACCAGCAGAGTTTTCGCCCACAATAGTTCTTAGCTATGCCAGTGTCTCACTGCACCTAGCAGTTTTTCCCTGCTTCAGCTTCAGCCGAATACCGACCTACAGCTATTTCCTAGCGTTACCGGTAACTCACTGCTCCTAGCAAATTGTGGGCCACAGAACCTTCTAGCTGAGCCTCAGTTTCTTTGCTCTCAGTAGAGTTCTGGCCTTAAGTATCTCCTAGCTGTATCTGAGTCTTGCCACTTCCAGCAATCTTTTCTGTTCTCGGTAGAGTACTGGTCCACAGCTGTTACCTAGCTGTACCAGTGACTCATCACTCCTAGCAGATCCTGGGCCACAACAGCTTTTGTCTGTACCACAGACACACTCAGCACTGATGCAGTTTTCCCCCTTGACCACTGAGTAAGGTTATGGTGGGCTGGTGCTTGAGTCCTTGGGCTCAACCCTGTTACATCATTACGGAAAATAACACATCAAGAAAAACTTTCCACATTCCCACTCAGAATCTCAGAATGGCCGCTTGTGTCCATAATGACTCAACCTACAAGCAGAGCAGTGGGATTCATTATATCTCCATCTGATTGCTTGCTGGCCCCTGATCAGGAACATCCTTATGTCCTTCCATCCGGGTCCCATGGGCATGAATTGGCCATCTTGTGTTTGAGCTGCTTGCATTTGTCCTGGTCAGCAAGCTTCTGTTGCTCCAGCTCTGCCTCCTGGCTCTGACACCTGGCCGCCAGTTCCACGTGTCTCTCCTCCACAAGCAGCCTTTCCAACCACAGGGGCCTCTCATCATCTCTGCTGGATCAGCCGGGGAACTGTTGGCTTGGTCTCCTGCATGCCTTGTAGGAGAAAAAGGGGCCCCTTCTAGGCCCCCTGTGTGGAGCAGGTGCCCCGTCTTGCCTCATGACATATGAGTGCAGTGGGGCCAATAGCTCCGATTAGCAGCTGGCAGATTTCACTCTGCACACAGCTAGCTGCTTCATGCTGAGTTCAGCATGTGTTTCTTTGCTCATCCTGCCTCTTCTGCTACTTACTCATCTTTATACTCTTTTGTTCTATTTCCTTTACCTGAAATAAACAAACAGCAAGCAACAAATGTAACCTTTCCTTTGTTTCCAGATTTCTCACTCTGAATCTTCTAGACTCTAATTTATCAGTGCTTGAAGTGGTGAAGATCAGCCAGCCAGCAAACTATGTGTAAATCCTGCCAACTCCACCACTGTGACACTTTCTTGGGCAAGCCAGAACTATGAGTCATCTTGTTACCTCCTTGCCTCAGTGAAAGAGAGATTTGCTGATGGCTAACAGACTGGGGTGTCAGAAAGTTGTGACCCAGGTTAGCACCAGCAAATCTCTCTCTTGCTGAGGCAAGGGCAGGGAATAACAAGTTCTGGCCTTCTTGAGAAAGTCTAACACCATCTGTACATTTCCAGTGTTTTGGTCAGTATAGCTAAATATGCCTGATGATGTTGCTTCCACTGTTGTCCTATGGCGGTGGTTCTCAACTGTGGTCCACTGCTTCTTCAGGGAAAGCCCCTGGCGTGCCGGGCCGGTTTGTTGACCTGCCGCGGCCGCAGGTTCGGCTAGTCGCGGCTCCCGCTGGCCGCTGTTCACTGCTCCAGGCCAATGGGGGCTGCGGGACATGGTGGACAGCACATCCCTCGGCCCGCGCCGCATCCTGCAGCCCCCATTGGCCTGGAGTGGTGAACTGCGGCCAGCGGGAGCCGTGACCGGCCGAACCTGCGGCCACGGCAGGTCAACAAACCGGCCTGGTGCGCCAGGAGCTTTCCCTGAAGAAGCAGTGGACCACAGTCGAGAACCACCGTCCTAGGGTGAAACAGTTTACATTATCTGGAAGATATCCTGATATTCAGCTTAAATCTTCCGTTTCTTATTATCATCCGTTACTCCAAGTTGTACCCTGTATGCCATTCTCAAATAACTTGCTTCCATCTTCTTAAAATTCTTGTAGATTGTTATGACCCCACAAACCATGAATGCTAATTATGCTTTATTTTTTTAAATCTTTGTCAGTCTGTCCAGTGCTCTTCAAATATCACACATTTGTCATCTAGCGTGAGACCCATGAAGCGGAGGTTCTTGAACAGCCAAGAATTGATAAAATTGCCATGTTGCTAATCATCACAGCATACATGGTGTTTTATTTTTAATTTTGGATACTTCACTTTATAAATATTGTTTGCAAGTCATTGTCCTGGTGATGCAGGCAGACTGACAAGATACAAGGGATATGGTTTAATGAGGCTGCAACTTTATTAACTCATCTGGGAATACCCCACAGTACATTGTACAGTGACAGTCGTTGTTCTTTCCTTAATCATTTCTACCTGTTTAGGAGGGTAGCTGTTAGCCTTCTCTATTCCCAACCTGGTCCCAGCCGAGTGCTGGTTCCCCTTCACTCATAGGTGGGGTAAGGGGAAATGGGTAAAAAGGTTGGGTGTGGGGTTGTTTCTCTTTGCTGTATGAGACATTAGAATCCCCAAACCTCTCTTCCAGCTTCCTTAGGGGCAGCGTTTCCCAAATGGGGCTCTTTACCCCCTGTGGCTCCAAGGAAGCTTCTAGATAGGTTGCTATGTCCAGGGCTGGATTAACCCATCACTGGGCTCTGGCTTTGGCAAACATGTTTCTCCCAGCTAGGTGCTGGGCCCCATTCCTCACTCTGGGCATTGTGCGGTGGCGGATTAGCCAATGGGCCCACGGGGACCTGACCAACTTGGTGGCCCCCCACTTCCAACGCCCAGAGGGTGGGGCAGGGGAAGCCCCCATGTCCCCCACCCCATCCCTGGCAGAAGCGGTGGGACGGGGGAAATGCCCCATGCAGTGCCCTCCCACCTCATCCCTGGCAGAAGCCGTAGGATGGGGGAAGCCCCCCCCCGCCCCCGCCCCAGCAGCCTCTCCTGGGGAGTGCATTGTTGGCAAAAACAATGCCGGACTTGCATAGTTGGGATGAATTTTGATCCGCTGGAAGGGATCCAGTGGTTTATCATTAGTTTAGTTTGTGGCACCAGCAGGAAAAACATTGGACGTTGCTGTAAGAATTAGCTATAAAACAAGTATTTGTACTTTGCAGCTCAAAATAGCAGGCTTTCCAAACACATCTATATTCAGAAGTTCCCTGTGGGCTTGATTGTGAGATTACATGATTGTGAGGCTACTCAGACTTACACCTGTATACAGTAAAATATTTTGTGATTATAAAGAAATAAACCTCATTTCAAGAAAGGTCCTTGTTTATATCTTTCTTTCTCAGTCAGCAGCGCTTATTTAACACAGTATCTCTCTGGCATGAAAAAGCTTTTAATGTTTAAATCTGGAGGCAATGATGTTTTCAAAAGGCAAAACAGTTGAACGTCTGCCTGTAATATTGTATTATAAGCATTTTCAGGAGTTCACAGTAAATGATGCTAGTGATGTTTGCTTTTGGGAAGAAAATGTTTTAAAATGTAGGCAAAAATCCAAGCAAATGATGGCAAGAAGGAAACAAGTTTGTTGCTGGTTTGCCAGTAAAAATGAGATCTGAATTCTGTGAACTAGAGGAACATATGGCCACTTGACTAGAGTGTGAAGTCTGTTTTTGTTTTTACTTCCTCTTCTTTCTTATTCTGCACCAGCCTAAATGCCACGCAGGCATTCGATATTGTGGTTACATACACAGAAAGTTTAGTTCCGTAAGTTACCACAAAAAAAAGCTGTGATTGTACAATTTATAAAAAAAACAAAAAACAAAGTAAAGCTAACAGTGAGATTGTATGCTCAGCTATAATAACTCAGCTATAGGTGTTAGTTTTTCCTCTGTATTTTAATGTGTCCAATCCTGCAGTCCTTACACACACCTCCCATTACATGATCAGATCCAGTATTTTGCAGCTTTAAAAAATGAAGATTTATACAAAAAAAACACAAAAAACCTCAAGACTTGAGAGAGGCTAGCATTAGAGATTCACCAATGAGTACTGCGTACGAAGTACCACTAGTCTAGATTTTTATTTTGGCTCCCAGTCCTGCTTGGAAAATTCACTGTTTCACTCTTTGCCTACCTCAATTTACCCCTCTATGAAATGGGGCTAGGAATACTTACCTCTCATGTCTGCATGATGGTTTGAGTTCTTTGGATTAAAACTGTCACAATTGCATTAGTAGTTAACAGTTAAAGAAGGTGTAACTAGGTGTTTCTTTACTATCATTTAAGTAATGGTCTGTCTATCTATTTGTATGCAGGTTAATGTTTCTTCATTTTAACTAGGTTTGGATGGGATGGGGATGTGGATGGGGGTGGGAATCTTCCATGTCCTCCAGAATAGATAAATTGTTACTTTTCTTTCTTTTTTGAATTTTCCAATTAACAGTGAAGGCCGTTAACACAAAATGTGGGTTAGTATGTGGCCTAGGGCTGTCATAATGTTACTACCTTCTCTTTACATTTAAAATGGCAGAAATGTCGGAGAAGGAATAAAATGAGCTAAGTGCAGCAGTCATTGATCAGCTGCTTTGATTACTGATTGTAGATTTTTCTAGAATTAGTTTAGATTAATAACATGTAAAGTGGGTTTGAGAAACTTCCAGCCAATCTCAGCAAATAAAGGGATTAGGTAGCATGATGGCTCATGGATAAATGTACGGTAATACACACTGGATGTGGAAATAATCCCAGTCCCCCAAGTGTGGTAATGATTGACTTGTGAACTCAGTCAAATTGCGTATTTAACTCATTTTAAGAAGAATGAAAGCAGAAGCAATGCTTGCTCCAAAATAAACAGATGTGTGAGTGCTCACCAGGAAACTCTGTGACCTGGGTCTGTTTTTGTGGAACCTGCAGCTCCATGACAGTAGTTCTTTCAATGCACCTTGTTCTTGAAATGGGCCATAGGTTTTGCACCCCCCCCCCCCACACACACACTTCCGTGCTGTGCAAAGTAATACGTGCCCTCTTCAGACTTCTTTTTTCTTCCGAGCCTTCTCCAGCCTGCTACTTGTACTTGTAAAGAACATTCCTGTCCCTCCCCACTTCCACCACTCTCAAAGCCTCCCTCCAGTGGGAAAATTGAAAGTGGAGCCAGCTGTCCTAGCTAAAGAAATGTCTCCAGACGCTGCAGAAGTCCATGGGTGGGATGTTGGAGTGAGTCATCTGGTCATGGCTGCGTATTAACAGTGTGATCCCACAAAGCGAGGGGCCTCCCGAAAGATAGGAAGAAAGTCATTGCCATGGCACCTATTGATTCTGCCTAATGCTGGACTTGCCTATAGTACAAACTTAAGCCCTGATCCTTCAATTAGAGCTCTGTGTGTGTACCAGTCTGCAGTCCTCCTGCAGCTAGTGGGCTCCACATGTGCTCAAGGATCCACCCAAACAGAACTGATTGCTGGGTTGGAGGTTTACAGTACAAGCAATAGCCTCAGTTGTCACATGAGGGAAGAAGAGAGAAAAAAATTCGACATTGGTTTGATTTGATTCCTCTGTGTATATAATGGAGGCTCTGACTTTTCCATATAGACTTGCAAGATTTTCAGTAACTACAGCAGTTTCCTCTTTTAACTTCAAATTTTCAGATAAACTCACTGTGATCTTATTTTACGTGTGGGTGCAACTCTAATGAATTCATTGGAGTCACTCTTAATTTGTGCTGATCTAGTTAAAAATGCACTGATTAATGGATGCTACTGATGTGACCAGTAAAATACTTGAAGTCCAAACTGGTTATATTTTCCATTGCATAACTCCGAAAACACTGTATTTTAGCATAATGCGCATGAAAGGAGGCTGATTACAACGGATGTTGTAACACAGCAAGCATTGAAATGTTTTGATACATCTTAGTGTCCGCTACTTTAAGTACAGTATGTGCTTTAAGGGAAACAACATTTTTATATTCAGGGAGGGAAAAGAGCTCAAAGGAAGAGACAAGGTAATACATTGAGCTACACTATCCTGAGCCAGATTTATTTGCTTATAATAACAGCCAGAGTATTTTGTAAATGTAATCACAGAGGAATTCTAACAGATAAATGAAGAATACAGGAAAGTTAAAAGAGCATATTCAAAAGTAAGTTAAGAAAAAGCAAAGTTTGGTACCCCTCAAACATTATTTCTTTCTGGCTGTATTACTATGTCTCAGTTACACTATATATAAACTGAATGTGGATAATTAGTACCAAACTGCATTTTTGTGACTAAAATTTTAATTGATATTAGTAAGGGGCTTTGAAATCATTGGATGAATGCTTGAGAGAGGTACAAAGCATTAGCACCTGATCTTTGTTCTGCTTCTTGGGGAAATTCCACTCTTTCAAACCCCAACTCCCTGCAAAAAGATGGAAGAAAATTGCCTCTTTCTATGATGCTTTTACTCTTTTGTTTTTCCCAGGTCAAATCTAATCAGGTGCTGATAGTCTTTAAAGATCAACCTGTTCCTGGATAGATATGTTATTGCCACTCTGCTCAGCACAAGAAGCATGAGTCAGAACACAGTAAAGCAGCCATAAAGGATAAGGATATAGCAATTTTATAAAATCAAAGTGGACTTCATAATTTGTACATAAACAGATTACCCAAAGGATCATGGCAGGCGGGGGGAGAGGGGAAGGATGGAGCAAGGAGCTGGGAAAGGGCTGGAGAGACTGTGATTGAATGAGGAGCCACGGGCAGAAAACTGGGACTGAGAGACAGGGTAGATGGAAGGGGGGAGGGCGAGATACAGATCAGAGGAGGAACTGGGAGAGGGGGAAAATAGGACTTAATGGGCAAAGATATAGGCAGGGGGAGAGACTGGGAGTGTGAAGGGGAGATTGGGATTTGAACATCAAGCCTGGAAGGGAAAACTAGGACTAGGAAAAGAAGCCTGAAGATTGGAGACTAGGACTGGGTAGTAGAACAAGGAATGGGGGATGGGGAAAAGAAGCAGGGATAGGTCGGAGGGCAATGGACAAAAGGGGTCAAGCTTCGGGGGGAACAGTCAGAAGAGTCTGTTCCCACTAGACACACTCCCCTCCAGATCCTGGAATGGAACTCAAAATTCCAGAATCTGACCAGTCTCAGCTGTCAGCAAATATCCGTGAAACCCACTGGCAAAGTGTGTGCCTCGTCCCACTCTAGTGCAGTTCCACATAAAGAATGACCATCTGCTATCACTAGCAACTACTCTATTAGCTCAAGTGGCAAATTTCTGTGCAGTGGATCTCAAGGTTCCAACCCTGCTGATGTGGGTGTCAATGTGATGCCACATGCAGGGATGAAAGTAAAATTGAAAACTTACCGGTCCGGGGGCTGGCTCCGCACTTCAGCCTGACCCAAGAATTGGCTCTGCTTATCTCCAGGGCTTTACACAGAGTCCTTCCAATTTCTCCCTCTACTGCTTATTCCATCACCATGTTCTGAACCTATGAAAATTCAGTTAGGTCCACACTCCTCCACGTGGCCTGGGGACTAGTTCCTTCTTGGTATCCAGATGTTCATGTACTACAGTCTCAGTTGCTCCTCCTGTTGGGTCCAGAGGGGACCACTTGAACATACTGTGACACTCCTCAGGAGTACCCAGGGTTGTGAGGCCCCTAACTACCACCTGCCCTTAGTGTGAAGGAGTCTTGTCTGTGCCTTCCATGGAACAGCTCCCTGAAACCACCAGCCTCTGGCAACACAAGCACAGTCTTCCAGGCTTCCACAGGCCTCGCTGTCTCTGTACAGGTAGTAATGGGCACACGCCAATCCCTGAATACTCAAGGCATTCCCTGCTGTGTCCAGCCCTTTATCCACTGAACATTCACAGAATTACTGGGTCTGCTATTCCCAAAGGAACAGTACGCACCAGCTTGTTAGACTCAACTCAGGACTATCTCTTTACTTAATGCCATAGCATTGAGATACATTTATAATGAAAACAAGAATGGGTTTATCCTCAAAGATTAGTCATTCAGGAGATAGTGAGTAAGGATATTGGAAACAAATGGCTCCATCTAAAACAAATTCATAACATGCTTTCTGGAGACTACACTTGACTAACGGATTAATCTCCTGTGTAAAAAAGCTTATCTAACCCAAAGTTCTCTTCAGTGTTTTCAACCAAGGCTGGTTCAGGCCCCCCTTCCATAAATGCAAACATGCCATCTGTTTACTTCCCAGGTGTAGGATGACAGGATGTTGTCTCTGCCTTCTAGAAATACCCCCAATGTTCATTGTCTTTACTCATAGACAGGATAACCCCCAGTGGCTTGATGTTTTTTGTTTTTGTGTCGCTTGTATGCTCTTTTCCCTTAGGTTTCACATCTTTGTTAACATTTGACTTCATATGTGAATGTATATCCATTGTGTTAGATTATGATGCTTAATTTACATCCGGACAGATACATGACTCTTACCTCCTGCCTGAAGAAATCAGACTAAGACATGTCACATTTTGATGACTTGCTTTAAACTTCCATGCAAAAGAACATAATTTTCTGGTATAGATACATAACTCTTTACATAGTACTTGTACACAACTATGTTGATGACCACTGTGACACCAGCTTTCATCTGAGACCTCAGATGTCATTCTTTGGTGAACTAGAATATACAAACCAGAATCAGGAGATACCTGTATCCTTCTACACCCTCTTGTCAGTTGGCATTAAGAGGTTCTTGTGTCACACAAAACCATTCACTTTAAGGAGGTCTGCACTGCTTTGAATTCAAGACCCCTGATGGGCAATTAGAGCCTTTCACCATATGTTTGAGGGTCAGGTCATCTTTTCTAAAACTCTTTTTTCATTCTCCCCTTGCTGCAGGCTCAGCCAGAGAGCCCAAGAGCAGGCCAGCTGGCTCCAGCCAAGTCCCCACACCCGTCTTGCCCTCCTGCACTCCCTCCATACCTCAGGCAAGATAGATTCCCTGATCACACCCACACCTCTCTGGCTTGTGTCTCTGTGGGGGCAGGGAACTGGCAAAGTTTGAATCTCACATTTTTCATGGCAAACATAATTTCATATCTGCTGTGAATTCCATGACAACGGGGGAAAACTATAAATCTTTACTGATTGAAATATGCACTTATACATTTTGGTATTTCTTTTCTTTGATACACAGAAAGCTATTGACCTGGACTCACGTCAGCAATTTGGGTCAATCTTTGTTCTTTCTACTTCTAATTATAATTTTCATGCATATGTGCATGTGGGCCTGTCGAAAAATGGTCACATCACAACGCGCTGTGAAAATTAAGAACGATGCTAGTTTTTGAGGTCTAGCAGTTCTACTTCATAGGTTGAGTGATGTATTTTGCAGTATAGGTTGTCATATTGTGTTCCAGATTCTATGTTGTGAAGTGGTTGAATACACCACAGACAACTTTTTTGCAGAAGCCCTTAACTTCCAAAAGATTTTCATTAATACTAAACTAAAGACTGGTTACATGCAGAAAAGGGAATGAAAATAGCATTCTGTGTTTTGCCTTTCAAAGACTTGCAAATCTGATGTACTCAGTTTAAGACTTCTTTTCCCCCTATCAGCCTTGCCCACTCACTCTGTGATCTGAAAGTCAAAATGAATGCTTGCTGATTTGCTCATCAGTAACAAAATAAGAATTTGACTGACAAATCTGTAGGTGATACGTGAGGCAGAATAACATGCTGCTAAATTTAATCTATTTTTACAGGCTAACTAGCAGCAAAGGAGTAAACAGTACTAAAATCTTATTTTTGTAATTAAAGTAAGCAGAAATTGCTCCAAAAATCTCAAAAGGGAACAGGTAGTTACACAGAAAGGTGCCATCTTTACGTAATCATGTTTATTACTATAAATATCTACAGGGGGTACTGAAACAAAATAACATGCCTCTTGAGTGTTTAGCTACTATTTTGCAGTCTCCACAGTTTTGCATTTTGTTCCTCCTCTTCTTCCACTATTCTTTCCTGATTTTGAAATACGTGACCTGCAGCTAAATTATCGCAATAATTATTGCAACCATTAAAATTGTAGTCACTGCTTCTCCATTACATTCATGTTGAAGTATACTAGCTAGTATATTATAAAATGCAATACCAAATGAAGCAATAGTAGCATTTTGGAAACTCCAGTAAGAATAAGCTACTCATTCTCAAAGAGAAATGATAGTCATTCTCAAAGAGAAAAATACATAGTCTTTCAGGGTTAAGTTTGGAACACGTTTTAAAAGAACATTGTGGCCCCAATTATAATATCTGTACAAGGACTGGCTAGTGAGAGACTGGAGTTCATGAACCTAAATATTTCCAGCACACTCAGTGTAAGAGGCATGGAATGTGGTGATATCATGGGTGACTATGCCAAGGGACTTACAAAGTAGCTTTTCCTTGTCTTTGAATATTGTTGTTTTCAAAAATCCTTTCATACTTCATGTTGTCTCTGATATGCTTAATATAGCAGAGCCATCAAGACTTAATGTAAGGACTGCAGAAACCTCTCTCCCCCCCCATTTTTGGATCATGTTGTTTTCTTGAACCCAAGCTTGCAAGTTGATTTGCCAGGATCCTTAGCACTTTATTTCCACTTTTGAGTTTTTTGGGATATCTGACTCTTAAAAACTCAGAGAAAAACTAAGCGAATCTGACAAAAGTTGCTGGTTTCATAATGGAAAGGGTAAGTTTCAGTACCACCACTGTCCTCAAACATCTCCTTGTCTTGTCCATCATCTTCCAAGAGGCATATCACTTACTTATAGTCATCTTCTGGGGATAGGCTGGTGTCTGACAGTTTTTGTCCCTTGCTCCTCCTCTCTCAAACACTTTGGTAGGCAGCTGGCTGTCCTTGTGTCACTACCTATGATTTGTGGTGATGGCAGCAGTTTACATTACCTCAGCTTGTCCCTGTGACAAACATCTCCTAGGCAGGATGCTGCTATTGAATGTGAGGCCATCAGGTTGCCTATCCTCCAAAAGATGTTTTGTCCTGGGCCTCAGTAGTGAGGGTAAGAGGGAAATTAGCATCTTTGCTGGCTTCCCAAAAGATAGCATGGCACCGTGCCTCGGTGGGTCACAGCTGAGAATACCAGATTCAGAACAGACAGCTTATATATGAGGCAGACCCACTCCAAACTGGTGGTGGTTCCACAAGATATACTAAGCCAGTAACAAAAGTAAACTTCTGTCTCACCACATTGATTAACAAGAAGTCCGAACTGCAGACTCCTTAGGCATCCCAGCCCTCGTTTCACCACCCAGACACTAGATTTAATAAGTGGTTATTTAAAACCAATTTGATCAAACAAAGGTTTCTTCTAATCCCAAGAAATCAGCTACATAGCTAGGTCAATATATAACTCAGATCTTACCCAATAACCACACTGTTGCCAGTCCTTTAGTATCTAATATCTAAATGTTTATTTATAAGAGAAGAGAGTTAAAATGGTTAAGGAAATAAAATAAATGCTCATTGCAAAATTCTTGTATCAAGTTTGGAAGCCGTGATGTTACAGACAGCTGGCTTGTAAAGTCTCTGATAACTTCCAAAAGATTGGAAAGTACTCTGCACATTGGTTGTAATGCTCCTTTTAGTGTAAGTCCATAGTTCAGACATCAGAGCCAGAAAGAGGCAAAATGGAGATGCTTCCAGGGTTTTTTATACCTTCTCTCATGTGGAGGGACTGCTCTTTTTTAGTTTGTGGAAAATTACAGGCACAAGATTGTGTCCAGGGTCACGTGAGCAAGTCACATGCCCTTGCATGCTTTGATGAGTCATAGAAGCAGCCATTACCCATATTCTGGCTAAAACGTCCACAGGAAGGTGCATAGGGTGGTGTCGGGCTTCTTCTGTGGTCTGTTGTGTGAGCTAAATGCCCTTTAAAGGGCCATCAACTTGAATAGTCCATTCACAATGTGCTGACTAGACTGGATGTAAATTACCTTGTGGGTGCTACTCCAGGAGAAAACACATTTGAAATACTGGTACATAGTCAATATTTATAACTTAAGATTTTTCTGTTTGTATGCATCTATCATCTTTGTATCCAATTTAGCGAATCATAACTTTTTCCATTGACACCTTACATGGCATACTTGTACAAGATTTGTTGCAACTGTCTAACAGTGGCAGTATTAATGATATGATTGGTCATGTTTCAATCACACAGCAGATGGGGAATTAGGCTATCAAGCAACTGCCACCAATGACAGCAGGATAGAGCAGAGGTGTTGCAAGCCTCGATCTCAGAAGATTGATGCAGGTCAATGAGGAGCCTTGGAACTTGTTGGAAATGGGAGAATGTTTAACATGGACTATTTTCAGTAGGACTTTTCTAGATGCTTTCTGCAAGTCAGTGTGTATGGTGATATTTCCTTATCTTCCTAAGTATTCAAAACATAAGCAAGACCCAATGTAAATGGAAAGCTATTTACTTGTCTGGTAACTTTCTGGTTCCTAGTCCAAATTTGTTAAAAATATTTATTTGTATTTAGAAAAGTTGTTTGCTATCTTTCCCCTTTGGTATATGGACAACCCACTGTTGACATATCATTTACCTTTTACACAAGTTAGCTGGCTGTCGTGTGTGAGAAGAGTATTGCAACTAACTAATATGGATGGGAAAGAGTGGAAAGACTGAGGAAGAAATCAGTCACCTAATACATTCAGGGTCAGATTTTGGTACCCTAACTCTTGTGAAGTAAGGTGCTTCTTAACACAAGCAAGGGTATCAGAATATGAACTTCAACAATTAGTTACTTGTTCTATCAGGGAAACTAACTTAAGTCATCAAAAGATACCGTCAGCATCTTCCTTGAAATTTCTTTTTTAAATACGGTACAAGAATACATCCTAAGGTTCCCACTATGTGCTGTGATGTCCATTTAGATTGTAAGCTCCTGGAGGTACAGACAGTGGGCTAGATTTGTAAGAGTTTGGCTCCTATTTAAGCACCTAAATAAAGGCCAGATTTTTAATTGCTCAGCACCCAGCATGCTGAGTGTTTCTGAAAATCTGACTGATTGTGGGTACTAAGCTCTTTGGGGAGGGATGACGACCTCTATGCCTTTTGTACTATGTACACAGTCAAGTGCCCTGGCAATTAACATTATTATTGTTATAATTATGCATGGGTAAAATGAGATAACATACTGAACCTTCACCCCAAACTCAAACTGAATGTAAACCAAATTTCCTGCCACCCACAAACACAGACCCACCCCCTCTGAACTTTGCAGTTCAAGACACAAGCATCAAAACACTTCTGGTAAGGCTGTTTTCACACTGAACTGGTCAGGAATGTCTAAATGAAAGAAAGAAGTACCAGAGATCTTAGAAGACCAAGGTTCCCACAAGATTTCCAGACTCGTCCAGTCAAAGCTTCATCCACTTGGAGATTGTTGGTTCCAGTGTTATTCCCTGTTTGAAGTTTAGGGAATATTTCTGAAACGGGTAGAATCTTTCAAAATGGAAGAAAACTTTTAAGTGCAACCAATGTGTTTTGATAGAACCTGTGTCTTTAACCGTACTTTGTTACATGAAATGGCAAGGCATTTTTTAAAAACGAATACCCAGTTGCAAATAAAATACTCAGTAGTGCTGACATGTTTTGTACTTTAAGAACATTTCATTTGCTACAGATGATGTGAAAGTGTAGCCTACTTGAAATTGTATGGACAAGTTCTTCATTCTGCACAGCAAAGTTTTTTTTTCCTTTTTGCTAACGTGGTGGTACTTGCATCAAACCCTGACAAAGATAAACCACAACGTTGACACACAGGTTTGGAATGAATATATTCAGTCACTTCTCATGCAAAACCAGCAGAAACCCCAAATAAGTTATGGTGTACAGGTGTACATATTTACCATCATAGGACCTAATCACATCCGCCACGCCATCAGGGGCTTGTTTACCTGCACATCTACCAATGTGATTTATGCCATCATGTACCAGCAATGCCCCTCTGCCATGTACATTGGCCAAACCGGACAGTTTCTATGCAAAAGAATAAACGGACACAAATCTGACATCAGGAATCATAACATTCAAAAACCAGTAGGAGAACATTTCAACCTCCCTAATCACTCAGTGACAGACTTAAAGGTCGCAATTTTGCAACAGATAAACTTCAAAAACAGGCTACAACGAGACGCTGTTGAACTTGAATTGATATGCAAACTACATACCATCAACTCAGGATTAAATAGAGACTTGGAATGGCTTGGCCATTACGTTAATTGAATCTATTTCCCTTAAGTTAACGATCCTCATTCACACCTGTGTGTCAACTGTCCGCAATGGCCATCTTGTTTATCACTTCAAAGGTTTTTCCCCCCTGCTGTTATGGTTCCTCTCAATTAATTAGCCTCTTAAGGTTGGTATAGGCACTTCCACCTTATCATGTTTCTCTGACTGTATAAATATCTGTCCACTATATGTTCCATTCCATGCATCCGATGAAGTGGGTTCTAACCCACGAAAGATTATGCTGAAATAAATTTGTTAGTCTCTAAGGTGCCACAAGTATTTCTTTCTTTCTTATTTTCTTTTTGCTGACACAGACTAACACGGCTACTACACTGTAACCTATCATCTTCTGGACTGAATCCCATTTGTGTCCCATTTCCTAATGCGACTGTATAAAATAATTTTCTTTACATTGACAATAAAAATAAGTTAACATTTGTACTAGTATTTACTATAACAGAGACTTATAACTGTTTTAATGAGGTAATATTTTTTATTGAGCCAACATCCGTTGGTGAGAGAGAGAGAAGAGCTTTCAAGCTTACACAGAGCTCTTCTTCAGGTCTTCTCTCTCTCACTAACAGAAGTTGGTCCAATAAAAGACCTTACCTCACCCACCTCTATAATATCCTGGGATTGACACGATTACAACAACACTGCATATTTTAGTGCAGACCATTTATTAGGCTGGTAATCACTAATTCAATAAATCCCATTTTTCAGTATCATAGAGATATACAGCTCTGATAAAGATACAGATATACATTATGAAACTAAAAAAAAATTGAGGCTTTAACCAGGGATTATTAGACATAAATGCATGGTGCTGTTTTGTTTTTGATGTACATCTCCCTTTCCCCACAGCCCTCGAATGCAACCACCATTTTGCACTCAACTAAGAAAGTAATAATGTTACTGATTTCAGATTACCATAATTTTTATTGAAGAGTGTGCAAAATATTCTTTACATAGACCAGTTTTCCTGTGGTTGAAAATTTCTTGTTCCAGGCTGTCATGTGTTTCAAGTGAGCCTAGACAGATTTATGGGTTTGGAGGGAAACTTTATAACACTTGGTGATTTCTAGAGCTTTGTGAAATTTTCATAGCAAGACTGTATTTGATTAAATTTGCTTAGTTCTGACTTCACAATGTGTGTGAAAATATAGTATTCCCATGAAAGTTTCTCATGTCTTGTTGTGATAAAGTGGGCCATTACATTTTTTCTGTTATCTGAGTGACTGTGATACTTTTTTTAGGTTGTTAGTAGTAACACGAATTGGTTCTGATGCCCTGTTTGAGCCTACCCCATGTGATCAGGAACCCATGCTGAATGTCTTGAGAGGTTGCTGCAGTTTAAGAACTCTAAGCCAGAGGGGGGGAAATGTCTGGGCCCAATACAGAGATGCTTTGAGCACCTTGTGTGAAGCAAAAGGCAGTTCAGATTTGTAGAACCACTGAAGCCACAGGTATTTTTTAGGCAAGATCTCTTTGACTTTTATACAGGAATAGACTGTCAGTGAATATAGCCAGTAACTTATCTGAGAAATTCAAAAAGTAAGGAAAGCCAAATCATGCATTGTAATATATTTGGTAAATGATCATAGAAACCACAGAAACAGTGAAGGTTGAAAGAAAGGAAAGAGCTTAGCATCAAGTGAGAATTTTCCTCCCTCTTGTCCCTCCTCCTCACCTCCCTATCGTGTTGTTAAGAGCATGACAGAATTTCATGCTAATCTGTATTTAATTATATTTTTGATATCTGTTATTCTATGTGAACTACTCATGCTGTTGTGCTTTCTAAACTCTATAACCTGTTTTAATGGGTGTTCGCCTGCATACATATTACATGAGTCTGTGTGAGGTATGTGCAGTGTGTGTGGATTTATGTTTGTTGATTTCCGAGATAAGTGAACAGCTTGTTTTCCCTAGTGTAGGTGACACCGGGATTTGATTGTGACTTTATAAACAAGAAGTATGTGTGTGTGGGGGGGGGGGAACTGCTAGCTTTGGTGGTGGAGTAAAACATTAAATGAAAGTTGTGTTAAAAGAGCACCCCTTTTTAATTTCTCACTCCTGGTAAATAGGCAAGGGATGGGTATTTTATGGACCTGCCTAGCCTTTTCCATTTAGATCGTCTTGAGGTTCTCTCTCATACGTTTAATTTCCTGTGAATTTTGGGGAAAAATACGCTATTGGAAACTGGTGGGTTCTCATAAGGAACCTTTTACATTTAGTCACAAGTAAGTGAGAAGAAGAAACAATCAGAGGTCTGCCTTGAGAAGAATGTGTTTGCATACTGGCCATGGTATAAGTCTAAAATAGCACATAAAATTCATCTATAGATTTTATATGCTCTCTGTACATATTCTAGTAATACTTATTCAATATAGAATGGGTGGCACTGGAATAAGCAAAACACAGGCATGGCTGATGAAGAAATGACTGACAGAGCAACAACGCAATTATGCAGAAGATGGGCTATCATTGTAATTGAAAATACATGATTTCTTCCTGTGAGTTTGTTTTGTTCACAGTCTGGTTTTTAATCTTTGTTATCTGAAATGTAAGTTTCCTAGTTAATCAATAATAGTGATCTTATTTTTAGATGGTTGGAAATAGTGCAGCATCACTGATGATATCTGGATGATGAGTATAACTTTCTTTTGGCACTTCGTGAAGATATGAGAGAACTTTATACTATATGTACTGGATATATAGAAAGTGTTAATGTGATTTAGATCATAAATGCCTTTTGTGTCGCACTATATTTAATTAGACCTATTATAAGATGTTTGGTGAGGCTTGGACTGATACCCGTGACACTAATTCAGTACTATGGAGGAATGCTGCAGTCTAAAAAAGGCCATTATGTGAGAACAGTTTTAAATTGAGTCCTTATCTGTTCTCTCCTTTTGCAGGAGTATGTTAAAGATGACATGGCACTTTTTGGTGAATTGGGGATAACCTCAGTTCCTTGGGCAACATTTTCTTGAGAAAATGGGTCCAAATCATGTCCAGTGCTGTACATGGCTGTTTGTTGTTCATGTAATTGCTACTTATTTGTTTACACGGTCTTGACAATACAGTTACCATAACGCATTTTAAAAAGTGTTTTGTAAGAGTTTGAATATGAAAAGCATTCTTAGCAGTCGTATTCAAATAATGTTCTGTGCACAGTTTGCCTGGGTCGTATTTGTATTAACTTTGTTATGAAAAAGAACAATTTTCCATTGAAGCTTTGTTGCAAATCTTGTTATACCCTTTGCAGATGACGGGGAACAAATACAGTACAAAGCGTACTTTACAGACGTTCTCAATGTGGAAGACAGCTGTAACTATGTGCATAGATTTTCAGATTTCCCATGATAGGCACATGATAGTAAAACTACGTTTTAGTCTGTACCAGCTATCTGTGATCTCTCACACAGAGACTCATTCATTTCTGAAATATTGTGGGACCAGCTTTCCCTGTGTAGAGCTTTGACATTTTCATTTATAGTACATTGGATCTACTTGTAAGGCCAGCCTTAGAAAAGAGAGAAATTGCATAAACACCATGTGTTATCAAGTTATTTACATAGTCAGTTTATGTAATGGGCAATTTTTACTACTGCTAGCCTCAATTTCCCTCCACTCTTCCCTCCCATTATTGTATTCTCACTTGTTGCATCTTATTTTAAATTAGGCCCCAATCCTGCTACTACTTGTTTTCTGTTGGGCTGCTGCTCTTGTATGGAGCCCCATTAAAATAATTAGGCAATTTGTTTAAAATATGCATATTTCTTTTGGAAGTCAAACCTTTATAGCTGCTTAATAGTCTATTCCAGCTGAATCTCCTGCAGTCCATGAAATCCCTTTTCAGTAAGATAATCACATAAGGTTCTGGACTCAGTGCCTGTTGTAATTTTAAAAGATTTTAAAAAATCACCACAACTGTCACAGTTCTTGCATGCATAACAAATACTTTTCACAATATGAGCTTCCATCATGCTCAGCTGAGCAAAATGGGTCCAATTGTTCTTTCAGTAATAAATAAACTAAATCACCAGTGATTCTCTAGCTTATAAACATATTGTTAGACATTTAGATATTCAAATTTTTCTTATTCCACACAAGTAAATGAGGCCCCCAAAAGCCAGTTTTCTTAAAGGTAATGCTTGTCTGAAAATGTATGAAGGCAGCAAAGTCAAGAGGCACTTTATTTCTCCAGAGAGAAGCAGACGAGTTAAAAGCTCATTTGCTTGGCAAAATCTTTCTATCTTGCAGAGGATCACGTCTGCTGCCACAAATCAGAAAGGCTTTTCTGAAATAAGAAGAGAAGACAAAATAAACACAGGAAATTGCTGTTTTTTCAAGAAAGCTTTAAAAAGAAGCTGCATTTTGTCACTTCAGAAAATGCAAGTAAAATTAGCAGACAGAATGTGTTTGTTTTGTTTATAATATTACAGTTCAAAAATGAATAAACTAACTTAATTTGTAGGATAAAAGTCTGTAAAAATAGAAGCGACAAAGAGTCCTGTGGCACCTTATAGACTAACAGACGTATTGGAGCATAAGCTTTCGTGGGTGAATACCCACTTCTTCAGATGCAGACTAACACAGCTACCCCTCTGTAAAAATAGAGCCACTTTCAAAAGAATAAGTGCAAACTCTTAAATGATACATCTATACAGTTTTCATATATAGTTTTTCTTGGGAGCCATGGTAAAATGACAGTCTCAACATGCCTAGCAAGCAGAAAAACCTTGATTCCACCTTATTTTTTTCTTCCTTATTTTTGTTTACAAAGCCCATGTAATTCTTCATAGGGAGGAAAAAAATCACTGCTCTGCAGAGGATCAGTAATAAGCCCTTTATACCATTTAAATCCTTCCTGTACTCTGTTTGGAGGGCTTAAGTGACGGTGCATGGCTTTATTCCAACACTTTGCATAGGTATTGTTCACTGCAGTTAACCTGGGATCTTACCTAGGTTTTAGCACTAACCCCCTTACACCTGTTACCTTTGTCATTTTGCTCTTCATAGCCAATGGTCTCTCTCTGGCACCTATTTTGAGCAGGAAGTACATTCTATCTCCTAACACATACTCGGTAATTGTCCATCACTCTCGCCAGTTTTACTGTACCTGCCATGGATCAGAAAGCAAGGTAATTTATATAATAAAAGCATCAGTGCCAAACCTTCTGTATTAGTTTCTAATGGTTTCCTTAAATTAGGTTTTTAATAGCAAGTAGAATGTAGTAATAACAGTAATATCACTCACATAGCACTTTCTGTCTAGGAATTTCAATGCATTTCACAGCCATTCGTTAACTGTAAAAGATAAAATTTCCTCAAAAAAAAATGTTGAATGTTGAACTGCATTGCTCAGACTCTTAGAAAGATGTGGTGAATCTATTTTATATTAGTTCTAAAAAGGGAGAAAGTACTATTATTAGTGGCTATCAGGCAACTATGAATTACTCTTGAAATCCATAGTTTGCTCTGGCATGTCTCATAGATTGTGTTTCAAAAGAGAGCTAGTCTCCCACACATGCTCCCACTGAAGTGTGTCCTTCTCCTCTTAAGGACACATTCCTCAGGGGAGTCTCCTTTTCACCTATCAAAATGGGGATAAGCCTCCCAAAATACATATTCATCTTTAGATGCTTTTTTGGTCTGGCTAACAGTAAGTTCTCTTCAGACAGTCTGGTACCATGTCAAAATTCTCTGAGAATCCACTTTCCTGTTTTAAGGGTATCTCTCTACTTGATAGCCGTAGAACGTATGTCATGATTTTTAATCTCCCTGTTTGACAGACGTGCACAAAGGTGTTGTTTGAGGTTTTAGTGCAGAATAGTTTCTTCTGTCTATAGAAATTTGAGAGCAACAGGGAATGTTCCAGGTGGTATGCAGTAGGGTTGGTCCAGCTTGGGTGATTAAGCCTCTTGAAAGACTCTGTATATATTGGAAATGACTATTATCATAGACAGTAAACATGGTAGTCTACATATGCGCCAGAGTCAGCTGTGGGCCTAGCATTGGAGCAGCTACCGCCTGCCTGCCTGATTCTTGCTGATTTATGATGGGTCAGGTTAAGCAGCAAAAGCTGTGATGCCACCTGTCAGTGCTGTTATTGTTGTACAGGGTGAGGGGTTTACATGCTTTCAAATTATTTTACAAAATTCCTCCCAGGGCAGTGAGGGATAGAGAGTACAGCCAGGAAAGAAGCACACGAGGGGGAGGTGGTGGATCTTCCTGTGTCTCTTGGACTGGAGAAAGATGGGATAGGATGACAGGGCCAGGATGTCCCATGTGGACCTGGTCCATGACTGGCGCTCCCAGGTGCTGTGGTAATACAAACAATAACACTGCATAGACCACTCTGGTTGCAGCTACATGAGTGCTAAGTATGTACCACTGTGTATGTCGGTGAAAACAGACCCAATTATGTCTGAGGTTTTCAAAGATGATTATAGGATTTAATCACACAACTCTGATCAAAATTAGAGTTTTGTAGCTAAATCTCAGTCAATGTTTCTAGAACTACTGGCAAATCTTATGAACACATGTGGCTAAGATATAGGGCTCAACAGGACATGCTTTTTTCTTCACCTGAGAGAAAGTTCATCCTCAGGCTGATTGAGTCTTTTGATCTGTGATGATTGAGACATTTGTATTCATTTTTCAGGACAATAAAAGGCCACTGGTAGCAAATGTGAAAAATTGGGATGGGGGTGGGGGCTAATGGGAGCCTATATAAGAAAAAGACCCCAAAATCGGGACTGTCCCTATAAAATTGGGACATCTGGTCACCCTAGTCTCAACACATGCTTTACCCAAGGGAAAAAAAGGAAGCTAATTTTCCATTTGGGAAGATGTCTCTAGTGGTTAAAGCACAAAACTGGAAGCCAGTTCCTGGGTTCTGTTCCTGATTCACCTGGCCATCTTGGGAATGTTGCTTAAGCTCCCCCTTTTCAGTTTACCTAACTAAGAGAGGATATAACAAAACCATGCAATCTACCCTCCCTCACAGGGTTGTTGTGAGAACCAATGCTAGTAAACTGAGTGACAAGCTCATATCGGAGGTGCTATGAGAGTGTGCAGTATTACAATAATATTACTTCTCTAAACTGATAACCTCTTTTACCCCCGATCAAGTTTGGACCTATAATAATACCAGCTCTTCTAGTGCTTTTCATCAGTAGATGTCAAAGCCCTTTCCAAAGGAGGTCAGTATCATTACCCTCATTTTACAGAGGGGAATACTAAGGCACAGAGAGGCAAAGTGACATGTCCAAGGTCACCAGCAGAGCAGGGGAATAGAACTGCAGTTTCCTGAGTTATAGACTGGTGCTCTATCCACTAGGTTACATTGGCTCGCTCTGTGCCCACTTTTTAGGTATATTACAGTCTTTGTTTTTTTCCTTTCTTGGACTTTTCTGTTTGGAGGGAATAGCAAAGTTGGCAGTGAAACAAATCATAAAGGGAGTTTCAGTCCTTTCTAATTTTTAAATGTAGGTTTCAATCTTTTTCTGTAGCTTGTAAATCAGCCTGAAGCTGTCAGGAATAAAAGTATCAAGACTCATAGAATGTGATCTACATATTATCTTGGTCCCCATTTGTCCTATGTCTTCCAAGTAACATTCTTAACAGATATGGTCATACCAGCTCCTGAAGAGCATCTTTTCCCCCAGCCAGCTCTTGTGGCACTCCTGTGGGAGGGAGTTACTGTGCTCGGTGAGTTTCTTCACCAGCTTCTGAGCCGGATGGAAGCCCAGGTATTCTGTGGCTGACACTCCTCTGGTTCTATTCACTAGTGCTTTTAGTAAAATCAGATAAAAAAGTAAACAACTTATAACCACATTGGCATATTATGCCAAGTTATATTTTCCACTAGCTTAACTGCACAAAAGATTCCAAATAGCCGGAGTTAGGGAAAACAAACAATTGAAAAGCTTTAAAAATAATCCGTTTTTGAGAGGTTTTGCCCTTTATATCTGACCATAAAAAAATAAACAGGTAATGCAGAGTTAAAAATGAAATTTTTCTTTCATGGGGCTTGTTTTAAAATTACTACAAATTCAGCTTTATTTACAAATACTGGGCCAGATTCCCTGAAAGTGTAAATTGCCGACACAGATTTGGGGCTGTGCTGTCCACTAATGTTCCTCTGATAGATGGGAGATTGTAGCTGCTTTCTATGTACTCATAATGTTGCTCATGATTTATTGCAAGTCTCATGATATTTATTGCTATCCTAGGATATTTATTGATATCCTAGTTCCTGGATTCATGTGAATAGTACAGAATCTCAGCTTTCATTACAAAAAAAAAAAAAGGTTCTTCCCCCATGCGATGGAGAAATGCTGAATAACATGAATCCTAAAGTTTGGAGTTGGCAATGCTATAGTTGTAGATTTTAAGTCCAGAAGGGACTTTAATGATCATCTAGTCTGACCTCCAGTATCAACACAGGCTATGAAATGTCACATAGTATTTACTGCAGTAGAGAGAATTATTATTACTCCCCATATATTGCCCAGCAAGGATCCCCTGGTCCCAAATTTGAGCCAGATCCCCAGCTGATGTAAATTAGCATGGCTCCAGTGACTTCTGCAGACCTACACTCATAGACAATGGCTGGCTCAATCTCTGTATGAGCAGCAGACCATATCTGAAACACTTCACATTATTCAATAATAGCAATAGTTGCAGTTTGTGACAGAAACTCAGACCTTACTGGTGGGCTGGGGAAGGATAAGATTCTACTTTTTCTATTGCCTGTGTACAAAGCCTTTTTTCTCTCCCTTTTGCTCCTGGTATCAAGATTTTGCACATATTATCTAATTTCTAATCAAAGTTATGATGACAAGTAAGAAATAAAATTGTTATTGGCAGCAAATAAAGTCAGTGTAATGCAGTCAGAAAATAGCTCTGCTTGTGTCAATAACTATGTATAGTTCTACAGATGTAAAAAAATGGGACTCATTCCTTTTTACATCTTGTCTACAGTTATGGTTTCTGCTGTAAAACTGGGAAACAGACATGCTAGAAGAACAAAATGTGATAGTACTTTTGACTTGTCACTTGCATATTATAAAATATACAGAAGAAAGGAAGCAATTTAATTCAGTTGAATTCCGTTTTCAGCCTTACTGATATAACACCAGTGCTGATGTAATAACAAAAATCTTCACGCTCATACAGCAGCTTTCATGCAAAGATTTCAAAATCTTTTAAAAACATGACATAATTAAGCCTCACAATCCCTCTAGCATTTTAGAAACGGATAAACTGAATTGCAGAGTTGAAATAATTTCCCAGTGCCGTTTGTCTGAGGCAATGGTAGTGATAAAGATAGAGCCTGTGACAGACTGACCATTTTCTGCCATATCCTGAATGAACGTTATTGAATTAAGTTAAACCTTACTGAATTAGGTTAATACCTGTGGGGTCCATTGTATTACAAATGCAGTTGCGTATGTGTTACTGTGGAATTGTATTTCCATGGGTAAATAGTAGAGCAGCCAGAAGGTGATTAGGCAAATTCACTCAGGTTGTGACATCTCCAGAAAAGCCACCCGCCGGAAAGGTGTATATATACTGGTTCAAACTGGATTCTCCAGGGGTCGACAGACAAAGAAAGAGTTTTTAGATAAATAGCCTGGTTTTAAAGTGGTTCATGGCCTTCTTCAAGATCCAGCAAATGGACAAGATCTGTGGTCCACAGAGGGACCCAATTCTTTGGGAAGGGTTGGAAGGACTGGGTCTGCAGAGGCCTCATAACACTGTGTGCTTGTTCTGAGCTGAATCTGTGATGAACTTGTTAACCACAAGGAGTCCCCTTTGAGTCAGGGTTTGAAGGCCTGAAATCCATGTTAGGGTTGGGTTATTGTTTTCATGTTTTCTCTGTAGTGCTTTTTACCTTAAGTATAAGAAGTGCTCTTTGTTACCTTATAACTGGAACAATTACACCTGTTCACCATCTCTGAAGAGAAAACAAGTAGGTGTCCTTGGACAACCAACCTGTCTATGCTGGGAATAACACTGTGAAGGCAGGGAACTGTGCAGCCTGAAAATATCCCTGTTCCTGTTATATACATTACCTCTTCATTAGAGATGTACTCGGATACACAGTTTAGACCTGGATCTGAATTTTGGAGTGTTGGATCATGGATTTTGGTTTGGAATCATCGCTATTCTTAGTGGCCACAATTCAGCAAGATACTTAAGCATGTGTTGAACTTGAAGCAAGTGGGTAGTCAAAATAACTTTAATGGGTCTAAATCAGGGGTCTCAAACTCAAATTACCACGAGGGCCGCATGAGGACTAGTGCATTGGCCCGAGGGTCGCATCACTGATCCCGCCCCCTCTCTGCCCCCAGCCCTGCCCCCACTCCACCCCTTCCATTAGCTCCACCCCTTCTCCGCCTCCTCCCCTGAGCGTGTGGCTCCCTGCTCCTTCCCCCTCCCTCCCAGAAACCGCGAAGCCGCCAGACAGCTGTTGTGGCGGCAGAACTTCAGAACGTAACTGGGGGTGGGGATGCCCAGCGGGCTGCAGGGAAGCGCTGCTTGTTTGAGACCCCTGGTCTAAATCAAGCATATGGATAAGTATATTGCTGTACTGTGGTCCTTGTTTAAGCTGAACGAATATTTTTTTTCTTTTAGTTCGGGGACCAAGAGGAAATATCCGCGGGAGGGAGGGAGTGGAGGAGAGGAGAAGGAGGTGAAGTGTGGCTTGGTTCAAAGTGAAAATGAATTTTTTCAGCATATTTTGTCAAAAAAAAAAACCCAAAAAGAAATCGAACATTTAATTTCATTCAACCTGGAATTAATTTTTTTTGGTTTTTCATTTTGCTTTTGGGTGGGGTTTTTTTTTACCCTTTTTTGTTTTTCTAAACTATAGCTAAATTTCTAAACAAAACATCATTTTGAAACAAAAAATTGAAACATTTGGTTGCGACATGGTTGAAACAAATTATTTTGACTTTTTCTAGAGAGTTTTTTAAGTTTGTTTTCAGATGAAACTTTTCACTGAGTTCATGAGTAATTTTTGTGCCCCAAAATATGCATTTTTCAATGAAAATGAAAAACTAGCAGAAAAAAATTGTCCAGTTGTAGTCTCTGTACATAACCTTAAACAAGGGATTGTGTACCAAGAGGAATAACCCGAAACACCATGTACTGAAGTGAATTGGTATTGTTATTAAATGAATATGTTATAGCTATTTGCAAGTGTAATTAAAAATAAGTGTTTATATGTTTTCAATAGGATCACTTCTACTTTCTCCTGGCAATTGCAGAACAACTATCTATATAAGGCCATGTATTTTCTAGTAGGGATGAGTAGAAAGAGGGAAGCCAAGCGCGCGCGCGCGCGCGCGCGCGCACGCACACACACACACACACACACACACACACACACACACACACACACACACACACACACACACACACACACACACACACACACACACACACACACACACACACACACACACACACACACACAAAAGACCAAGCCACTTGAGCCAGGACCACCATGCTGAGCAACAAGGACTCACACAGTTCTTCTTTGAAGTCAGACACACAGTGCCTTTTATGTTTGCAGAAATCAAGGGAGAATTCAAGAAACATATTAGAGGGGTTAGGTCACACGTTGGGGATGGCATACTCCACATGTTAATCTTAATTATCCTAGTCTACACATTTTTTATATAATCTTATCTGCTAAAATCTTTGTTTGGAGTGCTTTGTAGGATGAATGGATAAATAGAATAGAATATTTTAATGTTGCAAGTGAAGTGCTCTTTTGTAGATGACTGTATGCTTAGAGGTTTTTAATAGGAGCGGGCTACATTTTGGTGCTTCCTTTTTAAATTTCAGTTTACTGATGGAGAAACTGAGACAGAGAGGTTAAATGTCAGGAACAACTCAGGGAGTAACCTACAACTCAGTGTGAGTAAGGGTCGCAGAATGTGGTCATAGCTGATTTTCCAAAGTCCATTAAGAGAGTCTGTAGCAGAATCGGAGCTAGACCTCTCCCCTCCTGCGCCTGCCATAGATCATTCCTCTAAATCTTTGCTTCATAGATGTAGTATGCAAATTGTAGGTAGAGCCAGAAGTCATCATAATCTAGTTTTAGATACAGATCGCTCCTCAGAAAAGGGTAACAGGACTTTAAAAACCTGTTGTGGTGACATAGTATCTTTTTAAATGGGAAAAAGAAAAGCTATGAATTACACTGGTCTACAATTTTTGAGAAGTCGTCTGCTTCAGAGATAAAATGTGCTATTTAGTATGTATTTTGATGTGCTGAATTCAAATATGACAATTAAAACAACTGATTGGCTACTGTTTCTAAGATATTTAAGTTTTTACATTTTATGTCTATGTATATTGTGTAGATAGTAGAGTTTTAATCATAAATTGTAAACCTAGGTCTTTTCATGTGTTTATGGTTGCTTTACATGATACTATTTCACCTGTCCTGTTTATGTAACACTTTAAAAATCAGCAAAGGGGTTATAGAAATAAAATTTATTATGAAACAAAAGGCAAAAAACTATTATGTCCATAGTTTAGTCCTATTCAGTGTCTACTCGGCGCTTCTTGGCTTGTCTCTTGTATTCATTAAATGGAGCATCTCTTGTCACTGTCCAGCAATAGTCTGCAAGCATTGATGGGCTCCATTTGCCCTGATAGCGTTTCTCCATTGTTGCAATGTCCTGGTGAAATCGCTCGCCGTGCTCATTGCTCACTGCTCCGCAGTTCGGTGGAAAAAAATCTAGATGAGAGTGCAAAAAAAAGTATCTTTAGTGACATGCTGCAACCAAGGCTTTTGTATGCCTTGAGGAGGTTTTCCACCAACAACCTGTAGTTGTCTGCCTTGTTGTTTCCAAGAAAATTTATTGCCACTAACTGGAAGGCTTTCCATGCCTTTTTTTCCTTGCCACGCAGTGCATGGTCAAATGCATCATCTCGAAGAAGTTCACGAATCTGAGGCCCAACAAAGACACCTTCCTTTATCTTAGCTTCACTTAACCTTGGAAATTTTCCACGGAGGTACTTGAAAGCTGCTCGTGTTTTGTCAATGGCCTTGACAAAGTTCTTCATCAGACCCAGCTTGATGTGTAAGGGTGGTAACAAAATCTTCCTTGATTCAACAAGTGGTGGATGCTGAACACTTTTCCTCCCAGGCTCCAATGACTGTCGGAGTGGCCAATCTTTCTTGATGTAGTGGGAATCTCTTGCACGACTATCCCATTCGCAGAGAAAACAGCAGTACTTTGTGTATCCAGTCTGCAGACCAAGCAAGAGAGCAACAACCTTCAAATCGCCACAAAGCTGCCACTGATGTTGGTCATAGTTGATGCACCTCAAAAGTTGTTTCATGTTGTCATAGGTTTCCTTCATATGGACTGCATGACCAACTGGAATTGATGGCAAAACATTGCCATTCTGCAGTAAAACAGCTTTAAGACTCGTCTTCGATGAATCAATGAACAGTCTCCACTCATCTGGATCATGAACGATGTTGAGGGCTGCCATCACACCCTCGATGTTGTTGCAGGCTACAAGATCACCTTCCATGAAGAAGAATGGGACAAGATCCTTTTGACGGTCACGGAACATGGAAACCCTAACATCACCTGTCAGGAGATTCCACTGCTGTAGTCTGGAGCCCAAAAGCTCTGCCTTACTCTTGGGTAGTTCCAAATCCCTGACAAGGTCATTCAGTTCACCTTGTGTTATGAGGTGTGGTTCAGAGGAGGAGGATGGGAGAAACTGTGGGTCCTGTGACACTGATGGTTCAGGACCAGAAGTTTCATCCTCTTCCTCGTCTGACTCAAGTGAGAATGATTCTGGTGCATCAGGAACTGGCAGTCCTTCTCCGTGGGGTACTGGGCGTATAGCTGATGGAATGTTTGGATAATGCACAGTCCACTTTTTCTTCTTTGACACACCTTTCGCAACTGGAGGCACCATGCAGAAGTAACAATTGCTGGTATGATCTGTTGGCTCCCTCCAAATCATTGGCACTGCAAAAGGCATAGATTTCCTTTTCCTGTTCAACCAGCGGTGAAGATGTGTTGCAGCATATGTGTGGGGCCCACCTCTTGTCCTGATCTCCAATTTTGCAGCCAAAATAAAGGTGATAGGCTTTCTTAACCATAGTGGTTATACTGCGCTTTTGTGATGCAAAAGTCACTTCACTACAAACATAGCAGAAGTTATCTGCACTGTTCACACAAGTACGAGGCATCTCTGCTCACTTTGGCTAAACAGAAATGTGTCCCTTTGCAAAATCAAACACTGACAAATAAGAGAGCATGACACTGTATGATTTCTAGAGCTGATATAGGGCAATTTGTTCAGCAGAGTGATGTAAGCTTCGTTATGATTGCATCATCCATGACTTGTAGGAATAACATGATGCAATTCATATCATGTATGACACAATTCATATCATGTATGATGCAATACCAGCTTCAGATTGCATCATTCATTGTTTTGCCTAAAAAGCAAGTACTGTCCAAACCCGGTCATAGATTTATTCATAGATCCAGTCAAAGATGTATTTTAGTCATTTCTAGTTTAAATTGAGATCCCTTCCCTTTATAACTCACTTATCCTCCGCCATTCCCAAGTCAAGGGTCGTATATACTGACCCAATAGCATGTCTTGAAAACTAGAGCCAATCAACAATTTTAAGCATCATTTTCGTTCTCAGTGACCCGGAATTAGTAAAGTTTGACTACATTTATTTCAGAAGCAGTTTGGCTGTAGAGCAGTGTTATTTATCTGATATTTTTGACTTGCTGTTCTCCAGCACATCATTCAAATACCTTTTATTAGATAGGATTATTGAAAATTAATCTTTCTCACTCTCAAAAATGTGGTTAGAGTAAGCCACAGCAGCTCTTCAATTTTACTTGTGAACAGGCAACTAGTTGATAAGATTTTAAAATGCCTCACCTATTGAATGAAGGAATACTCTTGAACTAAAAAAAATACAGAGTTAATAATGAAAAGCCAAACAAAAAAGTTGCTATGCTTTAAAAGTGGCCATAAAAAAACCTAGCCATTTCAATGAATGAATGAGGCTTTTTGAAATAAAAACAATGAAATTCTGCCCTCAGAGAAAAGGGCATTTTCATAATTTTTCTCAAGTAGAAATGTGTCTTTTTTGCTTCTGTAGCCAAGAAAGCAGAAGTAAAAATGAAAAATTGTTTTGCTTTTTAGAAAACTAATTTAAATGTGATTTATTTTATTGCCTGTTTATCTGGCAATGAGAATTTTTGGTTTTGTAGTTAAAAAACAAAACAGAATCACAGAATGAGTCAGGCATAAGGATTGTAGCAAAAAATCTTCATTTTTCTTGGAGCTATTTTTGGCACTTATTATTGAAGGAGGGGAGGGAGGAAGTACCAGATAATTGAATGAGATTCTAAAAAAAAGAAAAAGAAAAGAAAAATTGTGACAGAATTAAGATACTAATCTCACTATTTGTGTTGAATCGTATCCATTTGTTAAATGTCAACTCAGCAGTTATTGACAAGCGACTCATCAGAGGATCAAATTTTGTAGATACAGAGGCACAGCTTCGGCATGAAAGTATTAAATAACATCTGGCAGCGACCTGCACTTTGTAAAGCATATTTCTGAAATCAGCTTAACATAGTTCCTCTAAACAAAACAAGAAATTAACATGCAAAGGAAAGAAAAACATTCCATCTGAAGATAAAAATAATTGCTGAAGTACTATCAGGAGACATAGGAGCAATTGCAGAAGTGTGATTGAGTGGAGGCAGCAAGTATTTTGTATTTAAACCACAAAACAGGACATCAGAAAAGAAAACAGAAGGTCTTTAATATGGCACTATCATTAAAAAAAGGTTCAGTTAAGCAAGTATATTGTACACAGACAAGAGAAGTGCTATGTTTGTTAGAATGTGTATGAAAGGAACTCAGTATAATGAGACTTATAATAGAACTTTCTGGCTCTGGTTCCTCTCTGTTTAAAAGCCTCAACTGTTCTTGAATTCTTAATAAGTTAAGGAATAAGTACAGCAGAAGAGGGAGCCGGCGAAATCTGTTGTAGCAGCTTGCCCTGGCCAGTTTGCCAAAGTCTAAATAAGCCCTTTAAGGGCTGTTTTTTCTGATGACATCATTCCTGCCACTGTCAAAATGTGACAAGCCTTGGCTCACTCTTTCTCTCCCCCCCCCCCCCAAAAAAGTTTTTAAATGACACTATGCAGATTGAAAACGTGCTAAAGTACTACTGTAAAAGTAAAAAATGTATACCCTATTTCTCTGTATTGGATTTTCATTCAGGCCTAGCTATTTCTCAAACACTTTGACTTAGTAAATCTTTAAACAAGGCACTTTAAAAAGCTCTGGATCACTCTGTTTCCATTGTGCTGTCTCACTGTATGTGTTTACTGTTTTTATAGCAGTATCCACAACCTGCTTTTTTTTCAGGTTTAGTAACTTCGAGCCAACTGAAATCTGTAGGTGTTTCAAAGATAGCCATAAGCATTACTTCCATAATAAGCTACTAGCCCTGCTTATTAGTGAATGTTGTTTACTTTCTGATCTAAAGCTTTATAAAGAATACACATTATCAAAGTGTCTTTGAACATTATATATTACTTACCATTTAAACATCACCACCAGCTGTGAACTGTACAATGCATAATTAATGTTGAATGGCAACCTTGAACCCCATAAAGCTGATTAATAAGACAATGCATCTGGGAGAACAACTTTAAAACTGTGCTTATAAAAGAATATCAAAACTCAGTAGGGAACCCCCACCCTCTGAAGCCGTTTTAAAACCAATTGCCTACAAACACTTTTAAAAAGAACAACTCTACAGTGGAAAAAGTGTGTGTAAAAATCTGATGAAGTTATGAAAAATAAAACAGCCCGTACACTTAATTGTAGCAAAGCCATTTGGGGTTAAGGACTGCTAAAGGATACATCTAGTATAATCAACCAATTGTAGAGAACATGTTTGTCTCCTTTCCAGTTCAAATTGTTATAGCACAATTGTTTTCTAGTACATTGGGTTCTAAATTCTACTTATGGTCAAGCACTGCACAGCTTCATTGATGTTTCAAAGCAGAAAAGAATTGCTACAGTTAATTACTCAAGATACCAATAGCACAGTGCTTATATTTTTATAAAAGCCAGGTTCAATGATTCAACATCAGTTGGTCTTCAAGAAAAGAATATGTGATGAAGGAAATCTCAGGAATAAGGAATCAAGCTGGTATTTTGGACTTGTAGGAAACAATTTATTTAGTCTGACACTATTACACAACTATTAACTCATGTTAGCAGTTTCATCACAGTAGTGCCTAGAGGCACTAACCAAGATCGGTGCTCTTTTGTTCTAGGTGCAATAAACTTAGTAAGAAATCACCCCTACCTCAAAATTTTTACCATCTAAATAGACATGGTTGCTAAAAGGTGGGAGAGAGGAAGTAGTATTCCCATTTTATAGATAGGGTACTGAGACACAGGGATTAAGACACTTGCCCAAGGCCACAAAGGAAGTCTGTGACAGAGCTAGGAAGTGAATCCAGGTCTCCCGAGTCCAAATCCAGTGGTTTAATTGCCAGATTAGCCTTCCATCTTAGTGTATGTATTCAGTAATTCAATGCAAAAGGCTAGTCTGTGCTTGAATTTCTTTTATGGTTACATTAAGGTTACTTTCTTTAGCCTTTGTGTTTACAACAGTTTTAAAACAAGCAAAGCTATTTCTCCATTTACATTTTTAACTAGGATACAAATCTAGACGCCAAAATATAGTTTACAAAACTCATATATGAGCTTTGTTTTCTTTTTGGGTTGTTAAAATGTGCTGATGACGTGCTAAGCAAAAGATCTTTGTTTTGATTTGTTAATTCTCTTTGAAATAAAAAAAAAGCCAATTAAAGAATTTACAAAGAATCCAAAAAGAACATTCTCCAAGCCCTCTACTGGTTAAAACCTTGTATAAGCAATTGAGCTACAGCATATCCAGAAAGTCAACAAAATTTGGGAGGCAGGTCAGATGGGGAAAGCAATTTTACAGGATGCCTGCTGCCAGCCTCAAGATGTTTCTGTTTTGAGGCTCTTACCGTGATAAAAAAGAGATAGGGTGACCTCAACGTCATCCAGGAGCCAAATTAAAAGGGATTTTATCTATTGATCAAAACCAGCATCATGGAACTTGACATCATGGGCCGGTCTTCATCAGGAAATTTTTGAACTAGTTTCAAAACTACCAGAGCATGGTGTAGAGACCCAGTTTAAGGCAGACTCATTCACTTTTACTGAATGAGTTTCAAATATACCAATGAAGTAAAAACCAGCCATGTTACCCAAAACATTTAAAACTGGGTAGACGCTATGAATCTAACAAGCTTTTAAATATGGTTAGCAGACTGATTTTAAAAAGTGTTTGAAATTTCCCCGTGCGTGAACAAAGCCCAATGTAATTCCCTTTGATATGTCCGCTGGCCAGTATAGACTTAATCAAATTATAATGTTCCCCAATTATTCTGCATTGCCAACTACAGGGTTAAACATTTTTAGAACTACCCTATTTGTTAAAAAAGATTAAAACAAGACTCTCTGGACCCTAACGGAATTACAAAGCACCCATTGTACTATCTATTTTGCCTTTTTTGAAATCGGGGGTCTTAGTATTGTGCCTCCATGACACAAATGTACAATATTTTTGCAAAAAATCCCTAAATCATGCAAAACATGAGCTAATTTTGTATTTTGGTTAAAACTCAGATCCAGTTCCTCAAAATATTTGGAAGGAATTGTGAGCCTTTTTGTATCACTGCGAGGTCTATACCCATGCATATACTGAACAAAAAGAAGTGATTTTCTGTGGACTTTGTATCTGAATTGTGGTGGTTGACTCTTTACATTGTAGTCTATTTGGACCAGAGACTATTTCTTCCTTTTGTTTAGTACAGCACTAACTGTGCTTTAGGATAGGGACTGTGGCTATGTCTACACTGCAGCTGTGAGCGTACTTCCCATCTCAGGTAGACAGACACACACTAGCCCTGCTCAGGCTACCCCCCTAGCAATAACAGTGTGGCCAAAGGTAGCATGGGTGGTAGCCTGGTCTAGCAGCCTGAGCAAAAAATCAGCCCATTTATGTACTCAGGCAGCTAGCCAAAGCCACCACCTGTGCTAGCCCTAGCTATGCAGCTATTTTTAGTGCATTAGCGTGAGCAGAGTTTGTGAGAGTTGTCTGCCTGAGCTGGGAAGCACGCTCACAGCTACAGTGTAGACCTACTCTTTGTGCAGCACCTTGCACAGTGGGGAACCTGAACCTGCTCGGGGCTTTGGGGAATTACAGTAATACAAATAAAGCAGGTTGAAAAGTGGGTAAAATTTCTGGGGACAATTTTGAGTTAGACTGAGTTTCACTTTGAAGTTTAGTGTTGTTCAAGCTCTCCAGTATCCAGACCTTGTCACTACTAGACGCTTTCAGAAATTACCAAGTCTGCTGTCTCAAAAGAGATGGTGTACACACCAGCCTGTTGGCTCAGCTGAGGACTCACATCTCACTTTAATATAACAGCACTGAGATGAATTGATCATCAAAAAAGGATAAGTTTATTAATAAAGAACAGATTTAACTGATACTAAGCAGGGATAACAGAAACAGAAAATGGTTACAAATAAAACAAAAGTATGATAATGCTTCCCGGTGACTAAAACTTAGCTCAGCAAGCTACAATCCTTGTCTAAGAAGTTTCTTACCCTCAAGGAAGAGGAATCTGCCTGAGATAGGGCAGTGCACCTGATTCAGGGTGGATGGATTATAGAATGTGTGGAACATGCCTTCTACCACTAAATCCCATCCCTGAATGCCTTTCTGCCATGCCTTTCCGGATGCTCAGAGCCTTTAGAGCAGTGTTTTCAAGAGTTTGGTGAATAGCTAGAAGTAGAGCAAATGACTTGCACCTTGCAGACCCCCCTGTCGGCCACAGCTTGTGAAGCACAGTCCAAGGAACAATTCAGACTCACATAGTCTGTGCTGCTCCTTTTCAAATCCACACTTAGGAGCAGCATGTAATAATAGTCAAGAGGGAACTGAGAAGTGACTCTGATAACTGCCCTTCCTCTCTTCCTATAGACAAAATCTGTCCAGAAAATATTACTTCATAGCATCAGGAAATAAGGCAAAAAGAAAAAATAAATATTTTTCTTCGATTATGTTACATAATGGAAGTCTTACAAGAACGAGATATGGTGAATCTCAAAATTTATAAACTCAAGAATATAAGCATGACACTGTGAGCCCCTCAATGGCATCTGTACAATGTACAGTACAGCACACTGGACTGTATCTCATATTAGGTCTGACACGCTGACTACATATAATACATTGCTATCATAGTATTTATTTGTATGAGTGTTATGTGAAGTGTCAAATGAAAGCTGGTCACACACCAGTCATTAACATCATTGTATGATGTATGGATAGAGGATGTGTAAAGAGTTGTATATGTTTGCTGGAAACATGTTCCTAAAATATGTTCTGGGGGCAGAGTTGATCAACATTTCTTTGTCTAGGACAAACTTGCTTGTTTGCCTCTTTGGCTGTGTTTCTAATGTAAATTGGTCAAAATGAGACAAACAACGGGCCGTTCATTTGCATTTGAGGTAAACACCAGTTTATCAGAAGCACGGGAAACATCAAGGCATCAACACACCGGAGGTCACCATGCAGTGTGAACTCCCCGGGGTCATCCTGACTCTTGAGACAAAAACAATGAACTTTCTGGAATATAATGGTTATCCATCACTTAGGGGGCAAAGTGGCCAGTGCTCTCTGTGTCTTTGAATGGTGAATCCGCTGCTATGTGGGAAGTTGCTTTAGGTAAGAAACTTCATAGACTTCTTTCCAAAGCATTCAAAGGTAAATAGTCATGTAGAATATGTTGGATCAAATTCTGCTTTGTTATCCTGGTATAAAAGTGAAATAATTCCACTGATTTCAGTGGATTTGCTCAGGAATGGCACCGGCATAGCCAAGAGCAAATTTAACTAGTATGTAGCCCCACAATGATTGGCCATTGCTCATGTGGTGGGTATTACATTTAAGCTAAGTATGAGTAGGTGACTTTCTCACCCTGCTCCAAGCACAGCCCTCACCTCTCACACACTATATAGGGTCAAAACTCACTACTTTTGGGGCTGGAGCGTGGCTTTATTTACAAAGAAACTAGCACAATAGAGCAAATTCCAGATCTAAGCTTCTCCCCAGCTTTGGCTGCTTCTTTGGGTTCCTCCCTTGGGACTTGCAGTCCAGACAGTTGCTCCCACCTCTTTTAAATCTAGGGTAAAGTTAGTGAGCAGCAACTTGTGGTAGAGTCAGCATGAAACCATCGACTGTTCCTTGAAGGGTTCCAACATCTGCTAACAGAGTGGGTTAAGAGAAGAACCCTGCCACCTCAGGTCTACCAGACCTGTCACCATTGCCCCTCTCTGATTGCACAAGTAGCATGGCCTGCCCATAGACCTCTCCATGTGCCTCAACTGATCAGAGGAAAAACAGACAACCTGAGAGGCTGATGGCTATACCTTTTCTGGTCTGGGTGAGAATTCTTGTCCTTTTTGACTACTTTCCCCCTCACTTTGGCATCACCACGCCCCTTCACTTTTTCCAATGATGGACTCTCTATTCTGTAGAGCAGCCACAGCCTCAGGCAGCTCCGCTTTCAGAAAATCTTAAATCTACTGCAAAGCATCTGCAGACATAGACGGCTAGTAGTAACACCTCAAAGCCTGCCCCCTCCAAGGCAGACTGTCTAGGTAGTGTTCTAGTATGGCTGAGTCCATCAATTCTTCTACTGTTCATTACTTGGATTTGAGCCAATGAGTCCATGATGTCTGTGACTTGCTGGTTGAAGTTGAGTGACTGCCCCTCTAAGGAAAAGGGCCTAGCAACTTGCCTCCTCCATGATCAGGGGTAATTGATAAGGCTAAGATTTAGTCACAGGTATTTTTAGTAAAAGTCATGGACTGGTCATGGGCAATAAACAAAAAATCAGGGCCTGGGATCTGTCCGTGACTTTTACTATAAATACCCCTGACTAAAACTTAGTAGTTCCTGGGGCCCTGGGGCATGCTGCTCTGGGAGGCCACAGGACACCGCTGGTCTGGAGGGCCCCAAGGGCCGATGGCTAGCCCCTGCACTGGCTGTGGGAGCTGAATGCCCCCAATCACCCGCTGCTCGGGCACTCCCTGGGTCAGTCGCACTGGCCACTGCAGCTGCGACAGTCAGAGAAGTTGCGGAAAGTCACGGAATCCGTGACTTCTGCAATCTCTGTGACAGAATCACAGCTGTAGTAATTGAGTAGTTTGATTTTCTTGATACTTCAGTTCTTATCTTGTCTGCAAGCAAAGTACTAGTTAGGCCCAGTTTTGGTGATGCTTTTTGTGGTGTACCCCAAGGAGTTGGAGTGAGACCACCATACTTATTTCATATAGGTCACTAGACAACCATCAGAAGGCAATAGCTTTCAGTCTATACTAGATTTGAGAAAGTTGAAACTTTTCTAGTTGCATGTACGTTATTCTGCAATGCAAACCCAATATAAGAGAATTAAAATGGGCACTAGGGATGTGGCATATGCTGAGACTCCAAACTCATTCCATGTTGTGATTTGTATTAAAGTTGCCTGACAGTCAGTAATTCCCAAACACTCCCTCGGTGGTGGCCAGTGGAGAGGCAATAATGTGAATGTTCCTTTGTTTTCTTGGGGAAGCTGGGATGAGTCATCTCTTTGAGTCAACAATTTCTATTTACATCACTAAACGGTATATATTACTTGTTTACAAAAGAGAAGGAATAGAGACAGACACGAACATTACTAGCAACTAGTAGTAAATTATTTTTATGCCAAGAGAAATGCATTTCTTGTACCAGCCGATCCAGGTTATTTAGGTGTAATATAGGTTCTTTGAATGTTAACCTGATACTTAATAAGTAACATATGTTGTGGTATATTAACATTTTGTTGTAACTTTGCCTTGGTAAAAAAAAAAAATTAAAAACGTTTTTTGACTCCCAGGTGGAGAAGGCGGTGATATTCCTTATAAGGAGTACGCATGTTGCACTGTAAAAGTTATATTTAATCACAAAAATTCAAAAAGTTCCACAGATGAGTGATCAAGAAAACTGCTGTGATGATATCCTGGAAAATTTGAAAGTATTGTGGGACATAAAATAAGAAAAAAATATTAGCCATCTGGAATTCAGATTTTTTGGTGAAGTCTTATGTAAATCTCCCTTAATGGTAGCCCCAGGACAGGTGTTAGCCTAACTCCATAGTTGAAGTCTACAGATTGGATAAAAACAACGAGGAGTCCTTGTGGCACCTTAGAGACTAACAAATTTATTTGGCCATAAGCTTTTGTGGGCTAGAACCCACTTCATCAGATGCATGAAGTGGAAAATACAGCAGGCAGGTATAAATATACCTCGTTGTTTTTGCTGATACAGACTAACATGGCTACCACTCTGAAACAGATTGGATACTTTTCTTTCTGTATAGAGATGTTTTCTCATGAAATATGCAAGCTGAAAACAGAACATAATGAAAGTTAATTTCTTATGCACTATGTTTTGGTAGCTTTTTCTTGTCCTTTTTATTCTAGTATGTTTTTTTCTGAAACTGTTTTCAATTAACTATATATTTCTTTCTCTTTAAAAAAAAAGAAATTTTATACTGTAGATGCCTTTGGAGTAGGGAATTTTATGGGGAGATGAAGGATCAATTTGCATTTTTGTAGAACAATTGTAGAATGATTTCTCCAAGAGTTTCAACATGGGCTTAAAAGGATTTTTAAAACTGTCAGTGAGGAGCTGGCATACAGTAGTGATGATTTGCCAAGCACTCTATATAATGCAATATAAATGCCTGGATGAAAGTGCGTAGCTTTATTGTAAGTTAATTAAAAGTTTTTGGCAGTGTGCTTTGGTTGAATATTCTCCTGAGAGACTTTTTTTTTTCCAAAATCAACATATTCCAAATAATGGTCTGTTCTGGACCTCTTCTGGAAACCCCGCATTTTTATCTTCCCTAATCTTAGCAGGGCAAAATACAGAAATGACTGAGTAGTAGCGAGGCAGTTAGGAGGTACTGAAACTACAGGACAGTTTTTGTTTTCCAAATAAAAATAACAGTAGGTTCTTTTAGTGGTCCAGCATGATGCATAGCCTAATAAAATAAATCTAATGCTAGCCAGCTAGAGATTATTGAAATACTTTCCAGAGAGCTTTACTTACAACAATTTTTGAAGCAATCGTTGAGTATTAGAAGAAAATGTTTTCTATGAAACTAACTGTCTGAGATACCATAGGCAGATTAATGTGTGACTTTATTAACAGAGATGATTTGGACCTATATATATATATATCATATTATTATTAGAAGAATTACTATCCACTAAGTGAAAAACGTCAAAACAGATGGGTGAGAAATGTCTTGAGTATGAATGAACATAGCATATGCCAACCATGGGTAGGTGGAATGTACCACTTAACAAATTATTCTATTTTTAGCACCCTAACCTTCTTCATATGCTTTCAATCAGAAGACGAGTCTCATATATGTGAGACAGCCAGAACAAGCTGCCAGTTGTGGCCTTTTCATTTGATTTCTATGGTTTTAGTTTGCAGACCTAACACCGAAAAATCCTGCAGCAGCTGGCTGCAGAGTGCTGGCCCGTTTGCTGTAGCCATGGTGTGGAATTTCTCTGTGCGTTGAGTATATTTAGACAGCAGCACACTTACAAATGTGTTGTAAAATTGGACGCCTGCCGAGGGAGGCTTGGGCCTCCTTGGTTTACTTACTAAGCCTATGTTTCAATGGAGAAGCAAATTTGATTTTTCCACCCCCCCCCCCTTTTTCTTTCTCTCTTCCCTCTTCTCCCTCCCTTCTGCTAAAGAGACATCACTGATTTGTGAGAAGAACTGAGCAACTTAACCTCATCTCCCACTGGTGGTCATGAGAATAATACAGACCGGGGTCAAAGGTTACCTTTTGAATACGTTTTAGGAGCTAATTTATTACAAGGAGGGAGTTTTACATTGGCTGAATTATTTTCTTGCAGAGAAGACCACACTTGAGTTTGTTTATGCCCTTGTGTTCATTGGAAGTTCTCTTTAGGAGCCTTTCTATGCACCTGTGAGAGTACAATAACAGCCCTTTTTTTCAGGGAGGAAAAGAAAAAATGGGCTACACTGGAGCAGAACCTGGAAGCTATTTGATTACAGACATTTTTATTTTAACTTCTTTATATCTTTATCCAGTCGTTGAATACTTTTTGGTTAATAGAACGTAGGAAAGGTAGGGGTGTATGTGTGTGTGACATTTTCACAGCCATCCTGTCAAAGCATCCAATGAATCCTTCAAGAAAACAGGATTCTGATTTACTGTGAGTGATAGTAAAAAATGCCCTTCCTTCTGTGAGCACTCTCATCTGCTGCATACATTACGAGACATTTCTCTGTTAAGCAATTTTCTTTGAGCACTCAGGACCTCTGCACTAGTCTGGAAAACCATGAGATCTTGTGAATTTCAAAGTTATAAGCTGTTTGCCTAGATTTAAACAATCTGACCATATTCCCCCCCCCCCCCCCCCCGCGCTGCTCAGCTACAGCCCAGCAACTCATTCCTCAGGTGTTCCCTCTGTCTTTTGTAAAGACTCTAGTTATCTTAAACGTATCTTAAAAGCAGACTACACTGGGCATATTTATAGTTGAGATCCCAAATCAATTCACTGGCAGTGTAAAGATCCCCCTTCCCCCACATATGACCCTCTACCTCTATTTGCAATTTAACTTTTCTTAACACTGTGGTGAAGGTCTGCTGTTTCTTTGCTTCATGGTGGGAGTAGAGGCTAACTTGCTGTATACTTGGGCCTCTAAGTTCCTGAGCATTCCTATGATGTGTGAAGCATCTTCAATTGTCACTGACTTCAGTGGCTGCTGAGGATGTTCAGCACCTCAAAGAAGAACAAAATACCTTGCAGGATGCAGCCCTTGGGGAACTACTAGTATGCAGCAGCTTTAGAGAATTTTTGTATACATTTCATGCAGTAGGAGAGGTCATTTATTCTGTTATAACATGAAACCTGGTTGAAACGTTTTGACACTGCTAATAAATCATTTTGCATATTTATTCGCCTTGGCTAATAAACTTAGAGCAGTGCCTCATATTACTTCACAAGCAGGAGCTTGAGTGAAATCTCACTTGTGTTAAAGCAGAGGATGGCTATAGTAGAATATAGTGTGTTAAATATGATCTTTGCACTGGAGCCTTTGTACATCTTCACCTTTATATTTAACATTTTTAGAAAGGTTTTCCTGATATTTGTTAAAATTGAGTTTAGGAGATCAGGTAGGAGTGGGAAAAGGGTTGTTTGCTTGCTTAGTTGCCAACAGCCAAAGAGAAAAGTGACTAGTCAGCAGCTGCACATGGGGGGGAAAAGTCATTAACTCAGTGAGACCTGTTTTACAGTCAACTCAAGAAATTCTTGGCTTCCAGTCTTGGACCCTAATCCTGCACCTGCAAGCTGGTGCGTAAACCCCTGTGTCTACACAGAACCCCATGAAAATCAGTGGCGATCTCCATGGGTGCGCAGGGGTCAACGTACACACATGTAGATGCAGGATCAGGACCTTTATGTGCTATTTAGTGGGACTGGGTGATCCCTTTTGTTGGTAGGATGGGAACGGCTGGCTTTATAAAAGTGGTTTAAAGCTTGTATTTAAAATGTTCATGCCATGTGGTCTAACCCCTAGAGAAGGGGCCTGATACCATGTACTCTGGATTCTGTTCTCAATCGAGTGGGATCTTGAGCAAGTTGCATCCTCTTCTGTGCTTTATCTGTATCCTGCCTCTGCTGTCAAACGTTGCTTAAGGGCACAAACAAGACTCTGCCACCCTGTCTATCCTGGGCTGCTCTTTGTGTGTCCTCTGTGTTAAGTTACCCTCTCTAAGTACTGTTCAAAGGAGGGATTTTTTTCATTTGGCCCCTTTTTGCTTTGTTTTACACAGCTGAAAAGTAGGGGTGATAGCAGTTACTTTCCTCACAGTACAGGTATAAAGAAGCAGGTGGGTGCTTTATGGGATTTTTCAGAAGTGTGTAGATGCCTAACTCCCACTGATTTCACTAACTCCCAATAGGATTTAGGTTCCTGGACACTTCTGAAAATCTCACCAGGTGCCTATCTACCTCTTTATGCACCGAAATACTTTAAAAAAATCTGGCAGTTAAGCTCTTTTTAAAAATATGTCATTGTATTGTATACCTAATCTAAGTGCTAGCCAAAGCATTAATAAGTCTGGGGGCCAATTATGATTTTGATTAGGGCTGTCAAGTGATTAAAAAACTTAATCATGATTAATTGCACAATTAAAAAAATTAAATGTGCTGTTAAACAATAATAGAATACCATTTATTTATTTAAATATTTTTGGACATTTTCTACATTTTCAAATATATTGATTTCAGTTACAACACAGAATAAAGTGTACAGTGCTCACTTTATATTTTTGATTACAAGTATTTGCACTGTAAAAAAACAAAAGAAATAGTATTTTTTAATTCACCTCATACAAGTACTATAGTGTAATCTCTTTATCATGAAAGTAGAACTTACAAATGTAGAATTATGTACAAAAAATAACTGCATTCAAAAATAAAACAATGTGAAACTTTAGAGCCTACAATCCACTCAGTCCTACTTCTTGTTCAGCCAATCAGTCAGACAAACAAGTTTGTTTACATTTACAGAAAATAATGCTGCCTGCTTCTTGTTTACAATATCACCTGAAAGTGAGAACAGATGTTCTCATGGCACCGTTGTAGCCGGCGTTGCAAGATATTTACGTGCCAGATGCGCTAAAGATTGATATGTCCCTTCATCTTCAACCATCATTTCAGAGGACATGCATCCATGTGGATGACAGGTTCTGCTCGATAATGATCCAAAGCAGTGCGGACCGACACATGTTCATTTTCATCATCTGAGTCAGATGCCTCCAGCAAAAGATTGATTTTCTTTTTTGGTGGTTTGGGTTCTGAAGTTTCCGCATCGGAGTGTTGCTCTTTTAAGACTTCTGAAAGCATGCTTAACACTTCGTCCCTCTCAGATTTTGGAAGGCACTTCAGATTCTCAAACCTTTCTGTCAAGTGCCATAGCTGTCTTTAGAAATCTCACATTGGTACCTTCTTTGCGTTTTGTCAAATCTGTAGTGAAAGTGTTCTTAAAATGAACATGTGTTGGGTCAGCATCCGAGACTGCTATAACATGAAATATATGGCAGAATGTGGGTAAAACAGCAAGAGACATACAATTTTCCCCCAAGGAGTTCAGTCACAAATTTAATTAACATATTATAATTTTAATGAGCGTCATCAGCATGGACGCATGTCCTCTGCAATGATGGCCAAAGCATGAAGGGGCATATGAATGTTTAGCATATTTGGCACTTAAATACCTTACAATGCCGGCTACAAAAGTGCCATGCGAATGCCTGTTCTTGCTTTCAGGTGACATTGTAAATAAGAAGCGGGCAGCATTATTTCCCATAAATGTAAACAAATTTGTTTGTCTTATCGATTGACAGAACAAGAAGTAGGACTGAGTGGACTTGTAGGCTCTAAAGTTTTACATTGTTTTGTTTCTGAGTGCAGTTATGTAACAACAAAAAAATCTACATTTGTAAGTTGCACTTTCATGATAAAGAGATTGCACTAGGGTACTTGTATGAGGCGAATAGAAAAATACTATTTCTTTTATCATTTTTACAGTCCATATATTTGTAATAACAAATGATATAAAGTGAGCACTGTACACTTAGTATTCTCTGTTGTAATTGAAATTAACATATTTGAAAATGTAGAAAAATATCCAAAAATATTTAATAAATTTCTATTGGTATTCTATTGTTTTAACAGTGCAATTAAAACTGTGATTAATCGTGATTAACTTTTAAAATTGTGATTAATTTTTTTGAGTTAATTGTGTTAATTAACCGCGATTAATTGATGGCCCTCATTTTGAGGGCTAATGTTGGAAAGGGAAATTTGGGACCACTTCCTCAGCAGTTATAGGCAATAGAAGGTATCTTATGAGTCCATTAATTCTTTAAATACATTAGGAGCACAAGAAAGACAAAGGAAAATGTAGGTCCTCTACTTAATGGGAAAGAGAACTAATAACAGATGACATCAAGAAAGCTGAGGTGCTTCATGCCTTTTTTGCTTCAGTTTTCACTAAAACGGTTGATGATTACCAGATACTCAACACAATTAATATGGACAAATCATGCCAAACCAACTTAATTTCTTTCATTCATCAGATTAATGACCTAGTGAATGGAGGGGATCAGTAAACATGATATATCTTGATTTTAGTAAGGCCTTTGGCACAGTCCCATATGACATTCTTATAAGCAAATGAGGGAAATGTGTTCTAGATGAAATGCACAACTGGTTGAAAGACCATACTGAAAGAGTAGTTATCAATGATTTGCTGTCATATTGTGAGGATGTATCTAGTGAGGGCCTGCAGGTGTCAGTTCTGGATCCAGTACTATTCAATGTTTTCATTAATGACTTGGATAACGGGGTAGAGAATATGCTGATAAAATTTGCATATGACACCAAGCTGGGAGGGATTGCAAGCACTTTGGAGGACAGGTTTAAAATTCAAAATGACCTTGACAAATTGGAGAATTGGTCTGAATTCAATATGATGAAATTGAATAAAGACAAGTGCGAAATACTTCACCTAAGAAGGAAAAATCAAATGTCCAACTTCAAAATGGGGAATAAGTGGTTAGGTGGTAGATACTGCTGAAAAGGATCTGGGGGTTATAGTGGATCCCAAATTGATTAAGGGTCAACAATGTGATGCAGTTGTGAAAAAGGCTAATATCATTCTTGGGTGTATTAACAGGAGTGTTTTATGTAAGACATGGGAGGTAATTGTCCAGTTCTAGGCAGTACTGGTGAGGTCTCAGCTGGAGTGCTGTGTCCAATTCTGGGTGCCACACTTTAGGAAACATGTGGATAAATTGGAGAGAGTCCAAAGGAGAGCAACAAAAATGATAAAAGATTTAGCATCCTGACCTATGAGGAAAAGTTGTAAAAACTGGGAATGTTTAGTCTTGAGTAAAGAAGACCGAGGAACGACCTGATAAGTCTTCCAGTATGTTAAGGGCTGTTATAAAGAAGACGGTGATCAATTGTTCTCCATATCCGCTGAAGGCAGGACAAGAAGTAATGGGCTTATTCTGCTGCAAGGGAGATTTAGGTTAGATATTAGGGAAAACATACTAACTATAAGGGTAGTTAAGCTCTGCAACAGGCTTCCAAGGGAGGTTGTGGAATCCCCATCACTGGAAGCATTTAAAAACAAGTTGGACAAACACCTGTCACGAATGGTCTGGTTTACCTTGGTCCTGCCACAGCATAGGGGGCTGGATTTGATGACTTTTTGAGGTCCCTTCTAGCCCTACATTTCTATGATTCTATGATAATGACATTCACGTTATAATTAAAAATTGTGTGTCTGGTCTGATTTTTAAATATTTGTATTCCTGTGTTATATGCTATACGTCTCATGTATTAAGCAATGCATCCTGCATGGTTACAGAATAGTAACCATGCAAAATTGGGTTTGTTTAGTTTGGAAAAGAGAAGACTGAGAGGGGACATGATAGCGGTCTTCAGGTATCTAAAAGGGTGTCATAAGGAGGAGGGAGAAAACTTGTTCATCTTAGCATCTGAGGATAGAACAAGAAGCAATGGGCTTAAACTGCAGCAAGGGAGGTTTAGGTTGGACATTAGGAAAAAGTTCTTAACTGTCAGGGTGGTTAAACACTGGAATAAACTGCCCAGGGCGGTTGTGGAATCTCCATCTCTGGAGATATTTAAGAGTAGGTTAGATAAATGTCTATCAGGGATGGTCTAGACAGTAATTGGTCCTGCCACGAGAGCAGGGGGCTGGACTCGATGACCTCTCGAGGTCCCTTCCAGCCCTAGAATCTATGAATCTATGAAAAAAATGCTTGGTTTTTTGGGGGGTAAGAGTGGGAGAAGACAGACTGATCAATAAGACCAATGTAAGTAAAGCTGAACAAACAAAGTTCTAAGTATCAAATAGCGGTAAGCAAACAAGTTCTAAGTAGTGCTAAAATCACTATTGTCAGGGAGCTGGTGCTTGGCAAAATTTAAGGTTTTGACTTATGGATAAAATCTTTTCTCTCTGGTTGAGGGGAGGAACTTCTGAACTTTTGTCAATTTCATTCACATTTCAATATAGTAAGTAATATAGTGCTAATAAATTTAGTCTGCAAGGGTAAATTTGGCTGAGTTAACCAAAGCCAGTTGTGACGGGTTGGGATCACAGAGACCTGCTTGGTGCTGCCACCTGGTGTGCCAAGGCTACTTCTGCCCCTGCTTCCAGGCCTTTTCCAGCTTGGGACTCCCGAATCCTGTCTGTTTTGAGCCAGATTCCACTGATCTGCTACAAACACAGACCCAGGTCTGAATCAAGTCCACTAACAACTGTAAGGCTCCTGGAAGTGCTCTTGCCTTTGACACCCAGGTGCCCAACTCCCAAAGAGGTTCACACCCTTAATAAATCCGTTTTACCCTGTATAAAGCTTATACAGGGCAAACTCATAAATAGTTCGCCTTCTATTTCAAAGATAGAAAGATATGCACAGCTGTTTGCCCTCCTAGGTACCAACTCGCACTCCAGGCAACTTAATAAGTAAAAAGTGATTTTAATAAGTACAGAAAGTAGGATTTAAGTGATTCCAAGTAGTGACAGACAGAACAAAGTGAATTACTAAATAAATAAATAAAATAAAATAAAACACGCAGGTCTATGTCTAATCAAACTTCACACAGATATCAAAACCTCACCGGCTCCAGCTTTCTTTCTTTCACAGGCTGTAAAGCTTCTAGCCTGGGTCCAGCAGTCACTCACACCCCCTATTGTCTCTGTCCTTTGTTCAGTCTCTCTCAGGTATGTCCTTGGGAGGTGGAGAGCTTCTTTCTTTAGCCAGCTGTAGGATCCCTGTGTAGGATCCAGTTGCCATGGAGTTTTGGGATCACATGGGCAAGTCACATGTCCATGCACCCCTCGGTAACCAGTCCAACCAGTTGCATTCTTGACCAGGCCCCGATGTGGATTGGGGTCTGCAACTTCTTTTGTCTGTTAAGTGCTCGCACTTAACAGGCACATTCTTTTCTCCAAACATGATCCCATGCACTTACAAAGGCTATGTACAAAACCAGCAAATATAAAACCAATCTTCATAACTCCAACTACAACAATGATACATGCATACAAACAGGAGGAATAAATTCAGTAGGTCATAACTTTCACAGAGATATGTTACATGGCACATGTAGCATAAAACATATTCTAGTTACATATATACACTTATAAGCATCTCCCCATAAAGCTTTATGGGGTACACCGTCACACCAGTATTCTAGTTACTGTTTACAATCTTAAGTAGAGTATGATTATTTCAAAGTTCTTATGTGTGGGATGTAAAATTTATATAGTTTCAGTTGCTTCTGAAGGTTTTCAAACAAAGCCACAGTGCTCTCTCACCAATATTTTCCTTTTGATTCAGCAAGGACACAGTTTCAAATCCATTCTGTGCATTTGCTCTCCTGAAAGATACAAAAAGACTCCTTTAACAAACCCAGCTGCTGTGAAGTAAAGTTGTTTTCAGTTAATTTCAAGATTTTAACGTATTAAAATGTTGGATCTCTTACATGATTAAATCAAATTAGGAATATAATTAACCATTAGAAGAATCATTATGTATAGTAACTCTCAGCTGCATTTCACATTTGCTACTGCTGCTTTCTATTCAATATATTTTTCTATGAGAATTTGGCCCCTGCACACAATATAAACAACTAGACACAAATTAATTGCAATAAATAGATGCACCAAAATTTCAAATTAGGAGAATTTGTGATTTTTCTTGTATGAATGATATTGGGATGCTGTAGGCAGCAGTCAGATTTTCCTCTTCTTATTTTCCCCTTTTGCATTAATCTCCAAGTCATTTTTGGAAAAATCTTGATTTTTATCAGCTCAGTGGTAGCCTTTGCGTCCTGATAAAATTTCTGATTAACTTCAATTTCTGTGTGCGTGTGTGTGAGAGAAAGAAATAGTCTTCCATTGACATGCCTCCCTAGCAAATTTAAACTTTCGGGTTTGTCTCTGTAAGGAAAAGGGCAAGATGACTTGCATCTCTTTTAATGAAAGCTTAGTTCTGTGGCCCTGATTTGTCTGCCATTCTGATGTTCCTAGTTAAAATCTTAACAAAATTTTAAAATTAGAGTTGAATAAACTAATCTCTGCGCCTGTGCATTAGATCTTGACAAGATGAGTCCACTAAACTAAGTTTTTATAACACTATTTCTGCTTGTTTGCTGCTCTGTAGCAAAAAAGCTAGATCTTTTTGACCTGGTGAACATTCGTATTTTAAGCCACTTATCCGAACGGATTCACTTCAGATTTGGTAAAAATATTCTACCTTGGCCCCAGACCTAAAATATCGGTTTTGAGGATGATATTCAGATGTTTGTGGATTTTGGCTGTGAGGCATAATCAGGTTTACGATGAAAACTGTGTTTGGTATCTTAAATATGGAAAGGCTTCCGGGTCAGAATACTTTCTGACAGTCAGGGAAAGTCTGCTCTCTGATTTCTGAGTTTGGATGTTGGTGTCCAATAAAGAAGGGTTTTTTTTAAGAGAAATGTTCTTGAGTAAATTAAAACAATAAGTTTATAGCTCTGGAACAGACCTCAAGTAATGTAGTCTGAAGCATGAGGCGTGGAAGTTTGGAAAGTATTTTTTTGTGCAGGTTGCTCATCTTGGAGTCATTTATGCATCAAAGTACTCTACTGTATGTTGTACACAGATGTGGCTTTACACATAAACTGAATAGCCTCTTACTCTTTATTTCAAGGTTTCAGAACCAGATTTTATAGCTTTTGGCAGTGTGTACCTAGAAGTTTGAAAATTGTTCTATAAGCAACATCTTGTGGTCATAAATTATTGCAGTCATTTTAGGTTTGTAAAAACCCTACATAAATCTCCATGTAAGCACGACAATAAAAAGTGCAAATGTGTTTCTTGGGTCACCATTGCTCTGAGTGGTGTGTAACAGTACCCTAAAAACTACAATGGGAAACCTATCTTATTACCTATTTGTTAACTCCCACCATAACATATTGCAGTAGTAAAATTGCTAAGCCTTGCTGTTTATTGCCCATTCGATGTATGGCAACATAACACACTCAAAGATAAAACAGGGGCTGCCTTTTTCAATATTAATAGTGCAGATGTCAGGTCTTTGCCTTGCTGGAACAGACAAACCAGATTTAATTGTTGTGGGCTTTCTCAGCAACTTATTTACCCAATTCATACAACCTCTGGGTTTCTTGTTTGCTGTTACAGATTGTATTGTTGAACACATGGCTGGTACTAGTCTGCAAGTCATTTTTGAAGCATATTGGCTAAGTGACTGAATTGTTATTGGAAACATCCCTGGCTCTCTCTCATATTTTACATTGCTAGCATTTATGTGGAAAACTCTTATGTGTTAAAGTCTTTGAGTAGCTCGTAAGAACAGTTGAAGAACTTATTGTTTATCTGTATTATGATAGTGTAGAAGTGGTCAGGAATTTTTTGATGAAACAGTTTTTCCTCAGAAAATGGCAGTTTGTCAAATCCTAAATTGTTTTGTGAAGGGGCGGGTTCATTGAAACTTTTGCTAGGAAGGTTTTTCTGGTCCAGGGTTGAATTGAGAGAGGTTCCACCCCAGTAACCCAGTGGTTATGGTACTCACCCGGTCAAAAGGTCTCAGTTTTGTATTGATGCAGAATGGGAATTTTTTTGAAAATGAGAAAATGTTCATGGGATGCTGAAATTGTTTTAATTGGATTAAAAACTGGACAAAATGTAAATATGGATCGGAACTAAACTTCAGATCCTTGAACATTCCTGAAGTATAGGAGGTTCAGAAATCTATTTCTGAATTGTGACGGTCAGATACTTTTTAAATTTTCTTTTTAAAATGTAAGGAAAAATGTAGGTATTCTGGAGTGAAAAGTTCCACTTTTCTTAAAATAAAATGTTACAGGTTAAATGTGTGTGGGGGGGAAAGGAACTGATTTTTGCAGTTACTCAGATTTATGACTGGAAAGAGTTGATGTTGCACTGGATGCATTTTCGGTGCATATTTATCATGTTGCTTGGTTTGGGGAGTCTAGCTCTGCTGGGGACAAGGGGAAGTCATTACATATCTACTATATATATTTCTCAGAGTAGGCAGACTCTGTAGAGGTCTTTAGGCAACTGGATGACATGGCTTCTTTTCAAGAGTGTTTAAAGTCAATGAGGTTGCAGATCCTAAAATATATAATTTGGGTAGAAATTGATTTAAGGCTAAAATTACTCCTGCTCAGACAGATCAAATTCCCCCTAGTTACCCATTTTAATCCACCTTTCCTAGTGTGCAGTGGATGGCTCCTCTAGCAGACTTGTTGCTCTGTGACCCTAACCCCATTTTTACATTACCTGCCCCTCTAGCTGTGGGAACTACTAAGCTTAAATAGTCTCTCAGGGGAGCCCTGTGTGCTTAAAAGCAGATTAGCCTCTTAGGTCAGTGGTCCTTTATGACTGACTAAGACCTCTTTAAGAATGGCCAAGGCTGTTGGGGTTGACCTATTGTGCTGCTTCACCTACTGAAATTTCCCCTAACCTAGCTGTCAGTGCTTATATAGCCACGGCTGCAATAATGCTAGTGTACTGCCTCTTGAAGATAAATTCTGGAATACAGCTGCTTAAATAGTAGAAAATATTACTTTTGAATTGATTACTCACAGATTAATGAAACTGTTAGTAAATAATTTTGATTATGAATATTATTCTGCCATCTCTGGAACTGGATGAATCATAGAAAACCTTTGAATAATTATTCTATTAAAAATGCCAACACTTGTAATGAATAGTTGTTCACTGGCATAACCTAGGTTTAGGTTCCACCCAGAGATGGATTGGGGGCAAACAAGTGATAACACTTTGCTGCACCTGAAGAGGCCTAGAGCTGGTTGCTGGAGTAGAGCTGGGAGAAATTTTTTTTTGACAAATAGCTTATTCACCACAAAATGCAGTTTTGATCAACCCAAAGCTATTCACAAATTGGACACAAACTTGCCAAACAGTTTCCACCAAAATCATTTTTAGGCTAGATTCACAAAGGGACTTAGGCACCAGTGGTGGCCTCCCTATACTGTTTAGCTCAGTGGTTAGGGCACTTGTGTGGGATTTGGGAGGCCTATGTTCAATTCCTTCATCTGCGGGATGTGGAAGAGAGATTTTAACTCGGGTCTTGCCCTCTCCTGGGTGAAACGAAATTGAGAAAAACCTGCCCCTGAATACCTCATAGCCCAGCAGTTAGGGCACTCTCCTGTGGGGTGGAAAACCCAAATACAAATCCGTAAGTAGGCAGAGGCAGGAATGTAATGCAGATCTCTCACATCCCAGGTGAGTTCCCTAACCAATGGGCTAAAAGTTACAAGGATACCACTAACTCCTCCTGCAGCATTTTAGTAAATCTACCCCTTTAAAAATGTCTTTCAATTTGCTGCATTTAAAAAAAAAAAATATTTTCCCCAATTTCTTGGAACTATCAATAGTGCACTGAAAAATCAGTTACTCACTCAGCTTTATGACAGAACTCCAAAAGTGGAGCAGGACTAGGCTGACTAGAAAATATGCTGATTTATCTCTCTGAGGAAGCTTCTGTTGGTGTGTGTTGAACTGCAAGTAGTGACTGATATGCTGTCCTGTCCTCTTAGGAAATCCAGGGCTAGCCCTTCTGATTACTCAGTATATGTATGAGCACGGAGCTGTCAGGATCATTACAATATAATACGGTCTTGAGTGAGCATCAGTTCAGGCTACAGAACTTTGCTTTCTGGAGAAGTGCTAAGTAAAGAGGCAAACACTCAGAATGCTACTGAGAGTTTGGATTATTTAAATTGTGGCTATAATTACCTCATTGGTTTGCTACCTGAGAACTTGATGGATGAGTTCCATACATTCCATTTTATCTCAGCAAAAGACAGAGAAAAAGAAAATTTGATACAAAAACTTGAGGGGGATAAAAGAAGGGCTTTCATTGTTTTTATAGCATATGTTAAAACCTAATGTGCCATGCAAGAAACACAGAGGGCGCTCAGATACCAAAGAAAATATAATGTATTGGCTACCACTTCTCTAATCTGTATCATAGTGTTTAAAGCTATCCTGTTTTTATCAAATGAAAATATTCCATTAAGTGAAAATCCTTCTTTTTTCCTAATGTTACGTAAACCCAAAATATCACATGAACAATTTTCTTTACTGTGCTTTTCCTTACCAGCTAGATATGCAAATTAAAGTACGAAAGCAAATCTGGCTTCTGGAATTTTAGAAATGGTAATATTTTGAGTCTGAAATTAGGCATGCAAGCCATGAATATGTAAATTTCTTAATATCACATTATCTTATGTATACAATATCTAAAATTACTGCATTGTAAAATGTTTCATCCACAATTTCATAATTTTTCTGTAATTATTTCAAATCACGTGTGTGTTTGTGAATATAGATATACCAACACCAGAACTCCTTCTAATTTGAATATTGAAGGTTATTGCAATATTAGATTTGAATCCCTATTTCTGAATCCAACTCTACAGCAACTAGAAAAATCATAATTGGAGCTGATTTTAAATGTTGCAATGGATGTTTCCATCTGAAAATGTCCATTCACCAAAAGTTAAACATTTTGTGGAAACTTCATTTCAAAAAAATTTATTTTAAAAAAAATAAACAATTTTTTAAAAATGTCAATACCAGATTATTATTATATTATTATTATTACTATTTTGGAAATTGCTTTGCAGGAAACTTTGAAATTTTGTTCCATTTCAGAATGGAAAAAAAAATCAAACTTGTGAAATTTCCCATGAAATGGAAAATCAGTTTCCTGCCAAGCTCTACTCCTAATATCTAGTTCAGACACATCTAAAAATCTCATCAGAACAGTCTGAATACTTGGACATCCCCTGTGAATCCAAACTACTTTCTATTTCAGCCTCAAAACAAAACCTGATCTGGACCTCAAGCTGTGTTCTCCTCATCTGTCTCTAGTATATTTATTTAGGCCAGATTTTCAAAAGTGCTCAGGATACAGCATTTTGCATTGTTCGCAAGCTATTGTTTTCACTAAGTGCTGCTGAGTGGGAGCTGAACTCTTTATGAAAAATCTGGCCCTAATTGTGGGTGCTGAGCATTTTTGAAAATCTAGTCCAATGTGCTCATACGTGCATGTGTGTAATTATAGGTGGAGCATGTAGCAACATCTAGAGTAAAGGCTGCCAAAATTTTATTCTAAAACACTTTTTTTCAAATGCTTATAACTTTGCCAATTTTCTCTTTTGGCTGAAATTTTCCACATATATTCCGATGGAAAACAATGTGTTTTTTTAAAAGTTTAAGTGAAGCCAGTTCAATTGAGTTTATAAACCAAAACCAAACACATAATGGGGAGATATGCTTTTGTCATTATATATGTTTTTAAAATGTGTCATATGTTGCAACTCTTTTGTTTAATATCTCTATCACCTCACAGGGAATGTTAGAAACTTGGAATTTTGGAAGGGGTATAATCTGAAATTACACAGCCAGAAGAAAATCTGTTTTGATATGATTGCTTTATAAGGATTTAATGAAAGTACTTTGTGGACATGCACATTGGTTTTTCTTATACTTTTTCTATGCAAAGATCTCTCAACATTCTATTAACCCTGAGCATACATGTGAGAGTTGAGCTGATTTTCATTTCCCTGTGTGGTTCTGAAGGATAAGATCTGTGAGGCAAGAGTGGAATGTGGCAGTACTCTGGACCTGATACATATATTATTTTGTATATTAATATTTATTTCAAACATTTCCAAAAGCACTAGGGAGAATTTAACACAGGGGTTTAATAAATGTTTCATTGGGAAGGTGGTGATGTTGCTCTCCAAAGTGCATGTGTAAGAACTAAGATAAAGTATTACTCTCCTCCATCTCTGATGTTAAACAGTTGAACTATATGAAGAATAATCTTATAATACAGTATACATTATGATTAGCAGTAGGATTAATCATGGAGGGGTTATTATAAGGGAACTTTATGGGAACAGTCATCCCACTTGATTTAGAAGATTTGTGGAGGCACTGTTGGTGGTGTCATCGAAGAACCTTGAGGTGTCTACTGTATGTGACCCAGGTTTCGGCACCATACAAGAGAGCAAAGAGAACAATAGCCTGGTACATGAGAAGCTTGATTTGATCCTTGATGTAATGATCTTCGAAGAGACGTTTTCTCAAGCCTCTGAAAACTGCACTTGTGCATTGGAGGTGGTGTTGAATTTCCTCGTCACTGTCAGCTTTCTGTGACAGATGGCTGCCAAGGTGAAGTAAGTGTATGACATTTTCCAGGGTATCTTTATTGATATGAATTACAGGAGCAGGATTCGGGTGATTTGGAACCTGTTGGTTGAGTACTTTAGTTTTCTTGGTGTTCAGTGTGAGTCCTAGTTGGTTGTAGAAAGTAGTTTGGATTCACAGGGGATCTTCTTCCGAGTGGAGGCACAGGGCAGTCATCCGCATATTGGAATTAAATGGCTGATTTACTGATAGTCTGTCTTGGATTGGAGACAATTGAGGTTGAAGAGCTTGCTGTCCGTTTTGTATTGGATGTCAAGTCTGCATGGGAGCTTGTCAGCTATGAGAAAGAGGATGACAGCAAGGAAGATGGAGAAAAGGGTTAGAGTGATGAGACAGCCTTGCTTGACTCCTATCTTCCCTAGGAAGGGGTCCATTTCAGATTGTAATGGTCCCTCACTCTCCCGCTCGGAGGGAGGCCAATCAGTCCGGTCCTGTCTGGCCAGGACCAGAGTCTGCAGGACAGTCAAGAGCCCACAATAGGGCTGGGCGTCCAATAGTCACAGTCAGGCTTCAGTCTGGGTTTTGGTGGCTCAAGCTGACAGCCCTTAAACGGAGTCTATAACTGACCTGGGGCCTGGGCTTGAGGAGGCTCAGGCAGCCAGCAACAAAAGAGTCTCAGGGCTGGCTTTTGCCTGGGCAGAGCTCAGGCAGCCAGCAAAGCAACAGTCTACAGGTGAGCTGGAGCCGGGGCTTGAGGAGGCTCAGGCAGCCAGCAAAGCAGCAGGCTATATGGGAGCTGGTAAGGGAGGGTCCTTCTTCAGAGCTGGAGCTTCCCCGTTCAGTGCAGGGAGTCGGCCACCCCGGGGTGGGGTGGCAGGGGGACGCAGGCCCACCCTACTCCACCCAGCCCAGGGTCCTGGGCTGCTCCTGCAGGAGCAGGATTGGCTCCTCCTGCATCGGCGGGGCTCCCGCTGCAACACGCCGACTGAGCCACACCTGGCTCTGCAGCCGGCTGCTCCGTGGCTGCCCCAGGGCCACTTCCTGCCTCTCCGGGGTTTGGTACCTGTGGCCTCCAGGTCTCCCCTCCAAGGGGAGTGTAATGGTCCCTCGCTCTCCTGCTCAGAGGGAGGCCACTCGGCCTCACTACACAGATCCATTGCTGATGACCATCACAGACATGTCATTGTGGAGAAGTCAGAGGACTGCAACAAATTCTGGCAGGCATCCAAACTTAAGGAGCATTCTCCATAGAGCCTCACAATTGATGGAGTCAAATGCTTTTGTGAGGTTGATGAAGGCCATGTACAGAGGTCGATATTGTTTATGGCACTTTTGCTGAAGTTGGCGGGCAGCGAAGATCATTGTGGCTGTATCTCAAGATGGTCTGAATCCACTTTATGATTCTGGGAGGATTTGCTCGGCAAGGTGGAGCAGTTGGTCGAGGAAAATTCTGGCAAGAATCTTTCCAGATATGGACAACAGGGTGATTCCTCAATAGTTTCAACAATGCATTTTGTCTCCTTTTTTGAAGATGATCTCAAACATGGCATCCCTAAAATCATCTGGGATTTCTTCTGAATTCTAAATCTTGAAGATTAGGGTGTGAAGATCTTGAGCCAGTTCTTCTCCACTTTCTTTGGAGATTTTGGCAGGGATTCCATAAGGTCCTGATGTCTGTCATCCTTAATATGACGTTGATGGATTAAGTTGAAGATGCTTTCATCAATGCTGGAGTCATGATTCAGGAGGTCTTCAAAGTATTCTTTTCATTATGCATTGATTGATTTGTTGTCCCTGAAGAGATTGGTTCCTTCCCTGGATCTAATGGGGTTTAGTCCTTGGGTGCTGAGGCCATAGAGGTTTTTGATGTTGTTGAAGAATTCGTTCATGTTATGGGTGTCGGGCGAGTTGTTGGATCTCATTCTCTTCATTCTCCCACTACCTGTTCTTCATTTTGTGGGTTTTCATTTGAACCTCAGCTTTGAGTTGATGGTGGATATATTGTTTCTGCTTGGAATTGGTGTTGTTCGGCCAAGCACAGAAGGCATGAACTTATGGTCGATCAGGTATTGGATTTCCTGATCGTTATGTCAAATCAGTCTTGATCCTTCTTGGTTGAGAAGCCCAGTGTTCACTCATACACAGCATGGACTGCTGATTTGAGTGCTTTCCAGGGATCTTCAGGGCTCTCCATCTCATTTTGATAATCATCAGATTCTCAGTGATGCAGTGCCAGAAAAGGTCATTTTTTGTTGGCTCCTTGATGTCGATCTTCTCTCTGGTTGATTTCTTCCGCATTTGTCATTTTGGTGCAATTTGAGGGAAGTGATGAGGCAATGGTCCGTCTAACAATCGTCTGCACCAATCATATGTTTGGAGATGTAAATGTTTTCACAATCACGGACAACAGCGTAGTCAATCATATGCCAAAGCTTAGTTCACAGGTGTTCCCACAATGTCTTGTACTTGTTCTTTTGGTGGAACCTGGTGTTCATGATAAGTAGGTCGTGTTCCGTGCATTTGGTCAGGAGAAGAATGCCATTGAAATTGGTTTTGCTCAGTCCTCCCTTTCCAATCATGCCATTCCAAAACTCTGAGTCACATCCAACTCTTGTGTTAAGGAGGATGAACTTCTCTTCGTTAAGGATGGTGGAGAGAATTTGGTCAAGGTTGTTGTAGAATCTTTCTTTGGTTTCATCATTGGCATCAAGGGTTGGAGCATATGCACTGATAAGTGATGCATGCTGGGTCTTGGCAAGTGCAAGGCAGAGGGTCATGAGTCGTTCACTAATGCTAACCGGTAATTCTGAGAGTTGATTGGCGATTTCATTTTTGATGGCAAAACCAACACCATGGATTCATCACTCCATTGTCGCCTGCTCCTTTCCAGAAACAAGTCATCACCTTGTTCCTTGAGCTGTCCTTCTCCTGCACATCGGGCTTCATTCAGTGCAGCAATGTCGATGTCATGTCTCCTGAGTTCTCTGACCATGATCACTATTCTTTGCTTTGGCTGGTTACTTTTCAGGTTATTCATCAGAGTTCCAGGTTCCAAATTTCATTGTTTGATTTTGACCACAGTGAGGTGATGCAATTGTCCAGTCAGGGGGTGAGGCGAGACAGACTATGTTTAGGGCACCTTTTCTAGCTCCCTCCCCATGCACGACAAGCAGAGTGAGTCCTAAAAAGGGCTGCTTAATCATGGCTGCTCTACCAAGTTGCACTCCTGACTCTGTCCAAAACCTCCAGCATTGAAGATAAGATCAACCACCACCAACTCTGTTGGGCAGGTCATGTTCTTCAAATTGCAGACAATCGACTCCCGAAACAGGTCATGTTCTCACAACTGAGCCATGGCCAATAGATTGGGGGTGGGGAAGTGTTTCAAAAATACCTTCAAAGCCAACATGAAGAAATGCAATATTGACATAAACTCATGGGAAACTCAAGCCCTTGACCGATCAAAATGGAAAAGGATCTTGTAGCAATGATCCCAGTATTTTGAGATCCAACAAAGACAACAGGAAATGGGAAAATGGGAAAGGAGGAAAGAACACATTGCAGCCCGACTCAACAATCGAGATCCTGCCCTTCCACCAGGAAATGTCTGCCCCAATTGTGACAAGATCTGTGGATCCTGGATTGGTCTCGTTAGCCACCTGCAGATCCACTAGCAATAACTGGCTAGAATTTTATGGAAGACCATCATCTTTGAACTTTAAGGGATTGCCGACTGCATACTTCAGCTATAATGTTTTGTCCTTCCTCATTTTGTCCCCTGCATTTTTACATTATCTGAGCCATGTGCAAATGTAATAAAATAGCCTGAGTGTGTAGTCATGACTCTTTAGTGGCTGATCCCAGGAACTATGCTGTCTGGTACTTATCTCACAGGTGAAGGAATTTTCCTTTATGTCCAGTGGTAGAGGTCTTTTCTTTTTGATACTTAGTATTCCTGGTTTGTTCCCTTCTGATAGCCTGTACTGGGCAAGGGTCGTGGTTAATTTCTCCTTCTAGTGAATAGCACAATGCTGATGATATCCAAATAAATGTTACTTGCATATGAAAAATTACATTAAAATAATGTTATTGCAGTTGCAAAGTTGAAAGTTAGGATCTGCCAGATTTAAAATGATCTCTGCAAACTTATTTCAGTCTCCCTGTGCATATATGTTATGACTAGATCTGGTCAAAACATTTTGAATTTAACAATTTTTTGTTGAAAAATGCAGTTTCATGGTAACATATTATGTTGACCAGGTGTTCTGATATTAGGGGCTTTGTCTTATATAAGCAACTATATTTCTCCCACCCAGAAAAGTGTCCCAGTTTTTCACACTTGCGACTTGGTCACCCTAGAACATATTGATTTTGATAAACAGGAAAAAGTTAAAATCAATCACTTCAGCTTTCTGGTTTCATTTTGATAGTATCAACATATTTCATTTTGGTAAGGTAAAAATGTTTGGTTTTGACTATCATTTCGATTCACTACATTTTGATTTTTATATTAAAATACTTTCATATATACATGTATATAATGTTTATTATATATAACATATATTAAATATGTTAACGCCTCCAGCAATGATTGGCTAGTGAAGATTGGATGGCAGCAATATTAAATGATCATTTTCTATATTATAAAAGCTCTACTGGGAATGAAAAGTGTGGTAGGAAAAGAATAATATAGACAGAGAAAATAGAGAAGCAAAAACACATCGGTGGTGGAGAGCAGATGAAAGGTTGCGAGAGCCTCGCAGTTTCTCTAATTTATATACTAAATATTGAGGAGGGTGGGCTTCTTGGTGGTTTTTATTAAAAATGAAAAGCAATAAGAATGTACTAAATTAAGTCACTGGTAAGCTATAATAACCTATTATACTCCTGCCCCTGCTTGGCTGCTTATTGACATTCTATGCCTACATACTCTGAGTGGTAGGTGGAAGTGTTCCCTTCTAACAAATGTTCCCCATCAGAAAACCTTCAGAATCGTCCCATTTATTGATGGCTGAGAAAACTTCCACCTCTGTTTTTCTTTCAAAAAAGAAAACTCCTAAAAAAGTCATCAAAGAAATCTCTTCACAAATTCTACTATATTGATTTATTGTTAACCCTATGTACAGTTAGAATCAAATGAGGCCCTGATTTGGTAGGCCTCCTTAAATAACAAAGCAAAGTCCCACTGCAAGATTTTTAAAAGAAGTTCTTAATATTACAAGCCAAACCCCATCTGAACAATTTTCAATGCATTTTATAAAAGAAAGAAATCTGGAAGAGGCAAAACGCACATCAAGTGAAATAGGTGTATCTGGAACTAGGTACAATCACCCATGTATTACTTGCATTCTTTCTGGAGTTGTAAATGTTATTTATACATTGCAAGAGCAAACAGAGAGGCAGATCTGGTCTGTTATGCACATGTCTGTAGGCAGCCACAGACTGTATTTCACCAGAGAGGAAAGATGGTTTTGTTGTTAGGACCCTGGATTTGGGGGATGTGGGTTCTATGCCTCATTTAAAGTCACTTGTTTAAAGTCACTTATTTGCTATGTACTCAGTTCTCCATGAGTAAAATGTGGATGATAATACTTTCCTATACCTTACAGAGACATTGAGAGGATAAGCTCATTAACAGAAGTGACGTGCTCAGATACTTCATTCACAGGCACATAGAAAACCCTGTAGATGAATTTCTCCAGATTATTTTATCAATCACTACAGTTCATCTTTAGAGAGAACTTTACCCCAAAGCAGTAAGCTATACAGTAAAAACAAAACACCTATCTATACAAAGTCAAATATAGAGGGCATGTTGTGTATGATAATCTCGTGATGTGGCCTTGTCCAGTGTAAATAAACCACTGTCTGGCTGTACCAGTAGGAAGACAGGAGGCCATGGATTCTGTTCATTAGGCCACAACTTTATTCACTTAAAATATCTGGGAGTACATGGCAACAAATTGTACAGTGCGGGTCATCATCCTTTCTTTAATCATTTCTACCTAACCCCAATTAGGTTTCAGCTATCGTGCTGCCCTCCCCTCATATGAAGTGAAAGCGGGGAGCTATAAAAGGATGGGGGTTGTCTCTCTGCTCTTCCAGATGTAGGTGCCCCAAACTTCCTTCCTCAGCTCCCTTAGAGATTTGGTGCAAAGTCCCTTTAAGCATTTTAGCAGTGATGGGACAACATGGATCCTCTTTAGGGCCAAGGTCCCGAGACCACCCCATTAAATACCTCCAGACTAAGACTCTGCTACAAGGATTTGGATAACCCCCCATCCTACTGGCAAACATAAAGTCCAATAGGTGACCGGAAATCATAGGTGATGCCAGCCCATGGATTTCCAGAGACACCATGTATTGCAGTATCCAGTGTTTCTTCCCTCCTCTGAAATTGTACACAATTGTTAAAACTCCTGTCGTAGGCCCTAAACATTTGTGGTGCTACTGATCTCCATATTATGCATGAGACAACATATGCCAAGGTTCCAGAGTGCTGCCATTCCTCATTGGCCCCCAATGCCAGCTTTCAAAATTTGTCCATCTGAAATCAAGACAATGCATCATATTTGCCATTATCAATCCTGGGCACATGCTTGGCAGCAAAACATATGGTAAAATTTAAACACTGCAATACAAATGCCTTTACCAGCCTCATAACCCTGGATGATCTGGAGGACTGGTAGTTGATAACATGTACCACTACCATGTTGTCACTCCAAAAATGCAACTTCAACCCTGACGAAGCTTGGAAAGCCAAATGGAGTTCACAAGAAGTCACAGATAAACACCTTGTAAAAGACCCAATGCAGAAGATCCCTGGCTTCGATCAGCCATGAAGCTCTTGGGCAACTCTAAACCATATCCACGCACAGACTCTCCGGTGTGCGACTGTGGTCACCCAGAACAAATCATGGAACATACAACAACTCAGTGCCCGATTTTCAAATACGAAGGAGGCCTCACAGTAATACACTCTGCTACTCCAGACGTAATTATCTGGGTTAGCCATCTAAATGTAAAATTATAGTTTTTGCTCTACATTTACATCAGCCATATGAAGACGACGACTCCAAACGTGCTTTTGTTTGCAAAATCAGTTATCCAAATAGTTACTGCTACCAAAATGGGGGGAAAAATCCCAGAATGTTATATCCTTTCCCATTCCCTGCCCTTTGCCCCCTGTGCCTGTACCATGGGGCAAACGTGCAAGGGGGGTGAATTCTCCCCCCCCCCCCCCCCCCCCAATTTTCTATCATATTGGCGTCTTCCCTGAAAGCTATAGCAATTGCAGACTGCATGGACCCTGAAACACATTTCACAAGCACGTGTAAATCTGCAGGTTTGTATAAATCTGCCCAGTAAATGTTATGCAGAGCGTCAGATCTCTGTTGGGTTTGCCGAATAATAAATAGGCCGCTGTCAGCGTGAACACCTGGTGCCCCTGATATTCACTCTAAGCAGAGCATGTGATTCAGGATGTCCTATTGAATTCTAGCCTGTTACAGCCCTCAGTCTCAACTGCTCATCATAGTTAAACTAAGCCATGCCCCCAAATGTACTGTGTGCTCACTGTATTATGTTCATACATTTGAATAATGCTGGGCTTTTTTTTCGCCCTGTGGTAATGCATATGCCAGAGCACAGCCCCAATTTTACAAATCACACACTGATCTGTCTTGCCTATGTATCAGAACATAGGGTCAGTCTGTTAGTTTCTGAAGGGCCAAATCTAGATCATTTGCACAGAAAACAGGCAAACCAGATTGCATTTATCTTGTCAAATGTACAAATAAGCAAAGTATGTTTAAACCATCAATATTTTGGGCAGACCTTTTGTGTGTGTGTGTGGGTTGGGGTGGGGGTGGTTTATTCACAACCAAACCTACAAGATAGATGGGAAAGTGGTGAGAAGACCAAGAGGTTTTAAATATTTATTTCACCTGTCTTTTCCTGAAACAGAAAAGAAGCGTGTGTGGCATTACTTTTCCAAACCTAATTTTAAGTGTAATGCCATGGAAAATGTCCATAGACTTATTGTTCTGAAGTGATTATCCTTTAAATCATGGCTGTTTCACTGGCTGCCTTCATCTGATCCTGAAACTATAAATGAACTCCAAGGCTTTGATGTTGAGGGTTCGAACTCAAAGGAGATTTTCAAGGTCTTTGAAGTTGAGCTCTGGAAGGGACAATGCACTGTGCACTTATTCACTGGGGGAGTGCTGTCATCATAATACAGCTGAGTCTTTGCCAGTGTAAATTTATCATGGGTGTTTGAAGTAGCTTTATTGCATCGGTTTTCCTTTTATTTCAAAGTCAGGACATGGATAAAAATTGGTGGGCTTCTGTTCCTGTTTCATTGTATTTGTGTGAAATGAATAATTGTATCAAAGGCGATATAATTTGGACAGAATTTTGTGGAATATAAAAAGGAATCTTTTGGCAACCTCTCCCTACCTTTTTAAAAGTTGCCGTAAAAAATAAAATAAAAAGTTCAGCGATGTTTCCACTCCCATGTCTAGTTTTCCATTGATGATGACAAACAGGTAAAGTGTCATCGATGAAATTAACTCCGACTCTAAAGACTCAAAATTTGGAGGAAGCCTTTGAAATTTAAAGATCATGGATGTGCCCCTCATGTTGCAGCAATATTGCTCTTTAAGACCATGATCCTGCAATGAGATCTTTGCGGATGGACCCCCGATGCTTGCACGGATCACCACTGAAGTCAGTGGGGCTTTGCACGGGTGCAGGGGTCTTGTGCATAGATCATTGCAGGACTGATGCCTAATTGAGAACTAGCATGCTGTGAGATATGACATCATAAATTTATGTAGTGAAGAATGAATGTAGGACCCGGCCCTTTGAAGTGCTGAGTGCTTCCAGTGTCATGCTGTGCACTCTCAACTTTAGATCAGTGGATGTTGAGGGCACTCAGCACCTTCCATCACCAGGCTCATATTTGGTACATGACATTAAAAGCAAAGTGAACAAAGCGCTAGAAAAAATACTTCTGGGGAAAATCCTTCATTCTTAAAGGGATGGGTTAGATGTGTTGCCAGCATTCATGATTTTATCTCAAGTCTTGCGATATTTGCTGTTTTTTCTAAAGGCCCCAGTTCCGGAACTATGTAAGAATCACAGTTTCTGGGTGTTTTTAAGTAAGTTTCTAGTCCTTGTGCTTGTGGAGAAAAGCTTGAAAACATGACCCCTCCTCCCCCAAAGGCTCAAAAAACAGAAGGCAAATAAAAAGAACTTGCTTTTAAACATCTCATTATTATTTTTTTGTGGGCCTGACATGATTTTTGAACATGTGTTGACAATGTTGTGGTGATGATCATAGTTTTTTGTCTCTTGTATTCTGCTACCATTACAAGATGCACTCACTTTAGTATACTGCCTACAAAAGGCAAGGTTTGTGAATAGTTCTTTGGAGAGTTAACAGTATATCACATTTTATAGGACTCATTGTAATTGGGAACAAGATACATACAAGAGGGTTAGTTATAATATACCCTCATAAAAATGTGTGTGTTCTTTATGTGTGATATTGGTAGTTATGTGAACGTTATAGGGAAAGTAGCCAGAATACAACTAACTATAAATATTATACTGTGGGTTTAAGATCTATCTGTAATAAATAGTAATTTACAGTGTAATTTCATGGGGGTAGGGACCATGTTATATTGTGCACTTGAGCAGCGCTAGCACAATGGGGTTCTGATCCTGACTGCAGCCTCTTGGTGTAACTGCAGCATAAATAGTAGAGTTTTTTCGGTGTGTGTTCAGGGGGCCATTTCATGAATTTCATTCATAATAATGTAAAAACAATGGAGCTGGCTAATGCCTAGCATAGTGTTCAGGACTCTCAACAATCCATTTCTGTGCAAACACGTTTGTATTGGAGAGAAGAAGCAAATCCATCATGTAGGGTAAACAGATATTGTGTGAGCTTCGCTATATAGTTCTACCAGTGCACTTTGGTCCTTGCTTCTAGTGCTGCTAATACTTTGTGTTTCAATCCGTGAACTCTGCCTGTTATACTGAATTGCATGGTGGCTTATTGATATGAACATTTGATTGAAACCACCAAGCTCATATCACTTGTGACCTGAAACAGATTAAAACAGAAGTCTTTACAGATGAAAGGCTTGAAGGTTTATCCTCTCGCTACCTAGCCTCAAAGAGTTATATACTTTTTTCTGTAATTTCATGGTCCTTTTGTTGGAAACGAGTGTCATGGGACTGGGAATAATGACATGCTGTGACTGGCTGTTTCAATAAAGACAGGATTATGATGATGAGGGTTTTTTCTTTCTATCCTTGCCTGTTTGTATGATAAATATACAAAACTCAGCTGGTAGGTCCATCTTGATATTTCAAGATGATATTATTAACTTGCGAACAAAGATATTTGAAGTTTGAAAGGTGTGTTTTGTGTGGAATTACAAGAGCCGTACCAACTTCATGAACAACACACATTTTGGTCTCAGTTCAGCAGATGCTTCAAATATTTTCGTAGCCTGACTCCATGCTCAGTACCCCTGGTTTGTGAAACTTTAGACACTCTTCTATACATGTTGCTGTTTCTTGGACTTGTATTAGATTTTTTCCCAAAGAGTTTGTGTTTGCTTACAGGCACACTGCTATTAGATTATATTAGTTAAGGATAAAAAATGAAGGTACAATATTTCTCCTCATACCCAGCCCTAATCTAATGCTCCATGGCCCTGTCATAACCCCTAAGTTACACTGCTTTGGTTCCCTTTGCATTCAAGGACCCTCATTGTAGCCACCATCTACCTGGTAACTGTATTGGGCTGTCTTTGGACCCCATCGGTGCTACTCCATAACTGGTCTGGGGGTTTGCTGTTGGTCGGAGCTAGGAGCTTCCATCCCCCACCAGAGGCCAAATGTGCTCCCAGAATGTCCGCAGCACTCCATCCCTGCAACTCAGATAAGGAAAGGCATGAAAGGGAACGGGAAAATGGGAGTGGTATGTAATTATAATTGTCTATATTTTCTTTCGTTTTTTACAGTCCTTTTGTACTTACAATATAATTCCAGTGAATTTAAAGCTCACTGGCATCCACCTCAGCTGCAGTTTCCTACAAGTATTATCACAGTTATGAGGTAACTCTTTATCATAGACAAAGTTCTATGTCTGTAACCACAGGTATGAGGTAACTCATTATCAACAAGTGTTAAGCATGTAAATTCTTAGGGGGAAAAAAGGGCTTCCATGTTTGGATGCGCACTGTGCATGTTATACCATGGAGTGGTGCCACAGCTTCTCAGTCCCTTCTGTATCTTTCCTTTTTCTGGAGTACTGGGCCTCTTCTGAGCAGCTAATACCAGTGATAAATTGTGATTTTTGTAGAAGAGTATACAGTACTATCACTTCACCCATCACGTAAGGGAACTCAATTGTGAATCCGTATCAGAATAAGTTAAAGCCTAAGGACAGATTTTTTTTAGCCCAAATTTAGTTTCATGTTCTAAATGCCAAAGGGGACCTTTAGCCTCATCCTTCAGAAACTTTTACCTAAATGCCACTAAAAGAATGAATGGTACATAGGAGGTGGAATGAGACCTTTGGGCAAATCCAAAACACTTGTCTGCAAGTTCATTTCTTTATCTTTATTTAGAAACTGTTCTTGAAGCACAGAATCCTAGAAATACAGGGTTGGAAGGGACCTCCAGGTCTAGTCCATCCCCCTGTGCTAAGGTGGGATTAAGTATAGCTAGGCCTTCCGTGACAGGCGTGTGTCCCTGTTTTTTAAGAACTGCCACAACCTCTCCAGGGAACATGTTCTAGTGCTTAACTATCCATATAGTTAGAACGTTTGTCCTACTATCCAACATAAATCTCCCTTACTGCAAACTTAGCTGATTACTTTTTACCCTACCGTCTGTGGGCATGGAGAACAATTGTCCCCTGTCCCCTTTATATCAACCATTCACATATTGACTATTATCCTCCTGTCCCCCCTCTTTTCTAGACTAAACATGCCCAATTCTTTTAATATTTACTTATAAGCCATATTTTCTAAACCTTTTATCATTTTTGTTGCTCTCCTCTGGACTCTCTCTAATTTGTTCATCTCTATCTTAAAGTGTAGCGCCCAAAACTGGATACAGTACTCCAGCTGAGGCCTCACCAGTACTGAGTATATCAGAACAATTACCTCCTGTCTCTTACATACAACACTCTTGTTAATACACGCCAGAATGAGGTTTGCCTTTTTTGCACCATCACACTATTAACTCGCATTCAATTTGTGATCTATTATAATCTCCAGATCCCCCATAAGGATTCCCAGATCCTTTTCTGCAGTACTTTTGTCTAGCCAGCATATTATATTTCTTTTTAAGGGTTAATTAAACCCAGAAAACACCTCTCATTCCACTGAAATGCCAAGACAGGGTATTACACGAGCTTTGCATTGCTAGGAGACGCTAGGGGGCAAGGTCTCAACTGTAGCCCAGGCTCTACACAGCACAAATCAGGGGTGATGTGACAAGGTGGCATAAATATCTTTTCAATATCTTCATCAATGATTTAGATAATAGCATAGAGAGAACACTTATAAAGTTTGTGGACGATACTAAACTGGGAGGGGTTACAAGTGCTTTGGAGGATAGGATTAAAATTCAAAATGATCTGGACAAACTGGAGAAATGGTCTGGTGTAAATAGGATGAAATTCAATAAGGACAAATGCAAAGTACTCTACTTAATACAAGGTGGAACAGATTGTTTAACATACAGACTTTCTCCTTGATGCATATTCTGTGGTATCTGAGTGCCTGGCTATAGATAACGAATGACTTGTGTCTTTGGGGTGGTTAGTGGATCTGGGAAGGTAGGTGTGATGATTCGTGGATTTCTTGTATGTAGTTGACTGCAGGGACTACTTCTGCTAAATAATACCTTGTATTTAGCTTTGACACTAGGAGTACCTTTCCCAGACCTGATGAAGAGCTCTGTGTAAGCTCAAAAGCTTGTCTCTCTCAGAAACGGAAGTTAATCCAATAAATGACATTACCTCACTCACCTTGTGTCTCTGATATAACTGGGACTGACCCGTCTACAACAACGCTGCATACAAAGTAGTAGAATAGCACTCAATGGGTAGTGAACATCTCACTACACCACACCATGGTTTATAATGGACCTGCAACAATGCTAGTGCCATAAAGACTTCATAATCATCAGTAGGGAAGTGAATAGATGAATTTGGTGGCTTGAAGAAGAAAAGAGATCTGGTGAATGGTACCTTAATGAGACAGACTGAGTGGGTGGGGTTGAATGGGAGTTAGCTGGTGTTTGTTACTGGGTTGAGGGTTAATTGTGGGGTTGTGTGTTTGCCTCAGCTATATGAAAATGATTTATATGCATATGTGAGCGAGAGAAAGAGTGTATGTGCATGTGTGCTGAGGTATGGGATTTATGAATGGGAGGGTGTGTGAGGTTGTGTAAAGGGAAGGGAAGGTTGTGTTGAGGGTTTTGTGTGTGCATGTGTGTTGGTGTGTAGTAGTGTTTGTGTGATTCTGTCCATAGACAAGTATGTGCATGCAAGGAGAAAAAATGTACTTCTCTATCGTATGAGAGGTAGAGGTGGGGAGTCTGTATGAGCTGGTGATCATGTTAATGTAGTTTTGTGGGTGAACTGGTAAATGTTCTTACTGATTTTGCAAGGCTGAAATATATATTTTTTCCGTGTGTGTGTGTGTGTGAGAGAGAGAAATTTAATAAGTAGTTTTATTTAATTAATTATTTGTATCTGGAAAGTATTAATGTTGCAAATCACTTGGGGTCTGTTTTTTGTAAACTTGCAGGAGTTTTGTAATTTTATGTGACTGTTTCTCTCCTTGCTTGCGAGTAAAAGGAGAGGCAGATCAGGTTAATTTATGTCATCTGTCTTTATGCATAGTGTCAGCATTAAGAGTTTCCAGTTTAAAAAGGAGACAAAAAGACTGTAGAAAGCTCATAATGAGTAAATGCTTTGTGTAGGGAAAGAGCAAACCACCAAAGTTTTTTTTCTTTTGTTTTTGGAGGTGGTAGTAAGGGTGTGTGTTTTTGTTTTGTTTCAAACAAGCCTTCCTTTTTAAAAACTCCTTTCCCTAAAAGTCATGGCTCCATCAAGTAACATGTTATGTCAACATGGTTGACTTTCTTTTCTTCATTTTAACGAACAGTTCATTAGTTTTCATTTCAGTTAATGTAAAGGTAAAAGAGAGAGGCCCTGAAGCAGGTATTTTTAACCAGGCATCTTAATCAACTGTGCTTTTCACTCATGTTTGCATTATGTGCAGGCAAACTAAGTTGGCCTTGTTTTCACTTGCTGTGCTAACAGTTACAATGAATGAGCCAAGTTCTCTTCTGGCAGTGGAGCTACATCAGAAGTTTATAAGAGAGCCTGTCCCAATGAATTATATGCAATATGGAAAGATGAGGAAGACCTGGGACTAATGATCAATACTAAAACATTTTTGTGTGCTTTACATATACATGTGTGCCTCTAAAAAACAGGCTATAACTAAATTTTGAAATCACATTTTAACAAGTAAGATTGGGTATTAAGAACTAGAAAGATTGACATCATGCTTTAATTATGTCTATACAAATGCATAAAAGCTATTGGCCATACTTGGTAAAATACATTAGATAAAATACATATTCCGTTCATTTTCTTTTGTGCTTAGACCGACAGCTCTTCTTTTCTCTTGTGTTGTGTTGACACGTTGTACGGGAGGAAGGTAGGAGTTCAACTTACACTATTTCACAATAACCAAGTAAAGCAAAATTTAAAAATACAATAGTGTTGACTTTCTTTGCCTGTGTATTCAGGCCAATATCTTCACAAGCAAGTAGTGATTTTGGGTGTCTGAATTATGAGGTGACATTTTAAAGAGGAACCTTCTAAAGAGGCATGTTTTTTGAGAGAGTGCTGAGTGCCTACACTGAAAATTAACCACCTTTAAGGTGTCTCAGATTGAGTCCACAAAACAACTATTCAGCTTTGAAAATCTTTGCCTTAGTGCTGTAAAGCATATGAGATATTTTCAAAACCGCAATGGAATTTATTTGAAGGTTTCCACATTCGTGTCATTACCTGAGTGTACTCAGCCCGATGTGAACTTCCATGATAAAATGATCAACATTTTAACTGCCTGTTTTGACTATCAGACATGATATCCAGCAAATTTCTTCTAGCCCAGGGAGGGTGCAAAATGGTAGGTGCTTCTTTACAGTAACATGGCTGGCAGCTGGCAGGCTATGCCAGACCCCTTCTCTGCTCAGGAACAGAGACTGCCCCTTCTGTTTTGTGCTAAGCTACCAAAAACTTGGAGTTTGAGGCTTCCAGAAGACTTTCAGATTACCTCTCTCAGGGCTCACTAATGCCTGCCAACCATATCATTGTTAGTTTTACTTACTCCTCTTTGCTTTATTAAGCAAAATGAGGTATATCAGCCAGTACATTTGCTTTTACACAGATAAGGAATACAATAATTAAGCTTTAGTTTGATTGGTGCCATATTTGTAATTTGGAACATTCTAAACATACGGTTATATGAATGGCAAGATAAGAACTCCTCCTAGATTTTTTAGGAGTTGAGGGTTATGGCATATATTATTTGAAAGGTAATTTTCCCTAGATTGGCAAAAAGTTTGATGTCACAAGGTATTACCATATGTATACAAAATGGGTATTTTGTCTAAGTAGCAGGACTTAAACTACTTCTATGCTAATAGGAGTTAAAGATAATACATCTTTCAAATGTTAATTTCCTTTAGTTTTGGAATGAAGCTTCAGGTTTGAGCTATGACCTCAGTGTCATGATGATTTGGCCATTCTTACTATTAGGGCTGTGTAAATATTAACAATGAAATAGAAACCCAAGTTTTTAGTTCTTGAATTTCCTTTTAATTTCACACACAACGTGTATGAAACATCATAAGATTTTGCTTGAAAATAAGATTTTAGTGAAACAGTTTGAGAGAGCAGAGGGGAAGAGGGAGTGTAATTCCATTCCTGTTGTGTGTTCATAAAATGTATATTCTTTCATGCTTATGCCTCTTCACTTTTTTACTCTGTTCTTCCTTATTTTAGTCTAATTTTTTCTTGATATTCATTATAGATTTTAGATTTCCTAACTTTTTTCAGGTCTGTACTTTCAGTATCTAATGAAAGTAGTTACTGAAAATGTATGTGCAGTTTCTTTTAAAACTATCCTCCAAGATATATGCCTATAACATACATTATATAAAACAGAAGAGTAATTCATAATTTTTAGCCAATACTTTGACATTCAAATGTTTGTTCCTATGAAAATGAATGTTCACATTAAAGTATGCAATATTTTGAAAGTTCACATTTTTTGGGGGGATAACTGGCATTTCTTTCAAAAATCCAATATATTTCTATTTTAGTTTTATTAAGGTAACACAATTAGATGAGTTTTTACACACCTGGCTGTACCATGTCATTGATTCGATTCTTCAACTGGTTCATAAGAAGAAGAAGAATACACTCACCCTTCCCGAAAACAAAGTTTTGTTTAGAGTTTTGGAAAAAAGTTAAAATCCTTTAACATCAACTACAATTACATGTAGCTGATGTTAAACATGTCATTTCCCCGCCTTTATCTCTCTCACTTTTTTTCCTCTTTATCTCTTTCACTTTCAATTTAACTAGTATTTTAAGAGCTCAATTTCAGGTTTCAGTTTCTCTCAGCAAAAGTAGTTCATGACCTTTATTATCAAGCTTAAGTTTAGCATCCATGAATAAGCTGCCAAATATGCATCATTATTATATTTTTGACAATTTGACAGGGGAAAATGTCTGTTAGAAAGATAAAGTATTAGTAGATCACCCATATATCTACAGTAGCCTTAATGAAAGGTTAAAGCATTGACAGATAAGTGGTTAAACAATTCTCGCATTGTACTTCCTGCAGTACTTTGAAGCCATTATGTTTCATTTATAGTTAACTTGCCCCATTCAGGGCATAGATAAAATGTCAGTCATACACTGTAGCCCTGAGGTCATGATTATATGAAAGCTTCTTTGACAGAGTATAAGTGATTTGGGATAAACAAGTGTAGAAAATGTTGTTTATTTTAAGGACCAGCAGTAGACTTAGACTGTATTTTCAGTAGGCTTAAACCATCCTTACAAAACTACAGTACTCTCAATTTAAAGGAACAGTTATCACATTTGTGAGCCCCCAAATTTGACCTACTGTTCCTTGTCTTGTATCCATTTGCCAACTCCATATAATTCCTGATACATTTTTCAAAAGGTGTTAATAGTAACATGGAGTAAAAATAATTTTTTAGAATGTTGAAAAATACCTTGAACGTTGACCTTTTATAAGAAGTCAAAGCTGTGATGGGTTTATTAATTCTCAGCTCATTCTTTTTCCTACTCTTTGTAGCATTTCGATCAGGAGTGATAGCAAATCAGAGAATAAAACAATGAGTGCAAGGTAAGAAAATGATTGACCTGATTCTGTTAGAGCTGTCATTAACATAGGACATTGTAGTTCAGTATTTACTGTGGTGTAATCTAGTGGTGGAAGGATGCTTTTATGAACTACAGTTTTAAAACTGACTTAAAACAAGTGATAGGAGCAAAACCTAAACTAAAACTAAAGCGCTGGGCTCAAGGGAAGATTTTTGCACTCAGTTCTGTAGTAAACCAGCTGCAGAAGCGGGTTTCAAATTCCTACACTAAGACTGAGACCCACAGATCTGCCCTCTATCCCCAAAGGTCAAAGGGCATTTCTCCTGCAGGCAGAGTGGCAGCTTGTCCAATAAATACAGGACTGTTACCATGACACAGAAGGATCATTATACTGAGTAAGCTGACAAATAATTGGAACATTTCTTGAAGTCTCCATGAGGGAGCTGAGAAGACAAGCGTAAAGTGGGTACATATGTTCTCTTTGAAAGACAAGTGGGTTTAAGAAGTATGCCCTTAGTAACTTTTCAGAGTGGTGTTACTGATAGTTTTATTGAATAGGCCTACCAAAACCTGTTGGAGAATTAACAATATTGGATCTGGAACCTACAGTTGGACTCTTCGCAGGAATTTAGTGAAAAAACATTTGGGGGAACACAGGAAATAGGCAGACATTGATAAGGATAATTTTTTTTACCATGAATTATTAATTCTAGTTATGCTTGCACTAAACAGTTTTCAGGTTGGTCCATCCAAACCTTAATCTATGTGTTTTGACACAGTGAACAAAAATGTTATTTTATTCATCTTTTTGAGTAATGTGCAATAATCAGTTTAATTCCATGATTTATGGTGACATCATAGGCTGTAATTCAATATTCCCCCCCTTTAAGCTAAAAATTATATTGTAGAATCTTATTAACTGAATTAGTTAACAAATACATATGGGATAGAACCTAAAATAGACTCTTTTGGTTTTGGTTTTGTTCAACAGAAGGAATATATTAGGGTAAACACTGAGGAAAAACTAAGAATAGTTGAGCAGTAGAAAAAGCTGCCCAGGGAGGCTGTGGGATACTAAACACTGGAGATGGAAAGCAGCACAAGACACTTATTAAGCAAGGGTGGTTTATGGATAATGAAATCAGTCTTTCCCAGTAATGTTATATGGGGATAGACCAGGAGACCCACTAGAGAGTCTATCCATCCATATGTTACTATAATATATGAATAAACAGATGACTCTAAAATTGATGTTTTTTCATATTTAATTCTAGTGAAATATTTACATTGGCTGATCTTTACTTAACATTGCTCAGTTTAAATGCTCTTTCTATAACTTTCGCTCAATATATTTTTCTTAATTCTTATATATGTAAAGACCAAAAGGTAAAATGTAAATACGTTCCGGAAAACTCCGCTGTCATATGTTCTTCTTCTTCTTCTTCTTGCATTTCCTTGCCACCAATAATTCAGTGCTCTCCCTGTTGAGCATGTGTGTTTGATAATATGATTGCTGATACATGGAATGGAAGAGAAGGTACTTCTCTGAGTTTAAAAGAAGGATTTCATGGTGGATCAAACTTGACAAACAAGGACATCTATATAAAAAGATAATTGAAATGTCGTGGTTATGTTGGTCTCCCAGTGTTGAAAAAAAAGTAAAATTTCATGTCCCTTATAAAAGCAAACCAACAGATACCAATTGTACCATAATTGGAAGCCCTCCCTTTAGTTCAAACATTAAGGAAGCAGTGTGGCTTAGTGGTTAGAGCACTGGACTGTGGCACAGGAATCCCGGCATCTGTTCTTGGCTCTGCCAAGAGACCTGGGGCAAATTATTTTACCTCTGTGCCTCAGTCTTCCTATCTGTAATGTGGGGATGATGATACTGACCTCCTTTGTAAAGTACTTTGAAATATATGGATGATCAGCACTAGATATTATTAGGAGTGGTTTGAAACAGGGACTATAATCAATTTTCATTACTGTTTTATATTAAAGATAAACAGAATGCTAACAGAAGTTATTTTTTCCATAAGTATTAAAATACAGGGTTTCAGATATACAGGATAAGGGAATACAACAGAGCTCCAGTAAGTGTGTATATATATTATGATTTTTTTAAAGTCTTTCATCCATCCCTTCGAGTAGTTCTGTGGATCTAATATAGAAAGTAAATAACTGCATTTCTCTTAATTTTGATTTACAACATATCTATACATTGTGGCTTTTTTTTTTTAGCAACCTAATACTGAAATATTAATTGGATTCAGGGAACCTCTTTGTATGTCCTGGGATTGTCCCAAATGGAAAAAGATTTTGGGCAATAGTCATTTTAATATATGAAATGATGTCAACTGTGTAAAATCAGAGAGACCCCAGTCTCATTAATGTGGAGGGATATTAGATGAGGAGAGAGGGATGATTACAGGCTCTTCTGTTCAGAGAGTATTTGTAGATTATCCAAATTATAGTTTGCACAAATTTGATTATTTTAAAAACAAACAAACCTCTCAAGTCTCTTCCCACCTCCCCATTTAACAAAGTTCACCACCCTGTAAAATAAACATTAGTGATCAATATTATTCTCCGGTTTGTATGTTCTAAGTATTCCCATGTGATATACTATGGGTTTAGGAAGTTTCAGCTGCAATTGAGAGGAGAGTTGCAGCATGCTGTGCCATGGTAGCTCATGGCCATATATATTTAATAGTTCAGCAATAATCCAATATCTCCTTGAGAAATGATATAAAACCTATAGCTGTCAATATCGGTACTGCATAGCAGATATAAATCAGATGGTTGTGAAAGAGGTGGATATCAAGGTGACATGGGATAACATTAAATTGATGATATATTGCTTAGTTATTATATCATACTTTGTATTTTATGTAACTCAGGAGTGTGTGTGTGTGTGTGTGTGTGTGTGTGTGTGTGTGTGTGTGTGTGTGACGGGGGAATTAAACCATCTTGATTTAAGATGATGTGGAGAGTGTGGCCCTTTGAGTGAACCAAGTTTCAAGATATTATACTTGTTGTTGACCCCATGTGGAACATTGCCTTTTAGGTGAGTTTCACATAGTTATTGTGTTCCTTAAAACTTGAAACTCAGAGCAGAATTCAGTGTGAGAATTCATGTGAAGCCAAAACAGTAAAAAAAAAAAAAAAAAAAGCCCACATGAACCTTTCTCTGCCCACAACTCTGTCGCTTTCATGTAATTGCAGGACAATACATGAGGACATGTATTTTTAATGTAAGTGATGCTTCATTTTCAGGGGAATTGGCCAGATGTGACAATAGCTCTCTTTTGTTTCTTATTTCTGTGGTTTTGTCTCTCTCAAAAGAAGATCCCTGATTTTTGCTAGATCGACTATATTGTCAACTGTGGCAAATATTGAACTGTTTCAGGCCCTATTTCTGAGGGAATAAGGGTAGTGAACAGTTGTCTGTTGGAAACAGAGAGCACACAGTAAATGATGTTGGAGCAATCTTGTGCCACTGACTCAGCTCAATGGCTCACTTGTCCCTTTGGTTGGTACTGCCAAGCTTCATGGTTATTCCTGTGTGGGGGCTGTAGGTCTGAGGAGCATGGATAGCCAGTGCTCATGTTGTGTCTGACCAAACAACCAAAGCAAAGTGTCATCAAAAGTCTGACTTCATACCTTCCACTTCAAGCTCCCCAGAATGGAAATATTTACAAATGCCATTCACTGGCACTTGCTCTAATGTAGTAAACAGGACACACCTTTGCTTCCTTATTTACAAATAATAGTTGAAAGTAAAAGGCAACTAAGAAAAACATGGGAGGAATTTGGAAGCTGTTGAGTAAAGGCAGCATAAATATAGTTGATGATAGAGGAGTTTTCTCAATAGGACCAAATTATGCATAAGAACATAAGAATGGCCATACTGGGTCCAGCCAATGGTCCATCTAGCCCAGAATCCTGTCTTCCAACAGTGGACAATGTCAGGTGCTTCAGAGGGAATGAACAGAACAGGTAATCCTCAAGTGATCCATCCCCTGTTGCCCGTTCCCATATTATGGCAAAACTGAGGCTAGAGACCCCATGCAGTCCCCTTAGTTTCCATTTCAGTGGTTGCCACCAAATAACTCTCACTGTGTGCTGGGAGAGAATTCTTTCAACTCACATAGGTGCCCAACCTATTTGAAAATGCTCTTGCTGGGTACAAGTGGGAGAACTAAAACAAAGAGTAAAGGAGAATGGTATTTGCCTGAATAAATCAACAAATCTCTGTCTAGTCCTTTTGTGGTCTAACTTCTCCTAGTGGGCCCATACCAGCCAAAAATGTAAAAGGTAATCTTCCTTTCTTTTATTGTACATGCACAGTTTTGGGAATGCTCTGAAAATGCTAGTCTGACTAAAAGATCTGAACTGAAAGATAAAATCATAAGGTGAACGTTTCTACCTTAACTATGTTTTTCTAAGTTCAGCTGTTGCTAGTTGCCTGTTTGATACATATATATTTCTTACAGAGCAAAGGCCCATGGAGAACACTTACATTTACTTTTTCTTAAATTTAAGAATTAAGATTTAATTCTTGTGTCTCTTGCTGAGTTTTTTAAGCCATGCTGCTTAACAGTATCAAAGTTGTACCACCTGTCGAGATGAGTTAAAGTTGATGCCTTTGACTTGTGCCATTGTGGGAGGGCTTATGATGATGATTGTTTTTCATTGAAAGGAAGGAAACTCTAGTCTTTGTTCCAAATCATCAAGAAAAAAAAATGCATCTCTAGATCATAGGGATTTTTTTTTTAAAAGAAGCTAGTCATGTGGCTGTTTATATCCCGATCACCACTTGTATGTGAGAGCTAAAGAGCTCAGCTCAGAGAGTAAGTGCAAAAGACTACTGTTTAAAGTTTGTTTAAACTGTACCAATTTTGGGTGGTCGTCTCTGGATGATACATGGGAATGTATGTTTGAAATGTGACCCATCTTCAAACCTGTAAATGTGGGACGGAGAAGGCTCCACTTACTAATCAGTTTCTAATTTTTCTCTTTGAAATGCAGCAAAGGCTTTAGCTTGTAGCAGATGCCTCACTTCTAAGAACTTTACTCCAAAATGGGGTGGTCTTAGTTAGGTAAGCAGTTTGAAATGATTAATTTTACAAATCTCTGCAATGGTCACTTATTTTTCCCTATGAGTTTCCATTTTCTTCTCCCTACATTTTCATCTGCTGTATAATGAAAGGAAGCTCTTGTAATGTGAAGAGATTTCCATATATGCAGAGTGAAGGAACATTAATATTTGATGTTTTGGTCAGTTTAAACGCATTCCTTTTTTTAGGTTTTGAGAGATGAGTCACTAAAGCGTAGAACTTTAAGTTGCATAATTTTAAGTAGACTCAGATACAAGGGGAAATGAAGAATGAAATCAAAATTAGAATAGATTTTATTTTATAAATCATTTTTAAACTTTAAACTTAAAATATAGCAAAGTCAGGACTGTAACAAGGCAATGGTACACAGAGAGCAGAAGAACTGTCACTACATTCCTATGTAGTCATTCTGTCTATGGATATATATGCAGCTCCCATTGAACTAAGTGGGAGCTGGACAGACACACATCTGAGAGCAGAATATGTTTCATGGTGATTCTTACACAATTCTCAGTGTTGAATATCTTCATTGATAGCAATTTCATAATCTACATGCTCAACTTGTTCTATTGCTAACTTGTTGGCAGGGCTGGAGGTATGGGGATGGAACTGGTGGTTTGAAAAATAGCGATTGGTATGTTTCTATGAACTCTCCTTTTCCCATTTCTCTTTCCCCCCCACAAAGGAAAATTAGGGTATAAACATAACCATCCACTTTTAGCGCCCCCCTCCCTAGCCTATTCAAGCAGTATGAAGAGGTATTTAGTACTACCACTAAAGATGTGTGCTTTGTCAGAACAGCTCTGCAGCTACAGTGGGAAAGAAAGGATGGTTAGGGGACCTAGACTGGAACTCGAGACCCAGATGCAATTCCCTGCTCTGCCACAGACTTCATGAGTGACTTTGGGCAAGTCACTTAGTGTCTCTGTGCTGTAAAACGTGTGTGTGTTCAGACACTGTGGTAACAGGGGCCGTGTAAGTAGATCTAGTAGAGGTCCTTTGCCCTAGCTCAAGTTGCACTGTTTCAGAATAGGGGCCCAACTGGGGCTCTCTTGTTGATATCAGCTGCTACATTCTTATCTCAATTCTGCCAATATAGCACAGGAGGATTAGATTTGTTAAAAGTTTGTTTTTTATTGAGTGCCATGAACTTCCATTTAAGTCAAAGGTAGGATCAGGCCTATGGCCAATCTCCTTTTGCAGCTGCTTGATTTCTTGCTGGCCACTGTTCACCCAAGATGCAGTTTTTATGGGCAGGAAGGAGGGAAAACATCAACCATGCATGTCAACCTCCAGAATGGATCATTATGTCTTTAATTCAGAAACAGTGTGAAGGGTAATGCATAGGAAGGCAGGAGGGGAAAGACTTGCTTTTGTTTTGGCAGGAAGGGGTGTTAAATTCAACAGCAGGTCTAACTCTTAATATAATTCATTAACTAGTAACCTCTTGAGATATGTTAAATTGTGAAGCAGTAATTTTTTTTAGACTGTCCTCTGTTAGACTCTCTTGTCACTAGGGCTTTGGTTTTAAGGCAGCCACTTCTTTCCTGTTTTGCTCTCTGCCAGCGTCTCCATATTCTCATGTGCTCAAGATACCAATCAAAATCCTTGGGTCCTGATCTTGCAGTTGGGTAACCATCCACTTTTGCAGACTCCCATTTGTTAGAGAGTGATCTCAGGATCAGGGCCTTGATTTGCAGTGTTAATCATCTTTCTGTTCTTTTTTGTACGGTGCATAGGTCCATGTGTAGGGCTCTTTAGTACTACTCTCAATACAAATAAATAATTACACAAGGAAGGTATTGGAATTTTACAAACTGAGCAATTTGCTAAAGCAGATCTAGTTTTTAACTTGGGAGGGTAATAGCAAGGTGCCTTGCACATCTGTGTTTCAGGTCACCTTCACTTTAGTCTAATGGTATGAAAGAACCTTGTAACAGCATTACCACACAGGCCATGCAGCTGCTTTAAGAATTTACTTCTGCAACTGCTACATCTAATGAAAACACAGCCATTGTCATCAACTTTCCTGAGGTCATAGAAATAGACCGAGCTCAATATAGGTTTTTACAACTTTTTTTCACCTAACAGAGATTCTGAGAACTGCAGAAGTACAGGGTCTGTTATCACTCTTGTTTTAATTTATTTTATTAACCCCATTTTGTCCTTCTATGCAGTGTTGTAGCTGTGTCGGGCCAAAGATATTAGCGAGACAAGGTGGGTGAGGTAATATTGTTTATTAGAGCAACTTCTGTTGGTGGGAGAGACCAGCTTTTGAGCTTACAGTCTTCTAGCATGCGATTTTTTTTCTACAGTCTGAAGTTCTTGATTCTTTATATGTTTCTGCTGCAGTCCACCTTTCTTTCATGCCAAGTTATAATGGTAATGTGTTTCAGGTGCACTGAGAAGACCCGAATGGGTTTTATCTGCAATTGCAAAATAATCTCAGGGCAAACTGAAATTCAGCGGGCTTCATTTTTGCTACAAATTCAAAAGTCAAATCAGGTTGATCTATAGGTTCATCTGGTTGTATTAATTTAACTAACTCCCACCCTTCTTTGTCCTGCCACAGATAGATTTTGAGACCTACAGAGTTGGTGACACAGTTGGTTAGTATGCCTTTATCTACTCCCATTTCAAAATGGGGTAGCTCAAAGTGCCTTAACAAGCTGTTAATGTACATCAGCAGGGTCCACATGCACAGTTAGTGCACAGCAGGCTAGTGCAAGGTAGATACACACACCCCAGCTTGCCACAAACTAAATGTCTAGACAAGTCCTTAGAGACTTGTCTATTTTTCCAGGCTTTTTCTAGGGTGCACTAGTACAATTAATGGATGGACTGGGTAGATGGTCAGGTTGGGTGAGTAGCATTCGAGGTTAGTAAAAGATAGCAAGCAGGAGGTCTTTTGTAATTAATCTGTTTTAAAATTAATTGATTAATTTAAAATCTGTGTCCTAAATTTTCAAAAGTGATCAGTGCTGTTGGGTGCCCAATTGGGGACTCCTGATTTGCTTAATATGTGGAACATCTGCCCTCTAAAAATCAGGATGTTCCACACATTAAGCAAATCAGGAGTCCCCAATTGGGCACCCAACAGCACTGGTCACTTCTGAAAATTTAGGCAGATGGATTTTACTGTCTTTGTGCACCCTATATTTTTGCTGTTGTTTTAAACTGTATTTTATATAACATTTAGTAACATGGTTAAGATAGATTCAGCTTTTACATTCCAGTAAATACCACAGCCTCACCCTAGTCTATTATGCATAAATTATTTCATATTATTTACATGCTTTTTATGTTAAAGTAAATATTGTGTGATTAGTTAAAAACAGCTGCCCTGTTTTCCTGGATCATAAGTACAAATCAGAAAATACTCTCTAAATCTCTGGATTTGCTGAAAGTTCTCAATATGTAAGTTTTAATTACTTCCTTAATTTTTTCCATACTTGAGTTTTCAGGTGGTACGCATTATTTGTGAAATGGTAACTAATACTTACATTCGATCCATTAAACATTTGGAGTTTTTTAGGAAAAACATCAACATCTGTAAATATGGAGAGCAAACTATTCAAAAGACTGGCTTCAGTTGGTAAATGTATTTTCAAAGTGAAGTGAGTGCTAAAATTAATACAGAAAGAGTCAGAAGTGTGTGAGTCATGCCAGCTCGAGAACACATGAATGCCAAAGCATGTCAGGTCATTCACAGGGCACTGATCAGGATTATGGGTGTATTAGAAAGCAGTAGGAGTGAAATTAGATTATGTTCAGTTCATAGTGGTAATCTCACTAGCAGCACGTGACACTTTCTGTAATTATTCATTTGCCCCTACTTCTCATAAATATTTGTGACCTGATCAAATCTGTTTAAGATGCTGTGGGGTTATGCATGGCATTAAAGCAAGACTTTTCCCTAGGGACACCTTCCTTGGTGATTTAGAGTTGTGAATTTAAGGCCAGAAGGGACCATCAGATCATCTAGTCTGACCTCTGGTGTATTATAGGCCACTAACACCAGACTTGCTGGTCCCCATTAATTCTTCACGATACCAGTTTGCCCTCTTATAAAAACTGTTTTCTCAGCATGTCTTCCTGGGGTCAGCCTTTAAAATTTGGTGCAGCCAAGTAGCTGTGACCTTAAGGTGGCCATTTAGCAACTGCCAGTGCTGTGTTGGCTGAATCTTTCTCTCTTCCAGCTGGTAAGTACATTCAACATTCTACATTTCCCCCAGACCCTCCCCCTCCAGTTTTTCTTTTGATTGCTGAGGACAGAGCACAGTAGTTATAGTAATATTTTTTTCTTGGCTTCTTTTTCAGTTCTTCCCGTCTTCCTTCCCCCAACAATTAAAAAAAGTAAGAGTGCTCAGGAAAGCGAAGGTCCAGTATTAGGGTCTTGGGTCAAATATACCGCAAGCCAGAAGGCGTGCAAGTCTTTTGCATAGGTCTGCCACTGGATTTCTATTCAGTCCTCTATCATCATACAGTCACAGGTCCACCCTTTGAGTAGAGGTAGATAATCCTTCCAAAACGTGAGTTGACCTTCATAGCTTTGTTCTACTGACTCATAAATTCTTTTACTTGCAGCCTAACCTTGGTACAGATAGTCCCTACAGAGGAATAACTTATGTAGGAGATGGAGAAATCTGCAAAATTCCCATGGCATTGTTCTCTTGGGTGCGAGGTTTCCTCTTATGTAGAACAGGCAAGGAATTCATTATCCAAAATGAGTGGATTCTCTCCAGACATCTAAATGGGTCTTAAGGGAACTGTGGAGGCCAGGGCCTTTGCATTGGTTCTCTGCCTCTGACAGTTCTGTCCTAGCTTTGTACCAGAGGCTGAGCAATTGGCAAGTGAGAGGAGGATGAAAAATTTGACATTAGTGCCTGGGAAGAAAGAGGAAAGTAAGTGGGAGGGAGATGAAAAAGGATAGGGTGGAAGATATAGATTTTTTTTCTTTAAATAAATCAAAGTGATCCGGGACAGAGGAGAAGCAGGGGACGAGGGTTTAAGGAAGGAGTCAGAAGAAGAGAAGAGGCAATGTGTTGTAGCAAGAGGATTCATTCTTGGATGCAAAGCAAAACTGTTTGGCAAGGAAGACGCCAGACCTGAGAAGATGAATTTATGGTGGAGTATTTCCCAGTTTTTTTTCAGGGGTATGTGGCAGCGTGGGAGCAGGACTGAGGAAGTAGGTATGAAATGAGTCTGGGGTGTGCTGGGATGCAGAGGGTTTTGGGGGAGGAAGGTGAAGTTGTTCAATGGGGAAGAGAGGGTGGTGTTTTTGATGGGAGAGACCATAGAATCAACCAAAATTTTAATTTAAAATAAAAAGATGCAATTTACAGGCAGTTAAATATAACTGTTTCACCTATGAATTGGTTTAATTTCTACAGCTCATGCTTTAAAATGCCTCCCCTGTGCCTTAACAGGTTGTTGGTTGAACCAAAAAAGAAAGTGTAAGCATGTGGTGGAGCTAGGCCCCGCCATATCTTTAGATTCGCTGCATCCTATTGGTTGGCCAGGAGCACTGAGCAATAGCTGATTGGCTCACATGCTCCCACCCCAACAATTTAAACTTTTCCCCATGCTGCTGGTCTCTTACCTCTTCAGCTGCCCTGCTGTCTCTCTTTGTAGTTGTAGAGAGTGAGCTGTGTTTCCAGGATCCAGTAAGTCTGAGCAATTGCCTGCTTTTTGGGATCAGGAAGGAATTGTTTCCCATTGGATTTAATTGCTGGAGGTCTGTTGCCTTTTTTCATCTTCTTTGTGGTGGCACAGTTGGAGAACAGAACATTAGGACACTCTCCCCCATTCTCTTAGTGTGGGGAACGTTAGATGATTCAGAAGTGAGCTGAGTCCTGGGGCATCAGCAGAGGGATCTAATCCAGGTTACTGGTTATATGATGGGAGCCCTGTGGACTTCCTTTACCCAGTGTTGCATTAATATAGCTGTCATCTACTGCTTGGGATCTCATCCCAGTTAAGGCTGGACATCTTTGCCTGTGCTTGCAGTGTTTGTCTTTCACTCACTTGTGGACTGAATCTCTTTGAGTAAGACACCAAGACCAGGGAAGCCTAATATTTAAACAGGGAAATAATCTTAAAATTCAGTGGAAACTGATGTAGTTATGGTATGTGATGCTGTATGTCTGTGGAGAGAGTTAGCAATCTGGCTGGAATGTTTTTGAATACGCTGCTATTCATAAAATAAATATGCTGTGGTAGAAGATGTTTACTTGCAATGATGAATTGCCATCAGCCAATTGTAACTATAAGAAACAATTCTCACAAATTGTATAATTATGTAGAGGAAATTTCCATGCAACTGGAATTTGGGTGTAAGGTTTTTATTATAAATGAGATCTGCTGTACTTAAATGCCACTGTATTAATTTGTTTGAAATAACTGAGTAAGATGCATCATTTCCTGTTCCTCCATCTGGTGTATCAGTGAATCCCATCAGGCACACAACATTTGTTTGCTTTTTCTCTTTACTCTCATGGCATTTCCATTCTCCTCTCTGGCATGAATCTGTAATTTAGATTCTCTCCTAATTGCAGCAAATCCCTTTTAAACAGAAAGAAATGAGGAAATCAGTGCATTTACATGTGTAATTAGGTTGAGTGGGGAAAAATAATACTAAATGGATATTTCATGCATAGTAATCTGTCATATGCAATTATGGTACTGAAGTCATAAACATAAGGCAATTTTATATTGGTCATAGCTATATTTTCATAGTTATTGCACAAATTCAGACCGTGAGCACTTTTAGCAGGTATTAGTTGCATATTAACAATGCAGATGTGTGTGCATTACTAGTGAGCTGCACTAGAAACATTTTTGCCCATAGTCCAACTGTGTATGGCTGTACATGGTTTTCCCCTCTCAGACATGTATTTTCACTATTACTCTTATGTTGTTTAGGTACAACATACTCTATATTTTTCTTATCAATGTCTGGCATATACAAGTTAGTACACGGTCTTCTAAGATGTGTAGCTAAGGTTGCAGAAAAGTAAGCTGATACAGTGTATTGGAGGAATGTTATGTGCATGTGTAATTAAAGACTGTATCATAATGCATATGCAAAATGGGATAGAGTTAAGTTTGAGAGTTCAATCTTAACTTTGGCATTTCCCAAGGTTTGAGTGTAGAACTAATACAATCAATAGTATCAATTTTCTCTTTTTGAATTTTTTTCTTGTTTAAGGAAGGGAAAATGTGGGACTCCAAAGAAGGCGCTTCAATCTTTCTGTTTCAAAGCTCTGCTGGCTTTTTGGAAATCTGATGCTTGACAGAATTCAATTTTTATTTTAAATGATGTTGACAGATATCAATGTATATTTTAAAGGATTTTCCGATTTTTATCAGTTTAACTGTTCACATTTGTGGGAAATTATGGGGTCAAACAATAATTATTTAATGACAGTAGACGCTGAGATTCAAAAAGTTAAACTTTATAACCGTCAAATCACATGTCAGAATATACAAAATAAAAATCCTTAAATGAAACTCTGATAAGTTCTCAGGCAGCATTTTTCTTATTTTGCCATCTGTAAATTTCAATTATTATCAATGGAAATATTTGTTTGTTGCTTTATGTGTATATGGTGGAATCAACATATAAATCTAATCCTTCCAAGCCTAAGAATAGAGCATGCAAATAAAAACCCTTTCCCTGTAGATCAAGGCTGTGTACTGCTTCTTAGGGCTATTTCCATAATGAATTACAAATTTCAAACTTCTGCTGGTTAGGTTATACGTGGTTTTAAAAAAAAATTGCAAGATTTTTTTTTTAAATTGGAAGAGGGTATTTTTTCACTCTTTTTCAAAAATGACTGAACCATATTTTCCCAAACTTTCAAAAAACATTCCCTTTTGATTACGGAACAAGCTGGAAAATGTAAGCCAAAAAGTGAATGCATGACAAAGCTACCATTAAAAACCATAGATTTTTTTCTATTTATTGAATAATTTTGAATGAATTAATTTAAGGAAATTGTGGTCAGCTCGCAGTAGCAGAGGAATGGACTTGACCCTGGAGGTCACTTCCAGTTCTAGGTTCCTACATTCCAAGCACAAAAAAGGAAGCTAAATTTGTCAGATTTCCAACTGTGACTTGGATCAGCTCTGTATTGAAGCTCGCAGCTAAATTCAGAGATGATGTGATTTAAGTCAAACATCAGTACGCGGGCATAACTTGCATGCCAAGTGGGAATAAGAGTGGGCTGTGGCTGAAGAAGCAAACAGATGTTTGCACTTTTCTGCTGCCCTTTCAAAATTAAAAGTGCTACAAATGTGTATCAAAGTTGTTGAAAAAATGGTATGCTGAAGTACATGATTTGAGAACTAGTATGTCATCAAGTAACTAAAAACTGTACCATAATTATTACCTGCAAAGTGGCAGATTTGAAATGACACTTAAAAACTTAACATTGGCATTTTCTGTCTTTTGAGTGCTTAAATATGCGACCTTTATGCGCTCAATGTCATTTCGTTTTTATTTCCATATAATATGCATTTTTTAGAATAGGAGATATTGTAATATAAAATTCTTCCTGGTCATGTGATCATGTCAATGCTTTTAAGTGATCTTATTCTGAGAAATGCATCTAATTTGCACCTACATTTATTTCGGATACTTCAGGAAATGCTGAATCATAAAACTGGAGTTATAGGAAAACTTTGTGATAATACTTAAATTCTTGTATCAGAGGGGTAGCCGTGCCAGTCTGGATCTGCAAGTGTGACAAAGAGTCTTGTGGCACCTTATAGACTAACAGATATATTGAAGCATAAGCTTTCATGGGCGAAGACCTACTCCATCAGACGCATGACGCGTGCGTCTGACGAAGTGGGTCTTCGCCCATGAAAGCTTATGCTCCAATATATCTGTTAGTCTATAAGGTGCCACAAGACTCTTCGTCACACTTAAATTCTTCACTGTGATGAGGTTGCTGGGGTGCAACCTCAACTGTGTATTCCGAGACCTCTTTCCCACCAACCTGGGACCTTTTACACTGTGATGCTTTTGGCAAGCTACAAACCTCTGGCAGGTACTGCATTTACACAGACATCCACAGGCAGGGATACACCCAACTGAGTTACATGAATGCTTCTCCCAGCCACTCATAAACCAACAATAGAGAGGCTCCAGCCAATTCCCCACAGCTCCCCAGCCTTGCACCCCACAACTGTACCATCTAGCCCTGGTCAGAAGCCTGACCAGTGTAAGTTAATTACCCAGTCTGCCCCTCCCTCGATGTGGAGAGGACATACACTACTAGCCTTTTAAAACTGAATTGAGATTTACCAAGCACTTCAACCAAAACACACTGTTTTAAGTCAAATATAAAATAGATTTATTAACTAGAGAAAGATAGATTTTAAGTGATTATAAGTAGCAAGCGTAGATATCAAAGCTGGTTACCTAAGAAATAAAATAAATGTGCAGTCTAAGTTCTATAAACTAAAAAGGATTTGAATCAAGCAGTTTTTCTCACCAGATGGTACAAACAGGTCACAGATCTTCAGTACATAGGCTCCAGGGCCACCTCCCCAGTTCAAAGTCTTTGTCCTCTAGACTTTTCTTCCAGGTGTTGAGTTGTGGGGGGGAGTAAAACCAAGTGATGATGTCACTTCCCCTCTTTTATAGTTTCTTCCTGCTTGCTGGAAAGATCTTTGCTTGTGATGTGGGGGGTCCGGCTTCATCGGTCAAGCAGCCTCCATTGTCCACTTGCTTTCTCTGAGAAATCTGCTGGGATGGTCATTGGAAGTGTGGATTCCCTTTAATGGGCCATCAGCACGTCTGGCTACTCCTTTGTTGTACCTGAAAGGCTGTTTGTGGGTGTTCCCAACCTCACAACATATTTCAGTAACATATACAGCAGTACTTCATAACTTCACATACAATGATAGCATGTACAATCCAACAGGATATTAATGTTCTGCAGATCAAGACTTTTAGAATGATTCCTCACAAGGCATACTTTATACAAAATATATCATAATTTTATGACAGTGGTGAATATGGGGGTTCCAGGGTGCTGCTTTGTGGTACAGAGTGCCACACTCACCTTTCTAAGCTTGTTTATTTGCCATATTCATTGTGTGCCCCCATGTAACTCCTGGCCATACGTTGTAAAGTCCTCTTCTACATTTTGACATTGGCAGGTGAAAGACTGTTGTCTTGAGAAAATATTGCGTCTCATTTACAAAACAAAATTGTGTTTGTATGTACGAGCCCTAAAATATTCTTCTGCTTCATTTTCACCAAAATAAAAGGAATTTGTGACCAGTTGTGTACACATGTCAGCTCCAGTGATGAAATGTAATGACTCTGGGACAGGAAGTGAAGGGAAAAAAAACAAAAAAACTTGAGCACTGAGGTTTTGTGGTCAAATCTCACTTGAAGACACTCTGTCTAGGGATTCTCCATACTACGTTTCGAAATACACTGGCTTTTGTGTTTAGAAATTGAGTTGGCTGTTAGGGTTCAGGTTTTGTCACGAAATGTGGCAGTTTTGATTATAGCTTTTATGCTACAGTATAAAACTGTTCCAAGCATGGTCACATGGCACTGGTGAATAGAGTGTTTCCCTTAAACATTCATGCTTCTTTTATATAATGAAGAAAGTGGCAATGTTCATAGAGTAGTGAATATTTTGTTCTCATTGACTGTGCAAAAACCATATTCCCACAATGGCAGTTAATTATAGAGTAATACATCTTGCCTTCTCAGAGAAGTGAATACTTTTAACCTTGTAAGTTACTCATCTGAAAAGGTTCTGACCTTGCTCAAAAAAGGAAAGCATTGCACAGAACTTAGATTCTCACATTGGCATAGTTTTCTTTGTCTGCCACAACAGTGAATGGTTTAGATCCTTTTCTTTTTTAGCCTTCCAGGTTTTTTCTAGAGCTGAGCAAATAAATGCATTTTTTGGTTCTGTGGCTGAACAGGAAAAAAAAATCATGTTGAGTTGACCTGAAGTAAAATTTTGTGTGTGTTTGTCACTGACATGGCAAACCAAAAAAATTTTGTATAAAATGTAGTTGCAGTTGTGTTGGTTCCAGGATATTAGAGAGAGAAGGTGGGTGAGATAATATTTTTTATTGGACCAGCTACTGTTGGTGAGAGAGACAAGCTTTTGGGCTTACACAGAGCTGAAGTTGGTCCAATAAAAGGTATTACCAAACCCCAAAAAGTCACTTCAGGTCAAATAAAACAAAATATTTGTTTTGTTTTAGGTGTGTTTTACCCTTAATAAATAAATAAATAAATAAATAGACAAATCTAGCTATATTTCAAAACAAAATGTCATTTCCAAACATTTTGTATCAGCAATGTCAAAATGAAACATTTCAACTCCAAAAAAAGTGTGTAGATATATATATTTGGCCAAAATGATTTGCCTATTTTGACCCAAATTCACAAATAGTTTCGGATGACCTGAAACTGCACTTTTCAGTGAATAAACAGTGAATCTAAAAAAAATTTGCTTGGCTCTAGTTTTCATTCTTTGCTTGTGAGGGCTTCTCAGGGTATGACTACACTGCAATTAAACACCCCCGGCTGGCCTGTGCCAGCTGACTTGGACCCACAGGGATTGGGCGACAGGACTGTAACATGGTGGTATAGGTGCTCAGGCTCTGGCTGGAGCCCAGGCTTGGACTCTCCCACCTCATGGGGTTCCATAGCCTACGCTCCAGCCTGAGCCTGAACATCTACACTGCAGTTGTGTAGTCTCTCAAGCCTAAGTCAGCTGACATGGGCCAGCCATGGGGGTTTAATTGGAGTGTAGACATGCCCTTAAAGACCTGTCATTCTTCTGTAGGCAGCAGGATCTCTTGCTTTGGTGTAGATTTCTTTAAGAAAGCACTTTTCTTCTGAGTGTATATTTGTGACCCACATTAACTGCTAATAATAGTACCACGATTATAAATTTCTTATTTTACTGAATAATAAATAAATATATCCTCAGCTTTTCCACACTGTACACAAGCTTTTACTGAATGACCATAGTATCATTGATTAGAGTCCTGTCCAACTCTTACTTGCCATTCCATACTCTTTTATTTTCCCCATTGCATCCCATCATGCTGAAATGAGATTTTAAAGTATTTTGTGGCAGATCTGTGAAAATCAGGGCTTTTTTTATTTTTATTTTTTAGTCTTATAAGTAGGATTAGGAGCTTAATTCTGGGAACCCAGGTTTGGAAATTTTTGCCGATAATAACGTCACCATTGCTCAGCAATATCAAAGCTAAATGATTACAACAGAATGAAAACTGTCCTTGCTTTCATGCCTGCAATACAACTTTTGAAAAGCAAGAGTGACAAGTTATACCAAAACAGCAAATGCCTTAATTGGACTAACACTGGAATGATTCAAATATAAAGCTTCAGATTAGAGCAGAGGCACACCTATTTATTGGTGGGTGCAGTGGGCTCTTTGAGACAGAATTCTTCCAGCCACTCTGGGGGAGTAACAGCTGGTCCACAGCATTGAAAAGGGCACAATGTGACTCCTGTCTGCACCCTACATGTCAGCCGAAGGAGCATAACCTCACCCTCTCCACCCTCTTGCATGAGACCACCGGCACTAGCTGAAAATAGTGCCACACAGCAGGCATTGTGGCTGGCTCTATGTAGAGGTTTAAGAGTGCAAGTAGCTTTCGCCCCTCTCTTATCACCACTCCAGCACAGGTCCAGCCACAGTGTACCCCTCAATGATGTGAAACTAAATATGCATTTATGTTATTACTCGACTTAAAAGAGGAAAACAGGAAAATACTATTATTGGAGCTCTTTAAACAATGTGTGTTTACTGCTAAGGAGACCTTCATTCTTGCCCCTTTGAACACAGCTTACCTTGCAACAGGTTCTCACTGGTCATGTGGTTAAAAATTATTCTTAGTTTCTGTTTTTTGCTTTCTGGTATTGATAAAACTTTTTTTTCTGAAGGTGCAAAAGCAAAATTTAGTTTCAGACACTTGCAGCTTTCTTGGGTGAGTTAGTCACTAAATGTAGTGACTACGTATTGTACATACAATTCTCTCTAGTGCTGGACTGCAGTGTATTTGTATTCTAGATACTGGGAGTCCTATGTTGTCGCACGCACAGTAGCACACCCAGTGTTATATTAACATAATACAGCAGTGCCTGAATGGTAGGGAGAGACCACCCAGAAATATCTGCGTTTCTGGGTGGGCCACTCTGACACTGCTTCTTTCTCTTGAAGCTTAATTTTTAAATTGCTACCAAATAACTTGTGAGGAGAGTCTGGTCAGAAAAGGGCAAATGCTCCAATTTCAAAGCCACATCAGGGTGGGTCTAATAGGGTGGGTGAAACAGTTCAGGCTAAATATAAACCAGCTTGAACTTTCTTCAGCCCTCCCCTTGGCCAATCTGAAGTAAAACTTTTTTAGGGTGTCAGAAAGGGTCACCCTGCCCCTTCTTGTGTATAATCCCTTTGTTGTGCCCTAGTGTTCATCGTGTTGATCTCTGAGATTCCTGTTAGCTGCACCCCAAAGCATGTGTGAATTTCTGCTCTGGATTGTCCTGTTAGATACATAGTACATTCTGGAGCATAATTAACAGGAAACTGTAGATGCAGCACAGTAGGGATCTAGCCCCACGGGAAATCTGTCGGTGCTTCTGAGCTTCCATTTGTAAGTGGGGGCAAAAGAACTAACAGTGATAGGGCCTAATGGGAGAGGGAGATTAGCAGAGGCTCAATGAGCAGGGAGGTCATTGGACCTTTGTAATGGTTTAAAAGATAAATAAAGGTACAGTACAGATTAGCACTTAACTGAATCTGAAATTCACCCAGAACTAGTCTTAAAGGCTTAATACTTGAGGATGCATTATGGCTAAAAGCTTGTGATCCAATCCTCAGAGAACCCACCCATTGAACTCCACATACCTACATTCTGTTGAGTGTAGTTATCCATGGCAGATCTTCACAGTGTACAGAGGATGGGGCAAGTTGAAATCACGTCCATGAGGAAATCCATAACAGCCAAACCCATAGTAGGGAGTAGTGGGCTGCGTCCTGCATAAGCGATCCATGAAGATGAGGAGCCCTTGAAACACATGTAGGGGATCAGGATTCCTTATTTCAGCCCCATTGTGATTCAGTTCCTAGCACAGGCTTTAACTCAGCCTTTGCTCCATTGTCCAAGATTTCCTCTTATACTCCTTAAAAAAACACTTTACTCAGATAGTAAAAAAAACCTACTGAGAATCCATAGTAGTTTGCTATACATTAAGGGCCTGATTACATTCTCTCTTTTACCATTGTATATCAGAAGTAAGTCCAATGAAGTCCAGTGGTATGAAGCCTATATAAATGAAAGTTGAATCACACCTTTGCATCATGCTGCTACTATTTCTACGCTGTGTTCTTTCTTTTTTTTTTTTCATGTGCTGCCTTAGAGGGGACAAATTATCCCTGGTTACCTATTGACTCCTCTATGCCAAGTTGCATTATGTCATGTTGGTATGCAATGTCATGCAACAGAGTGGGTGAAGAAAGGGATTTGACATGCTTAATCAAATTGAAAAGTAAAATATAGCTGCAATGTTTTAATGAGACGTCCGTTATCTGGTTGGATAGCAAGTATTCAGTGATAGATATTTGTTGAATTTCAGTAATTTTGATGTGCAGATTTTGTAACAATCAGACCACTGCAAACCTGACCTGTTTTTAAATACCACCCAAATGCTTTTATGTTCATTGCAGCTGAAAAAACTCCAGTACAAGCCAACAGCAGCTTTGCTTTTCACAAATCAGTGTATATTGATTTAAATCTTCAACCAGCTGCTAATCTTTTGGGTTTGTCATGTTGTCAGACTTCATTACACCACTCACTCAATGATGTAATACACACTACATGACAAATTGCTGGCTACCCATAGAATGGCTGAAGAGCTGTAGACCAATTTTCTGCAGTGGTGAACTTGTTTGCACAGTATTGTTTCTTCCTGAAATAAACACACAAAAACTACCACAATGAAAATGTTCATGACAGCAGATTGTCTGCCACTTATGGCAAAGCAGGGGCAAACTTGAACAGCTCAAGGTCAGACTCTAAGAATCTTGAAGTGTGTGGGAATACACTTCACTACCTGCACATTTTGCATTCCTATATGCGTTACTCTTTTCTTTATAGAAGGAAGTCATTTCTTCCCCCTTTCTGAGGAAGAAAACACATAGTCTATATAGTCTCAATTCCTCACGCTAATGAGGTGATGGGCTCCTTTAGCCTTCTGTTTTCTCACTCACTCACCCTAATATTAGCTCTGCATACTACATCCAGTGAAATAATAGACATTTCTAGCTATTTCTGTTAGAGCAGACTCCTGCCATTGCTGACCGTGGAGGGCACATTTTTAGGTTTGAATTAAACAATCCTATCACGTTACCTTGCAAGATGCTTTTGTTTTCTATTATTGGTTTTCATGGTATACAGAAGGAAAAGTTATAATCTACCTGTGTTATCCCAGTGATCCAATATTTCTCTTGGTATCTGTTCATTTGGGAGGTTTAGTTTCATGCTATTATTCCTTTCAGAAGAATTACATTCTCTTCAAAGTGGAAACGGTCAGGTTTGGATAGTGTGTTATAGTCCAGTATAGTGTAAATAATTACTCTTCCTTTCTAACTTTTAAAAGGAAGAGACTGATTAGATCATTTTATATGTAGAACAATAATATAGTAATGTCATGTCCATGCCTGGGCTACAAATACCTTATTTGTTCCAAAAAAATTAATGACCAAGGTTTTCAAAAATAACTAATGTTTTTGGATGCCCAGCTTTGGGACACCTTAAAGGTGCTTGATCTCAGAAAGCGCAGAGCCCCCCTGTCTTCTGATAACCTGGACCCTTTAAGTTAGGAACCCAAAATCACTAGTCGCTTTTGAAAATCTTGACCAATATCCTTTTCATCATTTATGCTCTTTTGTTTCATTTTTGGCAATTCACACTGCTTAGAAAATAAAGTAGCCCACTCAGTTTCACTTCATTGTTAGTTTCACCTTTCTGGTACTCATGCAGCAGCCCAAAAGCATTGTGATTTGATTTCAGTGCAGCAAGTGATGATTATATACAACATCTATTGCCATTGAAGATAGTTTTTGCTGTCATGAAAACATTTCTATTTGTATTACATTTTATAAATCCTTATTTTACTGAGTTAAATATGGATTCTTTTAAATATTTATTCTACAGTAAACTTATTTATTGGTGATGTATAAAGTGAAATATCTGCCGTGTGTGTAAGATTGTAGTCAGACTTCACACACTTCAGATTATTTGGTCCTCCAAGTAAATGCAATATTCTTAGTCCAGCCACTTTGCGATAGCGTGTGGGGAGGTGGTTCAAAAACTCCTTTGCCTGTGATCTTGTGCTCAGATCAGTCACTTTTTATTCTTTCCCAAGCTCAGTCAGTTGCTCTCCAAAGTGCCAGCTAATAAGTGACTCCAACTAACTAACAGTACCCAAATACAGTTGTTTAAAAATAAAAGTAGATTGTTACTGTCACATAATAGAAATAAAGAGAAAAATCACTAAATAGAATCTCAGAGGAAATAAGCCCATCCTATGATTTATTATGGAAGGCAGTATTAGGTGAGTTCAAGTCTTAAGTATTATGTACAGCAATGGTTCTCAATCAGGGGTTCGTGTACCCCTGGGGGTACGCAGAGGTCTCCTAGGGGGGTGCATCAATTCATCTAGATATTTGCCTACTTTTACAACAGGCTACATAAAAAACACTAGCGAAGTCAGTACAAACTAAAATTTCATACAGACAATGACTTGTTTATACTGCTCTATATACTATACACTGAAATGAAAGTACAATATTTATATTTCAATTGATTTATTTTATAATTTATATGGTAAAAATGAGAAAGTAAGCATTTTTTCATCAATAGTGTGCTGTGACACTTTTTTGTATCTTATGTCTGATTTTTGTAAGCAAGTAGGTTTTAAGTGAGGTGAAACTTGGGGATACACAAGACAAATCAGACTTCTGAAAGGGCTACAGTAGTTTGGAAAGGTTGAGAGCCACTGACTTACAGCATGGTAGAAAATGTCTTTGGTCTTCTGTAATCTAAGCTTGTTTTCCTTTAGTCTGCCAGCACTGAAAGTGATCACATGACCAGCAAGGGTGTGTGTTTATATACAAAATCCCATGATATGTCCCTTATTCTTCTAACTTTCTGCATCGTTCAGTTACTGCATCGTGACTTTACCTCAAACTTTCCCGGTGCAGAAAAATTAACTTTGGGTTATCTGAAGTTTTCAAACTTCTTAATGTTGTATTTAAACTTATGTTAATGTTTTTCCTCTTCCAAAACATGAGTGCTTAAGTAATATAACCTTCTCTGTAAGCTATTGCAAACGTAGCTGTTAGTGTTTAGTTCAGCTAAATGTCTCTCAATAAGTGTGTGTGAGTTATGTTTGGGCCTTTCCAGGCAGGGACCTAAACTTTAATATGAAGCAAAAATAATATGTAATAGGCAATTATCCAATTTAAATCCTACAGATACAATCATGAACATTTTATCTGTAGTGTGATGACATTATGTATTATGGATACTGGCAATATAAAACCTACACCAAGACTTCAGTGACAAGATTATTATTCTGAATGCTTTATGAAAGGAAATCTTTGTTCCTTGACCCCAAACCAAAGCTTTTGGGGTTTTTTTTTAAATCAAATTAAATCATATTCCACATCAAAAGATGTTTGAACCCAATATTTGCTAACACAGTTATGGTACAGTGATCAAAAGGATGTTTTTACCAATAGAGGTATTTAACCATTTGTAAAACGCTGACACACACATTGACATTAACAAGTAGGCCAACGCTAGTCAAACCATTAATGTTACCGAACTCCAAATGTCAAGATTTAAACCCATGAAAGGAAGGAAATTGAAAGTTGTTTGAAACCTCACCATTAGCCCGTTGCAAAGTTCCTTAATATTGCAACACATAG